>CM053785.1:267639776-270419776 GCA_028749045.1 Cupressus sempervirens | reverse complement strand
TTAATTCATTATTTAAAGTTATTTTATAATCAAAATTAAAAGGGCTGATTGTGCTAGGTGGGAAAAAATAATCTAAAATCCCAAAATTGGCCTAGGATCTAAGAAAAAGTTCTTCATGTAAGGGAAGACCTCATCCCTTACTAGGCAGTTGGATAATAGATGAGATTCATATGTAGGTGTAAGGGATGACCCCTAACCTTTACCTATAAGATTTTAGGCCTTATGATGTGCACTAAAATCTAGAGGATTTAAAAAGAATGACTAAAAATTAGAAAAAAACTTGAGTAAGGGAAGCATTCCAAGTGCAACTACATTTATGGACCTAGGAAATTGTTAAAGGAATGGACAAAAGATCTTACAAAGAATTTGAAATTTTTTCAAGATTATAGAATAATAACTATTAATAAAAAGTAATATTTGTTAAACATAATAGACAAGAACCTACAACGAATTGGTAAATTGTTAGCGTCTCATCAGGGATGTCTTGGGTTCAAATCTACCTAAGATTAACACATAATAATAATTAATCTTAACAAATCTATTTTTTGAGGGAATTATCTCTATTGTTGAGATTTTTTCATTCCAAATTAGCATAGCCTCTTTAATTAATATTTTTTTGAAGCTTCTCTTGCCTAATGTCCCCATGTGGATAAATTCATGTAGTTGGAATTTTCCCATGCAAATTGTCTATCATGGGATGAGGATAAATACCAATATTTTCTTGATTTGAGTGGTCCAACTATAATTTATTTGTTGAATTCAATATTTAAAGAAAGGGGATCTGAAAATAAGAAAGAACTTCTTATTGAAAAAAGGAAAGATGACTTCAAAATTTTTTTCCCTCTTCTTTATTTTTTCTTTTTCTATTCAAAATTTTAAAGAAAAAGTGTTACTATTTTTATGGAATGTATAAGCTTTGTAGTTTTTTTTATTCTACCTATATTTTTTCTCTTTTGTAAGGAATGATATATTTAAATGAATGTTTGACTCTTGAACATAAGAGTAGCCAAGGAAAATGAATCTTTAGATTAAACCTTAAAGAATATCTTAGTTCTGAACATATTTGGAAACACACACACGTGTGCACGCGTGCGTGCACACACATATTTGAGATACTATATAATAACATACCACAAAAAAAGGGTCAAGTTCTTAAAATATGATAAGGAACTCATAAATGGAGGGAAATATACAACCAATTCAACTCATCTTAATTTTCTTCAACTCCTATCCTATAACAAGCAATGACTCTAAAAGAGTCATGCCATCATATTGTGAAAAAACCTAATATAATTTCATATTTTCCTATGAGAATACAATAGTTAAAACTTTATCACTCCATCCATTGATACATGAATCTTGACACTTTGTAATGTTTCCTTACGTTTAACTTTAGAAGAAAAAATAATTACTTTATACTCAAGGTTTTCTTTTCAATATTACCACTCAATTATGAACTCTAATATCCAACCAACTTAGAATTGGTATTTTTTTTAAATTGAAAGATTGTAATTTTTGATATAGAAAAATTATCATATTTTCATTTTCAAAAATATGGAAAATAAAATTCATTCAAAGATAACCTAAAAATCGAAAAGAACATTAGTATAACAACATTAGAATTAGACTCAAACAATACTGCATGTAAATCCATAAGCCTTCTTGTTGTAGTATATAATTCTGGCAGTACATATATTCTCAATGGTGACGAATAACTCCTTTTGTTTATTGTAGGAGAATGGATGTCTAAAGTTGAGGATACATAAGTGAGAGTTGTGCCTCCAATCATGAACAATTTCTATATATTTTTTTATCTAATTTCATTCATTCTAATTCAAACTCCATATCTATATAGGGCTTTTTCTATGATCCACTAGTGACTTGAACTTTGAACTTGCTCCCTTCATCTGTGACCTAGTCACATGATCCATTTTCCTAACCATAGAAGATTATGTAAGATACACACACCATCAGAAACACATCCTTATCATTAAAATGGAGGTGACTATTATATTATATACTAATTTTTTTTTCCCTTGATAATGCCTCTATACCTCTCACATTGTACAAACTAATGAAACCATGATTAGAATTTAAATATTATAGGGTTTTAGATAGTGGATTTTAATGTGTATTGACTTACAAATTAGATTTAGGGTTCAAGATTTTGGATTCTAGTGTGTGTTTCCCCCACTTTTTTTCTTGACATGTTAAAACAAATGAACCTTAGATGTTGAGTTAAAAGTAGTATTCTTCTAATTATCTTATGACAAGTCTACTTCTAGTTTTCCTTAAGCTAGGAGATCTTTGTCAAGTTTCCCTCATCTGCCTTCTCTTCTAGTGAACTAGATGGGTTATCCTAAATCCATATCTCTTAATGGGTTTAAGTTTAGTACCTAACTTGATAAAGATCATGTTTTACTCACTCATAGCATAATGCATGTCTTCAAAGATGAAATTCAAATTCCCAATCTTCATATTGCAACCCCTATAGGAATTTCTAATCTGCCCTCTCCTTAGTGGGTTTAGACCCATGAAGGTAAATTTTCTAAAGAAATACAACTAGGAGATAGAAAAATATTTTAGCTATGCTCAATCTACTTAATAATGGCGAAAGATCCTGGTTCAAAGTGGTTTGACTCTCTTTGAAATCCAATTGATAGCTTATATTTAAACCATGCATCTACATTGCGAAGTTGACAAGTCAAATGGGTCAGACATTAAGTCCAAATCATCAAATGAAGACTAGGTTGATGCATGATATTCTAAGATGGAATCATAAGTGTCCTTATAGATGCATCTTCCCAACTATCAGATCAAGAGTTGATCCATGCTTGTTGTTATGTTTCTTCCCAAAGTTGCACAAGGAATAATCATGGTGATATAGCAACAGAACAACACATGTCCTAATGGGCCCATCACATTCTATAGTCATTAGATTCCTCTAGGCAATGAAATAGTGCCACCTATCTACCATGATGTACATAACTAGAAGGTGGACCCACACTATAAATCAAACAAGAGTGAAGATCCTTAATCACATCCATTAGATCTTAAAGATCAACACTTATTGGCACATAATTAATGCTAACTTGGAGTTAACATGATGAAGTTTTGAAAGCCATTGATTGCATTGTTGCAAGATGTTAAAGTTGACCCAAGGTTAATATCATGATAGAGAAAAAACATGTGTTCACATCTTTGCAAGGAGTTAAAAGTAAATTATGGTTAAGATAGCGAAGAAGAGAAAGCATATCATTGCAACATTGCATGGGGTTAAGACTAGCCCGGAATCAAAGATACAAAGGTGTGAAAAGATAATACATGGCAAGCAATCTGAGGTTTTTGTAAGACTACAAGATGTTAGATAAACTCTCATTTTCAAATTGTGAAGGTGTGAGAGACATCAACAGTTAACCCAAATAGTCATCATATGGTCACAAGTGATTAGAAGTAACCCAAGGTTAGTGTTTTGACATAGTGAAAACCTTCTATTCACAAATTCGTAGGTTAAATGATGAGTTAAGATTCCAAGTTGTGAGCTTGCCAACATGCAATAGTTAACTCTAAATGATTATCACATCATTGTAGGTGATCATATAGTCAAAAAAATTTACGTTGTGAAACAACAAAGTCTGCGGTTGAATGATAGTGACTCAGTCCTGGTTTAAAGAAATTTAGGTAGCGATGATGCAAAAAATGAAAGGATGGTTAAAGATCAAAGAGGATCACATCATTGCATGTGGTTAAACTGTACTTCAAGTCAAGATAGTGTAACTGTGAAATAGAGAAAGGGTTAAGGTGAAAGCCTATCCTTGCATCATTGCATGGTATCAATGGAATTTAAATCCTATGGTTGTAAAGATGTGAGATGAAGTAGTGGTCAATTAGGAAACTTAGTGAAACATCACACGGTAGAAATAACTTATGTGTCTTACTATTGTGAATTGATAATAAGTTTAGTATGAAGGTATTCACACTATCACAAGATCAAATGATAAATTAAAAGTTTCAAGCTACGATAGTGTGAAGGAAGGAAGTACTTAATTTTGAATAGATGTCCCAAGGTGAATTGTTAAGAACATTGATGACATTTTAATGTTGCAAAGTGGCAAATAAAAAGGAATCACAACATCATAGGTTAAAAGGAATTCGAGACATTTCAAGTTGCGAAGCTATGAATAGTAACCTAGGGCATTCAAATATTTAGTAGTCGCATGTTTGCAAGTGGTTAAAGGGGATCCAAAGTTAAGGATATGAAAGAGAGAAAATATGTATTTGCATGTTTGTAGGTGGTTAAATGTAATTTTGAGTCAACACAACAAAGTAACAACAACCAATCATCACATCAGATAAAGATATCGTATGAATGATAGTTGCAAAGAAGTGACATTGGAAAAATAAAGAGGATTATTATGTTTTAATTATGATCATTGATTCAATATTGATGGTGAGAATTCAAACTAGCAATGACCATTGAGATTTGAAATATAGGTTTTGGCGCCAAGGTGATCAAAGAGTAATATGAACTATTTTGAGGGTTTCTAATCATTTTTTCTTTTCTTTCTCTAATGTATTGATTTGTAACCAATGTCTATTGCTCTACCAAAAATTAGGGATGATAGAAAGCTATAAATGTAATTTCTTCTATAATAGCAAGGTTGGCAAATTTTGTTGTAAAATACTCTTTGTTGTAGAGACCAGAATAGAAGTGTTTTGATACCATTGATTTATTGTCCCGTGCATGTTAGTCTATGCATTTCTTTCAAGATAGATCAGCAATCTGATGAAAAACAAAGTTTGTATCTCTTTTTAGTTTATCAAACTGACAAGTAATCAAGAATTACTAAAGTTAAAAGGGATACTTCTATCATGATATGAAAATTATAGTCTTGCATTTTAGCTTCATATCCTTTCATTCTACATTTTATTAATATTACAAGTTTTTGCAATTGGATTATCAATTACATAGATTCATAAGATGTCAGAATTCCAAAAATTGCTCTCATCCCAAGACTAATCCATTGCCTAAGTTAGTTCTACCTAGGCCTAACTTGGTTTACCTCTTTTTGTTCTCTAGTCAAGAGCATACCATAGTATAGTTAGAAATAAACAAATTCTTTCAAAATCATAGGCAAGGGAGTTGTACCTATAATTTAGAGGGAAATTAGTTATCAAATAACATTTTCCCATTTGTTGTATTGAATTTTTCTTTATACATTTGGGTGCTTTAAGAGTTATGATAAGAAGAACAATTTGTTTATTAACAGTGTGTATTGAGTTACAGATTAGGTCTTAGCAATTTTTTTTAACTATTTTCTTTTAAAAATTAGGTTAGATGACTCTTCCACTTCTATCTATTAAACATGTTATTATAAACAATTCACATACCACTATTCCTTGGTGTAGTTATGTTCAACAATTCGATTCATAGTGTCACCAATTCATGTCATAAGACAAGTAAACAAACATCATTTTTTTCCAAAATTACAAATTTTTATATTATACTTAGTTGGCCCCTTAGGAGGTATCTGAATTTATTGAATGTTTAAGATTAGTTCAAATTATATGTTGAATACTTTATACAAAAAAAAATATAGTTCTAATAAATTTAAAACTTATTTTATTATAATTATGTATGTATGTATGTATGTATGTATGTATGTATGTATGTATGTATGTATATATATATACATAGAGAGAGAGAGAGAGAGAGAGAGAGAGAGAGAGAGAGAGAGAGAGAGAGAGAGCTTTTCAAAATCATATAATTTAAGTCAATAAGTCGTTTATATGTTGATGTTGATCATAGTAGTATACACTATAGTTAATTTCTCAAATTTTCTACCACTTCCAAGATCTCATTCAAATGAGAAATGACATTTTATATTTTCCAAAACAACAAACATACAAATTCATTAACAAGAGGTTTAGTTGTTTACTAAAAGGCCATATGAAATACAAATTTTTTCCCACTAACATTGGATCCATATGACCCTTAAATTGCTGTAATTATTTTGGATTTTTGTAGTTATTGTCATGTGAAGTGTGAAAAGATAAACCGAGTACATGCCAAATATGTTAAAATAAGTTTATCCTCCTTTCATTTTGTAATGATCCCCTCCTTTCATTACAAAAGAGGCTAGAGTGTTTAGAAAAATTTGCAAAGAAATTGATCTAGTTGTAGTTGGTAAAAGTAATAATGTCACATTCAATACATGCATACCATATCAAATAAGGATTTTCTATTTTGTTTTTATCTAACTTTAGATATGTATGACCATTAAATTAGGTCTATTATTCAAGAGTCTTGGGTATATTCTTAAGTGAAGGAGGAAATGAGAAAATGAGTGCATGACAAATAGGTGGGGAAATTTTTTTCATTCCTTTAATTTTTTTATTATGTTGTATACTTTCTAAAAAAACAATTTAAAAATACCACTTCAAAATTGCATCATGAGGATGAAAGAACACATAGGAAGAACAAAAATTACATAATCAAGCGTAGAAACTAGAATATACATGCATATGGATTGTGTAAATCTATTAGCATTAATTTATACAATCGACTAGATTCTATTATCCCAGTCTTCTTTGATATCTTTGGGATGTGATTTTCATTAACAAAGTTGTTGAGATAGTTGACAAAGCTACCTAGAGTACTAACTAATCAAGATATCAAACTTTTTGTTGCGTATAATATATAGTAAAAAATGTCAAGTATTGATTCTAATTCTATAAATGCTATTATGTTAAAAAAAGATAGATTTTTAATAGACTTTGGTCTAACACTAAAGTTGAATAGCTCTTAATAAGTCCAATAAGAATCATGCCTTTGAATGTGTAATACATTGATAATGTGAGGATTGTGTCCAAAATATATTAGATATAATAAATACACTTCAATCTTTTCTTTAAATTAGAAAGACTTCAACACAAGACACCTTATTATATAAAATGCAATTAAGACATCTTTCCATCGAAAGAAGGATTTAATTTTAAATATATATAATTGCACTTTAAAAAATAACCATGTAATATTTAGATACTAATATCCTACAAATAAAACAATATAATAATAATAAAAAGATATTGACGAGCATCACTTCGAAAAAAATACTTATCATCTATCCTTTTCTCATTTCCTTAAAGAATCTCTTCTTATCTTTAATTAAAAATAATACAAATAATTTCTAATTATGTACTTACGTTAAATAACATTATAGATAGAAATACCCTACAAGTAAAGCAACCTAAGAGAAAAGATATTGGCCACCATCACTTCAAAGAATATGCTTATTGGATCTTTTCTCATTCCGTCGGAGAACCTCTTCTTTACTTTAATTAAAAATAATAAAAATACTTAATACTTTATAACGATTTACGTGGATTAGATAACACTAACGAGAAAAAGGTTGAAAGAAACGATGCTATCGAAATACGCGTGTTACCTATCCAGCAATGTTGCCTGCATGTTCCGCAATAAGCATTACTTGAATCAAAATTCAAAACCTTATAAGGTTTTGAAATTCCATAGGTTAGATTGAAAAACATTGACGAAAGATATACTTACAGGAATAAGTCAATGGAATAGCTGGCTTAGACAAACCAGAAATTAACAAGACGTGCTTTTGCATTCTGAAAACCATTTTAAGTATTTGATTTCCAAATACATCAAGATTATTTTGCAGTCTACGCATGCCTTTAATGGAGGTGGAAAATTGTGGGCTGGCACATTTGGAATCTTGTAGTTTGGAGTCAATCGCTGTCAATGATGAGCGCAAGGAAAATGATGTGTTAACTGAGAAATTTAATTTGTTTAGTTTATGTATTGAAAAATAGAATTTAATCATTCGATAAGCTCAAACTCTTTATTTGTTGAGTAATCGGTGGAGGATGGACATAAATCTGCGCATTACTTTGGACCGTAGTTGATTGCTGTGTTTCTGATTTTATTTCTTCAACCGATAATTTGGGTGATAATTGTTGGAATATTTAATGCGGTTGTTGTTTGTCTATGGAGCCAAACGCCCACCTACCTCCATGACAGCTTGCAAAACGTTCAAAAAATTTATTGCTTGGTAGGTGAGTTTTTTGAAATTCAAAAAAGAGGGGAAAAAATATGACAAAAGGAATGATCAGATTCATTCGACCAATAGACAGAGAGAAGAAGTTGAAGTTGAAGAGCAGAGAGAAGTTGTAGAAAAAGTGATCAGCAGATCCAGTCATCAGAGTGCAGAGAAAAGGAAATTCATTTCGTGCCTGTAGTTGCATGTGTTTCTTCTCTAATCATTCTGTAAGTTGAATGTTTTATCATTTCATTCGTCCTGTCAAAGTAGTGATTGCTCCAAGCATTGTAGTATGCAGCCATTAGAACTGTAAGTTTGAAGTTTAAAGTTTGGAGTTTAAGTTTGAAGTTTTAGGGTTATTTTAGGGTTTTCTGGTTGAAGCTGAATGCTCCCAGATTTTTTTGTAATGATTTAATCCAAGTTGAATAGAAAGCAAGCAGGCATATTTGAATCCATTTGTCTTCCTCTATTCATTGCATTTGAAAAGTTTTATTTGGATGCTTCAAACACTGACTCTCTGGTTTTAATGGTGGAAGTTCTTCACATTATAAATCATCACTCGGTGAAGTCTTGTTAAAATCTTTATTTTTCTTGCAGTGGTCACCGAGTTCACTCAGTGCCTTCTTCTACCGAGTTCACTTGATGCTTTCTTCTACCGAGCTCCACCTTGCAGTGGTTATCGAGCTCACTCAGTATCTTTTGGCTACTGAGTTGCTATTCTTTGGTTACTGAGTTCTCTCGGTAAGGTCTTCTGTCATTCGGTTCCTTTGGTTACCGAGCAAGAAAAATTGTCATTCAGTAATAGTGTTTACCAAGTTGTTTCTTCATCTACTGAGTTACTCTTCATTTACTGAGCTAACTCAGTAAACTCTCCTGTCACTCAGTTTCTTAAGTGCCGAGCAATTTTTTGACACTCGGTAATAGTTTGTGCCATGCAAATTTTTCTAGGTTCACTACTATTTTTTAAAGGTTGTGATTATTTCTCACATGGTATCAGAGCTTTGAAGCCCCACATCCATAGTGAGTTAGGACATTTGTTTTTCAGAGATATTTATCATGGTAGGAGATGCAGGAAAGATATGGCAGTAGCCACCACCCTTCAATGGACAAAATTATGATACATGGGCAAAGAAAATGAAAACCATTATGGTTGCAAATGATTTGTGAGAGTTTGTAACAAATGGTTTTAATGAAATGACAGACCCATCTCAGTATGCTACCCTCACAAATGCACAAAAGACTCATTTGAAAGAGTCAAGGAGGAAGGATGCTAAGACATTAAGTCTTATTGAAGCAGCAATGGCAGAGACAGTATTCCCTAAGATTGCAGTAGCAAATTATGCAAAGGAAGCTTGGGATATCCTTAAGAAGAACTTCAAGGGGACTGATAAAGTTCGTACAGTAAAGCTACAGAACATAAGGAGGGAGTTTGAGAACCTTCAAATGAAGAAAAATGAATCAGTTGCAGACTTTAGTTCAAGGAGCTCCAATGTGATTAACCAGCTAAAGTCAAATGGAGAAGACTATCAAGAATAGAGGATAGTGGAAAAGATATTGAGGAGTTTACCTCATAAATATGACAATTTGGTCATGACCATAGAAGAGGCAAAAGACCCCATTGTTTTGACAATGGATGAGTTAATGGGTACACTTCAAACCCATGAGTATTAGATCAATAGATTCACATCATCTTCTTCGCAAGAGAAATCATTCAAGGCTCAGTCAAATTCAAGAGGAAGGGGGAGAGGAAGTAATGGCTCAAGCAGAACCTCCAGAGGCAGAGGCCGAGGAAATAGAGGATAAAGAAGTGTTGTAACAGAAAGCTCAGGAAGAGCAGATGGAGCAAGTAGCTCACAAAATATTTCAAGAGGAGGTAAGAAAAACTACAACTCAAATAAGAGTAATGTAGAATGCTACTACTATCATAAATATGGGCATTATGCAAGTGAATGCTAGAAAAAAAAAATGACCAGTCAGGACAAGCAAATGTGGCTAATGTGAATATGGGAAGTGGAAAGAATGCCACTGTCTTCATCATGTGTAATGTTGGTGAAGAAGGAAGTCTTGAGGTTTGGTACCTTGATAGTGGATGTAGCAACCACATGAGTGGTAATGAAACCTTGTTTTCATTCATTGACAAGAGTTTCAAATCAGAAATTAAGATGGGTAACAATGGAACCCTACCAGTTGTGGGCAAAAGACCTATTATGGTCCGCACCAAGAAAGGTGAGAAGAAGGAAATACAAAATGTGTATTTCACCCCTGGTATGAAGCACAATTTGATGAGCATTGGTCAGCTCATTCAAAATGGATACAAAGTGTTGATGGAGAATGACATGTGTGTCATTCCAGAAAAAGATGGGAGCAAGAACTTACTTGCAGCAGTTCAAATGACAAAGAACAAAATGTTTCCCTTGAGGATAGAGACATGTTTCTCATCTCAAGTTGGTGTTGCACCTCCCACACAATCAGCTCTAAGGAGTGTGATTGAAGACCCCTCACGGCTATGGCACCTCAGGTATGGTCATCCTATCTATGCTGGTTTAAATTTATTGTCAAATAAAAGAATGGTAGAAGTTTTGCCACGTATAATAAATTCATGTGACAAGTGTGAGGCTTGTATTTTGGGTAAGCAACATAGGCTTCCCTTTAATTCTGAAAATTCTAGGAGGGCTAGATATCGATTAGAGTTAGTGCATACTGACCTAGTTTGTCCTATGCAAGTTACTTCCATTGGGGGGAGTGCTTATTTCATGACATTTATTGATGATTTTAGTCATAGGACATGGGTGTATTTCTTAAAGAATAAATTTGAAGCATTTGAAAAATTTATAGAATTTAAAGGCCAGGTTGAAAGAGAATGTGGACATTATATCAAGGTCCTAAGATCAGATAGAGGAGGGGAATATACCTCCAATTCTTTTGTAAATTTTTGCAAGAAACATGGCATAAAGAAAGAGCTCACAGCTAGCTATACACCACAGAAAAATGGAGTGGCTGAAAGAAAGAACAGGACCATTGTTGAAATGGCAAGGAGCATGATGAAAGAGAAAGGTCTCCCAACTGAATTTTGGGGAAAGGTTGTGGCAACAACAATTTACCTAATTAATAGGTGCCCTACAAAGGTAGTCCGTGATAGAATTCCAATGGAAGCATGGTCACAAAGAAGATGGATAGTTGAACACTTAAGGGTGTTTGGATGTGTAGCATATGCACATGTGTCTAAAGAGAAAAAGTAGAAATTTGATGACAAAGGTGTGAAATGCATTTTCACAGGGTATAGCCCAGAATCAAAGTCATACAGATTGTATGACCCATTGAACAACAAGATGATGCTTTCAAGAGATGTGAAATTTCTTGAAAATCAGTCTTGGTATAGTTCAATTGATGAGTGACTGAGAACTTCAAGAAAAGTGCCAATTATAAGTGAAGAGGATGTTGATGAACAAAAAGAAGGAGCAGATAGAAGCAAAGGAAATCAGCCTTAGTCATTATCGAGCTCCTCTAGGCATGACCGAGTGTTAGTGCCAAGCAGCAGCAGTGAGGATTCTAATCCCACACTCTCCTCCCTATTACCAAGAAAGACCAAGAGTCTTAGGGAGATATACCAAGATGAAAGGTATGAAGATTATGATGAGAGTGTTAATTTTGCATTATTTTCTCATAGTGATCCAATATATTTTGAAGAAGCTATTAAGAAGAAGAAATGGTGTAAAGCCATGAATGAGGAAATAGATGCTATAGAAAGAAATGAGACATGGGAGCTAACTGAATTGCCTCCCAAGAAGCAAGTGATTGGAGTGAAATGGGTATACAAGACCAAATGCAATGTTGAAGGCAAGATTGATAGGCATAAAGCAAGGCTAGTAGTCAAGGGCTACAAGCAGTAGTATGGCAAAGATTATGATGAGACATATGCCCCAGTTGCAAGAATGGAAATCGTGCGTGCTGTCATAGCAATTGTAGCTCAACACAAATGGAAGGTGTACCAAATGGATGTGAAATCAGCCTTCCTAAATGGTGTATTAAAAGAAGAAGTGTATGTGGAGCAGCCACCTGGTTATGAAGTTGTAGGTGAAGAGAACAAAGTATATAGGTTCAAAGAGCTCTTTATGGGCTCAAGCAAGCTCCAAGGGCATTGTACAGTAGGATTGACTCATATTTAATGAGCAATGGCTTTAGCAAAAGCAATGGTGAGCCTACTCTCTACATCAAGGCAGCAAATGGAAATGTTTTGATTGTTGTCTTGTATGTAGATGATTTGATTTTTACTAGAAATGACAAGGCTCTAATTGGTGAATTCAAAGAGGTCATGAAAAATGAATTTGAGATGATAGACCTAGGTCTCTTGAAATACTTTCTAGGCATAGAAGTAAAAAAAATGCATGATGGCATCTTCATCTCTCAAGGAAAATATGCAAGGCAGATCTTGGAGAGATTTAAAATGCAGAACAGTAAGGTAGCCTCCACACCAACAACAGTAGGTCTAAAGTTGAGCAAGGAAGACTCTAGCAAGAGAGTGGATCCAACACTATACAAGAGTATGGCTGGAATTTTAATGTATTTGACTGCAACCCGGCCAGACCTAATGCATGTAGTAAGTCTGATTTCTAGATTTATGAAAACACCAAAAGATTTCCATTGGCAAGTGGGAAAGAGGATCCTAAGGTATGTGAAAGGTACCAAGAGATTTAGAATTTTGTATACTGCAAATGATGATTTCAAGTTGGTAGGATACACAGATAGTGATTGGGATAGAGGTATAGATGATAGGAAGAGTACTTCCGGATATATGTTTCATATGGGATCAGGTGCAATTTCATGGGCATCCAAGAAGCAACCTATTGTTGCTCAATCTACAGCTGAGGCTGAATATATAGCAACAAATGCAGCAGCATGTCAAGCTATTTGGCTAAGGAGGATCTTGATAGATTTGAATGAAAGGCAAGAGGATGGAACCACAATTTATTGTGACAACATCTCATTTATCGCATTGTCCAAGAATCCAGTCTTCCATGGGAGAAGCAAACATATAGAGATCAGATATCACTTCATCAGAGAGTTGGTGGAGAATGGGGAGATCAAGATGGAATTTTGTAAGTCTGAGTAGTAGCTAGCAGACATTTTCACAAAGCCATTAGGCATTGGAAGTTTTGTACACCTAAGAGAAAGTCTTGGTGTAGTTGATTTGGATCAGTAGTGATCCTTGTTTGTTTGGCTTAGGACAAAGGGGGAATGTTGGAATATTTAATGCAGTTTTTGTTTGTACCTGGAGCCAAACACCCACCTACCTCCATGATAGCTTACAGAACATTCAAAAAATTTATTGCTTGGTAGGGGGAAAAATATGACAAAAGGAATGATCAGATTCATTCAACTAGTAGACAGAGAGAAGAAGTTGAAGTTGCAGAGCAGAGAGAAGTTGCAGAGAAAGTGATCAGTAGATCCATTTGTCAGAGTGTAGAGAAAAGGAAGTTCATTTCACGCCTGCAGTTGCACATGTTTCTTCTCTGATCATTCTATAAGTTGAATTTTTTATCATTTCATTCATCCTATTGAAGCAGTGATTGCTCCAGGCATTGTAGTATGCAGCCATTAGAGCTGTAAGTTTGAAGTTTAAAGTTTGAAGTTTTTCTAGTTTGAAGTTTTAGGGTTATTTTAGGGATTTCTGGTTGAAGCCAAATGCTCCCATATTTTTTTGTAATGATTTAATCCAAGAGGCATACTTGAATCCATTTGTCTTCCTCTATTCATTGCATTTGAAAAGTTCTATTTGGAAGCTTCAAATACTGGCTCTCTAGTTTTAATGGTGAAATTTGTTAACGTTATAAATCATCACTTGGTGAAGTCTTGTTAAAGTCTTCATTTTTTTTGCAGTGGTCATCGAGTTCACTCGGTGCCTTCTTCTACCGAGTTCACTCGGTGCTTTCTTCTACCGAGCTCTACCCTGCAGTGGTTACCAAGCTCATTCGACATCTTTTGGCTACCGAGTTGTTGTTCTTTGGTTATCGAGTTCTCTTGGTAAGGTCTTCTATCATTTGGTTCCTTTGGTTACCAAGCAAGAAAAATTGTCACTCAGTAATAGTGTTTACCGAGTTGTTTCTTCATCTACCGAGTTGCTCTTCATTTACCGAGCTAACTCGATAAACTCTCCTGTCACTCAATTTCTTAAGTGCCGAGCAATTTTTTGGCACTTGGTAATAGTTTGTGCCATGAAATTTTTTTTAGGTTTAGGGTTTTTTTTTAAAAGTTGTGATTATTTCTCACAATAATTATGTTAAATCTCAGCTAATTTAATAGCTTGTTGAAATTTGCTCGACCTTCTATTAAAAGAATTAATCTTTAATATGGTGAACGCTCGATTACCATTAAAGAAAATGAAGATGAGCAGAGATTGGAATTTATTTTTGAAGCTAGACTTTCCTTTCCATAGCTTTTGGAAAGATAGAATGGTATAGTTTGACGGGAAAAGCCACTTTGGGATATTTGTGCTTTTAGGAAATGTCTAACAATTTTAGGACTCCGAGTTTGCAAGGATTTTTTTTTATGAAAGAAATTGTTCTTATTATTTCTATTCATAGATATAAACTAGTACTTTGTAGTAAAATATCTGTTAACCACTAAAATTCAAATCTTTCAGTTATAGAATTTGACAACTTTTTAATAAGTTGAAATGATTCTTTAAAATTCCTAAACAAATTCCTTGTCTTGAATAAGATCAATATAGATATTTTTAATCTAAAAGATCAATTAAGATATTTTTAATGAAATCATCTACTAGAAAATTATCAATTGTGTTTGAAATGATTATTTGTGATAATTATTTATTTGAAAATGATCTTTAAGAATTGTATCTCAATTGAAATAAAAAAATATTTTATAAAATTAAAAATTGTTTAAAATTTTATATTAAAAATGCATAGTTCATAAAAATCTTACAAAAATTGTCTTTTTTTATAGATCTAAACATTTCTAAAGAAAGTGTTGATTAACATTCTCTCTTCTCTCTAGAATAACTTTTTTGTGATAATTATCTATTTAAAGTTTACCTTTAAAATTGGTAACTCAATCAAAATATCGTTAACAAGAACAAAAAAAATTCTTAATTGTGTCATCCACAAACATAGTTACTGCAAACAAAATAAAAAATTAACTAAAAAAAAAATACTCAAATATTAAAATAGTTTTAAAATTTTATAATAAAATAGATATAACAATAAAAGAACTAGTGTAATGTTGTTTCCTGGGTAGAGGACCCTTATCCTCCATCTTTTAATAATATATATTTTTTAAAATAGAAAAATATCATTCATAATACTTCCATACACCTTGTTGCATAATGTACCAAATCTTAAATATATACCACATTATAGTTAAATAAACTGGGTAATTTTTCAAGAAGATCAAGGGAGTTCCAATTCACTTAACTTTCCTCCCAAAAAAATAAGAAAATACATGCTTCTATGTACCAAAAAATAGTTCATACGAGATCCAATTTTTTTTTTTTTTTCCCATAACTATTGGACGATCCTCACTTTGATGTGCCAAATAATAGCCTTTTCACTAAGTCATAATCATTCTTGTATCCCCTTTGCCCTCTACCATAATGAACTAATAGAGCCATGACAATAATTAACATGACATGTACAACATTACTTAGAACATAACCTATGACACTCCAGGAGAAAATCCTCTTTAATGTCCCAAGTTCTCTATTGCCCAAAACTAGTAGATAAACCACAAGATTTATAATTATACTACACAATGTCTAATTTTGGTCAGCTTAGTAATCCTTTGTAGAGATATATAGCCCTTTTTATTGTGTAGTAGAATTGAAAACCTCTACTAGTGTATCTTTGCACATGGTCATTCAAATTAGTTCTTATGTGGCCATTTGATTGCCTTTTTTCTTTTTGTCCTTTGAAGAAATCAATTTTTTCTACAAAATTCTAATACAAATGTCTAAAATTCAATAATCATTGGAAAGGTCAAGCCTTTTCAATGCTTTCATCATTTCCTGTAATTCCATTTGTACATGGTATAATCGTGTATTCATGAAACTTTAATGTAGAATATAGATAGACTGACAATGAACTAGACTAAACCCAAGAAATCATTATCAAAATGTAAATTATACAAATGTCTCATGTTTTCCTAACTACAACTACTAACAAAGCTTTTAGATTAGCATCTTAGAAACAATTCTAGAATGAGAGTATGCTTAGAATGCAGATCTACAAGAATAAATGCAAGATCTATGACTATAATGCGAATTATATGAGGATAACAACTCTTAGAATGCTTTGACAATGGACATAAAATGAGCTAACATATAATGAATGATGCTAAATGACATTAAAAATGCTAAAATGCTATGAATTTTCTAGAATGATAATGCTAAAATGAGAACTTAGAGTGTGCCTATAGTGTAGATGCCTAAAACTTGGGGTCTCTTGGCTCTTGGATTTCCCTCTTATTTATAGGATTTTAAAAGGGGTTGGGGTAAGAATCAATATTTTCACCTTTGACTAGTGGATGGAAGTGAAACTGACAATATCTCATATGAGACTAGGAGGAAGAATCTGACAAACTTGGTTTTGAGGATAAATGGGGATATTTCTAATTCTTTTAAATGAAAAAGGGAGATTTTCTCTTTTGTGAGGATAAATGATTTAATAAATGTTTATTTATTTCCAACACTTTGTGTTTTTCTTCCTCCCTTTTTGAATTTCATTTTATTAATTTGAATTATTTTTCTCCTCTTTTAAAGTTGATTTAGGTCTTTGTCAATTTGATAGATAATTAATGACTTGATGTGATTTTAATTTGAAAGTCTTTTATGTTCTTCTAATTTCCTCCTTGATTTGCATTGATTGATCGAAATTGCATAATTCAAATCTTTGCCAACTTTTGGGTGTCTATAAATGCCCCTCTTTGAGCTAATATGCAAAGCATATTAGTTCAAAGACTGTCTTAATTTTCTAATTTTAGGTTGAATCCTGATGATTGAATGATGTCTTGACATTTTGTAGTTGTCATGGTGTCTAACTATTGATGGCTTGATGTTTTATCTTTGATGATTTTATGTCTTGATTACAAGTGATTTTTCTTATTGATGTTGTGATGTTTTTACTTGGATATCCTAGTTTTTGGTTAATTTGATGTTTGAGATTTTGGCTGGGGTAGAACATTTTTTATTTTATAGGAAATTTTAATGCCTCGATTTGAATGCCTTAGTTTGATACGGATATATTACCCCTCAAAAATGAAATAGGAAAAAAAATGGAAGTGTAAAAATTAAGTAGGTTTCAATTTTATTTCTGAAATGGTGGATAACTGATAGATAAAGATGGTCAAGTTGATTTAGTGCAATACCCAATTCACAAGAGGTAGCAAAAAGATTCTAATGTTGGAAAAATAGGGTGAAAAGGTGATATAAATTCCCCTAAGGAGGGTTAAATAGGTCACAAGACCTTTTACCCTTGTCATTTTCACACTCCCCTTTTTCATTTGGTGACTTGGAGCTTTGAGTCAGTGAGGATGGTGGTCCCTTTACAAGAGCATATATTCAAGAGGGGTCACAAGTATGAGCATCCAAAAGACTACGGTGCCCTAGTAAGTCCACAAGATCCCCCTGTGTATGAGAAATATTTTAGCAAGAAACACTAATCTATTAAGAGAACAAAGCATTAACTAGCATAAAAATCATAAGATATATGAGAGACAAAGTGAAACCCTCAAATGAGAATATGAGCCATAGAATGGCTCTCTCAATGAGGATGGTCACTTGATTTAGGGATGAGTCTATTTGCTTAGATTTTGTATGTATACTCAAGGCTTCTCAAACTAGCTTCAATGGTGTTCTTGATGGATTTTGGCTTGGGTGAATGGATTTGATGTAAAACTTGCTCTCAAAATGGAATTATAACTTTAGCTGAAGAATTGTGATGAAATGGCTTGGGAGGGGATTCAATTTATAGGCTAAGGGCTTGAGGGATGGAGGGTTAAGATGCAAGGAGAGATGAAAGCTTAAGGAGGGCTAGGATGCACTCAAAGGGGAGCACATGGATTGTGCTTGTTTAGCACCAACCAGGGAGTGACACATGTCACAAGGTGAGTGGATGGAGGAAAGGGCAAGGATGAGTCAACAAAGGAGGCTCAAGGGATAATATCTTCATAAAGACCCTTCATAATGGCTTGTAAGAACAATGACTGGCCTTGTAAGAGTCTTTATGGCCTTTGTAAGAGCATTCATTTTTGGGTGGTTGGGATATTTTGGAGGGAGTTGAGATTGTTGACTTTTCTTGGCTTAGGAAAGTCTTAAGATTTCTTAGGGAATGTGACAACATTAGGGGGTGGATTAGGCTTGGGTTTAGGATTAGATTAGGGATGTTAGAGATGTGCAAGTGGATGCCATTAATGAGGTTGGGTGAGTTAGTGGCTAAGCTTGGTTAGTATGGGTGGATGGGGTGGATGGGGTGGATTAGGCTAAATGGAGGGTTAGGGATAAGTTAGGGGCTTTTAGATTTGAGGGATTTATTTATCAAATAGATTTATTTAATAAATGGGGATTTTGGAATTGGATAGGAGAATAGGATTTAATTGATAAATAATAGGTTATTTGATTTATCAATTAAGACTATAGATGATTAATTAAATTAATCAGCTAGGGGATGGCAAAGGATTAATTAAATAAGAATTTAATTAATGATGCCTTTAGAGATGGCTAAATTAGATTACCAAAGCGGTGTAATCAAATTTAGGTGTCTACACCCCCATGTTTAATATTTTTGCATTTGTACCTATGTTTTTGGAAGTTTGCATAGTTTTTTTATGATAAATGTGCTAGTTTGAGTCTTTTAGTACATTTACATTTTCTTTTAGCACTTTTGAAATATTTTAGCACATTCAAGTAATCCTTTAGTGCATTCATAGGACAAAACAATGCATTCAAAAACCTATTTTTAAGGCATATTAATGCATATAGGTAAAATGTAGTGCATTTAGTAGTTTTAGTAGTGCATATGAATGATTTAGTGCATACAAATAGTCCTATAGTGCATATGTGTAATATTTCAAGACTTCTATTTAAAATAGCATATTTTCCTTGTTAAATAGTGCATGTGGGCATGGTAATAGCACTTAGCCATCTTTTAGCACATTCAATGTATGAAATAGTGCTTTTGATAGATAAAATAGTGCATCTATCTAGTATAGAGCATATGATTGATTAGGTAGTGTGTATGCCCTAGAAAATAGTCCAAATGATCATTGAAGAGTGAAAATTGAGTATAGGGTCTAAGTTGAGCATAAGATAATGCAAAAGGCTAGATGATTGGTCCATCAACCAAGGATCATCACAAGGAATAAACAATAGGAATTAGGTATTTATGAAGTGATGTTGTAGGATTAGTTTGATGATAGATAGGTAAAGAGTGATGCCCCAGCTCAAGATATAGAGTAGGGAAAACAAACAAGTCTAACTTAGGATAGAGAAATACAAGTAACAAGCCCAATATAGAATTGGTAGCTAGGTAGCTAGATATAAATATCAGACTGGTGTCTGTTGATCACTTTATGATGAAAATTAACATTTTGTTTGTCTAATGAAAAATAGGTATGTGGGTGAAATCTCATGGTATGAGGACTGTATCTATGGCCTTTAGAGGTAGTAGGACAATTGTTGGGTGCATATTGCCAGATGATAGATAGATGTGGGTTTACTCAATTACTACAAATGCCCTAGTTCCAAATGAATGGGGGGCTATTGATAGCTATGGTTGAGCAGTGGCACTAGGACCACAACACCTTTCATTTTTCGATGGGGGAGATGACAGTGACTCCCAAGGATGTATACTAGATATTTCAAATCTTGATACTAGGGGATTTGGTGTACTATGATCACACGACTGATGGTACTACTTTTCAAGAGTTGTTTGGGGATGACCACACTGGGGATGATAGCATTGCTAGCAGTTTTGGCTAGTTTGATAGGAGAATTTTTGTTGCTAGACTGATGAGGGCAAGGGCATCTGGTTGGATGGGGCTAATTGATACAGGATATGATTGATCAACCATGGATATTTGGATGAGGTAGTTGTATTTTGGTCCATTTATAGCATGACATACATCAGGTTGTATAATCTAGAGCCTTGTCGCTATCAGTAGCGGTGATTTTTTTGCAGTTATGGACATGGGAGCATTTTACCATTTCTTTTTTAATGTGTGTGCAGTAGGGACCATAGGGTATGACATATATGTATACTTATTCTGGTGTGATCATGTAGCCCCTTTTGGGCAAGACAGAGTATTGGTGGCAAATTTTGGATGAAATTGACAAGGTTGTGTGGAGACCTTACCAATTCACAAAGCCATGGGTTAAGGATGATGATGAGATGGTATATTTCTTTGGTCTAAGGTATTTTTTGGGTTGAGTACCTACAATGATAGAGTGATTTTTTTTTAGGCAGGTGGTGAGACAGGTTGGTCAATGGCAAGACATGCCGCAAGGGTCAACACATTATGCTTAGGTGTAGTCAAAGAGAGCGATGAGAGGTCTGACTTTGGAGTATGAGGCTTGTTTGGAGACCTTTTTACAGATGATAGACACACCATATCTATGGGTATTATAGGATGGAGTGATAGATGCAAGGATGGAGGGGGATTATGCATGGTGGTTTTAGGAGCATCCCTTCCCTAGATACATAGATCCAGTCAGGCCTATTCTAGGGATTGATGAGCATTAAGTGGTAGAGAGGGTGAGGATAATGAGGGTGGTCTAGGAAGAGGTAGAGGGAAATGACAGGTCAAAGTCAAGGTAAGAGGTGTAGTTAGAGCATGAGGGAGGTGAGGCCGAGTAGCCATGGTACTACCGCAGAGGGATGTAGCATGAGGTCCAGTATAGGGACTAGTGGGTATAGGGAGGGTTGGAGGGATCCAAGTTCATGGTGGTGTGAGGGTGACAGGAGGGATGGTTGGTGGTGTAGGAGTTGGGAAACATGATAGCAGTGATGCATAGGTGAGGACCAAGTTGCCTGAGGATGTGCACTTTGTCTGGTAAGAGGGGCCATGAGTGTAGGTGCCTATGAGGGATCTATAAGAAGCACAACCAAAGGTACAACAAGTGCCACTAGATGCATAGTTTCCACCAGAGAGGCCAAGGGGATTGACTGATTTGGTGGCTAGGATGAGTGCCATGGAGGCTCATATGGGTGAGGTATTGAGTACATTACAGGCATTTATAGCCTCGATGACACTGAGGCCACCACCACCACCATCGAGGCTAGATGGGGTGTCAACTAGTTAGACAGTCAATGTCTCATTGATGATAGACATGATAGGGTAGGCATCCTAAGAGGATATGAGTGCCCCAATGAACAATGACCATTAGATCAGGCACCTACACATGGATGAGTTGACATTATGTGTTGTGACCATATTCCTAATTATGTATTATTATTCTTTTGATGTTCATTTGATACTCATGCTGATGTACTTGGTTGATCCTTGGATGTTCATGTGGATAGATGTTGTGAGTTATTGAAATTTATGTTATTTGATCTATTGGATGTTCTCGTTGATGTAGTTTATCTGATATTCATATGGATTTTGGCCTATGGATGTATTGTCCAATTGTTCTTTTTTCTTTATGAGACATCTGAGCTTATAGATGTTCAGATGTGTGCACTTTTTATATCGTGGACTTGCATGTGATCATTTGATTTGATGGATATGGTAGTAGTAGATGTTGATGTATATATATGTGAATGATTAAAAATAAATGACATGGCAATAATGATGTAATGAAAAGGTGATGTGATAATATGGGTGTAATGACATGAAATAAAATATGGTAAAATGAAATTGGATTTAATGAAATGATATGTAATGGAATGTAATAAAATGGAATATAATGAAATGACATTGGGTGTAATGTAATGAAACAAATTGTGAAAAATGAATTGGAATGAGATGAATGTTGTGGTAATGTAATGAAAAATTGATAAAATGTGGAAAGAAATGATATGTGATGAAATGATATAATGAAATGATTAGAGCTGATGTAATGAAATGAAAAGAAATTGGTAAGTGAATTAGAAATGTAAGGAAATGGAATTAATATGATGTAATGAGAGGAAATATGATATGAGGTATGATATGAGGTATGATAAAATAGGATTATATGTAATGGAATAAAAATTAATGTAATGCGATGTACTGTAATGTAATGATATGTAATGAAATAAAAAAATTTGTGGTGTGCTGCAATGTAATGTAAGTACATGTAACAAGAAGAACTTTGTTGTGATGTGATGTAATGTAATGTAATGATATGTAATGAAATGAAATTTGTTGTGTATATGAAAATAAAATAAAATTAAAAAGTAGATGAGCGAATGTGTGACAAAGTGTCATGGAAGTGAATGTGGTAAAATGAGAATAAAAATGTGAAGATGGGATTGTATTGATAGGAAATAATAAATAAAAGTGTGAGAAAATGTAATGGGAACATAATGAAATAAAATGTGATAAAATGTAATGTGACAAATGGAATGTGAAAGAAAGTAAAAAATAGAAGGAAATACAATGGTTTGAGATTTGAAAGCTATGGGATGGGATGTCAACTTGTGAGATTCAAAATCCACAAAATGAAATAGAGGAAATGCATGAATTAAAGGTAATGTGATGAAGAACACGAAATGCAAGTCACAAATGTAGAAAGTGAAATATAATGAAATGAAAAAAATGGTGATATGTAAGGAAATGAAATGGGGGGAATGATGTGTGATGTAATGAATTATGATAAACGAAAGTGAAATGACATGGGATGTGACAAAATGAAATTGTTTCATATTCAAAACCCACGTAATGGAGTAGATGATGTGGTGAAACGTGATAGCATGGTGCCGATATTGTGAGGAGACAAAGTCCATGATATTTAAGTGCTAAAAGCTCGCCTTGATGTTAATATTGTTGTCTATTTTTGGATAACCAATCATGAACTTTTTGAATGATTTCATGAAGGCCTCCTTGTGTAATCTTGATTTATGGGCCAACCATTTGTTTTTAAAGAGCCCAAGATCAAGATGCAATCTAAATGAATGTAACTAACTCTCACTTTGTAAAGAGATGCAAAATTAATTTTCATCATAAAGAGTTTAATAAAAAGTGACTAAGTACAATCACCACTAGCTCAGATATGGGGATATGAATACTATGTCTTGCCATGGAGTACTCGCAAACATGAACAATGTACATGAAAAATATGATAATTATTAGAAAACAAAGTTATATCCATAGAAGAATAAAATAAGCATGCAAATAGTCACATGTTAGATGAAAAACCAATAAAATATCATGACTTCATCCTGGTACCTCTAGTAAAGCACATCATCGAGGCACTAGAAGTACATAATAGTGGAAAAAAACTATTATTTGTGCACTAGATGTGTTGTTAGTTGTTGTAATAGTGTCAAGTTTGTTCAGTTCTACCTAGGAGTAACTATTGTACTAGTTGGGTAAGAAAATGTGGGATGTTTCAGTGGTAATTTAACAAAAAATTCTATTTGGTTATGTGTGTCAGTGGGAATTAGGGTGTCTGAGTGTTAGAGCCAAGGATCAAGTTTACCTAGTATTAAGGTAGTGGGATGTAGAGAGTGAATATGTGGAAAGACTAGTAAAGAATAAGTCTCGGGTTAGTGACGGCTATAAGTAAGCATATATCATGGGAATAGAACAAGGTGAGGTGGAGAGTAGAATGTGACTAGTGGATATATTGAGAAGTTACAAGAAGCATGCAAGTGGAAATATGTTGAGCTCACCAGATCAGTCATAAGTAGGTGGTGATGCTAGCCAGGGAAGGTGGATGAGGTAGGGGCGAAGAGCAATGTGTGTTTAGTGATCCTCTAAGGAATTGGTGTATTAGTCAGAACTACAAGTGTTAATTCTAGAGCCAGGTGAAGTCATGGAGGACAAGGGTCAACACAACCTGAAGAGGTGGGGAGTAGGGTAGAAGAAATTCCCTTGTCAACATTTGTGATGTTGTTAGGGAATGTAGTACAACAAGCATTGTAGGCTGTATTGGATGATGAGCCAATGATGCAGGATGTGTTAGTGGGGTGAGGAGTGGATCATGTTAGTTTCTTAGCCTCAAGATTCTAGGAAAAGGGTCAATGGAAGGGGAAGCAAGCAGTGTAAATGTGGAAGAGCCCTAGCTAGAAGGTAGGGGTGGAGATTAAGCATCAAGTGATGTGGAAGAATTATGGAGAATGTTGGTTGGAAAAAGAGTTCAAGCAGAGAATACAGAATAGGGGGTCACATTTTTGTTGGGATTGATGGAGAAGGCATAGGAAGATGGAGCACAATCAGAGGCAAGATGACTGTAAGAAGTGGTGGATGTACAACAGGTGCAAGTGCAATCACTAGAAGTGGAGCTACATGTGGAAAAATTGCAAGTAGAGGGAAATGATGCAGGAATGTAGGCAAAGTAGTCACGGGCTCAGAGGTTGCAAGAATCTATGAAGATGGTGAAAGTGGGTTTAGAAAGTGCGTAGAATGAGTTGGTGTTGTTGCAGTCACAGTCTAAGTCATCTAGGAAGGAAATTGCAAAAGAAAACTCCCTACCATTGAAGCTCTAGGATTGTTTAGCATTAAGTGAGGGGAAGGTTAGATAGTTGCAAAAATGTTTGGGTGAGGCAAAAGAAAATGTGGAGCATTGGTGAATGGCAACCAATCAAATGTAGTAGGAGTGGGATGTGGGCCAATGAGTGATCACTACAATAGGAGTAAATAAGTTGGTGGAGAATCTGTTCATGGAAATGCACTAGATGAAAAAGGTACACTGAGAAGTCACTTATTATATGGGATGTTATTATTAGGTGTTCCCGAATGAGGATCAGTGAGACACATGGTTTGTGGGTAGAGAATTTACAAAATTGTTGAATGTGGGATTACACAGTGGGAGGTTTCTAATTCCCATGGAGGTAGTGTGGGTATGTAGAGGGCTAACTCCATGGGCTTCCTCTTCTGGAGCTAGGTTGGAAGAGACACCATTGGTTGGACACCCTATCTTGCCACCTCCCCTAGGTAGACCAGAATAAATAATCCATTAGACATTATTTAAATGTAATGTTGTCATTATTGTCGTAGTAGAATAAAAGCTTGTGCTTGATGTTGTGGCAGTCAAGGGACAACAGATATTGATTGTAATGCATTGCCATATTTATTTTTGTTATTTTTTGAATATATTTGGATGTTTTTAGCATTTTGAAGAATATATGAATGTTTTTGAGATTTTTGATAGATATTTGAAAGTTTTTGTGTTTTGTGACAAATGTTGGAAAGGTTTCAATCTCTGTAAAAGTGAGAACAATATGATCCATAGAGTAAGGGTAACCTTTACTAGTACGTGGGGGAACAAGATGTCTGTGTGGGCTCTTAACAAAAGATGAGGATAGATATGTGTAATATCTAGGGAGCTATAAGATGTAAGGCATAATTTTGTGTATGTTAGTAGCCTTTACAAACGATTACAAGGCTAGCATTGGGATGTTTCTCTAGGTGTGTTCTGAGAAAAATACTCTCAAGGCCTATGAAAAGGCATTTGGGGGATTGAAAAAGGTGCTTGAGGGGCCTAAAAAGACACTTGAGTAGCCTAAAAAAGGTGTTTGGGCCTTAAAAGGCATTTGAGGAGCTTGAAAAAGGCATTTGGACCTAAAATGGCACTTGAGGGGCCTAAAAAAGGCACTTGAGCCTAGAAAGGTGTTTGAGGGGCTTGAAAAAGGCGTTTGGGCCTAAAAAAGGCACTTGAGGGGCCTAGAAAAGGTGCTTGGGCCTAAAAAGGTGTTTGAGGGGTCTGAAAAAGGTGTTTGGGCTTAAAAATGTTCTTGAGGGGCCTAAAAAAGGTGCTTGGGCCTAAAAGGCACTTGAGGGGCTTTAAAAAGGCATTTGAGTGGACTAAGAAAGGTGCTTGGGCCTAAAATGGCATTTGGGCCTAAGAAGGCACTAGAGGGGCCTAAAAAAGGTGTTACAAGGGGGCCAAGCTCTCATGCTTATGCTTACTTATGTTGTGTCTCTGGTTAAGTGAGGATGAAAGAGTCCGATAGATGTCTAGGCTTTAGAGATACCATTGATATATTTTTAAAAGTGGGTTAGACCAATCATGGCCACTGCAACATAAATAAGACAAATCATCCATTGGGAATTGTTGTTCTTGACAAGAGGAAGGAAAAGGGGACACCTCTTGCACTATTCATGTTGTGCCAAATTTTCCAAAGCCCAGCAAGATGTTTTTGGACATAACTACACTACTTCTTAATACTAGTACAACACACCATATTCAAATATTTTATGTCTTGTTATATGGCCTATTTGAGCTAAAGTGAGCCACGTTTGATAGGAATTTTGAGGTGTTAATTTTTTGAGCTTCCATGGCTATGTTTAGCAATTAAGACCATCTTTTAAATGGTTTTGGAAATTTTGGACAATTTTTTATTTCTATTTTGATAATTTTTTGGCAATTTTTGAATTTTTTTGATAATGTTTTGGCAATTTTTGAATTTTTTTGATAATTTTGGCAATTTTTGAATTTTTATGATATTTTTTTGGCAATTTTTGAATTTTTTTGATAATTTTTAGCAATTTTTGAATTTTTTTGACAATTTTTGATTTTTTTTGATAAATTTTAGCAATTTTTAGAATTTTTTGATAATTTTTGGCAATTTTTGAAGTTTTTGATCATTTTTGGCAAATTTTGAATTTTTTTGATAATTATGGATGATTTTTGGGTCTGTGGGAGTAAAACAAAGGAGGTGAGTGAGATTTGTTGGAATATGAGGGCAACAAAGACCATGTCAAGCACCTCAAGAAGCAATGAAAGGAGTTTGGGACATCAAATGGGTCAACTAAGGGCTAAAATAAACATTGGGAATCATTGGCCTAGGTGGATAGCTAAGATGTGCATTGATTTTCCTACAATTCATGTCTATGGTATCTCAATACATAATTTGACTCCATATTTCTCCTTATCTATTGTGCTTCCCTTTGGTGCTATTATACTAGTTGTCTCTATTGCAGTGAACTACATCTGAGGCCAAAGAACCATTGAGTACTCACAAGTGTTTCTCAATTGGGTATGTGTGAAATTAACTCGATTGTGCTAGATAGGCCTTAAACAAGTAAAAAAATTCACAGAGATAGTTGGTCAAGTATTGTCTTGATTTTTTTTCAGCATTGAAGGACTTGTGTTGTTTAGGGAAGTCCAAAGCTGCTATCTCTCACTCCTTTTCAAACCAAAGGTGACATTCTCACTTCTTTTGTACCAAATTTTATTTTGTTGTTTTTTTTCTTTGGTATTTTATTTTATTTTGGTATTTTTGATGTGTTTCTCAAAGCTCTAGACATAAAATCTTTTGAGGTGGATGCTATTAATGGGCTCTGCTAGGTCTATGCCATCACAATCAAAAGTCTATAAGTACCAGTCCCAAAGGACTCTATGATAATGTAAGGAATAATCTAATTGGCTTCCCACTTTCCCTTTTTTTCTCTAGCCACTTGGTTCTTAGGGTTTTCTCGAAGCACTAGGTCACCAATCTGAAAAACACGAGGTTTGGCCTTTTTGTTGTAATGTCTTGACAACCTATTATGATACACTTTGAGATGTTCATGTCCTACATGCTTATGTTCTTGTAAGAACTCTAGCTACTCTAGATGGGCCACTCTGTAATCCTCATCTGATAGGACATCTCAAAGAGTAACTCTCAAGGATGGGATCTCAACTTCTAAAGCAAGAATAGCTTCACAACCATAGACCAAGGAGAAGGGTGTCACACCTATAGGTTTCTAGACACTCATCCTATAGGTCCAAAGGATAGGGTTCAATTGTAAATGCCAATCTCTACCAATATCATTGACAATTCTTTTAAGGATGTTGATAATGGTTTTGTTTGTGGCATCTACACTAGTACAAAAACAACAATATATTACTAAATAAACTACTAAAAATTGTATATATATGACCAATTAAGATCATGTGACCATTGGTAGTTTATTTTCAATCATTAATATCACAACCAAATTTATGACTAAATTATTTTAATCATTAATTTGGTCATTGATTTGATCATTGATTAGGTTGTTGATTGTTATTAAATAGTAGTTTATTTGGTGGTTTATTTGGTGGTTTATTTAGAGGTTTATTAAGTGGCTCATTTGGTGGTGTATTTGGTAATATATTTGTTAGTTGATTGTTAATAAATAGTAGTTTATATGGTAGTATATTTGATAGTATATTTGGTAGTTGATTTAATAATATATTTGGTAGTTCATTTGGAAGTTAATTTGGTGGTTGATTTGGTAGTTTACTTACTCATTAATTTAGTCATATTAGGGCACAATGGAATCGAACCAGCATCCTCCTACTTGTAAAGTAGGTGCTCTTCCATTGAACTTGTACTGCTTAAAAAATAAAGTTAAAAAAATCAAATAATTCATCAAGCTCTTGTTTGAATCTAGGAGCTTTACTAATTTTAATGTAATTAAATTTGATATTAATATACATAATTTCATCTGATCAATATAAGGTAGGGTTGTCTTTATGAATGCAACACAACTACTTTAAATCAAGAGGTAACACAACATGAACCAACTGAAGGTGTGAATTGCCAAGAGAAATGATATTTTCAAGTAAAATAAATTACTTTATTCATGATTTTATTCACAAACAAAAATGTTATAAAAGCATATTTTTAAAATTAAAATATATCAAAGTGTTTGATAACTATCATTAGAAAATTCAAATGAAAAAGTACGGTAAAGAACCCCACAAAAATTGTGAGATAATCTCGTAAAAATAATGTAGTTGAAAGTATGGGTATAAAATTCAATAAGAAAGATATGGTTAGGACCCCTCATTGCCTAGTGAAAATAATGGATTGCCAAGCTTGTATCTAGATCAACCACATTGTAAAAGTTGTTTTTACATCTACACACTTGCAAGATTGTAAAAATGGTGTTAGATCAAAAAAGGCTATGCAATGAAAGATCATAATCTCATCTTCATGATTAACTACCATACTGATACTTTCAAGAACATTTCATAGCTTATAGAAATGTTTTACAGCTCAAAATGATCAACAATATATTCAGTTATTCATAGTAAAAGAATCTACAATGAAATAAATACAAGAGACACATATATTCATAGAAAAATAATCTACAATGGAATAAATACAAGACACATAGAGATTATGATAGCAAAAGAGACTACAAAATAAGATAAAGCATAACATAAAAGTATGTCTTAATCTATTGCATAAATTACAATTAAATTCATATGTATGCACAAGCAACACTTTTCAGAGTAAGTTATTAGATGTCCTATGAACAATAAATAAAGATATATCAAAAACCCATTCTCAATTTTTGAATTTTAAAGTAGAAAAGCACAAATAAAATGAAATTCCAAGATTAATAATAGAGCTTTATCAAATTACAAATCATGAAATAAGGGAAAGATATTCATGTTCAAATTTTTACCATCAAATTTAGTGAATTTCCAAACATATACAACTTGTTCAAAAAACCAAAATTGTCTTTTTGCATCCCATTTTCTAGAAAAATGAGGTAAAATCTTTAAAAAGTCATGATCTAGATTTTTTCTAGAATGAGGTGATTCGAGTTCTTTAGTAGACATAATTCCCAAAATGTTAAGGATGAAGAAATTATCAATTTTTTTTATAAAAGCAGCTAGAGGAAAGGCTTGCATATTCAATGTTCATTCGTGAAAATGTAGCTAGAGGAAAGGCTTTACATTGATAAATAACAAAAAGTGATTGTTTCCAAATAAAGTTTCTATAATATTTAGAGAAAGGATCATCAATGAATAATATGCAATAACAATAATCTTACAAGAAAAAAAAGGAAAACTCACATCTCAAGCTCCAACTGGGATATACAAACTCAATAGAAAGAAAAAATTGTTGGCATACAAAGATTATCACAGCTTGAAAATAAGGAGATACCCAAAATGCATACTAGAAGAGTCCAAAACATATAATTCTTTAGCACGGGGTTCATATAAAGAAATGTGTTAAAGAAAACAAAAAGAAAGTTGTATTTTATTTTCAAAGTTGAATTCAAATCAAAAGAATACAAGGTTAGTATAGTTTCAATTCAGTTTGGATATTATTTTACTATTCATGGCACCCCATTAGTTTATATTCAGCTATCAATAGTTTGCATAAATAACCATTACAAAACTTCAAAATACTATTATAGCTTCTGCATTTTCCCCAAGGTTTTTAATTTCAGATTCATTAATATGTTGTCTCCACTTCTCTTGGAATATTCAACTTATTAACTATTACACCCACATCACCTTGCACATATTTTTAAGGGAAAAAAGCTTCCATAGAAGTGACATTAAAGAATTTGTAACTTAATCACAAGGACACATTTCGATCCAACAAGGCTGCTTCACCTTATCGGGTTGCTTCAACTTACCAACTACCACTAGTACATGGCTTTAAATAGTGGACTCATTTTTGGGTGGGATTTGCTTTGGCTTGCCATTTTAATTCCAAGTACCAATTCTAAAACAAAAGCCTAATTGATTTTCTTTGATTCGGTAATTTATATAACAATGGAAAAAAAACCTTGTAAAAACAAAATCCATAAGAGAGTATTGAAAATGATTAGAAATCTAGAACTTTTATTTTAAAAATGAATCATATATATATATTTTTATTGAATAATGCAAAAAGAATAATATACAAAAAGTCAATCAAAAGTTCCAAAAGTTCATAAAGTGGACAGCATGATCAGTAACTAACCAGCTCGAAAGAGCTACAACCAATCAACAACTAATTGGCTCTAACGAGCTATGACCAAACAAAGAACATTACAGCTGAATGTTAACATAACCAGCTCAAAAGAGCTACAACCAAACAACAAACATTACAGCTTGAATGTTAACATTTGTTGAAGCTCCTTCGAGCAAAAAACATCTCTTTTGAAAAGATGTAGCAGCTGGTATTTAATCCTGTCAAGCTGGTTACTAATCTTCAACTGGGCCTTGGGTCCTCCCTGCAAAAGTTTACACAAAAAAATTGTCTGGAAAATGATGTCAGAGTAAAACTGAAAAATTTCTCCTTCAAGATGCATTGTAGAATTAGAAAATACAGCCCTACATCTGCACTTCCAAATGTTAAGTAAAATGATCTGCCGCAAAGAGTCGCCCACAATATTACTTTTAAGATTAATATCAAAAATAGCTTCCTTCCAACTTAAAGAATGTTCGAAGATAGCTGGAAGAAAGATGAAGACAACAGTCCACTTTTTCTTAGCCCATATACAATCCCAAAAGAGATGTTTCATATCTTCCTCTCGCAAACAAAATGGGCATTTAGTAGGTTGGGTCAGCAAACTTCTCAACCTACTACCAACTGGCAATTTGAAATGTAAAACTTTCCAGGCTAAGAGTTGAGCATTAGCCTCAGCTTTAGAAAGCCAGATCTGGGCACTCAAATTACTCCAAGTGGTTTCATTGAATTTACAATTCCATTTATTATTAAGTCGTGGATTTAAAGGCATTGGCAGCACAAGATTTAAATAGATTTTCTTGAGGGGAAAGTGGCCAAATTGATGAGTAGATAGCCATGACCAGTCCTTTGAAAAGTTGCATTCCAATGGAGTGCAGATTTTCATGGCAAGCTCGATAGGGATTAGTGATTTAACAAATATAATAAAGTCCTTGAACCTGCTGTGCAAAAGAAAACTATGTTTAATGGTTGTCCAAGACGCCCAATCAAGAGAATTGAAGTCCCACAAATCTTTGAACTTACGAACTCCTTTCTTAAAAAGATAATGAGCATGTTTATGAAATGCTACAGCAAGAGGTTGTTCATGATATTGAACCAATTTGTTCCACTAAATAGAAGAATCGCTGAAACTAAAACCATGCTGTAAGGAAGGATTTCTCCAATTCAAAAACTTGCAAACTGACTGCCAAGCTTTCCAGATAGACTACAAAGGAAAGGAAGCTTTAATTTGAAAGGAAGGGGCCAATAGAATTTTATCCACCCATCTAACTGATTGCCATCTATTATAAGCAGATGCTTGAGAAATACGAAACCAAACCAACTTCTTCCAAGGTTCCTCCCCATCAATAATTCTAATTATCCACTTGGCAGGTAGGCAAACCCCTTGAGTTTGAGGGTCCAATAAGCCTAAGCCTCCCTTAGATTTAGGTTGAATACAATGCAACCATGAGGTAACTGTATAACCAGCATTACCACTCCATTTAGACCATAGAAAGCCTCGAATAAGTTTAGTAAGATCATTATAACATTTTTTGGATGGCATCCAGCATGAAGAATAATAGACATGAGAAGCCAAAAAAATACGATTAACCACTTGAATCTTGCCAGCTAGAGATAAGTACTTATTTTCCCACACATACAACTTGGATTTGAATTTGTTAAGAAACCATTTCCACATATCAGCCAAAGAGACACCCAGTCCAAAGGGAATGCCCAAATAACGAGAGATTTGGCCATGTTTTATTTGCTTCCATTCTTTAGGAATCCAAGAAGGGACTACATCTATATGAGTCATGATAAATTCTGTTTTATGATGTGCTAACTTAGAACCAGGGATTTCGCAATAAAGATTGATCACCTCCATAATATTAGAAATCTCAGCTTCATAATTCTGCAAGAAAAGCATGCTGTCATCAGCAAAGTGAGAGTTTAATACCACCGAATTATCGGGTATGGAAATACCCTTAATAAGATTCATTTGGTTATATTTTTGGAGCAAGTAACCAAGAGCATCAGCTGTGAGCACATAAAAGAAGGGGGATAACGGAGAGCCTTGTCTAATAGAGTGCTGCAAAATGAATCATATTAACTGTCAATAAATACAACAAATATCATAAAGTTAGAAAACCAAGTGCAGAAACATTTTTCTAGTACAATGGACCAGAGTTGCATATACCATTTATCATTAAGTTTTTTTCAAATTCACACTTGAACCCCAATTGAATATGGGAAACATTAACTGATCTAAATCAGAAAAGACTTAATCAAATAATATTATTTGCCCTAGAAAGAAAGTAAGGAATATTGTAGGCATAACTCCTCCCTTGTATTCCCTGGCGACGACCATTTTTGTGATTCTAAGAGTGCTTTTCTCAAGGGGTTTCTTGCACATTTTGCAGGAAGATCGTGAGATTTTGGCGTATTCCACCTTCCATTGCTTGATTTAAGGCTATGATTTGGGCTCTACATTGAAATTGATAAATTTCAATTAATCTTTTCTCCAGACGTTCAAAATCATTGGCACAATAGAAGAGAGGAGATAAGTCATGACAGTATTGAGACCCATTTTAAATAAGAAGGGAAAATAGGAGCTTGTAACTTCTATTGACGTATATTTTTAAACAAAGTACCTAATTCTTACCCAATAAGGCCGTCTATGTGGGTTGTATAGTACTGCCATCTTTTAGCTCCATGCCACGCATTTGAAAAACATAATCATTTTTAACTCCTTTAGTATAGGTATATTCAACAAAGTTTATATACAACATGTTTCATTGTTTGTCATTGGCTAACAGTGAACTTCAAATGAAATAAATTCTTGTTACAAGTGCAAGTTAGGTGGTCTTCATTTGAATTATTAGAACTACAGTATGAACTTGAGAAGTGTATCATGAAATGAATACGAAGTCTAGTAACAATTGTGCTGACCCAAATAATTTTATGTACATCACTTTGACTTTTAAATGTCTAATGATGATCTATTGTTTCAACTCAATGGTTTGTTGATTATAATGAAACTAGGATTATGTCCTTGCTTTTTGAGATATTCATTACAACATAGGTATTGGCTACATCGTTGTGTTGAATAATAAAAACTCCATGCAATCTCTAAAGACAAAAGGAAAAGGCTAGTCAAAGTGCTCTTTATAACAATCCTTTGTATTGAAAGTATTTAAAAGGCAATTCCTTGCATGGAACTTTTCTTTACAGAATTATAATATATCAAAACTGTGACGAACCATTATTAAGTTTTTGAGCTTGATAAAAGGAGAACAAATTGATTATAGTTTTAATTCAACAATAACACAGTTTTAATTCCTTACTACATTCAGGTGACCCATATTTCAATAAGTGACACAAAGCGTCAAAGTTCCTACCAATAGTAAATGAAATGTTATTATCTGAAATTAGAATAAAATCTAAAATTATAAAAATTAAATTAAAATTAAGAATTAAATTTGATTATTTGTAAGAATTTAAGAGATTCTTGTGAATGATAGACACATACATGAAAACAATAACCTCCTCTGATTTTTGTAGGTGGATGAACAGGAATTTCAGGTTACAGTTGTATTCCTGTGCAACCAAATCCCCCTGACGGATTTCTATAGATTTCATCCAAATTCATTTAGATTTACCAAAAGTTTCTATTATGTTAATGAGAATTGTATAGTGTCATGGTAATATTTTGTGGACAGTTGGACTATAACACAATTCAGTAAAAATAAATTTCAATAAGAGCAGTGTTTGATCTTTGAACAAAAGTTTCATGGAATCCATGTCATTCAACCAACATGAGATCATAAACCAACCTTGTAAAAGGCATGGAAACCTGTTGGGAAAGTGTGTTCTTTGCCACCTACTAGCATGAACCAGCTCAACGCGTACCTGTGTCAGAGTGGAAGAGAGCCTTGAGCAACTATTGCTATTTTTTTGACAAATAATTGAAGAAGTTGAATCTAATATGCAAACGAGAAGTGAAAATTAAAATGTCAGCCTCAATACTCTTATTAAATACAGGAATTAATAAGTTGCTTTTGATTTTCTATGGCAGAGAGGTGTGGAAGAAAAACTTAAAGAATCTTTGTAGTTGCATGTTTGCAGACATGTGCAAACTGGACGCAAAACTCAAATATTCCATATGTAATTGTAAAAAAATAGAGAAGAATTATTATTTTAAAAGTTTATATAAAAAATAAGAAAATAAATGAATTAAATATATGGTAATTAAAATATATATGATTTTTATTGTTAAATTGAAACATTTAAACTGTGTTTTGACTGAAGATGCAAGTTCTATTTTCGTCAGTCAAAAATAGTAATGATATTTCTGTGCTAATGAAGTCATTTGATCCATCAGTTCTTAACAAAAAAGCTATAAAGTTCACTATATTGGATAAATCAATTGGTATCTGTAGAACAATAGTCTTGAATTTAAGTAGTCTTCTTTTATCAACCTCTTTTTCTACTATCTTTCTGTTAGTTTTCTTAATTGCTTTGACAATAATCTTACAAATTTTCTTCTTGGGGAAGATTATAAATCCTTAATAAGGGAAATTGCAAAATGATTTTTGAACTTTGTTATGAATATGTTTTTTATATCAGCTTGGCATGTCTGCCACATCCAATAGTAAAGTCTATTGCAGACAATTCCTGATAGGTGGTTATTATGGTTATTATGCTCTTCTGAATGCTAGTGCTTTTGAACCAAATCCTGATCATTATAGATTAGCAATGCAAATTATAATTTGTTATAACATTTTGTACATTGTGACTTCATTCTGGTTTATCTACAAATTTCAAGCATCACTGAAGAACTTGAATTATTTTAAGAAAGTGTTGAACAAGGTTACTACAAATTTTGCAGAGCATACAATGTATGTGGAATCAACACCATGGTTTTCATTCTTTTTACAACCACAATCAATAATGAATAGAGAAACATTTGTCTATGAAATTTTGAATAGATTTATATTAGAGTGAAGTCTGTTAAAAATTCCTTAAATGTGCTTCCCTTACTGTGTAGATCAATCAATTGAAGATATTCAAGCAGCAGGTTATCTCCACCATTTACCAAAGAAGAATATGTTTGACAAAATTTGATGTCAAAATAGTTTGTTTGCAGTGCATTAATTTACAAGATTTTTCTTGATTAAACTGCTAGATCTCTCTCTCTTTAGTGGATCTGCATTAATTTCTCAAGCTCTTCATATAAGAACTTATTTCATCTTTTGTCACTGTTATGATGTGATTGAGGATTTCAGTCAGAGCTTTCTTCCAAGTGATGAGGCATTCAGTAGAGTGATTTGCATCATAGAAATATGGGGAAAGGACTTGACTTGTACCTACTAAACTCTCAAACTCACCATGTGCCATAAATCTAAACCAAGATACATGATATGACCAAAAAAGGTTTCCAAAAATGCCACTCGTGTATGGAAATTCTTTCTGTTCACCAACCATTGTTTCTCTTGCCACGTTGTCTTTATAGTTTCTCTCATTGCAGCTCACAAAACGAGGCACTGGGGTTTGATAGGAGCAACCTCTAGTTTAGCAATATTAATAAGAAGAAAAAATTTAAATGGTGTATTCGTATTCTAAAGCACACACATCCAAAAACAAAGTGCATTTCGTCCACGTGTTGTCTGTGACAGCTAGGAAATATGTGTAAGACCAAAGGAAACACAAGTGTGCATGGCCATTTGGACAGGGTATGGGAATCCATCGATTTATAATATATGTGTTACAATGAAGCCCAAGTCTTGCATTGGCAGACATTGAATGCCTACAACGGTTATTTTTATTTTGAGGATTATTGTGAGAGAAAGAAAGAGAATTCAGAAGGTAAAGTGGATCCAAACCCCCATTTTGAAAATTGATCACAGAGGTGGGCTTCTTCTTTCATAATTCAGAGCAGTTTTAATTTTTGATATTTTATCATCTGCGGCCTGGCAACAGAGGGCTCTATGAATTGCAGGTTCTGCAGTGAATATCAAAAAAAGGGAATTGAATTGGGGAGAATTGGATTGAGTGGTGATGTTCATTACACCGTTTGAACTAAGACATGGTAGCAAATTATCTCTCAAAGCAGAAATGAGTTTTGACGTGTTGAATAACAAAAAGAGAATGCAGATTAAGAAGTTCATGATGGGCAGTGGCCATTGTGATAATTCTCTATTTTGTGTTTGATGAAATTTAATTTGGGTGATGAAAAAATTTTCAATTTTCTTTTTTACTTTTTAAACTAGTTATGAAATAAAAATTGGGTTGTGTTTCTAGGATTTCTGAAAATGACAATAACAATTGCATTCGCAGGTATTTCCAGAATCTTTCATTAAAGAATTCTGGCTATGAATTTGACACCTACGGTTCACATTGTGCTACATATTTTGCTTGGATAAAAGTCTTTCCACTGCATTTGGGTTTCATTTTAATTAGTTGCATCTTTTTTCATAATTGCTCCTTAGAATACCTCCCAGACAAATCAAGATTAAAATGTTGACACGACAATGAGGAAGTCATACAGAAAAGATTGGTACCACAAATTGTGCTACTCAAATGCAACAAGAGTTGCAATATTCGTAGGGCATAATTGATGGGCTTTTTGTCATATTTTTGGTAGTTTCATCGGGTGCGCATACTATTTTGCACAGATTTTCTTTCAAGCCTGGATAAGTATTGGGTGATTAAGGGGAGAAGGAATATTTTTGGGTGTATCCAGAACAAGGCGGAGGAAGCCTCTCAAATGTTATTTTTTGTCGCTGCTTTAATGTTTGAACATTAAGGATTTTGTCTAAACAAAAATTATTTTTCCGCTGGCTTCAATGAATGAAAATAGATACAATTTAGAGGGTTTAACAGGAGGAAAAAATCATACCATGTGTGTCATTTCCTTTCGAATTTATCAGCCTTGGATCCCAATTTAATACAAGCTAGCTAGCATCTCAGTGTCAATTCACTTCAATGACAACCTATTCCATTTGCAATTAGGTGCAGTATCCAAAAGATGTATCGCTTAGATTTTCTAGATTGAACCATCTCCACACTTTGTTTACATATCCATGAGAGAATTTGCTACTATAACATCTGAAACATGCCCACTTTTTTGTTATCCTTCGACGAATTTTTATACCCGAACCTGCAAATTAACACAATTTAAGAAAACCCTAATTTTTACAGTAAAAATATTTTTTTCTATCTAGGGTTTACTTATCGCATAATCTAACAAGATCGACTATGAATAAAGAGAGTGTGTACCAAAAAAATCAGCGTTTGATGTATTGTGCAGGAATGAAATTGAGGTACCAAATTGTAAGAGATCCCCTGGGTTGTCAACGTGATGCATGAATAATTTATGAATCAGAATGATGGTGTTGTCATAGCATTTTTTTTGACGGATTTTGGGGAGACTTATTGAATGGGCCTCAGTAATTTGGAGATCTATGGAATAGTGAAGTTTTGAAGAGCGCAACTTTGTAAGCTTTGTGATTAATGAAAGAAAATTCTCTGAAAATATATACCCCGCTTGGGTCTGCCCCCCATGTCATCATTCTAGATAGTGAGTTTACCTAGATAGTGAGTTTACACCAAGGTAATAATTTGTAGCATTGTGAGGCCTTTATTTATTTATCTTAACAGAGAATTGTAAATATGCATTGATAGCTTGGGAATAGAAAATAGTCTGAAGTTGTTTATTAAGTTCAATGTTAAGTGGAGATAAATGAGTTAGTGATCTATTTGTAAAAGTATAAGAAAATTGTTTCAACATTATTCATTTATTTTTAGAAATTATAGTGAGGATACATTTTTTTATATGTTAATTAATCTATTTAAGATAATTAGAATTGTAGATGGACAATAGTTTTGGAACAATAAATAATTTCAATCTATTGTTTACAAGCATCATAAAATTGTATAAACATTTTTAATTTTCAATTTGGCACCTTCTAATTATTGGTTCTATTTTATATTAGATATTACCCATTATATTCAAATTATCATCAAAAGACCTTTACAAAATGAAACATAAACTATATCCACTAAATAACCTCATAACCCTTACATGATCCTTGTTGCCCAACATTGACATATTTGGACTCAAATTACATGGAAATTCTACTATTAGCAGTAATTGCATCATTAGTGACCTTATAGGTATTAATAAAAAATAAATGGCCATAAATTTCCTTATTGGTATTCAAATGTGTGGCTTTATCCATATGACCCCCTTGGTATTCCTTTAAGTCTCGAGCCCCTTGGTATTCCTTTAAGTCTTGGGTGCTCTTCACCATAAAGTGAAGTCAATGTTGAGTACTTTAGTCAAGAAGGGAAAGGTGTGCATGTCTCCCTTATAATGAGGAGACAAAGAAAGTTTAAAATAGAAAATATTGATCTAAGTCAAGGTTTTATTAGGTGGGATCGATAAGGGAGATTTAGTATGAGCAATTAGAAGACAAGAAATTCTAACATGATCTAGTTGTCATCAAAACTAGAATATTGGATAGGATGTGAGAAAGTTCTTACACTTTAAGTATAAGATGTGAGACCAAGGAAAACTCTAATTTGTGAGATACTTATAATAATGTATTAAATGATCATTAACAAAAGTGAGATTCATCAAAGATGCTTGTAGATTGGTATAGTTATCTAGTTGGTGAGTATTAGGAGTTGGGTGAATGAGAAATGTCCAAAATGATTGGGTATTATAAATATAAATGGATAAAATATTTATTGAAGGGGAAGACTTATTAATGGGTCTTATGAATAGTGAGTCATATAATGAACATGTAATTAGTATTTTAAGTTTTTGATCAAAGATGAGTGAGAGTGAATGAGAATAGGTCTAGGTAGTCATGATGTGAAGCTAGTCTTCTTTAAGGAGGCTTGCAAACTATCATAGTTATATTTTGAGGATTTGAGTGGAGATTGGGGTGATTTTAAATTCATTTCTAGTTCAATATCAGTTGAGAGTCCACTTAAGGAAGTTAACTGATAATGATGTATTGATTTGAAAAAAACTTGATGAGCAAGTAATGAAAGCAATAAAAAAGTTAAATAATGTATTAATATGATAAAAAAAATTATCAATCATTCATGTAGTCATTTGTTTGGGTGACTAATTATTAGTGACCAATTGTTTAGTCATTTATTTGATCATTTATTTCGTCACTTATCTTTGTCTATCTTTGTGATTTTATCTGATGACCAAATTGGTCGTTTATTTAGTCAGTTATACTTATAAATTATAGAACATGACTAGAATTTGATCACTTTTAGTCACATGGCTAAGATTTTTAGCCTTGGGACTAAAATTTTTAGTCATGTAGTCATTTATTTACCAATATTCTGTTGGTGCTACTTGCGAGTGGTCTATAATGTGAAATTTTTCACATAGCTCATCAATTATTTGTTTTTTAAAGTACAAGGCATTATCCATGAGAATGGCATGTGGTATGCCAAACCAAAAAATGATATGGTTTAGAATGAAGGAAGATATTTGTTTTCCCATAGAGTTAGCAAGTGGCACTGCTTCGACCCACTTGGTAAAGTATTCTGTGGTGGTGATAATTCATTTATGTCTACCAAAGGAAGGTGAATAGATGGCTCCAATCAAATCAAAGCCTCACTAATAAAAAGGCCATGGTGTGGCCAAAGGGTTAAGCTCTTGGGCTGGCACATGAACAAGGTTACCATGGATTTTGCATTTCTTGCAAGTTTTAACATAGTTGATGGAATCTTTTTCCATGGTTGGCCAAAAATAACCTATCCTAAGAATTTTCTTTGCTAGCATAACCCCATAGCAACATAGGAGTATGACTCACAAATCCCTACATGGACTTGTTGCAGAGTACCTCTAGACTTGTCCTTTTCAAGACATCTAAACAATGTACCATCAAGACCTTTCCTATATAGTGTATTAACCACCAAAGTGTAACGTGAGGTATATCATATTAAATTTCATTTTTGGCTATGTGAGAGGTCAAAAGGAATGGTGTTATCATAGAGGTAAGTGATGATGGGGTTATACCAAAGGGAATCAAGAGTGTCTAAGTGGAAAATGATAATGGAATTAGGTTGAATAAATGCAGGTTGAACCATACCTTCTACGAAGAACTCATATTGCTCATGCTGCTCTGGGAGCTAGAATAAGGAGGCTAAGCTGTCCATAGAATTTGTTGCTCTGTTCCTTTCTCTGGGAATTTTTTGAAAGGTAATATGAAGAAAACATTCTTTGAGGGTGTCAACCATATGTTTGTAAGGCAATAATATTTCATCTATGGTCTGATAAGTGTTAGTGACTTGATTGATGATCAACTGGGAGTTTCCATAAACCTCTAGTGATGTCAGTCTCCACTCTAAAGCTAGTTTGAGACCTAAGACCAAAGCTTCATATTCTACCATGTTGTTGTGCAAGGGAAAAGCAGTTTTTAAGACTTCGGTATGGTAACACCTAGTGGCATGATAAACAAAATACTAGCACCTAATCCATGATGTGTGTAGGAACCATCAAAATAGAATTTCCACATTACTAACTCTATTTGAAGAATGTGCATGTTTGGGAAATTAGCTATGATAGGATTTGATCTCTCTATAGGTGCATCTTCCAATTGATCAACAATGGCCTATCCTTTTTTGGCCTTCTTATCAATGTACTCAATGTCAAATTCACTTAGGATCATCACCCATTTGGACAACCTTCCTATTAATTTTTTTTTACTAAGAAGATATTTGAGGGGGTCAATTTTGGAGATTAGCTTGACTTTGTGTGTTAGAAGATAATGATGTAGCTTTTGGGAAGAAAAAATTATGGCTAGACATGCCTTTTCAATAAAAGAATAATTGAGCTCATAATTGACCAAGGTACAACTTATGTAATAGATGGCTTTTTCCTTTCCTTGGGTAGTTTCTTGTGCTAGGAGAGCTCCAATTGATTTATCCATTAGAGAAATGTACAGTAACAAAGGTTTATGTGATATTGGAGGTACCAACACAAGAAGATTCTTCAAGTGGGTTTTTAGTAAGTCAAAATCTTTCTGATACTGACCATCCCACTAAAAAATTATATCGGCATAATAAGTGGGTGAAAGGTACACACTTTTCTACTGACTGAGAAATGAACTGACAAATTGATTGAAGCCTACCTTGAAGAGAGTGCAACTGAATTAGGTTCTTCAGAGGTTGCATATTGATTATCACTTGTACCTTTTTAGGGTCAACATCTATTCCTTTGGTTGACACAATGTATCCCAGAAGCTTGTCTAATTTGATGCCAAAAGCACATTTCTTGGGATTGAGCCTAACTATGAATTCTTCTAGATTGGTGAATATCTTGGCAAGAATGGGGAGATGTTCTTCTTGACTATGGGATTTGGCGAGGATGTTATCTATATAATCTTCAATAAAAATATGCATCATAGCATGGAAGATAGTGGTCATGATGCGCTAATAGGTGGGCCTTGCATTCTTTAGTCCAAAGGGCATCACATTCCAACAAAATGTGCCACATGCACAAGTGAAGGAAGTTTTCTCTTGAATCTTGGGTGCTATCTTGATTTGATTATACCCTAAAAATCCATCTATGAGTAAACTAATGGAATGGTCCTCTGTCAAGTCTACAATGGTTTCAATGTTGGGAAGAGGGAAATTATCTTTGGGACATGCTTTATTTAAATCCTAGAAATAAATGCAGATGCATATGCTACCATTCTTCTTTGATATGGGAACAATGTTGGATATCCATGATGCATACACCAGAGACCAGATGAAATTGGTGTTGATTATCTTCTCTAATTCCACTTTAACTAGTAGAGCTATATAGGTATGTATCTTTCTAAGCTTTTATTTTACTAGCTTGACCTTTGAGGAAATGTTGAGATGGTTGAGAATTAAAGTTGGGTCTAATCTAGGAATGCTTTCTTAAGACCATACAAAATTTATTTTTCTTTCTTCAAAGAAACAAACAAATGCATTTATTTCTTCTATGCTTAGGGACTATGCTAAATAAATGATGATCAGTTCTTGCTCTATGCTAATGGTGACTTGTTCTATTGGTTCAATCAAGATAGAAGATCTTTCCTCATAGTGTTCAAGTAAGGTATCAATCACCTCATCCATGGGTGTGATAGTTGGGATTTCACTTTGGGATGTGTCACTTCTATTTATTTCTATTTTTTCTCAAGATCAGCTATAACACGGTAGTGATCATTAAGGCAATGAAATTCCTAACTTTTCCTAGTGTGTCTGAGGTCACTAATATCAGACCCAACTATATGCATCTCTTCTATTCTTCATTGACGAGATGGTTCAACCACATTAAGCTAGATGAAAATGTGATAGTTAATTTCAAAATGAGGAATGTAGTGAGGCTCATTTGTATCCTAGCTGATAAGTTTGGGATGGACTAGGGAGAGTGGTTCATAATATGGAAAGGGTTCAATAGGGTTTAAAGAAACGATTTCATTGGATGAGTTGTATGCTATATCCATTAGATCTATGGCATGAGCTTCTTCTAGAGTATCAAGAAAAGTAGAGCTTGCAAGAGGCTCATAATAGTCATCTTCAACTTCTATTAGAAATAAGTTAGGAAATAGGGTTTGAAACTAAAAACCTTCAACATGTTCATCATCTTCTAAGTTGTGATGTTGTGTACTAAGTCTTGGTAAAGTGGGTCTTAGACAAGACATCATTCCTTGTGTAGCTAAATTGTCAAATGTGGGTATGTGAACAACATCACATTATTTTCATGGAGACAATCCTTAGATGATGATTCAAATTCCCATTGAGTGGATAGATTTACATTTATGATGTCATTTGTTGTCTAGCTATTACCATCCCTTTGTTTAGGTATCCACACCAAGGTGGAAGAGGAGGAATCACTATGCTTAGGATGATCCTCAAAAGAGATTGGTGTCTTGTCTTGGTCACCATACCCTACCCCTACTTTGGACCTATTGGACTTGAATTGTGCTATCAAAGGTTCAATGATGCCTGTCCCTTTCCCTAATGGACCATCTCCCATATATCCCATTTTTTTTCATGAGATCAAAACTTTTTCCAGGTAGGTGGGAGAAGATGTCAATTTTTGTTTGACTTATTTATTCTACTAAACTTGGAGGTGTTCCAATTGCTTTGACAAAATGTGTGTGATTAGGCCTAATGGTGGATGATGGTTTCCCATGGTATTTCAAAGAAAGTGTGGTATCAAATAAGGAGACTAAGTACTCACCCACCCCTTTGGATTGCAATTTACACTCTCTATCAAATTCTTTCATCAATCTATCTATTTCTTCATAATGTGACTATTTAGGGTCTTTGGATGATGATGGTGAAGTAATGGAAGGACCTAAACAACTGCTTTCTCTTTTCCCTTAGTTGATGTTGATGAGTGGTTGTTATTTTGACTGGTAGAGTATGAAGCATCTATAGATGTGGACTGGCTAATGTTATCTGTCGGTGTGCTAGTTTCTTCCTGTTATGAGGGACAAGGGAATTACAATACTGGTGAAAATATTGATCTTCAGGTATGGTCACCTCTTGACCCATAAGGAAATTTAAAACACTGATGATAAGTAGAGGGAACAACTTACATGTCATGAATCCATGGTCTTCTCAATAGAATGTTATAAGTTAATTGTAGGTCTAAGACCTAAGAAACAATTTCTTTCATAACTGGTCCTACTCTGATTGGTAGAATAACTATGCCTTTGGAGGATCTCTCCTCATAGTCGTAGCCTTTGATGGTGATTTTCTTTCTTGGGTCAACAACATCCTCTGTATACCCTATGAATTTTACTAAATTGAGTTTGCAAATGATGAGACCTACCCCACCATCAACCAATGCTCTTTTAACTCTATTACTATGGATAAAGACTTCAATATGCAAAGGAGATTTTTATGGCTGAATGACATATACGTCATCTTGGGCTGAAAATGAAACATAGTGAGGAGAAACTAGATTGCTGACCATGTTCTAAAATCTACTCACATCCAAGTCATTTAGCACTAAGGCTTTGGTGTGTATTTCTTTATGCTATGGGGAGATTTGCAACAATTAAAAAATGGAGATGTGGGCCAAATTCTTAAGTAATTGGTTGACCAAGTTGTATTTGGGCAAGGAGGAACATTTAGTTCCATGATCAAGATTTGTCACAAGTCTTGGTAAGATAAATTTAGAGGCTTGGCCTCAGGTAATAGCATTTAAGGATTGTTTTTTGTTTTTATCTTTAACTACGATAACATTCACAAAATCATAAAAAATGGAGATCATGTTATGGTGTTTTCATAATGATGTGTGCAATTATTCTTAGTCTAATTAGCTTTAGAGGAGTCCCCTTTTCATGGCTCATGAAAGGGTACGTGAAGGCTGTGTGGTATTCATTATTGGTAAGATTATTTACTTTGATAGTTCCATCATTGATTAATTTTTGAATTTTTTCCTTAAGGGAAAAATAATTATTTGTTAGGTGCCCCTTATTTTGATGGTAGGCACAAATGTGCTTGTCATTCCACCACTTTGGCTTGACTTGGGGTTCATAAGGTTTGGCCTCAAGAAGTACAATGATTACATCAACTAAGAGAGTTTGCAAGGAACTTTCGTAAGACACCTTGATAGGAGTCTATTCCTTGGTTATATCAAAAGATTGATATCTGTGAGGATGAGGATCTTGATTTTAAGTGACTTGTTGATCAAATATCGAGGGAGTTTTTGCATTATGTCAATAGAATGGATGGGCATTGTCTCGTTGAGGTATGTTTGAGTTGGTGTTGTTGACAATGGGATATGATTGACTTTTATTGGTTTGAGGTTTTAAATAATTAGCTTTAGCCATCCTATCATTAGCAGTATTCTTGTTGTTGTTTCTCCACCATGACTTTTGTTTATGGGTTTCTCAATCAGAGGAATTGGGTAAAAGTACAAAGTTTTATTGCCTTTTAGCCTAACTTATTAGAATGACTGAATTTGATTATTTATAACTAAAAATCAATTTTTTCCAAACATATGATCTAGATAAATTCATTCTAGTTGAGTTATATATGGTCTCACACTTTTCCAATTGGAAATGTCTATTAAATGCATGTTTTATACTCGTTTGTATCCAATTACTAAAGAAATACAATTATTTCATAAAAGTGGTGTTACAATAACTCTTATATTTTTTATGATATTTTTAAAATAAGATTTAAACACCATTTTATAGAGCTCAAAGTCAAGAATATTCTCGTATAGAGCTTATAGTGTAATAATTAGATATGGTATATTATAATTAAAAATTTCTATAAGTATGTATTTTAACACTTGAAAAGATGTCAATTTTGAGAAAGAACAAAATATAAAATCATATCAAAAAAATTTAAAACTATATGGTGTTCTAGAGGAGAGAGTCCTCTTTTAGAATGTATATTTTTTCTCCTAGCTAGAATAGATTTTTTTGGAAAATGTGGTTGGAGATGAAAACTAGTGATTTCAAGTGAGTTTATATTTGAATCATTATGAAAGAGAAAATATAGTTCTAAAGCTGATTTTTATTTTTCATTGTTCTAGATATATATGTTATCTATAACATAGTCTGATATCAAAGGGAATTAACTTTATTTCCATCTAGTTTTGTGGTGGGAACAAGACCCCTAATTTTTAGCACTTTTCAGCAACTAAAAAAATATCTATAAAAATTAGGAAAATATATTAATTCTTATTCCAACTAATTATTAAAATTTATAATCTTAAACTTCATCCATTTCTAGACATTTCAATAGTTTACTTCATTTTCAAATTCAAAATAATAATACCAATTTTATGTCATTGAAGGTGAACAGTTATACTTTTGTTAGCCTTTTCCTTTACAAAAGGGTGACATAGGTTTGTACTTTTACCCAATTATGAGTTTGCATGGAGTTGTTTGAAAAGCCCTTACCATCTTTTGATAATTTAATAATGTTATTATTTAGTAAGGTCTCTTCTACCTCAATGAAATTTTCTAAGGTAGTTTTGAAATCTTTAGGCCCTTAGACATGGAGACAATAATTCATCAGTTTGGAGAGACTATTATTAAAGATGCCAATCTTCTCTTTGTTGGGCATGTCTCTATGATACCTGGAAAATGTGTGTCTCCATCATTGGAGGAAGGGCTTGAATGACTCGTTGGGAGTTTGATACATGTTGCACAAGTCAATCATTGTGACTTCCTTCTCAATATTGTAGGAATACTAGGATATGAACATGGAAGCTAGTTTGTCAAAGGTTTTGATATTGGAGGGTAGCTTGGAGAACCACTCCATAGTTTTCCCTCCAAGGCTTCTAGGAAATAGTCATATCAGGTATATCATGTCATGGACAAATTCCATACTAAGGGTATAGAGCTATCTAAGGTGGTCTTGTGAATTTGATTGTGCCAAAATATTTATCATTTTTTAGTATTTGTACATTTTGTGGGAAAGGTGCAAAGGTAATGTTCTTATCGAAAGGGAGAGGACACATCTTTTCAAGGCTGAATTCTATGGGTTGTATTTGTCCTCTTTTCATTAGTTCTATTTCCATTCATAGGTCTTGTAATTTTTGTGTGACAACATCTAGGGGTGACTCTTCTTCATCTCGTATCAAGTTGGTCACATCAAAATCAAATGGAAATTTTACACCTTGTTGTGATGTTAGTATATACTACTCCTTTTATTTCTTGAGTAACTTATCCAAGATGTTGACAAGTTTGAGATTTTGTTTAAAATCTTCAATTTTAGTTTCAATACTCTTGTCATCCTATGTGGCAGATGAACCCATTGTGGATAAGGATTCCAAATTTTGGTTGAACAAGGATGATTCTTGAATAACTACATTTAGTGAGCTATATGTTGGTGTAGTAGGTTCAAGGAGATTTAGAGGTTTTGTGCATTTGATGGTTCTACTAGCTACTCTAGCACTCACACATATAGGTGACCATCTTAGTTTTGTAGCTATACTAGTTTTTTATGGTGGCATGAAATGTGAGTTGGATTCCTTTAGTTCTTATACATTTTTGAAATGTGAGGGTTTCCATTGACTGCAATTTTTCTAGGAGTAACAAGCTAGGTTGGACAAGGTGTATGACAAATTTGATGAGATGAGTTCTTTTTTTGTGAAGTTAGGTAAGGGATCGATGTGTGTCTCTGAATGTCTCTAGCTTGATGTATGAAATGAAGTAATGATAACTATTGTGTTCATATGATGTTTTTAGCTCTACTTGTTTCAGAAAGATGTTTTTGGTGAGATATGGAATTTCTAAGGCTTTGTAAAATACCAACAAGGAAAAGGGTATCCAAATTTGTCATTTGTTCGCAATTATCATGCATGCAGATGACCTCTATTTGATGTCTTGGTTCAGATGTGTCACTGGATTGGTTAAATGCATTGTTTAATTGATCATTTACACTTTTTAGATGCTCAGATGTGCTATTCTAATTGTCATATGCTTTGTTCCATGATCCATATGCATTATTTGGCTAGGTGAATGCACTGTTTAAAAGATCAAATGTGTTGTTTTACAGGAATAAATTTTTAAATAGAGATCAAAAGAATTACAAGAATGCTCAAAATCATTTTTAAAGGTAGTATATGTGTTACTTTCAAATTTGTTCAACAATGTTCTCATTTTGGACTTGGTTTCTTGATACCAGTTTGAAGTTTGTTTTTCTAGAAGGATAGTGATCTGCACTAGTGTTTCTTATTAAGTTTTAAGATACATCCAAGAAAAAAAAATTATAAAACAAAGTAAAACATAAAACCACACACACCTAGAAAAATGAAAGGAAATATATTGCTAATATGATTATCTAAATCTAGTGACTAGTGGGTTTTAGTGTTTAACCAACTATGTTCGGATTTACCTATCTTGTGACTAAGAGCATCCCACCAATGCTAAGGAGGTTTTGTGCAATCCCATATGGGAATACTAGAGGAAGGCTACATTCCAAATATGGGTGACTTGCATTTGATTGGGAATACAAGATTGGGAGGCAGTCCCTCTCACTGTCCCTACTAAGGGAACTTGGGAGGTAGCCTCTCTATGGCTAGATAACTCTACCTAGTGGAAAGCAAGAAATGGAAATCACAAATAGGTTTGGGAATTTGATTAATTGAGAAGAGTGAGAGCATATCCCTACTATTTTTTCTTCCCAAACACAATATACAAAAAAATTTAATCACTAGCCCTTACTCTACTGAAGAAAAAGGGGCTCCTAGTTAAGCTATGTATGGATTCTTTCCTCATTCAATTGTGATCAATCTTTATAGAAGGTTGAGAATTTTGACTAACTCAAAGGAGTTGAGACCATTGGCCTACTTCTATTTTAGATCAATGAGATTGAATGCTTGTATTAATCTATGTTTGGAACTTTGAAATGCCACACTTTATATTAACAAGAGCTGAGGTCCACTTACTTAATTCAGAGCTAGCAAAGGCTAGGTGCATTTAGGAGGGTCTTCATTCCCATTGCATGATATCTACAATCTAAGAGCTTTTGTTATCTTAGAAGGGACTTGTAAGAAAATGATATTCAAATTTGGAAGTTAGATTCAGGAAATTGTAATTTTTAGCAAATGTGTTATAGGAATACTCATATGCCTTATAAGAAGCTTTGTATGAACTTTTCAATCTATCAAATGCACTATAATAAAAGTAAATGCATTGTAAAATAGTTTATATGCACTTTAGAAATGATCAGATGCATTAAAGAACTCTTTATAAGTACTATAGAAAGATTAAAATGCATTACAAGACTATTTAAAAGTTCTTTAGAAAGATTAAATGCATTAAACAAGAGTTCAAAAGCATTAGAATATCTCTCAAAAGCATCAAAATAGAGCTCAGAAGAAACAAAAGATTCAGATCCAGCCCTTGTGTGTTTAGGGAATACTTTGGGACTTTACTCTCACTAATACAAAGCCTCTACAATGTTGTAGAACCTGTAATTGATCAGATATTTACAAGGAAATAGCAAGAAACTTAGATCTATTCTAAAAATGAAAGATTAGATTGAAAGATTAAAAAATAGAGATTCTTTGAGCTCAAGCCCAACAGTGGGCACCAATTTTTACATGGTATAATCGTGTATTCATAAAAAATTAATGTAGAATGTAGATAGACTGACAATGAGCTAGACTAAACCCAAGAAATCATTATCAAAATGTAAATTCTATGAAGGTCTCATGTTTCCCTAACTACAACTACTAAGAAAGCTCTTAGACCAACATCTCAGTGACAATTCTAGAATAGGGGTATGCTTAGAATGCATGCAAGATCTATGATTATAATGCAAATTATATGAGGATAACAACTCTTATAATTCTATTATAATGGATATACAATGAGCTAACATGTTATAAATGATTCTAAATGACATAAAACTAATGCTTAAATGTTATGAATTTTCTAGAATAATAATGCTAAAATGATAACTTAGAGTGTGCCTATAGTGCAGATGCCTAAAACCTGGGGTCCCTTGGCTATCAAATTTCCCTCCTATTTATTGGATTTTGGAAGGGCTTGGGGTAAGAATTAGGATTTTCACCTTTGACTAGTAGATGAAAGTGAAACTAAAAATATATCATAAGAGAGTAGGAGGAAAAATCCAATAGACTTGGTTTTGAGGATAAATGGGGTTATTTCTAATTCTTTTAAATGAGAAAGGAATATTTTCTCTTTTGTGAGGATAATTGATGTAATAAATATTTATTTATTTCCAACACTTTTCCTTTTTATTCCTCCCTTTTTGAATTTTATTTTATGAATTTGAATTAATTTTCTCCTCTTTTAAAGTTGATTTAGGTCTTGTTGATTTGATGGAAAATTAATGACATAATGTGATTTTGATTTGAAAGTCTGATGTGCTCTTCTGATTTACTCCTTAATTTGCATTGATTGATCAAAATTGTATAATTTAAGTCTTTGCCAATTTCTAAGTGTCTACACTATTAATCACAAATCCATGTTAATTAACAATTTACATCCATTTAATATAAGAAATTCAAAGAGTTTATTAGCTTACTACAATACACTAGAATTGTTGACATGATCCATGAAGATTGTATTAAAGAGATATTGGGAACCCAAGAAATTGGTTATTATATTTCCATTCATGTCAACTTGGATTGTGATGGTTGATAGCTTATCGAGTGAACTGATGACGTACATGAACAAGTGAATTTAGTGTTACAATAGTGTTGGACATCGAAATATAGTGTGAGATTAAAATGGGAGTCTTAGAGATCTCTACAAGTTCTGTGTTGGGTACAAAAATCTAGAAAAGGGTCTCAAGAAAGTTATGCTGAAATGAAAAGATGATAGCTTATCGAGTGAATTGATGAAGTGCATGAACAAGTGAGTTTAGTTTTACAATAGTGTTGGACATTGAAATAGAGTGTGAGATTCAATTGGGAGTCTTAGAGGTCTCTAGAAGTTTTGCATTGGGTATAAAAATAGAAAAAGGTCTCAAGAAAGTTATGCTCAAATGGAAAGATGATAATGCAACTAGATGAATAGTTAGTGATACATGATGACTAATTTGATGGTTTAACAAGATCTATCTAGATTGGAGTGTTTTGGTTTAGTCTATATTATCTAGACTATTCCATATAATAATTTTTGCAATCATATTATTATTGATATATAACAAGACATAGTATCATTGGATTAAATTTCATTCTATGAAAGATTATGGTTGTCCCTAGAATTATTTATGTCAGATTTCTAACTATTAACATTGTGACTAGCTCCACCAAATCTTTTCTTTATGTAGTTATTATGTGAAAATATTGTAATGTTATATAATGATGACTTGGCCTTGCATCAATTATGGTGATAAAGTTTCTTTGTGTTATACAATTTATGTTGAAAAAAGTAGCAAAGCTTAGTTATTCTTGGTCAATGAATGGTGTGTGATTACAACTAGAAATTTCCAAAGATGGAGAAATGGTAAATTAAATCATGCTAGTACATTTTGGTTGAGTAAATGTGAAATTCAGATGTAATGTGCCTAGGTTAAGGTGGTGGCTTTCCTAATAACTAAAATTCATAGATCATGAGTGTTGGGTGTGGTTGAGTAGTTTCTTGATTATCAACAAAAAGAGTTAAATTTTATTCTAAATGGGGTCTATAAAAAATAAGATAAGTGATATTCTCACATATTTCTTGTTGAGTCCTAGCATATTCCCCAAGCTTATTCTCTTAACCAACTCACTCCTAATAGGGTTAGCAGTATTATAACATGGTTGAAGAATGGATTTCTGATATTTGGTTGTTGATTAGGAAAGTATTGTACACTTTTTGGTTAACTTTTCAAGGATCTTTAAATTAAGTTGTCAATCATTTCCCAAGGCGAACTTGCAAATAATGTTTAGGGTTATATTTTCAAGTCAACATATGTTATGTAATATTGGCATAAGAATAAGCTTTTCTAAGGTGAATATATAGCCTCTTGAAATGATATTGATCTATTAGGGAGATGGAAGATTATAAAACATTGAGGGTACCCATTATTTGGTGGAGGTAGCTCAAGGATTAGGTCAACTACATTAAATAATTGTGTCTTATATTGAAATATGTCTTATTTTTTCCTTTATGATATTGGTTAAATTTACATGCAATTATTATTTTCATATACATATTTCTAATAAGTAATATGCAAGAAAGAATTTTTTTGTTATTCTCTAGAGAGAATTATCATGGCCAAGTGGGAGAAATGGAAGATATAGTTAAGCTAAAGGTTGAGAAGTTTAACGGGAAGAACTTTGATTTATGAAAAATGAAAATGGAGGACTATATTTATCAAAAGGATTTATGATGGCCATTGGGAAGAAATTCCAAGAAACATGCAAATATGATAGATGAGGACTAATAGATTTTGGATAAAAAGACACTTGGAACTATTCATTTATGTTAGATAAAATCAATGATATTTATTATTACATAAGCATAGACAACTAAAGAGTTGATGGAAACCCTTGGAAACTTGTAAAAAGAAGACTTCCACTTTAGATAAGCTATTTCACAAAAAGATTTTATTTAGTATGAAGAAGGTTCTACTGATTATCATTTTGATTAGTTTAATATAGTTATTCATTAGCCATTTTCTATAAATATCCAATTTATTGAAGAAATTAGGGCTCTCTTAATTGTTTGTTCTTTATCTAAGAGATGGAAAGACTTGGTTATGGTTGTGAGTAACTTTCTCTAGTTATAATACCCTAAAATTTGATGATGTATTGGTGTTGTTTTGAGTGAGGAGACTCATAATAAAATATCACATCGATCTACATCAAGAAGTGTCTTAAATGCATAAAGTAGAGGCAAAATGAATGTGAGAGGAAAATATTTTAGAAATTATGGGACATCAAGAGGAAAATCAAAGGGAAAGATGTCTCAATCTAGAGGACCAAGATATTTTTAGTACTTTAGGAAACCAAGTTATAGGAATAAATATTTTGGTCTTATAAGAAAAATGAAGGAGACAAACAACAAGGAAATTTTAAGAGGAAAATTTGGTAAGTAAAAAATTCAAAGAAGATTCTTTTCTTCTTTTCTTAGGAAATATTGATGATTCATGGGCTCTAGATTTAGAGGTTTTATTTCATGCTACACACCATAGAAGTTATTTTCTTGATTATGTCCAAGGGGATTTTGCTCTAGCTTGTTTGGGAGACAATGAACCTTATCAAATTGATGGAAAGGGAAAAATAAAGATTAATTTGCAAATGGGAATCATTGGCTATGAAAATATGTAAGACATATTCCAAGGATGAGTAGGAATTCAAAACATGGTAAAGAGGATTGCATAGTTGCTTTTAATGATAAAAATTGGAAGGTTTCAAAAGGATCCTTATAGTTGCAACTGGTGAATAGTAAGCACCTTATACCTTTGTACAAGTTATACTATTGCTTCTGCTTTAATATTTTTAGTGAACAATTACTATACATGAATAATTAGTGTAGCTAGTAAGGGAGAACATCAAATGGTTGTTGTAGATTCTAAAACAATAGTGTGCCATATAGAGACTTAGGCACAAGAGTGAAAATGTTTGAAATTACTTCATTCAAAGAAAGTTTTACTTGGTCTAAAATGTGTCAATATTGACTTCTATGAAGGTTTTCTTATATTGAAAGAAAAGAAGAGTCATTTTTGTGAAGTAGAAGATGGAAAGAAAACTGAGAAATTAGAGCTTGTGCATACAAATGTATGAAGACCAGCTCACATTTCTTTCTTTGGTGTTTTATTAAATTATGTTATGTTTGAATTGATGATGCAACAAGAAAATTATGGTTTATTTCCTCAAATAAAAGTCTAATGTGTTTAAATTTTTTTAGAAATAGAAAAGCTTGGTTGAGAATGAGACTGATAATAGACTAAATTGTGTTAGACCTAACAATGGTGGTGAGTATTACATAAATGATTTTCAATGATATTGTTCCATAATGGTATTACTAGGAAGAATGCTATTCCAAGGACTCCACAAGAAAATGAAGTATTTGAAGATGTGAATAAGACAATAATAGAGAATTTAAGGAGTATGAGGTTGCATGTTGGGATATCCTTAAACACGTGGGAAGATGTTGTTGATTTTTATGTATATTTAATCAATAGATATCCCTCTACTCCATTGGGTTTTTTAAAATTTTAGAGCAAGTATGAATAGGTAAGAATACATGTTAATGTTTTATTAGAATCTTCCATTATGAAGCATTTGTACATATAAATTATGAAAATAGAATCAAGTTGGAAGCCAAATCTATGAAATGTGTATTTGTTGAATATAATATTAATGAATTTGGCTACATACTTTGAAATTTGGAAAATTGTAACTTTTTAGAGTTAGGGATATCATATTCAATGAGAAAGTGTTGTACAAAGATATGTTGCAGCAACATGGGAATAACGGGAGTGGTTATATAGTACTTGATGATACTCTAAACAATGATGTTATAATGATCCCTCATGCTTCACATGAAAAAAGGACAAAAACCTTAGTAAATTTTAGACATTCAAAAGGGCTAAGTAGACCTCTAAATAGATTCTATCCAAATTTATACTTTATTTTATTAATATATTTTTGGGAACCGGAAGGATATGATGAAGCTATGAAGGTGGATATAAATATTTACTTAGAGTCTACAATGGTAGAAGAGATGGACTCCTTATAAAGAATCAAACTTCATATTTATTTAAGTTATATGCAGGTAAAAGATCTTTAAAGAAGAAATTCGTTTACTAGATCAAAGAAGAAGATGGATGTAAGAAAATATTTAAAGCCATGTGAGTTATAAAAGGACTTGCACGAGAAAATGACATTAATTTTGATCAGATATTTTCTCTAGTGATTAAAATGACTTCTATTTATACTATTTTAAGTATTATAGGTGTTGAAGATTTGCATTCGAAAAAACTTGATGTTAAAACTAATTTTCTTCATGGTTATTTAGATGACTAAATATATATGAAACAACCATAAGGATCTAAAGTTACATGTAAGGAGAACTTATGTGTTCATTGAAGAAAAGTTTAATTGCCTTGAAGGAAGCACCTTGACAATGGTATATTAAATTTGATAGTTTTATGAATGATCACGGATGATACACTCAACATCACTCAAACCGTTGTGTTTATTTTAAGAGGTTGGATGATGATAACTTAATTATTTTATGTTCATGTGTTGATGATATTGTTGTAGCTATGTTGAGCATGGATGACATAAAGGGCTTGAATTAACACTTGCCACATTCATTTTCTACAAACAATTTTGAGGAAGAAAACTAAATCTTCAAATTAAAATTTGAAAAGATAGGAAGACCAAAAATTAACTCTCTCTGTCAAGAAGATTATATTTAGAAGGTGTTGTAGCATTTATAGAAGGAGAATGAAAATCTATTGACATACCTTTCCCTAGTCATTTCAAATTGACTATGGAGATATGCCCAAAGATACATGAATATGAGGATGAAATATCCAAGGTACATTATGCTTTATGTCTAATAAGTTTAATGTATGACATGATATATACTATACTAGATATTTCAAATGGTATGGGAGTGGTTAGCATGCATATGCTTCATCCTAAAATTGAGGAGACAAAACATGTGTGCCTTTTATTCTGATGGCCTATCCTATAGAGAGGTCCATAAGCTAAAAATAAATAAATGATCTTTTACAAGATATTTTATAAACCCTAAGACAAGTCATGAGATTAGTGAGAGGAAGCCTCACATTTCTATTATATTGTGCACACATCCACATATATCAACACACTTTTCGGACTGCTATTCAATGGTATTTGACCATCCACCAGACACAAATTAAGAGGTGTCAATGCACTTCCTTAGGAAGCTATGAGTTGAATTTGAATTGTATTTGAAACTGAACTATTTTGATATTAGAATATTTTAGGGGGTTGGTGGAGGGATGCCTTAGGATAGGCTTGGGGCAAAGCTGAGTGATAATAAGAGGAATTGTATATGGCCTCAGCCTCTTGTACCTCTTCCCACACTAGTTCTCCTAGAACCACACCATCATCAAGCATTGTAGACTAGAGTAGTGGACATGGGAAAGAGATTTTCATCCACTTGGACAGATTTGTACTAGTTGTCAAGATATGTATAGATACCCTTAGAGTGATTTTGATGTGATACATGATGACCATTATGCTGAAGGTGTTGCTTTTGGTGATGATGCATATGCTGCCCCATGGTGATGGTAGTGATGATATTGTTGTTTCTTCATTTTTTGACCTTCTACAAGGAGAGCCTAGAGACAATCAATAGCAGCAAGTAAAATTTAAATTAAGTACATAACTATTTACTTTCTACATACATCTGTAATTGTATTAACCATATTAATGTATGTTTATTTTGAAATAATAGAGGATGGATGGTATTGTTCCTCTAGGGAGGCAGTATAGTTTTTTTCTAAGACCTGCAGAAATTGGCATCCTTCATATGGTATGCACTTTGAATTACACTATAAATAATAACATGTCCTCATATGTTCTTTTTATTTGATTTTGTAGGGATTTTTGTCTGCTACACAGTTTGATGTTTGTATAGGTCCTAATCCATTGATCACTACGGCATAACCTCAAATACCTACAGTATGAACTTTTGACTCAACACAAATAATTTGTACTATTTTTATGTACACATTGTTATTAACTTATAATCTTAAACTTTGATTCATGTATAATTTTATGAGTTTTGGTTTTTTGAATAGGAGATAGATTGTACTTATCCACATAGGCCTCGGTATAGTTTATTTTTGACTCCATGTTTTGACTATTTGAGACATACCAATGATCATCATGGTAGCATGTCTTTAGAAACATCTATGACATTGACTACTACTTAGGTATGAAATACATACATACATACATACATATACATACATACATACATATACATACATACATACATATACATACATACATACATATATACATACATATACATAAGTATCATACATACATACATACATGTTTTTATAGTTTATAGAAAATGTAGTGCAAATTATGTACTCTTTAGTTTACATACTTTTTAATTCATGTATATATAATTTTGACCTAGTGTTTGTGTATCCATAATTTTAGGACTATGTCACCATAAGTTTTGCTAAGATTATGGGACTAAGCTAGATGGTGGTACCTAAATCATCCTTTGAGGTTAGTATTGTGATTTATGTACATACATAGTTCATTATGCTCTTTATAAAAATTTTAAAATATATGTATTGTAGATTACAAGACCTCACCACTACCACATTTGGTAGCTTTCGTAGTGAACCTCCTCCTATTGTAGAGGGACACCCATCTCCTATCATATTATTTTTATTATGTATTAAATATTTAATTTATGTGAAAGCTAGATTTTGAAACCCATTTCAATTAAGCATGTACATGATGAGATACCTCATGTTACACAGGATGATCCATCTGCCTCATAGGGTGTCCCACATGCTGAGATAGCTCATGTTACATTGGATGATTCATCTACCTCACAGGGTTTCCCACATGATGAGACACCTCGTGTTACATAGGATGATCCATCTAAGTTAGATCAGATAGATTAGGTCTTTTTGGCACCTTTAGATTGTACTTTTATGACACATTGTTATTTTGATACACTTTGTATTAGAATAGTTAACTATATTATATGTATCTTTTGACTTCATAGATTATGTTATGACATGTTAGACCATGCACTATTTTTTTACAACTTCTTATCATACTAGTCTATGTAGTATGGATTATTATGTTATCATGTTGTGAGTATGAATTGTTTTCTTTGTTGTGACATATTATATTCATGTTATGACACATTTTGTATGTATATGGTACATGAACAATAATTTTAATAATTTTAATTATTTATATAGAAACATTAGTTTAAATATGTTTGAATGTAAAATTAACGAAAAAAATAGGAGCTTATTACTTGAATTGACAATTAATTTATAATATCAAGTGCACAGCTTTAACTTTCAAATAGAAGTAAATTCCTATTTTTAAATGTTTACAACATGTTTTACAGTATATGTAAGACAATATGAATCACATAAGTAGAAGTGAACTCAAAATATAAAATTGGTTAAACACATTTCTTCAAATGAGGTCCTGCAAAATAAAATTGTAAAACAAAAACATGTGTTAATAAAAGCATAAATTAATTTGAGCTATCTAAACTATGTAAATATGTGTAATTTTCATGTATTCACTATGTGTAATTGCACAAGATGTTGATGTTTGATCCACCTTAACATTTAAACTTTCTTAAAATATAATAGAGACCTAAATAAGAGGTATATATTAGTTCTCTAATTTTCTATTGACAATATATACATACATTTAATTAATTTATATAAGTACATATATAAAAATAGAACAATAAAAAAAAACATACATATGTTTGATTTAAATGTAGTCATCCCATTGTACCATCTGCATCCTCTCTCTTTTGCAATGCATCTATGATTGTCTCATTCTTGTCCATTGAAATTGTACATAATACCTTATTGGTGGGTCTCCCTTTGTATCTTTCTAATTTGATATTCATTGTCACAACCAAATGAGAATAGTGTAAAATCTTCTTTTTAGATTGCTGGTCTTCAAATGTAGGTAAACTATTTCTTCTTGTTAGGTATGTATGTAGCGAAGTACTAACTACAACAATAGACCCAATTGGATACTTAAAATCATCATCATTTACTTCATGAGATATCACTTTTCTCTTAGGTTCCACACATCTAGCTAGCCGATACTTAGTTTATTCATCGTTATTATTAGGTGCAATAATAGCATAAATATGTCTTGTAGAATAAGATAAAGTGCATAAACACTTTAATCACATGTATACATGTATATAAATTATATATTAAAGACATGTACTTGAATTATATTAATGAAATGTACTTAAATAAATAATATAAATTGAAGCATGATCACAAAAAAATTTAATTTAATTGTGCATGCCAGGTTGTATGAGGTCTAAAATAAGACCATAGTCTTTTGATGTAAAACAAACATTCTAGCCTTCATTTACTATATCATCTTGAAAATGTGTTAGTAGGTGCTAACAATTTTTGTTTCCAATCTTCAACCCATTTTTTATTCTCCCATTCTTTCTATTCACCTGCAAGACAAAACTGACAAAAAAAAGCAAGCTCCCTAGTCCATATAGTCGAAGTGTTAGAATCTGAACAACTAAATGAATGCCATTTAGCTGACCCATTCATGGTATCATAGTCATATCTTGAAAGGATATTCTTCTCTTCAACTAGATAGAAGAAATGTTTGATTGTAGAGTTCTAACTTGATCTTGTGTATAAATATTTGTTATATCATTCGAAAATCTCATGTGCATTTTTGAATTTGACTTTTTCCTCAAAATTTAATTGCTCTCTAATAAGGGCTCTCTTCATGCATGGACTAGCACCATCATTTTCTCCTTTACCATGTCCACCCTCAAGAAAACTCCACACATGTTGGATATTAAAGTTTTCCTGTGTCCTACTCAACCAATAAAACATTCTAGCATTCTTGAATTTTCCTATTCAATTATCTAACTATATCCAATGTTGTATCATTTGAATTTGTCTCTCTTTAAAATTATCATAAAAGACCTTGAAACAATATTAGAGAAACCTAGATGAATGAAGTTTATTATCACTCATATAGAAATGGTACTTGCTCAATATTTTTTGATCCTCCTATGTACTATCAGGTGCATGCCTATAAACTATATGAACATAAATTATTACTTGCACTGAATTGCAATATTGTGGTTGTACCTCATCTTGCGGTGCAAGTGTGTAGTTCTCTATAAAGTCAACAACTGAAAGTATAGTACAAATTGAAAATGTACTCTTACATATGTAAAATTGTCCATCAAGCCATCTAGCATATTGAGTGTGTTTAACATATTTTGGTATGATCACACTCTTAAACTCATCCATATATGCATGACAACTAACTTTATCTATAGCTAGATCACACCTTCTTCCAATCTTCTCATCCTTCAATGGATATTCAATAGTTTTGAATCATTTTACATCAACTAATTTTTGTCCAAAAGTACCCAAAGAATTTTCATGCAAACATTCATCTAACAAAGAAAGACTCCACACATATCACATGTACTAGAAAGACATGCACTGAAAAGGAAGTATTGATCATTAGATGGATTACAAAATAAACTTGATATGAAATCCTTTATAATTTGAGGTGGTATTTTTATACTACATTTCTGTGACATTTCTTTTCTATATATGGTACCACGTATAGATTGAAATACATCATAATGATAATAAAATTCAAAATGAGTTTTACACCAACATGTGATTCTTTCCTTGTTAATCCTTAAATACCATGGTTTGTAGTTCACTTTTCAAAAGATCTTTGACTAATGGTAATAGTTAACACCATATCATGTACAAATTTCCTCAGCAATTTAGTTTGAGTCATTTGCAAAAGGTGTTTAGGATGTGGATCACATATTTTTAAGCCAACTCTCAATTTAATAACATCCCTTGAATTAGGTGATACTCTTGTATTACCATGCCAAAAAAATTTGACAAAACTTTTGAGTTCACTAGTAAGCTTCATATCACATCTCGAGAGTCTACCACTAGAAGTCCATAATATATTTGCTAGATCACATTCAAAGTCAACCCTTCTTTTTACATCTCTTTCTAAAGTCTTACAATTCACATTAAGATATACATTTATGTTACTAATCAATCCTTTACAGTTGTTGATTTCTTAACTAAAGTTGTTGTTATTGCTCATTGTGCTACATTCTTATTTTTAGAGTGACTTCTCTTTATGATAACATGAAAGGGACTAGCAACAGTTGATACAATTTGTTTTAAAGACTCATTTTTATTCTTGGGTTTTGCATACATTCCTAACCTTTTCATTACTTTTCAAATTTTAAAAATTTTAATTAGTTGCAACATTAATTGAAATTGAAACCCAAAATTTTTATTATCAAAAAATGTCTACATAATCTATTAGCATGTTTCCTAATTTGTCTCTATGAAACCAATCCCTCAAGACTATCTAGCATATCATTAGGAAAATGAAAATTATGTTCAAGCACTTTAGTATCATTCTAACATGTTTATTTAGTAATTGGAGTTTGTGGTGTATGATCATTTGGTAATCTATTCTCATGAAGAAAATCTAAATTGTAACCTGCTTCTAGAAAATCACCATTTTCATCATGAGAGAAAACTCGAGGGTTTGGAGACACACCTATATTGAATGTTTGATTAGAATAAGCACCTGAATCTCCTTGTATTGGGTTCTCTTCTTTAACCTCTTCATGCATCATGGTATCCTCAATGTCTTTCTCCTTTGAAACATTGCTCAACTCTCTAATTGTTTGTCTTCTCTCATGTTGATGTTGTGCTTCATTCTATTTATTTCTTGCAATCTCCTTATTTTTCAAAAAAATTATTTTCTTCTTTCTTCATTGTTTTGATCTCATGTTTGCACCAATTTTGGATTCAAATCAACAACTTGCAAATTTTAGAAGAAGACAAGAAAACATAATAACTATGATAGAAATTCACTATTGTAGTTTGAAATTATCATTCAATCATTGTAATTTTTGAAAAATGGTCTACGGGGCATCTTTTGGGGCCCTACAGTAGATTAGAATCGGATACCAGATTATTTAAAAATTAGGTACCTAATTTTTAAACAATCAGTTACCTAATTATAAATTGTGCACCCATTTTTTAAATAATCAAGTGCCCAATTGTTTAAAAATTGGGTGCCCAATTGTTTAAAATGGGCTACCTAATTTGGTTAATAGGTAAATAAAAATCGAGCACTCGATTCTTGAATTGCAAATTGGGTGCCTGATTCTAGTGACATAGGTAGGAATTTGGCATGGGCATGAATTTGCATGGGGTTTTGCCTTGGGGAAAGGCATGGCATGGGCTTGGTTCCACCAAGCCTATGCCTTTATGAACCAATTTTTGACTAATGAATTTAGTTAACAATTTTAGTATTTTTTGTAATTTTTATATGGTCATCCCCATTAATTTTTTTGACAAAACAAAAACCTAGTATAGGTCTTAATGTTCTGATTTCAAAATTGTAATTTTTTTGGTGTTATGAGTTCATTTTCTATTTTTCCATTATTTATAAATCAAATATATCTCTTAAACATTCAATAGTGACATTCAATAAAACTTAAATAACTTTTTTTAAATTTTCATATTTTGTAAAGTAATTTACGTGTCATCAATCCTGATACAATTATTTTAAAGTTAAAGAAATCCAAATAAAATAAATTTTGATTGAATTTTGGCTTCTGTACATGAGAGGTTTTAGAAATTAGCTTAATCATCAATGTAAATTTAATTTTAAAAAATATTCACTAGAAAATCCAAGAATTTTTTTCTTATCAATCTTTGGTTTGTTAGGTAACTTTATTTAAAAGGATTCAAAAAAATTCATTTATTTGTGTCAAATTATGGTGTTCGTACACGAGCATGGTATGGTCCTAAAATAGACATTTTGAAAAAGTACTTTTTAAAGATCAATAACAAAAAAATTTCTATCATATGGGTATACAAATAAATTACATATTTAAAAATAAGATCTGAGGCACTACAAATTTTGTTTCTCAAGTTTTTTGATATTTAATCTCTAAATGGCTCAAATTTTAGCATGAATTGACAATATATTTCAAAAATAGGAAAAACACGTCCACTTTTTGGCCAAAAGTGAGACCCAATTTCTTGCACTGACCCAACATTAAAATGTACACCAAATGGATTATCATATAAATTGAGAGGTACATTGAATAATATTTTACATATTGGGGGCTCTACTTATAATTTACAAGGTTAAGTTCACTTATATTTGGTAGGGGATGTAGATGCAAGGTAGAGTACTATAGGATATGTTTTTAAAATTCATGAGATAGCAGTGAGTTTGATTTCTTGGTTATAAAAGGTGAAATTTTTATCCACTATAAAGGTAGAGTATGTTCATTCTATAGAGGCATCAAAGGAGATGATATATATTTAATTAATAATTATACTATCCACACCTCATAATTAATTATTTTTTAAGCTTTATTCACCCAAAATAACAATAATATCATAATATCACCAAAGATCTCCATGGCCATGTTGTATATAGTGTAATTGTAAAGGAGAAAAATAAAAAGTGGGATGTTGAGTATTCAACCTGCACAAATGCCAAAGGCTCTATTTAAAATAATATTGTCAACTCTATGCCATGTGTCACTATATTATTTTCACTTATGACTAGACTTCTTATCAATATATTCATCCACATCACTTCCATGTCATGATGAAATATCACTTACTCATCTACGATGTCATTTTCTATTTGGCTAATAGTTGATTTGGCTACCATTGTTATGTTAATCTCATCAAATCAACCCTTTCTACGTGTCACCTTTATTGGCCTCAACTTTCTCATATGAGCTTCCTTTTTAAAAACAAAAATAGCTTTAGAATTAGCATGATGACCACTATGAACTTATATAATTTTATCTTGGATTTGGGAGAATCCACCTTTACCTATTTTCCAATATACCTTTTGTTCACCAATTTGATTAGACCTTTGATGAAGTATAACTTTTGTAGGCCACACTCAAGTTCCATTGGGTCTAGATTTATGAACTCTTTGCAATGATATCAATTTTGAGAGCATAGATTTTTCAGCTTTTCCTAGATCTTCCTTTATCATTCCTCCCTACAAAGAATCTTTTTTACCTCCAAAAGTTTATTTTACATACAATACAAGTGATGACATGTTTTCCTCATAGGTCTAATATCACCTGGTCTACTAAAATCATAAATTTTTGACTCATGTCATAAAAATCATGATAAAATAAAAGTTTATATTGATAACCAATATTCATTATTACATCACCCACATAATATGAACTTGTAGAATAAGAAGAAATGTTGTTGAATAAATTGATAGAAAAATAAAATTATCGATTCTCTAGATCTCCTGCATAGGAGCACCATTAGAAAATGAATCATAAAAATCTTCTTTTATCATCACTAATTAATACCTTATTCTACTTGCAGTTGATCCTCACTAGTTGTTTTGGACATGAGATTAAGTATATTTCTTGCATTTGTAGTCCTTTTCAAATGCCTTATGTTTACAATTGATCTAGCATGCTTCATGTGATGAGATTTTACAATGTATTTAATTCCACACTTAAAAAAGGGTACTTAATTTTCTTCCTATAGAAGATAGATCCTCTACCACATAAACATGAACTACCCAAAATAATCCCATAGATGTCTATTGAGACCATATTAAATTGAATCTTATCTATGTCCTTGGATGTTATTTCAAATTTTTGCTTGCATTACCTTATTACTCACAACCTGTTATCATTGCATACCCAACCCAATGGATAAGGTATGTTATGTGGCCTAGCTTCCAACCCAAACTATTTAACAACATCTTCTAAAATTAAATTAAGTTGGGAACCACTATCTGGGTAAAAGCACAGATCTGCATCACCTTTAAGGATACCAGAATCTATTTTGGTCAAATCTCATTTCTCTATCAAAACTCAATTTTTTTCAAAAACTAAAAATAACCTTTTATAGATCTTATATTCACTATCATCATTATATAAAATTTTAAGTGTTTTGATTAGTTATAATATGTTATAATTTCAAAATATTATAAGTTGATATTTCAACATTTGAGAAGATGCTCCCTCAAAAAAGGGAAAAAAAAAGCAAATTATGTCAAAAAAATTAAATATTTATATTTATCACTAGAGGAGAGACTCATCTTCATGAATATGTAATTTTTTTTTTAAAAGGATGTAGATTTGATAGGGTAGTTTTGACAAGAGGAAAAAATAGTTTTGACGAGAGGAAAAAACTATTGGATTCTGATAATGTTGACCTTAAGTACTTATAACAAAGAAAATAAACATAAAAAATAATTATTTCTTTTTTTTTTCCCTAGCTCTATATTTCATCTATAAGATATTTTGAAATCAAAACAAAAAAGATTATTTGCATCACTTGTTTGATAGGAACTACACCCTATAATTTTGACACTTCAAAAAGAGACTTCAAAATTTTAAAATAATGAATAAATTATAACTCAAAAAAATTATTAAATTATAAGCATAAAATTAATCCAATTATACACATTTCATTAGTTTACATCATCTCCAAATTATAAACACAAATACCATTTTTTTGTCATGAAAGTCAAATAGTCACATTATGATATCTTTTTCTTATTTATAAAAGGTGACACATGTTTTTTTTTCTTATACCCATCTATTAGTGTGTTAATTTTACTATTTTTTGAGATCACCCTTATATGAAATAATCTACATCTTTTATCTTCAGGAAAATCATGACTTTTGGAAGTAGAACATGAAATATTAGAGGTAGAATCAACAAAGTGTTTACTTTGAAATTGACAAATGATATCTTGATTTCATCATCAGGACTTGATTGAAGATCTTGAACAATACCTAAACTATTCTCCTTTCCTTTATCATCCTTCTTAAGTTACTTTTATTTGAATTCTAGATGCAATTTCCATCACTTTCTATTTTTGTTCCCTTTTTTTGGAAATGTGAACATATGGGATTTACACCTTCCTCTTTCTTCATTGTGGCTACTTTATTACCCTTTTTGTGAATGCATAATTCATCAAAGTTACAAGGACTAAAAATGATTGTTTTATGTTTCAAATATAAATGCATTTTTCCTATATAATTTAACAAGCTATCTTTGGTATAATGAGGAACTCCAACTATTAATTGCTTCTTCCAAAACACATATGTATATTCTTGTATAGATTGTCCTTTTTCTATTTTGATATTTTTCCAATCCATAATAACTTATTGTATACTACCAAAATGATAAAACTATATCTTTAAATAAGTAAACTCATACTAAGATGGAATAATTCTATCATGTGTAGAAATTGTTGAAAATAATACATCAAATATATATTGTCTTTGATTTTACATAAAATTTCATATATTCACCAATCAGTGTCTTTTGATCTCACTTTGTTAACATTGGAAAATCTATTTCAGTTAGTGTCTACCAAGTAGGGTTGACTAACAAAATATTTTCTTATTTTGGCATATTAAGTTTAATGGATTTGTTTGTTGGTTCTAATCGATTCAAGAGATGAATATAAATTGTTTTAAGTTGTATTCAAGCTGACTTGATATTGTATATGATATAAATATAAGGTCAAGTTGAGGGATTGAATGTGGAACAAGTGTCTAAAGATAAGAAGATGCTTATAGGAAGAGAATTGGAAGGATACACAAAATATCCTTGATGAGATGCAAAGATACATCAAATCAAGAAGGATCAAGTATTCAAGCTAGAATTGAGATATGAAATCAGCAAAGATTAGTTTGCATCAGTAATCAGGTCATTATAATAGTGTACTAAGTTTGTTAAATAGATTTGGCTTAATAGCTACTTGTAAATCCTCTATCAAGGTGAAATTTATACTTGAAATGTCTTGAAGACCTCTAACAAGGTCACTCCAAATAGGTTGATTAAATCCTTTAATAGGCTTGGCTCCTAACAAGGTTTACTTCAAAAGAGTGAAAATTTGTAACTATTTGCAATTGGTGGTTTTTCTCAAATTATGTTTCCACATTAAATCTTGCTGTCACATGTGTTCATGCTATTTATTTTATGTGTATGCAACTAAGTTAATATAGGTTAATCACGCTAAACATCTTTAGATCTGAATGTTTAGTAGTTACTAAGTTGTAGTTGATATTTTAGTGCTTGCCAAGTGACAATAATTGCTAGTGTTAACTAAGTTCCTATGTGTTTTCTGAGTTATAGGAGAATACAATTTTAGTAGAGCTTATGTTTTCAATTAACATCTAATGGATCTAGAATTTTTTTTTAGTAACTAATTTACCCCTCCCCTCTCAGTTACTCCTCTTATATTTCCAAAAATTGGTATCAAAGTTTTTGGTACTTGTAGAGAATGTCTCAAGGACCTAAGCTAAAGATTAGGATGTCTTATAGAAAAGAGATTCCTAAGCTAAATAGAGATAGCATCTTGGCATGGAAAGAAATTATGAAGGTTCCTTTTGAAGTCATCAGTGATTCAAGTTTGAAATATCTAGAGAATCAATACAAGGCTCCTACTAGAACATTGATAGTGGAATAAATTGTTGAAAAGAAAAATCATAACATAATGATTATTGACATTGCTTCTTCTCTTAACTATGCCAAATTTGATGAGGTCAAAGATTGTTGTACTACTCATGAAATGTGGGTCAAATTGAAAGATATCTATGGAGGTGATGATAATGTGAGTAGAGCCAAAGAAGAAAGTTTTAGAGGCTAGTTTGGTTAGATGAAAATGATAGAAGATGAAAATATTGCAAAATATACAACTTTGAAAGAATCAAGACAAGTGTAAGTACAATCAAACCCTCTAGAGGAGAGAATTATGATAAAATAGTTGTATGAAAGGTACTCAGAACCCTTCTTCCTATCTATGCAATTAGAGTATCTTCAATTCAAGAGATGAGATATGGTCCCAATAATAAGATAAATCTAGATGCTTTAGTGGAAAGATTGATAGCCTTTGAATTAGATAACTATGACAACTATGTCCCTAATTCTAAGAACTTTGAGTCTACATATGAAGCCATGCTCTCACTCAAGAAGAAAGGTAGAAACTCAAAAGGAAAAACATCTAAAAGTGAATAAGAGGAAGAAATTTTTGTTAGTGAACTGGAAGTTATTAAAGTTGTACTTGCAAGGAAATATCCCAAAGGTAGAGTAAAATACAAAGAAAAAATTCCTCTAATCTATTTTCCTTGTGAAGAAGTTGGTCACATTGTTGCAAGGTGTCCAAATAGAGAAAGCAAAGAAAATAAAGGTAAAAGGTACAAAGGAAAGAAGGATTTCAAAAGTTACAAGGACTAGAAGGGAAAAGGTAAGAAGTCTTGTTTCATGGTTAAAAATTTAGATAGTAGTGATAATGATGAAATGGTTTACATTGTTATAAATAGATGAATTTGATAATGAAGATGGTAAGATGACACTTATTTCTCATGTTAGCAATAATGATTCCTTGATTATTGATAGTGGTTGCTCTCACCATATGACTAGTGATAATTCAAAGTTTAAACATATGGAACACTAACATGATGGGAGTGTTAGATTTGGAAACAATGAACCTTGTTGTATAAAAGGAAAAGGTTGCATTTCACTAACCAATGAACTCAAATGTGACAATGCATATTAGATTGAAGGACTAAAGCATAATCTGTTGAGTGTGGCATAGTTGAATAACATTGGGTTCAAGGTAGAATTCATGAATGGGAAGACCAAGTTGCTAGATGGAAAATAATATTTAGTTGGGTCTAGTAATAGAAAAAAAGGTAACCAATTCTACCTAGATCTTAGTGAAAGTTCATATTTCATTTCTCAAATAGAAGAAAATTGGTTATGGCATACAAGGTTGTGTCATGTAAACTTTGATAACCTAGTCAAGACAAGCAAGAATAAAAGAGTGAGAGGTATTCCTAGTCTGAGGAAACTTGATATGCGCATGTAAAAAAATTGTCAAATTGGAAAGATGGGAAAGATTACTTTCAAAAGAAAGAACTATCATTTTGAAGAAGTCTTGGAGTTGGTTCATATAGACCTTTATGGATCTATTAGCATAGAGAGATATAATGGAGATAAGAATTTCATTTTATTCATTAATGATTATTCTAGAATGATGACTATAATGTACTTTAAAGATAATTTTGAAGCTTTTCAAAAGTTCAAATGGTATCTGGCTAGAGTTGAGAAAGAGGTTAGATAAAGGATGAGAATTCATCTCAAATGAATTCATTGAATTTTGCACTAAGAAAGAGTTCAAAAGATAAGTATCAACCCTTGGCACACCTCAACAAAATGGTATAGTAGAAAGAAGGAAAAGATCTATCATGGATTGTGCAAGGATCTTGACGATAGAAAATAGCGTTACAATCAAATACTAGAAAGAAGTAATCAATACAGTACTTCACACCTTGAACATAGTATACTTGAAGAAATTATCAAATTAAAGACCTTATTAACTATGGTATGGATATAAACCCAATGTAAGTTACTTGAAAGTATTTCATAGAAAATGTTATATCTTGAAGGAGTATATGAAAGGTGAATTTGATGTCAAAAGTAATGAAGGAATATTCCTAAAGTACTCCTATAGAAGTGAAGAATATAAATTTTTGAATCTATCTACTCATAAAATCATAGAAAGTATCTATTGTACATAAGCTTACCAAAATTATGATTTGAAGGAGGTAGATTAGACCACATATAGATCTATGATGGAAAATAGCAGTATCTAGTATATATTAGGCCTGATATTGCTCTTGCAATTGGTATGGTGGCAAGATTTTAGCTAATCCTAAGGAAAATCATATGATAGCAACAAAGAGTATCATGATGTATGTGAAAGATATTGAAGATTATGATCTATGGTACAAGAAAGGAGGCAAATTTAATTTGAATGCCTTCACTGATGTTGATTAGGTAGGAGGTATTGATGATAGAAAGAGCACCAGTGGTGGGGCATTCTTTCTTGGCAAAAGACTAGTGTCTTGGACAAGTAAAAAGAAGAATTACATCTATTAGTCTGCAGTAGAGGAAAAATATGTTGTAGTAGTAGTCATTTGTTCTAATATTGTTTGGTTTAAGCAACTATTGGAAGATATAAAGGTACAAATCAAGGATCTAGTGGTTATCTTCTATGATAACACCAATGCAATTTGCATATCAAAGAATCTTGTGATGCATGCCAAGATGAAGAACATTGCAATAAAATATCACTTTATGAGAGAATTGGTTCAAGACAAGGAAGTAAGATTGGAGTTTGTACATACTAAAGAATAGATTGCAAACATATTCACCACGTCATTACCTAAGGATGCATTTTGTATCTAAGAGGTAAGCTAGGGGCCATTCCCCTATTTGAAGCTCACTAAATGAATTTTAGTGATGCATCAACTAGAACATATTGCACATCAATTAAGTTGATATAGTAATGAAAGGGAAAATTATGTATGAATCAACACTTAAGGTATATTAGAAACTACATTGTTTATGGACTTTGGCATAAGATGTCAAAGAGTGAGAGTTTGTTGTCATAATTCTATGGAGAATAGTTTGATATGCTAAAGATGTTTGAAGAAGAAGAACTTGGCTAGAAATTTTCAAAGATAATATCAAAGAGAGAGAGTTTAATATCAAAAGAATGTTACAATTAGAGTGTTCAAAGTTTGATGATAGTAGAAAGTGATACTGAAGTCAAAGGGAATTCATAATTATAGAGGGAGTTCTCATGGATGAGAATATAAATGAAACTATGGATATTATCCTTACCTTTATTTTGTTGTAAAATTGTATTGTATTATGACATATTTTATTGTCATCAATGCCAAAGAGGGAGATTATTGAAAATAATTGATCAATTATATATTATCTTTGATGTTACACAAAATATCATATATTCACAAGTTAGTGTCTGCCTAGCTCACTTGGTTATTGCAAGAAAATTTATTTTGATTAATATTTGTTGATTAGGCGTGACTAACAAAGGATCTTATTGTTTTGGAATAATAAGATTAATGGATTTGATTGTTGGTTCTATCTAACTATGAAAAATAATATAATTTTTTATAAGTTTTATTCAAGTTGACTTGATAATGTATATGATATAAATATAAGGTCAAGTTGAGGGATTGAATGTGGAACAAGTGTGTGAGGATAAGTAGATGCTTAGAGGAAGCTAATTGGAAGGATAAGCAAAATATCCTTGATGAGCTACAAAGATACATGAGATCAAGAAGGATCAAGTATTCAAGCCAAAATTGAGATCTAAGATCAGCAAAGATATTTTTTCTTCAAAAATAAAGTAATATCATTGTTCCTTCCTAACCAATGTAGTAGTGTACTAAATCTCTTAAATAGAGTTGGCATAATAGCTATTTTAAATCATCTAACAAGGTGGCATTTCTACTTGAAGTGTCTTGAAGATCTCTAACAAGGCCACTCCTAATAGGGTGATTAAATCCTTTAACAATGTCATGCCTAATAGTGTCTTTTGTAACCTTTAATAGTGTTGGCTCCTAACAAGGCTCACTTCAAAAGAGTGAAAAATAGTAACTAGTTTCAATTGGTGGCTTTTCCCAAATTGGGTTTCCATGTTAAAACATGGTGTCATTGTTTTTATGCTATTTATTGTATGTGTATGAAACTAAGTTAATTAAGGTTAATCCCTATAAGAATTTTCCTTAGGGAAAAATTCACCCAAGAACTAAGAACTCAAACACAAGCACAACTATAGACTAGAGAGTACGATCAAAATATTGACATGTATTTGATTCAATGTGAATAAAAGTACACTAAGAGTGCCTATATATAAAGGGCTCCGAGATGCATCTAGAATACCTAAGAATCAACATCATGATAAGTCATACAACTAGGCACATGTCCACCAGATGTGGGTTATCCCATTAAGCACAGAAGTAAGTGCGATGATGAGAGGATGAGCCTACAATGGTGTAGCACACAAATTTATGTTATAAAATTCATGTGCTAAATTAGGAGTGTGAATAACTATGTTGTCTACATGAAAACTCAGTGAATGATGCAAACTCTAGTGTTGTAGACACCATGTGTTGAATTAGAGTTGCATAATTTTGTGTTGTCAATATGACAACTCATGAAAGTATGCAAACTTCTAAGTGTCTCACAAAATAAATAATTAAATAATATAATATAATAAAATAATGCATTAACCTAAGTAAGTGTAAATAGTAAATATGTATCTGCACCAACACCCACCCTTAAGTGCAACTTAGGGGAATACCCTTAAGCTTACAAAAACTATGATGAAATGCATAATGTGTCTTGACTACTAGGCCATGTTAGGTACCCATGTACATAATGAAATGTAATCTCTCATAAAGTGGAGAAAGAGGGAAAACCTTATGGAAAAAAACTTCCCCCGAAAAGAAAGATGAAAAGACAAGATGCATGGATGGATGGAGTAATCAAGACCCCTACCTTACGAAATACATCAAGTATATACAAAAGTGAAGAATGAGAAGAATAAGACCTTATGAGAGGAAAAAGTCCCCATGATAAGAAAGAAGAGAAAGAGAGACAAGGTAGTCCCCCCCCCCCCCAATGAAGATTGTCGACTAGTGATAGCTAATCTGAGGAAGAAGTTGGTCCATGAGTGCAGAATGATGTTCTTCCTTTTTGGAAGAATCAAATGCAAAGGTATAATCCTAAAGATGTATGGTGTCCTTGAAACCTAGTCAAGTGTCCCTATATTGATGCTAATGGTTGCCCTTTCCAACACTGCTAAAAAGAATGAATGTAGACCTAGCAAGGATGTCTGTAGAACCTATCACAATGAGCCAACTATCTCCTCAACTGATAAAGAGAGCTCCAAAAAATTTTGTACATAAGGATCCATAATCATGTCAACCTATGAAGATTGATCACATAGAGAATCGACATGAGGGTTAGAGTGAGCCCTCACAACAACTGTAGAAGGATCATCTTCATCAAAGAGAAGATGCAAATCATAGAGGCTATCTGCCAAGTCTGTGATGTGTGACTCCACAAAAAAACCAACAATGTCTGCCAAGAAGTCATCAACTGAAGCTAGAGATGGAAGACATGATGTACCATGTTGTGCTCGACCTATCACTATGAAAATGTATGCATGTGGACTATACTAATGTTGTAACCTCTTGCTACAACTATTGATAGAACCTCACATATCTGAATCTATTAAAGCGCTATTGCTAGTGTCACTATTAGTCTCCCTAGTATAGGAAGTGTAGAGAGGAGTAGAGGATAATCTTGGAAAACTTTCCTCAAAGTGAACATCCTTCTCCACAAAAATCTCACGAGTCTATGGATCCATAAGTCTATATGCTTTAGCACCATCTTCATAACTAACGAAAGTACAAGGCCTAAGTGATGGTGCCTTGCATCCCCTGGATGATATGTTTTCCCATGCTAGACAACCAAAGACTCTAAAGTGACTCACAACTAGTTTTCTACTGCACCATGTCTCAAAAGGTGTCTTTCCATCTAGGGCATTATGAGGAGACCTATTAAGTATGTGAGTAGCACTTTTAATGGCTTCAACTTTAAGTGCAGGATCAAGAGACTTCACTTTAATCATGCAACTTTCCATGGACTTAAGATTTCTAATAATCATAGCTACAACATCTATCTTGTGTGGAGTAAATGCTAGTGAGCTTTGAAGATCAATTCCCTCAAGTTTACAAAAGTCCTTAAGTCTTCTGTCCACATATCTCCTTTCATTGTCCATCCAAAGAATCTTGATAGCTTTCCTTGATTTCTATTCAACATGAATCTTGAAGGCTTGAAGCTTATCAACCACTTCATTCTTATGATGAAGGAAATAGACCCATGTGAAGCATGAAAAGTCATCAACCAAAGTGAGGATGTAGTGACCTTGGCTAACTAAAGTCACTAAAAAAGGACCTTCTAAAACCATATGAACTAACTGAAGAACAACTGGTGCTCTTGAAGACTTCCTTTTATCATACTTCTCCTCTAGATGTATATCCACTAAACATGATGAACACTCACCCTTGGAAAAGTTGATGTTGGTTAGACCTTTGACCATGTGTTTTGAGAAAAGTTGCTGAAGATAGTGGAAGGAAAGATGTCCAAGCCACTCATACCATAGTTTGATTTGTGAATTAGATTGAGTTAAGGATAAGGAATACTTAAGCACAAAGTGGGAGAAGGAATAAAGCATCCTGTTATGATTGACTTTCCCCATTGTCACCAATGAATCATCTTTTGGACTTTTCACCATCATTAAATCTAGAAGGACCTCAACTTTGTTGCCATATCCAAGGTGAGTAATTTGTAAATTGAGAAAAGATTAGAGCTTAGGTGTGGAACATAGAGAATGTCCTTGAATTCCCCATTTTCCATCTCTACATGTATTTTCCTTTCAACTTCCATTTTGGTATCACCTCCCACAAAGATGTGTGATGTCTCTCTTTGAAGAACCCTTATGGTAGGAGGCACCTAAGTCAAGAATCCATTTCGATGAAGAACTTGTATTTTCCATAAGTGCTTGCCCTTTTCCCTTTGAAGAGGTTGGAGTTGAATCCTTGGAAGTACCTATCACTTGAATTTTGTTCTTCTTGAGTAGGTTTCCAACTCATTGTTTTTTTTAGTCTTGAAATGATGTTCATCATGATTCAGCTTCTTGCAAGATGCACAAAATTTTTTGTCCTCCTTCTCATTACTTCCCTTCTTGTTAGAAGAAGAATTTCCTTGTTGTGAGCATGATTTTTGTGTCTCAAATTGTGATTTCTGCTTCCATTGCTTCTTCTTTTTGTTGTTATAACTTCTTCCTCCTTGACTTGATTAGTTCTCATCACTAGCCACCAATGCTTTGGTCTTTGATGATGTGAGAAGTCCCAAATCTATCAAGTGAGATTGTTCAACAATCAACATCTTCGCAAATGCATCAAATGTAGGCTTCAGGAAAGCACTTCCCATGGTCAATTTGTGAGTATTATAACCCCCCCAAAAGGAGGCAAACTATAAAGGTAGTCTTTCCAAGATGTGATGAATCAACTTGTCATCCTTCATGAGATTTCCACAATCTTTAAGTAGTGTTCTATACTCATTGGCTTTGTTGATGTGATCCTAAATTGTTTCAAAGTTCTTTAGATCCAAGAGAAGTGGATCATCCTCGATTTGGAAACCTTTTTCCTCATCCACCTTACCATACAATGGTTCAAGTTTTTCCCATGCAGGTTTGGATTCCTTGAAACTGGATATGTGGAAAAAGAGATCTCTATGTACACAATTCGTGATAATTCCTAAAGCCTATTGGTCTTCTTTTTTGAATCAATGAGTTATGTAGCATCAATGGGTTTGGGAATTGAACCATCAACATAAAGACGTAAACCTTTTTCCATTAATCTACTCTATGCAATATCTTTCCATGTAGAATAATTATATGAAGTTAGAAGTGGACATTTAGGTTAACCCGTGATGCAAAAAATGAAAAGAGTACACAAGAGAGACATAAAACATAACACACATCCCCCCTTTTCACTCAATCAAAAAACCCCCCCAAAAAGGATGCTTTTGGCACTTTATATGTAGGTCGTATACAATAGGCCACTTGTCAAAATTAACAAAGTGGAATTCCAATTTTTCTTTTTACAACTACCTTTTGAGGTCTAAATCTAGAACTAGGCACTATAGCTCAAATGTACAACAATTTTGAAAAGTAATCAAAGCATTACAATGCAGAAAAAGCCCTAATTTAGAAAGTGAGATTTTTGTCCACACAACCCTAGAATCTAACCATAGATCTAGAAAGTAGACAAAAAATAATGCACTTTGACAAAAAAAAAGGAACCTGGAAAATGTATCCTAATGAGCCCATATAGAGAAAATGAAGATGTAAAATGCAGAATTGAACAAGTATAGTTACCAAAAAATGATTTTTTTGACAAATCCTTGCACCAAAACTATAAAAGAAAACCACCACTAGAAAGCTCAAGAAATTTTACCCAAAATCAAAAAAAATTGCACCTAATTTGGAGTATGGATGACCACATTATGGCCTCTCAATGTCAAGCTGCCAAATCAAAAATCCATTTGAAGAAGGGTCTGGAAGAAAAAATGCATGCTTAAATTTGATGTTCAAATGACCATCATAGTGGTTATAAAATTCTTGAGAATGATGGTCAAATGGCCATCAATTTTAACCTCATTTCTAGCTAACATCAATGAAAAACAACCTCCTTGCTGACGTGGCTGCTGATTAGGCATACGAATAGTATAGACAAAATATGTGGAATTGTATAGATGCAAATGTGTCATACAAAAATAGGTGTGTTGGTAGCTGATGTAGCTAGAGGTGGATAGGCTAAGTCATAGTCCATGTGGCATAGTCAACATGTCTCTTGCCACATGCTAACTAGGATAGCTGTTAGCATTGGTAGATGAGGTGTTGAGCAGAGTCAACATGATAACATGGACACTATGGTAGAGTCACTAGGTGCCACACGACACAGATATAGCAGTTGTTGGTGCATTGCATGGCAAAAAAATAGTCAGACAAAGTGTTGATAGGTACATCTACATGTCCACCAGATAAAACCTTTTACGAGCCCAAAAAATTTAAACGTCACCAGCTTTATGGGTATTAATGCCACATTCCCATAGGAAGAAACTACATAGTGTTTAAAAACAAGGTGCTACAAAATTAGACCAAAGTGCTCCACCATAGTATTTGAAGACTTGGTTAGAGGATGCGCATCAGGTTTGCAATGTGCAAATCATGAAACTATGTGCTCAACTAGAAATGCTCCATTCACTGATAATTAGATTTGGTTTTCTAGTTATTGGATAGGAATATGATTGTCAAGAGAAGAATATTCCAAGCTATAGGGTTAGGGTGTGACTTCTTAGTTCTACAAACAAAAAAATTCTCTACAAGACTGCTTGGCCTAATTTTTTTAAAAAAAATATTCCAAAAAACCTAGAGAAAAAATAAGTTACAGATCTAAATAAAATTAAATTATAAATCGAAAGGATCATACCTGAATTTGCAAATTAGGGCCTTCGGGTACCAAATTGCAAAAAAAATTTCCTCACAATCAACTTTGGCTTAGGGTAGGCATATTTATAGCCAATTTACATTGAATTGAGGTTCTGAATGTAATGGCGAGGTCTATTTAGGTTCTAAATGCTCCTAATTTCTGTGGTATTCTAGATCTGGGCCAAGGTGTTGAAGCAATAGTGGTCTTGAATGGCTATGCAAAGAGAAATTATCCAAGCTTTGATACCATGTAAGAATTTTCCTTAGGGAAATTTTCACCCAAGAAATAAGAACTCAAAAACAAGCATAATTGTAGCCTAGAAAGAGTATGATCAAAATATCAATATGTAGTTGATTCAATATGAATAAAAGTACACTAGGAGTGCCTATATATAAAGGCCTCTGGCATGCATCTAGAATGCCTAAGAATCAACATCATGATAACTCATGCAACCAAGCACATGTCCACCAAATATGGGTTATCTTCCATTAAGCACAGAAGTAAGTGTGATGATGAGAGGATAAGCCTACAATAGTGTAGCACGCAAATTTATGTTATAGACACCATGTGCTAAATTAGAGTTGTGTACTTCTATGTTGTCAACATGACAATCATGAAAGTATGAAAACTCCTAAGTGTCTCACAAAATAAATACATAAATAATGCATTAATCTAAGTAAATTTAAGTAATTTTAAATAGTAAACATGTATTTACACCAAAAGATCCCACTAAACATCTTAAGATCTTAATTTTTAGTAATTACTAAGTTACAATTGATATTTTAGTACTTTCCAAGTGATAATAATTGTTAATGTTAACCAAGTACTTGTGTGTTTGCTAAGTTACAACAGAATATAGTTTTAGCAAAGTTTATGTTTTGAATTGACATCTAAGGGGCCTAGGAATTATTTTTGTATTAATTGTTTTACACCTCCCCTCTTAGTTTCTCCTCTAATATTTCCAATAGATATATCATCCTTGATCTTACTCTCCCTACAAACTAATGCAATACCTCCTATTCTAACAGTAGCTAGATAGATTTTTGAGGTCATCCAAAGTACTTTGAACCCTACAATTAAACTCAATGCTCTTAGGCTAGTTATCTATTTTTCTACATCTAATTCACCATTATATATGGTAGCTCAAATTTTAAATAATGTTTTAACAAAGGTTCATTGACTTGTAAATTCTTTTTCTTTTTAGTAGAAGTACAGGAAGAATAAGATGATGAGAAAGATGAAGAAGATGAAGATGAAAGTTTAGAAGAGTCACTACCACCTCCTACTTGTTTACATTTGACATATTTTCATGAGGGATTTTCTTCCTCCTTCCTAGAATTTTCTAGATTTCTTTTATGTCCTTCATGCCTCTCCTTTTGAAGAATCTCCAAAAATACCCTCGTTTCTAATTAAAAAATCTCTAGAAGACTTTTGAACCAAACTTAGGAATATTTTATTTACAAGTCATACTTGACCAAGGAAAATTCCTTCTTTTTGAAATCTTTGGATTGAACTCTGTAATTTCACCTTCTCCTTGTTGAAACCTCAACTTGGTTAAGATTCATCACCTGCCATTTCATGCAAAATAGGCTCCAACATCAAAATTTATTTTTATAGTAGGATTTATAAGCTTATGAACTTAATCCATAATGCAAATTTAATGAGTTGATCCAAGATGTAATGGTGTGGTTGCATATTTTTTACCATTTAAATTACAAGAAGATTTATTCTTTAAGAACTTGATTGGACTACGTGTTTAATTTCCTAACAAAAAGAGAAATTAAATTTAAAAAACTATTAAAATAAGAAAGAGATAGTTCAAAGAAATACAAGCACTCTGATAATGGATTTTACCTTGTTGGGACTCCATCTCTAGGTTGACTTCTCAGTTTGGGGACCACTTTATTAATGTTTCCAAGAAGAATGCCTTATAACAAGATCCAAGCTTCAAACTACATTCATATTTTCTTCTATGCACTTGAAGAAAATATACAATGCCCATGTGCTTACAAGAAATCATTCACAAAAAATTCTCCAAGATTAATGGTCCTCTCTTCAAATATTCCCCAATTTTAAACACAATTTTTTCATTATTCAGTATAAAGTCAAATAAAAATATTACTAACCACATTCTCAAAGTGCATAACTATTTCTACCTTTCACATTAAAAAACTATTAAAAGAATCCATTTGTTATAAAATAATAATAACATAAGGTTCATATTTAGCCAAATCATAGTTGAGGGCATTTTTTTATAATAAGCTACATATAATTAGAGGGGAGTTTAAAATAGACAACCATTAAGTTACTATGAACTAGTTACCCTACATGGTTTTACATTATATGCTTATGTCAATATGTGGGACTAATAGCAATGAGTTATTTGAGTACTACTAGTTTATTTTTTAGTTTTTTCTTTCTACAATTTTCACGGTTGATGGCATTGTTAATTTAGAAATGGATATTATATTTTTTTCATAAGTTTAAAGTTGGTCTAGATTAGATGATTGGAAGGTTACCTTCGGCTAACTTTTTAGCCTTTTTGTACTTTGGGGTCAGCCCCTCATCTTTTTGGCTGCTATATAATACTTCAAAAAAAAACCATTGATTTTGTTAAAAGGATCTTGAAATTTCCATCTATGTTGAGTCAATAACATTGGTTTGTTATTTTAATTTTTGGTTATTTTAAACCATTTATAGGACACTTCTTAGGCCCCACACCTCATAATTATTTCTTTTTAAAATTTTATTCGCCCGAAACAAGAAAAAAATCAAAATGTTGCCAAAATCTCCATAGCCACTCAGATGTTGTAATAATAAAATACAAAAATATAATGTGGGAGGTTTAGTGTATAGTTGCCAAAAATCTCAAAGGTTTTCTGAAAAATAACACTACCAACTCTGTGTCATGTGACACTATATTGTTTTATCTTATGATAACACACATCATCAATAGAGTCATCCACATCACTACCATGTGTTAAATTTTATTAACATGTCACATGATTCCACATCACTTACTCATTTGTCATGTTTTTTTCTGATTAGCTATCTACCAATTTATCTATTGATGTCATATGATCAACCCTTTTCTTGGGCAACTTTGACAAATTAGAACTTTCGTATACAAGATTTTTTTTTGAAATCATAATAGTTATGGAATCAGCATGATGAGAACTAGAACTTGACATAATTTTGACTTGGATTTGGGAGAATTTTTTTTTTTTGTCATGTTGAACATAATTAGACTCAGAGGTCATTTTTTTCCCCACGTTATTTTGCGTGATTTCCCCCTAGATTTTACTTCTCAAATTTAAAGGTAGCACTCCTTGTGGGGTCCAAAGATTGAGGGGTAGCTTCCCCAAAGTCAAAAATGAATCTACCATTGTAAAATTCATTAGGAGTCATTTTTTTCTATTGGTTGACTTATTCTAGTCCCAATTTTGTACATAGAAAAAATGCTTGTATAAAATAACTAGGACTAGAAATTTTATTATGTATGATGAGATTATATCTTCTTATAGTAGTATTAAGATGTAGTAGGTTATATACTTGTAATCACTAGAGAATAAAAATATTAAACTTATTTTTTGGTGAACATAGCCTAGGGATTGGGTGAACCATGTACAATCTTTGTGTTCTCTTCTTTATGATTTGCTATTTTTTGATATTGGTTATATTTGTTTGTAATCTTAATTTAGGTCTCATTAATCCTAACAAGTAGTATCAAAGCTTATTTGTTTTAGTTATCCTCTTTAGGAAAGTCTCACAGTTGAGTGGGAGTCTTACAATTGAGTGGGACTAATGGAAAACAAGGGTAAGTTGAAGGTTGATAAGTTTAATGGAAAGAACTTCTAGTTATGGAAAATACAAATGGAGGACTATCTTTATCATAAGTATTTATAGCAGTTACAACATGGAAATGTCATGAAATTGATAGCTATGAAAAATGAGGATGGAGATATTTTTGATAGAAAGACACTTGGAAGTGTTTAGTTATGCCTAGAACAATCAATGGGATTTAATATTATAAAATTGAATACAACTAAAAAGCTGACGCAAACCCTAGAAAAGTTGTATGAAAAGATCTCCAATTCAAACAAGGTATTTCTTATGAAGTATTTATTTGATATGAAGATGATTGAAGTTAGATCCATTTTTGATAATTTAGATGAGTTTAATATGATTACCAACCAATTATCATTTGTAAATATTATATTTGATTAAGAAATTAAGGCTCTTTTGATTTTTTGATTTTCTCCTAAAAGTTGGAATGGCTTGGTAATGGCTATGATTTATTATGTTTCAAGACCTAAATGATGTGATTGGTGTTATTCTATGTGAGGAATGTCATCAGAAAAGATTAGGTGGATCTACATAAAGAAATAATTTTTGATGCAAAAAGAATAGGTAGAACAAATGAGAGAGGAAGAAATTTTAGAAATATCAAGAAATCAAGAGAAAAATCAAAGGGGAAGAGATCTCAATCAAGAGGATTGAGAGATTGCTTGTACTATGGAAAACTAGGACACAAAGAGAAACAATACTAGTCTCAAAAGAAAAATGAAGGAGACAAACAAGAATGGACCAAGGAGGAAAATATGGTAAGTAATAAATCACAATATAATTCTTTGCTTCTTTCTTTAGAAAGTGTTCATTTTTTTATGGGTTTTAGATTTAGGGTGCTTCATTTCGTGCTACTCCCCATAGAAGTTGTTTTCTTGATTATGTCAAAGGAAATGTTTGGATAATTATTATGGGGATAAAGAAACTTGTGAGATTGTTAGAAAGGAATGTTAACTAAGATTAAGTTGCAGAATGGGAATTATTGACTACTACAAGAGGTAAGACATGTTCCAAGGATGAGTAGTTAATTTCAATAGGAAAATCGGGTGATGAATGTTGCACAATTACTTTTAATGATAAAAATTGGAAGGTTTCAAATGGTTCCTTAGTAGTAGCAAAAGGTATAGAAGTAGGTGTCTTATATCGTTGTACAAGTCATACTATTCCTTCTACACTAATTATTTCCAAGAAAAAATTTATATTAAGGAATATTTGTTGGAGCTAAATAAGGAGAATAAATAGTTGTAGATTCTAAATTATTAGTATAGCAAAAGAAATTGGGTGCATGAGTGAGAAATGTATGAAATTTCTTCATTCAAAGAAATTTTTACAAGGTATAAAATATCTCAATATGGATTTCTATAAAAAATTTGTGAATCAAAACAAAAGTAAGTATTTTGAAGAGTGGGAGGATCAGAAAAATGAGAAATTAGAACTTGTGAATATAGATGTATGTGGACAAGCTAAAAAATATTCCTTTGGTATCCCTCATTATTATGTCAAATATATTGGTGAGGCAAATAAAAAAGTACAAGTTTTTTTTTTAAGATAGAAATCTATTACATTTATAACTTTTAAGAAATCGAAATGCTTGGTTAAAATGAGACTAGTGGAAGACTAAAATTTCTCACATCTGATAATGGTGGCGATTATTTTAGTAATGAATTTGAAGATTATTGTTCCACTAATGATATTCATTGGAAAAAAACTATTTTGAAGACTCCATAAGAAACAAGAGTGGTTGAATGCATGAATAGGACAATAGTGGAGTGTGTAGAGAACATGAGGCTACATGATGTACTTCCCTTTAAGATGTGGGAAGAGACTATCAATACTATTTTTTATTCAATCAAAAGAGATTCCTCCACTCCTTTAGTTGTGGTATTCTAGAGGAAGCATGAACTAGTAAGAAGGTGAGAAATTCTTTTCTTAGAACCTTTGGTTGAAAAGCATTTAAATTTATACATTCTAAAAAATAGAACCAAGATGGAAGCTTAGTCAAAGAAATGTATATGTGTTGAATATGGCATCAATAAATTTGGTTATAGGATTTGGTATTTTTAAAATCATAAAATTGCAAGAAGTGAGGAAGTCATGTTCAATGAGAAAATATTATACAAAGATCTAATAGAGTAGAATGAGAAGAAATAAAATGATTATGTAGTTCTTGATGATGCTCAAAAGGATGATTTTATGGCAATTCATCATGCTCTATAATAACTACAATAATAGATACCATGCAACATAGTGAATGTTAAAAGATCAACATGGATAAGTAGACCTCTAGAAAGACTTTCTCCCTCTTTGTATTCTATATTATTTACAAATAGTAGTGAACATGAATACTAATACAAAGTTGTGCAAGTGAATACAAAGATTAAGTGGGAGTCTTCAATGAAAAAAGAAATGGATTCCATGCTAGAAAATCAAACTTGAGATCTATGTAAGTTACATGTAGGTAAAAGGATTTTATAGAGTAACAGGTTTACAAATTGAAACAAGAGGATGGAGGTAAGAAAATATTTAAAGCTAGGATAGTTGTAAAAGGATTTTCATATAAAATGGGTGATTTTAATGAGACATTTTGTATTTTTGTTTAACTGACCTCTATTCACATTATTTTAAGTATTGTGGCTACTAAAGATTTGCATTTGAAGCATCTCGATGTTATAAAAACTTTTCTTCATGGTGATTTGGATGATGAAATATATGTGGCACATCCACAGGGGTTTGAGGTCAAAGGTAGGGAGAATTTAGTGTGAAGATTAAAGAAAAATTTAAATGACTCAAAGAAAGTGCCTCAAAAATGGAATCTTAAATTTGATAGTTTTATGCATGAGAATGGTTAAACTAGGTTTCATTAAAAATATTTGTACCTATATTAAGAGGTTGGATGATGATAGCTATATTATTTTAGATTTATATGTTGATTTTATGCTAATAGCTAGGTCTAACATGGGTCACATTAAGGGGTTAAAAAAATAGTTAGCACATTCATTTTCTATGAAAGATTTGGGGGAAGAAAAATAAATCCTTGGAATGAAAATTTGCAGGGATAGGAATAACAAAAAAATTGGTCAATTATCTCAAGTTGATTATATTGAGAAACATTTCTCTATGAAGAATGCCAATGTTTTCAGTACACCTTTTCTTGGTCATTTGAAATTCACTAAGGAGATGTGTCCAAAGACACAAGAACATGAGGATAAGATATCCAAGGTACATTATGCTTCAGCTATAGGGAGCATAATGTATCTCATGCACTAGGCTAGATATTACACATGCAGAAGGACTTTTTTGTAGGTATATGAGTCATATTGGGATTGAGCATTAAAATGTAGTTAATTGGATTCTGAGATATATAAGAGGAACATCTAATAAATGTTTAAATTTTATGAGCTCTACTACTGATTTACAGGGCTATATTGACTCAAATTTGGTAGGGGATCTTGATGCTAGGAAAAGTACTATGGGTTATGTATTTACTATTGGTGGGATAATAGTAAGTTGGGTTTCTTTTTTAAAAAAGGTCAATACTTTATCCACTATAGATGAAAACTATCTAATAGTTCTTATATAGAGGCATCGAAGGAGATGATATGGCTTCAATTCTTCATGGAAGAATTGGTACACCCGTAGTGGGATAGTTATGTGTTTATAGATAGTTAGAGTACCATTTATCTTGCAAAGAATTATGCTCTAGATTCTAAGACATAGGAAATACAGTTGTAGTACCATTTTATTGTGTTAGTTTTGGATGATGGATAGTTAAAGATAGAGAAGATACATATAGATGATAATCTAGCACATATGTTTACAAAGGTAGTGAAAGGGAGAAGTTGAACTCCTCTCCAACTTCAGTTGGTCTTCTAGACTGAATAGAGTAAAAGAATACTAGAGTCCTAGTGGTTTTACATTCTAGTGGGAGCTATAGGTTTAGTAGTGCTATGATCAATCTTTAAGTGAGAGGTTACTATTATTGATTCTGATTTGTATCCTAGTGGGAATTTTTTTTGTGATGTGGGGCCTTATTAGACTCAATGGTTGATTTTTTCTCAACTTTATTTGGTGCATTTTTCCCCCATATTTTACTAAGGGGGTTTGGGGTAGTGCCCCCATTTTCTAGAGTTCAAGAGGTAATGCCCCTTCTAGGTTCCAAGAGTAGCGTTGTAGGTGGGGTTAAGGAGAAGTGCCCCTTATGTGGTCCTGGGATCAAAGGGAAGTGTCCCCAAAGTCAAAAATGAATTTACTATTGTAAAAGGTGTTGAGATTTAAATAGTTTTCTATTGGTCAATTTATTCTAGACCTAATTTTGTAAGAAACAAAGAGCTTGTCTAAATTGACTTAGGGATAGGGATTTTTTTACATATGATGATATTGTAGCTTATTGTGAAGATATTGAGGTGTAAGGCATTATAGATTGTAACAAGGTTGTAATTACTAAAGAATAAGAATATCAGGCTCATTATTTGGTGGACATAGCCTAGGGATTGATCAAACAACATTAAGTCTTTGTGTCTTGTGTTATCTTCTATTAGGTTTATTATTTTCTAATATTGTTTATATTTTCATGTAATTTTTGTTTCTTTCTTGTTGACCCTAATATTTCTCACTTATTTTTTGATTAACCTTTGGTCTACCAATTTGACTAGACCTTTGACCAAGCACAACCTATGTATATGACCTCCTTTTTGGCCCACCCAAGTTATATCAAGTCCAATTTTATGATCTCTTTGCAATGATACTAATTATAAGAGATTTAAAGACTATTAAATTTTACTCTTTTACTAGATCTTCTTGGATCATCTATTTCTCATGGAAGATTTTAGGCACCTATATCTAGGAAATTGTCTTTAGATATAGCCAAATTGGCATCCATCTTACAAAAAATTATGATCTACATTCAAGTATGCAACATATAAATATTTTGTACCATTTCATTTGGTCAATTATTGATGATGGATAGTTAAAGATAAAAAAATACATATAAATGATAATCCAATAAATATGTTTGAAAATACAATGATAAAGTAAAATCTAAACTCATCTTGCACTTGTGTTAGTCTTCTAGACTGAATATAATAAAAGAACAATGTAACCTAGGGTGTTTAATTCTAGTGGGAGATTAAGGGGTAGCAATGTACCTATAGGGTCAAGCTCCAAGTGAGGTGGTTTAGTGTTGATTCTGATCAATCCCTAAGTGGGATATTTTTAATATTTTGGTACTAATTAGGAAAGTAATATACACATTTCATAACCCATAGGGTTCATAGAATTGTCTTAATTTTACTTTGGTTAACTCATTAGAGATTTTTGAGTTGAGTCATTAACTATTTCCAAGGATCACTTGTCACATATGTTGAGGGTTTTCATTTTAAGGAAACATATGTTCTTTAGGTGAATATATAATAACCTCTCATAGTGGTATCAAGTTGTAAGGTATAATGAAGATTGTACTAGGTTGAAGTTATTGGATAATTATATTGGACTTTCTATTTTGTGGATGTAGCATAGGAATTGGCTGAACCACATGAAATATTTATGTCATCTTCTCATATATGTGTGCTTTATTCCTTTATGTTATTAGTTATATTTTCATGTAACTATTAATTTCTGTCTATCTACTCCTAACATGGATTCCTTAATTAGGTCACTCATTAAATTTGAGTTTTGAATCATTTCACAAGGTTATTCCAATTAAGTTGAAACTCTTAAGAGGGCTAGGGGAAAACCAATTAATTGGGTGACTCTTGGTAGTGTCTACTTTGAACTATGCATTATTGTAAGATCCTCACATAGCTAGGCCTTTACTCAAGCATACTTTAGAAGAGTGAGAGTATTTATGGGTAATAACTATCACTATGATTTTTTCCTCTAATAAAAGGTTTTTAAACAATATTTTTGTTGGAATGTTTAGAATAACTAAGAGAGGGAGGTGAATTAGTTACTCAAATTCCATAAGTACCATTTTAAAAATAAAACATTAAACTTTATCTGTTATGTTTATCATGTTGTAGCCCAGTTTCTATTGAATACTAATAAAAAATATTAATATCAATTCACTATCCAATTATAACAAAAAAATTTGAACATAAACAATTAAATTTAAAATACCATAAAACATTCATTACAAGTTTGACATTGGGATTTAACTTGGAAACCTAATTTGGTAAAAACAACTAGCAACAAGTCACCACTTTTTCACTCATTTGATGTGAGCTCTATTAGGAGCCCACCCTATAAAATATTACAATACAGATAGTTAAATGTGACCTAGTTAGAGGATTTAATCATGCACTTAGGAGAGGCCTTGTCGAGGACTTTGATCATTTCATTTAGAATTTCACCTTGCTAAAGGATTTACATAGACTATTAAGTCCTTCAATGGTTGTTATGTCAACCTTTGATTAAAATTATTGTGTTGATTCCTCGATAATCCTTCATTGTCACCTCTATCCTTGATTCACTTGAAAACCCTTTAAGAAGGCATCCTTCACTTCACATAGAACTTATGCCTTCTTCTTATATTTTCTTATCAACCTCAACAACTTTGTTCTACCTCCCTAAAAATACTCATAGATTCTCTATTCTATCTCTTTTCATATCACACTTCGCACTCTTGTACATTCACCCATGTGCACCTTTACTCCACCTCTCTCTATGTATATTAGATTTAAATTTGTACCTCATTAAATAGATAATTATACTTTTTCCATTTTCCATGATCACTGTAGATCTTATGGTTTATGATATGATTTATCAGGTTCATTGTATATTTCCATCTTCTTCTTTTCTAGAAACTTGTCATCAAATTCATACATTTGTTATTATACCTAATCCTCTCCTTGAATTAAATGATCTAAGTTATCAATCTTATCTTGAACATGGTTTCCATGTTCCAAGAATTCAACTGAGTTGACTGGAAATCTCAATTCCTCATGCACATTCAAAAATATTATTACTTGGCAATTATTAAATTCTGACACTTAGTCATCACTAAATTTTTTTTATTTTTGTAGATCTTGTAACTTAGCATAAACACTATTACTTAGTCAATATTGATGCTAAGCCAACACTAAATTTCCTCAACACAAGTATTGTGGCTTGGTTGACACTAGTATCACTTGACATTCCTTAATATTTCACTTCATTGCTAAGTCAAGTTTTACATAGGTAATATATATTGACTTGTACTATAAAGACTTTAACATCAACATGATTTAAATAATCACTTTGTTTTTTCAATGTCTAACTAATCAAATGTCCATTATAGCTTCCTTTTCATAACTTAACCTTTCCTCTAGGTTCTTTTGGTATGAGAAAAATTTCAAATCCTCTTCATCAATCAAATATATATGACATTTAGATCAAATAAAAAAATGTCTCATTAGTATATTTGACATCAATGACAAAAGAAAAATTGTTCCAATTTCAGTTATCAACAAAAAAATTTCTTTCTATTTTTAGTATTGATGCTTTTATTTATTTCATTATGCATTGCTTCACAAATTATTACTTAATGCATAGAGATGATTGATAATGAATAAAGCCAATTTTGATTTCTTTATTGATAAAAGTAGATTATTAATTCACTCCCCAACCCTTCACCCTCTACCCACTGCCTCCCAGCACCCACCACCCTAAAAAAAATTCTCAAACCTTGTAATAATTATAATTCATTCCATATTCTTAGCCCTCTTTGCATAAATCTTAGTGATTTGAGGAAAATATCTAATGATGAAGACAAAAGGTCCTAAGTTTATAAGGGCTAATTACATAATATGGAAAGACCAAATGAAGATTTATCTCAAAGGAATGGGGCCATAATTCTTGAGTTATGTCAAAAATAAATATGTTCCACCTACAATAGATCTTGAATCATATGACTTGAAGGAGAAATAGGAGAATATAAAAACATTGGGAGCCATTGTAAATACTCTCTTTATTATTGAGTATATTTATATTTAGAGAAGTGCAATTATTTATAATTTTTGGAAAAATAGTGTATTAGTCTATAATGGAGATTAGCATGTACAAAAGCCAAGAATAATAGATTGAAGAGAAAGTACAATAATATTAGCATACTAGAAGGAGAGAATATTTCTTAGTATGGTCAAAGGATTAAAGAAGTTTTTGATGCTATTAGTTGTTCTAGTGGTACTATTGATGATGAAATAAGTGGTATTAAAATTTCTAATGGCCTTTTTTCTGACTTATGCCATTAGAGTTCTTTCTATTCTTAAGTTGAAAACTAGTAAGAATTTCTCCATTGATAGATTAATTGACAATTATAATATTTTTGAGTTAAGTATTTGTGATTAAATAATTCCTAAAGTTGAAGCTATTAGCATGAATGATGATTTCATTCCTATGGCAGACCATCCTTTTAGTGGTAGAGGCATGATTTAGTGGTTGTTTGTTGCATTAACAATAGATTTTATCATTGATGTCAACTTACTACTAATTTTGTGAAGAATAGCAGACCAACAAATAGAGTTTGGCTTCATGTGGCTCAAGGATTAAAGATAAGATTGTGTGCATTTGAAATTATGTTCTAGAGTATTTCTAGATGCTATTTATAAGATCATGTGGAGAACTATGGAGACTAGACAAAGTTAAAATGGATAGGGGAAACTGATATAATTTTGATTGTATCTCCTACCAGAGATGGAATCTGGTTGAGTAAGCTTAGAAAAAGGTTGAATACATATTGAAGATTTTTTGGTTAATTGTGCACATTCAAAAAAACAACTAGTGAAGAGTTATGAAGAGTGTGTGCTTGTAGATTGCTTGCAATTGTGAAAAAAAGGAAAAAAATAATATTGTAATAAAACATGTAATATAATAACTTAAGTTTTTCCTATATTATAATAATTGTAGATTGGAAAATCCTAAAGTTTGAAACAATAAATTATTTTAGGACTTGGTATGAAGGAAAGGTAATTCCTTATGGATTAATATCCAATGCGAGTGTTTTGTAATTATCAAGATTATTTTATTTATTGTGTGAACTTACATGGAAATATATTTTGGATTAGAGAGGGTTTTCTATAGTTTTGGCATGGTGATATTACAAGGATTTTTGTATTTGGAAAGATAAGTTGTTGGTGGGAAAATGTTAATATATATTTGTATTATTTAATGAGCATGATACTGAAGTTGTTTGGACACTCACCCATCTATCTTCTTTTAAACTCCTAACAACATTGGCACAACTCCTAATGAGGTCGAAATATTCTAATAGAGATTCAAAGTCTCCTAACAGAGAGTCATATGTACTTATTGTATTTCATTGACTCCTAATATGGCACATCCTTTCACAAGGAATACTTATATTAAGGAATACTTATATTAGTACATCATCTTATGGGTACCATCCTCACTAAACTTTTACCTCTAATCAAGGGCTTCCTTAGATAATAGATCTAGTTTTATTTTGTATGGTTATCTTTCTAGGATTTTTGCATCTATTGTTTACATGTTTTAGAAATAATAAGGATATTGAGAGTAATTGCATAACTAATTCAACCCCCCACCTCTCTGGCTTAGCTTGGTTTACTTTAATTTCTAATAGAAGCATCTTGTATGGCCTATTTATCTTTCTATCAAAGAAAAGGTAAAGATACAAGTCACTATTAGGAACTTGGATTGTTTCTTTATGAAGAAAGAAAGAAAAATCAATTTGAATACCTTCCAAGTAGAACTCCTAGAGGTGCTAGTAATTATAAAGGACAACTAAAACTAAAATATTTTTCATGAAATAAGATAACACATAATTCTACTAGTTGTCCTAATTTTGGGCAAAACGATACAATGAGAAGCTCTAAAGAAAAAAAGAAAGAACCAATGCAATGTTGCAATTGATGAATGTGTAATTCTTGAGGAATAAGAAAATGATGAAGAATAATATGTAGTGCTTTTTGTAGTTAGGAAAGGGTGAAAAAAGTGAGAAAGAATTAGTTTCACACTTGGAAAATGGTAATTCTTGAGTCATTGATAGCGGATGCTCACACCACATGAGTGGTGACTAAAGAAATTTCCTTAAGATGGAAGAACTTGGTGGTGGAGTCCTAAAATTTAAAAAACAACTCATCCCATCAAGTAAAAGGTAAAGTTTCTATTTCTCTCAGTGGAATGAATAATGCTAATAATTTTTATGTTGCAAAAGTTCTTAAACATAAATCTTTGAGTGTTTGTTAGTTTAGTCATAAAGTATATCATGTAGAATTAAAAGAAGATATGTGTAAAACACTAAAATTATGAGATCTAATTTTTACCATGACAATCACTAAAGGTAACTTGTTCCATGTAAATCATACTATTTACAGATGTTTAGTTGCTAAAGTTGATTAAATTTGGTTATGGCATGTACAATGCTTTTTCATATTTATTTTGATAAATTTTTAAAACAAACATCATTTTTTTGAAATATTCCTAGAACACTTAGGGAGACAAATATTTGAATTTTTTTAGCAAACTTTTGAATGATAAGAATATTCAAGTTCTCATATTTTCTTTTAATGTATATTCTAGATGGAAACCTATAATTTAAGAAATCTGAGCTTTTAAAAAGTTTAACATATTGAATTTTATCCAAAGGTTAGTTGATTTAGTTAAAATTATATTCTCATCATTAAATGTTGGCCTCCTATAACCATATGAAATTCGTTAATTTTATTTTGTTTTAAACTTTACATTTGAAATGTGTTGTAATTGAAAATTTTATTAGCTATGTGATTTGATATCCTTCATTGTGTGCGTGTGTGTGTGCGTGTGCGTGTGCGTGTGCGTGTGCGTGTGCGTGTGCGCGCGTGACTAGATGAGCCTTAAAAAGTTTATTTTTTCCTAACCCTTGTTTGTGTGTGTGTGTGTGTGTGTGTGTGTTGTTATTTTGTGGTAATTGATCAGGGAAGTATTGTACATACTTCAAAAAACAATTGGACCATGGCCGACATTGTGGCCAACATATGGCCAACATATGGCTGACATGTTCTAACCCTAAAGAGGCATAAAAATACTTGTATAAAAGGGCTTAGGTTTAGAGATTGTTTTATAGTAAGTGATGCAAAATTGATTCTTGCAGCGGTATTGAGCTATAAAGGATTATGGATTGTAATTAGGTTGTAATCACTAGATCGTAATAATATCAAACTTGTTATTTGGTGAATGTAGCTCAAGGATTGGGTGAACCATGTTAAATCTTGGTGTCTTGTGTTCTTTACTATGTGATCTATTATTATTTTTATTAGTTATATTTTCATGTAATTTTTATTTTTGTCCATGGTTTAATCATAAAAAGTAGTATCAAAGTGAGGTTCTAGTTTTTCTGTTATCCTCTGTAGGAAAGTCCTACAGTTAAGTGGGAGTCTCATGATCAAGTGGGAGCAATGGAAGATGAGGGTAAGTTGAGGGTTGATAGGATTAATAGGGAGAACTTTCAATTATAGAAGATGTAAATGGAAGGCTATCTTTATTAGAAGGTTTTATGGAAGTTGTTGGAAGGCAAAACTAAGAATCAGGGATCTATGTCAAATGAGGACTGCGATCTTTTGGACAAAAAGGCACTTGGATTATACCTAGCACCATTGGTGGCATTTAATACTACAAAAGTGAAGACAATAGAAGAGTCGATGAAAACCCTAGCAACACTGTATGAAAAGCTCTCTGCTTCAAGCAAGGTATTTCTCATGAAGCATTTATTTAATATGAAAATATAAAAAGTGGATCTATTACACATCATTTAAATGAGTTTAATACTATTACTAGTTAGTTATCTTCTATGGGAGCTCTCTTGATTTTTTGTTCTTTGCCTAAAAGCTAGAATGGCTTGGTAATGTAGTGCCTACCCCTAAGTCGCATTTCAGTTATCCTTGCCAAAATCTTTTAGGCTAGTTTTATACTTGATATTTAGTAGTATTACTTTCAGATTTTTAGATATTATTTCAGACTTAGTTGATTATATGATGAGATTACTTGGTACTCTATATTTCATGCATGCATGATGATTATTTAGTGTTTTTAGTTATTGATGATGATTAGTTAGATGGTTTATTATCACATGTGCTTTCTTATGGATACTTACCCCATACTGCATGTGTATGGTGTGCGTGTTTATTTTCTTTATGTATGGTGTTTCTGATGTGGTTAAGGAAGGGAGTCATAGTCACCTACTAGTTGGGATCTACACGATGCACCACTTCCTACCATTTTTTATTTAGCTTAGAATATTGTGTCTGTACATGCATGGATTTTATGCAGGTTGCAGGTACTAGGTATCGACTTCCCTGAATTGCCAAGATGAGTGTACCCTATCGCATTATCTCAATGGTAAGAGAGGGAGATAAACTCTTAAGTCCAAATCCTAAACCCTTTAGCCATTTGTCCTAATTGATAATTAGGACAAGTATTTAAGTTAAGTACCCTCCTAATGCATCAAATGATGTAATTTCGTGATTATAACCCTTTGTTGATTTAGTATGTGTTTTTCTATGTTGGGTGTTCGTATGTTGTCTTCATGAGTTCTTGGTGTATTTTCTATTAATTAAGTTTAATTAAATAAAAATAATTGAATTTGGAGATAAAAGTTTAAGGACAAATATAGAACGTGATAATATTTATTTACTTTAATAATAATATATTTAGAGTTCATTTTTAAATAAATGCTAAATAGTATTGTTATTTAAGTTAATTAAATATTTATCAATTAAGTTTCTAAAATAAATTAAAAGTTGAAAGATATTAAATTATTAAAGTTTCTAGATTGCATGATGTGAGCATGAGTTGAAAATAAAAGAAATAAATTAAAAGATAAAATAAGTGGAAATAATAATGTTATTTTAATTTCATAAAGTGTGCATGGGATTAAAAGTAATAAAGATTAAATATAGAAGTCGAGAGGGAAACTAAATTAAGTTATTTAATAATTCATTTAATGTGCATTAAAAGATAAAAGAAAAGGTTAATAAAAGTTAATTTTGAGTTGAGTCTTGTGAGCAAGGAGTCCTCTCGGGTGAACGCACAATTAGTGCCTTGATTTAAGGACAAAACTCCTTATCACAACTTTGAGGTTCATTTTTGAGGGACGGTGAATTCTGGAGACAAGAATTTTTGGGGTGACAACTTTTGGAAGCAAATTTCAAGAGAAGAATTCTAGGAAAGATTTTCAGAAGAAAGTTACGGTAGAGGAGCAAATTCTCTTACAATTTTTGGGGATTGCATATTAGCATCAGGCTCAGGTAGGGTCTTGTGTTTTGATCATTGATTAATTACGCAATTATCCTTTCATGTCTTCTTCGTGCCTGTGGATTGTATATCTGAATTTATCTGTGATGAAAGCTTAAATATTTCAATATTGTAAATTATTAAATGCTTGTCAATATATCTGACATACATAAAAATTAGAAGAGTGATCAGATTTCTTATTTGATAGATTAAAGAAATCTGAATTTAATCAGGGTAGGGTTGAATTTTTAAACTTAAAAAACAAGAAAATTGTAGATTAAAATTCGAATGGTTAATATTATTTTCTCTATCAGATTATATTTGTGTATGTTTTAAAATATATATATATATATAATAAAATAATTATTTATAATCTATATATAATAATAAACATATCTTATTAAATTTTAAATAAGAAAGAGTTGAGAGATGATTTTAATTAAATTTAAAAGTTCCTTTTTAAAAAAAAATAAAATTATATATATATATATATATAATAAAACACATGGGGAGGGGTCTTACCTTCCTCCCCCCCTCCCCCAACGCTTTTAATATCGCCAGCGGTGACCTGCATCAGCAGGGGACCGCACGACTTTAAAAGCTTGTGGTACCCTGTGACATGGGCTGCATGGCTCTTTATAAAAAGGCACCAGTTATATCAACTATGAATTTTTTTTTTTTTTTTAATCAATGTTTAAAAGTATAAATTTGTTAATAGGTATCAATAATGTTAAAATTTGCTTTAATAAATTTTTAAATTTATTAAAAATTGTTAATAATTTTATAATAATAATTTTTAAAAAAATATATTTAAATAAAATATTAATTTATTTAATTAAATATGGTTAAGGTAATATCTGTTAATAGTAGAGAAGTTATTATCAAATGAAGATTAAATAATTGATTTTAATAAAATCATAGTGATTTTATTTAAAATCATTATTGATTATTTTTATAACTTAATAAAATAAAGATTATTCCAGATTGAATTATTTTAGGGAATTTGACTTTAAATTTGAGAATACTTGTATATTCATGAATAAATAGTTTGGTTAAATTATAAGGGTAATAGTGAGAAACCTTTACATAAAAAACGTACACTGAAACTCAAACTAAAAATTTCAACTTAAACCTTAGTGTGTATTGTGGAAACAAACCCAAACTATGAATTGTACTATACTATTCTGTTTTCTTTATGCTATTTATGTTTGGGGTTTTTGGGTTGACTAGATTATTGACCAGTTATAGGATGTCTACCAGAGGCTTGGGGGTTTTGTGAGTATGGTATCATGTTGACTTGATCTTGATCATTATTGCTCAACCATGTATGTGATGGTATGTTTATGAGGAGTATGTTGTTTTGTTGGTTACTATGTTCTCAGTGTCTTTGTGAAATAGCGGATGTATGCTATGAGATACCTAAATAACCATTATGAATCATTGATTATTATTGTTGGATTACTTTCGGTTGCTCATTGAGAACTGATGGATACTTTGATTTATCTTGTTGCTTTCTAGTTTCTCGTGGAGAACTGATGTGTCTATTGTGGCTTATCTTTTGATGCTTTCCAGTCACTTGTATAGAGCTGAGGTGATTTTGTGATTTGTGATTTCATGAGCCTAGGGTAGGTTATCTATGTGTAGTGTCTAAAAGTGGCTTGCAATGAGGGATGGGAGACCCAAAGTGGCTCTGGGGATGACTCGTTGTAAGTTGTTTGTTTTAATAAGTGAAAACATATCACCTAAATACTGACTTAAATGAACCTAATAAGATAACTGTATGTTCTCTTCCATGCCTTGAGTGCTAGTACAGACTAGGATGGGGTAGAGAGAATGCTTGGTTGTGACCTTACATTCCATAGTATGCCTCGTTAGTACGAGAGGATACTAATGGCTGCAGGATTACTGGGGGCTTGATATTCCTGAGGGATTTCTTAGGTAACTTCCAATGTGATTCATGTGATGACACTTTCCTGCTTGCATAGTAGGTTTCCTACATGTCTTGTGTGCCTCTTGGTCTAGATGTCTATCTATGTTGGAACATTTGAGTTAGTGTACTTTTAGGATTTTCCAGACTTAGAGAGTACTTGTGTTGTGTGTTTTGGTATCCTATTTGGGACTTGAGACTATCTCCTCAGCGCGGTGGGAGTGGACCATTTAGGTTCCACACGGTCGGGTGGTAGTGCTCTTTACTCTTACCATTGAGATCTATCTGTGGTCACCGTGGTTGGAGCTTTCTTGGTTGGCATTTACCTTCATTATGTTCATGGATTATTATGATGGATGGTTAGATTTTATGATGGATGTTTTATCATTATGGATGTATGGATGTATCATGTATGGTGAATGATTTCATTTATTTTACTGTATTTTGTATCATGGATTTGAGGATGATATATCTTTATTTCTACATATGTATATTCTTTTAAGCCTTTCATACCCTGTGACATGTACAGTGGATAATTGAGCATTCTGAATTAATTTGCCAAGAGGCATTCAGAACGAATGTATATTATGGACATTGGACTTTATTATTATTCTTTCATGTGGATGTGGTAGTCGGTAGACTTAGAATTAATTAAATTTAAATGTGACTCAACATCTTGGGATCCTTAAGGAATGTAACCTATTATGTATGTTTGCTAATGATTACATGTTATTGCTTCCGCTACTATGTGTTTGATGTGTATGTTATACTTTCTTATTTTTAAAAAAAAAAATGGTTAGAAAACTTAGTAAAACTTTAGGTTAATTCTTTTAGATCCCTTGGCAGGGCGTTACAAGTAATGACTATGAATAATTCTGTTCCCAGATCTAGTACCCTAAAATATGATGATTTGATCAGTGTTATTTTGAGTGAGGAAACTTGTAGGAAATCCTCAGGTGGATTTACATCAAGAAGTGATTTGAATGTACAAAGTCAAGGCAGAACAAATAAGAGAGGAAGTAATTCCAAAAATCATGGGAAATCAAGAAGAAAGTCAAAGGGGAGGAGGTCTCAATGAAAGGACCAAATGACTATTGGTACTATGGGAAACTAGGGCATAAAAATAAAGATTGTTGGACTTGAAATAAAAATGGAGGAGATAAACCAAATAAAGACAAAGAGGCAAATGTGGTAATTAACAAATCTAAAGAGGATGTTTTTCTTCTATCTTTAGAAGGTGTTGATGATTTATGGGTTTTAGATTCTACTGCTTCAGTTCATGCATCACATCATAGAGGTTATTTCATTGATTATGTCCAAGGGGATTTTGGGCTTGTTTGTTTGGGGGATAATGAACTCTGTCATATTGTTGGAATGGGAAACGTTAAGATTAAGTTGTAGAATGGGAATCATTTGCTACTATATGAGGTAAAACATGTTCCAAGGTTGAGTAGGAATTTAATTTCACAGGGAAACTCAGTGATGAGGGTTGTGTAGTTAATTTTAATGATAAAAATTGGAAGGCTACAAAAGGTTCCCTTGTAGTAGCAAAAGGCGTGAAAGTAGTCACCTTATATCTTTGTACAGGTCATATTGTTCCTTCTACTTTAACAGTTTTAGAGAAAAATGGATGTCCAGGAATAGTTGCTCCAGTTGAGTAGGGAGAATAAATAGTTGTTGTAAATTCTGGTACAGCACTGTAGCACAATAGACTTGGGCACATGAGTGAGAAAGGTATGAAAGTAATTCATTCAAAGAATGTTTTACCAAGTCTGAAATATGTTAATATGGATTTTTTTGAGAGATGCGTCCATAGAAAAAAATAGAGAGTGAGTTTTCTGAAGACTGGGAAGGAAAAAAGAAGAAGGATAAATTAGAGTTTGTGCATACCAATGTATGGGGATTGGCTTAGGTATCTTTTCTTCAAGGCTCTCATTATTATGTTACATTTATTGATGATACAACTAGAAAGGTATGGGTTTATTTTCTTAGACAGAAATCTGGTGTATTTCAAACATTTAAGAAATGGAAATGCTTGGTTAAAAATAAGACTGGTAAGAAATTAAGATTTCTTAGATCTAATAATGGTCATGAGTATTGCAATCATAAATTTGAAGATTATTGCTCCACTAATGGTATTCGTAGATAGAAAAATGTTCAAAGGACTCCACAAGAAAATGGAGTGGCTAAATGAATGAAAAGGACTATAATGGAGCATGCAAGGAGCATGAGGTTCCATGTTGGGTTTCCCTTACATATGTGGGTAGAGGCTATCAATAATACTATATATTTGATTAATAGAGGTCCCTCTACTCCTTTGGGCTATGGTATTTTAGAGGAAGCATGGAATAGTAAGAAGGTGAGTTATTCTTTTCTCAAAACCTTTGGTTGTGAAGCATTTGCTCACATAGATTCTGAAAATAGAACCAAGCTAGAAGCTAAGTTAAAGAAATGTGTATTTGTTGGATATGGAATTAATGAATTTGGTTATAGGCTTTGGGATTTTGAAAATCATAAAATTGTAAGAAGCAGGGATGTCATATTCAATGAGAAAATGTTGTACAAAGATCTATTGTAGAAACATGAGAAGAAAGAAGATGATTAGGTAGTGTTGGATGATACCTTAAAATATGATGTTCTAACAATTCCTCATGATATGCAACAACTACAACAATAAATACCCCACACACTAGTGAATGTTAGATGGTCAACAAGGAAAATTAGACCTCCAAAAAGATTTTCTCCCTCTTTGTATTCTATTTTATTAATAGATGGTAGTGAACCCGAATTTTATGATGAAGTAGTGCAGGTGAATACTAAGATTTAGTGGGAGTCTACAATGAAAGATGAAATGGACTCTTTGCTGAAGAATAAGACATGGTATTTATGCAAGTTGCCTACAAGTAAAAGAGCTTTACTAAACAAGTGGGTTTATAGGTTGAAAGAAGAGGAAGGAGGTAAGAAAATATTTAAAGCCAGGTTAGTTGTAAAAGGATTTGCACAAAAGAAGGGCATTGATTTTGATGAGATGTTTTCTCTTGTTAAGATAATTTCTATCCATACTATTTTAAGTATTGTGGCTACTAAAGATATACATTTAGAGCAGCTTAATGTTAAAACAACCTTCCTTTATGGTGATTTGGATGAAGAGATATATATGGCTTAGCCATAGGGATTTGAGATCAAAGGTAAGGAGAACTTAGTGTGCAAATTGAAGAAAAGTTTATATGGCTTGAAGCAAGCACCTTAGCAATGATATCTTAATAGTTGTATGCATGAGCATGGTTACAATATGTGTCATTCAAATCATTGTGTTAAATTTAAGAGGTTGGATGATGAAAGTTGCATTATGTTATGTTTATATGTTGATGATATGCTTGTAGCTGGGTCCAACATGGATCACATTAAGGAGCTAAAATGCTAATTAGTACATGCATTTTCTATGAAGGATTTGGGGGCAAAAAAAAAAATCCTTGGTAAGAGATAGGAAGAATAGGAAATTGATGCTATCTCAAGTTGATTACATTGAGAAGGTGTTGCAATATTTCTCTATGGAGAATGCTAAAGTTGTCAGGATAAGATGTCCAAGGTACCCTATGCTTCAGTTATAGGAAGCTTGATGTATGCTATGGTATGTACTAGGCTAGATATTGCACATGCAGTGGGAGTCATTAGTAGGTATATGAGTCATTGAGCATTACAATGCAATCAAATGGATTCTCAAATATTTGAGAGGAACATCCAATAATTTTTCACACTTTGGGGTCACTACTACTAATTTACAGGGCTATGTTGACTTAGATTTGGAAGGGGATATTGATACTAGGTAGAGTACTATAGGTTATATCTTTACTATTGGTGGGGCATTTGTGAGTTGGGTTTCTAGGTTATAGAATATTAATGCTTTGTCCACTACAGAGGTAGAGTATGTTGTTACAATAGAGGTAGCAAAGGAGATGATATGGCTTGAGTTCTTCAAGGAAGAATTAGGACACCCTTAGAGGAATTATTATTTGTTTATAGATAGTTAGAGTGTCATTCATCTTGCATAGAATTCAGCTCTACATTCCAAGACAAAACACATACAATTGTGGTACCATTTCATTCAGTTAATTTTAGAGGATGGATAGTTAAAGATGGACAAGATACATACAAATGAAAATCTAGCATATATGTTTACAAATGTTGTGACAAGGAAGAAGTTGAATTCCTCTTTAGCTTCAGTTGGTCTTGTAGACTGAACATGAATAAAAGAACAATAGAGTCTAGGGTGGTTTGATCCAGTGTGAGCTCCATGCTGCAGTAGTATTGCTATAGGATCAGTCTCTAAGTGGAAGATTATTTTCTAGTGTGGAGTTTGATCAGTACCCAAGTGGGAGATTTTTAGTTTATGGTGACTAAATAGGGAAGTACTATACATGCTTCATAAATTCTTTGGGGTTTGGGGCAGTGCCTCATAAAAAATTTTTAGGTCATGGCTAACATTGTGGTTGACATATGGCTAACATATGATTGACATGTTGTAACCCTAAAGCGACATAAAAATACTTGTATAAAAGGGCTTAGGGTTAGGGAATATTTTATAGTAGGTGATGCAAAATTGGTTCTTGTCGTAGTATTGAGCTATAAGGGATTACGGATTGTATTCAGGTTGTAATCACTGGATTGTAATAATATCAAAATTTCTATTTGGTGGATGTAACCCAGTGATTGGGTGAACCACGTTAAATCTTGGTGTCTTGTGTTCTTTTCTATGTGGTCTATTATTTTTGTTACTTGTTATATTTTCATGTAATTGTTATTTATTTCCATGGTTTAATCCTAACATGTGTGTGTGTGCACATGTGCGTACATGTGCATGCGTGTGTGTTCCTATGCGTGTGTGTGACTATGTGTATGTCCTCTATATTTAACCAAATGAGCCCTGAAATTTTTATTTTTTCTTAACCCTTTCTATCTTACATTTGGTGGTTATGGTGTAATGTTATTGTGAATTTCCTAGAATATTTATTTCTTTATTGAACATTGTCTTGTACTATAGAGACAATGTGTTTTAAAGTTTATATCTATCACATTTTTAAATGATAGGTTTTCTACTTAAAAATCCTAAAATATTTCAAGGGAAAAATAGTTAGGAATATTGAATGATGGAACAAGACATAATTTGTGTTTGGAGTATAATAATGGCCAAAATATAAGAAGATTTCCAAGCATGTATTCAATGATTCATAATTATTATGAGAATAAATATTCATCTCACTTATTCTTATTTTGTCTCTTCTAAGATTGAACCTTCAAGATTATCAACTTACTAAATGTGAATGTCCTCCATTAATTTTATCTTAAAAGAATGTTGACAAATACTCTAAGTACAATCATAGGAATTATGAAACTTGTGGTGCTCACTATTATCATAATATAACGGTATGTGTTTTTTCCTCAAGGTTTTGAAGGTAGTCATGTTTATAATTTTGTTGAATCTATATCCATTTACTAAGTTCTCCTATAAATTGAGTTAATGAATTTTATCATTAGTTTTTTGAATATGACTCTGAAATTTTGGTTGATCATTTTAAAAGAAATCTTGAGTTCCACTTTTAGAAATGACATCTAAGTGAATAGACTAAATAAATTATCCTTATTCATATTTTCAATTTTCTTAAATAGAAACATATTCTACGAGAAAAAGAAATCAAGAGTATATAATATGATTTACTTAATCAACTTCTAATTGGAATGGATAGAAATATATATTATCAAACATTGTCCAATAAAATTGTTTGAAAGGGATTTGGTAATCTCTTTTCTCATTTGTTTTAATTTTTCATGGTTGACTACAAGAGTAAATTGGGAATTCAAAAAAATATGTAAACTAAAACAATAAATTTAATGAATGGTTACATATATTAATTGCATAGGATCAAGTGCAATAGCTATAGACACCAAATTTCAACAAGAAACAAAAATAAACATTAGTTGAGGTATAACTAAATTGTAAACTTAAAGAGCTTTTTTAGCATCTATCATTTTCTTTATTCAATTAAAAGTAATAATATTTGATCTCTTCCAAGATCTTGGTGTAAGAAATTATCTTTTCTAGATGGGAATGCAAAATAGAAAATTATAAAATGATATTATTATAAAATTACACCATTCCTACTTATTGGTGATTAATAGGGTTGGAAAGTACAATTAACAATATAATTTTCCAAATATTCATCAAATTGATTTGTCTCAATAAACTTGGAATAATATTCTTATAAAATAAATTACTACATTCTTATCCAAGACATGACCAATGATAATTTAAAAGGACACAAAAATAATACATTTTTCATGCTAAAGAACTTTATAAATGATCTTCAGTGTCTAACATTTGGTTCACTTTGATAAGAAAAAACAATGATCTCTCTTCCAAACTTGTGTTTAAGGAAATTATCATTTCTATACGGGAATGCAATAAAGGAAATTTTTGTATGATATCTCTATGAAATTGCACCATTTTTACTTCTTCATGAGTAATATGGTTGGGAAATACAATTTAACATCTAATTTTCCAAATGTTCATCAAATTGATTTGTCTCTATAAATCAACAACAATATTCTTACAAAATCCAATGCCAAGGATGACATCTTTCCATCCTAAATAAAATCAAATATAATCAAAAAAGAAAGTGTAAAAAATATTTTAAAATTTTTTTTTCCCACTAATAGATTCGAAAATATATTTTATGTTTTCATAATGCTCCCAAAGGACTTATAGATCATGTGCAATTAGAAAGTTTAAAATAACCAAATGTTAACATTAGCTCCATCTTTTTCACTTTTAAACACTCATTTTATTCCCTAGTTATTATTTGTCCCATCAATTAAGGTAGAACACTATAGTTTTTAATAGAAACCCAAAATTAAATTATGTTTGAGAAATCATGCCACATCTCTTTTAGGTATTGTTTGAGTTAATTTATCTATTAATGTGAATTTCAAGTCTTTCATTTATTTTTTCCTATTGGTCATGGATATTTTTCCTAGTATACTTTCCTTTTTATTTAGTAAAATATTTGATAGAAAATGTAAGTAGGTAATTTAATTTTTTCCACTTAGTATATGTATTGACTTTTCTTCACTATTTATGTGTTAAATGGTGGCTAGTATGCATTGTGTAGAGTGGTTTACTTGCCTTATCTTATAGTAGTCCATGACTGTAATAGCTTGAACATCCAAGTTGATGCTATGCAACTAAGCTCAACAATTATATGGGTTCATATAATTAGCATAGAAATATATTATCAATGATTATATTGTGTTTTTGTGGAGATTCCAAGAATTAAGATTTGTCAAGAGGGCTCTTCTTCTCGAAGGCCTTGCAAATGTTCTCCTACCAAAATTCATCAATTTTAACTATAATGTGCTTGGTGTGAAGAAGTCTTTGGAGTGTTAGTATCTTTTTCTATGTTCATTTTATTTTCTCATTATTTCTAGATTTGTCTAGTTACTTTTTATTTTCTCAATGTTTCAAATAAAGTAGTTAATTGCAATTTTTTTTCTTTTCTTGTGAACAATGGGTGTATAAAATATTTTTAAAATTATTATCTATTTTTAGACTATATTGTAGCACGAGCCTTTAATCATCCACATTAAGAATGTTAACACATAAAAAATTATTAATCTCTATAGTTTGCACCCTAGCCAAGGTGGAGAAATGGCTAAGTCTAGCCAAGGAAACACCCACTTGGGGTTTGAGTGCACAGAGGGCCAACTAGTAGCAAGAGAAACAAGAGGAGCCATTGGGGACCACCCTGAGCCAAACCTCCAAGGAGGTGAGGAAGAGTGGTGCCAACCACTAAAGCCTCTACAAGAGTGGCACCACCACTAATAGAGTAGTGTGGCTAAGAGCAAGGTGTGTGTGAGTAGCAAGCAAAATTCGTATGTCCTTGATAACGACCATGACGAGGGGTATGATCATTGGAGGCCAAATACGATGGAACACGAGCTATTTTATAGGGGGCATTTCCCCAATGTGCCAATAACTCTTGTAGGTGACCCACCTCCATAGCCACTTTACCTATTTGTACTTGAATCTTCAACATGACATTATTATAAATACATGCTTTAGGGTACATAGAAAAATTAAAGTCAAGTGTATTATTAGCATAAATAACTACATTATGATCTTTCCAAATGGTAAATAAGATCTCCAATCTAAAAGCATGCCATATCTAGGAGTACTTGAAGGGAATTTGAGTGTTGTCACCTAGAACAACCATATGCCAAGAGAAAGGTTATGGGTGGAAGGGGCAAAAGATATCATGGATCCATCACCAATAACATTGAGCCCATCGACAAAATTAAAAAATGTGCAAAAATTTCCCTGGTTGACAACAGAAAGGGCAATGGGGGTCAAGAATACCCATATGTTGTAGTAGGGGAACTAAAGGTAGGCCCTAGAAAAGAATACACTAGGAAAAATGCACAATTTTAGGCTCAATAATGGTTTGCCACATAATGGAGAACTTATGACTCCAAGTATGGTGAGAAGATTGCAAATGCCATCATTGGTTGAGAGCTTTGACCATGGGAAGGTGAGGAACCAGCCATTAATAGCCTAACCTAGGCTTGTAGATGGTTACAAAGGTGTCTAGATACCACTTCTAGTCTTTTCACCAAGGGTGAGAGTACTGAATGCTAACTTTATGTAAAAAATGTGGAGGCACCGTAGAAACTAGAAGATCAAAAGTTTGGTGATCTAGATGAGTGAGCCGAGGTTGCACTTTCATATCCTCCCACAGCCATAAGATCATTATAATTCTAGAGAAAAGATCTTTAGGGGTTCTTATTCCATGTTTGAAAAAATGCAAAGTAGTAGCCCCGTGTACTTTGGCCAGGGGAACACCTTGGATAGAAAATGATGGTGATGACCAAATATTATGTCAATTCATGGAGAGCCCATCTTTGAACTCATCGCAAGCCCAAAAAAGCCAAAAAAACATAATCTATGCCTCTATAGTTAAAAAAAAAACATAAAATGGCCAAAATAATTGTGAAGCTTATCATTAGTTGAATATAATACATTTTACTCTACCAACCTTAAAAAAACCTATAAAAGAGAAAAGCCACCAAATAAATGCTATGTAAAATATAACACTCATATTGATCATGAAAATTATTGTAGAGAAAAACTTCTTCTATATGTGTCATTAAAAGCCAATGAAGAAAGGATTCTACATGGACATGAAAGATTGAGTGCAATGTTTGATGCAAAGTATAGATTTTTGAAAATGAGAAAATATTCATTGCACATGCTGATAGTAAATGAGGTGATATTGTTTGAGCCACAACAAAAGATAGCAATATCAATTACCTACCAATAGATCTTGACTACATCAAAGTATAAAATGTAGTAGAAAAATATGACATACTGATTGATCTCAAACATTCAACTATACTAAATATGTGCATGAAACTGATGCCTCTCCATTCTTCAAAATTTCCCACCAATTTTTACTTAATAATGATCAATATTTCAAACTATTAAGATAATTAAATAGAGAGGAAAAATCAATACTAGAAAATGTGGCAATGAAAAAGTGGCTTGCTCCTACTAAACCATTGCACTTGTTCCTAATAGGCATAGTAGGCATGGAACCTCATCTTTTCTTGACTCAAACTAGGCATAGATGTTTTGAAGTTTGAAATTTTTTAAGGGTTGGTTGGTTTTATTTACCCATTTTTGCACTATCAGAGAGAATAATGGAAAAGAATTTAACTTTTTATTTGAAAATTACATGTGTTTGATTATTTTAAAAGCATTTGTAACAAATTAAGTGTTTGCACATTTTGTACTCAAAACATTATGTGATCTTACACCCTATGTAGGATAGTTCATACTAGTGCAATTAATATTTTTAAGGTAATAACTAACTTCAATGTTAACATAATTCATGACCAGTGACTATAACAAGTATAATGATTATGGATTCCTAAGATAGAATAGAATGCATCATACTTGTGGACTGCCAAAGAAAAAATAGTGTTCATTTACTTGATCTAAGTGGCTTGATATCTTGTTCATCCATTGTGAAGTCAAAGAATGGTACCAATGTTTCCTTTTTCTTAATGGTTGGTCCAAAGTTGTTCGTATCAAGTTTGAATTGGTAGACAATAATTCCTTGGTTTAATTCCAAAATACTAATTGAATATGTTGATTAATCCAATAACTTTATTGTTTCTTTCCTTATATTTTTCATGCTCTAAAACATTTCTTAGATAATCCTAGGGCTCCTACATTTTGATGTTATTTGACAACCTTGTCATTTTTCTTCTTTGAGGCATGTGTTGAATGTTTCACCTAAAAAATTTTAAGAAATTATTTCAATCGCTATATTTTAATCCCTTTCATTCAAAGGTTAGTGATGATTTTTTTATTTTTTTTTTAGAATCATCTTTTTGAAATCCAAACAACTAATTGAAGATGTAATCTTTATCTAGTCCATCAAGTAGAATTTTTTCTTGTGTTATAATGATTTAGAATAACTAAGAGGCAAGATGGTGGGAGGAAGGTGGTGTGAATCGGTTATCCTCAGGTCTAGATGTACCAAATCAACTTTTAAACACTTTAAACAACTTAATTAAACTCATATACCCACTCGGTCATATCATCAACATATTAAAATTACTTGATTTACTTAACTCTCTATCTTTGTATGTGTCAACTACTAGTAAATAAACTATGATAAAATATAGCATACAAAACAATAAGCTCCACATATGATAATAACACCTTTGAAACCAAGATGTAAATTGGAAACCCAATTTGGGAAAAACCACTAAGTTACACACAACCAATTTTTCACTTTTTTGAAGTGTGGTTGGTTAAGAGCCAACCCTATTAAAGGTTATACAATGCACTATTAAATTTTAACCTAATAAAGGATTTAATCACCCTGTTAAGAGTGGAATTATTAGAGGACTTTAGAACATTCCATTAGAATTTCAGCTTGATTAGAGTACTTACAAAATAACAATTAGGTTAACCTTGGTTAAAGGATTTTGGATTGATATAATGGTTAGAATGTAACAATAGGTTTGATGTATAAAGTATGAATCACTTTGAAAATTTAGGCCTAAATTTTCTCATCTACTAGTGTATTGGTTGACCTTCATTAACATCTTCATCACTAATCTATTAGGCAACTCCTCAAGCAATCACACTTTACAAACTTTTCACACTTCACCTATACTATTTTTCTCTTCAAAACTTCTCCTTAAGATGACCAATAAACCACAAAGCAACATTACAACTCATTCTTTGTGCCTCTTTAAATAGGTAATTTGAATCATTTTCCACTTAAACATAGCCATTGATCTTAGGATTAGGTCAAATTCGAAAAGTCCTTCCATCTTTATTTTCTCCTTCTTCTTCTTGAAACTTTTGGTCAACTCCTTTCCTTTGATCATGTAACAACCTCTACTCATACATTAAATATGCCAACTTATCAATTCTTATCTTCCATGTTGTTTGAATAAATCAAAATTCCAACTATGTCAACCTCAAAATCAAATATTTCTAAAAATTTAACTCTTATTATCACTTAGCAATTAATGTGCCCTTCATCTCGATCAATACTATATAACTCAATAGACATTGTACTTTCTCACTTGACATCAACATGCTCACTCATCCATTATGATGCTCAGTCATAGCTACACTTGCTCGAAAATAACTAGCACTTCACTTCTACTTAAGTTCCTTAATCTTTTTCTTTAACTCCTTCATTGATTCTGCAATACTGATACTTAGTCAAGCTTAGCCTTTTGACTTATTTCAACTTTTAGCCTCATCTGATTGTTTACTACACTTCATGTATTCATTGAACATAATATTATCTTGTCAAAGACTAAATTATCAAGTATCCATTATATTTCCATGATAGTTAACACATCTCAACTCAATCTTTCACTATGTCATCTCATAATAACTTCTTTTCAAATCCTTTTCATCAATCAAGGATGTGGCACTCTACAGTCTTAGAGTATATCTCTCTAGTAGGGTTGAAACTTTTTCTAACAAATAGGTTTCACATCAATGATATCATAAAATTTCTCCAATTGCACTTTCCAACAATCTCCCTCTTTGGCATTGATGGAAATGCCACTCAAACTTAATTAATTACCATAGAATCCAAAAAGATTCAACACTGTATTGTCTTCTCTCTCTATGTTTATTTTCTTACTTTCTAAGTTTCATTTAGATTCTCATTAAATTAGTCTCAAGATGCTCCCTCTATTAGTTCAATATATACTCTTTCACTATAACAACCTCAAAGAATCATTTTCTTCTACATTACTTCTCCCTTTTTGTCTGGTAATTCATACATTCGCTTCCTCTTTATGTCTACTAGAATACTATTATCTCCCTCTTTGACAACAATACCAAAGCAATACCATGCTACATTCATATTCATATCATTGTTTGACTATTACAACAATATCATTTCTTCATAAACTCCTTGTAATTTCAACTAGTGATATGTCAGTGTCTCCCATACACACCTTTAGAAAGCTCCTAAACTATAATCATTTGCATCAATATTCATGATATTCTAATTCTTATGGATTAATGCAATGCAACATTTATGTCCAATTTTCTTCAATTATGGGGTTGACTACTAACATTTGTGTTAGATACTGAAAAGCATCCTTAGGTAGTACCTTATTGAATATATCAACTAAATATTCCTTTTATTTCACATATTCTAGTCTCACTTCTTTCCCTTGTACTTGCTTTCTCAAGTACTTAGTGATTCTTGATCTCAATATGCTTCATCTTTATATGCATCACTAGATTCTTTGATATGTTTATAGCACTTGTGTTATCACAATAAATATAATGGGTTCAGTGATCTCTTCCTTCATACATGTCAACAATTCCATGATCCATACAATGTTTGAACAATTCACTATAGTAGCAACATATTCAGCCTCGGCTATAGATTGTGATATAAAATTCTACTTCATGCTTGTCTATAAGATCAATCCTCTACTCAAGAAGAAAACTCCTCCACTTGTGCTCTTCCTCTCATCAACATTTCTTTCCCAATCAGCATTTGTGTATAGTTTTAGTTCAATTTTTTCATTGCTCTTGTGTCATAGGCCATGGCATTTTGTTCCTTTTAGCTATCTTAGAATTTTCTTTACTACCATTTTAGCATTTTCTCTAGGATTAGAAGAGAATCTAGAAAAAATTCCAATAGCTAAGGTAAATTTAGATATGCCATGTTTAACATATTATAGCTTTTCCCAATCATAGACCTATACAATATTTGATTCATCTAAATAGAATCATCAGTCTTTGGCAATTTGTCCTAAGCACCATTGGTGTTTGAATTTTTCTTGAGCCTTCCATACCAAAAGTCTTCAAAATTTATTTGATATACTTTGATTGAGTAATAAAAATAACATTTTTCATCTGATAAACTTGCAAACTAACATAGAATTTAATCTCTCAAAATACTAGCATTTCAAACTTCTTTTTCATTTGATCGAAAAGTTACTTTCTCAATGAATCCTTTCCTCCAAATATGATGTCATCAACAAAAATTTTGGCTAGTAATATCTTATTTTCATCATCACTTTTCATAGGCAATTTGTTATTGTCATTAGTTCTTGTAAAACCAATCTTTACCAAATAATTGTGTAACCTTTTATACCGTGCTCAAGGGGCTTGGTTGAAACCATTTAGAGATTTTTGTAACTTACATAACATATTCTTTTTGTTTGGATCAACAAACTCTTCAAGTCATCAATGTAGACCTCTTCCCAAAATCTAATTAAAAATGCATATTTTACATCCACTTGGTACAATTTGAATCCTTTGTAAGCAGATATGCAAGCAAAGTACTCACTCCTAACCTTGAAACTAGTGAAATTTTTTCTCTATAATCAACCCTACCCTCTTGTGCATATCCCTTACAAACCTATCTAGCCTTGTTCCTTATGACTTCACCTTTCTCATTCAACTTTTCTTTGAACAACCATTTGGTACCAATCACATTTTTATTTTTAGGTTTGGATACCAATATCCATGTTTTTTTCTTCTCAAAATGCATAATTTATTAATTCATTTCCTTGATTCAATCTTCATTATCTAAAGCATATTTTATAGATTTGGGCTCAAACCCACAAAATAATCATGTGTTATTCTTTTTAATTTCCTTTTTGTCATTACTCTTGGATCTTTATCTCCAATTTTTCTTCTAGTGCATGATGTACTTTCACATACTTTGTTGATACAAGTTTAGATCTTAGTTCCTCTTGTTATTTTTCAATTGATTCTACATGTTTAATATCTTATGTTCTCTCTGGTTGTAAGCCAAATTACCCTATATATTTTTTGGTAGTCATGGTTTGTGACTCATCTCTGGTAGCTTAATGCTCAACAAATTATTGATGCTTAGTAGAACTCTTTTGCAAAACCTCAATAGTGTTGGTATTCATTATTTAAACTTTACTCAAGTTTACATAGGTCAATGCATTATTTTATTATTTATTATTTTGACACTTAAGGGTTTGCGTACTCATATGAGTTTTCATGTTGACAACACTGGAGTAACCAACTCTAATTTAGCACATGGTGTCTACAACACTGAAGTTTGCATATTTGACTGAGTTGTCATTTGACAACACAATTATTTGCACTCTTAATTAAGCACACGGTGTCTACAACATAATTTTACATGCTACACCTTTGTAGGCTTATCCTCTCATCTTGACACTTACTCCTTTACTTAATGGAGGATAATCTACTCCTAGTGGACATGTGGCTTGTTGTAAGACTTATCAATGTGCTAACTCCTAGACATTCTAGAAGCATTCTAGATGCCTTTATATTTAGGCACTCCTAGTGTGTATGTACATGACATTACATCAATTCATTTTGATATTGTTATTCTAATCATACTTTGGTCTGTTCCATGCTTGTGCTTGAGTTCCTTGATCTTGGGTGATTTTTCCCTAAGGCAAATTCTTAAAAATAGTGTCTAGCTTCTTATACTCAACAACCACCTTTTCTACTCTAGGTAAGGTGCTGGGTTTAGCTTCATAGACATAGAAAAAAATTCTATATTGTCTAGGTTCTTTCTTGCACTCTTCTTAAGTTTTCTCTACAATTTCATCAACTGTGACCTTTGTATTTTCTGCAATTTTGTTAGTGTTAGAATTCAAGTGCTTGTAAGGTTTTCTCTTTATGGAATAACCTAGGAATATTCCTTCATCACTTTTAGCATCAAGTTTACCTTTGTTTGAATATTTTAATAAATAATGTTTTCTTCAAAAGACTTTGAAATAATTCACATTTGGTGCATATCCATACCAAATTTCAAAAGATTTTTTCTTTCCTCCATTCTTCACTTGAAATTAGTTCAAAGTGAAAATTGTAATTCTTATAGCCTCTCTCCAATACTCCTATAAAAAATCCTTCTCCATAATGAGTGTTCTTAAAAAATCCATAATGAATTTGTTCCCTCTTTCTTATATACCATTCAATTGTGGTGTCCTTGGTGTACTCATTTGCCTCTTGATTCCTTTAAGATGAATTCACCACCTATGTTTGATCTCAAAGACTTCATTCTATTACCTATATTTTTCTCAACTCTAGAAATATACCACTTAAATATTTACAATGGATCAGATCTTTCCTTAAGAAACATCACAATCATTATTCTTGAAAAATCATCAACAAATAGAATAAAGTATCTATCAACATAATAGCGAGCTAAATTCCAATAGGACCACATAAGTTAGTATGAACCAACTAAAAAATTTCATCAAAAGAATAGGTCTTTCTCTTGAAATCTAGACTTTTTCATTTTACCCATCTGACATTGTTTGCACATCACTTTATCAAGTTTCCTAAGTCTTTGCAAACATCTAACTCTTTTCATTTTACTAATGGTTACCAAAATATCAAATTTTACATGACATAGCTTCTTATGCCATAACCAAAAATCTTCACATTGTTTAAGTAGACAAGTATATTCATATAGGTCTAGATATAACAAGTTACCTCTTGTTTGCTCTCAACTTCCAACTAGATCATGAGTAGCATCATATATCTTAGCCTTCCTATTCCTAGAAATCAACTCTATAACCTACCTTTTTCAACTATGCTATACTCAACAAGTTATACTTCAAATCATCAACCGAATATGCATTGTAATACTTGATCTTTTCATTCAATTTAATTGATCCTTTACCTTTCACATAACATGTTGCATCATTACCAAATACTACTTCTTCTATAATGTTCCAACTTACCAAACTTACTCATATCACCAATCATATGATGTGAGAAACCACTATAAATTATCCATCTATCACTATTACTAACATGTAAGATCAATGTAGTGTCATCATGTTCATCAAAATCATCTTTCATTACAACATAAACAAATTCTTCATCACAACCATCAAATCACAACAAAGACCATACACTTCAGCAATATAGCAAGATTTTTGTCTTTGTAGTCTCTTTTGTCTCAATTACTTCTATCATCTATCCTTCTTTTGTACTTGGAATCTTTCCTCTCATCTTTGTCATCTTTGTAAGGGCATCTAGCTACAATATGACCAACTTTGTGACGTATAAAATAAATAATAGGAATTTTTCTTGCCACTAGTACTTCATGTTCATCAAGGTTATCCTTAGATCCACTATCACTTTCTACATACTTTATTTTCTTCTTTTTCTTAGATCCATCTAGGTACTTGATATTTGAATGCAGATTCAACACTAGCAAGGGAATAATCATCAAAATTTGATAATTCAAAAGAAGTAAGTCCACCAATCAAACTATCCAAGGTCAGGTCATTATGAGTTATACATCTAAGTTCTTGAACTGTAGATACTATAATTGCCTAGATAGGAAGTAAAGTCTTCAATATCTTACTTATTACAATCTCATCAGTTGTATGTACTCTAGATCCTCTGATATAATTCACCACTTCTTTGATTCAACTACAATATTGTGCAATATTCTCACCTTCCTACAATCTCATGTCATTGAACTTTCCTCTTAAGATTTCTTCCTTGTCTCTTAACACATTCTTGTCTTCACCATGGGTTTTGGCCAACTTGTCTCACATTTGATTATCGGAAGCACATTGCTTCACATTGTCAAACTTTTCATAACTAAGGGTTGTTGAAATTTCAATTTCATCATTTGGTTGTACTCTTGCTTCTCTTTCATTTATTCAATTGTCATAGGTTGAAGAACCTCAATGAAGTTATGTTTCAAGTACTAAGATGTGGAATCTCCAATTCTAGATAAGTGTAATCTCATCAACATTTTCTATATTGGAAATTTCTCCTTGTTCAGCTTAGGTATCTCTCCCACACATCTTGATCTTTGACTTGAGTTCTTTCAAACTTTCTTGAAATAACACCCACACATGATAATAACATTTTCACACTATGATTTAGTGTGGAAACCTAATTCGGGAAAAAGAACTAACTAACATGCTACCAATTTATCACTCTTCTAAAGTTACCTCAGTTAAGAGCCAACACTATTAATGGTTATACAACACATTGTTAAATACGACCCTATTAAAAGGTTTAATCACCTTGTTAGAGGACTCTAAAACCTTCCATTAGAATGTAACCTTGATTAAATGATTTACAAAATGACTATTAGGTCAACCTTGATTAAATGATTTTGGATAGACACAATGGTTGGAATACAATAGTAGGTTTGATCTATAGAGTACAACTCACTTTCAAAATTCATATCTCCATTTTCTCATCTATTGGTTTATTGATTAGCCTTCATTAACATCTTCATCACTAATCTAGTTGGAACCTCCCCAAGAAATCATGATTTACAAACTCTTCACACTTCACTTTTGATATTTTATTTTTCATCACTTCTCCTTAAGACCATCAATCAACCACAAACCAACCTTAAAAATCATTCCTTATGCCTCCTTAAATAGGTAATTTTGATCTTTTTCAACTTAAACATTGTTGTTGATCTTACAGTTAGGTCAAATTCATCAAATCCTTTCATCTTATTGTTCTCCTTCTTCTTCTAGAAACTTATGGTCTAATCCTTTCCTTTAATCATGAAAAAAATATTCTTCATGTATTCAATATGCCAAATCATCAATTCCTATTTTCCTTGTGCTTTGACTAACTCAAAGTTCTAACTCTGTCAGTCTCCAAATCAAATCTTTCTCAAACTTTAACTTTTTTTGTCACTTGACAATCATTGTGTTTGATGTAGTGCAAGGTAGGAGAATCCCTAAAGAAGTCCTAACCCCCCCCAAAAAACCACATAGTCCAGACAATACAACAAATAAACATAAATACAAGATCTGGTACATAGTCACAACTCTTTATTCATCTAATAATTGATTACATGCAATATATTTAGTCGTAAGGCCTTCTAGGTTAGGGCCAAATACAAATAATAATTACAATAATAGTTTTGCAAGGTCCCAAAAGATCCAACTTACAATTCCAATCCTAATCTCAACTAGTCTAGATCCTCTTCTTAATAAGAACACCAAGAAGAATCCACACTTGTACCCTCAGGTCCACCAAACAATCTTCTCGTTCTTAAGCCATAGCTACTAGCTCTTCAAAGTTCACATCTACCCTTCATCCTATTATTCAAGCTGGAATGAGTAATACCTAAAGACTCTACAAAACCCCTTACTTATACCCAACTAAGCCAAGAACTAAACTAGATCCCTCACATTAAGTATATGTTGAGCCATAAGTTGGCTACAACACAAGTTAAATATTCCTACATAAACTAAATGCCAAAAGTCTGCTCACAAATAACTCAGCAACAACAAGAACCAAGACCATGCTGAGCATTAGAAAGACCAAGCTGATCATCAACAAAATGATAAGCAATGTTGAGCTCCACAGACCATGCAAATCTCCAAGACCATGTCGAGCTCCATAGTGTATGCCAAGCTCCATAGACTATGTTAATGCCCCAAACCATATGGAGCTCCAAGACTATGCCAAGCTCCACATACCATACTGAGCTCCATAATACTTAATCAAAATACTTAAAACCATTGCAAGCAAGCCTAGGATGCTCTTGCATCAAACGGTCCAAGTTTGAAAAGATGTTCTCAAGAGCTAGAAGAACATCTTCTCAAATTCAACACATAAATCCCAAATTGGTTCTTCAAATACATATCCTCCAAGTCTTTAACTTGTACACTCTTTCCCTTGTTCTTCTTTTGCTTCTTCACATCCATCTTAGGTTTTCCACATGTCTACTTTCCATGCTGATCTCCAATCTTTGCAAAATCTCCCAACTCAACTCAGCTGTGAATACTTAGGTTCCTCTTACTAAGCTCTTCATTCTGCAATGGAAACAGGGAAAACTTTCTACCACCTTTCTCAATAGTAAACACATTCTTGATAAAATCATGCATAACATTGAAATAATACTTTCAAGGTCTACCAAGCAACACATGACAACTGTTCATGTCCATAATATCACACAACACTTGATCTTTATACTACCCAATCTAGAAATCAAGAAGGCATTGTTCCTTTACTTCCAAAGCATGCTCACCATGCAACCACCCAATCCTATAAGGATAAGGATATCTCACTTTCTTCAAACCAAGTTTCTAAACCATCTCCTCAACAACAAGGTTATCAATACTACCACCATCCACAATCACATTGCAACTTTACCACCAGATTTACAACAATTTTTGAACAAGCTAGTCCTCCGATAAGAATCTAATGTCCTCCGACCAACTAGTACACATAGAGCTAGTAAATTCTCTCCTTTCTCATGTTGACTATCTTGGATTGCAACTTCATTGACAAAAAAAAAATTCTACCATGTGGACATTCAAAAGATCTATGCCCTTTTTTACCACATCTAAAACAATTGCCACTAAACCCACCTCCACTTATCCTTCTTTTCTGATCAATAGGTTTTGCGTCACCTTCAACACTTAGTTTAGCCTTTTCCAAGTTATCTTGCTTCTCCTTCTCTCTAGCATTACCTTTTCTTTTCCTCTTCAACTTATCTTCCATTTTTTGAGCATACTGATAAGCATCCTTGAATGAAGAAATATTCAACAAGCCAATCTTATCTAAATATTGAATCTAAAACCATTAATGTACCAAGCTACTTTTTCCTTTGACAATTCTTTGTGACTAGACCTAATAGTCAACTTGTAAAACTTATCTATATAATCCTTCATAGACATATCCTTATGTTTCAGATTTTGCAACCTCTTCAACAAGTCAAGTTCATAATCAATAGGAATAAACTTAGCCTTCAATTTAGTCACCATCAATCTCTATCTAGTGATCTTCATTTCACCTTCCTCCTCTCTATCTCTTTGCAATTCTTTCCTCTAAATAGCAACATGTCCTTTCAAATTAGTTTGTGCCAACTTCACTTTGAGTGGATCCTCAATATCCTCAAGCTCAAAGTAGTCTTCCAATTCACCAATCTAATTAATTAGGTCTTCAAGAGTCAAAGTACTTGAGAAATGAGAAACCTCCATCATATGCTTCATCTTCAACTATGATCTAGGTCTAGTAAATTGGCCAACCCTAATTCCAATAGGTCTCTCCACATGATGAGCTCTGTCCTCACCACTAGATCCACCAAATTCAATGTCTTCGACAGCTTCCTCATAACTACCTTCAATACCCATGTTCCTAGGTACAACACCTAATGAACTCCCATTTTCAATAAGAATGTCACTCTTCATCAATGCAATCTTAGATCTAAATTCTACTCTAATCTTCTATGAGATCCTTTCTTCCATAACATCACTAAGATCATCAATCACCCTATGGTTTAATCTTCTTGGAGGCATCTTCCAAAAAATTTGTAAACCCTAAGCAATAGATCCACCAATCTAGAAGATCAATTAGCTTCACAATCCTGGTGTAAATTGCCACAACTTCGATGATCTATCTATACACACAAGGAAACCTTTTCTCTAATACCACTTGACATAGTGCAAGGCAAGAGAATCCCCAAAGGAGATGTTGTAGCCCCAAGAAAATAATCACAAAGTGGGAACAATAGAACAAAGCAACACAAATCCAAGATTTGATACCGAGTCACAACTCTCTATTCATATAATAACTCATTACATGAAATATGCCCAACTGTAAGGCCTTCTGAGTTAGGGCCAAATACAAACAAGAATTACAATAATAGTTCCACAATATCCCATAACATCCAACTTACAATTCTAATCCCAATCCTAGCTAGTTCATATCCATAACTCGATAAGAATACCAAGAAGAATCCACATTTGTACCCTTAGGTCCACCAAGCAATCCTCTGGTTCTCAAGACATAACTACTAGCTCTTCAAGGTTCACATCTACCCTTCATCCTATTCTCTAAGATGGAATGAATAATGTCTAAAGACTCTACAAGACCACTTACTTATACCCAACTAAGCTATAAGTTGGCCTAGTTCATTAAAAACTAAATTAAATCCTTCACATTAAATATATGTTGAGCCACAAGTCAGTTGCAACAAATTAAATACCCCTACATAAATTGAATATTGAAAGTTGGCTCACAAACAACTCGACACCAACAGGAACCAAGACCAAGCCAAACATCAACAAACCTAATTTAGAAATGTCAAGCTCCTAGAGCATGTTGAACTTCACAGACCATGCCGAGCTCCAAGACCATGCTTAGATCCCAAACCATGTTGAGCTCCAAGACTATTTTGAGCTCCATAGACCATGTCGAGCTCCACAACACTTAACCAAAATACCTCCAACCATGCAGGATTGCAAGAAAGCCCACAATGCTCCTACATCAATGTTCTTCATCTTGGTCAATACTATGTAACTCAGTTGACACTATACTTTCTCACTCAATACCAACATTCTTACTTGACCGTTACTATGCTTGATCACAACTACACTTTCTAGGCAAAAAATTGCACTCAACTTCTACTTAATTTCATTAATCTTTTGCTTCAACTCCTTCATTGGTCGTGCAATACTGATACTCAATCAAACTTCTAAGTCTTTTGACTTGTTTCAACTTTTAGCTTCATCCAATTGTCTTCTACACTCCATGTATTGATTGAACACCACATTATCTTGTCAAGGACTAGCTTATCAATTGCTTGTTGTATTTCCATGATACTTAACACATCTCAACTCAACCATTCAATAGGTCATTCATAATCACTTCTTTTCAAATCCTCTTCATCAATCAAATGATATGGCACTCTACACTATTAGTAAATATCTCTTTAGTAGGTTTAAAAATCTGCCTTAACAATAGGTTTGACATCAATGACAGCATAATAATGGCTCTAATTGTAGTTTCCAATAGTTTGTCCTTAATGAGCCATGTGTCAATAGGTACACTAGGAAATCTGAGACTTAAGCTTTGCCCTCTTTTTGGCCATAATTTGGATGCCTTTCTTGTAGCTTACCTTAAATAAGGAACATGTTGAAAGCTTTTCTTAAATCCCAAACTAAGATTTCGCTACTATGTCTTCTTTCCTTCATTGGTCAAAGGCCGACCTTAAAAAATATTTAAAGAAAAAGAATATACAAAGATTAATTGATAACCAGAATGATATTCAAACATTATTTCATAAATAAAACAATATTGGTTTCATTCAGTCCTAATCATGTTTCAATTATGGAGTACATATCATGTGATAACCTTGTTGAATTTTGGTCTTCTTGTTGTATACAAGATTGAGGCCAAAGATAACATCTTTGACTCATCGTCCTATCCCAATATTGATTTTCATAAGAGAAATAGTTGCATTATAGCTATGTTCCCTTTGTACTTTAATTGTACTTTACAAAGATTGAAGTACATAATTAATTTGTTTCTAAATTTAAAAATGCTTTCTTGTCAAAATTGGGTAATGTAGATTTAAATTCAAATGAGCAGTCTCATATGTTCATGGGAGGGATTAAACAATGGTTTCCACTTACTTGTTTTACAATCTATTGATTCTAATATAATTTTGAGAGTAAAAAATTAGAAAAATTAAAAATAATTTAGAATAGCAGAAACTACCAAGTTGAACTCTCATTATTTATGTACTCCTCTACGACTCCATCTTATCAATTATATCCCACTCAAATTTGACCCTTTTGAGAAACCCTATTTAACATTCATATCACAACCAATAAACTTCAACACTCCGTAAGTTACCCTAATTTTAGCCTTGACCTGTTTATAAGATTATTTGTCAACAATGCTTGAGAATTCTAAACCTGTCCACCCTTTTTCTATTTCATTATTTGAGATGAGAGATCCAAACAATGACATCATGACACCCACTACTCCCAACGAAATAAAAAATTTGGATAAGTTTAATCTGCACGTTCTTTTCCCTTCTCCGACACTTTCTTCTTGCTTCCCCACCATAGGCAGGACTCGAGTTGCTCGCACAACCCTTGCTTGTATACATACGAGAGCCCATTTGGCATTATATATCTTTAATTAAATTTTTGTGTGTCAAAGAAGGTTCAAGAAAATCTGTTCAAATAAAAAATCTCCATAGGTGGTGCGGCTTCCTTTCCATGCGTCCGTTAAAACTCCATAAAAATGTTCCACCGTAAATATTTTAAAAAATAGAGAACCGGAGAAGTACACCGACAAATTCTAGTGGAGAACCTTTCCAAGATTCACCGTGTGCAGGGAACATGTTACTCGGCGCGTCATCCAAGGCATGTGGAGCAACTGAAAACTTTTTATATTCGGAATAGTCGATACACACATGTGACCCTAAGTATCAAATAGCGATATTATAAGTATAGAACTTGAATTTATCAACATCTTATGCTGATATACATTCGGGGAAACATTCAAACAAATATTTTTATTGCACACGGTCAAATGAATAGCTGGCTTACGCGAACCGGGAATTAATATTGAATCGTTTTAGTCTAATTATTTTCTTTGACGTACACATTGTTAAGGAATCTTCATGATTGTCAATGCCCGAAATGTAAACTAATATTATTCCGCAGTCCACCCAGGTAATGGTTGCGGTGGAGCCGCGTGGGTCGCCGCATGTGGAATCCTGAAAAATGGACAGTTCAACTCTTGGGCGACTATAAGTAGCCTACGCTTTCTCCAACCTTGTTCATCATCGACTGTTGAGTTGGAGAGAGAAATAAACAAGAGAGATGGCTTTCAGACTCATTGCGTTGCTAGCGTTGGTTTTGCTGGGTTTGAGTCAAGTGAAGGGGCAGTTCAATTCAACGTTTTATGGCAGCACGTGTCCAAATGTGTCGTCGATAATTCAAGCGGCAGTGCAGAAAGCAGTAGCGAATGAGTCGAGGATGGGCGCATCCTTGCTCCGCCTTCACTTTCACGATTGCTTTGTTAACGTAACTTTTCTTACCATCCTTTACTATGCTTACTATTGCAATCCCTCCTCCCTCTTTTCTAAAAGGTGATTCTTTTGTTACAGGGTTGCGACGGATCGATTCTGTTGGACGACTCGGTCAACATAACAGGAGAGAAAACCGCTGGTCCAAACAACAATTCCGTGAGAGGATTCGACGTGATCGACAGCATTAAATCGCAAGTGGAAGCTGCCTGCAGTGGAGTTGTTTCTTGTGCTGACATTGTCGCCATTGCCGCCCGTGATTCTGTAGCCGCGGTAACTACTTTTCTCTTAATGAACTCCGCATTTGAATACAAATTATTTATATCACGGGAGGACTTAGTGGGAGAGAATGTTGTTTGAGACTGGCAGTTGGGAGGGCCGTCATGGACGGTACAGCTGGGGAGGAGAGACTCGTTGACTGCCAACCGAAGCGGTGCAAACACAGACCTTCCGGGTCCAACGTCGAGCCTCAACAATCTTATCTCAGCATTTAGTGCCAAGGGCCTCTCAACAAAGGACATGATTGCCCTTTCAGGTAATCTCATACTTTGGAGATAAGATCCATGTTTCTTAATTAGCTAATGTTCTATTTAGGTTTCATGAGTTTTGAGTTTATAAATGATTTTCAGGTGCTCATACGATTGGTCAAGCGCGGTGCACCAGCTTCAGAACCCACATCTACAATGAAACCAACATCAACGGCACTTTTGCCAATTCATTGCAGGCTAACTGCCCTTTCAGTGGCGGAGACGACAATCTGTCGCCCTTAGATGTACAAACTCCCACAACTTTTAATATCGACTACTACACAAATCTGAGGAGTCGGCGAGGGCTTCTACACTCGGACCAGGAGCTTTTTAATAATGGATCGGCTGATTCTCAGGTAACTACCTACGCGAATAGCCAGAGCACGTTCTTCACTGATTTTGCAGCAGCCATGGTGAATATGGGAAACATAAGCCCTCTCACGGGTAGCAGCGGACAAGTTCGAACTAACTGTAGGAAGCCCAATTGAATAGTGTATTCATATCTTCGATTCAGTTATTCTTTGTCGTTGTAATAATTCCTCAATGCATTACGTAAAGCTTAACAGCGTACACATGATGAAGCGCGACAGTTATGTGAAGAAGATCACTCTATTCTTTGTTCACATATCTTTGAAGAGGCCACAATAAAATCAAAAGTTTCCTTTTCAATATCAGCTGATTCGAGCATTGCTTGGTTGAACTCAACTCGTTCTTGTTTTAAAATTTTGATGTATACTTTGATGAACTACTTTTTAAAAGGATATTAATGAATGCAGGTAGCAAAAATATTTTGGATTTACACTTGCACAACTGCAATCTCGTAAGAGAAGCCGAATATTTTATGATCAACATAGAGATCTGAGTGCTCGGCGGACACTCATACACATGCAACACTCTCGCCAACCACGAGGACGCCCAGTCCCTCCCCACTTGCAACCTTCCACAAGCTCCCATGATTGTCAACCATGAACACCCATTCTAGACTAGAGAGATCCCCACCCACTTGTTCTCTTCCTTTTCAGAGGCAACTCAGACATTTAAAATTAGACTTAATGTTCTCTCAAAGTTCTACACGTCATAAAGGTAAGGAATGCTACCCTGGTATGCATATTTCTCTATAAGCAATGCTGTCGCTTGTAGGAGATGCTAATTGGAAAAAGAAATGCATTGCTTGTCTTCAGCCAACAATATAGACTCACTTGAACAATCAATTGTTTTGAGGGATCTCATACAAGTAGAAGAGATGGTCGTTGCATGTGTTAATCGAATATTATAAGCCACCTATGGTGCACAATACAAATATGGTGGTAATATATTAGATTCCCCCAACAAATCAAAGTAATCGCATAATCTTTTAGCATTCAAGAATTAAATGTACAAATAATTTGTAGGCTTAATGCACATGGGAAGGCTTATTATTGCTATGTTTGTAGAAGTCGCAGTAGCAAAGAAGATGAAATATTGCCCTTATTACAAGCATGTCTTAATCAATGATTCTACATTATCAATACTTTGTAATTCTACTATTGACATCTCACAAATGTTTGTTACGCTTCAAAGTGACCATGATGACCCAAATTAAATAAACAATGAGTCCTAAAACATGCATAGTAAATTAGAAAATAATGCAAAATATTATACATCTTTTATGGTATGACTCTCAAACAAATGATGTGATCTACAAATCATTGAAGAATCTTTGCACCTAGATCATGGTAAAAACATCATTATTGAGTGGCTATAAATATGTTTCATCCCCATTAATGAGTAGACAACTAAGGGATTGTTTGACATGACATTTCCTACACTATTCCCAAATAGAAATGTGTAACTCATGCAAGCTCAAGCCAGAGAAGTGTAACTTCATGAATATTCCTTGCACCCTATACAATTTTATTATAACCATTTTTTTTCCAAAGCCCATGCTTTAGATACTTCCTCCTAAACACTATGATGTGTCATTGCAGCCAAGCTCTTTCTTTTATCTTCACTTAACAAAAAGTCAAAGATTTACTATTATTGGAAACCTTTGATCCCAGTTAAGAAACCTCACTAACAATCAATTGGCATAAGCACTTATGTGTTTTGGCTTTGCTTACGAGGGAAACATTCATACTAGTAAAAGAATTACACTAATCTAATAGATCAAATCACCCCAATAGGTTCTTGAATTTTATTCTTCACATCAAGTGTAGCTGACACAAAGTGGAATAGCATTTATGATGTCCTTCACCTATTGATACATCTTCCTTCCTCATTGAAAATAGAACATAGATAATGTGATTACAAACCCCCGTACAATATTGGTATACATACATCAACAATTCACAATCTTTTGAGATAATGTTATTGAAAAAATCATATGGAAATTAATTATTTGTGCTGCTATGAATGCAAACATTGAGCATCTACACACATATGTTGTTCCATATGAATAAAAAATTCTCTCAACATGCATGCACAAGACAAGTCAAACCTTACTAAATTATATAGAGAAAAGAATTCATGGAGAAATTTGTCACTTCTTGGAACCCTTTCTCTAAATCTAAGATTGGAAATATTAAATATAAAATACCAACTGATGATTTGTGCCTACTAAACATGACTAGATTATTTTCTTCTAATACTTATGTTGATCATGTACAAAGGCACATAAAATAATCTCAGTAGAACTTTGTGGATAATCCAAACACTAGCAAGTAGAATGCAGATATAAAGCTCCTTTGAAAGAATGCAAAGAATCAAAATTACCATGTGACAAATCATGTTACAAATCCCATGCACCATCAACAAATGATGATAGGTTGAACATCCATGTAAAAAGTATATGCTCTCCATATTGAGGTGTGATAGAGATTTCCAGCTCGTCACCTCATGGTTTTGTTTTCCCAGATACTTTGTATAAAGTTTTTTTTAAAAAAATTAATGGTACAATGTTCACAAGAATTGGTTCTATGTAAAACCAATAATATAATGCCATTAAATCATATGAAACATTCTTGAACAAGATTATTGCACAGAGATATATAAGCACATAACAAATATGCTATATGTTACAAAAAATCTTTTTTGTGATTTTCAATCGCTAATTCATATCAAGATATGTGGGTAAAAATGTGTTCCACCACATCAAATAAGTATTTGATGGAAATGAGATACAATCTAACATTAGACACTAAGTGAATCAACAAGATCTTACATGGATGTTTCCAATTGAAAAGGAAGAAAATGGTGATATAGAGAACAAAAAGAAATAGTCCAAGTCTTTCAAAAGTTTTGTGTAATTGCAAAAGAGGACTAATAATATTAAGATGTTTTATTGGGACAAGCTCATTCTATACAAACATTTTCATAAAATAAAAATATATATAGGCATTTCCAAAGAAGAGATCATTTGTAATTGGAAATGAATGGACAAGGAAAAAATATGTTTGGCACATTGATTGCATCGATCAAAAGGAAGATATTTTGGTAGATGAAACTCAAAGTGATGGCAAGACACATAGATAACATAATGTACAAAAATATGACCATGAACTACAATCATAAATGGGGGTTTTCTAATAGTGTCAACTCAAATGATCTTGATATGTTGGGAAAATGTGATTTGGACACCACTAAAATTTGCAGTGACCATAGTGTGTGAGAAAGATCAGGGTTGTTGCACAAGAAGATTGAATTGTTAATGTCTGATACAACAAATAGTCTTATAGAACCATAGGAGGTGGTTAAGTCATTTCGTGAACACTAATAGTGATGCTAGCCCACTACCAATAATCCCCCTCTGAGCGTTACTCATCATGCCTCACAAAATTTGAACATGTAACCAAGCTATGATATGTTAGTTGTTAGAAAGGTCAGGGTTGTCATTGCACCAAAAGATTGACCTATTAATGCCTGATACAACCAATACTCTTATAGAATCATAGGAGGCAATTAAGCAATGTCACGAATCCTACGAGGGATGCCAACCCACCAATAACATAATGTTCCTTCAAAATTGCATGAAAGTTAAAATCAATTTTTTCATAGCAACAAGATGTCTCAATGTGATATTAACACCCAAAATGTGTACAAAAATAGCTACAAGTTGCCTCCTCAGTAGTAAATGGAACTTTCTATCATTGTAGACCACTCTATCGATAACTTCTCAACTTAAGATCTATACATTCTAATATAAGGCACAAAAAAATTGTATGCAATAAATTTCATACAAAGTGCACTAAAAAATCACATGTCACACAAGAACCTAATCTACTCATTGGTCTTGAGCTAATATGAATATTAACATAAGATATAGATGCATCAGCCATAAATACAAACCTCTAGATTTTAAATAGAGAAATTAAACCATTACAAGGTAAAATAAATTAACAACATCCCAAGAAGATATGAAAAATATACAGTACATTCTCATCAATGAAATGAGTTTAATAGGCCTAAACTATATTTAAAAATTAATGGTAGGTTCTATTAAGCAATAACCCACCTAGAAAACTTTTATTTTGGGAGTGAATCTACAATTTTCATTGGACACTTTTCCCAATTTTCATTGGTAATGAGAAAACCTATCTATGTACCCTACATGATTACACAACATCTATGGCACAAGTTTAATACTATTGTTAAATTAAAAATAATTTTTAGACAAGATGGTGACGATCCAGTTAAAATATAGTTATCTCAAAATGTTAAAAATTATTCACAATGCCTAACCATTAGACATGATTTAAAGTTACCAATGATTCACGCAAAGAAAACACCTACCATTAATTCAGAAAGAGGAGTTTGAACAAGGAACGTATTTGTTTTATATAAATTCTCTTGTAGCATTCCGTAATTGTTAAAGACTAAAATAACCAAATGTGCCTATATCACTATATGTTTCACTCAATACAAAATGTAAATATCTTGAAAACAATAATAATGACCTACAATTATATGAAGTCATTCTATATGTATTTCAACGTGTCATTCCTACTATAAATTTATGGATAGAAGGTTGTCATGTCAATGAATCTTATAGCAAGATCAAAAGATATTGTATATATATGTGCGTGTGGCTCTAATCCCCTAGAGTTACTTAAATTTTTTATAATTGATGTTGATAACTACAATTTAACTCACCTTGGGATGTCTGAAACCCAAAAACTATCCCCATGTGGTTGATAACAAAAGGTGACCCTACTCAATTACCACCAACCACTAGATGGGATATAAGCATACACAAATTGTAAGGCCTTAAACTAGATAACTCCATAAATGATTTAGGTAAAATTGAAAGATGACACCTTCCCTTTACAGTGGTCTCCAAAGTCAAAACATTACAAGGCTTTGAATAGAGTATGCCTTCTCTTTGGAGCTTAGTTGCAAAATGAAAATGAATATGTACAACAAATTATTAGAAAGAAAGAAGTGTTGAAGTTGATGAACGATCAACCCCACAGATCCCAAGAATCACCTGCATGCAAAAACCTATTATAGAAGAGAAAAGAAAAAGGCTATGGAGGCTTGAATACCTAGATCCATAGATGAGACATTCTTGATGAGCAAAAAAATGAATTGCTATACAAAATGAATTATCTCAAGTTGATGTTTACAATGAGAGATTGTCCTTATAAAGGAGATCAAAACCCAAAAAGGTGACGTAAAACTCATTAGGGTATTTAATATAGCTATTTAATAATTACAAGATTATTATTAAATACAGTAAGAGAAATTAATCTAGGTTGTATCAAAATAATTAATAAAAGAAATTAATTATTAGATACCTAAAGTTTAGCTTAAGTAGACTAGAGTTAATTAGAAAATATCTAATTACTCTAACACTCCCCCTTAAGATAAACTTAGGGAGTAGCTAAAAACCTAGAAACTACTACTGAAAGAAGGTTTGGGTATCAGTAAACAAGGCCTAATGAGGTACCCAAGCACAACCAAATCTTTGTAAACTAGGGAAATAGAGAAAACCCAATGGGAAAAACCCTACTCCAAAAAGAGATGGAAAAAACACTGAAAAATAATTATTGATCTAAAGAACCTCCATTGAAATAGAACTTGACTAGGTAGAGAAAACTATAATCTACATCAAATCAAGAGGCAAACAAAGGAAAACAATTGAACTCGAAAATATAGATGGCATGAAACATCAAAGCTTGAAGAGATGATCAATCAGACCAAGGAAGGCTTCAACCAATGTAGGAACTAAAAGAAGAGTGTCTATATTGTAAATGACCCATCTCATTGAAATGCATAGGTATCTAGCCACTACAATCACCTAGTACATAGGATAAAATATTGAATACATAGCTCACTCCAAAAAACCAAGGAAGCATTAGAAATAATAGAAGAACTCCCCACTAATGCAGACAGGGTGAGGTGATAGGCAACTGAGAAAGTGGTTTAATAGGCAACTGAGAAAGTGGGTTAATATCTCCTACAAAACATAACTAAGAACATCAAGATTGAGGAAGCGATATAGACACCTATAAAGGTATGTGTCATTGACACATCATGGGGCTCTCATGGCACTTTATAATGTAGTGTGAGTACAATAAGTCACAATGACAGAAAAGATCCTAAAAAGCGAGTGGCACTTTATCTAAGTGCATTTGCATAAAAATGCTTACAAATGATATCAACAAAGATTAAAAAAGGCATATGACTAATAGAATAGATAGTTCAAGTATTAACAAATCATTTGAAGCAAAGAAATCAAAATCGAAACCTGAAACAACCAAGTTATCCACCAGAATGCAAAAATGCAAAAGAGTGAATAAAATGTGCCTAGCGTGGAATTTGAAAAATAACCAGCATCATTGGAAAGATCTCAGAAAGAGCTTTCCAATGGTATAATTAATTCCCAAATTAGAGATCAAATGCTTAAGATATGCCTCCTAGAGTGCAAAAAAGAACTCCAAACTTTGATAGTAGAAAAAAAATCAAAACTAAAAACTAATTGTACCACAATGACAGCCTAAGAACTAGCTTTTCGACGATATCTCATTTGCAAAAAATGGAGTCCATATGCCTGAGATATGAGCAAAAAAGTGAAGATATGTCCAAATAGAGGTCAAGGAGGTGACAAGAAGGAGTGATGCAGCACTGACATGGCACTGATGTCAAAAAATGATGAGCTCAAATTTGATAGTCAAATAGCCATCAAGGCAAAAAATTGCTTGAAAATGACCCCTATTAGAAAAAATTCTGATCGCGAGAATCATAGAGCTAGGCAAAGGGTTGGTGCTGGAAGAAAAATCCACTAGCTAAGAAAAGTATATGCCATGTACTTAGATCTAAAAACCAATGTCAAATCTGATCTCAAATCTCTCATGAACAAAATAGGGGCATGAAGATCTGGAGCTTCGATACCATGTTGAAGTTGATGGATGATCAACCCCATAGCTCCCAAGAATCACCTGCATGCAAACACCTATTATAGAAGAGAGAAGTAAAAGGTTATGGAGGCTTGAATAGCCAGATCCATAGATGAGACATTCTTTATGAGAAAAAACAAAATTCTATAAAAAAAATTGAATTATCTCAAGTTGATGTTTACAATGAGAGCTCATCCATATAAAGGAGATCAAAACTCGAAAAGGTGACATAAAACTCTTTAGGGTATTTAATAATTACTACGTAATTATTAAATAAAGGAAGAATATTTAATCTAGGTATTTAATAATTACAAGATAATTATTAAGTACAAGAAAAGTATTTGATCTAGGTATTTAATAATTACAAGACATTTATTAAATATAGGAAGAGAAATTAATCTAGGTTGTATCATAATAATTAATAAAAGAAATGAATTATTAGATACCTAAAGTTTATCTTATGTAGACTAGAGTTAATTAGAAAATATCTAATTACTCTAACAAGAAGAAGCTCAACTGCAGTTGATCTCAATTTTATTTTGCGTATGCATTATTACTTTGGTCTCCCTTTTCAATTGATTTAAGTCTCATCTTTTTTCCTTGCCTCAAATAAGGCAACAAATTGTTTTTGGCCCAAGAATTCCTAGTGTTGTACCCTTTTAGATGTTGGGAAGAAGTTTTATTTTGGGATGAAAGGAGAGAATGGAGCGCAAGCGCAAGGGCAACGACAAGGGCAAGGGCATTGAGCAGCAATACCAGAAGCAACACCATAGGCACAAGGGGGATTTTCATGGCCTAGATCAACATCAACATCAACATCGTATGGATCTAGAGTAGCTTCAACAACGGTTCAAGGGGAACTTGCATGGCATAGATCAGCAACAAACTAGGTATGAGGGAAAGTCACATGGTAGCATGCGATAGGTTTAGGGTAATCAAACCAGTCTTGATCTTGTTCTTCATGATCTCTCTTCCATTTTCTCATCCATACCCATTGTTCAACCGACATGGGATCATGATTTCAGCTAGATTTTTTCTTCTACACTAGTGGTTCAACCAATCAATTTCATATCAAACCCTTTTCTATTTCAGAGATTCTCTTTCAGAGGTATAAATTTCAAATGGCTTTCGAACACTAGTAATAAGTCAATTTTCAAAGGGAAAGCAATTGTTTAGCCTACCAAACCCTTCTTCCTTAACCCTTATTTTTATGATCGATGGTTACAGTTGAGATCTCATGGTCCAGAAGTCACAAAAGATGGGATATTACCTATTTTTGAAAAGGGTGAATCTTCTCACCAAAATCAAAAGCCTTGGTCACCAAATGCTTATGGGTGGGAAAAGTTATTTCAAAACAATCCTCCAAAGGTTTGCCCATTCTAGCAGAGAAACGCTCCCGATTCTTTGGTACCCGATAATGCGAATATGAGATATCAATCTAATTTTGCACAGAGAAGTCAAAAATGAAAATCTTCAAAATACAACCAATATTTGACAGATGTGAAGGTGCTCCTTATGGTCTACCTATCCATATACAATCTACCCAAATGCAAAACGATTTGATTCAAGAGAAGTTAGATCTTCCAAATGGTCCCTCTAGAGCCCCCTTCATACCAAAAAAGATTTGGAGAAAGAAAGTTTAGGGCAAGGTTCTTCGAAATCCTCAAAATCCTGCACATGATCAACAATTAAAAGACACTTGTCAAGAGCAATATTAGAATAATGAAGATCAAGACCTTCTGAATCCTACTCATGAACAATAGTTGAATGTTACTTTTTCAACTCAAATGTTGCAGAGCTCAATTTCTTCTCTTCGACAGATAGCTCTCATAGGTAAGTTTTCTCTTTCTCCTTTATCTTTCCTGGGAATTAAGACATGGGCTTTCAAATCCTGGTCTAGACTTAAAGAGATTTTTTACCATGACTTGGACTCCAATTTCTTTATTGCTATTTTTCATTTGAAAGAAGATAGAGATGTTATTAATAAGAAGAAGGGTTGGGTCTGTCATAGAGTGGGATTATATACCATGTTGTGGATTCAAAATTTCAACCCAAGGTATATAAATATCCAATTCTTTCCACATTGGATTTCATTTTTGTCTCTACCCTTGGAATATCACGGTCCTAAGATAATGGAAATTATAGCTAACAAGTTGGGTATTTTCCTAAAACATGATTTGATTCCGTATGAATGCCCTCATATGGAAGTTGGGGTTTGTTTGTTGACTAATATGCACAAATCATTTCCTAATTCTATAGCTCTCATATCTAAATGGGGGAAATGGATACAATCAATTAAGGTTTAGGATTCTTCTATGATTCACAAACTCCAAGCTAATCTTGGTCCTTTCAGTTATATGTGCCAAACTGGTCAGGAGGATGTCTTACAAGTATTGTCCAAATCATTGCACAGATCCAAATATTTACTCTTGAAAAAATAAACTGATCAACTGCAACACTTTTGAGGATAACAATATATCTTCCATGTAAGGGGACCCAGTTTTCACAATAGCTAGCTTGCATAATATGCATATAGAGAACTTACATGCAGGCCAATTTATGTCAAGCTCATTCACAGTTTACCTTCAAAAATTTCTTTGGATCATGGCCTTCTTCTAGAAAGTGTGCTTCAATCGTAAAATATTTGTTTTGGGGTATGCCCTTCCATCTCTAATGGATCCCTTTACAACTGTGAGTTCAAAGTTAAGTTCAAAGTTACCCCCTCTATTAGACATTCAACATGGGGTTCCTCCACAGTCATTAAATTTGATCACTCTTCAGAACAGAAGATTCTCACTTTCATTATTAAGGAGGCCTATTTGGTGCCTCTCAATACAACCTTCTCCTGTCATATTGACTTTTATTTGTGATCAAATTTTATCTGAAATTGCCACTTCTATCATTTTTGATATTACAAAAGAAGAAGGTATTCAAGATAAGGATTATAATTCACCTGTAATTGACAAACTACTTCGAGAATTTCAATTCTAGAATAAATTGATCCCAAATTAGGCATTTGAAAATAAGACATATCATAACCAATTTCCTCAGGATTCTGGTGCTGGTAGTGTCATTTCAATGGTGGAAGACTCTAGGTTAGAGGATAATAACTATTAGATAGTGCAAAAGTCCACAATTTTGTTTCCTCGAGATATTCAGTCTCAAGATCTCTTTGGTCATAATCAAGATAATTTAAAAATTCAGCCTTTATCAATATTGAAAACTCCATGTACAATAGTCCCTATTGTCAAAACACCTAAGGCGAGAGGTAGACCGAAGGGCTCCAAAATTAAAACAAAAATTGCAACAGGTATTCAAACAACATTGGATAATAGCTTCATTGTTATCAAAAGATTGATGAGCAGAACTAGGTGTTCTCCTTGTCTCCAATGGAAATCATTTCTTGGAATGTTAGAGGATTAAATGCCTCTGACAAAAGGCAAAGAATCAAACAAGTCATTGATTCTTTGCAGGCAAATATTATTTTATTGCAGGAAACCAAATTATCCCAAGAAAACCTTGATAAAATAGTTGTCAATTGGAACAAATGGAAATCCTATCATATGCAAGGATTGGGTGTATCTGGGGGTTTAGCAGTTCTTTGGAACCCTCTTACAGCTAATTCACAGCTCCTCCAACAAGAAAGTAATTCGCAAATGATACATATAATTGCATTTGATATATCTTTTATCCTTATCAATGTATATGGACCTACTTCATCTTTGGACAAAGAATATGTATGGGAATCCATCACACATTCCCTTCAACCACAGGATCAATAGCAAGTGTTTATTGGAGGTGATTTTAATGCTTTATTATCTCAATTAGAGAAAATTGGAGGTATTATCCGCCTTCCCCCCCCCCCCCTCGAATTTTAATGCTTTTATGGACAATAATACTGTAATGGACATTCACCCAAACAATGATTCATTTACTTGGACTAATAAAAGATTTGGATTTGTAAATATTGTTGCTCATCTAGACAAATTTCTCTTATCTAATGATTGGAAGTTGAGATGTTCAGATATTTCTTCAGAAATCCTTGCATTGCAAGGATCTGATCATTTTCCTATATCTTTAAGCCTCATTTGCAATAGCAAATGTTCAGAACAACATTTTCATTCTTCATTCAAATTTGAAAGTATGTGGCTCATGCATCCAAAATTTCTACATAATACCCAATAGTGGTGGAATGAAGCTCCAATGGAAGGACTTAAAATGCATCAGTTTGCAATGAAGCTAAAATATGTCAAATCTCAAATTAGAACTTGGAATCAAAAGGTTTTTAAAAATGTGTTCCATCAAAAGGTAGTAGTCAAAACACGGCTTGAAGAAGTATATAATCAAATCATCCAAAAGGGAATGACAGAAGAAACATATTCTTCTCAAAAAAATCTACAATCTCAATGTGAGGATCTGTGTGCTAAAGAAGAAATGTACTAGAGACAAAAATATCAGGAATTATGGCTTCAAGATGGGGATAGAAATATAAAGTTTTTCCATACTTTAGCTAAGCAAAAAAGAATTAATAGCACAATATTCCAAATCAAAGATGCTACCTCTGGTGATCTCCTATCCAATGAAAATCCTATCAGAACTAAAGGCATCAAATTTTTCAAAAACCTTCTTGTGCCTAATGTCTTGCCTTCTCCTTCTATGTCACATGTTGATGAACTTCTTGACTCTATTCCAAAATTGATTATAGATCAGGACAAATATATTCTGATGGTACCCTTCACTATTCAAGAAATACATAAGGTCGTATTTTCTTTTCCACCTAACAAAGCCCTAGGTCCAGATGGTTTTACCACATTGTTCTATCAAAGTTGCTAGAATATAATTGGATGGGATTTATTGGCAGTTTTTGAAGAATCTAGAAGATCTTAAAACATGTTGAAATATTTTAACACTACCAATATTTCCATTATTGCAAAAACTCTGGATCCCCAAACTTTTGCAGATTTTTGACCAATTTTTGTATGCAATTTATCCTATAAGATTATTAGTAAAGCCATATATCTTAGGATTCAACATCTTATCCAATGTATTATTTCTCTAGAGCAAGTTGGATTTGTCCCAAGCAGGGAAACCATGGAAGGGGCTCTCATGGATCATGAAGTTCTCCATTCTATTAATTCAAGAAACTCTTCAAACTTTGTTATTAAATTGGATATGATGAAAGCTTATGATAGAGTTTGATAGAAATTTTTGCTTCAAGTACTTGCTAAAATGGGTTTTTCAAAAAATTGGTGCAAATGGATTAAGGCATGTATTTCGAGAGCTTGGTTTTCACTTATCATTAATGGTAAGCCTGTGGGTTTTTTTCCTTCTACACAAGGGATTCGACAAGGGGATCCTTTATCTCTAGTCTTATTTATTATTATGGCTGAAGCATTTAGTAGAGCCATTTCACATCAACATATGCTAAAGAAATGGAAAGGAGCTCTTATTTCAGGTACAAACATATCTATCACACACTCTCTTTTTGCAGATGATACCCTGTTGTTTGGTTTGTCAAATGTACAGGAAGCTCACCATATTCTTTATACTCTTGATCTTTACTAAGCTGTGTCTAGTCAAGTTATTAATGCTCAAAAATCCAAGATCTATTTTTTCAATACTAAGAAAATGGTTTATGAAAAAGTTAAACAGATCTTGGGATTTTCAACAAACTTTCTTCCCTTAGTATATTTGGGTATTCCTTTCTTCATGGGTTCAAATAAGTCTTCGTATTGGTCATCAATTATTCAACGTATTCAAAATTGAATTGCATCTTGGGAAGTTACATGGTTGTCGCTAGTGGGGAGAATTGTGTTGATCAAATTAGTTTTAGCTACAATTCTTAACTATTTTATTGCTATCCCCAAGATCCCACCCAAATAATTCACAAATTGATTAAGGGTTTCCTTTGGTCGGGTAATATGGATGAATCTCATAAAATTCCACTTATTTCATTGTAGCATATGTCACAGACTCCAAATGTTGGAGGGGTTGGAATTCATGATTTACTCATTAGAAATGAAGCATTTGGTGTGAAATTGATTGGGCACATGTATTGTAAGTTTTAGTCTACATGGTGCAAAATTATGCAGCAAAAATATCTAGATAACAATGATTCTTCTAGAATCCTCACTATTTCAAGTTCTCCAAAAGGCTTTGTTATATGGGATTTCATTATAGCTTCACCCAAAATCATAGTAGATTACATTTATTGGGAAGTCAACAATGGCTTAAGCATTAATTTTTTGAATGATTCCGGAATGGTCAAATTCCCCTTTCTAAGAGTGGGATCTTATTGAATGTTATACAAGTTGTTGAGCTTCACTGGGGGACCTAGCTTAATCATTATGTGGAATATGTCTATGAATTTTCAAAGAAAATATTTTGGAAGGATCCTTCTAGTTTACCTCTGTCACCTCAGGAAATCATTCAATTTCAAAATATTTAGAATTCAAGGCAAGTTTTCTTTTCAGAAGTCCAAGATCGGATTTTTTGGGCTCTGACTAAGGATGGAAATTATTCAGTGAAAGAGGGATATAAAATTTTACAATAGAATGGTTTGAATAAGCCTAATTCTAGAGCTTTTTCATTTTGTTGGAATCCAATTGTTCTTCCTAAAGCAAGTTTTTTCTCATGGCTAGCACTTAAACACAGGATTTTAACTAGTGACATATTGAACAGACTACAGATTGCTCTTCCTTTTAATTGTGTTCTTTGTGAGAAGTATGAAGAAATTGTGGATCATCTATTTGTTACATGTTCACTTTCTTATCAATGTTGGTACTTTATTTTGAGCAAACTTAATTATTTTAGTCCTTTTCCAAATAATCTTTGGGATCTCTTTCAAGCCTGGCCAATTCTTTATAAAAAATCATTGTTTGCAAATCTCTGGAAATGCATCCCAACCCTGGTAGTTTGGGCTATTTGGTGGGAATATAATAAGCGTATTTTCAAAAAGGAATCCCTTCCATTAGACATTGTTTTGAATAGTATTGAAAACTCAATCTCAGAAGTGACTAACTCCAAGTTAAAAATGATCAAATTCAATCCTGTTGTGACCCATTGGGATTCTCAGATTGTCTGAAATTGGAAACAATTATGCATACCAAATGGGTGGAAAATTAGTCAATCACCCACATATTTCTTACCCCGAAAGAATTTTTGGAGACCCCCATCAAATGGCTTTTGGAAGTTGAACTTTGATGGAACTTTAAGAGGAAACCCAGGTCCATCGAGTTTCAGAGCATGTATTAGAAATTCCACTACATAGGTTATGGCTATCACAACCTCTCCTTTGCCTATTGATAATAATAACACAGCGGAGGCTCATGCCCTATTGGCTGGGCTTATATTATCTAAACAACACTATTTCCATAGGCTGCATATAGAAGGGGATTCTTTAGTTATTATTGATGCTTGTATTCATAGGTGCATCATTTCTTGGAAACTAAAATATGTTCTTAACCAAATTTGGAGACTTCTTGATGAATTTTTAGATGTTTGCATATCGCATTTTTATCGAGAAGGGAATAAAGTTGCAAATTTTTTATCCAATTTGGGTTGTGATGGGGTTATTGCTTCTACTTTTCAATCTTTATCATTTATTGAGAAACACAAGGTCCTTAAAAATCTTATTCAAGATGACCTGGTAGCCTCTACTGGCTCGACATCTAAAGTTCTCTAGGGATTGCTAGGAAACTATTCAGCAACTAAACTGGTTCTTTCTAGGAAAATACACATGTTAGGGTTTCTTGGTATACAAAATGTATTCGACATGTCTAGCTGGGCATTTGGCACACATATGCATAGCACTAGCTATTTGGCTTAGTCATTATCCTGGAATAACTACAAAGTCTGAGCTTAGGAAGATAGTTTTAGGTGCTAACATTATCAGGAGATTCTTAGGTGCTAAGTTAGACATGTAGGTAATTGATGCTAAAGATTGCTTTAGGTGTTGAGATTTGTAGGTGAGTAGAATAGTAGGAAAGCAATAGATGTTGGCCACAACTTAATAGTTTCAGGTGTCGAGTTTAGTAAGAGACTCTCAGGTGTCAAGTTCAACAAGAAGGTAATTGGTGTCAAGTTATGCTGAAAAGTATTAGATGCTGAGTAAATAAAATAGTCTTTAGGTGTCGCCAAGTTATGTTGAAAACTATCAGGTGTCGAGGGTACTTGATATTCTTTAAATGTCAAGTTAAGGTGTCGAGCTTAGCAAGATTGTTTCAGGTGCTGACCTAAGTAGGTTATTCTCAGATGCCAAGTTAAGAAAATGAGCATTAGTTGTCGAGTTGCCCTAGAAATAGAGTTGGTGTGCTGATGCCAAGTTTAGCAGGATTCTTTCAGGTGCTGAGCAGAGCAGGTTATTTTCAGATGCCAAGTTTAGCACATGAGTATTATGTGCCAAGTTGTCATGGATACAAAGTTGGTGTCGAGAAATTGTGGAAATATAGTGATAGCCGAGCAAAGTAGGCTCACATTTATAGTCTCAACTTGCAAAGCATACATAACTTGTTCATACATCCTTCATTGAAAGTTCATTAATGTCACATGGTTTTATCAAAAGCATTTATGATGACACTACATGCACAGTACACTCTGATTGTTTCAAATCTTATTATTCTCTGGCAATATTCAATTTTTATTATTGTGACTAGATTCCCTCATGTGCCTAAATTTGAGTCATTAAATTGCATCATCATTAGTACTATTTCCAACTCTTTAAAGGAGATAGTTTGTGCGAGATTATATGGCTTATTTTTCTCATCCTTTTACTATACACGTATGCAAGAATTCAGTTATGTGATCTAGGACTGTGCTACATGATGAATTGGGGGTAGGATATTGCTTTGGCCTGTTAGATGTGTCATAAACAATATTGTGCCATCATGCCAAAAAAAAATTGTATTTGGTTGCCACTAGCATTGGAGGATACCAAGTAATATTTTGGATGAGGTGTTGGACCAAATGTTTGTAATTATTTCACCCACAGTCCAAAGAGCTATTCGACATATCATTGGTGAAGAGCTTCTATGTCCCTCGACACTTCTGTTCTTCTACCCATCTCAGCTCATTTCAATTTTCATTTCCAATGCTATGGATCTCATGCAGTCCCTTGATATGCTTCAACCTTTGGCTCAAAAGGTAATCCATCCTCAATTCGTGGTTGATAATAAATTGACTCTGGCTATGCAAAAGTATGACTTATGGACTAGATTGGCATTAATTGGTGGCCTATTTTCACATACACAACTTCTACATAAACATGAATTTTATGCCATTTTTTAGGCTCTTAAGAAGTCTATAGAAACTAGTAGTTTCATTTATTTGAAACATGCTTTGCCATCTGAACCACGATTAATGGGTGTTTGATTAGTGGAAAAAATCAAGATGGTGGGTCAGGTTATGATCGATTTTCAAAGGGATTCTAATGTTTCAGTCTCCATGGGTCTTAATGTAGCTCTAGTGCAGCCAATTGAACATAATTTTTGGGATTTAATTGTTGAGGTTACTTTGGATTTGGATTGGCTTCATGGCACTTCAAATTTATGTACTGGCTGTGGACCTCTTCTTGGTGGACTTGAGTCACCTAATGGTGGATTTGTGTCTAATTGGGAAGACTTGTAAGATAGTGATAGTAAATTCTTCAGAGCTTTCGATGTCTTGTTAGGATTAGCTTGTCAAGAAGATTTTGCTTGGATAATGCCAAAGATCTCAATGTCAAAGCACTCTTTGATTCACCGATGGGTGGTAGTTGATTCACCCTTTGTAATTACTTGTTTAAACTATCTACATCTATGTATATATTAGGACGATGCTGGGTTTTCTTCATTGATTCTTTCCCAATTGACCTTGTTGAATTAGATTAATAAATATTATAGTGGCTTGCCACTTTTTCCTAGAAAAGAAAAAACAATTTTTTTTTGGATAATTTCATCTTTCCCCTTCTATAGGTTTAGATGTTGCTACAAAAAAGGAAATAAATAATATTCATTTTGACATATAGACAATTTCCTAATATGGTATGATCCATATTAATGCTTCAATATTTTGGGTAGTCATAGAAGATGTCAAGGTAAACAATATTGTAGATTCAAATTTTCAACACTAAATTATATTTACTATATTTTCTCCTACAATGAAGCATGTTTTTAAATTGACAATTAAAGAAAATCCTTTTACTATGTTAAAATGCCATAGTGCTTGCACATCGTATACCTCTTCTTAAACCTTTTTCCCTAAAAGGATAACCTAAGTAATTTTTGTGCACAAGATACAGTATAAGTTTACTTCCTTCATTCACAAAAAATATACTATATTTACTTTAAATATTCAAATTTTATTAATTTCTTATTACCTGCTCAAACTTGATACAATTTGTATATTCTATAAATTTCTTTAATCTAATGTGCCTTAATTAGTTTGGCTTTCAATTTAAACTTTCAACCACCTTCTTTAATTATGTAAATCTACAATTACACTTTCAACATAAAAACTTATCTGCACATTCCCTATACCTCCTATTGGTTCAAGTGTTGGTTATTATTATTACTAGCTTGTTATCCAATATTCTATTCCTAATTGAACTTATGCTATTAAAGAAATAAATCACACTTATAAGTTTTTTTTTGGGTAGGAAATGTATTAGTAAAACATAGCACTAGCTAATAGTGATAGTATGACTATCATAAAAAACAATTCTAGGAGTGATTTATTTCTTTATTGGTAGAAGAAGAATGAGGAATAGCATATTGGCCAACAAGCTAGTAATAATAATAACTAACACTTACAAAAATAGGAGGTACACAAGATGTGCAGATGGGCATTTAAGTTGAAAGTGTAATCACAGGTTTACATAATTAAAGAAGCTTGTTAGAAGTGTAAAATGGAATATAAACTAATTAAGGCACATCAAATGAAACGACATTTATAGAATGTGTAAATTATATGAATTTAGATAATGTAAAATGAAATTAATAAAATTTGAATATTTAAAGTTAAGACAAAATAATAAAATAGTTTAAAAAAACACAAATTTGGGCATTGAATTATTGGCAATGGACTAGCATCCCTCATAGGGTTTGTGGCATGATTTAATAGCCTCATGTATCTTCTATAAGTCTAGCAATTGTATTTGGCATTAAAAGGTTGATATTTTGGTGAAATGTAAACTCTAGTAGTTAACACAAATCATATCAAGAGTTGTACAAAAAAATCAACTATCATAGATCTCAACATGCCTCATGCATACATGTTGCATTACGGAATATCCTCCTATGTGTATAATGACATGTCATATTTAGGAAAGTTATTTGTGTATTTATAATTCATTTGATGTTAGATCATAATAATTTAGTGAGTAAATTTCCACTACCCTCCATAATGGTTTTTCTTCTTATGAAAATCTTGATACACCTAAAAATAATCTCAATAGATGATAGCACTTCCTCATTTGTCATTATGAATTTTAGAGCAAGATATGCTAGAGTATTTATAGCTACCTAAACAAAAGGACAAATAACTTATTCTCAATATTTACAGACAAATTCATCAAGACTCTCAAAGGTTCTCTTAGTACCCCACATCCCATAAAAAAACTAAAAGTTCCTTAACACTCAGGGTTGGACATTTGCAAGCTTTTAAGATTATGTTTTTTTTTTTTTAAATAATTTTACAATTGTTGTAAGAATGTTAAGTTCAAGAATTTGTACCATTAAATATTGTTCTTGTGTTCCAATAGATTAATTTTTTCTTCATGTAAGTTTATGGTTTTATTTTTTTTATTTTTTTTAAATTGACATAAACTTAAGAGATTTAAGGTGGCACAAAACTATTCACAAAATGAGTTTTTTTCTCGTGTTATATATTATCCCATGAAGTTAAATTTCAAGGTGTTCCATTATTAAAAAAAATCAATTTCTTGTGCTATCTAATCAATAATTCCATTCTATAGTTCTTAGAAAAGTTCATTCTATCCAATTGTAGAAAGAAATTTATTCATTTTTTTGTAACTTGCCATTTTATTCTAGATTCTAGTCAGACTTTTGATATGATTAAACATTTGGAATGAACTTGTTGGTTATCTAAAATCCTCTAAGAACTCATTATGTGCAATGAGACTATGTCCAAAGTAGAAAAATATTTCATGTTTCTATTGATTAGCCTGACCATGCCTTTTCTACAACTTTATGTTGAGACTCTCAATATCCCTAAAAATTACCTATGCGGATTCAAATCAATATATGGATTTCTTAGGGAAATATATCAGCTTCATGTCTATGTACAAAATATTGTGGACTTTAGTTGTAAATGAGTTGGTATGGTCGAAGATGGCACTGCATTTAATGATATTTCATAATTATATTTGTTGCTTCAAAAAAGGAGTTGAATTGTAATACAATAAATAGTGATGTTCATGGGTAATTAAGATTTTTTAGTATCATATTATACTTAATATATTTATTTTTTCTATGAGACTTTAATACCTTAACCATGAAGACATATTTTTTATTTCATCTTTGATCTTTGCAAAACTATTTTCTTGATTAGAGAGATCATTTTTCACTAAATTTTCCTTATTAATATCCAAATAAGTTGTGAATATAATAAGAGAAGAAGTGTGAAGTAAGAAGGCTACAAGTAGTATAAGGAGTAGAAAAGATTTATCTATCATAACAAGGTGATAGTTACACTTCAAAAGAACATCAACCAGCAAATCAGAGTTGCACATCAGAGATCAACCATCAGTTCATCCTAATAGGTAGAATAGTTAAATCCTTTCACAAGGTAGACTTAACAATCTTTTATAAATTTCTTTACCAAGTGCATAGTTCATTGTCTATTTTGTAAATCCTTTAACAAGGTGTACCTAATGATCCTTATTGCTCTTAGCAGAGTAGATCATCAGAAGTAAACAATTGTAAGCCTTAATTAACCAATTGTATACTGCAGTACTAAAGCTTGTGGGTATCATCCCTACCCCAATTTTACTTCCTATTTGGAAGGTTTTTGGGTTACCATATCTTGTGTCAAAGTCTTATGAATGTTTAAAATGCTTTTAGTTTTTCTTGCATGCAATTAGATCAGAATACTTATGAAGGATTAATTGGTGAATTAAGATTAAGTTTTATTGATTCCTAACTCACCCCTCCCCTTTCAGTAACCTAGCCTATTCTATATTCCCAACACATATGTTTTAAATCCTTGGTTTAAATTTATCTATGTTAAGATTAATTAAAAAATAAGGGCCATTTTTGAGTGTTTTCTAAGGTAGTTCAAAGATTAGAATCATGAATTAGAAATCATTATTTTATAATTTTTTCCCTTGCATGTAAAGTTATAAAATAAACTAGTTATGTGAAAAGTTTGTAAATAGGCTTAAATAGGAAATTTGACTATATATCACTTCTTGAATGAGAGTGTGACTATAAAGGAAAAATATTCGAGGAAAAATGAAAGAAGTGTTTGATTTTATCACGAAATCAAAAGAAGATTTCATCAAAGAAAAACCAAGGAATAAGAATACGTCTAAAATATAAATACACAAGATTCTTTAGATCCTATAGATATCGATCAATAATATAGCAAACATAAATGAGAACTACAAATATATAGTAAATTTTATAAAGATATTGGTGTGTTTGTAATTCAAAAACTAGTGTTGGGTCCATTTAAAGGGATTTCTTGGGAATTTTATTTGCGGCTGATTTATTATTCTAGAGGAGTTGAATTCCCCTCTAATCAAATATGTTACTTTAAAATTAAATTTTATGGCCACTAACAAATAACACATATTAAAGAATCAATTATGGTACATAATTGATTCTTTTGTGTTTCATAAAAAAAGAAAAATAATAATATTTTATTTAGTTTAGAATATTTAAATAATTAATTTTTGAGTATTATCAATAGTCAACAAAATTTGAGATAGGTTTTTTCTTCTCTCTTTACTATTATATATTTAATAGTTGGATATGTGTAAATTTAGTAGTAATCAAAATATAAAATTTTGGAGGAGAGTGCCACTAATTTACTTTTAAACATTTACTAGTCTTCTAAACCCCTACTTGAGAGTAACTTAATATTTGTAGATAGTGTAATACAGTCTTCAAATAATGAACAATTTAAACCAAAAAAAAAAAAAAAAACTATGTAGGTCTATCCTCTCTCGTTAACAAAATAAATTTGATAGATTTCATATTTTCTTCCATAACAATTAAATTTTGATAGTGAATAGAATATTTTATGATCACTAGTTTGCATCAATATTGAATATACCTTATTATATAAGGGTTTTCTTTAGGAACTCAATAATCTCTCTCTCTCTCTCTCTCACACACACACACACACACACACACACACACACACACACACACACACACACACACACACACACACACACACACACACACACACTCACACACACACACACACACACACACACACACACACACACACACACACACACACACACACACACACATGAAACACTAAGAGGGGTGGAGGGGTTAATAAATATTGTAGCACTCTCAAATCAATTAAATACTTTTTAACATAACCATAATAATCCACAAAGAGTAATCCATAGAATTAAAACATATGTCCAAATGATAAATCATAACACCAAGATTTTAATGTCAATGAAACCTTGGAAAATGGAAAGTCATAGTGGGGATGCTACCCACATGATGATAAAATGGTATAAAAATTCTCTAGTATGAAGTCTAACCCTACTAAGATTCATTACGTAGAGTTTAGTACATATGCCCATGCTAAACAAAAAGACCTTGTTAGAGGCATGTAACCATGTTAGGAAATAAGAGAAAAGTAGAGAGTAGTTTCTCTAGAATGAAGGAAAAACCAACCTTCTAGACTAACTATCACAATAAAAAAACACAACACTACAAAATTACCAAACTACACATGACATCACAATGTTTGATTAGTCCATAGTGAATCTCAAATATGATCTGATCCAAGATCAAGGCACATACATCATAGTATCATCACAACACCATCATGACTCTATGCACACATACAAAACAAATCCTTCCTTTATGTAATACCCTTGCAAATTATTTATCTTGCCAACCTAAAACAATTTTCACAAGATATGTAGCTAAAAGTCCAATGAGAAAACTATAACTATGTTTAAAAAGGGTTAATATATTGGATGCAATCCCTACATTGCCAAGAAATTGAATTATTCAAATGATTCATTTTGTTAGGAAAAATTGAATAAACATAGTAACTATCTTATACCACTACTATACTACACTACTTATACTTTGGAAACCAAAACTCAATGAAATAAGCACAAAAACACAACAGACCGTGATATAAGAATATATACACTATATATACCATATTCACAAAGTTTTCTTCTATCTTCCTTTTGTTTTATCTTGTCCACTATCTTCTTAATTTTTCTCTTCCTAGTCCCTCTAGTTATCTCTTATCTTACCTTGTTGTATTGTTCCTTATAGGTACCCCATCTTTTTGTACTAGTGTTCTTATAAGATGAAATAATTATATCTACATGTTGTACCATTATGAATGGGTCAACCTTATATCCAATGGAATTGAAATTTTTTTGTGTTTGTGTTCTTAGCCTAGAGACATCATGCATAGTAACCTTATTCTATAACTTTAGTAAATTATTAACAAGAGTCTCAATATAAACATTCATATTTTAAACTTGGTACTTACCTTGTCAAATGAACATAAACATTGTGTAATTATTATAACCATTTCACTAAAATTTATATAATTTCATTTTCATGACTATTAAATTAAACAAGTATTTTGAAAAATAATTTCCAACATTATGTGCTGCCTTTTTATTAACATCCATGGATGAATATTATTGTTTTATTAAAAAATAATCCATATCAAGTAAATAGATCTCAACTCTCCAAATGGATGAACAATGTTAATTATAAATGAAACCCTAAGATTACAAGGTTTTTCATTGAAGTGTGGTCATTTTTCATTGTTGCCCCTACACATAGAAACATCCCCATGAATTCAATGAATTTCATCTCAACTTCAAGCTTTGTAAGGTAATATATAAACTATGCTAAGCTTTCGAACCAAAATAATTATTGCATATCTGGAATAATGGAAATATAACAAAAACCGTGAAAGACACCTTTTTTTAGTTGATTTTTTGATATCTACTAATATGACATTCTAGGCATTCTGCTATAAATTCATGTTGTTTATTATATACAATAATCATAAAAAATGTATTTATTTCTTAACACTCCATTCCAATATATTTCATAATGGAAGATAATTCTCAATACAAGTGAGGTAGAATGTTTGATGGTGGTATTAAAAAATTACCTATCAATATATAATGAATTTATTTTTGCTAATATAAAGAATATCAACGGTACACATTTTACCCTTTACTTACTAGTGATAAAATACCAACAAAAATTGATAAGAAATGATGACATATATAATGTACCTTAACACACATAAGATTTGAATATTGGATAAACCATTCATGGCCTTCAAGTTCACCAAAGATAATGTATTAGAGAGAAAAATGTATTTATCATCCTTAATCAAGGGGCTCGTATACCCTCTTAAGTATAAGTAAATCATGAACAATTTCGAAGTCATCTTCATCATCATGATCATTTTCACTAGTACTAAATGTGTTATTGATCAATTTATTTGCACCGTTGTCTCAACAAAATTTTCTTCTATTTGATAATATTTTTCTCATAACATTGACATCCTTTTAATCTTCCACTTCATGGAAATCTACATTCTCCAAAATTTGATAGTCCATAGGATGTGTGATAAGGTTCCTGTCACAACCTATTTCCTCTATACCAATTAAATAGGTAATATTTTTCCATGGTGTAATTTAACCTCAAAATTAAATTTAAGAAAAAAATATTGAGATAGTGTGGAACCCTTAACTAATATCAAATAATGCTAAAGCATGGAAAATAACAAAAAAATCCATATCTTGCATATAATGCCATTTTTTGGAATCATGTTTATCAAACTGAATCAGTTATGTCTAAAAATAGTATTTACAATTAGAGGGGTAGTTAAAAAAGAAATAGGGAGTGGGGGGGTGAGTTCTTGAATAGATATGGAAAAACTCAAGGCAATGGGGAATGGAAGGAAGAGATTTGGAAGCAATTTTGGCAAGAATTTTACCAACAAAAATTATCACTAGTAGGTAGCACCATGGAGGATGGAGGTTGATGGAGGGCTGGAAATGGTAGAAAGATTGGAAAAAGAAATTATGGCTATATTCAATGAGAATGCTAGAAATTATGGCTAGAACATTTTCTTTGTTATGATTAAGAACTTGTCTAAATGAAAGATCATCCATCTGTTAAATCTTAAGAAAATCAATTCTCTTCCCATCTAGAAACCTACAATGTGCATGTGATTATTTTCCCTATTAAGCTTCAAACCATCTTCTCAAGTCATCATTTCATATGTAGTGAACTGACATGTAACTATTTCTTCCTTGATAAAGAAGTTTTTTTGTATGTGGAGTGGAGTAGTAGTAGAGGCTTATTGAATACTTTTATTTGAGAATCTAAATTTGTATTATGCCATAAATGCAAAGAAGAGCAACATCATGAGGCTTCAAGATACATGGCTTGCAAGACTGGTTCACCATATAAGGTCTTAAGACTAAGGATGGGTGTTGTTATGACCCCTCTTGTTCAAAATCTATTTCAATCTTAAAACTATTGAAAGTTTGAAATTTAGGGTTTGTGATACTGACTTTATTAGGTATCCATTTGCTATGTAAATGATAATTGAAAGAGATTGATGATATGATCTTTGGTTCTTGAATGCATATTTTATTTTCACCTCAGTTTCTCTGAGTAATGATGTTTGGACTAGTATTCAGCTCAGAATTTTTCATGCAAGAATACTTCAAAATCCTTCAAAATGTTTTGCTTTAGCTTGCTCTTACTATTCTTTCTACTGCTTTTGTAGAGAATTTGACTTTCTTTACTTTGAAATGTGTTTAATATCCACTTTGTATCCATGGCTACTACTTTTAAGTTTTCTTTAGTTTTGGGGTTGTGGATATCCATGAAATTTGTGGCTATTGAATGATTCTATTTCTTTATTGCAGACCAATCTACTGTTGAATTTGTTTGAATATAGCATGTTCTTAAATAATCATTTTAGATTCACATAATTCCCAAAGGCCATGTTTAGATTAACTCAATAGAGCTGCTACAAATGGAGGAATTCAAGCTAGTATTTGTATCACAAATTTCAGGAACTCTTCTCATATAAAATCCTCACACGGCCTAAATCATTGGTAGATCTAACCATGAAAATGGTATTAACAACTTTGTGAGAAGTATAGGAAGTAGGAAAAAATGATAGAGAATTATATTTAGAAATGATTATTTGCAATTTTAAGGGTTTTGTTAGTCTACTTTGTTGTGTGTGGTTTTTAATAGCTTTATAAACACTTTGTAACCCTATTCATTATTTATTTTATTATGGTTTTGTACATATTCATAAAATAGGGTTCTTGGTTTGCAATATGACAATAAAATATTATGCTTGAGCGTAGTCTCTAAATGGGAAGAATATTATCTCATGATGAATGAAAAGAAATGGTGTCATGCTTGTTACTTAATATACATCTTGTGTATTTATGCTTTATGAGAGGAATTCAAGATAGGATAACACAGTATGAATAATAATTGATGGAGAAGGAGTTTTATTATTTACTATGTGATTGGCTATATATATATATATATATATATATATATATATATATATATATATATATATATATATCTATATATATATATATATATATATATATATATATATATATATATATATATATATATGTATGTATGTATGTATGTATGTATGTATGTATGTATGTATGTATGTATGTATGTATGTATGTATGTATGTATGTATGTATGTATGTATGTATGTATAACATGTGTCAATCGAGAATTGATGGTAGTAATTGTATGTCCTTTTGGAAGTTGGACTAATTTTCTTGTTACTGATGAGCTAAGATGATGTAATTAATTGATCCATGATTAATGGACCTTATGGTTTTATCCTTGTATGTTGATGGGTATATGGAACTCAAGGTTGGAGGAACTATGATACTGAAGTGATAACTGAGAAAATGTTGTTTTTTTATGTTGTTGACCAATTAGTGTTATGAAATTATTTGTGAAGCACGATTTCATTACTCTTCCAAATTTTACTTGTTTAGACTATCTCGTTGTCAGGCTAGGTATCTTTCATGTTAGGAAAGATTTTGGGGAAGCTTAACAACTTTGTGGTAAGCACCCCTACAGTATTCTCACTCTTCTATTCTTAGATAAATTCTAGAGCTCATTTCAACATTGGTCGTCATGGCTAAACCATCTAGTATATGGTATCTGGTATCTAGTATTGGTAATATGGTAATAAAATTATGGTTTTTATTTATTTGAGCATATATGTATATGTATCATTTTGTTAAAATTAATGATAGTTAGTCAACTAACAATGACTGGTCAATATTCAAAAGACTTTGACTCTCATTGAATTTTCTACATTTTATGGAGATTTTTGACATGACATTGGTATTTTAGGGGTAGTCATTACATATGGTATTAGAGCTCTTGGTTCCACATGTGGGCCTTACGTTCACTATGCTAGATAGACAACTGTAAGTCGGCCAATTTACTCTATGTTGTATGAGTTGATGACATGGGTTGCATGATGTGCCTCTTAGATGTGATTACTTTTGACATAGAAGGATTTGATGTTCCTTATGCATGTCATGATTGTGAATCAAAAAATTGCATTCCTTTAAAGTTTGTCAAAATGGAAAGTTTATGGAATGATTGGTAAATTGTGTACCTCATATGTTTATGATTATATTACTTTAAACCATGTGATGGTATAACATGCATATTGAAGTATTAAATTTGAACTATTGAGATAGTCAAAGGATGGTTGACTTTTGCATTAGGCTATGAGAGCTTCCAAATGAAGATTTGGATTGTGATAGCAATGATAAATGTTTTTTTATTACGTAAATGATATGTGATGCACATGTGGTGCAAGAATTTATTTCTATTCTACGCCACATTCTATTTATTTCTATAAATTCTAGAGCTCATTTCAAAATTGGTCGTCATGGCTAAACCATCTAGTATATGGTATCTGGTATCTAGTATTGGTAATATGGTAATAAAATTATGGTTTTTATTTATTTGAGCATATATGTATATGTATCATTTTGTTAAAATTAATGATAGTTAGTCAACTAACAATGACTGGTCAATATTCAAAAGACTTTGACTCTCGTTGAATTTTCTACATTTTATGGAGATTTTTGACATGACATTGGTATTTTAGGGGCAGTCATTACATATGGTATTAGAGCTCTTGGTTCCACATGTGGGCCTTACGTTCACTATGCTAGATAGACAACTGTAAGTCGGCCAATTTACTCTATGTTGTATGAGTTGATGACATGGGTTGCATGATGTGCCTCTTAGATGTGATTACTTTTGACATAGAAGGATTTGATGTTCCTTATGCATGTCATGATTGTGAATCAAAAAATTGCATTCCTTTAAAGATTGTCAAAATGGAAAGTTTATGGAATGATTGGTAAATTGTGTACCTCATATGTTTAAGATTATATTACTTTAAACCATGTGATGATATAACATGCATATTGAAGTATTAAATTTGAACTATTGAGATAGTCAAAGGATGGTTGACTTTTGAATTAGGCTATGAGAGCTTCCAAATGAAGATTTGGATTGTGATAGCAATGATAAATGTTTTTTTATTATGTAAGTGACATGTGATGCACATGTGATGCAAGAATTTATTTCTATTCTATGCCACATTCATGAGGTTCGTTGATTAACCTAATATAATAAGTAAGAAGAACATGGATTTCATTTGCAAAAGTATTGTATTTTACATTATGCATTTACAAATGTGTGATTATCAAGATAAATTGAATGTGATGCATGAGAAGTTTTTTTATGTTCTTAGTGACTGTTGGATGCAAGGTATCATTAAACATCTACTCCCTATTGGTGACTAGTGAGAGTCATTATGCTTTAAGTGAATTGGGTTTTCATTTTAGTATGTTCAATTTCACGGACTTGGATTTGATGAAGGACTAGCTTGAAATTTATTCTCTTTGTAACCACTGAGCCACCAAATTTTGTGATCTAATTACTACAACTATTGTTCACTTTTATTTTTGGTTTTGTACCTCCTTTCTAGACTTTGACTTGAGAATTATGAATCTTATTTTCAAGATTTCTTTGACCTTGAGGTGGCTAGGGTGTGTGCATATTTTCTATGATGCTAGTCTTGTGATTTGGAAGTGATGTCATTGATGATGTTCATTGTGGAGCATTGATAGGATGTATAAGGGAGTAGATTGTAAAGAAGACGTCATTCTTATATGTGAAGAACAATCATATATGTGATAAATTAGTTTCAAAAGTAATCAAATAGCCTTGATATGATGATTGTACCCTACAAAAGGAATAATCATAAATGTTATATTTAATGAAGTTAGAATTTGTTGAACATCTTGTTGTAAAGTAGCATTGAGATGTATACTCTCCTTCATGGCTAGGTGTAATGTAGCAATTATGGGAAAGGTAGATGGATACTTCACATTTAGTTTCTCTGTCTACTAGTTCTATAGAATGGATACATGCTTTTCTTATTTCTTCTACCGTTAAATCTAGCTTTATAAAGTGCTTGGCTGAGCCATTTTTTTCTAGCTAATGCATATATGTATATGGTTATGCTTATTTGGTTTTACTACATATGTGTAGATGTGTAGTTTATTTTTATTCCTTGCTACATTATGTGATTAGGCTACTAGGCACATGGTTGTAATGTAGTATGTTTTACGGCCACACCAAATCCATCTGATCCATCTTATTCTAGGAAGCTAGGCTTCTTGTGCCAGGGTCAGGGAATTCTTCATGTCAAGAAGAATCCTGAGGGAGGTTTCACTCTATGGTTGGCGAGGTTAAAGCACCCCAAACCATATTTTATGTGATGCTTCACTAGCATGAAGGTCATACATCACAACACATGCTTATGTGTTGGTTAAGAACACTATGGTGACAAGATGGGCTTGAGGGCCTAAGGTCACTAAATTGAAAAAAATTGGATTTATTTCTCTTGCAAGTGATTGATGATCAACCCTAGATGATTTACTTAATGGTATTGATCATATGGTAGATGACATTGCACTTGTATGATGTGCTTATTATTCCATGTCTGACATGTAGGTCGACATTTTCTATGATGTCCATTAAAATATGATGCTTTAAATTATACTTCATGTATTTATTAAATCATGCATTGATGGATGGTTGACATGTATGTCAATATCCTTGGATAATGCCATGTGTTACATTCCTAAATGCATAATTATTTGATAACTTGTGAATATGGTGAATGAAATAGCCGTTGACTATTCAAACTAGGGTTTTTTGTGATTATTTTATGTATTCTTGCAATGTATAATGTGGCAATTGTTAGTAGGACATGGTTCTTACATATGATAAAATATAGTTTAACATGTAGGTCAACTTATTCAGTATATTCTTGTATGGAATATCCATGCGATGATATGTTGTACTCGACAATTTGGTTGATAATTGGTTTATGAAATTTAAGATATTATAATACCTATCATTTCAACATGTAAGTTGGAAATTAGAATGAAGTTGCATAATTAATTGGAAGATATTGCTTCTACTTGTTGATTTAAGTATGTGTAGTCAATTTCTAACTAACCTGACTTGAGTTTTTGGCTTGTGTGGCAAGAATATGGATATGTGGTTTCCCTATGAGAATACAAAAGGGGTATGTATAGATCCCTCCTTTATCTATTCTTTATAATATTTTACATTGGTGTTATGTATATGTGACGATCCACCATGCATGTGACTTCTACTTATAGAAATTTGCCAACTCGTTTTATTTAGACAACTTGGTCAATGAATGACGATCAATGATTTGGTCATCTTGAGCTATCTATTTGACTCATACTCGATATGGTATTTGACATAGACTTAGCTATTACGCACCCAACTTATACCCTTTGGTCGACATGTGTGTTTTGGATTTGGTAAAATTATTTATGATGTAGAACTTTGGTCAATATTACTTGACAGATTTGATTGTGTGACCTTCTATCATTGATCTTTCTATTATATTGGTTAAATGTATGAAGCCATATGATGCAATTATCTGGTATGTCAACTTAGCAAGCATTTAGATTCATAATGATGATTAAATGTTAATTATTACATTAATGATGTTATATGTGCATGTCATTATATTTCATGATGATGAATTTGATGTAATGGGATTGAATCACTTGATTATGTTTCATAGACACTGACTTATTGATGTGGATGAGTACTCACTTAGTGACCACCACATATTATATGGTATGTATGCTATGTATGGTTGATTATTTATGTTACTCGTGCTCAAGATGTGATTAAAAGATGAGTGAGAAGTTGTAAATTTAAAGGAAAAATGTTGACTCTTAATATTTGAATTGATCTCCTTGAGATATTGACATTGTGAATGAGCTTAAATCACTGAGTTGCATGTGCATAAGTATGGCAAGAAGTGGATATGAAGTACCTACTATAGGGGTCAAATCCATGTGTCCCAAAGTATGATAAGTAAGCACAAGTATATGTGTGATATCTTAAAATTTTAAAGTAATATGTTAATTGGATTTTGAGAATCATAGAAATAAGGAAGTATTTGAGTAGATATTCCATTTGATATTTGATTTGGTTTATGAAATATGATGGACTGATACTTTCATTTTGTTCCTATAATACAAAAGAGAGAATGATATATTATAAGAAAGGGGGAATATTCTCAGAGAGAGGTAGTCTAACCTTGTAAAACTATAGAATGGTAATGGAATTCACACACTCACATAGAAAAAGATATTTAAAATGATTATTATACATATGCTTATATAAAATGTGTATTATTTTTCTCTAGAATTGATTGCTTCAAATAAGTGTTTAAATTTGGGTTGAAAAATAGTGTCTTATGAGTGTTGTATGTGTTGCTTATATTAGAACGCATTCATGTGAGATGTTGGATAATCTTGTTGATTATGATAGAATTTGAATAGGAGTACATGTATTATCTAGAACATGGAACAATGGAAGTTTGACTAAATTCAAATTATTTACTTTTTTTCTCATTGATTCCATTTGTACATATTGACCTAGCATCGAGGATGATGCATTATTAAGTGGGGGAGGATGTCACAACCTGTTTCCTCTATACCAATTAAATATGTAATCTTTTACCATGGTGTAATTTGACCTCAAAAATAAAATTTAAAAAATAATAATATTGAGATAGTGGGGAACCCTTAACTAATATCAAATAATGCTAAGCCATGCATAATAACAAAAAAAATTGATATCTTGCATATCATGCCATTTTTTGGAATCATGTTTATCAAATTGAATCAATTAAGTCTAAAAATAGTATTTACAGTTAGAGGGGTAGTTAAAAAATAAATTGAGGGGGTGGGGAAGTTCTTGAACATATATGGAAAAACTCAAGGCAGCAAGGAATCAAACGAAGGGATTTGGAAGCAATTTTGCCAAGAAATTTACCAAGAACAATTAACACCAGTAGGTGGCACCATGGAGGATGGAGGTGGATGGAGGGTTGTAAATAGTAGTAATATTGGGGAAAAAAGTGAGGCTAGGATACGAGTGTTGGAAACCAACATAATCTAGGTTCCTTTTCTTCTTTGTGCTATTACTGATTTGCTTGTCTTAAAAGTTGGAGCTATATTCAATGAGAATGCTAGAAATTATGGTTGGAGTATTTTCTCTGTTTTGATTGAGAACTTGTCTCAACGAAAGATCTCCCATGTGTTAAATCTTAACAAAATAAATTATCTTCCCATCTATAAACCTACAATGTGCATGTGATTGTTTTCCCTATTAAGCTACAAACCATCTTCTCAAGTCATCATTTCATATGCAATGAACTAGCATGTAATTATTTCTTCCTTGATAAATAAGTTTGTTTGTATGAGGAGTGGAGTAGCAACAGAGGCTTATTGAATGCTTTTATTTGACAATCTGAATTTGTATTTTGCCACAAAGGCAAAGAAGATGAGCATCATGAGGCCTAAAGATACACAGCGTGCAAGATTGCTTCACCATATAAGGTCTTAAGATTAAGGATGGTTTTTTTTTATCAACCCTCTTATTCAAAATGTATTTCAATCTTAAAACTATTGAAAGTTTGAAATTTAGGGTTTGTGATACTGGTTTTATTAGGTTTCCATTCACTATGGAAATGGTAATTGAAAGAGATTGAAGACATGATCTTTGGTTGTTGAATGCATATTTTATTTTCACTTTAGTTTCTCTCAGTGATGATGTTTGTACTAGTATTCAGCTAAGGGTTTTTCATGCAAGAATACTTCAAATCCCTCAAAATGTTTTGCTTTAGATTGCTCTTACTATTCTTCCTACTACTTTTGTAGAGAATTTGGCTTCCTCTACTTTTAAATGTGTTTAATGTTCACTTTGTATCCATGGTTGTTGCTTCTAAGTTTTCCTTAGTTTTGGGGTTGTGGATATCCATGAAATTTGTGGGTAATGAGTGATTCTATTTCTTTATTGTGGGCCAATCTGCTCTTGATTTTGTTGGAATATAGCATGTTCTTAAACAATAATTTGAGATTCATGTAATTTCTGAAGGCCATATTTAGATTAACTCAATAGGGCTGCTACAAATGGAGGAATTCTTGCTAGTAGTTGTATCACAAATTTCAGGAACTCTTCTCATCTAAAATCCTTGCATGACCTAAATCATTGGTAGATCTAACCATCAAAATGGTATTAACAACATTTTGAGAAGTGTAGGAAGTAGGAAAAAATGATAGAGAATTATATTTAGAAATGATTATTTGTGATTTTCAGGGTTTTGTTAGTCTAGTTTGTTGTGTGTGGTTTTTAATAGCTTTAAAAACACTCTGTAAACCTGTTCGTTATTTATTTTATTATGCTTTTGTATATATTTGTAACATAGGGTTTTTGGTTTGCAATATGACAATAAAATATTATGCTTCATATGATCTCATGATGAATGAAAAGAAACAGTTTCATGCTTATTACTTAATATAAATCTTGTGTATTTATGTTTTATGAGAGGAATTCAAGTTAGGATAACATACTATGAATAATAACTGATGGAGAAGGAGTTTCATTGTTTTCTATGTGATTAGCTTAATATATATGTATTTATAACATGTGTCAATAGAGAATTGATGGTGGTACTTGTATTCCCTTTTGGAAGTTGGACTAATTTTCTTACTAGAGATGACCTAAGATGATGCAATTAATTGATCCATGATTAATGAACCTTATGGTTTTATCCTTGTATGGTAATGGGTATATGGAACTCAAGGTTGGGGGAACTATGATACTGAGGTGATAACTAAGAAAATTTTGTTTTGTTATCTTACTGACCGATTAATGCTCTAGCATTATTTGTGTAGCATGATTCCATTACTCTTCCAAGTTTTACTTATTTAGACTAGATCTTGTTGTCAGGTTGGGTATCTTTCATGTCAGCAAAAGATTTCAGGGAATCTTAACAAATTCGTGGTAGGGTCGTAAAGCACTCCTACAATATTCTCGCCCTTCTATTCTTAGACAGGTTCTGGAGCCCGTTTCAACATTGGTCATCATGGCCAAACCATTTGGTATTGGTAATCTGGAAACAAAATTATGGTTTTTATTTATTTGAGCATATATGTATATGTATCATTTTGTTAAAATTAATGATAGTTAGTTTACTAATGATGACTGGTTGACATTTAAAAGGCTTTGACTCTCACTGATTTTTTCACATTTTATGGAGATTGCTAATGTGACATTGGTATTGTAGGGGCAATCATTATAGTTACCTAGCTATATAAAAATGATCAATAAAAAACAAAGCATGTTCATGGTATCAACATAAACATTACAAATATAATCAATACAAATGCACATAAAAACAACTTACCAATGTACAATAATCACCCCCCCTTCAATGTGGCTATATTTTCTAAAAGGTTTCTGATCTACCATAATTGAAATTTTTCTCATCTTTAAGCCCTTGTAATTTTTGGAGGGAAAATAGCATTTTCCATCACCTTTTCTTTTCAATGTATATCACAATCTAGCAATTGAATCTTTGTTTTATTCTAGAGCAATATTATCTATAACTATCTTCCTTCATAGCCAACAAAAGTCCAACTATGAAAGAATCTCTCTATAACCTTTACAAACCAAGAAAAACACTTTTGGAAGTACATGAAAAATTGTTCACACATGCAAGTGATATAAATTCAAAAATATAATACTATCAAATAAATCAAATGAATTTTTATTTTATTTTTAAATTTCATATTTATCAAAAATTGGTGATGTATGATTAAAAATAAAATATTCAAATTCTTGGTGAATGTTAGGAATTTAACTTTTTTGACACATTTTACCTCTTATGATATGACAAAACAAAAAAAATCCTTTTTTTTTTTGGAATTTTTATGTGAAATGAGTTTTTCTGGATCTATTGAATATTTGACATGTCTTAAGTATTTGTTGTCTTCCTGTTGGTATCCCTTGCATTTCTTTTGGTGACTATATTTGGAAGTGTGATCAGATCCTTGTTATTTTCTTTGGTTTTCGTCTATGTGGGGGCTTATACCAATCTCCTTTGCATGGTAAGGTCAGGCTTAGGGTTCCATATATTTTGGTGGTTGTGGCCTCTCTGACCATCCCTCCATTGAGACTTGTGGATTTCTCATGAGTGTGGATGAATCTTATTCTATTTTTATTTATTCTGGTTTCACAATTATCTTCAGTCACATATTGTATCATCTCATGTATCACTACTTAAATGTTTTGATGTTCTCATTAATACTCTATAAGGAGTATTTTTTAAATGTACAAATGTTTTCATTTTAGGTGCTACAAGATTCTTTAGGATTCTATAGGTGAACATTACATGATTATCCTTTTAGGTTGTACCCTTTCCCTCACTAATCCTTTCCTAAACATGTATTCATAAGTATAGCTTGTGGCACATGTCGTACCTTGTTGAACTATTGTTCCACTCTATGAAAATAAAAGGAAACTATTATGCACAATCATAGTACTAGAAAGTAGTCATGTATATATTTACATGTACGATATCCCTTTGTCATGTACTTTTTATTGTACATAACCCATGCATACTCTATCTCTAAAAAAATAGATCTGATATTTTTTAATCATATACAAGGGGTTAAATATTTGCCCTATCAATATCATTTGTAAGCCACCAATGATAAACAATAATTTTTTTAACAGTTGATATGCTTAAAATCCCACACTTTAGTTGTGTATGCATAATCAATATTATACCATCATTATGTACATATTGATTAACGTCATGGTAGATATGAGTAAGCATGATATCTTCATAACAGTACAATATCCATATCTCCTTTACATATCATATCATGTGTACTAGACCCAAACATTACTAGGAGCCTCATTCATCTAGTTATTTTTACCGCTATTATAGCTACCACAATGAAATAAAACTAGGAACATGGCATATCTATTATCTATCAATGAAAGTGAGTTCTATATGTATCAAATATTTTACACTATATTATATTTTTAATTAAATATATACTTTTACAGTGTCTAGTGTCTTCTATTTGTACCATAGTTCCACACCCTCTTTTGAATGTTATAAATAAATAAAATTTAATGAAAAAATAAAATCCATTAAAATATCACAACTAATTTCAACAATTCTACCTTGTGGAATGGTGAACTTCCTTATCATGAAAAAATATATTCTAAAATGATAAGGATAATAATATTTGTTATGTTCTTCTGTAAACTTTGAAGTGAATTTCAAGATTCCGTCTCCATCCATCCTTCCTCACTTAAGGATAAGTAAAAGACAATTTGATTAATTTTTTAAAATGATGCTATTTGATCGAGTCCCCACATAGCAGGTTGGAGTTGTAGTTGTAGATAACGGTGAACCAAAATATAAATGATCTTTATACAAGAATACATTCAATAACTCAAACACATGACTACAAATAACAATACAACTTAGTCACAATGAATTCAACTCATTAGGAGAAGAAAGGATGAGATCAAGCTTGTTAAAATGATTGGACTTAAGAAATTGTTGTTTAACAATATCTTTTGGAATTTTCATTTTTTAAACTTGTAGACACTTAATCAAAATTAATTAATATTTATTTTTTATAATAATAATAATTTTTAAATTATAATATTTTTTAATCTATCAATTTTTTATAGCAACCGTTTGATATGTTAATATTATTGAATCTATTTTTAACTAAAAGATCAAGTAAATATAGTAATATTCTTAAGAAAAATTTCAAATACATTTAAAGTTGGAATAATATAGATTTATAAAAAATACTACATATCTAATAAAAGACTTATATTTATACTAAAAATAATTAAAAATTAATTATTTTTTAAATATTAAAAAAAATCAAAGATTTTACAAATGTAAACCTTTAACATTATTTTATATATTTCCTTGTGTCAACTATCAATTAAATTACAAACGTGCCATAGATATATCCGGTTAGAAATTTAATAGCTGTAGTAAAATTTCAACATAATCATAAACTCTAAATATTTTTAATTTGAGAAAACATTTCACATACTTATACATCGCTTATAATAAGGGTGGAGTTGGTACACCCTTATTATGTGGAATAAATGGCACTGTCACCAATTATTGATATTGTTAATTGGGACGTGTAATTATTGAAAACAAAGAACCCTAACATCATTCTAATAATCAAGAAGTGGTATCTTTTGCTTCATTACATATCCTTTTCTCTACGTTTCAATTGATTTTCCTGCAATTTTTCCTTACTTGTCCATTGCTACCAGTGAGCGGGCTAATGTTTCCCATATTCACCATAGCTTCTGCAAAATCATCAAAGAAGGCAGATTGATCGGTACTATACGTTTTGACCAAAGCATCTGAGGATCCTCCAACCAATGCTTGATCAGAATGGAGGAGCCCTTTCTGGTCTTTCAGATTTTTATAGTAAGTATTGTCAAAAATATCGGTAGTAGTCACGTCTAATGGTGAGAGGTTGTTGTCGCCACCACTACTTGGACAATTTGCTTTGAGAGAATTGGCATATGAAGAGTTAATATTTTCATCATTGTATATGCGAGATCTGAAGGTTGCACACCTTGCTTGACCAATTGTGTGACCACCTAAGATACCAAATATATAAAACTTTAAGAATTCCAAATATTGTCTTGGTGCATAACATCTAACTTCTTGTAGTTATAATTTTAGATTATACAATCATCTATAAAAAATAACTACTAAGCAAAAGATTGATCACATTGTTTATACTATGTTCTTTGATTATTTAAATATCAAGTATAGAATGAACATTTGTAAATAGATGTTTAATATCTCCAAATACCTGAAAGCGCAATCATATCTTTCTCAGAAAGTCCTTGAGATTGAAATGCGGAAACTAGTGTAGTAAGGTTTGAAGATGGACTCGGGAGATTTTTATTGGCATCACTTAGACTTGCATTCGTTGAATCTCTTCTTCCCAATGGCACCTTCCATGTGCGCCCTCCCAACTAAACAATTATCAACAAAACCATGTTCTTGGATAAAATCTATAATATTTTAGAGAAATTTCAACAACATTTGTTCTTACCCTAACAGATTAATTTAACGACAAATCACGGAAATGATAATTGAAATCGCACAAACCTAAAATCTCCCACAATTCAAAGGAAAACTTACGTACTATATATTCGCGAAAAAAAAAACAGAATGAATATTTTATATCCAGTAAATTTCTTCTCGCAATAGCCAGCATAAGATTATATATAAAATGAATAGAAGAGTGTTAGAAGTTTACTTGAACAACAGAATCACGAGCAGCAAGTGCCAAAATATCAGCACAAGACACAACCCCAGGGCAGACAGCTTCTAAACGAGCTTTAATGGTGTCTATCACATCGAATCCTCTCAGAGAATTCGCATTGGGTCCTGCAGTTTTTTCTCCAGTAAATATTGAGGTGTCGTCCAACAGTACTGACGCATCACAACCCTGCACAAAATAATAGCGAATGCTTCCATTTTCATATCAATTACAGAGGCTGACCTTATAAATTAATGGGGACAAATGTTTACCTGAACAAAACAATCATGAAAGTGAAGGCGGAGCAAAGATGCACCCATTCTTTTCTCATTTTTCACAGCTTGAAACACAGCAAGTTTGACTATGAGTGGTGCTAGTGGGCATGATAAGACATAATATGTTGAACGAAGTTGTCCGTGGGCTACACTTGAACATAAAATAAGCGTTACAAACATAAAGCAGGTGTAAAGACTAGCAGTCGTCATTACTGAAATGCTATGCTATGCAAATCAACAAAAAGCAGACTCAGAAGAGAATGTGGTGTGAAGGTTTTGGTAACGATGGGATATTTATAAGTGCCTTGAGGCTCATGCTTACAGAACCTAAGCATTCACAGAATCATATTTTTTTTTAAATGTTGCGTTGACTTTGATAAAAACATGTTACATCCTGACAATTGAACAACTGTTTCTGATCCGGACTGGGTTGTCCAGATATTCATGTGTTCTAAATAGGCCACGTTTCGAACTCTCTATAGTAGAATAGAAATTTAAAATATAATTGCTTGCAACATAGCTAGATTCCAGCGATGACAACACTATTATATTAGAAAAAAATTCTCCTCGGATTTGTGAACCTATTATTCTGGATACATCGAATATTTATCTTGGTTTCTAGTGATATACAATCTGGTTGTTCTTCACCCTGCAAAAGCAAGTATTACGTGTAAACCGGGTTACTTCTTTCTGATTGAATTGGATTTCTTCGGTTCAAAGAAAATCTTATGTTCAAACAAGCTAACGTTCAATATAGGCTAAACCATCCAAAGTCTATTAGAGCTACAAAACAAGGGGATAGGCTAATCTACATATGAAGTGTACTAAAGACAAAACAAAGTTCAATTTTTTTATTTTTATTTTTCAGATTCACCAAAATTTAGTGATTTTTCTCAAAAAAAAATTGTTATTTTCAACTACAAATTATGCAGATCATTGGTCAACTGTACAAATGGCACATAGAGGCTTGTGCTTGCCCTTAAAATTTATTAATTAATTATAATTAATCAAAATAATATACTTAGATTCATAAAATAATTTAATTTAATAAAATACAATAAAATGAAAATAATCTTTTAATAATCTTTAATATCAAATTCTTATACCTAAAAATTATTAAATCATAATTGTTTAATCATTTGTATATATAATCATTAGCAATAATTAAAATATAAACCAAATCATAAAAATATTATTATTTTTAAAAAAATTAGTAAAATTAAAATAAGAATATGACCTTGTTAGGTGTTTTAAACATATAATTATAGTTATAAATTTCATAAAATTTAATCTCATATTTATTACAAAAATAATATTATTAGTATAAAAAATAAATTAAAAAGATATTTTGGCTAAGACTTCAAGGAAGACTCGAAATGGGTATGCAAAAGTGTTGGGGAAACACATCAATTACCATAAAAGAAAGTTATGCAATGCTTAGATGGCACTATAGCAAAGAATAACTAGAGAGTTGCAAAGTCAGGTTGTGAACCTCCCTAACACTTACCTAGGGATTCCACTCACGGTCAAGGAGGTGACCCCCCAATTCTAGAATACTATGGTGGAAAGGAGGCAAAGTAAACTGGTAGCTTGGAAAGAGGAGTTCCTAAGCAATGGTCATAACCTTCAATTATTATTGGCCTCTTTACAAAGAATTCCTAACTACTTGTTATCATTATTTAAGATATCTAATAGGTTCAAAGATATTATTGAGAAAATTCAACAAAATTTCCTATGGATGGGATCAAAGGAGAAGAAAAAGTTAAGCCCAATTAGTTAAGACAAGATGTGTAAGATGAAATTCCAACAAAGTCTAAATCTAAGAAAAAAATGTAGATTTGAACAAAGCCCTTATGATGAAGGTTGGTTGGAGGTTGGGCCAAGAATCAAACCCTTGGTGTCAAATTATGAGAGCTAAGTACTTGGAATCCAAACCTTTATCTAGGCTCTCTTTAGTGAAGGTTTATTGGTTAGTTCAAGGATATGGAATAATATCATCAAGATAAGAAAAGACTTAGGGGAGGGGGGGCATTAGATGGAGCATTGGGGATGAGAACCAGGGCAGATTTTGGAAGAATAGATTGGTTGGAGAAGTTCCTTTAATCAAAACAAATTTTGCCACTTTCAAAAAGCAAGGGAGATCAAGATGGCAGAAAAGGTGAAGAGCTAAATTCATCACAAAGACTAGAAGGTCTTCATCATAAACAACTTTAATAGCGAAGACAAAGCCTTATATGATAAATTGTTCACTCTTCTGAAGGAGATTCATATTCCCTCCTTTCCTGATATGGATAAAATAATATGTGATAAAAACTCAAGTGGGGAATTTAGTGTGAAATGGGCATATAATACTATAATTGGAGAGGAGGGAGCTTTGGAGTGGAAGAATATTTGACACTTCCACTTTCTCCCTAAGATTAATTTATTTTGGTGGTTGATTATACACAACGTCATCCTCACCATTGACAACCTTAAGAGGAATGGCTTTTAGATGTTCAATAGGTGTGTGTGTGTTGTGTTACACTAATGAAGAATCTATCCCTCACCTTTTCATCCACTTCCCCTATTCTATTCAAGTTGGTAGACTATTTTTAATCAACTCATAATCTCATGGGTTTTCAATAGTAATGTTTGCCAATTTATCCTTGGATGGCAATGCCATATATGCCATTGCTTGATAAAAAATTATATAGAAGGCCATTCCCCCCATATCTACTAGAATGTATGGAAGGAATGGAACAACTATATCTTCAGAGATATATACTTACCTCCTCACCCCCCACCCCACACACACAAGTAGAGAAGGACTAGGAAATTTTTTGGACTGTCAATTAGGTTATTGAAAGAGTTGATAATACTTATAGAGAGAAGTGGAGAAATAGGGGACTTGAGAAACAATTTTTGATGATTGTATTTTACCTTTTAATATAGGTATAATCAAGGTACACAAAGTTATATAGTGAGAGAGGATAGTCTGATGATGATGTCAGTGAGTGCATAAGATTTGAAATCATACATGTGAAGAGTTGTAAAGATTGTGAGCTAATAGTGCTATGTGGTTGTGAAATAATTAATGATCTTATTACGGTCCTATCATAACTAATTGTAAAAACCTCAAGGATGACTCAAGGAATTATTTTGAGGACTTGGTATAAAGGAAATTATTTTCCTTGATTATAAAATGTATGTGGTATGCAAAGCATTCAAAAAAGTTCAAACAATAGTAGAGTGTTTGGTAAATGTGAGTAAGCGATTCAAAGGATTATTGCATACAAAGTTTATGATTTGGTAACGAGATCAAAAGGAGCATCATGTTGATAGGACATAGGAAGAAAAAGGAGAAGTATAGTTCAATTCTATTATTCTTTAAGGCCCTAAAGTTGTTTGGACAAATGGTTCCATCTACCTTCTACAATTTCTAACAGAGTTGGCACAACTCCTAACAAGGTTGGAATCTCCTAAAAAGGATTCAAAGTCTCCTAATAGGTACTAATATGTATTTTAAAAAATTCATAGACTCCTAACAAGGTGCTATTAGCATGTATGCGGATGCTAAGGGGGAGTATTGCAGAACATTATTATGATATATTTATAATTGTGTTTTTCATTGATGACAACATAGTAATGAGTTTGTAAAAAACTACTAGAGAAGTAGACTATCATTTTTTGTATTAAAGAAAATACATTGCATATCTTCTTATGTGTAGTTACTGGCACATACTACTACATGTATTTTTCACATGGACAAGTGCATAGAACCTAAACTGACAACATACGAAAGATATTGATGATTTATAGAGAACTACATAGAAACAGAGCATTATGAAAATAGTTTCTATTGTATGATCAATATAGAGCATTGTATTTGGAATGAAGGGTTGCACAGTTAACTAGAGGTAGTACACTGACCATTGATGATGTCAGTAAGTGCACATGCATGGAAGTCACACATGTTAAAGTTTGGGTATAACTGTGAGCTAACAACATTAATTAAATATGTATTTTATTTAATTAATTTATGGTAAAGTATGAAATTGACTCAAAGACCTAATATTGAGTGTGATATAAAGCAAAGATGTTTTCTAAGTTTTAAATATTATGGATACAATCGATGAGCAGAGGTGAATTGCAAATTGAGAAGTAGCAGAGTAGAGGTGAATTGTGAATTCTAAAGCAATAGAGTAGAGTGATTTGGTAATGCATGTAAGTGACCTTAAGGGTTACTATTGATTGTTTCAAAGCTCCAAATTTGATTGCATGATCTGAAGGTGAAGAAATTTGATGTACTAGATAGAGGAAGAAGCAGAAGATTGTCACACATCAATTATTCTGAAATGAATAGTACTTGGATCAATTGGATAGTGGGTTTGTTGATATGATCTTGAAGTTGTTTGGACAGAGGGTTCAGCTATCTTCTACAACTCCTAACAGGGTTGGAATTTCCTAACAAGAATTCAAAATCTCCTAACAGGAATTCTTTGTACGAAGTTTTGTAATAGACTCCTAACAAGGTCCATCCTCTAACACGAATTATTCATAAACTAGTACATTTTTTTGTGAGCATCATTCTTGTCAAGGTTTTCCCTCTGATCAAGGGTTTCCATGATCAACATATCTTGTGTATTTTTGTATTTGCATATTTTTTTATTGTTGTTTACTTTGATTGAATGGTTAAAATTGTTTAATAAACGTTTCAGATATTTATATAACTGATTCACCCCTCCTCTCAGTTATATTGGTGGATTATTATTTCTAACAATTATTATAAGAGCCTCAGGACCTTGAACGAAAAGTTTACCAACTTTGGGAGATCCATGGTGAGTTTGTTCAAAAAGGAAAGTCTTAGATTTGACGGCACAAACTAGGACAGATGGAAGGATAAAATGAAGACTCATCTCTTGTGCATGGGTCCCTGGGATATTGGCTTCTAACCAAGGAATCTAAAAACATTTTGGAAGAAGACAATCTTGAAACATTTATTGAGGAGTAGAGAGAAGTATTTATGTGCAAGATAAGGGCAAGAGAAGTAATATTGTCAGCTCTACTTGAAAGTGAGTACAGTTAGGTAAAACAAGTCAAAACATCTTATGAAATTTGGAAAACCTTAGAGGCTAATTATGAGGGTGATACACATGCAAAAAGGGTTATATTACAAAATTTACATTGTGCATTCCAAGATGCTAGAATGATGGAAGATGAATCTATAAGGAGCTATATTGGCAAAATATCTGAGATTGTTTTAGGAATCACATCTCTTAGTGGAAAGAAATTTAATGATGAAGTGATATGGAAAGTTTTGAAAAGTCTAAAACCACCTTTCAGGATAGTGGCACAAATGATTCAACTAATAATATCCTGTACTACTAATTTCACAAAAGACACATTACTTGGTAGATTGGAAGCTACAGAATTTGATGTAAAATAATCTGGAGAATTAGCAAAAAATTAGATAACATTTAGTGCATTGAATATTAAACCTAGTCTAGCAAGGAACACAAAAGCATAGGGAGAGATTGCGAGTAGTAGCAAGTCTATTGAGGAAAAGATCCAAGGAGTGGAAAGAGAAAAAGATGGTAAGAATATATTCAAATGTTGGACATGTAATGAATATGGTCTTTATGCATTTAAGTGTCCTAAAAGAGAAAGAAAGTACAAGGGAATATTCAAATCTAGAAGACTTAGAAATTGCTTATATGCTAATGAAGAAGAAGAGGAAGAAGAAACTAATCAAAACATGAGTGAAGATGAATTGGGGTACATAGCCATAAAAAAAGGATGATCATGATAGAGAGATTAGAGAAGAAAGTGCATTGATCTCACAAGTTAAAAAGAAAGATTGGATCATTGATAGTGGCTATTCACATCACATGACTAGTAATATGAGAAAAAATTTCAAATTTAGAAGCCATGATGGAGGAATTTTCAGAGTAGGGAACAATGCAGCCTATCCCATTACAGGAAATGGATCCATCACACTTGATGGTAAAACATATACTAATGATGTTTATTTTGTTGATGGACTGAACCATAATTTTTTAAGTGTTGGATAGCTTATGGAAAAAGGTTACCATTTGTAGTTTGGTAATGACACATGCATTATCAAGAACAAGGAAGGAAAACCATTTGGTACAAGTACAAGAACTAGAGGTAATGTATTTCAATTAAATTATACTAAAATAGCATGTTTGGTAGCTAAGATTGACAACAATTAGTTCATACAAATCTGAGTGGTCCTACAAGAACAAGATGATTCTATGGGCAAAGGTATTTTCTGATCTTTGTTGATGATTTTACTAGAATGATGTGGGTAGCTTTTCTCAAGGAAAAATTAGAAGCATATGAAAAATTTAAGATATTCAAGAACAAAGTAGAGAATGAATCTGGAGTCAAAATAAAAAGCCTAAGATTAGATAGAGGAGGAGAATTCACTTCTAGAGAATTAAACATCTATTGTGAAGAGCATGGCATTAGGAGACAACTACCCTCATGCCATACACCTGAGTAGAATGGGATTGTTGAAAGAAGAAACAAGTCAATTACTAAAGTAACAAGAGCTATGTTATTTGAGAATGATGTACCAAAAACCTTTTCAAGAAAAGCAATTAATACAATAGTATACACACTAATTAGAGTGCATATTAGAAGAGGTATGAATAAAAATCCCTATGAGTTATGGTTTGGTCACTCGCCATCAATCATGTACTTCAAGAAATTTGGAAGAAAATACTACATGAAAAGAGATGATGATATTGGTAAGTTTGATCCAAGGAGCGATGAAGGTATGTTTCTTGGCTATTCATTAAAAAGTAAAGCTTACAGATGTTTCAACTATAGAACAAAAACTATAGTAGAGTGCACAAATGTTAAAGTTGAAAAAATGTTCGGCACTAAGGAAAAGATGATAGATTATAACTCTGATGGAGAAGATTATTCTAGAATGACCAAAAAATGCAATGAATTGTTTGCCAAAAATAACAAAGACTTGCAAAATAATGTGCAAAATGAAGTAGCAAGAGAAGAACAGAGCATAGTACCTGAAATAAGAATTGAAGTAGCAAATCCTACCCTAAACATCAATTTGATGAGAAATCATCCTGCTATAGGAAGTAAAGAAAAAAGAGTAATGATAAGAAGCAAAACTAATGAAGAACTAAGCCTAATATCTCAAGTAGAACCAAAAAGCACAGATGAAGCAATCAAAGATGATCATTGGATAAAAGCAATGAAGGAAGAACTTTGATAGATAATTAAAAATCATACATCAGAATTAGTTCCTAGACCTAAGGACAAAAATGTGATTGGCCCAAAATGGGTGTTTAGAAATAAAATGAATGAACATGGAGAAGTAATAAGAAACAAATCAAGACTTGTATGCAAAGGTTACTCTCCGCAAGAAGGAATTGACAATGAGGAGACATATGCACTTGTACCCAGAATGGAAGCAATTAGAATGTTCCTAGCATATGCAACAAATAAGAATTTTAAGGTATATTAGATGGATGTTAAGTTGATGTTAAGTTAGCATTCTTGAATGGAGAACTTGAAGAAGAAGTTTCAATTGAGCAACCAGAGGGTTTTCCTTTGATAGAAGAGAAGGATATGCTTTGCAAACTAAAGAAAGCCTTGTATGGATTAAAGCAAGCACCAAGAACCTAGCATGCAAGGTTGGATAAATACTTAACAAATCTTGGATTTGCTAAAGAAATAGTAAAAAAATAACTTGTACTTGAAAGAAATAGAAGATGGTTTGTTGATAATTATTATATTTGTTGATGACATCATTTTTGGAGGAAATGATGAAGCCAACAACAAATTCTTAGAAGATATGAAGAATGAGTTTGAGATAATCATAATAGGAGAAATGAATTTTTTCTTAGGATTGAAAATCATTCAGAACAAAGAAGATATCATTATTTCTTAGACCAAGTATTTGAAAAATTTACTAAAAAGATTCAGTCTAGAAAATTGTAAACCTATTGGAACTCCTATGGTAATTGGTCACAAGTTATCAAGCAAGGATGAGACACCTACTATTGAACAAAAGAAATATAGATCAATGATTGGAGGATTGTAGTATCTAATTCATAGCAGACTAGATATAGCTAATGCAGTTGGAATTGTGGCAAGATTTCAGGCTGATCCCAGAGAATATCACTTTGTAGTAGTAAAGAGGATATTCAAATATCTGAAAGGGACATCAGATTATGGCATTTGGTATGATAGAAGAAATGATTTCAAACTTTGAACTTATATAGATGTTGATTGGGCTAGAGATAGGGATGATAGAAAAAGCACCAATGGTGTAGTATTCTTTCTTGGTGGAAGGCTTGTTTCTTGGCTTAGCAAGAAGCAAGATTACACCTCACAAAGCACTGTAGAGGCAGAGTATATTGCAATAGAAAAAAACTATAATCAAGTCATATGGATGAAGGAGATGATGAAAGTTATTGGAGTTACATTCAAAAACGTATTATCATTTACTATGATAACACAAGTACTATTAACATGTCTAAGAATCCTATTTTGCATTCTAAAACTAAGCACATAGCCATAAAGTATCATGTGTTAAGAGAGAAAGTTGCAAAGAAAGAAATCAAACTGGTGTACATCAACACTAAGGAATAGATTATAGACATTTCACAAAGGCCTTACCAAAGGATACATTTGAGTACCTAAGAGGCATGCTTGGGGTTATGCCCCTACCTAGTTCAGAGTAGAAAATGCAAAAGTGCATCAATCTAGGGTACATAGCACCATTGTTAGACTAGACTGAATGTTGATGCTTCCTCTATTGGGGAGTATCTATGATAAAAAAAGTCAATCAAGGACTCTTGGTAATTGATATTTGATATGGAACAGTGTCTTTAGACACTAGTGTTGTCTATAGAGTAATATACAAAAGTTATAAAGCAATAGACCGACTTGTGGTCATGCTGATAGATTATTGTACTATCTTTAACATTGATGTCAATGGGGGAGAGAGTGATATGAAAAACATTAGAGAAAACATTGGAGAGAGTTTGTATCATGGGAGAGAAGTGTTGTAATAAAATATTTGCATGAAGCAAGATTTGATTGATGAAGAGACTTGTTGGTATTCTAGAACTAGATGTTTTTCATCTATGTTGCCATTAATGCCAAAGGGGAATATTATTAGCATGTATCTAGATGCTATCAAGGAGTATTGCATAACATTGTTATGATGTATTTATAACTATATTTTTCATTGATGACAACATAGTAATGAGTTTGTAAAAGACTAATAGAGCAGCAAACTGTTATTTTTGTATTAAGGACAATACATTGTGTATTTGCTTATGTGTAGTTACCAACACATACTACTGCATGTATTTGTCACATGGGAAAGTGTGTAGAACCTGAATTGATAGTGTATAGAAGATATTGATGATTTACAAAGAACCACATAGAAACAGAGCATTAGGAAAATAGTTTCTATTGTATGATTGATATATAGTATTGTATTTGAAATGAAGGGTTGCGCAGTTAACTGGAGGTCATACACTAACCATTGATTACATCAGCAAGTGTATAGGCACAAAAGTCACATGTGTGAAAATTTGTGTATAACTATGAGCTGAAAACATTAATTAAATATGTATTTTATTTAATTAATTTGTGGTAAAGTGTGAAAAATGACTCAAGGACTTAATTTTGAGTGTGGCATAAAGGAAAGATATTTTCCAATTCTTAAATATTATGGATGAGATCGATGAGTAGAGGTGAATTGCAAATTATGAAGTAGTAGAGCAGAGGTGAATTGTAAACTGTGAAGTAGTAGAGCAGAGTGATTTATAATTCATGTAAGTGACCTTAAGGGTTACTATTAATGGTTTTAGAATTCTAGATCTGATTGCATGATCTAAAGGTGAAGAAGTCTAACATACTGGATAGAGGAAGAAATAGAAGAATGTCTCACATCTATTATTTTAAAAGTAATAGTATCGAGATCGATTAGACAGTGGGTTCATTGATCTGATCCTGAAGCTTTTTGGATAGTGGGTTCAACTATCTTTTACCACTCCTAATAGAGTTGGAATCTCTTAACAAGGATTCAAATTGTCCTAATAGGGTCTCTTTGTACTAAGTTTTTTAACAAGCTCCTAACAGGGTCTATCCTCTAAAAAGGATTATTCATATTAGTACATTCTTTTGTGGGCATCATTCCCACCAGGCTTTTCCGTCTAATCAAGGGTTTCCCTAGTCAACATATCTAGTGTATTTGTGTATGCACATCTCTTTTGATTGCTTTTTACTTTGATGGAATAGTTGAAATTTCTTAGTAAAGGTTTTAGATAATTATATAACTAATGAACCCCCCGGAACTTATCTAAACACACCCGGCTTATCTAAAAGGCAGTCTGCATGCAGGGGCAGATCCTACAATCTATAGGCCCTACTATTCGGCTGCGGCAGAATGCTCGACCGGTGGCCTTAGAATAGTAGGCTGTTCTCGCCAAACTATATTAGTAGTTGAGTCAATAGAACTTTAGCCTTCACTGCCATAGAATTGTAGGGGCACCGCCCTACCATTTTATAGGGAAGATAAAGGATGTTCACCTATTGGTGGATTATTATTTCTAATAGGTCCATCCTCTAACAAGGAATATTTATATTAGTACATCATTTTGAGGGTAACATCCACACATGGAGTTTCCCTCTGATCAAGGGTTTCCCTAGTTAACATATCTGGTGTCATTGTGCATGAGTATCTTGTTGTGGCTTCTGATTATATTTCTCATATGGTTAAGATATAATAAGGTTGATAATTGTGATAATAGTTGGATAACTGATTCACCCTCCTAGTTATATTGGTGGACTATGTATTCTAACAATTGGTATCAGAGTGTCAAGTACTAAAAGGAAAATCTCAATAGCTTTGGAGTCAACTTTGACACCTAGAAAGAGAAGATGAAGACTTATCTTCTATGTATAGGTACAAGATATTGGCTTTTGACAAAAGTTAACAACAATATTGTGGAAGAAGCCAAGCTTGAAGAAAGCAGTGAAGAAAGAGTTCTATTCATGCGCAATATGAGAGCTAGAGAAGCCTTACTATTAGCTCTTCCTAATAATGAATACAATTAGGTAAAGTCACTAGATACATCTCATCCAATTGTGAAAGCTTTAGAATCTACTTTTAAAGGCAATACACATACAAAAATGATAAGATTGCAAAATTAAATATGGTCATTTCAAGATGCTAAAATGATGGAAGATGAATTCATAAGAAGTTATATTGTTAGGATATCTAAAATTTTTGTAGGAATCAATTCATATGGTGGATCTAGGGAAGAAGATGAATTTGTATAGGAGATCTTGAAAAATTTAACACCACCATTCAAGAAAGTAGCACACATGATTGAACTTTTGATACCCTATACTAATAAGTTCACCAGGGAAACTATGCTTGGAAAATTGAAAGAAACGTAATCAAGTTTAAGATATTCTTGAGAATGGATAAGATTCAAGAAAAATTTTAGTGCCTTAAGTGTTCATCAATGTCTATCTAGAAGTGAAAGCACTCATGAATATTTCTCTAGCAGCAGTAGAACCAAATCTAATGAAGATAAGAAGATTGTAGAAGCTATAGAACTTAATTTAAGAAGAGAACCAGATGGTAAGAATATACTTAAATGTTGGACTTGTAATGAATTTGGTCATTATCAAGGAAAGTTTAAGCCTAGAAGACCTAGAAATTGTTTGTACCAAAATGAAGATGACAAAACTAAGGAAAGAGTTTAGAGTGAAAGTTATGGTGAGCTAGGACTTGTAGCTATTAGAGAAGATGATCTTGACATAGAAATTGGAGAGGAGAAAGCTCTAGTTTCTCAAGTTGAAAAGAAATTTGATTGGATATGATTCAAGAGCATCTTGAATCAGAAAATAAATGGGAAAATAATTTTGTTTTTGTTTGTTTTTCAAAAAAAAAGAGAAAGAAATTATTTTAAAAAATTATGGAGAGAGAAAGTGAAAAAAATTAGAAGGAAAAAAAATTTAAATAAATAAATAATGGAGAAAAGAGGGGAAAAGCACTTAATAAGTGGCATTATTTAATGTAACTTACTAGGCCTACTTGTGTGTTATGCATATATTTAATGTAAGGGTTTATTTTAATTTGTGGCTAGGCCAACTTGTGCCTTAGTTGGGTATAAGTAGAGGGTTTTGTGGAGTCTTTTATTCATTCATTTTGTTGAGTGAGTCATAAAGAGTATGGGATCTAGCTTGGAGAAGAGCATGGAAGATGGAGTAGCTAAGTGAGAAAAAAAATTTAGAGTGTGTGGATAGAGCACCAAATGTAAGGTAGTTTACATTTGGATCTTGGATAAAGTTTGAGAAGGGCTTGGGAAACAAGGATATTGCTTGGTGGGCTTGTGAGCACAAGTTTAGATTCTCCTTGGAGGTTTCTACCAGAGTGTGGATCTAGACTACCTAGTGTTTGGGTTGGATCTTAAGGAATCTTGCAAAATTACTATTGTAACTAATTATATATTTGGTCATAACTCGGAAGGCCTTATAGTTGGGAATGTTGATGTAAATTTTATAAAGACAATTGACATTATTTTGGATCTAAATATCTATGTTATTTTTTAATCTTTCATGGTTTTGTTATTTGTTGGGGGCTAGGACATCTCCCTTGAGGATTTTCCTACCTTGCACTACATTAAGATAATAGAAAATGGACATGTTTGGTGATATGAACAAGTTTTTTAAATTCAAGAATCATTGTAGTGGTATCATTAGACTTAAAAACAATGGCCTATCACATTACAGGGATAGGATCTATTACTCTTGATGGAAGGTATAATAGTGATGATGTTTACTATATTGATTGTTTAAAGCATAACCTGTTGAGATTTGGACAATTGGTAGATAAAGGTTATCATTTTCAATTTACATAGAAGACCTAAATTATCAAAGATAAAGATGGTAAGTTGATTTTAATAGGTACAAGATATAGAGGTAATGTATTTTAGTTTAATCCCACTGAGATGACATGTTTGGTCACTAAATTGGATAATAGTTGGTCATGGAATAGGAGGATTTATTACATAAACTTTGATAATATTGTGAAGGTTAATAGCACATTTCTAGTTAGAGATTTTCCTAAGATTATGAAGCCTACTAATGGTGTCTACCAATAATCTATCATGGCTAAATAGAAGAAGATAACATTTCCCAGTTAAAAGTTCACTACTATTGAGGAGCTAGAGGTTGTTCGCATAGATCTAAGTGAGCCTACTAGGAAAAGAGGATTCTACAGAGAAAGGTATTTTATGATTTATTTTGATGATCTCACTAGCACAATGTGGGTAGAATTTCTTAAAGAGATATCTAAAGCATTTGAGAAGTTTACAATATTTAAGAATAGAGTTGAGAATGAATCTGGTGTTAAGATAAAATGTTTAAGATTAGATATAGGAGGAGAGTTTATCTCTAAAGAGTTTAACATGTTTTGTGAAGAAAATAGAATTAAGAGACAATTATCTTCACTCAAGACTATAGAAGTTGAGAAATTCAACTTTACAGACCTTCAAGAACACCTACATGCAAATATCCTGTAATGAAGAGAAGCCAGAAAATGGAAAAAGCAGAGCTTAGAAGTGCTCAGAAATGTGAGAGAAAAAAATGTATTGTAAGTTATGAAAACAAAATATAAAAGTTCAACCTTTTAAGGTGAACAAAACCGTAAAGGAAAGAAAGCTGGGTTTGCACAATATAATTAATATAAAATATTAATTATATGCACCTAAGAGAGCTAAAGCACCTAGAGTAATAAATAATTTACTCTAACACCCCTCCTTAAGTGAAGCTTAGGAGGAAGCTAACCTAGCAAAGCTATGAAAGTACGAAAAATGGGTCCCTGCAACAAGGCCTGATCAAGTACCCAATACAAGGAAATCTCTGTGAACCAGAGACAAAGGAGAAAACGTAGTTGGAAAAACCCCTCTCCAAAAAGAGATAGAATAAACATGTTGAAAAATAAAAGAACAAAAATTTTATGGCTCAAGAGACTCTCTCAAAACCAGAAAAAACCCCCCCATGAGAGAGAGATGAGACAGAAAAGCCCCCCCAAGAATGATGAAGTCCTGTAGAAATAAACAAACCAATGGAACTCCAATGTGGACGAAACAAGGGCACAGAACAAGGAAACCACTAAATGACAGGAAGGCCTAACTAATGCTCAAAGGAGTAGACATGAGGATCTTGAAAAGGAATCCCCAAAGCAAGTGTGTTGACACTGTCATGAAAGAGGAGATGAACGTCCTCTATCTGCAACAAGTGGTCTTGAAGGCTCAATGAGTGGAGCTAGAGAGTCCGACAGAGTTGAAGAAGAAAAGACTTCAACGCAATGAGGTGTGGTGATCTCAGGAACAATACAAAGGTTCATGTGTCCTGACTGCACCACATGATGGAGATGGTGGACCAAACTATGAGAAGGTGTAGAGACAGGTGGTATAATCAACTATCCCTGAAGCAATAATGCCTTCTATTGCACTATCTCGAATGTAGATTGAATCTGTAGTGAACTCAATTGTCTTCCCTGATCCACTGTGTGTAATCTGATACATTGAGAGAAGGTTTGCAAAGAGAGATAGAACATACAAAACATCATGGAATGTGCCATCCTGAATGCAAACTAAACCTTTCCCACAGACTGTTAGAGTAGTGTTATTCCCCATGAGAATATGAGGAATCGGAGAAGGCTCAATAGAGGAGAAGACCTCTTGAGAAGATGCCTTATGGTGAGAAGCACCGAAATCCAGTATCCAAGGGACCTGGGAAGGGAAGGAAATGGAAGCCCGTAATGCATGACCCTATCCAAAATTTGGTGAAGATGTTGAAGAGGTGGAAGAAGACTGAAAAGCAGACCGCTGTGAGGTAGAAGAGGATGGAGATGAAATAGAGCTCTTTTGAAGAAGGGCTTGCAAATCTGCAATCTGCTCTCATAGCCATCAAATATCTTCTAAAAATAATGTGCTTCATTATGAGCTCCTTTCTGACAATAGGAACAAGAAGGAGTCTTAGTCTTCTTTTTCTCCTTCTTAGAAGGGTGGATCAGTAGAGTGTTGAGAAGAGGAATCAGATATCTACTTCGGCTTCTACTCATGTGTATCCTTGGCAAGTAATGCCTATGATGGTGAACCTGTAAGTGAATCCATCTAAGTGAACTTGGATTGCTCATGAGTTAACCTATCACAGAAAATCTCAAAAGAGGGCATCTGATGTCTGTTACCCAAGGCATCCATAGTGGAGTAGAAAGTAGAAGAAAAGATTTGATACTGTCCTCGCAACTTTGAGAGTATCAAAAAAATACACTCATCATCTATTTTGTTTCTACCACATCCTTGCAAAACTATGCGCAAAGATTTGAACTTCATCAAGAAGTCCTCAATTGTGGAAAAGTTGTCAGGTGTCAAAGAAGTCAACTCTGCATCAAGTTGAAGTGCCCAAAACTGATTCACTTGGCCAAACAAAGTCTAAAATTTGAGCCAATAAGCCCGTGGAGTGGTCAAACCATCTAAACAAAACAGTAGACTATCAGAGATGTTCAGTGCAATCAAACCCATGGCTTCATCCATTTTGTTTTTGTGTTGAAGAACCTCATAAGGGCATGTAAGAGCTGGTTGGTTCGCATTGAGATAGGACCATAAGCCTCTTGACATGAGAAGCCTGGTCATTTGTGTCTTCTAGGTGTGATAGTTATGCGGCATGAGCCGGATCATAGAAGGATCTGACATTGAGAGAAAGAAAAGATGGAAGTAGAAGGGTCTAATTTTGAAGCAAATTACAGAATAGAAAATGCTCCCCCCCACAACGAATAAAAAATATCCCTTAAAACCAAAGCAACAACTATGGAAAAACACAAAAATCCAGAAAAGAACCTAGAATCCAGATGCAAAGAAGAGGAAAATAGAAGCCTCTACTTCAATGCCAAATTTGGAAGCTCAAATGAACTCAAAATCACATGAAACTAGCACCATTGTCTCCGTCTCTGAGTCAGCTTTCCGACGCTTCTTTTTAATCGCAAAAATACATATGTACGACCTCCAGAGGGGGAAAAAAAATTCCTAGATGCCCTGAGGCCAAAAATAGCAATTTTTTAATGTATTTTGACTGTAAATGGCCTTCCGGATCCAATGGCGACGTCCATTGGAGCCCAAAGTGCCCCAAAAAATTTTCCTTCACCCTTTTGAAAAAAAAAACTCTGAAAAAGCTGGGGTTTTTTACTGTGAGTTGTGGCTTTGAGAATCTTCAGACAAGGAAGCAGTAGGATAGCTCTAATACCATGTAGAAGTTGAGAAATTCAACTTCATAGACCCTCAAGAACACCTACATGCAAATATCCTACAATGAAGAGAAGCCAAAAAATGGAAAAAGCAGAGCTTAGAATTTCTCAAAAATGTGAGAGAAAAAAATGTATTCTAAGTTATGAAAACAAAATACAAAAGTTCAACCTTTTAAGGTGAACGAAACCCTAAAGGAAAGAAAGCTAGGTTTGCACAATATAATTAATATAAAAATATTAATTATATGCACCTAAGAGAGCTAAAGCACCTAGAGTAATAAATAATTTACTTTAACAAAGACCCCTTAGAAGAATGGAATAGTAGAAAGGAGAAACAAATCAGTATCAAAGGAAACAAGAGCTATGATGTTTGAGAATGATATATCCAAGACATTTTGGAGAGAAGCAGTCAATACAACAATATACACCATGAAAAAAGTATAGATTAGAAAAGGTATGAATAAAACCCTTTATGAATTATGGTTTGGTCATAAACCTTCAATAGAGTATTTCATAATCTTTGGAAGAAAGTGTTAGATAAATATAGATGATGATGTTGGTAAGTTTGATCTAAGAAGTGATGAGGCTATGTTCCCTGGTTACTCATTCACAAAACAAAGCTTATAGATATTTTAATCATAGAACCAAGATAATAGTTGAGTGTACAAATGTAAAATTTATTGAAAAGTTCAGATATAAGGAAAAGATGATGGATTATAATTCCGATGAAGAAGAAGAAAATATTGCAATTGTTAGACGTAATGTAGAAGTTTTCTTTGAGACACACAAATGTGCACAATGATGTACAAAATGCTGATCAAAGAGGATAACATGATCTAAAAAGAGACAGGACATAAGAGTTGAATTAGAAACTCCTACATCTAATAGGAACATTACAAAGAATCACCCAGCAGAGAATATTACTAGAAGAAAAGACAAAGGAGTGATGACAAAGAATGTAGTTAATGAAGAATTATGTTTGATTTCTCAAGTTGAACCTAAGAGTGCAAACTAGGCATGCAAAGATGATCATTGGATTCAAGAAATAGAGGAAAACTTAGATCAAATTGTGAAGAATGAGACATAAGAATTGGTTCCTAGACCTAAGGACAAAAATGTTATAGGAACCAAATGGGTATTCAAAAGCAAGATGAATAAACAAGGAAAAGTTGTAAGAATTAAAGATAGACTTGTATGCAAAGGATATTCACAAAAAGAAGGAATAGATTAGGAGGAGACATATGTCCCTATAGCTAGAAAGGAAGTAGTGAGAATGTTCTTGGCTTATGCATCAAATAAGAAATTTAATCCTTATCAGATGGATGTCAAATTAGCTAGATTTCAAGATGATCCTAAGGAGTATTATTATACAACAATAAAAAGGATATTCATTTGTAAAGTATAAGAGAAGTAACTAAGAGGGGAGGGGTGAATTTGTTACTACTAAAATAAATCCCAGATCCCTTTGGATGTTAGCTAAAGAAAACTCTAAAATACTAATACTCAATATGAATTAATTTTGCAAATCATAAGATGTTATCAGTGATTGCTTTATCTTAATTTCTAGCAAAAAATAAAAAAGCACAAACATGTATGACACCAAGATTTAACATGGAAACCCAATTTGGGAAAAAACACCAATTGTAAGTAGTTACTAATTTTCACTATTCTAAAGTGAGCCCTATTAGAAACCAACCTTGTTAAAGGTTAAAAAACACACTGTTAGGTGTGACCAAGTGTTAAAGGATTTAATCACCCTATTATGAGTGGCCTTGTTAGAGGTCTTGAGACAATTCAATAGAACTGCCACCTTGTTAGAGGATTTACAAATGGTTGTTAAACCAACTATGTTTAAAGATTTAGATCACTGCTACAATGGTTAGAGACTAACAATGAAATGACCTGATTGACATGCAACTAAATTGTTGATTACAAATCTCTATTTTGACTTATACTTAATCCTTTCTAATCAAATATAGATTTTTTGCTCCACAAGGATATTCTGCTTATCCTTCAAATTCACTTCCTCTCTTCATCCCTTACAATTCATTCATAACATCTTGCACGCTTTGATACTTATATCTTTCATATTGTCAATTTGGCTCAAATACAACTTAGAATAATTAATATTCATCATCATAGTCAGCTAGAACTAATAGATAACTCAATTGATCTTAATATGTCAAAATAAGAAAATCCTTCATTAGTTGAGAAGTGATTTCTTGTGTTAACCAATAGAAGCTTAATTAACAATGCAAACCTATGAAAATCCTTTGATAACTAAGTGAGCTAGGTTAGCACTAGTTCCATCCAAATTTCTTTCATTAATCAAGTGAGCTTAGTTAACATTCATCTTCTACATGTTTCTCTTTGATTGCCAAGTGGGCTCGATAGACTCTACTTTATAAACTAGGCAACCATACGAACACTCAGTAGACACAAACAATTGTCTGCACTATCCAAGTGAGCTTGACATGCACTAATTGACAATGATATGACCTTTTTGTAACATCAAAGATAATACATAATTAATGAATTGTATCCAACAATCTCCCTCTTTGGCATTGATGGAAACACAACATGTCATAATACAACAAAATGTTGAGAACAAGACTCCCAGTGTCAAAAAACTTCTATCTACAACAATCTTCTACCAATTTTATCTGTAGAACTTTCTCCATTTTATAGTAGACTTCACCTTCTTCAGAATGACAAACATTTCTTAGAGATATGATAGTAAACTTCTCCCTCTTTGATAACACATGCCAAAGACATAAATACTACTAATATCAATGTACCTTAAGTGCTGATCGATTTGCAATATGTCCTTGTTAATATTGCATCAACTAATTGATCTTCAACTTGCTTTGGTTGTTGTATCACTAAGCTTCATTTAGTGAGCTTTAGATAGGGGAATGACCCCTAGCTTACCTCTTAGATACAAAAATGCATCCTTAGGTAATGGCTTGGTGAATATGTCTACAATCTATTCTTTTGTAATCACATATTCCAATCTAACTTCTTTATCTTGTAGAAATTCTCTTATGAAATGATATTTTATAGCACTGTTCTTTGTTTTGGAATGCATCACTAGATTCTTTGATATATTGATTGCACTAGTGCTATCACAATATATGACTACTGGATCTTTGATCTCTACCTTCATTCCTTCCAAAAGTTGTTTGAACCAAAAAATGTTAGAACAATTGACTATTGCTACCATATATTCTACATCTATTGTGGACTGAGATGTACAACTTTGTTTCTTACTCATTCGAGATACCAATCTTTTACCATAGAAGAATGCTCCACCACTAGTGCTTTTTCTATCATCAAGACTTTTTGCCCAATCAACATCAGTAAACACCTTTAATTCTAGATTGCCTCCAAGTTTGTACCATAAGCCATAGTCTTTAGTACCTTTTAGATATTTCAAGATTGTTATGATTGCCATCATATGGTTTTCTCTAGGATTTGTTGAGAATCTTGCCATTATCCAACTACTAAGGGAATGCCAGGCCTTGTATGTACTACATACTATAATTTCCCAATCATTGATCTATATAAGGTATAATCTACTTCTTTGGAATCATCATTTTTGGAGAGCTTATGTCTAGTATACATGGTGGTTCCAAATAGTCTTGAATCTTTCATTCCAAACTTTTTCTGTATCTCCTTGATATACTTAGATTGTGTGATGTAGGTACCATTTTTGCTCTGTTGTATCTATAATCCAACAAATTTTTTTATCTCACTAAACATGGACATCTCAAATTGCTTACTCATTTCTTTCATAAATGGTTTGCATAATTCATCACTCCCTATGAATAAGGTACCATCAAAAAATATTTTTGCCAACACAATCTTCTTGTTTGGTCCTTCCTTGATATATAGACTACTGTTATCATTTGTTCTTTGAAAACCAATCTATATCAAATAGTTATGTAATCTTTCATACCAAGTTTTGGGAGCTGGTTTGAGACCATATAGTGCTTTGTGTAATTTGTAGACCATGTTGCTTTTGTTAGGATCTACAAAATCTTCGAGCAGTTTAATGTAGTCTTCCTTGTCAAGAATTCCATTCAAGAATGCAGATTTAATATCCATATGATATACTTTAAATCCTCTAAGAGCTTCTTATGCAAGTATATTTCTAACACCTTCCAATCTTGCAATAGGGGAAAAAATTTCACCATGATCAATACCTTCTTCTTGGGAATAACCTTTACATACCAATCTGTCTTTCTTTCTAGATACTTTTCCATCTTCATTCAGCTTATTTCTAAATACCCATTTTGTATGAATTACATTTTTATCCTTAGGCCTAGGAACAAGAGTCTAGGTTTTGTTCTTCTCTATCTCTTCATTCATAGCTTCAATCCAACTTTCATTTTTGAGAGCATCTTTAACATTTCTAGGTTCAAATTTAGAAAGTAAACATGTACCTTTTAATTTACTTCTTGTCATTGTTCCATCTAATTTGTCTCCAATGATTTGATTAGGTGCATGATGCCTTCTAACATATCTTGCTAACACAAGCGCTTTAGGCTTTGAATGAATTCCATTGTCTTTAGTATGAACTTCAACTTCAAGCTTAGGTCATTCTGTCTATGGCTCAGGTCCATCAAACTCAACTTGAACTAGCTTTGTAGCATCTGAACATGATTTAGTTTGCACTGCCTGCAACTCGATAATCATTAGAGATTTAAGGAACTTAGGAGATGAAGTCTCCTTTATTTCAAATAGATTTGACAGGGTATTAGGTTCATATAGAAAAAATTTCTTGAATCCTCTGGCTGCTTTTTTCTTTCTTCTTCACTCTTTTCTGCAAACTCATCAATTCTCACATGTGCACTTTCCATAATCTTATGACTGGATAAATTCAAACATTTGTATGCTTTACTTCTACACGAGTATCCTAAAAATATGCCTTCATCACCTTTTACATTTTCAAGATATAACATTTGCTACCAAATACTTTCAAGTAACTTACATTTGGTTTGTATCCATACCATAGTTCATAGGGAGTTTGGTTTGAGCCTTTCTTCAACTAAATTTGGTTCAAACTATGAATTGCAATGTTGATAGCTTACTTCCAGTATTTGATAGCAATGTTCTTTTCTATCATTAGTTTCCTTGCACAATCTATGATGGATCTATTCCTTCTTTCAGCTATACAATTCTACTAAGGTGTACCAAGGACCTGTACTTGTCTTTTGATTCCTCTTTCAATACAAAAATTATTGAATTCATTTGAGATGAATTCACTAGCTCTATCTAATCTTAAACACTTCAATCTCTTTCTAGTTACTTTTTCTACTCTTTCTAGATACCATTTGATTTTTTTAAAAACTTCTAATTTTTCTTTTAGATACATCACAATCATCATTCTAGAATAATCATCAACAAAAGGAATGAAAAAAATTTCTCCACTTTAACTTTCTATTCCAATGGGTGTACATAAGTCAATATGAACAATTTTCAAGACTTCTTTTGACTGATAGTTTTTGCTCTTAAAACTATTTTTTCCCATTTTATTAATCTGGCAATTTTTATACAAACCAACATCATGTTTCTTCAAACTAGGAATACCTCTTACTCTTCTAAGTTTTCTTATCTTGACCATATTATCAAAGTTTACATGACATAGTCTCCTGTGCCATAACCAACTTTCTTCTACTTGAGCAATAAAACATGAGCATTCACCAAGATCAAGATAAAAATAGATTACCTTTTGTTTTCTTGTCTGATCCAACCAGATTTCCTTTTTCATCCAATAGTTTAGCCTTGCCATTCATGAATTCTATCTTGAACCCATTTTTGTTCAACTATGCTACACTTAGTAGAATATTCTTTAGTCCTTCAACCCAATAGGCATTATCACATATAAGTTCATTGGTTAATGAGATATAACCTTTTCCTTTTATGCAACAATGTTCATTGTTTTCAAATCTTACACTACCTCCATCATAGTATTCAAAATGTTCAAATTTTGTTTTGTCTCTAGTCATGTGATGTAAAAAACCACTATCTATAATCCATGTGTCATTTTTCTAACATGAGAAATAAGTACTATCTTATCTCCTTCATTATCAAATTCATCTTTTACAATAATATACACTATTTCATCTTCACTACATTATTAGAATCTTTAGCCATAAAACAAATTTTCTTACCTTTGCCCTTGTACGTTTTGTGACTTTTGAATTCCTTCTTGCCTTTGTACTTGTGGGATTTCTTCTCATCCTTTCTTTCTCTATTTGAACACCTCGTAGCAATATGACTAATTTCTTCACAAGAAAATAGATTAGAGGAATTTTGCCTTTGTACTTTCCTCTACCTTTCAAATATTTCTTTGCAAGTAGAGCTTTAACAATTTAAAGATCACTATCAGAACTTTCTTTAGTTTCTTCCTCACTTCCTGATTGATTTTTCCTTAACTTCAAGCTCTTTTTCTTAAATGAGATTTTGGCTTCAAATGTAAACTCAATATTTTTGGAAACAAGAACATAGTTATCATAGTTATCTAGTTCAAAAGTTGTCAATCTTCCAACTAGAGCATCCAAGGTTAATTTTTTATTTGGATCACATCTCATTTCTTGAATAGTAGACACTCTAATTGCATAGATAGGAATAAGAATTCTAAGTACCTTACAACAATTTCCTCAATGTCTCCTCTGAATGCTTTGATTGCACTTACACTAGCCTTGATTCTTTCCACATATTTTGTAATATTTTCATCTTCTCTCATTCTCATTTGGTCAAAATATTCTATGAACCTTTTTGCTTTGGCTCTTCTTACATTGTCATCTCCTCCATAGATATCTTTAAGTGTGGTCCACATTTCATGAGTAATTTTACAATCTTTTACCTCATCAAATTTAGTATAACTAAGAGCAGATGCAATATCAATTATCGTCATGTAATGGTTCTTCTTCTCAACAATATCTTTAATTGATAATGTTTCGGTGGGAGTTTTTTATTCAATATCAAGATACTTGCAATGTGAATTACTTATGGTAGCTAGATGTAGCCTCATAAGTCCTTGCCATGATGTAAAATTATCTATGTTGAGTTTTGGAATCTCTCTTTTATAAGACATCCTGATCTTTAGCTTAGGTCCTTGAAACCTTCTCTACAAGCACCAAAAGCTCTAATACCAATTGTTGGAAGTATAAGAGGATTGATTGAGAGGGGAGGGGTGAATCAATTACTAATAAAATAAATCCCAAATCCCTTTGCATGTTAGCTAAAGAAAACTCTGAAATACTAATACTTGGTATAAATTAATTTTGTAAATCATAATATGTTATTAGTGATTACTTTAGCTTAATCGCTAGCATAAAAGATAATAGAATGAACACATATGACAAAAAGATTTAATATGGAAACCCAATTTGGGAAAAATCACCTATTGGTGCTCAAAATTGTAGCCCTGATTTTGAGCACCATTGAAAAAATCAAGCCATTTTTAAATGCTTTTTAATGCATGTGTACTCAGTTGCCCATTTGAAGCATAAGAGGTGTTTAATATTTCTAACACCTTGCATTCAGTATGTCTATGTGTTTCATGAACATAAATTTCCATTCCAAATCATTTCGTGAAGTCTCATTTTGAGCAATTGTCAAATTCGCACTTTCACCAAGTGTCAAACAATGACAGGAAGCCATGGTTTCCTTTGACTATCTTTAACCCATTTATGTTTCATGACTCGCCACTTTAGAAAATTTTAATATACATACCTGAGAGCCTATGTTTCAAATTTTGAGTTGTTTCGAATTTGTTTGACTAGGTTTTGAATCCCTTAAAGTTGGTAGTTTACTAATGTCATGTTGATCCAATTAGTTTTGAATTCTAGAAGGCCCTATTTGACAAGTTATAATTTTCACCTAGTTGACCAAAATGCTAAAATTCCTTTTGTGTTGCATTTTAGAGGTCAAAGACATGCTATGTTTCAATTTTGAGCATATGATGAATATGTTTGATCAGTTTTCAAATGTGATTCCAAATGCAATTTTAACTTTTTACTAGTGTCAAGAACTGCAGATTTGTTGGAACCCTTGTTTGTGATGTTATAACATGAAATCTATGATAGGTGAGACTAAATTGATTGTACCACTCTGTTGTACTCCAAAAAAAAATTAACTATGTCAATTTTCAAATCTTGATGAATCTATCTACACACTTTCCTAGGTCCATTCCATTTGCAAAAAATGTTTTTCTGCTATTGTTTTCAGTCTGCAAATTTTAATAGCCCACTTTAACCGTTTGCCAAATGCATCGTATGATTCATCATGACCCCAAATCATAGATTTATATTTTTCTCATGATAGTGAACCAATATCCCAGTTTTTGTCCCCCCAAGTGTCAGACTGCCCAATTTTCAAAGACAATTCTGAATGCAATTTATTATTTTTTGACTTGTTTTCTTGCAGGCAATTCTGAAAGGGCAAATTTTTCAGTCAATATCTTTTGACCCCAAATTCTTCATGAGATGAGATTCTACAGGGTGTAAGTTTGTGGAATAGAGAATTAGTATGTTCAATTTTAGAGCCCAATCAGATGTTCCAGACAATTTTTAAAGCCAACCAACAGGCCTTGTTAATAGAAAGCCATAGTTTGCAGATAAGTGGTAAAATGAGTTTTAATGATGTTTCAATGATGGATTTTGATTCAAATCAATGCCAGATAATCAATGGGCTAGTTTGAAGGTTCAGTTGTTCATAAACAATTTTTTTTAGCCAGACCCACTTTGGGGCTCAACTAACTCCATTAAATTGATAGTACAAGTGTTCACAACAAGAAATGGATATTGCATATTGCTAAAGAAATAGCTTCATTGGTGACAAATATTCCTTTAGAGTTGGAATCCAGCAAACATGTTTGAGTGGATCCTATTTACTATTCAGGTGTGGACATACTTCAAGTGTGAATGATTTTGTCACTAGTTGCATGCATGCCACATGCAAACTTTGCTTGAAGTCTTAGGTGGAGAAATCAATCAAAAGATTAGTACCCTAATATGAGGCCATCGAAATATAATTGCAATACCTTGATCAAAGGTGTGGGGTAGAGCTCAAGACAACAGACTTACTCAATTTACTTGACATTGATACTATCAAAAACTATGAAAATTGCTTGGGGAATGCAATGCAAAGCTCAAGAATTTTTTCTAACAAAGGAAAAGGTATACTCAGCATAAAAATGGCTCCTAAGAAGAAGAGAAGTAAAAATAGTAGGAAAAGAAATGTGACACAAGAGAACAACACTCATTCTAGCAAAGATACAAAAGTAGATGGGTCATATCATAAGAAGTTCACTGACTTCAAAGAAAGTTTTCCTTCAACAAAGGTCAAATCACCTATACAACCAATATCATCAGACAAGCAATTACAAATGCTAATTAAAAGCCTAAGCAACAAAGCATTATGAAAAAAGGGAAATGAAATATATTCACAAGTGTCCAATGGATGTTTTGGACCTTGCCTTCTAAGGCACAAATTAGGAAAAGCCCATGAATAATATGAAGTGGCTCTTGATTCTGCAAGCTTGAATGTTGTAACCGAAAAAGGTGAAAAAGCTTCATGCTATAAAAATTTGGGTGTAGTGAATTTGCTATGGGGAAAAGTAGAATGGAAGATCTACATGGAAGAAGAGGAGGTGGGTGAAGCTTTAAAAGCTATATGGGTTGCCAAACATCATATATCAAAGTCTCTTGAATTTTATTTATTGGCTATTCAATTTGGAGAGCTCCATAATAGCAAACCAGAGGCATGGTTAAAACAAGTAGAACATAGCATAACAAAAATCTTGGAGTGAGCAAGGATGCAGATTTTTGGACACAATATGTGGTTTGAGCCTATACTGGTTGAGCTCTATAGGTTGTTAGAAAATGTTGAGTCTAGTAGCTATTAAAGAAAAAAGAAACTAGGAACTCCTCTTTATAACATGCATGTTGAACACATTTTCAAGCAAGGAATCAAATACATTTGTAGGGAAGACAATGGAGGAATAGAAAGTGAACAGACTAGTTATGACTTACTTTAGAAAGCTATATTTGATGAAAAAGTAGTCTCTATGGAGCTTGTGTGGGATGCAATCAATTGGTATAGGCAATCCATTTTATTGATCAGAGAAAAAGATCTGGAGAATGTAGTCATGGCACTAAGCCAAATTATGATAGTATACTTGCATATCTTGAAAAATGAAAAGGGGGCACATCATACTATTTTGAGTGCACTAGAATTACCCTTGCCATCATGTGTCCATGTATAGCAGAGTCTAAATGGTTCAAATACTCGTCATTGAGTCCAAAGCGTATAAAGGGAGCTAGCTAGCATACAAGTTATGAGCAAAGAATAAATAGGAAGGCACCATGTTAGAAGTGGCCAAAAAGGGTGATAGTGGAGGTAACCTACAATTATAGTGGAGGAATTTGTAGGCCAAAAAAGGAAACTACTCATGCAAGGGAGCATTCACATAATAAAGGCAGGAAGCTGCTATATAAAGAGGACACCCATAGCTTGCGTAGGCTCCAGAGAAGCATAGAACTATAGGCGTTTAGAATATATATATCCCACATTCATCCTAGGGAAAACTTGTTTACGTGTTTAAAAACATGAACACTCAAATATCAAGTTTCTTCAAGACATGCTATTTTCAAAGGTAGTAAGTTCTCATGCGTGGGCCCATGGTCGGCTAGGCTGGTGGATGGTCAACAAAATTTTGACCTTCAAAATGCATTGAGAAAGGAAGGAAGAAATGTGGTAAGCCAACATATGCACAAAAATCAAATTTCAAACTCTTACGCTACTTTGATTGCCTCGTATGCCCGAGGAGCCAATCAAAAGACCTTATGCTCTTATGATGAAGCATGAGAGCATAATGAGAAGCTTTGAGCATATGATCGGGAGGTTGATGTTGAGATTATTATGCCCATACAAAATGAGGCCCAACATATGGGTGTAAATAAAATTTGAAAGGGGCTTGGTGCTATGTTCAAGGTCGTAAAGGCATAAAGCAAACTCCAAGTGTGAGAACATAAAGGAAATTTTGAAAGCTTCCTTTGTTACGCAAAATTGAAGGAGGTAATATTAATATATTAATGTGTAGTCGCATAAGTGCATAAGATGGAAAGCATGTGCCCTCTGGTGCTACAAGAGATGGAGATGGAGAAATTAATTAATTAATTAATTAAAAAATTCAAATGATAATGGCCCAATGGAGAGTTGACAAGTGGCATGGGCAGAGATAGGTATTAATATAAAATTGAAATTCAAAGTGATTGAATACATGATTTTTTCAAATGAAGGATATGAATAAATTTAAATGATTTATATATGTACTATATAAATTTTTAAATTTTTAATTTTTAATGCTCTGATTCAATCCAGGAGCCTGAATTTCAAACTGCTACCATGGGGGCAATTTTTGTCTAAAATAGACAATGTAGTATACCATTGGAATTGGGAAGAAGTAAATTTTCTAGATATGGGGTCATTTTTTGAGTAGATATTCACTGGTTTGAGTTATAAACAGTTTTGTGTTTTCCAAGGGATTCGAAGTGGAACGGGTAGAATTCATCATGAAGCATCAAAATTAGTTAGGAGGCAAATAAGAAGGCTTGTTGAAGTGTGAATGTGAAGAAAATCTATTCTAAAGGGTTTTCTTGGCTTTTAGAAGTCATATTTAACTAATTTTTATTTTCACCTTAAGAAAAGATTAGGCATCAAAATCAATTATGGTTCTCATCAAATATCTAAGATATTTTTGTATTTGGGAGGCCAAATGATGAGGATTTGATTTTGTAGTTGATGGGAGAGATTAGAGAGATGTTTTTAGCTTGTTGAGAAGGTTTTCCAAGTGGACACATGTCAAATGTAGATCAAATTCAGGAATTCACTCTTCTCCTATATCTTTCTTTCTCTCATCTATTGTAAAGGTTGGTTCCATTCTTTGGAGAAAACCCACTCACTACTATTATACCATGTTTTGGTTCTAGTTTTGATATTTTCTCATACTGTGACACCACACTTCCTTCAACAAATTTCTCTTGTATGAATAGTAATAGTGAAGATAAATATAGATAGTTTAGATATATTAGGTGTTTCTTTGTTTTAAATTCAAGCATATGAATGTATTATTTCAAGGAAATCAATACAAAGAACAACAAGTGTTTGAGTTTTTATTTTAGATCTTGTCTCCTTTCTCAGTGAATTTTCAATGTTTTATGATCTTTGAACAAAGAGTTGAGGTCATAGTTGCAGTCCCTTAAGGTTGTATATTGTTTCATTGTTGCTTGTAATTCAAGGAGTTATGTAAATACTTCAGAGAAATCAACAAGGTTGCAAGTTTATTGAGGATGATATCAGGTAAGAATGAGATTTGGATTGAACACAGATGTCCATTTACAAGGTGAATGGATAGATCAGATATCTAAATATATGAATAAGTATTAGGTATCCATATGTATGCATTTGATTCATAAAATTGCCCAATGGAAAAGGCATTGATTAGCTACAGGATCATTAGTTCTTACTACTACATATTAGGGGTTTTTGCTAAATTCAAATATTTTTTTGTCAAATCAATTTAGTATTTCACATTTTGTAGTGGGCTGAAAAGAAATAACCCTCACTTAGCTTATGGATTCATAGGTTATGATTTGTAGCTATCTCATTTCTATGTTACTGCATAAGTATCAAAAGATAAAAGGGTTGCATCTATAGTTATTAAGTTCAAATTTATGTTTAAATTACACTAGTACCATATGTCAAAACCTTAAGGTTAACTTGCCTAGGTCTTGCAAAGCCTAAAGTGAAGGAGTTGTGCCTTAAAGTTGTCACAAGACTACAGTCAAGTGTGTCCCTCATAGGAATTTGCTAGGTCTAGTTTCTTGGTTTTTTTCAAAACTATTAAATTAGGAGCCAACACCACCAATTGTAACTAGTTACCAATTTTTAGTCTTATGAAGTATGATCTGTTAGGAGCAAACCCTATTAAAGGTTACAAAACACATTGTTAGGTGTGACCTTGTAAAAGGATTTAATCACCCTATTAGGAGTGGCCTTGTTAGAGGTCTTGAAATAATTCAATACAACTATCACCTTGTTAGAGGATTTGTAAATGGTTGATAAAAAAACTTTGTTAAGAGATTTAGATCATTGCTACAATGGTTATTTGAGATGCAACTGAATTACTAATTACAAATCTCTATTCTGGCTTGTACTTAATCCTTTATGGTCAAATATAGATTTTCTACTCCATAAGGATATTTTTCTTATCCTTCAAATTTGCTTCCTCTCTTCATCCCTTACAATTCATTTATAACAACTTGCACACTTTGAAACCACAACTTGTCCTTATACTTATATTTTTCATATTGTCAAGTTGGATAACACAAGTAACATGTCAATCGAAGGAAAATCATGGAGGAAACATGCTAGAGTAGAAGATGAGACAAGTCTCAAGAATCTATTTTGCTATGATGAAGCCCTTCTCCATTTTAGTGGGGGTTTGCACAAGAACAACTTCTAAAACCATGGGATAATTTCTTTTATGTCATAATACAATATGTTACCATGGAGGATAGAGTCAATTTGTGTTACTATTACTGCTCTCCTAAACGATTTCCAGAACAATGATTTTTTTCCTTTCATTTTCTCCTATTATATTAAATAGAAGACTATGTATGGACCATTAGGAAGAAATGTGAGGAGGAAAAAATTACTTTTTTTATCATCAAGCTTTGACTTTCCATGTCTTTAAATTTTAAAAATGCTTTCACCCTCAAAGCCTAAGCTTGAACCCTTCACGTTTGGAAATTACTGAAAAGGGTCAAATTTCTTCCTCCCCCAAAATCAAAGATTGATGATGACCCCACTACCTTGGCAAGAAAAATCAGGAAGAGAAATATTGAAATATTGGATATTGAGAACACTAACACAATCTCTAGCAATAGAATCAATTGGTTGAGAAATATGATGATAGATAAAACCCCCATGACCACTCCTAACATGTCTATACCATAGAATTAAAGAAAGAAGTTTGGCCTAAGATCTAAACGCATGGATACTAGAAGGAATTATAGGAAGGAGGAAGAGAAAGATACTAATAGCAAGTGTAAGAATAAGGATGTCATGTAGGAGGGTTAGAATAGTCCATTCCCCTATAAGGTTTTAGATACTTTTAAAACTAAAACTATAACCAAAGATTCTAGGAAAGCTAAGAATTTTGAGGAGTGGTAAATGGTCACTTCATTGATTAGGATGGATAAATTCAATATATATACCTAGATCAAGGTCATTGGGGGTGATGAGAAAAAAAATGGTAAGGCATTGGTGGGAGACCACACTCAAAAAAAATATTCCACTATGGGAACGAATGACAAAGTGCAAGGAAATATGGAGGTGGAGAAGCTAGAGAGGTCTATTATCAACCTAATAAAAAAGAACATGGACATGGAGGATAAGTTTGATAGAGTTGTGAGTTTCTTGGTGTGAGTTATGCACTTAGTAGAGACTACCCTCTATATCATGTAGACTAACAATGATGGTACAAATTATGAAAAGGAGGTGGAAACTACCCAGTCTCTATATGGCTTTTTGGCTAATGATTGGCTTCACCTAGTCTTGGAGGACTGAAGGAGCCAGTGATTGGTTACCTCCTACTAGTGTTATTCCTACTTAGTCTTCTTCTTATAGCAATGAGTTACTTTGTTGGCCTTCAAGCTCTTTTAGGTTTCTTATATTGGACTTGTTCAATGGCCAATTTGTATCCTATGGCCAATTTTATGTAGTGTTAATACTTTCATGGTTTTTAGCAGTACTTATTTTACTATCATGGTTATGGATAGGTTGTTAATATTTAGAAAGGGGGTTGGGTAGTCTCATGGTAATGACTTCCAATAGATCTTTGGTTAATTTTTTTCTCTATTCTAGGTCAATCCCCATTTTGGCTACTTCTTAATTTCAAAAACAAATGTTTTGGCGAAAAAAGTGTTGAAGAAAGAGGAATATGTAGGAAGCCTTGGAAAAAGGGGTCCTATAACAGATATTCATTTGAATGAACTAGGTTTCAAATAAATACAATGTTTATTGGAAAAAGGTTAAAAATAAAAAATTGAAGTTTACAAAAACTATGGTTATTTCTAAAATTTATTACAAAGATAAAGTTATATTTTTTGTGGTAATTAATTAGGTAATAGGTAGAATTGAATGAAATAGAGGACTAAATAAGTGATATGTAATTTGCAAGTGAGTTTATTTATAATCAGATCATGTTCTATTGTTACTTTATAACAATTGTATTATTCTAGATAAATCCTTTGGATTAAGGTTGAGCTAATCATCATGAGTAAATCCTTTCATAGGGTGAAATTCTAATGGAATGTTTTAAAGTCCTCTAAAAAGTCTCACTCCTAATAGGGTGATTGAAATCCTTTAATCAAGGTCACATTTAACAGTGTGCATTGTAACCTTTAATAGAGTTGGCTCCTCGTAGAGCTCACTTCAGACGAGTGAAAGTTGGTAGCATGTTACCGGTGGTTTTTCCCAAATTGGTTTTCTACATAAAATCCCTATGTCAAATTATGTGAATTATTTTGTGGTATTTCATGTTTATATTTTTGCAAAGTTCATTTGACCTAGGATAGTAATATACTACATTTTGATATATTAGATGATCAATGAATGCACAAGTATTTGTTAAGTTCTAAAAAGTTTTATCTATACACTTGGACCATGGATAAATAATTCACACCCCTATTGGTTCTTCTAAAGAATTCCAACAATTGGTATTAGAGAATTTGGTGTTTGTGAAGGAAAAAGTTTGAATGTACTTAAATCTAAAGATCAAGATGTACAGAAAGGAGGTGCCCAAGTTAAACAAGGAAAACTTTCCTACATTGAAATGTTTGATGAAGTTGTATCTAGGATGACTTGGAGATTATGCACAGGAAACCATCACTAGTGAATAAGTTGTAGCAACTAGTGCCTCAACTGTTGAACAACTCAAACAGAAAAAAGGACAAAATCAAGCAATGTTAGAGATTGCATATTCCCTAAGATATTTAGAGTTTAAATTCATCAAAACATGTACCACTTTTAAAGGAATGTGGGGTGACCTAAAAAATATCTATGGAAGAGACAAGAATGTGCTAAGAGCCAAAGTAAAAAGTATAAGAGGAAAATCTGATGAGATGAGAATGCAAGAAGTTGAGACTATAGTCCAGTATTATGCAAGAATCAAAGATATTGTCAATGCAATCAAAGGATCAAATAGAATTATTAAAGATGAGACTATGAGAAACAAAGAATTAAGAACCCTACTTCCTATCTATGCTATTAGAGTTTCTACTATAAAAGAACTAAGGTGTACTCCTAGTAGCGATCTAAACCTTAAAGGACTAGTTGGTACACTCACTTCTTTTGAACTTTCCAATTTTGATAATTTCAAATTTGAGAATATACAAATTCTTCTTTCAAAGCTAAGATGACCATCAAAGAACCTAAAGGAAAGAAAAAGGTCAAGCATGTTTCTAGTGATAGTGACATAGATGAAGAAGATCTAGAACAATTTGAAGCATTTTTGGCTAGGAGATCTCACATAGGCAAAGGAAAATACAAAGGTAAGTTACCCATCATAAGTTTTAATGTCAATGAAGTTGGTCACACTATAGTAAGGTGTATTGACATCAGGGTCAAGTTCATTTATTAGTGACTCACACTTAGTCAATTGGTTAAGCTACTACCAAGCTCAAAAATTACTACTGAGCCAAGCAATCAATATAGTTTCTACCAAGTTCTATAGTTTCTACCATGTTTTAGAGTCTACATTCAATTCATGTCAAGTAGTATCTACCAAGTTGATTAGCAATAGTACTAACCAAGCTTCATAGTATTAACCAAGTTGCACAGTGTCAACCATGATCTCTAGTGTCTACCGAGCTCATGGTGTTAGTGTTGACCAAGCCATGTAGTCTCAACCAAGTGATTCACATTAGATGCCAAGTTCCATAGTGCGCAATGAGTCACACATGTATCTTCCAAGTTCAAGCTACTTAGAACTGATTAGTATAAGCTAAGCTTTTATGTCTACGAAGTGCATGCCGATGTTGAGTGTTGATAATGATTGTTGAGTATGAGAACATCATCGAGATTGTCTTTAAAACCTAAGTCCCAGTAGTTGGTCCAACTTATTGGTCTTGATGAAAATCTATATTGTAGCCAAATTTGATGAATTATTAAAACAAGCTGATCTTCACATTTCAAAGAAATCTCAACCAGTAAATCAAAGTTGTAGATTAGAGATCAGCCACTAGTTCATCTTAATAGGTACATCAGTCAAATCCTTTAATAGGGTGGACTTAATAGTCTTTGAAAAATCTCTTTACTGAGTGCATATTTCATTATATGTTTTGTAAATCCTTTAACAAGGTGAACCTAGTAGTCCTTATTGCTCCTAATAGGGAAAATCATTAGAGGTGATCAATTGTAAGCCTTAACTAGCCAAATGTATACTACATTACTAAATCTTGTGGGTATCATCACCACCCCAATTCTACTTTCTATTTGGAAGGTTTCTAGGTCACCATATATTGGGTCAAAATGTTATGAATGTTTTACTACTTTCATTCTTTCATGCATGCCATTAGATCAAAATATTTTATGAAGGATTAATTGGTGAAATAAGTTGAAGTTTTATTGGTTCTTGATTCACTCCCCCAGTAGCCTTTCCTACATCATATTTCCAACAATTAGTATCAAAGTATTGTGGTTCTTAGAGAAGAAATTTAGCAACTTGAGCAAAGATCAAAGGCAAAGAAGATATACAGGCTAGATAAGGCTATTGACACTGAAAAGTTGGATTTGGAATTAGCCATTGGTCAACTAAAGAAAGCAAAGGAGAAACTCTCTCAATCATTGAAAATAAGAAAAGATCTTGTAGTACAAATGAATGACAATCTCTACACTGAAGAAAAAAATTGAATGTATATGTCTAGAAAGAAATTTAGGTGAAGCTGATGAAGCAATCAAAGACCTATTAGAAAAGAATTATAATCTTCAAGAAGAAGTTAGAAAGATGAAAAGAGAACAAGAAATCTAGTTAGTAATACTATGTGAAGTCATGGAAGAAAATGACAAAGACAAAGAAGAGATAGAAGGAAATAACAATGAAATTCAGCTTCTATCCCTTCAACAGGAAGACTTCACTAATCAACTTACTAATGCAAATGAAGAAATCATTAATCTAAGATGGGAGAATGAAAAACTAAAAAATGATCTAAATACTTAAAAATAAACCAATGAAAGAATGTTGAAATATCAAGAAGACATGAATCAATTGAATGAGAAAGTTAGTATAGACACAAAGGCAAAGCTAGAATAGGATACACAAAAGAAGCTAAATCATCCAAGTAGGAACTCAGTAGAATCAAAATCCTACTTGTAATCATTATGATAAGTTAGGTCATACATAAAAGAAATGTTGGAGTAATGGTAAAGAAAAAATTAATAGAAAGTTTTACAACTACAATAAGCATGGTCATAGAGAAAGTGAATGCAAGGAGAAACCTAAGCTTGAAGGTAAATGCCACAAGTGCAAGAAACAAGGACACAAATCTTATAAATGCAAAAATAGGATCTTCAATCCAGAAAAACAAATTCTAAAAGCTATATTTGGATGGGACTACAACAGATGGTGTAGATGTCAGTACTATGGAGAATTTGGACACATTGGAGCAAATTGTGTGAAACATCACATGAGGAAAAGAGACACCACTTGAAGATGTTTCATTTGTACAAAACTTGGACACCATGCCAAGAAATGTATGAAAAATGGAAGAATTTAAGATGAAAAGAAAGCTAGAGCTAACAATATCATAAAACAAATGATGCAACAATGGGTGTAAAAATCTCCTGAGAATGCAAGTCTGAGTCATGAAGCACATGCTAGTCAATAATTGGGGGGCTCAAGCATCTCAACTTGAACTCCATAGGGATAAGTAGAACTAAGATTCTAAAGTAAATATCTCACATCAGTTCTAACTAGCAAGAAGAAGAAATTCATATTAGTATTCAAGATACAAAGGGATCACCAAGTGATTTAAAAAAATCAAGAGCTTACTAGGCTAGGTCAGGTTACAAGACTCTACCAAGTAAGGTTGGGATATACTAAAACATTTTGTGGACACCGAGTAATGATGAGAGCACTAAGTTATGAATGACTCTATTGAGAATTAAGGTTGAACTGAGTGGAAGATAGTCTATCACTAAATTAGTTAATGTACCAAGCATTTATGGTGTTTGTAAAAAGAAAATTTGTTAAAAGGAAGGAAATCAAATTTATTTTTAACAGTGAATTTTTGACAACTATTTCCAAAGAGTGATTTTTGTGCTTCCAAGCAATCTATGTGTTTGTTGTTGAAGATTTTCATGTTTTCATAAACCCTACTTAATATGGTGTCTTCCAACAACAAAACCAAGAAAGGATCTGAGATGTTGGTTCGAGGAATCAATTGGAAGGTACTAGACTTAAAGCTGAGTCTAGCAATTGTAAAAGTTCTTGACCCAACTAAAGCTCAATCATAGGTTCTACCCATGATATTACTCATTCATGATATCCATTCATATTTTTGTTATTTGATACAAGAACTTGGAACCCTAGAGATGGATGAGACTTTGAAGAAGTTAAGTGTGAATGGTGTGTTGAAATGTGAGCATCAACATTTTGAGACCAAGGGTTTAACACACATTTTGTATATGCCCTGAGTCTTTGAAATAAAATGGATAAAGTTTATCTTTAGTGATGTACACAATGGGCATAGTTATGGTTGGAGTGTGATATTCAAATCATAAAGAAAATGATTCATAGAATCACGAGGCTCCCAATGTTGATCAAAGCCAAGACTACAAAAAACCTAAGTCAAGTAGAATTGGAAAATAAAACTCTTACTAAGTGGGATGGAAGAGGAATGAAGATCAGAAACATCATAGACATGGAATTAAAATTGGAATTTATGTGATCATTCATGGGATCTACAGCTCTAGTCAACTCAATAGTGTTTCATGTGAGGTAGTTGATTTGGCTCTCAAGGTAGTGAAGAACAACATGTCCTTTGACCTTATTAAGTTAATGTTGAATCAGTTCAACAAGAACATGGAGAGGATTAGAACTTCCAAAAATAATTTGTGTAAGTGTAGTTCACTCTTAACTTGTTTATTCTTCTATGTGAATAATTTCTTCCCTTATAAAGGCTCAGTCGTATGGACAAAAGATGTACCAATTTTATATCAGATTAATGAATATATAGCAAAGATGGGTGAAAACTTTGTTAGTGTCATGGACATTTATTTTTATCCATTCAAGGGAAAGATGAATAAAAGATATATAATACCAAAGAAACTTGTAGAAGACTACAAGGATCATATTTTTTTCATGGTAGACTATAACAAAGTGTACATCCAAGCAGTCAGACCTAGAGTGGTGTGGGTTAAGCCTCTAAACTATGAGGTTAACATTGATGATACCAAGGATATCATTTAGGCACTACTAAATGAGCCTATGGGTCCCAAGGCCACATATTTTGGTACTTATGAAGAAGCCAAGATAAGAATTGAAATTGAAATTGAACTTCCTCAAGTAGTTAACAAAGGAAAGAAGAGGATAGCAAAACTAAGGCAAGCAAGTTCTACTCTTCTATTGACTGAAAGAAAAGGAGATGATGTGGAAGAAGATGAAGTACAAGATGAAACAAAAGAAACCAAGTCTGAGGAAGAAGAACCTCAAAGGAAAAAAGTTAAGGTTATCATAACCTAACCTACTAAGTCATCCACTATTGTATTCACAAGAGGAACACCAAAATCTAGGAAGAAATTGAAGTTAGGTGAAGAGGATATCGAGAAAATTATTTTTCAAAAAGCCTCCATCTACATTTTAGGAAAAATTAAATGATATAGAAAGATGAGTTGGAATGGAAAATTTCAAATCTCTAAAATATGAAACTAGGAATGTAGATGAGAAAAAGAAGAATGAGGGTATGATGATGAGAAAGTTGGGTAAATAAAAGTACACTCCTAAGCAACTCCTACAAAAAATTCTAAATGAGCTTAAGCAAGCAATCAAACCTAGATAGGAACATGCAAAGAAGACTTCAAAACATATATTTGAACAGAGTCTAAGGCAACTCATGTCAAGTCTTAGTGAAAAATAGGTCAAAGAATCCATGAAGAATTTTTTTTAAAAAGTCATTCTTAAATTCAAACACATGTATGATATTGATCAATGACATTGAATATGTGGTGAAGATAGCTACAACCACATGGAAAAATATTTATAGACTTCATCAACTGAGTGATCTTGTTATTCATGTTAGTGACAAGAATGATGAACATGACATGGAGGATGATGATAATAATAATAAAGAAGATGTGGAAACAAAAGATGATGTAAATCTGGATGATGAGGAGAAAGAACAAGAATCTATAGAGGAGAATCTCCCAAAGATTCAAGGCATTAAGGAAACTAACCCAAAAAAGATTGCACCAATAGTGATGGCCTCATTTCCTCATTCTCTAAGAAAGGCTTTAATGTCATCAAGCTCTGACAAAGCTTCTGCCAAGTTAGTTGTGGAAATTACTACAACACCGAGCACCCAACCAATCTTTGCACCTGTTTAGCTGAGTACCATATTGACTAAAGTGATTAGGACTTCATCTATCAAGTAGAAACTGCCTCCATCATCATATTTGGCTATACAACAACAAGGTATTTTTACTATCAGTGCCATATCAACATTTTTTGCTAGCCGCTCTATTTCTACTATTTTTACAATCTCAAGTGTGCATATAGAAAGTACAAGGACAATTGAAAACAAGTCTCAATTGAGTACTAAAATTTCAAATAAAGATAAGGGTAAAGAAGAGGATATTGATCTCAATGAGGATATGGTTATCCCAAATTGGGATATCTCTACTCTGAATCCTTATCAAATGAACATCATGGGTGAATTTGCAAAAGAGAGCTAAGCAATAGAAGCTTAGAGAAGAGAAGAGTAGGGAAAACTAAGTACTTGAAGATGTAAAAAACATATTTGTAGATGCACTAATTATTGAAGTTGATAATATGCAACCTATTTTGATTCAATTAGTATAAGTTGTTCAAAAATTCAATGAAGATTTGAATGGACAAGATAAGTTCCTACTAAGAGCATAAAGAAAATTTGAGAACAAAGTATTGGAACAAGTAGCATAGAAAATTGCAATAAATCAAATTGAATTTTCTACTATTCTTAGAACATTGGAAGCATGTATAAATAATGTAACTTCATTATTTTGTAATTTGTGTGATACATCTATCTTCACCTAAGGAATCAAAGAAAAATTATCTAAGATAGATGAATATTTGAAGGCAAGTGTACACCAATTGTCACTTGACCCAAGCTATAGTTCTACTCACTTTTTAAAGGTCAAATATCTAACAAATTTGTAAGAAGAATTATTAAGAGAAGAAGCCAGAATTAGGGCTACACTTGCAGACATCCAAGGAATGATTCTCCCAAACATGGATGCATTGCAAAAACACATTGCACATTCCAGGACACTCATTCATGACAATAACTTCTCCATAGTTGATCACATGATGGAGTTATCAATAGAAGTGAAGATTGCATTGCATGCAAGCAAGGTGTTACAGAAAAATTGGGACAAGACAATGACATTGATTTTGAAGGTACATTCTAAGTTCTTCTCACATTTTGGCATTAACATGTAGTATACACCTTTGACATTTATGTCAAAAAGGGGGAGAAGTATAATATAAGATGAATGTATATATGAAGAATATTGGGAGAAGTATATGAAGTATATATGTGATATATGTATGGGGGAGAAAATTAATATTATACAAACACATGTATAGATAATTAGAAAAAATCTTTTACAAAAGTAATTTTGAAAAATCTCAAAAGCAGAGTATGTTTCCGAGTTTTAGACATAGGATGGAGATAAAAGAAATGTTTTGAACTGAAAAATTTGAGTTTTTGGTTTTGGATTGATAAGTGTTTTTTTCACTAATGCCAAATGGGGAGATTGTTGATATTAGGGTAAAGTTTTTTAATTAGTGACTCACACTTAGTGAATTGGTTAAGCTACTAATGAGCTCAATAGTTACTACCGAGCCAAGCAATCTATATATAGTTGTACCAAGTTCTATAGTTGCTACTAAGTTTTAGGATCTACATTTAGTTCATGCTGAGCAATATCTACTATGTTGATTAGTGAGAGTACTAACCAAGCTTCACAATATTAACCAAGTTACACAGTGTCAACGGTGTTCTCCAATGTCTATTGAGCTCATAATGTTAGTGTTGACCAAGACACATAGTCTCAACCAAGTGATTTAGTTTATATGTCATATTTTGTAGTATTCACAAAGTCATACAAGTGTTGACCAAGTTTAAACTACTCAAAAGTGACTAGTATGAACCAAGCTTCTATGTCTACTGAGTGCATAATAATCTCAAGTGTTGATAGTGGTTGTCATGTATCATAACATCATAGAGTTTGTTTTTAGAACCTAAGTATGAGCAGTTGAGTTGACTTTGTGATCTTGATGAAAATCCATGTTATAGCCAACTTTGATGAATTCTAATTTGGATTGGTATATATGTAATGAATTGTATCACATCCAAGTAAGTATGAAGTGAATATAAAGAGTAGATGTGTGAATTGAGAAGGATATAGTAGTATAAGGGACAACAAAGATTTATCTATCATAGCAAGGTGATCTTCATATTTCAAAGGAATCTCAACTAACAAATCATAGTTCTAGATTAAAAATCAACCACTAGTTCATCCTAATATGTGCATTAGTCAAATCCTTTAATAGGTTAGATTTAATAGTCTTTGAAAAATTTCTTTACTGAGTGCATACTTCATTGTATATTTTGTAAATCCTTTAACAAGGTGGACCTAGTAGTCCCTATTGCTCCTAACATGGAAGATCAATAGAAGTGATCAATTGTAAGCCTTAACCGGCCAACTTTATATTGCAGTGCTAAAGTTTGTGGGTATCATCCCCACCCTAGTTTTACTTTCTATTTGGAAGGTTTTTGGGTCACCATATCTTGTGTCAAAGTGGCATGAATGTTTTACTACTTTAATTCTTTCATGTGTGCAATTAGATCAGAATATTTTATGAAGGATTAATTAGTGAAATAAGTTGAAGCTTTATTGGTTCCTAATTCACCCCTTCCCCTAGTAGTCTTTCCTACCTCATATTTCCAACAAGGTGTACTAAGAAGAAGAAGAAGAACAGAAATGAAGACAAGTTTACAGGCAGAAAAGATGAGAGTAACAAAGGCTACAAAGAAAAGGGAAAGAAAGCTTGTTACATTGCTGAAGAAGAATCTAATGAAGAATAACATGATCATGATGATGTTGTGTATGTTGCTATGAAAGATGATTCAGATGAAGATGAGGGAATTGCATTAGTATCTGATGTAACCAAAGGTGAAAGTTGGATCATTGATAGTGGATGTTATCATCACATGATAGGTAAAAAAAGTAAGTTCATTTCCCTTTAGTATTACAATGGAAATAGTGTTAGATTTGGTAATGATGCATCTTATCTATTGAAAGGTAAAGGATCAATAAAATTGACAAACAAAATCATGTGTGACAATTCTTACAATGTATGACTTAACTATAATCTATTGAGTGTGTCACAATTGAATAGTCTAGGATACAAGGTTGAATTTCAACACAAGAAAGTTAAGATCTATGATGATGATGGAGAACTCATTGTGATTGTAGATCATTAAACATGTAATCTATTTTATCTTGACATGAATGAAGCTACTTATCTTTTTGTACAATCTGATGATGTGTGGCTATGGAAGAAAATAATGTCATGTAATTTTTGACAACTTGGTTAGAATCAAAAAGATGAAGAGAGTTAGAGGTTTTCCAAAACTGAAGAAACCTGATAACATGATTTGCAAACAATGTCAATTAGGCTAGATGAAAAAGTCTAGTTTTAAAAGTAAGAATCATACTTCAAAAGAAATTTTGGAATTAGTTCATACTAATCTATGTGGACAAATTGATGTGCAAAGTGACAAAGGTGACAAGTATTTATCTTATTTGTTGATCATTACTCAAGAATGATGATAGCTATGTTTTTAAGAGAAAAATATAATACTTTTCAAATTTTTAATTGGTATCTAGCTAAAGTTGAAAAGGAAATTGGTAAAATCTTGAAATGTTTGAGATCTAACAAAGGTGGAGAGTTTACATCAAATGAATTCAATAACTTCTATAATGATAGAGGAATCAAGAGATTAAATTTCTCCCCTAGGACCCTACCACAAAATGAGATAGGTGAAAGGAGGAATAGATCTATGATGGATTGTGCTAGAAAATGAATGATGGAGGAGAATGTTGCTTTAAAATACTAGATAGAAGCTACTAGTGTAGTCATCTATACCTTGAACCAAGAACAAGTCAAGAAAGGACAAATTTCATACCTTATGAAATATGATATGGATACTCACCCAATGTAAAACATTTTAAGGTATTTGGAGGTAGGTGTTACATTCTTAAGGACAACATAAATGATAAACTTGATACTAAAAGTGAATAAGGTATATTCCTAGGTTATTCCACAAAAAGTAAAGCTTATAAGTATTTAAATACTAACAATATAAAAGTTTTGGAAAGTGCAAATGTAAAGTTTGATGAATATACAAAAATACATGAAGATTAACAAAGGAAAGAACTTGAGAATTACAAAACCTTTAAATGTACTACTATGAAGGCATATTTGTTGATGTTGATGATACTGTAGCTACTAATCAACACGAATTAGTGTCTATCAAGTCATATACAATGGATGTCGAATTTCATTAAGGAGGTGAGTTACAATCAAAAGTTGAGGTACATTATGATGTTTAGATCAATTTAGAAGAGAGGAATGCCAAGTTAACTAACATAGACATACATAGTGAACTTGAGATTGAACTTCATGAATGATCTATTGTTGAAAGAAGAACAGAGCCAAGATTATCAAAATATGTTAGAAGACATTATCCTGTTGAATAAATCATTAGAGAAAAAGAGGTTGAACCAATGAAAAGGAATATATTAAGGAATATAAACTAGTGAAGTATGCATTAGAGAATGAATACTAGAGTCAATCCATGAACAAAGAAATTGATTAGATTGTGAAGAACAAAACATGGACACTAGTACCCAAACCAAAGAAAAAAAATCTATTGGAACCAAGTGGGTGTACATAAATAAATTGGATGAGAATGGTGATGTAACAAGGAATAAGGCAAGGTTAGTTTGAAAAGGTTATGCATAAGAAGAAGGAATTGATTATGGAGAGACATTTACTAATTTGCAAGATTGGAAGGAGTAAGAACTCTTCTTGCTTACTCTTCTTATAAAAGTTTCAAAGATTATCAAATGGATGTTAAGTCATCATTTCTGAATGGTATACTAGAAGAGTAGGTTTACATTGACCAACCTAAAGGATTTTTTGATCCTAACAATAAGAACATGGTGTGTAGCTTGCACAAAACTTTATATGGTTTGAAGCAAGCTCCTAGAGCATGGTATGAAAGATTGCACAACTATCTTGTAAAGATTAGTTTTGAGAAGACTAATGACAACAACAATCTATACTTGAAGATAGAATGAGGTAAAGGAATTTTACTAGCTGAAATATATGTTGATGATATCATATTTGGAGGAAAAAATGCATTGTGTAAGACATTTGCAAATGAGATGATGAAAGAAATTGAGATGTCAATGTTTAGAGAAATAAAGTTCTTTTTTGTGTTACAAGTTTACCAGATGAAATATGGTATTTACATCACTCGGTCCAAGTATGTAAAGGAAATCTTGAAAACTTTCGGTATGGAAGATTTAAGACTAGTTATTACTCCTATGGTTAAAATTACTCCTATGGTGAAAATACATAAACTATCCAAAATTGATGATTATGCTGAAGTAAATTGGACATTGTATAGGTCTATGATTGGAAAATTGCAATATGTAGTTCATAATAGACTTGACATTGCACTAGTTGTTGGGATTGTTGCAAGATTTTCTATAAATCCTAAGGAAAATCACTTAATGGTTGTTAAAAGGATTATGAGATACTTGAAAGATATAGAACACTATGGTCTATACTACAAGAAAAATGACAACTTTGAATTGAGACCCTATATAGATGTTGATTGGGATAGAAACATTAATGATAGAAAAAGTACAAGTGGAGGCAATTTTTTCTTAGGAAAAAGATTGGCTGTTTAAACTAGAAAGGAAAAATATATATATATTTCACAATCTATTACTAAAGCTAAATATGTGGTTGTTATTGTGAATTGTACAAATGTAGTGTGGATCAAATAGTTACTCAAAGGAATGAAGGAAGAAATCACTGAACCTATGGTAATTTACTATGGCTATAAAAGTGCTATAAACATATCTAAGAATAATGTGATGCATAAAAAGACAAAACATGGTGTAGTCAAGTATAATTACTTGAGAGAGTTAGTTCAAGACAAAGAAATGAGATTGGAATATGTGAATACAAAGGAACATATAAATGATATAATCACAAATACTTTACCTAAGGATGCATGTGAATATCTTAGAGGTAAACTAGAGGTGATACCCCTATCCAAAGCTACTTAAGAAGAAAGAGTAGTGCCCTATATCAACTAAGTTGAATGGTATATTTTACAACTTTATGTAGTGGAACTTACTTTAGGGCCTACTTGAAGTAAGGAAAGAGCTAAAATAGAAGATTTACAATCATATCCTAGGTGATAGAGGGAGAACCTGAATTTTTGATATCTAAATGAGAAGATGAAAAGTCTTTGGCATTATTTTCAAAGAGGGATAGTTTATTGTAAGTTACAACAAGTATGAGAGAGTTAGTACCAAAAAAGAGAGAAATCAAAAGAAATACATTGAGGGAAAAGATAGAGATCAAAAAGAGGAAGAGTTACACTAAATATCTAAAGAAGAAGAGAGATTGTAGCCAATATAGAAGAAGGACAGATACTGATAGAGGGAGAGATTTCAATATAAGGTATTAAGTTTATTTTTGGTAGTGTTTTTGGTATTGGTTTTCCATTAAGGCAAAAGAGGGAGATTTTTGAAGAAGATTGTTGAAGTATAGAAATGACGAAGATTAATGAAACCTATCATGGAACAGTCATTATTTTCATTGATGTTAAACCTGCTACTTTTTGGTGAGACATTTGCTAATTTGGTTTGAATGCTATCATTTGATTGATTGATGAAGAGGATTTGAAAAGAAAGGATAACAAGAGTGCCTAAAGAAAGGTTGAGTTATATGGTGTATAAAAGAAGCATTAAGACCAAGTAAGACTTTCATGTAATAGTGTATTTTTATCTACTTAAGGTATAATAAAAGAATACTTAAGAAAGACTAGAAGAAGGCTAAGAAAATAAATGCATATTCCAAGCCTGAACACATAAATAGTGGAAGCTGAGCAAGTCAGTGTGGGTCAAGTAGAAAGTTAGTTGAAGTTGAGAAAAGTAAGTTTAGTATGTGTTGAGAAAAGAGAATGTCTAATGTGTGTCAAGCACTAGTAAGGACTTAGTGTATTTTGAGAAACCTAGTGTTGACTAAGCATCAAAAGATAGTGATTGTCAAGAAAAAACATGTCATTACCAAGTTCCAATAAAATGAATTATATCAAAGATATGATGAATTTAAGCTGACAAAGTTGAATTCTTGAATTGTGTCAAGTATTTTGAAGATAAGTATGATGAGCTAGTGGCACAAAATTCAAGATAAACCATTTGAAAACAAATTTGTAGAGGATTGTAGAGAAAGTTTGTAGAAGAGAATAAAATGGAAAAGAGGGTAGATTCAATGAATCTAACCTAACTCTAAGATGGATGATTGTGGTTAAGAGGAAAAAGACCTAAATTCTCTATTTAAGAAGATAGTAGGCCAAAAGAAAAGTGGCATACTACAAACTAGAGATAAAAAAAGGTATTGTGTTGTGTTGCTTCATTTGGTGGCCAAAGGGGTGAATCCACAAATGGCATACTAAGTAATAAGGCTTAAGGAGGTGAAGGCTTGAAGGGTGACCAAGCTATTAGAGACAAAGGAGATTGAATTCCAAGTAGAATGGGGGACTAAATAAGTGATCTATAATCTACAAGTGAGTTGTTTTGTTATCAGATGAAGTCCTACTGTTGCTTTCTAACAACAATATCAGTTTGGATAAATCCTTTGGATTAAGGTTGACCTAACAGTCATGAGTAAATCCTTTAATAGGGTGACATTCTAATGGAATATTCTAAAGTCCTCTAACAAGGCTCACTCCTAATAGGGTGATTGAAATCCTTTAATCAATTTCACATTTAATAGTGTGCATTGTAACCTTTAATAGGTTTGGCTCCTCATAGAGCTCACTTCAAAAGAGTAAAAATTGGTAGCATGTTCCTAGTATTTTTTTTGCAAATCGGGTTTCCAAATAAAGTCCTTCTATTTAATTGTGTGAATGATTTTATGATATTTCATTTTTACATTTTTGGAAAGTTCATTTGACCTAAGACAGTAATATTCTATAGTTTCAGATATTGGATGATCAATGCATGCACAAGTATTTATTAAGTACTAAATTTTTTTATCTATACATTTAGACCTTGGATAACTAATTCACCCCCCTCTTAGTTATTCTAAAGCATTCCAAAAAAAATTCCAACTACTAATGCAATATTAGATATACTATGTACAACATATTATTATTTTCCAATCGTTTACCTATATAATATTTTATTCACCTTAGCCAAATCATCAATCTTTGAAATTTTATGACCAATAACCATAGGTTTTCCATTTGGTCTTAATTATTCCATTTTGAAAGTCTTCAATATCTGCCTGATATACTTGTATTGTGTAATGTAAATATCTTTCTTCTTTTGATAGACTTGTAAACAAAAAAGAGCTTAATCTCTCCAAACATCTTCTTCATCACATTATAAAATGACTTACACAAGAAGTCTTCTCCTCCAAATATGATATCATTAACAAATATTTCAGCTAGCAATATCTTACTTTCATATTCACTCTTCAAGTACAGATTTATATTGTCATAAGTTCTTCCAAATCCATTTTTTACCAAATCATTGTGTAACCTTTCATACCATGCTCTAGGGGCTTTTTTCAAACCATATAAATCTTTTTGTAACATAAATATTATATTACTTTTGTTTTGATAAATAAATCCTTCAAGTTATTCAATGTAGATTTTTTCCTCAAAAATTACTGTATATGCTTAAAATCATCCCAAATGTTATATTAATTCATTTAATATTTCCTTTGAAATTATAATTATTTATTTATTAATTACTTATATTTTTCATATTCTTCTACTTACTTAGTTAAATTTATTTAATTAAATAGGTTCATTTCCCTAATGTATTTAAATTTAATTTGAATACATCCCCTCTAAATATGTTTTAAACTTATTTAATACATAGTGCTCCATAAATCCCCTTTTAAATAAATTATAATTTATTTAATTCCCTTCACTTTAATAAATCCTTTAATCCTAATCTCATCCTAAAAACCTAGTCTACACCCATCACTCTCATCCTTCTAAGCCTACCCACTACTTAATCCCACTTATTTATCTTAAACACCTTTCTAAACACCTTTTAGTTCCTAAGTTTTTACTCACACGTGTGAGAAGCTCATGATCCAATAAAGCTTCCACTTCATTTACACCTCTTACATCTTTGTCCCCTATGCCTTTCCCCAAGGTTGCTCTCACATGTGTGAGCACACCTTGAGCCTCTCAACCATAAAGGATCTTTTTGAATTTTGCATAGCTTTTCCTTTAGCCCATGTGTCTCCCTTAGGGCACCTATGTGGATGCCACATAGATGCCACCTCTCTAAGGCCTCTCTCAAACCTATAAATAGAGCCCCTATCTTAAGCATTTTACATCTCTCTCATTTACATTGTTATCATGCTAGTATAGTTCTAGAGCTTTAGAGATTTTATGGATTGTTACTAACCTTTGGTAGTTGCTAGTTCATTTTTATTTTTATTGTTAACTTAGTTTATTTCTTGCATCCACATTCATATCCTTTGAGTTCTTTTAAGCATGATTAATTCCATAGTCATTGCTTGAAGTATTCTCCATTCATCTTAGTATAGTTTCATTATCATTGCATATCATTTATCAATCATTGGGGTTCATAGTTGTGTTTGGAAGAGAACATCCACATCCCCCACACTTAAGCACACCAACAAGGCCTCTTATAGGCACCCTTGTTGAGTTTCTTTGAGGTTGTGTGCTAACTCTTTCTTTTTGGTTGCTTAAGTTATAAAACTCAAGTCTAACATTAGTTGTTTTTTATTTTTTTTAATCTTTGATATGCTCATGCTACTAATGTTTTCTTGTTTAAATGTGCTGCCAACAAGTTAGGTTTTCATGCATGTAATTACTTTCAAAAATGAAAATTTTAAACCCATTTGATATACTTTTAATCCTTTGTATGTATCATATATCAAAAAGGTTCTCACACCTTCCAACCTAGAAACTAGGCAAAATGTCTCACCATAGTCAACTCCTTCTTCTTGTGCATATCCCTTACAAACTACTCTTGTCTTGTTCCTTGTGACTTCACCTTGAACTCATTCATACCTACTTAGTTCCAATCACATTTTTATCCTTTGTCTAGGTACAAATGTCCAAGTTTTTTTTCCTCAATATTCTTAATCTCTTCATTCTCTAAAGCTTCTTTAACTAACTTGGGTTTAAACACACATACAAAGCATGTACCATTCTTCATGCTTCTTCTTATTATGACTCTTGAATCTTGTTCTCTAATGATTTTGTATAGTGCATGATGTCTTCTCACATACTTTTAAGACAAGTTTAGGTTTTCTTTCTTCTTGTTTTGGTTCACTTTTTTTTGCTTGTTCATGTGCATCTAGTATTTTTTCCTACAATTCATCTTCCTTTGTCTAGTGGTTAGTAGTATTTTCCTATAACTCAACTCCTAGATCTTGATGCTCAATAGTCAATTAATGCTTGACATAACTCTTTTGTTGAACCTCAATAGTGCATAGATTTTTATTTTTTGGTGACCTCTTTCTATGATTTAGGTAAGGTGGTAGGTTCAACTTCATACACATAGACAAAGCTTTTGTAATCTTTAGGTTCTCTTTTGCATTCTTCCTCATTATTTTATGCAAATTCATTAACTCTGTCACTTACACTTTCCACAATTCTATTAGTGTTATAACTCAAACACTTATACACATCCTTCAATATGTAACAATTACTTCCAAAGACTTTGAAAGAAATAACATTAGGTGCATATCTATACTAAAGTTCAAAAGGTGTTTTATTTGTATCTATCTTCACTTGTACTTGGTTTAAAGTATAGACTACAATATTTACAACTTCTCTCTAATAGTTTTGTGAAATAGTATTCTCCATCATCAATGTCCTTGAGTAGTTCATGATTGGTCTATTCAATATTTCAACTATCCCAATCCACGGTAGTGTTCTTGGTGCACTCATTTATCTCTTGATTCCTTTTTCATTGCAAATATGTTGAACTCATTTAATATAAATTCACCTCCTCCATTTGATCTCAAATAGTTAAAATCTTTTGTATTTTTTTCTCAACTCTAGACAAATATCACTTAAACATTTCAAATGTATTAGGCTTTTCCTTAAGAAATATCATAGTCGTCATTCTAGAAAATTCATCAACAAATAAAATAAAACCATATAAATAATTAGAAACCAACTCCAAAATATCATCAAAATAATACTATAATTTTTAAGTTTACCCATTTGATATTTTTTCACATCACTTTGTCAAGGTTTCTTAATCTTGGTAACTCTCTAATACTTTTCATCTTACCAATACTTACCGAATCATCCATAGCCATATATCTTCAAATTATGAAAATAGATAGGTATCTTCAGTTAGGTCTAAATAGAACAAGTTACATTATGTTTCCTCTCCACTTCTAATTAGTTCACTAGTAGCATGATTGATCTTCACCTTTCTATTTTAGAGTTTAACTTGGTATCTTTAATTGATCAATTATTCTATACTAAAAATTTGATCAATTGTTCCATAATCTAAAATTTATATTTGAAACCATCAACCCAATATGCATTATCACATCTAATCTTATCATTCACTATAATTGATCCTTTTCCTTTCACATGATATGGTGCATCATTTCCAAATTTAACAATATTTCTATTATAATGTTCTAGCTTCACAAACTTACTTGTGTCACCCATCATATGTTGTATGAAACCACTATCAATGATCCATTTATCATTCTTACTCACATGTGAAATTAATGCATTTTTATCATCTTTATTAGAATCATCTTTCATTACAACATATACAATTTCATCATGATCATCAGAATCACTATCAGAACCATCTTCTTAAGAAATGTAATGAGATTTTGTAACTTTATATTTGTAATATTTTTTACCTCAGTACTTGAATTATTTCTTATCCTCTTTTTCATCTTTGATATGACAAATTATAGTAGTATGACCAACTTTTTTGCATGTAAAATAGATAATAGAGAGTTTACATTTGTGTTTTACTTTTCCTCTTGGTAGCCTTTTGGCCAATAATGCTTCAAGTTCATCAAGATCATCATCAGATTCACTATCACTTTCCACATGCCTAATCTTCTTTTTTCTCTTCGATCCATAGATTTCATTGAACTTTAAAAGTAGATTCAACAAGTTAGCAGGTGAATAATTCTCAAAATTTGACAACTCAATTACAATGAGTCTACCAATTAGACTATCCAAGGTCAGATCATTACCAGGTGTGCATCTTAGTTCTTGAATTGTAGAACTCTAATTGCATAGATAGGTAGTCAATTAATCAATACCTTACTTATCACAGTCTTATAAAATATAATGCCTCTAGATCCTTTAATAGCATTCACAAACTCCTTGATTTGACCACAATACTGAGTAATAGTTTCACCTTATTTTATTTTCATGTCATCAAATTTTCCTTTCAATATTCTTGCCTTATCCCTCAACATATTTTTGTCTCTTCCATGGATTTGAGCCAACTTGTCCCACATTTTCTTTACAATAGTGAAATATTTCTCATCGTTAAATTCAAAATAACTTAGGGCTTCTTCCATTTCAATCATCAATTGTTTGAGCTCCTACTTCTCCTTCATTTGTTCAATAGTCATGGGTCTAGGAACTTCAATGTATTTATTGTCTAAGTAGTATGATGTAGATTCTCTACTACCAAATAAGTGCAATCTCATCAATTTTTTCCATGCTAGGAAGTTATCATTAATCAACTTGGGTATCTCTCTCTTATACATCTTGATCTTTAGCTATAAGACCCATCAAAATTTCCTTTACAAGTACCAATCCTCTAATACCAACTATTAGAATAATTAGAATAACTAGGCTGAGAGGAGAGGGATGGGGGCATGTTGAATCATTAATCAATAGGTTTAGATCTACCAATTTAAATTTTAATAGCTTTAAATAACTTAAAATTTTGCATTAGCTCACTTGGTTTATATAGCATATCGTCAGCAACTTAACTTTATGTAAATTATCATCCAACTCATTGTTTTGTATGTGTTGAATAAAAGTAAAATTAACAATTATGAAATAACATGCATAACATAAAATTTATACAAGTAAATGACACCAAGATTTAATGTGGAAACCTAATTTGGGAAAATACACCAAGTAACATGATACCACTTTTTCACTCTTCAAAAAATGCCTAGTTAAGAGTCAACCATGTTAAAGGTTACAAAGAACACTATTAGGTATGACCCTGTTAAAGGATTTAATTACCTTTTTAGGAGTGGCCTTGCTAGAGGACTTTGGATAATTGCATTAGAATGTCAGCTTCATTAAAGGGTATACAAAATCACTAACAGGTCAACCTTGATTAAAGTATTTTGACTATCACAATGGTTAGAAAGTAACAATGGGCCTAATTTGTAAAATGCAACTCACTTTGACAATTCACATCTCTATTCACTCATCTACTAGTTTATTTATTGGACTTCATTATCATCTCCATCACTTATCTACTTGGCACCCTTTAAGCAATCATACTTCACTAATCTCTTGACTTCTACTTTGCCATTATATAGTCTTCACATGTTCTCCTTAGGATTGCCAATATACAATGAACCAACCTTAGAAAATATCTCATATATCTCCTTATTAGGTAATTTTTATATTTTTTCACTTAAACATTACTGTAGATATAAGGGTTAGGTGAGATTCATTGAATCCATCCATCATTATTTTCTCCTTCCTCTTTCTAGAATCTTCTCATCAAATCATTTCGATAAATTGGTTAACAAACTTACATCACATATTAAATATGTTGTCTCATCAATCCTTATCACCCATGTATATTTTCTAATCCAAAAATTCAACTATGTCAGCCTCAAATCTCAATTCTTTCATGAAATATAACATTTTCTAACACTTGGAAATCATTGAGTTTCTTTTCTCAGCCATCACTAAGTATCTCAATTAGAATTCTTTTGTTTTACTTAACTTCTACAACCTTGCTTAGTCATTACTCCAATTTTCTTAGCCATAACTAGTGCTTGGATAATTTTGTTTCTTTGAACTCTTATTAAGTTCCTTTATCTTTTGCTTCATCTCCTTCATTGATTGACCAACACTGGTACTTAGTCAAGCATAGAGTTTCACTCAAATTCTTCTCATTTATTTCATATATTAATTTAATTTTCTTCTTTACTTCATGTATTAATTAAACAACACATTATTTTATTAATTACTAACTTATCAGGTTCCCATTGTAATTCCATGATACTTAACTTTTCTTCTCAACAACTTGACTAGATCACCTTACTAACTCCTCTTTTGAAATCCTCTTCATCAATCAAATTATATGGCATTTTTTAGTATTACTAATCATCTCACCTGTAAGGCTTGACATCAGCAATAATATAATAATTATTCCAATTGCAGTCTCCAACAATTTTATTAGTACTGAAATTGTTTGAAGGGACTATATGATAAGTGGACATAACTGATTCACCCCCCTCCCCTCTCATATATCTAACACTTTATGAATAAAAGAATTTATTTTGCTACTCCCCATTTTCTTACATGAAAAGATACATTCAAAATATCTATTTTCTTCTTCACCAAACTTATAAAAAGAGATTTTAAACTAAGATCTATCCTCCCTTTCTCCATTACTGTTATTTCTAGAGTAACCAATATAATTACCTCTAGTGTCATTACCTCTTCCTTTACTCCTACTATCTTCTTTGCATTCAAATTTACCTTTGTTAGTAGATGTTATATCAGATCTACTACCTTCTCCATAATATCTTCCTTACTTCATAGGATTCTTCCATCTCTTGTACTATGTCTATGTTCTTATTTCTTTGCCAAACTTTCTATATCTTTCAATGCATACAAATAAGCTTCCTTGACACTTTTCATCTTGAAAAAATTAATTTTATCTTGTATAGAAGTCTTAAAACCATTCAAGTATCTAGCAACTATCTCAACTACATTATTAACATGTCCATCTCTAATGTCCAACATAAAGAACTCGTCAATATAATCCTTTGTATTCCTATCTTTCTATCTCAAATTTTGCATTCCTCTCAATAAATTAACTTTATAATTGAAAGGAAGAAGTTTCTTTGTCAAATTATGAACCATATTTACCCAAGTCTTAATATTTTATTTTCCTCATCTTATCATATCACTTTGCAAGTGTTCCAACCAAAGAGATGCATGTCCTTTCAACTTTGTAGCCACTATCCTAGCCTTCATATCACTAGGAATAATTTCATAGTAAAAATACTTTTTCAATCTCAAAGATCCAACTGAACAAACCATCATTGTCAAGTTTTCCATTGTAGGTAAAAATTTCAAAATTAAGTCTTGAATTCAATCTATTCAAATCTCTCAAAATTATCTCTTTAACTTTTCCTACTTTAAGTTCAAGATTAGGAGTTGTTTCTTCTTCTTCATTACTAGCATCTTCAAGGTGCACTCCTCTTTTCTAGGATGTTCCACCACCTTCATGTCTAGTTGCAATCTATCTCAACATTTCCATAATAATATTGTCTATATTTCTTCTATCTTGAACCATTTTGACAATAGTTCCTACAAGAATTACAACCTTCTATAATTTATAGGTTAGAAAATAAGTTTTCTACCCTAAAACCAATCCAATTAGGGTTCTATGTGATCCCCCCAAAAATTTTCAAAGAAAGAAACCTTCAATCTAATACCAACTAATGCAAGACAAAAGGCCTAAAACTAACTCCCTAAGTTACCCTTTCTAGTAGTTACACATAGAAGCTAATCTAAAGAATAAAACACAAGAAGTTATAGAGAACTCAATAAAAAAATGGTGAGACAATCTTCTATTAATATGCTAGGCATAAGGTGTACTTGGTTGTAGCCATAAATAACCAAATTTCAATTTGTGAGATTAATAGCTCAGGACTATAGATTGCAATATTAGTGTTTTCATTTTATAACACTTCATTCTAGTTTTCCTAATACTATGTCACTAGTTATATATCCAAAAATGTCAGCAAGTCAACTTGTCAAGAAGGCTATTACAAAATATAGGTCCTACCCAAAAGGATAAATTAGTGACCTTACAATTTAGAAATTTAACTTAGGTGGGACAAAGATAGGTCCATAAATGATCGATGAAGAGATTCCCAATTGCGCAAAAGTTAGTAATGCCAAATAGAACCTCTTCAAATAAAAACCTACATGTTACTCAACTTGGAAGGAAACAAGCATACCTTAAGCAAACAGAAGGATAAATCTGAAAGATGGAAAAAAAATATTTTGTGGGTTTAGATGAAGGATCCAAGATAGGTATAATTAAGTAGTTAACTACTTAGAAAGAGAAGAATTGAACATCAAGTTCTAATCACCAAATACAAGACAAGAACAATGAAAGGAAATCTCATTTTTAATTCAAGATTGCCAAAGTACCCAAGATGCTCTTGCATCAACTATCCACAAACTAGAGAAAAACATAGTAGATTGACATTAAACAATCTTATTCATCTAATAACATCTTAGAATTTCTTGTAGAAGGTTCAATATGACATGACTATTGATTACATATATACTATATCCTTGTAGAAACCCATAATAGAATGGAAGAGGATGAGCATGTGAATGTTGAATAAAATTGATGGGGTCACTCACTTTTTTTTGAATCCTTTTCACAAGGCCACCTTTAATTTTCTCTATGATGCTTGAAAGTATCAATCACATATTGGAAATCTTGACCCTAAAGTGCATGCTTAATAATATCATAGATAATGTCATTTTCAAAGCCTGTAGTGACATGATATTTGAGCATAATACTACTAATAAGACCATTACCCGAGAAAATATTATAGTTCTAACCAACCATAGATAATGTATTTTCTAAGACAACACCCACATGAACTAGCTTGTATAGCAAATATACCATTCCATCCTTAGATTGAAAAATATCTAGGTGGAGAGAACTAGACAAAAATATGAAAAGAAGAAAATATGGGAATATTATACAATGAGTCAATGATGCTAAAAGATCTTTCCAAATAACAATCCTAATTATTATGGTACATTCATCATAGTTCATATAAAATAGATGATCCAAATTATCATCAAAAACTTTACTTATCAATGCACCCTACCGATGTAGACATTGAATGAGAACCTTAAAGTTATAAGGTTTGTAATCCATGATATACAGTGGAATGCAATGGGAGATAATACTAGTTTTCATCTCATTTTCAAATTAGACTCCATAGATGCCATATTTGAAGGCCAAGATAAACCAAAAATGCATACAAAGAATAATTGGCTATCTATTCATAATTATAAAGAAAAATGGATAGAAAAAGGTAGTATATTAAAAATAATGTAAAGGAAAACATAAAATAGGAAAACATGGTCGTGACAAAAAGACCCAGTGATAATGCAAGATATCATGATTCTAATAAAATAGGTAAGAGGTGAAAAAGTTGGAAATTTGAAAAGCATAAAGAATTTTAAATATGGTAATATATGTGATTGAAACGTGTAAAGAAATGGAGGTGGGGAGTGCAAATAATGAAGTAATAAATGATGCAGAAAGTGGAAATTTGAAGTGATAAAAAGAGATAAATGACATGAAACAATGGAGAAGATGACATAATAAAGGGTTATAAGACAATATCATAAAACATTGAAAATAATATAGGTAACTGAGATAGTGAGTTAGACTAACACGTCAAAATAAAGTAAGAGAAAATGTTAAGATAGATCTAAATGCAAGATTTGAATCTTGTTGGAGAATTCTTCTAACCTTTCCATAGTACAACTAAAATTCAAATGAAATTCATGACACCCATAATTTTTCAAAACTTATGCAAGTGAATTCCCTTCCAAATATGTGTGTAAAATTAGATAGTAGTGAAACTTAGACAATAGACCCCAACTCTATACTAGAAAATTGAAGTTTGGAAGATTTTGGTTTTAAGAGCCTCAATAAAAATGAAAGAATCACCTTCTATGTAGACTTGGAAAATTCCAAAGTTAATGGCATGTTTGAGGGTGAAGAGCAAAGATTGCATTTTTGAATTATTATTAGTGCCATGACAAAAAGTATGTTGGAAATATTTAATGGGAAACAATATACTGAGAAGCAAGAGTGAATTAGGATCTATAATACTTTTTCACTAAAAAAATAATTCATACCTAATCCATCTCATATCACAAACTTTATAAAATATAAAAATAAACATGTAATCGTGAAATGAAACCTATCTAAGCATAACATCAATGATAATCATCAACACATAACACAATATTTTTAGTTACCTAGAAACACTTCAATATGAAGGTAAAATTAGGGTGGGGATGAAACCCACAAATCTTCATTATTACAACAACAAAGTTAACCTATTAGGGTTGCAATTTTGATCATATCAAATAATCTACCTTATAAGGGGTCTTCTCTATTAAAATTTTTTTAGAGTGTTAGGTCTTACCCTATTAAAGGATTTTATACTTACAATAAAGTAAGGACTTTTTTAGGAGATTTTAAATAGGTCTGTTAGAACCACTCTGTTAAGAGATTTTCCCTTACTCAATTTGTTAAAACTGATGTAGCACTTGACCCTTCAATTTTCTCTAAAATCTTATTACAGATCTCCTCTCTTCAAAATCTCAATATAATCTCCTTATTTGCTATCTCTCTTATATCCTTCCCTACTCTAGTCACATAGTATAAACTCCTTTCATACTTAGCCTTCCTTCCCTCTATACTTAGCTTGTTCTCTCCTTCACTCTACATCCATTCACATACACGATCCTTATTGTGATCCTGGGGTAGGAACCTTTTTAAAATAGTTAATCTTAAAAAGTTCTAGATCAAGATCAACAATCCATATTTCATCCTTTTGCCATTTTCCATTATGATTTTCTGATTGGTTAATGTTCTTGTCTAGGGATTACTTCTATTTGAAAAAATGTGTAATATCCTCCTTAATTGTCTCAGTGATCTTCAAATATCACGTAGAAGTTGGCTATAAGGATTTATATAAGTGTCTATGCAATTACAAACTCATATGCCAGTACTAGTTTACTAGGCACTTGAATGTTCTGATGCTTGGTTAAACCTAATACTCATGCTATCACTCAACTTCTACTCACTCAACATATTTTTCTCACTCAAAAATAACTGACTTTCTACTTTCTTAGTCTCAACTAAATTACTTGTCTTATATTCTTTCTCTCCACAACCTTTGACTTTCTTGGTATGTGTTGTCAATAAACAAGTCCTTTATAGCTCGGCCTTCTCTAGATGGCTTGGTCATAGTGACTACCATCCAACATTGCATTGGAAATGACTAAGTGTTAGACACTAATAGGAAACTTTGGCCTAGATATCAACAATCTCCCCCTTTGACATTAGTGGAAAAAGAACTTTTTCATGACTTAGCTTTCCATGCAAAAATAATACTTCCCCTAAGACTATAACTCGGTCTTAAAAAGTTCAGATCTCTACTATACATTATGTACATGTCTAAAATATATGATGTTGTTCCATTTGATAATTTTTTTAATTTATTTATGTTATCTTCTATACTTCCCCTTGTTATCTCTAGATATTTCCCTCCTTAATATATTTCCTCCTTATTTTTGTCACTTGTGGCTTGGGGTTTGTTGGGGCTATGTTGTACTTATCAAAAAATATTTGATGAGTAGGCTAAATTTCTTCAAGTCCTTTGTTCCATCTATCTCTTGAATATTCCATGACATGAATATGAATATCTATCTTGATAGCTAGATCAACTAAGCTCTCAACATTTGAAAGATGTTTATTTTTCTTCAATAAACTCTAAGCTATAGATAATTCCATTTGAATGATCTCCAAACATGGTAGTAGCATGAATTGAATAGAAATCAACTTGTTCCTCATGCCTTTGTCTCTATTTAATAACTTGGCTAAACTCTGTTAACCAAATATCAACTTATTATATGAAGGTGAGCTTGAACTTGCATTCTTGCCCAATGAATGTGAACATTCCTTCATGTCTACCTAAATTATATTATTTGGTCATTGATTCTCCAATGTGAAGAACTCAACATCACAAAGCTTCATATATAAAGAATGAATAATCTTCAAAATTCATTCCTTTTGTTGGACTAAATTAGAAAGATCTACTTTTCTATGTACAAGTTTTGTAGAGACTTTCTCCAAAACTTTGTGCTCGGACTTTCTCTCAGACCATTGTATCAATTTATCATTGGTTTCAATATTATCTATTTGGATTTTTTTGATAATTTACACCAATTCATCCAAAATTAGATGTTGACTATTACCATTAGTGATTCCAAATGCATAAAAAAAAATGTCTTTAATGCTATGTAATACCTACTTCTTTGTGTGATCTCTTCTCAGTTGTCTTTGTTTTTCCTTACTACTTAGAAAATTTTGCAACTCTTACATTTGTTCCAATGTAAAATTATTTAATTCATACATGGGTAAAGTAATTACCTCATCTAGAGGTATTGACTCTTCTATCATCTCATCTAATTGTACCACTAACTAAGATCAAGGTGTTGTATCACTGGGTGGTTATAGCTGCAATTCTTTACCCTTTTCAATTGATATAGATAAAAAAAAATTCTCCTTTTGAGTGGACATAACCTACTATTTAGGTGTAACAATTAGTATCTTAGTTGACTTTGCACTTGATAGTTGTATAAGATCTTGTGTAGACTCTTCTTCTTTGGGTGTCTCAACTTGTTCTACCATTTCTTTTGTCTTATCTTCTTCAACCTTCTCAACTATGTGGCCCATTGGGATACAAGTAAATTGTGAAAATACAATTATAGCCTTTCCTTGTTTCTTGGCACTTGTATCAATAGTAACTAATGTAACATGAAAAATATTAGTTTTGGCACTTTCAATCCTTGGATAATCTTTGATTTGTATTAATATTATATTGGTGCTTGGTAGAGATGTATCTAATTTGGCATCATTTAGATATTCTTCAGTCAACACATTATGATCCTCTAGGGATGAATTAGTAATATCCTCAATTGTGACTCAATCTTGTTGTTCACAACCTTCGACCAATTTCTTGATTTCATCTGCAAGTTTTGCAACTTCTGCTACATCATCCTCTTCCTTTGTAACTTTATTATTAGCTGATGGAATAAGAAATTCAAATGCTTGTTTCCATATATTTGTTCTCTCTTTCTCAACTTCATGATCTTTATTCATAAAACAATTATAATCCCTCTCCTTAGTCACAAATTTCTTCACAAAATATTTCAAGGCTATAGACATATGTATCTTCCCTACATCTAGCATTGTTTGCGCTAATGTGGTCTCACTAATCTATTTTTCAATGGATAATTCCCCTTCCACTTAGCATCAACTTTATTATACAACTATTTAGGAATTCCTTCTCCTAACTCTATAGTTGTAAATTTGAATTGTATCATCCTATCTATCATTCTCAAGCTTCTCTTGATCTTATTTACTTAAAGAATCAAAACTCATGTCTTTGAGTCTTGTCAAACTTGTTAATTCGGTCTTTAGACATTATAAAAATTTCTTAGATCATCACACTATGTTTCTCCATCATCTTCCTCCTCCTGTATTATAACTAGTCATCTCTTTGGCTTTTTAGGTAGGTTCTACTTTGGTGAACTAATCAATTTTGTGTTTGTTGGACATTCTTTTGGTTTAATAGTTGGGGGTTGAGTTGTCTTAGATCTTGTTAGTATTGTAATTTTTGTCTCTTGTGTGACAACCTTCTACACACCTTTCTTGAGATCTTCTTTAACCTTTGGAACAACAATTATTATTTTCTGGTGCTTTGTTTCCTTGGGCTCATCAAAAACTACCTCTTTGCCTTTAGATTCCTTGGCTTCAATTGCATGTTTAGATCCTTCCCCTTTATCATCTTTTCACTCAAGAAATTTGATTGTCTTCATTTTTTTCATATCTTTCTTGGTCTCACTATTCTATATATTCAATTGATCCTTTGTTGTGCCATATGTGTTGAATGGATCAAAATTCACATCAATATCCTCTAACAAAAGTGCAGCCATTGTTGGTGTGACTTCATCAACATTTACCTCATAAGGCATTAGCCTTAACCATACAACTTTAGATAATACAACCTATTCATAAAAAAAATATGTGTCTACCATGAAACATATATCATCAAAATACTTAACTATAATGTACTAATGAGTCCTCATAAGATTTCTCATTTTATTCTTGAATTCCTAAAAATAGTTATCCATAATTACCTCAAAATTTTGTCCTAGTTAACTTATCAAGTCATTTATTTTCTCCATAGTTGGCTTACTTCTATCCCATGCTACTATGTGGATGGTAGGAAATGAAATTTGTAAATAGAAAATATGCAAACTAATAGAGAACCAAACTCACATGATGTATTATTTGATTTCATTATAGCTCTAAGATTTTATGTCAGTTGTTGTAGTTGCATCTTGGTAAGATCATTATTGTGATCCTTTTTAATAATTTTGTAACCTAGGTCCACTAAAATGCATGGCACACTATTTAGTTGAATCAACTAATAAAACTTATGTGCAATCACTCTTGTTGAGCTATCATTTTGCATGATGCTTAATGACAGGAATCCTCTCCAAGGTTCAACTCCAAGGTTCCGGGCAATCTTGTGACCTACTAGATTCCACTCAGTTGAAGATAAATGTTAGTGTTCATGAGGAGGCCTTTGCTAGTTTGTTAAACAATTCAGATAAGATTCTAAATTGGCTTACTACTTCAAAAGAATAAACATACAAAAAGAAATAAATTTTGTATTTTTCTATTTTTATGATGAATGCAATGTAACAATAGAACTATATTAATTTCTAATTTACCCAAGGGGTTAGTAAAAAAAATAATGAAGATAGGGTAACAAGAAGTTTACAAAAATAACATGAAAGTAAAATCCTAACAAACATAAACTATGAAAACAACGCATCTATGAATTAAGCCTTTGAAAAGATCAATGAGTAACCAATGAAAATAGGAGTAGTGCTTCCTTAATTCCACTGATGCAATCATCAATGGGAATTTAGTAATCAGAAGATGTTTCACTTTTCATCAAATCATAAGGCCACAGAAAGTGCACTCCTAAGAGATGAAAAGCTATGTAGGAACACTATGGTGATCTCTTCTTGAACTAAGTACATCAGCAGAATTTGTAGATCCATAGCAAACACCAAAACTAAAAGATTGCACAACCAGAAAAATGCAATAAAACTATCGGCTCAATTACACTTCATGAACATACATTCACAAAATCTAAAACACTTAGGCAAGAATCACTACACTCCAAATGCGAGCACATATAGCATATATAATGACATCAAAACAATGGAAGCCTAGAATACATATTACACTCCTGAATTTATAGGAAATTATCTCCTCAATTTTTGTTCAGAGCAAAATCTCTTTATACAAATATATGCTTCTAAACCAATAAAAAAAATCTATTTATGTACAAATTGACACTCTAGCTAGTGTTAAGTAGGACTCCATCCATATTTACATCATTTCATGGATGCATGAGCCTTTACATGTCTTAAAACAAAGAAAGAATGAGAAAATAAGAAAGAGAGAGAGACATTAGTTGATGTAGGATTGCCTAGAAGTGCCAAAAATAGAAGCTACATCTTCACTAGGCATTTGTTGAAGATAAAGCACTGTCAAAATGTGTTTTTGATGCATGGAAAGCTCTAATTTTAGAACTGATAGTTAACTTTTGGTGCCCCTTTGAATTCCTCAAAATTCTCCAGAACACTACTGAAAAAGCACACCTACACACCTGGCACACCAATGTGTTGAGATAATTCATGTTGCACACATTGCATAATATTGTTATATTATATTATTTTATTCTAATATGTTTTGTTGCACCTAGATGGATGTGCAACATGGAAAGATTCCCATTGGATATACTTGATGATTTGTATTGTAACATTGTTATAATATTTCATGTAATTATTTAATATTGGGGAAAATAATTAGAATTCCAATATTAAATGTGGGGTCAATGGGTTAGTTAGTACATATTTTATGTAATACCACTTGGTGGTTTTGTGGGACTTGCTACTATGTAAGCAACCACTAGGGTAGTTGTTGGTGTAGAGAGAGAAAAGAAGAAGGAAAAAAGGGAAGGAGTCGAGTAAGACAAGGCTTGGCAGGTTAGCCAAGGGAGCATTTGTGAAGGTTGGAAGCATGGCATGAGATGTGTGGATTCATGCTTATTCACATAGATTACTTAGTGGTGGCTATGGTTTTGAAGGCTTCCATGGCTATATTACAATGTTGTTTTTTCTTAATAATACATGGTGATGGATGCTTCTGGAGTCCAAGTTTTTTCTCTCAATGAGGGTTTCCTAGGGTATATCTTGTGTCACATTTTTGTGGGTATGTTGTCTATTCTCTTGCATCTGGATTTTAATTGCATATTTATTTCAGATCTATTATGGGTTATGTGGAAACGGTTATATTCTTTGTTGCAAGTTTCCTTACATGTTGTATCAGAGCTATGGTTTTTTTGTTGTAACCCAAGATTGAATCCATGGGAATGCATGAGAGGACAAAAGAAAGGACAAGATATATGAGTTGTTTATTATAGATCTAAGGGTTTTTGGTTTGTTGTTATGATGGAGTGATTGTAGATTTTGGGCATGTGAAATTGTTGGACAAAAGGATATTTTGGATGTTTTATTTAAATGAGGGTTTTAGGGGGAGCTTGTAGAAATGACCTCCTGGGAAAAAACAAACCTCACCATTAGATTCGGTTCAAAATTTCCATAAATTTTGATACATAATATGCCCTAGTTTGGCCATGTTCAGAGGAAATCAAAGATTTTTTTAGTTTTAGCCCATGATGGCTGTCAAATTTAATCTCATCAAAAAATTTGTCACAAAAAAAAATGTAGGGAAAATGGTAAAAAGACTGTGTTAGTAAAATAGTCATAACTTTCTCTCATGATATTGGATTTCAGACTTCTTATAGGCATTGGAAAGCTAATTCAGAGCACTACAACTTGGTGTAGGTTTCATTCTATAATTTTGGAATTTTCTAAAATTTTAAGAGCCCAAAATTTAGATGTTATTTATTTAGAGCATAGATTTGGGCATAACTTGGGCATACGGAGTCAGATTTTGGACTTCGCATTGTCAATAGAAAGATCTTGAAAAGATCTACACATTGGTTCAGATTTGGTGCATGTTTGGCATTGTTTATTTGGTGATATATTGATCTAAATAGCTTATGATATATATTGACTATGGTAACATTATGAGTTTATCACATTATATATTTTTGAGATTTAAGATTTGATGTCATTGTATACTCAGTTTATATTTTAGATTGGTCTCATGATGATATGGTTATTAGTATTTGGTTTGGATATGTATGATAATTTGTTGGATCTACAAGTTGTGCAGTGTTGTAAGCAATCTATACTTGCAGGTTGCATTTATAGCTTGGTTATGGGTTGTCTTTGCCCATTGATCTTTCATTATTGATGCATATTCAAATTGGTGGCTTGGATTTTAGTTGCCTATGCCCTAAGTCACATGATTTGCTAATTTTTCTTCATGTAGAAGGGATGAGATGTTACCAGGTACAGTCATCATGGAGGATTGTGGTTGACTATTTATATTGATAGGTTGGACATATTGAGAGTCAAATGCTTAGTTCATCGATGTGGTCATGGTGCCATAGAAGTTTTGCATGACATGACTAGATGTACTAGTACATACTTGATGTTCATTCGTTTGGATTTCTAATTTGGTTATGGTGGTATATCTTCTTGGTTGAGGATCATGGTTATTTGGTTTCTTTTAAGGAGCTCATGATGTGCACTTTGAGTTCTTTGAGGGTTTGATGTCTTTTTTAATTCTCATGGTTAGAGTATTTTTTTTCATCATGATGTCATGGATAGCTTGGATACACAGTTTAGTGGGAGCTTATGATACTGATTGGGTGACAATGTAGGATTAGTTCCTAGTTTGGTTTGTATCTTCTTGGTTTTGAGATCTTGGTTTCACTTGGTATTGACACTTTGGTTATGAGTGTAGACCTAGAGGATCTTCATGTAGGAGATATATTTTATGATGCCATAGGTGACTTGGTACCATGGTTGAGTAGGAGTATTTAGCATTGATATATTTATTGAGTGTTTGTAGATGTTGTAGGTTTTTCTTAGATCTTCTTGTTGTAGAAGCATCTTTGACATTTGCATGGTACACTTAGTTATCTTCATGGTGTGTAAAGATAGTTACATCTTGACAACTCATGGGGTTCTTGGTTATCTTCTTGGTGCTTGGAGATGGTTGCATCTTGAGGACTCATAGGATTCTTGGTAAAGGTGTGGTTTATGCTTTCATTTGACATGTTATCCTTGGTGTGAGGATGGTTTCATTTTTATTATTATGTCATGGTATACTCTTGATATGCATTTAGATTTTTGACATGTTATAGTATGTTCATATGGAGCATATTATCTCTTTGGTTGAGATGGATAGATCATTTTTTCATGTTTATGTTCTTGAGGCCATGGTTGGAGCTTTGACATTAATCTTGGTTTAGTTTCTTGTTATTGAGTACATTTATCATAAGCTGGATACTTCATGATATTGCTATGTTGTGTTTGGAGTTGGCATGGATTGATTGGTTATAGGTACTCATGGATACTTAGAGATGGTGGTGATATTGATTTCTCTTGGATTATAAAAGTATTTGTTGGGAAAATTGATGATTTTAGTAGAAAGTTCGAGGGGCAATCACCTGATATGGACTTGAGAGGAGATTTTTTTTAGATGAGTCTTACTTGGAGACTTGGATTTCTTGATGAGAATTCTCATTCCCCATTCTTGATCTACTCAATAGTTTACTACTTGAGAGGTATAGCCCATTGTTTATCTCAAGTGTATTATATTTATGATTGTCTTTCATGGATATGGATATTGAGCTATGGTACATGAGTTAGTTCTAAAGGGTTCATTTGGGAGATGGTTTAGCATTGGTTATCTCCAGTTGCATATGTTGTTATGATGGTTGAGTTTTGGAGATGGTTTTATATTGGACATATTCCTTGGTTTAGGAATGATTTATGAGTTTTATCTTCTTGTGAGAGGCTTACATACATGATTAGCTATGTGATATTATTGTTGAGGCTTCTTGTTGGGTTTTATGGAGGAGATCATACTTGCACAGTTTACATCTAGAGGTATATGTAGAAGGACATGATACAGGTTATGATTTGCATGGTTTCTCTTTGGTCTTGGTCATCTTTCTAGATGTTTAGTTTTACCTACATTGGATTTGAGATTGGCTGGAGACTATGATCACTAGTTTGTGCTCATGTATGTCATGTGAGAGATGACATGGTTATTCCTTTATCTCTTTCCTCTATTGGTAGTGGAGAGCTTGGGAGACTTTTAATGAGATTTGGTCTTGCAGGTTATTGGTTTATGTGTTGTGAATGTCATTGAGACTACATGGATTCACTTCTTTGAGATGTTGTGAGTGGATTGGTTATAGATTTGACATTATCTTTTGTAGTGGGAACTTCTTGGTATATATGTGGTAGGTATTGCTCTTGAGGCTTGTGATTTTAGGTTACAGATTGAATATGTTGATGATATGAGATTCACTTGGTATACCTTTAGAGGTATGGATAGATGGATGGGTCAAAAATCTAAACAATGTAGGGTTCTAGTAAGTTATAGTATTTTATAGTGAGTTCTATGTCATGGTTCTCATACAACTTTCTAGCCACAAAATCTATGAGTTTTACATCTAATTCTAATAATGCCTATTTTGTCCTACATGCTTGCCTAATATCATCATCATTATTAGCTTCCTCAAAAGTTTTCTGAAACTACTCAACTACTACCTCTACTAGTATCAACTTTTTCCTTTAATCATCCTCAAAAATTTCTAAACACACATCACCATAATGCCTCTTTGCTTCCAAAATTGTCTCTTGGGTTTGATCCTTGAGCTTGAGAATCTCCACACATGATGTTTGCATTATTTTATTTACATCCACAATTCTCTCTATCCAATCATCAATTTTATCTAATTCCTCTATTGTATATACTTCCATCAACATTCGATACCTTTGGCCTTTAATTACTTGTAATGCCTGCAAATCCTTGCCCAATGTATGTACTTCATCCATCAAACCAAAATCTTGATTTGAAATGGTGACTAGCCCATCTGTATTACTATGCATATGGTGTAATAGCTTCAAATTTCCTTGTGTAATCTATAAACCTTTCTCCTTAAAACTATCCTGCCACTACTAACAAGCGTTCAAAAATGGATCCAACTAGCATGTACCCCTGTGTCTTCTCTTGATTGCTATGTTCAAGGTTTCCTCAGGGTTTTTGGGATCTAAGGGACCAAAAAAAATTCTTAAATATCCTTTAGGATCTCATTTTGTCACTAAAGTGTTATTAATTCTGCCCCTTCCTATTCCAAGCTCCCGAATACTTCTTTAATCCCTGTTGTAACTATCAGTTTAGCAATATCCAAGGTAGGTTTCCCAAGCATAACCTCCCTGATTTGATAATCCTACAGAGTTGATTCTTCAACATTTGAATGTGGAGGAGTGATAGCCACATGAGCAAATAAGTCCTAGCTCTAATCACTCATGATGAAGGCTAATGCCCATGCATCTCTTGGTAGTGATTTAGGATTCCTTAGGATGTCAATTAATTACATCCTATCCTCTTCCTCTATACTGAATTGCTACTTTTTATTTCTTATTACTTCTTTCCTCAACCACCTTTGGATATGCTCCAATGAAGATTTTCCTTTTGAGGATGACAGAGTCTGCTCTGCTATACTCTTTCCCTTATCTCCCCTTTTTAGAGTCCTATCCTTTTCTATGAGTCTACACCATGAGTCTCTATTTCTGTAGAGTCTGCAGTCCTTACCTCATTCTCTTGGGAAGTTTTCTAAGGCTATTCATTTATCTACCCTTCCTCTAAAACTTCCTTGGTGGATGCTTGTTGTGGCTCTTTCTCTTGCTCTGCTTGAACCTATTTTCCTTCAGTGCTTGGAGGAAGAGGGATGGTTGATCCCTTGTCTACACAAAATGTGACTTGTACTGGGGATGATGGAGCTACCTTAGGTCCTTGTAGCTCGGCTGGAAACTAACTCCAATCCTCCTACTGAGGTTTATTGGTTGGAGTGTCTCTTATCTTGTCCCCAACCAACTCAGTACCCATAGGCATGAAATCAAAATCTAACATCTGAAAAACATTAATTCCCTCCACATCCTACTCATCTATCCAGTATTGCATTTCATCTTTTGATGTTGTAGTCTAAATGTATTGCTCAAGAATAGATGGTAGTGTGATTGTGGAGCTTCTTCTCCTTTCCAACTTTGTGGCTCTTACAAGATGATTCCTCCAATTCAAAGTTAAATTATCCTCTTCCTCCTCATCATCCTCTTCTTCTACTTCTTCTAGGATAGGTTTGGGGACTGATGGGAAAGGAATCACTTTCATAATGACCTTTTGTCTCCTTTATACTAGAGTCTTGACTTTTCTTTTCTTAGGAGTGGAGGGGGAGGCTTGTACCTCTTGTTGGGGTGGAAACACCTCTTGTTCTTTAGTTTCCACTTCTCCTTGGCCCTATTCAACTAGTGAAACTTGAAGAATATCTTAGGCTTGTGTGGCTTCCACATTCTCTGACCCATGTACATTTTCTTCTCCTTGCTATGGAGGTGCCTGAGTTGATTCCTCTTCTAGCTTGCCCCATTGAGGATAAGTTCTATACCTCTTTCCCTTACCCTTTTGAGCCCTGAAATATCCAAATAGTCTATCAAGTTGGTGTACTATCTCAAGTCTCATTGGTGACTGGGTTGTAAATGTAGGCATAGTGACCTTATCTCCTCAACCCTTAGTTAGGTAGGTTTGAGCATGGAAGACCACCATTTGAGAAATTGGATCAAGTTTGATAGGTCTCTTGATCCAATCCTTCATCAATTTGATGACATGCCTCACCCTGTGATTAATGTCTATGTTCTCTTCTTTTTCAATCTCAGCATTCATGATGGGTCGGTCACCAATCTTATCCCTACTGAACAAAGGATTGAGAAGATCCTTAGTATGTTTCACAAATCTTCAATGAGATCTTCACCTTCAAAGTACACTCCTCCAGATATATGGTCATTCTACAATAATCCCTTATGTAGATATCATAGTCATTCACTACCTTCATCTAGTGGTTCTTAATCACATCCTCATGTTGAAATGTCTTGCCAACTAGATGTTGCACTCCCTTAATATTATCAAAATAGGGTCATGGAGAATTATATTCTTCTAAGGGATAATAATCCCATTCACACTCAAAAGATAGAATGTCTTGTCTTTGTACCACATTGAAAGGTCCTATAGTAATAGGCCATATCTAGCATATTTTGTGTTGCTTCCTGACTCTGTCATATGTGGACAAGAGTTGTTGAGTGATATCTAGTAGGATAAGTCTATCACTGGGATACCTAGGGAGCTTCTTACAATTGATAGTTGTACCTACTACCCTCAAATATGTAAATGATCAGAACTAGATGTAGTAGGCTCCAACTTCTAAAATCTTAGCATCTACCTCTTTTGACATCTTTTTCCCATAATCCCCCTCTATGAACTAGATTATTGTGAATATAAAAGCATCATTCATAATCCTATATTCCTTGCTTTGCTCTGAAAGCTTCTTCTTCACGAGCTAAGAATATACAATATAGGGCCATGCATTTGCATCCTATATGCTACCCTTCTTATAAAGCCCTAGATAATTTGTCACCCTTACAACTAACAAGTATACCAAATATGATGTCATATAAAACCTTCTATTGTTTTTCATGGCCACCAATTGCTCACCCAAGTTCTTGCTGAGAATAGAAGCCCAATCAATTGACATCTTCACCATCTTGATAGCCTCAATGAAATGGACCATCCATATGTTCAAATATCTAGAAGCAGGAAAACTCATGACTTTACTGAAGAATATGATTGAATATCTAATATCCTCTTTCATGTAACCTCTTGTCATATCCATTTTGCCTACTTTTCACACTAGAGGAGTCTTCTCAATGAGGTATGATGACTAAATTATTTTATAAGCTTCATCCACATGTTCCCTGTACCATTTCTTAGCTTGTTGATAAGTCAATCTGATAAACTAATCCACCCTTCGAAGATGGAACACCTTCTCTATATTATTGAGTCAAAGATTCAGGATGATCTCTCTAGTTATGCTCTTCACAACCCTTTCTTCAAGAACATGTTTCTATGCTAGTGTCATGACCAATTCTAAGGACTGCACTAAAATTGGATGTGATGTTGTGTTAACAAGTCCTGATCGGATTAACGTTGATATCATCGGAGAACTTTCTATGGGTTTATTGTACAATGTTAGGAATGTGCCCAAATCTCTAAATATTACCTTGAAACTTAATAGAATGAGCTTTGGTACCATCTTTGTTGCAAGGGAGGATGATGAAGAATCTATTTAATCTACATAAAAATGATGCCCATTAGTTTGGATTTGAATAGAAAATGATTAAATCAAACCCTAAAATTGACACAAACAAAACCTTAAAAACCTAATTGTTCAAAAATACCCAAAAACATAACATTAACCCTTAAATGCAAACAAAATAAAGAAAATGTGCACCTGGAAAACCTGGTAGGTGTGCCTGGTGTGCCTTCTACCATTTACAAATGTGGGGTGCATAATAGAGCACCACATGGGGTGTGCTAATGTGCACCCTATATGGACTTAGGTAGATTTTTTTAGTGTTTTAATGGTGCACAGTAGCGCACTTAATTAGGTGCACTACTATGCACCTTAACTACAATTTTTATTCTTTATTTTTAAGGTTTTAAGGTTTTCTTATGTTTTGAAAGGAAAAAGGTGTATAGTAGCACACTTAATTAGGTGTGCTTCTGGGCACCTTTTTGGAGTCTTAACATGGTTTTTTTTTAATTTGTGTATGGAAAAAGTAGAGGAGGTGTACCTACTAGGGTGTGATGGTGCACTCAGAGCTCAAAGCTTAGAAGAAATAAAGTGAAGGTGAGGGAGTGAGAAGGGTCCTTGGGTTATATAACCTAGGGTCCCATGCACACCTTGGTGTTGCATAGTTGTGCAGCTACACTGTTGCACATCGCCAAGGGTGATGCCCTTTCCTAAGTTCTTTGTCACACTAGCACACCTAATGAGGTGCACTAGTGCATCTCTTTTTTTGCAAAAAAGACTTGTACTCTTAGAATTTTGATTTTTTGAGATCTGGGTTTTCAAACCGAGACCCCAATCGAACTAGGACATGAGGCAAATAACCTTAGAAAAGACTCAGGCCCTAGACTAGGGATCTAGAAAGCTAAGAAAATAAAGTAGGGGGTCCCCATTTCTAAGCGAAATGGGGTGTGTGTTGTGAAACTACAACAACTCTTACTACAAATTCGACAATAGGGTCTTCAATCCCATTGACTGAGATACCTTGACTATTTCATTTATCTTTTGTCAATTTCTCAACTTCATTTCTTTTTTCACATATTATTGAATTTTGTATGTCCAAGGAAGGGTATCCTATTACTTGTAATATTAATGCCTTGTTAATCTTAATTGGCCCTCCTTCTAACCATACCTTCATACCATGAATATAGCTCAACACAATCCTTATCCATTCTTCTTTGAAAACTTTTAGAAAACCTAGGGCACAGGTAAGTCCTTTCTTGAAAATAATCTTATACTCCTTTAATAATCCATTATCACATAGCTTTCCATTAATGGATCTCAACTTAAAATCTCTATCTCTCATTTTGCACATATAACAAGTTTGTACACCTTGAATTGCTAGAACCTTTGATAGAATTGATGATAAAGAGCCAACTTTCCCTTCTATTGCTTCAAAATTTGAACAATCCCTAAAATTAGGTGGAGGACATTGAGCATTTTACTCACTATTGTAGATGATGCCATTTTGAACTAGGTTTTTTAAACAAACATTTCTTTGACAACCTCAAAAAATAACTAACTTGACAATAAAAGTTTTTCTTACTAAATTCTATCAAATTGCCAATGGCAAATAGTTATTCACTCGCTTTATCACTAAATTTTTCTTAATCACCTCTAAATCACCTATGCACTTGAATTTTCTTGGTAAAGTAGAAATGAATGCCCAAATTTGTAATATACCTTTAATTTTTCTAATTAGGTTTGTAATAAATGCATTTATACTCCATTAGGTGCACAATAGTTGTTTCATCCTTTCATGCCTCTTTTAAAATGCTTGGTCACTATAGCCTTGCTTGGTTAATACCAAGTATCTTGTCCAATACATCATCTCAATTGACACATACAATTTCTTAGTCTATATTGCAAGGCTCAATCAACATAGACTAAATAACTGATACTTGACACTTGATAGTAAAACATATCTCATTGCCTAATACTTCTCTTAGATTTGTCCTAATGCATCTTGAATCATGCTGATATAGAATTTTAACCATTTACTTGACAAGAATTAATTTATGATATTTCATTAAGTATACAGTCCCTTACATACCTTCTTTTGCTAAGTTAGATGAGATGTGATCACTTGATCCATTGGATTTGGTGATCTCATCTTTTCTCTCTCCACTATTTCCAGCTTCCAATATCTCTTTCCATGCTTTCTTTTCCTTGACTTTCACTTTCCCTTTATTATTTCCATTGTTTGGTGTTGGTGCTTGAGTCCTACAGTTCTTACTAACATGTCCAACCTTAAGACAACTGAAACAAACTAGGTTTTCATTCAACCATTTCTTATATTTACCTTTGAAATGTGTCTTTATGCATTTCTTTGGAATATTTGCATACTCTCTGGACTATAATGACAATTATAACATGTGTTGTAATCCCAATTATATAATTTATCTTGTTTAAATACATGAATTTTCTTTTCAGATGTCCAATTAGATTTTACCTTGGATCTACATTCACGAGCTCTATCTCCATATTTCTAATAGTTATAACAATGTCCCTCAAATCTAGGTGTAGTGGGTGCATCACTTTTCTTTGATATACATTCATGTGCTTCGTGTCCTTGCTTCTTGCAATTAAAATAGTTACTAGTAAACTTAGGTTTAAGGTTTTACTTACCATTTTTTCTCCTTCATATGTTAGCAATGTGTCCAAGTTTACCACAATGATGACAAGTAGGATTTTGTTTAGATTTTGCATTTCTTATCTCACCATTTGTTGATGACTCTCCTTCTTTAGTAGATGAATAGTGCTTGTCATGTCCTATACTAGAAGTACCACTAGATGATCTTGGTGATCTCATGGGTATGTACAGGATCATGGTGTGTCAAAAAGTGGTGATGCAAAAAAAGTGGAAGGGGGTCATAGGCTAACCTATGACCCCCTTCAACCCATTTAATCATGATATGCATCCCTAGGGATCCTAGGACCCCTAGGGAGATATCCTAATCTATCATATTGTAATTAATAAACTATATAATATACTATGTAATAATTTATAATACTATGTTAAAATATATATTATAGTAGTATATGTAATAATATATATTTAATATTATATATAAAAATAATAATATTATAGATAATATAGAATAATATATAATAATATGGATGAAGATTTACTCTCTCATCCTTTAGATGATGCGATCCTAGATACTATGTTCACTATGCATTCCTACAACATTCGTCGAGCGATTTGAACCATCATTGGAGAGAACTTCTTTTCTGTATCCCCAAGAAATGTGTTATTTCCTTCAAATTTGGTCTCCATATTCCTGTCTAATGCCATGGATTTCCTACAATCAATTTCTAGGTTGGAAATTATCACTATCAAGGTGGTTTGACCAGAGTACTAGGTAGAAAATAAGTTGAAACAGGTAATGTAGAGTTATGATTATGGTTCAGAGATGCTTTGGTGGGAGGACTATTTCCAAGACCCATACTCATGAAGAATCATGAAGCTATGATGACATTCGTAGTGCTACAAAAGTCCTTTGAAAAGCACAACTCTCAATTCCTGATTAAGACCTTACATGTCATGGCACAAGCTCTAGGTTTTTAGCTGACTAAGGAGGTGAAGAAAGCAGGATTTGCATTGCTTTATATTTTGGGTATTCCAACTTCTAATGCATGAGAAAAATCAGCCCATATGAATATACCTTTGGCTCCCCCAATTTAGTTAGTTCGTGAACTAGGTGTCTAGTTAGCTCCTGCTATCAGTGCTCCTGGCTTCGTACATAATGTCCCACAAGAAACTACTTGGTCTCCCAAATCAAATGTTTGGGGTGTACCTTTTACCACTGGCATTTCCACTAGCATTTCAGATGTCAAAGCTGAAGGCTCAAATTAGGGATGGGAGGTTGCTCCTATAACATGTTCAAATTTTGGATGGGGCTTCTTTTTCAATCCTAGTTTGGCATCCACTTTTGTTAAGGGCACCTCATGCAAGGATATGGAAGAAAGATAGCACAAAGGCTTCCCTCTATTTTTTTGGGTAATTTTTCCAAACTTCAAGCATGCTATGTTAATTATTGACAATCTTGGTTGAATTTGAGTCCTCCATGCCTGTTGTTTAATACACATGAAAATGTAAAATTTGATAAATTTTGAAAACTTGATGGTATTAGTTTTTTTCATCGATATAATAAGATTGTAAATAGCAATGTTAGTCACTTATACATATTGTGATGATGTTGGGTTTTCTTTTCTAGTTCTTTCCTAGTTGAGCTCTTGAACTAGTTTAATTTAACAATATATGTATATATTTAGTGGCTTGTCCACTTTTGCCTATATATAATGATCCTAATATACTATCTAATCATCTTTAATATCATATACAGTATTATAATAATAAAATTTATTAACAATAAAATAAAAATTGATAACATTCAAATATCATTATATCATAGATGTAAAAACATAATTAAATATGTTTGTAAGCCTTTTGGATTAAAATGTACAATTGATTCCCACTATCTCAAATTTAAATTTTTTTGTTTTGCCACCACATTTCAAGTACCCAATTTCAAATTATCTACCTAATCTAGGATTGGATACTTTTTTTTGGATCGAATACTTGATTAGGCTTGGTATTTACAAAATCTCTTTGGTCAACTCAAAAAACGTGTTTGAGATATGTTTCCCTAACATTCAGACTTTGACTAGCCATCTCATAATATATTTTATTCAAAATTCAATGAAACGAAAAGGGTTTTTTAAGAACACTCTCAAGATTCCATCAATATAATTATTGTCAAAATATGAGCTTGATACGTATTTATTAGTTAATTTCTAATGAAGATGTTTGTAAATTGCTTATGACATACTGATTGAAAAATAGCTATAAATTTAAAACGGTATTACATTTTTGAAATCTAAAAGTTGTGTCACATTCTATGCTTCACCTATTATTAGGATATATATATGTATGTATGTATGTATGTATGTATGTATGTTGTAAAAGGTGGTCAAACACAATATTTTTTATTCTGAAAAAAGTTATGGTAGAAAATTCTAGTTTGATTATTTATTTGGAATTAAAATACCCAAAAATATGCATCACATTCAGGCATGAGTCTAGTTTTTATATCTATAATTATATTTAAAAATATTATCATGAAATATGTTTATTAAGGTGGTCAGACATACACCTATTGTAACGCCCCACCAAGGGATCAAAAAGAACTAACCTAAACTTTTACTAAGTTTGCCAAACATTTTTTTTAAAGATAACATATAAAAACAATTATAAAATAGTGGAAGCAATAACATACAATCATACATAAGAAAACATAACATATTACATTCCTTAAGGATCCCAAGATGTTGAATCATATTTAAATTTAGATAATACTAATTCCAATAAATAACACATCCACATGAAAGAATAACTACAAGTCCAGTCCATTTAAATAATATAAATTTGTTTTGAATGCCACTTGACAATAAATTTAGAAGGCACAATCATCAACTAAACATCATAGGGTATGAAAGGCTGAAATAATATACATTTATAAAATAGATTACATCATCCCTTTTGGATCCATTAAACAAGATACAATACAAAGTAAAATCATCCATCAAATAGATATAACCATCCATCATAATACACAAAGATATAATGAAAGGAAATGTAAAACAAGGAACTCCAGCCATGGCATCAACAGATGGATATCAATGGTGAAAGTAAAAGGCACTACCACCTAACCATGTGGTAACCCAAAAAGGTCCACTCCCACCATGCTAAGGAGATAGTCTCAAGTCCCAAATAGGATATCAATCCCAAATATCAAAAGTAATATCTAGGTCAAGAAAAACCCTAAAAGTAATCTAACTCAAAGGTTCCAAGATAAATGAACATCTAAACCTAGAGCCAAACAAAGACACATAGGCAATCTATACTCCTAGTGGGTAAGTGTCATCACATGAACCAACTCTAGGGTTACTCGACTAGTCTTTTAATCCTCTAGCCCCCTAGTGAGACTATGTGGCACTAGTATCCTTTCATTCTAACAAGACATACTAATGATGCATGGTCACAACCAAGCATCCACTCTACTCCCATCCTAGTCTATACTAGCACTCAAGGCATGGGTGAGGAAAGACAAAGACTCTTATTAGATTCATTTTACTCTAATTTAGTGTAGTGTTTTCACTTATTAACTACTTACAATGGCTTACCCATTAGCCTCTTTAGGGCCTCAGCCTCCATTACAAAGCCACTTCCCAGTTTAACATATAGATTACCTACCCTAGGCTCATAAAAGTACAAATCAAAGAATCACAATTTTCACCTTAGCCCTATACAAGTGACTGGAAAAGATCAAAGACAATTCAAAATAACACCTTAGTCCTTTACAAGCAACTGGAAAGCATCACAAAAATAACTGATTGAAGACTCAAAAGTTAAGTCCAATAGGTCATACCATTCATCTCAGTTTCACACAAGAGCACTAAAAGTAATAACAAACAATCGATCCAAACTCATCATAAAGCATACTAGACACATTACCATGGTTGAGTTTAAAAGATCAAGATCAATGCATCATCATAATATCACAAAAATAGAACTCCTGAGCTTCTGGTAAACATCCTAAGACTAGTCAATTCTTTAGTCAACCCAAACTCCAAAACATAAGACAACATGCAATTAACAATGTAGTTTTAGAGTTTTGTTTGATTTTGAAGACGCATAGTCTAAGTTTACAGTAAGGTTTAAGTTTTCATTTCAATGTAAGTTTTCGAGTATATGAGGTTTACATTTTATCCTTACAACTTAACCCATTCAAGTATTTGGACATATTACACAATTACCCTTATCTTATGAGATTACAAAGATTATAATTAGATATGATAAGATGGCTTTAAAAATAATTTATCTCCAATAAATTATTAAAATAATAATTATTGATCATTAAATAAAATTACTATAGTTTTATTAATAATCAAGATTATTAGATAATAATATCAATTTAAATGTTTTAAATGTTATTAATTGGTATTTTATTATTAAAAAATATAACTTAATTTAAACTAAATTCATTAAATTAATTTAATAACTATTTAAAGTAAACTATATTAAAAATTCATTAATCATTAATTAAATTAATAATTAATAAAAATTATTAATAAATAATAATTTAATTTATTCAAAATTATAATAAAAATAAATTTATTTTTTTTAAAACTACATATGATATGTGTTATAGGCCCACTAGCTTGTCACTAATGGTTGTTGGCATTAAGGCTACCCCAATGCGGCCATTAAAACTTTCGTCAGCCACAATTAGCCTACAATTGTAGCAATAATACACAGTACTATTGTTGTTGCTGCAATCTTTATTGTGATCAACACAACTTATATTACTGCTAGGAGGGGGAGTGGGGTATGAAACCCACCTCCCTCCCTCTATATATATATATATATATATATATATATATATATATATATATATATAATCTTATTTTTCCAAACAAGGCACCCAATTTATATTTATTTTATAAAAATTGCAAATTTAATCTGATAGGGAAACCCAGATAAACTGTCGAATTTTCATTCTAAATTTGATTTCTTTTCAAAACTAACTCTGACTAAATATTGACTATTTAATTTATAGAACGAGTGTTTTGTAATTTTCAATCCTCATATACAGAAGAATTCGATATGAATACCAATAGATTAACAATGAAAGATTCATCATAGATAAAAATTTGCAAACAGATTTAATAGATATTGAATAACATAATTCATTATGCGGATAAAGCACAAGACTCTACCTGAATCTAATGCTAATATGCAACCACCTAAAGATTGTGAGAGAATTCTCTTTTCTCTCAAAATGTTCTCTCTAAAAAATCCCTTCTCTAAAAATCCTCAGTCTCTGCAAAAAGAACTCTCAATCTCTGATATGCAGATCTCTCTTAAATTTGGGGCATTGATTGTGTGATCATGCGAGGGAACTCGTTGATCACAATCTTTTAACTCTTTATTTACTTTTTTGAATTTTCGTGCACACTTTTTGCAATTTAAAATATCTTTAATAAATTAATTTCTCTTTCTTTCTTTAATTAATTTTTGAAGTTTTTTTTGATAAAATATATTTAGAATTTAGAATTTATTTAACTTAAGAAATAATAATATTTAGAATTTATTTAAATATGATCTCCTAAATATATTATTATTTAATTAAATAAATATTACCATGCTCTCAAATTAGAACTATAATTTTCTTTTTAAATTTAATTTTTTATTTAATTAATTTCCCAATTAATTAAATATAATTAAATATTAAAATTATCTTAATAATTTTTTATTAAATTAAATCATTAATCAACCTTTTAATTTGACTTAATTAACCAAAAAAACACCAAAGACCTATAAGAAAAAATATGAAAACCCATCATAAAATACCACATACAAGATCAAACTCAAGGGTTATAATCATGAATTTACATCCTATGACAAATTTAGAAGGGTAATCATCTAAGATACTTGGCCTAATTTTCTAGGACAATTGGCTTAAAGGTTTGGATTTGGACTCAAGAATTTATCTCTCCTCTTACCATTGCGATATTGCGATAGGGTATGCTCATCTTGACAATTTAGGGAAGTTGATACTCCGTACCTACAATCTGCATAAAATCCATGCATTTACAAACACATATATTATAAACTAAATAGGAAATGGAGGGAAGTGGTACATCATGTAGATCCCGACTAGTAGGTAACTACGATTCCCTTCCTTAACCACATCAAAAATGTCATACATAAAAAAAACATACACGCAAACCATACACATGCAAGTATAGTGTAAGTATCCATAGAAAACATGTACAAATAATCCATCTAACATCATTAAATAACTAAAATCACCATAAATAATTGCAAGAATTTTTTGTGGTGTGTAGGCAACTGAATTTTGAAGATCAACACCCTCATGAGTGTAAAAGTCTATAAGCCTAGAGTTGACATATTCCCTGCCATTATCTGTTCATAGAATCATGATGTCTTTCCCTAATTTCTTCTTAGCTTGAGCTTTAAGGTGATAAACTTATCAAATACTTCACTCTTATGAGCAAGAAAGAAGACCCAAGTGTATCATGAAAAGCCATCAATAAAGGTGAGAACATAGTGAGCCTTACCAAATGATGGTACTAGAAATGGGCCAGCTATATCACTATGAACCAATTCAAGAACAATAGTAGCCTTCTAAGACTTCCCCTTGTCATATTTCTCTTTAGGATGCTTGCTTGCTTCACATCCTAGACATATACCCTCTGAATACTTTACTTGAGATAGACCGATGACCATATCCTTGCTGCTAAGTTGTTGAAGGTAGCGATAATTGAGATGTCCAAATCTCTCATGCCATAGTTTACTTTGTGAATTTGAATGAGTCAACAAGGCAAGGGAAGTGGACTTAGGTACAAAATGAGAAAAAGAGTAAAGTCTTGTCTCATGATTAGCCTTTCCAACTGCCACCATAGAACAATCCTTGAGATTTTTCACCACAACTATATTAGGAAGGAACTCCACTTTATTGCCCCATCCATAGTGAGTTATCTAGAAGATGGAGAGAAGGTTGGTGCTAAGGTTAGGAACATGAAGAACATCCTTGAAGATGCCATTGTCGAACTGAACATTCTGTTTCTCTTCAACTTCCACTTGAGTGTCATTTCCCACATAGATGTAAGGTACATTTGATGGTTTTAAAGAGGAAAAATGATCCCTTGAAGCACACATATGATGTGTAGCTCTTGAATCAAGAACCCATTCTTCAGCATTGTTTGTACTTGCTACCAAAGCTTGTCCCTTACCTTTTGAAGTGGTTGAAGATCCCTTATCCTTGTAGGAATTTAGTACATCAATTTTGTGTTTCCTCATTAGGTTTACCAATTTTTCAATATGCTTATCCTTACACTCATGTTCATCATGACCATTCTTCTTACAATAGGCACAAGTTTTCTTCTCCCTTTTGTTGGAGTTGTTCCCCTTCTGATTATTTTTGGAAGAAAATTTACCTTTTTGTGAGGAAGATTGTTGAGTGGAAGAAGATTGATGTGAGGAAGATTGTTGTTTAGAGGAGTATTTTTTGGTGTCATCTTGTGGCTTAGCCTTCCACTACTTTTGCTTCTTGTTGGACTTTTTATCACTTGAATTACCTTCGTTAGCTACTGTTGTATTTCAATCTTCCTGCCAAAATTCATAATTCATATTTTCCCTTCCTGCCTTTGAAATTTCCATAGTCCAATACCCATGGAAATATTAAAATACCAAAGTTTTAAACCTTATGATATGTTTTGCAGCCTGCAAGTTCTCCACCATCAAATCAATTGAGATCGATGGTTGGCGTTGTCTCACCATCGAAAGTTGCACGATGGATAGCACAGCGAAATAGCACCTGTCGACGCATGTCCAATGGGTCCAGCTTACAAAATAGAGGTTGGGGGCAAGTTGGAAATGTTTCGTGGCACCGTGGGCACTATGTCGCTATCATGTGTTGGCTAAAAAATCTTCATAGCGACATAGCACCTGACAGAAATGTCTTACGGCAGGCAGGTTGTGTCACATCAGAAAATGTTCATGGCGAGCGGTCAGTTTCATAGGCTGAGAAGTCAAAAAAGTTGGTGGGGTACCATGGTGCCATCAAAAAACTCATGAGTTTTTTGATGGCGACATAGTGCCCAAACAAAAAAGTCCACTGCAGCGAGGAATCGAAGACAGTTTGGTCCCATTTGTACCTCATCTGCCCAGTTAGTGGAGCCCGGTGCCATGGTGGTGAATCATTTGAAGACACGTGTAAATCAGAAGACATGTCATCAGTTGGGCGCTATGGCGCTATGGGGATTTGGCCTCGATTTCCTCATAGCGACAGGGTGCCTAGTTGACACATGGCCGCTCCGTGGGGTCAAGGTCTTGGGTCTATCAGGGTGGTGCTTCGTTGGGCCAATGGGGGACTGCCACGTATGTCAAGTCAGAATATAGATAGATCGTGGGACCAGATCTTCAACGTGGCTAGTGTAGTAAAGGGTTAAGTTCTCCACCGTCAGATCTACAGAGATCAAGGGCAGGCGCCATCTCGCTATGGTGAAGTTGTGTGATCTTTACCATGGAGACATAGCACCCTTTTGCACTTGGATCAGTGGGGACAGGTCTCGCCAAGTATGTCTGTCAAGTATTGCGAGGTGTCACTGAAGTGTGGTGCGGTTGCTAAGGTGGTGCCAAGTATGATGGGCCTGGGGTAAGAATAGTATAGTAGTACAACGAGTCTTCACGATCGTCAGATTTAAGGTCGATCAACGGTTGGTGCTATCTCGCCATCGAAAGCTGCACAGTGGATACCATTGTGACATAGCGCCTTGTTGACACGTGTCTCGCTAGCTCGGTCAAGGTTGACAGTTAACGGCTGGCAATTAGTGTCGCAGTCAGGTTGTGTGATTGTCACAGTTAATGATAACAGTTTGAAGGGTGGCATGGTTAGTTCAATAAAAGGAGGTCAACCGTAGAGGACTTCCCAAGTGGCAGAACAAAAAGAAGCGATTGGCCCATGTGGCCCAGTTGGCTTGTGAAACTAGGTTGAATTTTTGACCCTGCTGATTCATGAACCGAAAAATGAAGGTAATTAGTTTTGGTGGTGAGATTTGATCTTCATGATCAATTCTGACCTACCCAGAATGAATGCAAAATGAAGAGGAACACCCCACCGTCTCAATCGATCCATCTACCTAGTCAGAGCATCGATGGCACCATTTTCTATCCTCTCAAAACACCTATTGCAACAAAGATCAGATTTTCTTCAGATTCCCATGATTGTCCTCCACAGGACTTAATGGCAGGTAGCTGCAAGGTCACTTCAGCTGGAAAAGATCTCAGTTATGCCTGAACTATAAAGGCAAGTTTTGTTTTCATTTTTGGGAGGACTCCTTTTCTGATTTCTCTGCTACTACTTGTAGGTCTGCAGTGTAAAATTCCCTTTGTCTCTGAGCTGTATAACATTCTGTATCATCTCCTTCAACCATCAATGTGCATGTGCATGAATCTTGCCTCTCATTGGTGTATTATTGAGATCTATAATTTGCATACTGTATCTATTTTGGCCTATTGGATAATATATAAGTGAAATCCTTCTTTCCTTATGTTATTCAATTTGGTCTCCTGATCTGTATGTGATTATTGATTGACATAGGTCTGGATGTGTATGTCTTTTGAATGTTATCTTGGTTTTGTAGTGCATATATGGGCATAAATAAGTCTGAACACTCTATTTGGTGCATCACCTCTATAGTTTAGGTAGGGTAGAGTTGTTTTCTACATCTCCTTCTTCCCCTTTTCCTTCCAAGAGTAGTTAGGTGCACCCTGATAGTAAGAGGAAGCTTTCCTTCTTCGGAGACTCAACCTCGCAGTTCAAGTCCCATAGCTTGGAGGTTGTTTCCATGTTTCACTAGGTTTTCCTTGCACATAGACCTTGGACAAGGGTGCAAACCTAAGTGAGAACAGTTTTTGGCACGCCTGGTGGGACAACATCTTATTAAAGATTTAAAGTCTACTGGTGTCAAAAGAAGAAAGAGTTCCAGAGATTAATGGTGAAGAGTTAGTGCTGGTTTTAGTATTCAAGCCTTCAAGAGGCTCATCCTTCAAAGTACTTGGCGACTCTGAACATCAACAAATCTGGTTCCAGGCCAAAGTTGCAATGATTCATGGTCATAGCTGAAACAAGGGCATCCTCTAGAGGTAAATTTCAATATCAAGAGCTTTCTCTTTCAAATCCTAGAAGAAGGAGGACTAGAATCTCATTATCACCAGCTAGGGGTGTAATAATAGTTGATATACCTGTAAGATATGTCTCTACTCCTCCTACTATTCGAACTCAGCCTAGATTGCCATCAATACTCATCAATAGAACACTTGTTTACATGGCATAGCCAAGAGTTCATGCTTTTGCCACCTTTAATGGTGGAAGTCCTCTATTGTTAGCCCAAAGACATGATATACCAGTATCTGAACTAAAAAGTATACCTGATTTTACTAGTGAAACTTCCATCTCCCCTTTAGAGCATATCCAAGAAGTAGCAAATGTCTATAACATTCATGGTATTACAGAGGATGATGTTTCTATCAAACTTCTAGCCTCATCTTTAAAAGGAAAAGCATTACAGTGGTATAGAGGCTTAGCTCATGGTTCTATAACTGATTGGGATGGACTAGGAGCAGGATTATGCAAACATTTTGAGGATAAAAGTGACTATCTGTCACTTTTAGAGCAGCTGACTACTATAAAAAGAGCCCCCCATGAATGTATGACTAATTTTAATTATAGATTTCAAAAGACATGGGATAGAATACCTACTTCGGTGAAACCCACCCCTGGTAATGCCTTCTTGCATTACCTTAGAGCTTTTAACAGTGATATTGCCACTACAATCCAAACTATGGGAGGAGATACCTTGCCTAATGCTTATGAGATAGCCATAAAAGCTGAGAACATCCTGATACAAGGAGGAAAACTAGCTCCGAGGCCTCCTATACCCTTCTTTCCTAATATCCCAAATCATCAACCGGAAATAGCCCCTCTTCCTGCAACTTCTACATCACAAGCCCTTACTTTAGTTCCCTAAGTTTCCACATCCTCAAATGGGATAGATGAACTCAAAGAGATGCTCCAAAGTCTAGTGCTGAATATAGATAAGAGAGAGAGGACCCTGGATAAAAAATTGCAAGAGCAGGGGAAGGAGTTGAAGGACTAAGGAAAAAGATTAGAGGATAGTTTTTCTATGATACAAAAAATGAGTAACAAAGTGGTGGCCTTAGAAAGGCAGCATGCTCAAGGTGACAAGCCTCCCCAATTGCAATATCAAGCTCCAAATAGTGGTAGGCCTCCTAATCAGTGGAATAGCTCTTTTGATCAGGGTAAGCAAAATAGTCATGCTTTTGCTTCAAGCTCAAATCAAAACAGAGCTATAGTCCCTCAAAATAACTTGGCCCAAGATCAAGATTTTTGTCCTTCCTACAACTATTCTTATACCTATTGCATGTGCCAGAAGGAAAAATCTTATTTGGCCCTAACTGACCAAGAACCTACAGCAAAGCAATCATACAAGGAGGATCATCCTAAAGAGGCCTCATATATTCAAGGGCATGATGATTGCTCTTTCATGAATCATCAGATTGGGGAGCATTGTAATGTAAACCAAGATTCCATCGCTCATAACACTAGAAGCAAAAAAAGAGCTATGGAAGATGTTTTCCCTCCTTCTCCTAAGCAGGCCTCAACTTCAAGTGCTACACCTCATATACAAGCAGCAAATGAACAAACAAGTGCTTCGCAGTAGCAAAGGTAAGTTTCTAGAAAGAAAGATGCAAGTGATCCTTATGTTGCCCCATCTCAACCTCTTATAAGTGCAGCTCCCAAAGTTTCTACCAAAGTTCCTAATGCACTATTTAGTGTGGTAGAGAAAATGAAGAAGACAAATGTGAATATTTCTATGTGGGATGTTGTTGCTACCATACCAATACAGAAGAGGATGTTGTAGCAAGAATTGGAGATGATTGAACCCAAGGATCAGCCATCTATCACGGAGAGTGCCACAAGTTTAGTACAACCAGTAGGGGATGGGGAGACAAATAAAAAGGTTAGACCTCCTCCATTCTATGTTTCTCTAATTATAGGGGGAAAATTAGTCCACAATTACATGATAGATTCAAGGGCTAGTAGCTCAGTAATGCCTAAGTGTGTTGCTGATACTTTAGGAATGAAATATGAGCCCATTGTTAGGGATGTGTTACAAATAGATGGTAGTACCATCAAAATTGTAGGTATCCTTAGGAATATGGAGATGGCCCTACATGCATGCCCTAGTTGCACCGTGATTCAAGACATATTCGTTGCTAAGGTCAAGCCATACTTTTCTATTTGTCTGTCAAGAGATTGCACTGCGCAAATAGGTGGATTCATATTTGTTGATTGGTCATATATGTCATTTAAGACTAGATATGGAGCCAATGCCTCAATTAGAGCAGAACCTCAAGCCCTTCATCACACTGAATCTTACACCCCCAACTTCATCAACATGAATTTTCCTATTCTAGAGATGGAAGAAAATGACATAGTAAATGAGCCTGACACTTCCATAGCAGAGATTCCAGATTTCTTCCTAGATGAATGGGCTAGTACATATTAGTTTGAACCTATGTCAGAAACTCTTGAGACAGGCCTTAGTACATATTGTATTTTAGAAAAAGATGTGGTAGTTCCCAATCTTGTGAATGCTAAAGAAGATGGAAGTGGGATATGGAGTATGTACTTTGATGACTCCAAGAATAGAAATGGATCAAGGGCTGGTGTTATGTTGACCTCTCCTGCACAAATAAGATACTACTTCTCCTTTAGGCTCCAATTCAGTGGCACCAATAATGTGGCTGAGTATGAATCCTTGATTTAAGGTCTCTTACTTGCCCAAAAGAGAGGAATTCAAGCCTTGAGAGTATATGGGGATAGTGAGTTGGTAGTTAACCAAGTGAGAAACTAGAATATCACCAAAAATGGCCCGCTCAAGTCTTACAAACACAGAGAGTCTGGGATTTGCTTGAGGGCTTCAACACATTTTATATTCAGAGCATTCCTAGGAAAGAAAATAGACATGCTAATAAACTTGCAACAATAGGTGCATCTTATGATGTACTAGGGAATTTTGAGGAAGAAAAGAAGCAACAAATAAGGGTGGTAGTGAGACCTGCCATTCTTGATAACAATACTCATTGGCAGGTGTTTGGTTCTGATGAGCAAATTGTGAGTTTCTTGCAGAATGAGGCAGAATTCTCAGATAGAAATCAATCAAGGTTGCAAGACCAGTATGGTGATCAGATCATTCATCTCAATTCTAAGAAGTTGCCCAAGGGTCTCATCACCTTGGAGAGTGTCTTTAATCTTGATGATCAAACAAGAGGCAAAGGAATGAATCTAGCTGTAGAAATGGATGATCATGCCCTAGTTACAATTGCTGATGGAAAATCTCTGAATATGGGGAAGGTATGTTCTGAAACTGAGCAAGAAAACTTCATTCATCTATGTCAAGAATTTAATGATGTATTTTCTTGGACATATGATGACTTAAAAGGGTTTGACCCTAGTTTGTTTCAGCATACCATAGATTTAATTGATGAGGCCAAACTAGTAAGGCAAAAATAGAGGCCAGTGAATCCTAAGATTGAGCCTCTAATGAGAAAAGAACTATCCAAGATGATAGAGGCTAATATAATATTTCCTATCAAACACTCATCATGGGTAGCTAACCTAGTCCCTGTTAGGAAGAAGAATGGAGAAATTAGACTGTGCGTGGACTTTAGGGATCTTAATCAGGCTTCCCTTAAAGATCACCATCCTCTCCCTTCCATGGAGTAGATTTTGTCCAAGGTTAGTTGTTCAAGGATATTCTCTTTTCTTGATGGATTCTCTAGTTATAATCAAGTGCTGGTTAAAGAATCTGACAGACATAAGACAACATTTACTACTAAATGGGGCACCTATGCTTATTGCAAGATGCCATTTGGGCTAACAAATGCAGGTGCCACATTTCAAAAGGCAATGGAGATGGCCTTTAAAAAATTAATTGACAAGTTTGTCTTAGTATACCTTGATGATATAACTGTATATTCAAAAAATGTAGAAGATCATTTTGATCATCTAAGACAGGTATTTCTAAGATGTAGAGAGTTTGGGGTCTCCCTTAACCCAACCAAGTGTGTCTTTGCTACAAGCCAAGGAAAATTATTGGGACACATTGTATCTAAGGATGGGCTGACCATTGATCCGGAAAGAACAAAGGCAATACTTGCCCTTCCTCTCCCTAAACACAAGAAGGGGCTACAAAGTTTCCTCGGTAGAATAAATTTTGTAAGAAGGTTTATTCCTAATCTTGCTACCATGGTGAAACCTCTTACAACTATTCTTAAGAAAGGTATGGTCTTCTCATGGACTAAGGAAGGGAAGGAGAGTTTTGAAGAGATCAAGGCAGCCATAGCCTCAGCCCCTACTCTCATGAACCCAAATTTTGAGAAAGATTTCATCCTCTACACTTTAGGTGGTGAGTCAAGTATCTCTGTTGTCTTGACTCAAACAAATGACAAGGATAAGGAGTAGCCCATAGCCTTCTTTAGTGAAGGGCTCAAGGAATATGAAGATAAGTACAGCTTTGTTGAGAAGCAAGCCCTTGCGGTCATCAGAGCCTTGAAGAAATTCAAGCAACTCTTATCCCACAATAGGATCCATTTGTTGGTGCCCCATGCTAGTGTAAAAGACTTCCTGCTAAGCAAGGATATCAGTGAAAAGAGAGCTGGATGGATCACTAAGGTAATGGAATATGATGTTGATATTCAGAATACCAAGCTGGTAAGAGGGAGAGGATTATGCAAAGAAATGTTATCAAGCCAGGATTCAGATGAAGAGGCTGCTATGGTAATAATAGAGCAGCAAGAGGTAAGAAACGTTAATGGTCCAAGGAGCTAGATAAATGATATGAAGAACGTCTTATCAGGGAATGGATACCCTCAGGGATTGGACAGAACTAAAAGGAGACAATATAGACTGCAGTCCATTCCCTATGTTGTAATTGATGGTATCCTATTTAGGAGGGATTTTAATGGGACCATGTTGAGATGCATTGAAGAGGATCAGGCTGAAAGGATGATTAAGGAACTTCATGATGGCCCTGATGGTGGCTATTTCTCTGCAAGAACAACTACCATGAAGATCATGACGGTTGGTTATTACTAGCCATCCTTGTTTCATGATTGTTATGGATATGTGAAAAAATGTGAGAAGTGTGCTTTCTTCTCAGGAAAACAGAGGTTTGCAGCTCTTCCCCTTCATCCTATTCAAGTGGATCAGCCCTTTACCCAGTGGGGGTTGGATTTTATAGGCCCCATTAATCCTCCATCTAGTGCAGGTCATAAATGGATTTTGGCTGCTATTGATTATTTCACTAGATGGACAGAGGCAGTTGCCTTGCCACAGAACCATCAGTTGTTGAGTTCCTTGATGGGATTGTATCTAGGTTTGGTGCTCCTTCTACTATCATCTCGGACAATGCTAAGTCTTTTGTTGGAACCCAGATTTGTGCATGGGCAATGAACCACAACATCTACTTGAGCACATCATCAAATTACTATCCCCAAGGTAATGGTTTGGCTGATTCTTCCAACAAGAATCTGATTAGAATCATGAAGAGGACAATACAAGACAATCAGAGGGCCTGGCATAAGAAGTTAAGAACTACTGTGTGGGCTGATAGGATAACACCCAAGAGATCTATTGGGAATTCACCTTTTGTGCTGGTATATGGTAGGGAAGCCAGACTCCCAATTTCATTGGAATTCCCATCCTTAGAGTTGGCTCATCAGCTGGAGTTGATTGAAGATAGTGCCATGTCAGTAAGAATGGTAGAGCTGATTGAACTAGAAGAAAAGAGAAATAAAGCCATGCAAACCCTATAGATACATCAGCAGCAGATGAAGAGGAATTTTGATAAGAAAACTAGGGTCAGAACCTTCAGAGAAGGAGATTTATTTCTAAAGTGGGATGCAGATAGGGAAAAACCAAGAAGACATTCCAAATTTGATGCACTATGGAGTGGCCCCTATCTGATTGCCAGTTGCAAACAGGTCAATGCGTTTCAATTGAGCAGGCCAAATGGTGAAATTTTGCCCATTCTAGTCAATGGGATCTATCTAAAGCCCTATTTTTAAAGATTTGTGAATCCATGTACATAATTAGTTTAGTTTATTTCCATTGTTTCCTACTTTTTAAGAAGTGCGCAAGCATAGCTGTCTTCCTATGAGGTAGCAGATTTTGAGGTGTTTCAGTTTGCAGAGGAAGTTTTGTTTTGGTTCCAGTTGCAGTTGTAGAGTTTTAAGGTGTTCATGTTTTAATCTCTCACAGGTAGGGTTAGGGTTTCATAGTATGCACAGACCCATTTTTTGACTCCATAGCCCAATGGATACATGAGGCCACTGGTCATACACATAGCAGGCTTGTATCCCCTGTAAGTTGCCAAAAATGTTGTATTTTAATCTTCCCACCAAAATTCATAATTCATATTTTCCCTTCTCGCCTTTGAAATGTCCATAGTCCAATACCCATGGAAACATTAAAATACCAAATTTTTAAACCTTATGATATGTTTTGCGGCCTGCAAGTTCTCCACCATCAGATCAGTTCAGATTGGCAGTTGGCGATGTCTCGCCATCGAAACTTGCACGACGGATAGCATGGTGACATAGCACCTGTCGATGCATGTCTGGTGGGTCCAACTTGCAAAATAGAGGTTGGGGGGCGGGTCAAAAAATTTTCGCAGCACCGTGGGCGCTATGTCGCTATCATGTGTTGGCCAAAAAATCTTCATAGCGACATAGCGCCTGACGAAAATGTCTTACGGTGGGTAGGTTGTGTCACACCAAAAAATGTTCACGGTAAGCAATCAATTTCATGGGTCAGGATGTCAAAATAGTTGGTGGGGGCACCATCGAAAAAATCATGAGTTTTTTGATGGTGACATAGCACCCAAATGGAAAAGTCCACTGCAGCGAGGAATTGAAGACACTTGGGTCCCATTTGTACCTCATCTGCCCAGTTAGTGGAGCCCAGTGCCATGGTGGAAAATCATTTGAAGACACGTGTAAATTAGAAGACATGTCATCAATTGGGTGCTATGGCGCTATGGGGATTTGGCCTCGATTTCCTCATAGCGACAGGGCACCTAGTTGACACGTGGCCGCTCCGTGGGGTCAAGGTCTTGGGTCTGCCAGGGTGGTGCTTCGTTGGGCCAATGTGGGACTACCACGTATGTCAAGTCAGAATATAGATAGATCGTGGGACCAAATCTTCAACGCGGCCAGTGTAGTAAAGGGTTAAGTTCTTCATCGTCAAATCTACAGAGATCAAGGGCAAGCGCCATCTCGCTATGGTGAAGTGTGATCTTTACGATGGTGACATAGCGCCCTTTTGCCACGTGGATCAGCGGGGCTAGGTCTCACCAAGTATGTCTGTCAAGTATTGCCAGGTGTCATTCGAGTGTGGTTCGGTTGCTGAGGTGGCACCAGGAATGATGGGCCTGGGGTAAGAATAGTATAGTGGTATGACGAGTCTTCACGATTGTCAGATTTAAGGCTGATCAACGGTTGGCGCTATCTCACCATCGAAAGCTGCACAGTGGATACCATGGCGACATAGCACCTTGTTGACACGTGTCTCACTGGCTCAATCAAGGTTGATGGTTAACGGCTGGCAATTAGTGTCACGATCAAGTTGCGTGATCATCACATTTAATGATAACAATTTGAAGGGTGGCGCAGTTAGTTCAATAAAAGGAGGTCAATCACAGAGGACTTTCCAGGTGGTAGAGAAAAAAGAAGCGATTAGCCCATGTGGCCCAGTTGGCTTGTGAAACTAGGTTGACTTTCTGACCCTGCTGATCCATGAACCAAAAAATGAAGGTAATCGGTTTTGGTGGTGAGGTCTGATCTTCATGATCAATTCTGACCTACCCGAAATGAATGCGGAATGAAGAGGAACACCCCACCATCTCAGTCAATCCATCTACCTAGTCAGAGCATCGATGGCACCATTTTTTGTCCTCTTAGAACACCTGTTGCAACAAAGATCAGATTTTCTTCAGATTCCCATGATTGTCCTCCGCAGGACTTAATGGCAGGTAGCTGCAAGGTCACTTTAGCTGGAAAAGATCTCAGTTATGCCTAAACTATAAAGGCAAGTTTTGTTTTCATTTTTGGGAGGACTCCTTTTCTGATTTCTTTGCTACTACTTGTAGGTCTGCAGTGTAAAATTCCCTTTGTCTCTGAACTGTATAACATTCTGTATCATCTCCTTTAGCCATCAATGTGCATGTGCATGAATCTTGCCTCTCATTAGTGTATTGTTGAGATCTGTAATTTGCATACTGTATCTATTTTTGCCTATTGGATAATATATAAGTGAAATCCTTTTTTCCTTGTGTTATTCAATTTGGTCTCCTAATCTGTATGTGGTTATTGATTGACATAGGTCTGGATGTGTATGTCTTTTGAATGTTATCTTGGTTTTGTAGTGCATATATGGGCAAAAATAAGTCTGAACACTCTATTTGGTGCATCACCTCTATAGTTTAGGTAGGGTAGAGTTGTTTTCTGCATCTCCTTCTTCCCTTTTTCCTTCCAAGAGTAGTTATGTGCACCCTAATAGTAAGAGGAAGCCGGCCTTCTCCAGAGACTCAACCTCGCAGTTCAAGTCCCACAGCTTGGAGGTTGTTTCCATGTTTCACTAGGTTGTCCTCGCGCATAGGCCTTGGACAAGGGTGCAAACCTAAGTGACAATAGCTACCAAGGCTTTTGTCTTGGAAGACTTGAGAATTCCCATACTCCCTAAATTCTCATGTTCTAAGATCAAAATTTCTGAAAATTTCTCAAATGAAGGCTTAGTGTACACACTACCCATTATTAATTTGTGAGTATTTTAATCTGAAGCAAAAGGAGCATATTTAGGTGGAAGATGAGTCATTATATGTTTGATCATCTTTCCATCCTTGGTGGGTTTGCCACAATTCTTAAGTTGTGTCCTATACATGTCTACTTGGTAAGATAGTCTTTGATGGTGTCAAAATTCCTAGGATCCAACTTGAGAAGTTTGTCCTCAATGGTGTAAGCCATGCCTTCATCTACAGTCCCATACAATGTCTCAAGTTAGCCCAGACTTCTATTGGATTGGTAAGTTTTCTAACATGATATTTGATAGGATTTGAGATATTCTTAAGCAAGGCTCCTAGGGCTAGTTCTTATTTGGATTCCTAGTCTTCTTCTCAAGCTTCGTCAGTGTTAGTCAAAGGTTTCTTTGTTGCACCAGTTACATAATGGGGAAAACCTTTTTCAAAAAATGGTTCCTTTATGTTTTCATTCCAAGTAGCATAATTATGTAGAGTTAACATTTAAAAAGTACCCATAATGCAAGAGCACAATATCAAGGAGACACAAAACACAACACACACACACCCCCTCAATCAAAATATCCCCCACAAATGAAAGATTTTGGCACTTTATATGTAGTGTGTTTACAATAGGCCACTTGTCAAAATGGACAAAGTGGGCTTCTAATTTTTCTGTATACAACCTCCTTATGGAGTACAAATCTAGAACTTTATAATGTAGCTCAGAAATGCAACAATTTGAAGCAATACAATGCAAAATAGGACCTATTTCTAAAAGTCATATTTCTATCTACACAAGCCTATAATCTTATTGTAGATCTAGAAAGTAGACAAAAAAATGCACTTTCAAAAAAAATAGAACCTATTTTCAAGTCTAGATGAGCCCATACAGAGCATTTGAAGTTACAAAATATAGGATTGGATAGGTATAGTCACCAAAAAATGTTATTTATAATAAATCCATGCACCAAAACCAAAAAAGAACTACACCACTAAAATGTTCAAAAAATTCTACGCAAAATCAAAAACAATGCACCTAATTTGGAGTTTGGATGATGAAGCTATGGCCTCTCAAAGTCAGACTGTCAAATTAAAATTGAATCTGGAGAGGGGTCTAGAGAGGAAAACATTGTGTTAAATTTGATAGTTAAATGGTCATTGTAATAGTTTAAAATTTCCTCTAGATGGCAGTCAAATAACCATCAATTTTAACATAGCCAACTACTAATGTTAGCAAAAAAATTGGGACCCTTGGTGACATGGTAGGGTCATACACTAACATGGTGGTAGTACGATTGTATAGATAGGTATGGTTTGTATTCCATGGGTTGCATATCTATCCATGTGGAGTATGGATCCAATGACATGGATAGTGCTAACTGTATGTTGAGTCAACTAGCAATATGGTGAGTTGTTTGCTTCGAAAGTTGAAGGTTCCATGTAGAGGGGTCATATGTACTTGTGTGGAGTTTCAGAAAAAATAACTAGAACTAGAAACTCTATTGATTATAGCTGAAATATTTCAAATCATGGTGCCAACATGGGAAATAGTGGTCATTAGGGATTTTGGATTCACCATCAGTGGATAGTCGCAAGATTTGTCAAAACTTTAAGTGTGATGTCAGAGGGAGATTAACAATGCTGACAAGTCATTGCCATGACCAAAAAATGAGCACCATTAGCAAGAGTTTTTTACACTGGAGAGTGGGGTTTTATTCCCACATTGACTGTGGGATGGACCTCGCTTGTATATAAAACAAATAGTTTGTAGTGTGTAAACAAAATAGAAAGCCATTGGAATGGGTTGCCTTGGCTGGTGTGTTGGAAAAGTAGTGTGTCCTCACTAGATTTATGAGTTATATGGCACTTGCTGGTGAGATAGGAATATTCACTGAACTATGTATGTTGAAGCAATATTCTAAGAATATTCTCTGTGGGGGCCAGGGTTTCACCACCTGGTTCCTACAAAAAAAAATTTATCTTTAGGCCAAACTAGCCTAATTTTTTTTTGAAAATAGAGATTTAAAAACATAGAGAAAAATACAAATATAGAAAATAAATTAATAGATCTAATAAATGACCATACCAAATTTGCAAATTGGGCCTTTGAGTGCCAGTTTACAAAAAAAAAAAATTGTCAAAATTGACTATGGCCCAATATAGGTGAATTTATAGTTGATTTTCACCAAATCGTCACTTCAGACACAATGGCAAGGTCGACTTTGGCTCTCGATGCTCCCAATGTATGCAAATGCTTCAAATCTAAATTGGGCCCTTCAAGAGGTGAAGCAACAAGGTCTCCAATGGCTATGTGAAGAGAATCTCCCTCAACTCTGATACCATGTAAGAATTTGTCTTAGGGAAAAATTCACCCAAGACCAAGGAACTCAAACACAAGCACAAAATAGACTAGAGTATTATCAGAATAACAATATAGTGTTTAATTCAATGTAAAAGTACACTAGGAGTGCCTATATATAAAGACCACTAAGATGCATTTAGAATGTCTAGAATTTAGCATACTGATAAGTCTTACAACCAAGAACATGCCATAGGAGTGGATTATCCTCCATTAAGCATAGGAGTAAGTGTGATGACGAGAGGATAAGCCTACAAAGGTGTAGCACAAAAAATAATGTTGCAGACACCATGTGCTTAATTAAGAGTGCAATAAATATGTTGTCTACATGACAACTTAGTTAATTATAGAAACTCTAGTGTTGTAGACACCATATGCTGAATTAGAGTTGCTTACTTCTATGTTGTCAACATGACAACTCATAAAAGTATGCAAACTCCTAAGTTTCAACCTAATAAATAATAAAATAATGCATTGACCTAAGTAAACTTAAGTTAAGTGTAAATATTGAATACTTATTTACACTAACAATAATCATCATCAAGGTATAATCATGCATACATGAAATAACTAGTACCAAAGTAGTCTCATCATATAATCGGCTGTGTTATGAAAACAACATCCAATAATATGAAAAATAATGAAACTAATCATCAAGCCTAAACATAAACTAGCCTAAAAGAGTTCAGCAATAAAATTGGAAAAGTTAACTAGGGGTAGGCACTACACCTACTTTTTATTTTTGCCTTGAAATTTTTGTAGTACTGCATTAAAATCCAAATTTTTGATCAATCAAATAGTTTTTTCTCTAGATAAGACCTAGTAGTTTAGAAACTACATTCAATTTCCTACAAATTTGTTTGTTACAACTTTTTGATATAAATTCCATAACTACTTTAAAATTACATGTCAAGTTAACATAATCTTGATTTGTTGGTTTTTCATTGCCACTTAAAGCCATAATTTGTTTGACCATGATCCTGCACATACCCTCATTAGTTTGTCAAAATATCTGATAGCTTCACTTGGTTTGTTCATTCTTTCCATATTTATTTCTCAAATTTTAAGTAATTTCATAGTTGGTCACTTTGTAACCTCACATTTGTGACCTCCATGTCCTTTTTGTTTAACTCTTGATTTGCAATTAACAACTAGTTCATCATGTCCAACTAATTGTTTATGAGATTTTGCACCTCAAATAATCTTTCTTCAAGTGTGGTAGCCATTTTTTCTTTTTTTTTTCCTAAGTCATGGCTCTATCATCTTCTATTTTTTTCTTTTTTTTAGTCACTTCACAAAATCTTACTAACTAAATTTCTTGTTCTCTCTTGAGCTCTTTTACTTCTATGTTCAGAATGTTGTTCTTCTTCAATAGATCTACTATTGTTGCATTAATGTCATTGGTATTCCCAATGTTAAACAATTCTTGTGTATCTACTTCCCTATATAGTGTATCATTTTAATGAATAGTCATTTCTTTCATTTTCATTAAGGATTTTCTTAACTTGTCGTTTTCCCATTAGAGTTGTTGTAATATGATATGGATTTTAATCATCTAGTTCTCAATGATTTTTTCCATCTTGTATTCCTCCATCTTCAAGATCTAATCCTCTCAAGTTGTTATAATTTTACAAGAGAACTAGGCTCTAATATCAATAGTTAGAAATCTTTAATGGGAAACAAGATAATGAGAGTAGGGGTGAATTAAGATCTATAATAATTTTTCATTGATAAAATAATTCACACCTAATCTAGATTTCATATCTCAGATCTTATACCATATAAACATAAAAATGTAATGTTGAAACGAAATCTATCTAAGCATAACATCCTTGAAAATCATCAACACATAACACAATGATTTTGGTTACCCACAAAAACTTCAATGTGAAGGTAAAACTAGGGTGGGGATGAAACCATAAGTCTTCACTGTTGCAACAACACAATTAACCTATTAGAGTTATAATTTTGATCATATCAGATGATCTACCCTATGAGGGTTCTTCTCTAAGACTATTAGGTCTTACCTTGTTGAAGGATTTTACACTTACAATAAAGTAAGGACTCTATTAGAGGATTTGAAATAGGTCTATTAGAGCCACTCTATTAATATATTTTCCCTAACTCAATATGTTAAAATTGATTATGAACCTAACCTTTCAGTTTTCTCTAAAATCTTATTATGGATCTCCTCTCATTTCATATCTCTATTTTTTCTTTCACTTCACTAGTTGCATTGTCTAAACTCCTTTCAAACTTAGCCTTCCTTTGCTCTATACTTAGCTTTTTCTCTCCTTTATTCTACTTCCATTCACATGCAGACTCCTTATTGTGCTCCTAGGGTAGGAAACCTTTTTTAAATAGTTAATCCTAGAAAGTTTTAGATTAGAATCAATTATCCATATTTCATCCTTTTGTCATTTCCATTCTAATTTTTTGATTGATTAATCTTCTTGTCTAGGGATTAATGCTCTCTAAAAAATGCATAATCTCTTCCTTAATTATCTCCTTAATCTTTAAATATCATGTAGAAATCAACTAGAAGGATTTACATAAGTTTTTGTGCAATTAAAAACTCATATGTCAATATTGGTTTACTCAACACTTGAATGTTCTAATGCTTAGTCATAACTAACATTCATGCTATCTCTTAGCTTCTACTCTCTCAATATATTTTGTTCACTTAGCAATAACTAACTTTCTTCTTACCTAATCTCAACTGAATTACTTGGCATATATGATTTCTTGCTCAGAAACCTTTGAATTTCTTGCCATGTGTTCTCAAATAAATGAGTCCTTTGTAGCTCAACCTTCTCTAAATGGCTCATTTGTAGTGATGGCCATCCAACACTACCTTGGAAATGACTAAGTGTTAGACACTAATAGGTAACTTAGGCTTAGAGATCCAGATAGTATTTTTAGAATAAAGAACAATATTTCTATAGAAATATGAAATTGAAAAGCCAATCCCATATTTTCCCATGTTACCCTTTGTAGATCCATCAAAATTATACAATATGAGTGGGTTATTTGGGGTTTTCAATCTAGGTTCTTTTCATGTTTACCTTCTTGAAATTTGAAAATAAAGATCTAGGGAAGGGGAGCTTGATACCAATCCAACAATTAAGAACATCATTATCCCATGATGAGAACATTGGGCAGGCATTTTTTTCTAAATGCATGATGGTTCCTACTACCTCTTCATTAGCCCGATCAAGTTTTGTTAAGAACTAGTGGGGAGAAATGATTTTTTTTCTAAATAATCTCATGTTTATTTTTCATCATAAATAATGTATATTAATTATAGGAAAAGAATGCATAAAAATGTAACAAAATATTTTGTATGCAATATAGCTCATCAATGAAATAGGTCTCACACTTTGTTCATGAGCACCAAACAATACTTCATCTTGGAAAAAACATGGGCTGAGATGCCCTCAAAAATTCAGATTAGAAATAGATGATCTACATCCCCAATACATTTATTGCATAACACACAAAAGATTTGATTATAAATGGTTATCCTAGCTAGTCTCTCACTTGTTAGAGCCTTGTATTTAACTACTAACAAGTGAACCAATTTTCTCTACTAGGAAACATATTGGACAAGAAAAAAGAAATGACCACCGAGAAACTAACCTTTTTCTGAATTGATTTGAGAGTTGTGTATCACAATTTGATTGAATAGATGTAATTTCTTGCCATGGCCCAAATGACTCTGTCCTTTGAGCTGTTCAAAAATATTGTTTTTTAATACAAGATATTAGCTACGATGCATTGGATTGCAATTGGAATATTGGAATATTTGATGTGTCTCTCCATATGGAAGTAGTTGTTATGATATCAAGGGTATCAATATATTTGATAAGCATATCTCCTGATATTTATATAGTAATTTGAGAAATATTATTTAGTTCATCAATTGATGTAGGAGCATCCTAGGTTAGTTAGTAATCCTTTATGTATGGGCATTGATCTCAGATTTGTGGATCTATGGTTTGTGTAGTTGGGGATATGTTTGAGGTACATTGGGTAACTTTTTCCTAAGTTTTCATAAAGTGTTGAGTGATCATGTTGGAGTTAGAGCCTTTTTGATGGTTGCTGGTAACATGTTCCTAATTTATTAGAAAACTTTGGAGATTCTTTTGATGAGATTCAATACATAAGAGTTGGCTCATGCACTCTTGTATTTAGCTCATTAGATGGTATGTGAACATATTCCTATGGGAGTGTACTCTTATGTTTTCATATGAGCTAATTATGCATTGCAAATGTAAGGCATATTCTAAGATTTTATTTATTTGATGTACTAAATTTATGTTGGCAAGCTAACTTGTTTCTTGAGGGTTTATTTAATATAACTTGTTAGGCAAACCTATAGATTTGTTTAGTATAAATAAAAGGTCTTGTAAAGTCTTAATTCATTATGGTGTTGAACATATACTAGCTGAGAGGGGTGAACATTGGAAGAGGTAGTAGCTAAGTGCGGACTTGGGAAACAGGAATATTTCTTGGTGGCTTGTGAGCACAATTTTAGATTTTTATTAAGTTTTTTTACTATATTGTGGGTCTAGGCTAGCTAAAAACTAGATCTTGTGAGGTCTTGCAGATTTGTTCTTGTATTTGCTTTGTATTTTTCCATAACCTAAAATGTCTTAAAGCCAAGAATATTGGAAGTAAATTTTATGATACTATTATGAGAATTGGTATATTATTTTGGATCTAAATCTTTATGTTATTAATATACTACCACTGTGTGGTTTTTTTTTTGGGTTCTAGGACATCTCCTTTGGGGATTCTCCTACCTTGTACTACATCAAGTGGTATTAGAATTGGTTGTTCTTTTGGAGCTAATTAATCTTGTGAATTGGTTGCCTTAGGTTTGTGAAAATCTTGGGAGTTGCCTCTGAGAATATTTGACCCTAAGGTTATTGTAGATCTATATTTTTTTGAGGATACTAAGATTTTAGAGAATGTTAGATCATATTTGAGATCTATGATGGAGCTGATGAAGAATGATATGGTCGCTGAAATCATGAGAGCTATAGCTAGTGCACCAAGGAATGTGGGTACAAAACATAGTAATGAGGAAGTTGGTCATAAATTTTAGACTACTGGATCTAATGGTGAAGATAGATATGATTAGATGGAGGGACCTATGGAAGAAAAAATTGTTTAGTTGGATAGATCTGGAGCTTAGTTGCAAATGAAGAATAAGATGTAAGTTTCTAATTTCTTAGGTACTTTGAATGTTGAAGACTTGATTGATTAAATTTGTGAGATAGAAGACTACTTTGAGTTAGAGGATATTGGTGATCCACTCAAAGTGAGGCTAGAACTAAATAATTTAAAAGAACATGTTTATTTATGGTGGAAAGAATTACAAAGAGACAGAGAAGAGAAAGGTGAAATGAATCTCATTAGATGGAGATTAATGGTGACAAAATTGAAGAATAAGTTCATTCCTATTGATTATGAGCTTTCGTTGTTTAAGAAGCTATAGAATCTAAATCTGAAGGATCTGACTATGGATAATTCTGCTAAGGAGTTTTAAAAGTTGACTATTTTGTCTTGGCATAGAGAAAAATTTAAAGTAAAGGTGGCTAGATATATTAATGGTTTGAGATTCAATATTTAGGATGAGATTGGCATGTTGAAGATTGATTCAATCAAGGATGCTTATTAGTATGCTCTAAGGGAAGATGAAAAGTTGAAGATAAGATGTCAAGGAAATTCTTGAGGAAAGGAGAAGCAAGTGAAGGACAAATAGATTGTTGAGGATGGAACCAAAACCTGTTGAGAAAAAGGAACAAACAAAAAGAGGTGCATTTAAGGGTACTTGTTTCAAATGTGGCGAAGAAGCACATAGATATTTTTAATATCCTAATAAGAAGTCTAGTGATAGAATATTTATTGTTGTGAATTACAATGTTGATCTAGTGAATGAGCCTGAACAAGAGGAGAAGAACTTGTTGGTTCAGTGAGTGTTTGTTGGTAAGAAGGTGTTAGAACCTTGTCAAAGGAGAAATTTGTTCAATATTCATAAGTTTGGAGGTAATTATTGGAATGTAATTGTGGATGGTGGTAGTACTTATAACCTAGTTATTGAGGACATGGTTTAGAAACTTGGTTTGAAGAGATTGAGACATCCTTGTCATTATAGGATCAGTTGCCTGCAAGATGAATATGCTTTGGAAGTGAGGGAATAGTGTCTTGTGGATTTTTAGTTTGGGCAGTATGTGGATCAAGTGTTATGTGATATTGTGGATATTAGTAGTTGTCACATATTACTTGGTAAACCTTGGCACTATGATATTAGGGTAGTTCTTGATTGTGTCAATAATGTGTTTACTGTTGAGAAGGGTGGCAACAAGTTTTCAATAATTCATTTATAGAATGTAGAACTTAGTAGGAGGAACTTGAGTTTTGGTAACCAAGTTGAGTTGAAGAATTCTCAAAGGGATAGAGATCAGCATGGTAAATAGACCTATGATATACATAGGAAGGATGTGAACAATCATAGTAAATTATTTTTTGTTACAAGAGAATATTGGAAGAAGTAGAAAATAAGAAAGAGTGTACAAGTTGATAACTTGGAGATGTGTGTGAAGAACCAGTTTGGGGTTTATCTATTGAACCCTAGGAGATTTTTTTCTAGCTATTAAGAACATATTTTCTTTGCACATAGAATGTCTAATGTAGGAGCATCCTAGGGTAGTCAACAATTCTATATGTAGGGGCATCAATCTTAGATTTGCAGACCTATCATTCATATAATTACAAATGTGTTTGAGGCATATTGTGAAACCTTGTCCTAAGTGCACACAAAGTTTGGTGTGATTGGATTGGAGTTAGAGCCTTTTGGTAGTTGCTAGTAATGTGTTCCTAATTTTCTGGTAGACTTTGATGACTGTTTTTGTGAATTTTAGTCTGTGGAAGTTGGCTCATGCACTCTTGGATTTAGCTCATTGGATAGCACATAGACCTATTCCTAAGGTCATGTACTCTTATGTTATCATATGATTTATTTATGCATTGTAAACTTAGGTCTTATTCTAAGAATTGAGTTATTTCATGTATTTAACTCATATTGCAAATACGACTTGTGGCTTGAGGATTTATTTAATCCAAGTTTTCTTTAATGTAACTTTCTAAATTCCAACGTGTGGTTTGGTTTCATATAAGTAGAAGGTCTTGTGAAGTCTTAAATCATTATAGAGTTTAGTATGGATTAGCTAAGAGGAGCGAAGTTTGACAAATATAGTAGCTAAGTGTGGGCTTGGGAAACAAGAAGGTTGTTTGGTGGCTTGCAAGCACAAGTATAGATTCTTCTTAGGTTTATCTACAAGATTGTAGATTTGTGCTTGCTAAAAGTTGTATATTGTGAGGTCTTGTAGAAATATTCTTCTAATTTCATTATAATTGGCCATAACTTGGATGGCCTTATACGTGGGCATGTTGGATGTAAATCTTATGATACTATAATGAGAATTGGTATTTTTTTTGGATCTAAATCTTTATGTTACTATTATAGTTCCATTGTGTGGTTATTTGTTGGGAGCTAGGACATTTCCTTTGGGGATTCTCCTACCTTGCACTACATCATCAATGCTTATCATCAGTGGATGTCCACACTAAGAATCTAACCATAATTTCACTTCCTTGCCATAATTGACCTCCCAAGTTATATACCTGGTAATAACCTCTCTAGATTGAGAGATAAAGTTCCACATTCTTGATCTTGATGAGGAGTTCTAGATGATTAAACTTCTAGTGCTTGATGAAGAATCAATGTAGTTGGCTTGTATGAGTTGGACCCAAAGAGCATATGGTTGTGAGAATATTTCCCATACCCATTTTTCTCCAAAGGAAATGTTTCTAATGTGCATGTAATGAAGACCAACTCTACCATCCAATTTACTACAATCCACATTCCTAAGGGAGACTAGAGGGACCTTTTTCTTGTTGATAATTTTCTTCTCCAAATGATATTCAAAAATATTTTTTTAATCTTCTTAATTATTGCAACAAGATCTTGCAATACTAATAGGAAGTAATTGCGAATTGTATATCAAGATATTATTTTACTAGCAAGATTATGCATGATAAGAAGAACCATCTAGCCTTCCAAGATTTGGTTTGAGACTATAATTTATAAATATTTATCTTCCCATATTGGGATTATTAGCACTTATATAGAAAGAGATGCCCAGATAAGAGCATGGCAATTGGTCTTCTTTGAAACCCAAATACTATTAAAAAAAAAAAATGGTTGGAGAAGTTGACTTGGAGGAATTTATTTTATGATTGGAGGTAGCCTCATAGTTATATAATCTACTTTTAATGTGCTTGAATTCTTGGAGGATTGCTTCTCCAAATACAAATATATCATCTTCAAATAGAGTTTTAGTAACTCTAAATGCCATCTCATGAATTCATATCCCTTTCCATAAACCCAAGGATTGAGAATGTGTGATATTTCTACTCAAAGTTTCACCCATAGTGATGAATAAAAAATGGGAAAGTGGGTCCCCTTTATGAACTTTGTATGTGTCTTGAAACAAAACTACGTGGAAACCAATGATCATAATAGACAACAATGCTTCCTTAAGACATGACATGGCCCATTTACACCAATTGGGGAAAAAACCAAATCTAAGAAGAACCATGTTGAGAAAAGAGCAATTGAGTTTTTTTACAATCTTTGATCATATCCAATTTCACGACACAAGCTAGTAAGGGGTGACTTTTGATTGTACACAAAACATTGTGTGATACTATTGCTCCTTCATTAGTTTCCCTACTAGGGAAATACCCCCTTTGTTGTGGAAAAATAAGTCTTGGAATAAGATGTAGTCTTAGACAAATAACCTTTGTGAGTAATATTATATATTGTATTACAAAGTGCATTAGACTTGTAGTCTACAAGGGCTGATCATTCTTAGGAAATAAGAAAATGTTAACTTTGAATTGAAGTGATTGAGCATAGTACAAGTTTTACGAGATTCCTCTAATGGTATTAGCAACCCAAAACAAAAACTATAAAAATCTTGTTGGAAGAAGAGAGTTGTTAATCCATCAGGTCTAGGGGCCTTGTCTTATGATATTTAAAAGTTAACTTTATTGACTTCATCTAAGGTGAATGGTTTGAGTAGGAGATAATTGCCTCCTTGAGAAACAATGTTCATGATATTCTAAAGGAGTTTATTGGTTGAATTATTCAATTAGAGATGTTGGGTTGAGTTGGGACATGAATCTTGGTGAGAAATCTAAGTCCTTCACTCTAAATATCCTTTAGATTATTGAGAACATTTGATTCAACCTCGTCGAATTAGAAAATGGTGCTTTCAATTTTCTTGATCTTTGCTACAACATGAGATTATTTTGTATCTCAATCAACTTCCCATAACCAAGTCTCTCAAGATTTTTTTTGCCATTATATTTCCTCCCTATTTAGAATTTATTTCCATTCTTCTTGTAGCTCTTTTTGTCTGTTATAGGTGTGGGGAGATAAACCATGTTGTATAATAGGCTCATGAATCATTTTTAGTTCTTTAGCTACTACATCTTTATGATGGAAAATATTTTTTAAAACTATTTTGTTCCATTATATCAATTGACATTATAGATGTTGCATTTTCATGTGAAATTGATACATTTGAGTGGCATAAACAAAAGTAGCTAAGATCCATTACTAATTAATCAAGGGGAGTAGTTGCATATGTTTGAGCCATATTTTTTCAAATTTTAACTTAACCTCATTTTTATGTGACCCTCTAGCATTGTCAATGTTGAGTAAAAGTAGATAGTCACCTCAAGTAAAATAGGGTAGGATGTTATATGTGATTGAAGTATTGGCCTCCCAAATTGAAGACATGAGATATATGTTCAAATTCTATACAATTTGTAAAATAGAAAAAGTCTTTGTTCATATGAATTTCCCATTAGAAAAGGAAGTATAAACAAACCATTATCTTCAATAAAGACAAAAAGTTAGACCTGACTTTTGATGGTGGAAGAATCCCACCTTGCTTTTCATGGGGAGAAATAATCGCGTTGAAGTATGTTGCAATAGATGAAATGTTGAATAGGAAGACCTTATATGACAAGGGATAACTCAAACTAGTTCATAAAATCAATTAATTGAAGAGATGATCAAACTTAAATCAAACAATGAAATTTCAAATTTCGATAAAATCAAATATAACAATACTTCTAAAAATCTTATTATATAACTTAAAATCAACTATAATATATATTCACCTAATAAAATTACTATGTTAATAATTGTTAAATTGAAAATAAATATATTTACTAAAATAATGCAAAAACAAGTACTAATCAATACATGATACCTTCTTCTTTTTTATAACATTTCAAATCAGACTCTCGTCAGAATTAGACTCATACAATTACATTCAAATTCTTTAAAATTTAAAGCAATATATAAACACATGTACATAATTTTTATTAACAAATTTGTGTGCTTACAACCCATCTCTTATCTCGAGATATAATTAAACTACCAAAATTAAAATGAATAATCTCTCATTTCTTTATTCCTTCAACCTTTCAAACGTACTGAATAGCCGATAGTTAATTTACCATTAGTTTCTGAATATTAATCCAGGCTTTTTAGAGGTGAATTGTGAATTGTTTTCCTTCCACCAAGCTAGTTTCTTTGTTTTTTCGTGCAACATTGATTGATCATCATTTCTAAAAGAAAAAGAAAAAAAAGTTGGAAAAAACTTTTTACAAACAAAATTATTCCCACCACAAACAAAACAAATTCCTTCTCCTCTCCATGGTTGATTTGCTTTGCTAGGCGGGTCAATCAAATCAAATCAAATCACACTAAGAAGAAAGCAGACAAGTTTAGCGTGCAGAGTATTAGAAAACACTAGATGTTCAATAATGGGTGAGATTAGTCTTCAGCAATATTCTATTTAATGAAGATGGGTGCGCGCAAAGGATGGTTTTTTAATTTGAGGATATTGACTTCTATAAACGATTACTACATCGTGAATAGGCCCACATAATTAAATAAATAGACCAAAACTATCTGATAGATATCATGAGCACTAAAATGGTTATTTTCTTTGTATTGAATCATTACTTATATTTTAAGCCAATCTTCTAGAGGAAATAAATAATTATTTATGAAGCTTTTGTTATTATCACATGCACCTCATTCAATGCACTGACTATAGCTCATAGTGGAAGTTTATTTTTTATTATGGATGATTCCCAATCAGGGCTTTCAGGCATGTTGCAGAATTGCTCTGCAACATTATTATGTAATGGGTATAGTAAATGACTTGATTTCTTGTTCTTTGAATAAACAGATAATAGTGCACATGCGTAGTGAATACATCATGTCAAACATTTTTTTTAAGGAGAAACAAGGGGTGTGGAACCTCTGTCAATGGGTTTATGTTGTTAACATAGAGAACTGTCTAAACTGGCCCAAGTGACTCTTTTAAATGTACCAACATTTATATGGTTTGACTGCTCTTGAAATCTCTTGGAATGAACGTATAGATTGGATTATTGAGGTTTTATTACTATTAAATAAAGTAAGAATTTATAACGAAACATGATTATAAAAGGTTATTTAGAGAGTTCACAGTTGAAATATTACATATAAGTTTAAATTAACAATACTATAAGTAGGATATAATTATGAATTAAAGTTATGAATAATGGAAAAAATCTTGATCTTAAGAAAACTGATATATATATAAATTTTTAAAAGTTAATTTTATAATACAAATGATATAGAAACAAATATAATCTACAAATCAATAAAATCTGATAAAATAATATGTATCAGTTTAATCATTTAAAGAAAAACACTTCTTACTTTAAAGTTTGTTAAATGTATTATCAATCTTAAACAATATTACAATATATTTATAAGGCGAGTTTGTATACACAATAAATTCAAAAGCATTCAACTAAGAAGTTATATTGGTTGAATTCTAACATTGTCTTCTATATGTAAACTATCACCATACAAATTGTTATATCAAAGGCTTAATATTATAGGAAAATACAATATAATATAGATACCACACGATTAAAAAATAATATTATAAACCAAGTGCTAATACCATGGACAAAAAATAGGTTTCAAAATGGTCATGCATTACCTCAAACATCACATAAAATTAGATGCATAAATATTCATGCCTTTTAATTTATACATGCAAAACTTCTAGAAATAGTTTCCAACTCTAATCTTACAAGGATTTTTTTATAATTTGACATAATGTGTCTTATATAAAACATTCTCTTACAACCTATTGATAACACATATTCTTGACTCTTACATGTCATAAGAAATTACTTAGGATAATCAAATTTAATAATGTTTAGAACTTCTTACAATTGGGTGAATATTAAGAAGCAATTTGAAGATCCATGAATTGGTGTCCCCTTAGGAGGAAAAAGAAAAGTAGTGTATATTTTTAAATGTCAAAAATAATCAAGAGGACCTCAAAAGAAATCTAGAAAATATGTTCAAGATTGTAAAAAGAAAATGATTGCTAATAATTCTATCTCTCTTCATATTTTGAGGAATAATTGAGCCTAGGTGAGAAAAAAGGAAAAGGAATGAGATGGTTGTTGGCTTGACAATGTAAGTCTCCCCTACCTTGGCCTCTATTCAAGGGAGTCAAAAAATGGGTTACTTTTTAATTTGCTAAATGGGCTTGATTAGGAATAGAAAGAGGCTAAACCCCTTTCTCTTTATACTCTAGTCTTAAGGGTGTTTTGTTTTGGGCTATTGCATAAATTCTACTCTTTTTTCTATCAAGGTTTTAAGTTTTGGTTAGTTTTTGACATGTCATAGATATTCTCCCTACGATATGTCATATTTGATATATTTTATTCCTTACACATGTCTCTAATAAGCCTCCATTGTCATAGATTCTTGGCTACAAGTGGCTTTGAGGTGTCATATGCATGCCATAGATTTCTCCTCAACTTTTGGCCATGTTGACTTCCATGCATCATAGGGTCCAACATTTAGTATATTGTATCATGCGTGTCATAGATATTCTAAGGAATATCATGCCAAGTTGCACATTCAAAGTGACAAGTGTCCATCTTCTCATTCATGTCTCATCTCTTACACTTTGGCTATAAATTGAGCCATCTTGCTCTCATTTTTTATCCTTATGAACCATATCTCTTAGAACTCTTTAGGATTGAAACCATGCTTCTAGTATTCTCAATAGCGTCCATCCCATCATAGTCATTTTCTTTTAGTTGTGTGCACTATAGGAAATTGGAGCCACATCAAATGGAGAAGAAAGAAGCACATGAGAATTACAATTGAAAAGGGAGTTTTTTATTATGTTTACTTTCTTGAATATGATTGGTTCTTATGGTAGATAAGAAGGGTTTTGTATATTTTCATTGAGTTTTTGTGGTTTCTCATAGTATGCTAGGTTCTAGCCCATTTTCTAGTCCTACAATTGGTGAACCTGATCTGAAGATTATGCTTACTAACTTGGGTTTATTTTTTTTATGCTTGTAGGTGCAAGGAAGGAGCTCATTTAAAGGAAATTAAAGTTTTTTTGGTCTTTCTTATCACACCTATTCTAATTAGGAGGTCCAATAACATGGTTTTGGCTTTCATTTATGCATTTATATAGCTCATTGTCTCAAGTGCACACTCTACTTTGTCAAGGCACACTTGGGGGCCATAGGAAGTTTTTTTAGTGGCTTAAGAATCACCATAACCTTTGTTTTTTGTTCCCACCTAACCAACTGCACTCCAAAACCACCAACTACACCCTTCTAGGCCCCAAGTGTACTAGGGCCACACTCTGCACTATCATAGTGCACTTGGTATTATAGATTTCAATTTTGCATTATGTGGGTGTCATTTTGACATCATTTCACCCCAGTTTATATCCAATCTCCCAACTACACCATGAAACTACCAACTGCACTCTAACTAACCCCAACTACACCATGAGCATAGTTGGCACTATCTAAGTGCACTTGGGGACCTCTTGAGTATTTCTAGCTTTTTGAGACATAGTCTGCACTATCAAGGTGTAGTTGGTTCATAGAAAGGTCACATTTCAATCATAATTTGCATCTAGGGTTTCAATTTCATTCTAGGACCTAGAGTAGATTTTTTTTTCTTACTGATGATCTTTTTGTAGCATGAGGCATTCATTGGGAGAAGACTTATCTATTGAAAACTACTAATTATTTGATGTGGGATGTTGATGAAGACCTATGTGCTTGGTCAATCTTTATGTGGCTTTCTTAGACTAGATAACACTTCATTTGGTGCTCTGAAATTTTATTTTCTATTTGGTGTCTATGCATTGTTTAGAACCCTAGGAGTTGCATGGATGTATCCTCTCCCCTCACCATTCATGGATCTTGGGTGCAAGAGAAATCTATGCAATTTCTTTAGATAGGTTTGTCTTGGAACCAAGACTCACCACTTGGTGAGTCCCAAGGGTTGACCTCGAAGTGGTAATCGACCAAAGCCAGGTCTACACTCTAGCTATTATAACATACTCAATACAATTAATGTCATTTTGGTGGTATTTATGCATGATATCTCTCCTCTAGTGCCCTTGTGGTGCATCAAACCCTGGTTCTCAGGTTTAGGAGACCTTCTGTAGAAGTTTATCATTCACTTGTTGAATGGAGTGCCCAAACTAAACACCTTTTCTTAGTGGCCAAAATCCTCTCTATCCATTGGCTCAAGGGATCACCTGTGCCTATGAAGACATCCCACATTCTTCCAATCCTTAGTAGAGGCAAGAGTCTCTTGGGAAGTGATGACACTTGGGAAGTGGACCTTGGTAGCCCTGAGAAGTGAGTGTGTTATAAGGGGGAGCCTCTAGTGCCAAGATTCTAGGTTGTTAGTTCTAGATAACTGTGACTGAGCTTTGGTTCAAGAGGGAATTCAATGGATAGAGTCTTAAAGCCTAGGTTGTGATGTGTCTTTTAAGTTTAACAACAACTGTTCTTGTTTATTTTGTCTTGTATGTGAACAACATTAATCAAGATAATATAAAATCTACAAACTCATAGCAAATAAACCTTGAACCTTGGATACTAGGAAACATTGTCAAAACATTGCAAACCTTTTGTCAAACACTTGAGACTGTGAAAACATGGAGACTTGTAATCTGAGGAGTCCTTGGAATGATTTAGATTCCACCTTTTCATAGCATACCCTTTCATTTTTCATCTTTTGAGCCTCATAGTTTCATCCTATAGGCATCATTTTGCATTATTTAGGCCTCATTTTACATCCCTTAACTTTCATTGTGCATTTTGTAGGCTTCATTTTACATCTCCTAGTATTCAACTTCCAGCCCTTAATCTTCATCTTGCATCTCCTAACTTGCATTCTTCCATGCCATATCCCTCATATTACACATCTTAGTCCTCATTCCTCATGTCCTAACCTTCATTTTTCATCCTCATTCTTATCATAGCATTATCCTCTATCAACTAGCTCTCTAGAACAATAGTCTAGAAGTCACCAAGTTCAAAATCACTCTAGTTTCAAACCAATTTACCAATTGTGCTCTGAAACTACCAATTGCACTAGCTAATTGACCCCAACTACACCCTAGGCATATTTGGCTCTATTTGAGTACACTTGGTTGCTAGAATAGCTAGTTTTAACTTCCAGATAGCATTTTGGAACCCTAAAGTTTCCACCAAGTGCTTGGATAGGTCCCCCTTTTGATCATATCCTGGACATCATTCCTACATATCCTAACCCTATTTTTCACATCTTAGGCTTCATTCCTCAAATCATAACCCTCATTTTGCATCTCCAATCTGATCATAACATCATCCCCAACTAACTAGCTCTCTGGTATAATAGTCTACCAATCACCTAGTCAAGGATCAACAAACTTTTAACCTAGCTTCCCAACTGCACTATGAAACTACCAACTATGCTCAACCTGGCCCCAACTACACCCCCATCATAGGTGGTACTATTAGAGCACACTTGGTTCTATCATAGCATACTTAGTTTCCAGAATAGCCAATTTGGACCTCTAGACTACATTTTGGGACCCTAAAACTACTGCCAAAATCCTGTATAGGTCCTCACTCTGAACATAACCCAGAACATCATTTTGAACCCTAAATATCACTTTGCATCCTAGGATCCTTACATCTTTCATATCCAATCCACATAACCCTCATTTTGATCCCCCCAAAACCCCTTTGAACTAAGTCAAAAATCAGAACAAATTATGAGTCCTAGAGTATCTCCTAATGTTAATGGATGATGGATCTTGACCATAGTATTTTTGTCATCTTTTTCTTCATTTTCTTGGGTCAAAATTTATCTATGCCTTGATGGATTTGACCTTGTCATTTTATCAACTTGATATTTTCAATTTTTGTCTCGTTTGGTCAAGATCCAAATTTTATCATCATAAAGTCAAACTCTTCGATTAATACTTTCCAAATATTTCACCTAAGTTTAAAACCTTGCATACACCCTTGTCATATAATTATCATATCTCAAGTCTCCCTAAACATCATTTTGATTAACCCTAGTTTCATAATCACTCCATCTTTCATTAATCAAAACCCTAGCATCTCTTCCAATATCAAAATCCAATCAACTTGTCCAAATCGTTTGTTAAACCCAACATTTTACTTGATTTTACATTCCTATATTGCATATCCTAAACATTATTATCAACATTAACATACCTCCCTTTACATTATCCACATTCCATACATCAACCTTTAACACCATTCCCAAGCCTAAGTCCAATCCTAATCTGCATTTTTCATACCTTAGAATCATCCTCATACCCCTTAGTCAAAATTCAAAACATCATTCATATGTGCATTTGTGCATCATTTCCTCAGGTCATTTACATCTTTCATATCATAACCTTAGGTCTTCTTCACTTTCTTAGATTGCATAACACACCTAAACCCTTAAAAGTCCAAAAAATATTCATATCTTGCATACCCACTTCCAAATTATCAAGTTTTGGCCTATTTTACCAACTGCACACCTCTAGTGCATAGTTGGTAGTTTCAGTGTGCGATTTTTAGTTTCTGAGTGCACATGGTAACTAGGAAATTCATCTTTGGTTCTAGAACCCTAAACTACATTCTCATAGCTTGCACTACATCCCTAAATCCTAGAAAAAACCTAAAAACACTTAAATCATCCATACTCTACATATTTGTCACCCAAACACTTTTTTTACCAATTTCTCCCTTCTGGATACCAAGTGCACACTCCTAGGGCACACTTGGTATTATTAGAGCACAGTTGGTAGTTTAGGTGTAGACTTGGGAGGCAAAGAATTTATTTAAGATTTTCCCATTACATTTGCATCCATAGGTATCATGGTAGCGCTCACAAGGACACAATCATCTCACAAACTAGAAGGCTTGGATCAACCATTATTTTTTGAAGCACAAACAAAATCTAAACCTCATCCAAGACAAAAGAAGAGAAAGAAACCACAAGAAACATTTGACACAAATCAAACTGAAGCCTCACAATCTTTATTTGTGGACCCATAAAACATGTATCCACCAAACCTTAACTATCAAGAAATAATGCAATCAACCCTAAACAACATTTCTACCATGAAGTTCCCTCTAAAAACCTCCCCTACACATGGAATAGTTCACTGGAGTCCCAATTTTGAATCCATATTTATACCCATACCACTCGGATGTGGAAGTGTACCCATGACACTCAAGGATGAACAAACCCACTCCTTTGAGTTTAGAAAATCTAACACAAGTACCTTCAATCCATCAAACACACAAGGTACTTTGCACCTAAGTGACAATTTTGACACATACTATGGTATCACCGATGAAGAAATGACTAGGGCTTACCAAGACAAAAAAATTCAAAAAAACTTGAAACTCTTGGTGGCCCAATAGATAGTCAAGTTTAATCCCAATGTCAAAGGACCCAAGTCTAAAACATCAAGATGACCCCATATTTGAAGATATGAAACCTATGATTAATTTGTACTTATATAAGGGGAAATAACCTTTGGAAATTTCAACTACAGAGGTAAAACCTAGGAGAAGTTACCAAGAATCAACCATTGAGATTCTCCAAGGAACCTTTGAACACATTAATATCACCTCCTTACCTAAGGAACCTCCATTGATCAATGGCAACAAGAATCTTCCAAAGTATACCAAAAGGACACTAGGAATTGACCTCAATCAAATGATGCAACCACATGACATACCTAAAGAGACTTGCACCATGGGGATGCTAAACGTACCTCCTTTGTAGGAAAATTAACCAAGTACACCCTTGCTCTTAACTTTACCAACTATTATGACATCAAATTCTATGGATCCCCTATGAGTACACATCCAATTGAAACATCAACACTTATTGCAAAAAACCTTATTGAAGCACAATGAAAGAGTCTTATTGATATTTCACCAATTCCTTAAAGGAATGTGGCCCATTTCCAAATCAATATGATGTCCCAAGGTGAAACATCAAATACCCAAAGGTATCAAAATGAAGACCCTAACATATTGTTCCCCTTAATAGACATAACCAGCTTCCAAGAGAAAAATAACATCAAATGGGGCAAGGACCCAACATTACTAATGTACAACCAAGTCAAAATCCACTTAACATGCATACAAAATATCAACATCCACAACAAAAACAACAACCTCAAGTGGTGCAAGAACCTAACATCCCTAATGCACAACCTAGTCTAAATCCACTTGACTTGCACACAATGTACCAACAATAATTCTAACAATAACAAGCCATGTTTTCTAAACAATAAAAGAAACTAAAACAATAGTTGGAATATCAAAGATGCCTAGAGAAACAAATTTCCTATCAACAACAATTGTTGCAAGAAAAACATGTGCCACAACAAACTCAAAAAAATCTCTCCACAACAACAGTCACATACATGGTGTCACATTCAACCAATAGAGGTATCTCAACAACAAACACAACAAATGGTACAAAAACCACAACAATAACCACAACAAGTGATGCAACAACAATCCATGGTACAACAATTGTAATCAATACCATGACAAGGACCATTCTGTCTTCAAGGTGCCAGCATACCTCCACCTCCTAGCGACACATCACTTGAGTCTTCAGATACAAAAATGTTAGAACCAAGTAGACATATTTCATGCCATAGAAAATGATCTATTCATAGACATAAAAGACTCAAAGAAAGTCTTAACACTCAACACCCTAATGAGGATTTACTACAATAGTTCAAACAATTAGCCAAACAAGTTGAGGCATTGGGAGTCCAGAAGAAATAGTTCCTATACATAGAAAGAGATTTATCTCCTAATCCCTTTGATAAAAGTCTATATATATCTTCATTCACAAAACATTTTGAGGCATCAAGATTTAAGAAATATTGAGGAAAAGGAAACCCAATTGACCACATCAGAGAATTATGTGTGTCTTGTATAGAACTTAGTGATGAGCCCACATATCTTATGAGACTATTCCCCCATTCTCTTCATGGGACCAAAATTGAATGGTACTCCAAACTACCTGGTAATATCAAATCTTGGTTAGATTTAGCAGAAAAATAATATTCCACTTTGCCTTCAACATAAAAAATGAGGTGATGTTGTCTAATTTATGCTCAACAAAACAAAAGACATGAGAACCATTTATACCATTCTTATTACATTGGATAAATCTTGCCAGTCAATGCTCACTAAATATTCCTGAAGAAAAATAAGTTAATCTATGCATTGAAAACCTATTCCCTAATTGAATTTGCGAACTCAAGATCAAAAGTTCGAGCACCATTTCTAAGTTAATTAAAAAGGGAGCTAGCATTGAAGATTCCCTTATCTATAAGGGCATCCTCAAAAAAAAAGGAAAACACCAATTCAAACTCATCTAATGAAAAGCCAAATTATTTTTCCAAGAACAAGAATGTAACCAATGATGGTATTATGGATGCATGAATGATTAGCACAACACAACCTCAAATGACTCTTAAAGGTGCAAACCCTAGAAACTCACAAACTCCTAACCACAGACCACCTCAACAAAAACAAATTGAGGCCTTGATGCAAGACAAATTGCAAAGATGCCCTAGAAATAAAGATAGAAAATTTGCACCCCTAGGGATACCACTTGAGACTGCACTTCAACAATTACTGAGCAATAACTTCTTGCAGTTGCCCCTGGTCAAAAATGAATCATCAACTAAACCCTCTTTGTGGGATGACAAAAAGATTTGTGATTATTATTGCACCAAAGGACATAAGACAACTTCTGTGATTATTGTCTTTTCTTCATCATATGTTCCAAAATAGGAAGCTTTAGGATCCACAAGCTCATTTAGTAGAGCTTCTATAATATTTGTGGTGTCATCAATGTTAACCTCATACTCTAGAGGCTTAACCCATGCCACTCTAGGTCTGACTACCTAAATGTATACTTTGTCACAGTCAACCATAAAATAGATATCTTGTTCATAGTCTTCCACAAGATTCTCAGGTATCCTAAACCTATTTTGCATCTTCTCTTTGAATGATTCAAGATAATTATCCATGATGCTATCAAAATTCTCACCCATTTTTTATATATATTCATTTTTTTGATATAAAATTGGAACATCCTTCCTCCATAATACAGAACCTTTGGAAGGGAAAAACTTCTAAAAAAAGAAGAATAAATATGTCAAAAGAGAATTGAACTTACTTGGGTTGATCTTTGACACTCTAATGCTCTCCATGTTCTTGTTGAATTGGTTTAAAAACAACTTGACAAGGTCAAAGGATAGATTATTCTTCACCACCTTGTATATTAGATCAATAGCTTCACATGACATGTTGTTCAAATCGACTAGAACTATAAATTATATGAGCAATCAAATGTATGTCAAACTTCAGCTCCATGTCTATCACATCATTAAGCTTCATGCCTCTTGCGTCCTAGACAGAAAGAGTCCACTTGGTAAGTTCAGCCCAACTTAGGGTTTTGGTCATCTTAGCTTTGTTTAGCATTGGTAGCTTAGTGATTCTACAAATCATTTTCTTCATAATCTAAATGGGTTGATACAACCATAAATGTCCATTGTGAACACAACTTAGAATAAGTCTGATCCATTTTACTTGAAAGTCCCTTGGAAAATGTCAAATAAGTGTTAAAACCTTAGTTTCCAAATGTTGATGCTCAAGTTTCAATGCACCATCCACACATAATTGCTTGAATGCCTCATTCATTTCTAGGGTTCTGAGTTCCTAAATAGAACAGTGGTAAAATGAATGGATTTCATGCATGAGTAATACCTTGGGTAGAATTTGAGATTGTGCACCAGCTAGGTCGAGCACTTTTGCAATCATTGGACTCAACTTGAATGTAGGTGCCTTGCAGTCAACTCCATGAACCAGCATTTTTGAACCTTTCTTGACTTTGTTTCTTGATGATGTCATTACTCAGTAGGGTTTTTGAAATGCAAGAAATCTTCAACAACAAATACTTAAATTTCTAGAGGGCTCTAAATTTTCTCTTTGTTCTATGCTCTATAAAATTTGCAGTGAAACAATGCAATTGATTTCTTCCTCTTAATGAATTTTCTCTTTTTGATCACCATTAATGCTTCATACTTCATACTCACTCAATGACAGGTTGTCATCCACTCGGTTTAGTCTTTAATGCTCGAAAGACATCTACTACTCAGTAGAGTCACCATCACATAGGATGAACTACCAACTCCGTATATGTAACCTGAAACAATATGCAACCTAACCTTGCTTGGTAAGGTCTTGTGACTCGACCTTTCTTGGTAGGGTCTCATGCTTGATGATCCCTATGCATCTTTAATGTTGATATGTAACTTTCTTCATGCTAGCTGAAACTGATGTTAGATGACTTTTTTTGAATCACAATTCTAGTGATCTCCATAGGGAACTAATTGAAATGATTGAGCCACCCAACTCATTGACTTGGGTGTTATCCACTTCATGACTTTGATTTGCATTCTCTAGAGATTTTGGTACCCATTGCTACCTCTTTTTTTTTTTGATATTGTTAGCTTTGGCTTTCTTTTCATCTTCAATTCAACCTATGTACATACAGTTCTTGGCAAGATGTCCAAATTCTGTACAAATAAAACATCCTTTTGTAGTATCTCTTTTCCTCATGTGATGTTTCACACAGTTTGCTCCAACGTACCCAAATTCACCATAGTAGTGACATCTACACCATGTATTGCAATCCCATCAAAATATTACTTTCACAATTTGTTTTGTTGGATTCCACTTCTTGGTTATGCACTTTGAAGATTTGTGTCCTTGTTTCTTGCAATTGTGACATTTTCCTTCAAACTTAGGTTTCTCTTTGCATTCACTTACTCTATGAACATGCTTGTTGTAACTGTAACACTTTCCATTGAATTTTTCTTTTCCATTACTCCAACATTTGTTTGATGAATGGTCTATCTTACCACAATGATTGCAAGTAGGCCTTTTATTCTTTTGAGCTCCTTATTGAGATGATTCACTTTTTTCTGTATATCTTATTCTAGTTTTGCCTTTGTGTCTATACAAAATTTTCTCATTTAATTGATTCATGCTTTCCTAATATTTCATCATTCTTTCATAGGTTTTCTTTTCAATGCTAAGATCATTCTATAGTCTTTCATTCTCTAATCTTAGATTCACAAACTCTTCATTTGCATTGGTGAGTTGATCAATAAAGTCTACTTGCTAAAGGGATAGTTGTTGAATTTCATTGTTCTTTTCTTCTATCTCTTCTTCAGATTTTTCTTTTTCTTACATGACTTCACATAGCTTGACTAATTGGATTTCTTGCTCTCTTTTCACCTTTCTAACTTCTTCTTGAAGATTGGAATTCTTCTCTTATAGGTCTTTGATGGCTTCATCATCTTCATCTAAATTTCCTCCTTGAAATATGTCTTCAATTCTTTTGTCAATGTAAAGATTGTCATTCATTAGTACTGCAAGATCTTTCCTTCTTTTCAATGATTGAGAGAGCTGCTCCTTTTCTTTCTTGAGTTTTCCAATGGCCAATTCTAGATCCAACTTTTCATTGTCAATAGCCTTATCTAGCTTGTATACCTCCATTGCCTCTAAACTTTTCTCAAGTTGTTTAAACTTCTAATGTGAGAACCAAATGCTTTGATACCAATTTTTGGCAATAGAAGGTAGGATAAGGTTACTAAGAAGGGAGGGATGAATCAAGAACCAATAAAACTTTATCTTACTTGACCAATTAATCCTTCATATAATATTCTGATCTAATTGCATGTATGAAAGAATGAAGGCAATAAAACATTCATAACACTTTGACACAAGATATGGTGACCCAAAAACCTTCCAAATAGAAAGTAAAATTGGGATGGGGATGATACCCACAAGCTTTAGTACTATAGTATAAAGTTAACCTATTAAGGCTTACAATTGACCACTTCTGGTGATCTGCCCTATTAGGAGCAATAAAGACTATGAGGTCCACCTTGTTAAAGGATTTACAAGCATACAATGAAGTATGCACTCAGTTGAGAGCTTTAGAAAAAGACTGTTAAGTCTACCCTATTAAAGGATTTGACTAGTGCACCTGTTAGGATGAACCAATGGCTGATCTTTGATCTACAACTCTAATTTGCTAAATGATATTCCTTGTACTACAATGATCACTTAACTGTGATAGATAAATCTTTGTTTTCCCTTATACTTCTTGTAGCCTTCTTTGATTCACACTTTTTCTCATCATATTCTTCTTCATGTTCTTATTTGGATATGATACAATGCATTACATATATACCAATCCAAATCATAACTTACTGGAGTTGGCTACATCACCAATTTCATCATAATTCACAAAGTCGGCCCAATTGTTGTAACTTGGTTTTTGAAGACAAACTAGGTGATGTTCTGATACGCAGAAAACATTGTCAATGCTTGGTAATCTTTGGCACTCGGTTAAACTTGAAGCTCAGTCCATACTGGTCACTTCCAAGTGGTTCAAACTTGGTCAACATTGTGTGACTCAGTGAACACTGAGAAACTCGGTAGCTAATAAATCACTCAGTTGACACTACATGACTTAGTTAACACTAGATTCACATTGTTAATGTTGTGAGCTCAGTAGATATAGTATAACTTGGTTAACATACCATAGCTTGGTTGATACTATGATCTTCTTCACTTCCACTAAATAGCTTGTTAGCTTCTGCTATGTTCAATTTGCACCATACATTATCTTTGAAGCTCGATAAACACTCTGTAGCTTGGAAAACACTTCAAACTAACTCAAGTGCTCGATAGATATTGCATTTTGACTATTTGGCTTGGGAACAACTGAATCACTTGGTTAACACTACAGGATGAGTGATAAGCTTGGTAGCAACTGTAGAGCTCAGTAGAAATGTAACCATTTGACTAAGTGTTGGGTTACTAATAGACAAATTGACCTTAATGTTAACAATATTAATCTATAACAACAGACATATTTATAAAGGTACCCCCAACACATTGAGTCAACAAAGAACAACACATGGTCAAACAAGTGTGAAAGCAATAATGGATGAAATGAATCAACATTAAAGTCTTGATGAAAAGTAGTGGTAAAATAGAACATTAGTTAGTAACTTTGATGCAAAGGGTAAGTGTGGTAGGGTTCAAATCAAGGTTGTTCCCACTTAAACCTATAAGGGAAATACAAGGTTCCCCAAACCCTCTAAAGAGCAAAAAGTTCACAAACAACTCCAACACCTCCCAAATGACCAAGGTGGGTATTTTAGGAAAAGACAAGGTGGAATATAGGGTGTATGACAACTTCCTCAACCAATTTCATTCAGTTGGAACTTATTACAAATATGTTTAAAAAATTAAAACTAGTTTCCTTCCTAAATGTACCTAACCATAAGATTTGAAATATTTGAATTCCATATCTTGTTTTATTACATATATTAGAAAATTATGTCCTCTAATTGCATGAATTAAATCCGCAATTACTCCTAGGACCTAATTGACCCTACTAATCAACTTAGATCCTTTGTTGGCACTATTGGCCACCCTTACATCAAATTTGGTCCTAAGTCTTTTATCAAGACTTCTATGACTTTTCACGTTTACATCAAATTGTTCATTACAAAATGCCAACATTGGCTTCAAGATCTCCCGTATCACATTCAAGGATGCTTTTGATCCTCTTACTCCATTTGGTTCCAAGGTGGGTTTAGGTGTTTTTCTAGGTGCCCTTGCACCAGACTTGAAGGTAGCATGATCAATGGCTTATATAAAAGAGAAATCTTGATTAAATAAGAAGAATAGTATGCTTGAAGATGCCACTAATGCAAATAATGAGAATGATAAATCCATATCTAAAAGGAATGATCTGTCAAGATACTCCTGATAATCTGAATAGGTATGTAAAGAAGGGAGTGGTTTGATTTAGTATGTTTGATGTGTGCACAATAGAAGGCCATATTGTTTCATGAAAATGGTAATTTGGAGTAGCTATTCAGAATTTTAGTACCATCAATTATGAGAAATAACAGAATTATTCAAAGTATGCCACGATGAAACATTAGATAAACATGAAAATAAATAATTATCCCCCATATGGGCACACCAAACATAAAGATAAGATTTAGGCTCTTTTGGAAGAGACTAGCATAGCAGAAGTCATGAAAATATATCACAAAACAAAGAACTAATCCTAAAGAATTAGTACATGATAATAACACAAGCATGAAAAGTAAGATGCATCCTCCTACTAGATTGCAATTAATATGGAAACAAGAAAATGAACTTGAAATGTACACACTTTTCTATCATAATTCTATTCTACTATTCACTAACATTGAAAAAGAAAAATAATAGCTTAACAAGTTTGTTGCAAATAAATTGATCTTTACAAATACTTGAGAACTTATTTTCTAATTAAAATGAAAATATTTACATCTTTACATGTATGTTTATAGGAAAACTCATATTGTAATTAGAATTAAAATATTTTTTTCACATTGTCCTTCAATTTCAAAGAGTTTTCTTAAAAAATGAAACAACTAATAATAATATTATGGACTCATTGAGAACTGAAATCTAACAAGGTTTAAAATGGCTCTCTAGCATAATCCAACACATTTATAATGCTCCAAACTTATATCTAACATAATCTTCCCTCGCCTCTGCATCCATATCTAAGAACCAAATATCTCTTGTAGGTTCATACATAAAATTTTCACATGCCACACTCAAAGTCTCCTGTTGAAGTCCAAGGAAGGCTTTCAGGGCAGATAAAACATTTGCAGTATCTCTCTTAGTATCCTCTTTATGAACCTTGATAGTGCAAGGCTTAATGATTCCCTTATATATCATATGGATTCTTTCACCTATTACATCCAAGTAAGAGGCCATGCTTTCCTTCCTCCTCTTTGGCCTCCTTCTCGATGGTGCAGAAGGAGTATTTCTAGTGGATGCAGTAGATTGATGTGATTGAAGGAAATCTTCATCTAGATTAGCAACAATATTCATAGGTATAGTAAAATCCTCATCATCATCCAAATCAACAGCCTCAACAAAAAGGTTACCATCTTTATTATCTTGTGTAGTTCTAGTCATGTTTCCTTCTGCCATGTCATTCCCCACAATGATTGCTAGACCATTAAAATAGTTGAATGAATGCCTCTTGTACACTTTTGCATTCCTAAATTCCTTTCTCTACCCATTGGCATAATTTAAAAATTAGATATTTTCCTAACATTAGAATTGAAAAACACTTTAAAGATTACTTTACCTTCAAAAGTTTGTCCCATACATTGTCCTCGGCATCCATGCAGTGAGTTATCTTGTTCCAAGAAAATTCACTTGTATTTCACAACTCTTTCAATACTCTATACCCCACTTTCCACATTTTCAACTTATTTTTTAAGTTTTATTTTCCAAGATTCAACTTTGGCTCTTCATTGAATCTCTTCTCTATGCTAGTCCCTGCTTCTTTCTGAAAACCTCCTTCACCTTTTCTTCCCAATTGAACTTCCTTAATGGGAAAATCTATGAGTTTTTTCTCCATCTCTCTAGTCCATATCACTTTTAGACTTCTAAATGAACTAACAAAAAGGGTAGAAAAGGGGGTAGCAACAAGGGTAGCATGGGGGGCATATAAATGTCCTCATGTATGTTTTTCAATAGACTTGTGAAAGACATTTTTACCTTTGAGATAAGCAATTTTTATATTGCTACAAAACTTCCAATAAATAGTGAGTAGTGTTGTAAAAAATATTAACACAAATATAAAAGTAGACTAGAACAAGACTTTCAAGAAATACATCAAAAATAAATGTAAAGACATAAATAATAGTACCATTGGATTGTGGTTGGTTACTCTTAACTGATATAATCTTGCTAACAAAAATGTTGCAATTCAAAAAGAGAAACAAGATCTCAAGATTTCAGCCATACATGTATGGTATTTATTTTGTTCTTTATGGATATCCAATTCCTAGTTTATACAGTTTAACTTGCTTGTTCAATAATCCTATGTTTGTTGTTTCACTCTATTTTTGTTATTCAGTTAGATAGGGAGTGTCTTAAACAATGTACAAAAAATATTTAACCAATGCTCTAAACACAAATTTTACAATGAATGAAAGAGCTACTCAGAAGCACAATAAGCCCACTATCGGACTAAATTCAATTATGACATGTTCACGCATGAATAGGGCAATATTTTGACTATTTCCTAGCTAGGCTAATAATAAAATAGATGGAAAGAGGAAACAAAATTTGTACTTTTGTACAATGCACATTGTTATTAATAACTATGGAGAAAATAATATTAATTTATGATATATTAAATTTCATTGAAAAATATAATAGATTTTTGTTTTCAACTACAGTGATTTCAATTTATATTAAAAAGCCTAGAAAATAGAACCAAGATTTCCAACATGGAGATGACATTACTCATAATTTCTAAAGTTGATTTAGCATATGATTCAAGTCTCATAGGTTCTTGCATATGACTCTTTGAATGTAAGGATTCATATCATAGAGGTGAAGCTTATAAAGAGATTGATTGACTTATTCAAACATGGAAATGGTTTCTATAGAACTCAGAGAATATGGTACAAAATATTCCATTACTTGAAAACCTAACAAACACATTTGGAACCAATTCATCAATATATTCTTAGACCGAATGCAAATAGAAGATTATAGCCTTCTCAAAGTGTTGATATGAAATTATTTGATAAGTACAACTAAATTTTTTTGTGTATAAAGATAGAAACTGTTGGAAATATTAATTTCTCCCACCATCCACAGCCGCAGAGCCGTCCATAGCCACAGAAAAACAGCCGCCCAAGGTCATTTCAGAATCAGTCTTCAACTACTAGTAGTTGCATATATTAATTGATATATATTAATATTATATGTCATGCAATACATGTGTTTGATATTCTAGAGAGTTCTCAGACCTCTATAAATAGAGGCATTATGTAAGGATTTTAGCATTAGACGTTTATCTGATCATGGTGGATCAGTAGAGCCCATTTTGGGTTTCTCATTGTGGATCATGAGTGGATGGAATGTTGTAGCATTCTATGGATTTGTAATAGATTTTAGTTATGTTAATGAGTATGAAGTGCTTTAGCACAACTTGACATCTTTGTGTTTTGCTTATTGATTTGAATGTTTATCATTGCATTCATGTTTATTTTTGATCCACTCTATCCACCTCCTTCAAGTGGTATCAAAGCTAATGGAATATGATCCTAGAGATCATGGAGAGCTCAAGAAGTTTAAAATTGGTGAAGAGTGTTGTGGCAACGTAGCCCAACAAGCAATGGCATTTGAAGTTATCTTCTGCAAGAATAAAGAGAAGAACAAGTCAAGAGCTTGTTATGAGAAACAAAGAAGCTATGAAAAGAAGAAAGCCAAAGTTGAAGTGTGCGTTAGAAACATGTGGAGCATCTTTGTGCAAGCGGGAGTGTCAAAGAATGCATACACATGACATGGAAGATATTGATCATGGAAATTTTTATTATGTTTGTGTTTGAAATATGTGTGTCAACTGTTATGCATTAGTTGTTAAAGTTAAGTTAGTTATCTTAGGTGTAACATGTTGAATAAAAGGTCTCTATGTGTACTAATTTGGAGTTTAAAAGTGTTGGAATCTGGATGAGAAAATTTTTAAGGCTTTGTCATATCAAATGTGGTCATGTAATAGTAGATTTTTGAATTGATAACCCCCAATCAAGTGATGGAGATTGAATGAGAATTGCTTGTTTATAATCTATTGTAATGGGTGCATTATCGGTTGCACCCGACACCCTAGAGTTTGACTAAATGTATTGTTGAACCATGTATGTGAAAAGGATTCCTATAGAACTGGTGAGTACAGTGGTTGGGCACCCATGTATCTCGGTAGATGGATTTCTTTTTATATGGACTCAATAATTAGTTTGGTGCAGGTACAAAAGAGAAAGGCCCAGAGTGATGATAGTTTTCCTGTAGTGATGATTCATGGTTAGTAAAACCAATGAATGCTTAGTTTGTAAACCATTGGAGTGCAAAGTTTATGGTGATCTTGAAACCATTTGTGTAATGTTTGTAGAGTTTGTGGTGAGCATGAAACCACTTCAGAATTGCATTGGTTAGGGGTAAGCCGTAAAACCCAAAGTAATTATAATGAGGAAAAACAATATAAATGCAGTAGCATTAGTGGAAGAAATTAAGGGGGAGTGTTGGGAGTATTAATTTCTACCACCATCCACAGCTGCAGAGCCGTCCATAGCCACAGACAAATAGCCGCATACAGCCGCCCAAGGTCATTTCAGAATCAATCTTCAACTACTAGTAGTTGCATATATTAATTGATATATATTAATATTATATGTCATGCAATACATGTGTTTGATATTCTAGAGAGTTCTCAAACCTCTATAAATAGAGGCATTATGTAAGGATTTTAGCATCAGATGTTTATCTAATCATGGTGGATCAGTAGAGCCCATTTTGGGTTTCTCATTGTGGATCATGAGTGGATGGAATGCTGTAGCATTCTATGGATTTGTAATAGATTAAATTAGTTATGTTAATGAGTATGAAGTGTTGTAGCACAACTTGACATCTTTGTGTTTTGCTTATTGATTTGAATGTTTATCATTACATTCATGTTTATTTTTGATCCACTCTATCCACCTCCTTGAGAAACTACATGATGGCTCATTCAAAACTCAGTGGGAGCATGAGATTAATAAAAAAAAGTGATAATTGTACATTTCTATTAGAGAAATATCTGAAAGAGTTATACATATCAAACATGTTGTTAGGCATATGAGAATTGGTGGAGCTTCAAATAATAATGATAGCCCATTTGTACTCATTCAGGGGTGTTTAGCTAGAAGTTGGGAATAAAGGGCCCAGATTTTATAAAGACAACCAAAGATTCTAGATTAATGTCTCTTTCATGCCTAGTTGAAGAGTATGAAAGCCTAGTTGCATTAATAGAAAGAAGCAAAGAATGAGAATCTCAAGAAGATACAAGAAATAGGAATAACATTAAATAGTGCAAGTCTATTTATAGTCAAAAGTCAATCATGTAGTCAACATTAAAACAATACAATGTATCATCATATTTGAATCAAATTTAACTCATATTCAGAGTATTGTAGATGTTCAAAATTGAAGTGTCTATGCGAGTAAAAATAACAACTAATGTCGAGATCTATAGTCCTCCCACATCCTTCATGCTATTTCATCTCAAAAATTTCCCCAATCATCTCTATCTAATTGAGTCATCCCATAAGTGTCAAGATTTGGCACATTTATGTCATCGCAATAATTGTCCTCTTCAATTTCCACATTAGGTGGAACACCATCCTCTATCGTAATGAAATTGTGTAGTATGCAATATGCTAACACAATGTTTGTTTGAGTCATGATATTATAGGATGTCGGATGCCTCAAGATAGGAAAATGTTGCTTTGAAATACCAAATGTGTGCTCAATCACATTCCTAAGTGAGGAGTGTTAGTGGTTAAATAACTCATGTGAATTGTTGATTGGGTTTGCTCTAGAAATCTCTTTTAGGTGGTACCACGTACACTAATAAGTGCAATAAATCTAGGAACATTTGGATAGCTAGCATCGACTAAATAAAATTTTTCTATACAAATGAAAAAGAAGTTATAGATTGGAAATAGCATAAAAACTAGGATTTAATATAATGACTATAGAATCACTAAAAATAAGATTTAATATACTAGTGGGAACTAGTAGTGGATCTGCTCTTGATAGAGTTGAAGCAAGAACACGACTATCTATAGTTGACCCTTGGGTATGTGCAAGATCATGGTCAACCAAACTATGTCCTTAAGTGGCAATAAAAAATCAAAAAATTAGGGTTATGTCAACTTGATGTGCAATTTTTAACTTGTTATGAACTTTCTATCAAAAAGTTGAAAGAAAAGAATCTCTAGGAAATTGAATTGAGTTTCTAAACTACTAGACCTTATCTGAAAAAAATAAAAATTGATTGGTCAAAAATTTGAATTTTAATAAATAGTACAAAAAATTTAGGAAAAAAATAAGTAGAAATGTGTCTGACCACTTTAATCAATTTCAAATGATGATATTTTTAATAAAATTCTAGATATATGAGTAGACTCATGCCCAAATGTGATACATATTTTTGAGTATTTTTATGCTAAATAAATAATTAATTATGAATTTTCTAGTATACCATTTTTGGAATTAAAAAAACTCTCGTGTCTGACCACCTTAACTAATTCAAAACTCTGCAAAACTTAATTTTTCTTTTCTTTTCCTTATAGTAGAAGAAGCATAGAATGCGATGCATCTTTTGGATTTCAAAAATGTTGTCTCGCTTGAAAGTTGTAGTAGTTTCTCAATTAGTGTGTCAATCAAAACTTTATACATAACTTCATTAGCAAATAAGTGATAATTACTTACTAAAATCGTAAGTTGATAGAAAATACTTTTATGGAAATCTATGAACATTCTTATGAAACCCTTTTCATTTCATCAAATTTGGGTGAAAAATAAGTTGTCAGATACATGTTTGAAATAAAAAAAATACACAAGAATAGGCAAAAAACATGTTTTCGAGACATTATTAAAGTTGACCATGTAGGGTTAGTGTCCAAAGATATACTAGGCCTAATAAAGGTGTTAATTTTTTGGTTTGATATCAAGATGGGTGGGAAAAAAGTTGGAATAAATTTTGAAATGGTTTGAGGTATTTTAGAACTACTTATTTTTTAGATCTCCACTTTTTGGCACACCATGATCTTGCACATACCCTCTTCCCAACTAGCAAGAACATATTGAAACTTGTAGTCATACAAATAGACACCCATTACATTTTGTGATAGCTTGTCTTTTCTATTGTGATATTTTTCTTGGTTTTCCACATCAATGGTAATTGGTATATGGGTTCCATAAATTGCACCAATATAATTCTAGTGTAAGAAATATTATTCTCAATTATGTAGCAATATACTTAAGACTCAAGTAACAAAATAGATGTCAGTAGGAGATTTACCTTAAAGTATGAATCAAAATGGTCCTTCCCAACAATTTCTAGAGGAGTGGATGGAGAATAGGGGAAAATTAATTGCTATGGAATGATATGATAGCCTTCAAGACCTTGTGGAAGTAGCGACTCACTGTCTCTCTTGAGTGGCCAAAGTTATGGCCAATTTTAGGGTTTCTTAGATTGTGTCCAAGGGTATGGAGGAACATGACTAATTTTCTTCCTACTTCATGTTTATCATATCTTTAATGCTCCCTTTCTCCCTTAGAATATTGGTGAGTTTGAAGAAAGTGACTCTACTGATGTGTATCTTATCATGGAAATCCATGTCATTGGAATATATAATACATTTATAGAAAGGGCATGCAACCCTTCTTCACTAGTGCTTGTGTGTTCTAGCATCTTCAAAAGAAGCTTCTATGAATACTTCTTGGGTGACAAGTAAAATAACAAGTACACACAAGAGGTTGATCTTCCTAACAATATTGCCTTGAACTTCTATATCAGTAGCAGGATCCATCAAATGATCTATAATCACACATTGGAGTTATTGTTTGACATAAAAATTTTAAACAATAAAACTAAGTGAAAGCATCAAAACACTTCTTCCTCTGTATAGAATCGCAACATTTAACAAACATGGTTCTACTAATTTTACACAACCATATATTAGTCATTTTGTACAATATTATATTTATAGATAGTAATAAGAGGAAATGGAAATTAAATAACTCACTGTTCAGTATTTCATGCCTCGTGGAAGTGACATGGGCTAAGGATTGATCAATTCAGAATGGAAACTATAGAAGGAAGATACAAATTAGGGAAATTACACACTAGGAGGGTCATGGTTAGCAAATTAAACAAGCAATGGAAATTGACCTCACTTAGACCCTAGCAACTCAAAAGAGTCCATGTTACCTCATTTTCACATAGAGTCCCCACGGTGGACCTTTGAGGGCTACACTTCAAATCTTTTCACCTCATGGTGCCATTAGCTGGTGAGCTTTATCAATAAGGAAATTTTTAGTTCAATAAAATATAGTGCTCAAGCACATGCTTTTGTGCACTACCATTTCCCATCTCAATCACTTCATGGAATTCTCTATCTAAGCTCAATTGTAGCTTTAAAAGGAGGCTCAACTCATGGGTAGTTATCATAACTATCAGTATATCTCTGAGATTTTTTGTGTGGAAAGAGGACGTAAGTTAAGTTGTGCATTGAAGAGAAGATGGAACTGAAGGGATCTAAAAGAAACCAATGAGATGGTGGATGTCTCCTTGAAAGAATTACAATATAGACTACATAACACTCCCTCAAACTACTTAACTCAATCCTATGTGTCTTATTCCCTAGCTCATTAGATAATCATTAGAACTCTACATAGGGGACATAGTACACCAAAGAACGACCAAACTCCAAGGTCATACCAGAGACCAACAGAATATGTAAGAAATGCCCCAACAACTTGCTTGAGCAAGGCACACTACATGCACCACCCACAAGATCTACCATGATCGAACCAACCTCCACTTAACTATCAAATAATGTCCATAAACTCTAAGAATGCACCAAATGGTAGAAGAATTCAAGACAAAAAAGTTGTGGCTCACGAGCTACCTATCAAGTAAGATAAAACAATATGGGTGCACTACCTATCAAGTAAGACAAAACAATATGGCTACAAGCCAAGAAAAGTCTCTACCATTGTGCCATAGTGAAGAGATCTCAGACCGATGAGCAAAACCATCCCCTTCAGCAACACCACAACCACAACCAAAACCAAAAACCCACACAATCATCAAAGCCCAATTTGGGAAAAAATATTATGTTCTCTACTACAAATAATCTTAACCCTATTGAATCATTCAAATAAGAAAAGTAAAGAACACAAAGAAGGTTTTGATGAATGGAAAATTCATTCCCTAGTATATCTAACAAAAGAAGAATGCTCTTGCAAGGTATCAAGGGTTGAATTCGTCACCACCTAGATGGCTTAAACTTACACCTCTATAACACATACAAAAGGTGCAGGATGATGTCCCCAAATCAAAAAATGTTACAAAATCCCCAAATCATACAAAACAACGAGAAATTGAACAAGGGTTTTTCCATACCTACTACATAACATATGATACAAAGAAGGGCACCTCTAGATGAAGAGAGCTAAACCCACAAACACTCTGCAAAATAATGGAGTTGGCTCAGGTCAAGAGAGAAAAAACCCATGACCCCTCTGGAAAGCAATGGAGTTCATGGGATGAGCGAGAAAACTTGAGTGCATAAATTTTGTGGCCCTGACGAGATATTTTTGTGAAAAAGAAAACTTGGAATAGGAATCTATATTCCAATTCCACCTATTTGGGTGGAATAGCAATTGCTCATTTTTGGGGCAAACTTGGCGTAGTTATTCCTATTCCTAATTCCTAGTGGATGCACCTAAATGAAGAATTGAAAATTTTAAGAATTTTTCAACACCTATTCCACTCTAATTCTCGTTGCCAAACGGACCCTAGGTGTTCATGCATAATGCCATTAAGAATCCACCTATAAATCACGTCTCCTACCTTGCATGATGCCATGCTTCTATGGCCGATAATGGGTTTCTTTACATTTTTGCCCAAAGAAAAAAAAAAAAACTAGTCACAAAATGGATACGAGCCAATGAGAAGGCCCAAAATTTCAATGTAAAAATGACATCTAATTCAAAAGCATACTTTTATGGGATTGATTTCCCATTTTCACTATCTCCGAAGCATGATTAAATTGTAAAGTCCCTGCCTTTAGGCGGCAGGCACTACCAACCAATCAACTGCTCCATTTTTTTAATTAAGTCGAGAGGCTTCTACAATGAAAGCATCCATTGTTGTAAACTTTTCAGCAATTTTGAAAAATTTGACAAGTAGCTAAAGCGACACAAAATTTATATCTAATACTTATCCTTTATATATTGAATGGGAATAGACACAAAATGTAGAGAGCTGGAAATTAAGAAAATATTATAATAAAAACTTGTAAATTGTGTAAAAATATGGATAATACTTGAAAACAAATAAAAAAGTAGTCAACCAAATATTGAAATCAAAATAGGATGCAAATATTTATATTTTTATATATATATAAAAAACTGAGAGTTATCCTTCTCGAGGCACCTATTGCACTGAGGTAATTTATGAAAATAGGCGCCTCGAGAAGGATAACTCTCGGCTTATATATATATATATATATATATATATATATATATATATATATATATATATATATATATATATATATATATATATATATATAAGCTAGTATTAAATGAATGGCGATGCCAGTTGCGACTGAGACTTTTAGTTAAATGTGGTCCAATCATAAATCATTTTGAAATATTATTTTTTCCCAATTTTTTTCAGATATTACTTTAACATAATAAAATTACCTAAATCATTTTAATTATATTATAAAAAACAACTGTAATTTTTTAGAGAATGTGTATATATATATATGTTAGCTTTTCATATTTATAAATGACAAATATAAGGTATAATTAAATATGGATAAGCCATATAATATAATATTCTTCTCATATTTAAAGAAAACTGAGATGTCCCTTGCATATTCCAAGTCTTATATATCCTTTACATGCTTCAAATCATACATATTTAAATCATCAATACTTTCAAAAGTCATATGTAATCTAACTTAATTAATTAATATAACTTAGTAGAAGAAATATCTATTCAATATATAAAGTCCCCTATTCTTATATTCTATTGAATGATGACTCACGAGTGAAAATTTAATGCTTAAAAAACATAAAAATTTACATATAAGATTCAATAAAGACATCCATACCATAAGTTTGGGACTATCAGAATACATGGCTCTATACCTAGCGTAAACAATAAAATGATCAAATACAATACAGAACTGTGCATTCTAATGACCCTCAATGTATCTCAAAAGCTGGATAGCCATCACTCTCAGTAGAAATACCTTGAGTTTGAAACACATGCGAAAATATTCGTCCACTTTGGTCAGCCGCCCAAGCACCTTGATGAATTTCCATAGTATATACACAATACACTACTGAAACTTACTTTCCGCTCTTAAGAATACGAGCATTTTTGTAGCTTGGGAACCTTCCGGTAGGTTTCCTCTCCAAATGGAAAAGGCAAACGGCGAAATTGACCGAGTGGAGCATTAAGTCAAGCATAAACAAGCATCATGCACCCTTCTGGAACAGATCTGATTTTGCAGGATAATCGAAGCCATGCCAGTTCCAACCATTAAGCCGGATTTTCAATCCGGTAGTAAGTATGATGAAGCCCCGTACTCCTGCAATCGATACTCTTCACAGCCCATGCTAAATCTCGAAAATCACGAAGATAAATCCAAGTTGGAAGAGGAAAGAAATCAGGCGGAAACAACAGATCTGTTTGCGCTGACGTCTAAGCTTTCTTGCCTTGGCCAGAAAGCCCAACATCTGGAGCAATTCTTCAGAATTCAATCCATGTGCTCCTCAGGGCAAGATGGGCCGCAGCAACAAGAGGCGAAATCGTCCCTTAATTCGGTTCTCCGCGAGGTAATTTCCACATCTGTTTCAATTCTGTCACAATGTCAAATCTTGAACAGTCAACAGAATCCCCAAATCTTTGATATTCAAGAGAAGGAACCAAAGGAAGAGGAAGAAGAAGAGAAAGTGGAAGTTATAGAGATGGACGAAGATGATATTCTGGCAGAGCATGTCCATTTCTGCAAGATCTGCGGGAAAGGCTTCAGGCGAGATGGGAATGTGCGAATTCATATGCGATCACATGGGAACCAGTATAAAACTCAAGAGGCGCTCAAATCGAACAGGCCCAAGCCAACAAAATCGCACTTTTCATGCCCGATTGAAGATTGCAGGCGAAACAGGGGGCATCCGAATTTCAAGCCCCTGAAATCGATTGTGTGCCTGAAGAACCATTACAGAAGAAGTCACTGCGCTAAGATGTATACATGCAACAACTGTGGTAAGGAGTTTTCTTTTGTGACTGATCTCAAAACCCATGGAAACAAGTGTGGCCATTCTTCCTATCGATGTTCCTGCAATACCACTTTTTCTACCAAGGACAAGCTGTTTCGCCATGTTGCCCTCTTTCAGGAAGGTCATAAGCCTCTTCTTCCGTCACACACATCCTCTGCTGTTGTTGTTCCTCTCAATGAGGAAATTCCCACAAGCAATGGCAAAAGCTTGGATTGTTTAGCCCAAGATGCTGATGATTTAGCACCAGCAGGTCCGTCTAATTTGGCAGAAAAGCCGCTTAGCTATGGCAGTGATAAAGATTTATTGATGTTTGACGGAGGTTCAGATGGGATGCAATTCATGGGGCAGGAGAATGAGTTTGATTTCTTCGACGAGTACAGAGAAGAGAACGAATTGTATGGATCCCTGCTTTGGTCAGATGCAGATCTGCATTGGTCCTAGGCAGTTGCAGGGTATTTTTGAGTTTCTCTAAAATTCTTTTCAATAACTTTGGGCGATCAATTTGTTTCTGTACTTTGTTCGAAACTGATTGTGAGCTCTTTAGGGAGACTTATTTTGTTTAATGAATTATTCTTAGCGTAGCTGAAATCATTGTCTTCGAGTCTCCGATCCCATTGTTTGATATGGTCGTTCATTGTGTAGAATGGTCTGGTTTTAATGCAGGGATTGAAAAAAATAAAAATAGGATTTTTATTTAATTGGTATGTACATTTGATCATAAAACAGTTTAAGATGATGCACAAGATGTTGGCACAACTAGAAATGGGAAAATGCTGAATGGTACTTTTGGTTAGACAATGTTGAGTTTCAATTACATGTATATCAGAATATTGGATACACAATGTTGAATTTTAATGAAATGTATATTAGAATGTTGAATAGAAAATGTTCTAAAAAGTATTTAATTGAAAACTATGCATTTATTAAACAGAAAATGAGACATCTTTAAATTAAAAGAAATAAATATACATGTTGTGTTGTCTTTTACATTATTTTGATTGAAATCACCAACTTTTAAGAAAATAGTGAAACATTTGCTAATACTGCTCAACAGAATAAACTAAACAATTGGATAAAACCTCCCTCTAACAAAATAGAGGTTGCAAAAAAATTTAAGTTTTCTATATTTTTGACAAAATCAAGTGATACACGAATTAAAACTATAGCCCAAATTTTCAAAAAACTAGGAAAAAAATTGTTAAAGAATTAATGATTGGTCCACTGTTCTTCTTAGCATATACCAAGGAGAACATTATCATAAGACTACTTTGGTAGCATATACCACAAAGAAAACTTTATGATTTGTTTTGTTACATTGTCCAAACTTAAAAGGAATTGTGAACAAAAAGGACCACATCGATCACTAAAAATTTGATAGAGTGAATGAAGTAGAGTTTTAGGTTTAGTGTGTTGTGTAACTTTATGTGTTAGTGCAATCAAATAGGTCCTCTCTTGGGATTTCCATACTATTTTTTCTTGCCAATCAAATCATTCCACATATATTGTGAGAAATTAAGCAATATTATATGGTTGGGACCAAACTTAGCCCAGTAGTCGATGTCGGTGTTGAAGCATGGGCTCTAGATATTCATGGCTCTATTGAGAAAAAGACCTTGCAAATTTGTTCCCAAGGTGTTTCACGAGGTAAGTCCTCTATTGCCCCTAATATTGTTTTTCTTTTGTAAGGCTCTAACAAAGCCTCTAAATGGCTTGAAATATTTACTTTGATTGGTTGTACCTTTTTGGTAGAATTTGTTCTGAGAAAGAGTATTCTGGGGATGGGTTCCCAAATCTTGGCTCCCTTATGGGGTTTGACTTGATTCTATTTGGGGAACCCTTGATATGTTGAGGGTGTTCTCAAACATGGCCCTTGGTTTTTTTGTATTTCACTCCCTGATTTCTAGCCTTGGTCAAGAGATAAATTAGTCTTTGATTATAAGAAACTCAATGTCCTAGTCTAGGTTGAATTACCTAGTGTTCCTTTTCCTTGTTGACCTTTCTTGCAAAATATCACCAGATCTTAGGTTAGGTGGTTTGTATGGAGCCTTAAGATTTTTTCCATGCTTGTCCATAAAATGTTTGTGTTGAAGTAGACCTAGCTCAGGTTCTTAAGAAAACCAGTGACATTCAGATTGGTGGGAAATGTTTCACATGTGTCATGTATCTAAATTTTCCCAATACATGTTTCTATTGTCATTTTGTAGATCAAAAAATTAAGGATTTCCCTTTGGTCGTTAACAAACCTAGGTCTCCTCTTAAGGAACCACTTGTTTTACAAGGACCAGTGCCTTTAGAAGAAGATGTTAGCTAGACTATTGTGGTCAAAAAGGGTAAGCAACCTATAGTTTCTTAGATACACCAACCTTCTCCATCTAGAGCTTTTCCACCAAGTTCTAGTGTCACCTAAGGGTTCTATGACTATTTCAAACCCAATTTTCATGGGGAAAGTTTCATCTGTCATTAAGGGATCCACTATTTCACATATCTCTACCATGGAAACTAGGGTTCCTTAGTCAACTTTATTGGACAATGCAAACTCCTTAAATCATCAATCTCATTGCCCATCTCAGCATGATGATGAAATAGAAGATGCAAGGCCAAGTAAGAAATAAGTTTTCCCATGAGATTTGTATCCCATTTTCAATTTAGGAACCAATTTCTTATACAATATTTTCCCCTCACTTGAGAACAAAGCCATGATGAATGATAGATTTAATTAATTCATTTTCTTTTCTAGAATGTGCATGGTCTTACTAACCTTTCTTGCAAATATTTTATTCCAAGTGTTCAGCATAAGTTTCTCATTATAGTGTTCTTTTTCTTAAGGAAATTATGATAGTTGGTTTTCTTCTTGTGACATGCTTACAACAACATGTCATATTATTTGTGCTAATAGTTTAGTTCTTTCTTCATTGCATTAAGATGGTAGAGGAGGAGTGGTTATCTTATTGTTCCCATGTTGGTAGAATATAATAATTGATCATGGTGAGGGCCACATGCATAGGTTTGTGTGGATTTTAATGAATATAGCCAATCCCCATTTTGATATTATAAATATTTATTACTCTAATGATGTGGTGAAAAGAGTTTAGCTTTGGCAATGGATCATTTTTTCCCACAACCATTTGGTTTATGTGTGATGATTTTAATATGGTTGAGGTGGCCTTTGATAAGGAGAGAATTTCACCAGTCCATTGGACAGCTGGCGAGCATGAGGTTTGGTTTTACATGTGTAATATATTGGGACTTTATGACCCCAATATCGACAACTATGTCCCACATGTAGTTTGGCATACTTGGAGTAATTTCATGATTGGGTCTTACAAAGAATTTAAACACCTTGATCATGCCATGATATCATCCTAATACATTTTTTGGGGGGATAGAGAAATCCTTGCTAGTTTTATGTCTATCTGATGTCACTTTATCATATCACTTTCCCATTGAATTTTCTATAGAATAGTGATGCGGGGACTTCAGAGGGTTATAGATGTTGAATCAAATGTATATTTTTGATTCATACCTAAGATCAAAGACCCTGAAGATATTTGCAACTAGAGACCTATCACTCTATTGAATGTCTCATATAAAATCATTGCCAAGTCGGTGGCCCTCAAAATTTTCCATCTCCTGCCTTTGATTGTGCACTCAGAGAAAATTGGCTTCATCAAATATAGATATATTATAGATAATATTATTTGTGTTTGGGAGCGTATGGAGTAGGCTCAACAATCTAAGCAATAAGCTCTCTTCCTCAAAATTGATTTTTCCAAAGTTTATGATCGCATTGAATGGCCTTTCGTTCTTTCTATACTTCAAGCCCTTGGGTTTGGTCTTGTTTTCCTTCAATTGGTTCAAAAAAAATTTGGGGATGCTTCTACTTGCATCATCATCAATGGTAGTTGATCCCTAGCTTTTGGGTTGTTCAGATTCATTCACCAGGGTTTTCCTCTGGCTCTAGCACTCTATTTGCTTGTTGCTAAAGGTTTTGGGTATTTTCTTGCCAATGCCATATCTTCTAGTCTGGTTTGTGGCATTTCCTTTCCTAATTATTCCACCCAACTAGTCAATGGGCACTTTTTCAATGACTCCTTCCTCACTCTCATTGAGGATGAGGAAAATATTGCCAATGCCCTATAGTGTTTGGACACTTTCTGCTTGGCTTTAGGTTTGACTATTCAGTGGCAGAAAACACTTTGTTATAGGCAATCCTTTCTTTCAGATCCTACTTGGCTTGGCCACTACAAGTGGAAGTGGTTCAACATGGTAAGGTCTTACACTTTTTCAGTATTTCATTTGCTTTCCAAGCTTCCCCTATTGAGCTTTGGAATGTCGTCCTTGCCAAAATTGAGAAGAATCTTTAATACTGGATTATTAAGCCTCTTTCCTTGACTAGTAAATTCCAAATTTGTTTGAAAGTTTTTTAGTGACTACTCATGTTTATTATTCTTCTTGTTGGGATCCCTCTAAAGATTGCTATCTAAAATTGGAGTGTCTCCTGAGGGATTTTCTTTGGGTGATGGACTCAGAGCATCATGGCTTTCATAGAGTGGCCTGAGAGTACTGTTGTCTCCCCAAAGTGTTTAGAGGTATTGGTCTCCTATCAACCTAGAAGTAGGGCATTGTCTTGTGTGCCAAATGGGTCATTCATAGTCTCACTAGCAATGAAGCTTGGAAGATTCTCCTCAAGAATTACATTTCTTTAGGTTATCCAATCAACAAATTGTCTTGGATAATGTTTCTGCATACACTAAGGCTTGTATATGTAACAATGTCATGATGCAGATTCAAGTACAAACTGACAAGGTTGCGTTGGAGGTGGCCCACCTTCAAGAGTTGCTTAAACATTAGGGTAACACACCATGCACAGTTGTCTGAGTGTCACCAAATTTTGCTTCCGTGGACCACACTTCGCCTCGTGGCCACCGATAGGGTCACAGATCCTCTTCTCACCACTCCCAAATGCCATTTTCTCAAGCTCCTAACCTCGCTCTCCTAGTGGTGGTTTTGACAGTCGACCTTGCCACTCAGTTTCTCAGCGATGGGGTTCTGGTTGGTCCTTGGTTTCTCCTCCTTCTGCCCCTATTGTTTCCAGTTGGCCCTCCTCCAACAAAGATCTGAAGTGGTCATTCCCTCGCTTGGATTTGGAAATCTCGCCTCCCATAGTAGAAGTTGGAGAAGATAAAGAGAAAGAAGTTGTTGTTGATGACGAATGGGCTCCTCCTAAGCCACCCACCAACCCGACTGATGTATGGAGCTCTAATGATCATCATGATCCTCCTTCCTCGACTGGCACTATTTTAATCGCTTGAGGGCAATTTATCTTTTTTTTCGATGAATAGTTTATTAGCTTTCCACCCTTGGGCCGTGTGAACTCTCGTGGGGTGATATTTATATCCCCAAACCTTTTTGTGAATATGTAACTATAATATTATAATTAATAAAAAAAAATTATTCATAAAAAAACTTTGAGCTTTATTAGTTTTTTAAATATAGAAAGTAAATACTAGATTATTTTTTTATTTGTTAATAATATTTAAAATTTATCGATTTTGATAATTCAAATTATTAAAATAAATATATGAAAAGGTAATGATAAACTTTAATATAATTATACAAGCATTTATACATCCATGTAGTTTTAATAATCAAAAGTACTTAAGAATATGAATTGTATTAGCTAATTTAAAAATTAACATTAATATTACAAAATATATCCGGTATAGGAATCGTCGTGTGACAAGAGACCACCCACGAAATAGAGGCGGCATGAAGAAGAAGCACACCCTTCCAGAAGCACACAAAAGAGATCGATACAACCAAGCAACAACTCTGCCTAGCGAAAGCATGAGTCCAAGAACAATGGGATGACCAATGGTGGGAGAGGAGAATTGCTTGGGTCGTTGTCATCGCCATTGGATCCCTCCTTCGCAGAATCACCAGAGTTTTAATTTCTTACTGTAGCTCACTTTCCTGCTCGGGTTTATCGAGATTATTATATTCAATATGTTTAAAATATTATATTATTATTAATTATTATAATGATATTTTTTTATTTGTTCTCATAATTCTTTTAAATTAAAACGTCTATTACCAATTTTGCAAATAGCTACATAACCGATATCTAATTCTATATTACCTATTACGTTTTATATGTGTTATAATTGAAATAATTAAAATATAATAATCTTAAATTTTTTAGTTTTTAGTTAATTATATTAAGAGAGGTATATATAATGTAAAGTCAAAAAAATCCTTAAAATTATTGCAAGGTCAAGTATTGACTACATTCCATAGGGCCGATGATTACAAACATTTCCTCACAATCAACATGTGTACTTGGGGGATGTCCATAATCCTTGTTGGTGATTCAACACAATTACCATCTGGACAAGCCTATTTACTCATCACAATCAATCGTAAGAACATTATGGAAACAATTTAGAGTAGTAGTCACCTTAAAGGCTACATATCAATATAAATATGAAATTGGAGAACAAGAACAATTTTGATAGTTGCAAAAGAATATTCGAGAATCTTGACCAAGTCTTAATGATGTGTGCAATCACTTAGATGACATTAAATGAAAAGAAGAATTTGACAAATCAATGCACTATTTTCTACTAATAATTTGGTCAAGTTACATAACAGAGAAATATTGTAGTTGCTAAATTGTGCAATTGTGATAAGTGTTGTAACAAGCATCAGAAGGACAATACAAAATGGCACCATTAATGAACAATTGGAGAAGCAGACCCTACTTTGTGGAGGCCAACGTATAATTGTTACAATGAAAAATATGGACACTCTTTGAAGATGTTTAGATTATTAGTAAATCCCCTTTTCTAAAACACCCTTCAAGTTAAAACGTGCTCACAATAGATTCTCGGGAATTGGATTGCAATGAAAATTTACAACATTAAATATTAAAACTTAAAAGATGTAAATGAAAAATAAATGTAAAATAAAAGTAATAATACATTTGTCTCTCCACATATATATACTATTTAACTTTGTATACCTATATGAATGGGCTCTGAAAATATGTCAATCAAAAAGCAACACAAGCATGAACTTGATTGGATTTCTAAGAGATGGTGGTTCAAGTGAGGGGGAAATAGTATATTTACGTGCAAGAAACATAAGGACTTTATGGAACTTCACGACTGTGCCCAATTTTTTATTGTCTCACGATGAAGTTTAATTGGAATTTTTCCATTAGACATTCTCACTCATAGTTGCTATGTCTAGGACAAAATTAGAAGGTTTCAAGTTAGAATCCTCTTTTTCTAACCTTTGCATTCAACCGATATTCTCCTTTGACAAATTATCAAAAATACAAAATAGCATAAACACGATTCTAAGAAAAACAAGAAGATCAGTTGACGAATCTTTGCAATAAAATGAAGAGTAAAAATTGAAATTAAATGCTACACCATGTAATTGGATTCACCCATTGTTCAAGATATCTCTTACTTAGAGAGAGGGGAAAAAAAAAATAAACAAATGCACATCCCTACTTATTGTCTAACTTTATATTTTTGCTAAAATAATGTAACACTAAATATATTTTGTCATCGGCTAAAACATTACACCTCTTTTAGGTGTAAATGCTAGTAATTATCATTTCTACAATTACTTCTAACTTTTCTATTGGTTCCTATTGTAGAACAAGAATTAGTATGCAAAGAACATTAACAAATAAAGTAAACATTCACAAACCAAAAACTAAATTCACATATATGCTTAGACAAAGAAAACAAACAAGAAGTGCAAACCTCACAAGAGAAAACACTCCATGCTTTCTTGATTCTGTAGATGTGTCCTTTTGCTGTGGATGTATGCTCAAGATGCTCAAAAGCTGCTTCAATGGAGATGGGTAATGGAAAATTGGTAGCTTTGTGGGCTCTCAATTTGGCATTATAAGGGTAAGATTGATGGCTTTGGTTCTCAAAATAGCATGGTAACTTTAGCTCAAAGATTGTTGATGAAATGGCTTGGGATGGGATTCAATTTATAGGCTAAGGGGTAGAGGGATGGAGGGCTTAGATGCAAGGATGGATGAAGGCTTAAGGAGGGCTAAGATGCACTCAAAGGGGAGCACATGGATTGTGCTTGTTTAGCACCAATGGGAAGGTGACACTTGTCACAAGGAGGATGAGTGTGAGAGGGTAGGGTAAAGGGTTGGTTAAAGGCATGATGAGTGGGGTTGAGTATGTAAGAGGGATGTAAGAGGAATGAGTGTGGAAGAGGGAAGAGTGTGGAAGATGGGTGTAAGAGTCATGAGTGGGCTTGTAAGAGTCTTTTATGTTTTGTAAGAGCACTCATGACTTAGTGGTTGGGCTTTTTGAGGGGAGACTTTGGTTTGGATTAGGAAAGTCTTAAACTTGTTTAAGGAATGTGACAACATTAGGGGGTGGATTAGGCTTGGGTTTAGGATTAGATTAGGGATGTTAGAGATGTGCAAGTGGATGGCATTAATGAGGGTGGGTGAGTTAGTGGCTAAGCTTGGTTAGTATGGGTGGATGGGGTGGATTAGGCTAAATGGAGGATTAGAGATAGGTTAGGGGTTTCTGAATTTGAGGATTTCATTTATCAAATAGATTTATTTAATAAATGGGGATTTTTGGAATTAGATAGGGGAAAAGGATTTAATTGATAAATAATATATTATTTGATTTATCAATTAGGACTATAGATGATTAATTAAATTAATCAACTAGGGATGGCAAAGGATTAATTAAATAAGAATTTAATTAATGATGGCTTTAGAGATGGCTAAATTAGATTATCAAAGCAGTGTAATCAAATTTAGGTGTCTACATTTTGCCCCTCTTTGACATAGTGTTGAGACAACACTATTTCAAAGAAGTTTGAATGAAGATGATATGAGGAAGATGTTTTAGCAACAAGGTTGCCCCAGTCTCGGATAAGAAGAGGAGAGACTAGACTTAGATGATGCCCCCTCAAGAAGGTGGCGGGGAGAGAAATGAGGCTCGACGACTTCTTGAAAAGTACAAGAAATTGAGACGAGCTGAGACGTAGGTTGGCGAAGAGAAGGGGTTGAATTAGCTCAAACTCTCACTATGGGAGAATGATAAAGGGAAATCAGAGGCACAATAGTAAAGCAAGCTTAAGACTTTCCAGGATTGGGGGGGGGAGATGGAGGAGCGAAGCGTTATAAAAAGGAATCCATGGTAGGGAGATGGATGATAGAATGATAAAGCTGATGCAACAGGATTTCAAAGAGTTAGATTGGCGGAAGATGGGTTTCGGAGGTCCCTAGGACTAGGATTGTGGATCTCGAAAGATGAGGCTTGGTGGATTGATTTGATTGGTGGATCCCTAAGACTAGGATTGTGGATCCCTAAAGCTAAGCGTGAGGAGTGATTCAAAGAGATACTGATGCATAAGCTGGGGTAGGATCGACAGATGTAGGATATGGATGGGGGATAATGGAGATGAAGGGAATCCATTGAAGCTTTTTGAGCGGGGGGATACTTCAAAGAGAATTACCACCATGTAGTTGAGCACTAGATTTGTTATAGGACTGTTGGTTAATTGCCAGGGTTACCAAGAACATCAAGGCCTTTTTACCAACCGTCCAGAGGACTGACGAACTGACTCAAAAAAAACACACAAGGATTGCCCCAGTATCATACATGAATCCCAAAGGAAGCAGCGTGGAAATGACACTAGGTAACCCACAAGCAGAAAAAGAAAACAAGAAAAAGACCTGATCAAGACCTTACACTCTAATTGCCCCATTCGCAGCATACCATGATATGGAAGATCATGGCAACCTTGAGGAGGGAACAAGGAGATTGCTTGGAAAAGATATTTCAAGACCCAAAAGGGAAGATCCCAAATCAAAAGAAAGAGAAAATCCAACAGAGAACTGTTTGCCAACGAGATGGGTAGGAAGAGGTACTAATGGACCAAGATCAGACATGAGGAAAGCTATATCCTGCAAGGATCTATCAAAGAGCACCTAAGCTGATGGATCTGGATGAGTGATGTGTCTAGCAAGCTGAACTAAGAAGGATAACACTTTGGTGATAGGAGATCTAGCTAAAGGATGCATTGGAATATCTAACCAAGGTGTGCAATGTGTGCAAGATGTTGACCAAGGATGAACTAACACGAAAGCCGGATAGATACAATGATACTAAGCTAAAGAGGATGTACAAGCTGACAGACCAAGATATGTTACAAATGTACAAGTTTGTTCATGTTTTGGTTTTTTTTTGTGAGATGGAAATGTTTTTGAAGGATGGGATGTCTATAATAGTTGATAGGTGGATAGGTAGATGGTTTGTGAAAAGCTTAAGGAAAATGGGATTCTGTGTGTGCATGTGATAGGATACAGGCTAGGATACAAGATTATTTACAAGCTGGAATATGGTACAAGCTTTGGACAAGATTCGAATATATACAAGGTATGGTACAAGATTTACAAGGTATAATACAAGCTTTGGTACAAGATTTACAAGCTGTACAGGAGGTATTGACAAGCTCCATCAGATTTTGGATATTTGATTGGAACACCAAGGGAACAAGCAGGTGTTTTATGGGATGGTGGGTGGATGGATGAGGGATAGGATAGTGATAGATAATGGATTAGTCTTTAGCACACAAGGTGCCTGAATTACCAGGTTTTCACCAAGGTACCTATCCAAGGCACTTGAATTGCCAAGTTTTCACCATTGGACGCTTATTTCTCTTTACTATTTTTTTTTTTTTTTGTATTTTTCAAAAGCTGGGTATACCAAGGATCTTCAAGCATAGAACTTCTTGAGATGAATGATGTTAGTGGGATCATTCAAGATTTCTCCTTCTGGTGTAGATAATTGATAGGCTCCGGAGCCAAAGGAGGCAGTAACCACATAGGGACCAAGCCATGTAGGTTCAAACTTGCCTTTCTTTTCTCGATCTGCTTAGACTTTCATATTTTCTTTGAGGACCATGTCACCTGGCTGAAAGTGTCGTGGGAGCACCTTCTTGTTGAAATTTCTTTTGAGATGAGTTTGATAGACTGTGAGATGGTCATAGGCTTGTTGTCTCTTCTCGTCTAAGAGATCTAGCTGGGTGAGTCGAGCTACTTTGTATTCTTCATCTGAGATTTTCCCTCGCAAAGATATGCGTAGTGAGGGAAGTTCAACTTCTATAGGTAATACCGCTTCGGCACCATAGACTAGGGAGTATGGAGTTGTGCCTGTGGATGTACAAAAGGAAGTTCGATAGGCCCATAGAGCCGAATTTATTTGAAGGTGCCAATCACTGCCGGAATCATTGACAACTTTCTTTAGGATTTTGAGGAGGGTTTTATTAGTTGCCTCTGCCTGGCCGTTACCTTGTGGGAAATATGGGCTAGAAAAGCAGTGATGGATGTGGAGGGAAGTGCATAATTCTTCCATGTTGAGATTTTCAAAGTTACCTCCGTGGTCAGTGAAGATGGTGGATGGGATGCCGAAGTGGCAAACAATGTGGTACAAGATGAACTTGGAGACTTGAACTCATGTAGCTAAGACTAAGGGGACTGCTTCCACCCACTTAGTGAAATAGTCTGTAGCTGTTATTATCCATTTATGTCCATCAGATGAGAGAGGTGTGATAGTTCCAACTAGATCAAGGCCCCAACAAGCAAAAGGCCAAGGTGGTGCAATAGGCTGTAGATCCTGTGCTGGAGCGTGCACAAGATTTGCATGCTGTTGACATGGGAGACACTTTCTGACAAAGTCACAAGAGTCTTCTTCAATGGTAGTCCAATAGTAGCTTGCTCTAAGGATTTTTCGTGCTAGGACAATACCACTCGTGTGGGCACCGCAAGTCTGGAATGTACTTCTTTTAATGCCATCGTGGCCTCATTTTCATCTAAACATTGAGAGAGAGTATCGTGATAACCCCAACGATATAGGGTATTGGCTATGATAACATAGCGGGATGATTTTTGAATAAGGTTCTAGCATTGGGTGCGTATGAGGTGAGGGGATATGATACCATCGTTAAGGCAAGCGTGAATTTCATGGTACCAAGGGGATTGGGGACCAACCAAGATACAAACATGGTTTGAATCCTCATTTGCATAAGCGGGTGTGAGGAGCTGCTCAACTAAAAATTCATACTGCGTAGCATCTTGGAGAATTTCCAAGAGCGAGCCGATAGTGGCCATGGCGTCTGCTGCTTTATTTTGCATTCGTGGCACTTGTGTAAACTGAAGCTTTGTAAAATGTTGGGTCATCTGATCAATTAGCTCTTTGTAGGGTAATAGCTTTTCATCTTTGGTTTGATATTCATTTAAGACTTGTTTGATGATGAGTTGGGAATCACCAAAGACTTGTAACTCAGTGATATTCCATTCTGCAACTATCTTTAATCCTGCTACAAGAGCTTCATATTCTGCTATATTGTTGGTGCTAGGGAATTGTAGCTTGAAGGCTTTTGGAATGTAATCTCCTTGAGGTGTAACTAATAATATTCCTGCCCCTGATCCATGAGAGGTGTATGAGCCATCAAAATAAAGCTTCCATGGGGGCTGTTCTTCAATTAGGCAGATATGCTCATCTGGAAATTCTGTGAGCAAAGGATATGCATCTACTAGAGTTGCATCAGCTAGGTGATCTGCTATAGCTTGCCCTTTGATTGCCTTTCTGTCCACATACTTGATGTCAAACTCACTTAGTAGCATAACCCACTTTGCTAGCCAACCTGTGAGTGCTGTTCTAGAGAGCATATACTTGAGAGGATCAATCTTAGAGACTAGTTGGATGGTATGACTTAGCATGTAGTGGCGAAGCTTTTGAGTTGAGAAAACAACTGCCAAACAAGCTTTTTCCATAGGAGTGTAATTGAGTTCATAACCAACTAGGGTTCTACTGATATAGTAGATGGCTCTCTCTCTGCTATAATCATCATGTTGTGCTAGAAGTGCCCCTAGAGAAGTAGGTATTGCTAATATATACAAGATCAAGGGACGACCAGGAACTGGTGGAACCAAGATAGGGGGATTGGTGAGATACTACTTGAGCTGATCGAAGCTGCGTTGACATAAAAGATCCCACTTGAAGTTCTCATTCTTCTTTAGAAAGTGTGAAAATGGTGTACACTTATCTGCAAGTTGGGAGATGAAGCGTCGGACAGATTGAAGTTTTCCCTGAAGAGAGCGAAGCTGTCGTAGTGTCTGGGGAGGAGGCATGTCTAAGATAGCCTTGACCTTTTTGGGGTCGATCTCTATACCTCATTTAGAAACTATGAAGCCTAGAAGCTTGCCAGATGTGACCCCAAAGACACACTTCTTGGGACTTAGCATGAGATGATATTTGGCCAACCTATCAAAGACTTTTTCCAGGTCAGCAAGATGATCCATGAAGGTGTGAGATTTGACTAGGATATCGTCCACATAATCTTCCAAAATACTATGGATAAGATCATGGAAAATGGCTGTAATAGCTCTTTGATAGGTAGCCCTAGCATTCTTTAGGCCAAAATGCATCATGGTGTAGCAAAAGGTTCCCCAAGGGGTAGTGAATGTTGTCTTATGCTGGTCCTCTTCTGCAATCTTGATCTGATTATACCTGGAAAATCCATCCATAAGGGACAGAATTTCATGTCCAGCTATAAGATCTACAATCATATCTATGTTGGGCAAGGGAAAATCATCCTTTGGAGAAGCTTTGTTAAGATCTCTAAAATCAGTGTAGATTTTGATGTCACCGGAAGGCTTAGTGACAGGGACCATGTTGGAGATCCATTCTGAGTAGTCGATAGGTCGGATAACCTTAGCAGCTAACATTCTTTCTAGTTCAACTTTGACTAGTAAGGCCACCTTGGGGTGCATTTTTCTAAGCTTTTGTCTTACGGGCTTGATCTTTGGATCGACTGCAAGATGATGAACTACAAGCTTTGGATCAAGTCCTGGCATGTCCTGATATGACCATGCAAATCGGCCAATGTTCTCGTGTAAAACCTCAAAGAGGAGGTCAGCTTGGTCTTGTGATAGGGATGCAGCAATGCGAACAATTCTAGGAATCTCTGAAGAACCAATGTTGACTTCTCTAGTATCCTCTATTAGAATAGAAGACACCTCTGGTCGATTATCTTGAGGAGGCAATACTAAATCCTCATGTTCTACTTGTGGCTCTAGATTTTCTTGCTGAGGGGTTCTCTTCATTGCCTTAGCTAGTCCCAGATTTACCTTAGTTCCAGTTTTGGGTGTATCGAAACTAGGTTGGGGATTTTCTCCAAAATACCCCTTGGGATCTAGCTTGTAGATGTAGGTAGAATCTGGCTTTGTCTTCTTATGAGGAGTTTCGGCTCCCATGAATCTTAGAAGCGCTTCCTCTGATGCAAACTCATCAATATGTATGACACTTGGTTGGTCCCAATCTATGAGTTGTGGATGAGCAAGTGGTAGGTCAATGAGATGGATGGATAGTTCTCGGAGAACAGAGTCTCCTAGGAAGATTTGGTCTGGGATATCGTCGTAGGCTCTCTTTTCAACTTCCTCAGGAATGTCTTCGATTTTGACAAGGTCACGGTGGATGTTCAAAAAAGTGTGACCGTTCTCATTGGTGCCCCCAGTTGTGGGTATGCCAAAGCCAAGTCCTGACTTCGTTTCCCAATTATGTGCTTCGATGGGACATTGCATGCCCCTTTCTTTTGGTCCTAGTCCACCTCCTTGATATTTCCATTTTTCAGTGATGAGCTTATGTTGCTGGGGATACTTTTGGCTGAAGTGATCAAGGCGTGCTTGATTTTTTGGAGGTGCATCCTTATGTAACCAATTGTTGATATCTGGAGTGAGCTCTTCATGAAGAGGGGTTTTTGAGGACACAAAGGTGGTTGGGCCAAACTGTTTGTATCGAGGAGGTGGAATCTCCCTAGCTTTGTGATATGTTGGTCGTCCATGGGTATGTGGATCAAGTGGGATTGCTCCGACAGCAAATGCATCTGACAGACTATATTCTCCACAACCTTTGTTGTTGATCTTTATGGTAGATAGGGTGGAGGCGAGGATGGTTTCTGCGTCATTACAAGTGTGGGATGAGCTGGTGATGGATGTGCCGATGTCTATTCCAGGGAAATGGTTTGTATATGAAGCTTCAACTGCATTGCAGTAAGCAAAGGGTTCTGGATTGGCATGGATGGTTACCTCAGTGCCCTGATGCGGAAATTTGATGCACTGATGGTAGGTGGATGGAACGACCTTCATAGCATGAATCCATGGGTGACTGAGGAGGATGTTAAATGGTAGGTTTAGATCAACAACATGGCAAACTGTCTCTTGGATGACCGGCCCAACCTTGATTGGTAGCAAAATAGTCCCTTCTGTGGTCCTTTCCAAGTTGTCATAAGCTTTGATGGTGATAACCTCACTAAGCATATCTTCCTCAGTATACCCAGCTTGTTTTATGAATTTTAGGGTGCAAATGTTCAAGGCTGATCCATTATCTATCATTACTCTTTTTACGGCAAAATTGGATACCATGATGGCTATACAAAGTGGAAGGGTGTGATCTGACTCAACCGCAGGTATGTCGGTGGGTTTGAAAGATAGGGCACATGAGGATGAAAGGTTTCTAACAAGATTACGAAAATCAGTAGCATTGATATCAGAAGGGACACGGGATTCTATGAGAGCACTGTCAAGGATGTCTTTGTACACAGGACTAGTGCGGAGAAGGTCTAAAATGGATATTTGGGTTGGCATGTTCCCAAGGTGTTCCAAGATATTGTACCGGCTTTTTGATGGAGCTGATGGTGTTGATGAAACTGGTGGGCTTGTGATGTTAAATTGCGCTCTTCGAGTGGTGACCACACACTCATTGTCTGGTCCTCGGATATTGATAACATTGACAGAAGGCTTTTTCTTAGATATACAACCTATAAGGCTACCATAGTCTATATAGGATGAAGTGTGGTCATTGTTCTTCCCATGCTGTTGGTTTGGCTGGCAGTTGTTGGTGTTGTTTTGGATAGGTGCTTTTCCAGGATTTTGGTTGTTGTGTGGAGGAAAAGCATTTTGATAAATTTGTAAGCCTGCATTGGGAGAGGTTTGGGCACCAACAGTGATTTCATTCCAATCAATGAGGTCCTGCACATAGTCTTTCAGTTTCATGCATCTGAGGGTGGTGTGACCGTTTACCCTATGGAACTTGCAATATTCATTGTCCTTGTACCATGCAGCTTTGGATTGGCTTGGATCAATTTGCTACGTAGGAGGAAATTTGATGAGGTTTTCCTTAGCCAATTTCTCAAAAATAACATCCAATGGCTCACCAAGGGGTGTATAGTTTCTAGGTGCAGGTTGGAATCTGGGCTTTTGCCCTGCAGCTACATTGATGGCATTAGCTTGATTGTTAGACCCTTGAAAGTTGGGTCTTGTATTATGGTTTTGATAGCTTTGGTTATTTCGTTGTTGGTAATTGATAGCTTGTTGGTTGTTTGTTTGATATGGTGGGTTAGACTGGTTTTGAGAAGGACCAACAATATTCACATGTTTGGTGTCAGTAACCCCATCTGTTGCAACATGCTTGTTTTTGTTCCAATACCTAGACCTATCATTGGAATGTGATTGATTTTGGTTGGCCTCTTTGTAAATTTTTACCACACCATCTTTGATGAGTCCTTGCTCAAGGATCATTCCTTTTTCTTTGATATCCTTATAGGTCTGCAAACAGTTCATGGTCATATGGTGAGCCAAGCTGGGATGTGCATTATCAATAAACATTTTCACCACATGGCATTCTGGCAAGGTGCAGGATATGCGAGTGGTAAGGGTTTGCCATCTTTGTAGGTATTCGGCAAGGCTTTCTCCACCTTTTTGCTTGGTGTGGACAAGATCAACTATTGATAGCTCTGTTTCATCAAGATGGGCATATTGGGCTACAAATGCCTCAGATAATTCAGCAAAGTTTTTAATTGTGCCATAGGGGATTCTATAAAACCATTCAAGAGCTGGTCCAGCCAAGCTTTTGGGAAAAAGGCGCAAGAGGAAGACATCATTGTATGCCACGTCCTTGCAGTGCATGCAAAATTCTTTGATATGTGTGACAGGGTCTCCTTTTCCTCTGAATTTGTCAAATTTAGGTACCTCAAAGTGTTTGGGAAATGGTGTCGTGGTAATGGCTCTGTCAAATGGGTAAGGACACACATTCTCAAACTTGAATGTCTTTGGATCATTCCCTTCTTGGATGGCTTTCAGAGCTGTCTTCATTTGCTCCCATTTTGAATTGATAGGTGATGGCTGGGGTGCCCCCAATGTAGGAGTGCCTTGAGGTAGGTATGTGCTGGATGGGGCCATTGAATATGGATGGTTATGAGGGATTTGCTGATAGGGATTGTACATTGTTTGGGCAACTGCATGGTGGATGACGGGTTGTTGAGGGGGAGGTGGCACATATTACTGCATGTGCTGTGAGGCTTGTTGTTGATATGGGATTTGAGGTTGGGATTGAGGAACATAAGCTGGCTGTGGGATAAATGGATTGCTTTGTGGAGGTAAGGTACAAGATGGTTGTGAGGCTTGAGGAAAGGATCAGGGGGCTTGTGGGGTTTGACCAATATATGTGGGTTGTGCCCCCATTTGGGATGGTATCTGCAAATAATTGGTGGTTGGCTGGGGTGGTGGATTACCTCCTAGAAGTGGCATTGAAAAGTAGTTGGTAATTGGAGGTAATGGATTAGTTGGTGGTGGAGGTGGTGGGAATTGAAAGCTTGGGAATGGAACTGATGGGGTTTGATAGCTTTGTGGCTAGATTTGGAAGCTTGGTAGAGTGGTGGTGGTAGCTGGGGTCACTTGGAAGCTTGGTAGAAGATTGGCAATAGCTTGTGGGTTTTGATAGCTTTGTGGAGTGAAGGTAGTAGCTTGTGGATTTGTGGCTGGTGGTATTGAGCTCCCAAGACTTAATGGAAATGATGGGATTGTACTTTGGGCTGTGGTGAACAAGCTGGGGGCGATGAAAGGTTGATTACTTGGCCCCATGGGTGGCATCCCTATTGTATATTGCTGAGGTTGGCCAAAGATGCTAGCACTAATTTGGGAGATGGGTGGATTTGGAAGGCTAGGTGTGGGAGCAGCAGCAATAGTGAAGGGGGTAAATAGTGAGGTGTTTTGAGTAAAGGGGGTTTGGAGCGGAGAGGTATGAAACCAAGGATGGAGTGGTGGTGGCTGGGTTGGCTTGCGGCATGGAGATTTCAACTTGGGTGGATGATGGTATGTTTGGGTCTGTTGGGTCATATGGATTGGCTGGAGGCTCTTCTTTTGGAATATATTGAGGATAATTTGGATCATAAGAGCCTATGGGTGGTGGCAGCTGCCCAAACAATGGGTGAGATGGATCTGATAATGGAGGGGGTCTTCCAAAGTCAAAGGTTCCTACATTGTCCCTTCAAAAATTAGCCATGATTGTCTCTTTGTTTTTTTCTATAATGGCGTTTACCAATACTGCATTTCCTGGTTGGTTCATGAAAGCTTCAATGTCAGTAGGTGATGGCATAGCTTGCTCTGGGCTGAAGGATGGCTGAGTGCTCAAGGGGGGTGAGGCTATTCGATCCAAATGATAGGGCTCCATTGTTTCTTTCTTCTTGGCTAAGCGAGTGACGGGTGGCATGAAAAATGCTCCTAGGGATGAGATGCAATAATGCTGATGGATGCAAAAGGGGGAAGGCTTTTCTATGCAAATGATTTCCTAGGTTGAGGCAAAGCTATATGACAAAGCCTAAGGAGGATTGGGTTGGGGATTCTAACTTCAAAGATATGTTGTCAAAGCACAAGAGGTCTGCTTTCCTATGTGCAAGCTTGGTGGTGATTGTGTCAACTTAAGGATAGACTGATGATCCTTTAGGAAGAACACAAGATTGACCACTTGTGGATCCCAACTTTTAGCTCAAGGTGATGAGGGATAACAAGTGACAAAGCTAGATTACCCTAGACAAAGCTCTATCAAAGGGATAACCTTGGTGAGATTGGTGGATTTGGAAGATTTTAGGAATGGCAAACTTTTAGCAAGGTGACAACAATTTTGAAAGCTTAGATGTGCAGATTTTCGATTACTGGCTAGATGGTATGATTCTAAATGAGATGGATGAGCCAATAATTCTTAAGGGGATAACCTAAGATGGCTGGCTTTTCTACAAAGATGACTCTAAAGTGAAGCTTATCCAAGAAGATGTGGAGAAACAAGGGTGTCTAATCATAGAAATCATGCCTAGTTAGTAAGGCATAAGCAGGATTAACTCCTGGATGTTGGCTAAATTTGATGGTGCGCTCTAACCAGGCCTCTTGAAGTGCTTCGTCAATAGCTTTGTCCTCTACTTTGTGGAGTTTGGCAATTCGTGGGCTTGGTGTTATTTCTTTTCTCTTGGCTGAAAGTTCTTGGTATGCTAGAGATGGCTTGAGTTTGACCTTGTGAAACTTCTGTTTGGGTTTGGGTTGTTTCGACATAAATTCTTGAATTTTCTTGGCTTTGGGAAAAATCTCAGTTATTTTGCTTCAACTTGTTCAACTTCCAAAATAGGCAGTGACTACGTTAAGTGTGCCCTAAGCTAGGATTGACCAAGTTTGGAAAACATTCATTCAACAAGTAAAATAAAAACAAGCAATAGATAGGGACACCTAGATAGAAGTTTGTGGTTCTCAGAATGTGATACTTGCGCCAAGGAGTGTGTATGTTCTACAAATGTTTCGATCAGTCACTCCAAACACATTAACATCCTAGATGGTTTTCTGCAAGGCTGACAATTGGTTTAGGTAGGCAGTCCTCGATATACGCAAGGTACATGAGGCCCAAATCCATAGATGAGACCAAAAGGATGTCACACAGCCGAGAGGAGCAGTAACCCCCTTCTCCTCTTTCACTTCTCAAGGGTATAAAGTTCCTTGAGGCTTAGCCCGAATGACAAAATCTTGATCCCAAGAGAGGTGTCTTTCGATTCACCTCTCGATTCTTATACTCCGCCAGAACACTGGAGTTGAGGTCGTCCAAGGGGTGATGAAATCCCCAAGCAGGCCTCCTAAAAAGAAACAAGGTTTTGGATCCTAATCTTATGCACCCAAGATGGCCTCGAAAGACAACAAGGGGAGAGAAGACTTGGATGACCTTGGGCTAAAAAACATGCTTGTTCTTTTACCAACTGACTCTTATGTGTGCTAATCTAGACTTTGCAAGCACTCATGTTTAAGAGACAATGTTCAATTCCAACTTGAAGTGCCAAAAAAAGTAAATCGATCGAAGAATGCAAACAATAAGAAGAGTTAGGATCAACAAAAGCAAACTCGTGCGCTCGGAGGCCCTCCACGTCAAGTATCGATTAATTTTCTTTAAGGCATTCAAGATTGAGTGTGAGTTTTTTTTAAGCCCAAAACAAAAGTGTGTGAGATTCGATTTCAAGCGTGCGCTCGGAGGCTCTCCACATCAATTGTTGTTCAATTTTAGTGCCCAAACTTGAAGTGTGATCGATTTAATCTAGAGTTTTGGCCATTTAAGAATTTTGATAAAGTTAAAGCAAACGTTCAAAGACCAAGTGAGTGAGTTAGATTGTGGAACATTTAACACCTTTTTCAAGTAGACCCATCCCCATAAATGGCATTGAGATTGCAACCAATGGTTAATATTTGATGGGTGATTAGAAAAGAGGTGAGTCCAAGGAACTACTCAAATTGATTTTTTTAAATTTGTATTTTAACTTAACAAAGTTTCTTAAATGTCCAAAAATCAAACTTTACCTAGATTGCATGTGGAAAAGAGATTTGTTTTGTTCAATTTTAGAAGCTCCAAATGAAGTGTTTGATATTGCAATGGTTAATTGATCCTTGGAATTCAATATTGGATTTGTTGTTTTAAGCATGCATTCCAAGGAAAGTTGATTTTAATCCATGACATTCAAGAGTGTGTTTTGAACAACATTCATTCAATGGAAAATGTGTTTAACCATTCAAGTTCATTTTTTTAGCAACATGAAAACCTGCAAGAATCATGGTTAGTGGTTCCATATGTGCTCCAACCTGCAATGAGACAAAAAAAAAAGCAATTTAGTTAGTTAGCCAAAATCTTCAAAAATTAGAGCTTAACTATGGAAAAAAAATTTTTTACTTTTTTTGCTGGTTTTTCTACGCGTAAAAATGCTTAAAATGGTCTAAATTCTACGGAACCACTAAAAGTCAAATTTTGATTTATACTCTTTTTTTTTTAGCTACAAAGTGCAGAAATAAAGATTTTAAAATAGAAATGCAACATAAGCAGGCAGAGACGACAGTCTATCAAGCGGAGACACCAAAATATGAAGACGCTGAAATACAGAGACGCTAGTATTCGAAGACGACAGAACAGATTTGCGACACAGAAAATAGGTGACAAGTAGAGACACCGATTTGCGCAGATGCGGATTTTCATAGACGACGATTTGGATTGGCGGTGGCGGAGACATCAGTTTGCACAGAGGCGGATTTTTGCAGACATCGATCTGCGCAGATGCGGATTTTCGCAGACGTCGATTTGCGCAGATGCAGATTTTCGCAGACAAAACAGGTTGCAAACGCCAAAACTGTGCGAAAAAAGTTGAAAAACATGATTTTTTTTTTTAGATGGTATTTCTTCTTCCTAAGTGTGTTCTTTAACCTGCAAAAACAAGCAAAACACCCTCACAACACACTCAAACAACAACAAACATTAGATGGTTAAAAAAAATGACATATAGATGAAAATAGATGATTAAATGACCCATAGTGGGGTCCCACCGGGCATGCCAAAATGTAGAACAAGAATTAGTATGCAAAAAACATTAACAAATAAAGTAAACATTCACAAACCAAAAACTAAATTCACATATATGCTTAGACAAAGAAAACAAACAAGAAGTGCAAACCTCACAAGAGAAAACACTCCATGCTTTCTTGATTCTGTAGATGTGTCCTTTTGCTATGGATGTATGCTCAAGATGCTCAAAAGCTGCTTCAATGGAGATGGGTAATGGAAAATTGGTAGCTTTGTGGGCTCTCAATTTGGCATTATAAGGGTAAGATTGATGGCTTTGGTTCTCAAAATAGCATGGTAACTTTAGCTCAAAGATTGTTGATGAAATGGCTTGGGATGGGATTCAATTTATAGGCTAAGGGGTAGAGGGATGGAGGGCTTAGATGCAAGGATGGATGAAGGCTTAAGGAGGGCTAAGATGCACTCAAAGGGGAGCACATGGATTGTGCTTGTTTAGCACCAATGGGAAGGTGACACTTGTCACAAGGAGGATGAGTGTGAGAGGGTAGGGTAAAGGGTTGGTTAAAGGCATGATGAGTGGGGTTGAGTATGTAAGAGGGATGTAAGAGGAATGAGTGTGGAAGAGGGAAGAGTGTGGAAGATGGGTGTAAGAGTCATGAGTGAGCTTGTAAGAGTCTTTTATGTTTTGTAAGAGCACTCATGACTTAGTGGTTGGGCTTTTTGAGGGGAGACTTTGGTTTGGATTAGGAAAGTCTTAAACTTGTTTAAGGAATGTGACAACATTAAGGGGTGGATTAGGCTTGGGTTTAGGATTAGATTAGGGATGTTAGAGATGTGCAAGTGGATGGCATTAATGAGGGTGGGTGAGTTAGTGGCTAAGCTTGGTTAGTATGGGTGGATGGGGTGGATTATGCTAAATGGAGGATTAGAGATAGGTTAGGGGTTTCTGAATTTGAGGATTTCATTTATCAAATAGATTTATTTAATAAATGGGGATTTTTGGAATTAGATAGGGGAAAAGGATTTAATTGATAAATAATAGATTATTTGATTTATCAATTAGGACTATAGATGATTAATTAAATTAATCAACTAGGGATGGAAAAGGATTAATTAAATAAGAATTTAATTAATGATGCCTTTAGAGATGGCTAAATTAGATTACCAAAGTAGTGTAATCAAATTTAGGTGTCTACACCTATGAGAGGATTGATGTTTCCTATCTTCATCATAGATATTACAGAATCATTGAAAAAGTTAGTTGAATTGACACCTTGTACCATTAACTAGAGCATCGCTAGAACCTCCACCAAATAATGGTTGATTGGAGTGGAGAAGCCCTTTCTGTATTTTCAGATTTTGTAGTAATAATGTCTAAATGAGAGTTCTAGTGATGCTCTAGTTACTATAGGGTGCATCACTAGAACCTCCATAATGGTCTAAATGAAGAGTTCAAAATGACTATAGAATGTATATCTTATATTTTTATGCTTTATTATAGATATTATTAAGAATTCATTTTAAAAAATATTTTTTCATCATTGAATTGTTTATTATATTGTTAAATTATGGTGTACTTATGAATTTGATATATTTTATTTTTACAAGTGTTTAGTTTTTAACTTATTAAATTTAAGATTAATTGGTTAATTTTGGTTTCAAGTAGAGGGTATGTGTAGGATCATGGTTCGCCAAACTATGGCCTTAAGTGGCAGTGAAAAACCAACAAATCAGGGTTATGCTAACTTGACACATAATTTTAAAGTAGTTATGAGTTTTATATCAAAAATTTGTAAGAAAAGAATCTATAGGAAATTGAATGTAACTTCTAAACTACTAGGCCTTATCTAGAGAAAAAGCGATTTGATTGGTCAAAATTTTGGATTTTAATTCAATACTACAAAATTTTCAAGGCAAAAGTAAAAAGTAGGTGTATGTTTGACCACCTTAATCAAAATCAAATGATAATATTTTTTAATATAATTATATATATATATATATAAAGTAGACTCATGCTTGGATGTGATGCACATTTTTATTCCAAATAAATAATTAAATATGAATTTTCTACTATAAATTTTTTAGAATAAAAAACTCTTGTGTTTGACCACCTTAACTAATTGAAAACTCTACAAAATTATTTTTTTCTTTTTTCTTTCTTATACTAGGAGAAGCATAGAATGTGACGCAACTTTTGGATTTCAAAAATGTTATACCATTTGAAAGTTATAGCTATTTTTCAATCAGTATGTCAATCAACAATTTACATACATCTTCATTGGAAATTAACTAATAAATACTTATCAAACTCATAATTTGACATCAATTATATCGATGGAATCTTGAGAGTGTTCTCAAAAAGCCCTTTTCATTTCATTGAATTTGCATGAGAAAAATATTGTCAGATGACCAATCAAAGTCTGAATGTTAGGGAAACATATGTCAAACATGTTTTTGAGTTTACCAAAGAGGTTTGGTAAATACCAAGCCTGATTGGGTATGTAGAATGTAATGGCAAAACACAAAGTGTAAAAAATTGAGATGGTGGGAACTAATTGTATATTTTAAACCAAATGCTTACAAACATATTTAAATATGTTTTCACATTTAAGATATAATGATATTTGAATATTACTAAATTATTTTATATTTTATTATTATATATTATATAATACATTTTATTGTTAGAATATTATATATGATATTAAATATGATTAGATAGTAAATTAGGATCATAGTACTATATATTATTATATTATTATATATTATCTATATATTATTTTTATTTTTTATTTTTTGGAAAAAAGGGTAAAAATTTATTCAATCAAAGTCAAATTACAGAAGGCCTCAAGCCTAGAAGAACAAGCCATAAACCCAAGAACAATTAAATTCTATCCTTTTCCACTCATTGCTCAAAAGTCCCAATATATTCAGCAAGAAGATCAGCCCTTCCTAAAATATCCCAACCATCTCCTTTCTCCAATGCCCATTTTGCCAAGACATCGACCACTCCATTCCATTCCCTAGGACTATGACAAAAAGAAATCCAATCCAAAAATCTACTCAGATGAAGAATCTCTCTAACAATAGAGGCTATTTTTTAGTTAGAATCATCCACACTCTAGTTATTTGTCATATCCACAACAATTTGAGAATCTGAGTCACACACCATTTTCCTCCAACCTAGAGAGCATCCCTGTTCAATAGCTATCTTAATGGCCAAGGCCTCCATCATGTTATTGGAGTGAACTCCTTTGTAAATGAAGAACATGAAAATAACATTGCCATTTGTACCTCTCCCAATCACCCCCACACCAGCCTGCCCAAGGTTCCCACGGGAAGAACCATCTATGTTAATTTTAAGGATATCCATTGGTGGAGGTCTCCATCTCCCCACCCTACAAACCTTCCTCTTGAGTAGTTGATATCTCTTACCACTTGTGCATCCCAATCCTTTGTCCACCAATCCCAAATTCCTAACTATATTGTAGTCATATCACACTTGGCATAGATAGTTTCTTGAAGTCTACTCAAAATCATCTACCACAGTTTAGTAATTCCCAAACTAGAGTTATGAAAAATCTGACGATTATGTTCCAGCCAAAGATTCCAAATAATAAAAGTGGGTCCAATAGCCCAAGCCACCTAGAGGAATGTAGTTTTTGCCGGGGGTCTGCCAAGGCTATCCCAAAACTCAATAAGAGATTTAGCATGAATGCATCCATGACACCACACCTCCCACCACTTATGCCATATTTCTCTAGAGATAGGACATAAGAAGAATAAGTGAGAAGTACATTCTCTCCATTCAACATATAGAGGGAACATAGAGAAAGACCCTGAAACCCTCTTCTCTAGAGGTTATCCCAAGTAAGACACTTCTTTTGAGCAACCAACCACAAAAAAGTTACATTTCGGCCAAGAGAATTTATTCCAAACCTTCGTCCACCATGGAACTTCATTTATTCTGTGACATTTATTATCCAGCCAAGTATAGCCTTGGGCCACACTAAACTTGCCTTTAGGACATAGACTCCAAGCAAGGATGTCTTTGTCCTAAGAAGAACTACACAACCAAACAGAGAGGAGATTAGCCAACTCAGCCTGAATCTATGAGGAATCCCCCAAGGGTCATTCATGGGGATCCTTCCAACAAGCGACATCCATCAAGACACACCATTTAACAGTCTTGAAGTGAATTACCTTAGTCCATCCTAGAACTATAAAGTATGACACAAAGGCTGGAAGTGGGGGTAGCTAGAGAGAATGGGAGAATTGTTGTCCCAAGAGTTCTACCAGAATAATGCACTCGATCCTTCATTACATATCCAAAAAAGGCCTTCCTTGATAAGAGGAGCTCCCTTTTTAAGAGTATCCCAAATAAAGGAGCCCTTTCCATCTAGAGCTAGTCTAGGAATATCATGATACTCTACTCCTGAAAAGTACTTTTGGGCTAGAATCTTAGCCCAATCCTGATCTTGATTCTTACACCACCTCTAATATAACTTAGTAGCTAGATCCTTGATGCCAAGAGCCATACATTTAAAGGCCTAGACCCCTAGCAAACTTTAGCAGGAAAACAATATCACAGTTGACTAAGCTCCATTTAGAAGAGAGAAGATTGCTAGACCAAAGGAATTATCGTGACAATGCATCAAATTCTTTCATAACCCCAATGGGAGGAGCTTGCACAAGACACCTATAAATGGGAAGAACCTGAACCATAGTCTTGAGGAGTACAACTCTCCCACTAGAAGAGAGTCACCTATGAGTCTAGTGGTTCACCCTACTAAAAAATTTGTCCAAAAGACCTTGCCAATATTTCTTCAGCTAAGTCCCCAGAGCCAAGGGTAATCCAAGATATATCAGAGGAAGAGAACCAATTTGAAACCTGAGAATCCTAGCAATCCTGAGCTGGATCAACTGTGGAGTATTAAAGAAATAAATAGATGACTTACCTTCATTAATTTGTTGCCCAGAAGCTTTTAAATGAGTGTCCAAATTCATTCTAAAATTTCTTGCCTCATTAATAGTAGCCAAGCCCATCAGTCCAGTATCATCCAAAAATTGGAGGTGCATGTACGCTGGAATATTATTGTGCTACTTCCACCCTTGGACAAGCCCTTTCTTAGCTTGAAATTTTATAAATTTTCCTAAGCCCTTTACCATAATGATAAAGAGATATGGAGAGAGAGGATCCCTTTGTTGAAGTCCCCGAGAAGTAGAGAATAGCTCAGTGGATTCTCCATTAGTAAGAACTGAAAAAGATGGGGAAGTCACACAACTGAGAATTCAATAAACCCATTCCATATCAAATCTAAAAGCTAGAAGAACACGACCCAAGAACTCCCAGCTAACCCAATCGTATACTTTTGCTAAATCCAACTTAATAAACATAGCCTTTTCCTTAGACATGGCCATAAAGTGAATAGCCTCTAAAGAAATAACCACCCCATCAAGAATCTGTCTACCACCAACAAAGCCTCCCTGTTCCTCGGATATCAAAATAACCAAATAAATCTTGAGCCTTTCAAAAATCAATTTGGTGATAATTTTTTAAGTGACATTGCATAAAGCAATAGGTCTAAACTGATCCAAACTGTTAGCCCCACCAATCTTGGGAATGAGAGCCAGGAAGGTAGCATTCAAAGACTTGAGCATTTGTTTGTTCTGATATGATTCTTGGACTACTTCAAGAAGATCAAATTTAATAATCTCCCAAAATTCTTGGAAAAATTCAATGGGAAAACCATCCAGGCTTGGGGCTTTACCTTTCTTGATACCAAAAACCACCTTCTCTAGTTCTTCAAGCACAATAGGCCTTAACAAATTCATGTTCATATTGCTAGACACAAGTTGGGGAATGCAATCTAAAATAGTCCTTGTCTCCACCAATGAACCAGGTTCCTCCTTAGAGAAGAGTTGAGAAAAGTATCTAATGGCCTCTAGAGAAATTGCCTCTTTGGAAAAGAGTTGATCTCCAAAGACAAAAACAAGAGAAGTGATAGAATTACCAGACCTGCGAGCTTTAACCATGTTATGGAAGAAAGAAGTGTTTCTATCTCCTACAGCCAATCCACTTGAGACTTTTTCTTCCAAAATATTTCCTCTCAAAGCTCCCATTCCTCTAACACCCTTAGAGCTGAGGACTCTTTAGAAATTAAATCTAGAGTCATTCCTTGGTCCCTGATCTAGCATGTGACACTGTCCAGCCTGGCCTGGGCTGCCTTCAAATGGTCTTGAAGGTTCCCAAAAAATTGTTTATTCCACTTTTTAAGCCTGGATTTCACATGTTGATGCCTCTTGTCAAAGGTGAACATGGAGGTGCCATGAGGAGGCCTGCCCTCATGCCACCAAGTTATCATAAGATCCTATATAGAGGGATCCCTCAACCACATCAATTGAAACTTGAAAGAAGGATTCTTAGAAGTCTTAAAAGGAGTGATAGAGAGCTTAATAGGCCAGTGGTTAGAGCCTCACCAATCAAGAATTTTTGGTCTAGTAGACCACCTAATATCCATCCAAAAACAAGAAACAAGGAACCTATCTAGCCTTTCTGAAATGGCCTCCATTCCACTCCTTCTGTTATTCTAGGTGAAAGTACTTGAGCCAGGTTTAACATCAATGAGATTCAAATAACCAATATTATCTCTAAGCATACTAGAAGAAGGGCCCAAATGAGCAATCTCACCTCTCTTTTCCTCTAAACTAGTAATGACATTAAAGTCTCCAACCATATATTATTATTATTATATTAAACATATATATTACATATACTACTATAATATATATTTGAGAATAATATTAGAAATTATTACATAGTATTATATTGTTTATTAAATTACAATATGATCAATTTCCATATGTCCCTAGGGCTCCTAGGACCTCTAGGGATGCATGTTGTGATGCAATGTGTCAAATGGGGTCATAGGTTAGCCTATGACCCTATTTGACCCATATGATCAATTACCATATGTCCATAGGGGTCCTAGGACTCCTAGGGACACATTTCATGATGAAATGGGTTGAAGAGGGTTTTAGATTAGCCTACAACCCCATTCAACCCATATGATTGATTACCATATGTCCCTAGGGGTCCTAGGATCCTTAGGGACACATGTCATGATACAATGGGTCGAATGGGGTCATAGGTTAGCCTACAACCCCATTCAACCCACATGATCTATTACCATATGTCCAAGTGGAACTCAATATTTTAAATATTTTTTATTGGAAATACAATAGGGAAAGTAAACTCTGAGAGGGCGGGCGGTTGAACTAGAACCTCAAAACTTTATCCATTAAATCATTCACCACACATCCATCTCACAATTTGTATGTAAATTGAAATACCAAACTAAGCATGTTTATCCATAGCATGAAAATAATAAACGTTCAACACATATATGACACAAGATATTTGGTTACCCAGAAACCCTCCAATGAGAAGGTAAAAATGGGGTGGCAATGACACCCACAAATCTTCACTAATGAAGGTTATAATGTTTGATCATAAACTATGATCTACCCTGTGAAAGGTCTGCCCTGGCAAAGGCTTACAAAGATTGTTAGATCTTACCCTGTTAAAGGATTTTAAAACCCTATTAGAAGTGTGCCTGGTGAAAGGACTTTAACTTACAATGAAATAAGCACTCGGTTAAGAGATTTATACAAAAGTTTGCTAGAACTTGAAACCTGTTAAGGCTACTTTGTTAAGAGATTTTACTAATTCACCTTATAGAATGTCTCAACCTTGATCCTTTGGTTAGCACCTCTCTACTAGATATCAGATCACCTCTTTCCTAATGTATACTTGATCCTCTCTGATCAGATGTATCACTTTTTTCCTCTTCTCTTCTTTACTCTATTCTCTCTAACTGATTATGCAATTCATACCTCAATCGCAACTCCTTATTCACCATGAATTCTCTGTCTATGCATGCAAACTTCTCTCTTCACTCATTGAACTCTTTAGTGTTTTCCTTCCTTAAAAAGATATAGGTGACTTAGGGGTAGGTAAGAATCAACAATTGTGATTCACCCATTTTGCTGCTTAGAACATCCCTCAATCTGATTGGTTGGATGTACTACATAGGGATTCTCAATAAAGATTCATTCTTATCATCTAGAATTGCAAAAAAATCCTTAAGTCAGCCCAAAAATGGTTTACATAGGAGTTTGTGACGTTACAAAAAACTATGTCCAAAACTATTTACTTAGCACTTAAAGTCTCTGATGCTCGACATTGACTATATCTTCAATATTGTAACTCATCTTCTCAATGACTCGACATCCATGATTTACTTGACATCTAAATTACTCAACACTATCTTCTTAGAACATACTATATATCTTTCTTGGCTTGCATTATCTGACAATTTATGCTTGGCATACACTACTTTCTCAGCATGCACTTTATGAATATGACTAAGTGTGTAGTCACTCATACATCAAAACCAATATGAGATTAACAATCTCCCCCTTTTACATGAGTGGAAAAAATACTTTGTCATGCTTATATAACCTTAACTTAAGAATAACTTAGATAATCTATAATATTTTGATGTAGGAGCACCCTGGGTGTAAGAGCAATCTTGCATCACCCAAAAATATTTTTCATTTTAGTCTTTTCTATTTTAATAAGGACTAGTAGACAGGGTAGTTACTATTTATGGGAAGTTACCATTTTTACTAATTTTTTCATACGAGCTCGAAATGTTATCATTTTTTATGAAGGTTCATTATAGAGTTATAAGCCTACCATAAAAATCTCATTGCTCCAGCTTAAGTATCAGAGAAGTTATTGCATTTTTTGGTGGAAAATTTTGTAGAAAAATCTTCAAGCTCACTGTTGGAGACCTTAGATTGCTGAGATGAGGTACCAAAACTCAACAAAAGGGCGCTTGTGCCATTCCAAGCCTATAGATCAGGAGCTGGTGTTTTTGAAAAGTGGTTATAATAGCCAATCAGAGCAATAGTTTGAGAGTTATGGCCTTTCAAAGTTGGGCTACCCAGAATTCCTAAAATAAATGTCAAAAATGCATTTGACCAACTCTATATGTATTGTTAGGGTCTGTTAGCCCTAGGTATTAAGTTTGAGCATCTAGAACCTTACCGGGTGGCATAAAATTGCCTATTTAAGAAAGGCCCCAACATTGTCTAGGACAACTCTGCGTGATAGTTTGCAACATGTCTTGCAGATTATTGTAATGAAGGTGTCCATGTGGGTTAGCATATTGTACTTTTGAATTTTGTAATTTTGCATTTGCGGTGCAAATAAGAAGTCCATATTTTGTTCTCGCATTTGTTGTTGTTTTTTTGTTTCTGTTATGAGTTTATGGTTTTAAGGGGAGCACCCTTCATCAAGTGGTATCAAAGCTAGAGTTCTTGAGTGTGTGGAGAGATTGCTGACTGTGAGGCAATTTGCACTAGGGCCATGGTTTGGGCTAAGCATGTAGACAAATCACTGATTGTGAGGTAGTGTACATGATGGTTTTAGCGGAAGCACGAAAATGCATCCATGAAGAGAGCGTGGTGGAAGATCCACAGGTGTTACACCTTAGGGTTTTAGAGCCCTCCAAAGACAAATGCAAGCATTGGAAGAGAAAATGTGTAGAGGAATAAATCTTCCTGTAAGAGATGAGAGCAAGGATGAGGACAAACTAGAAGAAAATGTTGAAGCAGAGGTAGCTCTAAACCCAAAGGAAGAAAAGCTTTTTAGGGCCATCTCCAGGATTGGAAAAAGACTTAACTTTGAAGTTCCCACATTTTCAAGAAATCTTAACCTAGAAGAGCTGATCAATTAGATCAATGAACTAGTTGAGTACTTTGAGTATGAAGATATTAAGGATCATGATAGGGTCAAGTTTGTGAAGGCAAAATTGAAGGACATGTGAAGATCTAGTGGTAGGAGGTTCCGTTGGAGTGAAATAGAAAGGGAAAGGACAAAATCATCAGATAGGAACGGATGGTATCTAAACTAAAGTGACAATTAATTCCTATGGATTATGAGCTTGATCTATTAAAGAAAATGAAAGGGTTGAAGCAAGTGGTAAAATCTATTCAAGAGTGTACTGAAGAGTTTACCAAGTTCTCATTAGAACTGGCCATGCAAAAGCTAATAAGGAGAAAGTGGCCCGTTATCTTTATGGGTTAAGGCTGAGCATTCAAGATGAGATGAGTCTGGTTTGAAAGACTAGTATTGAGGAGGCATACCAATTTGCCCTAAAAGTTGAGGAGAAACTAAGCAAGAAGTTTGACAACAAGAATAGTGAAAGAGGTCATGGTGCAAGATCTGGTGGACAATCTTATGGAGGCCATAATGACGATCAAAAGAACAAGGATGAGGCTAGAAGTAGCAATCAGAACTAGAGGGGAAATAATTCCAATCATTTCCATGATCAAAACAATAGAGATTAGAGAGGAAGAGACATAGGAAAAGGATCTAGAAGAGGAGGATTCAGTGGGAAATGTTTTCACTACAGAGAAGAAGGGCATAGAGCATTTGAATGTACGTAGTGCCAAGGAAGGACATATCAAAGAATAGAAGACTAGGTCAGAGTTGCACATGTTGATGAAGATGCTAGATCCTCACATTCTAAAGATGTTGAAAGAGGAGAAGTCCTAGTTAACAAAAGAGTCCTGCTGAGTAGTGAGAATGAACCTGATCAAAGAAGGAGCTTGCTTCACACAAGGTGCAGATGCAAAGATAAGTGTTGTAATGTGATCATTGATGGTGGAAGTACTAACAATTTGGTGTTAGAAATGATGGTCACCAAGTTGAAGTTGAAGAGGCAGAAACACCTATGTCCATATCATATTGCTTGGGTGCAAGATGACCACAAGGTCATGGTCAATGAGCAGTGTTCAGTGAAGTTCAAGATTGGAAGCTACCAAGATAAGGTACTATACGATATCATACCTTTGGACATATGTCATATGTTGTTGGGTAGGCCGTGGTAGTTTGATAGGCATGTTGTACACGATGGACGAGAAAATAACTACACTCTTACCAAGGATGGAGTGAAACATAAGTTGAAGCCATTGAAGGATAAATAAGAAAAGGTATGTAGTGCTACTATAATATGTTTTGTTGATGGAAAAGAGTTTCTCAAAGCTATGAAGCATTAGCATATTTGTTTTGCTATAATTCCAAAAGATAGTAAAGAAGAAGTAGATGACGTACCTATAGAAGTTGCAGATATGTTGGGAGATTTTTTTGATATTGTATTAGATAGTGTACCTGATGGATTTCCCCCAATGAGGAAGATTAGTCACTAGATGGATTTGGTTCTAGGAGCTAGTTTTCCAAACAAGGCAACGCAGAAAATGACACTAGTAGAAAGTGAAGAGTTGAATAGACAAGTTCATGAGTTGTTGCAAAAGAGGTTGATTTGAGAGAGTCTAAGTCCATGTGTTGTACCCATATTATTAGCACCAAAGAAGAATAGAGAATGGAGGATGTGCAGAGATTCTCGCACTATCAACAAGATCACAATCAAGTACAAATTTTCATTGCCAAGGATGGATGATATTATGGACTGTTTGAGTGGAGTTGAGTATTTCACAAAGATAGATATGAAGAGTGGGTACCATTAGATTCACATCAGAGAAGGTGATGAGTGGAAGACTACTTTCAAGACCAAAGAAGGATTGTAAGAGTGGTTAGTCATGCCTTTTGGGCTAACCAATGCACCAAGCACTTTCATGAGACTCATGAATGAGGCACTGAAGGAGTTTCTGGGTAAGTTTGTCATTGTTTAACTAGATGATATATTGATCTTTAGTAAGATATTGGAAAACCATTTGATTCATATTTACAAGGTGTTTGATAAGTTGAGGGAAGAAAAGTTGCTGATAAACTTGAAGAAGTGTAGTTTTTTAAAGAAGTTGGTGTATTTGGGATTTGTAGTCTTAGTAGAAGGTCTAAAAATTGACCCAGAGAAAGTGAAGGCTATCCTTGAATGGCCTACTCCAAGGAGTGTGATAGAGGTAAGATCTTTTCATGGACTAGCTACTTTTTACATAAAATTCATAAGAGGTTTTAGTAGTATTTGTGGACCCTTGACTGGAACAATGAGAGGGGATATGAAATAATTTAAGTGGACTATAGGAGTAGATAAGAGTTTTAATTTGTTGAAATAGAAGGTTATTGAGCAACCTATTTTAGAACTTCCTAATTTTAACAAGGTGTTTCAAGTAGATTGTGATGCTAATGATACTACAATAGGAGCTATTATGAGCCAAGAAGGTAGACTTGTTGCTTACTTTAGTGGGAAATTGAATGATGCCAAAAGAAAATATTCTATTTATGATCATAAATTTTATGCTATAGTTCAAGCATTAAAGAAGTGGAGACACTATCTTCTTCCTAAGGAGTTTGTTTTGTATACTAATCATCAAGTTTTGCATATTTGAAAGTCAAGGAAAATTGAACCAAAGGCATTTTAAGTGGGTTGAGTTTTTGCAAAGTTATACATTTATTTTGAAACACAAGAGTGGGAAGTCTAACAGAGTTGTAGATGCTCTTAATAGAAGACAAATTTTGCTGACAAAAATGTAGATAGAGGTGGTTGGGTTCAGGGAACTCAGTACCTTGTATCCAGATGATCCTAATTTTGGTGAAGTGTGGAAGGCTTGTACAGAACCTATTACACTTGACAGGACAAAGTGGTTGGATTTCATCATTGAAGATATTATGTTGTTCAAAGGAAGCCAGTTGTGCATTCCTAGAAGTTCAATGAGAGAGAATCTCATCAAGGAGAAACATAGTGGAGGATTGGCTAGACATTTTGGTAAAGATAAAACCATTTCTTTGATTGCTGCAAATTATTACTGACCACAGTTACCACAAGATGTGAAGAATTTTGTATAGAGTTGCAGAGTATTTCAAACGGTGAAAGGAGTGAAGCAAAATTCAAGGTTGTATCAGCCATTACCTCTACCAGAGAAGCCACGGAGGATGTTAGCATGGATTTTTTTCTTGGATTACCAAGGACTCAACATGGGTATGATTCTATTTTTGTGGTGGTTGATAGGTTTTCCAAGATGACACATTTTATTCCTTGCAAGAAGACTAGTGATGTTGTTCATGTAGCAAAAAAAAATTTCACAGAAGGGGTGAGACTACATGGTTTGCTAAAGAGTATAGTTTTAGATCGAGATACCAAATTTGTTGGGTAATTTTGACATACATCATGGAAGAAGTTGAAAAAAAATTTGAAGTTTAGTTCATCCCATCATCCATAGACTGATGGACAGACAGAAGTTGTCAATCATAGTTTGGGAAACTTGCTGAGATGTTTGGTTGGAGATAAGCCAAAAGGATGGGATATGATTTTACCATAGGCAAAATTCGCATATAATAATTTTGTCAATAGGAGTACTGATAAATCACAATTCTAGATTGTATATGGAAGTAGTCCAAGAAATGCTTTTAAATTGAGGTAGTTGGATCAAGGAGAGATAAGTAGCGCTGCAGTAGAAGATTTTGATGAACATTTGAAGAACATCCATGAGGAGGTCAGGAAGTAAATTAGAAAGATGAATACATAGTACAAGGTTAAGGAAGATGCGAAAAGGAGGTATAAGGAATTTTAGATTGGAGATGAAGTCATGGCTCATTTGAGAAAGGAGCATTTTCCAGTGGGTACATATAAAAAGTTGAAGATGAAGAAGTTTGGACAATGCAAGATAGTGAAAAGGCATGATTCTGGAAATGCGTATGAAGTGGAGTTGCTTGCTAAATTGAATATTTCACCAATATTTAACATTTTAGATTTGATAGAGTGTTATGAAGGAGGTGATGGAGATGAAGTTGCAGAAGCACAATGGAGTATTCCAGTAGCTATTTCAGCTACAAAGGAGATTAAGAATATACTAGAAATTCATGTCGGCAAAAGTACCAAGAAAATAACTTATGAAGAATTTTTGGTCAAATGGAAAGGGAGGCCAGTTTAGGATTCATCATGGCTAACAAAGGAGGAGGTTAACTATCTTGATTTTCCTCTGAACACTTTAGACGTAATGGAGTCACTTCTCAAATTACCCTAGGTGTTTGATGTAGGAGCATCTTGGGTGTAAGAGAAATCATGCATCACCCAAAGATATTTTTCATTTCAGTCTTTTCTATTTTAATAAGGACTAGTAGACAAGGTGGTTACTATTTATGGGAACTTACTATTTTTAGTAATTTTTTCATACAAGCTCAGAATGTTCTCATTTTTAATATGAAGGTTCACTATATAGTTATAAGCCTACCATAAAATTCTCATTGTTCCAACTTAAGTATTAGAGAAGTTATTGAGGATTTTTGGTGGAAAAGTTTGCAGAAAAATATTTAGGCTCACCATTGGAGACCTTAGAGTGCCTAGATGAGGTCTAAAAACTTGATGGTAGGGTGCTTGTGCCATTTTGGGCCTGTAGATCAGTAGCTGGCATTTCCAAAAAGTAATTATAATAGCCAATAAAAGTAACAGTTCGAGAGTTATGGCCTTTCAAAGTTGGGCTACCCAAAATTCCTAAAACAAATGTCAAAAATATATTTGGCCAACTCTATATGTATTGTTAAGGTCTGTCAGCCCTAAGTATTAAGTTTGAGCATCTAGAACCTTCTTGGGTGGCATAAAATTGCCTATTTAAGAAAGGCCCCAACATTATCTAAGATAGCTCTGGGTGATAGTTTGCAGCTTGTCTTGTAGATTATTGTAATGAAGGTACCCATGTGGGTTAGCATATTTTACTTGTGAATTTTGTAATTCTGCATTTATGGTGCAAATAAGAAGTCCATATTTTGTTCTCACATTTTTTTTTGTTTCTTTTTTTCTGTTATGATTTTATGGTTTTAAGGGGAGCACCCTTCATCAGGTGGTATCAGAGCTGAGTTCTTGAGTGTGTGGATAGATCACTGACTATGAGGCAGTTTGCACAAGGACCATCGTTTGGGTTGAGTGTGTGGACAAATCATCGATTGTGAGGCAATTTTCACTAGGGTTTTAGTGAAAGTGTGAAAATGTCTCCACGAAGAGAGCATGGTGGAAGAGCCACAGGTGTTACACTTGAGGGTTTTAGAGTGCTCCAAAGAAAAATGCAAGAATTGGAAGAACAAATATGCAGAGGAATAAATCTTCATATAAGAGATGAAAGATAGGATAAGGACAAAGTAGAAGAAAATGTTGAAGCAGAGGCAATTCTAAACCCAGAGGAAGAAAGGCATTTTGGGGCCATCTCCAAGATTGGAAAAAGACCTAAGTTTGAAGTTCCCACATTTTTCAAGAAATCTTAACCTAGAGGAGCTGATTAAATGGATCAATGAACTAGAGGAGTACTTTGAGTATGAAGATATTGAGGATCCTAATAAGGTCAAGTTTTTGAAGGCAAAACTAAAGGGACACATGAAGATCTGGTGGTAGGAGGTTTAGCTGGAGCGAAATAGAAAGGGAAAGAAAAAAATACCAGATGGGAATGAATGGTATCTAAACTAAAGTGATAATTCCTTCCTATGGATTATGAGCTTGATCTATTGAAGAAAATGCACGGGTTGAAGCAAGCGATAAAATCTGTTCAAGAGTATACCAAAAAGTTCTACTGAGTTCTCATTAGAATCAACCATGCAAAAGCTAATAAGGAGAAAGTGGTTTGTTATCTTTATGGGTTAAGGCCAAGCATTAAGGATGAGCTAAGTCTGGTTTTAATTACCAGTATTGAGGAGGCATACCAATTTTCCCTAAAAGTTGAGGAGAAACTGAGCAAGAAGTTTGACAACAAGAATAACATAAGAGGTTGTGGTGGAAGATCTAGCATATGATCTTATGGAGGCCATAATGATGATCAGAAGAATGAGGATGAGACTAGAAGTAGCAATCAGAACCAAAGGGGAAACAATTCCAATCTTTTCCATGATCAAAACAATAGAGATTAGAGAGGAAGAGATAGAGGAAAAGGATCTGGAAGAGGAGGCTTCCCTGGGAAATGTTTTCACTATGAAGAAGAAGGGCATAGAGAATTTGAATGTACCTAGCACCAAGGAAGGACAGATTGAAGAATAAAAGGTGAGGCCAGAGTTGCACATGTTGATGAAGATGGTAGATTCTCACATTCTAAAGATGTTGAAAGAGGAGAAGTCCTAGTTAACAGAACAGTCCTACTGAGTGGTGAGAATGAACTTGATCAAAGAAGGAGCTTGTTTCACACAAGGCGTAGATTTGAAGATAATTATTGTGATATGATCATTGATGGTGGAGGTATTGACAATCTGGTGTTAGAAATGATGGTCACCAAGTTGAAGTTGAAGAGGCAGAAACACCCACATCCATACAGTATTGCTTGGGTACTATTTTAATCTTTTTATATTTTAATATTTTTCATTTTAGTCTTTTCTATTTTAATAAGGACTAGTGGATAGGGTGGTTACTATTTATGGGCACTTACTATTTTTAGTAATTTTGTCATACAAGTTCAAAATGTTCTCATTTTTTATATGAAGGTTCATTATAGAGTTATAAGCCTACCATAAAAATCTCATTTCTCTAGCTTAAGTATCAGAGAAGTTATTTCAAATTTTTAGTGGAAAATTTGCAAAAAAATCTTCATTCACACCATTGGAGGCCTTAGAGTGCCCAGATGGGGTCTAAAAACTTGACGAAAGGGCGCTTGTGCCATTTCAATTCTGTAGATAAGGAGTTGGCATTTTTACAAAGTGGTTATAATAGCCAATCATAGCAATAGTTCAAGAGGTATGGCCTTTCAAAGTTGGACTACCCAAAATTCCTAAAATAAATGTGAAAAATGTATTTGGCTGACTCTATATGTTTTGTTAGGATCTTTCGGCCCTAAGTATTAAGTTTGAGTATCTAGAACCTTCCTGAGCGACATAAAATTGCCTATTTAAGAAAGGCTCCAACATTTTCTAGGACAACTCTGGGTGATAGTTCATAGCTTATCTTGTAGATTATTGTAATGAAGGTGCCCCTGTGGGTTAGCATATTGTACTTGTGAATTCTATAATTCCACATTTGCAATGCAAATAAGTAGTCCATATTTTGTTCTCACATTTGTTGTTGTTTCTTTGTTTCTATTATGAGTTTATGGTTTTAAGGGGAGCACCCTTCATCATCTTTATTCCCTAAGTTGATTGTTTTGTGTTGTATCTGAATCTGATACTCCTGTTGAGTAAATTTGGTTCAACTACTAGCTTACTCTATTTCTGACTGTACTCCCCCTTTGTTAAATCTTTTTTTTTTCTTCAATATCTCCATGTTCTTCACTATCCCCCTTTTTCTCAATTACTCCTTTCTTTGACACTTATGTCATGGATGGTACATGAATAGTGTGCTTGTCCAAAAATGTTTGATGGACCTCCATTATAATCTTTAGTGTTGCATCCCAATTGTTGCATGCCACCTCTAGAGATTGAATTTGAACATCTAGCTTGGCAACAAGGTTCACTAAGCCTTCATGAGTAGAGAGATGAGGATCTTTCTTTATCAATGTTTTTGCAAAGGCTAGTTCCTTGTCCAACATCTCCATGTGTGGGGTTAACATGGCTTGAATATTTATCAAGGTAGCCCTAGTATTTGCATCTTGTGCTTGTAATGTAACTAGCTGACCTTGAGTAGATAATAACCTTTGAAAATGAGTCTGACTATGACCAAGAGACAACTAAAGAATATTACCTATTGTCTTTAAGTCTCCCTATAGCTGTTCAAGAGCCCTTTGTACTTCTTGTGTGAACAAGTTCACATCACAAAGCTTTTTGTATAGAGAAAATATATTCTCCAACACCATTTTCACATCTTCCATCTTGGTTGCTAAGTCAACTTGTCTAAGTGCAGTGGCACTAGAAATCTTTTCATCAAATTTTGTTAAAAATCTCTTCTTAGACCATTCTAAAAGTTTGGTGTTTGTGTCTAGTTTTGTGTCATTGATTTTATCCACTAAATTCACCAGTTGCTCAATAATAGGTTTTTCTTCATTAGATTATGGGAGGTTGAATGCATCAAGAAAAATGTCTTTGATTTTATATCACACTTGTCTTTTCTTGTGCTCCCTTCTGAGTAACTCTTGATTCTTTTTCCTTTCTAGAGCTTCTTGCAATATGCTCATCTATTCTATGGTGATTGTTGCTAGACCAAACTTTGGAAGTTCAATCACCTCATCTAAGTTGACATCTCCATAAGATGTTCCTTCTCCAACCTTATATGTATCAGGAGTAGACTTTGATGACTGCAATAGTATAGCATCTACACTTGATCTTTGAAGAGTCTAACTAGGAATAGGAGATGTAGAGCTTGGTAGGGTAACTAATGCTTGAATTTCTATTTGTTCCTCTGGTTTCATTATCAAAACTAACTCTTCAATCCTATCCTTCTCCATCTCTATATTTTCTTCACCTTGAATCTGTGAGTTAGGTGTAGGACTACCTTCTTGACCTATATGGACTTGTGTCTTATCCTTCTCAACTATTAAAACTACTTGCATTGAAGCATTTGGCACTAATGTGCTAACATTTGATATCACTATGTCCTTTCTTTGATATACCATAATGGGCATTAAAACATGAGTGTTAGAGGTGACACCCAGTTGTTCTTCTGTACCTCTTATCTCTATAGATGTAAGGGGCACACTAGATGTGTCAATGTTCTATTTCTCCCCTGGTGGTAGTTTGTCAATTTTATCTGTACTGATTAATACAAGATTAGTGCAAATTTTAGCAACAAAATTTTAATCCTATAGAATACTCTTCAAATCATCTTCTATCAAAGGATTGATGTTCTGCATAGTGTTATTAGAAACATCCTTTATATTGATAGTTTCTTGTTGACTTCCTTGGTCTACATGGGGGGACTGGCACTCGACTTATGTACCTCAGGTACATTCTGATCTTGCTACTACTCTTCTTCAAATGTAGCCTCTTCATTTGTTTCCTTTTCTATGCCTCCCTCATGTCCACCCTTGATAGGTCCATCCTTTGTATTCTCCACTACTCTTGGTCATCTTTTTCCTAACCTACCTTCTTAGGTGCTTGCTCAATCACCTTATCTATCTGCAACCCATAGATAACTTTCCATATTTGGGAGCTCTATTTGACAAATTCTTTAATATTATTGTGTAAAATGTTGGAGGCTCTATATTTGGAAGATAATTTCCCCTTGTATTTGTTAATGGCCTTAGTCATAGATGACTTTTCCAATTCTGGCATTACTATGGCTAGAGTAGTCTCCCTTATATTCCTTTCAGTAGTTAAACTATTTTTCCACCTTTTCTCAACTCTATCATATAGTCTTTTGGGTAAAGTATTGGAAATCTCAATAGACGTGGTCTTAAATGTTACCATCATCTTGTATACAAATTCCTCAACCTTGTTCATTTCTATCTTTCCTAGTTTGTCAAACTCAACATGTGTGAACCCTGATAAATGTTATCACACAAGTTATCTAAATTAGAAGAGGGACTATGGCTTACCACTTGGAATTGAATGTTGTTATCTGATTTAGTCCTCTACTCATCTAATTCATCTAGAGCTATATACTTCCTCCTCTTTGGTTGATCTTGCTAACTTTTCTCTATAGTAGAAGTTGTTCTTTTGCATTTAGGTTTGTCAGCTTCCTGTGGTTTCTTTGTAGTAGCCCTTGTGCTTGCCTTGGTAACAAGTAATGCTAGCTTTTGTCGTGTTAGCTTCACAACCTTCTTTGTTTTCTTTTCTTCTTGCTCCTTGGCTTTTCTCTTCTTCTTCGTCTCTACAGGCTTAGGTGCTTCACTAGCTTCTTCTCCCTTAACACCTTCATCATGTTCCACTTCCTCTTCTTCTTGGTCCTCTCCTATACCCTGTGTTAGTGAAACAAGGGCTTGATCAAGTTCCTCATCTTCTTCATCATCTTCTTCTTCTCCCCCTTCACCAAATTTTTCTTTAAGCTTTTTCAAAAAAAAATTATTCTTTCTCACCACAAAGCTATCTTCAAATATATTGTAATTCATGATTTGGATTCCTCATAGTTTCCAAATGAGGTTACACTCTTGTCTACTTCCTCTGCTAATAGTGTTGTGATGGCTATTGATGCTTGATCCACATTAATTTCATAGGGTAATGAACTAAGCCATCTAACCCTAGGAACAACTACTTGTACATAAGTATGATCAACATCAACTAGGAAACAAACATCATCATAATATTTCTCTAATAGTGACATTGGTATCCTCAGTCTCTGCTTTATAGACTTCTTAAAGTCTTCAAAATAGCTTGTCATGACTGACTCAAAGTTGTCCCCAAGTTTCTCTATGAACTCTCCAATTTGAACTACAATAGACCTGTTGGTCTTTCAAGAAAATTTTACAAATGAAGGAAATATGTTCTACACATAGAAGAATATGCAAACCAATAATGAACCAAATTTGCATTGTGCACTCTATGCCTTTCTTATAGCTCCCAAGTTTTTTGATAATTGCTAGAGTTGTAACTCATCAAGGTCATAAGAGTGATCCTTCTTTACTATCTTGTAGCCCAAATCCATAGTCATACAAGACACATTATTCAATCTGCTAGATTGAAAGAACTTGTGAGCAATAATTCTCACTACAAATGCAATTAGGGGATCTTAAATTGTGTTAATTGTCAACCCTCTTTTTTTCCATACAACCCTTGTATTCTTCTCAATTACTTCCTTCACATCACTTCACATGATCTTGGGTCTATCTAGGGTAGGGTACCCTATTACTTGTTGAATGATCCTTTTAGTGATCTTGGTAGGGCCATTATCCAACCATATAGAGTGATCATGTATTTTGCTCAACACTATCTTAATCCATTCTATTTTGAATACACTTTGAAAATCTAGGGCATGGGTTAACCTTTTTCTCTCTATAGTATTGTTGTCCTCCTTTAGCACTCCATCAACACATAGTTTTCCATACAAATCTTTGATTTCCATGTCTCCAATACTTCCAAACTTACAAGTGTAGCAACATCTTACATCTTGTATCATCAAAACCTATGATGGTATCATCGATAACATACCAATTGCATCTCCCTTATATGCAATCTCAGGAATAACTCATAAGGGTGGTTTTTAAATCTCATTTCTTATCAATTGAACATTTAAAACTTATTTTCCTTCCTTCCTAACCACAATCGAAGAACTAGACACCATATCAAATAACAAGGGTTTACAATAATTCAGATTGCGTACCTTGACACATGATAAATACCTTATGAATCTAATGATTAATGATGAGTAACAACTAAATCCAGTTCATAAATGCTTGAATCATTTTCCTCAATTTTTGTAATGCTCTCTGTGCTCTCTTTGATCTCGAATGAATGTAAATGAGTAAAAAATGGACCATATAGCCCTTAAAAATTGACAATAAATTAGCAGTGCTTACACAACTGTAAGCTTGGCTATCATAACAATTTCAACTCACTCAACTTACACACGATTTCTTTTACGCTTGCCAACCACAATGAGCTCAACCATTACTATTACTTTTAATAGCTTGGCATCAACTAAAATTTTTCATCCTCGGCAACAACATGAAAACTAACAAAAATGATAGATTTCTTCCAAGTTCTAACGAATACATTGAATCCTAATTCATGCATATATAATCGATTCAAAACTTAGATTCTTGGAACTTATAGAAAATATATCAATGAAATATCAGTCCCACATACCTTTTGATTTCCTTGTTGGGGGTGATGTGGTGATGTGATCACTTGATCCATTGGATGAAGTGACCTCATTTGAACTTGATGTGCTGCAATCTTCCCTTGTCTTCCATGTCTTGTTCATCTGCACTTTGACATTCTCAACATCAATCTTCCCTTTTCCTTTGTTGAATTCACTGGTAGGTTCTTTTGACCTTGTTGGACAATTCTTACTAATGTGGCTAGTCTTTAAACAAGTAAAACATGCAGTTTGACTCAACCATCTACTGTAGTCACTTCTGAAATATGTTCTAATGAAATTCTTAGCAACATGTCCATACTCTTGACAATAGTGACAATTATACCTTGTATTGTGATCCCAATTGTAGGGTTTTCCATTGTGTTGTCACTTTGTTGACTTGTTTGATGTCCACTTGGCATTAGATCTGCATTCATATACTTGATGTCCATACTTTTGACAATTATGGAAATGTCCTTCAAATCTTTGTGTGCTTGTAGTCTTAGTACTGCATTCATGTGTCTAATGTCCTTACTTGTTTCACTTATGACAATAACCCATAACCTTCTACTTAGGGTTCTGATTTGCATTGTTGTAGCTACAAACATTTTCTCTATGACCTAACTTTCCACAATTATGACAAGTGAGTTTGTAGTTCTTACGTTTGTTGCTTTTTTGTTCACCACTTTTGGATGATTCTCCTTCCTTAGTACTAGTATGTAGCATTCTAGTAGTAGCATTGTTAGATCTAGGAGATCTCAACAATTTCTCAAAGTACTTGATGGCTTCATTAGGTCTGTTGAAACTTTACATTAATTATTTTTCTCTTCTTAGATCATTTCTTGGTTGTTCATTATGTAATTCCAAGGTTGTGATATCAAATTCCTTACCATTCACTTCATGATTGGCAATCATCACTTGATTCATTGTTTCCATTTGCATGCTAGCAATCCCATGTACCTCGAATGTCTTCTCTTCCAGTCTGTTAGTCAGTATCCTTGTGTCATCTTCAATCATGACTTTGTCTTCCTCATCTTTCTTTTTTTGCTCGATCACATCACATAGAAATACTTATTGGACTTCTTGTTCTATCTTGAGATTTTTGACCTCTTCAGTTAGGGCACCATTCCTTTCCATCAGATCTACAATTGTTGCATCAAATTCACTTGAGTTTCCATTTGCAAACAATTCAGTTGTGTCTTCCTCTTGGTAAGATTTTTCATTCTCCTCTATAGCTACCTCTTTTCTTCTCTTTAATGAGAGCTTCAAATTATCTCTTTCTTTATTCAGCTGATGTAGGGCAAGTTGGATTTCAATCTTCTAGTTCTTAATGACTTTTCCCAACTTGTAGACTTCCATCTTCAAGATCTTTCCACAAGGCTCTGATACCAATTTTTGGAAATACAATAGGGAAAGTAAACTTTGAGGAGGGGGTGTGAATCAATCCTTCAAAACTTTATCCATTAAATCATTCACCACACATCCATCTCACAATTTTCATGTAAATTGAAATATCAAACTAAGCATGTTCATCCATAGCATGAAAACAATAAACATTCAACACGTATATGACATAAGATATTTGGTTACCTAGAAACCCTCCAATGAGAAGGTAAAACTTGGGTGGGGATGACACCTACAAATCTTCACTACTGCAGTTGTAAAGTGTATCCAATGAAGGTGAATGTTACAATGTTTGATCATAAACTATGATCTACCTTGTGAAAGGTCTTCCCTATTAAAGGCTTACAAAGACTGTTAGATCTTACCCTATTATATGATTTCAATACCCTGTTAGAAATGTGCTTGGTTAAAGTACTTCAACCTATAATGAAGCAAGCACTTAGTTAATAGATTTATACAAAGAGTATGCTAGAACTTGAAACCTTTTAAGACTACTCTGTTAAGAGATTTTATTGATTCACCTAATAGAATGTCTCAACCTTGATCCTATAGTTAGCACCTCTCTGCTAGATATCGTATCACCTCTTTCCTGATGTATACTTGATCCTCTTTTATTACATGTATCACTTTTGTCCTCTTCTTTGTTTTCCTCTGTTCTCTCTAATTAATTTTGTAATTCATATCTCAATCACAACTCATTAGTCACCATGAATGCTTTGTTTGTGCATGCAAACTTTTCTCTTCACTCCTTGAACTCTTTAGGGTTTTCCTTAAGAAGACCTAGGTGACTTAGGGTTAGGTAAGAGTCAATGTTTCCACTTAGAACATCTCTCAATTTGATTGGTTGCATGTGTTACATAGAGATTCTCAATAAAGATTTAGTCTTACCATCTAGAATCACAAAACAATCCTTAAGTCGGCCCAAAAATTGTTTACATAGGAGTTTGTGCCATTACAAAAAACTATGTATAAAAGTATTTATTTGGCACTTAAAGCCTTTGATACTCGACATCCACTATATCTTTAATGTTGTAACTTGTAATCTAAATCACTTGCTAGTCACTGTTCACTCGACAACTGAATCACTCAGCATCTACTAACTTGTTTGAAACATGAGTGACTCAGCACTAACTATCTGCTTGACATACTATATATCTTTCTTAGCTTGCATTATCTAACAACTTATTCTCGACATACACTATTTTCTCAACATGTACTTTATGAATATGTCAAAACCAATATGAGATTAACATTTTCTACCTATTATTGCTTTGATTATAGTTGATCTTATTGACTTATTTTCATGTTGAAAATTATTTATTATTTCAAGTATATTCTTCATAGCCTAGGTAGATTATATGGTTGTGATCAAATAAAAGAACTACTTACTGCATTTCTTTTTGTTTGTAGGAAATCATGCTTTTCCATCTAAATGAAAGGTGCCTATCTCAAAATGCATTCCTTGGGCTTACTCAGCACATGCCAGTCCCTACCTATGGATCCTAGTTCTTATTTTCTTGAAACTCTATTAGATATATGATTTTTTCATATATCACTATAGCTACAGTGATGAAGCTTCAAGTATCCGTGTATACTATGGCAATAGCAGCAGGGTCATCTTCAAAGTTGAGCAAGATATCACTATAACATATAGTTGTAGACATCTAAATTTGATTACATCATTTATGTAATCTTATTTAGTCATCTCCTAAGACATTATTGATTAAATGTTAAATATTTAATTAATTTATCATCATGCCTAGTTAATTAATTCATTTAATTAACTATAGTCCAATTGATATATTTAATGAAAACTAATAATCTAATTATCAATTAAATCCCTATTCTCCTTTTAAATAAATCTAATTTATTTAAAAATCCTCCACATGCTTAACCTTTCCCAAATCTCAATTAAAGTTAATCTAATCTTAACCATAACCCATCCTCCATCAAATCTTAAAATCATTTATTCCCCTTTTTTCCATCTAGCCCTCAAAATAAATTTTTAATTCATTTCTTTGAAATGTCTCCTACTCATCCCATTGATTACTCCTCCACTCATCCATGTCTTCCACTCATCCCATTGATTATTCCTCCACTCATTCATGTCTCCCACTCATCCCATTGATTACTCCTCCACTCCTCCATGTCTCCCACTCATCCCATTGATTACTCGTCCACTCCTCCACGTCTCCCACTCATTCCATTCTTTTTTCCTCCACTTTGACATGTCTTCCCTCAACCCATGTGCCTCCTCTCCTTGCATCCTGGCCATCCATCAGCTTTTCATCTCAACCATCCATCAAAACCTCCCTTGTCCTATAAATTGAACCCTTCATCCTTCACAAAATCATCCACTTCCAAGCTAAGGTTATAATGCTATTTTGAGAGCCTAAAAAATACCATAGTACCATTATAATGGAAAAATCCATTTGAAGTTTGAAACACATTTGAGCACACATCTCCATCAAAGGACACATCTATATAGTCAAGTATGTTTGGTGGGTAATTTGGTTTGCACTCTCTTACACCCTCTTTTTCTAATCTCATATGTGAATATGATTTTAGTTTGTGAATATTTTCCTTATTGTTAATGTTCTTTTCATACTGATCTATTGTTCTACATTTTGGCACACCTAGTGGGATGAACCCACAACCAGAAGGTGAAATATTTTAATTTTTTTTAAAAATTTCACCTTATCTTTTGAAAATCATTTTTATTACATTTTCTTTATATTGAAATTTTTCTTATATATATATATATATATAACCCAATCAAAAAAAAGAAAACAAAAAAAAAGTAAAGAGAAAAATAAGCATCCAATGGTGAAAAACTTGGCAATTCAAACACCTTCGATAGGTACCTTGGTGAAAACTTAGCAATAGCCACCATATGTACTTGGCCTTCCCATTATCTATCAGTGGTTCACCCACCCACCCTCTCACCCACAACACTCATCCAAATTCCCATGTTCCTAGGATGTTCCAACATCACCATTGCAATGCATGTATCACTATCCCAATTCCCAAGCTTGGAATTCAAATCATATCCACTATATCATATCTTGGTAGTTTCCACATGTATCATATCCATGCATTATACCATTGTATCATATCCGTGTATCATACCCTTGTACTATTCTCTTTGTACTATATTAGATCAGTTTTGCTATCACCTCATCTTGAGCATTTGTACAATGATCCTTGTAAATACCATGGTCAGTCAATTGTACATCCCCTAGAGTCAGTCCTTAGCTTCATCCCATTGTCTATATCTTAGTTTTTCCTATTAGTCTTGTCTAATAAAAAATCTTTGGCTCTCCTAGCTATGTGTTTCAGAAAGTCCTCATGCAAGATCCTTTGTCATCAAAGTGTTTTCCTAAAAGTTTCAGTTTGCCTCAATCACATCACCCCTCTAGATACCACCAATAGATTCTTATAGGATAGAGCTTTCCTCTCATCTGATCTTGGTCCATGTGTCTCCCATCCTATCAATCTCTTTGGAAAAAGATGATCTTCTATTGATTTACTCTTTATTTTGATATTGGATTTCAATTTTGGTTCTTGATTATCTTTTCCAAGAAATTTGGTTGTTCCCTCCTCAAATTTTCCATGATCTTTCATATCATGGTGTGTTTTGAATGGGGCAATTTGAGAGCAAGGTCTTAATCAGGTCTTTTTCCTTTTTGGTTTTCTACTTGCAAGTCAGTTAGATGTGACCCTTGCATATTCCAAACATATGACCGCCTGTAGTTACATGGTGCACTTGTGAAATATCATTTGGTTATGGGTTACCCAATGTCATTTCCACTCTGATTCCTCTGGGATTCACGTGTGATGCTGGGAAAATCCTTGAGTGTTTTTTTTGCATCAGTCCTATTTAATATTGGTAAAAAGGCCTTGATGTTCTTGGTAACCTTGGCATATCTCCAATATTCCTCTATCAAACTCACTACTCAACTACATGGAGTTTCTCCCTTTTAGGAGTACCCCATGCTCAAACTTTAATGGATTCCATCTCCCTCCATTCCACCAAAACACCAGCCACTTTTCAAAATCCTCAAGTATCCAATCACAAATCATATCCAATCATCCCATCCAATCAGTCCTATCAATCATGATCCAAAAACTTTGTCAATCCCAAAAGTATTCAAAGTTTCCACCACCCCCTTCATCCCACTTGGGTTCAATTTAAGTGACCAATCCCCTCCTCCCTCCTCAATTTCTTCTTCTTGCACATGGTTCCCCCTTGTCTCATTTTACCATAGTGAGATTCTAAGTCCATGTCCACCCTTTCTTAGTCCATATGTGTCCTCTTGCTTCCTTGGATTCTTTTACTTTTCAAGAAGTTTATAGGCCTTGTCTTCTCTCCCCATCAACTTCTCAAGGAGGCATCACATAGCCTGGTCTCTCCTCTTTCTGTTCAAGATTGGGGCAACCTTGTTTCTTTAAAAATCATCTTCATGTCATCTATCTTCAAACTTTTTCATAATGGTGTTGTCCCAACACTATGTCAAAGAGGGGAAAAATGTAGACACCTAAATCTGATTACATCATTTACGTAATCTTATTTAGTCATCTCCTAAGACATTATTGAATAAATATTAAATATTTAATTAATTTATCATCATCCCCTATTTAATTAATTCATTTAATTAACTATAGTCCAATTGATATATCTAATGACAACCAATTATCCAATTATCAATTAAATCCCTATTCTCCTTTTAAATAAATCTCATTTATTTAAAAATCCTCCACATGCTTAACCTTTCCTAAACCTCAATTAAGATTAATCTAATCTTAACCCTAACCCATCCTCCATCAAATTTAATAAATGATTTCTCAAATAATTTATTTTCTCTTTTTCCATCTAGCCCTCAAAGTGAATTTATAATTGATTTCTTTGACATGTCTCCCACTCATCCCATTGATTACTCCTCCACTCCTCCATGTCTCCCACTCATTCCATTATTTTTTCCTCCACTTTGACATGTCTCCCCTCAATCCATGTGTCTCCTCTCCTCACATCCTGGCCATCTATCAACTTTGCATCTCAACCATCCATTAGAACCTCACTTGTCCTATAAATTGAACCTTTCACCCTTCACAAAATCATCCACTTCCAAGCTAAGGTTATAATGCTATTTTGAGAGCCTAAAAACTACCAAAGTACCATTATAATGGAAAAATCCATTTGAAGTTTGAAACACATTTGAACACACATCTCCATCAAAGGACACATCTACACAATCATGGAGGTTTGGTGGGCAATTTGGTTTGCACTCTCTTACACCCTCTTTGTCTATTCTCATATGTGAATATGGTTTCAGTTTGTGAATATTTTCCTTATTGTTAATGTTGTTTGCATACTAATCTATTATTCTACAATAGCAATCAAGTTTATCGCTATGTGGAGAATACATTATGTCAATATGGTGATGAGTGATAAAGAAAGGTGTATCGCTATAACCTTCAACGATCATTGGTAAGAAAGGAGATGAGGTTTTTGTTATAGTAATCAATGATGAAGTGGGTTGTATCACTATATGATATGGCAATAAATGCTTTTAGTGATCAAAGAAAGGAAGTTTGTATTGCAACGATTAGTGACGAGATCATCTGATTGCCATGTGTTATAGTGATAAAGTAGTGTGATTTTCAAAAGGGGTCACTATTTCCCATAGCGATGGATTAGAGTTGATCATGGATCACATTTGGAGAATTATGAACATAGTGATGAGCGATGGGAATTTGTGTATCGCTATGTATTATAGCGATAAGATAAAAACTCACAATGAAGACTAAAACTTGTGATCACTATACTCTATAGAGAAAACACCTATCAGAGGTCATAGAAAGGGGATTTCCTATATAGCAATATTTTGGGTGCTGATTTCAAGTACCTAGTATAAAAATTAGATACTTGATATGGGATCGGGTACCTAAATCTGTTTACTAGAAGACTTTAACCAAAATAGTCTATGTCATTGAAAAATTGACAATCACATTATTTTTTTTGGCTTTTTCATGGGTTTGCAAAAAAAAGTTTGTTTGTGGACCATTGTTTGAAAAGGTTGCTACAAGATTTGATTAAGTGTCCAATATTGTTATCTGAATGGGGATCAGTAGTCTTTGAAAGGCTAAACATAGAAGGAAGGTATTGAATGAAGACATTGTAACATATAGGGAAAGAGATAGGGTAAATTATTGAAGGAAGAAACAAAGTATGTTAAATGTGAATCAAGTAGACAATGTATTTATCAAAGTTGAAATCATAGAGTTAGAAAATGAATATGTTCAGTTGGGGAATGAAAATGTACCAATTTATAATGACAATGCCAAGATTGAAAATTTGGAGAATGAAAATTTACCAGTTCATAATGTAAATGCCATGACTGACCATGTCAAAAATGAAAATGCATAGGAATGTTACATATCTCCTAATTATAATCGAAATGAAGGATTTGGAAGGAAAATAATTAGAAAGCACCATTTAGTTATGGGCTTCAAGGCTATATAAGATATTTTTTGGCAACAAGATAGTGGTGGAGCAATGTAAACTTTTTATGCATTTATTAAAGATGCAAAAGATGGTATGCTTTCCAAATTAAAGATTTGTGTCAATAAGAAAATGAAAATAAATGCCATTATTCTAAAGAATATTTTTAGTGTTCTCAATAGAATTAGAAAAAATATCAAGGAGAAGGATAAGAGAGCTGCTCAAAGGGTTATTACAACCTCTTTGGTAAGTCATCATTTGAGAAAGGGTAGATATATGAGACAAACTTTTATTGACTTGAACTTGAACTACACTACTTTGAGAAGAGCACTTACTAGACAAGAGAGAATTGACAATCCTCTACAAAATGATACATGGGCTTTTGTTGGGAGACTTTCACATTTTAATAAGAAGCTAACTGGTGATGTGAAGCAAGAAACTACACAATTTTGGCACTCTAGATCGAGAGTCTCACCCAATGCTAAAGATGTGTTGAAGTTAAGAATTGGCATTAGAGACCACACACCACATCCTAAACATTATTTGGAGGTAAATCAGACTATGTTTTTCAAAGAATTTAGAGAGAGTCATCCAAGATTGTATATATCACAAAGGTCTTTTGAATCCTTGAAGCAATTTTATTATATGCCACTTAAGATTCAAAATACATGTTGTTGCAAATATCATCTGGAGTTTTCTATGCACCATGAACTATTATGCTCCATCCATTCTATTTTGCACAGTAATGAAATATTGGAGAATTGTGGTGCTAGTGGGATTCCAAAATCATCAAGAGACTTGCTAGATGAGTTTTTATGTCCTAGAGTTGATGGTTGTTTCTTTTACAGAAATGCTTGCTTAAATGAGAAGTGTTTAGAATGTGGTGGCTTATCCAAGTTCAACACATGTTTTCATGAGGGGTGCAAAAAATATCTTGGGAGGACAAAACAGGTGAGGACTCTTGCTATGAATTGGTTGCAAAAGAAATCTATGTGGCTAGTATTATTTCAGATTTCAAGACAAATCTTTTGTACAATTATGCAAGGCATAGTCATAGGCCTCAGTGGTTGGATCAACAATTTAGAATGTGTAAGGAGACCATTCCCATTGGCACTATAATATCATTTTTTGACTTTTTAGAGAACTACACATTGCAACCCCAAAATGAGACATAATCTTAGTATTACAACTCCATTTAGATTTCTATTTTTGTCCAAAAAACATATAGACATACCTTTAATAGTGCGGAAGATAATTGGAAGATTATTAGGGAATACCATTTTTACATGAGTGATGATAGATTGCATTCTTGTGAGTTTGTGCACAAGTCAATTCAAGAATTCTTACATGTTTTATTGGTTGTGTAGCATGCACATAGAGAGGGGGGTGCCTCATATTTGGAGTTTCTTTGAGTTTGGCCATGGGAAAGGGGAACATGATGGAGCAAGGGCATGTGTCAAGAGAGCTCTAGTTAAGGATAAATTGAAGATTTCAAGAATAGAGCTTCTTGATGCACATAGTATTGTTGATTCAATAGTACATAGGTTCTTTTGGTTGATTTAGGAAGGATCCATAGGTGATAGATCAGATTGTGCTACTATTAGAGATTCATCAAAAATACATTCATTATGGAGCTTTGATTCTAGTACATGGACCATTTGGACACAACAACTAGCTTGATTTTGTCCTAGTTGTTTTTAATGTGATAGGGATCACTGTGAGTTGAGTGAGTGGGTGGACACATTGGCTCCACATTATCTTACTCCATTATCTATCATACCCTTTATCAAAAATGATGACATGGTGTTGTACAATTTCTAGTTCATCCCATTTTTTCTTTAGGTTGAAGTCAAATCAAATGTGTCAATGTCTTGAGTCTGAAGTCTAGAAGTTCCCATAGGATGACATCTCTTCTCATCATTCCTTTGAGCTAACCTAATGTGGGAAATCATGTGAGCAATGCACTAGTCAAAAGGCTAGGTGATTGGGTTTTGGTGGGTTAGTTGTAAGCATCTCCTTGATGAGAAGTCAAGGTTTGTAAACTCTAATGATTCATCATCTATAGATTTTGAAGGATTTCAAAGACAAAGATCTGCATTAATTAAATCTCAATAAAATTTATTACAAGTGATTGAGTTAAAAATGCAAGCTTGACATGTGGAACAAGTGGACCCACATTGCAAAAGAGAACAAGAGAGTTAAGATCTTCTAGTCTCAGCATTCAAATCTTAAAAGATCAATATTTGTCACATGTTCACAAGTGATTAAAGATAAACTAGAGTTAACATGGTGAAGCTGGGAAAGCCATTGATTTCATGGTCATAGGTAGGATAAGTTAATCATGAGTCAAGGCCATGAAGTAGTGAAATAAGAAGAAATCACATGGTCACTAGTTGTTAGAGGTAACCCAAAGTTAAGGTAGCGACATCGCAAAAGAATATAGGTTCTATGATCGTAGAGTCATAGGTAGGTTATGTTATGCATAGATGGTTAAAGCCTAGGTAGGTCACATGGTCAGACAAAGTTAAAGCTAACCCAAATTTAATGTTGTGAAGCAGCAACTGCTCTAGTTGCACGATCACAAAGGTTAATGGTTGAGTTAAAGAAAATGAACCAAAGTTGCAAAATAATTGAGTTAAACCTTTTCACACGATTGTAATCTGAGAAAATGTTAAGGGATAAACCATAGTGACAATGTGAAAGACAATAAAAGTTAAAGTGAACAATTTTCAGAACATCAACAGCTAAGAAGCATTCAATACATTTTAAGTTGCAACCCAACAAAAGTGATAACAGTCAATTTCACATGGTCATCACATTATCGCAAATGTTTAAGATGACTCTCAAATTTGACTTGGAAAGCTGCAAAAAGTGATCTAGGTAGTTAAGAGTAAGATGATCGCAACATCACGTGAAGTAATATAGTTTTAAAAATTTAAGTGGCAAACTTGTGAAAGTTGGTAATCGCATTGTCATAGGTAATCATGTAGTTAAGGATTTTCAGGCTGCAAAATGAAAACATTAACCTAGATCATCAACAAATCCTTATCATCCAATAAAATTAGATCAATGTCTCTCACTTTTCCATTTTTTAAATATTCATGAACAATAACCAATGCGGGAAAGTGAGCACTGGACACATGTACATAGAGGGACCAATAGTGGAAATCATAAAGAAAAAATGAGGAGGTTTATTATGTTTTAAGCATGATCATTGATTCGAGATCGACGATGATAATTCAAACCTACAGTGAGCATTGAGATACAAATTATATGAATGTGGGGCCAACAATAGACTATGGAAGAAACAAAGATTTTTATAGGGTTTTTTGAAGCCACATGAAGATAAACAGTCATTGTATGTTTTCGAAGGTGTCATGAAGTCAAAATCATCGATGGTGAAGATGTCACATGTTCATACCATGTTTTAGATTAGATATTTTCATGTTTTATTCTTATTTTCTTTCTATTATATGATTGTTGCTTTGCTAGGACTATGAGATGACAAAAAACTATAAATTTAATTTCTTTTGATAATACAAAGGTTGACAAACTTGATGATGAATTGGCTCTATAATTCCATTTACCTAATTTTCTTTCCATGTTTTGTTTCCCATAGATTAGTTTTGCATTAAGAGTTGAAGGAAATTACATGTGATTTTGTGATCACCTCGTCGATTCCATTTCACCATGGTATTTACAATATAAGTAATTCCATTTACTTTTTCACATATGGTTCTGCTTCTTTTCTTGTTTATTACATGACATGTTAAAGGTCATTTCTTTAGGAATTGAAGAATAAACGTGGATGCATCTATTAGTAACTTGTTGGATTCCATTTCATCTAAGTCTAATAGTTAAAGCAATTCTATTTTCCCTCATATGCACTTCTTCTTTCTTTCCTTTTTTGCATTAGATAATTAATCTACATTTAAAATAGAAGTAAGAGTTAAAAAAATCTCAAGATAATCTACTACAACCATTCTATTGGGTGTGATAGGCTGTCCTAATCCATTTTTCTTGAATTGTTTGTGTCTGCAAGAAATTCATTTAGCCTTTACTACTCTTAGGTTAAGAGCTTATTTTGTCAAACTTTTGATCTAAGAAAGACATATTCATTGCACATCATTGTAAGTCCTAAGGAAGCCATACCTTGTAATTCAAAGGGAAGTGATATAACACATACAATGACCCATTTGTTCGTAACATCCTTTTGTTTCTCCAAAACATTGGGCATTAAAGAGTCATATTATAAAATCTAATAGGAGAACAAACTATTGACCAACAATTTTTGGTGACTCTACTAGGGAGAATTCAAAATAAAAGATCTGAAGAATTTTCCTTCATAATTAGTTTGAACTCTAATTCCATATATATATTAGTTTCAAGAAAGATCTTGTGGAAATAAGGTGTTTTCCATAAGAACCTGATACTAGTTTTACAGGCTCAACCTATTAGAAAAGTGAAGTTGATTCAAAGTTGAAGACTGTTAAAGTTTCCTTGATAGACAAGGTTAAGGTAAACTCAAAACACCATTTTCTAAGTAGTTGATTCATCATGGATTCCAAGTATACCAGGAGTGCCAATGAAAGAGGAAAGATTGACCCAATTTATGAGGATCTTAAGAAGGCTAACTTTCCTATTCTAGAAGATATTTTCAAAAGAGGCAGAGCACATACAAGGGAATCTATAGCTAAACAACTTCAAGAAACTCATTTGTCTGTAGTTGTTCCTACTAGAACAAGAAGTCAATCTTCTTCTTCTCCTGTTGCTAGGACTTCTATTTCTTCTACCTTTGATGATTTGTTGTTGATTGGTACAACACTCCCTATTTCTATTACTTTCCAAACAAACCAGATCATTGTATCAGTAGCTATGGCACTTCCATGGGGAAATGCAATTGGGTCTCCCATCCTTGTAGCTAATAATGATTTCCCAAGACCATCAAGAAAAAATTTCCCAAGATTTAATGGTGATGGCACCATCTCTACAAAACAAAACCTAAGTACTTTTCATAAATCTTGTGGTGTGCTGAATCCTCAACATAAAGATGTGGTTGTCGATGTTTGTGGATACTCTTGTAGATAACACTGCTAATTGGTTCCAAGATTTACCTATAGGGTGGATCATAGATTGGAATCACATGAAACAAAGGTTTGAATAACATTATAAAAGTAGAGAAGATGCACAGGTATTGTTGCTAAAATTGGTGAAAATAAAGAAGGAACCATCAGTTTCTATGAGGGATTTCAATGCAAAGTTTAATAAAATCATCAAGAGAATACCTATTGCAAGTGCACCAAAAAATGATAATAAGAAAACCTTCTACATCAACTCTATGCCTCTTGATTTGGGATATCAAATAAGAAGAGAAAATGTAGAAAATTTACAAGCTGCCCAAATGCTAGCCATGGAGATGGAAGATGACATGATGGCCTCTGGTGAATGGAAGAGAGAAATTCAATCTAGAACCATGGATAATGTAGCTAGCACTTCAAATAATATAGATGCCATGGTCCAAAATTTTTCTAATGAGGTTATTTCATTGAAGAAATAGATTAATATGCCTACTCATTCTTTTCATCAACCTTATCAAGAAGGTTCTAGGCATCCAAATGGAGGTAAGACTTTGCAAATACCACCTGCTCAACAGAGGTTAGCAATTGAAGCTACTCCAAAGAGACAAAATATGTGTGATTTTCACCTAAGAGTAGATCATGATGGACATACATGTTCTGAAATGATCAAATATAAGAAGATGGTAGACAAAAAAGAACAAATAGTGGAATATCCTAAAAGTGAGGATGATCATGCTTCTTAAGGTGACTCTAAATTTTTTTTCTTGGAGTATGAATCAGATTTAGAGACAAGAGGTGACTTTTTTGCAACTCTAAATGGATCTTAGCTAATATTCATGACTAGAGGTTAGAATAATAGAAATCAATCCTCCAATGCAGTTCCTACTAAAAATCATTCACCATCAAATAAAGAAGATAATTACAATGGCACGATACCTTCAACTTCACAAAAAGAGCACAAAGGTAAGTCATCTAATTCCTTTTATATAATACAATACTCCAAAGAGGTGAGAATTCAAATATCTCCATTCTAATCCTAATCAATTACAGAGGTTAATTGATCACTACAATAATAAAGATGGAGGTCGTGCTAGCATTAATGCTAATGTTAATCATCACAGTAAAGCTAGCTCTAGTGGAAACTCTTTGACTAATGAAGATCTTGTACCTCCTAAGTTGTTTCAAGAAGAAGAATCTATTATCTTAGCCACCTCTCTAAATCAAAAACCAGACCCATTTTACATTTCCTTTTTTATCAATGGAAATAGGTTGAGTAATTGCATCATAGAATCAGGGGCTTTTGATAATGCAATGCTTTCCTCTATAGCTAAAGCTCTAGGTCTACCCCTAACTAAAACGTTTGGTCAATGTTACTCAATGGATGCAAATCAAGTACTTTTTCTTGGACATATAAAAGATGCTCAAGTTTCCCTAGCTACTTATCCTTCCAAGATACTTAAACTCACCATCCAAGTGGTAGACATCCTTGCAAGATATGGAATGCTCCTAAGTAGAATTTTTTGCAAAGACATGTGGGGATAGATTAAATTATATTGGTCTTATGCTACCATCCAAGTTGGAGACAAAAAAGTTAAACTGGAACTAGAAGAAAAGGAAAAGTTCACTATTCTAAAATCAAATGATCCTAGATCTCAAATCTTATATCAAGAAATGTAGTTTAGAAGTTATATGTTTTTTTCTGATGCCCCTAATACCTAAGAAGAATTAGAGTAGAATAATGGTGAACAATTGTGGACTTTGGAATTTTATGGTAGTTGTGCCAATGTTGGTTCAGGTGCAAGAGTGGTTTTGACATCACCTAGTGGGGAAACAACTTATTTGGTATGAAAATTAGATTTCAAGAATACAAACAATATTGCAGAGTATGAATCCCTTCTACTTGGCATACTTGCAACAAAATAGAAAGTAGTTAAGATACTCAAAGCTCTAGGAGATGTAGAATTGGTGGTAAGACAACTCAAAAACTAATATGCAGTAAAGAACTCAAGATTGAAAAACTATTACAATAAGGTGTGGGATGAAATAAAGATTTTGAATGCTTTCTCAATCATAGCAGTACCAAGGGAATTCAATTCAAGAGATGATTCTTTAGGAGTCTGTGTATTTTCTCCTACCACATCCTGACTTCAAAGATCAAATCTTTAAAGTGGAAGTTCTATTCACGCTCAATATTCCTGATAATGAAAATTTTGGGTAGGTGTTTGATGATGACAAACACATACAAAAATTCATTGAAGGGGATGAACCTTTTGAAGGCTTTCATTTTGAAGGAAGCACTAATTCAAGTGATGATTCATTAACAAATGACAAAAAGAAACCAGAGCCCTGATATGATCAAATTAAAAGGTAATAAGATTCCATCCCAGTTTATCTCTTTGAAAAAGCTCTTTGATAGGAATGATGCATACATTAAGAGAGAAAGAGATAAAAAAGGAAAATATTGTGGTGTGTACGATGGGATAAATATAGGGACATAAATCAATCCAAAAATGATAAACATACGAAACTGTTGCACACAAAAAGAGAGGGTAGAAATCCATAAATTACTTATTAAATTTCAAGATGTGTTTGCTTGGAACTATGAAGATCTAAAAAAATTATGGATGGGAAATTTAAACATGAAATACACCTAAAGCCAAGAGCAATACCATTTAGATAGAAACAAAGGAATTACAATCCTATAGTTGAAGGAGCAATCTTTAAGGAGATTGATAAAATGTTGCAAGCTAGGATCATATATCCTATTCATCACTCTACTTGGGTAGCTAATATTGAGAAACTAAGGAAGAAGAATGGAGAGATAAGGATTTGTGTGAATTTCAAAAATCTAAATCAAGCCTCTCTCAAAGATAATTTTGCACTTCCTAACATGGATCATCTCTTGCAGACTATTGTAGGGTTAGAGATGATGTCTATGTTAGATGAATTTTTAGGGTATAATCAGATTCATGTACATGAACCAGATCAATTCAAGTCAACCTTCACCACACCATGGGGTACTTTTCCATATAGTAGGATTCCTTTTGGCTTAAGGGTGAACCCACAATACTAGGTACCACTTTTGTGGGAGGAAGAAACTTCAAAAAAGTGACAAATTTTTGTATCTCCATTTCTCGTACGTTCGCGCGAACACCCTAGACATGTTCGCGCGAACATGTTTCCGCCGAGTGTTCGCGCGAACATATCGTGCCATGTTCATGCGAACAAGTACGCAGCACATGTTCGCGCGAACATATATTGACAAAATTTTCGGCGGCTTAAAACGTCTTCTTCACATTTCCAAATTCATTTTTACAGCGAGCACTGTTCATTAAGCGTTCGGGCGAACGTGTGACTTGAGCAACTTCCGTTGACATCATCTTCTCATTTTCGTTCTCATTTTCATTATCGGGTATGTCAAAATAATATTAATTTAATGTTTTCAACGTTTTTAAAGTTTTTTTTTTTATATTATCAAAATAGATTTTAATGTTTTCAATGCATTCTTTTTGTATTTTTAAAACATATTTGAATGTTATATAGTTTTTAATAGTTTTGAAAATATATTTGAATGTTATTTACATTTTCAATAGTTTATAAAACATATCTAAATGTTAATTTAATATTTTTATTTTTTATTTATATTAATTTAGAAAACAAAAAAATATTATGTAGAAAACATTAGAAAACATTAGAAAAAATAGTAAAAAATATGTAATATAAAATTTAGGAAAACCATTAGAAATTTTTTTTAAAAAAAAATTACGAAAACATTAGAGAATTTATAATTTAATATTAAATTTACAAAAAAATTATAAAAAAATATTACAAAAACATTAGAAAATTTATAATTTAATATAAAATTTAGAAAACAAATAGTTAAAAGTTAGAAAAAATTTTAAAAATATTTTTAAAAAATTGAAAATTTAGAAAAAACATTAAAAAAAATTAGAAAATTTAGAAAAAATATTGTAAAAACATTACAAAATTTAGAAAACAAATTTAGAAAAAAAATTACAAAAATATTAGAGAATTTATAATTTAATATAAAAATTTTAAAAAATTTTAAAAAATAAATTTTAAAAAAATAAGAAAAAATATTAGAAAATTTATAATTTAATATAAAATTTAGAAAACAATTTTTTAAAAAAAATTGCAAAAACATTAGAAAATTTAGAATTTAATATAAAATTTAGAAAATAAACATAGAAAAAACATTACAAAAATATTAGAAAATTTATAATTTAATATAAATTTTTTTAAAAAAATTTAGAAAAAAAAAAAGAAAAACGTTAGAAAATTTATAATAATATAAATTTTAGAAAACAAATTAAAAAAAATATTAGAAAAATATTAGAAAATTTATAGTTTTCAAATATTTTGAAAATAAATTTAGAAAAACATTAGAAAAAATATTTTAAAAAAAATTAGAAAAACATTACAAAATTTTAGAAGTCAAATTTTTTAAAATATATATATATATATATATATATATGTTAATGTTAAATGTAAATATGTCAAATTCACTTTAATGTCTTAATCTTAGAAGTTTAATTAAATGACATATCTTAAGGGTCTAGATCCTGAATTGTACATGTAAAAATATAGATTAAAATGTATAATTTTTTATTTTGAACATAGATGTACATGTATATTTGTTCATGGTTAAAAGTAAATGTATGTACATATTTTTAATAAATTCACATTTTTATATGTATAATTTGTGTATATCTTAACTATTGATCTTAATTTATCTTATAACTAAGTGTAATTAACTATATTTAATAACACATGTCTTAAGGGGAGATCCTAAATTATACATAAGAATGTAGATTAAAATGTATATTTTATTTCATAAATGTACATGTAAATATGTTCATGTGGTAGATATAGGTGTACATACATATGTTTCCAATATTCATATTTAAATGTACATATGTTATTATTTTTAATGTCTTAATAATTAGAAGTATATAATTAACTATATAATTCAATGACATGTCTTAAGGGGAGATCCTAAATTATACATATATAAGAATGTAGATTAATTTGCATTTCTACCTGTATGAATATAACATACATGTACATCCAAACCCTAACCCTAAACATTATCCAAACCCTAACCTTGACCTTAAAATTTAATTTCTAAACCCAATATTATAAATGATAATAAATACCCTAAATCATAATCTTAACCAAATCATAAACTTCATATGCTAAGTTCCCTTATCCTAAATTCTTAACCATGGACTTTAATATTAACCCTTAAATTTAATGCTAGAAACTATGTAAGTTCATGTAAACCCTGACAGTGTCATAAGGTCTTAAATCTTACCCTAAAATTGAGCCTAATTACAGTAAAACCCTATTTGAAAACCTAATTGAAGCCTAACTTACATAAAATTAAAACAAGTTGACCCTAATCCTAAATTGTTAAAAATTACATTTGAGATACATGCACATACATGAAGTATGACCCTTGTTTTAAATGATATATATGTAACCCAACTTGAAACCTAAACCTCGAAACATTATTTTTTTTTTTAAAAAAGGGGTAAAAATTTATTCAAATAAAACCAAATTATAGAAGGCCTCAGACCCAACCAACCAAAACACCAACCCAAAACCAATTACATTCTGTCCTTTTCCACTAATTGCTCGAAAGTCCCAGCAAGATTAGTAGGAAGATCATCCCTAACAGAAATATCCCAACCAGCACCTTTCTCTAATGCCCATTTTGCGAAGACATCAGCCACTCCATTCCATTCCCTAGGAATATGACAGAAAGAGATCCCATCCACAAAGCTACTCAAGTGGAGAATCTCTCTAACAATAGAGGCAATTTGCTAGCTAGATTAATCCACTCTTCAGTTATTTATCATATCACAACAATCTGAGAGTCAGACTCACACACCATTCTCCTCCAACCAAGATAACAAGCCCGCTCCATAGCCACCTTAATGGCCAAAGCCTCCATCACGTTATTGGATTGAACTCCTTTCTGAAGAGAGAATATGAAAATAACATTGTCATCTGCATCTCTCCCAATCCCCCCCACTCCAGCCAGTCCAGGATTCTCACGGGAGGAGCCATCAGTGTCAATCTTTAGGACTGCATCAGGAGGAAGACTCCATCTCCCCACTCTACAAACCTTCCTCTTTCGTGGTTGAGATCTCTTACTGCTACTAGTTCCAAATCCTTTATCCACTAATCCTAAATTCCTGATAATACGAGAATCACCAGGATCTACTGGCTCTGACATATCACATTTAGCAAAGATAGTCTCTTGAAGCCTGGTTAGGATCAACTGCCATAGTTTAGTGGCTCCCAAGTTGGAATTGTAGAAGATCTGACGGTTATGCTCTAACCAAAGATTCCACAGAATGAAAGAAGGTCCAATAGCCTAGGCCACCTGAAGGAATTAACTTTTCGTATGGGGTCTGCCAAGGCTATCCCAAAATTTAATAAGAGATTCAGCATGAATACAGTTATGGCACCACGCCTCCCACCACTTATGCCAGATCTTTCTAGAGAGAGGACATAAGAAGAAAACACAAGAAACATCTTCCCCATCCAACATACATAGGGGACAGAAAGAGGGTCCCTAAAACCCTCTTCGCTGGAGATTATCCCAAGTAAGACACTTATTTTGCGCAACCAACCATAGAAAAAAATTATATTTTGGCCAAGAAAATTTGTTCCAAACCTTCCTCCACCAGAGAACCACCTAAACTACATTACATTGGCTATCTAGCCGAGCATATCCCTGGGCCACACTGAACTTACCTTTTGGGAAAGGAGCCCAAGCCAGGATGTCTTTGTCTTTAGAAGAGCTATAAAGCCTAGCAGAGAGAAGATGCACCAGTTCAGCCCGAATCTCTGAGGAGGCCCCTATGGGCCAAATTTGTGGATTCTTCCAACTAGCCACCTCCATCAATCCACACCTCCAAACAGTCTTGAAGTGAGCTACCATGGTCGAACCTACAGAAGAAAAAACCTGAAACAGAGGCAAAAGGTGGGGAAAACTGGAGAGAATAGGAAGGTGGCCATCCCAAGAGTCCTGCCAGAATAACACACTTGACCCCTCATTACAGATCCAGAAAAGGCCATCCTTGATAAGAGGAGCACCCCTTTTAAGGGTGTCCCAAATAAAGGACCCCTTACCATTAAGCTCAAGTCTAGGAATATCCTGGACCTCCACTCCTAAGAAATACTTATGGGTCAGAATCTTGGCCCAATCCCGATCTTGATTCTTGCACCATCTCCAGTATAACTTTGTAGCAAGAGCTTTGACACCAAGAGCCATACATTTAAGGCCTAGACCCCCAGCAAACTTAGGCAAACAAACCGTGTCCCAGTTGACTAAGCTCCATTTAGAGGATTGGAGATTGCTTGACCAAAGGAATTGTCATGACAAAGCATCAAAATCTTTCAAAACTCCCACGGGAGGTGTTTGCACTAAACACTTGTAAATAGGAAGAGCCTGAATCACAGTCTTGAGTAGGGTAACCCTCCCAGCAGATGAGAGCCACCTATGAGTCCAGTGACTCATTCTGCTAATAATATCAATCAAGAATTTCAAACCTCAAAACATTATCATTTAAGAGTAATATAAATAATTTATTAGGTACCCTTTAATTGAATTCTCTAATAATACCCTCCAAAATATAATAAAATCTTAGAATAACAAATTAATTGTAACCATAACCAAACTCTCAACTTTAAAGTTATCTTATACTTATATGCAAATTAATTAAGTCTGGATGTGTTATAGATTATCTAGGTCCATTATGTGTGATGTATGTTTAATTACATGTGTATAATTTTTAATGTTAAAAATAAAAAAGTATGTACAATAGACAATTTAGCTCTTCATACATTTTTATAGATATGGCTTCACACGATATGCTTGATGTGGCTTCTGGTGCGACACCTGATGTAGTCCTACTACGGCTCCTACTACGACACAGGTTGATGCAGTTCCTATTGCAGCACCTGATGCAGATCCTGATATGGCTCCTCGTAAAGCTCATGGTGGGGCTCGTGCTACAGCTTCTAGTGGGGCTCCTCATGTACCTCAACCTAGGGCTCGTCATGCAGCTCATGTTCCAGCTCCTGGTGCGGCTCATGTTCCAGGTCAGGCTGCACCTGCAGCTACTGCTAGAGGTCCTACTGCACCACCTCCATGCATTGATATTGATGCATTATTTGCATTTTTAGAGCATGAGGTTGATAGACTGCAGTACTCTATATTGAGCTCTGATGATGGTGTTTATAGAGACATATGTACTATGATATGTAGGAGTTTACAAGATTTGACAGCTAGGTTTAGAGGTCACCATTCATTTACTCCTACCATATTAGCTTCCATATCTAGGGAGCTTAGGGCTGAGGTTTCAGGAGATGCATCATTTGATAACGTCAAGAGGGTAGCCCCCAAAGACATCATTCGAAGAGAGTTATTTCTAGCTTATGAGGGGACATAGGGTAGGGTGAGAGGCTACAGAGTCACACGATGTAGAGACCCTATTATTGCTAGCATGATCTATCCACGATTTTTAGCTGCATATGGTCATTATCCTAATAACGACCAAATACCCCTTTATTTTGCACAGCAATTGTACATTGAGTTTCGTATAGGGCTCAATGTCAACTACTTGGATATTCCTGATTATTACGGATAGGGGCGTGGTCAGGTGGCAGATCATGACCGGTACCGCAGTGTAGATCATTTTCCACCTGTAGATCTTAGACAGTTTGTTGGACTGAGGATGCCTCTTGTGATTCCTACACATGCGCCTATTGCAGATAGAGTTGTCATTGCTTCCCAAAGGGAAGCAATTGACACTATTGGGCACATTGCATCTGTGGCAGCTAGTATCACATCAGATTCTATTGGTCGTTATCTTCATAGTTGACGTCCTCGTCCACTTGGTTGACCATCTTCACAGGCATCTAGTAGCACTTCAGGTGCCTCCTCTAATGATGCATATAGAGCTGCTGGGCTACCACTGCCAGGCGATATTCGTGGTCTTTCAGGACAGCAGACACATATGGATATGTCACTATATTTTTTGGAGGATATGTTGCACTTTATTAGCTATATTTTTGATACATAGAGGATTCCAGTACACGCGGTGATGGATGTTGTTAGACAGCATCAGAGCCCTGACACAGTTCCACAGACACAGGCCGCCACACCAGTGACAGATGATACACCTGTGCATAGCTCACAACATTCAGCACCAGACTCACGACACTCTACAGATGACTCGAGCATACGAGTTGGAGATGTCCATATCACAGCTGAGGGCCTTGATGATTTTGGTGAGCAGTTGCGAGGCCTATCTGAGATTGATACTAGTTCAACCCTGGGTCTTTCATCATACATGGACTTGTTATTCGGACCTAGTAGCACTAATTCTACACCAGATGTACTCAGCCAGTTACACAGTCCACTTCACTCAGATTTACTAGCAGTTGGACATGGAGTTTCAGGCTCAGGTGCATCAGTAGATGATATGATGGAGTCTGCTGATCATCCTCCACCTTTGGAGACCCAAGTACATATATAATTTATTTTTAATTTTAAATATATATGAAATTAAAAAATATGTTCATTTATTGAAAAATTTAGTTCAGATATATATATGTAGATATTTAATTTAATCTTTAACTCGTAATAAATCATGTAGGCACAGGTTGCTGAGCACATGGTTACACATACTGTTGGTTCAGGGCATCATATACATGAGAGATGATTCTATTGAGGCACCTGGTAGTGCTCAGGTACTTGAGTTTTAAATAGTTTATTTAAAGTTATTTAAATATTTTGAAAACTAGATATATATCTATATATATATATGCAAATTTGTATTTAATTTGAATGTATATGTACATGATGCACGTATGTATGTATATATATGTGTGTGTGTGTGTGTGTGTGTTTTAAAGATAGAACTCTAACACATGTATGCATATATGTATATATATTTGCAGGGCTTGGTTGATGCGCCTCGGCGAGAGGATGTACAGGAGACTCGATCAGAGGGTCGTTCTGTTTGTATGCGTCTTGAGGGGTCCTTCTAGTAGTAGATCAAATTTATATATTGTTTGATGCATATATATTGGAGGTCCAGTTTACATGTACACATGTGTATTTCAGTTTCTTGATGACATCCATGTACTTTCACTTTTTATTTTATTATTGAGTATTTCAGTGTTAGATACCATCACATGTACGTATATATGAATTTTTATATTGTGCTACATATGTATATTTATTCGAGATTTATAGTTTGCATTTCAGATACATAGAGATATATTAGATCTGTAGATGTTTATTCTTGAGACGTGTATATGTGTACAAGTTGATAAATGAATTTAAATTATTAAATTCATCCATGGTACAATTAATTTAAATTATTAAATTATATAATTTTTTAATAAACTAAATTTGGTAATTAAGAACTTATGATCATACAATTAAAAATATATTTAATTCAAGATGAAATTCAATAGTTTGAAAAAAAGTTGATATTTAAGAATTGTAACATAGATAATGAAATTGTGTAAGTTCGAAACTGTAACATAGATAATGAAAGTGTTGAAGTATAAAAAATACATAGAGGGTACTATGCAAGACAAGCAAGCAATGTTTGAATTATGTGATGCAATGCCTAATTTGTGTCCCAATGAACTAATTGGTTTTGGAGTTCCTGGGAAACCTATTGGCGATTTCAAGCAAAACCTCTCCCCCCATGACTATTCAGGAAGCACTTCTGCAAATAAAAAAGTATTGGCCTTCATGGGATCAGATGACAAAAAAAAATTCCATAGACTCAAGACAATGTGGCACTGTCCTTATTGATCAACTAAGAGTTATGATTTAGAATGCACGAGGGCAACTGCAAGATAGTGCGCAGAAATATATACTTCAAAAGTGTGAACAGTGGAATTTGGTATGGGTGGGGCCAGGTGACCTCGTCCCTCTAGAGCTCCATGAGATAGAGCTTATATTAAAATTTGATAGAGATCACACTCGTAGAACTTCTTGTCCGACTGACCACTTGTGTTGTTTGGGTAATTCATTCCAAACATATACAGTTGCATATCATTTATCATTCTTGAAAGCATTATATCTTGATGGCGTCAGAGTACTTTCTCTATTTTCTAGTATTGGTGGAGCAGAAGTTGCTCTTCATCGATTTGGAATACATTTAAGTTGTGTTGTATCTATTTTAAATTATGAGTTTCGTCGCATTGTGATGGAAGTGAGAGAAATAATGCACTCAAAAGCCTTAGCTAGTAATTTTTCCTGATCAATGTGTAGGCTCATTTTTTTTGTAAATAACTCAACGTTAATAGACTACCTGAAAAATAGAAAATTGATTTTAACCAGAACAGAATGTTCTCTACTGATTTTAAATTGTCAAATCAAAGGATTACATACCCTAACTAAGAATAGTAATTTTTTTCATTTTCAAATTAATTTTATAAAGGTTTATAATCATAAAATACTTTTTTTTAACAAGAGTTCAATTTTTAGTCGTCCAATGAATTTTTTTGAACCGACTCTAAAGTGGTTTGTCGTGAAAATTTATCATAATAATAATGTTTCTGATCTTCTTTAACAGATGGTTTTTCATTATAACTTTTGGAGGACCTCCGTGGGCTTAGAAAGTATGCGTTTTGTTTTACAATGATACAAAATCACCATATTTATTGTTTGCAACTACTTGAATTTCCTTGGAACTTTTTAAGGTGAAGTATTATTAAATTCATCCATGGTACAATTAATTTAAATTATTAAATTATATAATTTTTTAATAAATTAATGAAAATAAAGAACTTATGATCGTACAATTAATCTAAACACATTTAATTCAAGATGAAATTCAATAGTTTGAAAAGAAGTTGATATTTAAGAATTGTAACATAGATAATGAAATTATGTAAGTTCTATTTATATCGAGTTGTTAAATTATTAAATTCATCCATAGTACAATTAATATTATAGTTTTTAAAATAAACTAATGATAACTGAAACTCAGATATTCAGATTAAAAACACAATTTCACCAAAGTTGATATTCACAATTTTACCATAGTATGTAATTGAAAACACATTTCACCAAAATTGATATTCAGATTATTATAAAATAAATCTCAAAGGTCTAATCAATCATGATGTACACTTATAACATGCAATATTTTTTCATGATCTTCACTGTCTAGTCTCCACTTGCGACGTGCACGCTTAAGTTTGACTGGATGCAGACATAGCCCTGTAGCAACGACCAGGTGCCTATATTGTAAAAATTTTTTGTCAGGTTGATAATCAACAAAGTGTATTCCATATTGGACTATTTTCTCTTGCTTCAAATATGTCCCCTCTATCACAACAGAACCTGTACCACAAATTTAAGTGTTTTAAAATTTGACAGTTATGAAGTTACCTAAATATATATATTTATTTAAATATATATGTGCATGTACATATGTATATGTATAATTTACCTATGGGGAAAAACATTCCATCACTTTTTTCAGGGTCATATAACTTTGTCCTCTCTGCAGTACATCACAATAAATAATAACTGACACATTCATGATTTCCAGGCTCAGCAATCACTGCAAAGACATCTCCTGCATAACAAGTATACATGAATGCATGTGTACAATATATATAAGACAGTTGAAATCGATAATTAAATAAAAACTTGAGATTAATTTTTATGATACTCACCCACTTTTACCAATCCAGAGATATGATTATAATCATTAGAAATCAATGGAATATCATCAAAATTTTCATCTTCTTTATCAAATTTATCGGTAACATCAAGTGGTACCGAAATCCATGCACCTGTATATCCATGTGTCTGATTGATGCATTCTTCATAGTTTTCATCAATGTAACTGTCACAAAAACATGAGTATTCTCTTGTCTTCAATGTCCAATTGCAATTATCTGTACTCATGACTGAATGTAAAGAACATGTCTTTTCTATCCTCTTGCAACTGTGCATGTTTTTTCTATTGACACCTGAAAGTTCGTTAAATTAAAAATATAGAAAAATTAAATTTAAACTTCAACGAATTAAAAAATAAAACTTAACAATAAAATTTTATAATTTAATTGTACATAAAAGTTAAATAGACATACACATCCGTACCTGTTATCTCCCAGAAGACTCTATATGGTGTCTGTCAACTCATTGTTGATGATGTCCCGACCTCATCTAATGCAAAATGAGTCTTACACCATTCAACAACATCATGTGCATCATTTACACGAACTCCCTGATAATTCATTTGATATTTTTTCAAAGCACGTTTGATGCAAGCTCCAACACCATCATGTTCACCTTTTCCATGACCACTCTCAAAGAAATTCCATATGTGTTTTATATTCTCATTGCGATAATATCTACACAATGCATAAAATGGTCTCGATGATTTAAACTACGCGGCACATCCATCAGACCAAACATAATGTTTATCAACATTTATGTTTCTTTCTCTCAAATAAGAAAAGAATGTATTGAAGCAATGTTCTACATAGTGAATGTCATGTTCTTTATAATCACTTATATAAAAATGATATTCCTTTATAATTACTCGTTCTTGAACTATACTCTGAAAACCATCCAAATCTAACTGTGCATGTCTATAAAAAAACATGTACCATAATAGTGACCTGCTTATTAAAGTAATAATCTGATTGAATTGCTTTCTGATGAACAAATGAATAATTTTTTGCAAAATCAACAACTGATACAATTGTTCCAAGTGGAAAATATCTCTCAGAGTTTGAAACTGTTGTGCTTGCCACTTTGCAAAAAATGCATGACAAATATAAGGTTGAATCAATTTCTTAAATCTGTCCATAAATGTTAGAACAGGCAACTCCTCTTCAACATATTCCAACCTTTTTGTTTCTTTCCCCAACTTTGTTTCATTCTTGACATACTTGTAACTTTTTCAATTCAATATTTTTGTTACATCAATATTTTCAGTTTTCAAAGGAAATAGAGCCAATTCACCACATGTTTCACATAATCCTTTGATGCAATTTATTTGACCAGCTGGATCATCTATGTTGTCATACAAAATGGATGATATAAAATCACTTCTCCTACTAAGAGGAGCAACATGAAAACTATATGTGTCTTCTAGAAACTTTTGAAATACCTGATAGTGGAGATCAAACTCAATATGATGACGACAACAACACGTTTCAAACACTTTGTTTGACCTCACAAAGTATGGATTCAATTTTTCAAACAATGTTTGCCCAACTTTTACATTAGGATGTTGACTACAAAATGACACATATAACTCATGCTGTGTTGTGTCCAACCAATGTTTTGTATGATGTTCATATTGACCGGGTGCAATCCTATGCCTGATAACATCTATTTGATGAAGGACGAGTGTTATCAATCCAAAATGATATGATTAATTTTTTTAATAACTCTTCAATCCTATCAGAACAAGGTGCTCTACACATGATTGCCCAATTGCCCTCCATAGTACTGTCATCCACAATTAATCTTCTCTTAACATATTCTCTCATTGTTTTCCTACTAAAACCCATTTCAGATGAAATTGGAGATATTTGTCTATTTTGGGTCATATTCTTACTTACAACAGACATCAACATCACTTTTCTTGCCGCAAACTTATCTTTAGTTCGAGAGTGTTTTCCTATGTTTCTCAAACCTTGTTTAACATTTTCAATCAAATCAGTTTGCATGTTAGAAAATCTTCTCTTTTTTGATGTTGTGTTTACACCTAACAATTTCAATGCCTCTTGCAACTTTTTTTGTGTAAGCAAAAGTGAAAGCAATTGAGCTTGTTCAAGTGTTTCAGTATTATCAAATTGAGTCATAATTTCTCTTATCTTCTTCTTCATTGACCTTCTCTTAGACAAACTTAATGGTTGAACACTAGCTGCAAGTTTTCTCAATTTATCTACATCCATTTTAAGTAAATGATCTAAATTCTTATGAGAAATACCATACTTTAAAGATTGGACAATATTTAAGAGTTCATCCATACTAGTTCCTACACCTGATCTCGACCCTTCTCTGATTTCTATTACTAGAATTTCTACAGGGACCGATCTTGAGCCTTATCCAACATCCATTATTTGAGATTCAACAAGGAAAGATTTTGACCCTTCTCCAACTTCTGTTATTTGAACCTCTGTAGGGACTGATCTTGAACCTTCTTCAACATTCATTGTTTGAGATTCTGTAGGGAGTGTTCCTGACCTCTCTCTCATAGGCACTACTTGTACTTTTGTTGAGCCTTCTTCAACATTTCCTTCACCTTGTTTAATTCGATGGTAATGTGCCATAGTTTTATGAATATTTCTTTGTTCTGCTTCATCAAATCTTTTCCTTGCATATTTGTTTTGCCTTCCTCTCTTGTTTCCCATTATAAAATTTAAAAAAAAAAATGTATCCCTTGCCTCAAGATAAATTTTGTGCAGTAACCAGATAAAAAAATCACTGTATGGATTTGTCTGTCACTGTCAGTACTTTTAAATTATTTGACAGAAATCAATAGAATGCAGTCGTCTGCAACAAGACATAAATATTTTTCATTATATGACTAAAATCTATGAGTCGCATTCTTTACAAGTAGCAAAGCACCAAATCCTTCTTAAGCCATCATTGAATCACAAACAAATAACATGGTATGAATAGTATAATGTTTGTCCTAAAAAATAAATTTTTCTTTCTTATAAAATATATAATTATTTTGTCTCTTTAATTTTTTTGTTCTTATTGTAGGACTAGAAAAATGGGTTAAATGCATAATATACTATAAGAAATCACAAAACTCAATCAACATACATTAACACCCACTAGTCTACCATGAAAGCCAAACTAATAAAAAAAAGTAAACACAAGGTTAGAAACCCCCTCTTTTATTTGTAGCTCCCATGTCCTTCTTTTTTCTACAAATGATGTAGCTCCAAAGTTTCTTAAAATGCAAATTTTGAGTGTTTTGAGTGATTTGGAGCGTTTCTTAAGGTCTTGGGATGCAATGCAAGGTGTGGAAGTGTAGATTAGGGTTTTGGAACCTAGAATGAAACACCTAATTACCAAGTGCACCCTAAAACTACCAAGTGCACCTTGAAACTACCAACTGCGCCCATGAAGTGTGCAGTTGGTAAAACAGGGTTGCAGTTGATAAAAGAGGTCAAAACTTGATAATTAAGATGTGGGTATGCAAGATATGAGTTTTTTTATATTTTTAAGTGTTTAGGGATGTTATGCAATGTGAGGAAATGTTAAATGACCTAGGGTTTTGATATGCAAAGTACAAATGTCCTAGGGATGTTATGCAAGTGCAAATGCAAGGTGTCGTTTTGAAGGTATGCAAGATGAAGATTATGATGTGCAAAATGAAGGTTAGGGTTATGTTTTGGGCTTGGTAAGGATGTTAAAGGTAGGTGTACGCAAAGTGGACTATGCAAGGGATGGTTTCCTAGGGTTGATAATGACGTTTAGGCTATGCAAAATGAGGATAGGTGATCAAGAAGACAAGTTGGTTGATGGACAATTTGATAGGGTTTGATAGTGAAAATGATGTTAGCGTTTGAAAAATGCAATATGAGGGGGATATACCACTAGGGTAAGTATCAAATGACATTTAGAAATATGATTATGCTAATGATAGCTCGGTATACATAAGGTTTTTTGAACTTAGGTGAAATCTTTACAAGGTATTAACCTAAGAGTTTAACATTATGACAATAGACTTTGGATCTTGATCAAAAAAATGACAAAAAAGGATAAGATCAAAATGACAAAGCCAAATCTACCTTGACATAGGTAGCAGTTGGAAAGTTGGGCTGAAACTAAGGCAATTCTAAGAGCTATGTTTTCCAGATTTTTTGTTGAAAAATGGGTCAAACTTTACTAGTGCCTCTATAGAGATGGAGAAAAGGCCCAATTGGTGAAGGGATTGAGAAGAAGAGGGATATGGAGATAAAAGGAAGAGATAAACAAAGATGGTGAGAATGAAATATATAACTAAGAGAAGGTAGAGAGGGAGATATAGGGATAGAGATAGATAAAGGGAGAGATGGAGAAGAAATATGGATATAGAGAAGAGGTGTATGTGGAGAACAAAATGGATAGGTGATGAGAGAAGTGAAAGGGGTAGACAGAGATGGAGGGATGAATATTAAAATGAGACACAAGTAAATAGTGTTTGTGTGTGTGTGGAAGAGGGAGAGAGCAGTGAGGGAGAGACACATTGAAGGAGATAATTCAAAATGAATGCTCAAAATGATGTGTAGGACATCCGAAATGATGGTTAAAGTAGTCAAGATGAGGGTTGGGTATGCAAAGATGCAAGATGGAAGATGCAAAGTGATAATTTTTGAGGTGAAATGCAAAGGATGCAAGCTTAAATGCTAATGATTGCAATGTGAATATGAGGGATACTAAAAAGGTGCTATATGAAGTCTATATGATGCAAGTATGAGGCTCAAACTATGAAGAATGCAAGTGGATGCTATGCAAGAGTGAAATTTGTGTTTTGCCAAGCACGTTTAGGAGCACAAGTTGCTATGTTTTCCAAGGTTTGAATGTATTGAACCAAAGTTTGTAATGTTTTGAAAATGTTTGATATTTTGACAAGGTTTTGCAAATTTTCAAGGTGTAAATTTGAATGTTGGTTTTTATCTTGATTATGTTTTACACACACGCAAGACACATTAAGACAAGAATAGCTATTGTTAAAAGTGAACAGTCACACCACAACCTAGGCTTTAGAACTGTATCCACTGAATTCCTACTTGAACCAAAGTTTAGCCGCGCTTATCCAGAGCGGACAACTTAGGACCTTGGCACCACAAGCTCCCACTTACAGTGCACTCACTTCTTGGGGCTACCAAGATCCGCTTCCCAAGGGGCATGACTTCCCAAGTGACTGTTGTCTCTACTAAGGACCACGAGAATATAGGATGTCTTCATGGGCTGTTGAGATAATGGGTGTTGCACACATTGCATAATATTGTTATATTGTTATGTAATGTTGTGCCTAGATGGACGCGCAACATGTAAAGATTCCCATAGAATATTCTTGATGAGTTGTATTGTAACATTGTGAAAATATTTCATGTAATTATTTAATATTGGGGAAAACAATTAAATGCCCAATATTAAATGTGGGGTCAGTGGGTTAGGTAGCACATGGTTTTAGCACATGGTTTATGTAATACCACTTAGAGGTTTTGTGGGACTTGCTACTATATAAGCAGCCACAAGGGTGGTTGTTGTAGAGTGAGAAAAAGAGAGTGACAAGGAGAAGACAAAAGGCAAGATTCGAGCGGGACAAGGCTTGATAGGTTAGCCAAGGGAGCATTTGTGAAGGTTGAAAGCATGGCATGGGATGTGTGGATTCATGCTTGTTCACATAGTTTGCTCGGTTGTGGCTATGGCCATGAAGGCTTCCATGGTTGTATGGCAATGGTATTTTTGCTGAATAATACATGGTGATGGATGCTTTTGGAGGCTGAGTTTTTCCCTCAATGAGGGTTTCCCAGGGTATATCTTGTGTCACAATTTTGTGGGTATGTTGTCTATTCTCTTGCATGTGGATTTTAATTTCATGATTATTTTAGATCTATTGTGGGTTATGTGGAAACGGTTATATTCTTTGTTGCCAAGTTTCCTTACAAGTGGTATCAGAGCTATGGTTTTATTATTGTAACCCTAGATTGAATCCATGGGAATGCATGAGAGGATAAAAGAAAGGGAAAGATATATGAATGATTTATTGCAGATCTAAGGGTTTTGGGTTTGCTGTTATGGTGGGATGTTAAAAGATTTGGGCATGCGAAATTGTTAGAGAAAAAGACTTTTTCAGATGTTTCATTTAAAATGAGGGTTTTGGGGGGTAGCTTGCATAAATGACCTCCTGGGTAAAAACAGATTTCACCATTGGATCCGGGTCAACATTTCCATAAAATTTGATATATAATATGCCCTAGTTTGGCCATGTTCAGAGAAAATGAAAGAGTTTTTCAGTTTCAGCTTGTGATGGCCATCAAATTTAATCCTGTCGAAATTTTCGTCACTGAAAAAAAATTAAAAATGAAAAATCGTACTGAAAATGGTAAAAAGACTGTCTTAGTAAAATGGCCATAACTTTCTCTCAAAATATAGGATTTCAGAGTTCTTACAGGCGTTGGAAAGCTAATTCAGCGCACTACAACATGGTGTAGGTTTGGTTCTATGATTTTGATATTTTTTTAGGTTTTGAGAGCCCTAAAGTCAGATGTTATTTAGTTTGAGCACGGATTGGGGCATAACTTGGGCATACAGAGTCAGATTTTGGACTTCGAGTAGTCAACGGAAAGCTCTTGGAGAACTCTACACATTGGTTCAGATTTGGTGTAGGTTTGGCATGATTTATTTGTTGATATATTGATCTGAACAGTTTATAGATATATTTTGACTATGGTAACATTGTGAGTTTATGGCATTGGAGATTTAAGTTTTGATGTCATTGTATACTCAGTTCATATTTCAGAATGGTCTCATGATGATATAGTTATCAGTGTTTGGATTTGGATATGTATGATAACTTGTCGGGTCTACAAGTTGTGCAGTGTTGTAAGCAGTCTATACTTACAGGTTGCATTTATAGCTTGGTTATGGGTTGTCTTTGCCCATTGATCTTTCATTATTGATGCATATTCAGATTGGTGGCTTGGATTTGGGTTTTCTATGCCCTAAGTCACATGATTTACTATTTTCTTCATGTAGAAGGGATGAGATGTTGTTACCAGGTGCAATCATGGTGGAAGGTTGTGGTTGACTATTTTATGCTGACAGGTTGGACATATTGAGAGCCAGATGCTCGGTTCATGGATGTGATCATGGTGTCATGGATTTTGGCATGACATGATTGGATATATAGGTACATCCTTGATGTTCATTAGCTTGGATTTTTGATATAGTTATGGTGGTATATCTTCTTGGTTGAGGATCATAGTTATTTGGTTTCTTTTGAGGAGCTCATGATGTGCACTTTGATTTCTTTGATGGTTTGATGCCTTGGTTGATTCTCATGGTTAGAGGATGGGTTTTCATCATGATGTCATGGATAGCTTGGATACATGATTTTAGTGGGAGCTTGTGACAGTGATGGGGTGACAGTGCAAGATTAGTTCCTGGTTTGGTTCATATCTTCTTGGTTTGGAGAAGATGGATTTTATGATGCCATTGGTGACTTGGTACCATGGTTGAGTGGGAGTTGTTGGCATTGATATATTTATTGAGTGTTTGCAGATGTCAGAGGTTTGTCTTAGATCCTGTTGCTGCAGAAGCATCTTTGACACTTGCATGGTGCACTTGTTATCTTCATGGTGTATAAAGATGGTTAGATCTTGAGGACTCATGGAGTTCTTGGTTATCTTCATGGTGTGTGGAGATGGTTCTTCCTGGTATGTGGAGATAGTTTTCTTCATGGTGTGTGGAGATGGTTGCATCTTGAGGACTTATAGGGTTCTTGGAAAAGGTGTGGTTTATGTTTTTATTTGGCATGTTATCCTTGGTGTGAGGATGGTTTCATTATTATGTCATGGTATGCTCTTGATACGTGTTTAGAGTTGTGATATGTTATGGTGTGTTCATATGGAGCATGTTATCTCTTTAGTTGAGATGGTAAGATCATGTTGTCATGTTTATGTTCCTGAGGCCATGGTTGGAACTTTGACATTGATCTTGGTTTAGTTTCTTGGTATTGAGTACACTGATCATAAGCTAGATACTTCATGATATTGCTATGTTGCATTTGGAGTTGGCATGAATTGATTGGTTACAGGTGCTCATGGATACTTGGAGACGGTGGTGATGTTGATTTCTCTTGGATTAGAGAAGTATTTGTTGGGATGTGATGATTTCAACAGGAAGTCTGAGGGGCAGTCACCTGATATGGACTTGAGAGGAGATTGTTCTTAGATGAGTCTTGGTTGGAGACTTGGGTATCTTGATGAATATTCTCATTTCCCACTCTTGGTCTACTCGGTGGTTTGCTACTTGAGAGGTATAGCCCATTATTTTCTCTCAGTTGCATTATATTTATGCTTATCTTTCATGGATATGGATCTTGAGCTATGGTACATGAGTTAGTTCTGGAGGGTTCATTTGAGAGATGGTTTAGCATTGGTTATCTCCATGTGCATATGTTGTTATGATGGTTGAATTTGGGAGATGGTTTTATATTGGTCATATTCCTTGGATTAGGAATGGTTATTCCTTGGTTTAGGAATGGTTTTATTGAGTTTGATCTTCTTATGAGAGTCTTACATCCATGATTAGTTATATGGTATGGTTTGAGTGTTGTTGAGGCTTCTTGTTGGGGTTTTATGGAGGAGATCATACTTGCAAATTTTACATCTAGAGGTGTGTGTAGAAGGACATGATACAGGTTATGATTTGCATGGTTTCTCTGGTCTTGGTTATCTTCCTAGATGTTCAGTTTTGCTTACATTTGATTTGAGATTGGTTGGAGATTGTGATAACTAGTTTGTGCTCATGCATGTCATGTGAGAGATGACATGGTTATTCCTTTATCTCTTTTCTCTATTGGTTGTGGTGAACTTGGGAGAGCATTGAAGACTTGTTATGAGAGTTGTTCTTGCAAGATATTAGTTTATGTATTGTGGATGTCCTTGATATTACATAGATTCACTTCTTTTAGATGTGTTGAGTAGATTGGTTATAGATTTGACATTATCTTTTGCAGTGGGAGCTTCTTGGTATATATGTGGTAGGTATTTCTCTTGAGGCTTGTGATTGCAGGTTATAGATTGGATATGTTGGTGATATGAGATTCACTTCTTATACCTTTGAGGTATGGATAGTTGGATGGGTTTGGCACTTGCTGTGGGTACTATTTCAGCTATGGATATTTTGACAACTACGGATACATGTGATTACCTTTGGATCAGGTTTTTTGTGCTTGGAATTTTCAGTTGGTACAGGATTTTATGATCTTCTAATGCGACAGGTTGGGTGGCTTTCTCTTTGGATGGCTTCTATGTATGTCCAGTGGGAGTGGCATAATAGGAGGTGAGATCATTCATGTTTGAGATGCTGGATACTTTCATTTTGTTGCGGGTACCAGGATGGAGCACTTGGTGTATTTTGATCCATGATGGTGAATGTGTTGGGAGGGATTGTTCCCTTGTTCATTTATGTGGCTACGGATTGACCCTATGCAATGTATACAACAAGTGGGAGATTGTTGAGATAATGGGTGTTGCACACATTGCATAATATTGTTATATTGTTATGTAATATTGTGCCTAGATAGACGTGCAACATGTAAAGATTCCCATGGAATATTCTTGATGAGTTGTATTGTAACATTGTGAAAATATTTCATGTAATTATTTAATATTGGGGAAAACAATTAAATGCCCAATATTAAATGTGGGGTCAGTGGGTTAGGTAGCACATGGTTTTAGCACATGGTTTATGTAATACCACTTAGTGGTTTTGTGGGACTTGCTACTATATAAGCAGCCACAAGGGTAGTTGTTGTAGAGTGAGAAAAAGAGAGTGACAAAGAGAAGACAAAAGGCAAGAGTCGAGCGGGACAAGGCTTGACAGGTTAGCCAAGGGAGCATTTGTGAAGGTTGAAAGCATGGCATGGGATGTGTGGATTCATGCTTGTTCACATAGTTTGCTCGGTTGTGGCTATGGCCATGAAGGCTTCCATGGTTGTATGGCAATGGTATTTTTGCTGAATAATACATGGTGATAGATGCTTTTGGAGGCTGGGTTTTTCCCTCAATGAGGGTTTCCCAAGGTATATCTTGTGTCACAATTTTGTGGGTATGTTATCTATTCTCTTGCATGTGGATTTTAATTTCGTGATTATTTTAGATCTATTGTGGGTTATGTGGAAATGATTATATTCTTTGTTGCCAAGTTTCCTTACACGGGCATGGGTGACCCCTTGAGCCAGTGGACAGAAAGGATTTTGGCAACTAAAACATGGTTTTTAGTAAGGGCATTCCATTCAGCAAGTGAGTGATAAACTTCCTCAGAAGGTCTCCCAGCCTCGAGAACCGAGGTTTGACGCACCACAAGGACACTGGAGGAGAGCTATCACTTAGCAATACTGCCCCTGAGAACCGAGGTTTGATGCACCACAAGGATACTGGAGGAGAGCTATCACTTAGCAATACCGCCAACACGGCTTTCACCGTAATCAAGTTTTATATAGCGGCTAGAACGTTGACCTAGCTTTTGGCCTATTACTGCTCTAAGGTTGTCCCTTGGCATACCCAATATCGAGTATCTTGGTCCAAGGCAGGCCTCCTATAGAAGTTACATGGATTTCTCTTACACCTAAGATCCACGAATGGCGAGGGGAGAGGATATGTCCAATGTAACTCCTAGGGATTTAAACATTGTAAATACGCTAGACAAAAAATAAAGAGTTCATTTTAAGAACCAAAGGAAGTGTTATTTAATTTAATAAATCCACACACATGGTTTTGACAAACACATAATGGTCTTCGACAACGTCCTACAAAGAAAACATTACTAGTTTGTTATGATCATGTCTTCATCCCACAATTGCCACATGCTGCAAGGAGACCATTAGTAACACAAAATCATCTAATCTATGTTCTAGAAGGAAATGAAAACCTTAGATTATTTCTTTATAGAAATTGAGAATTCATAAAGAGTTATGACACTTATTTTTATCGAATGAATTTGATTTGAAAATAAAATTAAATAATTTTTATTAATTCAAGTTATAAATTAAAAAATTTAATTAAATGTGAATGAAGATAAGAAATATTGATGAAAGCATGAATGAAGATAGGAAGAATATTAATTTGCAAATATTGAGAAATCCCTCACCTGCCTTTGATTTATCTGTGGACAAAATTCGTGGCAAAACAGGCCTGCAATGCACTATCAATTTGATACTAAATATGGAGATTGATGGCACAAAATGACGTCTATAATGAAAATTTGCAATCAATGATTGAAACGTGAGACATGGTGGTTTATGTTTCGCGGATAGAATGATGTTTCATGCATGTAGGCGCAGGGCCCATTTTTGATAATTTTTTGGCTTTTTCAATTGTTTGCATGAACACGAAATTTTTAGCTATGTTCGCGCGAACATAGCTAGATATTTTTTTGGCCACCGTGAAAGTGCAATGAACATGTTCGCCTGAACATGTGTTCGTGCAAACATGCATAATATTTTCGCTCGAACACAGTGTTCGAGCGAACACTCAAAATTAGGAAAATTTGAACTCATTTTTCATAATTTTTTAAATTTTTTGCTCTTTTGACTCCCATAATTGCAGGAGAATGATCTCCTACTGTAAAATAAAAAATGTCAAAATGTGCTGCTCGAAGCAAGCTTTCCAACGACTATAATTTTAATACATATTTTAGTCATTAAGACTTTCAAATATGAGTTTAACTCATTATAGGTTCATTACCGGTTCATTACCAATTGAACATCAACCGACTTCGACACTTCAGGAAAATTAGTAAATCAGGTCAAATTTTTTTTGAAAAATATTTAGGCACTAGCTTATTGAGATACCTTACTATTCAAAAAAAAAAAATTAGGTTTATGATAAATTGACTTCAAATTATCTATGTCAAACAGAACGTATGTCTAAATTACGATTCATGTCACTTCAAAACTTCATAAAATATACAATATTCAACAAAAATAAATCAAACCAAATTCAAACACTAGATATTGATGTTACAAATCCAACGCCGAAAGAATTACTTCATTATCATTTCTAAAAAAAAAGTTATGTGTGTCAAACAGATTGTCACTCTTTAAAATATTGAATTTTATTATGTACCACTTTTCAGAGGAGATAGAAAAAATTGACATAAATATATATATATTTTTAGATTAAAAAATATAGTTAAAAAGTAGGAACAAAGTATTCAAAATCACTAGTTTATGTCATCTTGAAATTATTTATAGTTTTGGAGATATAGTCACTTGAACGCGACGTTTGTTGCAAAAATATTGATTTCAATGTCAAAATTGGTCAAAAAGTGGAACCCATTATTGTGGGATCACCCTTAATTAATGTAGGTGCAACATTTCAATGTGGTATGAATTTGGCTTTTGGTAATTTGAAAGATAGAATCATTGTCATATACCTTGATAATTTGATAGTCTTTTCCAAGAAGAGAAAAGATCAAATCAAAAATCTAGAAAGTGTGCTAAAAAGGTGTAGAGATCATGGTGTCTCAGTGAATCCAAAGAAATCAATATTTTGTGTGATAGAAGGTAAATTACTTGGTCATATTGTATCTCAAGAAGGAGTGAAGATTGATCTAAACAGGGTTAAAGTCATTCAACAAGTACATTTTCCATTGATAAAAACTGGAGTAAAATCAGATTATTGGTTAGCATGTTGTGTAAGAGGTAAACAAAGTTTTGCACAATTGATTACAAATGATGATGGATTCACATATCCTATTGGTTCAATTGTTGTTGCTAGAACATGGTTGAGGACATAAATGCTTAGAAGGAATGGAATTCTCACATTCAAAGACTATCAAAAGCACAAAATAATTCTCATAAATTCACATCTTATTATAAAAACAAATGTGAACTTGTTGAAGCATCAAGGAATACCAAAAGTAAAAGAAATTTTTACTATTACTAATGCTGATCATGAATCCCTATTGGAGACCATAAAGTAGAGAGAGGAACCTAGAAACACTCTACTAGGTATATTTAATTCTTATGTTCTTTTGTTCATAATGATTCAGTGAACCAATGATTATCTTGTTGAATACTATTATTTATTGATATTTTTTATGATATTGGAATGTAGGTACATCATGAAGAGTAGCCATGCATGAAGATAAAAACTAAATAAGGAGCAGAATGAAGAAAAAACTATTTTATTTTTTATACTACGATTTTTGACACTATGATTTTTGGTATTTTTCTATTGATGTAATAATGATGAAACATTTGAGATATTGTAAATGTAAATTTTTTGATTTAATGTAAGCAACAAGGATGTTTTTACTTAATGTAATGAATGTGGACGGACCTAAAAAATGATTTTTTACTTAATAATAACACCAAAATTGCATTGTGCCCAATGCCAAAAAATGGAGGGCTATCAATGAAACATGAACCCTAGTGACACCCTTGTTATGGCTGTAGAGAGCCTCTAACATTTGTGGCTACCCCACACCAAAGAGTCTCAAAGATGCTCTAAGTGCATTTGGAGGTCGATCTTCTAAGGGTCATAACTCAGAGCTTGTGAGGCATATTGGTGAACATTGAATGCTATAGGATGGTCATGTTGAGGTCTAAAATAACCTATCTCATTTCAAAGGGATAATATTCTATTTATATTCAGCACAACAATCTCACTCGATCCCAAAACTTGTAGCGTGCCTCAATTCATTGGTGCATCACTACATAACTTTGAAACTACTAATCTTGGCATCAAATTGTCAATGCCATTAGCTCTGGAAGGGTGGGTGAACCCTAGTGACACCCTTTTTTTGGCCACAAAGAGCCTACAATGTTCACAACCACCCTGTACCAAAGAGTCTCAAAGATGCTCTAAGTGTGTTTAGAGGTCGATCTTTCAAGGTGATAGCCCTTAATTTCACTGGGCCAAAAGTGTGAAATTTATTGTGAAAATACTTTGAAATGTGTTGTCTTGTTAGGGTTCATTCTTAACATTTTATCAATTTTCTAGGAAATAACCCTAACCTGGTCAATTTTCGCCCTGGCCTAGTTTGAAAATCTTGCCCTAATTGGATAGTCTGATATCCTAAGAATTATGTCTTTACCCTATCATGGAAAGAATTTCTCAAAATCCACAATCAATTTTCACCTTTACCAGGTTTTTTTTTTAAAGTGGGACATTGTATGTCATTTTCAAAATTTTCATCATGTGATATGATCTTATGATTAGGTTTTTTGATGTCTAATCGTGAGCTTAAGATTTTCCTCTCCTGATGTTATGAAGTATAGGCTAGTAGAGGATCATAAGGGTAAAGTGTGGAGTCTCCTAATTTGAAGATAGCCTATATGGTCATAACATCGCGGCTATTTAAAATGGAGTTTCCAATATTATGATCACTCTTTTGTTGTGTCATCTTAAGTGTCTCACAAGAAGAGTTTGAAGTTAAGTTATAAGAAGTTATGACAAGCAAGTAATCATGGGATTGTAAAGGCAAAAAGGAAGACCTTTGAACATACAAGAAGAAAAGGATTGTAAGATTGCAAGGATATAAAAGTGAAAATTTTATGGAGAGTTTCAATCTTATGGTAAATGGAGATCACATAATCATAAAGTCTTTTCAAGGAGACCTCCAAAGATACAAAAAGCTATGATCATAAGATCACAGGAGAAGATTATGAGGTTTTCGATGACATGATAAGGAAGTGATCATAAGATCATAGGGAAAGAAATGTTAAGTGATCCAATAATGAAAAGTAAGGCCAAGTGCATGAGCATAAGATTTTGAGACGTGGCAATTGATATCTTACGATGCTATGAAGAATAGGAGATCGTATGATTGAGAGGGAAAATCATGAGCTTTAAGAAGTTATTAAGAAATGATAGATCATAAGATTGTAAACATAAAGGTTAAGGTTTCTAAGGCTATGATGAAGAAAGGATAATTGCTAGCATGTGGTCATAAGTCAGAGGCAATAGTTGAAGGTAACTTCTGAAGTTATGAAGTCAGTTAAGTAACTATGATAGAGAGATCATAAGGTAAGAAACGTTGTACACCAAACTATGTTTGTGAGATCGTAAGGTTTTATGAGGTAACTTATAAAGTTATGAAAAGGCATGGTTAACTATGATCATAAGATTGTAAATAAAATGAAGGCAAGATAAGATGTTATGAAAAGGCTTTATTAGCTATTCAGTATAAGTTCATGGCTATAGATGGTGACTTTTTTTTAGTGTTCCAATCTTACAATGTGCTATGGCTCATAAGATCACATGAAGCTTGAAGGGCCTCTCCAAAGACATGATATATGGTATATTGTAAGATCATAAAAATCACTTTCCAAGCTTACAAGGATGTGATAAGGGTTTGATTTCTAGATAATCATAAGATCATAAAGCTAATTTTCCCTTCCTAAGATGAGATGAAGGGATTACATTTCAAAGTTGATTGTGAGATCGCAAACCCTAAGTTTGACATGAAAAAGTGATTTTTTCCTTTCTAAGCTGGAAAATGACAAAAAGTCCCTTGCCAATGAAGTTTGAGTAAAGTACAGGAAGTTTTGAGCTAGATAGTTATGTGGACACTCCATATGAGGTGACATAGAATGCTAAATTTAAAGCTCGAGCATGCATGATATCAATGCACAAAGAAGGGTGATGAAGTACGCACAACATAAAAATATTCTCTAAACCATTAATAGGTTATCGTTTGTAGAGAGATGATATTTCTAGTAGTTGTAGAGCTTTCAATGTAAAGGTTTTTTGTTTTCAATACTAATTACAAATTTTCCTAGTGTTTCAATTTATAGTCAAGATGTATAGTCAAGATGTTTGACAAAGAGGTCAAAGAGATTCAAGCTTTAGATATGGAAGTTGTAGAGATCTCTACTTCAAAAGGACTAAAGAGGCAGAAGAAACCAAACTGGTCTATAGAAGAATGGATCAAGTTATTCCCTAAATCCTCCAATGCCATTTCTACAAATGACCATGATTTCAAAGACCTCTATGCATTCTTTAGAGATGTCATTTTCCTTGGAGTCAATGGTTATGAACTATTCAGATACATCTACCACAACTAAATATATAAGATTCCTATTTGCACCTCATGGAAGAAGAATATGGAAAATCTCATCTTTCGAAAAGTATTTATGGACATTGATTTGCTAAAGGCCCTTATTAAATCATATAATTCAGCTACCAAATCATTCCATAGATGTGATAGGACCATTCTGTGTATATTGGACCATGCTTCTTTCATTGAAGCCTTTGGACTAGAAGGTGCAATGAGTGACCCAGTGGGTTTAATTGACCTTCAAGAAAAATTTAAAAGGAATACCAAGGCTTACGCATGAAATTCTATTCTACAACATATCCCAATGGACCTCAAGTAGGTGGGTGATTACCCTAAGAAAGTGGATAAGGAAGATGGTTACTAACCATGCTAAGATCATGGCACACATGTTAGAGGGGCCAATAGGAGAAGAGGAAAGGGTAAATCCTGATAGTCGAAAGCCTAATGTAACCCTAGAAATTGAAGAGGATGGGCCTTCTAAGGCATCATGGGTTACCAAGTGTAACAAAAGGAAAAAGATAGTCCACATGCCAGAAAGGGTGAAGAAGAGGACATTACAACTAATGCCTAGAAAGAATCATTATTTAGCTGCTCTCAAGAAAAATTATATACAGGATAGAATAAACATAGTAGAGAATTCCCTAACTAATCTAGAACTAGTAGTAGTAAGACTGGATGACAAGATCATCCAAGCTCAATAGTTCATTGAAGATGATGAATTCATTAAATCATTTGAGTTCAAGAGATTCCTCTACAAGATTAAGCAGAGTGAACTAGTACTAAAGATGAAACCAAGGAAGTTAGATGAGGAGAAGCAATAATTGATTGATAAGTTTCATGCTTATGATCCTGAAAGTAAAGTGATGACTCTTGAGGAGGCTAGAGATTTAGTACAAAGGAGTGGAATGCTTATGGTGCCTAGCTAGGATTTGGAACAAGCATTTATGCTTGACCAGATCAAAATCTAAGAGTATGCAATATCATATGAAGCATATGGTGTTGGTGGGCTACAAAGGGGATCAAGTTTCAACATTGATTCCAAATCTTTGGCAACGTGGTGCATGGCTCCTACAACAAATAAGCCCAAGTTGATGGATGTGCAGAGCACATATAAGGCAAACATGATAGTATGGAGTTTACAAGGTCACCTCAGGTACATAAATCTCCAAGGCCATGAAAGACTTCTCATTCATGAATGAGGATAAGGTAGAGGAGATAGAGACTAGAATGGCTAAAGCATTCCATGACTATATAGATGTTAGGAAGTTATATGAAGATTGACTCAGAAAAATCTATGTCTACAAATAGAGGATAGAAGAGCTGGAGGCTGAAGTTCATAGGCTAGAAGTTGAAGTTGCATCTTTTAGAGAGAAACTATCTAATGCAGAGAAACTTGCTAGTGCAGATCAGAATTTTAACAAAAAATTCTAGAACAACTAGCTAGAATCATAGCAAACACAACTACTCAAATAGAGGAGTTGGAGGTAGAGGATATAGAACCAAGGAGAATGAGCATAGATGCTCCATTTACATAGTAGGATGGTGAGGTAAGAACAACTTTCCTTAAAAGTATGATAGACCATAGAGTGGAGACTCTAAAAAAATTCCCAATAGGCCCATGCTTTATTTATTCCTTTACAAGATGTTGAGCATGTTTGCAATGAAGAACTTGCATGGCTATCACCCACTTTTAATCTAAGGAGCCATTCACTCAATTTTTGGAGAGGTTAACTATGTTGATGGCTAAGAAGCCATATTTTCTTGATAAAATCATTATATTAAAGGAGGGCTTGGAGATAGTAAAAGAATTAATAGGCTTCTTTACTAGTAAGTTGGAAAGTATACAAGGGAAGATAAAAGTCTTATTATAGGGGATTGAGCCCTGTGTTCCACCTATTTTGGATACTTATAGCATGTTGAGAGTCTGGTAGGAGAGGTCTAATTCTTTCAATGCAATGTTAACCCAGGAAAGGATAACATCAATTTTTGAAGATAGTAGTGATATTCCTTTTAATAACCTAATTGATTGTTTATTTAAGGTTGAAATAGACTTAAATAAGTTTTCAATAGAATCAAGAGCTATAATAGATGCCAGGTGGATTAAAACCACAAAGGAATTGGATGAGGTTAAGACAACTAAGTGGCCCATGAAAAGGGAAATATATGTTTGGGAGATGGTTGGAGAAATTAAGGCTCTGTTGGTAGGAGGTAGTTGAGAATTTATGTGATTAAAGGCATCAAGAGATTTGGATAAGATTAAATATGTTGAGCAATACATTAATCAAGTAAATTTCTCATAGATGCATATATTAATTTTTTTTTGAAGCATTTAAGGAAGTTTGAGATAGTAGAAGACAAAAGGGATTAAAGTGAAAATGCCTATTGTAAATGTCACCTGCTAATTGTTCAACTACCTTTCTATTTTGGTTTGAACGCAGAAGAATGTTTTAATTATAAATTTATAGGCATGTGTTGCCTTTTTTCTTTCCATTAGGGTTTTGACACATATCCTCCCATCTTAAGCTTGTTACAATCCTTCTATATAAGGATTTCCAAGATGTGGAGTAGAGGTCCGAAGCCTATAGAATCTTTGGTTTTTTATGTTATTCACAGTCAGTCCAAGTTTTTTTTTAATTATATGAATGTATTTAGTCTTGCAAATCTAAGAATACAATGAACATTGAGTGATTAAGATTGTCAAGTTCTAAGTTATATTTTTAGTTTATATCAATACTATATTTATCTTCAAAGGAAATTAATACGAAAAGGAAGTTTTGCATATACATGTCTCTGAGTTTTGTCTCCATTCTTATGTATCTATGATCTTGGGATTGAAATGACCAAAGTTCTTTCATTTTAATGCAACTTGGATGAGTTGTATATCTTTTATTGATTGTTTTTAATTCAAAGAGTTATGTAAGTGCTTTCAATAAAGTATAGGGTTTCTAGATATATGGGAGGGATATCATAAGAATGAAATTCAGAGTTAACTATTCAAAAATTTAATTGGAAGTCAATTAAATAGGTCTAAAGTTACTAGTTTTGACTCTGTATAACAATGGATAAGACACTGATCAATTAATTTAGTTGCAAGATGATATGTTAATATGGTTGCACAAGGCATATATCAATCAAAAGTTAATTTTCTATTTATGTAATTAAGAACTAAAATTGTTGGTCAACACTTAGTTGTTGTAGCTTTCCTTATGGTTATAACTAGCTATTGTAATCAAAGAGTTTATTGCAAATCTAAGAAGAATATTGACTATTATCTTCTATAGGGGATAAATCTGAAAGAAGAAGTATTAGTGAGTAAGTATATGAAGAATATATCAAAATAACCAATCATAATCAAATCCTTGAGGTGCACCCGCCTTGGCCCTACAGAGCCTAAAGTGTAGAGAGTCTTTGTACTCTATTGAATTTTGTTTAGAGATGAGATTAATCCTACTGAGTATGGTATTTACCTAGTCCTTAGACTCATTTTGATCTGCATCATCCTAGTATTGGGTTAAGAGCAACCTAGTTGTCTAAAAAACACCAACATGAGGGTCATAACTCAAAGCTCATGGGAGCTATCAGTGAAACATCAAATGCTATAGGATGATCATGTCAAGGTATACAATAAAATATTTCATTTTAGAGAGATCACATTCTATTTGGATTCAACAAAGTGATCTCACTTGATGCCAAAACTTGCAGTGTGCCTCAATTCATTGGTGCATCACTACATAACTTTGAAACCTCTGGTCTTAGCATTGAATCGTTAGTGCCATTAGCTCTAGATAGTCAAGTGAACCCTAGTGACAACCATCTTCTGGCTATGGAGAGCCTGCAATGTTCATGGCCACCCTGTACCAAAGAGTCTTGAAGATGCTCTAAGTGTGTTTGGAGGTTGATCTTCCAAGGGTCATAACTCAAAGCTCATGGGGGCTATTAGTAAAACATTGAATGCTACAAGACAATATGTTGAGGTATACAATAACCTATCTAATGTTAGAGAAATCACATTTTGTTTGGATTTGGCACAATTATCTCAATCAATGCCAAAACTTTTAGAGTGCCTTAATTCATTGGTGCATCACTGTGTAACTTAGAAACCACTGATCTTGGCATTGAATCATCAGTAACATTAGCTTTGTATGGGTGGGTGAACCCTATTGACACCCTTGTTCCATCCGAAGATAGCCTACAACGTTCATGACCACCCTATACCAAAGGGTCTCAAATATGCTCTAAGTGAGTTCAGAGGTCAACCTTTTGAGGGTCATAACTTGGAGCTCATGGGGGATATTGGTGAAATGTTGAATTCTACAAGATGGTCATGTCAAGGTCTACAATAGCCTATCTTTTTTTGGAGAGATCACATTCTATTTGGATTCGGTATAGTGATCTGGCTCAATGCCAAAAATTGCAGTGTCCCTTAGTTCATTTGGTGCATCATTGTGTAATTTTGAAACCGTTGATCTTGGCATCAAATCATCAGTGCCATTAGCTCTGAATGGGCAGTTGAACACTAGTGACACCTTTGTTTTTATTACAAAGAGCCTACAACATTCACGACCACCCCTTACCAAAGAGTCTCAAAGATGCTCTAAGTTTATTTGAAGGTCAATCTTCTGAGGGTTGTAACCCAAAGCTTGTAGGGACTATCAGTGAAGCCTAAAATGCTACAAGATGGTCATGTTGAAGTCTACAATAACCTAGTGACACCCTTATTTTGACCATAGACTCCCTATAATATTTACTACCATCACATACTGAAATGTCTCGTAAGACCAAAGATGGGCTTCTCAGACCAAATTGGCCATGGATTTGGCTAATTGTAGACATCTTAAGGGATTGAAGAGATAATTTCAAATTAAACATATATGATATAATTTCAAATTAAATATTGCATCAAATTTTGATAATAAAGGTTGTTAAAATGTTCTTCACAAATCATTGAATTTGAATTGAATATAACAAACATGATCAAAATGAATGATATTCCATAAACATGAACAATACACATGATCCATGATAAATTAAATAATACTATACTAAAATAATATCTATATCCTTGTGCACAAAATTGAAAAAAATATATATCAAAATACATGTATCCATAGATAAATTATGCAAATATATATCAAAGTTCATATATCCATAGACGAATTACACAAATATATATCAAAATACATAGATCCATATACAAAATGTGGCTGATCATACCATTGAAATGTATATAATATCAATGTTTCTATATAAAATGTGGCATATTCCATCTCAAAATGACTCATGATGCATCATATGACAACTATACTATCCTATGATGCTGGTGGATCATCAAAATATAGCCTCTTCACTAAACTAAGTGGATCAGATGCCTCCTACATAAACAAAAAAGGAAAACCAAAAGTTAGAATACTAAATTTATATGATTTTATGTATCTAAAATTGAATTACTCAAATACATAATGAATATTTATAGTTTTAAACTTTCATCATAAATAGGTCTCTCATCAACCTCTTGCAACGATCAAGAGTCCTCTCATATGTCCTCGACAATGCTTGAACCTTGTTGATTATGGCATGTATATGTTCAAGTATGGTTGTCATATGGATCTACAACTTAAAATATAACATTATAATTCATAGCATACTAAATTTATAACATATAATCAAGAATTCAAACTAAAACTTAACTCTGTTGACTCCTCTAGATATAATGGTTGCATGAGAAAAGATACAAAACTTTGACGTCCAACCTCCTGCGCACCAGGTGTTTCCTATCAGATACAAAAGCCTAGTTGTCAATATCATGGAAATAAATTTTGAATTTATTTATGAAAATAAGGAAAATAAAAAATAAATGATACTTTTACATACAATGGGGCTCTCACTAGGAATGGAAATGCCAAAGGGTTTGCAATGTCGAACCTTCTTGGACTCATCACCAATAGCCATGCCTTGTACAATAAAGAATGTAATTAAATTTTATTACCACAAAATTTTTACAAGAATGCATCAATATTTAATCATGTTAAAAGCACCTAATTACCTTTACCTTGTCAATGGGTTGTGCCTCACCCCCCGCACTCTGCCCCCCACTGACAGGTGATACCTGCAAGAGAAAATAAAGATTAGAAACCATATATGTTCCAATATCAAATAGAAAAATAGTGAGAACACAACAGAATGTACCATATATATATCAAGGCCAAATGAAATAGTTGAGAGTGTGACATCATCAACCTGTCTGAGCTCCTCCTCAGTCATCAACTAAACATGAATGGAGATCACATACATGTATAAGTTAGTATGGGTTAAATTTACTCTATTATAAAGATTAACTTTAAATCACATATACCATAACAAAAAAAAGTATACATGTACCAACATAGAAGGATCCCATGGCTCTGCATGCCTCTCCCCTCTCACATTAAGGTGTGCAATCTCTCTAGGTGCATCTGGTGTATCATCCTCCTCAAATAGAAATTGATACTCAGAAAGGTCACCTATGGGACCTAGACAAATATTCTTCAATTTTATTCAAGTATGGGGCACAAAAACATGTGATGATCTTGCTAATGATGAACTCAAGCTAGCATCATCAACATAGGGAGGGATTGACCTAGCCTGGGATATCAATAGACTACTCAATCTATGGATGGCTCTAATAGTTTGAGAGCTAGCCTCTACAATGATATCATGATGCTCCACTGGAGGAGGGAGGGAGACATTAGTAGGGGGAACAAAAGTTCCATCTTTCTTCCTTTGGGAAAATGGTCTACCCTAAGGAGCTCCTCCTCCTACACCCATGTTGGGCCTCATGCTCTAGTAGTTCACCTTGAGGCCAAACACAAATTCAGCATATAGTTTTCTAATGAAATAGAATGGCACCTCTAAATTTTTGTGTGTAGGTTTGTCAAAAACCATCCACCAATGATCCCAAAAGTTCAAACACATACCCTCATTTTTGCACCATTTAATTGATAATTTGGGCTTTTATGGTCTACTATTTTACTAGTTTTTGGGTTTGCAAAAAGGTTAACCATATCATCTTTAGCTATGTTTAGGGCCACAACCTCATCATAGTCTAACCCATCATCAAACATGGCATGCATTTTCTCACGCCATTGAAGAGTAGCATTTTTTTCATTGACCATGTTTGAATATTATCCACTATGGTATTTAACGTGGATAACATGGGAGCCAATGTAGGTATAGTGTTATATGTGGTTACCAAACCCCTTAGTTTGAGAAGATTTTCTTGTATCAAATATTCAATTCGAGGAGGGTTTTGAGGGGGCAGTGAATCATTTGGTGGATGGTTTTGAGGGGGTACTGTATCATTTGGTTGAGGGTTTTGAGGAACATTTTTTCATGGCTCAATGTCATCAATATCATTTGCGTCACCCTACCTATTAAATTTCAAAAAAACATTCAAGTTTTTAATTAAAATGAAACATATCAACAATTTATATTAAAAAAAAACCCAATTTTCAACAATTTCTATTTTTAAAAACCTAATTTTAAATTAAATTCATTAAAAATCATTGAAAAGTAAAAAAAAAAAAATTACCTCAATCATATACCCATTCTTAGATTTGATACCCGAAATAGAAGCAAAAAATACTACGGCCACAAATGATCTTTTTTGCTCTTGGTTCTTTTTTTAAATCCTAGTCATAGGTTCTCAAGTATCCGATCTCATATTGGATACTCAATAAGGTTTGGCCCAACCTTTTTGCCTTGGTATTAGGATGGGTAGAAAAATGTCAAAGTGGATTTTGAAATTCTTTTAGACATTTTAAAACTCCACTTTTTTCACATCACCACTTTTTGGCACACCATGATCCTACACATACCATAGATTTCATTCTAATAGAAATATTTAAATTTTTATATTAAGAAAAGTATTTTAAAATTTTATTTATTAATCTTATGACCATCAGTTATATACTAAAAATCTAAGATTAGCTTAGCATATTCTAACCATTGTCACTATGTTAGCCAATTATAAAAGCCTAGCTCCACATTAGATCTTTGCATAAATAATTTATTTTGTGTTTCAAGTTTCAAGTTAACCTCACTAACACATTCCCTAATGTATTCAAGACATGATATTAGAAAAAAAAAAATCAAATCAAGTCTAAGGTATACCTGGCTTGTTAAGTCAATAGGCTTATTCCTAAGAGCATGTCAACCATAATGTTTTGATAATTTGATAGTTTTGGACACCTAAGAAAATAAAAATCTTGCCAAAAAATAATGAAGAGTGAGCACTAAAGGCAGAGAGAAATACAAAATAGACAGAAATTAAACTAATCTTATTGCTTTGCCTTTTTTTTTACATTACATAAAACCTCTATTTATAGAGGTTTGAGAACTCTTTGGAATATAAAATATGCTTATTACATATCTAAAATTAGGTAGTAAATATTAAATATTGGGCAGCCAACAGAAATGGGTGGTTGATGGTGGACAATTGGCTACAACTTGTAGCTAACACATTATGGGTTGCAAATGATAGGTTGTTGATATTGAAAATTAAATACCACCAACACTCCCCCTCAATTTCTGCCATTAACAAATTTTACATCTATAATGCCCATTATCTCTCATAGATATTCAAAGTTACTTTTTTGGTAATTCCTTAGTGAAAATATCTACCAGTTGATGTTCAGATTTGCAAAATTTAAGGTATATTTCTCCATTATTTCACAATTCCCTAATGAAGAAGTACTTTGTGTCAATATGTTTGCTTCTTTTATGAAATACATGATTCTTGGATAATGAAATTGCATATTTGTTATCACAAAGGATTAGTGGTGGTTCTTCTTGATTATGTTGCATATCTAATGTCAAAAATAGTATATGGGAAACAAGATACTGGGGGGGCGGGGTGGGGGTTGGTGGTGAATCAGGATCTTAAACTTTTGACTTCAAAACCAATTTCATAAATTCATACCCAATTCATCTCATATAATAGATCTACCATTAAACTATAATGCTGAAACATAAATAAAATACATCACATCCATAAAGGTTTCAACATATAACACAATGATTTGGTTACCTAGAAACACTTCAAGATGAAGGTAAAATTGGGGTGGGGATGAAACCCACAAATCTTTACTATTGCAATAATAAAGTCAACCTATTACAGTTAAAATGTTTGATCATAAGATATGATCTACCCTATGAGGGGTATGCCCTATTAAAAGCTTAAGAGACTTTTAGGTCTCACCTTTTTAAAGAATTTTACATTCACAATGAAGTAAGGACTCTGTTAGGAGGTTTATATAGGTCTGTTAAAACCATGTTGTTAAGACATTTACCCTATCTCAATTAACAATAATCGATTCACTACCTAACCCTCAATTTTCTCTACAAGATGATCTTGGGTCTCCTCTTTGTTGTATCTCTGATCTAATCTCCTAACTTGATAACTCTATTTAGTCATTCGCTACTCTCATTGCTCTCTCTCTTTGATCTACTCTCAAAACTTCCTCTTCACTCCTTCACATACACATACACACATGCACATCTTATCTTCCATTCACACACATAAGGATACTCATCCTTCTCTCTGCATTTGATTCTAGGGTTAGAATCCTCCTTAAATAGATGTTTTGTGAAGGTTCTAGATCTTGATTGATGACTTATACTTTATCATCTTTTGTCATTTTTATCCCATTTTTTGATTGGTTGAATTGCATGACTTGGGATCATTACCTTCTAAAATGACACATGATCAAATTCTTAGTTGACTCTATAAATATTAAATGTTATGTAAAAGTCAACCAAAATAGTGTACATTTGTGTTTGTACCATTACAAACTTATCTATCAAAATTGAGCTACTCGACACTTGAATGCTCTAATGCTCGATCATGTATACTTGTCCATGTTGTGACTCAGCTGCTATATTCCTATTTTCTCTACACTTAATAAATTTTCAATGTTCTTGGTCACTACTGTATTTCTTGGTGTGTAGATATGATTGGTCGCTACCAAATACTCAAAAATCACTATCCTTCTCAGTATAGGCTTTGTATACTCAACCTTTACTAGATAACTCAGTCACAGTGATGACCTTGTAATATTTCCTAGTAAATGGCTAACTATTTGGACACTAACCCACAACATAGGCTTAGAGATCAAAAATATAAGAGAGATTGACACATCCATACTACTTGACATGCTATGGAAGTGGCAGCTACATATTATGTTTCAACTAATGAGATCATCACTACAAGATGCCTCTTTGACACCCAAGACACAAATCTTGATCCAAAGTGAAAGATATACCCAAAAAATTTCTTCCTATCATCAATTTTACCTACAAAATCACTATCAATATAACCAATGAAACCAAAATGTTAGCTTTGGAGTATAGGATTCCATATCCTGTTTTTCTTGCAACATGTCTCAATACCTTTTTTCCAACTTGCTAGTGATAATTTTGAGGTGACTCAATGAACCTTGAGATTAAACTTACACCATACATGATATATGGCCTCATAGTTTTCATATACATTAAACTTCCAACAAGACTTTTAAACATAGTTGGATAAACATTTGAGTCATTCTCCTTATTGTTAAGTGTTGTTCCTACTACAACTATAGTTGATACTGCATTACAATTTATCATTTTAAATCTTTTCAAAACATCCTTTATATACTTGGATTGACAAATGAAGATACATTTCTCGCATGGAATAAATTCAATACCTAAGAAGTATCTCATCAACCCCAAATCTATCATTTCAAATTCCTTAATCATTTCAAACTTGAACATGTCTATTGATAGATTTTCGTTGAATATCAAGTCATGAACATACAAACACACAATCAAAATCTAACCTTGTTTATTAGTCCTTACATACAATTTGGGTTCATTTTTAATTATATTGAATTGATTACTTATCATGTATGAGCCAATCCTCTTATACCAAGCTCTAGGTTCTTGTTTCAAACCAAAAAGAGCCTTGTTTAATTTATTTTCATGCCCACAAACCTTATAACCAAGTGGTTGTAACCTAAAATTCTTCATCAAGAAAACCATTCAAAAAGGCTGATTTTACATCCATTTGATAAAATTTCCAATTATTTAGTGCATTGTTGCCATGATTTTGGTCCCCCTATATTTTTAAAAACTTCTAGGATTAGGGTTGAGTCAATGTGATGTCATGTTTGTGTCTAGATTGCCCTTAATGAACTTCTCCTCTCATCTACCCCTTTGTGTGCACCTAGGTGGGCATTCAAAAGTGATCTAATGAATTCATTCATACTAAGTGATTAGGAAAGGGAAGGTAAGTCTATGCATTTCCTAGATGAGAGGGAAGTTGTTCTGAAACCCTAATGCTTTGATCAAGTGTTCATGGTGAAGATATGATGCATTGAAAAGAAGATCACAATTATATTTAGAGAGAAATACAGCAAAGAATATCAAGATCAAGACTAGAGGATATGATATAGATCATGGAAATAGGTTAGAAGGAAGACCATTTAAATCCAATATAGAGGATGCAACGAAAACCTTCAAGAATGCTCGATCTATTACACAATGGTGAACACCTTGGTCAAACGTGGAAAGAAATAAGATGAAAATCAAACCAAAGGAGTAAAATGCATTGGATCCTCCATGTCATAGGTTGAAAGGTCAATTTCCCTTGGATATGGATTCCTAACCATCAAATGAGGAAAAAGTTAACTCTAAATGGTTACCGAAACATCCTAGGTTGAAAAATAGTTAAGAATTTTTAAGTTGTGAGGATGTGAAGAATGAAAAAGATAGTTAAAGTTCAAAGGCTATCACATGAGGTTAAGAGCATACCCCTAGTCACCCTTTTGATCTACTAAAAACATCATTCCAAGTATATATTACATATAGGGGAGTTGTACCCTTCAATTCAGGGATTAGTGACATAGGAGTGCTCTAATCCAATCTGTTGGAGATAGCTTGTTTCTCATCACCTTGGGCATAAGGAGTCAGTGTAAAACCAAATCAAGGTGAAGGACAAACTATTCACCAATATTTTTTAATAACTCTACTAGGGATTGGAATTGAAGACCAGTGTTTGGTTTCTCATTCTTAGAAATCTAAAGGTCTCTTCACTAGGATGAAGACTAGTGACTCTGTATGAAGGACCTATTCCCTTTGGTCTAAGAAGGTCCAGTGTAACTCAATGGACATACCAAATTCAAAGACTGGGAGAAGGTCAAGGCCTAAGCCCACTCTCCAAGAACTCAATGAGACTACTAGCAAGATGTTGGTAGAGCTTTTGCTTCTATATAATGAAATCATCTCTCATTCCATCCAAAAGAATATCAACATTGAAAATGATCATGTTCCTACATCCCTATGCAAATGTATGTGCTCTAGATTCTACAAGCTAAAAGACATGCAAAGAGAGGAGCTAAGGTTGAAGCAAGCAAGGCTAAAGCTCATTCCTACTCTTGGAGAACTTCTCACCACAAATGACAAGGTGCTTTGTGAGCTTTTTGACCAGTATAGAGAGAGCATCTCCTATGTAGCCTGAGAAAACATCGACATAGAAGACAATCCCATGTCAAAGATTTTTTGGCACCACATCTATGCCTATGTTTGAAGACTCAAGGACCTACAAAAAGTGAAAGAAGGAAGGTGAAACAAGTATATATAGTTGAACATGAAAAACCCTTGGTAAGGTCACCTGACTCTATTTCTTATGGTTTTCAAATGTTTAAAGGGCAAGTGAGCATTCCTAGTGTTTTAGGAAAAGGCAATGATTCTTCATCAGATACATTTGCTGAAATAAATCTCAAATAAAAGGTGGATGATCATCATCCTATTCTAAAACATCCATTAAATGATGATAAATCAAGAGGTGAGACTTCACTATTGTATATGAGCAATGTTAGTATGCTAATAGAAACCAAATTTAAATAAAGCTTCTACAAACTAAACAAAATTCATAAACTTCAAGATAGACTAAGATGAGCTCTCAATTAAGAATATGAGCCATTAATGGGCTCTCTCAATAAGAAACTCTCTTGTTGAGTGGCTTTGTCTAAATAGATGGGATGTATGCTCAAGCTTATGCTTCAAAAAGGGCTTCAAATGGAGTTGGAATTTGGGTGTGAGTGTATGGTTTTGATGTAAAATGGCATTATGACTTTACTTCATGGATTGTGTTATTTTGCAAAGGGAAAGGATCCAATTTATAGGCAAGAAGCTTGATGGATTGAGGGCTAAGATGCAAGGATGGGGAAAAGCTCATGGAGGGCTCAGATTGCATGAGAGGAGAGCACATGGATTGTGCTTTCTTACAACCAATCAGGGAGTGACACATGTCACAAGGTGAGAGGATAGAGGAAAGGGGAAGGATGAGTCAACAAAGGAGGCTCAAGGGATAAGATCTTCATAAAGACCCTCATAATGGCTTGTAAGAGAAATGAAAGGGCTTTGGAAGAGTCATTTATGGCCTAGTGGGCTTCATAAAGTTTTATGGTTGGGATATTTTGAGGGAGATGAGAGGAATTTCAACTTGGGCTTGATTAGGAAGGTTTTAAGCTTGCTTAGGCTTGTGCAAATTATTAGAGGATGGATTAGGATGGTTTAGGATTGGCTTAGGGATAGGCAAGTGGATGGCATTTAATGAGGGTGGGTGAAGGAGGAGATATTTGTTAACTTTGGCTTGGGTTAGTAAGTCTTAACCCATGTTTAGGGAATGTGCCAAGGTTAGGAAGGGATTAGGATTACGTTTAAAGACATCTTCTAGAAGAGTCTAGATTTTGGATGAGGATAAAGACTTTCTAGAATAGTCTAGAACTTCCTAGGATGAGGATGAAGACTTTCTAGAAGAGTATAGAACTTCTTAGGATGAGGATAAATTAGATTTTTAGGATATAAATAAAGTTTTATTTATTTCAAGGGTTTGGGTCGAGGAGATATTTATTAAAACTTTTTTAATAAACATGAGGATTAATATTTAATCTTAATTAAATATTTTGAGTTGGGATTAGGGGTAGGAAATGATGGGATTAGCCTTCAATCAAAATTAAAGAAGGATTAGAAGATTTTGGAAGAGGTTAGTGGTCTTAAGGAAATTGGCCAAGTTTTGGGAAAAAAAAAATTTTAATTTTTTTTTGGGATTTTTTGTCAATTTATTAATTAAATAACTAATAAATAAGGAAATAATGTTTAAATAAGATTTAAACATTTTTGGGAGGGATTCCTTAATTAAATATTTTTAATTAAGATAAAGGGATTTAATGGCATAAAAATTAATTAATTATTAATTAATTAATTAATTAATGATGATGTCATCAGGAATTTTTCAAAAAATAAATACTTTATTTCCTAAAGGTTTTTAGGTGTCTACAACTATCACCCATGAAGAGATCCTACCAGTATGATGAAGAGTTTCAAGAGGATAAAGCCATGACTCTCACTGTTAAGGAATCCTCTCCTAAGTAAGATTTGATTGAAGAAGAAAGAAGTGAATCTTGGCCTAAAGCATGGTTGCATCAGCACGAGAAGGAACTTCAAAACAATGACCTAACAAGACACACTAGTAAGACCCTTGTCAATGATAAAGATGTGGTTAAAGAAAAGAATCCCAAAATCTATCATCAGTCTGTTGAAGAAACTTTCCAGTTTTAGGACCATGGTTATCTTCCCCCTCAATTGACCCCTATCCTTTACATAATCTCAACAATAAATGATGAAGAGGAATCAATTCATGTGATCACCCACAATCCTAGATGCATAGTTGAATATGAATCATCTGAAGGCTTGCTTGATCTCTCTACCCTTTTGGGAGATGTAGTAAAATGATTAGTAGAATCCTCCAAAGACAGTCCAGGCATTATTGACCTAAATCTAGTTGGTGAGGAGTTGTTTGTTGCTCCCCTGTTTCATTCCTTTAAACCTGATATTGTTGAATCCAAGTATGAACATAATGTTGAATTTGATGATTCACTTGAGATTGGAAAGGGGAAGGTATCTTGCACATATCAAGGAAGTTCCCATTGACATTTAAGTCAAGTTTGTTCATTAGTGACACACACTAAATCAAATGGTTAGTATCTACCAAGCTTATTGTATAGTTAACAATGTTAACCAAGTAATTCAAGCTCTACTGAGTTCTACAATTGCTACCAAGTTTTAGGAACAAGATTCAATTTGTGCCAAGTAGTTTCTACCAAATTAGTGATAATCAGTGTAAACTGAGCTTTATTGTGTTTACCGAGTTTCTTAGTGCAAACCAAGTTCTTTAGTGGTTACCAAGTTCGTAGATTCAACAATGTGAATCTAGTGTTGACTAAGCCATATAGTGTCAAACAAATGATTCAGTTTATACCAAGCTCGTAGTGATATCATTGACCAAGCTATGCAATGTGAATCAAGTAATTTAGTTTGTATGTTGAGTTTCATAATATTTACCAAGTCACCAATGCATACTAAGTTTAGACTACTTGGAAGTGATTAGTATGAACTAAACTTCTACATCTACTGAGTGCACCACAATGCCACGCATTGACAATAGATGCCAAGTATCAAAACCTCACCAAGTTTGTCTTCAAAACTCGAGTTCCTATAGTTGATTTGACTTAGTGTATTTTGGTGAAACTTGTATTGTAGCTAACTTTGATGAATTGTAATTTGGATTGGTATATATGTATGTATTGTATCACATCCAAATATATAGAAGTATTGTAAGCATATTGAAAATTATAGAAGTGCAAAGTAAAAGGCTACAATATTATAAGGAGCAACAAATATTTATCTATCACAACAAGTTGATCATTACACTCAAAGGTATCTCATTCAACAAACCAAGTTGCAGATTAGAGATCAACCACTGGTTCATCCTAATAGGTGGATCAATTAAATCCTTTCACAAGGTAGACTTAATATTCTTTTGTAAATCTCTTTACTGAGTGTATACTTCATTGTATGTTTGTAAATCCTTTTGCAAGGTGGACCTAATAGTCCTTATTGCTCCTAATAGGGCAGATCATCAGAAACTATCATTGTAAGTCTTAATAGGACAACTTTATACTATAGCACTAAAGCTTGTGGGTATCATCCCCACCTAATTTTACTTTCTATTTGGAAGTTTTCTAGGTCACCATATTGTATGTCAAAGTGTTATGAATGTTTTAATGCTTTTAGTTTTTCATGCATGCAATTAGATCATAATACACATAAAAGATTAATTGGTAAATAAAGTTTAAGTTTTATTGGTTACTGATTCACCCCTCCCCTCTTAGTAAATTAGCCTATCATATATTTCCAACAATTGGTATCAGAGCTTTGTGATTCTCTAAAGAAGTTTAATAGCTTGAGCAAAGATTAGAAGCAATGGAGGTATTCATACTTGATAAGGCTATTGACAATGAAAAGCTAGATTTGGAATTGGCTATTGGGCAACTCAAGAAAGAAAAGGAGAAACTCTCCCAGTCCTTGAAAAGAAGAAAATATCTTGCAATTTAGATGAATGAAAAACTCTACATTGAAGAAATAATTGAAGACATCCATTCATAAAGTAATCCAAATGAAGCTAATGAGGCAATCAAAGAACTATTAAAAAAGAATGGCACACTTCAAGAAGAAGTAAGAAAGCTAAAAAGAGAATAAGAAATTCAGTCAGTAAGATTGTGTGAAGTCATGGAAGAGAAAAATAAAATAAAAGAAGAGTTAGAAGGAAAGAATAATGAAATTCAACATCTATCCCTTCAATGAGAAAACTTCACTGATAAGCTTACTAATGCAAATGAAGAAATCATGAATCTAAGATTAGAGAATGAAAGATTGAAAAATGATCTAAACACTGAAAGGTAAACCAATGAGAGGATGATGAAATCTCAAGCATACATGGATCCACTAAATGAGAAAATCCAATACAGACAAAATGGAAAAGAAAGAATTGGATATATAGAAGAAGGTGAATCATCCAAGCAAGGAGCTCAAAAGAATCAAAGACCTACTTGTAGTTACTATCGTAAGATAGATCATACATCACACAAATTTTGGAGCAATGGAAAAGCTAAATTCAATGAAAAATACTACAATTGTAATCAACATAGTCATAGAGCTAATGAATGCAAAGAGAAACCTAAATTTGAGGGCAAATGTCACAAATGCAAGAAGCATGGGCACAAATCTTCTGAATTCAAAACTAAGATATTGAATCTAGTAGAATAGATTGTAAAAGCTATATTTGGTTGGGACTACAACACTTGGTGTAGATGTTACTATTGTGGAGAATTTGGACACATTGGAATGAATTGTGTAAAACATCACATGAGGATAAAAGACACCACTAGAAGATGTTTTATTTGTACAAAACCTGGACACCCTACAAAGAACTGTATGTGTTGGCATTATGATACATTTTTGTCATTAGTTACAACACTTATTGGATTCTGAATGCTTACTGAGCTCTCAACGGAAGCCAAGCTTTACCTAGTTCTCAGTGTTTACCGAGTAATCAAGGTGAACAAAGAAGTCAGTATTTACCGAGTAATCAAGGTGAACAAAGATGTCAGTATTTACCGAGTAATCAAGGTGAACAAAGAAGTCAGTGTTTACCGAGTAATCAAGGTGAACAAAGAAGTCAGTGTTTACCGAGTGATCAAGGTGAACAAAGCAACCAGTGTTTACCGAGTGTTCAAGGTAAAGAAAGGAATCAGTTTTGACTGAGTAAAGATGTACTAAGATGTAACCGAGAATTTCATGATAACCGAGCTCCTAAGGTTATCAAGGAAATTAATTTTTACCGAGCTCAGACGGATATCAAGGAAACTAACTATCACCGAGTCACAAGGTTCTATCAAGTGTTTCCTTTGATCACCGAGCAATAGTTCAGATAGAAGTATTCACCGAGTGACATCTCTTCTACCGAGTCTCCAGTGGTTACCGAGTTCAGAACTACTCGAAGTGTTTAGTATGAACCGTGCCTTCACTTCTACCGAGTGCATGACGATGCCGAGTAACGCAGTGGACGCCGAGTATCAGAAGGACACCGAGTTAGTTCAGTGAACCTGAGTTTTTACCTTGGGCCGACTTTGTATAGAGAGTTGCACTTGTTGAGCCGACCTTGCATGTATTGTTTAGCCGACCTTTCATGTATTGTTTAGCCGACCTTGCATGTATTGTTTATATGGATGGTATATATATGCAATGTATTGTATCATTCAAATAGAATAGTTGTTATGGCAATGGTAATGAATGGAAATGTGAAAGTGTGAAAGTGTGAAAGTGCGAAAGTATGTGGGCTGAATTGTGAAGATATTCAGCAGGTCTAGTTTTGAAGCAGAAAAGTTTTATCTATCTCATCAAGGTGAATCAGAGCATAGCAGATCTTATCAGCAATCAGTTGTAATCAGATCCACTATTTCATTCTAACAGGTGAATCAGTTTTTTGTAAATCCTTTAACAAGGTAGACTTAACAGTCTTTTGTAAATCTCCTAACAGAGTGCATACTTTATTGTATGTTTGGAAATCCTCTAACAAGGTGGATCTAGCAATCCTTTGTGCTCCTAACAGGGCAGATCACCAGAAGTGGTCATTGTAAGCCTTAATTGGCCAACTTCATACTGCAGTAACGAAGCTTGTGGGTTTCATCCCCACCCCAGTTTTACTTTCTATTTGGAAGGTTTCTGGGTCACCAAATCTATGTGTTCAAGTGTTGCAAATGATTTTGTTTCATGCTTACAATAGGTTACTTGGATGAATGATGAATATATCAGTATACAGTTTTATTGTTTGAAATTTTAGAAGTTACTGATTCACCCCTCCCCTCTTAGTAACTTGTCATATCTTGAATATTTCCAACAATTGGTATCAGAGCTATAAGGTTCTCAAGATAAAAGCTTCACAGCTTGAGCAAAGATCAAGGACAATGGAGATATTCAGACTTGACAAAACTATTGAGAATGAAAAGCTAGATCTGAAAATGGCCATGGCTCAACTCAATGAAGCAAAAGAGCATCTTTCACAATCCTTGAAAAGAAGAAAAGAACTTGCAAAGCAAATGAATGACCATCAGTATGTTGAAGAAAAGATTGAAGATCTCTCACCATCAAATAGTTCAGATGAAGCTGACAAAGCAATCAAAGAACTCTTAGAAAAGAATGGATCTCTGCAGGAAGAAGTAAGAAAGCTCAAAAGGGAACAAGGAATCCAGTCCATCAGGCTATGCGAAATCTTGGAGCAAAGGAACAAGGCATCTGAAGACTTAGAGGTAAGGAATAATCAATCCTCTTAGCTTGAAAATCTTGTAACTCAGTTATCTAATGCAAATGAAGAAATTATGAATCTAAGATCTGAGAATGAGATTTTGAGAAATGACTTAATTACTGAAAGACAAATCAATGCAAGCTTACAAAGTGATCTAATCTTTGAAAAACAAGTCAATGAGAGAATGGTAAAATCTCAAAAAGACATGGATCAATTGAATCTGCAAAATGAAGAAAACTTTCATAAACAAAATGGTAAAGCAGGCCTTGGATACAAGGAAGAAGGTGAATCCTCCAAACAGAGTACTCAAAAGAATCAAAAACCTACTTGCAGCCACTGTGGTAAGTTAGGTCATACATCTAACGGATGTTGGAGCAATGGAAAAGGCAAATTTAATGGAAAGTGCTACAATTGCAATCAGCATGGACACAAAGCCAATGAATGCAAAAGGAAACCGAAATTTGAAGGCAAATGTCACAAATGCCAAAAGCAAGGTCATAAGGCATCACAATGAAAATTCAAATCTTTTAATCCAGCTGAACAACTTGTCAAAGAAATATTTGGTTGGGACTACAACACTTGGTGCAGATGTCATTATTGTGGAGAATATGGTCATACTGGCATAAACTGTGCAAGGCATCACCTAAGAAAAAGGGATACCACTGTAAGATGTTATACATGTACAGAACTTGGTCATATATCTAAAAACTGCATGAACATAAAGAAAGTTGAGGATGAGAAGAAAATCAAAGTAGACAATATTTGGAAACAAATGAAGCAGCAATGGATTCCAAAGTCTACCGAGCCAGATAATTCAAGTAATGGAATGGTCACTCAAGAAGTGAGTGACTCTCCCATTTCCAATTAAGACTCATCAAGATAAGACTAGGACTGTATCTACAAGCAATATCCTAAGCAGTCCTAGAATGAAAATATGATCAAATCAGTATTTCAGATACATCAGGATCATGGTCGGTACATGACCTTACCGAGCTCAGTCAGGTGCAATAAGGCTTCTTTCACCAAGTTGCACTTACCGAGCATGGTTGGTTCTTCTCTTACCAAGTTAAGGGCAGATTAACCTATTTTCTTTTGGTCACCGAGTTGCAAAGTTTAAGCCGAGCTAGTGGATGATAGCCTATCGATCGCAGCTACCTCCGTGCTAAACATTAATGACGAATTTTTCATCAAAAGGGCAGATTTCAACCTCATTTTTCACCACGAATTCGAGATTTACAAAAAGAGGGCTTTCAAGCGAATTCAAGTGAGTTGAAGAAATTTTCCAGTGAAGTATTCTTATGAAATCTTCTTACTCACCGAGCAGCAATGGCTTCCGCAAGCACCAGCAGCAGCAAGGCGAAGAAAGGATCCGAAATGCTTGTAAAGGGAACGGAATGGAAGGCATCGAAATTCAAGCTTGTTCCTGCCATCGCTGAATCACTCGACCCGCATGGAGCTCAATCACAGATTCCTCCAAAGGTACTTCTAATCAATGATATTCATACTCATTTCAAGTGTACTGTGCAAGAAATAGGGACACTAGATATGGATAGCACCCTAGCCGAGTTATGCATGGATGGAACCCTAAAACTTGAGTTCAAACATTTGGAAACCAAAGGCTTAACCCATATCCCACATCTGCCAAGAAGTTTCCAAGTGAAATGGGTGAGGTATATCTTGAGCCGAGTACATAATGGTCAGTTGTGGTTGGAACAACCAGTTTTGATAACCAAGAAGATGATTCACAAAATCATGGGTCTCCCAATGCTCAGCAAAGCCAAAACCACCAAAACCCTAGGACGGGATGAGTTACAGAAGAAAACCCAAGCTGAATGGGATGGCAAAGGTTTAAAACTCAACAATGTTTCAAATATAGAACTGAAATTTGGTATTTATGTTATTGCATACAAACTGTATAGTTCCAGCAGGCTGAATAGTGTACCTTGCGAGGCTGTAGATTTGGCATATAAAATTGTAAAGAAAAATATGGAGTTTGACCTAGTTGATGTACTATTAAAACAATTCAATAAAAAAATGGAAAGCATAAGGACTGCAAAGACAAACCCTTGTAAATTTGGTTCTTTGCTAGTTTGTTTATTTTTCTATGTACAGAAATTCTTTCCATCCAAAGGTACAGTTGTATGGAGGAAAGATACTCCAATTTTGTATCAAATAAATGAATTCATAGTAGATATGGGTATGAATTTTGACAAAGTAATGGACAATTATTTTGAAGATTTCAAGGAAAGGATGAACAACAGATTCAGAATACCTCCAAAACTTGTTGAAGAGTATAAAGATGATGTCTGTTTCATGGTTGACTGTGACAAGGTATACATACAGGCAGTTAGACCCCGAGTTGCATGGGTGAAACCTCTTCCATATGAGGTAAATATTGATGAAACTAGGGATATCATTGAAGCACTGGTAAATGAGCCAGTAGACCCAAGGCAACGAATTTTTGGTACTTATGATGAAGCAAAGGCCAGAATTGAACTAGAAATCAAAATTCCACAGGCCATCAGCAAAGGTAAAAGGAAAATGGCCAAACTAAAAACTAAAATGAGTTCTCTTATGGTCACTGAGGGAAAAGGTGAAGATAAAGAAAGTGAAGAAGAAAAAGAAGGAGAAAAAGAATTAGAAAAAGAGCAACCGGCAAAGAAGAAAGGCAAGGTAATCATTACCAAGCCCAAGAAGTAGCCTACTACAGTATTCACTCGGAGAACGAGAAAAGGTATTCAGGAACCTGTATTGGTCAAACCTGCACCTACATTTGAGCAAAGGCTCAAAACATTGGAAGAAGGAGCTGGCATTGCAAATTTCAAGGCATTGAGATTTGAGACAAGGATTGATGCAGAGAAAATGCAAATTGAGGAACTGGTACTTAACAAAATGGGAAAATGGAAATACTCCCCGGACCAGATTGCTCCTCATATCTCTAAAGAACTACTGGAGAGAGTACAGCCAAGATGGGAGTTAGCCACCAAGACGGTAAAAGATATATATGAGCAATCCCTGAAGAATCTTCGGCCTAGTCTCACTGGAGCAGAGGTAAAATCTGAATTGAAAACCTATGAAGGTAAAATGATGATCAGATTCCACACTTGTTTGGTTTTGATCAAAGATATAGAGCATGTTGTAAATGATGCTACAAACATGTGGAAAAACATCTATCATCTACATAAGCCCAGTGTAGACCCAGTAGAAATAAAGGATGATGACAGCAGCAGCAGCAGTGATGAATCAGATAGCACTCCATCCATCACAGTTACACTAGGAGAGTTGCATGCAATGATGGAAGAAAAAGAGGAAGAAGACAAAGAGGAAGAAGCTGAAGAGGAAGATAAGGAGGATGATATGGTAAAAATTGCAGCAGCAGCTATTGCATCCCTTCCTCACTCCCTAGACAAACCTGTGACATCATCAAGGTTGGAGTCAACTTCAGCAGGTTCATCTACACCAAATTTACCATCTACACCTGCCATATCTCAGCTCCAGGTATCATCAGTAGAAGTGACTACCACTTCATCTATCGAGCTGCATCCCTCTTTGACTATCGAGCTGCACCCCTTTTCATCTACCGAGTTAGCCTCCTTGACTCCATCATCATCAGTTGGTATTGCTGTAAGTTCTCAAATTTTGACAACTCAAATTTGTTCTACAATTTTTTCGCCATCTACTTCAGGCACAGTGAGCTCAGATACTATATTACCGAGTGTATCACCATTTTTGGCCAGCACTCAAATTTTTGACCCTGTACATACTTCTATTGGCACTCAAACCTCAAACATCCCAATTTTTACTGCTAGTCCTTCTGTCTCTACTGTTGTGTCTATTCCAAAGGTCAAACCAGTCATCTCAGAAGTCAAACAAAAGCAACCATTAAGACTTATGATCACTGGAAAGGAAATTCCTGAAGACATTGACTTGGACACAGAGATAGTAATTCCAAAGATTGACTTTGATAATGCTACCATTGAATAAATGAGGTATGCTAGTCAACTTATTGAGAAAAAGGCTACTCAGATGCAGTTAAGATCAGAAAGGGATAAGGAATATAGGATAATTGAGGAAGCCCAGAACATAATTACTGAGGCTATAGGTTTTGATATTGATACCTCTCAACACATTTTGATTCAACTGGAAGAGGCAATTAATAAATTCAATGAAGATGCCTCAGGACAAGAGAAGCTAATTGAGCGTGCAGAAAAGAAATTTGATAATAAGGTATTAGGGCACATTGCCCAGAACATTGCAATAAATCAGGTTGCATTAACCTCAGTTTTGGCAGATATGGAAAATTCTTTTAATAATGTAACATCTATTTTTGCTAAACTTTGTGATGTTACCGAATACACTAAAGGAATAAGAGAAAAACTAAATAAAATTGATGAATATCTGAAGGTAAGTGCACAGAACTTGAAGCTTGACCCTAGTTCAAGCTCATCTCATCACCTCAGAATCAAATTTTTGTCAGAGAAGCAGGCAAAGCTGTTGAGGGAAGAGGCAAGGATCCGATCTACATTGATAGATATCCAAAACATGATCCTTCCCATCATGGATTCAATGCAGAAGCATATTGCACATTCAAAGACATTAATCCATGATAATAACTTCTCCATTGCAGATCATGTGATTGAACTTTTGGCTGAAGTTCAAATAGCTCTTTTTACCTGCAAAATTTTGCAAGAGAATTGGGATAAGACTCTCCAGCTTATTCTCTACGTACATTCAGAGTTCATCTCTCATTTTGGTGTTTCTATATAAGTATATATATTCTTTATTCTTTGGCATTATTGTCAAAAAGGGGGAGATTATTGTTGGATATGTATACTATGGGTGAATAAGTGTTTTCGAAATTTTTTTTTACAAAGGAAGAGATATACAGCTCATGTAAATAATGTATGTACATTCTATGGGGGAGTTGTATATAACAAAGCTATTCTATGGGGGAGTTGTATATAACGAAGCTATGTATATTCAGAATCAGTCATCAACATGTCAGATAAATTTTGTCTCATAAGTGTTTTTGTCACTAATGCCAAAGGGGGAGATTGTTGGCATTATGATACATTTTTGTCATTAGTTACAACACTTATTGGATTCTGAATGCTTACCGAGCTCTCACCGGAAGCCAAGCTTTACCTAGTTCTCAGTGTTTACCGAGTAATCAAGGTGAACAAAGAAGTCAGTATTTACCGAGTAATCAAGGTGAACAAAGAAGTCAGTATTTACCGAGTAATCAAGGTGAACAAAGAAGTCAGTGTTTACCGAGTAATCAAGGTGAACAAAGAAGTCAGTGTTTACCAAGTGATCAAGGTGAACAAAGCAACCAGTGTTTACCGAGTGTTCAAGGTAAAGAAAGGAATCAGTTTTGACCGAGTAAAGATGTACTAAGATGTAACCGAGAACTTCATGATAATCGAGCTCCTAAGGTTATCAAAGAAATTAATTTTTACCGAGCTCAGACGGATATCAAGGAAACTAACTATCACCGAGTTCTATCAAGTGTTTCCTTTGATCACCGAGCAACAGTTCAGATAGAAGTATTCACCGAGTGACATCTCTTCTACTGAGTCTCCAGTGGTTACCGAGTTCAGAACTACTCGAAGTGTTTAGTATGAACCGTGCCTTCACTTCTACCGAGTGCATGACGATGCTGAGTAATGCAGTGGATGCCAAGTATCAGAAGGACACCGAGTCAGTTCAGTGAACCCGAGTTTTTACCTTGGGCCGACTTTGTATAGAGATTTGCACTTGTTGAGCCGACCTTGCATGTATTGTTTAGCCGACCTTGCATGTATTGTTTATATGAATGGTATATATATGCAATGTATTGTATCATTCAAATAGAATAGTTGTTATGGCAATGGTAATGAATGGAAATGTGAAAGTGTGAAAGTGTGAAAGTGTGAAAGTGTGAAAGAAATACATGCGTGCGAAAGTATGTGGGCTGAATTGTGAAGATATTCAGCAGGTCTAGTTTTGAAGCAGAAAAGTTTTATCTATCTCATCAAGGTGAATCAGAGCATAGCGGATCTTATCAGCAATCAGTTGTAATCAGATCCATTGTTTCATTCTAACAGGTGAATCAGTTTTTTGTAAATCCTTTAACAAGGTAGACTTAACAGTCTTTTGTAAATCTCCTAACAGAGTGCATACTTTATTGTATGTTTGGAAATCCTCTAACAAGGTGGATCTAGCAATCCTTTGTGCTCCTAACAGGGCAGATCACCAGAAGTGGTCATTGTAAGCCTTAACCAGCCAACTTCATACTGCAGTAACGAAGCTTGTGGGTTTCATCCCCACCCCAGTTTTACTTTCTATTTGGAAGGTTTCTGGGTCACCAAATCTGTGTGTTCAAGTGTTGCAAATGATTTTGTTTCATGCTTACAATAGGTTACTTGGATGAATGATGAATATATCAGTATACAGTTTTATTGTTTGAAATTTTAGAAGTTACTGATTCACCCCTCCCCTCTCAGTAACTTGTCATATCTTGAATATTTCCAATAGTATGAACACTAAAAGAATTGAAGATGAAAAGAAAACCAAGGCTGATAACATCAGAAAGAAAATTTGATGCAGAGGTGGCAAGGGAATATGGTGGATCCAAGGTCTCAAATACAAACTTAATCAAATGCACAATTGAATCTAGTGACCAAAAGTGCCTTCAATAAGTGAAATGGTAAATTATCCACCAACAAGTCTTATGATGTAATTCAATAGCCCTAAAATATGTAATCCAAGGTACTTGAATAGTTTCTAGACTTTCTCAATGGTTTAGACACCAAAACTTCAATATTCCTCAAACTAGGCTGAATAGCATGCTTTGTAACAACAGCAATAGTAATAAGGACTTTTCTTCAAATTTTTCCAAAACACTAGGAAAATAAATTATATATTTGAGTACCCTTTATGGATTTCTTTAACATGAAAAAATGATAGGGTAGGTTCTTTGGAAGGTATATGACTATTTTCACTATTTCTCATATTTTTAAGCCCTAATCCTCATGTATTTACAAAGGAAGTGCTAATCCATTCAAACTCCTAGGCTCCAAATCTTTGCATAGTATCACAAATAGGTTCAAATCAAAGAAATGTGAAGTCAATTTGACTCCAAGAGGCTTCTAGGTACCAAAGGCCCAAATTGTGCCCTCAAAACCCTTAAATTTAGGGCCTCCTCAATGTCACACTTCCCAAAGTTTCCTCCAATAAATAAAGGTTGGAACACCTTGTATACAGAATATTTATACATGTTCCATCATAAAATAGTGCCCTTGTTTCGCCAAAACTCTCTAACCTTTAGCTACCCTCCAAATTCACTTAGTTACTTAGTCTTCTTCTGGTGATCACCACACAAATTCATCAAAATTGCATTTCCAAGATTAGTAACATTTTTTACATGTTAAATTGATGTTAATAAGATGCCATTCTATGAGAATCAGCATGCTACATTCATAGAATGACATTCATAGTGTGAAATCTACACAAAAGTGTCTAAAAATTAGATTTTCCAAAGACTAAACAACACAAAAATGATTAACAGAAACTATAGTAGGTTTTTACAACATGAAAGCACTCAAATAGATGGAAAATGAATGATAAAAACATTGTATAGGACAATCCAGTCAGCAAGAACCTTGAATCATACCAAAAACCCTTTAAACTTTGCAAGAAATCATATTTTTATTCAAATTGTTGTAATAGTCTCTACCATGGATTCTCTTGCCATACAATGGACTTGGGAAACATTTAATAAACTCCTATCAACTACCCCAACTGATCCAAATTGGTTGGATGTTTTAATTTGGCTTAAAAAAATGAAGAAACTAATTCTCTCCTAAATGTCCATAACTGTTATAATTTGAAAATTCAAATTTACAACTTTGTAAATTTTGAATTTTTTGAATTGCTAAGTGCTGAAACTTTACCAATTCATTCAAATGGACTTATTAACCTATTAAAAAGACTAGTTTATCCTATTTGAAACTTTTTAACTCTAGACTCCCATTTTAGTCGTAAGGCTTGTTAGGCCTTTTTATTGCAAAGTTATTACATTGATTAACCTTAGAGATCATTATAGGCTCCAAAATACTCCAATTGATGTCATTGGATGTCTTCATGTTCACTAATGCATTTTTTATCTCCAAAGGTTTATTGAACTCCTTATGTGCTCTAGGTGCCTCTGCACCATGGTCACCAGCTTTGAAAGGATTCTTGTCCCAAGAAACTGTCCATTCAATAGATGTCTAAGTATAAACCTTAAATCCATGGTTATGGTCCCTTGGGGAAGGAATGAAGTCCCCCTAAGGTCACTGGCCTTCTCTTTGAACCTGCACACACTTTGTGAAAAGCATTAGTACTAAAAAATTTAGGTGGAGGTTCTGATTTTAAATTAGATTGTTACCCTGCTGTTACAACTAGTGTACTGAGTATAGTCTACAACTTATCCTTCATGATCTGCCTTGAAAACCCTTGTAACCCCTATTCTTTGCTATAGTCTTTGTATTCTTTGATGGGACAGCAAATGGAGCCAACTTGAATGCTCTCAAAGTCTCTAAATTTTGACTGTGGCAGCCCCAAACATCTCTGATTTGTAGGACTATCCTACTCTATCCTATTCAAGCCTTGATTATATCCATGTTTCATATACCAACCAATATCATTGTGAATTTTTCCTTGCTTATGAAGAGGCATATTATCACAAAAACACATAAATATCTTGTCTTTATCCCTGCAAGTCGGTGGATTCAACTTAAACTTCTCTTTCCCTTTATGAACAATATAAGTATTTGTGTAGCCATCATGAATTGTCCTTCTCATGCATTGCCATGGTCTACCTAATATCATGTGTCCATAGTTCATATATTTTACATCACACCAAACTTGATCATGATATGGCCCAATTGAAAAATTGACAAGAGCCTTCTGACTAACCCTCACATTCAACTCTTGGTTTACCCAAGTGACACTATAAGGATTAGGATGTTCTACCAATGCAAACCCCAACTTAGAAACCATATCAATGGAAACCAAATTACTATGTGCCCTTGAATCAATAATTAGAGTACATACCTTGCCTTGGACTAAACATCTGGATTTAAATATACCTTCTTGTGCTAATGTTGGTAATGATCCCCCTTTCTTCATGAGAAGAAATTCTCCTACCTCAAGGTTTTCTGCTTTAGGTTCATGAGTCTCTTCTTCTTCAATTAGATGTACCCTCCTTTCCTTGCCTTGATCAGAATCTATCCATTTAGGACACCTAAAAGATTGATGTCCAACTTCATTGCAATGAAAGAATCTACCTATGAAGATGCCACTTCCTCTTCCCCCTCCAGTTCTTCCACCTCTTTGGGTGTGTCCTCCTCTTGCCTCAAGAGTAGTTCCTTTATCATTTTCTTCCCAAACCTAATTTATTATTCCTCCTCTTCCCCTCATTTAAGAACCTTCTCTATTGCTATTATTCTATCTTTCACTCTTCCTCTTCAACTTCTCTTCTATTCTCAAAGTCAACTGGTAACATTCCTTCACTCTTTTGGGGTTAGAAGCCAAAAATTCATCTTGACTACTAAATCTTAAACCACATAGATATCAAGCAACCTTAAAAACTTCATCTTCTTTCAATCCAAACCTTATACTTAATTTATAAAATTCATCAATATATGCTTTAATATCTAAGTCTTTTTTCCTTAAACTTTGCATTTTCTTATGTATTTGTACATCAAAATATTTTGGAAGAAATTTACCTTTCATCTTTGCTATCATCCTATCTCAAGAGACAATCTTTGGCTTACCTCTTCTCCTTCTATGTGCCTCCTCCTGATCCCACCATAGGAGTGTATGCCCTTCAAGTTTTGTTTTTGCCAATCTGACCCTTTGTTCATCCGATACCTCTTCACTTTCAAAGTAGGCATCCATTGATGCTATCTAGTCCAAAAGCTCTTCTTATTTCAAACTTCCATCATACATAGTGATATCTCCCCTCACCTTATGGTACTCATTCTTCATAGCCTTCAATATCCTAATTGTCCTCTGCTCTTCAAGATCTGCCTATTCCTCTTCTAGCTCTTCTCTCTGGGTTTCTTCCTCTTCTTCACTATTAACACTTTCATCTTCCACTCTTCTTTGATTGAATTCTAGTGCTTCAATCCTAGCCAAAAGTGCATTGTAATATTCCTACAACCTTGTATTCTTCTCTTTCAACTCTTGGATCTCCCTGGCAGTACCTGCATTCCTTCGAGGCATTTTCACAAACAATAGTCAAACTTCTTCATCAAAGTGTTCCTCTTTCTTTTTAAGGATCTACTAATGTGCTATGATACCACATGATGTAGAGGTGACAAGGGAATATGGTGGATCCAAGGTCCCAAATACAAACTCAATCAAATGCACAATTGAACCTAGTGACCAAAAGTGCCTTCAATAAGTGAAATGGTAAATTATCCACCAAAAAGTCTTATGATGTGATCCAATAGCCCTCAAATATGCAATCCAAGGTACTTGAATAGGTTTCAGACTTTCTTCAATGGTTTAGACACCAAAACTTCAATATTCCTCAAACTAGGCCGAATAGCATGCCTTATAACAACAGCAATAGTAATAAGGTCTTTTCTTCAAATTTTTCCAAAACACTAGAAAAATAAATTATATATTTTAGTACCCTTTATGGATTTATTTAACATACCAAAAGGATAGGGTAGGTTTATTTGGAAGGTATATGACTTTTCTCTATTTATCATATTTTTAAGGCCTAATCCTCATGCATTTACAAAGGAAGTGCTAATCCATTCAAACTCCCAGGCTCCAAATCTTTACATAGTGTCATAAATAGGTTCAAATCAAAGAAATATGAAGTCAAATTGACTCCAAGAGGCTTCTAGGTACCAAAGGCCAAAATTGTGCCCTCAAAACCCTTAAATTTAGGGCCTCCTCAATGTCATGCTTCCCAAAGTGTCCTGCAATAAATAAAGGTTGGAACACCTTGTATACAGCATATCTATACACATTCCATCATAAAATAGTGCCCTTGCTTGGCCAAAACTCTCTAAGCTTCAGCCTACCCTCCAAATTCACTTAGTTTCTTAGTCTTCTTATGGTGATCAACACACAAATTCATCAAACTTTCATTTCCAAGATTAGTAAGATGTTGTACATAGGATGCCATTCTATAAGAATCAGCATGCTACATTCATAGTGTGAAATCTACACAAAAGTGTCTAAAAATTAGATTTTCCAAAGAACGAACAACACAAAAATGATTAACAAAAACTATAGTAGGGTTTTAGAACATGAAAGTACTCAAAGAGATGGAAAATTAATGATCAAAACATTGTACAAGGAAATCCAATCAGAAAGAACCTTGAATCATACCAAAAACCCTTTAACCTTTGCAAGAAATCATATTTTTATTCAAATTGTTGTTGCAGTCTGTACCATGGATTCTCTTGCTGTACAATGGACTTGGGAAACATTTAATAAACTCCTATCAACTACCCAAACTAATCCAAATTGGTTGGATGGGTTGATTTGGCTTAAAAAAATGAAGAAACTAATTCCCTCCTAAATGTCCATGACCGTTATAATTTGAAAATTCAAATTTACAACTTTGTAATTTTTGAATTTTTTGAATTGCTAAGTTCTAAAACTTTACCAACACATTCAAATGGACTTATTGACCTATTAAAAATACTATTTTATCCTATTTGAAAATTTTTAACTCTAGACTCACATTTTAGTCCTAAGGCTTGTTAAGCTTTTTTATTACAAAGTTATTACATTGATTAACCTTATAGGTCATTATAGGCTCCAAAATACTCCAATTGATGTCATTGGATGTCTTCATGTTCACTAATACCTTTTTGATCTCCAAAGGTTTATTGATCTCCTTATGTGCTCTAGGTGCCTCTACACCAAAATGAGATAGTAGTGGATTCCAAAATCTTCTAAGAATGCAAGTCTGAGCAATGAAGCACATGTCACTCAAAAATTGGGTGACTCAAGCATTTCTACTTAATCTCCCAAAAGGATAACTAGAACTAAGATTCTAAAGTAGACATTCTACATTAGTTCTAGTCAGCTAGAAGTGAAAGAATCAATCAAGAAGAATGAAGAAAAACTTACTTTTAGATTTAACACTTGTTTGAAATTGATCAATGACATTGAACATGTGGTAAGGAATGCTACCAACCCATTGAAAAATATCTATAATCTTCATAAGAAAAGTGATTTTGTTGTTAATGTCAGTGATAAGGAAGATGATGGTGAAGATGATAAGGAAGAGGAAAAAGATGATGAAGAAGAAACAAATGATGAGAATATAGATGATGAGGAACAAGAATAGGAAGCTATTGAGGAGAATCTCCCTGAGATTCAGAGCATTGAGGAGGCTGACCCTGAGAAGATTGCAGTAGCGGTGATAACCTCACTTCCTCACTCTCCAAGTGAAGCATTAAAGACATCAAGCTCAAAGGAAGCTACTGCAAAGTTGGTTGTGTCAAACATTACAAATACAAGCACTCAACCAATCTTTGCATGTTTTCAACTTAATACTTCATTGATGGAAGTGACCATCACTTCATCTACCAAGTGGTTAGTACTTCCTCCTCCATCAATTTTGGTCACTTAGCATCAAGTTATTTCCTTAATAAGTGTAATATCTACTTTTACTACCAGTCCTTCTATTTCTACCATTGTTACTATTCTGAGTATGCAATTAATAAGTACTAAGTTGAGAGCAAGCCTCAACTGAGTACAAAAGTGTCTAGCAAAGGAAAAAATAAGGAAGAAGACATTGATCTTGATGAGGATATAGTTATCCCAAATTGGGATATCTCTAATCTAAATCCTGATCAAATGCATATAGTAGGAGAACTTCTACAAAAGAAATCCAAGCAACAAAGGCTTAGAGAAGAAAGAAATAGAGAATTACAGGTGCTTGAAGATGCCAAGAACATTCTTGCAGATGCACTTAGCACTAAGGTTGATACTTCTCAACCTATTTTGGCTCAGTTAGTAGAAGTGGTCCATAAATTCAATGAAGATTTGAATGGACAAGAAAAATTGTTATAGAGAGCAAAGAATAAATTTGAAAATAAAGTATTGGAGCTAATTGCACAAAAGATTGCCATATACCAAGTAGACTTGTCTACTATTCTAAGCTCATTGGAAACATATGCCAACAATGTCACTTCTCAATTCGGTAAACTTAATGATACATCCATTTTCATAGAAGAAATTAAAGATAAACTATCCAAGATTGATGAATATTTGAAGGAAAGTGCACATTAGTTGTCACTTGACCCGAGCTATAGTTCTGCTTACTATACAAAGATCAGATTTCTAACTGATATGCATGCATAATTGCTAAGGGAAGATGCTAGGATGAGGGCTACACTTGTAAATATATAAGGCATGATTCTTTCTAACATGCATGCATTACAGAAACATATTGCACATGCTAAGACTTTCATCCTTGATAACAACTTCTCCATTGTTGATCACATGATAGAATTATCAGCAAAAGTTTAGATTGTATTGCACAAAAGCAAGGTGTTGTAAGAAAATTGGGACAAGACAATGTCACTAATTCTTAAGGTAAATTCTGATTTCTTGTCACATTTTGGCATAACTATATAGAATATACCTTTGGCATTTATGTCAAAAAGGGGGAGAAGATGTGATGTATAAAGGGAAGAAGATGAGAAGATAAATATAATGTGTAAAGTATATTGAATATATATGTATGGGGGAGCAACAACATATTACATTAATGTACAAATATTTAGATAAACATCTCTTACAAAAGTAATTTTGAAAAATTTCAAAAATAGAGTACATTACCGAGTTCAAGACACAAGATGAAGAATAAAGATTGTTTTGAACTTTTTGAGAATTCAGTTTTGATTGATAAGTGTTTTTGTCGCTAATGCCAAAGGGGGAGATTGTTGACATTTCAGTCAAGTTTGTTTATTAGTGACACACACTTATTTAGATGGTTAGTATCTACCAAGCTTATTGTACAACTAATAGTGTTAATCAAGTAATTTAGGCTCTACCAAGTTCTACAGTTGCCACCAAGTTTTAGGAAGAAGATTTAGTTTGTACCGAGCAATTTCTACCAAGTTGGTGATTATTAGTGTAAACTGAGCTTTATTGTGTTTACCGAGTTTCTTAGTGTAAACTGAGTTCTTTAGTGCTTACCAAGTTCATAGATTCAACAATGTGAATCTAGTGTTAAGCGATCAATACTGTGTCAACCAAGTGATTTATTTTATACCAAGCTTGTAATGATAGCATTGACCAAGATATGCAGTGTGAATCAAGTGATTTAGTTTATATGTCGAGTTTCGCAGTATTCACCAAGTCACCAATGCAGACTGAGTTCAAACTACTTGGAAGTGATTAGTATGAATTGAGATTCTACATCTACCAATGCATGATGATGCCAAGCGTTGACAATAGATGCCGAATATTAGAACCTCATCGAGCTTGTCTTCAAAACCTAAGTTCTTGTAGTTGGGTCGGCTTAGTGTATTTTGGTGAAACTTTTATTGTAGGTGACATTGATGAATTGTAATTTGTATTGGTATATACATAATGTATTGTATCACATCCAAATATATCAAAGTATTGTAAGCATATTGAAAATCATAGAAGTGTGAAATAAAAGGCTACATCATTATAAGGAGCAGCAAAGATTTATCTATCACAACAAGGTGATCATTACACTCAAAGGTATCTCGTTTAGCAAACCAAGTTGTAGATCAAAGATCAACCACTGGTTCATCCTAATAGATGGATCAGTTAAATCCTTTCACAAGGTAGACTTAACTATCTTTTGTAAATCTCTTTACCATGTGCATACTTCATTGTATGTTTGTAAATCCTTTTGCAAGGTGGACCTAGTAGTCCTTATTGCTCCTAATAGGGAAGATCATTAGAAGTGATCATTGTAAGCCTTAAGAGGCCAAATTTATACTATAGTACTAAAGCTTGTGGGTATCATCCCTACCCTAGTTTTACTTTCTATTTGGAAGGTTGTTGGGTCACCATATTGTGATTCAAAGTGTTATGAATGTTTTAATGCTTTCAATTTTTCATGCATGCAATTAGATCAGAATACACATGAAGGGTTAATTGGTAAATAAAGATTAAGTTTTATTGGTTACTAATTCACCCCTCCCCTCTCATTAACTTAGCCTATCATATATTTTCAATAGTTCCACTGTCCAATGTAGTGAGACTAATGCTCACCTAAGGTCTGACCCTATTTTTGGAAAGGTGTCTCTCTCTAGTTTGAATCATGAAGTTAAGGTCTTTAAGAAGGATGCAAGTTCCGATCTTCCTAACTACAAGAATCAGATCACTTCTTTTGAAGAAAGATCATTGACTTGAAAGCCTCTTTCTATGCATTCAAATTGTGAAGGCAATGATAATACACTAAAAGAGGGAAGGAATGAAATTGACTTGGTTTTTCAAAGCAATGAGGTGAAAGTGACATCTTCCTATACTCAGGCTCATGAGAAAAGTTTAGACCATTGCAATAATGGGCTGACTTCCTTAGAAGAAGTGTATGTCTTTCCTCCCCTCATTGGCATGAAAGAAGATCATCAGGTGAATAACATGGAAGGTGCAGATAAAGATGCTTATATATATGGTGAAGCATGGTTGTTTGGACTAGAGTGGGCACTCAAATGTTTCTTGCATATCATGAGCCTAATCAGAGTTACTTCACCTATGCTATTTGAAGGAGTCACATTACAAAAATTCAATTAATTGCAAAAGAAAGGCTCCTACTTTAATCAACTAGTGAGTGGATTCACATGAGTACTCTTATTACTCATTTGTAATGGTGGGATTCATTCCACCTTTGTATATAGTTAGGTTAGGTGTGTGTTTAGTTTAGTTTTTCTTCTTTTCTTTCCTTCTTTCTGTGTGTTTTCTTTCCCTTTATGTTGGCTTTCCTACTTCCCCACCACCCAATTGCATAGCATCTTTGTAGTGTCTCTCCCATTTTATTTCTATAAGTCATCTTGATGGATGCAACCTTGTTGATATTTTTGTGTGAAGTGATCATGATTGGGACCATGAGTAGGTAATTAAATTTATGTTACTATACTAGTTGCTTTGATTATGCTTATGGAAGATTTATGAGATTATGATGTATTAGATGGTTTCATTGAGGTTTGTGCTAGTGGTTACTAGGATTGATGTGGTATCATGATGTTGTTTCTTGATTACCCTGAGATGTGTGCAGAGATTGCACTATGTACTATTACCCTACTACAGTAGACTAGGTTCTTGTAGCAGTGGTTAGTCATGTATATGATTGTGTTTGCTTATGTGTTTTAAGTGCCTTTTCATGTTGTTTAAACAACCATTATTAAATGCTTAAATAATTAGAATTGAATTGTCCATGTTAGATTATTGTGTTGTTTAGTTGATTGTATCTACATGATGATGCTTCTTTTGAGATGACAGTATGTTTTATGAGGATATCTAGTTATCTGGTATTTGGACATATTCTCTGATTTTATTTATATGTTGGAATTGATGCTATGGTTATTTACTTCATTCTTACTTTGTGATGCTTTATGCGAAAGTGAGTGATGTAAATGTATTATTTTAGTATAATTAAATAAATGGTTAAATTAGGCGATTTAATGCATTTATTGCTTCAACTATGTTATTATATGCAATTGTACTTGATCATGTATTTTAGTGTGCATGATTTATATCCCTAGCAGTGGCACATGGAGTTAGTGATTTAGCTATTCATCTTTACCAATGTCATCCCTATATGGTAGACATATCTTATTAATGTTTAAATTAAACCTTTTAGTGATTTGATAAATCTAGACTCATTTGCATTATGTGATTAGACCATTAAGCATGTATTTGCATTTAGAAGTTCATAGTGTCATGAAGTCACTAAAATCTTTTGTTATTTTTGTTTAAGGGTTTTTGAGATTTATTTTAATTAATTTTAATTTCTAGTAGCTTTGCCATAGATAAATTTCAATTACTTGGAATAGCCTTATTTTTTTTGGGATGTTTCAAGGCCTAACTAGGTTACTTGGTTATTTACCCCAATTGATTATTCACTCAGAAAGTGAATAAGTATCCAAAAAGGAATTTTATTCCTCACTTCTCACTTTTAAATAATAAAATTTAAAAGTAAAACCCAAAATCCTCTTCATGAGAAATTACTATTCTATTTTTTGTGGGAGCTATGGGTGTGGGATTGTCACAAGATCAATCTCGTTAGATCAATCTCAAGGAGACCTTGGATTGTCATGATTGTTGACTACTTCTGTGGGATCTTTATTTTATGGTTCAGATTTTCATTTTTCCCCTTTTGGCTATGAGGTAGGGCTCTCTTGTTTTATTGTTTCAGCTTTGTTTCTACTACTATTTTTGGTAGCTATTTGTTAGGAGGTTGAGAACTACTGTTCCTCTCCATTTCTGTATGCTAGCTGTAAGGAAACTTAGGTGCGGAAATAGCTTCCTACACTGATCTCTTAAGAGAAGTATGGTGCAAATCCTATTAAAATATTTTACACTTACAAATTCAATATCATGTAAACAACAATATTTCAACAAACCAAGCATAAAGAAAATAGATAGAGAAAGAAACACATAACACAAAGATTTGTAGGTGGGGAAAAACCTTTTGACAATGTATTATCTTCAACACAAGGTTACAATACACTTGCAATGCAAGTTCAACAGCGACAACAGAAGACTCCAATAGCAACTCATAGTACCAACAATACACTTTTTCACATACTCCTCTTCGCAACCCTAAAAATGCTTATAACATGCACTTCACTTTTAGGGCTACTCCCAAAGATAACCATATTAGGGTTTTACCATTCTTCAAGAAAATAGGAACCCTAAAAAAATTTTTAGGGTGATGCCTCGAATGCCACTATTGGGGTAGAGTGTACAATGCTCAAATTTATTAGTTGCCACATGTCTTCACCTATCATTGAATCTTCCTAACATAGCTCTTACATGTCATAGGAATCTGTCATAACCGTTTTAGCTATGATCTCCTTACACACAATTCAAGATGCCAACACATCAACATTATTTGCAAGAAATAAATTTTACAAAAAAAATAATAAGAATAGGAATTATCCAAGGTTGAGACACCTTATTCCTAACATTCTCCCACTTGTTGAACACCTTGTAAGAGCAACATCAACATAATAGGAACTAACCACTATAGGCCAAAAGGCCCATAGACTCTGAACACCATCTGAACTTCTCAGTGCCCACTGGTTTCGTTAATGCATCTGCAACATTCTTCATAGTATCTACCTTCTCCAAATTTACTTTTCCATCTTCCACCATATCTCTCACAAAGTGAAACTGCACATCAATGTGCTTCGTTCTGGCATGGAAAGTTGGATTCTTTGCAAGGAAAATAGCACTCTAACTGTCACACCAAATAGTAATCTATTCTGTATCAACACCAACATCAAAACATAATCTCTTAAGCCAAATGGCTTCCTTACAAGAATAAGTAGCAGCCATGTACTCAGCTTCTATAGTGGATACATCAACCACAGGTTGTCGCTTGCTCATCCAACTGATGGCACCAACAAACATAGTGAACACATAAGCACTGGTGGATCTCCTACGGTCAATATCACCTACCCAATCTAAATCCACAAACCCATGAATACAAACTGAATGTAGAGATCCAAAAGAGTTACCATGATAAAATATGGAGTAATCTAATGTACCCCTCAAATATCTAAATAATCACTTAACTGCATCCCAATGTACCCATCCAGGATTAGCGATGCCCTGAACCCCACTATTGGGGTAGAGTGTACAATACTCAAATTTATCAGTTGCCACATGTCTTCACCTATCATTGAATCTTCCTAACATAGCTCTTACGTGTCATAGGAATCTATCATAACCATTTTAGCTATGATCTCCTTACAGACAATTCAAGATGCCGACACATCAACATTATTTACAAGAAATAAATTTTACAAAACAAATAATAAGAATAGGAATTATCCAAGGTTTAGACACCTTATTCCTAACACTAGCTCTACCCGATTGGGTGGCTATGAGGGTTTGGTGTTTTGCACCATTATGTTGTTCATTTTTGCATACAAACTTCAAAACTAGATTTTATTTGATATTCATGGCTTTTGTGTCCTAAGACCAAATAGGTTTTAGTGTTGAGGTTTCTTTCCTAGATTTGTGTATTGCCTACTTTTCTTGGGTTTTCTTGGCATGGTGTTGTTGTGGATTTAGAGTATCTATAGGATGTCAATATAATAATTATTTTATCTTTATGTTTGCACTGGGATGTGTGTCACATGTATACTCCCAACGTTGTGTTTGGTTGAGTGATTTTATATCTGGTGTTATTGTTTTTTTCGGACCCTTATTATTATTTTGTGGGTACTAAGATTTGTGTAGAATCTATTCTCCTAGGTTGAGGTCAGTTGAGTGAGTTCATGATGTTTGATCTTGTTGCATCATTGGGATTTGTGTAGAATCCATACTCCTAGATTGAGTCTATTTGAGTGAGTTCATGATGTATGGTTTCATTGTTCATTGAGATTCATGTAGAATCTGTCCTCCTAAGATTGTATTTGGTTGAGTGTTATTTTTGCTTCTATTCTCATCCATCCCTTGTGTTATGATATTCATGATGGTGGTATACTCACTTATGAGCACATGCACGTGCATTTATTGGGTGACTTACGAGGGCCAAACTTTCGATGGTAATTTTTTTGAGTTGTATCTTTCAGGTTGGGTTGGGAATATGTATGCCTACAGGTGCTCATAATGGGATGAGTATGGGTAAGGTAGGGTAGCTTCATGGAGGGGCTTTACCACAAATTTGGTGACTTTTCCTAGGTTGATGTGTAGAAGGCTTAATTAGTGATAACTAAATAAAATATGAGGTGGTAATAAAACTTAAGATAATTAAAATGTGTGAGCACCTAATTAAGTTTGAGGACATAGTGCATGAGCCTTCCTTTGGGAAGTTGACTTCAACATCTTGCTAGCTTGGGCTCCTTGATGCCATGCTATTTCCCCTCCATGCAAGACCTACATAGTTATCCTTTGGGTGTCTAACTAGGACCTATTGTACTTGCATTGTCTCATGATCTTGGTTGCAGTCATCTTTACTATTTTTGCATGAGTGTTAGCCATGGATGTTTTCTTTATGTGTTCTTATGGTTGGATTTTTATCTCCATTAGCATCATGGGAGTGGACTTGTAGGTTCCATGTGGTTGGGAGGTGTAGCTACCTATACCACTACTATAGACTGGTGTACACAGATAATCTATTATTCTAGTGTGATTGGTGGTTGATGTTCACTTGGTATATTTGGGATTCCAGAGTATGCTTCCTTGTGATTTATGCTTTCATCGGAATGCTTGGATATCATGTTTAGATTATGTTAGTTTATTTCATGCATTCCTATATTATGATGTTTAGCATATGATTAGATGATGATATTTTCTTAGTTGAAGTATCTATTGCTTATTGGTTTGGTATGTTAGATTTCCTATATTATGATGTTTAGCATATTATTAGATGATGAGATTTTCTTAGTTGGAGTATCTATTGCTTATCGCTTTGGCATGTTAGATTTCCTATATTATGATGTTTAGCATATGATTAGATGATGAGATTTTCTTAGTTGGAGTATCTATTGCTTATTGGATTAGCATGTTAGGTTTCCTATTCTTATCATGTTATTACATTTTAGTAGTGATGTCCTCATAAGATAGCTCTGACTATCTAGTTGGAAGTTTGAGATGTTACGAATGGGGGATGGCTAAGGCCTTTGAGGTCTCATGATTCTCTTATGGTTAGGAGGAACCGCACATGGGTTTTTTTATGTTCATTCATTGTGATGTTTCTTTTAGTATATTTCCTTTACTACTTAATTTTAGATGGTTAGATGTAGTTTCCATCTTGCAGTTATTGTGTTCAAGTGTCTAAGCCTCAATCTATGGATCTGGTACTATCCAGTGTGGAGGAATTTTTTCCCTACCTTTTTATCTTCTCATTTTTTATTTTCCCTTGATTTTTGTCATGAATCCTTGCATGAGATTGTACTCTCTTCTATACTAGACTCTACACTCTCCTGCATGAGACTAGGCATTTCCTCACCTACAAGCTTGCATTTCTTCATGCAAAAGGGTAGTTTCTTGCATGGCATGTTGTACTTGTTAGAAATTTTTTTAGTGCTCCCCTCAAGATTTGTGACAAGGGCTTAACCACCTCCTATATACTATAAGTTGAGTGGTTGTATTGGGCATTGAAAGATTGGTCTTTTGGTGCAATGGAAACCCCACTCTAACAAGTAGTATCAGAGCTTGGCCATTGGTTTGAATTCTCAGACCCTCAGGTAACACTAATGGGGAGATTCTTGGAAATTTATTTAGCGCTCCCCTTAGGATTCATAAAAAAGGCTTAACTACCTCCTAAGTACTATAAGTTGAGTGGTTGTATTGGGAATTGAAAGATCAGTCTTTTAGTGCAATGGAAACCCCACTCTAACAGTACTTCCTCGTGTGAAACTATCTATTGTGATTTCTCATGTAGAAAATAGGAAGCATCGCCACTATCTTTTGAAGAATGCAATTTGGTTATTTGAGTACCCTTTAGGATTGCTTAATTTTCTAGGCTTTGATAGATCAAAGATTTTTTGTTCTATTTTTATCTTTAGATTTCGTCTTCAGTTTGAGCATGTTAGTTTGGTAGTGGCATTTGGAGATCCATTAGTTGTTGGGATTGTTGTTTAAGTCTTCCATTGTTATCTTATTGATCCTAGTATGTTTATTTTCATTTGCATCCATACTTGGTTTTAAAAATATATATATCTTGACTTTTATTTATCCTTGTTCCAAGGATCTTCAGGTGGGACATTATAATCTCTCTATGCTACTTTAGAATCTACAACCCAATGGACTAGGCACTCATCTTTTCTATTTGGTGTTTTATGTAATAAAGGAAGTAGGTAGTCTATTGTTGTGTGTGTATTTTTGCTGAGCTCTTTTTCAAAGCCCAAAGATTGCTAGGTTTCTATCTAGGCACTAACATGCCTAGTTCCCCAATTAGAGCTAGTTGTTGCCATGATTTCAATCCCCCTATATTTTTCAAAACTTCTAGGATTAGGGTTGAGTCAATGTGATGTCATGTTTGTGTCTAGATTTCCCTTAAGGAACTTCTCCTCTCATCTATCCCTTTGTGTGCACCTAGGTGGGAATTCAAAAGAAATCTAATGCATTCATTTGTATTAGGTGATTATGAAAGGGAAGGTAAGTCTATGCATTTCCTAAATGAGAGGGAAGTTGTTCTAAAACCCTAATTCTTTGATCAAGTGTTCATGCTGAAGATAGGATGCATTAAAAAGAAGGTCACACTTATATTCAAAGAAAAAGATAATAGAGAACATCGAGATCAAGGCCAAAGGATATGATATAGATCATGGGAACAGGTTAGAAGGAAGAGCATTCAAATCCAACATAGAGGAAGTAGAAAAAACCTTCAAGAATGCTCGATTTGTTACATAATGGTGAACACCCTAGTCAAAGGTGGAAAGAATGAAGATGGAAATAAAATCAAAGGCATAGATTGCATTAGAATCTCCATGTCATACGTTGAAAGATCAATTTCCCTTGGATATAGATTCCTAACTATCAAATGAGTATTAGATCAAAGGTTTTCACAACATCATAGCTTATATTCCATATGATGAAAGATAAGTTGTAAAGTTGCAAAAAGTGACATGGGCAGTTAAGTGTGTAGCTTGCACAACATCACATAGTTAAAAGGGGAGTTAAAATCTTAAGTTGTGAAGTTGCACACAAGGAAATAGTTAACTCTAAATGGTTATTGCAACATCATGGGTGGAAAAATAGTTAAGACATTTTAAGTTGTGAGGATGCAGAGAATGAACATGATAGTTAAAGTTCAAAGGCTATCACATCATCATGTGTGGTTAAAGTTATACCCCTAGTCACCCTTTTGATCTACTAAAAACATCATTCCAAGTATATATTATATATAGGGGAGTTGTACCCTTCAATTTAGGGATTAGTGACATAGGAGTGCACTAATCCAATCTATTAGAGATAGCTTGTTTCTCATCACCTTGGGCATAAGGAGTCAGTGTAAAACCAAATCAAGGTAAGGGACTAACTATTTACCAACATGCATCTATTGCTAAAATAGCTCAAACTATACGAAGTCTAGCAACTAGACAAAATATTTCATTATAATCAACCCCATATTATTGTGAAAAACCTTTAGCAACTAGCATTGCATTATGCTTAAAAATTTCACCTTCTACATAAAATTTATTTTTATAGACCCATTTGACTCATATATGTTCTTCTCCTTTAGATAAATCCATTAATTTTGATGTTTTATTTCTTCTAGTAGAGTCAATTTTTTCATTCATTTCTGTGATATATTTATCTTCTTTAATTGCTTCTTCAAAATATAATGAATCACAAGAAAATAAATCAAAATTTGAGCATATGTCTACATTCTCTTCTTCTTGATCATATAGCTCTTTTAAGATTCTTGTTTTGTTACCTGTTTACCTTGTTCTTGAGGATGTAGAATCTAATTCATTAGTTATGTTTGAATCTAGAGGTGATTCTCCTTGTATTAAGTTCTTTGGTGGATTACTAGGTAGTGTTTGATTACCTTGTTCCTTTGATTCATCTTCACTTCAAAATATTGATGATCATCTTGTGACTTTTTTTATATTATTTCCATCCCACTAACCTTTTTCTTCAAATTTAACATCCATGTTAATGATCAATTTCTTTGAAACAAGGTTATACAATCTATAAGCTTTTGATTCTTCACTATAACCAATAAAGATACATTTTTCACTTTGATAATCTAGTTCCATTCTCAATTTAGATGGAACCAATGAATAAGAAACACATCCAAAAACTCTAAAATGAGATACACTATCTTTCTTACCATTCCATGCTTCCTATGGAATTTTGTTATTAACACTCTTTGTAGGATGTCTATTCAAGATGTATATAACACATGCTACTGCTTCTGCCCAAAAATGATTGGATAGATTTTTGGCCTTGAACACATTCCTTTCCATTTCCATTATGGTTATGTTATTCCTCTCTAGTACACCATTTTTTTGTGTTGTGTACCTTGTGGTAAACTACTTCTTAATTCTATGACATCTGCAAAAGTCTAGAAACTCATTAGAATTAAGTTGACCACCTCTATCAGATCGTAATACCTTGATGTAGAGACCACTTTATTTTTAAACCAAAGTTTTAAACTCCTTGAATTTTTCAAAACCTTTACTCTTGTGTTGGAGAAAGTATATCCAAGTTTTCCTACTAAAATCATCGATAAATATTAAGAGATATATACTTCCTCCTAAAGATGGAGTTTGCATAGGTCCACATATATCAATGTGAACTAATTCCAATGGTCCTCTTTCTCTATTTGAACTTCCTATAGGAAAGATTTCTCTATGTTGTTTTTCCAATATACAACTTTCACATTAACTTGGTGGTTGCACTATTTGAGGCAATCCTTTCACTGTGCCTTTTATTTGTAACAATCTCAAAGCATCAAAATGGAGATGACCATACTTAAAATTCCATAGGCATGTTTAATAAGAAAATATTTTCTTGAAACTAACTTCCTTATGCTCCTTGAATACAATGAATTTTGAGTGGGAACATTCAATTTTGTGTCGTGTTGACCCCTACAATTAACCTACCACTAGGATGTCTATCTAAGATCATACAAAATCATTATGAAAGAACAATTTGTAACCTTTTTTCATTAATTGTCCAAAAATCATGAGATTATGTTCTAGTCTAGGAACAAGATACACATTAGGAATATATATTTTTCCTCCATTTTTAGTCAAGAAATTTATAACACATTTTCCCATTACATAGACTTTACTATCATTTCCTACTTTTACTTCAAATTTTACATAATCATCCAAACTAGCAAATAAATCTTTATTTGAAGTCATATGGTCACTACATCAAATATATAGGAACCATATATCACTAGAACTTTCTTGAGAAACATTACAAGTTATGAATATACTTCCTAAATTGTTATTAGATACATGTGAGTAATTAGCACCATTTTCAATCTCTTCTTGTTTGTTTCTACATTCACTTGCAAAATGATGAAATCTCTTCCAATAATGACATTGAATTCCAGATTTCAAACCTTGAATATGGGTGTTGGAATGGAATTCTCTCACATCCTCTTTTCAAAATCTGAATGGATTAATTTTTTCCTTCTTCTTAATTTGGACTTACACGTCCTTCTATGCTTCTACCCCTTCATCTTACTCTGTAGTTTGATTTTCCTTTTCCTCTACCAAAAGATACCCATGATCTAAAATCATTGCCCAAACAATAATTATTATTTCCATTCATTCTTGATTAATGAGATAAAAGTGAACCCATTAATAGAGAGTGTTGTTAAATCCTTAGATTTTTTAATGGAAACAACAATGACATCAAATTTTCTAGGAAAACTATGAAGTATATTTTCAACAGCCTTTTAATCATTCAAATCATCACCATATGGTCTAATATGATTAACCACATTCATTACTTAATTTAAAAACTAATCAAATGAGTCTAAATCCTTCATACACAAATGTTCAAAATCATGCCTTATAGTTTTCAATTTAGCAACCTTCACTTTTCATGTCCCTTTATATGCTATTTCTAAAATATCCTATGCTATCTTAGACTTTTTAGCTATAGAAACCTTAGAAAAAATTGATTCATCTAAAGATTGTTGAATTAGAGACAATGTTTTAGCATCCTTTTTCCTATTATCATGCAATTTAGCTTTTTCATCTCATGATAATGTCGACCCATCTTGTGGTTCATTAAAGCCCTTTTCAATAATATCTCATATGCCTTGAGAATAAAATAATGCTTTCATTTTTATAGCCCAAAACCCATAACTTTTACTAGAAAATATTGGAATTTTTGGTTGAGCTATACTACTTCCTGATGCCATAATAATGCTCACAGTTTCAACTACAATTTACAATTTACAATTTTTATTTACAAAGAAAAACCACCACAAATGTCTAAGACATTGACATATATCTTAAACAAATAACACTACATTACTTATTTCCCCCTTTTTAACAAATATCTTCTTAATAGATTTCAATCTTTGAAATTTGGTTCATACCTTCTCTCAAGCAATACACTCACAACTTTTGTTAATCATGTTTAGATTTGCATAACAAAAAGCCTCCATCTTTAGAAGCTTGTTTGAATCTACAATCAATCAAATATTAGAAATCTCATTTAACTACTATAGAAGTTGTGATAACCAAAAATTTTTTTTCCTTCATTCAAGGCTCTGATACCAATTTGAAGAAAAATAGAAATACAAAATACACACAAATAAAATTGATTTTATTGCCTTGCCTTTCTGATTACATTACATAAAGCCTCTATTTATAGAGATCTGAGAAGTCTATGGAATACAAAATACACTTATTACATATCTAACATTATTTAACTTAAATATTAAATATTGGGTGGCCAATGATAATGAGTGGTTAAAGATAGGTGACTGACTACAACTTGTAGACAGAGCATTATGGGTTGTAGATGATAGGTTGTTGAAAGCATAAATTAAATACCACCAACAAGTGTGCAATTTTTGGTAGTATTGCACACATGGATTTTTTTTTTTTATGGTTTTATTTGTGCAAGTGTGATAGAGAATTCCTTTGCCAAATCAAAATTTGGTGTAATCAGAAATACCGAACAAATTTGTAATGCAAAAAGAGAGAAGATGTGATGAAGATTTTTTTTTAAAAAAAATGAATTAAAGTGGAGTAATCATAAAAGTGAAACATACAATAATTAAAATAGTAGCATACTCCATCTTGATGCTAAGATTGAGAATTTTGATGGGGCCACAAACTTTTAGTGAAATGTTGTGCCATTAATAGTAGCCAATGTGTTGATATTTAGCACCCTTCATATCACTAATAAAATTTTCCTTAAATCTCAGGCTTTAGAAAGTGGTTTTTCTAAATCCTCATCGAGTCATTTTTATTCATGAGTGAAACAACATAAATATGAGAGATTATCATTACAAACAAAATTACTATTGAAGTCAATGAAAGATAAACCCCATAGCTCCCAAGAATCACTTGCATGCAAACGTCTATCATAGAAAGAGAGAAGCAAAAGCTATGGAGGTTGAAATTCCCAGATCCATAGATGAGGCATTCTTGATGAGCAAAGAGAGAAATTTCTATTATCAAAAGTGAATCAATTTTTACAATGAGAGATCATCCTTATAAAGGAGATCAAAACCCAAAATAGGTCTAACCTAGGTTGCATAATAATAATTAATAAAAGAACTAATTATTAGATGCCTAAAGTTTAGCTTAAGAAAACTAGAGTTAATCAGGAAATATCTAATTACTCTAACACCCCCCCCCTTAAGATAAACTTAGGGAGTAGCTAAAAAACCTAGAAACTACTACTGGAAGTAAATTTGGGTCCTGACAACAAAGCCTGATGAGGTACCCAAGCACAACCAAATCTCTAAAAAGAGGAGAAATAGAGAAACCCACATGGGAAAAACCCTATTCCAAAAAGAGATGAAAATCTCCAAAAAGAAAATGGTGAAGGACTAAAGAAGCCTCCAAACTAGGGAATTTTTGAGAAGATAGGAACAAAAGATGATCATGAAGAACACCACTAAAGCATATAGAAGTAGCAAAGCTCTATTAAAAGTAACTGCTGATTTGTAGAACCTCCAATGAAATAGAACATGACCAAATAGAGAAGACTATAATGTACATCAAATCAAGAGACACACAAAGGAAAATAACTAAACTTGAAGATATAGATGGCATAACAAAAAAACTAAAGCTTGAAGAGCTAATCAATTGAACATGGAAAGTTTTAATCAAAGTAGGAACAAAAAAAGGAGTGTCTGTATGGTAAATGATCCATCTCGCTGAAATACATAGGTACCCATCCACTGCATCTGCCTAGTATATAGGAACAAATACTCAATACATATCTCACTCCATCAAACCAAGGAAGCATGAGAAAAAATAGTAGAAATCCCCTAATGCAAACAAGGGTGAGGTGACAGGTAACTGGAAAAGTGGGCCAAAAGAACTCCATGCCAAGGAACCACGATCAAGATACATAAAAGAATATATATGTGTGTATTGAGGTGATCAATCTCAGACATGTCATGAGGCTAATGTCATAGAAGGAAAATTGACTAGAAAAAGGAAGATGGAAAGCAAAGGCAAAACATCAACCCTGCATGGCACTTTAATCAAAGTAGTGCAAGATCCCAAAATGCAATAAAGTGACACTTTATCTGAATGAGTTTGCAAAAATAATACAAAATGATGTCAACAAAGATCAAATGAGACATAAGGTTTATATAAGAGATAGTAAAACCCATGAAAAATCATGTGAAGCAACAAAATTGATCTTCGAACTTGAAACAACCAAGATATCCACTAGTGAATGGGGTGTGCCTAAAGCAGAATCTAAAAAATATAATGTTGCAATATGTCTCTTGAAGTTCAAAATAGAACCTTTGAATTTGTCTTCATTAACTAGAAACCAAATAACATCAAAGGTCCAAATAAATTACACCATTATGACAAGCTCAAAAACCATCTTTCTGAAGATATCTTGTTTGCGAAAAATGAAGTTTGGATGATCAAGTTACTGTGAAATAACCACACGTAGGTCGAAATATAGCTGGAAGGATAAAATAAAAATATTTACCACCTTGATATTTTTGCCAAAATGCCTTAGGAATCATACCAACAAGTACTAGAAATTACCTCAAGATTCATGCCAAAACTCATTTATTTCTATACCAAAGTGTCTCAATTTGTGTGCCAAAAATCTCATTTTCATGCCAAAAATCTTGAGGTGCGTGCAAAAAACCTTGATTTGTGTGCCAAAAATCTCAATTTGTATGCCAAAAATTTTGATTTACATATAAATAATCACAAAATTTCCACCTTGAGAAACATGCCCAATCTGGGAGCAATATTTGTTTGCTTGGAATTCCAACTGTGTCCAAATTGGACAAATTTAATATGAAAATAAGGATTTTTGGGCACTCTAAGCTCAACAGTGATATCCATTTAGGCTCAAAGTGCACCAAAAATTAGTGACCCCTAGGTCCAATACAAAAATCCTCAAAAAAATGAAACCCTTTAAGAAAAGGCACATATCTGAAAGGTAAGCCAAAACCTCTCATTAACATAACATGGGCATGAAGATTTGGAGCTCTGATACCATGTTGAAGTTGATGGAAGATTAACCCCATAGCTCCTAGGAATCACTTACATGTAAACATATGTCATAAAAAGAGAGAAGACAAATCTATGGAGGGTGAAACTCCTAGATCCATAGATGAGGCATTCTTGATGAGCAAAAAGAGAAATTGCTATTATCAAAAGTGAATCAATTTTTACAATGAGAGATCATCCTTATAAAGGATATGAAAACCCTAAATAGGTCTAACCTAGGTTGCATCATAATAATTAATAATAAATTAATTATTAGATGCCTAAAGTTTAGCTTAAGCAAACTAGAGTTAATTAGGAGATATCTAAGTACTCTAACAATTACTAGTAGTTCACTCTCCTAAGATTACAAACTTTGGTGAATGTAAACATGTAAATGTAAAATGTCATAAAAAATTCAACACAAGTTTGACACTAGGATTTAACATGGAAACGCAATTTGGGAGAAAACCACCAACAACATGTCACCAATTTTTCACTATTTTGAAGTGATCTTTGTTAGGAGATAATTATATTAAAGGTTGCAATACACACTATTAAATGTGACCTGGTTAGAAGATTTAATCAGCTTGTTAAGAGTCACCTTATTACAACATTTTAGAAAATTCTATTAGAATATCACCTTGATAAAGGATTTACACAGACTATTAAGTCCTTCAATGATTGCTAGGTCAACCTTTCATTAAAAGGATCTTAATACGAACTATTTACAATGATTAGAAAAAAAGTTGTAGGGTTTTGATTTGTATGATTACAACTCTCTTTGTAGTTTCATATCACTATTTGGTTCATGTGTCGATTCTTTGATAAGCCTTTCCTTGTCACCTTTGTCTTTTCTTCACTTGGCAACCCTTGAAGCATTCATCCTTCTCTTCAACACAACCTTAAGCCTTCTTCTTAGATTCTCTTATCAACATTAGTAACTTTGTTTCCTCTTACTAGAAACACGCACAAATTCCTTTCTCTATTCTCTTCTTCACATATCTCATTTGTGCTCTTCTAATCCCTTCCTATGCATACTTAAAATTTCATCTTTGCACCTCCTTAAATAGGTTATTCTAGTTATTTTCCATTTTTCATGATCACCATTGATCTTAGGGGTTGCAATCTAATTCATCAGGTTCATTGTGTCTATCAATCTTCCTTCTTTTCTAGAAACTTCTCATCGAATTCATTCATTAGGTATTATACCTAATCCTCTCCTTGAATTAAATAATCCAACTCATTAATCTTATCTTCAACATGGTTTCCATATCCCAAGAAATCAATTGAGTCATCTTGACAATCATGATTTACCATATGCATTCAAAAAACTATTACTCAGCCATTACTAGGTTCTGACACTCGGTCATCACTTAATTTTCTCGATCATTGTAGATCCTCTAGCTTCACATCAACTCTATCACTCGGTTGATACTGATTCTCACTCAACACTAAATTTATTGGGCACTTACCATGGCTCAATTAACAATAGCATCACTTGTCATCCCTTAATGTTTCACTATGTTTCTCAGTCAAGCTTTGCATAAGTGATATATCTTGACTTGTACTATAAATATTTGAACATCAAGATGATTTAAACAATCACATTTTTTTGTCAAAGTCTAACTAATCAAATATCCATTGTAGCTTCCTTTTCATAACTCAATCTTTCCTCTAAGTTCTTTTTTTATGAGAAACTTTTCAAATCCTCTTCATAAATCAAATATATATGACCTTTAGATCAGTTAGCAACATGTATCATTAGTAGATTTGATATCAATGACAATAAAATAATTACTTTAATTGTATTTTCCAACAATCTCCCTCTTTGACGTCGATGGAAACACCTCAATATATCTTTCAACAAAATATGTTGTATTTACAAGAATACAATGTCCCTCACTATTACCGTGCAATCCAAAAGATTTCACTAATATGAGTGAACAATATCCTTAGTTTCATTCTGATTCTCATCCATACAATTTTAGAAACTCCCTCTAAGTTATGATATCTCTCTTTGGTGTATCTCTCCCTCTTACATAATTCTCTCCCTCTTTAACAACAATTCCAAAGACACTATATTTCTTCACTTCATTCACTTCATACATCTTGATCATATAGATATTTTCATGGCTAACTAAATTTTGTTATCTGTCGATGACTGATCTATTATATTGTTCTCCTTCTTTATTGAACTTGACTACCATAGACATATCCTAAAGTAGAACTATTTGCATCAATGTGTATGATATTCTAATTAGCACATTTTATACAGTGCACCATTTATCCTTAATTTTCTTTTCTTAGGGGATCACCCCTAACTTACATCTAAGATATTCATGAGCATCTTTGGGTAAGGCTTTAGTGAATATAATAGCAATTTGTTCTTTGGTGTGAACATATTCTAACTTCACTTCTTTGTCTTGAACTAGTTCTCTCAAGTAGTGATAATTGATAGTAGGGTGAATGCATCAAGTTATGGTGCCAAAAAGATGACACACACCTTTTATTTTTAAAGTTGTAGTAGCTCATGCACACTTTTTAAAACTTATATTTATGGGCTGCAACCCACAGCCCATCTCTTTTCTTTTTTTTTCCTCTTGCTGGTTTCCTTCTCTACCCCCAATAGTGTGCACACATTTTATAGAAGGTACAATATTTTCTCACTCTCCTCCTCAAACTGCCTCCTTGTCACTAGAGATAAAGATCAGGATCATCAAGTATGTTTTCTACTCTTGTTTTTGCATTGTTTTATATGTTTTAGCATTGTTTTGTATTTTTTTAAGTTTTTCTTCAAGTTTGTTTATTTATTTAAAATGCAATTATTTTCTTATCAAGAAATGTGAATAATCAACGATCAAATCCCCAATGTGATCACCAAAATTAAAATTAAAACCCTCCACAAGATCAAAATCAAAACCCTCATGAGGAAGAACAAGAACCTCCACAACCTCCACCGATTGAAAGACCTCCTCTTGGCACCCAAGACAATATAATGAATGAAATAGAAAGAGGGAAAAATGAATTAGAAGCAATCATTGGTAGGTTAAAATATTGTAGGAAAACTAATCCTATGAGAGCCCAATTGGCCACCTCCCTTGAGTCCATTATAAACCATGTAGATTATGTTAGTGGTCAGTTGGATATTTGGCATGTTAAGAGAGAAGAAAAAAGAAGATATTATGGAAAAAAATTATCCTATAAATATTTTTAAAAACTACAACTAAAAGTTTCCCCATCCATTAGTGCATCCATGATGATATTAGAAATAACTTTTTGGATAGATGGTGGATGGTCTTTGATGCCCCTTCCTACAATAATCACAAGGTTCCAATATATTTTTTAAAGAATTTGTATTGTGAATTTATCCTCGGGGAGATCCCCAATTATTTTGACATGTTAGATTCTCAGGGTAGAGGTGGGGGGTCATCATTTGCGAGGTAGAGAAAACATTGTGACCTTAAAGAAAATAGGGCAATTTGTGTCAAGCCACAGGGTGAGCATGTCATTATTCCTTCAGTTGTGAAGGAACATGTAGAGACTAGTACTCTAGGGACTATCAATTCTTTGACACAAACCCTCATTCATTACACCAGTCCATTAGTTAAGGAGGAGCCTTCTTTGTACTATGGTCACATGTGCATGTAATGTGGATCCTTATGCACATTTGGTTGTCATGTTGAACACACTATGGATGATGGGCTAGTCACTAATGACTTCCTGAATGAGACATTTGGCATTGAGACAAACATAAATTACAATTATAAAAAACTAATTTGATCACATTTTGTATGTACGATAAATTACTAATAAATTAGCATGTCTTGACATTGTTTAAAATTTAGGGTAAGAGTGTTGATGGCCCTAGTACAGATTTTCTGACTACATTTTATGTCCTGTCAACGAGTCAACAGGTATGTGTCAATTTAATTATTTAAATTAATACATATATTTATTAAGTAATCATATGACAGATTAACAAATTTTTTTTATCTATGTGCATTAGTTCTCTACTAGACCATTGACATTCATAAGGGACTTTGAGCCTAGGCATGATATGAGCTTCATAGAGGTAAATTTGTTTCATGTTAATTTAATTCATTTGATTATATTATATTCTAGAAAAAATATGTAAATTTTATTATATGATTTACAATTGTTGACATTAGAGACTCCTCCTCATCTTTGCCAATCCATCGATCATGGATTTGTTTCCATGATGGCTAGTTTAAAGACATTGACTTAGGTATGAAAGAGTTTTCATAGTTTTAGTTGTTATTTAAAATAGTTAGTATTAAAATTTCAAATATTATTTATAAGTATGATCAAGTGATTATATTGATTGAATTGTTGTAGGGCCTTGTTACTCCCGATTGTCCATGACCCTTTAAGGTGGATGTACAGAGTGACTATTTGATGGTGATAATAAGCTAATTTATTTTGTGTGTACATATATTTTATTTCAATGTATAATAATTATTTATTCAGATATACTTTTTTTGTATCAGCTCCAGTTAGAGAGGAGCCTAAACAAGAGGATGAGCGAGCATGTGAGGAAGACCCCATCATCCCCATCATCTCCCTCCATGCAATGATTGAAGACCTCTAGGGATTTGTTTCCTTACCCTCATGGGAAGGAGAAGATATAGGAATGGACACATGCATAGGCATTAGTGGATATATATCTTATGTTTTATGTTAGTGGACATATTTGACATACATTTTATGTATATATGACATTTTATATTCAATGTATGACATATATTTATGCATGACATTATTAGACTTACAAATTTTATGAATTAGTTTTTTCATGTATGACATTATTGGTTATCATAATATATATCTTGTTTTTCTTGTTTATGTTTTAAGTATTTCATGTCTTTCATTTTAATGTAATTTGCATCAAAAATAAGGGTAGGAATCATTATATAAAGCTTTGATAGTATCTTTTGATATGTGAATAAAGCTATAATATTAATTTGTTTTTAGATTATACAAGTTATGAGTACTTTTGATTATGAGTAACTTATTTGGAGTTTTTGTTGGGATGAGAACAGTGAAACTTGAAATCTTTTTACTGTTATACAATTAATATTGAAATTTGACTCTTGAGTTGTTTGCATTATGTAAATGTCTACGCTTGAATCTTAGTGTCACCATAAACATGTCAATGGTTTGTATATGCTTTATCTTCAAAACATGAGAATAATTGAAATAAAGTTTTTAATTTATTCATGCAATTTGATAGCAATATTTTCTTTCTTATACATATCTTTGAGAACTTCATTCATGGAAACACATTATATATGCTCTTCTTATGATTCATATAGCTATAGTTGTTGCATTTTTCTTGGATATATATTTTGTCTATCATTATCCTGGTGTAGGAAACATAACAACCCTTTTTTTGGCTTTGTTTCTATTGTTTTTGCTTTGAGGCTTGTTGTGACTCTAGCCAAGTCAGGGTGGCGTGTTGGTGTGCTTAGATCAAGTTGGTTTGACTAAACCTTGCTTAGGTATGTGCAAGCTAATAAACACTAGGGGGACACTAGGTGATCAAAGTAGGTCAAAGTCCATACAAGTCATTGGTAAGTGGTATATGACCCAAGTAGGTCCTAAATAGTGATTTTACATCTTGTTCAAGTGTTTGGAACTCATTAAATGTAATGTTGCTTGATTAGGATTGCAAATTCCAAAAGTTGCTAAGTTGTCAAGAAGTTTTTCAAATGGGTCTAGGGGGAAAAAAGAGGAATATTGGTTACCAAGGGGCCACATTATTTCTAAACACCTTTATTGAACCTATTTGGTTCCATTCCAAAAGGTTTCAAGGGTCTAGAAGTCAAAAATGTAAAAATTGCAATGCAGTCAAAAACTTTTAAAAGTTGCTCCACAACATTTTGTACAACTTTTTAGTTATGGTATGGAAGGAAGGAAATATGGTTGGTTTAACTGAATGCATTCCTTGGGAGGTCCTATAAGACCTGGAAGAAGACAAATCTACTAGTTTGATATTGGAAGAGTTCATTCTTGAATTTGAATACAAATGTTTTACTACAATCCCTTTAACAATTTTTGGATTTTGCAAAGCAAGTTTGAGATAATGGATTGAATGTTGAAGTTTTACCTTGGATTAACTTAGTTCATGCTTTTACAATACTTTTTTCTTCGTTAAAATTTCTATTAAGTGTTCATCTGTTAAGGTTTTAGAAATTGTTTTGAAAACACCTTCTATGTTGGTCCTACCCAGGCAGCCTACACAAAAATGATTCTCCCATGAGTTCTGGCCATAAAATCATCATGGAACTAAGGAAAATGGGAGAGGACACATTTTAAATAATGTATCATAAATCTTGGGCCTTGCCAATGGAGTTAGCTAATTTTCCAATGATGCCCTAGGCAAGTTTTGGGTACTTGGCTAGGGAGTTATAGTGTTGATTTGAGGAGTTTGGCATTTGAATGTAGATGATAGTTCAAACCAAATTTGAAGAAGGTAGATGGATGAGAAATGATGCTTTTTTCCAAAGGAGGCCTCCCCAAGAAATTTTTTTATACCCCTAAGATGTCATCTTCAAATTCTTGTATCTTTTTCATTCTTCTAAGTATCAACACACAATATTTAGTGACTCTTAGTGGTGTAGGGCACATAGGTGACTTGATAGGTGACCTAAAAATATGTAAGGAGGATCATGATATAATACATGAGGTTATGATCCACCTCAATTGGTAAAGATGGTTTATGTTTTTTTTGTAATAAGGATGATCCTATTGTATGGTCAAGGAACTTAAGGTGTCCATATAAACCTAAGATCACTTAGTCCTAAGGATCTTGATTTTTTCTTAATTTACCTAATAATATGATTCTTGGTGTTTTTTATGAGTCATTGCATCCTATTATGATCCTAAGAGTTACAAATGTCCAAGTAGTAAAGTCTTAGGAAGAAATATTTGAAAATTTACTTTTTGCAACAATTATTGCTGACAACTTTTGCTAAAACATTGCAACTTGTCTTATAATAGTTCCAAAAATTTATAATTCTATTGGAATTGATAGAGATGATTTATTTAGATCCTAACACCGTCAACAAAGTCAAAGTGTGATGTGGTGTACGTTCAAGCAGTTTTGCATAAGGAATAAACATATTTTCTAAGCATTTATTAGTTGTATAGAACTATACATATTAAGAGGCAAAATCCATTGGCATGAATTGATAAGTCTTTGAATCTTTTTTCTATTTCATTTTATTTCATTTTGATTGGTTAAGTTTGAAGCAAGTTATAGCCATTTTACTATGAGTGGGTCAACAAACCCTAAAACTGAGGGTTTCAATGAAGATTTGGTCCTAACTTGCATTTCCATGGTTAATTTTTCACAGCCTTAAGGAATTTTCAAGGTTATGGAATGTACTTTAATATTATTAAATATTATATTTTTCCCAACAGATCTAAGAGTCTTATGAACATGCCCTAGGCTAAATATTTTCATGTATTCAATCATGAAATTAAGGATTTTGAAGATAGGGCTCAAAATGGGGCCATAGAACTTGGTGGATGGTTATTTCATGATGAAATAAGTTAGATAAGACCTTATAGAACCAATAATTTAGACCTAGGCATCCATCTTTGTTCATTTCCAAGTGTTCCATGCTTAATTTGGTCAATTAGGCCTATGAGGCTTGTGTGGGTTTAGAGGTGTAGGAGTAGGTTGGGAAGTTGGTATTTAGGGCATTAATATAACTTCCAAAAGGGTATCTAAAATCCTAGTTCACCCTATCCCACTCTCTCCCATCCTTTAGTCTCTCTCCCTCTCTCTCACCCAATCTCTCTCTCTCTCTCTCTCTCTCTCTCTCTCTCTCTCTCTCTCTCTCTCTCTCTCTCTTTCTCTCTCTCTCCCCTCCCCCCCCCTCTGTCTCTCTCTATCCCACCCTCTCCCATCCCCTACTCTCTCTATGTTTATCTCTCCCTCGCCCTCTCTCTCTCTATATATATTTTCATGTATCTATCTTGATCTTGATCTTCATATTTCTCTAGCTAAATCTCTCTCTCACTCCTCTCTTTTACTATATATTTCTAACACATCTCTCTCTCTCTCTCTCTCTCTCTCTCTCTCTCTCTCCATCCATTTCTTCCTCCCTCTCTCCCTGTCCCACCCTCTCTCATATCCTACTCTTTCCCCATCCTCTACTCTCTCCTTCCCTCTCTATTGAAATACAAGGCTTACAAAGTGTTTCTGCACTATAGTCTGTATGTATTATAGTGTGTGTGTTCTATGTAATCCTGATTTTAAAAATGATTTAAATAGCGTGCATAAGCTATGGCATGCATGCACTATTTAAATCTTTGGATTCTATCAGGCCCAAGGCTTGGATTTTCCTTGGGGATCCAAAACAAAGGTTTAAAATCTCTAAACTAGTCTGAGACATGTTTTTCAACAAGCATACAAAAACTGATTGATTTTTCTTGTGTGCTCTCCTTCAAGTTTCCTTGTGGTTGAGAATTGATAAAATCAGGTGACATGATATTGTAGATCTCTATGTTAGCTATATAACCATATAATTTATTGCAAATTCATACTATTTCAAGCCTTTCAACTATAATTTCTTTTGAATGTATGTGCATGTTCTCTCAAAAACTAGCATGTACTAATTGGGGTGTAGATTTTAGCTCATTCATCAAATTTCACAACTTAGTTTTTTAGGAACTAGACTCCATTCTACACACTTTAAAAAAAAAGAATTTTAGGTTTTAGATTAGTTTTCAATCATTTCTAGGAGGATCACATAGATATTTCACTTTTTGTGATGTGTCCAATTACAAAATTCATTAAAAAAATACACATTATAAAATTACCCAGAAAATATGGGATAAACTACATGGTGTTAGGTAACTTTTGACTAGAGGGATTAAAGAATTTCAAAAAAAAAAGTTAAAATTTTTAGGGGGCCCACACTTTGCACTATGTTATGTTTTTTTCTTTAAAAAAGTACCACTTTCTGTGGGCCCCTTTTTTTGAGGACCTAAAATCAAACCATTTCGGAAAAAATTAGTAGTTTAGAAATTAGATTCAAAGGACTACTACTTGTGTTTTTGTCATATCTTAAAATTGTGAGAATAACTATCTTCAAATTCTTGTCAAAGTTCATAAATTGTTGATTTCAAAAAAAAAAAATTGGCCACTTACACCCCCCTTTTGGCATCACAACTTGGTGCATTTACCCATCAATGTGCTTTATTCTAGTGTGCATCACTATATTCTTTGTTATGTTAATAGAACTTGTGTTATCACAATAGATAGCCATGGGATCTATAATTTCTTATTTCATTCCTTTCAACAATTGTTTGATCCACACAATGTTTGCATAGTTCACTACAACTTCCACATACTTGGCCTTGGATGTTGATTGGGAAATATAGTTATGTTTCTAGCTTTTCTATGACACCAATCCCTTTCCTAGAAAAAATGCACCTTCATTAGTTCTTTTTCTATCTTCAATATTTCCTACCCAATTAGAGTCAATGAATATGTTCAGTTCAAACTTATCACTTCTCTTGTAATACAATCCATAGTCTTCAATACCTTTTAGATATCTCAATATCCTTTTCACTACCATCATGTGATTCTCCTTAGGATTTTCTAAAAATCTAGTAACCATCCCAACTTCTAATACAATATCAAGTCTACTATGAACAACATATTACATTTTTCCAATCATTGATCTATATAGTGTTTGGTTCACATCAATAGATTCAACATTCTTAGATAAATTATGTCCTATAGAAATAGGTGTGTTCATTGGTTTTGACTCTTCCATGCCAAAAAAAATTAGTAACTCCTTGATATATTTGAACTGAGTAATGAAAATACCAAACTTCATTTGATATACTTGCACACCAAAAAAGAATTTGATTTCACCAAACATTGAAATTTCAATTTCCTTCTTCATTTAATCAGTGAATGACTTGCATAATGCTTCCTTTCCTCCAAATATAATGTCATCAACAAAATTTCAGATAGCAGTGCTTCATTTTTCCTACTAGTGTTCAAGTATAGATTATTTTATCATTTTTCCTTTCAAAATCAATCTTCATGAAATAATTATGTAGTCTTTCATACCATGCTCTTGAAGATTATTTCAATCCATATACAGCTATAGATACCATATTCTTCTTGTCTGGATCCACAAATCCTTCATGTTTTTCAATCTACACTTCTTCCTCAAGTATACCATTTAGAAATGCAGATCTGACATCCATCTGATATACCTTGAATTATTGTAGGTTGAATATGCAAGTAGAGTTTTGCCTCCTTTTGGTCTTTCCATAGGAGAAAATTTTTTTCCATAGACAACTCCTTCTTCTTGAGCATATCCTTTGCATACTAATCTTGCCTTGTTCCTTGTAACTTCACCATTTTCATTCATCTTTTTTCTTGAAAACCCATTTTTTTCCAATTACATTTTTATCCTTTGGTTTGGGTACTAGGGCCCAAGTATTTTTCTTCTCAATCTTTTTAATTTTTTGATTCATTTCCTAGATCCAACTTAATTTACTAGAGCATCCTTCACTGATTAGGGTTCAACTTCACAAAGTAAGCATGTGTCATTCTCAATCTTTTTCTTGTCATAACACTAGTTTCTACATCCCTAACGATTTTCTCAAGTTTATGGTATCTTCTTACATATTTGGCTAGCACAGGTGGTATTCTTCTTTGTTCTTCAATGGGTTCATCTTGAAAAATAATCTCAAGCTCATTAATTCTCTCTTGTTCAGGTTTTGGTTCAGATTATGCATGCTCAATATTGTCTATTTGATGGTCAACATTGCCTATCTATAACTCAACATCTTCTACCTATTGCTCAACACCACTAGTTGATGCCCGACAATCCATTGTTACACTTCATCATTTCCTATCTACTAAGAAATTGCAGCTTGGTTTTCTTGTTTAGTATGAGTGTTGGGAGAACCATCATCCACATAGATGTATGTACTATAATATCAAGGTTCTTTCTTACATTCAACATCATTTCTTTCTGCAAATTCATCAACTTTCACATTTGCACTTTCTATAGCTTTTTTAGTGTTAGAGTTTAAACACTTGTAAGTTTTACTCCTGGTGGAATATCCTAGGAATATACCTTATCACTCTTGGTATAAATTTTTCCATTCCTATGATCTTTGAATATATAATATTTGTCTCCAAAGATTTTGAAAATTTTCACATTAGGAACATATCCATACCATAGTTCAAAAGGTGTAGCATTTGTACCTTTCTTGATGTGTACTCTATTTAAGGTATAGACATCAGTATTGATAGCTTCTCTCTAATATTTCTATGATACATTCTCCTACATCATCAATTTTCTTGCACATTCCATTATTAATCTATTTCTCCTTTTAGCTATTCCATTTTGAGGAGGGATCCTTGGTGGTAACATTTTTCTCTTAATTCCTCTATGATTATAGAAAGTATTGAACTCATTGGAAATGAATTCAACACCTCTATCAGATCTCAAACACTTCAGACTCTTCCCAACTTCTTTTTCAACTCTTGCCAAATACCACTTAAATAACTAAAAGGCATCATATTTAGCTTTGAGAAACATAACAATCATCATTCTAGAGTAGTCATCAACAAATAAAATGAAATACTTATCTCCACAATAACTTTGAACATCAATAGGTCCACATAGTTAAGTATGAACCAATTCCACAATATTGCTAGATGTGTATGTTTTTCTCTTGAAACTAGACTTGGTCATTTTTCCCAATTGACTTTGTTTACACATAGCATTGTTAGGCTTCTTTAGTTTTAGCAATCCTCTTAATTTATTTATTTTACCAATATTCACCAAATTATCAAATTTTAGATGACATAACCTATTGTGCCATAACCAAACATCTTCTTGTTGTGCAAACAAACATGCCTCCTTAGATAAATCTAGATAGATAAAGTTACCTCTTGTCTGATCACCACTTCCAATTAGCTTACCATAAACATCATATATCTTGGTAGGTTTCTATAATGGAATTCAACTTTGTATCCTAATTTATTTAGCTTTGAAACACTCAATAGATTGTAGTTAAGTCCATCCACCTAGTAAACATTATCACACTTGACTTTGTCAATCAATTAAATTATACCTTTACCTTTTACAACACATGGAATATCATTAGCGAACTTGACACAACCACCCTTGTATGGTCCAATGTCCTCAAATTTATTTCTATCACCAGTCATATGATTACAAAATTCACTATCAATTATCCATCTATCACATTTGTTCACATATGAAATTAATGCAATTTTCTCATCTTCATTAGAATCTTCTTTCATAGCAACATAGAAAACTTCATCATCATTACTTTTAGATTCAATGTCAGATTCTTCTTTAGCAAACTAACAAGATTTCTTACCTTTGTCATCCTTGTTGTTCTTTCAATCTTAGTCATCTCTCCTTCCTTTTTACTTTATTTACTTTCTCTCATCCTTGTCTTCTCTATCAGGACATCCTGCAATAATATGACCAACCTTGTTGCATGAGAAACAAATAATAGGTAATTTACCTTTGTATTTGTCTCTGCCTCTTCCAAATCTCTTTGCAATAAGTGCTTCAAGTTCATCAATATCATCATTAGAAGTGTCACTCTCACTCTTCACATGTTTTCCTTTTCTTTTGCTAAGAACTAATTATGACTTAAAAGAAGATTCAATAGTAGCAGTTGTGTAGTTATCAAAGTTAGACATCTCAAAAGTAGTGAGTCTACCAATTACACTTTCTAAAGTCAAAGTGTTACCTAGAGTACATCTCAACTCTTCTATTGTATAAACTCTGATGGCATATATAGGAATTAGAGTTATCAATACCTTACTTATCATTGTTTCATATTTGATTTCTCCATTTTCACCTTGACTAGCATTGACAACCTCCTTGACTCTTGTATAGTATTGTACTATGTTCTCACCTTCCATCATTCTCATCTCATCAAATTTACCTCTTAGGCTCTCTAATTTGGCTCTTAGGACATTGTCATCTCCTCCATGTATATGGTCTTTAGTTTTACCCACATCTTCTTCGCACTATCACATTATTTTATATCATCAAACTCAACATAGATTAGGGCTAAAGAAACATCTAACATTGTCTGACTATGTTTTTTCTTTTCTTTCAACTGTTGAGTAGTCAAAGGAACAAAAGTTATCATCAAATATTCATTTTCCACAAATTTATAGTAGCATCACTAATATTGGATATATATAGCCTCATCAATGTTTTCCATTTAGAAAAGTTCTTGTTCAGCTTCAATGCCTCTCTTTTGTAAGTCATGATCTTTAGATTTGAGTGCCTTCAAACTATTTTTTGAATAACTAAGAGGGGGTGAATCAATTACTCAAGGTACATAAGTATGATTTGAATAATCAAAACATTAAACATACATTGTTGTGTTTATCCTAATATAGCTCGGTCTCTATTGTATAATGATAAAAAAAATTACTAGTAGCTCACTATCCTAAGATTACACACTTTTCTAAATGTAAACATGTGAATGTAAAACATCATAAAACATTCAAGAAAAGTTTGACACTAGGATTTAACGTGGAAACATAATTTGGGAAAAACCATCAGAAATATGTCACCACTTTTTCGCTCTTTTGAAGTGAGCTTTGTTAGGAGCCAACCATATTAAAGGTTACAGTACATACTATTAAACATGACCTAGTTAGAGGATTTAATCACCCTATTAAAAGCAGCCTTATTAGAGGACTTTAGAACATTCCATTAGAATTTCACCTTGCTAAAGGATTTACATAGACTGTTAAGTCCTTCAATGACTATTAGGTCAACCTTTGATTAAAAGGATTTCAATACAAACTATTTACAATGATTAGAAAGAAAGTGGTAGGGTTTTGATTTGTATGATTACAACTCACTTTGTAATTTCAAATCACTATTTGGTTCATGTGTTGATTCTTTGATAAGCCTTTCCTTGTCACCTTTATCTTTGCTTCCCTTGGAAACCCTTCGAGAATTCTTCCTTCTCTTCATAACAAACTTAATACTTCAGCTTAGATTTGCCTATCAACATTTGCAAGTTTGTTTCCTCTTACTAGAAATATGCACATATTCATTGCTCTATTCTCTTCTTCACATATCTTACTCACACTCTTTTGATCCCTTCCTATGCATAATTTGAAGGTTTTCCTCTATACCTCCTTAAATAGGTAATTCTAGTCCTTTTTCATTTTCCATGATCACCATAGATCTTAGGGTTTGCAATCTGATTCATTAGGTTTAATGTATCTTCCCATCTTCCTACTTTCCTAGAAAATTCTCATTGAATTTATTAATTAGGTATTATACCTAATCCTCTCCTTGAATTAAATGATCCAACTCATCTATATTATCTTCAACACACTTTCCATATCCCAAAAAATCAATTAAGTTGGCTCGACAATCACAATTTCTCATACATATTCAAAATACTATTACTTGACCATTACTAGGTTCTAACACTCGGTCATCACTTAATTTTCTTGGTCATTTTAGATCTTCTATCTTGGTATCAACTCTATCACTCAGTTGATACTAATGCTTAGTCAACACTAAATTTTCTTGGCTCTTATTGTGGCTCAGTTGACACTAGCACCACTTGACATCCCTTAATATTTCACTCTATTGCTTGGTCAAGCTTTACATAAGTGATATATGTTGACTTGTATTGTAAATACTTGAATATAAACATGATTTAAATGATCACTTTGTTTTGTCAAAGTCTAACTAATCAAATGTCCATTGTAGCTTCCTTTTCATAACTCAACATTTCCTCTAGGCGATTTTTTTATGAGTAACTTCTCAAATTCACTTCATAAATCAAATAGATATGACATTTGGATAAGCTAGAAACATGTCTCATCACTAGATTTGACATAAATGACAATACAAATTTTTTTCCAATTGTAGTTTCCAACAATCACATAGTTCTAAGTGACATATAAATCTAAGCTAACAGTTTTTTACAGCTCTATATATCCTTTATAGTTTATTCATTTTTTCCTTAGAACTAAGATAAATTTGTTTCCTAAATTAATTATGTAAATAAAGTAGAAACAACTTCCACATATTTCAATTATAAACATTCGATAATCAACAAGTAGACTGGTCAATGGTTCAAACAAATTATCCATGGATAATTTATTTTTTCATTTGTTATAGTTATCTTTTTTCATTCAATTTTGTAATAGATTACTATTGGAAGAGAATTCACATTGACAAGAATTCATTCAATTTTGTATAAATTTGTTAAAATGTATAGATATACAATATAATTCAAACATAACAAGTCTATAATCTTTTTTTTTGTTAAAAATTTAGTCAAGAATTTATTAGTATTTGTTAATTTAAGACTTTATGTAATAAGTAACATGTAACATTTTAAGGCAAATTAGGAAGAGAATGTGTGTCAATAGAGTGGGAAATGCTTATCGAGGGAGAGAAATAGGAAGAGGGGAGAGGAGATGAGAGAGATGAAGAGATAAATGATATAAAGATATACCAATCATAGATAGTTGATATTAGATAGATAGGTAAGTAGGTATGTAGAGTGAAACACTTCTAAAAAAATGCATCGAAAAAATAATCCTCTCGTAAAAATGCTTCTTCAAAAATTTAGATCAAATAGAAATAAACCAATTCAAAGTTAGTGAAGATATGTTTTCTAGAAAAAAAACAAACAAAATGATGTGTTAATTATTAATGAAGATATTGTTCATTTCAAACAAGAAATGAATGTGAAAAGAAATAGTATCTGATTAAAAATTAGAAATAACTAGGAGAAAATGTATGTTTTAGCATTTAGTATGATTACTAGTTGGAAGATCAAATTGTTTTTTGGAGGATTCCAATAAAAATAGTTTTCACTGATAGGTATTCTATTGTGGTCTAGAATTATTACTCTAGTATCTAAGAGGGGCTGAAATTGAGATGTTCTTCATGGGGATCGTTGATTTAGGATATGCTAAAGATTGAGGCAAAACTAAGTAAATAGGAGTGTTTTTGGATTTATGAAAGGACACAAAATTGTTGGTTGGGTTTTATTCTTGGGGTTGTCACTCTCCATTGCTTTCTATGCATCCACACTTATAATCCCTTTGTGATAGGTTGATTTCAAATGGTTTATGTACGTTGGTTCTCAATTTTGGTACTTTGTCCTACTCTAAAATATATTATATAAAATATTTACTTGTACCCAAGATTACTTCAAAACTATTTGCATGTACAATTAAGTGAGATAAGCTCTAAAAATCTTCCATGGAAATAAATGAATCAAATTTATCACTCTAAATTTCGATGGTATTTGGTAGTTTTTCATAATTTGTATCATAAGGGTACAAATTGTCATGGTCTGGGGAACTCTAATTTATTATGTTTCAATTTCAATTTATAAATATTTAATAAAAACTTGCTAGAACAACATAAAGGTCTTTTAGTAAGTAATAATCATTTATCCATATTGATAAAATGTTAGATATTGTGTTTGAATAAGCTTATGTCATTGAAAAGCTTGATAAAACATAGTGGTAAGTATTGACACAACTTCTTATAAGAATTTTCAATGTAAGTTGTTAATCCTAGTTATAAGTGAGATTTATTTTTGGAATCTATGCATAACTAGATCATTTTTATAATGTATTGAACTTTCTTTCCAACATCAACCTTTATAAATATTTTCATTTCTGTCATAGCACATATTCTATGTTCTAGAAACTTTTTTATTGATCATTTTATTTAATTTTGCACTTGTAACTTAGAGTCCTTGTAACTTCAAATTATTGAAATCTACATTACCAAAATATAATAAAATAATAGTTTTTGTATAATGCATAATACTAATAAAATTTTCCTTTAACCTTTCATATATATAACTCTTATTAGAAAATAGCTCAAACGAAACCTAGATATCTTTGATATAGTTCCTTAAATTGTATGAAGACATACTAACAACCTCTATAATACACAAAGAACACTGTATCTAAGACAAAGTCTATAAATTTGAGATACATCCTATTTTTATTTATTTGTTTCAAAAGGCTATATTGTTGATTTCATATAAGATGAATAATATAAAGAGAAAAGAGAGATAGTGAGGTGAAAAGATTGACAGTGATAAAAATAGGGAGGAAATTTTTGGGAGAGAATGTGTATATGAGGGAGATGAATATGAAGGGAAATGCAAAGAAGAAGAAAGTGGGAGGGAGAGAAACAATAAGAGGGGAGAGGAGAGTGGGGAGATGAAGAGATAGAATTATATAGATATATGAGTTTATAGATAGATTCATAGGGTAGATAAAAGATAAATTGAGAAAATAGAATATAGATAGTTAGAAATGAATGGTAAAGAAAGGGGTAAGATGAGATAGATATAGGATGGGAGAAAGGAGTGTATGTGTGTATAAGAAATATATACAATAAATAATAGGGAGGTAGATAGGGAGAGTATGAATTACAAGAGACATATGGGTATAAAAAATGTGATAAAAATTCACAAATATACCACAACATAATGATTTGCCATTATTTTCAATATTAGTATAACCACTTCTCCTATATACATATATGTTGGAATTCTTTAGAATAACTAAGGTGGGGGTGAATTAGTTATCCAAGGTCCAAATGTACAATTCAAACTTTTCACAACTTAGTGAACCCATATCCATAAAACATTTTCATCATGCATGCATCCATTTGATCATATAACTCCTTAAGCTTGTAGGTTACTGTCAAATCAACTTTGCAAAAATGTAAGCATGAAACATAATAGATTCAATAACACATTTGACACAATGATTTAATGTGTAAACCCAATTGAAAAATCACCAGTAACATGCTACTCATTCTCACTCTTCTAAAGTGATGACTTGTGAAAGGTCAACCCTGTTAAAGGTTACAATGCAACTTGTTAAATGTGACTTGGTTAAAGGGTTTCAATCACCCTATTAGGAGTGAGCCTTTTTAGAGGACTTTAGATCATTCACTTGGAATGTCACCTAGTTAAAGGATTTACAAATGACTGTTAGGTCAATCTTAATCCAAAGGATTTACCCTAGACTAGCACAATGATTAGAAAGTAACAATAAGGCATGATCTAATAACAACTTACAACACACTTGCAAATTATAGATCTATGTTTTAGTCCTCCATTTTTCTTGGCTTTCACACACTTTAGCTCTAACAAATTGTTCACCCTTCAAGAAACCATACCTTTAAGCCTTCTTGCTTTGCTTGCCAATTTAGTCTCTTCTCTTAGGTCACTGAATGAAGTAATACCCTAGACTCCTTGTCTTCCTTAGGTTCTCACACATGACAACCTTTTCTTCTAACCAACCATCTCTATAAATAGAAAATTAAGGTATTTTTTCGTTCAACCTCCATCATCCATTTTAGGGTTAGGTTAGATTAGGTAGGATTCAATGAATCTATCCATCATTTCATTTTATTCCCTTCTAGAAACTTCTCCTTCAATCCTCTTTGAATTCACCTCAAAATGGTTCATCTTGAATTCTATGCAACTAGCACATCAATCTTATCTTCCAAATGGTTCACACAATCCAAGAAATTAAACTTGTCAGCTCAGATTCATCAAATTCATGATCTTTCTCATAATTCTTAAACTCAACATTAACTTACTTTTGATGCTTGGCACATACTATGTTGCTTGACATCCACTATCAAAACACTCAACATGAACTAAAGTTCATTGGTGCTTGACATCAATTAAACTTTACTTGGCTTACACTATATCACTCAGCTTACATTGAAATTGACTTTTCTTGGCTCCAAATAATTTTCTACTTGGCTTACACTAACTTCTCTCAGCACCTACTATGCAGATTGGTAAACTTGGCAGACATAATTCATTCAACTTGTTCTTCTGAGCTTAATCATTATATCCATCCTTTGCAACCTTAAGTAGATTATCAATGCACTATAATATCACTATCTTTACTGATCCTTGTACTCATTTTTCATATCATAACTCAACCTTTCCTCTAGGTGCTATTGTTACCTCATTTGATCAAATCCTTTTCATCAATCAAATAGATGATAGTACTCAAATCATCTAAGCAATTATCTTACTAGCAAGTAGCAAGTTTGACATTAGTGACAAAACAATGATTGAAACACATATTCATACTTGTATCAATCTATTTTCAACAATCTCCCTCTTTTTCATTGATGGAAAACCAAAATTAATTAGTACAACCAACAAAATATCAAAAAGAAAATAATTCTTTGTATTGAAATCTCTCCCTCTATCAACAATTTTCATCTTCTGAATAGGTTACAAATTTTTTGTTCTGGTCAATAGACATTCAATCAACCTATCCTCATGACTCCCTCTAGATCATTTCTTATATCTCATTTTTCATTAACTCCCTATTACTAGGTATTCCATGTTTCTTCTGTGTGTTTTTTCATCTCCTTCTTTAAAAACAATACCCCCCTCAATAGTCAGGAGCATAATTTATCTTTCTTCCTTATATTTCTCCCTTCAATAGGAGCAAGATTTCTCCCTCAATAGGATTTCTCCCTCTTTGAAAAAAATGCCACATACTTGTCATCTCAATATCTAGATATGAACATATTTAGTTTCTCTCTCTGTTACCTAGCTTGTGACTAATTCACAGCTTCAACTCTTTGATTACTTTAGGAAACTCCTAAAGTAAGATCCATTGCATCAATGTGTAACATATATCAATCAACTTGTTTGATGTATGGAACTCCTCATGCTTCTTAGATAACCTTTGATAGGGGTATCACCCTTAGTTTACCTCTCAGATACTCATGAGCATCCTTAGGTAATGCTTTTGTGAAGATATCAACTATTTTCTCTTTTTTGTTAACATATTTCACCTTCACCTCTTTATCTTGAACTAACTCTCTCAAGTAATAGTACTTGATTGCAATGTGCTTATTCTTTGTGTGCATCACAAGGTTCTTTGATATATTTATAGCACTTGTATTATCATAATAAAGTATCACAAGTTCAGTGATTTCCTCCTTCATACCTTTGAGTAGTTGTTTGATCCATACAATGTTTGTACAATTTACTACAGTAACAACATATTCAAATTCAGCAGTAGATTGAGAGATGCAATTGCTAGTCCATGTAACTAGCCTTTTGCCTAAGAAAAATTCTCCTCCACTAGTGCTTTTTTTGTTGTCAATATTTCTAGCCCAATTAGCATCAGTGTAGGCTCTCAATTTTCTTGTAGTATAGACATTAGTCTTTTATTCCTTTCAAATATCTCATTATTCTCTTAATAGCCATGAAATGATTCTCCCTAGGATTAGTATAGAATCTTGCAACTATCCCAATAGATAATGTGATATCTGGTCTACTATGTACTACATATTGTAATTTTCCAATCATAGACTTGAACAATTTTAGATTCACCTCAGCTAAATCATCATTGTTTGATCATTTATGTCTTGTCACCATAGGTGTACTTACTAGCTTTGAATCTTCCAATCCAAAAAAATTCACTATCTCCTTTAAATATTTTGACTGAGTGATGTATATACCATATTTCATCTAATGTACTTGCAAACCCACAAAGAACTTGATCTCTCCAAACATAGACATCTCAAATTCATTCTTCATTTCATTTGCAAAAGCCTTACATAAAGTATCTTGAGCTCCAAATATGATATCATCAACAAAAATTTCAGATATAAAATACCTTTTCCTTTCTCTATCTTCAGGTAAAGATTGTTGTTATCATTAGTCCTCTCAAATCCAATATTCACAGGATAATTATGAAGCCTTTCATACCATGATCTTGGTTCTTGCTTCAAACCATATGAAGCTTTTTGTAGTCTACATACCATGTTTTTTTTGTCAGCATTAACAAATCCTTTTGGCTATTCTATATAAACCTCGTCCTCTAATATACCATTAAAAAATGAAGACTTAACAGTCATTTGATAAACTTTGAAACCTTTGTATGTAGAGTAAGCAAGCAGAGTTCTTACTCCTTCCAATCTTGCAACTAGAGTGAATGTTTCTCCATAGTCTATCCCTTCTTCTTGTGCATATCCTTTACAAACTAATCTTTCCTTTTTTCTTGTTACTTCATCATTTTCATCTAACTTTTTTATGTACACCCACTTGGTGTCAATCACATTTTAATCTTCTAGTCTAGGAAATAGAGTCCATATCTTATTTTTCTCAATTTTTTCAATCTCTTCTTTCATGGCTTTACTCCAGTCCACATCCTCTAAGGAATATTTCACTTTTATAGGTTCTTGCATAATAAAAAAACATGTATCATTTCTCAACTTGTTCCTTGTCATTGGGCTAGCATCTTTATCTCTAATAATTTGTGTAGTAGGGTGATGTCTCTTGACATACTTAGAGAATCTCAGTTCTGCTATGTTTTTCTCATTTGGTCTCTCAACTTATAAATAACTATGTACATCTATATAAGGTTGTTCAATATCTCTTTTATGTACACTAATCTTAGAACTAGAATGTGCCTCAAATTCATTCTATAACTTGACACCTGAATGGAGCTCAGTTCCTAAATGCAACTCAACATTCAAAGTATGTGACTCAATAGTCACTGAAACTTATTGTTGGTTTGCAACTTGATTTACAACATCTTCTTCAATAGGCATACCTTCATAAAAGTATACAAATGATTTATATTCTTCTAGTTCCTTCATAGGTTCTACCTCATGTACTTCTGTACATTCATCAAATTTTGCATTTTCCCTTTCCACAACTTTGTTAGTGTTAGTATTTAAACACTTATAAGCTTTACTTCTTGTGGAATAACTAAGGAATATACCTTCTTCACTTTTTGCATCTAATTTACCATTCCTGAAATCTTTGAGAATATAACACTTGCTTCCAAATACCTAAAAATATTTTACATTTGGTGAGTATCCATACCATAGTTCAAAAGGTGTTGAATGAGTACCTTTCTTGACTTGTACATGGTTCAAGGTGTAGACAACTATACTTATAGTTTCTCTCCAGTATTTCAAAGCAACATCTTTCTCCATCATGGGTGTCCTAGTATAGTCCATTGCATATCTATTCCTCCTTTTAGCAATTCCATTTTGTGGAGGGGTTCTAGGAGAAAATGTTTGTCTTTTAATTCCTTTATCATTACAAAACATCTCAAACTCATTTGATTTAAACTCTCCTCCTCTATCAAATCTCAAACATTTTAGACTTTTACCTATTTCCTTCTCAAATCTTGCTAAGTACCACTTAAACATTTGGAAAGCATCTGATTTCTATTTTAGAAAGATAACTTTCATCATTCTAGAATAATCAACAAGAAATAACATAATGTACGTATCTCCTTTGTAGCTTTTCACATCAATTGGTCCACAGAAGTTAGTATGAACAATCTGTAATAATCCTTTAGAGGTATGAGTCTTACTCTTAAAAATTGACTTACTCATTTTTCCTAACTGACATTGTTTGCAAATTATATTGTTAGGCTTCTTCAATTTAGAAAAACCTCCGACTCTTCTCATGTTACCAATACTAACCAAGTTATCAAAATTAACATGACATAACCTCTTGTTCCATAGCCACACATCATCAAATTCTACAATTAAACAAGTAGCATCCTCTATATCAAGGTAGAATAGATTACCTCTAGTCTGGTCACCTTTTCCAAATAGTTTTCCATCAGTATCATATATCTTAGAAATCTTGTTCTCAAACTCAACCTTACAACCTAAATTATTTAGTTGTGACACACTCAAAAAATTATAGTTAAGTCCTTCAACATAATAAGCATTATCACATAAAATCTTTCTTGTGAGTTTGATATAATCTCTTCCTTTTATCAGATGGGGTGCATCATTACCAAACCTTACACTATTTCCATCATAATAATTCAAGGTAGTGAACATACTTTTATCTTTAGTCATTTGATTTGAACACCCATTGTCAATGATCCATCTGTCATTCTTGTTCACACAAGACACTAGTGCAATTGTCTCATCTTTGTTAGATTCATCTTTCATTGCAACATACACCACTTCATCATCATGATCATTAGATCCATCTTTTGTTTCTTCTTCAATAATGTAGAAAGACTTCTTACTCTTGTCTTTTTAATATTTTTTTTCTTCATCTCTTCTACTTTTGTACTTGTCTCCACCTCTATAATTCTTCTTCTCTGGACATCTAGCAGCAACATGACCAACATCATTGCAATTGAAACACATGGTAGGTAACTTACCTTTGAACTTGCCTTCACCTCTATGAAATCTCCTTGCTAGTAGTGCTTCAAGTTATTCTACACCCTCCTCATCTATATCACTGTCATTGGACACATATTTTACCTTTTTCTTCTTCTTCTCATTAGGTTCCTTCAATGACAACTTGGCGTTGAAAGTAGATTCAATGTTTTCAGGTTTGTAATTATCAAAATTAGATAGCTCAAAAGCAATGAGCCTACCTACCAGACCTTTAAGAATCTGATTAGAACCTGGTATACATCTTTGTTCTTATATTGTAGAAACTCTAATGGCATAATTGGGTAGTAGTGTTCTCAAAACTTTTCTTAGTATAGTATTAGCATATGTCATACTAGTAGATCCCCTTACTGCATTAACAACATCCTTTATCCTAGAGCAATATTGAGCAATATTCTCACCTTCTTACATTCTCATATCATCAAACTTACCTCTAAGACTTTCAAATTTTGCTCTTAGAACATTTGTATCACCTCCATAGATGGTGTGTAGAGAATCCCAAATTTTCTTTGCACTATCATAACGCTTGATATCATCAAACTCAGCATAACTTTGGGCAAAGTCAATTTCCAATATTGCCTGGTTGTGTTCTTTCTTCTTTTTCAGATCTTCAATAGTTAGGACTCTAGTAGGATTGACATGCTCAACAACAATGGTAGATTGTGCATGAACTCCAAGACCTCCAAGGTGTAGCTTCATCAGACTTTTCCATGTAGGAAATTTATCTCTATTAAGGTTGGGTACCTCTCCTTTTGACATCTTGATATTTTTTCTTCTAGTACCTTCAAACTAGTCATCTTAAGCAGATGGCTCTAATAGCAATTGTTGGAATGCTTTAGAATAACTAAGAGGGGGGGGGGTGTGAATCAATTATCCAAGGTCTAGATGTACAATTAAAACTTTTCACAACTTAGTGAACCCATATCCATAAAACATTTTCATCATACATTCATCTATTAGGTCATACAATCACTTAAACTTGTAGGTTACTATCAAATCAACTTTGTAGAAATGTAAGCATGAAACATAACAAATTCAATAACATAGTTGACCCAATTATTTAATGTGAAAACCCAATTTTGGTAAAACCACCAATAACATGTTACTCATTCTCACTCTTCTAAAGTGATGCCTTGTGAAAGGTCAACCCTGTTAAAGGTTACAATGCACATTGTTAAATATGACCTGGATCACCTTGTTAGGAGTGGGCCTTGTTAGAGGACTTTAGATCATTCACTTGGAATATCACCCAGTTAAAGGATTTACAAATGACTATTAGGTCAACATTAACCAAAGGATTTTCTCTATACTAGTACAATGATTAGAAAGTAATAATAAGGCTTGATCTAATAACAACTTATAACACACTTGCAGATTACATATCTTCATTTCAGTCCTCCATTCTTGTTAGCTTTTACACACTTCATCTCTGACAACTTGTTCACCCCTCAAGCATCCATACCCTTAAGCCTTATTGCTTTGCTTGCCATTGTAGTCTCTTCTCTTAGGTCACTGAATGAAGAAATACCCTAGACTCCTTGTCTTCCTTAGGTTCTCACACATGACATTCTTTGCTTCTGACCAACCATCTCTATAAATAGAAAATTAAGATATTTTTCCATTCAACCTCTATCGTCCATTTTAGGGTTAGGTTGGATTAGGTTGGATTCAATGAATCTACCCATCATTTCATTTTATTCCCTTCTAAAAACTTCTCCTTCAATCCTCTTTGAATTCACCTCAAAATGGTTCATCTTGAATTTTGTGCCACTAGCTCATCAAGCTTATCTTCCACATAGTTCACACAATCCAAGAAATCAAACTTGTTGGTCAGATTCATCAAATTCACAATCTTTCTCATAATGTTAATACTCTAGATTAACTTGCATTTGATGCTCAACACATACTATGTTTCTCAACATCCACTATCAAAACACTTGGCACAAACTAAAGTTTACTGGTGCCTGGCATTGTTGAGCTATTGTTTTGCACAATGCTTAATGACAGGTATCCTTTTGAATTCCTCTCTTTAAAAACTGATCTAGGATAACTCCAAGGTTTCAAGTGATCTTGAGACCTACTAGAATCAACTTAGTTGAAGATAAATGTGTTTTTCACAAAAAGGCCTTTGTTGGTTCGAAACAATTTCGGATCAAATGGTCAATCTGCTTGCTATTTCAAAATTAACCACAAAAGAGATTTTTTTTTTATATTTTTTGTTTTTTAAATGATTGCAATCTAACAATGCAACTATATGAGTTCCTAATTTAACCAAGGGTTAGAAAAGCAAATAAAAAAGATAAGGTAACGAGAGATGAAAGAAAATAACATGAAAGGGAAATTCCTAACAAACATAAGCCACAAAAACAACACGTCTGTGAGTTAAGCCTTTGAAAAGATCAGTAGGTAACTAATGAAAATAGGAGCTACACTTCCTTTATTCCACTAATGCAATCGTCAATGGGAATTCAGTAACTATAAGATGTTTCACTTTTCATCAGATCGCAATGCCATGGAAAGTGCACTCATGCGAGACAAAAAGCTATGCAGGAACAATATGATGATCTCTTCTTGAACTAAGTACATCAACATAATTTGTAGACCCATAGCAAACACCATAATTAAAAGATCGCACAACCAAAAATAATACAATAATATTTTTGGCTCAATTACATTCCATGGACATACATTGACAAAATTTAACACACATAGGCAAGAATCACTACACTCCAAATGCGAGCATCAATAGCATATATTATTGCATCAAAATAATGGCGGTGACCTGGAATACATGTTACATTCCTGAATTTATAAGAAATCATCTCCTCAATTTGTGTTGAGAGTGAGAGAGATGAGCCTTTACATGTCTTAAAATAAAGAAAGCATGATAAAATAAGAAGAAGAAAGCCATTAGATGATGTAGAAGTCTCTGGAAGTGCCAGAAATAAAAACTTCATCTTCACTAGGCATCTATAGGAGTTAAGCTACCGTTAGAATGCATTTTCGACACATTTTCAATGCATGGAAAGCTCTAAATTTGGAACTAGTAGTTAACTATTGGTGCACTTTTACTTCTTCAAAATTCTTCTGGAACACCATTGCAAAATCTCACCTGACGCAGCAACACACCTGTGCACCAGCATGAAATTTGTGCAAGGTGCTCAACTGGCCAAAAAATCAAAGTTCTTAGTTTTGAAAATATTTTCTAGGTTCTACTCAAACAGGGTTTTAGATCACTTTTTTGTACTTATTTTGATCATTTTGATGATTTATACCCTCTTTATAGCCAAAAAGTTTCATAGACCTAAACTCCTACTTCTAAAATCCCAAGGCACTTGTGTTGAATCTTGTCATTGATAGTTGCATAAGATAACAAACCTATTCTAGTTCATGTATCCAACCTTTGTATCTTTGATATTTTCTTCTCTCCAACTGTCTAATCCTTCTAAGTCAAAGAATAGGTGATCCAGATTATCCAAAATGATCAAATTTTTGAAACTTTTTCATACCTTTTTTACAAGCTTTTCTAGTCTTTTTAATTGGCTTTTTTAGAGGTCTTCTGCTCAAAATTTCAAGTTGAAACCTTCATCAATCCCTAAAATTGTGTAGCCAAAGACTCACTATTTTAGGGACTAGAATTATATTTTTAATTCTTCTTTCCAAAAATGTAAATGGTTGTGAATTTTGAACTCTAGGTTGAAAGTTATGACCCTGAAAAGTTAAGGATGTCCTTTTATCTACAAAAAGAAGCAAACATTAGTCCAAAGAGATGAAAATCAAACCTAAAACAAACCTTAATTATGACTTGAAAAAAATAGATTGTAAAAACTTCACAAAACATTTAAAAATTCCATTTTACCCTCTTATAAGTAAAAAAGAGCTCACCTAGTGCACCTCTGAGGTGCAGCTAGTGTGCATCATTCTTTGTTAAGTTTTAATACATGGGTGCGTTGATGCACACCCTATATTTGACTTAGCACAAACAAAGGTGCAAGTGCAAGTGTGCAGAAATGTACCTAATTAGGTACACTACTATGCAACTTAAATTTAGGGTTATGCTTATGTTTTTAAATTTTCTTGAAGTTTTTTAGCAAAGAAAAGTGTGCAGCAGCGCACCTAAATAGGTGTGCAACTGCGCATTTTGACTTTAGATTTTTTTAATGTTCGTTAATGTATGTGGCTACAAGTGAAGGTGAGGAGTGAGGGATATGCACACCTAAATGTGTGCAGTGCTACACAAAGGAGAGCTAGAGAAAAAAAAATGAAGTGCAAAGTCAAATGAGATCCTAGGTTATATAGAGTCTTGACCTAGTGCAACTATGGGAGGTGTGTGACTGCGTAGGTGCGTTGATGTGCACTTCCCACATAGTGTTTTTTAAAGTTTTCTTGGTGCACTAGCACACTTGGTGAGGTGCACTGGTGCACCTTTTATCTTTTCTAAATGCCTTAGTCCTCTTAGGTGATATTCAGAATCTAATTTTTCAAATCGAGACCTAGTTTTGACCAAAAACAAAAGATAAAAGCCTAAAAAGACTCAAACCCTAGACCAGGGTTCCAGAAAGGCAAAAAAATAAAGTAGGAGGTCCCATTTTTAGGTGAAATGGTGCATGCATTGTGAAACCACAACAAACATCAACTAAAATTTACTCAACTTACACTATATCACTCGACTTACACTGAAATTGACTTTGCTCATCTCCGACTAATTTTTTGCACAACTTACACTAACTTTTCTTGGCACCTATTGTGTAGATTATTAAGCTTGGAAAACACAATTTGTTCAATTTATTCTTCTAAACTTAATCAATGTATCCATCCGTTGCAACCTTAAGTAGATTATCAATGCACTATAATATCACTATCTTAATTGATCCTTATACTCCTTTTTCATATCATAACTCAATCTTTCCTCTAAGTTCTATTTTTACCTCATTTGATCAAATCCTCTTCATCAATAAAAGAAATTATAGTACTCAAATCATCTAAGAAATTATCTTACCAAAAAGTAATAGGTTTGACATTAGTGACAAAACAATGATTGAAACACATATTCATACTTGTATCAATCTATTTTCAACATAGACTCATTCAAAGCTAAGATTTAACATTCAAGTATTGATCTTATTTATTCTAGGTCAATATTTTTCATTATTTCTTCTATTTATATCCATGAGAGTATTTATCACATGAAATTATAAGGTCTAAAGGGGGGGATTTTGAATTATTGATTTCAAATAGCTAAGTTTTCCATTTCATATAGTAAATAATACTTAGTTGGGTATATAATTTTGATGAGAGATAAGGAGAGAGTGAGGGGGTGTCTAATGATTAAAATGAATAATATAAATTAAAAAGGGGTTAGAGTTGTGAGAAGATTGATAGAGATAAAAATTGAGAGGGAAACATAGGGAGAGATAGTGTGTAGATAGTTGGATCAACATAAAACATAAAGTCTAGAGGATAGCTTTAAAGGGAGAGATAAAGAGGAGGTCCATAGTAGGAGGGATTGAAATAGGAAGAGGATATGAGGGATGTAAAGAGAGAGAATGATAATGATATATGAGGTGCAAGATGGATATTGAATAGATAGATAGATAGAGTAAATCAATGAGAAATAGAGAAATTAGGATATAGATGGAAAGAAGCTAAAGGTAAAGAGGGGTAATATAAGATAGATACATGGAGGGAGAAAGGAATTTCTATGTGATGGGGATGTTTCCTTCTACCTTGAGTTGTACTTTCTTCTAGAACTCCTTAGACTCACTATTAAGCCCCTAGGATTACTACCTGGCCCTAGTACTAGAGGAATTAATCTCTTCCCCTTCTTAAGGCTTCCTACCCACCAAAAATACTATCAAACCACCACTTCTCATGATTGATAAAAATCAATCATGCACTCTCCTCTCACTTCTTCTCTCTCTTTACAAGTTTCCTAACTGAGACATGCCTTGCTTGCCTAGGCCTTGCTTGAATTCAGAGCTAGCTCCACCACACACATATAGAAAAGAAAAGAACATATATAGAGAGGATTCTTCTTGACTCCATAATTCCATTTGATTGAATATAGGGATCAAGAAGAATCCATTTATTAAGCTACTCTTATGCAGCGCAATTCTACTCTACTAAGCTCTACCAATAGAAGACAAGTTACGAACTAGAACTAACTAACACACTTTAACTATTTTTTATTGAATTCAAAAGATCACATTACATTCAAGAAAACTCCATCTACTAGAAAATAACTCTTTGTTAACTTCTACAATACTAATTTTCCAACTCTCTAATTTCTCCCACACTTGTGCCATCTGAGAACCTTCAACTTTTATCCTCATGCCAGCTTGTTCAACAAATCATCAAGATTTGGAGTTCAACTACCTTTCTTGTCTCTACAACTTCTTTCTTTATTTGTAACTATTTCTTGTTTGATGTGTCCATCTTCTTTCTCCATGTATTCTCTATCCTCTTTTGACTTTTTTGGCTACAAAATTATGAATAATTCTTTCTCGCCTATTCACAATTCTTTCTTCCTTAACTGCATTCCAAGTTGTGACATTGCACTTGGCCATCTCCTTAACACTTTTGCGCCTTTCATGACTTATCTTCTAAATATTTTCTTCATTGTTACAATGGTGCAAAAAAATTTTGTAGCTTTGCACTTGTTTTCCTTGACTACCTACTCTACCTTCCAATTGTGCGAATATAGGCTTGTTAGGCTTTGTAGTTATTCTCCTTAAATGTCTCTTGACACCTACAACCTTGTGAATGTTTTTTTTCTTAATTTGTGACCTTGCAAAATTATTTCATTTCCTTTGGTCACTATTTCTTTGCTAACTTAACATCTTCTATTCATGATAAGTGAAACTATCTATTCTACCTTTAGTCATAACTTCATTGGCTTACTCTGCAGTTAGTCATTGATAGTCATGACCATGTGATAACCTTCATTTCCTTTGATCACGAATTCATTATTACTTTTTTGAGTTAACATCTTATGTTTGCAATAATGCAAAATGGTCTATTCTTCCATTAGTCATTGCTTCACTACTATTAGTCAAACTTAGCATTTCTTGATTGCGAGAGTGTGAAATAGTCTTCTTTACTGTTCATCACTGCTTCTATATGATTACATTGACTTAACCACTAGTGGTTGCGATGATGAAATCAACTTTCTTTCCTTCCTTCACAACTTTTTTGGCTTCTTTTGATGTTAGTTATTTCAAGTTGTGATCATGCATTAAGCTTACATGTTTACTATCTCACCAATTTGCACTGTTATGGGATTATGTTGTCTAATTGGTTGTGACCTTGTGGATGTCGAATGAATGAATGTTTGAAGTCTTTGGTGGCTTATTCGATGGACCTTTATTAGATGTAATCCACTCCTCAATCACAAAAACAAAAATGAACTAGGGCTTGGAGTAAAACCTTAGGGTGCTTTGTACCGTTCTCCCCCTCCATGAAAAGATATTAGGTTAGCTTAGTCAACAGCAATGATGGACTAATGCCTCATTTCTTGAAGTCTTCTTCATCGATCCATGTAGCTTCTATAGTTGGTAACCCTTTCCATTGAATGAGATATTCCATGTATATGTGATGCCTTGTCATTTTATTCCCTCTAGAATCTAGTATCTTTTTTGTCTGTAGTTTTTATTATATTGGTATTTTAATCTCTTGGATGTCTTTCTACATTTCTTATTTCTGAGTATCCTCTAGAATCTTGGGTCCTTTATAAGAAATTAGGTCTTTCACATTGAAGACTATTGATAACCCTAAGTCCTTAGGTAAATCAATTTTATAGGCATTCTATCAATACTTCTCCAAAATTTTGTAGGGGGCAATTCTTCTCATCTACAATTTTCTAGGCATTCCTTTCTATAACTTAGATTTATTTAGGTGCACTAATACCAAGTCACCAATTTGGAATTGTAGATCTCTTCTTCCTTCATCCACATTTTCTTTCAATTTCTAATTTGCCTCTGTTAGAGTCTTCTTTACTTGATCATGCACTTCTTTCATGGACTGAGAAAAATCTTCAACATGTCCACTAATTGATCCATGTTCTTTTATTTCCTGGAGTTCACAAAGTCCTCTAGGGTGTCTTCCATAAACAATTTGGAATGGACTCTTGCTAGTAGTCTTGTTGATGTTGCTATTGTAACAAAATTCTACCTATGATATAACTTGATCTCAAGTCTTCCCATATTCCTTTGTTAGACATTTGAGAAGATTTCCAAGTACTCTATTTATCACTTTAGTTTGAGGATGGTATGCAGAATTGTGGGACCAATTTGTTCTCAATCTCCTCCATAATGTTTTCCAGAAATGACCCATGAATTTGACATCTCTATCAAACACTATACTAACTGGTAATCCATGAATTTTGACTACCTCTTTGAAATACAAATGTGCGATGTAGCTTGCATCATGAGTGGTTTTACATGGGTATGAAATGACTCATTTTTCTAAACCTATCCACTATTACAAACACACTATCAAAACCATTTTTATTTCTTGGTAACCCCATAATGAAATCCATACTTAGACATTACCAAGGTCTATCAGGTATGGGCGATGGTTGATACAAACTAGCATTTGATGAGGTTCCTTTTTCTTTCTGACAAATGGTACATTGTTCAACATACTTTCTTACATCTCTCTGCATCCTAGGCCAATAATAATATCTACTTACAAGCTCTAGGGTTTTGTTTAATCCAAAGTGTCCACTCAAACATCCATTATGCTTTTCTTGTATAAGGTTCTCTCTTATTGAACCTTTTGGAATACACAACTAATTTTCCTTAAAAAACAAATCATTTTGTAATTTAAAATTAGAAAAATCACTGTGAAAATGATTTTCAAAAGATGAGCATACCTTGTAGGCTTCTGAGAAATCTCATCTCCTATATAGAGTTCTTTAAATTCGTATATTCCAATGCTTTTCAATTGTATCTCCTACACTATTATCAATATTTTTCTTAATGCATCCACTACTTTGTTACTAATACCTTTCTTGTTCTTAATGGTGAATGTATAGGACTACGAAAATTCTGTCCATTTAATGTACCTCAAACTTAGCTTCTCCTATGAATTGATAAAGCTTAAGGCCTGATTCTCTGTGAAGATTAAAAATTCTTTGGGAAACAAATAATGTCTCCATTTCATGAGTACTTGTACTAATGCATATAATTCAAGATCATAGGATAATACCTTGATTTTTCTTTATTCAATCTTTCACTAAAAAATGCTACGGTTCTTCCCTCTTGACTTAAGACTGCTCCAACAATAATGTTTCTTGCATCACACTCTATTGTAAAAATTTTTTCAAAACTAGGTAGTACCAAGATTGGTTTAGTAGCTACCTCTTTCTTCAATCCTTCAAATCCTTCATCTACCATTTTTGTCCACACAAATGTTGTCTTCATTCCTCCTTTGATAGTGTCCATAATAGGAGCACATATCTCACTAAAGTTTCTAATGAACTTCCTATAAAACTATGTCAATCCATGAAAAATTTTGACTATTGTACCTTTCTTTGGTGTAGGCCATGTTAAAATTTCTTTGACCTTGTCTTCATCCATCTTCAACTTACCCTATAATACAACAAATCGAAGGTAAACAAGTTCTTCTTTCATGAACTCACATTTTTCTAGTTTAATGGTTAGTTTTTCTTCTTGAAACCTTCTCAAAAAAATTTCCAAATGTTCAAGATGCTCTTCCTTACTCTTATTGTAAACTAGAATATCATCTAGGTAAACTACCACAAAATTACCTATATAATGATTCAATACTTCATTCATTAGTCTCATAAATGTGCTTGACGTATTTGAGAGACTAAATGGCATGACTAATCATTAATATAACCCTTTAATAGTTTTTAATGTTGTCTTCCATTCATCACCTTCCTTCATTCTAATTTGGTATTACCCACTTTTTAAATCAATCTTGGAAAAATAATGTGCACTTCCTAAACAATCCATCAAATCTTCTATTCTAGGAATAGGAAACCTATATCTTATGGTTATCTTATTTATTTCTCTAGAATCAATATAGAGTCTCCACTTACCTCCTTTCTTTGGTGCTAGCACAACTAGTACTACACATGGTCTAATGCTCTCTTTGATCAATCCCTGATCTAGCAATTCTTGAATCTACCTAGCAATCTCCTTGTTTTGTTCATGAGTCATCTTGTATGAAACTTTGTTTTTGGCAATGGATCTCCTGGAAAAAAATCTAACTGATGACTCACTACTCTATGTGAGGGTAGTGTGGATGGTGTACCATCACTAATAATATCCCTAAATTGATCCAACGCAGCTTGTACCTTCACTGGTAGAACACTAGGTTTCTTTACCTCCTCTTCTTTGGGCTTTAGCTAGACAACAAATCCAACTTCCTCTTCTTTTAAGTCTTTCAAAAATTATTTCCCACTCATTAAGAGTGTTTTGGCAGTAGAATTCTTTGTCTTTTCTTCTTCTACTATGGACTATATCATATAAGTAACTCCATCCTTTGTGAAAGAATATATGTTCTCCTTTCCATGATGTACTACTTCCCTGTCATACTTCCATGGTCTTCCTAACAATAGATAACAAGAATCCATAGGGAGTACGTCACATAAGATCCTATCTTGATACTTTCCTATAGTGATGACTACCCATACATGTTCATTTACCAGGATGTTCTTCCCTTTATTCAACTAAGTCACTCTGTAAGGAATCACATGTGGCATTTTTGCTAATCCAAGCTTCTGTACTGCTTCCTCTGGCATGACATTGTCAATAGACCCTGAGTCTATAATCACCTTACACACCTTGCCTAATATTTTGCAAGTGGTTATAAAAAATGGTCTTCTCTACTTGGGTTCCTCCTTTATAGGTTCTTTTACTAAGACTCTCCTCAACATGGGGTTCACACCTTTCTCTACATCAAGATCCACTTCACCTGCTCTAGAATTGTTCTCCTATTGGATGTAGTTGAGCTTCTTCTCTCCATGAGAAAATTTTGATGCTTTCTCTAGACATCTATAGGTAGGATGCCCCAATTTTCCATAGTTGTAACATTTCATAATGCTGAAGTGTGAGCCTTTGCTATTGTTGTTTCCATTTCTACCTCTGCTACAATTTTTTAGATCCACTTCCTCTATGTGAGCCACCTCTTTGACTATTTTCACTAGTCTTCTCATTCCATTTGGAAACACCATAGTTTCTCTACTCATTGGTCCTCCCACTAGAACCTCATCTTGAACCTCCTCTAAATTCTTTTCCTCTATTCTTGGAACTTGAGTCTCCTTTTTTTCCTCAACATATCTTCCACTTTCTTAGCCATTTGAAAATAGCTTTTTAATGTGGTGAGACTAAATAAGCTCAACTCATCTTCAATAGACCAATTAAGGCCATTTAGATACCTCTCCACCTTGATTCTCTCTACCTCCTATGCCTTTGACCTTAGAGCCAACTTTTGAAACTTAGCCACATCAAGATCCCTCTGCTTGAGATTCTACCTCTTCTTGTGTAACTAAATCTCATAATCCTTTGGAAAATAGGTTTCTTTTATCTTTGCCAACATAGCCTTCCAACTGGCCATTGGTTTCTTCCCTTCACTTTCTCTTTCTTCTTGCGCAAATTTCCACCAAGTAAGTGCTTGTCCTTTCAATCTCAATTTTTCAAATCTCACCTTTTGTGCCTTTATTGTCCCTTCACGTTCAAATTAATTTTCTATACTCTCAATCCATTCTAGGACTACCTCAACATCCATATTGCCATGTAATAATGAGACATTCTCTAGGCCCTTTCCTCCAAATTCCTTGAGGGCTCTAATGAATGGTTCTCCTTCACCAAGTGGAGGATTTGGCTCAAGAAATTCATCCTCCAAATCTACCTTCCCTTTAGCTTTTGTAAGGTATCATCATCTTTTTCTTGGGCTAAATCTTACATCTCTTTTAACTTTTCTTTCATCTTGTCTATGGCCTCATCAAGGATCCTGGTCTTCTATTATAGAAGCTTCTTTTGTTCATCTACCTCCTTAGCCAATTCAACATTGGTCACCATCTTTGTAGATCTAATAGATTCAGGAGTATACATCATACCACACAAGCCAAAAATTTTATGGCTCTGATACCGATCTGATGGAGAGGTTTCCTTCTACCCTAAGTTCTACTTTCTTCTAGAACTTTGTAGACTCACTATTGAGCCCCTAGGGTTACTACCTAATCCTAGTACTAGAGGAACTAATATCTTCCCCTTCTCAAGGCTTCCTACCCACCAAAAAGACTATCAAACCACCACTTCTCATGACTAATAAAAATCAATCATGCACTCTCCTCTCACTTCTTCTCTCTCTTTGCAATTTTCCTAACTGAGACATGCCTTTCTTGCCTAAGTCTTGCTTGAATTCAGAGGTATTTCCACCATACACACATACAAAAAAGAAAAGAACATATGTACAGAGGATTCTTCCTGACTTCAGAAGTCCATTTGATTGAATAGAGGAATCAAGAAGAATCCATTTATTAAGCTACTCCTATGCAACACAATTCTACTCTACTGAGCTCTACCAATAGAAGATAAATTATAGATTGGAACTAACTAACACACTTGAACTATATTTTATTGAATTCAAAAAATTACATTACATTCAAGAAAACTCCAACTAATAACTTAAATAACTCTCTACTAACTGCTACAATACTAATTCTCCAACTCTCTAACTTCTCCCACACTTGTGCCATCCAAGAACCTTCATCTTTTATCTTTAGGCCAGCTTGTTTAGCAAATCATCAAGATTTGGCATTCAACCACCTTTCTTGTCTCTACAACTTCTTGCTTCATTTGTAGCTTTTTCTTGGTTGACATGTCCATCTTCTTTCTCCACATATTCACTTTCCTCTTTTGATTTTTTTAGCTGTGATGTTTTGAACAAATATTTCTTGCCTCTTTGCACTTCTTTCTTCCTTAATTATCTTCCAAGTTGTGATGTTGCACCTAACCATCTTCTTAACACTTTTTACCTTTGTGGATTATCCTCTAACTATCTACTTCATCATTATGACACTACAAACATTGCCTAATCTACCTTGTGACCATGCAACTGTAGACTTGCACAGCTTTGCAGTTATTCTCCTTAACTATCTCTTGACTCCTATGATCTTGTGAATGATGATTTTCTTAAGTTGTGACCTCATGAAATCATTTTATTTCCTTTCCAATCATTGCTTCATTTTTTATTTGCTACCTTAAAATCTTCTACTCATGATGAAGGAAAACTATCTATTTTGCCTTTAGTCGCACCTTTGCTAGCTTACACTACAATTAGTCATTGATAGTTGTAACCATGTGCCAACCTTCATTTCCTTTCATTGTGGCTTCTTTATTGCTTTTCTAACTTAACATCTTGTATTTGTGACAATGTAAAATGGTCTATTCTGCCTTTAGTCATTGCTTCACTTTTATTAGTCAGACTTAGCATTTCTTTATTGTGACACTACAAAACAGTCTACTTTATTGTTCATCATTCCTTCACCATGGTTATGATTCCTTAACCACTAGTAATTGCAATGACATGATTCACTATCTTTCTTTCCTTTGCAACTTTGCTAGCTTCATTTGATGTTAGTTATTTCAAGTTGTGATCATCTGCTAAGCTTACTTTTTTACTCTCTCACTAGTTTGCACAATTATGGGATTATGTTGTCTAACTAGCTATGACCTTTTAGATGTTAAATGAATGAAATTTTGAAGTCTCTGGTGACTTATTTGATGGTCCTTTATTCAATGTGATCCACTCCTTGATCACACACACAAAAATGAACTAGGGCTTGGAGTAAAACCCTGGGGTGCTCTGCACCACTGTGTGTGAATAAAAAGGATATAAAGATGGAGGTAGAGAAGTAGACATGGAGAGTTTATGAATAACTATTCAAGAATGGTAGTAAAATTATACAATACTATCATCTTAATGCTTGCACCCATTCAAAGGCACAAGTGCTAGTTATAATAAGAATCCCTTTTTCTAGAAAGATCACAAAGATAAAACTTTTTAACACTATAAAAATATAAACATCCAAGAGATTTTATATTTGTTGGAATCTTAGTCTTATTTTTATATTCAATATTCATTTCTACACCAAGCTTTGATTCATAAGTGTTTAATGGTAAATAGGTAGATGCACAATGTCCTTCTACTATGCCTTTGAATATTTACTTTTACCAACACTTTCTTACAAACATAGACATATGGACAAACTTGAGCTTGATCTCTAGATTTAAGGTTTGTCCAATTAATGTAGTTGTCAATTTATTAAACAATGAGGAATATTTAGATTTATACTAGAAATTCCCTTGAAAATGTCATATTAAATAGGTTGTTTGTTCAATTCCAACATGCTAATAAGATCTCGTGACCATACATTTAGGTGGTTGATTGTTTAGAGAGTTGTACACTAAGATAGAGAAGATGAATCATGGGAGATTCGATTAGAGAGAAGATGATTCAAATAGTATTATTATACTTGGTCAATAAATGAACCTTTTAAAAAACATATGTGAAAAACACTAGTCTAGATAACAACTAAAGATGATTCAAATATTATGATTGTAGTTGGTCAATAAACAAACTCTTTTTAAAACATAATTCTAGATAACAACTCTAAAATGACTGTAAAATGTATATCTTATATTTTTATAGTTTATTAAATGGATATTCTCAAGAATTTGTTTTAAAATAAGTCTTTATTTTTTTCAAATTTTTGTTTTATTTCTATCAATAAAATCTAATTTATTTCTCAATAATTTTCAATTATGCAATTGTTTATAATATTGTGAAATTTATTCATGCACGTATAAACTTAGTATATTTTATTTCTTTATTTGTTATTTTAAATTTTACTTTATTAAATTTAAATTTATTTTTTATTTCAAGTTGTCTATTAAGAAAAGTATAAAAAAATATCATTCCCTAATCCTATCACCATAGATTATCTACTAAATATCCATCAAAGATTAGCTTGTCATATTCTTACCATTGTCACTATGTTAGCCAATTATAAAGCCCTAGCTCTACATTAGATCTTTGTATAACCAATTTAGGTTGTGCTTCAAGTTTCAAGTTAACGTCACTAACACAATCCATTATATATTTAAGTCATGATATGGAAAAATAAATAAGTGAAATTTAAATGAAATCTAAGGTATAGGGCTTGTGATAACAAGAATCTATTTTTCTTGAAAGATCACAAAGTTATACCTTATTAACACTATAAAAATCTAAACTATAGGAGATTTTGTATTTGTTGGAATCATAGTCATATTTTCATAGTCAATATTCATTTCCACACCAACCTTATATTCATAAGTTTTTAAAGGTAAATGGATAGATGAACAATGTCCTTCTACCATGCCTCCCAATATTTACTATTACTAATTCTTGCTTGCAAAGATAGCTTTTAATATAGGAAATTACAAGGAATGATCATTCTTTATAGTTGGCAACATGGAAAGGTTAATGAATCATTGTTCACCAATTTATGGATCTAATGATTAACCACAAAGAATATGTCTTCTAGTAAAGATCTAATTAATACTTTTTAAAGTTATCATATATAAATCAATTAGTAATGTTTAGAGACACATTAATTGGGCATCTTTATAGATAGGGTATGGCCTTCTAATAGATCAATTTTATTAGTTTCATTTATATTTAGTTATCCATTTTTTAAATACCTAAGAAAACTCTCTATTTCATGAAATTCAAAAGGAAGAAGAACACGTCTCTTGAGAATTTTCCAACAACTACTTGCATTCTAATCATAGGCCTAGCTCACACTCCTAAATTTAACTTATACCATGTCTATGTTTTGAGGTTCAATCCTTAGGTTTGTGGGGAATTTGGTTTTCATTAACTTGAAGAAACATGGCATTTTTTGGGGGATTTTCTAAATATATTATTTTATTCATGGTATTTTATCCAATATTTGAGGTGTTCTCAAACATCTAGTAAATACTCAAAGAAAAAATTATTTGAAGTTAAGAATAGCAGTGACCTTATCTTGAAGAATTTATCAGTGACCTTTTTTATCCCAATGCTAACTACTGCTAGCAAAGTGGGGTTTGGCACACTTGGTCTAATTTTTGAGTTGGCTCTAACCATATTTTAAAATCTCTCAATCATGCTATGATTACTACACAATATTTTTTCTCCTTTTCTGAAGATCGAGAGTTACCTCTCATTCCTTTGTCGGATGTGATGTTATCATACCACTATCCCATTTATTTTACAATTTCTTGGCAAACTGTTGTCCAGTAATTTTTCATAATGCAATTTTTCCTCAACACATCTGTGTTGATGCATTCTTCCACTATTGCTCACATCCTATGTGTATGGAATTTGGAACCATGTCCTCATTCTCAAATAGGATGGATTCAATGGCAGAATGATGTTGTTACCAAAACTGCTAGGTTTCTTCACATCTATGGGTGGAAATTGGTTGTTTTTAGAAAAAGATCTTATGAAGCCAATACCAAGGCTCTCAGGAAGGCTTCTAAAGCTCTTACCCTTAACCTATTTGATTCTAATTTGTAAGTCCATCTTCCCAAGATTCACCATGAGAAATAGATTGCTAATAATGATGATGCTTAGGGTGACCAAATCAAAGCTTGCCTTTATTGGTTGGAGGTTGGTGATAAATCTTCTAAAGAATTCTTGGAGACTCTCAGAGCTCATCATACCAACTTTGGAATTTAAAAGATTAAATAGGGAAATTCTATTCTTTCAAATCCCCCTGACATCCTACAAGCTTTTGTTCATCATTATGAAAATGTTTTTGCTTTGCAGGGAAATTTGGTTGCTCAAGAGGAAGCTCTCATAAAGGGTATTTCTATTAGTCCAAATCACCTAGTAGTCGAGCAATAGGCTTTCTATGAACAACTTCTCACCATTAGGGACCTCAAGGAGGCTATCCTTTCTATGACATATGACAATTCCCCTAGGTATGATGGTTTCCCTTGTGAATTTTTAAAAAACCTATGGGAGTCTATTGGTCTAGACTTGCACAAAGTCTATCTTGAAGCCTACCACACTAAGAGTCTAGGAGCCATCATTAACAAAGGAAACATTAAATTATACCTAAAGTTGGTGACCCTGAGGATATTTTCAACTGGAGGCCCCCATCATCTTGCTTAATGTGTCATAAAATATCATTGCTAAGGCTTTATCTCTCAAGATCCATCATCTTCTTCCCTTAATTGTGTGCCTAGAACAAACTGATTTTATCAAGTCCTAGTATATTCTTGACAACATCATTATTTTTTGGGAAGGCATGGAGTAGGCTTGCAAGTCCAATCAAAAGACTCTATTTTTAAAAATTGATTTTTCCAAAGCTTATGATCAAATTATATGGCCCTTCATTTTGACTATGCTCCAGGCTTAGGGTTTTGGCCCTAAATTTCTTCATTGATCTATCTAGCAGGGTTGCCCTCTAGCTCTAAGTTTGTATGTTCTTGTTGTTGAAGGGTTTGGTTACTTACTTTCCCACTCTTTTTTTATGCTAGTCTATTTCATGGTATTTCCTTTCCTGTGTCTTCTTCTTAGCTTGTCAATGGCCACTTTTCTCATGACTCTTCTCTCACTCTTTTGGAGGACAAGGAAAATATCACTAATGCCTTGCAATGCTTGGACAGTTTTTGTCAAGCTCCTGGTTTAGCTATTCAATGACATAGGATGCTTTTTTGCAGACAATCTTTCCTTCTGGTATCACCATGGCTTGCTCAATTCAAGTGGAAATGGGTTACCCATGAGGAGATTTTTTGCTTTCTGGGCATCCTCTTTTTCTTTCAATATTCTTTGGTAGAATTGTGGAATGATGTACTCATGAAAATTGAGAAAAAGTTTGATTATTGGATTACTAAACCCTTTTCTCTTGCAGGGAAATTCCAAGTTTTCTCTAAGGTGTTGGTGGCTACTCATTTGTATTACTCATCTTGTTGGGATCCTTCGAAAGCCTCCTATCTCAAGTTGGAGTATTTTTTTTGTGACTTTCTTTAGGCTTCTGGGGTTGATCATCATGGTTTTCACAAGGTTTCCTGAATTTTTTTTCTATCTCCCCAAAGAGTCTAAAGGCCTTGGCCTTTTTTCAACATAGAAGCAAGGGCTTTCTCTTTGTGCTAATCAGATTATCTATGCTCTCACTAGTGATGAAGCTTGGAAAGTGTTGGTTCAGCATTGTATCTCTTCTAGATTCCCTGTTAATAGGCCTATGTGGAAGGGGATTGGTCTTGAGACCCTTCTCATCATGCAAGAACCTATTCATATCCAGGACTCCTTTGCTATCAAAAGCATTTAGTTATCAAAAGCATTGATCTATCTAGCAGGGTTGCCCTCTGGCTCTGATTTTGTATGTTCTTGTTGTTGAAGGGTTTAGTGACTTACTTTCCCACTCTTTTTATGTTGGTCTGGTTCATGGAACTTCATTTCCTATGTCTTCTTCTTAGCTTTTCAATGGCCACTTTTCTCATGACTCTTCTCTCACTCTCCTAGAGGACAAGGAAAATATCACTAATGCCTTGTAATGCTTGGATAGTTTTTGTCAAGCTTCTCGTTCAGTTATTCAATGCCATAGGATGCTTTATTATAGACAATCTTTCCTTATGGCATCACCATGGCTTGCTCCATTTGAGTGGAAATGGGTTTCCTGTGAGGAGATTTTTTGCTTTTTGGGCATCCACTTTTCCTTGTAATATTTTTTGGTAGAATTGTGGAATGATGTGCTCATGAAAATTGAGAAAAGGATTGATTATTGGATTACTAAACCCCTTTCTCTTGCAGGGAAATTCCAAGTTTTCTCTTAGGTGTTGGCAGCTACTTGTGTGTATTACTCATCTTGTTGGGATCCTTCCAAAGCCTCCTATCTCAAGCTAGAGTGTTTTCTTTGTGACTTTCTTTAGGCTTTTGGGGTTGATTATCATGGTTTTCACAAGGTTTCCTAGAATTTTTTCTGTCTCCCCAAAGACTCTAGAGGCCTTGGCCTTATTTCAACACAAAAGCAAGGGCTTGCTCTTTGTGCTAATTGGATTATTTGTGCTCTCACTAGTGATGAAACTTGGAAAGTGTTGGTTCAGCATTGTATCTCTTCTAGATTCCCTGTTAATAGGCCTATGTGGAAGGGGATTGGTCTTTAGACACTTCTCATCATACGAGAACCTATTCATATCTAGGACTCCTTTGTAATCAAAAGCATTTGGAAAGCTTGGGAAGCTGTAAAGCCTTGGCTTCACTAGGATGGTGATGGGTCTAGTGATGAGTTTTCTTTGAATCAGTAGAACCTTTGGTGGTCCCTATTGTTTGTCATTTAGGGTGTTTGTATGGCCAAGACTCAAGGCACCAGTGCTCTACATTTTTTCAAATGCGGCATCAAGACTTGTAAGGATTTTTTTTCCAATATCTCTTTGAGTCTCAAATCTTGGGAGGATATACAGGATGAGTTCCATCTTGCTCATCCAGATTGATAGACTTTTGATCTTCTACTCTCTGCCCTTCCAAATAATTTGATCCACAAGGTGAGCATCCAATCTATGCGACCTTGGTGGAAAGACTAGAAGTGGTATTCTACCACACCCTTGACTAGTTACAAGCCTAGCTTAGGATATCACTGACTTTCTCCCCATCTTCCTATGGTGGATACTTTCAATCAGTGCTAACATTTTCAATCTTCTACTTATCATTGTAGAATGCAATTTGACACTATCTAGAGTGTTATTACTGAGCCAAAGATTGTCCATTTTGTCTGGTGCTTTCTATTTAAAAGGATTCCCCTTGGGCTACAACTCAAGCATCTTGGTGTTTTGGATCCTCATTGTCCTTTTTATGGGAATCCTAAGTCATTTTTTCATATTTTTTGGTTCTATAGACATGTTCATACTTATTGGCATTGGATATATTATTTTTTGAAGCCCTTCAAGCTATAACCCTTTTCTTTGCACATGGTTGTGCTAGGTGATTCCCCTAGGATCCCTAGGAAATTTTCCCAAATCTAGCATACTTTTAGGATGGAATTTTTTTTTACTTTATGAAAGGAGAGGAATGTTGTTCTTTTCACTCATAGCTTTCTTGATATCAATATTTCTATATACACTAAAGCATGCATTTGTAATAATGTCATGTTGCAGATTCAAGTCCAACCTAACAAGGTGGCTCTAGAGGTGGCCCACCTTTAGGAATTGCTCAATTACTAGGGTAAAATACCTTTCATAGTTGCTAGAGTGCCTCTTGACTACTTGGCTAACCATACTCTACCTTAGAGCCACCATCAGGGTTGTAGTTCTTTTTCTCACAGGCTCCCCACCATTGCTCTCCTAGTGGTGGCGATGATGGTTGGTGGTGATGCTCAACTTCTCCACCTCCCCATAGCTCTGGCTAGTCTTGGGTTCTTGTGGCTCCCCCTCACATTGCTCCTTCTAGCACTATTAGCTCCAAATGGCCTTTCCACCTAAATCTAGCTATTTCTCCATCATGGGCAGTGGAGAAAGACAAAGAACAAGCTAGTGATGATATTGTAGATGGGTGTATTGTGCCTAGTCCACCTACCAATTCGAGGGATGACTAGGGTTTTAATGATCATGATGAACCATCTCCCTTGGTTGGTACTGCTCTAGTGGCTTGAGGGAGCTACTTAGATTTGGTTTTATGAATAGTTCATGATTCAGGCTTCTGTCATGTGAACTCTTGTGGGGTGGTCTTGTATCCCCCAACCCCTTTTTTGTGAATTTGTAACTAGTATATTAATGTATCAATAGAAAAGGACTATTCATCCAAAAAAAATCCTACTCCTAATATGGAAATATTCTAATATTAAACTCATATAAATTTTATTGTCAATAGTTATTATAGTAAATTTGTTTTTAAGACTTGACTTTGTACATTTTTATCACCAATGGTTCAAATTGAAGTTTTTGATGCAACATTTTGATAAAAATAAGAAAAGAGGAAATATGGATCATGAAATTTGATCTTAAATTTTGATAGAAGCCTACATGGTCAAATCTAAAAAAAATTGTCTTAAGATATTAGTACTCACACAAAAAGATAAATAGATGACCAACTCTACTACATCTTCACCTCAACTTAAGATCATAATGTTGATAATTCTATAAGGAATGCTATTATTTTAGACCTTACAGGCACATACATGTGCACACATATAATTTGATATTTTTAGAAATTACAACAGAACTTAATTTTGAAAATATATTAAATAGGGTAGCTATAGAGAATGTGAACAAATATATAAATTTGCTTGATAACTTAAATAAAATGACTATGTAAAAGCATTACATGGAACACTATAATTATCATAATCCCTTGTGTGAAACATTAGAAAATGACATTGTAATTTATTTTTCTTAGGGATCCATTATACCTAATGTAGATAATTTTGGATAAAAGATAAATGAAATATTAAAATTTATTGATGAGCCTCTAGTAATATATCATAATCTATAAGCCAAGTTCGGTCAATAATAGAACAAGTAACTCAAAAGTGTATTCATAATCAAAGGTGACTTGCTCATAATAAACATGTACATCAAAAAATTCCAATATATTAGTTTGATCAATTTAAATAATAGAAAGAATCAACAATGAAGAAATATATATATAAATCATCATATTAAGAAACCTTTTTAGCTTAAAAAATGTACCCAACTGGATTACTATAGATCCCAAGACTATCCACTCCTTATTCTAATAATATTAGAGGAAAATTTATATCTCTCAAAGTTCAATGTATTTTAGTCACTAATGAAGAATATATAACACAATTGGTTAACATAAAAATATAATCTATGGCAGTGATGATGTGGGCTTCATTATAAAACTCTTTGTTTAGTCTTTAAAAGATTTTTATATATAGAGTGTCATTAAAACTTATTTGATCAGGCTATTGATCATGAAATAAATTTATGAGAGTGTTTATATTGAAATATTGAGATAGGATTGATCCAATTTTAGTTTCATAACATGGAGAACATAAGAAAGAGTATAAAATAAATTAGTTGATTTTAGTTATAGGATAATTTCTACAAGAAAATGTGTTCCTTATCTCGTGTCAAATGAATCCATATGTCTAATTCTACACAATATTGTTGGAAACTTACAATTGGAACAATTGTTGTTTTTCTTTGATGTCAAATCTATTGGTAAAAAATTATCTACATAATCTAATGTCATATATATTTGATTGATGAAGAGGATTTGAGAAATTTATCATAATAATAACACCTAGAAGAAAGGTTGAGTTATGAAAAGGAAGCTACAATGGACATTTGATTAGTTAGACTTTGATGAGACAAAGTGATTGTTCATGTTAAGAAAGTCAAGCCAAGCTGAGTAATAGAGTATAAGGCTAAGGAATACCGAGTGATGCTAGTGTTGATCAAGACACAGTTAGTGCTGAGAAAATCTAGTGTTGACCAAGCTCTAGTATTGATTGAGCAAGATTTTTGATGTCGAGCCAAAATATTTACAGCAACCGAGTAATTCAGTGATGATTGAGTGTCAAAAGTTAGAGATTGTTGAGTAACACTATTGAGAATGAATTTGAGGAAATCATGATTCCTAGTCAACTCAATTGATTTCTTGGGAGATGTAAACAGTTTTGAAGATAAGATTGATGAGTTGGATCATTGAATTTAAGGTAAGGATTATTTAAAGATCTAATAGACTAATTCTAGAGAAGTTTCTAGAGGAATATCAAGAAGATGGATAGATACAATGAATCATATTGAGCCTAATTGTAAACCCTAAGATCTATGATGATCGTGGAAAATGGTAAAACAAGAATTTCCTATTTAAAGAGGTACAAAGCCAAAAAAATGTGAGAGTGTGGGTATGAGTGTATGTAAGAGACACATATAGAAGAAGGTTGATCAGAGACACACAAGTATGAGAGTGAATGCAAAGCTAAATGAGATTTCTTACATAGATACTAATGTTGATAAGTGAATCTAAGCAAAAGGCTTAAGTGTTGATGAGAAGAGAAGGTTGATTACTTGAATAGTTGCCAAGCGAATCAAGATCAGACATGACAATGAAAGGATTATTAGTAAGTCAAAACATGAACCAAATAGAGATCTAACCTTGCAAAGTGAGTTTTAATCATGCATATCAAAATCCTACTATTTTATTTCTAATCATTGTAAACAATTTGTATTGAAATCCTTTTAATAGAGGTTGACTTGACAGTCATTTGAAAGACTTAACAGTTTGTATAAATCCTTACACAAGGTGACATTCTAAATGGAATGACCAAAGTCCTCTGACAAGGCTAGTCCTAATAGGGTGATTAAATCCTCTAACTAGGTCACATTTGACATTGCGTATTATAACCTTTAATAGGGTTGGCTCCTAACAGAGCTCACTTTGAAAGAGTGAAAAATGGTGACATGTTGCTGGTGGGTTTTCCCAAATTAGATTTCCACATAAAATCCTAGTGTCAAATTTGTGTTGAATTCTTTATCTGTTTTACATTTGATAATGTATTCATTAAGAAAAGCATGTTATATTTAAGACGGTATTTTTTGCAGTAGAGATTGAGCAACTTGAGGATAAGATGAACAATGAGTGTTTATGTTTAATTATTCAAATGATACTTAAGGACCTTGAGTAATTGATTCACCCCCCCTCTCAGTTATTCTAAAAATTTCTAACAATTGGTATCAAAGCTCAATTATTTTAGAGAAAATTTTGAAGGTACTTAAAGCCAAAGATCATGACTCACAAGAGAGATGTACCTAAGTTGAAAAAGGAGAACTTTCTTGCATGGAAAACCTTGATGAGGTTGTGGACAATGAGTATGTAAAGGTAAAAACTACTCCTCTGATAGTTGAATAATTGAAGCAGAAGCAAGAAGAAAATCAAGTAATGTTGGAGATTTCCTCAAATCTAAGCTATGTCAAGTTTGATGACTTAAACTATTGTGACAATGCAAAGAAAATGTGGGACAAATTGAAGATCGTATATGGAGGTGATGAAAATGTCTTGAGATCCAAATCAGAGATCCTAAGAATTAAATTTGATGACATGAGATTGATGGAAGGTAATAATATAGTACAATACTACACAAGAGTCAAAGAGGTTGTTAATGCTATTCATGGTGCAAATGGAGAAATCAAAGATGAAACTATGATAAGTAAGGTATTGGTATTGAGGACTCTAATCCCTATATATGTCATTGGAGTTTCTGCAATTTAAAAACTGAGATGCACACCAAGTAACACTTTGACCTTAGAAGGTGTAACTGGTAGACATACTACATTTGAGATGTCTAACTTTGATAATTACACACACGCTACTATTGAATCTACCTTTAAGTCATAATTAGTTCTTAGGAAAAAGAAAGGACAAAATGTGAAGAGTGAGAGTGACAATTCTGATGATGAGATTGATGAACTTGAAGCCCTTATTTAAAAATTATTTAGAAGAGGAAAAGGTAAATAAAAAGGTAAATTACCTATTATCTATTTTTCATGCAACAAAGTAGGTCATATTGTTGCTAGGTATCCTAATAGAGAGGAAAAGGATGAAACAAAGGAAATAAAGTGCATAGGAAGAAGAGATGACCAAGACTTCAAGAGAAACAAGGATGACAAAGGTAATAAATCCTATTATATTGTTGAAGAAGAAATTGATAATGAATTTGAAAGTAATGATGATGAGGTTGTCTATGTTGCTATGAAAGAATATTATGATGAAGATGAAAAAAATTGCATTGATTTCATATGTAAAAAAAATTGATTTCATAAGTACTTTAAAACTGTTACCATAAAAACATTTCACCATTCATCAATCTCATAACTTATCAAATAAACTAAAATCTCTAACTATGTGTCATGGCCATAGAATAATGTAAATCAACACAAAACACAAAAGATTTTGATTACCCAAAAATCCTCCCAGGTGAAGGTAAAAATGTGGTGGGATGACACCCACAAATCTTCACTACTACAGTAATAAGGTGTGGCCGATTATGGCTACAAAGTTTTGATCATAATTTATTATCATACCCTATGAAAGGTCTTCCTTCTTAAAGGATTACAAGACTCTTAGGTCTTACCTTGATGAAAGGATTTAAACTCATAATTAAGTAAGCACTCTATTAGGATATTTACACAAGTCTATTAGGACTACTCTATTAAGAGATTTACCCTATATCACCTATCAAAATGATTCAATGCCTGATCTTCTAGTTAGCACCTTTCTATTAGATATCAAATCTCCTCTTTGCTGATTATATCTTGATCCTTCTAATTGAATTTATCTTCTCTGACTCTTCACTACTTGTCTTCTCAAATGACTTTTTTCTTATCAACTAGTTTTGCATCTTTGATCCTTCACTTAAGCATCTTCTCCATCATGAATGCCTTATTTCCTCTTCACATTCACTCTTCTTTGCATATGATACTCCTCTTCACATCTCATACTCCCCCTTAGAGTTTTCATCTTTAAATAGGAATTTGGAGATGATCTTAGGTCATAATAAATGATTTTGGTTGATTATTATTTTCATGTAAAGCTTTCTTTTTTCTTATTGGTTAATTAGGTTACCTTGGGATGCATGATATGACTTTGTTCTTATCTCACAATATCACAATTATAAGATAATTTCATAAAAAAATGGTTTACATATGAATTTGTACCATTAAAAACTTGTATGCCCATGACTAGTTGCTTTGCATCAATAGACTTCTAATGCTCAGCCTTAACTATGCTCTCTATTGTCACTTGGCCTCTTATTGGCTTGACACATACTATTTCTTGGCTCTTGAATGACTTGGCACATATTTTTTGCTCAGCATACACTAACTTGTCATATTAGCCCAATATGTATTGTTTGAAAACTTGTGCTCAGCTTGCTCTATTTACTTGGCTTAAGTAGTAGCTTGGTCACACTGATGACCAACTAACTTTGCTAGATAATGACTAACTGTTTTGTCACTAACTTTGTCAAAACCTTAATGAGATTAAAAATCTCCCCCTTTGACATGAGTGGCAAAAAAACAATGTCATAGCATATATTATTATGTAGAACACATAATTCAGACAACCTATGATATCAGCTCGATCTATATACATAATTTCAAAATTTGCAAAAAATATTCTCTCATTACCCTATTACTCCCCCTAAGTAAATAATTCAGAATATTGCACTTTGGTTCTATAACTCCCCTTGAGTAGATATTATCAAAAACCATTCTATTTCAAAGATATATTGCCACTACCTTTATATATTTTCTTTCTTGACATAAAATCCCTCTTTTTTTGACACTTATGTCATTGAGGTCAATACACTTAAAGTATGTTTCTCCAAAAATGTTTGGTGGACTTGCATAATGATTCCTAATGTGGAATCCCAATTATCATTGGCTGCATCTAAAGATTGAATCTAAATCTCCAAGTTCGTTGCTATGTCCACTAGGCCTTCTTTAGTTGAAATATGGGAATCTTTCTTCAAAATTGATTCAAAAAATATGATCTCTCATTGCAAAACTTCCATGTGAGGGTCAACATGGAATGAATACTAATTAAAGTTGATTTAATGTTGGCATCCTTAGATTGCAACTCGACAAGTCTTCCCTATGTAAGAAGTAATCTCTAAAAATGTAATTGACTGGTGCTAGGAGATGTTTTCAATGTAGTTCTAGTTGACTTTAGTTCTCCTTGCCACCTATCAATAGTTTTTTGAGTTTCTTAAGTAACAATGTCGACATTACAAAGTTTATTATATAGAGAATATATATTTTCTAAAGTTTTCTTCACACTCTCCATCTTTTTTGACAAGTCAACCTATCCAAGTTCTAAGACACTGGAGATTTTTTTCATGACCTTAATGTGAAACTTCTTTTTAGACCATTACAATAACTTGTCATCAGTCTCTATGTCTTCATCTTTTATCCTATCAACTATATGTACAAGTTATTACACGATAGGCTTATTGGTTAATGAATCTAAAAAAGCAAAACCATCTGCAAAAATATATATAATGTCATGCAAAACCTATTTTTTTTTATGCTCTCTTATGAGCTTTCCTTTCCTAGAGTTCCATTGTAGAGCCTCCTTAAGAACTTCCATCTCTTGAAGTGCGATCATTGAAAGATTGAATAGTGGCAACACAATCACTTCATCCAAATTGACATCCTCAAATGATATACTATCTAAACCCTTTGGTGTGTTGGTACTCGGTACTAATATGTGTAAAGGTGTTTCTTGAGTACTCTATCTATGAAGATTCTAATTTTTGGGAGGTGGTGTAGTAACTAGCAAGGTAACCAATGTCTATACAACCACCTGCTCCTTGGTCATAGCAGTCATCTTATGCTCTAATAGGGTTCATCCTCTAACAAGGAATATTTATATTAGTACATCATCTTGTGGGCATCAGTCCTGTTGGGGTTTTCTCTCTAATCAAGGGTTTCTCTAGTCAACATATTTGGTGTAATTGTATATTTGCATCTTATTATGGTTTCTATTTACTTTGGTTGAATGGTTAAGTTTGCTTAAAGAAGATAAATGTTTTAATTGTCAAATAATTGATTCACCCCCCACCCCCCCTTCTCAATTACCTCGGTGGACTATTTTTTCTAACAATTGATATCAAAGCCTCAGGTCCTTATAGGTAAAGTTTAACAATTTTGGGATATCCATGGTGAGCATGTTTAGGAAAGATAGTCTGAAGTTTGATGGAACAAATTATGACAGCTGGAAAGAAAAAATGAAGACACATCTATTATGTATGGGTCCAAAATATCGGATCTTGACAAAATTAGCAAAGACAATAATTGCTGAAAAGGATTTGGAAACTTGTACCAAGGTAGAAAGAGATCTTTTTATGTGTAACATGAGAGCTAGAGGAGCATTACTAACTACACTTTCTGAAATTAAATATAATTAGGTAAAATCACTTGCTACTTCACATTTGATTTGGAAAGCTTTGGAAAATAGTTTTTAAGGTGATGAACATTCTAAAAAATTGAGGCTACAAAGTTGGATTTGTGCATTTCAAGATGCTAAAATGATGGAAGATGAATCTGTAAGAACATTTGTAGGCAGAATATTAGAAATTACTCTAGGTATTAGATCTCAAGGATGAACCAAAGAAGATGATGAGGTTATATGGAAGATATTGAAGGGCTTAACACCACCATTTAAGCCAGTAGTTAAAATGATATAATTGTTGATATCTTGTATGAAATATTTCACAAAGGAAACATTGCTTAGAAGACTTGAAGCAGTTGAGGATGAGCTTAGAAAGTCTACAGAATTGACTAGAACTGAAACATCTTTCAGTGCCTTGAATATTCAACCTAGTTTATCAAGGAGCACAAGTGTTAGAGGAGATTTTTCTAGCAGTAGCAGATATGAGGAGGATAGGAAGATTGAAGAAGGAGTAGCCCTTTTGGTAAGAAGAGAAAAAGGAGGTAAGAAAATCTTTAAATGTTGGACTTGTGATGAATATGGTCACTATGCATCTAAATATCCTCAAAGAGAGAAAAATCATAAAGGAAATTACAAACCTAGAAAAGATAGAGAGTGTTTGTATGCAAATGAAGAAAATGATGTTGATGAACAAGCAATAAGTGTTAGTGATGATGAAATAGGATTTGTAGCAATCAAAGAAGAAAGTCTAGAAAGAGTAGCATTGATGTCACAAGTTGAAAAGAAATATGATTAGATAATTGAAAATGGTTGTTCACATTATATGACTGGTAATATGAACAAGTTTGTTGACTTCAAAAGTCAAGATGGAGGCATTGTCAGAATTGGAAACAATGTAGCATGCCAAGTTAAAGTTATTGGATCTATAACTCTTTATGGTAAAACTAACACTAAGGATGTATATTTTGTTGATGGTTTAAAGCACAATCTTTTGAGTGTTGGACAACTAGTGGACAAAGGTTATCAGTTGCAGTTCACATAGAAGACATGCATGATTAGAGATAAAGATGGAAAGGTAATTGGAAAAGGAACCAGATCTAGAGGTAATGTATTTTAGTTGAATCCTACTAAAATTCCATGTTTAGTTGCAAAGGTAGAGGATAGTTGGTTATGGCATAAGATATTTTGTCATATAAACTTTCACATTATTGTGAAGACTAGTAGTATGTTTGCAGTTAGAGATCTGCCAAAGATTGTAAAGCCTACTAACACAATTTGCAAGGAATATGTGTTGGCAAAGCATAATAGAACTTCTTTTCCCTATAAGAAGTTTACTACTAAAACAAAATTTGAGATTGTACACATAGATCTTAGTGGTCCTACAAAGACTAAAGGGTTCTATGGTGAAAGGTATTTTATTATTCTAGTTGATGAATCTTCTAGAATGATGTGGGTTGCATTTATTAAAGAGAAATATGAGGCATTTGATAAGTTAAAGATATTCAAGAATAGAGTTGAGAATGAATCTGGTTAGAATATTAAATGTTTAAGATTATATAGAGGAAGAGAATTTACTTCAAATGAGTTTAAAATGTTTTGTGAATAAAATGGAATCAAAGGATAGTTATCAGCTCCAAGAACCCCTTAACAGAATGGCATTATAGAGAGAAGTAACTGATCAATTACAAAAGAAGCAAGACCTATGTTAGCTAAGAATGATGTATCCAAGATTTTTTGGAGAGAAGCTATGAATACAACTTAGTCTACACTATGAATAGAGTGCAAGTCATGAAAGACACAAACAAAACCCCTTATGAACTGTGGTTTGGTCACTCACCTACAATTAAGTATTTTAGAATTTTTGTTAGTAAGTGTTATATCAAAAGAGATGATGATATTGGTAAGTTTGATGCTAGAAGTGATGAAGGTATGCCTCTTGGTTATTGATAGAAAATCAAGGCTTATAGATGCTATAATATGAGAACTATGACTATTATGGAAAGTGCAAATGTGAGAATTGATGAGAAATTCAGGATACAAGAGAGAATAGTTGGTTACAATTCAAATGATGATGTTGTTACTAAGCCAAGGATTGATGAGGCATTTCTTTAGACTAACAATGATTTTCATAATGAAGGAGAGCCAAGGTAGGAGCAAAGCTTGGAACCTTTGGTAGAGCCAAGAGTTGAGATAGAAACTCCTACTTCAAGAAAGAATATGATAAATAATCACCCATCTAAGCATATCATCAGAAGCAAAGATAAAGGTGTGATGACAAGAAGAAGAGTCAATGAATAATTATGTTTAATATCTCTAGTTGAACCTAAGAATGTAGATGAATCACGGAAAGATGATCATTGGAAAGAAGCTATGAAAGAGGAATTGGATCAGATAGTAAAGAATGAGACATGGGAATTGGTCCCCAGGTAAGCAAACAAGAATGTGATAGTAACTAAGTGGGTATTTAGAAACAAGATGAATGAGCAAGGTATTGTAAGGAACAAGGAAAGATTGGTATGTAAGGGTTAATCATAGCAAGAAGGAATAGACTATGATGAGACTTATGCTCCAATGGCTAGAATAGAAGTAGAAAGATTATTCTTACATTATGCAACACAAAAGAAATTCAAAGTGTATCTGATGGATATTAAGTCATCATTTCTAAATGGAGAACTTGAAGAAGAAGTTACATTGAGCAGCCTAAAGGTTTTCCTTTGACAAATGATAAGGACATACTATGCAAACTAAAGAAAGCATTGTATGGCTTGAAGCAAGCACCCAAAACCTAGTATGCAAGGTTAGACAAGCATTTGAAAAAGCTTGGATATAGCAAAGGTATGGCAGATAGTAATCTCTATTGGAAAGAAATTGATGACGGTTTGATGATTTTAGTAATATTTGTTGATGTGATGATGAAATTGACAAATTTGTTGAAGAGATGAGGAAAGAATTTGAAATGAGTATGATAGCAGAAATGAAATATTTTTTAGGATTACAGATTGTAGAGAATAAAGAAGGAATCTTTATTTCTTAGACTAAGTACTTGAAGGATTTACTAAAAAGGTTTGGTTTGGAAACATGCAAACCCATTGGAATACCTATGGTAGCTAGACTTAAGTTATCTACAAAGGATGAGACACCTACAATTGAGAAAAAGAAGTACAGAACTATGATCGGAGGATTGCAATATCTAACTCACATAAGGCCAAATATAGCAAATGCAGTTGGAATTGTTGCAAGATTCCAATTAAATCCCAAAGAAGCATAGTATGTAATAGTCAAAAGCATATTTAGATATATGAAAGGAACATCAGAGTTTGGATTTTGGTATGATAGATCTAATGATTTCACTTTATGTTCCTATATTGATACTGATTTGGTGGGCATTATGGATGACAAAAAGAGCACCAGTGGTGAAGCCTTCTTTCTTGGAGGAAGATTGGTTTCTTGGTTAAATAAGAAGCAGGATTGTACACCACAAAGTATAGTGGAAGCAACATATGTTGAAGCAATAAATAATTGCAATCAATTTGATTAGATGAAGTAGATGATGAAGGATATAAGGATAGAAATTAGTGAACCTATTGTCATACAATGTGACAACACAACCACAATAAATATGTCTAAGAATCTAGTGTTGTATTCAAGGACTAAGCACATTTCTCTTAAGTATCACATGTTGAGAGAGAAAGTTGCAGAAAAGGAAATTAGATTGGAGTATGTGAGCACTAAAAAGTAGATTATAGATATATTCACTAAGCTTCTTCCCAAGGATACTTTTGAGTATTTGTGAGGTATGCTAGGGGTTATGCCCCTTCCTACATCAAAGTAAATGATGCAAGAGTACATTAGTCTACTGTAACAAAGCACCATTGTTTGTCTGGGCTGAATGTTGATGCTTCCTATATGGGGGAGTATCTATGATGGATAGAGTCATCTAGGACTCTTGTTGGATGTTGTTTTGAACAATGTCTTTGGACTCTTAAGCTAGTAAGAATTAGTTGTTGTTGAGTTTGATGGTTGTTGAAAGCTTTGACATTGATGTTAATGGGGGAGAAGTTCAACATGAAAAACATCATGAGGAAAAAAATTGTGAAAGAAGATGATGAGGAAGAAAATCATGGGGAGAAGGAAAGACAAGAAATAATAGGTACAACATGTTTGAATCAGTACAACATGGAATGACAGTTTGACAAAAAGCACATTGAGTTATATGAATGGGGGAGAATGATTGATGAAGAGGATTTCAAAAAGAAGATGAACAGTCTTGTTGGTATTCTTCGAACTAGATCTTTTTCATCTATGTTTCCATCAATGCCAAAGGGGGAGATTTTTGGAAGCATGAATGCTAATGATATTCCTATGGGGGAGTATTATAGATATGTTACTATGATGAAATGTTACATTCATGACTGAGTATTTCATTGATGTCAACATAGTTCTCTTTTGTGGTATCTGATAGAAGAACAATAGAAAGATCAAGTTGGTATGAATGACCAGTTGAGTATTCTCACTATCTAAGGTTATGGGAAATACTTTTGAGTATCTAGTATATGTAGTTAACATAGAAAGAAGAAATGATAAGTTTGGAAGAAGTTATGTAAGTTTTAGTGATGTTTGTTCTGAGATAGAGTTTACAGAGGTATGTCTTGGTCAACTTATTATATCTCCTAGTAGAATTATTATTCTAAGAATCAAGGTTGAGGATGTGAAGAAGAAATGTTGGTGATGATGTGGCTAAGTTTTATCATCATAATATTACATGTACGAAAAGATATTTAAGTTGCAAGGTAGAAGATTAATGTTATCACTAAGTGTAACATGTTCTTAATGTTTTTCTATAATGATTAATTGAGAAGGTCTAACAGCCAACTCAAGGAATTTTTTTATGAATTTGGTATAAAGGAAGGAAATTTTCCTTTATTTTGAGAGAGATATATGACATGAAAAAGTTATTGTAAGCAGTAGAGAGAGCAAAATGCAAAGTTGAGAAAAGCAGAGCATAAGTGAAGGAAACTTCATTGCCAAGGTTTTTCTAAGTGATCCAAGGTTTGATATTTGGATTTGAGGTTCATGACCTAGTCTACAAGGTCTAATAGTGATTGGTTTGGTTGAAAAAAAAAAGGAAAGAAGAACATAATAGTAAACTACATGTTTGAGCAATGAGCTCTTCTTATAGTTGAAATTGTATGTTTCAGCAGTGGGCTCTTCTTGCATACATTGTGGCACAACTCCTAATAGGGTTGGAATCTCCTAATAGGGACTCATATGTACTAAATGTTTTAATAGACTCCTAATAGGATTCATCCTCTAACAAGTAATATTTATATTAGTACATCATTTTGTGGGCATTAGTCCCACCGGGGTTTTCCCTCTAATCAAGGGTTTCCCTAGTCAACATATCTAGTGTAATTGTCTATGTGCATCTTATTATGGTTTCTATTTACTTTGGTTGAATGGTTAAGTTTTTTTAAAGAAGATAAATGTTTTAATTGTTAGATAATTGATTCAACACCACCCCCCCCCTCTCAATTATATTGGTGGACTATTATTTCTAACATCAATGTCAAATGTTGACATTGAAGATGTTGTTAGAAACAATAGTCCACCAACAAAATTGAGTGGGGGGGAGGGGGGGGGGGGGGGAGGAGCATAAATCAGTTATCCAACAATTAAAAAATTTATCTTCTTTAAACAAACTTAACCATTCAACCAAAATAAACAACAACCACAATAAAATGCACATAGACAATTACACTAGATATGTTTACTAAGGAAACCCTTGATCAGAGGCAAAACCCTGGTGGGAATGATGCCCACAAGATGATGTACTAATATAAATATCCCTTATTAGAGGATGGACCCTATTAGGATTCTATTACAATATTTAGTAAAATTAGTCCATGTTAGGAGACTTTGAATCCCTGTTAGGAGTTGTAGTACAATGTATGCAAGATGAGCCCACTACCCAAACATGCAATTTCTACTACAAGAAGAGCTCACTACTCAAGCAAGTAATTTACTATTATCCTCCTCCTTCCTCTATCCTGTCAACTAGACTAATTATTGTCAGAACTTTTAGATTAGGTCATGAGCCTTGAAGCCAAGTACCAAACCTTGGATCACTCAATTAAACCTCAGTAATGAAGTTTCCTTCACTTCCGTTTTTCTTTGCTCAACTTCACATTCCACACTTTGTGCTACTTATAATCAATCATAAAAACATATCATTCCATACCATGATAAAGGAAAATATCATTCCTTTATACCAAGTCCTCAAAACAATTCCCTAAGTTGGCTGTTAGACCATCTCAATTAATTATTATAGGACCACATTAAGAACACGTTACACTTAACAGTAACTTGTATCTTCCACCTTGCTACTTGAATAACTTTCCATACATGCAATATAATGATGAGCTAGCTTAGCCATGTCATCACCAATATTTCTTCTTCATTTCCTCAACCTCGATCCTCAAGATATCAACTTTGCTAAGAGATATAACAAGTTCACTAGAGCATGCCTCTATAAAATCTATCTCAGAATAGACATCACCAAAACTTACATAACTTATTCTAGACTTATCCTTTCCTCTTCTGATGTTAACTGCATATACCAGATACTCAAAAGTATCTCCCATAACCTTGGATGGTGTAAACACTTAACTAGCCATCCATACCAACTTGATCTTTGTGTTGTTCTTCTATCAGATACCATAGAAAACTACTATGTTGACATCAATGACAAGCTCAATCATGAATGTAACATATCATCATAGTAACATATCTATAGTACTCCCCCATAGGAATATCACTAGCATTAGTGCTTCCAACTAATATTCTAATAATCCCCCCTTTTTCATTGATGGCAACATAGATGAAAAAATCTAGTTCCAAGAATACCAACAAAAGTCTGTTCATCTTCAAATCTTCTCCATCAATCATTCTCCCCCATTGACATAGCTCAATGTTCTTTTTGTGAACTATCATTCCATGTTGTACTTATGCTAAACATACTATACTCATGTAGAACATCTTCCCTAACATAGTATTTTTCATGCAATATTCTCCCCCATTGACATCAATGTCAAATATTTTAGCAACCAACATCTCTACATCAAACTCTACAACAACTGCTACTTACTAGCTTGAGTGTCAAAAGACACTATTCAAAACAATATCCAACAAGAGTCCTAGATGACTTTTTCCATCACAGATACTCCCCCATATAGGGAGCATCAATATTCATTCCAAAATAACAATGGTGCTCTATTACCCTGGACTGATGCACTCTTATATCTTCTACTCTTATGTAGGAAGGGGCATAACCCCAAGCATTCCTCGTAAATACTCAAAAGTCTCTTTAGGAAGAGGCTTAGTGAATATATCTACAATCTTCTCTTTAGTGCTCACATACTCCAATCTAATTTCCTTTTTTTCAACTTTCTCTCTCAACATATGATAATAGAAATTTTCTTGGTCTTAGAATGCAACATTGGATTGTTAGACCTATTAACCATGCTTGTGTTGTCACAATGTATAATAATAGGTTCATTGATTTCTATCCTTATATCCTTTAGCATCTACTTCGTCCAAATGACTTGATTGCAATTATTTTTGCAACAACATACTCCACTTCCACTTTACTTTGTGATGTACAATCCTACTTCTTGCTTAACCAAGAAACCAATCTCCTTCCAAGAAAGAAGGCTCCTCTTCTGATGCTCTTTCTATCATCCATATTTCCTACCCAATCTACATTAGTATAAGCACTTAGAGTGAAATAATTTGATATGTTATACCATAATCCAAACTTGGATGTTCCTTTCAGATATCTAAATATCCTTTTGACTACTACATAATGTGCTTCTTTGGGATCAGCTTGGAATCTTGCAATAATTCCAACTACATTTACTATATCTGGCCTTGTGTGAGTCGAATATTGCAATCCTCCAATCATAGATCTATACTTCTTCTACTCAATAGATGGTGTCTCATCCTTTGTAGATAACTTTTATCTAGTTACCATAGGTGTTCCAATAGGTTTACATGCTTCCAATCCAAACCTTTTTAGTAAATATTTCAAGTACTTAGTCTGAGAAATAAAGATTCCTTCTTTATTCTATACAATTTGCAATCCTAGGAAATAATTCATCTCTCCTATCATACTCATTTCAAATTCTCTCTTCATCTCTTCTACAAACTTCTCACTTTCTTTATCATTTCCTCCAAATACGATATCATCAAAAAAATTTATGAAAATCATCAAACCATCATCAATATCTTTCCAATAGAGATTACTATCAGCCATACCCTTGCTATATCTAAGTTTTGTCAAATGTTTGTCCAACCTTGAATACTAGGTTCTTGATGCTTGCTTCAATCCATACAATTCTTTCTATAGTCTGCATTCTATGTCCTTGTCATCTGTTAAAGGACATCCTTCAAGCTGCTCAGTGCATACCTCTTCTTCATGTTCTCCATTCATAAATGCATACTTGACATCCATTTGATATACTTTGAATTTTTTTTGTGCTACATAGGCTAAGAATAATCTTACTACTTCTATTCTGGCCACTGGAGCATAAGTCTCCTAATAATCTATCCCTTCTTATTGTGAGTAACCTTTACATACCAATCTTGCTTTGTTCCTTACAACTTCTCCTTGCTCATTCATCTTGTTCTTGAATACTCATTTAGTGCCTATCACATTCTTTTCTGTTGGTTTGGGGACCAGTTCCCATGTCTCATTCTTTGCTATCTGATACAATTCCTCTTTCATGGCTTGTTTCTAGTAATCATCTTTACATGCTTCATCTACATTCTTAGGCTCAACTTGAGATATCAAGCATAGTTCTTCATTTACTCTACTTCTTATCATCGCACCTTTATCTTTGCTTCCAATGATCTACTTGGATGGGTGATTATTTATCATATTCTTTCCTAAAGTAGGAGTTGCTATCTCAACTCTTGGCTCTACTGAAGGTTTTGAGCTTTGTTCCTTCCTTGGCTCTAATTCATTATGCAAATCATTGTTAGTCTCATGAAATACGTCATCATTCCTTGGCTTAGTAACAACATCATCATCTGAATTATAATCAACTATTCTCTCTTGTATTCTAAATTTCACATCAATTCTCACATTTTTACTTTCCGTAATAGTTACCAAAGTTGTTTCTTCTGATACTTGCTTTTCATTAACCAATCTAGACTATTTAACACAGTCTTTCAAAGATCTTTCCATAATTTCTCTAAATTCTTCAATTTTATCAGAAAGTAGACTCTTTGTAGCTTTTCTTAACCTCTTAGGACATTTTCTTGAAAAATGACCAAACTCTTTACATGTCCAACAAACAAAAAATTTCATACCTTTTGGTTCTCTCTTTGTAAGTAGATCAATACCTTCCTTTATCTTTATGTCTTCTTCTGATCTAGATCTATCTTCACTTGTGTTACTATTCCATTGTATGCAACAAAAGGATTTTGGATCTATAAACTCAATACTCTTCTCTTTACACAAATCTGATAACTCGCCAAGAATTTCCATTACTTGGGTGTCAAAATTTCCTCTGTCAGATGTAGGACTATCTTCTTTGAACATGTTCGCCATGGATCTCCCAAAGTTGTTAAATTTTTCTTTCAAGGACCTAATGCTCTGATACCAATTATTAGAAATAATAGTCCACCAAGATAACTGAGAGGGGGGGGGGGGGGGGGGGGGTGAATGAGTTATCGAACAATTAAAACATTTATCTTCTTTAAATAAACTTAACCATTCAACCAAAGTAAAAAACAACCATAATAAAATGCACATAGACAATTACACTAGATATGTTGACTAGGGAAACCCTTGATCAGAGGGAAAACCCCAGTGGAAATAATGCCCATAAGATGATGTACTAATATAAATATTCCTTGTTAGAGGTTGGACCCTATTAGGAGTCTATTACAATATTTAGTACAATGAGTCCCTATTAGGAGACTTTGAATCCTTATTAGGAGATTCCAACCCTGTTAGGAGTTGTAGTACAATGTATGCAAGATGAGCCCACTACCCAAACATGCAATTTCAAATACAAGAAGAGCTCACTACTGAAGAAAGTAATTTACTATTATCTTCATCTTTCCTTTGTCCTGTTAACTAGATTAATCACTGTCAAACCTTGTAGACTAGGTCACAAACCTCATACCCAAATAGCAAACCTCGAATCACTCAATAAAACCTCAGCAATGAAGTTTCTTTCACTTCCACTCTACTCTGCTCAACTTCGCATTCTACACTCTTTGCTACTTATAGTCAATCATTAGAACATATCATTCCATATTGTGATAAAGGAGAATATCCTTCCTTTATACCAAGTCCTCCAAACAATTCCCTAAGTCAATTGTTAGGCCTTCTCAATTAATTATTATAGGACCTCATTAAGAACATGTTACACTTAGTGATAACATTAATCTTCCACCTTGCAACTTGAATAACTTTTCATGCATGCAATATTATGATGAGCAAGCTTAGCCACATCATCATCAATATGTATTATTCATTTCCTCAACCTCAATCCTCAAGATATCAACTCTGCTAAGAGGTATAACAAGTTTATCGAAACATGCCTTTGTAAACTCTATCTCAGACTAGACATTACCAAAACTTACATAACTTTTTCTAGACTTATCCTTTCTTCTTCTGACATTAACTACATTTACCAAATACTCAAAATTATCTCACATAACCTTTGATGGTGTAAACACTCAACTATTCATTTGTACCAACTTGATCTTTTCAATGTTCTTTTGTCAGATACCACATAAAACTGCTATGTTGACATCAATGACAAACTTAATCATGAATGTAACATATAATCATAGTAACATATCTATAGTACTCCCCCATAGGAATATCATGATAATTTTTGCTTCCAACCAATCTTCTAATAGATGGTTTCTTATTATCCTTATCAAACTCTTCTTTCTTCTCCAAGATTTTATCCTGACATGTTGATTTCTCATGTGACTCTTTCTCCTTGACTTCTACAATATGTGGTGGCACAGTTGGTTATATCTCAACTTTAGGAGATTCATCAACTCTTACCAATATAGGATTTTCACATGGAATAGGTGTATTAGTGGAATCTTGTACCAATTTATTATGTTGACATTATAGCCAGACTAGTTTTCAATTAGTGCCAAAATACATAATCATATCATTGGTTACGTTGTTGCTGAGCACTATAGAGTAAACCTTGTAGACAGTGTCCACTGAGCCAGTCATGGAGTGTTAATCAAGTAAAGTAGAAAGAAAGTGTTAACTGAGTAGAGACAGAGTAGTATTGATTGAGCTACAAAAGTAACTGAGTTATTGTAGTATCAACCGAGCTTTTTAATATTTTTCAAGTCATCGGTGTTAACCGAGTTCACGCCTTCTCCCAAGTGATCAATGTGGACCAAGCACCAATGTCAACTAAGTTCCAAATATTTTCATGTTCATTGTGTTGCTGAGTATTAGTATATCACACAAGTGGACTTTTGAACTTGAGTGTCAACACTAAGCTGACTAGGTGAAGATTGTTGAATATGGTATTATAGCCAACTTCAAAAGGTAATTATTTGGATTGGTATAAATGAGAGATACTTTGTCATATCCAAAAGAGTATACAATTAACCATGAGTATAACGCACATGTGAGTTTGAAGTTTGACTAAAGGCTAAAAGTAGTATAAGGAAAAGAAAAATCTCATCCATTACATTAAGGTGATCATTCTACATCAAAGGAATCTCATTCAAAAAATCAAGTTGCATAGCAGAGATCAACTATTCTCTAATAGGTGTGTTAGTGAAATCCTCTAGCAAGGTGGAATTAAAAATCTTATACATAATCTACTAACCAAGTACATACTTCATTGTATTGTATAAATCCTTTTACAAGGTGAACCTAATAGTCCTTATTGCTCCTAACAAGGAAGATCACCAAAAGTGATCAATTGTAATCCTTAATAGGCCAACTTTATACTAAAATACTAAAGCTTGTGGCTATCATCCCCACCCCAATTTTACTTTCTATTTGGAAGGTTTCTAGGTTACCAAATATTGTGTCAAGTGCTATGAATTTTTTATTTCTTTTAATCTTTCATACATACAACTAGATCATATTAGTTTATGAAGGATTAATTGGTGAATTGAAGTAAAAAAATGATTGGTTCCAGATTCACCCCCCTCCTAATCTTAGTCACCTAGTCTTCTCTACATTTCCAAAATTTGGTGTCAAAGCATTTGGTTCTCATATTAGAATTTTGGTAGCTAGAGAAAATATTAGAGGCAATGGAAGTGTACAAACTAGAGAAAACTATTGAAAATGAAAATTTGGATCTGTGGATGGCCATGGATCAATCCAAGAAACTAAAGGAGCAACTCTCTAAATCCTTGCAAAAAAGAAAAGAACTAGAAACATAGATGAATGACAACCTCTACATAGAAGAAAGGATTGAAGACATTTGTCAAGAAAAATTCAGATGAAGTTGATGCAACAATTAAAGATTTACTTGAAAAGAATCTCACTCTACATGAAGAAGTCAAAAAATTGAAAAGAGAATAAGAAATTTAGTTAGTCAAAATGTGTGAAGACATGGAACAAAAAGACATAGAAAAAGAAGAGAAAATATTGCTAACTAAAAAGATAGAAGAAAAGGATAGTGAAATTCAATACCTATCTCTTCATCAAGTAGATTTGATAAATCAACTCAATTGTGCAAATCTAGAGCTTATCGAGTTGAGGATAGATAATGAAAGATTGCATAATGATCTCAGAATAGAAAGGAAAACCAATGAAATGATGATGAAATCTCAAGAAATCATGAATCAATTGGACTAGAAAACTCAATTTAGACACAAAAGAAAAGATGGATTAAGTTATACAAATGAAGGTGAATCATCACAACAAGCAACCTAGAAGAATAAAAATACCTACATGTAATCATTAAAGAAAGACAAGGCATAATTCAAACAAGTTTTGGAATAATGGTAAATCAAAATTCAGTGGAAAATTTTATAGTTCTAACAAGCAAGGTCATAGAGCAAGTGAATGCACAGAGAAAACTAATTTTGAAGGAAAATGTTTCAAATGCAACAAATAAGAGCATAAATCTTCATAATGCAAAACCAAGAAATGGAACTCAACTGAACAAATTGTGAAAGCTATAATTGGTTGAGATTATAACACATGGTGCAGGTGTTACATGGGTGGTGAGTATGGACACATTAGAGAAAATTGCATAGGAGCTCGCATGAGGAAAAGAGATCCTACAAAGAGATGTTTTATATGTAAAGAACTTGGTCATATAGCCAAAATTTTTATGAACCAAGCTAAAATTGAAGATGAAAAGAAAGCAAAGGTTGACAATATCATAAATCAAATGAGGTAGCAATGGGTAAAGAAAAATCTAGAGAATGAAAGTCAAAGTCATGAAAGTGTTGACAACCAAATCAATGAATTGGGTGATTCAACTATTTCAAGCTAATTATCCATGGAGATCACTGGAACTATAATTCAAAGAAACATCTTGTATCATTTCTAGTTAGCAAGCAAGAAGATCCAAATCAGCATTTCAGGTGCATTGGGATCACCGAGCTTAATGTCAGTTTGAATTAGTATCTTAGACATTACTGAGCTTTACCAAGTTTAGAGACCTAACTAAGCTTGGATGTAGATGGTGTTTACCAATTTGAAGACCTAACTTGAAGACTAAAGGTATTAGATGAGCATGTAATATCTATTGAGTTAAATAGGCCGTCATCTAGCTATTTGTTCCCCCTGAGCAATTCACAAAAAAAATTTCAAGGATTATTCTACCATCACCAAGCATTATGGTATCCTCATCTAGTAGCAAGGTTAACAAGGGGTCTAAGATGTTAGTAAGGAATGTTGTGTGAAAATCCTTGAAGTTCAAGCCTTATCCTGCGATTGTAGAGGAATTGGACCCAGTCAATGCGCACTCACAAATTTTATCGAAGGTACTATTAATTCATAATGTCAAATATTTTTATCACTATTCAATTCAGGAATTGGGAACACTAGATCTGAATCAAGCATATGATGCATTATGTGTGGATGGAAACCTCAAACTCAAGCATAGACACTAGGAAGTGAATGGTTTAACCCATATTTTTCAAATGCTAAATTATTTTCAAATCAAGTGGATTAGGTCCATCCTGAGCCATGTTTATGATATGCAATTTTGGCTCGATCAACCCATTAAGATCACAAAAAAAATGATTCATAGGGTTAGAAAATTTCCCGTGTTTGATAAATCCAAGATGACCAAAACCCTAGGTTGGGTTGAGCTAGCAAAGAAGACTCTCACCAAGTGGGATGATAGAGGAATGAAGCTAAATGGTGTCACCGACATGGAAATTAAGCTTCATATTCATTTGATTACACATAATATATATAGTTCCACCTAACCAAATAGTATTTCATGTGAAGCTATGGACTTGGCTTTCAAGGTAGTCAAGAACAATCTTTCTTTTGACCTCACTAAGTCACAGCTAAACTAGTTGACAAAAAAATGGAAAGCATCTGGGCATCAAAGACAAATCCATGTAAGTTTGGTTCACTTTTATTCTACTTATTCTTTTATGTTCATAAATTATTTCCTTCCAAGGTCAATGTAGTATGGAAGAAGGAAAAACCCAATGTGTATCAAATTGATGAATACATAACTGAAATGGGAGACAACTTTGAGGGCATCATGGATGCATATTTTAAAACTTTCAAGGAAAGGATGCAAAGAAGATTCATGATTCCTAAGAAACTAATGGATGACTATGAAGAAGACATATGTTTTCTTGTAGACTATGATAAGGTATATATTTAGGCAATCAGACCTAGAGTTTCATGGGTAAGACCTCTTTCCTGTGAGGTAAATATTTATGATACTAAGGACACCATTGAGGCTCTTGTTAATGAGCTTGTGGACCCCAACGAACCTTATTTTGGAACTTATGAAGAAGCTAAAACCAAGATTTCACTTGAGATCAAGATTCCTGAAATTCTGAAGAGAGGAAGGAAGAACGTAGAATATGTTAAGAAGGAGAATGTGAAATCTGGTTCCGCTCTTCTACTCATAAAAGGTAAGGGTGATGACATTGCAAAGAAAGAAGAAGCAAAGGAATATGATGAAGAAGAAGTATAGGAACATGAAGAAATAGAAGAAATAGAAGAAGTAGAGGAACATGAAGAAAAAGAAGAAACAAAAGAAGAACCACCTAAGAAAAAGGGAAAATCTACATCAAAGAGAGTTATAAGGCCAATTCCTACTTTTATCACCAGCAAACCCACCAGATCAAGAAAGAAGCTCAGACTTGAAGATGAAGATGAAGATGAAGAAGAAGAGCAATAGATATCATTCAAAAGATCTACTCCAAAATTTGAAGAAAGACTAAAGAGACTCAAAGAAGATGGAGGTATGGCTTATTTTAAGTTTCTTAAATATGAAACTTAAAATAAAGAAGAGAAGATGCAGATAGAAGAAGCCTTAGTAGCAAAGTTAGAAAAATGGAAATACTCTCCAAGTGAATTAAGAACACAAGTTCTTAATATTCTACTTAAGGCAATATCTAATCATTGGGATAATGCAGTAATGGTTTCCAAGGATATCAGTGATCAAAGATTGAGGAAGCTACTTCCAAATCTATCACACAAAGAAGTGAAGGAGGCATTGAAAAAGAATGGAAAAAATTTAACTCCTAAGTTCAATGCATTCTTATTTTTGTCAAATGATATTGAATATGTTGTGCAATCCATTACAAATGTATGAAAACACATTTATGGATTGAATTTTTTAAAGGCCACTGAGGAAGTTGTAAAAATAGATGATGTGAATGGTGATGAAGAGGACAGGGGAGATCAAATAGTGAGTGAGGATCTACCTAAAATTTAGAACATTGAAGATTTAGATTTGGAAAAGATTGCAGAATAGGTAATGGCCTCCCTCCCTAATTCTCTGAGCAAAGCATTAACGACATCAAGTTTAGAGAAGATAGCATCCAAGTCTTAGACCATTGGGTTAAACATTATTCAACCAAGAGCTCAATTAGATGTTGGATGTATCTTACCGAATTCAAAGATGAGTATTGTTACCATGGCTCCACTCATATCATAATCAAGTTAGACCAAGTTACAACAAGGCACTATAAGTACTTTCGTAATTATTGTTGTTTCTCCAATTAGTTATGTTGTTGTTGTTGCAAGTAATTCCACACCAAGTGCAATGATAGTTGAAGTCAAGCCTCAACAGAGCATTGAAGATATGACTAAAGGTAAGGAAATAATTCCTTCACCTATTCCAAAGGCTAAAAGGAAAGAGATAGAAGTTTCCATTGATGAAGTTAATCTGGATGAAGACGTAGTAATTTCAGATTGGGATCTCTCCAATCTTACTCCTGATCAAATGGAAACACTTGGAGAACTTTGGAAGAAAAGAGCCAAACAATAGAAGCTTGGAGTAGATAAGAAGAAAAGAAATCAAGTGTTGGAAGACATCAAAGATATATTTCTTGATGCACTAAGTATAATCAAGTGTTAGAAGACATCAAAGATATATTTCTTGATGCACTAAGTATTGAATTTGATGAAAAGAAATCTATTTTGGACCAACTTGTTGGCATAGTCCACAAGTTTAATGAAGATTTTAATGGTGAAGAGAAACTACTATAGAGGGTAGAGAAAAAATTTGAGAATAGGTTTTTCGATAATGTGGCACAAAAGATTTCCATAGATTAAGTAGAACTATCCACTATTCTTATTTATTTTGAAATCATTGTTAATAATGTTATTTCCTTGTTTGTAAAATAAAATGATACAAAAAAATTTATCAAGGAAATCAAAGAAAAGATATCAAAGATTGATACTAATCTAAAGGCAATTGCAACCCAATTGTAACTTGACTCTAGTACTAGTTCAACACATTTTGTCAAGATGGTGTATTTTACCAACTTGTATGCAGAGTTATTGAGAGAAGAAGCAAGAATTAGGGCTACACTATCAGAAATTTGGAGTTTGATAATTCTAAACATGGATGCAATGTAGAAACAAATTGTTCATGCAAAGACATCAATCCATGATAAAATCTTTTCTATTTTTTATCATATGTTAAAGTTATCAGCTGGAGTTTAGATAGCTTTGCATACTCCTAAAGTTTTACAAGAAAATTGGGACAAAACCATGTCTCTAATTTGAAGATACATAGTGATTTCCTCACATTTTGGTATTACCTTGTAAATATGCATTTTTGGTATTTGTGTCAAAAGCAAGGGGGGAATATAGTTATGTATAGCATTTAAGGAGTCTTTTGTACAAGGAACAAGGAATCTATGTATATAGAAAAGATACAAAAATAATTTTGAAAAATAAAAAATACAGTCAGTGTCAGTCAAGTATCAACATAGTAGTCAAAACTAAGCTACATACCCAAGTACATTGATAGGGGGAGTTTTGACTCATCATTTTGAGCATTTAGAATTTTTTGGTATGATAAGTGTTTTTTTCACTAATGCAAAAGGAGGAGTTTGTTGACCTTATGGCCAAACTAGTTTCCAATTAGTGTCAAAACACTTAATCATTTGGTTGTTTACATTGTTGTCGAGAACCACAAGGTAAACCTTGTAGGCAATGTCAACTGAGCCATCATGGAGTGTTAACCAAGTAAAGTAGAAAGATAGTGTTAAACAAGCTAGCCATGTTAACTGAGGATAGCAAAAGTAGTGTTGACCAAGCTGCAATAGTAACCAAGTTATTGCAATGTCAACCAAGCTCTTCAATGTTTGTCAATTCATCATAGTTAACTGAGTTCACACCTACTCCTGAGTGATTAATGTGGAGTGGGCACCAGTATCAACCAAGTACTATAGATTATCAGGTTCACTATGTTGTCGGGTATTAGTATATCACTCTAGTGGACTTTTGAACTTGAGTGTTAGCACTAAGCCAACTAGGTGAAGATTGTTGAATATGGTAATGTAACCGACTTCAGAAGGTAATTATTTGGATTGGTATAAATGAGAGATATATTTTCATATTCAACTGAGTATGCAATTAACCATGAGTATGAAGCACATGTGAGTTTGAAGTTTGACTAAAGGCTTCAAGAAGTATAAGGAAAAGTGGAGTTTCATCTATCACATTAATTTGATCATTCTACATCAAAGGAATCTCATTCAACAAACCAAGTTGCATAGAAAAGATCAGCTACTAGTTCATCCTAATAGGTACATAAGTCAAATCCTCCAAAAAGATGGACTTAAATGTCATATACAAAATATCCTAACCAAGTACATACTTCATTGTATTCTATAAATCCTTTTAAAAGGTGGACCTAATAGTCCTTATTGCTCCTAATAGGGAAAATCACCAGAAGTGATCAATTGTAAGCCTTAGTAGGCCAAATTTATACTATAGTACTAAAGCTTGTTGGTATCATCCCCACCCCAGTTTTACTCTCTATTTGGAAGCTTTCTAGGTTATCAAATTTTGTGTCAAATGTTATGAATTTTTTATTGCTTTCAATCTTTCATGCATATAATTAGATTAGATTAGTTTATGAAGGATTAATTTGTGAATTGAAGTAAAAAATTTATTGGTTCCTAATCTACCCCTCCCCCCCCCTCCATTTATCTAGCCTTTTTTACATTTACAACATCTTGATGTCATCATCACTTTGTGGATTGACATTCTGTGTAGTGTTTTCAATATGTCTTCAATAGTTATAGAGTCATGTTGACTCTCTTTCTTTTCCTATGGAAAATTGATGTCTAGAACATTAACATCTACATCCTCTTGTGTGCCTTCCTTTGTTGTTTCTTCCTTCTCTTTTACTTCTTTTATGGTCAACCCATAGATTGATTTCCAAAGTAATGTACTTTGGGTTACCACCTCTTCAACTTGATTTCTTAAAATGTGGAAAGCCTTGTATTTTGGAGCAAATATCCCTTCGTACTTTTCTATGGCTTTTGAAATTTTCTTCTTATTTATAGTAGGCATAACTTATGCTAAATTAGCCTCCCTTATCTACCTTTTAGTTACCATGGTGAATTTCCATTTTTGTTCTACTCGCTCATACAAGATTTTAGGTATTGAATTAGAAATTTCATATGGAGTAGTCTTGAATGTAGCCATCATATCATATATAGCCTCTTCAAAAAAAAAATTGACTCAATTATCTAACTTGTCAAAATCAATATGTTGAAATCCTCATAGATCTACATTATTCTTTACATTGTCACAAAAATTATCTATATTAGATGAGAGATTGTGACTTACCACTTTGAATTGACTCATGTCATCTAATTCTCTCTTCTCCTCATTTGATTCATATTGGAGTTTGAAACTCCTCCTTGGTTTCCTTGTAGGATTTCTCGAATCTATCATGTCATTCTTCTTCTTGTCTTTTGATTGTGATTCATTTGCTAGTGTAGTGACTGCCTGAGTGCTTGACCTTGTTAAAGGTGCATCAGACTTTGGTTCATCTTTCTTTGGGGTTTTCTTGGTTTTCTAAATTTCCTTATGTCCTTATCTTTTCTTTCATGTTCCCTTTGTTTCTTCCTCAGCTTCTTCCTCATTAGAATCTTGGTCTTCACCTAATCCTTGAGTTGATTGTAAAGGTCCTTGACCTTCTTTTCCTTTTTCTTCACCAAATTACTCTTTCATTTTATTCATCATTTTAGTTTTCTTCATGTCTATGGTAGTAGTCTGCAAGTTGATAGTTATCCTTTCCTTTGCTTCTTCATATTTACCAAATGGAATAACATTCTTTTCTATGTTCTCTGCTAGTAATGTAGTGATGGTTGTTGATGCTTCATCTACATTCACCTTAGAAGGTAGAAGTCTAAGCCATCTCACCCTAGGAATAACTACTTGTACAGTGTAGTCAACATCTACTAGGAAAAAAACCTCATTGTAATGTTGTTCCACTAGAGGGATGGGTATTCTTTATCTTTGCTTCATTCACTTCTTGAAGTCTTCAAAATACTTGATCATTACTAAGTCAAAATTTTCTCCCAATTAATCAATGTAATCCCCTTTTTTCTAGGTTATGGACCAACTGGTCTTCCATACAACTTTACCAAATGTGGGAAATGTGTTTTGCACATAGAAGAATATACAAACAAGAAGTGAGCTGAACTTACATGAAGAATTCTTGTCTTTTATGATTGTTCCAAGGTTTTCTAATAGCTATTGTAGTTGTAGCTCAAAAAATTCATAATTATGATCCTATTTTGTAATTTTGTAACTAAGGTCTACTACAATACATGGTACACTATTGAGTTAGCTAGACTAATAAAATTTGTGTGCAATTACATGTACTACAAATGCAATAATAGAGTCTATAATAGTATCTATGGACATTCCCCTCTTTTTCTAGGTAGCTCATGTAGCCTTTTCAATTTCTTCCTTGGCATCACACCTCATGGTCTTGGGTCTGTCTAGGGTAGGATACCCTACTACCCTATGTATGATCCTCTTTGTGATTTTGACAAGACCATTCTACAATGACAACTGGTTATCATGGATTCAGCTCTAATTACCTTAATCCATTTGTCTTGAAAAGCTACAAAAAAATAGGGAATAGGTTGACCCTTTTTGTTCAACAATTTTATTCTCCTCCTTTAAAATTCCATTGTAACATAGTTTTTGGTATGTTTCCCTAATTCCAAGGTCTCCAATCTCTCCAACCTTGCACATATAATTTTTGCAAGAATGTTGGAAGCATGAATGCTAATCATATTCCTATGGGGGAGTATTGTAGATATGTTACTATGATAGTATGTTACATTCATGACTGAGTTTGTCATTGATGTCAACATAGTAGTTTCCTGTGGTATTTGATAGAAGAACAATAGAAAGATCAAGTTGGTATGGATGGCTAGTTCAGTATTCTAACTATCCAAGGTTATGGGAGATACTTCTGAATATCTAGTATATAATGATAAGTTTGGAAGAAGTTATGTAAGTTTTGGTGATGTCTATTCTAAAATAGAGTTTACAAATGAATGTTCTAGTAAACTTTTCATATCTCTTAGAAGAATTGTTATTCTAGGAATCAAGGTTGAGGATATGAAGAGAACATGTTGGTGATGACATGGTTAAGTTCACTTGTCATAATATTGCATGTACAAAAGATTTTCAAGTTGTGAGGCAGAAGATTAATGGTATCGCTAATTGTAACATATTCTTAATATGGTCCTATAATGATTATTTCAAAAGGTCTAATAGCTAACTTAGGCAATTATTTTGAGGACTCGATATAAAGGAAGGAAATTTTCCTTTATCATGGATATACATAAATAACATGAAAAGTAATTGTGTAAGTAGTACAAGTGTGGAATGCAAAGTTGAGCAGAGCAGAGAGGAAGCGAAGGAAACTTCATTAGTGAGGTTTTATTGAGTGATCTAAGGTTTTTGACCTAGCCTACAAGGTATAATAGTGATTGGTTTGGTTGACAAAACAAAGGAAAGAAGAACATAATAGTAAATTGCATGTTTGAGCAGTGAGCTCTTCTTGTAGTTGAAATTGCATGTTTGAGCAATGGGCTCATCTTATATACATTGTACTACAACTCCTAACAAGGTTGGAATCTCCTAACAAGGATTCAAAGTCTCCTAACAGGGACTCTATGTACTAAATTTTTTAATAGACTCTTAACAGGGTCCATCCTCTAGCAAGGAATATTTATATTAGTGCATCATCTTGTGGGCATCATCCCCATCAGGGTTTTCCCTCTAATCAAGGGTTTCCTTAGTTAACATTTCTGGTGTAATTATTTATGTGCATCTTATTATGGTTGTTGTTTACTTGAGTTGAATGGCTAAGTTTGTTTAAAGAAGATAAATGTATTAATTGTTGGATAACTAATTCACCCCCCCCTCTCTTGGTTATCTTGGTGGACTATTGTTTCTAAAAATTGGTATAGAAAAGGTATGGCAGATAGTAATCTATATTGGAAAGAAATTAATGATGGTTTGAAGATTTTGGTAATATTTGTTTATGATATCATATTTGGAGGAAATGATGAAGAAAGTGAGAAGTTTACAGAAGAGATGAAGAAAGAATTTGAAATGAATATTATAGGAGAGATAAAATACTTTCTAGGATTACAAATTGTACAGAATAAAGAAGGAATCTTTTTTTTTAGACTAAGTGCTTGAAGGATTTACTAAAAAGGTTTGGTTTGGAAACATGAAAACCCATTGGAACACCTATGGTAACTGGATACAAATTATCTAAAAAAGATGAGACACCTACTATTTTGCAGAAGGAGTGTAGATATATGATTGGAGGATTGCAATATCTAACTCACACAAAGCCAGATATAGCAAATGAAGTTGGAATTGTTACAAGATTTTGAGCTCATCCCAGAGAAGCAAATTATACAATAGTTAAAATGATATTTAGATATCTGAAGGGAACATCTGAGTTTGGATTGTGGTATGACAGATCTAATGATTTTACTTTAAGTTCTTATATTGATGTTGATTGGGTAGGTAGTATGGATGATAGAAAGAGCACCAGTGGTGGAGCCTTCTTTCTTGGAGGAAGATTGGTTTCTTGGTTAAGCAAGAAGCAAGATTGTACATCACAAAGTACAATGGAAGTAGAATACGTTACAGTAGCAAACAATTATAATCAAGTTATTTGGGTGAAGTAGATGTTGAAGGATATAAGGATAGAAATCAATGAACCTATTGTCATACATTGTGATAACACAAGCACGGTAAATACATCTAAGAATCCAGTGTTGCATTCAAGGACTAAGCACATTTGTATTAAGAATCACATGTTGAGAGAGAAATTTGCAGAAAAGAAAATTAGATTGGAGTATGTGAGCACTAAAGAGCATATTGCAGATATATTCACTAAGCCTCTTCTCAAAGAGACTTTTGAGTATTTGTGAGGTATGCTTGGGGTTATGCCCCTGCCTACATTAGAGTAGAAGATACAAGAGTGCATCAGTCCAGTGTAACAAAGCACCATTATTGTCTTGACTAAATGTTGATACTTCCTATATGGGGGAGTATCTATGATGGACAAAGTCATCTAGGACTCTTGTTGTATATTGTTTTGAACAGTGTCTTTGGACACTTGAGCTAAGTAAGAATAAGTTATTGTAGAGTTTGATGCAATAAAGTTAGTTACTGAAACCTTTGACATTGATGTCAATGGGGCAAAAGTTTGGCATGAAAAACATGACAGTTGGAGAAATTTGGCATAAGTACAGTATGATTAGAAGAAGTACAGCATGGAATGATAGTTTGATAGAAAGCACATTGAGGTATATAAATGAGGGAGAATGATTGATGAAAAGGATTTGAAAAGAAAGATGAACAATCCTTTTGTTGGTATTCTTGGAACTAGATGTTTTTCATCTATGTTGCCATCAATGCCAAAGGGGGAGATTGTTGCAAGAATTTTGGAAGCATGAATGTTGATGATATTCCTATAGGGGAGTATTTTAGATGTGTTACTATGATGGTATGTTACATTCATTACTGATTTTGTCATTGATGTCAACATAGCAATTTTTTGTGGTATTTGATAGAAAAATAGTGGAAAGATCAAGTTGGTATGGATGGCTAATTGAGTATTATAACTATTTAATGTTATGGGATATACTTTTGAGTATCTGGTATATGTAGTTAACATTACAAGAAGAAAGGATAAGTCTAGAATAAGTTATGTAATTTTTGGTGATGTATGTTCTGAGATAGATTTTGCAAAGGCATGTTCTGGTGAACTTGTTATATCTCTTAGTAGAGTTGATATCTTGAGGATCGAGGTTGAGGACATGAAGAAGACATATTGGTGATGACATGGCTAAGCTAGCTCATCATAATATTACATGTCTGGAAAGTTATTCAAGTTGCAAGGTGGAAGATTACAGTTACCATTAAGTGTAACATGTTCTTAATGTGGTCATATAATAATTAATTGAGAAGGTCTAATAGCCAACTCAAGGAATTATTTTGAGGACTTGGTATAAAGGAAGGATATTTTCCTTTATCATGGTATGGAATGATATGTTTTTATGATTGACTATAAGTAGCAGAAAGTGTGGAATGTGAAGTTGAGCAAAGTAGAGTGGAAGTGAAGGAAACTTCATTGCTGAGGTTTTATTGAGTGATCCAAGGTTTGGTAGTTGGATCCAAGGTTCATGACCTGATCTAAAAGGTCTAATAGTGATTAGTCTAGTTGATAGGATAGAGGAAAGTGGAAGATAACATTAAATTACTTTCTTGAGCAGTGAGCTCTTCTTGTAGTTGAAATTGCATGGTTGGGCAGTGGGCTCATCTTGCATACATTGTACTACAACTCCTAACAAGGTTGGAATCTCCTAATAGGGATTCAAAGTCTCCTAACAAGGACTCATTGTACTAAATGTTGTAATAGACTCCTAACAGGGTCCATCCTCTAATAAGGAATATTTATATTAGTACATCATCTTGTGGGCATCATTCCCACTGGGGTTTTCCCTCTGATCAAGGGTTTCCCTAGTAAACATATCTAGTGTAATTTTCTATGTGCATTTTATTATGGTTGTTGTCTACTTTGGTTGAATGGTTAAATTTGTTTAAAGAAGATAAATATTTTAATTTTTGGATAACTGATTCACACCCCCCTCCCCCCCCCCCTCTCAATTATCTTGGTGGACTATTGTTTCTAACAATAATAGCATCTCACATCATGTATTATTAAAAATTTTGATGGAATTGAACATTTGTAACTTCTTTTTCTTCCTTCCTTTCTTCTGCCAATGAACTTTTTTCCATTATAACTTGAGAGGATTTGAAAATCAAGAAAACAAAGTAACTCAGCACAAATAAAATACCTCAAGATTTGATGAAAATATCAAGTAACATAGTTGAATCACCTTTGTAGTCACTTGAATCTCTTTATACAAATCATTTGGTTTCTCCTGATTGTCTGGTAGGTGAAAATGATTTGAAAAACTCACTAAATAGCATTGACAAGTTGAAAAACCTTTGCATTTAATGGTGCATACCTACATAGTTGTTAGCTAGGTCTCCATAGGTCTTACATTTCACTCAATCAATATAGCTTACTTAGATTTCATGGCAATTGCTTCTATTAATTGGCAATAACATAGAATATCTCGTAGAGATAGAATATCACATCCTTCTAATCATTTAATTACATCTTGATTTATGCTAATAAATCCTTTTCATACCTCAAATGCTTGGAACTGATGCAAAATATATCATTTCAAATGTTAGTTCCACACATACCTTTGATATCTTAGTTAGGGTGATGTGATCACCTAATCTATTGGATAAAGTGACCTCATATTGGGTTGACGTGCTGCAATCTTCTTTCTTTTTCCATATTTTGTTCATCTGGATCTTTACATTTTCAGCATCTACCTTACCTTTGGCTTTGTTGAATTTTGTTCTTGTAGTTATGGTAGTGTCTCTTGTATTTTTTCTTAGGGTTTTGATTACCAGTACTTCTATAGACATTTGTTGTGTAACCTAATTTTCCAAAATGATGATAGGTGGGCTTGTTGTTCTTTCCCTTATTGCTCTTGTTTTCACCACTTAAAGATGATTCTCCTTTCTCAGTAGTAGAATATCCCAATCTAGCAGTATCACCACTTGTTCTTGGTGTTCTCATCAGTTCTTCAAAGAACTTTATGCCTTCACTAGGCTTATTAAATATTTCAATGAATTTATTTTCTTCTTTCAATTCATTCTGCAGTAGGTCATTTTGTGATTTCAAAGTTGCAATCTCAATGTATTTTATGTTCAATTCTTGATTTGCAATCATTAGTTGATTCATTAAATCCAGTTGAGTGTTTGTAATTTTCTTGCACATCTAATGATTTCTACTTAAGTGTGTTTTCCAGTAATATTTTATCTTCTTCAATCATGCCTTTATCTTCCTTATCTTTCTTTTTCAATTTAGATATCTCACACAATAGTACTGACTAAGTTTCTTGTTCCCTTTTCAAATTTTTGATTTCTTCATTTAGGGCATTATTATTTTCCATCAGATGTACAATTGTTGCATCAAATTCTATGGAGTTCTTGTCCTCAAATAATCTTGTAGTGTCTTCTTCTTGATATTGAGTGTCATTTTATTGAATAGACATATCCTTTCTTCTCGTTAATGATTGTTGCAGTTCATTGCTTGCCTGCTTTAGTTGATGTAGGGAAAGCTATATTTCAATCTTCTAGTTCTCAATAGTCTTTCCCAATTTGTACACTTCCATCTTCAAGGTCTTTTCTATCAAGCTATCAAACTTTACTTTCTAGAGAACTTAGGGCCCGTTTGGAAATGTGAATACAAGTGGAATAAGTATATGTTAATTCTTAAAATTTTGAATTTTTTGTTTGGATGTACCAAATTAGAATTGGAATAGAAATAAAATAGGAATACATATTCCAATTTTGGCCCAAAAATGAGCATTTTCTATTCCACCTTAATAGGTGGAATTGGAATACGTATTCCTATTCCAATTTTATTTATTTTAGAAAACATAAATTTTTGGGTTTGTGAATTCCACATCAAATTCCAACTAAACCAAACAAGAATAGGAATGTTTATCCCCATTTTTTATTCTAGAATAAGTATTCCTATTCCCATATTTATATTCCCATAGCCAAATGAACTCTTAGCTTTGATACCAATTTTTGAAAATATAAATGGGAAAGTAAGTTCTGAGAGGCTGGGGGGGTGAATTAGTACTTTAAAAAATTTACCATTAAAAAAAATAACTATTCATCCATCTCATAACTTATTAAATAAACTGAAATATCTACCTATGTATCACAACCATAGCATAATGTAAACCAACACATAACACAAAATATTTTGGTTACCCAGAAACCCTCCAAGGTGAAGGTAAAACTTGGGTAGGGATGACACCCACAAATCTTCACTACTATAGCAATAAAGTGTGGCCAATTATGGCTACAAAGTTTTGATCATAATCTATGATCATACCCTTTTAAAGGCTTACAAGACTATTAGGCCTTTCCTTGATGAAAGGATTTAAACTCACAATTAAGTAAGCACTTTGTTAGAAGATTTACACAAGTCTACTAGGACTACTCTATTAAGATATTTAACCTATATCATCTGTCAAAATGATTTAGTTTTTGATCCTTCGGTTAAAACCTTTCTGCTAGATATCAAATCTACTCTTTTCAAATTATATCTGGAACCTTCTAATCAAATTTCTCTTCTCTAATCCTTCACTTCTTGTCTTTTTAAATGGATTTATTCTTATCAACTAGTTCTGCATCTCTAATGTTTCACTTAAGAATCTTCTCCATCATGAATGCCTTCTTTCCTCCTCATATGATACTCCTTTTCACATCGCATACACCCCTTTAGGGTTTGCCTCTTTAAAATGGAATTTGGAGACAATCTTAAGTCATAATCAATGACTCTAGTTGATTATTATTTCTACTTAAAGATTCCCTATTTCTTATTGGTTACTTAGGTTACCTAATGATGCATGATGTGAATTTGTTCTTATCTCACACTATTGCAAACATAAGATTATGTCAGCCAAAAATGGTTTACATATAATTTTGTGTCATTACAAACTTGTATGTCCATGACTAGTTGCTCAACATCAATAGACTTCTAATGCTCAGCCTTAACCATGCTCTCTACTATCACTCAACCTTTGATTGGTTTGGCACATACTATTTTTTGGCTCTTGAATGACTTGGAACATATTGTTTAGTTGGCATACACTAACTTGTCATATCAACTAGGCATATATTGTCTAAACACTTGTGCTCGGCTTGATATGTTTACTCGACCTAAGTAGAAGCTCAGTCGATGTGATGACTGACTAACTCTACTAGATAATGACTAAGTTTTTTGTTACTAATTTTTTCAAAACCTCAATGAGATTAACAGTTTATTGGGTTGAAGAACTTAACTATAATTTGTTGATTTGTTTCATAGCTGAACAAATCAAGTTACAGAGTTGAATTTTACAATAGGAATGCCATGATGCATGATGTTGATGGTAAGCTAATTGGAAGTAGTGATCAGATAAGAGGTAACTTGTTCTATGTAGATTTATCTAATTAGGTATGTTTGTTTGTGTTGTCTCCTGATTTAATAGTTTTGAAAATGACCAAGAAACCAGACAAATGCATCTAAGGCTAGCAAATTCCTACGATAGATACACTTGATTCTTCACTTCAGGCTCTAAAAGACCTAGGTGGGTGGACCTCAGATTCAATTGATACCATACCAATGCAAAAACATATCCCTAAATCTATTAAGCAAATGAAAACCCCTAAATCTCCTAATGACTTATGCAGTAATAAAGAAGTGCAATAGCTAATTACAACTCTATGAAATGCACAAGCTAAGTGAGGGCATCACATTTAGGTTCTTCAACATGAAAGGGAAAGAATGTTTGATTAATAATGTTGAATTCAAAAAATCCTCAAATATGCAGTAGTAAGAATGAATTGATCCTATAACTTATTAGTGACTAATCTATTGGGAAATTTCATGAATTCAATACATACATCTATGATATCAAGACATATTTCATATATCTAGACATCAGATCTATCCAACCACCTTATGATTTAGACATCAGTATACATTAAGACCTCATTCTTATGAAATATCCCTCTCAAAATAACCAGCAACCCTGTCAAACACATCAAGCATTTACTTGGCCCTTTGTTCCAACAACAAAACATATATGACATACAACTTTAAAGGGATGCAAATTGGTCTCAACTCTTTGCTCCTAGGCCACATAAGACTGCAAATTACTGAGATAGGAGACAAGAATCAAAATGAAACTAAACAAATTCTTGTTCATATGTATTCATTTCCTTGAAACAATATAATCAAATGCATGAAATTAAAACATGAAACAACCTAGTAGATCTAAACTATTTGTATTAACCTTCCTAATGTTGTTCATACAAGGTAATTATGCTGAAGAAAATGGTGTCTTAGTATCGTGAATGCATCAAGACTAGAACCAAAACCTTGGTATCATAGCAGTGTGCAAATTTTCTCCAAAAATTGGAACCTATACAATGAGAAAGAATGAGATTGATATAGAGGAAGGAATTCCCAAATTGAATCTACAATTGACATCTATCCACATGAGATTCCCTCTCTTTGCCATGAAAAGACTCTCTCTAATCTCTCTCCTCAATTACCTATCAGATCCTTTTTTCAATTTTCTTTCAAAGGCATCAAATATCTCAAAAATGTCATGATGAAAGATCATAACTAATTCTGAGGTAAAAGTGAACTCAAGGTAAAAGGTAAAAATTAGTTGAAATGGCCTCAAGAATACAAGAAAACTTATTAAAATCAATTTTCTTCACTTTTACATTCACCAAGCCTTTATATCTACCTCATGACCAATTCTGATGATCAGTGACAAATTTTGGTCATTCTACTAAGGATGTCACAAATTGGCTTATAGACTAAATTGATGAGAACATGCACAAAAATTGAACTCATATTCAAAAAATTTAGATCTTCCCAATTTCGATGGTATATTGGAGCAAATATTTTGGATAAAAAATGCTCTAGTTATGACTATTTGAAAATCAGGCCTCTAAACTCCATGGTTTACATTAAAAACCAAAAAAATTGAAAAATTGAAAATTTTTCTATAGCATAAACTATAAAACACTTAATTTTTAAAACAAAATTCAAATTTTGGTTTGAATGCACGGGTAGAGGGTATTATTTTACATTTAATAACTCTCTTCCTCCTCAGACCATTTGAACAGTGCCATTTGTCAATCTTAAACTCTTTTACCCCTCCGGGCCCACCAGGCACCACCTAGGCTACCATGTGGCATCCCCTAATTGGCTACCTTGTTGTTCTATCATTGGCCAGTCACTACCTACCTCATCATTGCCACCTCATTGCCACATGGCACTCCATTATTGGTCGAATCTCACATCTGCCTTGTCAGTTCTATCAGGACCTGCTACTACATGTCATTACCACCTCTACCCTTGCTATGTCGCCATGTTATCGCATGAGCAACTTCTCCCTTGTGAGATAGTGAGGACCACCGAATGTGCCACGTGGCATAATCTCTATCCTCTATCTATGATCTTGCCACATCATCACCTACTTCACCACATGTCCTTCACTGGTTTTCTAATGGTGCCACATCATCACCACATGGACCCCTCACTACCTCGTCAATTTTTTAAGGTTTTCTAGTAGGTTTCTATGTCACTACTAGAAAACCTTGCCATTTTTCGATGGAGACATAGCGCCTTGCTGGATTTTGCAACTTTTTCGATGGGCTTCAATTTGTTGATGTCATCATGTTTTTTTTGGCATATTGGTTCAAAACTTAGTCCATTTTTGGCCGACCACACGGCTCCACACACGAGGGTTGGTGCTTCAAAAGTGCTTTCCTTAAGACAATTGGTTGTGTGTGGATTGGGGTATTTAAATACATATGAAAACTGAATCACGAGCAACGTGGGATTTATCCCCCATACATTTTCTCCATCCCATGGCTTCATCTTAAAACTTGCAACTTCTTTCAAGAGCTCTGCATGTTCCATGTAGGCTATCCTTTATGCTTGCTGGGAGTATCTTCTTCTATTTGGCAATCACTGGTTGTCTTCTCCTTAGCGTGAGTTTCCTCTCCTACAAATTGTGTGGAGTTCCTTTTATTTGGTTGTTGGGTGGCTTCCATGTTGTTGGCGGATTCTCCCCTATTTTTCTTCAACGTGCATGTCTGCCTTCAATGCATGGGATTGCACTTTCAATGTTTTGTGGGCCTCCTTTTATGGTGCTGGGAACTCTACATATGTGGGGTCGCTGCCTTTTCATGACTGAGTCGGCTCCTTTCAAACACATGCTGCTACTTGTTTATGCATGTGGGAATTTGATTATGGTGTGATCCTCCTCTCTGTATTGATCTATTCCTTTGTATGCTTTTGCAAGTTTTGGTTGAATTGTTGAGTCTGGGAGCTTCATGAATGGATTAAGTTTCCCAAATTTTCTTGAAATAGAATTCAAGAACTTCTTGTTGAATTGAGGAGGCCTTCTTGTATCCCACTTAATGCTTTCCTAATCCTTCTTCCTGTCTGCTATGCCATCCTTGCTTAAACTTGCTAGTAACTCCCTTTTTTTGCTTTATATTGGCAAATTATATACTGAATATAATAGGCAAAGTCCTTCATCATTTTTTAATTGCACAAATGTTTTGTCACTCTAGATAATAAACCTCGCTGACCAAAATATTTAACCTATTAGACAAAATTTTAATGTGTGACTTCTGTTGCTATTGACATGTATTATACGTTGTGCAGACACTATAACCAGTCATCCTCTAGAAGGAAGAAGGTACATATGTTGGAGCTTTCTTGTTCTGATCTCCCAGATATTCTGACTACACATTTGATTGCATGAACCTTTGTAAGAATCCCCATTTGGATATCTTTTCTTCCCCAATTCATTTTTGACATTCAAACTCCAGTTTTGAAAATGACTGTCACAACTCTGATGAATTTAGTCAGGCCCCAAAGTGGGTCCAGCTAAAAAAAAATTGTTTTCAAACACATGATCAGGCTCTGAAATCTAGCACACTAATTCTTTGCCTTACACTCTTACAACCTGTTGAATCTCATGTCATGAAGAATTCTAGGTCAAAAGATATTCACTGTCAAAGTTGACCTCTCAGAACTGCCTACAAGAAAACATGTCAGAAAACACTAAATTGGTTTCAGATTTGGCTTTGAAAATTGGGCAAACTAACACTTGGGAGAGCGAAAAGTGGGGTGTTGGTTCACTATCACGAGGAGAATATGAATCTAGGATTTGGGCTCATGATGAATAACTGGGTGCAAATGGCAAGCAGTCAAAGTGGGCTACTTGGATTTTGCAGACTGGAAACACTGACAAAAAAGTATTTTTTGTAGATGGAATTGACCTAGAAAAGTGTGCAGATGGATTTGTCATGACTTGCAAACTAAAAAAATTAGAGTATTTATAGAGGACAATGCAGTGGTACAATCCATTTGATTTAGGAAATCATAGAGTAGGAGTCATAACATCACAAACAGGGGTACTAACAAATTTGCAAATGCTAACACCAGTAAAAAGTTACAAATTGCATTTGGAATCGTATTTGAAAATTGATAAAACAAATTTTTCATGAGTTGAAACTTGAAATATAACAAGTCTCTAACGTCTAAAATGCAACACAAAAGGAAATTTCACATTTTGGTCAACTAGGTCAAAGTTATAACACGTCAAACAAGGCTTCCCAGACTTATGTGCAATGTGCATCAGCATGAAAATAGTAAACTGCCAACTTTGAGGGATTCAAAACCTAGTCAAACAAACTTGAAACAACTCAAAATCTAAAAAATAGGCTCTTTGGTATGGACACTAGACATTCTCAAAGTGGAAAATCACAAAATGTTTCTGGGTGCAAGATATTCACTGCAAACACAGCCTCGTGTCATTGTTTGACACTTAGGGTAAAATGCAGATTTAGAACTAGCTCAAACCAAGACTTCGCCAAATGACTTGGAATGATGCTTTGACTTCATGGAACACTTAGATACACTAAAAGGAAGGTGTCAGAAACATTAAACACCTCAAGGGCCTCAAAAGTACAGCCAGGTACATAGGCATCAAAAGCGTTTATAGGGCTCAACTTTCTCAATGGTACTAAAAATTGACCTTGCAATTTTTAGTCCCAATAGTTTGTACAATAAGAAGATGTTTGGTTATGGCACAAGAGGTTATGTCATGTAAACTTTGACAATTTTGTGGATATTGGTAAAATGAAGAAAGTAAGAGGATTTCCTAAACTAAAGAAGCCTAACAATGCTATGTGTAAACAATGTCAATTGGGGAAAATGACCAAGTCTACTTTTAAGAAAAAAAAATATAGTTCTAATGATATTTTGGAACTGGTTCATACTAACCTATGTGGACCCATTGATGTTCAAAGTTACTGTGGAGATAAGTATTTCATTCTATTTTTTGATGATTACTCTAGGATGATGACAGTGATGTTTCTTAAAGTAAATCTGATGCTTTTCAATTATTTAAGTGGTATTTAGCCAGAGTTGAAAAAGAAACAGGGAAGAGTCTAAAGTTCTTGAGATCTAACAAAGGTGGCGAAATCATTTCAAATGAGCTCAATACATTATATAATGATAGAGGAATTAAAAGATAGATTTCAATACCAAGGACCCCTGCTCAAAATGGGCCGATAATTGAAAGGAGGAACAGATCAATAATGGACTATGCAATTAAAATAATGATGGAGAAGAGCGTATCAAAGAAATACCAAAGAGAAGTTGTTAGTACTGTTGTCTATACCCTAAATAGAATACAACTCAAGAAAGGTACAAATTATACACCTTTTGAACTATGGTATGCATATGCTGCTAATGTGAAATATTTCAAAATATTTGGAATTAGATTCTATATAATTAAAGATAATATGAATGAAAAATTGATTCAAAGAGTGAAGAAGGTATATTCCTAGGATATTCCACAAAGGGTAAAGCTTAAAAGTATTTGAACTCTAACACTAACAAAGTTGTGGAAAGTGCAAATGTGAAAAGTGATGAGTTTGCAAAAAGAAGTGACACTACATGTAAAGAAGAACCTAAAGACCATAGTGCATTCATCTACATGGATGATGATGCTCCTAGAACTCCTAATGAACAAGCTAATCAAGTCACAATCTCTTAGAAGACATGAAATGTTCCAATGCAACATTTTGTCAAGCAACAGAGAGTAGGTGTCAAGAAAATGACTGAAGATGTCGAGTCACATACATGCAATGCCAACCATTAGATATAAAATGTTGAGCATGTAGAAGCTAGACAAGAACCTAAAAAAGAAAGAGAAAAGAGCCTGACATTATTTTTTCAGGATGAACCTATAGTAGAACAAAGAAGGAAACTACCTATGCTAACAAAATATGTGAGAAGACATCACAAACCTAAAAAAATCATTGGTGATGTTGAATCAAGTGTTATGAAAAGAAAGAGACTCAAAGATGATACATTCTTATAGTGTGAATTTAAGCCCAAGATAGTAAAAGATGCTTTAGATAATGAAGATTGGATTCAGGCAATGAATGATGAAATTGAACAGATTGAGAAAAACAATACTTGGACTTTAATGCCAAGACCTAAAGACAAAAATGTCATTGGAACAAAGTGAGTTTTCAAAAATAAACTCAATGAGAATGGTGAAGTAACAAGAAATAAAGAAAGAATAGTATGAAAATGATATGCTCAAGAAGATGGAGTTGATTATGGAGAACATTGCTCTCATGGAAAGACTTGAAGGAGTCAAACTTTACTTGCATATTCAGCCTACAAGAATTTCAAGGTATATCAGATGGATGTCAAATCTATATTTTTAAATGGTATACTAGAGGAAGAAGTATACATTGAATATCTAGAAGAATTTGTAGATCCAAACAAGAAGTACATGTTATGTAAATTGAACAAAGCTCGTTATGGATTGAAACAAGCCCCAAGAGTATGGTATGAAAGATTACATAACTATGTGGTGAAGATTGGTTTTGAAAGGACAAATGATAACAATAATCTATATTTGAAGAATCGTAAGAACAATGAAGTACTGTTATCTAAAATATTTGTTGATGACATTATATTTGGAGGATGAGAAGAATTATGGAAATCATTTGCTAATAAAATGAAGAAGGAATTTGAATGTTTATGTTTGGTAAAATCAAATTCTTTGTTGGATTACAAGTATGTCAAATGATATTTGGTATTTTTATTACTCAATACAAATACATCAAGGAGATACTAAAGACTTTTTTTATGGAAGATTCAAGGCTAGTTAGTACACCTATGTCAATGAGACATAAGCTATCTAAGAATGATGATTCTGCTAAAGTGAACTAGACCTTATACAGATCGATGATTGGAAAATTATAGTATGTTGTTCACAGAAGACCAGATATTGCATTAGCAATTGGGATAATTGCTAGATTTTTAGAAAATTGTAAAGAAAGTCACATGATGGCTATGAAAAGGGTAATGAGATATATGAAAGGTGCAGAAGACTATGGATTGTATTACAAAAGAAGTGATAGATTTGAACTAAAGGTGTTCATTGACTTAGACTAGGTAGGAAATATTGATGATAGAAAAAGCACTAGTGGATGTGCATTCTTTCTAGGAAAGAGATTTGTGTCATGGACAAGCAAGAGATAGAATTGTATTTCCCAATCAACAACTAAAGTTGTGTATGTGGTAGTTGCAGTGAACTATTCAAACATTATGTGGATCAAACAATTACTGAAAAGTATGAAAGAAGAAATTATAGATACATTAGTTATCTATTATGATAACACAAGTGGTATTAACATTTCAAAGAATCCATTGTTGCACACTAAGACAAATCACATTGCAATTAAGTAGCACTACTTGAGGGAACTAGTACAAGATAAGGAAGTGAAGCTAGAATATGTGAACACCAATGAACAATTAAAAACATATTCATAAAATCATTACCTAAAGATGCTCATGAATATCTTATAAATAAATTAGGGGTGATTCCCCTAACCAAAGGTACTTAAGGAGGAAAGGTGCATTGCATTGAATGTGCTAATCAGTATATCTTACATATTGATGTAATACAAATATACTTTGTGAAATGCCTAATGTAGATAGTCAAGTATAGTATAATATATCAATCATAGATAGATTATAGAAATCAGGCAGACATGCAAAATATACATAATTCAAATGTATGAAGTGATTGAAGCTAAGAAAGCTTAGTATCTTTGGCATTGTTGTCAAAGAGATATATATATATATATATATACATAGTAAAAGAGGGAGAGATATACACTAAAAGAGGGAGAGATAGCTAGAGAATATATAGAAGAAGAAATATACAAAGAGGGAGATACACTAGAGAAGGAGACATAAAAAAAAGAGGAAGATATACAAAAATCAAAGAAGGAGATCTATTGTTTTAGAGGGAGAAAATCAGCAAAGAGAATCAGGAATGAAACTAAGGATATTGATCACTCATATGACTAAAATATTTTGGATTGTATGATAACAAAGTTTACTAAGCTATTGATGATATTGAGGTGCATAGATGTTTCCATCAATACCAAAGATGGAGATTGTTAGAAACTTACAATTGGAATAATTTTTGTTTTTCATTGATGTCAAATCTATTGATAAGACATATTTCTACCTAATCTAAATGTCATATCTATTTGATTGATGAAGAGGATTTGAGAAATTTCTCATTATGGTATCACCTAGAGGAAAGGTTGAGTTATGAAAAGAAAGATACAATGGACATTTGATTAGTTAGACTTTGATGAGACAAAGTGATTTTTTATGTCAAGAAAGTCAAGCCAAGCTGAGCAATAGAGTAAAATGCTAAGGAATGTTGATTGATGCTAGTGTCAACTAAGCCACAATTAGTGTTGAGAAAATCTAGTGTTGACCATGCAATAGTATCGATCAAGAAAGAGTGTTGATGTTAAGATAGAAGATTTACAGTGATTGAGTAATTTAGTGATGATCGAGTGTTAGAATTTAGAGATTGTTGAGTAACATTGTTGAGAATGAATTTGATGAAATCGTGATTCCCTGCTAACTAAATTGATTTCTTGGGAGATGTAAACTGTGTTGAAGATAATATAAATGAGTTGGATCATTAAATTCAAGGAAAGGATAAGGTAAAAATCTAATAGACAGATTCCAGAGAAGTTTCTAGAGGAAAATCAAGAAGACAGACAAATACAATAATCATGTTGAACCTGATTTTAAATCCTAAGATCAATGGTGATCATGGAAAATGGTAAAGCAAGAATTTCTTGTTTAAATAGGTACATAGCTAAACAAATGTGAGAGTATAGGTGTGAGTGTATGTAAGAGTCACATACAAAAGAAGGTTGATCTAAGACACACAAGTGTGAGAGTGAATTTGAAGCTAAAGGAGATTTCTTAAGCAAATGCTAATGTTGATAAGTGAATATAAGAAGAAGGCTTAAGTGTTGATAAGAAGAGAATTTTTATTGCTTGAAGAGTTTCCAAGTGAAGAAAGATTAGAGATGATGATGAAAGGCCTATCAGTAAGTCAGCACATGAACTGAGTAGAGATCTAAACTTGTAAAGTGAGTTATAATCATACAGATTAAATCCCTACTATTTTCTTTCTAATCATTGTAAATAGTTTATATTGAAATCCTTTTAATATATATTGACCTAATAGTCATTTGAAAGACTTAAAATTATTGACATTAAGGTCAATTTGTCTATCAGTGACTCACACTTACTCAATTGGTTGCATTGCTACTGATCTCTATAGTTGCTACCAAGCTTATCTTTCACTTTGTAGTGTTGGCCAAGTGCTCTAGTTTCTCTCAAGCCAAGCATTCAATATACAATTGCTACCAAGTTTTTTAGTTGCTACCAAGCTCTAGAACCTATGTATAGTTCATGCCATGTGTAGCAGTGTCTACTGAGTTGTTCAATACAAGTGATGGAAACTCTAGTGTCAACCAAGCTCCACAGTGTCAACTGAGTTACTTAGTGTTAACCAAGTTACTTAGTGTTAACCATGTTCTCTAGTGTCTACTGAGCTCACATTGTTAGTGATGTGAATCTAGTGTTGACCAAGCCATGGAGTGTTAACCAAGTGATTCTGTATATGTCAAGTTTCGTAGTGTTCACTGAGTTACACAATTTTGACTAAGTTCAAGCTACTTAGAAGTGATCATTATGAACCAAGCCTCTTCATCAACTGAGTGCTAGATGATGTTGAGTGTTGACAGTGTTTTTTGAGTATCAAACCATCACCGTGTTTTTCTTTAGAACCTGAGTTATAGTAGCTGGGCCGACTTTGTGAATTTTTGTGAAACTTGTATTGTAGTTGACTTCAATAAGTTATGATTTGGATTGGTATGTATGTAAAATATCGTACCATATCCAAATAAGTAATACATGAGCATGGAATAAGAAAAAGTGTGAATTAAGAAGGCTACAAGTAGTATAAGGGGCAGCAAAGATTTATCTATCATAGCAAGGTGATCATTACAATTCAAGGTATCTCAACTAGCAAATTAGAGTTTCAAATTAAAGATCAACCACTGGTTCATCCTAATAGGTGTATCAGTTAAATCCTTTAACAAGCTAGACTTAAAAATCTTATGTAAAATCTCTTTACTAAGTGCATACTTCATTTTATGTTTTGTAAATCCTTTCTCAAGGTGGACCTCACAGTCCTTATTTCTCCTAACAGGGCAGATCATCAATAGTGATCAATTGTAAGCCTTAAAAAGTTAACTTTATACTGCAATACTAAAGCTTGTGGGTATCATCCCCACCCTAGTTTTACTTTTTATTTGGAAATTTTTTGGGTTACCATATCTTGTGTCAAGTGTTATGAATTTTTTATTGCTTTCATTATTTCATGCATGCAATTAGATTAGAATAGTATATGAAGGATTAATTGGTGAAATAAGATTAAGATTTTATTGGTTCTTGATTCAACCCTCCCCTCTTAGTAACCTTTCCTACCTCATATTTCCAACAATTAGTTTCAGACCGTTGTGGTTCTCACAGAAGAAGTTTAACAACTTGAGCAAAGATCAAAGGCAATGGAGGTATACAGGCTAGATAAGGGTATTGACATTGAAAAGTTGGATCCTAAATTGACATAAAGCTAGAATAGGATATATAGAAGAAGGTGAATCATCTAAGAAAGGAGCTCAAAAGAATCAAAATCCTATTTGAAATCATTGTGGTAAGCTAGGTAATACATTAAACAAATGTTGGAGTAATGGCAAAGAAAAATTCAATGGAAAGTGTTACAGCTGAAATAAGCATGTCATAGAGCAAGTTAATGTAAAGAGAAACCTAAATTTGAAGGAAAATGCTATAGTTGCAATAAACAAGGACACAAATATTTTGAATGCAAAACCAAGAAATTGAATCTAGCATAACCAATTGTGAAAGCAATATTTGGATAAGACTACAACACATAGTGTAGATGCCACTACTGTAGTGAATTTGGGCACATTGGAGAAAACTGTGTGAAACATCACATGAGGAAAAGAGATATCACTAAAATATGTTTCATTTGTATAGAACTTGGACATCTTGCCAAGAACTGTATGAACATAGGAAGAATTGAAAATGAAAAGAAAGCCAAGGCTAACAATATCAAAAAGTAGATGAAGCAGTAATGGATACCAAAATCTCTTGAGAATGCAAGCCCAAGTCATGAAGTAGATGTCACTCAAAAATTGGGTGAATCAAGCATTTCAACTTGAATCCCTATGGGAATAATTGGAACTAAGATTCTAAAGTAGATAGCCCTCATTAGTTCCAACTAGCAAGAAGAAGATATCTATATCATCATTCAAGATATACATGGATCACTAAGTGGTTGCATAAATTCAAGAACTTACTAAGCTAGTATGGGTCGCAAGACCCTATCGAAAAAGGTTGGGATACACTAAATTATTGTATGTGGACATTGAATTGTTGAAGACTCTACTGAATTATAATGATTTTTTCAAGCTATGAATGTCTGTCAAGCATTAAAGGTTGAACCAAGTGGAAGATAGCCTATCACCAAGTGAGGAAACGTACCAAGCATTAATGGTTATTATAAAGAGGAAATTCATTAAAGGGGAAGAAAGTGAATGCATTGTTTCACCACGAATTTCAAGAACTATTTTATGAAGAATGATTTTAGAGCTAAAGAATGATTTGAGTGTTTGTTGTTGAAGAAATTTTGATTTTTCAGAAACCCTACTGAGCATGGAATCTTCGAGCAGCAAAATCAAGAAAGGATCTTAAATTTTGATTCATGGAGTGGATTATGAGCTTCCAAAATTCAAGATAGCCCACCCATTGCAGAAGTGCTTGACCCAGCTAGTTCACAATCATAAATTCCACCCAAGGTATTTCTCATGCATGATATCCATTCATATCATCACTATTCTATTCAAGAGCTAGGAACTTGTGAGATGAATGAACCATTGAATGAGTTAAGTGTGAATGGTGTTCTAAAACCTAAGCATCAACATTTGGAAGCCAAGGGCTTGACACATATTTCACATATGCCAAGGGACTTTTAGTCAAAGTGGATAAGATTTATCCTAAGCCAAGTTCACAATGGAAAGTTATGGTTAGACCAAGCCATTCTGATCACAAGGAAGATGGTTCATAGAATCACTGGTCTTCCAATGTTGAACAAAGACAAAGAGACCAAAACCCTAGGTCAGTTTGAACTAGTGAAGCAAATGCTTGCCAAGTGGGATGGCAGAGGAATGAAGATAAGTGGAATCACAAACATGGAACTAAAGTTTGGAATTCATGATGCACATGATGTCTCATAAGATCTACATCTCTAGTTGTCTCAATAGTGTGTCATGTGAGGCAGTTGATCTAGCTCTCAAAGTAGTGAAGAATAACATGCCATTTGACCTTGCTGAGTTCTTATTGAATTAGTTCAATAAGAACATGGAGAGCATCAAAGGTTCCAAGAAAAATCTATGTAATTTTGGTTCACTCTTGACTTGTTTATTCTTCTTTGTGCAAAAATTCTTCCCTTCTAAAGGTTTAGTAGTATGGATAAAATATGTCCCTATTTTATATCAAATTAATGAGTATATAGTAGAAATGGGTGAAAATTTTGATAGCATCATGGACAACTACTTTGAAACATTCAAGGAGAAGATGTAAATAGATATAGGATACCTAAGAATCTTGTAGAAGACTACAAGGATGATATTTGTTTCATGGTGGACTATGACAGTGTATATTCAGTTAGTCAAACCTAGAGTGACGTGGGTTAAGCCTCTGGAGTATGAGGTTAACATTGATGACACCAAAGATACCATTGAGGTATTGTTGAATGAGCCTATGGATCCTAAAGCACCTTATTTTGGGACTTATAAAGAAGCCAAGGTAAGAATCGAACTTGAAATTAAGCTTCCTCAAGAAGATGATAAAGGAAGAGAGGGGATATAAAAACTAAGACAAGCAAGTTCTACTCTCTTGTTGACAGAAGGAAAAGGTGATTATGTGGAAAAAGACAATGCAGAGTATGAAGATGCAAAAACCAAATCTAAGGAAGAAAAGCCTATAAGGAAGAAAGGTAAGGTTATCATAACCAGACCTGCTAAGTCATCCACTATTATATTTACAAGAAGGGCACCAAAGTCCAAGAAGAAATTGAAGTTAGGTGAAGAGGATGCTAAATAGATTATCTTCAAAAGACCTGCACCTACACTTCAAGAAAATTTAAAGGAATTGGAAGAAGTAACTGGCATGGCATGTTTAAAATTCTTCAAATATTAAGCAAGGAATGTAGATGAGAAATGGAAAATTGAAGACACCATTATGACCAAATTGGGGAAACAGAAGTATTCTCCTGATGAGCTTATGCAAGAAATTAAGCCTAGATGGGAGCATGTGAAGAAGACTACAAAAGACATATGTGAATAGACTCTAAGGCAACTCATGCTAAGTCTTGGTGAAAAGGAGGTGAAAGAATCTTTGAAGGATAATTAATAGAAGTTCACTCTCAAATTAAACACTTGCATGATACTTCTCAAAAACATTAAATATGTAGTGAAAGTTGCTACAAACACATGGAAGAACATCTACAAACTGCATCAATCTAGTGATTTTTTTGTTCACGTTAATGAAAAAGATGGTCATGATGAGGAGGAAGAGGATTTGGAAACAAATTATGATGAAGTAGATGATGTAAATCTAGATGATGAGGAGGAAGAACAAGAAGCTATTGGAAGAAGTATTCCAAAGATTTAAAGCATTGAGGAAACTAATATAGAGAAGATTGCATCAACAGTAATGGCCTTATTTCCTCATTCTTTGAGAAAATCCTTAGTGCAATCTAGCTCAGAGAAAGCTTCTACTGAGTTGGTTGTGGCTACCATTGCAACACCAAGCACCCAACCAAGCTCAGGACCTATTTAGCTGAGTATTCCATTGACTAAAGTGACCAGCACTTCATCTACCAAGAAGTAAGTGCCTCCATCATCAAGTTTAATCATGCATCAACAAGGTATTTCTACTATTAGTGCCATATCTACATTTTTTCCTAGCCCCCTAGTTTCTGCTATTATTTATATTCCACATGTGTCCATAGCTAGTACAATGACAGTTGAGAACAAGTCTCAACTGAGTATTGAAGTTTTAGATAAGGGTAAAGAAGAAGAAATTGATCTAGATGAAGATATAGTTATTCCAAATTGGGATATCTCTACCCTCACTTTTGATCAAATGAATACCCTAGGAGAATTATTGCAAAAGAGAGCTAAGCAATAGAAGCTTAGAGAAGAGAAGAGAAATAAAACCCAAGTGCTTGAACATATAAAGGTCATATTTTTAAATGTACTAAGTATTGAGGTTGATAGTACTCAATGTATGTTGGATCAGTTAGCAAAATTTTTCCAAAAATTCAATGAAGACTTGAATGGATAGGATAAGTTGCTATGAAGAGAAAAAAGAAAGTTTTAGAACAAGGTATTGGAACAAGTGGCATAGAAAATTGCAATAAACCAAGTAGAATTGTCTACTATTCTTGTTTCATTAGAGACATATGTAAATAATGTCACTTCATTATTTGTTAAGTTGCATGATAAATCTATCTTTACACAAGGAATTAAAGATGAACTATCAAAGATAGATGAAGACATGAAGGCAAGTGCACACTAGTTGTCACTTGACCCAAGCTATAGTTCTACTCATTATTCAAATATCATATTTCTAACAAATTTGCAAACATGATTATTAAATGAAGAAGCTGGGATCAAGGCTACACTTGTAGAAATCCAAGGCATGATTCTTCCAAACATGGATTCATTTCAGACACACATTGCACATGCTAAGACACTAATCCATGACAATAACTTCTCCATAGTTTATCACATGATGGATTTATCAGAAAAATTTTAGATTGCATTGCATGCAAGTAAGGTGTTATAGAAAAATTGGGACAAGACAATGGCATTAGTCTTGAATGTACACTCTAAATTCTTGCCACATTTTCGTATTAACATATATTATACACCTTTGGTATTTATGTCAAAAGGGGGAGAAGTATAGATGAATGTATATATGTATAAAGAGGGAGAAGTACATGTAAAGACATGTAAAGAATATATGTATGGGGGAGTACTACTCTAGATATATAAGTTATATGTATGGGGGAGCAATATAGTATTATATAGAGACATGAATAGATAAGCAAAAAACATCTTTTACAAAACCAGTTTTGAAAAACTTGAAAAATAGAGTATGTTATCGAGTTGTAGACACAGAATGGTGATAAAAGAATGTTTTGACTTCTAATTTTGAGTTTTCAATTTTTGGGATGATAAGTTTTTTTGTCACTAATTCCAAAGGGGGAGATTGTTGACATTAAGATTAATTTGTCTATTAGTGACTCACACTTAGTCAATCGGTTGTATTGCTACCAAGCTCTAGAGTTGCTACCGAGCTTATCTTTCAATTTGCAGTGTTGACCAAGTGATCCAGTTGCTCCTAAGCCAAGTAGTCAATATATAGTTGCTACTGAGTTTCTTAGTTTCTACCAAGCTATAGAACCTATGTACAGTTCATGCCAAGTGTAACAGTGTCTACTAAGTTGTTCAGTGCAAGTGATGGAAACTCTAGTGTTAATCAAGCTCCTCAATGTCAACCGAGTTACATAGTGTTAACCAATTTATTTAGTGTTAACCATGTACTCTAGTGTCTACCAAGCTCACAATGTTAGCAATTTGAAGCTAGTGGTGACTGAGCCATGGAATGTCAATTGAGTGATTCATTATATGTTGAGTTTTAGAGTGTTCACCGAGTCACACAATGCTCACCAAATTCAAGCTACTTGGAAGTGATCAATATGAATCGAGCCTCTTCCTCAATCAACTGCCAGATGATGCTAAGTGTTGACAAAGCTTTCTAAGTATCAGAACATCACCAAGTTTGTCTTTAGAACTTGAGTTACAGTAGTTGGACTAACTTTGTGGATTTTGGTGAAACTTGTATTGTAGCCGACTTTAGTAAGTTATGACTTAGATTGGTATATATTTAAAGCATTGTATCATATCCAAATAAGTAACACATGATCATGGAATAAGAAAAAGTGTGGATTAAGAAGGCTACAAGCAGTATAAGGGATAATAAAGATTTATTGATCATAGCAAGGTGATCATTACAATTCAAGGAATCTCAACTAGAAAATTAGAGTTGCAAAATCAGAGATCAACCACGGGTTCATCCTAACAGGTGTATCAGTTAAATCCTTTAACAAGGTAGACTTAATAGTCTTATGTAAAATATCTTTAATAAGTGCATACTTCATTATATATTTTGTAAATCCTTGCACAAGGTGGACCTCATAGTCCTTATTGCTCCTAATAGGGAAGATCATTAGGAGTGGTCAATTGTAAGCCTTAATAGGTTAACTTTATACTGTAGTACTAAAGCTTGTGGGTATCATCCCCACCCTAGTTTTACTTTCTATTTGGAAGGTTTCTGGGTTACCATATCTTGTGTCAAGTGTTATGAATGTTTTACTACTTTCATTCTTTCATGCATACAATTAGATTAGAATATTATATGAATGATTAATTGGTGAAATAAGATTAAAATTTTATTGGTTCTTGATTCACCCCTCCCCACTTTTTAACCTTTCCTACCTCATATTTTGAACAAAAACTCTATGTAAATCCTTTCACAAGTTGACATTCTAAATGGAATGATCAAAGTCCTCTAATATGGCCACTCCTAATAGCATGATTAAATACTCTAACCAGGTCACATTTAGTAGTGTGTATTGTAACCTTCAATAGGGTTGGCTCCTAACAGAGCTCACTTCCAAAGAGTGAAAAATGGTGACATGTTACTAGTGGTTTTTCCCAAATTGGGTTTCCACATAAAATCCTAGTGTCAAATTTGTGTTGAATAATTTATATGTTTTACATTTGATAAAGTTTTCATTAATTAAATCATGTTATGTTTAAGAAAATATTTTTTGTAGTAGATGTTAGAAATAACGGCCCACCAAGATAACTAGGGGGAGAGGGGTTGAATCAATTATCCAATAATTAAAACATTTATCCACCTTAAATAATCTTAACCATTCAACCAAAGGAAAAAAATAACCATACAAAGATGCACATAGACAATTACACCAGATATGTTAACTAGGGAAACCCTTGATCAGAAGTAAAACCTTGGTGGGAATGAGGTCCACAAGATGATGTAATAATATAAATATTCCTTGTTAGAGGATGGATCCTGTTAGGAGTCTATTAAAACATTTAGTACATATATGACCTTGTTAGGAGACTTGGAATCCTTATTAGAAGATTCCAACCCTGTTAGGAGTTGTGCCAACCCTAATAGGAGTTGTAGAAGATAGAAGGACCCACTGTCTAAATAGCTTCAGGGGCAAGATCACCAAATGCACTGTCCAACTAATCTCCCAACTGTTCTTTACAAAATAATTGTATGTATTGTACTTTAACTTATTTCCTTTGTCTTATCAACTAGACCAATCACTATATGACCTTGTAGACCAACTCGTGAACCTCAGATCCAAGTATCAAACTTTGGATCACACAATAAAACTTTGGCATAGAAGTTTCCTTCACATTTTCTCTACTCTTCTTATCTTCACATTTAGCTCTTCATGCTTCTTGCAATCATTCATCCATCCATACATAAAAAAGGAAAATGTCCTTCCTTTATATCAAATTCATAAAATAATTCCATGAGTCAACTATTACACCTTCTCAATTAATTATTATAGGACCTCATTAAGAACACATTACACCTAGCGATAATATTAATCTTCTGCCTTGTAACTTGAATAAATTTTTGTACATGAAATATTATGATGAGCAAGATTAGCTATGTCATATCTAGAATTTATTCTTTACATCTTTAACTTTGGCTTCATAGTATAATAACTCTACTAAGAGATATAACAAGTTTACCAGAACATGCCTTTGTAAACTCTATCTCAGAACAATCTCCACCAAAACTTGCATAACTTCTTCTAGACATAATATCCTGTGATTTTGAGGTTAGCTTCATATGCTAGACACTTAGTAGTATCTCCCTTTAACATTTCTTAGTGAAAGTATTCAATGATCTATCAGTACCAACTTGATGTTTCTATTGTTCTTCTATCAGATATTATAGAAAACTACTATGTTGACATCAATGATAAACACAGTCATGAATGTAACATATCATCATGATAATGATCCAATCATGTTTCTACAATACTCCCCCATGGAAGTATCATCAACATTAATGCTTCTAACAATCTCTCCCTTTGGCATTGATGGAAACATGGATGAAAAATGTCTAGTTCCAAAAATACCAACTGTAAAAGACTGTTAACCTTTCTTTTCAAATCCTCTTCATCAATCATTCTTTCCCATTGACATACCTCAATGTTCTCTATAATATACTTCTCCCAAACTATTTTTCTAAACCATTTTTCTTTTCAAATTGTTTTTCATGCTGTACTTCTCCCCCATTGACATCAATGTCAAAGGTTTCAACAACCATCAATCTCTATAACAACTATCTCTGACTTGGTCAAGCATTTGAAGACACTATTAAAAAAAACATCCAACAAGAGTCTTAGATGAATTTGTCTGTCATAGATACTCCCCCATATAGAAAGCATTAGCATTTAGTCTAGACAAACAATAGTGTTATGTTATACTAGACTGACGTACTCTTGCATCATCTACTCTGATGTAGGAAGGGGCATAACCCCTAGCATATCGTGCAAATACCCAAAATTATTTTTGGGAAAAGGCTTAGTGAAAATATCTACAATCTTCTCTTTGGTTCTTACATACTCCAACCTAATTTCCTTTTCTACAACTTTCTCTATCAACATGTGATGCTTGATAGAAATATGCTTAGTCTTAGAATGCAACACTGGATTCTTAGACATATTCATTGTGCTTGTGTTGTCACAATGTATGACAATAGGTTCACTAAGTTCTATCCTTATATCCTTTAGCATCTACTTCATCCAAACAATTTGATTATAATTTTTTGCTGCTACAACATATTCTTCTTCAGCTATACTTTTGATACAACTATGATAAATATGTTTTAATAATTGTTTTTTCACTCATGTCAAACTTGATTTTTTCTGGCAAGACAACTTCTTATATGATTTAAGTACTATCACCTCTTTGATTGATAAAGAGGACTTGATCAAAAAGATGTAACAAAAGCACCTAGAGGAAAGGTTGAGTTATGGTATACAAAGGAGTACAAGAATTAGCTAAGAAAGTGATATCATAGTGCATTGATAATCTACTTAAGGTTGCAAAGGTTGGCTACACTAAGCAAGTTCAAAAGAACAAGTTAAACAAAGTTTTTTTGTAAAGCTTGACCAAATGGATAGTAGGTGCTGAGAAAAGTCAATGCAAGCCAAGCAAAAAATTAGTTAGAACCGAGTAAAAGTTCATTTTAGTGCAAGCTAAGAAAAACAATGGATGTCGAGTAAAGTTTACTTGATGTCGAGCACTAGTAAACTTTAGTTCATGCCGAGTGATTTTTTTTTGTGGATGTCAAAAAATGCAGTATGTGTTAAGCATCAGAAGCAAGTTAATGCCAAGTGCTAGCATTATTAGAAAGATTGTGAATTTGATGGATCTGAGCTAATAAGTTTGTTTTCTTAGATTATGTAAACCAAGTGGAAGATAAGATCAATGAGCTGGAAGTAAGAAATTCATGGTAAACCATTTTGAGGTGAAATCAAAGAGTATTAAAGGAGAAGTTTCTAGAAGTGATATGGAGTTACAGGTAGATTCATTGTATCCTGCCTAATCTATTCTAACCCTAAATTGGATGATGATGAATGAATGACAAAATATCTTAATTTCCTATTTATAGGGATGGCTAGTTAGAAGCAAGGGCTATTATGTGTGAGAACCTAAGGGAGACAAGGATTCAAGGAACATTGCTTCATCAAGTGACCTAAGTGAAGAGTCTACATTGGTATGTTAAGCAAGAAGGCTTAAGGATATGAATGCTTGAAGGGTGAACAAGCTATCAAAACTAAAATGTTTGAAAACCAAGTAGAATGGAGGACTAAAATAGAGATTTGTAATCTAAAAATGGAGTTGTAAGTTGTTATCAGATCAAGCCTTATTGTTACTCTCTAATAATTGTATTAGTCTAGGGTAAATCCTTTGGATTAAGGTTGATCTAATAGCCATTTCTAAAATCCTTTAACTGGGTGACATTCCAAGTGAATGGTCTAAAGTCCTCTAACAAGGCTCACTCCTAATAGGGTGATTGAAATCCTTTAACAGGGTCACATTTAATAATGTGTATTATCATCACTTCAAAAGAGTGAAAAAGAGTAGCATGTTACTGTTGGTTTTTTCCAAATTGAGTTTCCATGTAAATCACTATGTCAAGTATGTTGTTGAATCTATTATGTTTCATGTTTACATTTTCGCAAATTGATTTGATAGTAACCTACAAGTTTTAACACTTGATTGCATAATCTTATGGATGCATGCATAATGATAAATGTTTTATGGGTTTACTAAGCTGTGAAAAAATTTATTTATACATCTGGACCTTGGATAATTGATTCACACCCCCTCCCCCCCCCCTCTCAGTTATTCTAAAGAATTTCAACAATTGGTATCAGAGCCATTTTCTTAAGAGGACTAGTTTGAAGGTACTAGAAGCACAAAGATCAAGATGTCAAAAAGAGAAGTACCCAAGCTTAATAGAGACAACTTTCCTACATGGAAAAGTTTGATGAAGCTACACCTTGGAGGGCTTGGAGATCATGCACAATCCACCATCACTACTAAGCATGTTGATCCTGCTAGAGCCCTAACTACCGAGGATATGAAAAAAAAGAAAGAACACAACTAGGCAATGTTGGAGATTGCCTCTTCCCTAAGCTATGTTGAATTTTATGATATCAAAAATCTTGACAGTGCAAGGAAAATAAGGGATGCCTTAAGCACTATCTATGGAGAAGACACTAATGTTCTAAGAGCCAAAGCTGAAAGACTCAAAGGTAAGTTTGATTATATGAGAATGCAAGAAGGTGAAAATATTGCTCAATATTGCTCAAGGATAAAAGATTTTGTTAATGTAATAAGAGGAGCTAATGGTAAAATAGATGATGATATTGTACTAAGAAAAGTTTTAAGAAAACTACTACCTATATATGCTATTAGAGTTTCTACAATACAAGAACTAAGATGTATCCCAGGGAATAATCTATCTCTTGAAGGTTTAGTAGGTAGGCTCACTGCTTTTGAGCTATCTAACTTTGATAATTACAAACCTAAGAATATGTAATCTGCATTCAAAGCTAATATTTCATTGAAGGAACCTAATGAGAAGAAGAAGAAAAAAAAGAAAAAGTATGTGTCCAATGATAGTGATACAGATGAGGAGGATGTTGATCAACTTGAAGCACTACTAGCAAGAAGATTCCATAGAGGTAAAGACAAGTTCAAAGGTAAATTACCTCTCATTTGTTTTAATTGCAATAAGGTTGGTCATATTGCTACTAGATGTCCAAAGAAGAAGAACTATAGAGGTGGTGAAAAGTACAAAAGTAGAAGAGATGAAGACAACAAGGATTACAAAGACAAAGGCAAAAAGTCTTGCTGCATTTCTGAAGAGGAAACAAGAGATGAATCTGATGAACATGATGATAAAGTGGTGTATGTTGCAATGAAGGACAAATTTGATGAAGATGAGGCAACTACATTTGTGACTTGTGTGAACAATAATGACAGGTGGATCATTAACAGTGGGTTTTTACATCATATGACTGGAGACAAAAGTAAGTTCATTACCTTGAATTATTGTGATGGAAATAGTGTAAGATTTGGTAATGATGCACCATGCTTGATAAAAGGAAAAGGTTCTATCAAAATCATAGATAATATTTTATGTGACAATGCATACTATGTTAGAGGACTTAATTATAATCTATTGAGTGTGTCACAATTGAATAATTTAGGATGTAAGGTTGAGTTTGAAAATTGTTGGTCAAATAAATAGTATTGAAAAATGAGTGTCAACACACTTAACCATTTTCACTATGTGTACCGAGTGATCCAAGAATTATTCATGTGCTGAGTAATAGAATCATTCAGATCCGAGCAACTCAGAAAAACATATGCTGAGTGATATAGGTTACAATAGGTGCCAAGAAAACCAAGAAATGTAGTTGATGTCGAATAATCGAGAAATAGTATGTGCCAAGTATCAGTAATACTTCATGTGTCAAGCAACATAGGATCAGCATAAGAGTTTGTACTTGCACAAACTAAGATGTAAACTATTTTTGGAGTTGACTTAGAGAAATTCTGAAGGAGAAAAAAGATAAGGATGAGTCATTTGCATTCCCTATGAAGTCTGCATGAAACCAATCAGAAAAATGGTGAAGGCATGCAACCAATAAGAAAAATGGAAAGTATGAGCAGGAATTTGAGATTCAATTTGGATCGTAGATCCATACCTAACCCCTAAATCTTCACATTCTTTATAAGGAGGATGAATGCACCATTGTATGGATGGAAGAAAAATAGAAAAGAGGGAGATTATAGTGAATTTTTAGTGTGAAGAGGAAAAGACTTAGTGAAAGGGATAGCATTTATCTAGTTGATTAGAATAGAACAGAGGACATATTTAGAAGATCAGATCAAGCAAGGATAAGAAGAGAAAGAGTAAATCAAGTGCCTTAAACCCAGCAATTCAAGATTGCATTCAATAAGGTCAAATGTTCTAATACTCTCACAATTGTATTAGAAGTTGAAATCCTATGGTGATAGGTTAGCTTAACAGCTAGGTAGGAGAGGCTTTGGAGAAGGACAACAAAATCCTATGTATTAGGTAGGTTTAATAGCCTTCATGTAAATCCTTTAACAAGGTGACACTTCATGTAAAGTTTTTTTAAATCCTTTAAATAGGTCATATTTAATAGTGTGTTGTAGCCTTTAATAGGGAAAACCATCAGAAGTGGTTGAATTCATTACTGCAATAATTTTTGTGGGTGTCATCCCCATCCTACTTTTACCCTCTTATTCCTAGAGGGTTTCTAGGTCACCAAAATCTCTTGTGTTATGTGTTTATGCATGCTCTCATATTATGTTTAATTTTAGTTATATGTTATTAAGGGTTTGAAAAGATAACAATTGGTTACTTCTGATTCACACCCCCCCCCCCCCCCAGAAGTACTCTTCCCATTTGAATATTCCAACAATTGGTATCAGAGCTCTAGTTTTCATAAGAAGAAGCCTAACAACTTGGAGAAAAAGGTTAGAAGATGGAAGCCTTCAAACTTGGGAAGATCATTGACAATTAGGTGATTGATGTGCAACTAGCTCTACACAAAGTAGAGAAAGCCAAGGAGGAATTGAGAAAATCTTTGAAAAGAAGAAATGAGATAGCCATAGCTGAAAATGACATACATTACAAAGAGATTGACACCACACATGTATTTTTCAATGAAGACTCCAAGGAATTTGATGCAGCAATAGCAAAATTAATGGAGAAAAATATAGCACAAGCTGAAGAAATTAGAACATAAGCTATATTGCTTTGTGAAGTAACTGAACAAAAGAAAATAGTTATTGAAGACAAGGCCATGATAGAAGATGACAAGAGAAATCTCACCAATAGACTGGAAGAGAAGACATTGGAATTTGAAAAGATTTCAAACATGTAGTTAGACACCTTGAGCCAAATGATGAATGCTCATCATGAGCTAAACATGAAGTAAATTGAGATCTCCACCTTGAAGATACAGAATGAGCAACTGCAGAATGAATTGAAGAGAGAAAAGGAAATAGTAGAAAGTTACAATAGACCCAATGAGGCCATCAAGTATTTTGAGAAATTGCTGAAATCATCAAGGGCAAGTAATGACACTACAGGACTTGGATATATCAGCATTGAACAAGGAGAATCATCCAAAACTACAGAACAAAGAAGAAACAAAGGTAAGAACATTAAACCTACTTATCATTTTTGTGGTTAAAAGGGACATGCCTCTAATGTATGCAGAAGCAAGAATAGTCATCAGCATGATAAGCCTAAAGATGCAAACTTCTACCATAAATGAAAAAAACAAGGACATTTAGCACAAGATTGCAGAACCAAGACCATGAGGACACCAAGATTTGAGGGCCACTACTACAACTACAAAAAATATGGACATAGAGCATTTGAATATAGATCAAAGCCTATGTGGACACCTAATCAACCTTCAAGAGGAATTAATCATATACATCACTACAATTGGGATTAAAACACCAAGTATGGATGTCACTATTGCCAAGAGTATGGACACACTCCTAAAAATTGCATAAGGACAGATTTTAAGGGAAATTATAGCAGATGGTTAAATCAAACTACTTTTTTTAGTTGCTTGAAGACTGATCATATTAGTAGAAACTATCCAACAAAGGCCAAGGCACCCAAGATTGAAGTTAATAAGGGCAAAGAAAAAGTTAATGTAGAACACATCAGGGAAGATATGAAGAAGACATGGTAGAAGAAAGGTGAATGTAGCACATCGAATGGAAAGATCAGTTCACCCAAGAGGTTAAGTGATCACACCTCATCAAATTAAGCACTAGAAAGGCACATGGGGCTGATACATATAAAAATGTATCATACATCAGCCCAAAACAACATAGGAACACTACAAAGAAGAAATCAACATAAGTTAAGATGCTAGGATAAAAGTTGGAAGATGATGCCGAGCTACCTTTGGTTGCTAAGTAAACTTCTAGCACATGCCGAGTTGAAAATTCTAGTGGATGTCGAGTAAAGAGATGAAAGTAGCTACCGAGTCAGTGAAATACAATTGATGTCGAGTTGGAAAATCCTTTGGAAGCTGAGTGTACATCTATAAAGTATGAATGCAATAAATGTTAGGTTTCAAGCCTAGTAAAAGTGAAAATCATTCATTTTTTCATTCATTCGAACAAAGAGAAAAGATGAGCAGAGAAATTAAGTGATTTCCTAGTGATCAAAAGGTGATTTATAGCAATTCAATATCTATCCAACTTCATTTCATCGATCTATCAGGTATTTCATTCAAGTGCTGAGTTACGCAATTTGAAAAAAAATTGTAAATAGTAAACCCTAGTTTGGTTAAAGATGGCATCTAGTTCTAAATTTGTAAAAGAAAAGGAAGGGTTGGAAATTCAACTAGTTAGCAATGAAGTTAGACAACCAAAGTTCAGACCCATCCCTGAAGTTTCTTACAAAAATGATCCCACTGGTGCCCTATCTGTGATTCCTAATAAAGTAGTTATGGTTCAAGATGTACACAAATGCTACAACTGCAAGATAGGAGCCATAAGGGATTTGGATATTTTCAATTCATTCGATAAGCTCTGTGAAAATGGGAAACTTAAGGACAAATTCTCCATAGTTGAAAAGAAGGGATTGACCAAAACCCTAGTTTTCCCTATTATTTTTAAAATAGAATGGATATGCAATGTGCTGAGCAGAATCCATGATGGAGCTTTTTGTCTAGAAACTAGGCTAATAAAGTTCACAAAGAAAAATATACATAGGGTCCTAGTATCCCAACCCTAGATCACTCCAAAACCCTAAGAAGTGATAAGAGGGAGGCAATTGAGAAAAACACTAGTGCCAAGTGGAACAATAGGGGTATGAAAATTGACACCATCAAAGATCCCCTACTAAATTTTTTTGTCAGGATCATATCTCACAAATTTTATCAACCTAGAAGGTTAAATAGTGTACCTTGCATAGTTTTAGATGTTGCCTACAAGCTAGTGAAAAAGGATCACACTTATGATCTTGCAGATTTGATGATGTAGCAAATCAATGAGAACTTGGGAGCCATAAGGAAATCCAAAGGGGCTCAATGAAAATTTGGTGTAGGATTAATTTGCATGTTCTTCTATATTATGAAAGAATTCCCCTCAATAGGCAAGGTGAGATGGGATCTAGATAAGACTATTGTTGAACGAATAAATAGGTTCATTGAGCAGATGGGTGAGAATTTTGATGCTCAAATGACTAGTTATTTTGAAGATTTCAAACAATCCATGAAACAAAGAATGAGAATTGTAGTCTCATTAGTGGAGCAACATGAAAAAGACATTTGATTTCTAGTGGATATTGACTATACCTACATACAAGCAGTCATCCCTACAGTCAGATGGCTTAGACCACTAGGATATGAACTTGATGTGGACCAGGCTTTAGCTACTATTACAACATTGCTTGTAGAGGAAATTGATAAAACTACAAAGCACTTTGGAACATATGACATTGTCAAATCAAGAGTGGTTACAAACCTCAAGATAGTAATAGTAGTTAAGAAAAAGGATAAGCTTGTAAAGAAGATTAAAAAGGAAATTGGGTGTTGAAGAGATAGGTACTACAAAAGAAGAAGAAGAAATAAGTGATGATAAAGAAGAAGATGACAATGAGGATGAGCTAGAGCAAGGGCCACTTCAGTTAACACAAGGGCTAAGTGAAGATGAGGATGAAAGTGATAAGGAAGGTCAAGCCAAGAAATCATCCACTCAAACCAAGGTCACCAAGAGAAAGGCAAAAGCACCACCTGCTCCTCAGTCCAAGACAAAGAAAGTGGCAAAGCTTGCACCTAAGAAGCCTACTACTAGAGCTAGTACAAGGGCTACTACACAAAAGGCAAAGGAAGAGGCAACTAAGAGGAAGGAATTCACTAAGAATACTGAAGAAGAGCCAAAGAAAAGAAGAAAATTTGTGGCTCAACCTAATTCAGATGAAGAAAGGATGTAATTAGAAGATGACAATTAGTTTAAAGTGGTAAGTCATCCACCAAAGTCTTTTGTTGATAAATTATGTGCTAAAATTAGAAATGGAGACTTAAATGATTTGAAGAATGTAAATTTTAACAAGCTCACAAAAGATGAGAAAAACAAAATAGAGATATCTATCTATAATATGATGGAAGAATATAAACATGCACCTCTTGAACTAGATAGTTCATTTCCAAAGGAATTATATAAGATTGTAGAGGAGAAATGGCATTTTTGTCTGCAAACTGAGAAAAAAATAAGGGAGTCTACCTTAGCAAGGATGTTTCCTGATTTGACTAAAAGTCAAATAAAAAATGCAGTCAAAAGGCACAATAGTAGATTTACTCCCAAATATAGGGCATTTAGTATTCTACAAAATAAAATCGAAGACGTTGTGAACAAAACCACAAAAGTATGGAAAATTATTTACAAGAAAATTGATGATGTATTTGACGAAGAATACAAGGCAGAAGCAAGTGCCAAAGCAAAGGAAATAAAAGAAGCAAGAAGAAAGAAGGTAGAGGAGAAGAAAGTAGAAGAGAACAAAGTGGAGGAATAAAAGAAGGATGAAGAAGAAAAGGAGGAGGAAATTAGTAAAGAAGAAGAAAAGGTGATAGGTGAGCAACAAGAATAGAGTGTATAGGACACACAACTACCACCTCCTAGCCCTCCTCATTCTACCATCACACCTACAGAGAAAATCAAGATAATGGATGTCATTGAAACTTCTAGTCAAAACATCAATCCATTAACTGCAGAGGATCTAGAAAAGATCCCTGACCAATCAGCACAAGCAGCTAGCCTATGTTCAAGCCCAATATTGGTTAGTTTTGATGAACTCCATAAGGTATTAGCAAAATTAAGGGAAATCAAGGTGCAAACACAAGAACCACCTATGATCACACAATCTACTAGACTTCTACTTCTTCCAGCACCATCTCCACCAAAAGTAGTCACAGTTGCACTTCAGGAGCTAAGTGCAATAGTATGGAATGATAAAGTCAAATCAGTACAGTCATCAAGTACACCCCCAACCAAAATGACAGAAAAAGAGAAACAAACTGAAGAGAAAGAAGAGACAAAAGATAAGGAGGAATCTGTAATACAAACTTTGGTTAAACTACCCAAAACAAGTACTCCTACAAAAACACTTCAGTAGCCAAGCACTGGAATAGTAGAATTGCAAATTAGAACACCAGGCTCAAGCTCCACTAGGGTAGCCAGGACAATTCATTATGGAATTCTTGAGCTTCATGAAGAAATAAAAATACCCTATTATGAATCCAATAATCTCACTAAGGAGAAGATAAATGAAATTCAGTGTGCATTGGATAGAAGAAGGAGACAAGAGGCACTTAGAAAGGACTACAAATATAGGCAAGCATTGAATGAAATCAAGGACAAATTCATGGATGCCTTCAGCCTACAGTCTCTAAATGAATCAAGACCAATTATAGAACAACTATCAAATAACAGGTAACAAATGAGGACCATGACACCAATGCCAAACTAATGGAATGGTCAGAGAAGAAATTCCAATGTAAGGTCAATGAGAAGATAGAAAATACTATCATTTTGGGACAAGGTGACCTAGCTACAAAAATAGATAGAGTCAAAATTGTACTAGGGAATATATTCTCCCTTTACAATAAACTATGTGGATTTTCAAACTTCACACATGAGACTAGTCAAAAAATAATGAGCTCGGAGAGAAATCTAAAGATTTCTAGTACACAACTCCCAACCAATCTAGCTCAAAGTGAGAAGCATTTTTCTCAGATGCTTCACACTTAAAGAGAGCTAGCTATATTATCAATAGATGAGGCTAATATAAAAGCTAAGTTAATGCAAATTCAATCCTCGATCACCCCTCACTTGGAGATACTTCACAAGCATATGCAGAGCTAGTCTTGAAGAAAGATCCCAATCTTTCTACACATGAAGGACTTGTAGACTTAGCAGCAGAGCTTGCAATCCAACACAATTCATTGGATACTGCATTAAACAATTGGGATATAGCTCTGAAGATACTCCTTGAGGTTAATAGCTCATTTTTGGTTAAACATGGAATTACTCCATCGAACCCTTTGACATCAGTGTCAAAAGGGGGAGATATATATTATAGGGGGCGACATGGGTGATTACCAAAATAATTTTGAAAATAAAGTGGAATGATTGTATATAGCCAAAAAATGGGCAGACAAAGAATAAAGAAGTGAAGGAGAGATGTAAAATTTTGGTATTCATATGGAATACAAGGATAGCACATAGATCAGATACAACATTCAAGCTCAAAATGCAGAAACAGGTCAAAGGACAGAAAGGATTAGGCATATTGGCATAGAATTTCAAATTCCAAGCACAATCGACTCAGGGGGAGTCATAAATATTGCTACTCACAAATTTTTGAAATGTTGCATGTAAGTTGAGTGAGTAAAGAGTGTACTCAATAAGGTTAGGATCATCAATTCTTAGTTAAGTGTTTTTGACACTCATGTCAAAGGGGGAGATTGTTGGTCAAATAAATAGTATTAACAAATGAGTGTCAACACACTTAACCATTTTCACTATGTGTGCCGAGTGATCCAAGAATTATTCATGTGCCAAGTAACAAAATCATTCAAATGCCAAGCAACTCAGAACAACATATGTTGAGTGATATAGGTTACAACAAGTGCCAAGAAAACCAAGAAATGTAGTTGATGCCGAGCAATCCAAAAATAGTATGTGTCGAGCATTAGTAATACTTTATGTGCCAAGCAACACAGGATCAGTATAAGAGTTTGTACTTGCACAAACTAAGATGTAAACAATTTTTGGAGCCGACTTAGAGAAATTTTGAAGAAGAAAAAGGATAAGGATGAGTCACTTGCATTCCTTATGAAATCTGCTTGCAACCAATCAGAAAAATGGTGAAGGCATGCAACCAATAAGAAAAATGCAAATTATGACTGGGAATTTGAGATTCAATTTGGATCGTAGATCCATACCTAACCCTAAGTCTTCGCATTCTTTATAAGGAGGATGAATGCACCATTGTATGGATGGAAGAAAAATAGCAAAAGGGGAGATTATAGTGAATTTTCAATGTGAAGAGGAAAAAACTTAGTGGAAGGGATAGCATTTATTCAGTTGATCATAATAGAAAAGAGGAAATATTCAAAAGATCAAATCAAGAAAGGATCAGAAGAGAAAGAGTAGATCAAGTGCCTGAACCCACCAATTTGAGATTGCATTCAATCACGTCAAATGTTCTAATACTCTCTCACAATTGTATTAGAAGTTGAAATCCTATAGTTATAGGTTAGCTTAACAGCTAGGTAGGAGAGCCTTTGGAGAAGGACAAGAAAATCTGATGTATTAGGTAGGTTTAACAGCCTTCACGTAAATCCTTTAACAGGGTGACACTTCATGTAAATTATTTTTAAATCCTTTCAACAGGTCACATTTAATAGTGTGTTGTAGCCTTTAACAGGGAAAACAATCAGTAGTGGTTGAATTCATTATTGTAGTAATTTTTGTGGGTGTCATCCCCACCCTAGCTTTACCTTTTTATTCTTGGAGGGTTTCTAGGTCACCAAAATCTCTTGTGTTATGTGTTGATGCATGCTCTCATTTTATTTTTATTTGTAGTTATATGTTATTAAGAGTTTGAAAGGATAACAATTGGTTACTTATTATTCAAACCCCCCCCCCCCCCCCCCTCTCAAAAGTAATCTTCCCATTTGAATATTCCAACAGAAAATAAGATTTCTAAAATATATGATACTGATGGAAAATCGATTGGAAAGGGTGATCAGACTAGGAGTAATCTATTCTACCTTGATATAGAGGATGCTACTTGTCTAGTTCTAAAATTTGATGATGTGTTCCTATGGCATAAAAGGTTATGTCATGTTAATTTTGATAACTTGGTTAGTATTAGTAACATGAGAAAAGTTAGAGGTTTTCCTAAGTTGAAGAAGCCTGATAATATAATGTGCAAACAATGTTAGTTAGGCAAAATCAAAAAAGTCAAGTTTTAAGAGTAAAACTCATACCTCTAAAGAAATACTAGAGAGTGTTCATACTAACTTGTGTGGGCCAATTGAAATGCAAATCTACAAAGGATATAAGTACAGTATGATGTTTGTTGATGATTATTCTAGAATGGTGATAGTTATGTTTCTGAAACAGAAATCTGACATTTTTTGAGTGTTTAAGTGGTACTTAGCAAGAGTTGAGAAGGAAATAGGTAAAAGTCTAAAATGTTTGAGATCTGATAGAGGAGGAGAATTTGCATCAAATGAGTTTAAGATGTTCTATAATGATAGAGGTATCAAAAGATAGACATCTGCTCCTAGAACCCCTCCACAAAATGGAATTTTTGAAAGGAGGAATAGATCTATAATGGACTATGCTAGAACACTCATGATGGAGAAAAATGTTGCTTTGAAATATTGGAGAGAAGTTGTAAGTACAGCTATCTATACCTTGAACTATCTATAAGTCAAGAAAGGTACTCATTCAACACCTTTTGAACTATGGTATCGATACTCACCCAATGTAAAATATTTTAAGGTATTTGGAAGAAAATTTTGTATTCTCAAAGACTTCAGGAATGGTAAACTAGATGCAAAAAGTGAAGAAGGTAAGTAAAGCTTACAAGTGTTTAAATACTAACACTAACAAAGTTGTGAAAATTGAAAATGTAAACTTTGATGAATATAGAAAAGTATGTGAGGGTGATCCTATGAAAGAACTAGAAGAATACAAATCATTTGTATACTTTTATGAAGGTATGCCTAGTGAAGAAGATGTTGCACACCAACAATAAGTTTTAGTGATTGTTGAGTGACATACTATGAATGCCAAATTGCATTCAGTAACTGAGCGACATTCAAATGCTAAGTTGTGGAATGAAGTTGAGGTACATTATGATTCTAAGATTAGTGTACATGAAAGAGATGTTAAGCTAGCTAACAGAGATGTACATAGTGACTCTAAAGTTGAAAGACCAAATGAAGAAACTAGAGTTGAACCAAGATTGTCTAAATATGTCAAGAGACATCATCCTGCTACAAAAATTATTGGAGATAAAGATTATTGAAAATATATATATGATAGACTAAGTTACTAAGAGGGGAGGGTGAATCAGAAACCAATAAAACTTAATCCTTAATTAGTAATTAATCCTTCATGTGTATTCAGATCTAATTGCATGCATGAGAAACTAAAAACATTAAAGCATACATAACACTTTTTACACACAATTTGGTGACCCAAAAACCTTCCAAATAGAAAGTAAAACCAGGGTGGGGATGATACCCACAAGCTTTAGTACTGTAGTATAGAGTTGGCCTGTTAAGGCTTATAATGATCACTTTTGATGATTTGCCTTGTTAGGAGCAATAAGGACTACTAGGTCCACCTTGCAAAAGGATTTAAAAATATACAATAAAGTATGCACTCGATAAAGAGATTTATATAAGACTATTAGGTCTACCTTGTGAAAGGATTTGATTGATCCACCTATTAGTGAAATAGTAGTTGATCTCTGATCTACAACTTGGTTTGCTAAATGAGATTCCTCTGGGTGTATTAATCACCTTACTATGATAGATAAATCTTTTCTACTCCTTATACTATTGTAGCCTTTTTAATTTGCACTTCTTCTCTTCTACACTTATTACATTACTTCCTTATTATTACATTGGATATGATACAATACATTATATATACCAATCCAATTTACAAATCACAAATTCAATGACAATACAAGTTTACACAAAATGCACAAAGTCAGTCCAAATGAAGAAACTCGAGTTATGAAGACTAGTTTGGTGAGGTTCTAATACTCAGCATCCACTATCAATGCTTGGCATCATCATGCACTTGGTAGACATAGAAGCTCGATCCATATTGATCACTTCCAAGTAGTCTTGAACTTGGTCTACACTGGTGGCTCGATGAATACTATGAAACTTGGCATATAAACTGAATCACTTGATTCACACTCCATAGCTCAATCAATGTTATCACTATGAGCTTGATATAAACCAAGTCACTTGGTTAACACTAAGTAAGTTGGTTAACACTAGACTCTCATCACATCAATTGTAAACTTGGTAAGCACTTGAATGCTTGGTTAACATTGTTAACTATACAATATGCTTGGTAGATACTTACAATCTGAATCAGTGTATGTCACTAATAACAAACATGACTATAATGTCAAAAAAAGATGCTAGACCAATGACAAGGAAAAAATTGAGAAAAGATACATGTTTGTTGAGGATGAAAGAACCTAAAATAGTGAAAGATTCCTTAGAAGATGTGGACTGGAGTAAAGCTATGGAAGAAGAGATTGAACAAATTGAAAAAAAATAAAACATGGACTCTAGTTCCTAGACCAAAAGATAAAAATGTGATTGGCACCAACTAGGTATTCAAAAACAATCTAGAAGAAAATGGTGAAGTCACAAGGAAAAAAGCAAGATTAGTCTACAAAGGTTATGCACAATAAGAAGGAAATGACTATGGAGAAATTTTTGCTCCTGTTGCTAGATTGAAAGGAGTAAAAACTCTGCTTGCTTATTTTGCATATAAAGGTTTCAAATTTTATCAAATGGATGTTAAATCCACATTTCTAAATGGCACATTAGAGGAAGAAGTTTACATAGAGTAGCCAAAAGGATTTGTTGATGTCAACAATAGGAATATGGTATGTAGATTACACAAATCTCTATATGGTTTAAAACAAGCACCAACGGCATGGTATGTGAGACTTCATAAGTATCTTGTGAAGATTGGATTTGAAAGGACTAATGATAACAATAATATGTACATGAAGACAAAGAAAGGAAAAGGTATTTTGTTATCTAAAATTTTTGTTGATGATATCATATTTGGAGGTCAAGATGCTTTATATAAGGCTTTTGCAAACGAAATGAAATAAGAATATGAAATGTCTATGTTTGGGGAGATCAAATTCTTTATGGGTTTACAAGTATATTAGATGAAATATGGTATATACATCACTCAGTCAAAGTATGTCAAGGAGATACTAAAAACTTTTGGATTGGAGAATTCTGAACCAGTAAGTACGCCTATGGTGATAGGACTAAAATTGTCAAAGAATGATGATTCAGCTGAGGTGAATCAAACATTGTATAGGTCTATGATTGGTAAATTATAATATGTAGTACACAATAGACCTAACATTGCATTACCTATAGGGATAGTTGCAAGATTCTCTAATAATCCTAGGGGGGATCATTTAAAGACTGTAAAGAGAATAATGAGATATCTGAAAGGAATAGAGGAATATGGTCTATATTATAAGAAAAATGAGAAATTTGAATTAAGAGCCTATATTGGTGTTGATTGGGCTAGAAAAATTGATGAAAAAAAGAGCATGGTGCAGGAACACCCACTCTAGATTCATGAAAGAAGACACCTAAGGATCCTAGATAGTTTGGCACATTGATCCAGTTGTAAGGCCTAATTCCAGGATTAGGCATATTTATGAGCCCCTGGGTAACTAAGGTCAAATATGATCAAAAATCCTAAAAATGAATAATATTCTAGGTTTTTAATATTTTTTAAAAACTAGATCCATGTTGGATCACCTATTTAAGGTCTATACCAAGTTTGGTCTTCAGATTTGCATTTTTGCAAACTTTGCAAAAATTGCTCAAAAGTTGTCAGCAACTTTTGAGCGACTTTGGAAAAAGTGTCAAAAACTTCAAAAACATTTCCTCCAATGGATAGGAAGTTAAAACTGACCATTTAACCATTGGAGAATTCCTATAAAGCCTTGTAAGGTGACGATAGGAAAAACAATTGTAATTTTGGCATTGAAATCAATAAAAATCAGCATTTTCCTTGCACAAACACGTGTTGTAGACCATTGTACAGAACTGTACAGATGATTGGGGATGTTCTAGTAGACCTAAAATTTGGATAATTTTATCTATTTCATTTTGCATCAAGCCTCATGTTCTAACTCTTCATAGTTTAAAAGTTATCAAATTTTCTTGCTTGTTGCCTAGGAATCAGCCTACAAATATGCATCTTGCTAGGGTTGGGTCATTTTGACACATTCCACAATGGGAAATTGATGCCCTTGGTGAAATGAAATTTTTAATTATGTACTTTCAGATTTTGCAAGTTTTTTTTCCAGATGATGCAAGGAGTTGGATTTTCCACCATACCCTAGGTGTGCATCATCATGAGTACACCAATCAACATTTACAATAGTTCCTTCTAGATTGAGTCTTTGGATTCATCAAATGCTAAGACCTTTGAATATTGTTTATTTTACATGCCCCCACATATCCTAATAGTTGGATTGTGTTTCTCCTTCGTAGAAAGTGTACTTGTAGAGCAATTGGAGCCCAAATTAGGCATAGGAATCCAGTCTAATGTTGCAACAACAGTAACCTCTATTCCTCTCCATGCTTGGGAACTTTGGAATGTTTAATAAAACCCAAAAGGGTATCAAAATAATTGGTCAAGTCACCATTTTTTTTTGAAGAACTCAAACTTATGCCTCTTTCTCATTCTAAGAGGGCTACAAGCCAATTTATTGGTTTTTCAAAGCAACTTTATGCTATAAGTTTTCTTTGATGAAATGAATCATTGTTTCATGTTGGTTACAACCTAAATAGGCCATATCAGTGATTTTAGGCCACCCCTGGTCTTTGAATCCAATTTTTGGGGTTTGATCCCTCTTTTGGCTAAGGGAATCCATTAGTGCATATTGAGTTTTTGGTGCTTAGAACTTGGGTCGACCTTGTGATTAGGTTACCTTGTCTTGTGGGGTTGTGATAACCTTCCTATAAGCCCATATCCATACCTTTGATAGGTGTTTGGCACTAGGACCCTTCACCTTGGGTGTTGAGGGAATTTGTGCATTTCTACCATTCCTTGTTGTTTAAAGACTTCTGCTACCTATTGCTACATCAAGTGGTATCATAGCCATGTCTAAACCTAAGAGTGAGGAGATCCCTGCAAGGGTTACAAACAATGAGTTAGAAAATATTGTGAGAGAACAAAAGGCTACAAATAAGGCCTTAACTGAGAGGCTTCAAGAACCTGAGAAGAAGCTTGAGAACAATGACAAACAAAATGGCTCTGAAGATGAAGAAGGGAGTGATGAAGAGGAAGATGACTCTGAAAAACACATCCCTATAGACCAAAGGCCTCTCATTGATGCCTTGAAATCCATGGGAAGGAGAATCATGGAAGAGAAGATAGATTTGCTAGTTTTCAATGGCAAGATGAATGTAGATATAGCCTTGGATTGGATAGAGGCTTTGACCACATTCTTTGAATGTGAGGAAATCCCTGAAAAGAAAAGGGTAAAGATGGCAAGATCCAAGTTGAAGGGGACAGCCCTAACTTCGTGGAACTTCATCCAAATAGAGAGCGTGAAGAATGGAAAGTGAATGATCCATTCATGGAATAGAATGATAGCTTTGATCAAAGAAACCTATGTACCTAAGGATTATGGGGTACAACTCCATCGGAGGAAGAAAAGTTTGAAACAAAAAGACATGGATGTAGGCACATATACAGAGGAGTTCCTAAAACTATGTATGAAGATCAATATGGAAAAAGATGATGAGGAGAAATTGGCAAGATACATCAATGGCTTGAAGGTGCCCATTCAAGAGGAACTTAGCCTAAATTACCCTATCATGGTTAACAAATGCTATAAAATGGCACTAAAGGTAGAGGGAAAATGGAAGAGGAAGCAAGATTTTGGCAAAGGGAAGAACAATGATAGTGGGAAAAATTTTAGAGGAAACAAAAATTCTTGCAATAAGGGACAAAGTAGTGGCAGCAACAACAAGATCTCTGACCAAGGAGACAAAGAAAATAGTGACTCTAATGTAGGAGGAAACTATAGAGGAAGAAGACCTTTGAATAGAGGAAGAACAAATGTAGGAAGAGGTAATGGACCTATGAAGTGTTTCAATTGTAATCAAATGGGACACCATGCAAGAAGATGCTTGGAGAAGAGGAACAATAATAATCAAGTGAGAGGAGAGCAGCATTTGCCCAAGAAGATAAGAAAGAAGACAATGTTGATTCTAGAGAATTAGAACTAGAGGAAGGAGCATGTTTGATGATGAGACTTGAGTCTTCCTTCAAATACCACAAACTCAAGAACCTCCAAAAAGGAAGAATCTCTTCAGGACAAAGATCAAGTGTCAAGGAAAGGTATGCAATGTTCTTATAGATTCTGGTTAAACTAAAAATCTTGTGTCTTGTGAAATGGTGCAGAAGTTAAATCTCCCTAAGAAGCCACACCCTTACCCCTATCATGTGTCATGGTTAACCAAAGGCCAACAAACTCTAGTTATAGAACAAGCTTGGGTAGAGTTTTCTATATCTGATTTTAAGAACAAAGTCCTTTGTGATGTAGTTGAGATGGATGCCTCACACATCCTTTTAGGTAGGCCCTAGCAATTTGATTTTGATGTCATACACCATTGTAGGAAGAACACCTACTCTATCACCAAAGATGGGAAGACCTTCACTATGAAGCCCCTGCCTGAGAACAAGTTTGAAAAAGAGATGCTAAAAACCTTGAAGGAATCTAATATGGAGTCATTCATTCTGATTTCAAAATGCAAGGATAACATTAGGTCTGATCAAAAGGAACCCATACCAAATGAGATTGTTAAATTGTTGCAAAAGTACAAGGATGTCACTGCTATTGACTTGCCCACTAGCCTCCCTCCCATTAGGGACGTTATCCATCAAATAGACCTTATACCAAGTTCATCTTTGCCTAATAAGGCACCATACAATATGACACCATTGTAGCATGCAGAGATTGCAAAACAAGTTACTAAATTGTTGGAAAGAGGACTCATTCAAAAGAGTCTTAGTCCTTGTGTCATACCTTCAATATTGGCCCCTAAAAAGGATGGAAAATAGAGGTTATGTATAGATAGTAAGGCTCTAAATAAAATCACAATAAGGTACAAGTTCCCCATGCGAAGGATTGAAGACCTATTGGATCAAATAGGAGGCACTTGCTACTTCACCAAGATAGACTTGAAGTTTGGTTACTATTAGATCATAATCAAGCTAGGAGATGAATGGAAGACAACATTCAAGACAACTGAAGGTATGTTTGAATGGTTAGTAATGCCTTTTGGTTTATGCAATGCCCCTAGTACTTTTATGAGGCTTATGAATGAGATATTCATAGATTTTATTGGAAAATTTGTTGTAATTTACCTTGATGATATACCAATATTCAACCATGGCATGGAAGACCATCTTAATCATGTGGAACAGGTATTAAGAAGACTCCATCAACACAAGTTGGTAATCAACTTGGAAAAATGTACGTTTATGAAAAAGGAACTTGTGTTCCTAGGATTTGTAATTTCATAAGGTACCCTCAAGATGGATCCTAAGAAGGTAAATTCAATCATTAATTGGCCTCCACCAAAGAATCAAGGTGACGTGAGCAGCTTTCATGGGCTTTCAAACTTCTATAGGAAATTCATTAAAAAATTTAGTCATGTGTGCACCAATGTTGGAAACAATAAAAGGTGGGAAGAAAAACAAGTTTGAATGGAAAAAGGAAGAAAATGATGCATTCCAATACTTGAAGAATAGAGTATCTCAGTATCCTATCTTGGTTCTCCCAGATTTCAACAAAGTCTTCACTGTGGAGACAGATGCAAGTAATTTTTCTATAGGTGTTGTCCTAAGCCAAGAAGGAAAACTAGTTCCTTTCTTTTCAGAAACATTAAATGAGGCTAAAAGGAAATACTCTACATATGACCTAGAGCTTTATGCCATGGTCCAAGCCCTCAAGAAATGGAGGCATTATTTGATTCCAAAGGAATTTTTGTCTATACAAACAATCATGCATTGAGTTTTCTAAATTCACAAGAAAAAATTTTAGTCAAGCATCTTAAATGGGTAGAACAATTGTAGGCCTTTACCTTCAATATTAAGCATAAAAAGGGTGTAGCAAACAAGGTTGTTAATGATCTAAGTAGGAGGATTGGTCTTGTTGAAGAAGTGCAACTTCAAAGTGTTGGAATTAAATCTCTCAAAACACTTGTACTCAGATGACCCTAATTTTGTAGAGATATATCAGATTTGTACAAAGATGGAGAGTAGATATCATACTGATTATTTTGAATATCTGATTTAGAATGGGCTTATCTTCAAAGGAGCACAACTATGCATACCAAAGTTCTCAATGAGAGCAAATATAATAAGGGAAAAACTTTTTCGTGTCCTAGGAGGTCACTTTGGCATTGACAAAATAGCAAACATGCTGAAATGGAGTTATTTTTGGCCTAAGATGAACAATGAAGTCAAGAAATTCATTGAATGTTGTACCATTTGCCAACAAGCTAAGGGACTGAAAACAAATCAAGGGCTCTATCAACCCTTACCAATCCCTTCAAGGCCTTGGGAATCCATATCAATGGATTTTTTTGTGGGACTACCCAAAACCAAGCAAGGTTATGATAGTGTATTTGTCATAATGGACAGATTCAGCAAGATGGCCCACTTTGTGCCATGCAAGAGCACAAATGATGCATCTCATATAGCCAATCTCTTCTTCAAGGAAGTAGTCTAGATTCATGGCTTGCCTTAGACAATAGTATCAAATTGAGATGTGAAATTTCAAGGGAACTTTTGGAGGACACTCTTCAAAAAGTTGGGTACAAATCTCACTTATAGTTCAGCCTATCATCCATAGATAGATGGGTAGACTGAGGTGGTGAATAGGTCCCTAGGAAATATCCTAAGATGCCTAACTAAACAATATGCTCAAATTTGGGATGCAATTCTACCCCAAGTAGAATTTTCCTTTAATGACTCTTTAAATAGATCAATAGGCAAAACACCATTTCAAGTAGTGTATGGTCTACACCTGAAGGGACTATTGGATCTAATGGAACTTCCCTCTAATTTTAAAATCAGTACTTAAGGCCAAGAATTGGAAAAATTAATAACAAAGGTACAAAAATAGGTAAGGAAAACATTGCAAAAGTCTAACTTGAATAACAAAGAGAATGCTGATAAGAAAAGGAGATAAGTCCACTTCAAAGTGGGAGACAAAGTTTGGGCTTTTCTAAGGAAGGAGAGACTACCTAAAGGAAGGTATTCCAAGTTGCAAATGAAGAAGTGGGACCTTGTTGCATACTTAACAAGATAGGTGAAAATGCCTATGAGATCTCTCTTCCACCAACTTTCTAGATCTCCCCTATATTTAATATTGCAAATCTCACACCTTACAAGGCTATTGCAGGATCATAAGATCAGCAAGATGAAGACAAAAATGATGAAGATTATGTCACTAATATTCCACCAAGAAAACTAGTGGAGTTAGAGGAGATATTGGACAGAAAGCTTCTAAATAAAACTAGAACCAATAATTACATGTAGTAATTGGTTGAATGGAAGGGGCTCCCCAACATAGATGTCACTTGGCTAACAGAAGAATAGATCAGGCAACATGGCACTTCAATAGATTTGCTACCCTCAAGTAGGGACTTGAGTTTTAGAACTCAAGGGGAGTATGGTGTAGGAGCACCCACTCTAGATTCATCAAAGAAGACACCTCAGCATCCTAGATAGTTTTCTTAGGATAGTTTGGCACATTGATCCAATTGTAAGGCCTAGTTCTAGGATTAGGCATATTTATGAGCCCTTGGGTAACTATGGTCATATATGATCAAAAAGCCTAAAAATTAATAGGATTCTAGGTTTTTACTAGTTTTTAATAACTAGATCCATGTTGGATCACCTATTTAAGGTATGGACCAATTTTGGTCTTCAGATTTGCATTTTTGCAAATTTTGCAAAAATGCAAATCTGAAGACCAAACTTGGTCCAGATCTTAAATAGTCAAAAACTTCAAAAAAAAATCCTCTAATGGCTAGGAAATTCAAACCAACCATTTAACCATTGGAGAAGTCCTATAAAGCCGTGTAGGCCAATGATAGGAAACACAATTGTAATTTTGACATTGAAATCAATAAAAATTAGCTTTTTCCTTGCACAAACACTTGTTGCAAACCCTTGTATAGAACTATAAAGATGATTGGGGATGTTCCAATGGTTCTAAAAGTTGGACAATTTTATCTATTTCATTTTACATCAAGTCTCATGTTCTAATTCTTCATGGTTTGAAAGTTATCAAATTTTCTTGCTTGTTGCCTAGGAATCAGCCTACAAATCAGCATCTTGCTAGGACTGGGTCATTTTGACACATTCCACCATGGTAAATTGATGCCCTTTGGTGGAATGCAAGTTTTAATTATTTACTTTCAGATTTTTCAAGTTTTTTTCCAAAAGATGCAAGGAGTTGGATTTGCCACCATACCCTAGGTGTGCATCATCATGAGTACACCAATCAGCATTTACAATAGTCCCTTCTAGATTGATTCTTTGGATTCATGACAGGCTAAGACCTTGGAATATTGTTTCTTTTACATTCCCCCACATATCCTAATATTTGGATTGTGTTTATCCTTTGTAGAAAGTGTACTTGTAGAGCAATTGGAGCCCTAATTAGGCCTAGGAATCTAATCTAATGATGCAATAGTGGCAACCTCTATTCCTCTCCATGATTGGGAACTTTGGCATGTTTAATAAAACCCAAAAGGGTATCCAAATCATTTTTCAAGTCACCATGTTGTTTGGAAGAACTCAAACTTATGCCTCTTTCTCATTCTAGGAGGGCTACAATCCAATTTATTGGGTTTTCAAAGCAACTTCATGCTATAAGTTGTCTTTGATGAAATGAATCATTTTTTCATGTTAGTTAGGACCTAAATAGGCCATATTAGTTATTATAGGCCACCCCTAGTCTTTGTATCTAGTTTTTGGGGTTCGATCCCTCTTTTGGCTAAGGGAATCCATTAATGCATATTGATTTTTTGGTGCTTAGAACTTGGGTCGACCTAGTGATTAGGTTACCTTGTCTTGTGGGGTTGTGATAACCTTCCTATAAGCCCATCTCCATACCTATGATAGGTATTTGGCACTAGGACCCTTCACCTTGGGTGTTGACAAAATTTGTGAATTTCTACCATTCCTTTTTTTTTGAAGACTTCTGCTACCTACTACTGCATCAGAGCACTAGTGGAGGAGCATTTTTCTTAGGAAAGAGACTAGTTGTACATGAACCAGCAAGAAGAAAAACTACACTTCACAATCTACTACTGAAGCTAAATATGTTGCTACTGCTATAAATTGTACAAATATTGTATGGATCAAATAGCTACTCAAAGGCATGAAGGAAGAGATCACAGAACCAATAATACTTTATTGTGACAATACAAGTGCTATGAACATCTCAAAGAATCCAATGATGCACACAAAGACTAAGCACATTGCAATCGAGTATCATTAATTGAGAAAATTAGTTCAAGACAAAGAGGTGAAGATGGAATATGTTAACACAAGAGAAAATTGTTGATATCTTCATAAAAGCTCTACCTAAGGATGCTCATGAGTATCTAAGAGGCAAACTAGGGGTGATACCCCTATCCAAGGCTATCTAAGTAACAAAAGGAGTGTCTTGCATCAAAAAAGATGATTGCCATATGTTACAAATTGATGCAAAGGATCTTACTTTAGAAGCCACCTAAAGTATCAAATTGCAAATCAGTCACAAGAAAGATGACATAGAAGAACCTAAAGAAATTCATATCTGCATATTAAGATGATAAGTCTTTAGCATTATTGACAAAGTGAGAGATAATTATTGATCAAGGGAAATACAAGAAAGAAGGAGATAGTTAATTATCAAAAGAATTACAAGAAATCAGAGATTGAACAAAGAGGGAGAAATTCTAATGCATAGTATGAGGGAGACATGCTGACAGAAAGAAAGTGTATCTATTGATAACGTCTACCTAGTAAGAGGGAGATAATGTAGATGGAGATATAAGAAGTAATTTAGTCATAAGGATGAAATAATAGATTTTTGTAAACTATTGAAAAGATGAAAGTTTCTGATAAAGGGAGAGATTTCAATACAAGGAATTATTTTCTTTTTGGTATTTTGTTGGTCTTACTATTTTAACCTAGTTAGTTTGGTTGATCAGTTTGGTTTTCCATCAATGCCAAAGAGGGAGATTATTGAAAATAGATTGATACAAGTATGATAAATGTGTTTCAATCATTTTTTTGTCACTGAAGTTGAACCTTATTTTTGCTAGTAAAACAACTACTTATATTATTTAAGTATTATCACTTGTTTGATTGATGAAAAGGATTTGAACAAAAAGATGTAACAAAAGCACCTAGAGGAAAGGTTGAGTTATGGTATACAAAGGAGTACAAAAATTAGCTAAGATAGTGATATCATAGTGCATTGATAATCTACTTAAGTATGCAAAGGCTGGATACACTAAGCAAGTTCAGAAGAAAAAGTTAAACAAAGTTTGTATGCAAAGCTTGACCGAATGGATAGTAGGTGCTAAGAAAAGTCAGTGCAAGCCGAGTAGAAAATTAGTTGGAACTGTATAAAATTTCATTTTAGTGCAAGCCAAGAAAAATAGTGGATGCTAAGTAAACTTTAGTTGATGTCGAGCACTAGTAAACTTTAGTTCATAACGAGTGATTTTTTTTAGTGGATGCAAAGCAATGCAGTATGTGTCAAGCATCAAAAGAAAGTTAATGTCAAGTACCAGTATTATTAGAAAGATTATGAATTTGATGGATCTAAGTCAACAAGTTTATTTTTTTGGATTATGTGAACTAGGTGGAAGATAAGATCAATGAGCTGGTGGCACAAAATTCATGTTAAACCATTTTGAGGTGACATTAAAGAGGACTAAAGGAGAAGTTCCTAGAAGTGATATGGAATTAGGGGTAGATTCATTGCATCCTACATAATCTATCCTAATCCTAAATTGGATGATGGAGAATGACCTAAGGGAGACAAGGAGTTAAGGGACATTCCTTCATCAAGTGACCTAAGTGAAGATCCATATTGGCATGTTAAGCAAGAAGGCTTAAGGATATAAATGCTTGAAAGGTGAACAAGCTATATGAATTGAAATGTGTGAAATCCAAGCATAATGGAGGACTAAAATAGAGCTATATAATCTACAAATGGAGTTTTAAGTTGTTATTAGATCAAGCCTTACTATTACTCTCTAATAATTGTATCAGTCTAGAGTAAATCCTTTGGATTAAGGTTGACCTAACAATCATTTGTAAAATCCCTTAACCAGGTGACATTCCAAGTGAATAGTCTAAAGTCCTCTAACAAGGCTCACTCCTAATAGGTCAATTGAAATCCTTTAATAGGGTCACATTTAACAGTGTGTATTGTAACCTTTAATAGGGTTGGCCTTTCACAAGGTATCACTTCAGAAGAGTGAAAAAGAGTAGCATGTTACTGGTGGTTTTTCCCAAATTGGGTTTCCATGTAAATCATTATGTCAAGTGTGTTGTTGAATCTATTATGTTTCATATTTACATTCTAAAAATTGATTTGATAGTAACCTTCAAGTTTAGTGATTGCATAATCTTATGGATGCATGCATAATGATAAATGTTTAATGGGTTCACTAAGTTGTGAAAAAATTTATTTATACATCTAGACCTTGGATAACTAATTCATCACCCCCCTCTCAGTTATTCTAAAGAATTCCAACAACACTAGATTCTTAGACATATTCACTATGCTTGTGTTATTACAATATATAACAATAGGTTCACTAAATTCTATCCTTATATCCTTTAGCATCTGCTTCATCCAAACAACTTGGTTATAATTGTTTGTTGCTGCAACATATTATTCTTCAGCTATACTTTGTAAGGTACAATCCTACTTCTTGCTTAGCCAAGAAACCAATCTTCCTCCAAGAAAGAAGCCTCCACCACTGGTTCGCTTTCTATCATCCATACTGCCTGCCCAATCAGCATTAGTATAAGCATATAAAGTGAAATCATTAGATCTTTTATACCACAATTCAAACTCTAGTTTTCCTTTTAGGTATCTAAATATCATTTTGACTACTACATAATGTGTTTCTCTGGGTCAGCTTGAAATCTTCCAATAATTCCAACTGCATTTTCTATATCCAACCTTGTGTTAGTCAGATATTGCAATCCTCTTATCATAGATATGTACTTCTTCTGCTCAACAAAAGGTGTTTCATTCTTTGTAGATAAATTATGTCTAGTTATCATAGGTGTTCCAATGAGTTTACATATTTCCAAACCAAACCTTTTCAGTAAATATTTCAAATACTTAGTTTGAGAAATAAAGATTTCTTATTTTTCCTACAAAATCTGTAATCCTAGAAAATATTTCATTTCTCCTATCATGCTCATTTCAAATTCCTTTTTCATTTCTTCTACAAACTTGTCACTTTCATCATCATTTCCTCCAAATATGATATCATCAAAAAATATTACAAAAATCATCAATCCATCATCAATTTTTTTCCAATATAGATTACTAGTTTTCATACCTTTGTTATATCCAAGCTTTGTCAAATGATTGTCCAACCTTGCATACCAAGTTATGGGTGCTTGCTCCAAGCCATACAATTCTTTCTTCAATCTACATACTATGTCCTTGTCATCTGTTAAAGAACAACCTTTAGACTATTCTATGTATACCTCTTCTTCAAGTTCTCCATTCAAAAATGTTGACTTGACATTTGTCTGATATACTTTGAATTTCTTATATGTTACATATGCTAAGAATAATCTTACTAATTCTATTACTTCTACAGGAGCATAGTTTTCATCATAGTCTATTCCTTCTTGCTATGAGTAACCTTTACATACCAATCTTGCTTTGTTCCTTACAACTTCACCTTTTTCATTCATCTTGTTCCTAAATACCCATTTTTTTCCAATCACATTCTTGTCTATCGGTCTGGGGACCAATTCCCAAGTATTATTCTTCACTATCTGATCTAATTCTTCTTTCATAGCTTGCTTCCAAAAGGCATATTTACATGCTTCATCTGCATTCTTTGGTTCAACTTGAGATATTAAACATAGTTCTTCATTCATTCTACTTCTTTTCATCACACCTTTATCTCTACTTTTGATGATCTATTTGAGTGGACGATTCTTTGTCATATTCTTACTAGAAGCAGAAGTTGTCATCTCAACTCTTATCTCTGTTGAAGTTTTTGAGCTTTGTTCATGCCTTATCTCTCCTTCATTCTGCAAATCATTGTTAGTCTCAAAGAATACTTCATCATTCCTTGGTTTAGTAACAACATTCTCATAATCTAAATTGTAGTCAACTATTCTTTCTTGTATCCTAAATTTCTCATCAACTATTACATTTGCCTTTCCATAATAGTCTTAGTTCTTAGATTATAACATTGATAGGCCTTAATTTTAAATGAATAATCAAGAAAAATACCTTCATCACTTCTAGCATCAAACTTACCAATATCATCATCTCTTTTGATATAACATTTACTACCAAAAATTCTAAAATACTTAACTATAGGTGAGTGACCAAACCATAGTTCACAAGGGGTCTTATTTGTGTCTTTCTTGACTTGCACTTTGTTCATAGTGCAAACTTTTGTATTCATAGCTTCTCTCCAAAACATCTTGGATACATCATTCTCAGCTAACATAGCTCTTACTTCCTCTGTTACTAACTTGTTTCTTCTCTCTGCAATGTCATTTTGTTCAGAAGTTCTTAGAGCTGACAATTGTCTTTTGATTCCATTAGCTTCACAAAAGATGTTAAACTCATTTGAAGTAAATTATCCTCCTCTATTGGATCTTGAACATTTAATCTTCATACCTGATTTGTTCTCAACTCTATTCTTGAATATCTTGAACTTATCAAATCTATCATATTTTTCTTTAAGAAATGCAACCCACGTCATTCTAGAAAAGTCATCAGCTAAAATCATAAAATAACTTTCACCATAGAGTCCTTTAGTCTTCGTAGGACCACTAAGATCTGTATGTATAATCTCCAATTTTATTGTAGTAGTAAACTTCTTGTTGGAAAAAGAAGTTCTATTATGCTTTGCCAATACACACTCCTTGGAAATTGTGTAGTAGGATTTACAATCTTAGAAAAATCTCTAACTACAAACATACTACTAGTCTTTACAATCTTGTCAAAGTTTATATGACAAAATCTCTTATTCCATAACTAACTGTCATCTACCTTAGCAACCAAACATGTCATTTTAGTAGGATTCAACTAAAATACATGACCTCTAGATTTGATTCATGTTCCAATTACGTTTCCATCTTTATCTCTGATCATGCATTTCTTCTCTGTAAACTGTAACTGATAACCTTTATCCACTAATTGTCCAACACTTAGAAGATTGTGATTTAAACAATCAAAAAAATTTACACCCTCAAGGTTAGTCTTACCATCAAGAGTTATAGATCCAATACCTTTAACTTGACATGTTGCATTGTTTCCAACTCTGACAATGCCTCCATCATGACTTTTGAAGTCAACAAACTTGTTCATATCACCAGTCATATGATGTGAACAACCACTATCAATTACCTAGTCAAATTTCTTTTCAACATGTGATACCAAATCCATTTTCTATGGACTTTCTTCTTTAATAGCTACAAATCCTATTTCATCATCACTAGCACCTATTGCTTGTTCATCAGAATCATCTTCTTCATTTGCATACAAATACTCTCTCTCTTCTAGGTTTGAAATTTCCTTTATACTTTCTCTCTCTTTTAGGACACTTTGATGCATAATGACCAAATTCATTACAAGTCCAACATTTAAATATTTTCTTACCATCCTTTTCTCTTCTTGCTAGTTGGGCTACTCCTTCTATCTTTTTTGTCCTCATCAGATCTACTACTACTAGCAAAGTCTCCTCTAGCACTTGTGTTCCTCAATAAAATAGGTTGAATATTTAGGGTATTGAAGGTTGTTTCAATTTTGGTCAACTCTTCAAACTGTCTAAGCTCATTCTCATGTTCTTCAAGTCTCCCAAGCAATTTTTCCTTTGTGAAATCTTTGGTACAAGAGATCAATAATTGTATCATTTGAAATGCTGGCTTAAATGGTGGTGTTAAGCTCTTCAATATCTTCAATATCACCTCAGCATCTTTCTTGGTTTCTCCTTGAGATCTAATACCTGCAGTAATTTATGATATCCTGCCTACAAATGTTCTTATAGATTCATCTTCCATCATCTTAGCATCTTGAAATGCACAAATCCAACTTTGTAACCTCAATTTCTTAGAATGTTCATCTTCTTCAAAAAAAATTTCTAAAGCTTTCAAAATCATATGAAAAGTAATAAGTGACTTTACCTATTTGTACTAAATTTCAGGAAGTGAAGACAATAGTGCTTCTCTAGCTCTCATGTCACACATGAAAAGTTCCCTTTCTTCCTTGGTACAAGTTTCCAAATCTTTCTCAACAATGATTATCTTTTCTAATTTTGTCAAGATCCAATATCCTAGACCCATACATAGCAGATGTGTCTTCATCTTTTCTTTCCAACTACCATAATTTGTTCCATCAAACTTCAGGCTATTCTTTCTAAATATGTTCTCCATGGATCTCCCAAAGTTGTTAAACTTTATCTTCAAGGATTTGATGCTCTGATACCAATTGTTAGAAACAATAGTCCACCAAGATAACTAGGAGGGCAGGGAGGGGGGTGGGGGTGAATCAGTTATCCAATAATTAAAACATTTATCCACCTTAAATAATCTTAACCATTCAACAAAAGTAAACAACAACCATACAAAGATGCACATACACAATTACACTAGATATGTTAACTAGGGAAACCCTTGATCAGAGGGAAAAACCCAGTGGGAATGATGCCCACAAGATAATGTACTAATATAAATATTCCTTGTTATATGATGGACCCTATTAGGAGTCTATTACAACATTTAGTACATATGAGTCCTTTTTAGGAGACTTTGAACCCTTGTTAGAAGATTCTTACCCGATTGGGATTTGTAGAAGACAGAAAGACCCACTATCCAAACAGCTTATGGGACAAGATCACCAAAATCACTGTCCAAATGATCTCTCAACTATTCCTTGCAAAATAATTATATGTATTGTAATTTAAATTCTTTCATTTATCCTATCAACAAAACCAATCAATGTCTGACCTTATAGACCAAGTCATGAACCTGAGATCCAAGTATCAAACTTTGGATCACACAATAAAGCTTTGGCAATGAAGATTCATTCACATTCACTCGACTCCACTTATCTTCACATTCTGCTCTTTGTTCTTCTTGCAATCATTCACCCATCCATACAAAACAAAGGAAAATATCCTTCCTTTATACCAAATCCATAAAACAATTCCCTGAGTTGGCTATTACACCTTCTCAATTAATTATTATAAGACCTCATTAAGAACATCTTACACTTAGTGATAACATTAATCTTCCACCTTATAACTTGAATAATTTTTTGTACATTCAATATTATGATGAGTGAGCTTAGCTATGTCATCTTCAAAATGTCTCTTCGCATCTTTAACTTTGGCTTCACAAAATAACAACTCTGCTAAGAGATATAACAAGTTTACTGGAACATGCCTTTGTAAACTCTATCTCAAAATAATATCCACTAAAACTTGCATAACTTCTTCTAGACATAATATCTTGTACTTCTAAGGTTAGATGAATATACTAGACACTTAGTAGTATCTCCCTTTAACATCTCTTAGTGAAAGTACTCAATGATCTATCCATACCAGCTTGATCTTTCTATTGTTCTTTTGTTAGATACCACAAAAAAATGTTATGCTGACATCAATGACAAAAATAGTCATGAATGTAAGATATCATCATGATAATGATCTAATCATGCTCTACAATACTCCCCAATGGAATTATCATCAGCATTCATGCTTCCAACAATAGAGATTGAGAAACAACAAGATAAGCAAAACATTGAGTACTTATATTTAATTTTTCAAATGGTACTTAAGGACCTTGAGTAATTGATTCATCCCCCCCCTCCCCCCCCCCCTCTCATTTATTATAAATATTTCTAACAAATAAATCCTTTCATTCTATAATTGGAATTTATCTCAATGATAAACACATATAAATTTGAATATGGCATCAAGATTTAGTCCCTACCATTGAAGGAAGTATGAGTGCATATCAATAAAAAAATATGAGGGACTATGCAAAATTTGATTTAATTTATATGGATCATTCAAACAAGATAATATCCAATATAAATAATTTAAACAAGCTTAAGGGTGTATTGAATTCACATAGAGTTATGAGGAATGAAAAGGACTACCACCTTGTACTATTGGGCACCATCTTAATGAAAATTGTGTCTATCTAATAAGTCCTATATTTCTAGTCAAAGAATCCTAATCCTAATGAGAAGCATGCAACACCAAGGTATCAAAATTACAGATCACATTACATTTGACATGGTTAACATTTTTAGTGATGTGCTATACATATTAGACCCATTACCCATATGCCCCATGGAATAGTCTCTATTTTTCTATAAGAAATGCATGTAGTGATAGCTAGTGATGGTCTTATTGGCATTCTTTGGGTGACAATAAAGAACCAATTGGACAATCTATTATTCATATGAATCTAAATGGTGTTTTTTGTAAACCTTAATCAATTAGTCTAAAGTAAATCTAGATATGCCCCTCAAATTGTTGAATTACCTCAAAAGTCAAAATAACATTAGATATGTTTATATCTAGAGGAATTTAATGTATTAATTGTTTCTTGTAATGATTAGAGCCCCTAATATTTTATTATTATTTATTTTGATACCTTTGCTACAAATGTGTTGTTGAATAGAACTTGAGTGCTTTTTATATTAAAAGAAACCAAAACAAGGGAGTTGACCCTCAATACATCACCATGGATAAATCATTCAACATCACATTAACAACAAAATATAACTAGCAGAGAGGTTGCAGACTCTGATGGAGCCTCTAGGGGCCTGCTAACTTTATACAAGTCAAAAAATTTCAAGGTGGAATTGGTTTCCAATGCTAGTAACATTCTATTTTATAAAGTGTACAATATTCATTCCAATGAATTTTGGTTCTTGCTCAACATTTATGGCCCCAACAACAAGAGAGAAATAAATTCCTACTAGTCCAGCGTACTAGGGATGGTTCAAAATAGCAACTTGAAAAAAGGCATCATCATGGGAGACTTCAATACCCCTCTTTTGGATAAGGAGAAGAAGGGCGGTCTACCTTAGGACTGGGATAGCAAGCATGATCTTTCCAACTTTATCAATGATTTGGCCTTTCTGGATCTGGACCTCATGGGTGGTAACTTTACTTGGTCCGATAAATGCTTAGGTAAGGAGTGTATTCAGGTTAGATTGGATAGAGCCCTCATTTCTCCTGATTGGTTGCAATCTTCTTCCTACAATTTAGCTCTTTTTCCTAGAATTGGGTCCGACCACTCCCCCATTTCCCTCTTGATTGTCCCTTTTGACCCCTGTAGACCTCCTTCTTTCCATTTCGAGAAAATTTGGACCTCCCACCTCGACCTTCTAGAGAGAATATAGGGCTAGTGGAGCATAGATGTGGAAGGCACTGCTAAGTTCAGGGTAGCAAGGAAACTCAGTAATTTAAAAAGGATGTTAAAAGCTTGGAATAAGTTAGATTTTGGTCATTTATTATCTATGAAAGAGGATCTTTCTTCTTATCTCTCTTCCATCCAAGCCTCCATTTAGGACAATGGGTATGATGCCTCGACTAGAGATGTAGAGTTGTCCATCCTATCTAATTTACATGACATCATTAGTAGAGAGGAAAATTTTTGGAGGTAGAGATCCAGAATCAATTGGCTCAAGGAAGGAGACTAGAACACAAAGTTCTTCCATTTATCCACACTTAAACATAGAGCTAACAACAGGATTTATGGCCTGAAAAAAGACCAGGGTGTGTTGACTAAGGAAGATGATATTTCACTTGAAGCTATCTCTTTCTTCTCCTCCCTTCTTTCTTGGGATCCTTCTCTTTCTAAGGTGGACTAGGATGATATTGTCTCTAGTATCCCTCAGATCCTCCAACCGCACCATAATAATATGATCTAGGCCATTCCTTCTGATTCTGAAGTGAGAGAAGCTCTTTTTTCTCTTATGATGGATAAGTCACCTAAACCTGATGGTTTTCCTACCTTCTTTTTCCAAATGTACTGGTTTATCATTCTGAAGGATGTTGTTAAGGTGGTTCAAGAGTTCTTTGGAGCCAGATGCATCCTGAAGGAAATCAACTCCACTTTCTTAGTTCTTATTCCCAAAGTGTCAGGGGATGACACTCTGGATAAGTTCAGACCCATCAACTTATGCAACTCATTTTATAAGATCATCTCGAGGGTGCTCACTTTGAGGCTACTCAAGCTCCTCCCCCTGATCATCTCTCAACAACAATCTGGTTTTGTCCCAGGCAGACAGATTTTAGATTCGATTATCATGGTGCATGAAGTGATTCACTCTATGGAAGCTGGTAAGAGAGAAGGGATATTACTCAAACTTGACATGTCTAAAGCTTATGACCGGGTGGATTGGTCCTTTTTGAAGTTGGTGTTGAAGGCTTTTGGCTTTGATGTCAAATCTTGCAAGCTAATTTCCTAGCTGGTCACCACCCCCTCGCTAGTTGTTTTAGTGAATGGATCCCCCTCTGATTTCTTCAAACCTACTAGAGGCCTTTGTCAGGGAGATCCTCTATCACCGATTCTCTTCATCATCTTGGAAAAATGTATTGGCAGACTCAAGGAGAAGAAAAAGAAATAAGGGAGGATCAAAGGCTTTAAACCTTCTTCCAAATGCACTCCCTTCGTGCATCAACAATTTTTTGATGATACCATTATGGAAGGAGAGGCTTCAGTCAGGGAAGCCAAGGCTCTGAAAGACACTTTGGACACCTATTCCAGAGGGTCGGGGTAGCTTATAAATTGGGACAAAAGCTCTATTTTCTTTATCAACACTCCAGAGGGAGGACAACAGAGAATCTCTAGAATCTTGGGTTGCTAGGTGGGGAAGCTTCCTTCTTCCTACCTTGGTCTCCCCTTGGGCATGGCCCCTTCTGATTCCTTTTGGAATGGCATCTTGGATAGGTTTAGTAAGAAGTTGGCTGGCTAGAAAGGAGCCTCTCTCAACCAAGCTAGAAAATGTCAATTGGTTAAATCCATCCTTCAAAACTTGCCTATATATGCCCTAAGCCTTTTCACCATACCTAGAAAATACGCCGAGAGAATGGAGAAAATCCAAAGGGATTTTTATGGATGGGAACTGATAGGAATATAAGGTACCCCCTTGTTGCTTGGGACAAAGTTTGTCTCCCTAAAAAGAATGGGGGTCTGGGGATTAGGAAGCTCACTCATATCAACAAGGCCCTCCTAGCAAAGAAAATTTGGCACATCTTTAGTAGCACAGGGGAATGGAGAGACACTGTGGTGAAAAAGTATATAAAAAGGCCCTCTTTTCAGTTTACTCTTTTCAGTGAGGATTTACCTAGAGGCTCAATTGTTTGGAATGGCTTCTTAAAAGCTAGGGATTTGGCTAACTCTAAGGTCTCTTGGAAGCTGGGAAATGGGGAGAACATTATTTTATGGTCAAACAATTGGCTTTCTCAGGGCCCACTCATTAATAACCCTACCTATGGTGTTTGGGCTAATGATTGCATCAACCTTTTTGGGCACAAAGTCAGTAACTACAGGACTGATCAGGGATGGAAGGACCTTTCTATTATCTCAAAGGAACTCAAACCAATTATGATCTTGCTTAATTCCTTATCCCTCAGCACCAACAAGGATGAACTGGTTTGGAGGGATAATTCCAATGGGCTCTATTTGGTTGCCTCTGGGTACTCTGCTTTATGGAGTACAAATGCATCCGCCCCTTGGTCGAGGGCCTGGCTCCCAAGCCTAATGCCAAAAGTCAACATGTTTTTTTGGTTGGCACTTCAGGACAAAAATCTCATCCAGGAAAATCTCATTAAAAGAGGTCATATCATGCCCAGCAGATGTGTTTTATGCAAAGATGAGTCTCAAACAAGAAATCATTTGTTCATTCTTTTCTCTTACTTCAGAATAGTCTAGGACTTCCTCACCTAGGACCTTCACCATAGCTGGTGCATTCCTTCCAACCTCCTAGACTTCTTCTACCAATGGCAAGGTATGTTCAATGGGTCTTCCTTGAAGGAAATCAACTCCTGGCTCCTGCCCCATTTTTGTTGGAGAATATGGAAGGAGAGAAACAATCGGATTTTCAGAGATAGGGAGGAGCTAGCTTTGGTTGTTGGAAGAAAGATCTTTAGTAACATAAAGGAAAATATTTTCGTGAGGAAGGGGGGAGCTTTTGAGACAGGAGGTAGGAAGAAGGAGTAGGTAAAAGACAAAATGATGAAAAGACAGGAAGCCAAGTGGCACCTCCCCCCTCAAGGCTAGCACAAAGCCAACTTTGACAGAGCCTCCAAGGGCAATCCTGGATCCTCAGGTAGTGGAGGTATGGTTAGAAATGAAAATGGAGATATTATTGTAGCTTTCGCTCTCCCGTTGGGTTTCCAAACAAATCATTTTGCAGAAGCCAACGTCGCATGCAATGCAATTAAACTAGCTTTTGAAATTGGGGTCACCAATTTATGGCTGGAGGGGGACTCGAATAACATTATTAAGTGCATTAATGGAAATTTGTATCCTTCTTGAACGATTGAAAATCTTATCAATGAGACAAGAGAGACACTTGCCAAATTCAAAAAATTCCATGTCACCCATACTTTTTGAGAAGCAAACCCAATTGCCGACAGGTTGGCAAATATAGGGGCCAACACAGACCAAAAAATGACATGGCTTCCCAAAATTTCTTTATCGACAGACGTCAAGTGTCTAATCAACTTAGAGAAAATCCAAGGAAGTACAGAGGATATCAAGTTGTAATTATGAATATGAAAGGGTTAAGATATAGGGGTACTTTTCATAATAAAAAAATGGGAATTCATAATTGCAGATATCCTTCTTTGATTAATTGCCACACTTTTTGGGTTGTTTATTGCATTCATTTTTGGGGCAACAACAGAGTTATTTTTCTCTACTCCTTGCTTAATCTTGGTAGTCCTTTCCAATCTCACAGTGAAGAGCTTATGAGTAAAGCAGGTGTGTAGAGTGAGGAGATGGTGGGTGAGAGATGTAGAAAGGAGCCGGCAGGGGACTTTGAGAAATGGAGAAGCAGGTTGAAAGTTTGGGAAAAGATGGATGAGGGCGGGGTAACCAAGTATCTCATCAAGCTACACGATTATGATTAGGAGGTGACTAATAGTATGGTGGGGTCCTAGAAAGAGGAAAAGGTTAAGGTGAATGGCATTAACTTCCGAATAATGGAGGACATAATCACGACTGTCACTGAGATCCCTATCAAGGGTTTCAAATTCTTCAGGGATAAGAAGCTCTCAGCTAATGTGGTAAGGGATTTCGTGGAGAGTGAGAAGGAATTGAAGGCATTAAAAAAAATTGACACCTACTATGTCCCTGACTCCATGAAGAAGTGGTGGAGGTATGTGTTGAAAGCTATTTTTGAGTATATCACTTTGGACCCAAGGTTTGATAGAGCCCGCACCCACCACTTTGTTATTTTAAATCATTTTCAGAAGAAAGCTAGAATTCATTTTCCTTTTTATCTGTTAAGCTCTATGAGTAAGGCAATGGATAACTTCAAAAAGAACCCCATTGCAAACCTGGCTCTGCATGAAGGGCTACTGCTTCTTATCCATGAGCACTTCAAAGCTCAGACTATTAGGAATGCCCCCCCTCAGACTAAGACTGTGGTGTCTAGAAGTTCTAGTTACTCCTCTGACTCAGATGACATTCAGAGCCTTAGTTCTTAGAAAGGTGGAGTCTCCTCCTTAGGTAAAGTTGTGACTATTAAAAAATCCCCCTCCCCCATAACCCCAAGTAGAAAAATCCCTAGGGATCTCAGGCAGAAGCAAGCAAAGAAGGCTAAGGAGGGAAGCAGCGATGATGAGGAGGATCCAGAGTCTGAGGAGGTGGTGAAGGAGATGCAAGAGGAAACAAAGGTCAATTGTGGAAGGAAGAAGTGCAAGAGGGAGAGTCTGGAGGATGCGCGATCTCATTATGAGGAGATGTCTGCACTACCCCTTTCTCCTATCCATCTCCACCCTGAGGAACAGAAAGAGGAGAAAGATGGGTATGCGGAAGGGGAAGTGTAGACCAATGATAGGAGGAAAGCATGGATTAATTTCAATGTCAAGACCACCAAAATGGGAATCTTTAGGGAGGCCATGAATCTCCAAATCCTAGTGGATAATCAAGAAGAGCAGCGGTTGGAAGAATTAATTGATCTGATGATTGTGGCTATTTCGGACAGGGCCAAGGAGATAGGGATGAATCGTTTAAATAATGCTCACAATAGCATGATTGATAATTTTAGATCAATCAAATGGCTTTTCCACGAGCTTGAGGAGGTTAAAGACCAGGTGAAACACATTGAGGCAACAAGGGAAGGAATGGAAGACAACAGGAGGATAGATTCGGCTGATAGGCTCACTCTAGCAGAACAGAGGATACACAATCTGGAAAACTACAATCACAACCTTGCCAATCAGATGTTTTCCTTGTTAAGCTCCATCAACAACAACATCATCTCTCTCATGGGATGGATCAAAGATAGAGAAACACATGATGATGAGGATGGAGAAGACAGAGATGATACCAGAACAGAGGATGACCCTACAAAGGACAACTCCACTCCTATACAGGACAAGGGGAATCCAAGAGGGCTACAGATGGAAATGGAGGAGAATCAACAAGCCTTTGAGGATGCTCAGGTGATGCAGGATCTGGAGCAAAAGAACAAGGAATAACTCTTGCCTATTCTTTTATTTTTTGCTATCTTTTGGCTTTTTGTGCTAGCTTTTGGCTATGGCTTTGTCTGTTTCCTTTTCCTGGTTTTTTCTTAGTACTTTTTCCTTTGGCTGGGCTTAATGCTTATTATCAGCCTTTCAACTTTTACTTTTTTGGCTGGGCTGTCACGCTTATTATTAGCCTTCTTATGTACTAACTTTTGAGTTTCAGGTTCCCTATAAAACCTATTTATCTAATCAAAAACAAAATATAACTAGCAGTTTAACCACCCTTCCCTTAATGTCAATAATAGAGTACCCAAAACAATAAACTTAAACTATATGCTAACATAAAAATCATCATATCTGTTAGTAATAAAAACCAAATTACTAGCAGATATCATAGTAGAAAAATTATAAGTAGCATAGTATCTACCATACTAGATAAAGTTCTTCCAAAACTTAAAAGCTATCCTACCTAAGAATCTACCACCATACCTACTTAAGAGTTTAAACTAGAATATAAACAATCTTTAAGGCCTAATATTCAGATTATAAAAGTAAAAGATGGAAAGAACTAGTGGTAGTAAACCATCAGGTAGTAAAAACATACACCAAGCCCAAACTTTGGCCTTTTCCTTTCCTTTCTTGGCCAGCAAGATTTTGGCCTAGTCATCTGCCAAAAACCCATAGAGATTTGTAGAATCCTTTGCACCAAGATTCCCCTCCTCATTCTCATATTGTAAAAGATAGAGAATTATAGTAGGAATATGAGTGACCTTAAGTGAAAATTTGAATAGATATATGAAACTCTCATCCAAATAATTGAATTGTTCATTAAGGACCACCATCTCCTACTTAATGTCCTTGACTAGCCCAGATAGATCCTAGAACTAGCACAGTTTCCTTTCACAAATTCAGTAGTTTGAAATTGGATCACCATGGGGTTAGTATAAACCAAAGTCTTATTATTATTTTCCACACATATAGGGCAATTAATTTTCATTGGCAAATCATCCTTATATTTCTCGGGAGAAGGGGAAACTTTGGAGGTAAAATCCACTATGTTTATAGTCAAACTTACTAACACATCTATTGTGTCCTAGTTAACCTTCTTCTTCTTTTTCTTATTATTTTTTATTTCCACCAACACCAAGCTAGTATCCTCATTTCTTGTCTCCTCAAAATCTTCCTCCTTTCCCATTCTTTTCTTCTACTTTTTCTCTTTTACCTCACTAGCTTATAACCTTGACTCCTCATTCATCATGCTTTCTCTTTCATCCTAGCCCTACTCTTAGTAAGTCTCCCATATATCCTTCTACCCCCATCATTTTATTCCTGTCAATCTATAAGTCAATTTCTTCCATTTTTTACCTTTTTTTGGCTTTTATATTTTTTAGGGCCCATTCTTTTTGGGGTTTCCCAAGGGTTTAGAAGAGGAGGAGGGTTGAGTAGTGGGGGCCATGGAAAAGCCCCCACCATTACCAAGAGGATAAGTTGAGTCTTGATTACTAACAATAGAATGGGGAGGGGCTAGGAAAGATGAAAATCATACAACCAAGGAATTAAACCTTGATAAGGGATTGTATAACTTTTAGCCTTATTCTCCTATCCCCAACATCCACTACAATAGCTTCAAGTCATGCAACAGAAAAAAAAATATATAAAAAATTTGTTATAGTGCCTAAAAGTGATTCAACAAAGGGAAATTGTAGAACTAGAAGACACCAAACCTACCCTCTAAGGTAATATACTTCATGAGCATGAAGCATACCTTGTTCCATGGTGGTAGGAGACTTTCACACCTAAACCCACCTCTAAATCTTATCACAGGTACTCATTCTTCTTTAAGAATCCATTCATACTGGTCTCATGAGTGACCTTTATGATCTTCTACCATTTTTTCCCATCCATAGAAAGACCAGTATCCATGGAAATAATTTTTTCATTCACATGGAAGGAAATTCCATTAATGGTGCTCACCTCTCAACCCAAGAATCCACAAATTGAGACAAATTATTATCATCATACCCTACCATGGCTTCCATAAATGAGACTAGGACACCTTCACTTAGAACCATCTAGGTACATGACTTCCTCACAAAATCCTCAATTGTAGAAGGCCCAATGTGAACCATATCACCCCCCATAGTTGAGCCCTACTCCAAGTTCTATGAACACTTCAAATTGTTAAATTTTGAAATACCCTATCTTTCTCTCAAATGCCTTAGAAATGAAATGAAGATAGTTTTCTTCAAAAATGAATTTAGAGGCCAAAAAAAAAAAATTACAAGTCATGGGATTAAAAAATATTTCCCTTTGGTAATAGACAAACATGTGTGTACTTATGTCCTCTCCTTTCCATAATTTCCACATAAGCCTCTTAGAATCATACTCAAGAAAGTCATTTGAAGGTTTTTTAATAATACAATAAATACTAGCTTTATGTCTTATAGTGACATAATCTTCTAAAACATTTTTTGGCTCTTGGATACTACATCTCATTATTACAAAATTATTCCTTTTCTAGACCTTGAAATTATTATTGAAATAGAAAACATCTCTGCCTTTTCATTTTGAAATTAAATTCGAACCCATATCCTACCTTAATAAAACCACCACCCACAAGATCCAATAAAAATAAACAAGATATTAAGTATTCATCACTTCTTATCTAGAGTTTTTTCCCTCTCAATAAGGGTGTAAATCTCATCTAGGATAGAGTTCATTTTCCTCCAACACCTTAACCCCTAAACATGCAACCCATAGTCAGTCATAGAATCTTCCATAACATTACCTTCCTAATAAGTATGGTGTAGGTCATAACTCTCAAGCTTTGTTAGAAGGTGTCAAATATCACCTATAATGCAAGTTATTGACCACCCCAAGTAATAGTTCCATTTAACCACCTCCACAACCAATGTTAAATCACCATCTATACTGATGTGCTTCCACCCTAAACTGATAGCCAACTTCAATGCCCAAAAAGTGAGATAACATTTGCAACATTTTTAGAGGTGTTTCCTAAGTTTCCACCATAATTCATTAGTTTTCTACTAGAAAATTCAATGATGATAGTCCCACCAGCAACACAACCATTCCTGATAGCAACATTAAAATTGAGTTTCTCCTTAGGGTATGTTTGGGGTTTCTATTTAGTGTTACTCCTCTTTATTTTTAGAGTTATCAAAATTATTTAAATATTTTGAGAGATTCCATCTTATAGGAATGATCTATTAATTTATAGGTGGGTGACCATTAGGCATATTCCATATACTATTTTCCAAATTTTCCTTTAGTAGTCTTATAATTATATTGCACATTATCTCCTCCTTCTTCTATATCTCCCTAAAGATTTTCTTATTCCTTTCTTTCCAAATTCCCTAAAAAATATGGGGAGGGATCATTCTCCACATGAGTTTGAGAAGTGGATGCATGAAGGGGAAATCCCAACTTAAAATAATTTTTTGTAAGTCCAACTGAAAGACCCACTCAACCTAGATTTTTTGCAAAATAGATTGCCAAATATTCCCAGCAAAATGGAAGTGAATTAAAATATGTTGGATACTTTCTTCATCCACTTTGCACAAGTAGAATCTATTAGGAATTTGAAAATCTCTTCTTCTTAGATTATCAATGGTAAGAATTTTAACATGCAGAGAAATCCATGAAAAGAAATTGACCTTAGGGATAATCTAGTTGTTCCAAACCTTTTTCCAATATGGGGGAGTGATATCACTGCAAAACATCATGTGGTATGCAGATCTAACAAAGAAGGACCCATTAGAGGTTATATCCCAAGAAAACTTGTCATCCACAAGGAAGAGAAAAGTCTTGTAAGTATCTATCTTATCCTTGAGCTCCCCAGCTAAAGATCATAAGTTGTTGGGGACACCTTCTAGGATATTTTTCCACCTCCTTTGTCCAAATAGGTAGTGACTAACCTTATCACCAAAGTTCCATTTTAACACTCCTTCCAACTGAGAGAATTTAGTATGTACAAGAGGTCTCTCTCCTAACTAGTTATCCACTTATAATCTAGTGATGTTTCCTCTTCCAACTAGCCAATGTAATCCTTCTCTTAGAAAATTAGATTTTTTCATCACATTATTCGAAGCCTTGGAACCCTATGGCTAGTCATTCTCCATTAGGAAATAGAAATAATGGATATTACCAAGATACTTCACCTTCATTATATTGCACTAACCTTCCCAATTCTTAGAAAGTCTCCAAAAAAAATTATTCATGAGGGATTTATTTAGATTCATTATCCTTTTCATACCCAACCCCCCTTATCCTTTGGTTTTCACATAGTTTCTTAATTGACTAGGTTGATTTTATTCCTTTCTTCACTCCACATCCATAATAAGTTCCTTTGGAGCTTCTTGAGTTTCTCCACCATAATTTAGGTTATCTTGAATAGGGGAGGAGGTACATAGGAACCTATTACAATGAGGCAATAAGTAATAAAAGCTTCCCAACACTACACAACAACTTGCCCTTCCAACCAACAAGTTTTTTATTCTTTCAACTATGGTTTTCCAAAATTGGTTTGATACTTCCTTTACCATTAGAACAAGACTAGTGTACAAGTATCAGGAATACCAATCGATTGACAACCTAATATGTTATGTATTCATAGTTGGAGGTTCTACTTAGTGTTAAAGAAGTATATTTTAGTTTTCCTAAAGTTTATATGTTGTCTTGAGTGCTCTACATAATCATCAACCAGAGAATTCCATATCCCATCTTCCACAAATAAAGCATAGCCATATAAGAAGGTGTCATCAACAAACTATTGTATGACCTCTGGGAGAATTGATATGGTAACCTTGACACCAATCAATGATCCTATTCTAGCAATTTTTGAGAAGGCTCTCCTCAATACTTCATAAATCATTAGAAATAGATAAGGTTATATAGGGGCCCCTTTCCTAAAGTGCGTACTAGCTTGAAATGACTCCCAAGGAGTCTCATTGACAATGAAAAAAAATTGATAGTTTTCACCGTAGTTTTAATTAACCTCACAACTTTTCTATTAGAGTTAATTCTTCTAAGAACCTCGTAAAGAAATTTACCAATCAACCTTATCATAAAATTTTGAAATGTCAAGTTTAAGGGCCATATAAAAAAAATTATCTTATCCATTAGTGGATCACCTTGTTGGTGGTTAGAACCTTATCTATAATTTTTCTATTGTTGAAAAATCCCTTATTGCAAGTACCTATAAAGTTCTCCAATAAGGGTTTTATTATGTTAACCATAATTTTAGAAAAAACTTTATAAATTGTATAGCATAAGCTCATGGGCCTAAAATTAGTAAGACTTTTGGGATCCTGAACCTTATGAACCAGAACAAAAAAATTGTAATTAAGACTTTTTATAAATTTACCTATTCTAAATAAAACTCTAGAAACCCTAGTCAAATCTATCTTCACCATCTCCCAAAAGTATTGGAAGAATGCTACAGGAAATCCATCCAGACTAGAGGCTCTATAGGCCTTCATAGATAAAACTACATTCTTAACTTCCTCCTTTGTCACCTGACCAGTGATGTGGTCATTATCTTCCTCTTTAAGTATACTAGGTAGGTTCTAGATAAGCTTATTTCTTTTTATCACATCAATATTCCTATTCAGACCAACATAGGCTTCAATGAAATAAGTAACAACCCATCTCCACTTGTCCTTTTGTTCTACTAAGGTATTATTGCTACTATCTTGAAGAATGTTATGGTATTTCTCTTTTTGTTCTTAGAGGCTGGCCTATGGAAAATGGTCGTATTCCTATCTCCCTCTATAAGCCATCAGATCCTATACTTTTATTTCCAATATGTTCCCACTTTGTTGTGATGTCCTTCTATGTTTCCCTACAATATTCCTCCTCCTTTAGGGTATTATCAAACAAGTCTCGCTTAGCCATGGCATTCTAAATCACCTCCAATTTTGACTCAATCTCCTCCTTAAAAATATCTCTGAATGAGGTTTCTCCCCACTTGACAACATTTCTCTCCACATTCTCTAGTTTAGCAGCCAATCTATACATTTACATACCTTCAACTCTAATATCCCTCCATTCTTCAACATGCTAACTAAAATTAGGTGTGAATACCACATGATCTCATATCTAATTAGTTTAGGAGCACAAAAGAAACCATCTGATCAATTAAATAATAGTGTAGAATGATCTGAGATAGTTCTAGGGAGAGTTTTTAGATTAGATGAAATGAGATTTTGTCAATCTACAAAAACAAAAATTCTATTCAATATAGCTTGGATTAGCTCCTATCCTTTCTTATTATTAGACTAGGTAAATGGGGGCCCAAGTAATTCCACATCTATAAGATCATTAAGAGTTATGAAGTCATCTAGATCATACATTCTCTTTATGAGACCTTTTAAAATGGTTGAGTCATATTCAAAAGTTCATCTTACCTAATAAAAGATAATTGATAACAATTATATGTATTTTGTTAAAAAAATGATTCTAAAAAAAAATATTCCTAATCACTTGTACATACTTTATTTTATGTTTACAATTTTATAGATGAATTTTATAAGGCTCAAAAATTATTTTATTAAGAATAGAAAATTGAAAGGTTTATAACACATTTAAAAAACTTGACAATTTGTTTTTAAAATATTCATATTCTAGTAATTTCCAAAGAGCAAGTTACAATAATTTTTCAAAGAGAAGACTGTGGGCTTTACAAATCTTCACACTAATCATTTTTTCCCAAATTGCAAAATTAGGCATTTATTTTACGAAAGATTAATAATAATACAAAGTAAAAACTATACATGCACACAAATATCTTTTGATCTTGTGTCATGTTGTCACTGACATTTCACTTACTTTTCCAATAGTTCATTCTTACTTCATTATTGGTCCTTGTGAGAGGACTAATGTCCCCAATATTAACCATAGTTATTGCAAAATCACTAAAAAAGGTAGTCGGGGTTGTATTTTATCTTGGAGATTATAGTAGCCTTATTGTTATCATTAGATAATATTAGTAGTAGATTTAGTGAATAACTAAATTCTAAAACAACTATGGAGGTCAAACCTTGAAAAAATTATTATGATGTTGAAAGACATGCTCATCTCTTTGTTTGAAAATAAAATGGAAATCAATGCCCATTTTTTGACAAGTTATACTAGTTCGGTCTCTTGTTAGGTGTCAAATAGATTTGTAGAATTTATTTTAGGAGTCATTATTTTTATGTCACATCCCCATTTTAAGATAGAATTTTAATACTAATTAAATAATACAATGTTATTAAATACATAATGATAATAAAGTTAACTTAAAACTAATACTAAAATATAAAAAATAAGAAATAATTTTTTAATCTATATTATCAATGAAATAATATTTAGTATTTTAAATAACAAAATAATAATATTATAATGAATAATTAAATAATAAAATTAAATACATGAAATAATATTGTACAAAGTATGCTAACTTTCTAAATAGAATTTAATAATAAATAATAATAAACACAAATAAGTAAATAAAAACTATAATATAGAATAATATAAAATAACTAAATCTAATGAAAAGTCAAGATATATCTAACAAATAGACATGACTCCTTAAAATTAAGATATAAAAGTGAGGAGAGTTTATTTTAGAGAGGGGGGAAAGAAGAGAAGTAGAAGCTCAAAAAGGAAAATTGGAAGAGGAAAGTAATATGAAGAAAATAGGGAAGTGACTTTCTGAAAAGGTATCAATGATATTAAAAAGATGTGAACCTTTGAAAGGATCATAATTATGAATAGTTGTGACTCTTCAAAAATATTATAAATATGAAGTAGTGGGACTTTTCCAAATAATTTTAGTTATGAAGTGTTGTGACTTTTCGAAAGGATTATAACTATGAAGTGTTGTGACTTTTCAAAGGATTTGTATTATGAATGGTTGTGACTCTTGGAAAAGAAGAATTTTAGAATGTAAATATAGAGTTGAAATAATCTAGAAGGAATTATTCATTGAAGGGACGACTAAGGATAGAGCCACATGGACCAAGCAAAGATGAAGGTAAGAAAGGGATGTTTGCACAGATAATATTTGTTTAATTATTTTTATGAATTTATTATATTAATGAATCATACTTGTGAATAATTTATACATATACATATGTATATGTAAAGGTAGAATTCAAAATGGATAACATACATAACTTAATGGTTAATAGTTTAAGATCAAGATAGTCCCTTTTTAGATTAATAAATAATATTAATGTTCATTAAAGGTTACTTGATCAATGAAATCTCTTATGGGGAGAACATTTGATCATAATTTCTATAGTTGCAGTATCAAAGATGGGTGTAACCTCCCATTTGGCTGACATGATGAAGTGTATCACAAAGTCTTAGTGTTAGTATTAGAGATGGGTATAACTCCCCATTTGGCTAACACAATAAAGATGGACATTTAGTGGTGATATCAAAGATGGGTGAAATGCCCATTTGGCCAAACGCTACCTAAAAGGATATGACATCTATAATGTTGGTATGTGAGAAATTTTATCTCCATCTAACCAACATGCCTGAGGAGATATAATGGTAAGAATATTTTGATGGTGTCAACATATACATATGTGAACCTTAAGGGGCACACTCTAGAAAAGATGATTGAATAACTAAGGGTTAAGAAACATGGTCTAGAGACATTTTTAAGGTTTGGGTTTAGGCTAGAGGGTAGGAAAGTATACTATGATTTGTTATTATTAAGACCCTAACTTTAATTTTTGTAGGTTTTGCCAACTCTAGTAGCAGGGACAATACATTTTGTCACGGCCAACCATGATGATGAAGCATTGACTATTAATGCATTCCTTAACTTGTAGAAAAGGAAACCCAAAAATGCTTTGTTGCAATAATTTTCAACAAGATTATATATATGTTGGGGAGTGGGTAAATGCACCAAGTTGTGGTGCCAAAAGGGGGGTGTAAGTGGCCACTTTTTTTCTAAAATCAATAATTTATGAACTTTGACAAGAATTTTAAGATAGTTACGCTTAAAATTTTAAGATATGATAAAAAAAAAAAGTAGTAGTCCTTTGAATCTAGTTTCTAAACTACTAGTTTTTTTCAAAATGGTTTAGTTTTAGGTCCTCAAAAAAGGGGACCATAGAAAGTGGTACTTTTTTTATAGAAAAAATGTAACATAGTGCAAAGTGTGGCCCCCCTAAAATTTTAACCTTTTTTTAAAAAATTCTTTAATCACTTTGGTCAAAAGTTACCTAACACCGTGTAGTTTATCCCAGATTTTTTGGGTAATTTTATAATGTGTATTTATTTTATGAATTTTGTAATTGGACACATCCCAAAAATGTGAAATATCTATGTGCTCCCCCTAGAAATGATTGAAAATAATCTAAAATCAAAACTTCTTTTTTTCAAAGTGTGTAGAGTGGACTCTAGTTTCTAAAAAACTAAGTTGTTGCAAAATTTGATGAATGAGCTAATATCTACACCCCAATTAGTACATGTTAGTTTTTGATAGAAAGTGGACATACATTGAAAAGAAATTATAGTTGAAATTCTTGAAATAGTTCAAATTCGAAATAAATTATATGGTTATATAGCTAACACATGACTTACAATGTCATGTAACCTGATTTTATCGATGCTCAACCACAAGGAAACTTAAAGGAGAGAACACAAGAAAAATCAATCACTTATTGTATGTTTGTTGAAAAATATGTCTTGGACCAGTTTAAAGACTCCAAACCTTTGGGTTGGATCCCCAAGGAAAATCCAAGCCTTAGGCTTGGTAGAATCCAAAGATTTAAATAGCACATGTGTGCCATAATGCATGCATGCTATTTAAAGCATTTTTAAATTTAGGCTTACATAGCGCATACGTGCTATAGTGTGCATGCACTTTATAAGATTGAATTTTAATAAAGAGGGAAGGAGAGAGAGAAGGAGAGGAGAGAGGATAGAGAGTGAGAAATAATAGAGGATGAGGAGAGAGTAAGAGATGGGAGATGGGAGAGGGTAGGATAGGGAGAGAGGGAAGGAGAAATGGACACAGAGAGAGAGAGAGAGAGAGAGAGAGAGAGAGAGAGAGAGAGAGAGAGAGAGAGAGAGAGAGTAGGGGATGGGAGAAGGTGGGATAGGGAGAGAGGGATGGAGAAATGGAGAGAGAGAGGGGGGGGATGGGAGAGGGAGAGAGTGTGAGAGAGGGATAGTATGAGATGGGAGAGGGTGTGTGTGTGTGTGTGTGTGTGTGTGTGTGTGTGTGTGTGTGTGTGTGTGTGAGAGAGAGAGAGAGAGATGTGTGTGAGAGAAATATATAGTAAAAGAGAGGAGTAGGAGAGAGATTTAGCTAGATAAATATGGAGATGAAGATCAAGATAGATACATGAATATATATATATAGAGAGAGAGAGGGGGGGGGGGGGAGGAGAGAGAGAGGGAGAGATAGAGATAGAGAAAGTAGGGGGTGGGAGAGGGTGAAATAGAGAGACAGAGGGAGAAATAGAGAGAGAGAGAGAGAGAGAGAGAGAGAGAGAGAGAGAGAGAGAGAGAGAGAATAGGGAGAGAGAGAGGGGGGAGGGAGAGAGTGGCATAGAGAGAGAGAGAGATGGGGAGAGAGAGAGAGTAGTGGGAGGGAGAGTAGGGGAGGGATGGAACAAGGGAGGGAGGAGAGAGAGAGAGATATATATGGGAGAGGGTTGGATAGGGGAGAGAGAGAGAGTAGGGGATGGGAGAGGGTGCAATAGGGAGGGAGGGAGGGAGGGTGGGAGAGAGAGGGGGGGGGTATTTTCACATAGTACATATGCACTATAGTGTGTGTGAACTTCATAGTGTGTATGTGCTATAGCACATACACACTATATGAAAGAACCCAAAAATGGTTATAATGAAAGTTTGGGTCCCTACTAACCCATATTCTATTTTTTGTTTGTTGTGTGTTCTGTTGTTCTAATAGAAAACATGGGTTTCATGATGTTGGAAGTTAGAAAATACTTAATTCAATCATTGCATACACTATTTGAAGGCTTTTTGAACATTCCTTCATGTTATTGAAACCTAGCAAACACCAAATTCAATCATTGGATACACTATTTGAAGGCTTTTTGAACATTATTTCATGCTATTGGAAGCTAGCAAACACCAAATTCAATCATTGGATACACTATTTAAAGGCTTTTTTAACATTCTTTCTATAGAAAAGGTTAGTGCAGTCCTTTTGAGATATTCTTTGTTACTATAGAGACAAATTTCATTATAATTTGACAAGTTGTTTAATATATAGTGAATTCATTGAAATTTGTATGTTTGAATAAATTGTTATTTGGAAATGCTTAAAATTTTGAAAAGTTGTTTAATATATATTGTGTATTCATTGAAATAATTTTAAATTGTATATATATTTGAATGATTTATAATTTACAAATTGTAAGAAATTTAGATGTTTGAATAATTTGACATATAGAAATCATGATCATGCCAAGGAAGAAACCAAAAACTCAAACAACAGAAGAGATGGAGAGAGATTTGGAAAATGAAAAGAGATAAAATGAAACTACTATGTGAACAAAGAATTATTGTCTTTTGAAGAGGAACATGAACCACCGATACAAAGAAACAAAGAGGAAGAATTGCAAAAACAAAGAGAATGAATGAGACCCTTATGCTCAAGAAGACAATTGAATTGCGAAGCTACACCGTCTTCCAATGTTGGAGTCATATCATCATCTCATGTTGAAGAGACACTAATTTCTACATCCGACAATGTACACACTCCATCATGTCATGTTGAAGGCACAACATCAACATATCAAGTAGGTGATATTCCATCTTTTGCATCTTATTGCCAAGGCACATCATCTTTGATTCAAGGTATGCAAAATACTCAACCTTATGTTGATATTCAAAATGTTGAGGGAATGGAAGAGATTATAACACCTTTTAGAATTCATTTTAGAAGACCAAAATATTTGATTGACATTGATACTAACATTTTGAAATCAATGCCTAACAAGATTAGCAAGTGTACTTGTCAAAGAAAAGTTAATCATATGTGGAGGCTATTCTTTGAAGAATTAAATATTACAGGTCAATGCCAATTTTTTTCAAAATGATGAGGTATTTTAAATTTTGGCCCATCATGAAGATTCTTGGGCTAAGAAAAATGGATGATTCAAATGAAAAAAGCAATGTAAAGAATCTAATGAGTGCATATGACAAAGTGGGTTCTAAATCATGCACCAAAGATAGTAATATCACAAGACGCATACTTACATCAACAATAGTAATTACCCAAATGAAGAAATCTTGACTAATGATAAAGACAAGAAAAATATTGAAAATTGGTAGAGGTACTCTAAGGAGAGCCATGATAAAGCGTGAGAGATTGGAAGATCCAAGAAAAAATGAGTTATGGATATTTAGCAGTAAACTACCACGAAAGGATGAAGAAAGTAGTGAAGCTTTGAAATCATTAATTGAATATTTTTGGACAAATAACATGCATTTTTTTCCTAATCAAAGAGATGTTGTAAGAAGGAGGATTGGTAGCCAAAATCGCAATCCACATGCAAAACATTTTTTGGACTCAACTTAGACATTTTTTTTTGCAAAATTTTGGTATGTATTCTCAAATTCGAATAAGTCAAAGAATTTTTGAGATGGGTAAACCTTTTTATGTGAAGATAAATCACACATGCACAATTTTTTTTTGTAGGATACATATTGAATTTTCTAACTAGTTTGATGTTTTTAGGCATATATGTGTGTTTTTGCATTCTAAGTTTGTTTTGTAAGATTGTGACATGAATGAGCCACCTAGATCTACAAGGGAATTCATATCCAACATTTTATGCAAAATAGGGGATGGTCAACAATTTTACAAGACATCATGCTTAGATGGTACATGCTTATTTTGTGGTTCTTTGTAGCTTTTATCAACTTGTGAACATATGGATAGTATACATGTGATTGGAAATGAAATAGTGGATTACAAAAAATATAAGACAATGACATATGCTCTAAAAGATGAGAAATAGGGTAAAAGATGTGATTTAGTCATTGAAAAGATCCCAGTGTATGAGTTCATGAAGATTCTTCATGAAAAGATTATTTACGAGTATGCAAGGCATACATATAGTGCTCGATGGCTAGATTTTCAATTCAAGTTGTGCAAGGATACATTTCCATTGGATACAATTTTTTTAGATGTAGACTTCATAGAGAACTACACACTACAACCACAAAATGAAGTGCCAAAAAAGTGTTATACTTCTCAATAGGTTTCCATATTTGTTCGCACAACATTCATGCATTCACCAACAAGTACAGAGGATGGCAAGAAGATATTGAGGGAGTACAATTTTTATATCAGCGATGATCAATCGCATTCTACGGAGTTTGTACATGGTTATTTTCAACTATTTTATGGAGATTTGGCTAACAAGGGCATACCATATCGCCAACACATTATTTGTTCAGAAAATTGTACATCTCAATTCAAGAATGCATAGATATTCTATTGGTTGAGCAAGATGCATAGGTTGTCTAGAATTTAATATATGTGGAGTTTCATAGAGGTTGGTCATGGAAAGGGAGAGAAAAATGGTGCAGATGCATGCATTAAAAGAGCCTTAGCTCATTAAGAACTAAAGTACAAAGATGGAGAAACATTGATAGATGAAAAATCCATCATCCAGTGGTGTAACACTACAATGGGTCTAGGTAAGGAAGGTGAGTCTACGGTTTGTAGATTTTTTTGGTTGATAGATAATACTAACCTTGCACCATATGAGGATTGTTGCACACTAATAGGATCAAGTGAGTTGTACTCTTTTAGAAGCTCTAATCTAGGTGCATGGAGTATCTGCACATGAAAAATGGTATGTTATTTTCCATCATGTGCAGAGGAAATTTCAGATGAGTGTGAGTCAACCAAATGGGTGTAAAAATGGGATATATGAGTTTTGGACCCAATTGACACCTATCATCCCCCACAAGCATTGGAAATGGTAGAGATCGATTCATCCATTGACTAACCACTTGTTTGATCTAGTAAAACCTAGTAATATATATATATTTAATATGTAACTTTATAACTCTTACCTAAGTATTTTCTAAATTAATGATTGCATTATGTACATTTATCACTGCAGGCCATTTTTTTGTTGTTATTGCACCTAAAGAAAATGAAGAAGGGACAAATTATTATTTGTGTCATTGTGTCTAGGTCAAAAAAAATTGAATTACTCAGTTATAGATCGTGAAGGTTTAGAGTACCATATAGGTGTGGTGGTTGTAACTGGAACATGACTTAGACAATATTCTATGAACCCTAACTTGTGGTTATTCAAGGATTGGAAAATAGAGAGGAAGATTCTTCATTATTTGAACCTTGTTGTCACTTCAAATTTCCACTTGATAAAATATGGTGGAAAACCACATAATAAGACTCTTTGGAATGTTCACAAGTCAGACCAAGAGGCAATACTTGAGACATTAAAATATAGAGCAGATCTAGTTGGTTCATTAAATTGAATATAATTACAAAAACATGAAATCCTAAGATAAAATGTTGTTAGGTTTGGGAAACTAAAGTATTTGGTTACCTAATAGGTCCTAGGAATCCTAACTAGGGTCCTAAAATGGTCCTAGATGGACCCATTTGATCAAAAGATGTAAAGAGCAAGAATTACTCAAAAGTTGCTTGAGCAACTTTTGCAATTTTTGCAAAAAGTTGCTTGAGAAACTTTTGCAATTTTTGCATAAAGTTGCTTGAGAAACTTTTGCAATTTTTGTAAAAAGTTGCACATGATAGTTTGGGAAGTTTTAACTACCCATGATTGGGTATTTGAGAATGGGGAATCATATTTTGAAAAGTTAGAAGGTTTTCAGCATGGGGAAGCACTCAAATTTCTAGGTTAGTCAAAAGTTGCTCAATGAGCCAAAAGTTTCTCAATAGGTTAAAAGTTGTTAGGGATGGGAAACTAAGGTATTAGGTTAGTTAATAGGTCCTATAAATCTTAACTAGGGTCCTAGAATAGTTCTAGATGGGCCCATTTGACCAAAAGATGTAAAGAGCAAAAATTGCTCAAAAGTTGCAAAGTTGCTCAAAAAGTTGCTTGAGCAACTTTTGCAATTTTTCCAAAAAGTTGCAAATGGAGGTTTGGGAAGTTGTAACTACCCATGCTTGGGTATATGAGCATGGGAAAAATATTTTGGAAGGTTAGAAAGTTTCCAGTCAGATTTCACACTCATTTCCAACCAAGTTGCATTTTTGAGTAACTTTTACAACTTTTGCAATTTTGCACAAAAATTGCAACTTTTGCAAACTTCACTAGATTTCACTTCTAGGACTTGTAAAAGGTTCCAAATTATTTTAAAACAACTAAAAACACCTAATCCTAGGCAATCTTGACTAAAAAATCTCAAGACCCATTTTTTCCTAATTAGCAACTTTTGCTCATATCTTGCACAGAGTGGCCTAGGAAAACATATGTTGCTCATATCTCGCTCACTATTCATCGTGGGATCAAATTGTCTACTTCATTAGCTCCAAGTGGCTAGGTAAACCCTAGTCCCAATCTCATCCCATCCTATTGACCACTCAAATGTTTTTGGGCATGTCAAACCAAATTGACCCTAAGAGTCATTAAATATCATAGGGAAGAGATCTTTGATGGGGAATAACTTGAAGCTCATACAAGGTATGGATGAAATTCTAGGTGCTATTGGATCATGTTGTCAACACCTAAAATAACCTCTCTCTCTCTCTTTGGAGATTGGATTCCATTTTGATTTTGCAGCCACATCTTGGGTGATGCTAAAACTTGTAGTGTTGGCTAGTACAAAATCGCCAATTGGTGAATCTCTCTAACCGTTTGTCGTGGGATCAAACTATTTATTTTGCTAGCTCTGGGTGGATAGGAAAACCCTATTCTAAAGCTCATCTTGTCTTTTTTACCACTTGAACATTCTCAATCACATCAAACCAAATTGACCCTTAGAGTCGTTAACTTCCATACAACTACAATCTTTGACGAGACATATCTTGGAGCTCATGCGAGGTATGGATGCAATTCTAGGTGCTATAGGATCATGTTGCTAACACATACAAAAACAACCTCTCTCACTTTTTAGATATTTTATTCCATTTTGGTTTTGTGGCCCCAACTCGGGTGATGCTAAAACTTGTAGTGTTGGCTAGTACAAAGTTGCCAACTGGTGAATCTCTCTAACTATTCATTGTGGGATCAAACTATTTGTTATGTTAGCTCTGGGTGAATAGGTAAACCCTAGTTCCAATCTTTTCCCATCCCATTGACCTCTTAAACATTCTCAGGCATGCCAAACCAAATTGACCCTAAGAGTCACTAAATGCCATAGGGTAGCAATCTTTGATGGGGAATATCTCATAGCTCATGCAAGGTATGGATGCAATTTTGGGTGCTACAAGATCATGTTTTTGACACCTAAAATAACCTCTCTCTATTTGGAGATTGGATTTTGTTTTGATTTTGTGGCCTCATCTTGGGTGATGGTGAAACTTGTAGTGTTGGTCAGTACAAGTTGCCAACTGGTGAACCTCTCTAACTATTCATCGTAAGATTAAACTATGTATTACATTAGCTTTGGGTAGCTAGGTAAACCCTAGTTCCAAGCTCATCCAATCCTTTTGACTATTTGAACTTTATCAGGTAGTGATCTTTGATGGGGCATATCTCAAAGCTCATGTGAGGTATGGATACAATTCCAAGTTCTATAGGATCATATTGTTGATACCTACAATAACCTCTCAAACTTTTTGGAGATTGGATTTCATTTTGATTTTGAGGTCTCATCTTAGGTGATGTTGAAAATTGTAGTGTTGGCTAGTAGAAAGTCACCAACATGAACTAACTTATTACAAGGTAAAATGTCAATGTTTAATGTGGTTTCCTCTTTTGCCCCTCTCACAAAGATTATGTGTGACATTCTTCTAAGTCATTTGATTGATACTACAATATTCATAAGCAAGCAATATTGATATCAAATTCTATGAATAAATTAAAAAAATTATTCCAAGTCTTCTTGTGTTCTGAAGATAAAGAATATATAAACTCTTCAAATTTTTATGATGACAAGAAGATTCAAGCTTAGACATTTACATAATACAACTAACTCGAGAGTCAAACTTCAATGTTAATTGTATAATAGTAATAAGAATTCAAGTTTCACTATTCTCATCCCAACAAAAACTCCAAATAAGTTACTCATAATCAAAAGTACTCATAACTTGTATAAATTAAATACAAATTAATATCATATCCTTATTCACATGTCAAAAGATATTATCAAAGCTTATTATAATGTTTCATACTCTTATTTTGTGGTGCAAGGCACCTAGGTGGCAACTAGATATGTCATCTCATCCAATTATGGAGACTCATGATAGTAGGTAATGGGGTGATCATACACCTCATTTTTAACATGTTATTTTGTTATGGTAATAAGGCAATCCTTGTTTGTAAGGTCAAGGAACTTGAGGTCACCTATAAACCCAAGTTGCCTTAGTCCTAAGGATTTTTGCTTTTTTGTTGTTTTTGTTAATAATTTGACTCAAGAAGTGTTTTGAGAGTAATTACACCTTTTATATGTCCTATTTGTTACCAAAACCCACTTGGTTAAGTTCTAGGAAGAGTTAGTACAAAAATTGCATTTTGCAATAAAAGTTGCTGACAATTTTTTGGCAATTTTAGCAATTTTTTGGAAAACGTTGAGACTAATCTTGTAACCAATAAAATCAACTAGTAATTAGTTGGAATAGATATCAAATTATGAAAATAACCTCTATGAATTTAGAGAAGGCATAAGGTGTACGTTCAACAAATTTTAAATACCAATACAAATTTTCAAAGAAATTGCCTGTTGTACAGACTTATACAGATTGGGAGGCCAAATCTAGTTGGATGCTTTGAAAAATTTATTTTTCTAGATTATGGTGTATTTTTTTTCAGGTTGGTTGATTAATTTTCAAGCAAGTTATAAAATTTTCTTTCTAAGTAGGTTTCAAAACCCTTAAATTGAGGGTTTCAAGCAAGGTGTGGCCCTAACCTGCATTTATATGGTTGGTTTTCAATGGTCTTCTGGGATTTACAAGGTTAGGGTAGTTAAATTAAGATTCCTAAGTTTCATAATTTTCTTAGATGATCTAAGGTGTTAATGAACATGCCTTAGTGTAAAAATATGGTGTTTTTAGTCCTTAAAATATTGATTTTGTGGATAGGGCTTGGAGTTGGTTATGAAACTTGGAAAATAGTCATTCCATGTTGGGAAAGGTGTAATAATACCCTCTATAATATAAAACCAAGCCTAATAACCCATTCTTGCACATTCTAAGTGTTTCAAGCTTGATTTGGCTAATTAGGCCTGTGAGGCTTACATAGATTCAGGAGTGCTGAAGAAGGTTGGGGAGTTGAAGCTTTGGGGTTTTGTGTAACTTAAAAAAGGGTATCCAAATACCTTTTTTTTTTTTCCAAGTTCTTTGGAGAAAAACAAAGTTGTTATCCCAAAAACACAAAAAGGGCTATAAGGGCACTTAGGCCTATTGAGAGAAATTTTGCAAAATACATGTTAGGAGAGTAAACCAATTGTGGGAACCTGATCATTAGGTTTTCCTTGAAGTGTCTAAGGTATTATTTTGAAGCAAGAAGTTAATTAGAATCCATTTCTCAAATTTTCTCATTTTTCCCTTATTGCTTCCCAAATCTTGAATAGGGAAAGTGATCAAGTAGCTTTGTGAAGTTCGGTAGAAGTTTGTTCAGTGTTGTAACCAAGTTGGAAAGAGTCTTTGAAGGCACTTAGGAAGGTGAGAAAGGTATTTTTCCTTAAAAGTGTTCTTGTTGGGAATCCACTAGCTTTTGGTGTGAGCACTCTGCATTATTTTGGATGCAAATTACATTAAAATGAAATAAATGAAATACTTAAAACATAAACAAGAAAAATAAGATATATATTATGATAACCAATAATTTCATACATGAAAAAACATATAATATATTATGATAACTAATAATGTCATACATGAACAAACATATAATAGATTATGATAGCCAATAATATCATAAGTTTATTAATGTCATGCATCAAATATATGCCATACATCAAATATAAAATGTCATATATACATGAAATGTATGTTAAATATTTCCTCCAACATAAAATCCAAGATATATTTCCACTAACCTATACATGTGTGTCTATCCCTATATCTTCTCCTTCCCACAAGGGGAAGGAAACAAATCCCTAGATGTTGTCGGTTGTTACATGGAAGGAGATGATGGGGATGATGGGGTCTTCCTCACATGCTCATTCGTCCTCTTGTTTAGGCTCCTCTCTAACTAGAGCTGATACAAACAAAGTATATATGAATGAATAATTATTATACATTGAAATCAAATATATTTACACACAAAATTAATTATTTTCTTACCGTCATCAAATAGTCACTTTATACATCCACCTCAAAGGCTAGCAGACAATCAAGAGTAACAATGCCCTACAATAATTCAATCAATATAATCACTCGATCATACTTATAAATACTATCTAATATTTCAATACTAACTATTATAAATAACAACTAAAACTATTAAAACTCTTTCATACCTTAGTCAATGGCTTTGAACTAGCCATCGCAGTAGAAACTCCATGATCGATGGACTAGCGAAGATGAGGAGTCTCGGACGTCAAAAACTGCAAATCATATAATGAAATTTACATGTAACATAAAACATGAAACAAATGTACTGCTATGAAGCTCATATCATGCCTAGGCTCAGAGTCCCTTGTGAGTGTCAATGGTCCAATAGAGAACTAATGCACATGGATAAAAAAAATTGTCAATCCTTCATATGATTACTTAATAAATATATTTATTAATTTAAATGATTAAATCGATACATACCTCTTGACTTATCAACGGGACATAAAATGGTGTCAAGAAATCTATATTAGGGCCATCAATACTCTTACCCTAAATTTTGAACAAGGTCAAGACATTCTAATTAATTGGTCATTCACTGTACATATGAAATGTGATCAAATTAGTTTATTGTAATTGTAATTTACCTATATGTCAACACCAAATGTGTCACTCAGGAACTCATCAGTGACTAGCCCATCATCCATAGTGTCTCCAACATGACTGCCAAACATGCATAGGGATCCATATGACATGCACATGTGACTTCGATGCGAAGAAGGATCCTCCTCAACTAATGGACTAGCACAATGAATGAGGTTTGTGTCAAAGCATTGATAGTCCCTAGAGTATTGGTCTCTACATGTTCCTTCACAACTAAAGGAAAAATGACATGCTCACCCTATGGCTTGATAATAGGTGCCCTAACTACATTAGGGTCACAATGTGCCCTTGGCCTCTCAAATGATGACCCCCCACCTCTATCGTGAGAATTTAACATATAAAAATAATTGAGAATCTCCCCAAGAAAAATTTACAATATAATTTATTTAAGAAATACATTGGAACCTTGTGATTATTGCAAGGAGGGGCATCAAATACCATCCACCATCTATCCCAAAATTTATTTTTAATATCATCATGTATGCACCAATGGATGGGGAACCTTTTAGTTGTATTTTTAATAGTGGCTTGTTCTCTAGGCTTTTTAAACAGTGCACGTATGCTACATTTTTCTATGTCCTTTTTTCTTACATCTTTATAAGATAATGTGTTTGCATAATATCTTCTTTTTTCTTCTCTCTTAACAAGCCAAATATCCAACTGACCACTAACAGAAGCTACATGGATCATAATGGACTCGAGGGAGGATGCCAATTGTGCTCTCATGGGATTAGTTTTTCCACAAGATTTCAACCTACCAATGATTTCTTTCAATTTATTTTTCCCTCTTTCTATTTCATTCATTGTACTTTCTTGGGTGTCAGTAGGAGGTCTTTCAATTGGTGGAACTTGAAGAATTTCTTGGTCTTCTTGTGGAGGGTTTTCATTTTGATTTTTTTGATCATGTTGGAGATTTGGTGGTTGATTATTCACATTTCCTGATAAGAAACCAATTGCATTTTAAATAAATAAAAAAAATTGAAGCAATACTAAAAAAAATATAAAATAATGCAAAATCATTCAAAATAATGCAAAAACATACAAAGTAATGAAAAAAGAAGGGTATAATACATACTTGATGATCCTAATCTTGATCTCTGGCAATGAGGAGGCATTTTGAGGAGGAGAGTGAGAAAATTCTTCAACTTCCACAAACCACATGTGTGATGTTGAGGGAAACGAAGGCACTAGCAGAAAGAAAAAAGTGAAAATGGAATGGGTTGTGGGTTTGTAGCCCATTGATAGAATTAAAAAGTGTGCACGCACTCTGTCTTGAGCTCCACAAGCCTAAGGCTTGTGGAGCCCAAGAAAAAGTGTATGTGGGCTATAGCTATTGAAAATATAAGAGTAACTAAGAGGGGAGGGGTGAATCAGTTACCACAAAAATAAAAGTTATATCCATTAGATGTTAGTACAAAATAAACTTTTTTAAACTAAATATTTTTTATGCTTGGCAAACAAAGAAATGTTGTAACTTGGTAAACACTATATTTTCTTGGTAATTACTTAGCATGTAGATCTTAGGATTTTTTCTACTATTACTTTAACTTAGTTGCAAGCACATAAAAGAAAATAGCATGAACAAATTTGACACCAAGATTTTAACATGGAAACCCAATTTGGAAAAAACCACCAATTACAACTAGTTATTGTTTACACTCTTATGAAGTGAGCTCTATTAGGAGCCAACCCTATTAAAGATTACAAAACACACTATTAGGTGTGACCCTATTAGAGGATTTAATCACCCTATTAGAAGTTGCCTTGTTAGAGGTCTTTATGCAATTAAATAGAACTCCCACCTTGTTAGAGAATTTACAAATAGCTATTAAGCCAACTCTATTAAGCGATTTATATCACTGCTACAATGGTTAGAGAGTAACAATGAGATGACTTGATTTCTTATGCAACTAAAATGCTGATTATAGATCTCTATTCTAGCTTGTATACTTGACCATTTCTGATCAAATATATCTTTACAGCTTCACAAAGATATTTTGCTTATCTTTTTTATTCACTTCCTCTTTCCATCATTAAATCTTCAATACATTCACAACTACTTCACACACTTTAACCCACAACTTGACCTTATACTTATATCATTCATATTATCAAGTCAGCTAAAATACAACTTAGAATAACTAATATTCATCTTCTCAATCGGCTAGAACCAACATATAAATCAATTAAACTCAATATGCCAAAACAAGAAAATCCTTCGTTAACCTACCCTACTCAGTAGACACTAACACAAAAATGGTTTTCCTATGTTAACCAAGTGAAATCGGTTAACATTGCATATTCACAAAGTTCCTTTGGTAACCGAGTGAGATTGGTTAACACTAGTTTCATCCAACATTTTCTTCATTAACTGATTGAGCTTGGTTAACACTCATCTTCTACAGACTTTCCTTTGGCACCTGAGTGAACTCGGTAGACACTGCCATTTGAACTAGGTAAACACAGGAACACTCGATAGACACAAAAAATTGTCTTCACTATCCAAGTGATCTCTACATGCAGTGACTGATAATGATATGAAATTTGTGTAACATCAAAGATAATACACAATTAATCAATTGTATCCAACAATCTCCCTCTTTGCCATTGATGGAAATACAACATGTCATAACACAATGATTTTTTTGGAATAGGAATAAAGTAAGAAACATATCTTTAGTTTCATTCTAATTCACATCCATGAGAACTTCCTCTGTCAATGTGAACTCTTTCTGCCTTCAGTTTCTCCCTCTGTTAGAAAACTTCTTTTTGCAACAACTTCTGCCAAATTCATTCTCCCTCTTAGACATCTCTATGATAGCACACTTCTCCCTCTTATAAAAAACTTCTCCTTCTTTATAATTTCTATGAGATATGATAGTGAACTTCTCCCTCTTTGACAACACATGCCAAAGACAACAACTCTGTTATTATCAATCTACGTTAAGTACTGATTCATTTGCAATATGCCCTTGTCAATATTGCATCAATTGTTTGATCTTCAACTTGCTCTGGTTGATGCATCACTAAACTTCATTTAGTGACCTTCAGATAGGGGAATGACCCCTAACTTACCTCTTACATATAGAAATGCATCCTTAGGTAATGGCTTAGTGAATATGTCTATAATCTGTTCTTTTGTGTTCACATATTCCAATCTAAATTCTTTATCTTGTACCAATTCTCTTAAGAAGTGATATTTTATAGCAATAGGCTTTTTTTTGGTATGCATCATTGGATTATTTGATATATTGATTGCACTGGTGTTATCACAGTATATGACTACTGGATCCTTGATCTCTATCTTCATTCCTTCCAATAGTTGTTTGAACCAAACAATGCTAGAACAATTAACTATTGTTGCCACATATTCTGCCTCTGCTATGGACTAAGAGATACAATTTTGTTTCTTTCTTGTCCAAGACACTAGTCTTTTACCAAGAAAGAATGCTCCACCACTAGTGCTTTTGCTATCATCAAGACTTCCTGCCCAATCAACATCAGTGAATACCTTCAAGTCCAAATTGCCTCCAAGTTTGTACCATAAGCCATAGTCTATAGTACTTTTTAGATATCTCATGATTCTCTTGATTTTCATCATGTGATTTTCTCTGGGGTTTTCTAAAATCTTTCCACCATACCAACTGTTAATGCAATATCAGTCCTTGTATGCTCTACATGCTGTGATTTTCCAATCATTGATATGTATGTGGTTTGATCTACTTCTTTGGAATCATTATTTTTGGAAAGCTTAAGTCCAATAGACATAGGGGTTCCAACTGGTCTTGAATCTTCCATTCCAAAAAAAATTAGTATCTCTTTGATATATTTAGATTGAGTAATGTAGATACCATCTTTCTTTTGTTGAATATGCAATCCAACAAATAATTTTATCTCTCCAAATATAGACATCTCAAATTCTTTACTCATTTCTTCTAAAAATTCTTTGCACAAGTCATCATTTCTTGTGAATAAAGTATCATCAACAAATATTTCTACCAACACAATCTTCTTATTTGGTCCTTCTTTGATATACAAACTATTGTTATCATTTGTTCTCTGAAAACTAGTCTATCTCAAGTAATTATGAAGTCTTTCATACCAAGCTCTGGGAGCTTGCTTGAGACCATATAATTTCTTGTGTAATTTGAAAACCATGTCCCTTTTTCTAGGATCTACAAAACCTTTTGGCTGTTCAATGTAGACTTCCTCATCAAGAATTACATTCAAGAATGCAAATTTAATATCCATTTGATATACTTTAAATCTTCTATGTGCTACATATGCTAGTAGAGTTCTAACACCTTCTAATCTTACATCAGGAGAAAAAAATTCACCATAATAAATACCTTCTTCTTGGGAATAGCCTTTACATACCAATCTTGCTTTGTTTTTGAAAACTTTTCCATATTTCTGAACACCCACTTTGTGCTAATTACATTTTTATCCTTGGGTCTAGGAAGAAGAGCCCAAGTTTTTTTCTTCTCTCTCTATTCTATTTCTTCATTCATTGTTTTAATCCAACTTTCATTATCCAATGCATCTTTGATATTTCTAGGTTCAAATTCAGCAAGTAAACATGTACTTTTCAATTTTTTTTTTGTCATTGTTCCATCAAATTTGTCTCCAATGATCTGATCAGGTGCATGATGCCTTCTAACATATCTTGTTAACACAGGTTCTTTGGATTTGGAATGAGTTTCACTAATTTCATCATGAACTTCAATATCAAACTTGGGTCCCACTGTCTGTGACTCGGGTCCTTTAGACTCAGTTTGAACTAGCTTAGTGGCCTCTAACTACAACTCAGGTCCTTCAGACTATGACTCAGGTTGCACTATTTACAACTCAGTAACTGTTGGAGATTTTGGAGACTCTGGATGTGAAGCCTCTTTTCTTTTAGATAGGTTTGGTAGGGTATCAGGTTCATAGTAAAAAAATCTTTTATAATCTTTAGGCTCTTTGTTGCTTTCTTCTTCACTCTTTTCTACAAACTCATCAATTCTCACATGTACACTTTTAATGATTTTATAAGTAGACAAATTCAAACATTTGTATGCTTTACTTCTATAGGAGTATCCTAGAAATATGCTTTCATCACCTTTGACATCAAATTTTCCTTTTCTAGACTCTTTTAAGATTTAACATTTGCTACCAAATACTTTCAAGTAACTGACATTAGATTTGTAGTCATACCATTAGTTCATAAGGAGTTTGATTTGAGTCTTTCTTCAACTATACTTTGTTCTAGGTGTGAACTATAGTGCTGATAGCTTCCTTCTAGTATTTGATTGCAACATTCTTTTCTATCATCAATGTTCTTGCATAATCCATGATGGATTTGTTCCTTCTTTCAGCTATACCATTCTACTAAGGTGTACCAGGGGCTGATACGTGTCTTTTGATCCCTCTTTCAATGTAGAAATCATTGATTCATTGGAGATGAATTCACCACCTCTGTCTGATCTTTAAGATTTCAATTTCTTTCCAATTTCTTTTTCTACTCTTTATAGATACCACTTAAACTTTTGAAAAGCTTCTAATTTTTCTTTTAGATACATTACATTCATCATTCTAGAATGATCATCAACAAAAAGAATGAAAAACTTATCTCCACTATAACTCTCTATTCCAATAGGTCCACACAAATCTGTGTGTACAAGTTCTAAGACTTCTTCTGAATGATAGTTCTTGCTTTTGAAACTAGTCTTTCCCATCTTACCAATTTGGCAATTTTTGCATAGACTCATATCAGGTTTCTTCAAACTAGGAACACCTCTTACTCTTCTATGTTTTCTTATCTTAACTAGATTATCAAAGTTTACATGACATAATCTTTTGTGCCATAACTAGCTTTCTTTTATTTGAGCAATAAAACATGAACTTTTACTGAGATCGAGATAAAATAGATTACCTTTTGTTTGCTTTCCAGATGCAACTAGATTTCTTTTTCCATCTAGTAGTTTGGCCTTTCCATCCATGAATTCTACCTTGAATCTAATTTTATTCAATTGTGCCACACTTAGTAGATAATGCTTTAATCCTTCAACCCAATAAGCATTGTCACATACAAGTTCTTTAGTCAAAGAAATACATCATTTACAAGGTTCATTGTTTCCAAATCTCACACTACCACCATCATAATATTCCATGTGCTCAAATTTTGTTTTATCTCCAGTCATATGATGTGAATAGCCACAATCAATAATCCATGTATCATTTTTGCTAACATGAGAGATAAGTGTCATTTTATCTCCTTCATCATCAAACTCATCTTTTACAACAATATATATGATTTCATCTTTTACAACAATATATACGATTTCATCTTCACTGCTATCAAAATCTTTAGCCATAAAACAAGATTTCTTACCTTTGTCCTTGTAGTTCATTTAGTTTTTGAAATCCTTCTTGCCTTTGTTCTTATTGCTTTTCTTTTCATCTTTGTTTTCTCTATTTGGACACCTTACAGCAATGTGACCAACTTCTTCAAGAGAAAAATAGATTAGAGGAACCCTACCTTTGTACTTTCCTCTGCCTTTTGAATACTTTCTTGCAATTAGGGCTTCAAAAACTTCAAGATCACTATTTGAACTTTCTTTTGTTTCTTCTTCTTCACTTCCTAATTTACTAGCCTTTGATTTCTTACTCTTTTTCTTGAGTGGGAGTTTAGCTTCAAATGCAAACTCAATACCTTTTGAACTAAGATCATAGTTATCAAAGTTATCTAACTCAAAAGCTATCAATCTTCCAACTGGAGCATCCAAAGATATTTTATTATTTAGATCACATCTTATCTCTTGAATAGTAGACACTCTAATTGTATAAATAGGAAGAAGAGTTCTAAGTACCTTACTTACAGTTGTTTTTTCTTCAATGTCTCCTCCAGATGCTTTGATTGTGCTCACACTTGCTTTGATTCTTTCCACATATTTTGCAATGTTCTCATCTTCTCTCATTTTCATCTAATCAAAAGGACCTCTAAGACTTTCAACCTTGGCTCTTCTTACATTGTCATCTCCTCCATAAATTTCTTTTAGTTTGGTCCACATTTCATGTGTTTTTTTGCAGTCTTTTACTTCATCAAATTTAGCATAACTAAGAGTAGATGCAATATCAATCATCATGATGTTATGATTTATTTTTTCAGCAATATCTTCAATTGATAATGTTCCAATGGGAGTCTTGTATTCATCATCAAGATATTTACAACTTGAATCACTGATAGTTTCTATATGTAGACTCATAAGTCCTTTCCATGCTACAAAATTGTCTCTGTTCAGCTTGGGAATCTCTCTTTTGTAAGATATCCTGATCTTTAGCTTAGGTCTTTGAAACCTTCTCTACAAGCACCAAGAGCTCTGATACCAATTGTTGGAAATATAAGCGGAGTAGCTAAGAGGGGAGGGGTGAATAAATTACCACAAAAATAAAACCTAGATCCTTTAGATGTCAGTACAAAATAAACTCTGTCAAACTAAATACTGTTGATGCTCGGCAAACAAAGCAATTTTTTAACTCAGTAAACACTATATTTTCTTGGTAATTACTTAGCATGTAGATCTTAGGATGTTATCTACCATTACTTTAGCTTATTTTCAAGCACATAAAAGAAAATAGCATGAACATATTTGACACCAAGATTTTAATGTGGAAACCCAATTTGGGAAAAACCACCAATTGCAACTAGTTATTATTTTCACTCTTCTGAAGTGAGCCCTGTTAGGAGTGGCCTTATTAGAGGTCTTGAGAAAATTAAATCTAAAACTACCACCTTGTTAGAGGATTTACAAATAGTTGTTAAGCCAACTTTGTTAAGAGATTAAGATCACTGCTACAATGGTTAGAGAGTAATAATGAGATGACCTAATTTCTGATGCAACTGAATTGCTAATTACAAATCTCTATTCTGGCTTGTATACTTGATCCTTTCTAATTAAATATATCTTTATAGCTCCACAAGGATATTATGCTTATCCTTCTAATTTGCTTCCTCTTTCCATCATTAAATCTTCAATACATTGACAACTACGTCACACACTTTAACCCACAACTTGACCTTATACTTATATCATTCATACTGTCAAGTCAACTAAAATACAACTTAGAATAACTAATATTCATCTTCTCAGTCAGCTAGAACCAATAGATAAATCGATTAAAATCAATATTCCAAAACAAAAAAAATCCTTCGTTAGCCAACCCTACTCAGTAGACACTAACATAGAAACAATTTTCCTATGTTAACCAAGTGAACTCGATTAAGACTCATCTTTTGTAGACTTTCCTTTGGCACTTGAGTGAACTCAGTAGACACTACCATCTAAACTAGGAAAACACAAGAACACTCGATAGATACAAAAAATTGTCTTCACTGCTTGAGTGAGCTTTGCATGCACTAACTGATAATGATATAACATTTGTGTAACATCAAAGACAATACACAATTAATCAATTGTATCCAAAAATAGTGTGTGAACACTTTTAGAAATTTTGAAATTTTAGTTATGTCATCTTTTTGGCACCACAACTTGGTGCATTCACTTGAGTGGTCAACCATTTTCCATAACTAAATTGTTATAAAAATTCTCACATCTATGGAACATTTGGAATTGTGCAATCTAGATTGATCATTTCCTCTACGCCATTTCTTCATGGTAATTTTGGTGAAAGATAATTTTGAAGACCTAAAATTATCTAAGAGTCATGTTCTTTGATTTTTGAGAATTTGTGGATCGATGCAATTGTATATTTTTGGATAGTTTATCCTTTTTTATCAGGCACAAGCCTATGGGAAGACATCTCATTTTGTAGTAAAATTGAAAGCAATCTAATGTAGAGTTATCTATCTCTTCACATGCTTTAGCTTTCATAAACATGTCAAGGAAAATATCTAGTAGATGAGAAGACTCTAATAACTTCACTGCATGTTAACATAAGGGACATGTTATAAATGGAAATAAATTTCTCCCTAAGATGTGTTGGAATTATAGGTAGGGAGAGTAAACTTCTAGGATGGGGGGGTGAATCAACATTCAAAACATGGGCCCATAAAACTTTCACCACACATCCATCTCATACATTCAATTGAGAAACTGAAATAACATATAAAGCATATACAACTAAAGCATGTAAATCAAATCAGAAAACACACATTTGACACTAGATATGATTACCCAAAAACCCTCCAAGTGAGAATGTAAAACTGGGGTGGGGATAACACCCACAAATCTTCACTACTATAATTCTAAAGTGTATCCAATTAAGGTTACAATGGTCTGATCATAAATTATGATCTGCCCTATGAATGACATGCCCTATTAAAGGCTTACAAAGACTATTAAGTCCCACCTTGTTAGAGGATTTGAACACCCTATTAGAAGTGTGCTTGGTTAAAGGAATTATGATCATTCACTTGGAATGTCACCCTATTAAAGGATTTACTTCAGCTTGTTAGGACTACTCTGTTAAGAGATTTTACCAAAATCACTTGTTAGGATGTTAAGGCATAGATCCTGTGGTTGGCACTTGCTTGTCTGATAACAGATCACCTCTAAACAATGTCTCTTTGATCCTTCACAATCATATGTCTCTCTGTTGTCTCCTTCTCTCTATCCTCTGTTCTTCTCTAACTGATTCTGCAATTCAACTCTTCTCAAATCACTTCTAAGTCTCCATGAATGCTCTCTTTGTGCATGCAAACTTCTCTTACAATCCTTGTGTACTCATTAGAAGTTTAGGGTTTTTGTCTTCCTTAAGAAGATCATGAGACTTAGGGTTAGGTATGAATCTACAACTAAGATTCATCCATATTGCCTCTTTAGACCTTCCATTTTCCTAATTGGTTTCATGTGATTGCATAGGGATTAAGCAAATAGATTTTTTCTTATCTCTAAAGAAATTAAATCTATCCTTAGGTCAGCTCAAAAATGGTTTACATATGATTTTGTGCAATTAAAAACATATATGTCAATTTTGTATTACTCAGCACTTGATAATACTAATGCTCGGCATATACTGATATATTTTTTTGTTTGGCACTTGAACTGCTTAGCATCCTCTATGTTACTTGGCACCTGAATCACTTGGCATGGTCCATCTTCTCGATATCTGAGTGACTCGGCACATGAGTGGCTCGACACTCATTACAACTCAGAATCTATACATATTATACTCAGCATTAATTACTAGCTCAGCATGAACTTAGTAAATGTCTTAAGTGTGTTGACACTCGATAGTCAAAAAAAATCTAAGATCAACAATCTCCCCCTTTGACATGAGTGTCAAAAACACTTATCTATACATAATCAATCTATTCTTCTCGAGTACATCATAACTATGACTCGGCTTATATACAAAACTTCAAATTTTCAAAATTGTGCAATAACCCATATACCTCAAAAATGTATAACTATCTATTTTGTATCCAATAATCTATACTCCATCTAAGTAGATTTGGCTCTATCTAATACTCTTTCATCTGATACTCTTTATGTAGTTTATATGCTCTATTTGATATGCTCCACCATTGTATTTACTCCCCCTCAAAATATTCTCCCCCTTTTTGACACTAATGTCAAATGGGTTGTACACTATATATAGATAGTGTGTTTGTCCAAAAATGATTGATGGACTACTAGTATGATCTTTAGAGTTACATATTAGTTTTCACATGCAACATCTAGTGACTTAACTTGAATAGCAAGCTCCGCAACAAGGTGAACTAGACTATCCATTCTAGAAATATTGGGATCTTTCTTTAACAAGGTTTCTCCAAATCCTAGTTCCTTGTGTAGTATCTCCATATGAGGAGTGAGGGATGCCTAAATGCATGTCAATTTGGCTCTATTATTAGCCTCTTCTACTGTTGATACAACTAATTGACTTTGTGAATGAAGCAATGACTGAAAATGTTTCTCACTCTATGTTGTGTACTTAGGTAACTATTTACTTGATATGCTCAAATTTCTTTCCAATCTTTCAATATGTTGTCTGGTCTCTTGGGTAAAGAGTGTAGGATCAGACAAGTCACTACCTTTTGGTACTCATCTACACTCACCAAGACTAGATTATCACATAATTTGGCTTGGAGTGTAGACCAATCCAATATCTACTTCAAGTCATCTGTAGTCAATGGATTGATGTTCTAAGCTAAAGCATTAGGAACATCCTTAACAATAATAGTTTTAGTTGACTTGACTTGGTTATGTTGGGGACTGACACTCAGCACTTGTGTGTCCTGCACACCTTGTTCATCTTGTTGTTGCTTAGTTGTTGCCTTTTCATCATCCTACTTTTCTGGTTCCTCCCCAATAGTGTTATCTATTCTTTCATCTTCTTCCATAGCATCATCTACTTTATCATCATCCTTATCATCTTTTTGCTCTTGATCTTTTTCATCCTATTTTCCTTCAAAGGGATCAACCTCTCCTTGCTTGACAGTGATTAACCCATAGATTAGTTTCTAGATTTGGGTTTATTTCTGAACCACTTCTTCAATTTTATTTTGGAGTATACTAAAGGCTCTATATTTAGAAGCAAACCTTGCACCATATCTTTTGACTACCTTAGTAATTTGACCTTTAGTCAATTCTAGCATAACCTGTGCCAATGTAGATTCTCTAGTCTGTTTCTCTAGATTCAAACATTAATGCCACTTTTTCTCAACAATATCATACAAACTTTTTGGTAATGAGTGAGAAAACTCTATTGAAGTATTCTTAAATTTTGACATCATGGCATACAATGCCTCTCCCACTAGATTCTTTTTATCTCTACTTAATTTATCAAAATAAAAATTCTTCAAACCAGACAAATTTGCATTACTCCTTACATTTTCACATATGTTCTCAAGATCAGATTTTGGTTTGTGACTTACCACTTGAAACTCACTGATATCATCTAATTCAGTTCTTTCTTCATCTAACTCAAGTTGGGCAACATACTTTCTTCTTTATTTCTTCTACACATGACCCTTTTGTTCTTTCTGCTTGGTCTTCTCCTTGGCCTTTTGAGTAGAAGCTCTTGTGCTAGCTCTAGTGACTAGTGTTGTAGGCTTAGCTGGGGTTGACTTGGCAACCTTCTTTGGTTTGGCTACAGGCTAAGTTTTAGCTTTTCTCTTCTTGGGCTCAGCTTGTATTGGTGCTTCCTTGGCTTCTTCTCCCTTAGCACCTTCTTCTTGTTCTTTTTCCTCACCCAATCCTTGTGTTAATGCAAGAGGACCTTGATTTGGATCTTGTTCTTCCTCTTCATCTTCATCTTCCTCTTCTTCTTCCTTAGCATCAACACCCTCACCAAATCTTTTCTTGAGTTTCTGCACTAGTTTATCCTTTTTCTTCAAAGTGGAGGTTGTCTTCAATTCCATTTCAATCTTTGACAACATGACTTCATAATTTCCAAAAAAAATTGTAGTCTTTTCAACTTCTTCTACTAGTAGGGAAATGATGGCTACAGAGGCTTCATCAACATTAATTTCATAGCCTAAGGGTCTAAGCCATCTTACCCTAGGTATAGCAGCCTACACAAATGTGTAATTAATGTCCACTAGAAAACATGTGTCATTGTAGTGTTGTTCTACCAATGAAATTGGTATTCTCATCCTTTCCTTCATAGATTTCTTGAAATCTTCAAAATAACTAGTTATTGGTGTTTCAAAATTGTCTCCCATTTGTTCAATGAACTCATTTATCTACACAACTATTGACCTATTGGTCTTCTAGCCTATATTACCAAATGATGGAAAAGTGTTCTACACATAGAAAAATATACAAACAAGAATTGATCCAAACTTTCACTGTGAACTCTTAGATCTTCTTATAGCTCCTAGGTTTTCCATCAACTGCTGCAATTGAAGCTCAGCTAGATCATAGGTATGATACTTCTTCACAATTTTGTATCCTACATCAACTACAATGCATGGTACACTATTCAATCTACTTGATTGATAAAATTTGTGAGATATCACCCTTACTACATAGTTAAGAAGTGGATCTATGATGGTATCAATAGTCATTCCACACTTGTTCGACTTAGCACCTGTGTTCCTCTCAATTACCTCCATTGAATCACTTTGCAATGTCTTTGGCCTATCTAGGGTTGGATATCCAATCACCCTATTGATTATCCTCTTGGTTATTTTGATTGGCCCTCCTTCTAGCCATAAGGAACCATTGTGTATTCTACTCAACACTATTCTTATCCATTCTATCTTGAAAATAGTGGGGAATTCTAGGGCACAAGTCAAGCCCTTGGTTTCAGCAATTTTGAATTCTTCTTTCAAAACACCATTTTCACACAGTTTTTGATATGCTTCTCTTATCTCTAAATCACCTATTCCTCCTATCTTATAGTTATAACACTTTTTGACATCCTGAACCATAATTACATTTGGGGGAATCATGGATAACAAACCTGATGGATCTTTCTTATAGGAAATGACTGGTATTGGTTTAAAATTTGGTTGCTTAACCTCATTACTGACCAATTAAAAATTCTTAACTTTCTTTGACTCTACTTTCCTTGAACTTGGTGCCATTGATACAAACTAGGGTTTTAACAAATAAACTCTGTGTAGCTTGGCTTGTGAATAAATACCTCTATGATTCGAAGAACAGAGTGAAATCATCATTGGAATCACTGAAGTCACTTTGAAAAATATTCTTGATCACCTTCTGCACCTTTAGCTCTTGTAAAAATTTGAAATGATGAGAAATGAATGAAAAATTGATCATATACCCTTCAAAACTTAATATTTAATGCTCAATGCATGTACAGTTCTAAAACTCAGCATCCATATGATTTCAGCATCACTCAACATCTATAGGTATTACCATCACTCAGTAGCTACCATAGACTTGGCATCAACTAGATATCCTAGTAGCTTGGCATCAACTAACTTTTCACTCGACATCCACTAAAAACTTTTTCATGCTCGAAAAAAAATGAAAACTTAAAAGATTTAACTTGAATTTTCAACAACATCTTGCATCTTTAATCATGCTAATTTAGACCTTTCTGTACTAACTTCTTTTGGAACTGATGTATGATACAGCACTTTGAATATCAGTCCCACATACCTCTTAATTTCTTAGTTTGATGAGGTGTGATCACTTGACCAATTGGGTGAAGTGATCCCATCTCCATTTGATGTACTGTAATCATCTTTCTTCTTCCATGTCTTGTTCATCTCATCTTTGATGTGTTCAACATATGCCTTTCCTTTGCCTTTATCAAATTCAGAACTTGGTGCCTTTGACCTAGTTGGACAATACTTGCTGATATGACCAATCTTCAAACAACTAAAGCATATGGTTTGACTCAACCACCTTTTGTAGTTACCACTAAAGTGTGTTCTAATACAATTCTCTAGAATATGTCCATATTCTTGACAATAATGATAGTATATCTTGTATTATAATCCCAAATATAAGAGTTGGCATTGTTTCTTACCTTTTCTTGCTTGTTTGATGACCATGTTGACTTGGATCTGCATTCAAAAGATCTATGTACATACTTCTAAAAATTATAGCAATATCCTTCAAATCTTGGTGCTTGCATGGTTCTAGTTTTGCATTCATGTGCCTGGCGACCTTGCTTATTACACTTGTGGCAATGAATCATGCTCTTAGGTCTAGCATTCTAATTAGTAGTCTTGCTCCTACACACATTAGTATTATGTCCGTTCTTACCACAATTATGACAAGTGGGTTTGGAGTTCTTACTTTTGTTGTTTCTTTCTTTAGCACTCTTTGATTACTCTCATTCTCCAGTGCTTCTATATCCCAATCTAGATGTATCATCATTAGATCTAGGGTATTTCAGTAATTGCTCAAAGTATTTGATAGCTTCATTTGGTTTATTGAAACTTTCAACAAACTCCTTCTCTTTCCTTAGGTCATTCTATAGTTGTTCATTCTGCAACTTCAATGTAGTAATCTCAATGTCCTTGGCATTCAGTTCATAGTTGGAATTCATCATTTGACTTAAATTATCCAATTGCATGTTGGAAATATTGGTTAATTCTGATGATGTCTCTTCCAATCTGTGAGACAAAACTCTTTTGTCTTCTTCAATCATGACTTTATCTTCCATGGCTTTCTTCTTTTGTCCAGTTAGCTTGCATAGCATAATGGCATGTGATTCTTGCTCTAACTTGAGATTCATGATCTCCTCAACTTGGGTCTTGTTCTTTGCCATCAAATCTATAACTGCTACTTCATACTCACTTGATTTTCCATCTACAAATAACTTAGTAGTGTTGATCTCTTTGTATTGTATGTCATTCTAAACAAAAACAATTTCCTTCCTTTTCTTTGAGGAACTCTTCAAATCTTCTCTTGCTTCATTTAGCTAGTGAAGGACAAGATGTATTTCAATCTCCTGGTTCTCAATAGTTTTCCCTAACTTGTAGACTTCCATTTCAAGATCTTTTCTCAAAGCTGCAAAGCTTCTCTTTTAGAGAACAGAGCTCTAAAACCAATTTTTGGAATTACAAGTAGGGAGAGTAAAGTTCTAAGAGAGGGGGGGGGGGGAGAGTAAACTATGATCTGCCATGTTAAAGGCTTACAAAGACTCTTAAGTCCCACCTTGTTAGAGGATTTGAACACCCTATTAGAAGTGTGCCTAGTTAAAGGACTTCTAATCATTCACTTGGAATGTCACCCTATTAAAGGATTTACTTCAACCTATTAGGACTACTTTGTTAAGAGATTTTACCAAAATCACTTGTTAGGGTGTAAAGGCATAGATCTTGCAGTTGGAACTCACTTGCCTAATAATAGATCACCTCTAAAGAATGTCTCTTTGATCCTTCACAATCATATGTCTCTCTACTATCTCCTTCTCTCTATCCTCTATTCTTCTCTAACTGATTATGTAATTCAACTCTTCTCAAATCACTTCTAAGTCTCCATGAATGCTCTCTATGCACATGCAAACTTCTCTTACAATGCTTGTGCACTGATTAGAAGTTTAGGGTTTTTGTCTTCCTTAAGAAGATCATGGTACTTAGGGTTAGTTATGAATCTAAGGTTGAGATTCATCCATATTGCCTCTTTAGACCTTCCCTTTTCCTAATTTGTTGTATGTGATTGCATAGGGATTAAGCAAATAGATTTGTCCTTATCTCTAAAGAATTGAAATCTATCCTTAGGTCAATTCAAAAATGGTATACATATGAGTTTGTGCAATTACAAACATATATGTCAATTATGTATGACTCAGCACTTGATAATATTGATGCTTAGCACATACTAATATTCTATTTATGTTCAACACATGAACTACTTGGCATCCTCTGTGTTACTCGGCACCTGTATCACTTGGCATGGTCTATCTGCTTGGCACCTGAGTGACCCGTCACATGAGTGGCTCAGCACTCATTACAACTCGACATCTATACATATTATACTTGGCATGTATTACTAGCTCGGCATAAACTTAGTAAATTTCTTAAGTGTGTTGACACTCGATAGTCAAAACCAATCTGAGATCAACAAGATGGAGGTCATGCATGTGAACATTACGTCAATGAAATATTGGAATTAACAAGCTTTGATAATAAATGAAAATGAAATGGATGTTAATTTTAGTCATTTTGGGTAATGGTTTATACCACAGATTTATGCTACTAGTGTAGAATTCATCTTGGCATAATTAGAGTGATATGTTGAGATTTGTAGTACTAAAGTTAAATAATTCAAATAGATTTAAACATGGTAAAAAAGGAAAATTTTGCAAGAAAACACAGTGTAGAGAAGGAAATGCTTGCACACAACTATAACTCAATGCAATCATAGTAGGAAAAAGGTGTACAAACTACATACCTTTATATAATTACAGTCTGGAAAGTGTGTCTTCCTCTGTTGGGATCCAAAATATCCCTATAGAAAATGGTTGTTATCATCTACATGTATATTTAAATGAATGAATGAAGCCTTCAAAGACATTAATGCTTCTGAAGGTTTAAAGCATGCAGAAGGAAAGAAAAAAGAAAAAGGAGGTTTAAACTAAAACAAAGTTTATGAAGAAACCTCTGGTCTACATATGAAAAACAAGAAATCTGTATCTCTAAAAATAAGAATTATAAAATCTCAAAGAAGCATCTATTTTGAATTTAAAGTTTAAAGATTTACACAAAGTAATTCAATGTTCAAATATGATATTTATGGCTTACTAATAAATAATCACATGAATAAATTCAGGAAGTCAACCTACATATTGACTTCAGTAAAATAAGAGAGATTGCAATGTACATATAAGAATTTTGTCATATATCAAGAATTGCCATAGAAGGATGTTGACAAACTTGTTATATGTAAATTGTGAAATCTCTTGTTGTAATAAAGTCAACATGTAGGTCAACTTCCTCAATGTATTTGCATAAGCATAGTTATAGATCACACTTGTTGAATTATAGTGGCACATTTGAGTACAAGAATGAAAAACCCTTATGTATGTGTCTAGCATGTTAAACAAAATTTGACTATATTTGTAGTTTCTTCCACTTGAAGACCAAATAGTGTATATTCTAGTTATATTTGTAGTTTTTGTTACACCTGAAACCTTTATATTTTTCTAAATGATTTCTATATTTGGTATGTTTTGATTGTATATATTGATGTATTTGTGTTTTGATCCAATCCATCCATCCCTATCATCTAGAATCATAGCATAGGTCAAAGATCATTAGTTAATGGTTGATCATTGGCCAGAGAATTTTTGGGAAGAGAAGTTGTCACAAGATATGCTGCTATTAAAAACATTCTCTCCATCTCATCAATGGAAAATGGAGATCACATAAAAGAATCATCAAACAAACAACTACAAGTATAAAAGAGCATATAGTGAGGAGGATGTTTTAAAGGAAACCAATGTACAAGTTTGTAGAATTACTTGAAGGATATTGATCACAATGAGTTGGATATTTTAACTATCAAAATCATTTTTGAAGGAGACTCAAATGAATATAAATAACCAAATACTTTAGAATCATTTTGTACATATGTCCATTCTCATAGTCTTCCAAAGCTAAATTTAAAATAATTCACAAATCACCCATGTCAACATTTAGGCCATAGTCAACAAGTAAACATGGTATTGGAAATGAAAGATATTGTATAACAATGTCCAAATAAAATAAATAAGTGTACTCCAGGAAAAGTGCACCTAATCTAGCCTTGACCACAATAGATATTAAATGGATGATTCCCCAATTGTATGGTAAAAACTGTGTCCAAGATTATATGCCTTAATAAATGAACCAATTCCCAAGTTCTAAACAAGGAATCATTTCTTTTATCATTTATAACATGAAGTTGCTATAATTTCTATATTAAAATAGAAAACATGGCATGGGTGATGTATTCCTTAGGAGCGAATATAGACAGTGAAGTTGAAGTGGTGGAGAAGTCATCGTATCTAAGGGAAGAAACAAAGGAAACTATAGGAATGGGATGTGTTTGTTCATAGAGAGAGAGAGAGAGAGAGAGAGAGAGAGAGAGAGAGAGAGAGAGAGAGAGAGAGAGCTTAGTCACAAATAATATGGTTTCTTTCACTTCTACCACTATTGGTGTTCTAAATCTAGGGCCTAGAGAAAAGAGGGGGAAGTGAATGTGACAATAAATAAAAATAAAATGTATGTTGACTTTTCTCATTTTGGATTATGGTTTATACCATAGATTTTGTTGACATATCAGTCAAGTTTGTTAGTAGTGACACACACTTATTCAGATTTTGTATGTCTACCGAGCTCATTATGTAGTTTGCAGTGTTTACCATGTAATTTAGTAGCCACCGAGCTCTACAATAGCTACCAAGATTTTTGGATTAATTCTAATAGTTAATGAGCATTTCAATGGTTACAAACTGTATTCAAATAGTGTGAAGCCCAGCAATTCAAACTGAGCAGATTCAGTCTAGCAGTTCAACCCGAGCATTTCAGTGGTTTTCAAGTAATGTAGTTTCTACCGAGTTCCCAGTTCATGAAGTGTGAAGTTAGTGTTAACCAAGTATTACAGTATCTACTAAGTTCGTAGTTCATGTGATGCAAAGGCAATGTTTACCGAGTTACTCTATGGTAACCAAGTGTTTTAGTGTTTGCTGAGTTGCACAATATCTATTGAGTCACCAGTGCAAACTGAGTTCAAGACTACTTGAAGGTGATCAGTATGGACCGAGCTTCTACATCTATCGAGTGCATGATGATGTTAGTAATGATAGTGGATGTCGAGTATCAGAACCTCACCAAGTCATTCTTCAAAACCTGAGCTTCTTCATGTGGGTTGACTTTATAATATTTGTGTTAACTTGTATTGTTAGCCAACTTTATAATTTTTTTAATTGGATTGGTATATATACGTAATGTATTGTATCACATCCAAATGAGAAGAATGATAATGAGCATGTGAGAATGTAAATATGAGAAGTAAGATGCATGAAATCTAATATAATAATTAGAAGAGCAGAAAAGAGAATTACAAAGGCTATAGTAGTTCAAGGAGCAACAAAGACATATCTATTACAGAAGGTGATCAGTACATCAAGGAATATCTATCAACAAACTTAGTTGTAAATTAGAGATCTACTGCTTCATCCTCACAGGTGATCCAATTCAAATCCTTTAACAAGGTATATCTAATAGTCTCTTATAAATCTCTTTACTGAGTGCATACTTTATTGTATGTTTGTAAAACCTTTCACGAGGTGGACCTAGCAATCCTATTTGATCCTAATAGGGCAGATCATCAGAAGTGATCAATTGTAAGCCTTAACCCACCAACTTTATGCTACAGTACTAAAGCTTGTGAGTATCATCCCCACCCCAGTTTTACTTTCTATTTGGAAGGTTTCTAGGTCACCAAATCTGTGTGTTCAAGTATTGTGGATGCTTTAATGTTTTTAGTTTCTCATGCATGCAACTAAATTAGATGTGATGAATTAAATGCTAAATGGTTTATTGGATTAAGAATTGAAATTGGTAGAAGATTTTTGTAGTTACTGATTCACCCCTCCCCTCTCAGTAACCTAGCTTAGTCTTGAATATTTCCAACAATTGGTATTAGAGCTTTGTGGTTCTCAGGAGAAAGCTTAACAGCTTGAGCAAAGATCAAAGAAATGGAGTTATTCAAACTTGACAAAGTCATTGACAATGAAAAGCTAGATCTAGAAATGGGCATTACCCAACTCAAGAAAGATAAGGAGCGGTTTTCCCATTATTTGAAAAGAAGAAAAGATCTTGCAAATGAAATGAATGATCATCTCTATGTTGAAGAAAGAATTGAATACTTTTTCCCTTCAAGTAGCTCAAATGAAGCAGATAATGCAATCAAAGAACTCCTAGAGAAGAATGGTTTCCTGCAAGAAGAAGTAAGAAAGCTAAAATGTAGTGCCTCTCCCATTTGACTTTTGTAAGTCGTCCTGATGGATGCAACCTTGCTGATCTTTTGTTGTGATGGATCATGATTTTGACCCTGAGTGGTCTACACCATCGAGGTGTTTGGATTTATATTTTTGTATCAGTTGCCTTATTTATGCTTTTGACTGATCTTTGAGATTATGATGTGATTTTTGGTTCACTGAGGTTTGTGCCAGTGGTTACCAGGATCGATGTGGTATCATGAGGTTGTTCTATGATTACCCTGAGATGTGTGCAGAGATTGCACTGTGTACTATTACCATGCTACACTGGACTGGGTTCCTGTAGCAATGGTTAGTCATGTTTATGACTGTGTTTGCTTATGTGTTTTAAATGCCTTTTTAATGCAAAGTAATCAATCATTATTAAATGCTTAAGTAATTAGAATGGATTGTTCTTGTTGGATTATTTGGTTATGTGCTGCGGACATTTACCTTGTTTTATTTTGATTTGAGAGATATCTGTTCTCATGTTATGTTTACATTTGAGATGACCTGAGGGTCAAATGTTACTCTTTGATTTCAGTATCATAGATATTAGACTACTATGTTGTTCAGTTAATCATATTGCATGATGATGCCATTTTGAGATGACAGTGTGTTTTATGATGATATCTGGTTATCCAGTTATCTGGTATTTGGACATACCTCTAATTTCACTATATGATGGATTTAATGATATGGTTATTTACTTCATTCCTGCGTTGCTATGCCTTTTGCGAACGTGAGTGATGTAAATAGATTATTTTAATATAATTAAATAAATGGTTAAATTAGGCGATTTAATGCATTTATTGCTTTGGCTATGTTATTATATGCAATTGCACTTGATCGTGTTGTTTAGTGTGCAGGATTTATATCCCTGGTAGTGGCACATGGAGTTAGTGATTCAGCCGTTCATATTTTACCAATGTCATCCTTGTATGGTCGACGTATCCTTAATTAAATGTTTAATTTAAACCTTTCGGTGATTATTAAATCCGAACTCATTTGCATTATGTGATTAGACCAATAAGTGTGTCTGTGCATTTAGAGTTTCGCTTTGTCACGAAAGTTGTTCAGGAGATTTATGTGTTTTTGAGTTTTCGGGCTTTTTAATTGATTTATTTTATATTTCTGGCAGCTTTGCCATAGATGAATTCCTATTTATAGGAATAGCCTGTTTTCGTTTGGGTCGATTCGGGATTTAACTAGGTTGGCTGGTTATTTGCCCTAATCAATTATTCGCTCGAAAAGTGAATAAATATCCAAAAAGGAATTTAATTCCTCACTTCTCACTTTCAAATTGGAAAGTTGGAGAGTAAAACCCAAAATCCTCTTCATGAGGATTTACTGTTTTGTTCGTTGTGGGAGCTACGGGCGTGGTATCATCGCGAGGTTGAGCTCGTTGGATCTAGCTTGGGGAAACCTTGGATTGTCGCGATTTTCAGCCACTTCTACGAGCGTTTTATTTTCTGGTTCAGTTTTCCGTTTTTCCCTTTTGGCTGTGAGGTAGGGCTTTCCTGTTTTATTGTTTCTGCTCCGTTTCAACTTCTTTTTTTGGTAGCCATTTGTTTGGAGGCTGAGAACTAGTGTTCCCCTCCGTTTCTGTATGTTAGTTCTACCCGATTGGGCGGGTATGAACATTTCCCTATTTTTTGGGATGAGGGTTTGGAATTTTACGCCGTTATGCTGGCCGTTTTTGCATATGATGTTCGATTTCATTTATTTTTAGATTTTTGGGGTTTTTGAACCCAAAGGCCAAATGGGTTTTAATTTCAAAGTTTTCCAAATTTTTGGGGTTTTTACCTCGTTTTGCATGCCACCCTATTTTCTCAGGTTTTCTTGGCACAATGTGGTTCGTGGACCTTGATGATCCATTTTGATATCAGTTAGACCACTTTTGCACTTTTATGTTGCATTGGGATGCGTGTTGCATCTGTACTCCCGACGTGGTGATCGGTTGAGTGATTTTATTCTTGTTATGGTTTTTGTTGGACCTTTGCTTTTGTTTCGTGAACGCTAGGATTCGTGTAGAATCCATACTCTCGGATTCAGGCCGGTTGAGTGAGTTCATGATGTTTGGTCTTGTTGCATCGTTAAGATTCGTGTAGAATCCATACTCTCAGATTGAGGCTGGTTGAGTGGTTTTATGATGTATGATTTTATTGGCTTTGGGATTTGTGTAGAATCCTTCCTTCCCATGTTGCTTTCAGTTGGGTGTTTTCTTTGCATTGTGTTCTCATTCCTGTCCTTGTGTTATGATCTTCGTGATGGTGGTGCGCCACACACGAGTACGTACGCGTACATTTGTTGGGTGACTTGCGAGGCCCGATCTTCCATGAATTTTCTGAAAGTTATGATCATTGGGGTTGGGATGGGAGTATGCATGCCCACGGGTGCTTGTCGTAGGATGAGCATGGGTAGGGTAGGGTAGCATATGGAGGGGGCTTCTATCTCGCAGCTCGGCGATCATGACGCCATGGGTATGGCTGAGAGGAGCTTGAATAAGTGATAATTAAAGAAAATGTGTGACTGGTAATAAAACTTAAGATAATAAAATGGTACTTTTGTGTATTGGCCTTTCGTTGAGGGAGTTGAGCTACACGATGTATTGGCCTTCCGTTGAGGGAGTTGAGCTACACAGATCCGAGCTTGGGCTTTTCGATGCCAAGCGACTCTCTATGATGTTAGTCCCTACTTAGTAGCCTTTTGAGTGTCTGACCAGGACCTTTACTCCTTGCATTGTCTTAGGTTCTTGGTTCAGACATCATACTGTCTGGCGTGAGTGTTAGCCTTGGTTGTTGTGCTTTTGTGTGTTTGTGGTTGGATCATTATCTCCATCAGCACGGCGGGTGTGGACCTATGGGTGCCACGTGGTTGGGAGGTGTAGCTACCTTCACCACTGCTAGGGATCGGTGTACAGAGACGATCTTTTGTACTAGTGCGACCGTTGCTGGATGTCTTCAATTGGTACTTCAAGTTTCGGAGTATGCTTTCTTGTGATTTATGCTTTCATTGGGATGCTTGTATATCATGTTTAGATGATGTTATTTTATTTGGCGCATTCCCTTATTATGATGTTTAGCATATGATTGGATGCTGTGAATTATTGTATTAAGCATATCTGTTGCTTATTACTGTTTAGCATGTGATAGGGGATGTTATCTACTGTAGGATTATCTTATGTTTTACTACTAGCATGTTAGATTTCCTTATGCTTATATTGTTGCATGTTTTTAGTAGTGATGTCCCTATTATGACAGTACCAACGATTTGGTCAGTGGCTTGGGATGTTACGCGCGGGGGATGGCTAGGACCCACGATGGTCTTATGATGCTATTGACGGTTGGGAGGAACCGCGCATTTATTTGGTTGTTTAGTTCTAAAATGTATTTTGTTCATTGCAATGTTTATTTCAGTATGTGATTTTCTTTTATGTTTTAGATGGTTAGATGTTTCTCTTTCCTTTCTGTTAGTGCTCTCGAGTGTTCATTCCTCGATTTACATGGATTCGGTACTCCCCGGTGTGGAGGTTTCCTTGTTTGTTTAGCTTTTTGTTTGTGTTTTGTGTCACGCTGATTTGTTTCCTTGCACGAGATTTTATTTTCCTTGCGCGAGACTGTTTCTTCCTAGCGCGAAACTATTTCTTCCTCGCGCGAGACTGTTTCTTCCTCGCGCCAAAGAATACACTTCTCGTGCGAGAATGTAAATCTTCGCGTGGCGCATAGCAATCCTTGCGTGAAGCTCAGTAGTCCTAGTGCGAAGTGTGCACTTTCTCGCGTGAAGCGGTGAAAGATCTTGCACGAAACTCGAGACCAATTTTCTTTCTCGCACGAGAAATAGGGGCTATCTAGGCTTGTCAGATGAAAGTTCAGAAGTTGGTTTTGGGTCCCCTTTTGGTTTTTACACCTTGCTGGCTCAAAACAGATTTCCTAGGGGTTTAAAATATATCGTTTAAGTATAAGTTGATGTATTACTTAAGATATATTTTAATATATGCGACAAATCGTTTGAGATAGGTTTCAGACCTCTCAAAGATAAGTTATGGATTCTAGGAAATTTCAGGGCTTCAGAAATCCAGACTTAGCCAATTTTCAGGGCTTCAAGATTTTAGGCTTAGCCAAATTTTGAGATTCTGCATTTTACCCCAGCTTGGTGTTTTGTTGATGAGTGGTCTTTTCTTGTACCCTCATCTTGTTGTGGTGGTTGTTGGCTTTTTTTTTAGTGTGTCAGTTAGGTAGTGGCATTCAGAGATTCGTTGGTTGTCGAGATTGTGTTGAAGTCTTCTGTTGCGATCGTTGTGATCCCTGTATGATGTTGTCATGTGCATTCATACTTGTAAAAAAAAATATCTTGGCTTGATTTGAATCCTTGTTTCCAAGGATCTCCGGGCGGGGCATTACATAAAAAGAGAACAAGAAACTCAGTCAGTAAGGTTATGTGAAATCTTGGAACAAAGGAACAAGATGAAAGAAGAGATGGATGTAAAAACAATGAAATTCATAATCAATCCCTTCAACAAGTAAACCTTATGGATCAAATGTCCAATGCAAATGAAGAAATTAGGAGCCTAAGATTTGAAAATGAAAGAATGAGGAATTAACTGAATTCTAAAAGACAAGTCAATGAAAGAATGAGGAATGATCTAAATTCTGAAAGATAAACCAATGAAAGATTAAGGACTGATCTAAACTCTAAGAAGAAAGTCAATGAGAGAATGATGAAATCTCAAGAAGACATGAATCAACTAAATGAGAAAAACCTCTATAGGAAAAAAGGAAAAGCAGGAATAGGATACAAAGAGGAAGGTGAATCCTCAAAACAAGATGCTCAAAAGAATCAAAGACCTACTTGCAATTATTGTGGTAATTTAGGTCATACTTCAAATAAATGTTGGAGTAATGGAAAAGAAAATTTCAATGGGAAATGCTACAACTGCAATTAGAATGATCATAGGGCTAATGAATGCAAAGAGAAACCAATATTTGAAGGCAGCTATCATAAATGCAAGAAACATGGACACAAGGCATCAAAATGCAAAAGTAAGATGATGAATCTAGCAAAGCAAATTGTGAAAGCAATATTTAGTTGGGACTACAACAATTGGTGTAGATGTCATTATTGTGGTGAATATGGACACATTGGTATGAATTGTACAAAACATCACTTGAGGAAAAGAGATTCTACTGTAAGATGTTTCATTTGTACAAAACTTGGTCATATTGCCAAAAATTATATGAATACAGGTAAGATTGAAGATGAAAACAAGGCAAGAGTAGATGATATCAGGAAGTAGATGAGATAGCAATGGATTCCTAAGTCTACCAAGGATACTGGTCCAAGCAATGATGGTCATGTCACTCAAGAAGTAGGTGACTCCACCATTCCCAACTAGGTTTCCAAAGGAGAACTAGAACTGATGTATCAAGATCACATTCAAGTAGTTCCAATTGAAAGGTGACAAAGATCCAAATTAGTATTCAAGATGCAAAAGGATCACTGAGTAAGATCAGTATTAGTTATCACTGAGTTATCTTCTCTACCGAGTAAGGTTGGGTCTCAAACTCTACCGAGAAAGGTCAAGAGTAACTAGATTTCATGTGGCTACCGAGTGTGGTCGGGAGTAGTAAAGATTCTTATGATTACTGATTCATGAAGCCTTCACCAAGTAATTAATAGAATAATGGATGATAGCTTGTCAAGCACGATGTCAACTTAGCTACCTTCGTACCAAGAATTAATGGCAAAGCTTTAACAAAAGGCATGAAATCAAATTCATTTCTCATTGTGAAATCTAAGTGCTATTGTGAATAAGAAATTTATAGTGTGATCAAGTGACTTTAAGAAAATATGTAGCAAGTTATCAAGGTTCTCATAGTTTATTGAGTAAAATGGCATCAAGCAGCAACAAAGTGAAGAAAGGTTCTAAGATGTTGGTTCAAGGAGTCGAGTGGAAAGTGCTAGATTTCAAACTTGTGCCTACGATTACAGAAACTCTTTACTCAAGCAGAGCTCAATCACAAATCACTCCCAAGGTACTCCTTATCAATGATATTTATACTCATTTCAAGTGTTCTAGTCAAGAAATTGGTACCCTAGAAATGGATGATGCCCTAGGTGAATTGTGTGTTAATGGAATTCTTAAACTTGAGCATAAGCATTTGAAGACAAAGGTTTAAAAAATATTCCCCACACACCCCAAGGTTTTCAAATGAAATGGATTCTAGATACATTCTAATCTGGATGCATAATGGTTAACTATAGCTTGAGCAACCAGTTGTGATTACAAAGAAAATGATTCATCGCATCACTGGCATCCCCATGCTCACCAAAGCCAAAGTAATGAAAACCCTAGGTTGGTCTAAACTGGAAAAGAAAACCTTATCAGATTGGGATGGGAGAGGCATGAAAATTAGTAGTGTGATAGATGCAGAGCTAAAATTTGGAATTCATATTATAGCACATAAGATATATAGTCTGAGTCATCTTAATAGTGTATTGTGTGAAGTTGTGGACTTAGCTTATAAAGTGGTGAAAAACAATCGATCTTATGACTTGGTAGATATGTTTTTGGAGCAATTCAAAGAGAACATGGAAATTATTAGGACATCCAAGAACAATCCCTATAAATTCAATTCACTTTTGACTTGTCTGTTCTTTTATGTTCATAAGTTCTTCCCTTCCAAAGGCATGGTAGTATGGACAAAAGATGTGCATGTATTATACCAGATAAATGAATACATTGTAGAAATGGGAGAAAACTTTGTTAGAATTATGGACAGGTACTTCAATGTGTTCAAAGAAAAAATGAACAATAGATTCAAGATACCTAAGAAGTTAGTTGAGGATTACAAAGATGATGTGTGCTTTATGGTAGATAGTGACAGAGTTTACATCCAGGTAGTGAAGCCTAGAATTGTGTGGGTAAAACCCCTTCCTTATAAGGTGAATATTGATGAAGCAAAGGATCTTATTGAAGCTCTAGTTAATGAACATGTTGATCCAAAGGCACCACACTTTGGAACCTATGATGAAGCAAAGGCAAGGATAGAGATTGAAATAATGCTACCTCAAGCAGTTAGCAAAGGAAAGAGGAGGATAGCTAAACTAAAATCTAGTGCACCTCTTATGTTAACTGAGGGCAAAGGTGAAGATGAAGAGCAAGCAGAGGATGAAGAGAAATCTTTGAAGAAGCCACTCAATTTGATAATAAGGAAGATGAAGAAGATCAAGGTGCAGAAGCTACAGAGGAAGATAAGGAAGATGATGAGGAGACTAACCCAACGAAGATAGCAACTGTAGGCACTACCTCACTTCCTCACTCTCCAGCAAAACCATAGCTATATCAAGCTTAGAGATAGCTTCAACAAGTTTGATTGTGACAACCACAGACACTTCAAATGTCCAATCACTCTTCACCCCCACTCAACTCAATGTATCATTAATAGAAGTGACTTCCACTTCATCTACCAAGCCGCAACTTCTCTCTTCTTCAGCTATCGAGTTGATGTCATCAGTCATGAATACAGTGTCTTCTACAATTTTGAGTTCTTTAGCAATAAGTACTTCAATTTTGAATACTTCAGTATAACTTCTTCAATTTTGGATTCAACAAGCATTCTTGTTAGTATTCCATTGGTTAGTACTATATCAGTTTTTACTACAAGTCCTAGTATATCAACTATTGTTTCCATTCTGGATACCAAAGCAACAAGCACAAGGATAGTTGAACCCAAGGTTCAACCGAGTGTAAAATTTTTGGGGAAAGGAAAAGAGATAGAAGAGGATATAGATTTAGATGAGAAAATTTTGATTCCTCAATGGGATATTCTCAATATGACTTTAGATCAAATGCATGAGTTTGGTGAAATTCTTCAGAAAAAGGAAAAGTAGAAAAAATTAAAAGAAGAAAGAGATAGAGAGTATAAAATTATAGAAGATGCCAAGAATATTTTGTCAGAGGCAATAGGAATTGAGATTGATTCTTCCCAGCATATCCTATATCAATTAGCAGAAGTAGTCCAAAAGTTCAATGAGGACACTAGTGGTCAAGACAAGCTAATTGAGAAAGTTTAAAATAAATTCGATGGTAAAGTGTTGGAGCAAATTGCTATTCATCAAGTTGATCTTTCATCAATTTTGATCAATCTGGAGAACCCCTACACCAATGTGACATCACTTTTTGGAAAGTTGTGTGATGTTTCTGAGTTCACAAAGGAAATAAAGGGAAAACTATCAAAAATCAATGAGGATCTGAAAGCTAGTGCTCAGCAGTTGCAACTTGACCATAGTTCAAGCTCTACAAATCACATCAAGATCAAATTTTTGTTAGACATGCTGGTAGAATTATTAAGAGAAGAAGCAAGGATATGGTTAACACTAATTGATATTTAGAATATGATCCTTCCCATCATGGATGCAATGCAGAAACATATTGTGTACTCAAAAACCTTGATCCATGATACTAATTTCTCTATTGCAGATCACTGTTGGAAATATTCAAGACTATGCTAGGTTATTGAGAGGGGAGGGGTGAATCAGTAACCATAAAACTTTATCCTATTCAAATCTTAATTGCAATAATCTAGTAATCATTTAATTCATTAAGTCAGATCTAACTACATGCAAGAGAAATTGAAAACATAAATATTCATGGCACATGAACACAATGATTTGGTGACCCAGAAACCTTCCAAATAGAAAGTAAAACTTGGGTGGGGATGATACCCACAAAACTTCAATATTACAGCATAAAGTTGGCCTGTTAAGGCTTACAATGATCACTTCTAATGATTTTCCCTATTAGGAGAAATTAGGACTACTAGGTCCACCTTGTTAGAGGATTTGGAAACATACAATGAAGTATGCACTTAGTAAAGAGATTTGACAAAAGACTGCTAAGTCTACCTTGTTAGAGGATTTTGGATTGGTTCACCTATTAGAATGAAACAATAGATCTCTAACTTACAACTTATTTGCTGAAGAGATTCTTTGAATTACTGATCACCTTTATGTGATAGATATGGCTCTATTGCTCCTTTGCTAATATGGCCTTACAATACACTTTTCTCCGCTATTGTTTCACATTCACATGCTTGCATTTCATTACATTTCACTCTTGGATATGATACAATACATTACATATATATATATATATATATATATATATATATATATATATATATATATATATATATATATATATATATATATATATATATATATATATATATATATATATATCTCGAACTCGATCTACACTAGCAACTTGGTAGATACTATGTAACTTGGTAGAAATTGAATTCCACGTTTACCATGCCTAAACTTGATAAACACTAATCATCTCATCACTTGGTTAACACTAACTTCACTTCACAAGAACTAATGACTCAGTAGAAACTACAAAGCTTGGTAACCACTGAACTACTTGGTAAGAACTATAGGACTTCACACTGCTTGAAATCACTTGGTAATCAATGGAGTGCTCAGTAGCAACTGCGAAGCTTAGTAACCACTAAATTACATGGCAAACAATGTAGACTATTCAATGAGCTAAGTAGGCAAATAGAATTTGAATAAGTGTTGTCACTAATAACAAACTGAACTTAATGTCAATAGATCACATGATAGAACTCTCTGTAAAAGTACAAATTTCTCTACATACATGCAAGATTTTGAAAAAAAATTGGGATAAAAACTTGGCACTTATTCTTAAGGTACATTCTGACTTTTTATCTCATTTTGGTGTCTCCATGTAAATAAGTTCTGGATAAATCTTTGGCATTATTGTCAAAAAGGGGGAGATTATTATTGAGACACATGGTATGCTATATATGGAGAGAAACATGGTATGGGGCAGAAACATGCTATGAGGAGAATGTATATAATATATGATGTATACTATACTTTACAAAGATAAATATTGAAAAATCTCAAAATAGTATATTCTACCGAGCTAGTATCACATGTTGATGTATATAAGATTTTGGCTAATAAGTGTTTTTTTCACTAATGCCAAAGGGGAGATTGTTGAAATATCAGTCCAGTTTGTTATTAGTGACACACACTTACTTAGATTTTGTATGTCTACAGAGCTCATTATGCAGTTTACAGTGTTTTCCATGTAATTTAGTAGCCACTGAGCTCTACAGTAGCTACCGAGCTTTTTGGATTAATTCCAATAGCTACCAAGCATTTTAGTGGTTACCAAGTGTATTTAGTTAGTGTGAAGTCTAGTAGTTCAAACAGAGCAAATTCAGTCTAGTAGTTCAACTCGAGTATTTCAGTGGTTATCAAGTAATGTAGTTTCTACCGAGTTCCTAGTTCATGAAATGTGAATTCAATATTAACTGAGCATTGCAGTATCTATCAAGTTTTTAGTTCATGTGATGCAAAGGCAATGGTTACCGAGCTACTCTGTGGTAACCAAGTGTTTTAGTGTTTGTCGAGTTGCACAGTATCTATCGAGTCACTAGTGTAGACCGAGTTCAACACTACTTGAAGGTTATCAATATGGACTGAGCTTCTATGTCTACCGAGTGCATGACAATGCTGAGTAATGATAGTGGATGCCAAGTATCAGAACCTCACCGAGTCAATCTTCAGAATTTGAGCTTCTTCATGTGGGCTGACTTTGTAATATTTGTGTTAACTTGTATTGTTAGTCGAGTTTCTAATTATTTTAATTGGATTGATATATATATCTAATGTATTGTATCACATCCAGATGAGAAGAATGATAATGACTATGTGAGAATGCGAATATGAGAAGTAAGATGCATGGAATGTAATATAATAATCAAAAGAGCAAAAAAGTGAATTACAAAGGCTACAGAAATTCAAGGAGCAGCAAAGACATATCTATCATAGAAGGTGATCAGTACATCAAGGAATCTCTATCCCCAAACTTAGTTGTAAATCAGAGATCTACTACTTGATCCTAACAGGTGATCCAGTTCAAATCCTTTAACAAGGTAGACCTAACAGTCTCTTATAAATCTCTTTACGAAGTGCATACTTCATTGTGTGTTTGTAAAACCTTTCACAAGGTGGACCTAGTAGTCCTATTTTCTCCTAATAGAGCATATCATTAGAAGTGATCAATTGTAAGCCTTAACTAGCCAACTTTATGCTACAGTACTAAAGCCTATGGGCATCATCCCCACCCCAGTTTTATTTTCTATTTGGAAGGTTTCTAGGTCACCAAATCTGTGTGTTCACGTGTTGTGGATGCTTTAATATTTTTAATTTCTCATGCATGCAATTAAATCAAATGTGATGAATTAAATTCTAAATGGTTTATTGGATTAAGAATTGAAATTGGGAGAAGATTTTTGTAGTTACTAATTCACCCCTCCCCTCTCAATAACCTAGCTTAGTCTTGAATATTTTCAACAAGATTTTTGCTACCATTGTAGAATTTATCTTAGCATAATTAGAGTGTTTAGAGATATGTTGAGATTTGCAGTACTAAAATTAAATAATTCAGATAGATTTACACATGCAAAAAAAGGAAAATATTGCAAGAAAATACAATGTAGAGAAGAAAATGCTTGCACAAAATTGTTACTCAATGCAATTGTGGTAGGAAAAAGGTATACAAACTACATACCTTTATACAATTGCAATCTAGAAAGTGTATCTTCCTCTATTGGGATCCAAAATAGCTCTATGGAAAATGGTTGTTATGATTTTCATGTATATTTAAATGAATGAATCAAGCCTTCAAAGACATTAATGCTTCTAAAGGTTTAAAGCATGCAGAAGGAAAGCATAAAGAAAAAGGAGGTTTTAACTAAAACAAAGTTTATGAAGAAACCTCTAGTATATATATGCAAACCAAGAAATAAGTATCGCTGAAAAAAGAATTGCAAAATCTCAAAGAAACATCTATTTTGAGTTTAAAATTTAAAGATCTACACAAACTAATTCAATGTTCAAATATGATCTTTATGGCTTACTAATAAATAATCACATGAATACATTTAGGAAGTCAACCAACATGTCAACTTTAGTATAATAAGAGAAGTCACAATGTACTATCATATATCAAGAATCGCCATAGAAGGATGTTGACAAACTTGTTATATATACATTGTGAACTCTCTTGTTGTACAGAAGTCAACATGTAGGCCAACTTCCTAAATGTGTTTGCATAAGCATAGTTATAGATCACACTTGTTGAGTTATAGTCACACATTCTAGTACAAGAACTAAAAACCCTTTTGTATGTGTCTAGCATGTTAAACAAAATATGATTATATCTATAGTTTCTTCCACTTGAAGACCAAATAGTGTATATTCTAGTTATATCTATAGTTTCTCTCACACCTAAAACCTATATATTTTTGTAATTGGTTTCTTGTCTTTGGTATGTTTTTATTGTATATATTGATATTTTCATATTTCAATCCAATCCATCCATCCCTATCATGTGGCATCAGAGCATAGGTCAGAGATCATTAGTTAATGGTGGATCATTGGCTGGCAAAGATTTGTGAAGAGAAGAGAAGTTATAACAAGATATGCTTCTACAAACAACATTATCTTCATCTCATCAATGAAAACATGGAGATCATGCAAAAGAAGCATTAAAGACACTATCACAAGTATAAGAAGAGTGCATAGTGAGGAGGATTTTTTAAAGGAAACCAATGTCCAAGTTTTTAGAATTACTTGAAGAATATTGATCACAGTGAGTTGGATATTTCAACTATCAAAATCATTGTTGAAGGAGACTCTAATGAATATAGATAACCAAATTCTTTAGAATCATTTTACATATGTCCATTCTCATATTAGTCTTCCAGAGCTGAATTTCAAACAATTCATATAAATTACCCATTTTAACATTCAAGACACAGTAAACAACAAAACATGGTATTGGAAATCAAAGCTACTATGTAATAGTGTCCAAATGAAATAAAATAAACATGTGTACTCCATCAAAAGTGCACCTAATCTAGCTCCAGCCATAATAGAGATTAAATGGATGATTTCTCAACTACATGGTAAAAACTATGTCCAAGTTGATATGCCTTAAGAAAGGAACCAATTCCCAACAAGGAATCATTTATTTTATCATTTATAACATGAAGCTACTATGATTTCTATATTAAAATAGAAAACATAGCCTGGGCGATGGGTTCCCTAGGAGGGAATAGATAGTGAAGTTGAAGTGGCAGAGAACTCATCATATCTCAGGGAAGAAACAAAGGAAACTATAGGAATGGGATGCGTGTGTACAAAGGAGGGGTCTTCTACCACTCTCGGTGTTCTAGATTTGGGGTCTTCCAAGGTCTAGAGAAAAGAAGGGGAAAGTGAATATGATGAGATGAAAGAAGTAAATATGACTAATGAAGAGGTAAAGCATGAGAAATGGGTTGAGAAAAGAGTTATAAAAGTAGAAAGTGCAACCATGACCATCAATGATTGGGAGCTCATACGGGGGATGGATGGGGAATATGGTGTTGTAGACCCTTCTAAAAGGGGCGAGTTCAATGAAGAGAAGATGAAATTCACTCCTAAAAAGTCTTATGGGGAAGATGGTGTCATGGATCTTCTAAAAGAAGGACCTTGGAAGAAGAAAATGTGAAATTTACTCATAAAAAGAATTCTAAGATAGATTGTGTTGTGGATCCATCTAAAAGGAGGACCTTGGAGGAAGAGAAGGTGAAATTTACTCCTAAAAAGACTTATGAGATAGGAAATGGGAGACACATTCAAGGGAAAAAATAGAGGTTAGGTAAGGAAAATACCCTAAATGTAGGGTATGCGAAGATGAGAATGAATTAGGTTAGTGTCCCTCTTAGAGACCTAAATGTAATTGATAAATATAATAATGGCACTAGTCTCTAGATGGTTTGTAGGGGTTTGGGCTCTATCAAGGAATTTCAAGGAGGAGTATGACTAATTTGAAGGCCAGTCTAGCTAGAACACTCAATTCCAAAATTAGGCTTTCTATGGACCTCATTACTGAGCCCTAGAGTCCCTTATTTAGGCCTTAATTGGTGGCTACTCTTGAGAAGGCTCTTGAAAAGTTGAGTGAGAAGGAATGGAAATTTGGATGGGAGTTATAGTCATGGTGAGAAGATATAGTTGAAAAGTTAGGATGAGGATGACCCACTTGTGATTTTTGAACCAAAATGTCCTCCTAGTGGAGTTGATATAGTTGTTATGTATACTACCACACTTAGAGGAATTAGGAAGAATTTTGAGGATTGTAAGAATGTGTGATATACCCTAGTGAGATATGGGATTTTTGTGAGTAGGAGGGATGTTTCTATGCATATGGACTTTGGGAATGAGCTCAAGAAACTCATGGGAAAACTTGTGACAATGCCCAAATTGTTCATCAAGGGCAGGTATATTGGGAGTGTGGAAGAGGTTCTGAGGATTCATGACGAGGGACAGTTGTGTCATCATCTACAAGGGATTTTGACCTATGTGCTAGGTGCAATGTGTGATGGTTGTGGAGGAGTGAGACTTGTGCCAGAATATAGTGGAAGATACAAGCTTGTTAATGAGGAAAATAGAGTGGTTAGGTACTTTGAATGGAATGAAAATGGCTTGATTCATTGCCCAATTTGTTGTTTATTATATCACATTTATGTAGAGCATAGTGCTTTTAATTTTTATGGAGGTTACCTTGATGCTACTATATTTTTTATCTCACTTTAATTCCACATCAAGATTGTCCATAATGCTAAGCTTCCACAAGAGTGGCAATATTCTCTGGCATATTCAAAATATAGTGTCTACAATTTCATCCATCTTCTACTTCAGAAATAATTATTAGGTGTTCTATAATTAAAAAATAATATTGATGATAGAGCTTAGAGCCATTCTACAAATGTTGTGTTTGGTCCTCCTAGTTAGGAAACCAATGTTATACCTAATATAGCTTTTATAGAAAAGCAATTAAATGTAATTCAAAGTGTATTTGAGTTATAGGGTGAAATTTTCCAAATAAAAGAATAGGGGAAAGGTTTAAATGACTTCTAAAAAAAATTTCAATTGGCATTTTATCCATAGTTGTTGGCAAGCTTGTCTTAGGTGGGCTTACCCTACCCCGGGAAGGCATAACAAAAGAGGGGGAACCTCCATAGATAACTAGAAAGAGAGGTAACTAGAAAGGCTAAGATAGACCTGAGCAAGATCTTTTATATATTATATTCAAATTTTAAAAAAATACAATAGATCTATACGGTATTTACATGTTTATTATATAGACATTCCAAGATGATTAAATAATTTCAAATAGGTCATTGAGGAAGATGACAACTAGGGAATAATATATCAAATAATAATAAAATAATATTTCTATATACAACTTGATTAAAATAGGCAATTGTGAATTCTAGTCATATGCATGATGAACATTCCTTCCTCTATTGAGAACTACTGATGATACCCTATTGAGAACTTGAGTAGTAGTTCGTAAACTGAGTTGAGTGCCATAAGTTTGGGAAAGATCACAATCAGTCATATTTTAGGAAAAGTCACAATTTTTCCTATTTTCTTTATTTATTAATTTTTTAATTAAATATAAAAAATATGTTTCCACCCCCTGATTAAGTTGTCGATTGTTCCTAAGGTTGCTTTTTCACCTTATATTGTGAATGTGCCCATTTTGGTCATGTCCCCCAAAAGCTTGATTATTCGATAGAGGAACTTGATCTAGAGGTTGTGGTCGATGAGTTGGATATTATCAAGTCACAAACGATCTCACTATGTGTGGCCAATCCATCAAGAACTTGCCCCATTCATAAGTTAGAATGACTAACAAGTAGAAGCGTGATGAAAATGCCCATGCTTTGGATCCGATCTCTATCAAATCCTATCTTATAAGATCCAAAGGGGTAGCCCCCCCAACCTGGCACATGATGTTGATTTTAGGTTAGGGGCTTAAATACCCCTAACTTTTTTCACGTGCATGCGTCCCTCTGCTCCATCTTTTATGTGTCCTTATGCGCTCTGATGTTTCATGCATCAATCTGTTCCTGGTGCCATGGGTGGCTAGTGTCTTCTATGGAGGATTTTTATTCGATGTCTTCTTTTTCTTGTGCTTCCTTGCTTCAGTTTGGGATGCATTGTCTAGCTTTGATCCATGAATTAGTAGGTCAGGGTGTAGTTTCTTCCTCTTGGTTCCCATTGGCTTTTTCTTAGATCAGTTGATGGCCTCTTCCAAATTTTGGCTTCTATTGCCTTGGCTTCCTCCTTCTACTCCTTTCTTTTTCATCTCTATGGAGTTATCATTCTGTTATTGATCACTGTAATTTCTTTCGTTATATTCAATGGAAATAGGTGCAGTTCATCTTATTTTGTTTTTGTATTAGATTTCTTATCTATGAAAACTATAAGGTATATAGTGTTAAACTTTATTTTAAATAATAAGCTAAATCATGTATCTATATCTATGTGTGTATTCATGGTTTTTTTTTATCATTGCATTAACATTACAAGGTTATCACTTATATGAATGCTTTTTCATAAGTGACACTTACTATAATATGTGTTATTATAATCATGGTAATTGTATTGGCTTATTCATCTCATCTTTGTAATTATTTGATTTTAATATTGTTGATGTGTGATAGCTTCAATTATATATATATATATATATATATATATATATATATATATATATATATATATATATATATATATATATATATATATATGAGATACATTAATATAACTATGATTATATCTATTACAATATAAATTATTAATTAACAAATAGACATGTCTTATGTGTATTAATACCAGGAGAGCATCATTTGGAATACACACATACCTAATAAGACAGTGCTTAGTACAAGCAAGGTTGGTTGTTGGGAATATTTGAAAGAATATTATGATAGGCTTCAATTAACCAATGCCTTTAGCTTCCAATGCAATGATATGTAGTATTGAAGGATGTTCCAAGTTTGTGCATAAATGAACAGATTAGATACCTTAATAAAATCTAAGCCACTATATGATTGTGACATGATTTGGCTATACTAGCAAGTTTACAAACTGCGACTGTATCATGATGCTAAAGCATGGAATATATTATCTTATACAATATCCTGGGTGTTAGGAATCGCATCCTATTCTTGTCAAAATTTCATTTTTTGATAGGCTATATATCTTACATGAGCTCCAACAATTACAATCTTTGATGGGGCCATGCAATTTGTACTAGTATGTGACAAGTAATTGGTATTGCATACTATGTGTGTGGAACTGGAAATGTCAACTTAATGTTAAGTCATGTTTTTGGAGTCATAGTTTGCTCCTCTGCAAAGAATACCAAAATGGATAGCAGATCAGTGGTTTCGTAATGCTCAACAATGGTGGGTTATCATTTTTGTATACTTTATTGGAGGTATAGACTTCCACAGTGATTTTTGAAGATCTAGCTTGAGTTGAATATGTTGAAGGTTGGATATTAGTTTTTGTGGAGTCACATCTATAGTATGATCAGTGTCCTTATCCATGATAGGATTACATGTTTTTTATGCCTCTATTTAGGTCCACGTAGATGCTCCAAGTCTTTTCCATGTGATTTGTGTAGGAAGTCATCCATAGTGAGTATGTGCAGACAAACATGTTTACTATGTCAAGCATCTAAACTAACTAGATCTCTCACAAACTAATGTGACATAAGAGGGAAGATGTCATGTTCTATTTTGCGACCTTCCTTATTTTGTTAATGTGGTGATTATTTGGGAACCTTATGGATTTCGACTTGGTCAAGCCTTGATTTAACTAGGATTAAATAATGATTAAGTTGACTATTACTTAATGATGAGATTATTTGTATGGTTAAACGGATAAATAATGCATCAAAAGTTTTGGTTACATCTTTTTTGTTAAAAATGATTTTGTTATAAAGTTATTTATAATGTTTGGATTTCATTTTAGATGATGATGTAATGCGTTAATTTACATGATGATAATACATTGTGGATATTGAGGCATGTGTTATTATATTGATATTAGGATGTTTTTGACGTTGATTTAGTTGTTATTTGATGGATACTGACTAAATCTTGTTTGCGAGTGTTTGAGTGGATGTAGGATTCATCATGATGAGAGTGTGGTTGAGATAGAGAGGGTTAGCCTCTTGGAAGGGGATGGACGGATCATCCAAAACATCCTACACACACTCACTAGTTAAACATGATCTGATTATATACAACATTTTACTTCATTTCATTTTTCTTTATGATAATTGAATAAGAAGTATGACTAGGTTATAAATGATGAGTATAAGAAAGAAATCATTTTAACATGATTGGATGACAATAATGTTTATTTAATGTACGGATGTGCAGAATTAAATGTTTGTTTTAATAAATTATACTTGTACATTGTAGAGTTTGATTTATACATCCATGTCACTTAGTGGGGATTTAAAGCAAGGGGAAACATAAAAAAATGGAAGGGGGAAAATACCCAAAAATTTGGGTCAGTTATGGGGAAACAGGGTTAAAAGAGGTAGTTATGGAGATGCAAGGCATTGTGGTAGGGGAGGGAGGATAGAAGCTTCGAAGGAAGAAGGAGAGACATCGGCACATACGCCAAGTTTCGTTTCTTGCATTGAGTTGTTTTCCATTAGCGTAAACCTCTACTTCTTGTGTGTTACCGTATTAGGCAATGTATGAATTTTTGTTGTTCTGTGGAGTGCCTGTTACCAAGGGCTGAGCGTGAAATTAAGTTTCTTTTAACTTCTTAACCAGTGGTAGTGTCTATGTAATGTTATTTTATGTCTTTGATTTATGCACTCACAACTTGCGTAATACTTGGAAACTCAACATTGTGGTGAACCCTTGTCCAAGTTTGAGTGGAAGCCGCTGGGAATGTGGAATGTTGCATGTGGAATTGAGATTTGTTAGCATCCATACCTTGTTGTGTTATATGGGGCGAAATCTATTATGTTTTCACACTTCCTTGAAGATTGATGCTGAGATCTTCACTTCAAACTCCAACTCCACTGCTCCATTTCCACCATTCTATAAATAATTTTTAGAATACTTCAGTTAGGAGTAGTTTAAACAAGAAGCATGCTGTACATATGGCATGCATTAGATGATATTTTTGGATGCATTTTTGTCTAGTCTTAGTTACTTCTTCTCTCATCCTTAATCATAGGCATGGAATAATGCTAAAACTACTGTCAGAACTCCTGATCTATATTTTGATCTATGTGTTAGGGATTAGTTTTAACAATTTTTATTTGAACAAATGTATTGGCTGAACAGCAATTTGTAGATGGAATAATATATCAGTTTTTTTTTCTCTGCAGTAAAACAGAGCCTTCCTTGTTTTGAATATTATCATTTTTTTTATTGTGTTGCTACTAGTGTTTGAATCCTACATTTGGTATCAGAGCAGAAGGTGTTTGGAAGATAGCAGCATGGCAAACAATTTGCAAATCCCAGAGTTTGATGGAGTTGATTACCAATATTGGTCAATCAAGATGAAGACTTTTTTGATTGGGAAAGATTTTTGGGAGATCGTTGAATCTGGATATGAAGAGCCTGCAGATTGGAATACTCTCCAACCTAATGACAGGACATCGAAGAAAGAAGCTGAGAAGAAGAATGCAATGGCATTGTTTCACATTTAGATGGCTCTTGATAAGAGCTTGTTTCCTCGAATTGCTGATACACAGACAGCAAAAGAGGCCTGGAAGACTCTAAAAGATGTTTTCCATGGCAATGATCAGATCAAGGTTGTGAAGCTACAAACCTTGAAAAGAGAATATGAGAACTTGAAGATGAAGGAGACAGGGAGTGTGGGAGATTTCTGTGTGAGAGTGAAAGATGTGACTCATAAAATGGCCACTTTAGGTGAATCTATTGCTCAAGAGAAAATAATACAAAAGGTATTGAGATCTCTAACCCCAAGATGGAATATTGTAGTAATTGCCATAGAAGAAAGCAAAAATTTAGCTACCATGGAGTATGATGAATTGGTTGGATCTCTTATATCACATGAGGATAGAATAAGGGACACGTCTATCAGTGTTAATGAGAAGGCTTTTGCTTTCCAATTGCAAATTTCAAAGAACGATGGTGCTAGCAGCAGTAGTAACAACAACAAAGGCTCGGGAAGGGGCCAAAATCAGAATTTTTCAAGAGGATCTAGAGGAAGAGGAGGTGCTCAAGGAGGCAGAGGTAGAGGCAGATTTGATAAAAGGAACATCCAATGCTATCATTGAAATAAGTATGGACATTTTGAGAGAGAGTGTAGACTGAAATCAGGTAACAATAGTGCAAATTATGCCCAACAAGATGAGGATCCTTCCTCGGGTAATTTATTTTTGTGTTATGGGAAAGGTGAAAGTACTATGAATGATGTTTGGTATTTGGATTTTGGATGCTCTAACCATATGTCTGGCAACAGAGAAATATTTTCAAAGCTTGATGATAGTTACAGATCCAATATTACCCTTGGTAATAACAATACTGTGAATGTTGCGGCCAAAGGAGCCATGGATGTTCAGACAAAGGAAGGTATGAAAAGTGTTCAAGATATTTATTATACTCCCAAGTTAGAGCATAATTTATTGAGTGTTGGGCAGCTATGTGAGAAGAATTATAGAGTGGTATTTGAGAACATGCACTGTACTATCTATGATAAGAATCAAAAAAATAAAGTGATTACAGTTGTTCCTATGACAAAGAATAGGATGTTTCCTTTGAAGTTTGGTCAAAATGATAATCAGCTTGTCAATATGGCTTATGAGGATAAAAGTTGGTTGTGGCATCTCAGGTATGGCCATTAAAATTTCAATAGTTTGAAGAATCTAACATCAACTGCATTAGTTCTTGGATTGCCTAAGGTTGAAGAGAATAAATAGATTTGTGAAGGGTGTGCAAAAGGGAAACATTCAAGGGAATCATTTCCAAAAGGCAATGCATGGCGGGCCCAATACCCACTTCAACTTATTCATTCAGATATTTGTGGTCCAATGCAAACACAAAGTTTGGGTAAGTCGTCATATTTCATTACTTTTATTGATGATTACTCACGCATGTGTTGGGTATATTTTTTGAAGACTAAAGATGAAGCCTTTGATACATTCAAGAAGTTTAAAGCTCGTGTAGAGAATGAGAAAGGGAACACAATAAGATGTTTGAGAACAGATCGAGGAGGAGAATTTTGCTCAAACAATTTTCAGAATTTTTGTGAGATGAATGGCATCAAAAGACAACTCACAACTGCATACACACCCCAACAAAATGGAGTGGCTGAAAGGGAGAATCGTACTGTGGTAGAAATGGCAAGGAGCATGTTACAAACCAAGGATTTGAACAATTCTTATTGGGCTGATTCAATTGCTACAGCCGTATATATTCTCAACAGGAGTCCTACAAGTGCCCTACACAAGATGACTCCATATGAAGCATGGTATGAGAAAAAGCCCAATGTAAATCATTTTAAAGTTTTTGGTTGTTTGGCTTATGTTCGCATCCCTAATCAGAATAGGAAAAAGCTAGATGCTAAAAGTGAATCATGTATTTTTGTGGGCTATAGTAAGGAAAGCAAAGCTTATAGATTATTCAATCCTATTACTAATAAGATTGTTGTTTCAAGAGATGTGATTTTTGATGAAGGGGGAGTTTATGGTCATCAAAAACAACATGTTGGAAAGCCAAAATCAGTTTTGGATGATTATGATATTGCTGATAATGATAATGAGCAGCCAGCTAATGGTTCTATTTCAAGATCACCAAGCCCACCAAAAAACCCCTCACAAATACCAAGATCAAGTCCATCCTCTAGTCCTCCAAGGAAGGTAAGAAGATTGAGTGATATTTATGAGAGGTGTCAAAATCAAGCACATGAAGAAGATCCAATAGATGAGACAGTAAATTTTGCATTACTTGCTAAAGCTGATTTTGAGCCATCATGTTTTGAAGATGCATGTGCTAATGAGGTTTGGATGCAAGCAATGAATGAAGAGATGGATTCCATTGATAGGAATGAAACATGGGAGCTTGTAGATCTTCCACATAAGAAGAAGAAGATTGGCACAAAATGGGTCTATAAGACCAAGTATAATAGTGATGGGAGTGTTGAAAGACACAAGGCAAGATTGGTTGCTAAAGGTTTCACTCAAAGGTATGGCATTGATTATGAAGAAACTTTTGCACTAGTAGCAAGACAAGAAACTATTAGGATGCTAATCTCTCTTGCAGCTCAAAAGAAATGGAGTATTCATCATATGGATGTGAAAAGTGCTTTCTTGAATGGGTACTTAGAAGAAGAGGTATATGTGGGACAGCCACAAGGTTTTGAGATTCAAGGCAAAGAAGATTATGTCTACAAGTTGAAGAAGGCTTTGTATGGCCTTAAGCAAGCACCACGTGCATGGTATGCAAGAATTGATGGATATTTTCAATAGAATGGCTTTCAAAGAAGTAAGAGTGAACCTACCCTTTACTACAAACAAGAAGGTAATGATATTCTCATTGTGAGTTTGTATGTTGATGATTTGTTATATATGGGTAGTAGTTCAAAGATGAAAGATGAATTTAAAGTTGCTATGATGAATGAGTTTGAGATGAAATATTTAGGTCTCATGAAGTACTTTCTTGGCATGGAGGTTTATCAAGGTAAAGATGAAATTTTTATTTGTCAAAAAAAGTATGCAAAAGATATGTTGAAAAAATTTGATATGGCTGATTGTAAACCTCTTTCCACTCCAATTGCTCATGGAGTTACATTATGTAAAGAGGATGGTGCTAAAATTGTTGATGAGACGTTATACAGAAGCATTGTGGGGAGTTTGATGTTTTTAACTCACACAAGGCCTGATATTGCTTATTTAGTTTCATTGGTTTCAAGGTATATGACAAATCCATCAGAGGAACATATGAAGGCAGCCAAGAGAATTTTGAGGTATGTGAAAAGCACGGTAGATTTTGGCATTCACTATTCTTCTAATAAGTTTGAGCTTGTTGGCTTTAGTGATTCAGATTGGGGAGGTTGTTTGGATGACCGAAAATCTACATCTGGTAATTGTTTTTCTTTGGGTTCCGGTTTAATTACATGGAGTTCAAAGAAGCAAAGTATGGTTGCTCTCTCTTCTACAGAAGCGGAATATGTTGCGGTCACTTCAGCTGGCACACAAGCTTTATGGCTTAGAAAGCTTCTTGAAGAAATTGGAGAGATACAAGTTCAGCCTACTGTGATTTTTTGTGACAACATAAGTGCAATTAAATTGGCCAAGAATCCGGTTCATCACAGCAGGACCAAACACTTTGATCTTAAACAACATTTTATTAGAGATTTGGTACAAAATAAAGCGGTTGAGTTGAAGTACATCAGCACAAAGGAGCAAATTGCAGACATCTTCACAAAGGCAGTTACAAAAGATCAATTTTTGGTACTTAGAGATCAGATTGTGAGTCCTCTCAGCATCAAGGGGGAGTATGAAGATTGATGCTGAGATCTTCACTTCAAACTCCAGCTCCACTGCTCCATTTCCACCATTCTATAAATAATTTTTAGAATACTTCAGTTTAGGAGTAGTTTAAACAAGAAGCATGCTGTACATATGGCATGCATTAGATGATATTTTTGGATGCATTTTTGTCTAGTCTTAGTTACTTCTTCTCTCATCCTTAATCATAGGCATGGAATAATGCTAAAACTACTGTCAGAACTCCTGATCTATATTTTGATCTATGTGTTAGGGATTAGTTTTAACAATTTTTATTTGAATAAATGTATTGGCTGAACAGCAATTTGTAGATGGAATAATATATCAGTTTTTTTTCTCTGCAGTAAAACAGAGCCTTCCTTGTTTTGAATATTATCATTTTTTTTATTGTGTTGCTGTTGTTGTTTGAATCTTACATTCCTTGTATGAACCTTAGTGTGGTGTCAGGCAAACCTCCTGCAAACTATAAGGGATTTAATCATCGTTCCTTCATTGAAGTTAAATGTCTCTTAATATCAGAAGTAAGTTGCGGTTTCTGTGATCAATCCTTGCTTTTGAATAACCATTTTTGCAGTCAAACATCAATACTTCACTAATGTACAAATGAGTTTTGACTTTTCAGAGTTAATTTTATTGGTTTGTTTTCTGCATTTTTGTTCTCTTTTGATGTGGCATCTTGATTAGGAGATGGTCCTTACATATGGTATCAGAGCATGTGTTTAAACCGTAGGCCCTTGGGCTAGGGTGCTAACTTGTGCCGATGTGTGCCAAGTGTTTGAGTTATTATCATGGCCACAAGAGCTGACCATAGAGGTGGGTCCATGATGCGGAGAAAATTGACTATCAACTCTAATCTGCATGTAGCAAGAATCTACTCTGAATGTACGGATTCGGGGCTCCAGCAGGATCTTCTTTGTCCCATCAAAACACAAAACATCTATGGGTTCATCATTGTAAACGAAATACTCCACAAGAAGACACACACTTTTCGACTTCCAATGGATTGACATACATCCAAAGCTCACAGAATACCACAATGCAGAACACCACGATACTATTCTTTCTGTCAAGATTTGTATTGCATGTCTGTTATTCATGCTCATGGCTTCCTCCTTTCTGCCATTTAACACCTCTCCGCCACCTTTCTTTCTTCTCCTTATTGGCCTCCACATTCATTCGGCTTCCCATACTTAAAAATCCAAGCCTCCACACTCGGCTGCACCCTTGTATCGGGTTGGCTTCATAAAGCTGCCACCTTTGGCTTAACAAGAATCGGGCTCTGCTATTATTCTTTCATGTCGTCTCCCTTCTACCTACGAGCTCTCTCCATTATCGGGTTCTCTTCCCCATTCATGGCCTAAGCACTTCCCATTCCCAACTAACAAGCCACTGCACATTAAGCTTTGCTTGCATATCGAGCACTTTACATGCTAACCGAGCTCTTCTTCAATCACCCAAATCATGTCGGGTTTCTCATGCACTAAAACCCGAGTTATTCTCCTATCCATACGAATCGGGTTTCTCCTAAAATGGCTGACATGCTCACAAAAAGAAAGCAGTAAGTTGAGCCAAGCTCTCCTTCTCTCATCGGGTGCTCAAGAAATCATTAAATAACCAGAACAACCGTAATCCAAACAACAACTCTAAAACCGACTGCATAAGTAAAACTGTTTGCACAAATATATGTAAAAGTTGAATGCAAATGAAGAAGGGCATACATGAAATAACAACAATAAAACCACAAAACCATTATACTATTTCATTTTAACAATTGCATGCATGGCGGCTCTCTGGCTAAAGGCCAGAGAGCCGATTCTCTACTCTCTTGCTTTCGTTCTCACGTCGTTCTTTTTTTTCTTCTATCCCCCCTTATCACTTGCGGTTACAATTTTGCCCCTTTAAAAACGAGAGCTTCTTGGGGTAGTTATAAAACTGCCCACTCTACCCGACATACATCCATTACTTATCGTATGGAAGACATTTTAACCAATTTAATGCTTGTAATACATTTTAACCAATTTAATGCTAATTTTAATCAATATTTTTCATTACAATACATATGGTCTCCCGAAAGTGTAAATGTCCTCATGATGAAGACATGCCCTTAGAATGAAATGTTGCTCAAATGTTGAAATGTCGAGGTGCCTCTACACCTGTCCCGCAGGGGTACAAGAGCTGAGGAACATAATGAGAGGCTAGATCAGATATTGGCACTATTGACCCAATAGAGGGCTTTATTATAGGAATAAGGCCAAAGGATGGATAACCTAGAGCATGATACTCAAGGTAGACAAGCTGAAGAAGAGGCAAGAAAGCGTGATGAAGATCAATTCTTTGAAGCCTTAAGTAAACAAGAAGAGAAACTGAGGAAGAAACGTGAGAATGAGCAATTGGCTAAGGCTCTTAGGAGATCTGAGGTAGAGCAGAAGGTGGAAACTGACTGTCGAGTTGCTCTCATTAATACTGACAGGGTATAGGTAGCAGCTGACTTGAGCAAAGATCTCAAGAAAGTTACACCACCCACATTTTATGGTAGAGCTTCTAGAAAAGATGCTAAGGCATGGATTACTAGCATGGAGAAGTATTTCCTTGTATGAAACTACACAGGGAAATCTATAGTAGTTCGGGCCACACTTCAGTTGATGGGTGAGGCAGCTACTTGGTGGGAAAATGTGATGGTTGAAAAGAAATTTAAGCATGGGGAGGTAAGTTGGGAAGAATTTTTGCATCTTTTCATAAATGATGGTTACCTCAGCTATTTTATGACAAGAAACCATCAAACTTGTACAAGTTAGTTTAGGAGAACATGAGTATTTTTGTCACTTGGTGAAGTATGTTCCTCAGTATCAGCATGATGAGCTATTCAGAACCCAAAAGTATGTCATAGGTTTGTGACCTGAGATTTACAGTGAGGTTGAAATGCAGGAACCTGAGACCATGGATTTTGCACTGTGTAAGGCCCTTAAGTAGGAACAAAGGTTGAAGGATGCTTCCTCATCTGAATCCTCCAACTAGAACTATAAAAGAAAGTTCCAGGATAATAGGTCATATCAAGATGACAGGCAAAAGGGAAATGGAAAGAAAAAACAAATCAAAAACATGAAGGATAAGGATCAAGAAAATTCTGACAGAAACAAGAACAAGGGAAATTGGAGCAGCAAAAAGAACCATAATAACATATATGGAAATGGAAGGAATGGAAACAACAGGGGTGATCAAAACAGGAATGATGACAAGAGAGGCCCTAGGACGGGATGTTTTGTATGTGGCGGTAATCATTTTGCCGCTAAGTGTCCACAGTGATCTAACAGGAAGGACTTTCCTCCATAGTACCACATTCATGTTGTAGTTGATCATAGATGGTCAGATTATCAAGCCACTTCTATATAGACAATTGGTACACATTTTGGATACCTTGTTTCTATTCTTGTAGATACTGGTTCTACTGAATGCTTTGTATATCCTAAGATAGTTGCTAAGATACCTGTTAGAAGTGGTTTTATACCTGAACCTTGGACTATAGAATATGATAACAAGTTGAATGTAGGGTAGAGCAATTCTTATTTTGTAGTGAGTTGGAACTCCCTAGCTTTCAAACTGAGGTCAACCTGTATGTAGCACCTTTAGGCTCATACAATCTCATCCTACGTATCAATTGGTCAAGTAAGCATAAATCCATAATAAACTATCAGGATAAGGTGATTGAATGTCTCGATGACACAGATCACTCAATGATTGTAAATGGTGTCAAACGACCCTTGGAATTGAGACAAATTTCAGCAATGCAATTGAAGAAAGCAAAGAGGAAGGGTTGCCAGTTATTTGTTGCTCATGTCAAGAATCTATCCACCTCGATTAGAGGATCACCCTATCTTGTAGGAATTTAGAGACCTATTTCTGGATGATTTTCCCAAACTACCCCCTAAGAGGGAGTTCAATTTTTCCATAGATCTTGTGCCAGGAGTGGAACCACAATCAAAGGTTCCCTACTGTATGGCTTCCATAGAGATGTATGAGTTGAGAACTTAGTTACAGGAACTCTTGGATAAAGGTTGCATTTGACCTAGTGTATCCCCATGGGGAGCTCCTGTAATCTTCATTAAGAAGAGGGATGTACCTTAAGATTGTGCATTGACTACTATATGTTGAATAAGGTAACCATAAAGAATCAATATCCTCTCCCAAGAATTGATGAACTTTTTGATCAAATGAAGTGAGCAACCATATTTTCTAAAATTGATTTGAGATTTCAATATCACCAACTTTGGATTTGAGATGAAGACATACCTAAAACAGCTTTTAGATCAAGGTATGGGTATTATGAGTTTGTAGTCTTACCTTTTGGACTAACAAATACATCTGCTACTTTCATGAATCTCATGAACAACGTATTTAGAGATTGTCTTGACAAATTCATGGAGATATTTATTGATGATATATTAATATACTCCAAGAATTTAGAAGAGCATGAAGAGCACTTGTGCATTGTCTTGTCGTGCCTGAGAGAGAGGAAACTATATTGGAAAACTCTCCAAGTGTTCATTTTATCAAAAGGAAATCCATTACTTGGGGCATATTTTATCAGCTAATGGCATAGCAGGAGACCTTGTGAAGATAAAAGCCATCCTTGAATGGCCAACTCTGTAGAATGTAAGTGAAGTTAGGATTTTTATGGGTCTTCTTGGGTATTACAATAAATTCATTAAGAGATTTTCTAGCATAGCAGCACCGATCACATCTCTTCAGTGGAAGGGCAAAAGATTTGAGTGGACAAAAGCATTTGAGAAAGCATTTCAAATGCTTAAGCAAAGGTTTACTACTGCTCCTATCTTAGTTATACCATATCCTAATGGACACTTTGTTGCCACAATAGACACTTCAAGAGATGGGCTTGGGGGTGTATTAATGTAGGACAGTACAGTTGTTTCTTATGAGTCCAAGAAGCTTAAATTGCATGAAGTAAATTATGCTCCTCATGATTTAGAGTTGGTTGTGATAGTACATGTTTTGCAGATGTGCTGGCATTATTTATTGGGAAAGCCATTTGAGCTTAAAATTGATCATATGGGGTTGAGATACATTTTCACTCAACCTAATCTGAATTCTAGACAAAGGTGGAGGCTTGAATTCCTCAGTGAATATGAATTTGGCAGAGTATATTAAAGGCAAAGAGAACAAGGTAGCGGATGCACTTAGTCACAGGAGGCATATCACCACTATTACTTCATCTCAAACTTGTATGAGAGAGTACATTCTTCAATACCTTCCTGGAGATACCCATTATGAATGGGTGAAGTCATTTTTGGACATAGATGCCTTTGATTCTCACTTTGATGATTACTCTTTTGATGATGGTGGTGTGCTTAAATACCAGAGCAGGATATGTGTTCCCAAATGTGAAGGGTTGCGGAAATTTGTTCTTGAGGAGATGCATTGCACTCCATTTTTATGGCACCCAGGGGTAAATAAGATGATGGCTGATTTGAGACCTTTATACTTTTGGTCGAGACTCAAACAGGATGTGATAGAGTATGTTGCCCAGTGTTTAGAATGTCAGGGTGTTAAGGCTGAGCATGTTCATCTGATGAGACTTTTGTACCCACATGAGATTTCACAGTATAAATGGCAGGTTATTAACATGGATTTTGTATAGGGTTTACCCATGACTTAATGCAAGAAAGATGTCATCTTGGTCATAGTCGATAAATTAACCAAAGTTGCCCACTTTATTCCTTGCAATTTGAAGGATGGATCTCTAGTTCTGGCAAGAAAGTTTGTTCAAGAGATATTTTAATTGCATGGTATTCCGAAAACCATCATCTCTGATAGGGATAGCTGAATGACTTCAAGATTTTGGACAACCTTGAACTCCATTTTGGGTACACGCCTGCACTTTAGCATAACTTACCACCCTGAGACTAATGGGTAGACTGAGAGGGTGAATCAGGTACTTGAATATTTTTTATGCATGTACTGCATGGATCAGTAGTACAAATGGGAGGAGTATCTTCCATTGGTGGATTTTTCCTATAACAATTCCTATCATTCTTCATTGGGTATGGCTCCACTTGAGGCTCTTTACAGATAGAAGTGTCAGACTCCTATCAGCTAGGATAGACTTGAGGATAGGGTTATTATGGGTCCTAAGAAGCTAAAGGAGATGGAAGAGTATGTGATCTTAATCCATAGTTAGCTAAAAGGGGCAGCAAATCATCAGAAGAGCTACACTAACAAGAAATGCACTTTTCGATAGTTCTAGACTAGGGATAATGTATTTCTATGGGTTAGACCACATAAGAGTTCAATCTCATTTGACAAGAGCTCAAAGCTTGCCCCAAGATTTGTTGGTCCATTCAAGGTTTTAGAAGTTATCAACCCAGTTACTTATCAGCTTGCTCTATCACCTACTTTAGCCCACATTCATAACATCTTCCATGTGTCTTTTCTTAAGCTATATCATCCTAAGATATCTCATGTGCTTGAATGGCATGCATTATAGGTATAGGATCCAAGGGTGATGGCAGTTCATCCCACCCGACTCATTGAGCAGTGTACCATCAGGGTATGAGACAAGGATGTCCTCTAGTACAAGGTCCAATGGGACCAATTTGGTGTGGATAGTGCCACTTGGGAGCATGCAGAGGATTTACAGAAATCCTTTCCCCATCTTTTTGTATAGCTTGCTTTGTTTCAGATATATCTCAATTTTGTGTACATATGCTTATTTTTGTTGTGATTGACATCGGGGCAATGCCTCTTCTTAGAGGGGAGGGATTTCACATCCCATTTTGTAACCTTCCTTATTTTTCTTATGTGGTGATTATGTGGCAACCTTGTCAATTTTGACTTGGTCAAACCTTGATTTAACTAGGATTAAATAATGATTAAGTTGATTACTGCTTAATGATGAGATTATTTGTATGATTAAATGGATAAATAATGCATCGAAATTTTTGGTTACATCTTTTTAATGTTAAAAATTATTATGTTATAAGGTTATTTATAATGTTTGGATTTTATTTTAGATGATGATGTAATGCATTAATTTACATGATGATGAAGCATTATGGATATTGAGGCATGTGTTATTATATTGATATTAGGATGTTCTCAATGTTGATTTAGTGATTATTTGATGGATACTGACTCAATCTTGTTTGTGAGTGTTTGAGTGGATGCAGGATTCATCGCGATGAGAGTGTGGTTGATGTAGAGAGGGTTAGCCTCTAGGAAGGGGATGGATGGATCATCCAAAATAGCCTACACACACACACTAGTTAAACATGATCTGATTATATGTGACATGTTACTTCATTCTATTTTTATTTATGATAATTGAATAAGAAGGAAGTATGACTAGGTTATAAATGATGAGTATAGGAAAGAAATAATTTTAACATGATTGGATGACAATATTGTTTATTTAATGTATGGATGTGCACAATTAAATGTTTTTTATAATATATTATACTTGTACATTGTAGAGTTTGATTTATACATTCATGTCACTTAGTGGGGAGTTAAAGCAAGGAGAAATTTAAAGAAATGGAAGGGGGAAAATACCCAAAAATTTGGGTCACAAATAGGGTTAAAGGAGGTAGTTATGGAGATGCAATGCATTACGATGGGGGAGGGAGGATGGAAGCTTCAAAGGAAGAAGGAGAGACATGGGCACATACACCAGATTTTGTTTCTTGCATTAAGGTGTTTTTCATTAGCGTAAACCTCTACTTGTTGTGTGCTACCATATTAGGCAATGTATGATTTTTTGATGTTCTATGGAGTACCTATTACCAAGGGTTGAGTGTGCAATTAAGTTTCTTTTAACTTCTTAAATGGTGGTAGTGCCTATGTAATGTTATTTTATGTCTTCGATTTATGCACTCACGGCTTGCGTAATACTTGGAAACTCAACAGTGTGGTGAACCCTTGTCCAAGTTTGAGTGGAAGCCTCTAGGAATGTGGAATGTTGCGTGTAGAATTGAGATTTTTTAGCATCCATAACCTGTTGGGTTATATGGGGCAAAATTTATTATGTTTTCACACTTCTTCCTTGTATGAACCTTAGTGTGGTGTTAGGCAAACCTCCTACAAACTGTAAGGGATTTAATCATCATTCCTTCATTGAAGTTAAACGTCTCTTAATATCATAAGTAAGTTGCAGTTTCTATGATCAATCCTTTCTTTCAAATAACCATTTTTTCTATTAGACAAAACCTGTACAATGACAGTGAGAAGGTATAAAACCCTGAGTTCCAAATTCTATATTAGAGGGCATTTGACCATGAATGCAGCAAAATATTGGGAACACATGGCTGTAATTGTTCCTTAGACTCAAATGTTTTATGAGACTAACCTAGACTCCTGATTCATGTCCTTATATGCTGATTTGAAACCATGATATAGAGCAGATAAGAGTAAAAGAAGTAATTGGGTGGAAACTTTCATGTGTAGTTGCTTGTGAAACAAATTTCTTTCCTCTTGACAACTAAATTCCAAATTGGAAACCAGAAATTCTCTAGAAGATTGTTGTATGATAATCTCATATTCTTTTCTTTGGGGCTCAAAGTTCTTTCTTTGGGAATTTTAAGCTTGATATTCATACATTAGTGAAGTACTGATGTTTGACTACAAAAATTCTTTGTATGCAATTGAGTTCAGATGGTAGATTCTTAAACACAAGTATATATATACCTAAGAGAAATTCTAACCAAATACTTTATTTAAATCGTACATTGTTGTTCATGATACATGTGAAAATTACAAGAGTTAATAATGATTGCAAACATAGAACCTTTCTCTTGCGGTTGAATTGGTATTAGTAGGATACTCTTAAAATGAAGTTTAATCTCATACCAACTTGTGCTTGATGAGTTTTTACTTTCATATGCTTGCTTCAATTTATTTTGATATACAAGTTTTGTTTTGCAAATCTACCTCAAGAGTATTGTATTATGAAGTTCAGTTCTAAAATACTTGCATGTGGGGATGGTTATTTAATAACTCCGATCATTGGGTGTTGTTATATTTAGACATTTTGTATTTTCCTAAATGAGGAGTGTATTACTCAAATATTTCCTTGCTGATTACTTTAAGTCTTGAAATAGAACAGTAACCAAATTTCTAAGGAGTTCATCTTTGTATAATAATGATTGTGCAGTCTATAGGTTTCTTCAAAGTAGAATGAGTTCTCTCATGGTTTTAGACATGAGTAAAGTTCTTAAGCAGCACTTACTGCATTTATGTTGATGGATGAATGCTTTCAATTTCATGTTAAACTTAACAAATTTTTCTAGAAATTCATGGAACATGTTAGGTTGAACCTACACACTTTTCTAATTGTTGTTGATGTTATTTTGTAATATTATTACTGATCTTATTTCCATCATAGCCCATAATTTACTTGAAACAATAGATTTAGTATTAGATAGATGATACTTGCTAATGGATAGAGTGTTGATGTTTTAATTCCTTGATGGTGGGGTGTAATGTGGGAAATGTGAGGGTGGGGATGGATGCATTGTGTTGCTTCTCTCAACTAGTCTGATTTTGATAAGTAGGATTCATTACATTTTTGTCTCTCATTTTCAGAACTCTAACGAATTTAGTGCTTGGCCAAGCCATTTATTACTACATTTAAGTATGTTGTTTTCTGACAGTATCATAGGTGTGTGACTATGCTTATTTCTATTTTTACATATGTGCAGGTATGCATAGATTAAAGAAATGTAAATGTTGGTTGATATGTTATAGTTTTTCTTTCACTTCATGTGGGTAGATGTGTAGTGTTCTTTTACTTTCCCTGCCACATTTTGTGATTAGGCTGCTAGGCACATGGATGCATGTAGTACATTTCATAGATGCTTCAAATCTATTTGATCCATCTTGTTCTAGGGAGCTAGGCTTCTCGTGCTAGGGTCAAGGTATTATTCATGTCAGGAAGGATCCCGAGGGAGTAAACACTATATGGTTGGTGAGGTAAAATCACATGGGCCACACTCCCATCTCAAATAGTAGATGGATGATGTCTGATGGCTTTGGAGACTGGATACACTTTCGAGACACCTGTCAAGTTTTAGAATCTATCTTATGGTCTTGCATCTTCATATTGGTGATGATGCATGGTATCATTCATTTGATGTAATCTTGATTCAGATATTGTAACATATTGGTAATGTACTATTGTTCATGTATTTGAGGAACATGTGATGTATATACCATGTATTTTAGCACCTGAGTTCATATGATGTAATGTTTTTGCGATCAAATCAGCAATTTAATATTATGCTAGATTGTTGATAAACTAATTTTATCATTTAATTAGTTAACGGTTAATAAATGAGTTTTGACTTTTCAGTATTAATGTGATTGGTTTATTTTTTGCATTTTCATTCCCTTGTGATGTGGATTATTTGATTAGGAGATGGTCCTTACAAAAGAATCAAATGACATCTTTGTAATATGCTAAACAATAATATATGGCTAAGGCTGTCAAGAATATTCATGACATTAATAGTCTGAAAATATAATAGAAGGTGAAAAAGATAAGGGAAAACAATAATTTGTGAAACCTGTATAAGGGAAGTAATTCCATCACTAATATTCATAATGTGGAATACATTCTCTTAACTCATTGGCCCGTGAAACTCCAATAGAGAAATGATAATAGGAAGGATAGAGGGTGACATCAAATTGTTGGAAATATTCAAGATGTAATAGGTTACTGATAGGGGAGGGGTGAATCAGTAACAATAAAACTTTTAAGTCAACCATACAACATTTACTCATCTATCCTACTGCATAAAAAATTATTAAACATTTAAACCATATCTGCACAGAGATTTCGTGACCCAGAAACCTTCCAAAAATAGAAAGTAAAACTGGGGTGGGGATGATACCCACAAAGCTTCGTTACTGCAGTATGAAGTTGGCCAGTTAAGGCTTACATTGATCACTTTTGGTGATCTGCCCTGTTAGGAGCATAGAGGATTGCTAGATCCACCTGGTTAGAGGATTTACAAACATACTTTACAAGTATGCACTCTATTAGGAGATTTGAATAAAGACGCTTAAGTCTACCCTGTTAAAGGATTTACAAAAATGATTCACTTGTTAGGATGAACCAACAGATCAACTTACAATTTGACTGAGTTCTTTATTGTAGATCACCTTCTGTGATTGATGAAATCATTTCTGCTCAATAATCTATCTCTTGTGTATTCCTAAATGTGTCAATTGTCTATGTCACTTGAATGATATAATACATTATATATATATATATACCATTCCAATAATTATTCATGCAAGGTCAGCCAAAAACAAGTAAACAAAATATAACTGAGTCGGCCAGATAGTAAAATAAACTCGGGTTCTTCAGACAGACTTGATGACCTTCTAATACGCGGCATCCACTACGTTACTCGGCATCGTCATGCACTTGGTAGAGGTAGGGGCTCGGTTCATACTAGTCATACAACGTTGCCTGGAACTCAGTAACCATTGGTGACTCGGTAGATATAGTGTCACTAGGTGGAAACTAACTTCTTCGATAACCTCCTGAGCTTGGTTATCACGGAGTGCTTCCTCACTCGGTTAATACTAAGTGCAACTTTACTCAGTTGACACTAAGTGCAAGTTTACTCGGTTGACACTAAGTGCAACTTTACTCGGTTGACACTGTGTCTTTGATGCTCGGTTTGAACTGTGTCTTCAGTGCTCGGTTTGAACTGTGTCTCTAGTGCTCGGTTTGAACTGTGTCTCCAGTGCTAGGTTTGAACTGTGTTGCCAGTGCTCGGTTTGAACTTTGTCTCCAGTGCTCGGTTTGAACTGTGTTACTCGGTGTTGTCACTAATGACAAATAACTTTATGCCAACAATCTCCCCCTTTGGTATTAGTGAAAAAAACAATTATGATTCAAAGTTTATGTGCAAAAATAGACATACAGTTTTGAATTTTCAAAATTGCTCTTTGCAAGTCTTATTTACACATATGTTCCTTACATGTATCTCCCCCATACAATATGCACAGTATTTACAAGTCATTGCACATATTTTCACAATTTTATCTTTTATCTCCTGGAGTGTACTATCTCCCCCTTTTTGACAATAATGCCAAATTAAACAATATATATTTACACAGAGAGTCCAAAATGAGAGATAAACTTAGAATGTACCTTGAGAATAAGAGCCAATGTCTTATCCCAATTTTCTTGCAAAAGTTTGCTGGTGGAGAGTGCTATTTGAACTTCTATAGAGAGTTCAAGCATATGATCTACAATTGAGAAGTTTTTGTCATGAATCAATGTTTTGGAATGGGCAATATACTTTTGCATTGTGTCCATGACAGGAAGGATCATATTTTCGATGTCAATCAGAGTACACCTGATCCTTGCTTCCTCTCTCAACAATTCTGCCTGTTTCTCTGACAAAAATCTTATTCTGAGATGATGGGATGAACTTGAACTGTGGTCAAGCTGCAACATTTGTGCACTGACCTTCATATCCTCATCAATTTTATTCAACTTTTCTTTGATTTCCTTAGTATACTCGGTAACATCACAAAGTTTGCCAAAAAGTGAAGTTACATTATTAAAAGAATGTTCAAAATTACTCAAAATTGTAGACAGTTCTACTTGTTTTAATGCAATATGCTGAGCAATGTGCTCAAGCACCTTATTGTCAAATTTCTTCTCTACCTTTTCAATCAATTTTTCTTGGTCGGAGGTATCCTCATTGAATTTATATAAAGCCTCTTCTAACTGATTCAAAATGTGTTGAGTAGAATCTACTTCAACACCAATAACTTCTGTTAGAATATTCTTAGCACTTTCAATAATGCTATATTCCTGGTCTCTCTCATGCCTCAGTTGTTTTTGCCTTGCCTTATGATCTAATAGCTGATTGATCATTCTCATTTCATCAACTGATGCATTATCCAGATCTATCTCAGGAATGACAATGTCCTTATCCAAGTCTATTTCCTCATCCACTGCCTTGCTGGAAATCATGTATCTTTTTGCTTTTCCTATAGTGACTTCACCTTTTCCCTTTGAATCTGAAACAATAGTTGATGAGGCTGGACTGGCTGACAAAACTAGAATAGGACTAGCTAGAGGAAAACTGAGAGAAGTGCTAATAGTATCAAAAATTGATGTTCTTCCCAAGATTGATGTACAAGTTGGTATGGGAGAACTAACAGATGCAAAAATTGGAGTAGATGAAGTTGTCAAAATTGGATTACTAGAGGGTACACTTACTGTACATGCTGCAGTAGAAGTTGATATGCCTGATGATCTTACTGCTGTAGCTAATGATGCCTTGGTCAATGAAGATGGCTGCAGCTCGGTTAATGAAGTGGTAGACACTTGCATAGGTGGTGCCTGGAGCTGAGAGGAGACAGGTGAAGATTAGGCAATTGATGAAGCTGTTGTGCACACAATCTCACTAGTAGAGGCTATCTCCGCAGTTGATGTAGCTGCTTTAGGTGGAGAGTGAGGAAGAGATGCAATGACTTTGGCTGCAATTTTTACAGGGTCATCTTCCTCCTTAGCTTGATCAGCTTCTTCTTCCTCCATTTCCTTGTCGTCTTCCTCTATTTCATCTTCCTTGAATTCTTCCTCAACATTTATCATCATTGAATGCAGATCCCCTAGAATATCTTCAATGTCATTATCATCACTACTATCATTGTCTTTGATTTCAACAATATCCTCACTAGATTTATGTAGATGATAGATATGTTTCCACATGTTTGTTGCATCATTGACAACATGCTCAATGTCTTTGATAAGTATCAAACAAGTGTGAAATCTAATCATCATATTACCTTCATGATCTTTCAGTGATTTCTTTACTTCTGCATCAGTCAGACTCAGCAGGAGATTTTTCAGGGTTTGCTCAAAGATATCTTTGACAATTTTGGTTGCAATTCCCATCTTGGTTGCAACCTCTCCAATAGCTCTTTAGGGATCTGAGAGGCAATCTCATCTGGAGAGTATTTCCATCTTCCCATTTTATTTAATACCAACTCCTCAATCTGCATTTTCTCCTGTTATGTTCTTGTCTCAAACTTCAATGCTTTGAAGTTTGTAAAGCTAGTTACTTCTTCTAATTGCTTCAACCTTGCCTCAAATGTAAGTGGAGGCTTGACAAATATAGGCTCCTTCTTCCCCTGTCTTGTTCTTCTGGAGAAGACTGCAGTAGCTTGCTTTTCAAGTTTGGTGATAATCACCTTACCTTTCTTCCGTTGAGGCTCCTCTTCTTTTTCTGACTCAGTTTCCTCTTCTTCTTCATCATCATCTCCTTTCCCTTCAGTAATCATCAGAGGACCAAGTTCTGTTTTTAGCTTTGCAATCTTCCTCTTTCCTTTGCTAATGACCTGAGGGATTTTGATTTAAAGCTCAATTCTGGCTTTAGCTTCATCATAAGTTCCAAAGACTGGTTGCTTTGGGTCTACTGGTTCATTCACCAGTGCTTCTATGATATCTCTAGTTTCATCAATATTAACCTCATAAGGAAGAGGTTTCACCCATGCAACTCGAGGCCTGACTTCCTATATGTATACTTTGTCACAATCTACCATAAAGCATACATCTTCTTTATATTCCTCAACCAGTTTTGGTGGAATCAAGAACCTATTGTTCATTCTTTCCTTAAAATCTTCAAAGTAATTATCCAAAACACTGTCAAAATTTTCACCTAACTCTGCAATAAACTCATTTATTTGATAGAGAATGGGAATATCTTTTCTCCATACTACTGATCCTTTTGATGGAAAAGACTTTTGAACATAGAAAAATAAACAGATCAAAAGTGAACCAAATTTGCAGGAATTGTTCTTTGAAGTCCTTATGCTTTCCATATTTTTGTTGAATTGAGACAAAAGCAATTTAGACAAATCAAACTCAACATTCTTCTTTGCTACCTTATATGCTAAATCTACTGCTTCGCAAGGTACACTATTTGGACGGCTAGAACTGTAAATTTTATGAGCAATGACGTGAATACCAAATCTTAACTCAGTGTCAGCTACTGTACTGAGCTTAAGTCCTCTACCATCCCATTCTACCTAGGTTAGCCTTTGCAATTCTTCTCGACCTAGGGTTTTGGTAGTCTTGGCTTTGCTCAATATGGGAAGGCCAGTAATCTTGTTAATCATTTTCTTTGTGATAAGTATTGGTTGCTCTAACCACAATTGCCTGTTGTGAACCCGACTGAGTACATACCTAACCCATTTAATTTGAAAATTTCTTGGCAAATGTGAAATGTGGGTTAACCCTTTTGTTTCAAGATTCTTATGCTCGAGTTTCAAATTTCCATCTACGCTCATTTCTCCTAGGGCATTATCAATTTCTAGGTTTCCAAGTTCTTGAATAGAACATTTGAAATGAGAGCGAATATCATTTACAAGGAGTACCTTTGGAGGAATTCGAGACTGGGCACCATTAGGGTCAAGTGATTCTGCAATTGCTGGTGCCAATTTGAAGTTTGGCGCCTTCCATTCCACACCTTTAACCAGCATTTATGAGCCTCTCTTTGCCTTGGAGCTGCTGCTTTCAAATGCCATTGCTGCTTGGTAAGTGAAGAGAAATTTTGAACAGATTCTTTGCTCTTAAAAAAAAATTCGCTCAAAATTGCTTTAAGCTTGCTCTTGAATCACAGAAGATAACTTAGCTCAAAGTTCGTAGTGAAGAATGAGATCAAATTTTTCCCTTTTTGATGAAACATTCGTCATAAATGCTTGGTACGACAGTAGATGAAATGACAGGTTGTCATCCACTTGCTTAGTAGACACTATCAACTTGGTAACTAAGAGAAAAAATTGATGTACCGACCTAACTCGGTAAGGTCATGAACCGACCTCGCTCGGTAGATACAACTCGGTGAGTGAAACTTTGTTGCACCCAATCGAACTCGGATGAGTCTTGAACCGATTTGGGATCAAAGTGTTATCTGCATACTAATCTGATCATTTTTCTTCCTTTGGAACTGCTTAGGATGATTCTTGGAGGATGCAGTTCCATACTTTCTTTTATGAATGTTAATTGGAAATGATGGAGTCACTCATTTCTTGAGTGACATTGCCATTGCTTGACTTATCTTGTTCAGTAGATTTAGGAATCCATTTTTGCTTCATTTTCTTTCGGATGTTTTCTGCTTTGATTTTCTTTTCATCTTCAATTCTTTATATATTCATACAATTTCTGGCTATATGACCAAGTTCTATACATATATAGCACCTTACAATAGTGTCCTTCTTCCATACGTGATGTCTGGCACAATTTATGCCAGTATGTCCATATTCTCCACAATAGTGACATCTGCACCAGGTGTTGTAGTCTCATCCAAATATGGCTTTGACAAGTTGTTCAGTTGGATTGAATGATTTGGATCTGCATTGGAATGCCTTGTGACCATTTTTATTGCATTTGTGACAGTTGCCTTCAAATTTTGGTTTTTCTTTGCACTCATTTTCTTTGTGACCATGCTAATTGCAATTGAAACATTTACCATTGAATTTTTCTTTTCCATTGCTCCAGCATTTATTTGATGTATGACCTAACTTTCCATAGTGATTGCAAGTAGGTTTTTTATTCTTTTGGGTACTTTGTTTTGAAGATTCACCTTCTTCATTGTATCCAAGACCAGCTTTACCTTTTTCTCTATGAAGATTCTACTCATTTTGCAAATTCAATTGATTCATATCTGCTTGGGATTTCATCATTCTTTCATTGACTTGCCTTTCAGAGATTAGATCATTTTCCAAGCTTTCATTGATTTGTCTCTCAGTTCTCAGATCACTATGCAAACTTACATTAATTTGTCTCTCAGTGATTAAATCATTTCTCAAACTTTCATTCTCTAATCTTAGAATCATAATTTCTTCATTTGCATTAGATAGTTGTCCTATAAGATCTTCATGCTGAAGGGATAGATTATTCCTTACCTCTAAGTCTTCATTTGCTTTGTTTCTCTGTTCCAAAACTTCACATAACCTGATGGACTAGACTTCTTATTCTCTTTTGAGTTTTATTACCTCTTCTTGGAGAGATCCATTCTTTTCTAGAAGTTCTTTGATTGCCTTGTCAGCTTCTTTTGAACTACTTGATGGTAACAAATCTTCAATCTTTTCCTCAACATAATGATGGTCATTCATTTGTCTTGCAAGTTCCTTTCTTCTTTTTAGGGATTGAGAAAGATGCTCCTTTGCTTCTTTGAGTTGAACCATGGCCATTTCTAGATCTAGCTTATCATTTTCAATAACTTTCTCCAGTCTGAATATCTCCATAACTTAGATCTTTGCTCAAGCTGTCAAACTTTGTCCTAAGAACCAAAAAAGCTCTGATACCAATTGTTGGAAATATTCAAGATGTAATAGGTTACTGAGAGGGGAGGGGTGAATCAGTAATAATAAAACTTTTAAGTCAACCATACAACATTTACTCATGTATCCTGCTACATAAAAAACTATTAAACATTTAAACCATATATGCACAAAGATTTGGTGACCCAGAAACCTTCCAAAAATAGAAAGTAAAATTGGGGTGGGGATGATACCCACAAAGCTTCGTTACTGCAGTATGAAGTTGGCCGGTTAAGGCTTACAATGATCACTTCTGGTGATCTACCCTATTAGGAGCACAGAGGATTGCTAGATCCACCTGGTTAGAGGATTTACAAACATACTTTACAAGTATGCACTCTGTTAGGAGATTCGAATAAAGATGGTTAATTCTACCCTGTTAAAGGATTTACAAAAATGATTCACCTGTTAGGATGAACCAACAAATCAACTTACAATTTGACTGAGTTCTTTATTGTAGATCACCTTCTGTGATTGATGAAATCATTTCCGCTCCTGGTAGACCTTGCTGAGTATTCTTTTATGCTGATGAATTTGCATATCATATCTTATGTCCCTCCCTTTTTGCAATATTCTATCTCTTGTGTATTCCTAAATGTGTCAATTGTCTATGTCACTTGAATGATATAATACATTATATATATATATATACCATTCCAATAATTATTCATGCAAGGTCGGCCAAAAAGAAGTAAAAAAAATATAACTGAGTCGGCCAGATAGTAAAATAAACTCGAGTTCTTCAGACAGACTTGATGACCTTCTAATACGTGGCATCCACTACGTTACTCGGCATCGTCATGCACTCGTTAGAGGTAGGGGCTCGGTTCATACTAGTCATACAACGTTGCCTGGAACTCAGTAACCATTGGTGACTCGGTAGATATAGTGTCACTCGGTGGAAACTAACTTCTTCGATAACCTCCTGAGCTCGGTTATCACTGAGTGCTTCCTCACTCGGTTAATACTAAGTGCAACTTTACTTGGTTGACACTAAGTGCAACTTTACTCGGTTGACACTAAGTGCAACTTTACTCAGTTGACACTAAGTACAACTTTACTCGGTTGATATTGTGTCTTTGATGCTCGGTTTGAACTGTGTCTTCAGTGCTCGATTTGAACTGTGTCTCTAGTGCTCGGTTTGAACTGTGTCTCTAGTGCTCGGTTTGAACTGTGTTGCCAGTGTTCGGTTTGAACTGTGTCTCCAGTGCTCGGTTTGAACTGTGTTACTCGGTGTTGTCACTAATGGAAAATAACTTTATGCCAACACAAATAAGGGCCACATTATCATGAATGTGCACACTATGAGGGAGAAATCACTCTGGAACCATCTGACCAATGCATACATGGAGTATAAGGAAAATTGAAAAGTCAAGGCCTTCATAAGAGAAGGGTTTAAACTAAATAACCATGTACCCTACAATTGCAACATGAAACATGGAACCCCAATAATTGTAAAGGCATTGGGTAAAATGTGTCTCCATCAAGTCATCTATTAAGGGTGGATAAGATATAGATTAGAGCCCACATTATCAACAAGCAAGGTAAGTAGAAATAAAGTAAGCACATATGTTATATTAATACTAGCATGCTTATCTATTAACATATTTTATTATTATGAATGGTGAATATTCATGACTTATGCTTATTAATATGAGAGCTTCATTTGGAATGCACATACTTAATAAGGCAGTGCTTAGTGCATTTGCAGAAGATCCAAAACTCAACAAATATTCTTATGATATTCATATTGGCTAATTTATTTTCATGTTGATCATTTAGATTAACTTTTAGTGATCAAGTTTCCATTGATTAACCTCATTTTTTATCTATCACATTTGGTTTATTAAATTAGATAATTCATGTGATCCTCAAACATAATGTATGTCTTACAAACTAATAAGAAAATTTTAACAATCTTATAGATAGACAACGCTAACTACTATGAGAACAACATAGTTATGGCCAATTCCATATACCTCGGAAGATGTGAATTCCAAATTTACTATCTTTTTAAAAGAGATGAAGTTACTTTGCCCATATTGCATGTGACAATTTCATCGTCAATAGATTTTTTTTATTTTTTTATTAAATAATTATTTTATTTAAAAACTGAAATGGAACAAAAACTTTTAACTTCAATTTTTTTGAAATGTGGAAAATAAATATTAGATTTAATTTAATTTTTCAATATTATAATTTTAAAAATTACTTATTTTGATCACTCAAATGATTATAATAAGCATGTGAAAAGATAATGATAAATTTTATTATAACTATAAAAGAGTTTATACATTCATATATTTTTAATAATAATAAATACATAGATATATAAGTTTTATTAACTAATTTAAAAATTAACACTAATATTGTAAAACATATTAATTAATTTTTCTACAATTACTTCTAACTTCTCCATTAGTTCCTATGAGAGGATTGATGTTTCCCATCTTCAGCATAGATGTTGCAAAATCATTGAAAAAGCTAATTGAATTGATGCTATAGGTAGTAACTAGAGCATCACTAGAACCTCCACCAAATAATGCTTGATCCGAATGGAGAAGCCCTTTTTGTATTTTCAAGATTTTGTAGTAAGAATTGTCAAAGAAATTAGGAGTATTAAGGTCTAATGGTGAAATATTATTATCACCACCATTGCTTGGGCAATTTGCTTTGAGAGAAGCAGCAAATGTAGAATCAATGTTGGTATCATTGTAGATACGAGATCTGAATGCAAAGCACCTTGCTTGACCAATTGTATGAGAACCTAAAATACATTCAAATGAAACATTTGTCAATATATTTTTCCAATGCTCTATCTTATGATTGAAAATTATTTATATAAGGCAAATATCAAAGTTATATTAGTATTTTAAAAAGTAAGTCTCACTTTCTATTTATTGAGTCTACTTGATTTGAATATAACATCAACTTACTTTCTATCATTTTAATTAAATCTTGTCCAAGATACCTGAAAGGACAATCATGTCCTTAGTCGAAAGACCCTGATCTGTAAATGCTTTAATAAGTGCATTAAGTTCACCAAATGGACTAGGGAGGTTACTATTGGCACCACTTAGGCTTGCAGTAGTTGAGTCTCTTCTTCCGAGTTGCACTATCCATGTTGGTCCTCCCAACTAATAATCAACTCAAAAGTATCATAGAGAGGAAAAGAGGAAAAGAGAAAAACAAGAACATCTTTAAATTCTCCTAATTTCTTAAAGATAAGTATCAATTCACTGAATTCCCAAATAAGTATAAGTGTACCAGGACAACAGAATCACGAGCTGCAATGGCAAGAATATCAGCACAAGACACAACCCTAGGGCAGGCAGCTTCTAACCGACTTTTAATGGTGTCCACCACATTGAATCCTCTCAGAGAATTCACATTTGCTAGTCCACTCTTTTCTCCAGTGAATGTGGAGGTATCATCCAACAGTACTGACCCATCACAACCCTAAACAAAAACAATATTATCATACACTTACAAATCTATGGACCAAGAAAAAAGAGCATTTGGGTGCTTAAATTTTTACTTGAACAAAGCAATCATGGAAGTGAAGTCGGAGCAAAGAAGCCCCCATCCTTTTCTCCTTCGCAAGAGCTTCAGCAACACTAAATCTCACAATAGACAATGCTTGTGGGCATGACTTTGCATAAAATGTTGAACTGAGTTGGCCATTGGCAAATCTTGAAATTAGAATGACTAAAGAAAAAGTACGTGCAAAAATATAACTAGCAGTCTTCATGGTTGATTTGCTTGCTATGCAGGTCAATCAAGTAAGACTAGAAAGAAAATGGAATGAAGTTGTGTGTAGAGTTTGAGAAAACATGGGCTTTTTATAATGGCTGAGAAGATTCTTCATAAGCTTTTTAAATTAATGACACCGACTCGGATAAGAGATTTGCACAATTCCAGCTGGGTAATGGATCCAAATGGCTCAACTTGGTCATAGTTTAATAGATTTCATTTATGCTAAAATTGTATTCATCCTCCTATGGGGTCGACCTAGTGGTGCATGTATTAGGGCTTGACAAGAAGAGTGTAACAAAAATTAGGTATATTTAGTATTTAAGAAGCTTCTAATGTTTGCATTTACCCTGTTATCTGCATTGACTTTGGCTCATTTTTTTCATTGTTTTATTTACGTTTCTCAATCAAGGGCTGTAGACGTGTGGAAAAAATTTGATCTTGATCTGTACATTTAGGGTTTGTCCAATTTATGTAGTTGTCGGTTTATTAAACAATGGGGAATATTTGGACTTATACTCGTGATTCTCTTGAAAATGTCATATCAAATAAATTGTTTGTTCAATTCAGACATGCTAACAATCCATGACCATACGTTTAGGCGGTTGATTGTTCACAGACTTGTAGACTAAGATAGAGAAGATGAGTCAGAGATTAGATGCAGACGAAAGATGATTCAAGTTTTACGACTGCAGTTGGTCAATAAACGACCTCTTTTAAAAACACAAATTTAAAACACCAGTCTAGATAAACTGTAAAAAATGAATATTTTAAATTTTATAATTTAATATAGAAGATCTTAAAAGAATTTTATTTAAAATAAGATTTTTTATTGTTTTCAAATTTATGTTTTGAATTTGCCTGAAAAAATTCAATTATACAATTGTTTATTATTATATTGTTAAATTTATTGGTGTACGTATAAATTCAATATATTTTATATTTTATTTTTATTTTTTATTTATTAAATTCAACGTTAATTTGATTTCAAGTAGATTTTATCCAAATATACACATCCAAATTTGTATATTAAGAAAAGTATAAAAATTAATTGAATTCCTTAATTTTATGACATTTGATTATCTACTAAATATCTATCAAAGATTAGTTCAACATATTCTAGCCATCATCACAATGTTAGTAAATTATAAAACCTTAGCTCCATGTTAGATATATGTATAATCAATTTAAATTTTGTTTCAAGTTTCAAGTTAACCTCACTAACACAATCCCTAATGTATTCAAGACATGATATTGGAAAAAAAAAATCAAATCTAAGGTATAGGGCCTGTTATAGATATCTCTTTCTAGAAAGATCACAAAATTATAACTTATTAATGCTATAAAATCCAATGTTCTAGGAGATTTTTCTTTTGTTGGAACCTTCAGCTCATTTTCATAGTCAATATTAATTTCTACACCAATATTGGATTCATAACTTGTGTTTAATGTTAAATGGGTAGATGTAAAATGTCCTTCTATCGTGTCTCCTCATATTTACTATTACCAATGCTTTCTTAGAAATATAGCTTATAAGAAGTTACAAGGAATGAATATTCTTTATACTTGACAAAATTGAAAGATTGAGGAATTCTTAGTCACCAATTTAATGATCAAATTATTAGCCACATAAGACATGTCTTCTAGTACCAATCTAATTAATGGTTATTTAAGTTGTCCTATATATAAAATCAATTTAGTAACATGTTTAGAGAAACATTCATGGGGCACCTTTATATATAGGGTATGGTTTTCTATGAGATCAATTTTATTAGATTCGTTTGTATCAATTATCCATTTTCTAAATGTCTAGGAACACTCTCATTACTCATACATTTGAAAAAATTCAAAATGAAGAACAACACGCTTTCTTGACAATTTGTTCACAACTACTTTCATTCTGATAATAGGCATAACTCATATTCCTAGATTAAATTTATCTCTATGAATATGTTTTGAGGTTCAATCCTTAAGTTTGTAGGGTATATAGTTTTGAGAAACTTGGAGCAATGACATTGTTCTTGAGAATTTTATATATAGTTTTTGTTACTCAATGTAATTTAATCAATATTTGAGGTGTTCTCAAAAATATAGTGAAGAATCAAGTCAAAATTAAGTTAAGAAGAATGGTGACTCTATATCAAAGAATTTGTTGGCAAGAATCATTGAAAATAAGATACAAAAGAGATTAGATACAAAACTCCTACTCCTAATATGGAAAGATTCTAATATTAAACTCATATAATTTTTATAGTTGATAACATGATTTATAGTGTATTTCTTTTTTTGTGGATTTTTATCACCAATGTTTCAAATTGAACTCCATGATCCATCATTATGATAAAAGTAAGAAATGAGGAAGTATGTATCATGGATTTTGATCTTAAATATCAATAGAAAAAATATACATGGTCAAATCTCTTTTGAAAAAATTGTCTTAAGATACTAATATTCCTTCAAAGAGACAATAATTTTCTTTAAAAACTAAATAGCTAGCTAGTTCTACTAATTGTTCACCTCAAATTAAATTTCTTGATAACTTGAATAAAATGACTATGTAATAACATTACATGGAAGGCTATATTTTTCTAGATCGCCCAATAATTATGTTATTCCCTTATGCAAAAAAATAGAAAATAACACTACATTTTATTTTTCCTAAGGAATCATTCTACCTTATATAGATAATTTTGAGAAAAAGAGAGATGAAACATTGAAATTTCTTGATGAACCTATAGTAATGTATCATGATCTACAAGTCCAATTAGTTAAATAATAGAAAAGTAGCCCAAAATATTATTCATACTCAAAGAAAAAAATTTCACAATGAACATTTACATTAATTTAAATGTGAACATATTAGTCTAATTAATTTAAAATAATAGAACTTGATACAAAAATGAAGAAAAGTTAATGAACTTATCATATTAGGAAATATTTTAAAATTTTAAAAAAATGTACACAACTAGATTTTTATAGATCCCAAAATGTCAACCCTTGTGCCAATAATATTAGGGGAAAAACTATTTCTCAAGGTTCAACAATGTAGTAACTAGTTAACAATATATAAGATATTTCATTGAGAGTACAAAAATATATAATTAGAACACTAGGATTGTTTGAAGGTACATTTTTGTCTAGGAGTTTGATTCTAAATGATCTAGATTTTGTAATCTAGATGATAGTGGTATATGAATGCTTGTAAGGATCCATGACTAAGGGGATGAGATACTACAATATTGACCTCAATAATATGATTTCTAATTAGGACCATGTATATTACAAAGTAAAAATCATTTATTGTGATATGTGATGATACCTATGATTGTCTATAAATACATGATGGTTTATCTTCTAGTAATACATATCTTGGTGATAATATGTATTGTGTTTAGTTTGGATGACAATATTAACTAGATATGTACTCCTATAATTTGATTATCATAATTACTAATGAAATGTTCTATCAGATGGATATAGGTTTTAGATACTACCTTTCTATTGTTTAATAGATAACATTTTTGTACATGTTTACTTTCTAGTTGGTAAAGATCTATTTCTTGAAATTATTGCATTCATTTGATTATGATTATGATTTGCACAAACCTAGCCAATTCATTATGTTCTCATATATACTATGCTTGTTACATTTGTAGGATGAGGGTGTTAGAAATATTTAGGATATGATAGGTTACTGAGAGGGGAGGGGTGAATTAGTAACCTTAAAACTTTTTATTAATTTACCATACATCCATCTATGCTACTGCATGCATAAATTCTTAAACATAAAACAATCATTACACAAGTGAACTCAATATTTGGTGACCCAGAAACCTTCCAAATAGAAAGTAAAACCGGGGTGGGGATGATACCCACAAAACTTCAATACTGCAGTATAAAGTTGGCCAGTTAAGGCTTACATTGACCACTTATGGTGATCTGTCCTGTTATGAGCACAAAGGACTGTTAGGTCCACCTTGTTAGAGGATTTGCAAACATTCAATGAAGTATGCACTCTATTAGGAGATTTGTACAAAGACTATTAAGTTTACCTTGTTAGAGGATTTGAAAATCTGATTCACCTATTAGGATGAAGCAGTGGATCTGCTTGCAACTGATTGATGATAAGATCCCTTGTGCACTGATCACCTCATGTGATGAATATAACTTTTTAGTCTCTGAATCGACCTTGATGTGTACCTTGAACTGTTGCTGATTATCTTTCGCATAAACTTCGCATTACTTCACAATTCCTTCTCATTTCATGCATCATACATTCATTCACACATACATACATGATATGTTACAATACATCTTACATATATACCTTTCAAACTTACAAAATTACAAGATCGGCCAAAATAAAAGTAAACAAATACATTATAGAGTCGGCCCAATAGTAAATAACTCTGGTTCACTGAACTGACTCGGTGACCTTCTGATACTCGGCATCCGTTGCATTACTCGGCATCATCATGCACTCGGTAGAAGTGAAGGCTCGGTCCATACTCATCACTCAATGTAGTTCTAAACTCAGTAACCACTAGTGACTCGATAGATGTCGTGTCACTTGGTAGATATTGTACACTGAGTTTACCTTGCTTCACTCAGTAAACACTGAATCTTTCATCACTCAATTTGCATTGAATCTTTCATTGCTCAATTTTCACTGAATCTTCATGACACAAATTATCTACTTGGTAGACACTGTGAAGCATGGTAGATATTGAGAAGCTCGATAGACACTATTGGACTTCACATTGTTTGAATTTGCTCGAAAGCCACTGTCTACTTGGTGTAAACTGCTGAATTGCGAATGCTTACAAGGTAACCACTTGGATGCTCACTAAGCATATAGAATTGAGTAAGTGTTGTTACTAATGATAAAATAATCATAATGCCAACAATCTCCCCCTTTGGCATTAGTGACAAAAACACTTATGAATCAAAACTGACATTCAGATTTATTCTGCTATTTACATATCTTACATATCTCCCCCATACATATGGTATGCATAGCTTTTATCTATACAATGTCTCTCTTATTCCTATCTCATATTCCTAACGTCAACAATCTTATCTCCCCCTACCAACAATCTCATCTCCCCCTTTTTGACAATAATGCCAAAGAGTGTATATACAATAAATTTAAATTGAGACACCAAAATGTGAGAGAAAATCTAAGTGTACCTTGAGAATAAGAGAGAATGTCTTATCCCAATTGTCTTGCAAAATTTTGTTGGTGGAGAGAGCCACTTGAACTTCTACAGAAAGTTCAATCATATGATTTGCTATTGAAAAAATTTTGTCATGAATCAATATTTTTGAGTAGGCAATGTGCTTCTGCATTTGATCCATGACTGGAAGAATCATATTTTGAATTTCAATCAGTGTAGACCAGATTCTGGCTTCTTCTCTGAGTAACTCTACCTACATTTTGAACAAAAATTTCACCTTTGTGTGCTGTGATGAGCTTGAACTATAGTCAAGCTGTAACTTTTGAGCGTTGTCCTTCATTTCCACATCTAATTTATTGAATTTTTATTTGACTTCCTTAGTGAACTCGGTAACATCACAAAGATTGCGAAAAAGTGATGTTACATTTGTGAACGCTTACTCAAGATTGCTCAAAATTGAAGATAGTTCAACCTTTTTTATTGCAATGTGTTGAGCAATGTGCTCAAGCACTTTATTATCAAATTTCTTCTCTACCTTTTCAATGAGTTTCTCTTGTAGAGAGGTTTCCTCATTGAACTTATTTACAACCTCTTCTAATTGCAAAAAAATGTGTTGAGATGAATCAACATCAACACCAATAGCTTTAGTGCTTATACTTTTAGCATTCTCTATTATGGTGTATTCTCTGTCTCTTTCTTCTATGAGTTGCTTCTGCCTTGCCTTCTGCTCTAGAAGCTGACTAACCATTCTCATTTCACTGGTTGAGGTAGTGTCCAAGTCTATCTTAGGAATATTTTTTTTTTTATCCAAGTCTATGTCTTCATCAATTTGTTTTCCAGTAAGCAAAAGTTTTAGAGGATTTTTTGGTTTTAATTATGTGCTTACTTCCTTTGATTTGGAATCAAAGACAATAGTTGACATAGATGGGCTAGTAGAAAATACTTGAATTGGTGCAACTAGAGGAAAGCTAAGAGAAGTACCGGTTGAATCCAAAATTGGTGTGCTTCCCAAAAATGATGTACAAATAGGTAGTGTACAGACTGGAATATTCACAATTGGAGTAAACAAAATTGTAGAAAGAACTGTAGAACTTACAGTACATTGATCAGAGGAGGTTGAAATAGTTGATGTTGCAGTGACTGATTGCTCAGGTGTTGATGAAGAAGGTTGCAGCTCGGTAGATGAAGTAATGGTTAATTCCATAGAAGATGCTCAGAGCTATGGGGAAGCAGGAGTAGATGATGTTTCTGATGTGGTCAATCCTGTTGAAGCTATCTCCAACCCTAATGATGTTGCAGTCTTAGGTGGAGAGTGAGGAAGGGAAGCAATGACTTGTGTTGCAATCTTCATTGGATCATCTTCCTCATCCTCTTCCTCCTTGTCTTCCTCTTTGGCTTCTTCCCCTTTTTCTTCATCATCGGACCTTAGTGCCTGATCATCACTAGCACTTGGAGCGCTATCGTCTCCTTCATCACTACTGGTGCCATCATCATCCTTGATTACCATTGGATCATTACTGGGCTTATGTAGATGATAGATGTTCTTCCACATGTTTGTTGCATCTCTGACAATATACTCAATATCCTTGATTAAAATAAAACATGTGTGAAATCTGATCATCATTTTACCTTCATTGTTCTTCATTGCTGCCTTTATTTCTACCTCAGTAAGACTTGGCAGAAGATTCTTCAAGGAATTCTCATATATGTTCTTGGCTACTTGGGTGGTTGACTCCCACCTTGGTTGCAATCTTACCAACAGCTCTTTGGAGATTTGAGGGGCAATATGGTCTAGGGAGTATTTCCATTTTCCCATCTTATTAAGTACGAGTTCCTCAATTTGCATTTTCTCTGCATCAGTCCTTGTTTCAAATTTCAATGCTGAATACCACTTCCATTTGTTTTAATCTCTCTTGGAAGGTCAGTTGGGGCTTGTTGAATACCATTTCATCCTTATTCTTACCTTTACCTCTTCTTGTGAAAACAACTGTGGAGGCCTTTGGGGGTTTTGTGATGATGACCCTTCCTTTCTTCTTGGCTGGCTCTACCTCCTTCTTTGATTCTTCCTCATCATTTTCGGGTTCCTTCTCCTCTTCTTCATCCTCACCTTTTTCTTCGATAATCTTTATGGGCTCGGTAGCAGTTTTCAACTTAGCAATCTTTCTTTTACCTTTGTTGATTGCTTGGGGAAGTTTGATTTCCAATTCTATTCTAGCTTTAGCCTCATCATAGGTTTCAAAAATTGGTTGCTTGGGATCTACTGGCTCATTTACTAGTGCTTCAATAATATCCCTAGTGTCATCAATGTTTACCTCATAAGGTAGAGGTTTTACCCATGCAACTCGGGGCCTGACTACCTGAATATATACTCTGTCACAGTCAACCATAAAAAAAACATCATCTTTGTAATCTTCAACAAGTTTAGGAGGGATTTTGAACTTTTTGTTCATCCTTTCCTTGAAGTCTTCAAAATAGTTATCCATTATACTATCAAAATTTACACCCATTTATTCTATAAAATCATTAATCTGATATAGAATGGGAACATCCTTTCTCCATACAACAGAACCTTTGGAGGGAAAGAATTTTTGTACATAGAAGAATAAACATGTCAACAATGATCTAAATTCACAAGGGTTATTCTTGGACGATCTGATACTGTCCATGTTCTTGTTCAGTTGTCTTAACATTAGGTCAAACAAGTCATACTCCAAATTCTTCTTTACAACCTTGAATGCCAGGTCTACAGCCTCACACGACACACTGTTTAATCAGCTTGAACTATAGATCTTGTGAGCTATCATGTGAATTCCATATCTAAGTTCTATGTCAGTAACGGTGCTAACCTTTAAGCCTCTTTTGTCCCACTCAACTAGGGTTTTCTTCTGTAGTTCATCCACACCTAAGGTTTTTGTAGATTTGGCTTTGTTGAGTATGGGAAGGCCAGTAATCTTGTGAATCATTTTCTTAGTGATCAATACGGGCTACTCCAGCCATAGCTGACCATTGTGAACACAACTAAGGATGTATCTGATCCATTTTATTTGGAAGCTTCTTAGCATATGGGAGATGTGGGTCAACCCTTTTGTCTCCAAATGTTTATGCTCGAGTTTCAGAGAGCCACTAACACACATTTCTTCTAACGCGCTATCCATTTCTAGGGTTCCTATTTCTTGAATAAAACATTTGAATTGAGTTCAGATATCATTGATTAAAAGTACCTTTGGTGGTATCTACGATTGTGCACCATTAGGGTCTAGTGCCTCTGCAATTACGAGAACCAACTTGAAGTTCGGTGCTTTCCATTCTACCCCCTTGACCAAAATTTCTAATCCACATTTTGCCTTGTTGGTGCTTGTGCTTGCGGAAGCCATTGTTGCTCGGTATGTAATGGAAATCTTCGAACAAACTTCTTTATCTATAAATTTTCTCAAAATCGCTTTGAAATCGCTTGAATGCACCTGGAAATCTCTTAGCTTTGAGGATACGATGAAAATGAAGTTGAATTTTGCCAATTTTGATGAAAAGTTTGCCATTAATGATAGGTACCATATTGTCATAGTGCGTGATAGACTATCATCCACTAACCTAACTCAACATGAGTATCAACTTGGTAGATGAAGAAAATTCTCTTTTACTTTCGACCTTACTTGGTAAGGTCTTTAACCACTTTTCTCGGTAGAGTCTGATGCACTTGGTGAAAGATAACTTTTTTGTGATCTCGGTGTATCTACAATACTGACTAGATCATTTTACATTCCTCACATTTCTTGGAACTGTTTATGATTTACTTGTAGAGTACAGCTCCAACATATTCTTAAGAATTTAGTTTGAGGGGATGGAGTCACCCACTTCTTGAGTGACTTCACTTCCATGATTTGAGCTTGCATCTTCAATGGATTTCAAAATCCATTGCTGCTTCATTTGTTTCCTTATGTTGTCAGCCCTTGCTTTCTTTTCATCTTTAATTCTACCTGTATTCATGCAGTTTTTAGCTATATGACCGAGTTCAATGCATGTATAACACCTTATAGTAGCCTTCTTCCTTAGGTGATGTCTTGCATAGTTTATAACAATGTGTCCATATTCTCCACAATAATGATTTCTGCACCAGGTATTGTAGTCTCATCCAAATATTGGCTTTACAAGTTGTTCTGTTGGATTGAATGTTTTGGATTTGCATTGAGATGCCTTGTGACCATGCTTTTTTCATTTGTGACAATTACCTTCAAATTTTGGTTTCTCCTTGCATTCATTGGCTTTGTGACCATGCTAATTATAGTTATAACACTTTCCATTGAATTTTCCTTTTCCATTGTTGCTCCAGCATTTTTTTGATGTGTGACCAAATTTTCCATAATGATTGCATGAGGGTTTTAGATTCCTTTTTGCACCTTGCTTGGAAGATTCACCTTGTTCTTTATTGTATCCAAGTCCTGCTTTATCATTTTGCTTATGAAAATTCTACTCATTTTTCTGTATCAGTTGATTTATGTCTTCTTGTGACTTCATCATTCTTTCATTGATTTACTTTTCAATATTTAGGTCATTCTTTAATTTCTCAACAATTTTCTTTTCACATCTCAGTTCTCTCAGTATTCTTTCATTAATTTCCCTTTCACTATTTAGATCACTTCTTATTCTTTCATTCTATGCTTTAAGAATCCTGATTTCTTCATTTGCTCCAGAGATTTGATCCATTAGGTCTTCATGCTAATTGGATTGATTATTTCTTGCCTCCAAGTCTTCATTTTCCTTGTTTCTTTGTTCCAAAACTTCACATAGCCTGATTGATTGGATTTCTTGTTCTCTTTTAAGTTTTCTTACTTCTTCCTATAAAGAGCCATTCTTTGCTAGGAGTTCCTTGATTGCCTCATTAGCTTCATTTGAGCTACCTGATGGTAAAAGGTCTTCAATATTTTCTTCAACATATTAATGGTCATTCATTTGTCTTGCAAGTTCCTTCCTTCTCTTTAGGGATTGGGAAAGATGCTCCTTTGCTTCTTTGAGTTTATCCATGGCCATTTCCAGATCTAGCTTTTCATTTTCAATTGCCTTGTCAAGTCTAAATATCTCCATCTATCCTTAGATCTTTGCTCAAGCTGCTAAATTTTTATCCTAAGAACCACAAAGCTCTGATACCAATTGTTGCAAATATTCAGGATATGACAAGTTACTGAGAAGGGAGGGGTGAATCAATAGCCTTAAAACATTTTATTAATTTACCATACATCCATCTATGCTACTGCATGCATAAATTCTGAAACATAAAACAATCATTACACAAGTGAACACAATATTTGGTGACCTAGAAACCTTCCAAATAGAAAGTAAAACTAGGGTGGGGATGATACCCATAAAACTTCAATACTGCAATATAAAGTTTCCTAGTTAAGGCTTACATTGACCACTTGTTGTGATCTTCCCTATTAGGAGCACAAAGGACTACTAGGTCCACCTTGTTAGAGGATTTTCAAACATACAATGAAGTATGCACTCTATTAGGAGATTTGTACAAAGACTGTTAAGTCTACCTTGTCAGAGGATTTGAAAATATGATTCACCTATTAGGATGAAGCAATGGATCTGCTTGCAACTGATTGCTGATAAGATCCCTTATGCACTGATCACCTCATGTGATGGATATAACTTTTCAATCTCTGAATTGACCTTTTTGTGTACCTTGAACTAATGTTAATGATCCTTTGCATAAACTTCACGTTACTTCGCAATTCCTTCTCATTCCATGCATCATACATTCATTCACACATCCATACATAATATCTTACAATACATCTCGCATATATATCTTTCAAACTTACAAAATTACAAGGTCGGCCAAAATACAAGTAAACAAATACATTATAGAGTCGGCCTAATAGTAAATAACTCAAGTTCACTGAACTAACTCAGTGACCTTCTGATACTCAACATCCACTGCATGGCTCGACATCATCATGCACTTGGTAGAAGTGAAGGCTCGGTCCATACTAATCACTCGATCTAGTTCTGAACTCGGTAACCACTGGTGACTCAGTAGATGTAGTGTCACTCGGTAGATATTGTACACTGAGTTTACCTTGCTTCACTCGGTAAACACTGAATCTTTCATCTCTCAGTTTGCACTAAATCTTTTATTGCTCGATTTGCACTGAATCTTCATGACACAAATTATCTACTCGATAAACACTGTGAAGCATGGTAGATACTGAGAAGCTTGGTAGACACTGTTGGACTTCACATTGTCTGAATTTTCTTGGTAGCCACTATATGCTCGATGTAAACTATTGAACTATGAATGCTTACAAGGAAACCACTTGGATGCTCGGTAAGCATACAGAATTGAGTAAGTGTTGTCACTAATGACAAAATAATCATAATGCCAACAGAGGGGAGGCAGACATAATCACTCCTATGAGAGATCTACATAATGTAATACTCCTCCTTCCTTGTCTGCTATTGTTTATATGCATATGTCATTGTATATGTTGACATTCACTAATAGAGAGATGTGTATGTGTCAGGAATTAACTCAACCTAGCTACATACATTTGATTTTTCTATAAAATCCTACAAAATTCATTGATTTAGAGAAGGTGCCAAAGTTCACACAAGGAAACCTAATGGCTTTAGACTCATGTTTTAATATATTTTTATCCCTATGGATGGATTGGTTATTTTTTTAATTGATTGGTTTTTTTTTTCTTATTTTTTGTGAGTAAGCTTCTTGAAGATGTTTTTATTTCTATATTTCATTATGCCTTATTATAATTTTATATACATAAGTATGCATATGTGGGTGCACATGTATAAGCTTACTTGTATATATAAGAGCGCGCGCGCATGTGTGTGTGTGTGTGTGTGTGTGTGTGTGTGTGTGTGTGTGTGTGTGTGTGTGTGTGTGTGTGTGTGTGTGTGTGTGTGTGTGTGTGTGTGTGTGTGTGTGTGTGTCTTTTTTAAGTTAAATATGTTTAGAAAAAATATGCATTTAAAAATAAATAAATAAATAAACCAAAATTATTAAATATAATTAAATAGTAAAATTAAAAAAAACCTAATGTCTAATCCCTATATTCTCTTCTACAATTCCCTCTAAGATATGATAGGGAGAAGAGTGGAACTTAGGACTTCGTGTGTTTGTGAGGGGCCCCAAATTACCAATTAGGTAAGTATTTTCCTTGAAACCCTTACCCCATTATCTTACATAAATAAATAAATACTAAATATATTTTTGGAATTAAAAATAAATAAAAATTATATTCATTATTTATGGTTTAAGTATGCTTGGCTTATTATTATTAATATTTGGTTGGTTAGTAAATTCACGGAAGGGGACTTGGGTAAGTTACTTTTACCTAATGTAAGCTATTTCTAACCTCCATAACCTCTAGATAGCTAATCAAAAGTCTATCTATAGCAGATCCTTATTATATTTTGATGGTCACAAGAATCAGGAAGAAGATAGTAGGTCAGAATTGTGTATCAAATTCTAGTCAGAAAAGGTCATTTTGGTGCTAAGCATAGCCTAGAGGATTTGGGAGGCCTATAAGAGGAAATTATATTTTATGTCAATTAAATTATAGAGGAATTTCTCTATAGCATCTCAAGTAGAGTCTAGAATCCACAAAACTTCTTATAAGTAGAAATATATATGTATATACTAGTAATCTTAAATATGTTTATGTGTGTGTATACTTGAAATATAATAGAAATAAGGGATGTAATAGAATTATAATGATAATGTAAACTTATAATTGGAAATGGACAAAGTGTTCCAGTTTGCACACTGTGTATGTGTTTCCTAAAAAAAGAATTATGTCTTCTAAAAAGGATTTTCCTTATTGGCCTTGTAAAAAGGTGTGGTTTTATATTCTATCATTTTTATGTGGATTATGAATTGGTTTTATTGTTTCTAAGGATTTTCAACCTTTTTTCTTCATGAGGAAAAAGGGAAAGTACCTTGTCTCTATGCATGTTTACTTTTAGCATAGTTTGTATAAGTCTTATTTTGAGTTGATCTATTGATCACTCTGAGTATGGTATTTGACCATGAAAGGGTTGGGAGCATCTAAAAATTCTCTCATATCTTATATATCATGTATACATATGGTTAGAAGATCAATATATATGCATTTTTATTTATTTTTCTTGTCTTAAGACTTGTATAAGTGAGAATAGCTCCTTGTGTGATGAAAGTGTTTCATCGTATGGATTCTAGAGTTTCACCATATTCTTTTTTGGAGTTTCATTGTAAAACAAAAGAACTTCATTGAATGATTCTTTGTGCTTCCTAATTTTTGTGTTGGAGTTTCATCATACTACACTTGATTTCATCGTATGACTATTCATTTCATCATTTCTAGTCCAGCATTTCATCATATGATACTTTGTACTAAAGTTCAGGAGTTTGATCCTTATAAATGCATAGTTATCCATGTTAGGTTCATTTTCTTATCTTGATTTCTACATGAGATTAAAACATTAAATGTAAAATTGAAGTATAAGTGACTTATGCAATAATTCAAGTTTTATGTTATATTTGATAATGGTTTTAGCCTCATAGGAGTTCAAATAAAGATTCAAGATTTTGAGGGTTTTAGGAAATTTTAGACTTCACCAAATTTCAAAACTAGCATGATTGCTTTAGTGTGACCTTACGAATATTTTTTGTGGCCTTGATTCAAGTACAAGTGGATTTTACAGGTTTATTATGGCTTATATTATGTATGGTGATTTTGAATGTCTTTTATTTTGTTTAGATCAACATGTAGATGTGGAATCTTGAGAGGATATTTAAATGTGTTTTTTGAGTGTTTGATTCCATTTGGTTGATTATGTTTCTCTATTTCATGGAGATGTGTGGAGTAGTAACAACAAAGAGATTTGATGATTTATTTTTTCTTATTATTCCATCATTTTCTATTTTAGGGTTATGGTTTGTCATAATGATGTGGATCATAGGAAAACACTTGAGAACCCAAGGGAAGATCTCTTGTTGTAGAGTTTGAATTATCCTATATGGCTTTTGTATTAGTAAGGTTTCTAGGTACACTAGGTGAGAGGATCAATGTAGGATCTTGGGTGATGGAGGTCACTAGGATAGTCTTGGGTGATTTATGTGCAATAAAAACCTAATATAAGTTTAAATGGTTGGAAATCAGTAAGGGTTAATTAAACATTAATAACAAGATGAAATATTGGATTAATAGTCTACATAGGTCATATTGGAGTAATAAGGTCATTCATAACCACTGGCAAGCCACATGAGTGAGTTGTAGTACATGGGTACTAGGTTGGATCCCAACACAAGAGGACTATGTGATGACACTCACCCAGCTTTTACTCTAGAAGACTCTCCTCTTTTATTTTATGATAATCTTTTATGATTTATGTTTCAAGATTTAACATTCGTACCAAGGTATTCATTTTGAGATATTGGAGCTTTTATATTCATTGGTATTTTAATATTTATTTTGGGGCTTTCCAATTTTTAGTTAATGCTTTGATAGTTATATATTTTAGGGATTGAGTCTTCTCTGTTATATCAAAGAAGGGATATCCCACAACCATAGATAGCCCTAGTTTCCAATGTGGACTTTGGTTCTATCTCCTAGCATAGAGGAGGGGACCTTATGGATCCACATGGTTGGGTACAATACTTATTGAAGTATGATTCGTGGTCCCATGGATGGCTTGTATTCAATCTCTATATGAATATTTTTTTCAATTGAGAAAGCGAGGATTGGTAGGCCCCTAAAACATGTTACAATATTAAAATCCTTACAAAAGAATAACAAACAAAAGCTAATCTAGGGAAATAAACTTCAAAAGCTTAGCCTAAGAGTTTTTGAAAGGAACCCAAAACCTTGAAGTATTTTCAAAAGGATCCTAAACCTTCAAGGATTTTCCTTAGGATCCTTTACCTACCAAGCCCACTAAATTCTATTTGAAGTTGTTGAAGCTCATTCTTTACACCTTTCTTTTCAAAATTATATATTACCGTGATAATGATCCTACGTAATAGATGATATCCTATGTGCAGATCTTATGAACTCATGAAGGAGACTCAAGATTCTATGTAAATTGTGAAGTTATGGGAAAAGCATATCTATAGGAGAAATGAAAGTGATAAAATTATATGTTTAAAGATTTATTTTTCCAAGGAAATGATTTGAAAGTCTCATTTTGAGGTTCATAATGCAAAAGAAGTAAAGATGAAACAATTCAAGTTATAAATTCTTTGTATGATGTGAAATCTATTCTTGAATATTATAGGAAGTTTACGATGTAGTCATATGTGAGTTACTTCCAAGTGTGGAATTCAATAATGACAATAATGGTTCCTTCTTATGATCATCAATCTAATAAGTTAAATATTTGCATATATAATTTTAGGAAAGGTGAGTACTCAAACTCCTTGTCAAAAGATGTCATTCATAAGTTTATATCTTATTGTGAACTCTTTAAATGTATATACATGGTGTATAAATAAATACTCATGTTTAGGAATGATAGTAGATAATAGTCATAATAGAATAAGAGGAATGGATAAGAGTGAACCATGTAACATGTATTCTTATGACATGCATAATTTATTCTCGAATTAATTGATTTCATTGGTGTATATAATTAAGTAGACATGCATTGATAATTGTAAAATAGCATTAATAACAATAATAGGAAACCTAGAAGGATGGATAATCTCAAGCTAAATTGAAAATATGATATACATATTTAAGTAAGTAAAGTTTTTGGAATAAATTAGTCCAAGTATTAGCACTTTTGACATTAGCCTTCAAGGTTCCCCCGCAAGGGCATTACAAATTCTTTGTTTAGTCTTTAAATGAGTGTTTGATAGAGTGTCATCAAAAAGTTATTTGACTGGACTACTGATCATGGAATAAACTTAGGAGAGTATTTAGATTGAAATGTTGAGATAGGATTGATCCTATTTTAGTTTCATACTATGAAAACCATATGAAAGGGTATAAAATAAATAAGTTAATTTTAGTTATAGGCTAATTTCTACTATATGAGAAATTTATCTCATGCCAAATGAATCAATTTGTCTATTTTTACATGATGAATCCTTTGATTTTATTATTGAAATTTATCTTAATGATAAAAACCAATAAAATTTAATATGACCTCACAATTTAGTCCCTAACATTAAAGGGAATATGAGTTCAAGTCAATAAATATTTATGGCTATGTAGAATTTGATGTAATTTATATGGATCGTGTAAACAAGATAATGTTCACAACAAATAAGTTCAACAAACTTATAGGTGTACTAAAGTCATATAGAGTTATGAGGAATGAAAGCATGCTTACCACCTTGCATTGTTATACAACATATTAATGAGAAAACATGCCTATCTAATAGGTCCTATAAATATTTATAGTCAAATAAACCTAATCCAAATGAGAATCTTGCAACACCACTTGATCAAAATTATAGACTATGTCACCTTTGACATGGTTAATGCTAGACATACTAGACCCATTGACTAATGTATTATTTTCTACAAGAAATGCATGTGTAGGGATAGCTAGTGATGATTTTATTGGCATTCCTTTGGTTGACAATAAAGAACTAGTTGGCCAAACCTTTATTTCAAAAAAGCCTCCAAGGTGTTGCTTCTAAACCTCGAGCAATAGTCCATAGAAATTCTAAAGATTCCCCTGAAATCATTGAATTAACTCAAAACTAAAAAGAAAACATAAGATATATTTATATCTAGAGTTATTTCTATTTTTTTTTAATTTCTTATAATGATTAGGGTCCCTAATAATTATTTGTTGTTTGTTTTGGTAGCTTTGTTAAAAATAGGTTGTTTAATAGAATTTGAGTGTTGTTTTCCTATCTTCTTATTACTTTTTAAAAAGGATTGAGACCCTTTCAAAAGATTGTCTTGCCTAATTAAAAGCAATTGATAGCACTTGTATATGTTCTGTAAATAAATTTGATTTCAAAAACACAAAAATATCTAATCACCTATAAATAATTAATTTTATGTTTACAATTTTGTGGATAAATTTTATAGGGCTAAAAAATTGTTATGTTAAGAATATAAAAATATAAAAGTTGTATAACATTCAAAAATTATTTTATTAAGAATATAAAAATAGAAAAGTTGTATTACATAACATTTAAAAGTGTTAGACAATTTAATTTTTTGGATATTCATATTCTGATAACTTCCAAGAGTGAGTTACAACAGCTTTCAAAAAGAAGATTGTGGGCTTTCCAGCTTTTTAGGCTGCTATTTTTTTCCCAAATTGCATAGTTAGGCACAAGCCTAGAAATTGATGGTTGTATTGGCCATTTTTCAATATTTTAACCATATATGATAGGCTATTTTTTTTAAGATCGTACACATTGACGGGCTAAATTTTTTTAAAACCGTAAATTTGACAATTAGATTTTTTAATAAACCATCAAAATCTCTTATAGGGATAATAAAATACTTCACTTACTAATATATCTATATAACATTATATTAAAATATATGTAATATATGTATAATAAAATATAAGATATTTTAATTAATATATAATATATATCTTTGTATATTAGTAATAATTTAGAATCTAAAATATATGAATTTTAGAAACTCAACTTAATAATAAATAATACTATGATGTAATTGTTAACTTATTTTATGTTATTCATTATATATTTCTATTTCTATTTTTTAGCTTAATTCATTGTAATATGTTAGTATTATTATTTTAGAATATTTTTTATAAAGCATGTGATTTAAGAAACTTGTTAATGTTTATATTGATTTAACATTTTTAAAATTAAATATATTAATTTTAGAAAGTTGCCAAGTTTCTTTAATATTTTTATGATCTTATATTTTTAATCTTATAAATTAAATCTTCTATATGTTAAAATTTTCTTATATTAATTTAGAAACATCTATGATTTTTTAATATATGATTGACTTGTATTTAGTTTTTATTATTATTTTTAGAATTTTTTTCAAAACAAATATGAAAAAATTAGAAACTTGTTGTAAATATGAAATTTCTTTATTTGTTACTAAATTATACTTATTCCAATTTGTATCTATATAATCATATCACCTAAAATATATTTTTTGTCAAACAATTGTATTTTTGTTTTACTATAGCTTCAAATTTCTTCTTCATCAATTGAATCACATAAGGTAAATTTTGTGTAGTTTTCAAAATTCTTCTCTTCATTATGTTAAATCACATAAGGTAAATTGTATGTAGTTTTCAGAACTCTTATTTTCATACATAGTTACTAATGTTATATTTATTTTTGCAGGTACATAAAAAATGTCTTCAAAGAGAAGGAAACAAGCAACTATTGGAGAAATGTACAAGTGGCCTGGAAAAAAGATTTAGATGCTTCTTGTATTTCATTACTAAATCAAGATGAACAATCTCACAATAAAAATTTGAAAGAAGCTTTCAAAAAAAAAATTAGGACTTCTTCAAATGAGGATTTAAATGAACAAACAAATCAATTTGAGGAAGGGTATAGGATTAATGATGAAATTGAGGATAGGTCAAATATTTTTAATCAAGGGAAGGAAAAAGTTCAAGTTATAAGAAAATTTTGAATGGAATAGCTAGAAAAATTTGTGTGCCTAAATGATTTTCATAATGATGGTAACATAGTAATGAAATGTAATTATTGTGAGAATTACAAGATGCCAGGACCATGGGGTGTAGGGGATGGATGTAGTAATTTTTAACGTGATCCATTGATTACTCATGGAAAATCATGGATACACAAAGATGCTCAAGCAAGATGGATTAATGCAACAAAAAATAAGATAAAGTCTATTCCTAATCATGTTTTAGAGATAGAAGATGTTAATAGAGAAAGAATAATAATCACAATGAAAAAAACTTATTACATGTTTGTCAAGAGGATTTATCTTTAGCTAAATATTAGAACATATGTAAATTTATCATGGATTTGAAAACCCCCAATATGCCAAAAAATCAAGATTACTCTACATACACAAATTGTAAGGGTGCCAATGAGTTTCTTTTTTGCACATCAAAATATCTTGAGAAAATTCAAATACATGAGATGTTGAAAAGTCATTTTTTCTCACTAATGATTGATGAAAGTACTGATCAAAGTTTAGGGCAACATCTTATTGTTTATACAACGTATTTGACTTTGGAGGGTAATGGGATACCAGTTTCCAAGTTTAAGAAAATAATGAATGTACTAGATGGTAGAGGAAAAACTATATATGATGTTGTAAACCAATTAGTGAATGATAGAGAGCTTCCATTAACAAAGGTAATAGTTGTCTCAACTGATGGGGCTTCTGCAATGGTTGGTCATGAAAATGGATTTGTTTCTCTTATGAAAAAAATGTTCCAAATCTTATTTTAGTGTACTACATAGCTCATTGTGAATCATTAGTAGTGGGTGATGCTTCCAAAAGGATACCAGAGTTATTGTGTGTTGAAAAAATTACAAATAAAGTGCATTCATGGATCCAAAATTCACCAAAAAGAAAGAATGAGCTAAATGATTTACTTAAAATTATGCAAATTGATATTGTTTTGTAGACCCATGCAATCAGATGGTTATCTAGAGGAGAATTCATAATAAGACTTGTGAAGCTTATGCCAGCCATTTTAACCTTGTGGAAAAAAGATAAGAAGTGTTCATCATTATATGAAAAGGCAAGGATTTACTCTATTTAGTTTTGTTTACACATGCTTGCTGATGTTTTCTGAGAACTAAATAAATTGAATAAGGTTTCTCAAGAAGAAAATGTAGACATCACAATTATTGGTTTGGCTCTTGATGAAGCTATAGGAAATTTATATAGATGGCTTTTGAGAAGTGGTACATTTGCAGAAGGTACAAATTATCTTTCAAAGTTCTTAATTGATTCTTAGTTTGGATTTTCTGAAGTTAAAGAAGAAGATGTTGTAATTTATAAGCATGAATTACTATATATTCCTATTCCAGATGAGGGGTTTTGGTATGGGGATGTAGGGAAGAATTTCATGAAACCTCATGTTGAAGGAACACAAGAAAGTTGTCAACACTTAACAAAGGGTTATATTCAATCTCTCATTGATTGTTTGAATGAAAGATTTCTAGATCTTCCTCTTTTTAATGCAGCAAAACTTTTCAGCCCTCTTATTATCGATCAGATTGTCAGACTCGAGATAATATCTTAGATCAGCGTTGGCTTGATAAGCTTCTTCAACATTTGCAACATACTAATTCAAACAATGTTAATGATCTTGAATCTACATTTGAATTTACTAGTTTCAAAAGGGAGATAAATTCTTTTGTTGATGCACTGGATTCAAGTTGTGAAGGTTTTAAAATGAAAGATGCATGGAGAGTCTTTCACAATACAGAGTATTGGCATAGAAGTTATCCTCATATGATGAAGTTATGGTAGGCTATTCTTACTATTCCTACAAGTACCACTGATTGTGAAAGAGGCTTTTCAAAACAAAATATCATCAAAGATGTCAGAAAATCAAATCTAGGTTTGGATATAGTAGATGCATTAATGATAGTATCATTAGATAGATGAAATAAATGATGTAAACTAGAATGAAATATATCAAATATGAAGAACACAAAGTCAAGAAGAGTTCTTGACCTTTGATTAATTTGTTTTTATTAGTCTATGTCTTGTATCCCAATTTTAATTGAATTTTTTTCTTCCAGATTAGAATATTAGATGGTTTACTTTTGAGTATATTTTTTATCTTTAATATGTTGCAAATTATAGTGAAAATTTATTAAAATTTAAAAATAATTTATTAAATTATTCATATATAAAAAGTTTGACAATCAATAATTTTTTTTGAACGTAAAATAAAAGGCACTAAAATGATTCAACCATCACCAAAAATTCATATGACAGGCAGGGGTGACCGTCAAATTCCAGGCCTGGTGAGGCATTTGTTTTGCCAATAATAATACGAATTAAAAACTATACATGCACACAAATATCTTTTGATCTTGTGTCACGTTGTTACTGAACAGATTTTTGACATTTCAATTACTTTTCCTACAGTTCGTTCGTACTTCTCCGCTGGTACCTGTGAGAGGGCTGATGTTCCCCATATTCACCATAGCTGCTGCAAAATCACTGAAAAAGGTCGCTGGATTGGTACTGTAAGTAGTAACCAAAGCATCGGCGGAACCTCCATTAAATAGTTCTTGATCAGAGTGCAGAAGTCCTTTCTGGATTTTCAAATCTTTGTAATAATTATTGTCGAAGGCAGTGGGAGTGACAAGATCTAATGGTGACAGCGTGTCATCCCCACCATTGCTTGGACAATTTCCCTTAACAGAGGTGGCAAATGCAGAATCGATATTGGTGTCATTGTAGACACGAGATCTGAAGGTGGTGCATCTTGCTTGACCAATTGTATGAGCACCTAAACAAATGGGTACCATTCAAACGAATACTTAGTAGCTTTTCATGAACAATTTTAATTAAAACCTACAAAAGTTTACTCCAAGGCTTGCAAATACCTGAAAGAGCAATCATATCCTTAGTAGAAAGGCCTTGTGCTTGAAATCCAGAGATAAGTGTAGCCAAATCTGAAGAAGGAGAAGGCAGATTGCTATTGGCACCGCTTAAGCTTGCACTAGTTGAGTCCCTTCTTCCCAACGGTACTGTCCATGATGGCCCTCCCAACTATACATCACAACACACAAAGATAGCCCACAATAAGATTGGAACAAATTTATGAATAACAATTGTATATGGCCTTTACATTCTGAAGAATAAGACAATGGTATTTGTAAGAAGCATTCAAATAGAGGTAAAAATAATAATAGAGAAGGTGAAGAAGGAAATAGTATTTACAAGTACAACTGAGTCACGAGCAGCAATGGTAACAATATCAGCACAAGACACAATTCCACTGCAAACAGCTTCTAACCGAGTTTTAATTGTGTCTATCACATCGTACCCTCTCACAGAGTTCGCATTTGGTCCTGCAGTCTTTTCTCCAGTGAATGATGAGGTATCGTCCAACAGTATAGATCCATCACATCCCTTTAAAGAAACAAACAATACTTATGTTACTTACATATCTATGAGAAAAACGAGAATAGAAGTGAAAATCTAACATTATGGGGATTGAATATATTCATACATTTACAAAACAATCATGAAAGTGAAGACGGAGCAATGATGCAGCCATTCGTTTCTCTTTTGCCACAGCTGCAGTAACAGCAGTCTTAATTGTACTCAAAGCAAGGGGACATGACTTGGCATAGAATGTTGGACTGAATTGTCCATTGGAATCTCTGAAACATAGAATGATGAGCAAAGAAGTAATCCATGCAAAAAGACTAGTAGTCCTCATTGTTGATTTGCTTTGCTATGGATGTCAACAATGCCGACTGTGGTGTGGGAGAATGTAGGAAAAGGTAAGCTTCTTATAGGGACTACGAAGGCTCATCCGTGCTCAATTTCTTCACAATGAAAGTGATCGAGTGTGCGGGGAAAAATCTTTTTATTTGTCGACCTTGACTTTGCTCAAAACATGGTAGTCGTGCCAAAAGGGGCAGGTGTGCGATGGGCCCAAGCCGCAACGTGAATCTACGACCAAAGCAATAACTAGGTTTCTCCTATTGTAAAATTACCATCTATTTATAGGCTGTTAAAAAGGTGATGTGGATAGAGTTTCCTTGGATTGTTAATCAACTTTGAAAATAAAGATTGGCAATAAGCTGTTTTGAAAAAATAAGTAATAAAATCTTGATAGACTCAAAATTAGAAGTTGTATGTTAATGATTAACAAGCCACATGAAGAACCAAGAGAAAACAAGGCTAACCATACAACTACTTGGCTGAAGGAGGGACCCCTTCCAATTTCTATTGATCTCCTTCATCTTATCAAGGAAGGAGGTATGTTTTAGAGGCCAAGTAGATGTAGCATTGATGCATCAACTTCCGGGAGTCATAACTTTTGAGTCAGATATGGGTTTTGGCTGAAATTTTACAAGCAGTTGCGTGAGGAGTTATTAAGATTGTTAATGGAGCTTAGCTAGATATGTGGCCATTTCGACATTTTTCTGTGAGTGTAAAATTTCATCTTGACCTCCGAAGTTGAGTTCTTGTGTTTTTCCCCAGTTTTTTAGAAAGTTGTTTTTTTTTAATAAATCTAAAACCATGCTCTTGATTTCTTAGATTAGTTGGCAATTCATCTTACCTTAGTTGGGGGCTTTTCTTGGAAAAAATCAGGATTGGTAGGATGGATTTTGGAAATTACCAAAAATGAAACATTCTATTTTTTTCTAAAAATTTGCCAAATATAGTAATTTTCAGAATTGTAATAAATAGGCATTTTCTTTCACTGTAAGGTAGAATAGAGTTGAAGAAGTTGAATGAAGAATCTAGTGTTTTTAAAATATGTATTGTGTTATTATTTTTTGAATATTATTTTGAAAGGGGTTTGGGCTACATCGTTTGGTTTTAGAACAAGAAGATGGCTGGGAGAGGAAGAGGAAGAGGAGGTGTCACTCCAATGCAAATATTTATGTTGAATATGTAGAGGCATATTGAACGGCTAAATGAGAGAATAGATAATCAAGGAATACCAGTAGCACAAGGAGAGGACAAATCAGATGAAGAGGGAAATCGAAGAGGTGTTAATTAAAATGAAGAAAATGAAGAAGAACCCTTGGAAGAGTTGAGCTATAAAGATAGAGTGCTTCAAGCTTTAGAAGGAAAAAATGAAGGGATCAAGATCGAAGTCTCAGACTATGCTAGTAGTCTTAAGCCAAAAGAGTTGATAGACTAGCTAAATGAGATGGGTAAATTTTTTGAATGGAAGCCTATGGCAGAGGGAAAGAAGATGAAGTTTGCTTGCACAAAATTAAAGGGATGTGCAATGATATGGTGGGATCACCTCTAGAAGGAACGAACTAGAAAACAAAAGGAAATGATTAAAACATGGAGTAAGATGGAGAAAAAGCTTCAGGAAAAGTTCTTACCATTAGATTACTCACAAATCCTATTTCATAAGTTCCAAAATTTGAAGCAAAATATGTCTTTTATACAAAAGTACACAAATGAATTCTATATAGTTATCCATGAGAAGTAGAGCATCAAGAAGATGATCAGTAGGTGGCTACTCTTAAATTCTCTATCCAAGATGAATTGAGCATGCATTGTGTTAACAATATGGAGGAAGCCTACCAATTAGCTCTAAAGGCTAAAGAAAAGTAAAATCGATAGTACAATAAGAGGAATAGAAGAGGAAGAAGGGGTCCCTCAACACCATTTCAAGGAGGTTCTAACTATGGCCAAGGACTATCCTCCCAAGGATTTGAAAGAAATATAGACTCCAGAAAAGATCCCGCAAAACTAGAAAATGGAAGGGGATTTTAGCAAGGATGAGGTTACGGTAGTGAATGTGGATGGGAAACCCAACTAAGGCCCTTTGCTTATTTCATATGTGGAGAAGAAAGATATAGAGCCTTCGAATGCTCAAATTATAACATGACATAAATAAATCAAGGAAGACAACCTAGAGTGAACTTGGCTCAACCAAAAGAGGAGGAGCAAGGAGTCTCACCAGATGTGGGAGAAACCCTCATGATGAGGAGATCAATGATCATCCTAGAAAAAGATGAAGTTCCTGCAAAGAACTCTAATGATTCGTGGCTCCAGACCAACATATTCAAAACTAGATGCACTTCTAGTGGAAAAGTATGTCAAGTTATTGTTGATGAGGGTAGTTGTGAGAATATGGTATCTAGAGAAATGGTAGAGAAATTAAATTTACAATGTGAGAAGCACCCTTGCCCTTATTGTATTGCATGGTATAAGGAAAGAAATGGAGTAACAGTTGACAAAAGATGTTAAATCAGATTTACCATAGGAAAATTTTATAAGGATGAGATATGGTGTGATGTTATCCCTATGGATGCTTGCCATATGTTGTTGGGAAGACCATGGCAGTATGATAGGAAGGTCATGCATGATGGGGAGAAAAATATTTACACATTTTGGAAGGATGGCTCTAAAGTGGTTATGTTGCCTCTTAAGGATGAAAAGAAGAATGAAACCATGTTGTATGCAAGAGAAGTTGTCAAATAAATGAAAGTAACAGGTTGTTGCTATTCACTAGTTCTAAAAAGAGGAGAAGAACAACAAAAAGTGGTGTCACCCGAGGCAATGAAGGTGCTAGAGGAGTTTCCTAATGTTTCTCCTAAGGAACTACATGATGGTCTCCCACCCAAAAGAGATATTCAACATCATCTTGATCTTATTCCTGGAGCAACATTTCCTATCGGTTGAATCCAACACAACATACCAAGTTGAATAAACAAGAGATAGAACTGATGCAAAAGGGTCTGGTTAGGGAAAGCATGAGTCTATGTGCAATACTTTCATTGTTGACTCCAAAGAAAGATAGCACATGGAGGATGTGTACTGATAGCAGAGCAATCAATAAGATTACCATTAAGTACCAGTTTCCTATTCCTCGGATAGAGGACATGATGGATGAGTTAGTGGGGGCTAAGTGCTTCAGCAAGATTGATCTCCGAAGTGGCTACCACTAGATCCACATTCAAAGGGGAGATAAATGGAAGACAACATTTATGATAAGAGATGGCTTGCACAAATGGATGGTTATGCCTTTTGGGTTTTTGAATGCACGTAGCACATTTATGTGGTTGATGAATACAGTGTTGCAACCATACATTGGTAAGTTTGTTGTAGTTTACTTTGATGATATTTTGATCTATAGTAGAAGCAAGGAAGAATACTTACAACATATGAGGGTCATCTTGAGTGTCATAAGGAAGGAGAAGCTCTTTACAAATTTGAAGAAGTATAGGTTCATGCAAACTAGTTTGACCTTTTTGGGCTTTTTATTTCTCAAGCTACTGTTCAAATTAATCCAGAAAAGGTAAGATCAATCCTAGAATGGCCCAGTCCTTCTAGTATAATAGGAGTAAGAAGTTTTCATGGATTGGCAACTTTCTACCAAAATTTTAGCAGTATTGTAGCACCCATAATAGACTATACCAGAGGAAGGGAGCTCACATGGACACTAGATGCTATAGAGAGTTTTAAATTCTTGAAAAAAAAGATAACTGAAGCTCCTATATTGACACTTTCAAATTTTGACAAAGTTTTTGAAGTAGAGTGTGATGCTTCACATGTTGGGATAGGTGATGTTCTTAGCCAAGCAGGTAATCTTGTGGCCTTCTTTAGTGAGAAATTGAATGAAGTAAGAAAGAATTATTGTACCTATGATCTGGAATTTTATGCAATTGTTCAAGCATTAAGATATTGGAGGCACTATCTGGTCCCACATGAGTTTGTGTTGTTTACTGATCATATTGCTTTGAAATATCTCAACACGCAAAAGAAGTTGAATAGTTGACATGCCAAGTGGGTATCTTTTATTAAATAGATAAGTCAATTGTATTAAAGATTTGGTACACAAAATTATTATAATACAATAAGCATAAAAATAAGTATAAAAACTCAACTATAAACAAGAAAAAATCCATGATAACTATATGAATACATATCACTCATTTTTTATGAGAATGGTTAAGGAAGAACTCATATGTTTTTTTCTCAAAAGTTGATTTAAGATTGTTGACCTTTTATATGAATCACGCATTTATATTTTACATGACCATCTATCAAACTTGGTCTTGTACATGACCATCACCATGATACAATCAAGGAGATTGAGTCGTTGGTAGACCAATTTGTCATTTCATCTATGGTTATTTTATTGGATAGATTTAAAAGATTGTATAGATTGATCTCTACACTAGTGTTGCTTGATCAATCTATCATTCCTATATGTCCTATTATGTGTGCACCTCTAGAAGTCATCTTGGAATATTGGCAGTTGAATTTTGATCTAAAAGAGGATAATAATGATTTGTACTCTTGATACTTATTCCCTTTATGATTTCCCCTTATGTCTATTTTATTTCTTTGGTTTTTGTTTCACATTCAGAAAGTCTCTTTGTCTATAAATATTCAATATAAACATTATCTTTTCTCATATTTTTAAATGCAATTCTTTCTAGTAATTCTCCATAACAGCACAAATGGTAGGTAAAAGATTACATTTTAATTTCCTATAAATTTGTAAATAAAAGAACAGTTCATTTTATTACTATTAAAAGATAATAAAATTATTGTATAACTATTAAAAAATAATATAAATGCATAAAATATATCTCATTAAACACAAATTTAAGTGAAACATACATAAAATATGCTTCAACATTACAAATCTATATCAATTTCTTTTTCTAAAATTAAAATAATAATTAATAAAGTCATCACATTATTTAAAAAGCCAGTTTCTCTTATCTGCCTCGATTGTTACATTCTTAGTTTTTGATTCCTGTCCCAATTAAGGCGTCTGGACGTTGAAATTTTGCTGTGAGTCACTCTACTATACAAATAAATTCTTATGCACTGTATTATATTATACAATGGATATTACATCTCAATTAACTTATAAATTTTGAATGGGTAAAATACATCATATCAAACGAAAGTGTTCATTCAAACATGCTGCGACTTCAATCTAAATATGACAAAATCCTTCATAGCAATGATCACTACAAAGTCAATTGATACTTCAATGTGACGTCTTTAAATAGTATAAAATAGTTCAGAATACATACGAATGCCGGTACCTACCAAAGAATGTGCTGGTTGATGTATACTCTCGCTTAGATTTTATAAACATGTGGTTGACAACTACGTTAAAATGATGTCACACAAATGCTTACTTAAGTTTATAAAAGTCATAACCCTAAGCGTGCACAAAAAGAAGAGAGAATTACACATCCTTGTAGGGTACAATAGCCAATCTTTACTGCCCAGTAAATGTCAATTTGGAAGTTTTTTAGTTTTTTAAAATACATTGCACAAAATATACAACTATCCATTCCTTATCACTTATTACAAATTTTCAGCAAACCACATTTATTACAGGTTGAACAAATTTGTTGAGAATAATCTTATATATCTAAATTATAGAATCAATATATTTATTATTACTTCTATGATATTTTAAAGATAATCAGCTATAATATAAATTGTGTTTTATATTTTGAGAAATAGAAAAATGTATTATATTAATGAAAATGAAAAATTATAGAAGATTTTTTGTTAAAAAAGAAAATGAAGAGAGAATTTAAATTCAACTATGTATATCACTTACAAACAAATGAATAATAAGTATTTATGAATAGGACTAGAGGTAATTTAATGAGATGATCATCTAGAGAAAAGATAGATAATTTACATCACATAGAAAAAAATATACACAATTTTCAATTAATAGGATTATACAAGAAGCATCATTTGTGATTTTATATGACAATAGTCCAAATAATATATCATAGTTGATCAACATCAATAATGAGGAGAAGAAAAGTGTAGAAGTAAAAGAATTCACAACTCACATATAGGAGTTACATGTTGAAATAAGAAGCCGTCTTTCTTGACTAGTAGAGCTCAAGTTGGTGAACAAAAAGAGAATATACAAGGAGCTTGAGGTTGGAGATGAAGTAATTGTATTTTGTAGGAAGGAACCATTCAGCTAGAACATTTAACGCATTCAATATCGAGAAGTTTATATTTTAGATATTTTAAAAAGAGTTGACTCAAGAAGTCTATATATGACTTAAAATTTCCAAATGATCTAATCATATTGCTAAATATTTGTCATTGTAAACCTATACTAGTATCATGAAGGTGTGGGTTAAAGATAATACCATATAAGTGTAGTGGAAATTAGTTACTATAATAATTAAAGACAAGACTGAGTCAATTTTGGGCAACAAGAATAGAAGAAACTTACTTAGATTGAATAGTATGAGGGATGTTTAGTGAAGTGAAAAGGTAGTCATGAAGAAATTTAAATTAGGTTCCAAAGGTTAAGTAAATCATATATTGAGTTTCCTTTAGATAATGAGAATTTGATAATTATAAGTGTCTAATGAAGCAATATTACAAGGTGTATGAGAAATCTTGTATCATCTAAATATAATTTATTTTACTTACTCTTTTTTAATAAAAAAAATTTCAAATCTTGACAATCCTTTACTAAATTATCTATCACATTTCATCATAGTTTCACACCAATCCTTGCGCTAGTAAAATATATTCTACTATGATCCTTAGATGTCATTAAGATTTTATTAGTTGCTTCCATCATAGAAAAAAAATGATAATGGAAAATTAACTTCACAAGAATCTTTGTTAGCTACTAACAACTTATTATTGACCAAATACCTAGCCTTTATTTTAATGCAAGTAATGCCTTTATCTATTGATGGTCCCTATAATTTCTATCTAATTGAATAATCTATTAAACCTCATAAATGCTGCTCTAATGTTTGTTTGGTATATATTTATATTTTTGGATTATTATTCCTCTTTAAAAAACTTTATACTCTAGGAAAAAACTTCATTTATAAAATAATATTGTCCTATTATAAATCTCTAGACACTTCTTAGAGACCTTTATAAGAAGATGGTTGACATTGTAAGTCATCATAGAGTGTTTTTGAGTCTTATATTTCTAGAAGTGAAGGGTTGATAGTAGTTCATGCACAACTTTGGAGGTGGAAGATCCTCCTTAGTCTGCATTCATAGCTTTGTTGGTTCACAACCACCCTAGTCTGTCATTGGAAACATCATGTTGATATTTCACATTTTGCACATCAATTTTGTAAAAAGTCTTCATTCAAAGACAATTCTAAACTTAGCTTTGTTGTGAGATTTATGTATTGAATATCTATTTGAGATAATCTTAAGTTCTGTCATTATCAAATGTGAGTCCTTCTTGCATGTTCTTTTCATTAGCATCCTTATGTCATATTGGTTATTCATCAATAACAATATTTCTTGTCTTTCAATTGACAAAATCATCAATATTTTTAAATCTAAAAGACATGTCTTCATCGCTTCATGACATTGGTAGGAAAGATCTTATGACCACCATACCAAACATAGTACTTTAGAAGGTGTTTGAAGGAGGAATTGTACATATTGTATAACTACCACAAGATTGTATAGTTCGTACAAATAAAGTTGAAGGTTGTGTGCAAGATAATTGGTTTTTCATATGAGCACCAGTGTTATCACCATATGGATATAAGGAAATATTGATGGGTGAAAGAGAGAAAGATTTTGTGTGGGCCCTCACTACTACATGACAAGATAAGATTTTCATACAACAACCTATCATACAAGCTAAAGCTCTATAGACTTTGCCACATAAGTCGTACATTTGAGGAACCACACAAAGCTTCACCAAAAGATTGGGGATTTGGCCTATCATCAGGGTTTGGAACATTACAATGGTATTAGAGCCAAATTCCTATCAACCTATGGAATGCTTTAGAAATGGATTGGGTTGATTCATTGGAAGAAATCAAGAAAGATTGGATTGATTGTGGGTGGTAGATTGACATGTCTCTCAAGGAATACATAAACTTGAAGTTGATGTCCTCGTCTTCCAAAGTTAATTTAGGACCTACAAAATCAATCTCAATTAGGTGATCAACAATGAGGTACTTATCATTGTGATCCTTATCAATAAAGTCATGTGGCCTACACTGCAAAAATTGGAGGATTCAAGCAAGAATGACTCACGAGTTGTTCCTTCAAATATAACATATCCAAATTTCCAAAAGGTTGTAGATTTTACAAATTTTGTCAAATTATCACCCAATGATCAGCTTGATAGATTTCAAACTCTATTGGTAACACTTTGAACGATCAAAATCTACCACCAGTTTATAGATTCATGAAGAAGTTATTGATGATCTCTTGTGAGAGAAACTATAGTTGGTTGATTGTGATATTTATCCTTTGGTGGAGAATGAGGCATACATATTAAAATCTCTCTCTGTCAAGATTTTCCTCATGGAAATAATATGATCTACATGAGTTGTGAGATTCTAGAAGATATTGATATCATGAAAGATTCAAATCTAAACATTGATGTGTTGGGTGGGATCTTGACTCCAAGCATGGAAAGCTATATATCAAAGTGATGGAATATAAACTTATTGTAGATTTGTAGGTGGTGCTCATAATAATGGTGTAGTGTCAAGCTTTCAATGGATACTACTATCAACCTTTGTGCTTGGTATGGGATCCTAAAGCTTTACAATCAAAAAACTATTTTATGATAGATTTCTTGAGGGCAAGGAATCTTGGCAATGAGGATTTGCAATGTCCTTGGTTTTCATAAGTGCTCTAATTAGGTTAATAATTCAATAGTCTAAAATTTTAAATATTGTAAGGAATTATTTAATTAATTTAATTATCAATTAAAAAGGGGACCCAAATTAGTAACATAATGAATTAATAAAATAATGAGAACCTCTTGTAAATTACTAGACACTTATTCCAGGCCTTTATAAGGAGATGGTTGGGCCTTGTAAATTAGCGTAGAATGTATTGGACTCTTTTGTATTTTTGGAAGCTTAAGGTTGAAGGTAGTTTGTGTGCAATTTCAAAGGTGGAAAATTCTCTCTAGTCTACATTTATAGTTTTGGTGGTTCATATCTACCCTAGTATGATGTTGGAAATATCATTCCAATATTTCATATTGTGTGTCAATACTATTAAAAATTGTTCATTTAAAGAAAAATTTGCATTCAGATTTGATCCAATATTGATGATTTGAGTATCTATTTGAGATATACTTTGAAGTGTTATCATTATTGAATGTGAATCCTTCTTGCATGTTCTTTCCACTAGCATCCTTTTGGTGTATTGGTTATTCATCAATAATAATATTTTAAATCATTAATCAGGGACATCATCAAGATTTATGAATGGGAAAGGCAAGTATTTGTTACTTCATGACATCAATAGGTGAGATTGTACAACCATCATACCATATGTAGTGTTTAGAAGGTGTTCATAGAAAGAAGTAAGCATATCATATGATTGCCACAAGACTGCACAACTTGTATAGAAAAGTTGGAGGTTGTGCAAAGGAGAATCATTTTTTATCAGTGTTATCACTATGTATGGATATAACAAAGGTTTGATGCGTGTGAGAGAGAAAGATGGTGTGTGAGCTTATTCTACCATATGAAAATTTATATGCCCATCATATGGTAATCTTTTGTACAAGACAAAACCCTTTGAACTCTGCCACTTGAGTCACACATTTAAGGAACTATATAGATCATTAATGGGAGATTAGACATTTAGCCTACTGTCAAGGTTCAAATGAATACACAATTATAGGGATTTCTCTTGCAAGAGATCCTTGGTTGAGTACTCTTTACCAAGAAGTCAAAAAACTACCAGTAGAGTTGGCTCAATTGGAAGGTCACTAATAGAACCCTCATATTCATAAAGTTTATCGAGAAGTATTGGATCAAATAAATATGTACAATCATCTTATTTACCATTTTAGCCATGTTGAAGGTTTAGTCATTTTCCATTTTAAGGGACAATTATTATAGGTTGCTTGTCCATATCTGCCAACATATTCTTATCCTCTTTAGAATTTAAGGTGTCATGTAGCCACTTGTTAATCTCCCAATTAGATTGTTGTTGTAGAATACTTTTCCCTTAGATAATGAATAATTCATTCATGGTTTTAAATCATATTTTAAATATATGTTCATCTGACATCCACCATTAGTCTAATAATGTACTACTTACTTTACTGACTTATCCAAAGTTAGTGTATACATTTCCTATTGTTTGATCCTTGGATGGAAGGTCATCATTGTCAACCTTACGTTTAAGAATTGTGAATATCCTTTCATACTTCCTACTATCAAGAGATTAAGAATCTCCTCCATCCATTGGTACCATCTTGCAAGGGTCTGATGACTTATTCTTATCTCCCTTAATGCATCTCCTAGTACATCGCATGGTGCCATGAATTGATCTCAATTACTTGATAAGCTAGCAAGACCACTAGATACCATTGTAATGTACCCAAGGTAATTTTTGCCTAAAGGGAAATTTTCCCTAAAGGCCTTCTAGGCCCAAAGAAAATCTCTACAAGAAGAGAAACTTGGCTTGAAGGGAAACTTAGCCCAAAAGGAAACTTATACCAAAGGCAATCTCATCCTGAAGACAATATTGGTTTGAAGGGGAACTTGGCCTGAAGATGATCTCGAGTGAAGTGGGGTTGTACCATAGGCCCTCTCTATGACACACCTTATGCTCCATGTAGTATTATAGGCCCTCTATGTAATGTGTCATAGGCCTTGTATTGTACCATTGACCCTCTATATTTATCGTAGGGCCTATATTATACTATAGCCCCTTTCTTTGATGTACCTTAATCCATATGCTATATTGTAGGCCCTCTCTATAATGTCTTATATTCCCTTAATGTACTCACAAATGAATAATAGAGTATGCAAGAATGACCATATAAATACTAATAAATTGAATTGCTGAAGATTTCATTATGTCCACACATATAAGAAGAGGTTCGTATTCAATAATGATGGTACTTTATATACATCAAATAGATCTCAATGTAACAATTTCGAACCAGGAGACAAGTAAAAATTTGTTTTCAAATGAGTACTTTCACAAAATCTATGCACATTGTAAATTATTCAAATGATATTTCTAGCTAAAAACTAGGGTGAAGAATGACTCCCACCAAAATTGTGATCATAAAATAGGGAGAATATTTTACCTCTAAAATTGTGCATGAACTACCTTCAACCTCTATCCTTTGAAAAATAAAAAGAAGGGTTAAGTAACATCCATAATAATTTATAACATGTTCATTTATCTCCTTACAAGAGGTGTGTGTGATTGAAAAACCTTCATATGAAGGGATTCCTCATGGAAACATCAAGATCTACCTGACTTATGAGCTTATAGAAGGGATGGATGAGCATGATGGCATGTAGGCTTTGGATCGAAGTATCAATGTGTTTTATGATTGGCTTCTATGGGATCCTAGTGACTCCAGACATGGTGATGTTTATATGAGAGTGGTATAGTGAAATATTAAGTGCACTATAGTCATCTTGAATGACTCCAATTATATGCATGTGATCCTCAACCAAAATAGATATTTTTATAGGTATTACTACCAATATATATACTTGGTTTGGGATCCTAGAGCTTTTTTGATAATCTATATGATGACGAATTTCATGAGAGAAAACAATCTTTAGGCGAAAAGGATTTACACTTCTTGGAGGCCTTTGTAAGGAGATGGTTGGGTAATATACAAATAATCATGGATGTTTTTTACTAAGGATAAAATAGGTTTTTTATAAGGGACTCGAAACCCCAATAGATTACAAAAATATTTAAGTTTAAAAGTTCCAAAATAAAAAAATGTCCTGACCAACAAACACACTCATAGCCACATTTAGAAAAACTTGGCTAAAGACAACACTTAAACCAACACAAATGGAGATAAAATAGTCTATCTAGAGCAACAAAAAACAAAAAGAAAGAGACAATATTAAAGTAGAAGAAGCTAGACTAACTCTTCCACCTTATCTTTGAACTCTTGCTGAATACTTTTGATCTTCTCAATTACCTCTTTGATGTATTTATTGTTGATCTGGGTCTCCTTCAACTTGATCTTCTTGGTGTTGGATCACATTTTACTTTACTCTGATTCTTTGTATTTTTTGAGGTTGTAGTCTAAAGGTAGTTTGTGCATAGTTTCAAAGGTGAAAGATCCTCCCTATTCTATTATTGTAGTTTCAATGGGAGTCATTCTTTGCCCTAGCCTATAGTTGGAATATCATTTAGATAATTTGCATTATACACCAATTTTTTGAACACTTTCATTTGAATCACAAATCTTTATTTGTCTCTTAGTCAAAAACTTTTATATTAAATATCTTTTTGATATAACCTATAGTATTATCAATATTGAATCTTAATTTATCGTTACTTGTATAAACCTTATGAAATATTTGGCAACTCAATTTAGTAATTGGTATATGACCATTCTTGAATACTTTGTTAACCATCTATGAGTGCATTAAGGGAATATAGTACATCACAAATAGGGGTATATTATAGCATAGGGCCAATAGTACATTATAGAGAAGGCCTACCTGGTTCAATGTAGGTCTTGCACTTCAACAAAAAGCCTATGGTACTACACAATGCATATGGTATATCAATGAGAGGGCCAATAATACAACCCCACTTCACTTGAGATCAACTTCAAGACAAATTTCCTTTTAAACTGAGATTTCCTTCGAGTCGAGAGTGCCTTTGGACTAAGTTTCCCTTTAAGTTAAGTCAATTTTCCTTTTGGTTTAAGTTCCCCTTCAAGATAAGACCACCTTTGAGTCAAGTATCCCTTCAAGCTAAAATCACCTTCATGTCAAGTTTCCATTCAGGTTGAAAATACCTTGGGTACATCACATATTACAATGGTGGGAAGCTTACCCAAAACCTATCTAAAATAACACATACTTCTATTTTTTCTACAAAAAGAATATTTATATGCATGTTGTATTAACTTTGGTTCATGATCTTTTGGAGGATGTATTAATTTCATTGACATGGTTGTTGATGGGTTATGGCTGAGATTATATGTGTTGTCAAGCTTGCTTGGTGTATGATCACCATGAAGTAGCACTTGCAAGGATTGAGGAAAGCATGATACAAGGAGCTAAACAAGCTATGTATGTGGAAGTAGATCTTTTTCAAGGAATATACACCCTGGCATTACTACAGAGGAAAGGACTAGAGCCTCCTTTAATGGTGTCCTCAATCCTTCATACTCCTCTGGATGTTAGTACCAACTACGAATCTCTTCAATATGATATTGTACCTCATTCTAAAGACAATCATTAATTCACTTTAGGTGGATAAGCTCTAATTCTACTTCTTTTATGAAACTTATTCATCTAAAAAAGAATTTATCAGTCTATTCTCCTCTTCCCAATGATTATCAACTTCATGACATTATTTTGTAGTTGTATAAGATTTTATTCTATATTATCTCCGCTAGCATCATGAGCTTGGGTTTGGGTCTCCTTTTTTTGTACTAACTATGAGTTTCTTCAGTATCATATTGTGCCTCGTTCTAAAGACAATCATTGATTCACTTTAAGTGGATAGGCTCTAATTCTACTTCTTTTGCAATACTTCCTCATCTAAAAACAATTTAGGAGTCTATTCTCCTCTTTCCAATGATTATCAACTTCATGACATTATTTTATAGTTGTATAACATTTTAATCTATATTATCTTTCCTAACATTATGAGTTCGAGTTTGGGTCTCATTTTTTTCTCTGCTTCATATAGATTTTAGGTCATTAGATGATAATTTTGAATTTTATTATTTCAATAATTTAATTACTTGTATAACACAAAAATTGATTATAGATCCTATTCAAATCTACATATGCTTTTCCAAAAAGTGGTTCAACAATTTTCTTATCATTACTTTCTTATTTAACCTTCCTTAATACTCTTTCTTTTCCTTATAATGAAATTTATTGAATAGCTCTAACGAGTTAACAAAAGAAGAAAAAAAATTAATATAATACTACGCACTCTTCTCATATTATTCGAAAAAGAAATTTAAACAATTATTTTCATACTCACGCCGACACTCAATACTTATATCATATTTAATGATAATTTTATACAGTACAGTTTAACATAAGTGATTATAATATAATATTTTTTAAATGCATTGATGAAAATTAGAATATAAAAAGAAAGAACAAAAAATCAGAACATAAATATAGCAGAGAAAATAAAACTAATGTTATTCATTGATAAATCTCTGTAATTGGGATGCATCTGCTGTAGTTATGCCTCTAATTTATAGAGACTCCAATGTTGAACGCCATTTGTTACCGATATCTTAGGAAATGCAGTTCAGTTACAGCTGACTGCGCACAAGGAGGCTTCAACTGATTTTATCCAACACGCATAAACATCGAAATTACATCGAATGTGTTTTGAAAATAAATGCTATTCTCGTGAAAAGACAGAAATATTTGATCACCCATAAATATTTCCTTGATAATTTCTTTGGAATATAAATATTCGTGGCAATTTCAAAGATCTAGTTACTTCACTTTTTAAAGTACAAGCTTGCAGGCTTTCCGAATTCGCAGTTGATTTGTTATTTTGAACCGTGAATTTAAATTACGTAGTTTTGGCATTTATTTTGCCAAACGTCAGTAACGGAGTAAAAATTACAGAGGAGGAAGGTTAAGCAACCTTACAAATCATACACACAATATCATGCGATCTCGTGTTCCATGTTTGCGGAGTACTTTTTTGAAATTTCAATTGCTTTTCCTACAGTTCGTTCGTACTTCTCCGCTGGTCCCTGTGAGAGGACTAATGTTCCCCATATTCACCATAGCTGCTGCAAAATCACTGAAGAAAGTAATTGGATTGGTGCTGTAAGTTGTAACCAGAGCATCAGAGGAACCTCCATTAAATAGAGCTTGATCAGAATGAAGAAGTCCTTTCTGGCTTCTCAGATCTTTGTAATAATTATTGTCAAAGAAAGTGGGAGTGACAAGGTCTAATGGTGAGAGATTGTTATCACCACCATTGCTTGGACAATTTCCCTTAACAGAGGTGGCAAATGCAGAATCGATATTGGTGTCATTGAAGACGCGAGATCTGAAGGTGGTGCATCTTGCTTGACCAATTGTATGAGCACCTAAACAAATGGGTACCATTCAAACAAATACTTAGTAACTTTTCATGAACAATTTTAATTAAAACCTACAAAAGTTTACTCCAAGTCTTGCATATACCTGAAAGAGCAATCATATCCTTAGTAGAAAGACCTTGTGCTTGAAATCCAGAGATAAGTGTAGCCAAATCTGAAGAAGGAGAAGGCAGATTGCTGTTGGCACCACTTAAGCTTGCACCAGTTGAGTCTCTTCTTCCCAACGGTACTGTCCATGATGGCCCTCCCAACTATACATCACAACACACAAAGATAGCCCACAATAAGATTGGAACAAATTTATGAATAACAATTGTATATGGCCTTTACATTCTGAAGAATAAGACAATGGTACTTGTAAGAAGCATTCAAATAGAGATAAAGATAATAATAGAGAAGGTGAAGAGGGAAATAGTATTTACAAGTACAACTGAGTCACGAGCAGCAATGGTTACAATATCAGCACATGACACAACTCCACTGCAAACAGCTTCTAACCGGGTTTTAATGGTGTCTATCACTTCATACCCTCTCACTGAATTCGCATTTGGTCCTGCTGTCTTTTCTCCAGTGAATGATGAGGTATCGTCCAGCAGTATAGATCCATCACATCCCTTTAAAGAAACAAACGATACTTTATGTTACTTACATATCTATGAGAAAAATGAGAATAGAAGTGAAAATCTAACATTATGGAGATTGAATATATTCATACATTTACAAAACAATCATGAAAGTGTAGGCGGAGCAAGGATGCAGCCATTCGTCTTTCTTTTGCCACGGCTGCAATAACAGCAGTCTTGACTATAGCGGAAGCAAGGGGGCATGACTTGGCATAGAATGTTGGACTGAGTTGCCCATTGGAACTTGTGAAACTTTGAATGATGATCAAAGCAGTAACACATGCAAAAAGACTACTGGTCTTCATTGTTGATTTGCTTTGCTATGCACGTCAACAATGCAGACTGCATTGTGGAGATTATAGGAAGAGATAAGCTTCTTATAAGGACTTGAGAAGTTCATCTCTGCTCGATTTGTAATCTAGGACAGTGAAAGTGATTGAGTGTGCGAGGGAAAAAAAAAGTATTTGTCTACCTTGACTTTGCTCAAAATATGGGGATCCTGCCAAATGGGGTAGATGGAGAATGGGCCCGAGCCACAACGTGAACAAAGTAGGAGTCTTCGACCAAAGTCTGAATTATTTTTTGTGACATTATGAAGTTGTCTTCGAATGTTAAGGGGTGGTAATGATGGTTTGATTAAGATTTATACCCTCACAATTTTGCATGTTTATCATGTATAGAAAAAACTAATAAGGTAATTTATATTATTTTCAGTAATTTAAAAGTACAAGGATGAATATGATTGAGTATTAGGTTTCTTAATTCGATGATAAATGATAAAGAATGTATTTTTTATATTATAGTTTTAGTAAGTAAATTGAGAATATTTATTATATAGAAATGTAATATTAAATTTTGTACATTTATGTAAAGAAAGTAAGATTTAAAGTGTAGAATGAAATTAGTCAATTAAAAATATATTTTGATTTCTTATTCAAGTTGTTCAAGATCACTGCTACAAGAATAACCTTACAACTATAAACATAGTTTGGATCAAATAACTAAATTGAAATTGTGTCTAGTAAGATACAATGTGGATAAAGAACAGACTAATAATCAGAATCAAATAGATAACTTAATTAAAATAAAATTATATACATTAATATTATAATATATAATAAATAATTTTTAAAAATACCACCACAACTAAATATGTAATACCAATCAATATATAAACAAAAATATTGTCATATGATAATAGTTACCTTAGATTGAATAATATGCGAAAGATACTTCACCATTGAAACTCTCCATCAATCTTTCTTGTATAAAATTAAAATAATATTTAACAAGCACAAAACAGCTGTTTGCCTTTACCTCAATTATTGGATTGTCAAAAGGTGGTTTTGATATTGTCTCTGTTGATCCCTGTAGACATGTTGAAACCTTTCTGTTAGTCGCTATTATGTAATCAGCATCCTTATCCACTCTTCATTATTATTATTGTTGTTATAGTGGGCAATACATGTGAATTAACTTCAAAAATTTGGATAAAAAGACGTGATATCAAAGGAGACTGTTTGATCAAACATCTGACCTTTCAATCAACATATGAGGACAGAACCACTGCAAAGTCAATGGACTCTTAAGACGGTGTCTGTAAAATAGTTTTAAATGATTGAAATGGCGGTGCCTACCAAAGGAAGTGTTGGCTGATGAATACTCAAGATTGCTAGATTCTATGAGCATATGCGATTGATAACCACTTTTAGTTGGTGCCACAAACAAAAAAAAATTAAGTCTCTAAAGTTCAAAACTAGTACGTACAAAAGAAAAGACAATTACAATCGTTTTGGTAGGACACACATTAGCCAACCTTTATTGACCAAGCAATCTAAATTTTGACATTGTACGAAGAATACAATGATTCATTATTAATGTCAATAAGCATTCTACAATGGTAAAATGGGGGAGTGAGATGGTGTGAGCGTGTTAATGTTAACTTTTATTCTTCTAAGTTAAATTTGACAACCATCTACATGTCAAAAGTTTAAATCTTATTATAAATAGAATATACTTTTACAAATAATTAAATAAATAAAGCATAAAATATCTGTTTAAATTATAATATATGTAGATATAAATCATCCATTTTTTAAAAAATTAAAATAAAAAGCTTAAATTAGTTAAAAACTAAATAAATAGAGATAAAGGAAATATAAATAATTTTAGATGTAGTAAATTAAATTATAATTATTTTGTAGTGGATATCTATCAGCTCTTCTTTAGATAGATTTATTTAAGATATCTTTACTAGTTTATCCCTAATTAGATTTATTTTTAAACTTATTGGAGAAAGTTGAAATCAACTAGACGTTTTATAAAAACCATACTTAAGGTGAAAGCCGAAGATTTAATGTTGGAAGATTCTTTTTTAAAGTATTAATTAAACGTTAAAGAAAAAATTGACTTCTAATTTTTTATTTGTGTAGAGGCAAATATATTACTTCTTATTGATAATCAAATCTATGATTCTAATTGGAATAGAGGAAATTAATTTAATTTAGATTATCTAAGGAAAAGAATTTTACATATATATATATATATATATATATATATATATATATATATATATATATATATATATATATATATATATATATATATATATATATATATAATTTAGTCAAGTGGGATAGAGTTAGAACTTAGTAAGGACAGTTAACATCAAGTGAAAGATAATTTGAAAGGAGTTTAGAAGAAGTAATTTGAAATTAAAGATCAAAACAAAATCTATTAGCAAAATGATAAAAAATGGGACTACTCGCAAGAACCTAAATAAGGGGTAGAGTAACCCCTTTTTGATCTTCATTAAGCTCTTTGAGCTTATCCAGAAAAATATGTGAATTAGCACATTGGCTGGAAATGAAATAATTGTGACAATACAACATCACATAGCAGCATCATAAAATCGTCACTTCTCAAGCCTTTGGTAAACAATCCTATTTGGATGAACTACTAGGTTTCACCAAAAAAATCATCACAAGATAAAACATGACATTTCGACATACATTTAAACCAAGTGTAGTTATTTAGTCCCTTTTTTTAATTATAATTCCATAAAAAATTGATTTGCGTCAAATCCAAGTTTCATTTCATAATTATTTAATAGTTGGATAAAAGTTATCAATCATGCAATATTATCTTGTTATTAATTTAAATAGTCCTAAATCATGAATGAGTTAATCAATAACATAAATGCATATTATTAAATTAAATCTTAATATCAATTTCATTTCTAAAATATTAATTTGACTTCTATTTAAGTCTAATATTAATATTTATTTTTCCTTTAATTCATAATGCAACTCGAGATAACTCAAGCTTGAAATTATTATTATAATTAAACTATTTACAATTGCTCTCATAATATTTAAATATTCATAACTAGATAATTATATAGTTAACTCAACTATAACTTTTCTTAAAATAAAGCTACATCACAAATATATATTTATTAACTTATAACTCCACTTGCATTAATAAATATATAACAAGTTATAACCCACTACGAGTTTTTTTTTTTTTTTTTAAGAATTAATATTAAAAACTCACTTATAAGAAAATATATAGCATTTATTTATTTAACTCTCAAAATAAATAAATAACATTTTTTAATTAGTATTATTTTTAATTCTTGAAATTAATAATGTGAGGCCTCACCCAATCCATCATAGTACCAATGAGATAATTGTATTACGGTGATTTTTAATCCTATGTATTGATACACTTCTAAGACTGTAGGGCTATGTTATCTACATTTTGATGATCCGCAATTACTTCTACATATTATGACCTAATGAATGCATTTAATGATTCTATTCATGTTTTAAGCTATTGGCATTTCCTTAATAGAAATTGAATGGTAGAAATGCTTGTAATGTAAGAATGTAATGTTTAAGTGGAAATTAGAGTTAATAAATAAATAAATTTTGTTATGCATTGAGACCTAACCCGCATACCTAGGAATTCAATAGTTGTGGATTCAACATCTTGTCACAATGATAAAAATAGACTATGAAGCTATTCATAATATTAAATTGACCATGTTATGATAAGTAAAGTTTGATGTTATAGTATTTTGAGCATTTTACATGGAAATTATTAGAAAAAGTAATTTAATTAAAAAGAATGAAGTATGGAACTCAAATGTCAAATGTGATATGTAAGTTTGATATTTTAATATTTTGAAGGTTATATTTGAAATGATTAAGAAAGGGAAAGTTAACTTGAGATGATGAAATATATGCAAGTCTAATGTTGAATGAGATAAAGATTATTTCACTTAGGTACTTATTGTTTACATGATTTTCTTGGACTACTGATGCTTGAATTTAGTGTGCAGGAATTTGACCATGGGTTTAAAGGGGAATTAAGGTTCAAACTACTACAAACATGACATAGCCAAGGTTGAATCAGTGGAAAAGATTCAAACCTCATTGTAATGTGTTTTATTTTGTATATGTGAATTTATATGTGTGTAATAGCTTAGTTCATGCATTATTGGAGTTAAGTCACTTTTAATGTAATGTGTTTTTTTGTGTGTGTCATTTGACACTTGTGTTGTCCATGTAGAGATGCCATGTCATTCAAGGTTTGACAAGAAGTAACCTAACCTAAACCTAACCCCAGTGTTGTACCCAAGTTAACCTCACATAGAAAAAAATGCCATGAGGAGTCTCAATCAAAGGAAATTCGAATTTGGACTTGGCTAGGGTTTTTAGGGGTCATTAGGTGGTCCCTAAGTGTCTTTTAGGTGAAAATAAGTTACCCATATGATAGTACATCATGTCAAGGACCTATTTTTGATCATGTGAGTGCCTAGATAGCCTAGGGAGCCCCTTTACCCATGCATTCTTCCATCAATTCGAATTTGGAGTTGTCATATCAATGTTCCCACTTAGTCAAAAATAGAAAACTTGGAGGAGACAAGTTTGTAAGAAGTAGTGGCTTAGTTTTTTTGCTAAAATAAGTTAGTGAGAAGGCTTTATTAGAGGGTCTTGGCCAAAATAGTGGGGTGTCTACCCACTCTCTAATTTTAGAGACAGTTAGGTTGTGAAGGGAGATTAAGGGAGCTCTACTACAACTATCCTTACCCTAGCTTGGACCAAGGTTGGTATTTCAAACTTTCTTCTTTCCATTTCTTTCTTTTGGCATGGTTAAGCAAATTTGCAAGTGTGGAGTTTATCAATGGAGTATGCATTGCATTGTCAATCTTGTGTTATGAGCTTGTCATTGTGTTGGGAAGAAGTGAATGTGTTTCGTGCTTTTGGAGATCCTTTCTTGGTTTTGTTTTGTTGTTGTTGATGTTGTTTGAATGTGAGTGTTGATTTTGATTATGGGTGTGAAGGCTTCACTCACCCTTGGGAGGGCAGAGAAGCCTTGGGTGAAGGGCATAAGTTGGGCTTGACATTGCAGGTGAGAAAGGAAATTTTTTTTTTACCTCATGATGAGGTTGGTATTATGGAGCATGGGCTCCTTCATGGCCATGAATCTTGTTTTTTGGGAGGTACAAGGAGGTTTGGTGGATGAGGAGAAGATGGTTGTTTTGGAGGCCTTGAGAGGCAATGCAGTGACAATGTGTTGTTTATGTTGTGGTGACCTTGAGAGGCAAAATGCTTTGGCAATATGATACTTATGATGTTACAATTTCTCCTCCTTGAAGAGCCCACCTTCACCCAACGTTTTATGATTCCAATGGTGAATCATTGTGCAAGCCATGGAAGGGTGTTGATTGTGTTTTGTGTTGTGTCATCATGCAAAAGTTTGTGATGTATGTGTCAAACCCGGTTTGAGCCTTGTTCCCCTAGCACGGGGGTGGTCTCTTTGGAGGCCTATGGTTGGGTGGAAAGCACCCATGGTCCTTGTTGTTTTCTTTGTGATGCATTTGCAGATTTGTGCCCAAGGGAGCAATGGAGATGGCTTGGAATGATCACCTTGCAGATTGATGTTTGGATGAGAAAACTTGACATTTCGCTCCTCCCTTGTGAAGGAGGATTCACTAGGTTGTTCATGTTCTCAATGATCATGATGATCAGTGTTCATGTTACTCATTGTTCATGTCTTTCAATGATCATGTTTCATATGATTTCGAAAGGTCTCGTGTTGTCTCATTGTGATGAAAGGAGATTATCTCATTGTTACCTAATGTATATGTAGAGGAAGTAATGGAAAATGTTGTATATGTATGTTCCTTGTTAAGATATGATCATGAGTTATGGAAGAGTAGAATACCTTGGCATCCTTGTTCCATTGGATAATTGTAGAAGGAATATGTCAGTTGGTAATGTTGTTAAAAGAAAAGAAAGCTACTCCTTCTTGTATTTAGTTGTGATTGTGGAATCAATTAGAAAATTGTATACTGTTGTTCTTGTATGGAAATATGTTCTCGTATGGAAACATTGATTGTGAAGGAAGACATGTTGAAATCTGATGCACAAGTTTCTGCACATATGAACTTTTCTTGTTAGTTAAAGCCAAACCTCACAAGGACTTTACATAGGATAATCCTTGTAACATTATGCAAGGTAGATTTAGCAAAAGTCATTGTAAGTTTCACAATTAGAGATTGATGTAATTCTAGAGAAGATTAAGTAATGAGACATTCTTTCTTATTAGAAACATTTCATAGATTATTGTGAGGAAGTTTTCTTTTCTATTGATATATAAGTGATGGGCTTGTAAGATCCTATGTTATCACAAGAAAGAATTATATTGTTAATGAAACATTGTATATGCATGGTAGATAATGACATTAAGCAAATTATCAGATTATGATTTAAATGGGAAGAAAAAAATAAATCTAATAACTTTATGATGAAACTCACCACTATAACTCTAAACCTGAATGTGCACATTTTCCCTCTGGAAAATGTATGGAAGGAAGAAATAAAGTGTTGCCAAGAATACAGAGCAATATTATAATAGAAAGAATATCCCTAGGATCATGTGCACAAATCAATAATAAGAGAATAACTTGACATGGGGAAATCCCCACACTAGCTAGCTCTTAACCATGTAAGAGAGCTTCTCATTGTACCCGTGACCCTTGTGTCACCATCCTAGAAAAGAAAAAACAAAGAAATATATATTTATAAATTTATAAACTCACTAACTAAGACCGCTTAACTTTCAAGACTCAAATAAATAAAATAAATAAGTTAAATAAAGGACATAATAATGAGGGGACTCCCCAAGGTCGACCACCTTGGAAGCCTCCCCATCACGTATTCCCACCATCTCACATGGAAACTAGGCGCCAAGCATAGTTTAGTGGGAAATTCCAAAAAGGACGTTGATTTGACTAAGAGATCAAATATATCCTACAACTACCAAAAAAAAAAAAATGATTACAGCTATGTGTCCTAGGTAGTCACGTGGACCTAGGAAGGATAAGCAGTAAAGAAAAATCCAAATCAAAGCCTTAAATTTAGACGCCAGCTATGGGAGAGTAAGGTAGGTAAAGTACTCCTCTATTTAAAATTATTATATTAAGAGGAGAATGCAGCTGTCTTAGTCATTAGAGCTTAAGTTCTGCAGGAGTAGGTGAAGTTATGAGATTAACATGGGGAAAAGCAAGATAGGCACCAGTTTTAGAGGTAAGAATCATCATGTGGGATAAGTATTAATGCTTGGATTGTAGTATTGTTTTAGGTCCAGTATTATTGGATGAATAAGCATGTCAGATAGGATTAGGGAGTAAAGAAGAAGTTTAGTGAGCTATGTGGGGTAGTAGTTAGGTAGGATAAATATATAGGAGTATTAGGAAGAATGGTGGGAAGTTAGTAGGTAATTAGGATTGTTTCATTATATATATATATATATATATATATATATAAAGAAAAGTTTGATATTAGGTTATGTGGGAAATTTTTTAATTAATGTTGAGTTAATGATTATAATGCTTTATTTTAGTGAAAGGGTATGTAGGAATTTGGTAGTGAAAGAATTAATTGAGGATATAGAAACATTAATATCTTTTTAATGAGATTTGAATTTATAAATAATTAAATATATTGAAAACATAATCATAACTTTTTAGATGATTATGGGTACTCTTCAAGTATTAAGTTCGTAGAAGGAAGTTTCTTGTCAGTATGAAAAGAACATTAGACGCATGCATGCTTAGCCAGTTTTAGAATTATATAATTAAGTAAATAAAATTAAAATGCTAGAATGAATAGAAAGTAACACATTATAGTAATTGGGAGTATGAGTAATTGTCAATTGAATTAAATACCTAGTCCAAGGATACCAATTTAGTTAACAAAGGATAAATATAAGAATTTTAGTAAATAGCTATACCTATATCCTATTAAACTGGAACAAATCAGACATAGATTGTAACAAGTAAGCTCACATATATACATATAGTAAGACGACTTGAGATCAGGGCATCTAGAACAGTTAGAGACATATTTTCAAATTATTATTGCAACTTCATGGATACAAAATTGACAGGGATAAGACATGAAATCGAAAAGATAATATTTTCTAATTATAACTTGGACTTCCAACGAAGGTTAGAAAACTAACCAAATTTTTCCTAGAAACTTGAGGTACTAAATGAATTCAAATTTTTTCATCATAACTAAATTAATTATCTCCCGTTCAATGACTGAATAAAGTAACATATCGATGATATCAAAGGATATAAGTTATTATATTCCTGACATCCCATAGTTTGATAGAATGCTCATAACAGAGTATGATCTTCTTATGTGCTATCCTTAGTTCATCTTTTAAAACTAAAAAAATAATTTTAAAAAAAAAAAAAAATGGTTGTGTTTTATCTCATAAATTTCGAGCATGACAAATAATTAATCATTAAAAAAAATTAATAAATCTAAATATTGTATTATATTTTTTATAAAATAAAAATAAACATGTAATTGGTATTTTTGCATGCCTTTGATCTCTCAAATTATGCAACGATAATATACTTAGTTTTCTATGCTTACTATATTTGTTTCACATGCATGGATAAGTTTAACTACAACATGCTTTCCTCTTAATTAATCTTTTATTTTCTAATAAATTTTGTAATTAAATTATTTTAGATACAAAAAGAATATTTATATTTATTCCCCCCACCCCACCCAAGCATGATTCCAGCTCTGGATCTAAAGTGATGTTAAACTTGCTAAAAAGAAGAGACTACCTTAGGACACGAAGCCTATCCCAAGCCCCCTTAGCCCCTCTTATATTTCTAACACCCTCAAAGCTACCCTGACTAGAAGAAGGGGGAAGACATCACCTCCCCTAGGAAGATACTCCTAAAGGTGGAGGGGAAAATGCAACCATAGCCATGGACAAAGCCAAAACAAGGCTAGAGTGGATAGGCTTGAGCAATTGATGAGGGATCTGGTAGACAATCACATTTGTCAGAAATTTGACGCTTTGGTGGAATTCTCCACCAAAGTCATGTATTTTGTGGCCACCACCCTTTACTTTTTGCAGGTGAATAAAGGGACCTAGGCAAGGAGGGCGAGACAACCTAATCCATTTATGGGTTCCTAGCGGAGGACTAGTTGAAGGTGATCCTAGACAAACCAGTCAAGGTGGAGGGGGAGGATGTAAATAAGGATGCATTAAAGGAGAAGAAGGATGAGGATCCTAGGAAGAAAGAGGGTAGCTAGCCCTAGGTATGTTTTTTTCTTTTTCTTTTTATGTTGTTGGTTACTATGAACTGGTTACCCTACAGGGTTTCACTTTATATGCTTATGACAATATGTGGGACTGATAGCAGTGATTTGTTTTAAGTGTTGCTGGATTATTTTTCAATTTTTCCTTGCTGCTAGTTTCAAGACTAATGGTACTATTAACTAGGCTATGGACATTATATGTTTTTGAAGTTTGAAGTTGGTATCATTTAGATGACTGGGAGGTAACCTCCGGCTAACTTTTCAGCCTTTTTGTACTTTGGGGATAGTCCCCCATATTTTTGGCTACTATCTAATACTTCAAAAAAAAAAATTGTTTAGAAAATTCATGAAAATTGCATGAAAATTTTAAAGTTCAAACCCTACTTGTTCTTGTTGTTTTCTTCCATTTTTCTATAATCAAATTTTTCCTATTTTAGAAAGGGCTTTAGAAGAATATAGTCATAATAGTTTTCTAAATTTTTCTACATGTTTTCTTAGTCACATTTTCTTGATTAATAAATTTTCCTTTTCAAAATCTATGACATGATCCTTATCAAAAAATTAATATAATAAATTAATAAGCATTATGCAAGCACCTAGGAAGACACAAAGTAGATAGATCTTTCAATAAGATTCTATAATGAATTTCCAAACCCTACCTCAAAAAAACAACTAAAATTTGAGATAACATGTGAATGCATGTAAATCCAAACCCTCTAAAACTTTCAACAATTATTTTTCTCCAATTCCAAATTTTTCTCTTGAAAACTTGTGTGTGTAGAAATGAGCTCAAATCTCTTAATAAATATAGTTTAACTCTACCTACAAATATAATGCCCTACTCAAGAATCCAAGAGAAATAACCTAACTTGATTCAATGTTTACTGAACTATTTTTTTTTCTAATATAAATCTTAACAAACATTTTCCTTATCTTAGAAACTTATCTATCAATCCATATTTTCATTAAATGTCAACCTCTAATTGAATCTTCCATAAATTGTTTATCATGCCCTTACTCACTTAACACTATACTCACTTGATCAATACTATTCTTGATTAATATTGTTCATTCTTCATTCACTTAACATGTGCTTAGTGACTATTGTGACAGCTTGGTGACTATTAATCCTTTATCTACCAACATCACCGAATTAGCAAAATGTCTTGCCTTTTCAGGCTTGACATCAATGACAACATAACAACTGATCTAACTATTCCATGTACATAATCTCTTTTATAGCGTGATTAATTGGGGTTAAATATTACATCATTCTATGTCAAAATCTTAAGGTATTTTGTGAAATCAAGGCTTTGAATTGGATTAATGTAGAACTAAATTTTGTAATTTATCTTAATTAATATTTTTATTTGAAGAGATACAAAGACTAATATCTTCAAGAATTATACTTTTATTTTTAACTCTTGTCAAATAAAAATGTGTCCAATTATAGCTAAAAAGCATGCAAGGAGCATCAAGATCAACCTAAAAGATTATTTGCAAAGTATTTTTTAATACTCCTTTTACCTAGTGCATTATTAGATGATATTACTATAAGCAATAAATAGGATGTTTACACTATATGGAATATATATGACTTATCATGTCCTTTTCTTGCCTACACCTCACCAATCAAACAAATATGGAAGAATGTAAGGAAGATGTATATGTCATCATACAACCACATTCATAGTAGTATAAATAGTGTAATTGCATGCAATTAGACATCTTGATTTGACACTCAAAGATTTAGATATATGTACTAGAATTCTTAAGGGAGAAAATTCAACTATTTATCTTTGTAGAAGAATAAATTGGTTTATTTGTGCATGTTAGACCATTCCACACCTATAAAATTTAATTATGTAATCATGAATCTAAACTAGAAATTGATTTACATGTGCATTATTGATCATTCCACATCTTTAAAATTCAATTATGTAATCATGAATCTAAACTAGATCTAAAGAGATTTAATTCCTATATTTCAATAAACTTAATAAATGAAATATTAACAATTAGTTTATATGATGAATTGCTTCTTTACAACATAAATGTATTTTATCTATCTCTTAAACCCAATTAAATTTCACATTAAGATTCATTTAATTTAATATCTATTATTTCAATTTTAACTTTATCATTAATTGATTATGTAATTTCATTCATCTATATATATTTTTTTTTTTTTCTATTTTAAAACTTGTTAAGATTAAAAAACCAATTTATATCCCTTTACTTTACCCTTTTCGCTTTACCCCTTTTCTCTTTCCTCGGATGCATCATCCGACCATATCTCCATATGGAAGTAGTTATAAGTAGAAATTTAACTTAGGAACTGTATATTTTGCATTAATGTGAAGAAATAGTACGCATGGATATAGTATTACTCACTTACCGCTTCTGCTCTTTTATCTCTTTCTTACTGCTTCCTACTTTTATCCTATCATACATCTTACAACATTACAATATCTTATACATACAATTGAATAAAATTACTTGCCTTTGTCATCATATCCGTTTAAAACCATCTCCAAAGATTGTTAATTAGAAGAAGATATCACAAGAGGGAGGAAACCTTGAAAAGGCTCCAATCACTCAAACAATGCCTCAGAGCTTGAGGACATGATATAGGATTCTGTTATTGTTGTCCATAACTTAACATGTCAGTTGATTTTCCTACAATTTTTCCTGACTTCTCCTCTGGTTCCAGTGAGAGGTTTGATATTTCCCATTTTTACCATGGCTGTTGCAAAATCATTGAAGAAGGCATAAGGATTCATACCATAAGTAGCAACCTGAGCATCTGCAGAGCCCCCATCAAACAACACCTGATCAGAGTGTAGAAGGCCCCTCTTCTTCATCAAATTCTTGTAGTAGTTATTGTCAAAGGAACTTGGAGTGGAAACATCTAGGGCTGAAGGGTTATTATCACCACCACTATTTGGGCAGTTTGCCTGCAAAGAAGTTGCAAATGCAACGTCTATGTTGGATTCTTTGTAGATGCGGGATCTAAAGATGGCGCACCGTGCTTGGCCAATTGTATGAGCGCCTGAAAATCAAAATCATTAGAACGCTTGGGTCTTTTATGATCTAACACAAAAACATTAAAAATTTGATCATCCTTGTAAGTACCTACCTGAAAGGGCAATCATGTCCTTGGTAGAAAGACCTTGATTTTGAAATGAAGAGATGAGAGAACTCAGGTTTGCCAAGGGAGAAGGAAGAATGGTGTTCGCACTGCTTAAACTCGCACTTGTTGAGTCTCTCCTTCCCAACTGTACTGGCCATGTTGGTCCTCCTAGCTATCAATTATAAATCCAAAAGTATAACATAAGTAGAACTTGATATAGCAAATATAAATAAAAAATTATAATATTAATATTTAAATAATATATTTTAAATTTTGATTTGTTTAAGTGGTTTTGAAATTAGACTATCTCATTCAATAAGACCATCTATTTGTTTGAGATCAAATGAACTATCTGCACAAGTGGAAACAAAACTATACTATTTAAAACAAGCCCTAATAACCCAATTTCTTTTCTAAGATCATAAATAAAAACTATTTCTAACATTAATATTCTAATAGTTTGATTCATATAGATGGTTTTCCTAAAATTATATAATCTTTTCAATTAAATCCATCCTTTAATAAAATATGAAATAAATCATCTACAATATTTTTTAAATTAAATCTGAATAATCTACACCATATAGCACCAAAAAAATATTTTAGTTGTCTAATGATGATAGATAAAATGAGAAAGTTTACTTCTACAACAGAATCACGAGCAGCAATGGCCACAATGTCAGCACACGAAACAACCCCACTGCAAAAAGCTTCTAACCGACTTTTGATGGTGTCTATCACTTCATAACCTCTCACTGAATTCGCATTTGGTCCTGCATTCTTTTCTCCTTGAAATGTAGATGTGTCATCCAATAATATTGACCCATCACACCCCTGCAGAAGGAAAGAAAAAATCATGAAAATTCCAAACTAAAATTCTATTTGTTAGAAACATATATCATGATACAACTATCTTTACAACCTCTCTTTTAGGAAAAATCCTATCTTAGAAATTCTTTAGGAGGGTTTTAAAAGAGTAATAAGTTTTTAGACTGAATTGGATTAAATACAATTGTCTCAATATTCATGTTTTTTTCATAATTTTCAAATTTCTTTTGTCTAAATTTTTTTTTTGTAGGGTTCAGATCTGCTAGACAATCCAGTGAGGCATGAGGTCAGTGAGGGATCCCTTTATGATGTCGGAGCCTTGCACTCAGCAAGACTAAATATATGGTGGGCTTTTTGTGAACCATTCAATTTCACCAATAGACCAAGGGCTCATTGACTTTGTCCAAACTTTTCAATACAAATAAAATTGTAATTTCAAGAGGATTAGCTTAACTTACATTAACAAAACAGTCATGAAAGTGAAGGCGAAGTAAAGATGCACCCATCCTCTTTTCCTTTTGCACGGCTTGTCCAACAGCTTCTCTGACTATTGGCAATATGTAAGGACATGAATTTTCATAAAACGTTGAACTAAGTTGCCCATGTACAACTCTTGAACATAAAATGACCAAGGCGGTAATATTCACAAATTGAAGACCACTAGTCTTCATGGTTGCTCTTCTTTGCTATGAAGGTCAAACCATTCAGAAAAGCAAGCAATTGTAGTGTAAAACTTCAGGCAAACACGGACATCTTATAAAGGAACTATATACATTGAAACTGACTAAGCATAAAGATTTTTTATTAATGTCCCGTGAATCCGTGACTTTGGTAATAAGATAGCTGCATCCTTCCAAACAAGCAGGTTGGCAATTGACCCAAACTTATCAAAAACTTATGAACACAGAATATATGACCAAAAATGGGTTAGATTTCACTTATTCTCAAATTTGTATCTTCTTCTATGGGGCCCTAAGGGTGTTAAATTATTCCATATTATTGAACAAAAGCTGTTGTTTTTCATAAACCTGAATTATTATACTTGGTGTTAACTAATAACATAATTGTTGTTTTTGGCTTTTCCTAATCCAGACCTGTGGATTAGTTGAAACAGAGGTATCAGTCAGTAGGAATCAATGGTCTTGCTGTCCCCCACTCATAACATCAATTATATGTAAAGCAATTAAAATTGCAGGGTGATATAAGGATGGACATTTATATACTGAATCCAATCACATCACTGAAATTATTTGTTCAAGAATAGTGACATGTTATGCTATAATTCCTAACAAATTCGCAATGGGACAATCCTAACAAATCAACGGATCCTGATGCAGCAATAATTGCATAACACTCTTAGTTTATAGAATTTCTAACAAATTATAAATGGGACCGTCCCAACAAAATCAATAGGATAACATGGTAGTTTAATAGTTAATCAAAAACATAGCAGTTTAATAGAAGTATCGTCCCGTGATTGCAGGTGGTTGTATTAGCTATTTTATAATCCAAGAGTTGAACGTTCAAAGTACATTGTTCAGAGGTATTGTAAGAATTAAAATTATTGCAATATTTTGTACAGTCTTATTTCTGTTTTGTTAATTTTATATAAATTTTCTTTATTTTATTATTACACTTATACTATATTTTCAAAAATTAAAAATCTTGAATATTTATTTACAGAGTAGAATATGCATATTTTTAATTTTTTCATTTATTTGATGTTCTCTGTGCAAATATTTTTAATATATGGTTTTAACATTTGATTGAATATTGTTAGCATATTTAAAAATAAAAAAATCTGAATTAAATATTCTATTGTCATATCATTTATCTTTAAACATTTTTTATTCCATTCTTGAATATTATCCATCCTAAACTAGACGAAATATGTGATTATGTTGGAATAAACCATCACTTCAACTTCTTTCATTCTCATTTCAAATTCAAATTTATGTTTTCAAACACTAGTTTTTCCTTAATCTATAAACTCCAGAAATATATAAGTTACAACTAATTTCATAGCATAGCAACATATTTCCTTTGTGGAAGTCCTTTTGATATTGCAAGTCCATGTTCATGATAAGAGCACATGAGAAAGATTTGTTGCCTTTGAAAGGAGTCATTGAATACCGTAGTTGGAAAGAGATGACTAATAAACATGTTGAGAGGTGTAGAATCCATTGATAAAGAAGCAAAGTTACTTGAGCTAAAAGTTGATTTTGCAATACTATCAGCTAATGAGAAGGGTCCTTTAGGCTCTCATGGAGGATTTATGCTAAATGGAAGATGCGAAGAGAAAAGGAAAGTCTCACTCGATAGAAAATGGGGAGGAAAGCCACATTTAATTACAAGTCTAACAAGAAAACCTCAACTCATGGCTAATGTACACATTGAGATTTTGCATTCAAAGGGGACATAGATGCAAAAAAATAAAATTTACCATTGATTGGAGCAATTATCTATATATGTTTAAGTGTGCATACTCTTAGATTTGGAGAGAAAAATAATTGTTGTTAAATTAAGATTGGAAAAGCATGCTTTAATTTTATTTGAGAGTCTTTTACATTATGTAATTTGAAGAAGAAGGGATCCTAAAATTTCATGAGTTCAATTTAAAAAAATTGATGAAAGAGGCAATTTTACCCATAAGTTATATAGAAAGGAAAATGTGAACTTTAAAAATTTACAGTGTGATGCCAAACTTACTATAAATGTTTGTGTGAAAAATCTTGACTAATGATCTTGGCAAAATTGAATGTATGTTTTAATATGAATGCTTAGTTTGGAATAACATATTTTCTTTTACATGCAAGAGCCTACAACACAACAGTAAATTGTGTGCCTCTTATCTAGGAGGTCTTGGGTTCGAATCTACTCAAGTTAAATAATTATATAATAATAACTAATTAAAAAACATAATAATTAATCTTGGCTTCGGCCTCTTACCAATCCAAGAAGAAACTTAGAATGGAAAACATGTTTTAACTTCGTTTGAAAAAATTTACTCATAGCATTGTAAATTATAGCCTTGTACAATTTAAACCATATTGTGTGCCTTTGCATTAGTGTCAGATGTCCTAGCTATTATTCAAGCTTATTTCTAATTGAAATATTGAAAATCTGACATATTTTTGCATGGTGATCCAAACCTCTATCATGAACCAAGTCAAAATAATTTCCCAATTGATTTCTCCATGTTGGTAGGTCAAGAGTACCTAGGGTGCCCTTGACCCACCAATTTGTGTCCATTTTCAAATATGCCAATATGAGGTTCTTTCCAATTGTTTCTCGATCCTAGTGTCTCAATATGACTCAATTTGAGGTCAGTTCAATACTTGAAATACCTTGAGAATCCTATATAAGATCATTTTTTAAATTCATTTTTGCATCCAACACATCCAATATCAAGTAATTATCAAATAATAATGACAACATTTCATCCAATCATATCCTATAAGAATTCTACAAATCTAGGCATTGTGACAAGTTACAAAAATTATCATAGAATCATGTGTTTATTATTTATATCATTTTATGTCTTGTCATGTTATGTTTAAAATGGCCCAAAAAAGATGGATATGGGAGATAAGAGAGTCAAATAAGATCTACATTTTCCTAATTGCACAACCAGAAGAAAAATGACCCAATAAGCTCAAGTAGAAATTAAGTGCTAGGTGAGTGCAATAATCCTTTGTGATTATGATTATGATAATAAGATTGGTGTAAATGAATATAATTGACTAAATTTAAATTAGAAGACAAAATAAGATAGATGGTAACTTTCAACAAAAATAGATAGGCAAAGATCAAACAGACACCTATTATAAATGAAATGGAAACTATGATAACATTAATTTGTGGTTAGCATTTGAGGTTATTTAGGTCATAGGTCACCTAGTTTTTCCATACTTGGGTATAGATCACCAAATCACCAATACCTTTAAATTTTGCAGAAAACTTTTAAAGACCATATGTAAGGTTGTATACTTTCTAGATCTATGATAGTAACTTTGTCACGTGGTCTTGCATGTAAAAAAAAGGGAAATTTTCAAGTTGAAAATGGTTGATTTTCCTTGTTCAAACCCCTATTTAATAAATCAACCTTGAAATTAAAATAAAATTGCATGAAGGAAAGTACGTAACTGTAAAGGTAGATTTTAGATTGACCATTTAAATGTACATACCTTTATGAACAAGTATTAAGATCGTGCACATTCATGAATATGCTTGTATGGAATTTTATATTAGTGTTTGAATCTTGGAAAGTAGGAAGGAATCAAGGATATCTTTCACAAATGCATGGATCTATAATTGTCAGTTTAAGATCTTCATTGTTTGTATGCTTGATGACTCTTTCCTTGAAGAATGGATGAATGAGATCCATATAGATGGAAAAAATGATTCTCTTGCTTGATCTTAAGAACTCCTTTACTTGGCCATGATGGGAGAGAACCTTTTTACAGTGGATAATATTTTTGAATATCCCAAATAACTAAGAGGGGGGTGAATCAAATGTTAAATAAATTTATATCAATTTTCACAATTTCAAAATCACTTGATTAATATTCTATTCACTTAACCAAGCTATATGTAAACATGAAAGAGGACATAAAAGGGACATACACAATGAATACCAATTTTTTATGTAAAAACTAAATATGATAAAAACCATAAAGAGTTTAATTCTTATAAATAAAAATTGGTCAAGGTTATTTTAATAAAGGGCATCTCACTGCCAAAATGCTTACTGTGGGTGGGCTTACTACCTTGAAGGCATCACTTCCCTAAGAAACAAGAAAGGGAAAGGACATCCACCACTAAAGTGTAGGGGTCAAAAGAAATCCTTATCTAAATTCCTCTAGTTACTACCAAAAATAATATGCACGCTCTTCTAACAACCCTACCTTACACTTTTTCCAAACCTTCACACTATATCTAGTGCATCTTCTCCCTAACTAATTGACTAATCCATCATGAATATCCTCAACAAATCTTCATCAAATTTTCATAGTAGGTGTGACACGTCCTTCAATAGTGCATTCATCTTTCATTAGCTATGCAATGCCTTGTAGAAATATTTAGAAGATATGTATTTCTTCCATTTCTTTTTCCTATAGTAATAATATTTCTAGATCACACAACCACCATCCAAAAAGATAATATTGTATCCATTTTGCACATATGTCCAATACTTAAAATGTTATGATACAATTCATTCACATATTACACTTTTTTGATATTGTGTACATACCATCAAAAATAGAACTTATGGAAAATATTTGGTTTGATCATCTTAAAATTTAATAGGTCATCTGCCATTTTTTCAAGTTTAACAAGCATGATTTTTTCTCCAATCATATGATTAGAGAAACCTCCATCAATTAACTATCCATTCTTATTCTTCTCAAAAAGTAGTGCATCAACCATTTTTAATATTGCATTCTAGAGATGCCACATATTAACTTTGGGTTTAGGTATAACTTCTTCAAAATGAAAAAATCATGGCCTTGTTCTGATTCATCGTCTAGGGTACTATCATTTTCATTCACATAGTATGCTTTCTTATTAACTTTTATTTTTGTTCTTATTTTGACTTCTAGACATCTAGTAGTGATATAACTAACCTTTCCACACCTAAAAAATTTAAGATATAAGACACCTTTATAGTTATCATTTCCTTCTTCAACCTCCTTGCAATTTTTTCTTATGTTTCATGTATGATTTCATCTTATAGATCTTTAGCACCCACTATCACTTTTAAAGTAGACTTATATGTTGGTTTGTCTTTACCAAAAATTCTCATAAGCACTCAAAGTATCAAACAATTGTTCTCTTGTAAAATATTTGGATCAATTTTCAAGACCTCATCACTATAGCATTCCAGTAAGGTTCAAAAAAAAAATTCTATCACATCCTTATTATCTAGAGTGCTACCAAAAAATTTGACTTCATTCATAGTATTACCAATTTTCTAAAAGTATCTTTGTATATCTTCTCCTTGTTTCATCTTTAAGTTTTCATTACTTCCTTTAGTTGTTTAAATCTTAACTAGTCTAAATCTGTTGATATTAATGAACACTCAAAGGGGGGTGAGTAAATGTTATGTGATTTTTTTATATTCAATCCATGGATGATTTATCCTTAAGGATTGTATAGCCAAAAAGGGATCTATAAAAGAGTGATTTTCCATTAAGGATTGTGTGTCCATAGGGGATTGAAAGAGAAAATGTTGGGATAAATCCTAAGGATTGTGTTTCCATTATGGATCCAAGTGTATAGTAGCATAAAAAATTGTGTGTGTGCGCGCGCGCGTGCAAAATATGAGTGGAGTATATCCTTAAAGTTATTGCAACAACCTTAATAGGTAAAATGGATTTAACAAAGCATACATGCATCCAATAGATATGTTTTCACTATATGAAATTCCCCCGAGAATGGACAAATCAAGGGAAATTATCACATAACAAATATATCACAAAAGGGATCTACCAACTTTGTGGTTAGTCTAATCATATGATAATATGTAAAATATTGTTGTCAAAATGAAATCTCATCATCCCCCAAACGATGGGGAACTAAAACACATTGGAAGAAAGACATGTACAAGTAATGAAGAAGAGTATTTTGGGTTTGCATCACAAAGACAAAAAAAAAAATGAAACTATCATTTGGTATCATCTAAAGAAAATAACACAAAGGTGCATTTATAAAAAATGGGACACATATAACACACCATGTAAAAACATATAGAATAATTCAAATAAATTTAGAAGAATGAGTACAACATTGATTATTCCTTTATCACCTTATTGTTGGAAATATAAGAGGAGTAACTGAAAGGGAAGGGGTGAATCAGTTACCACAAAAATAAATCCCAGATCCCTTAGATATCAATACAAATCAAAACTTTGATTAAACTATATTATGTTGTAACTTGGCAAACACACATGCACTCAATTTACACTAGTAAATGTTGTAACTCGGTAAACACTGAAATAACTTGGCAACCTCTTAACATGAAAATCTTTAAGATATTATATGTGATTAATATTACTTAACTTAGTTGCATACACATTAAAGAAATAGCATGAACAAAATTGACACCAATTTTTAACATGGAAACCCAATTTGGGAAAGAACACCAATTGCAACTAGTTGCTAATTTCCACTCTTTTGAAGTGAGCCCTGTTAGGTGTGACCATGTTAGGGGATTTGATCACCTTGTTAGAGGTGATTAGATAATGAGATGACCTAATTTTTTATGCAACTAAATTGCCAATTAAAAATCTCAATTCTATCTTGAATACTTGATCCTTCCTAATGGAATGTATCTTTGCATCTCAACAAGGATATTCTACTTATCCTTCTAATTTTCTTTCTCTTAGCATCTTCAAATCTTCCATTATGTTCCACATATTCAATCCTCAACTTGACTTTATATTTATATCTTACACATTTTCAAGTTGGCTTGAATACAACTTAAAATATTTAATACTCATATCCTCAACTTCGGCTAAAACCAACTAAATCAATTGAACTCAATATGCCAAAACAAGAAAATCCTTCATTATTTGACCATGCAAGATGTAAGAAAATTCTATAACTATAAAATTGGTAGCATTGGGGATATGGAGAGCAGGGAAGCATATAGAAAACTCTGTGATGATGGTGTACTAAAGGAAGAATTGAAAATCATAGAGAGGAAGTTATTGACACGAGCCCTAGATTTTCCAAATCTGTTCAAAATAGAATGGATCAGGATAGTGCTTAACTAAATTCATGATGGTTTACTATGGCTAGATAATGGACATATCAAAATTACTAAGAGAATAATCCATAACCCTAGATCATCCTAAGACACTAAGGAATGATTCAAAGGAGGTAATTGAGAAAAATACTGGAGTTGTATGGAACAAGAGAGGCATGGCTATTAATAAAATCATTGATCCTCTAATAGACTTTGTTGTAAGGGTTATATCACACAAGTTCTATCAATCCAGTAGAATGAGAAATGTGCCCTATATAGTTGTGGATGTTGGTTATAAAATTGTTAAGAAAGATCACACATATGATCTAGTAGAGCTACAATTGCAACAATTGATGGAGAACCTTGGAGCAATTAGAAAGACAAAGAGTGCACAATTTAACTTTGGTTCTATATTTATATGCATATTCTTTTATGTACAAAATGTATTCCCTTCATTTGGCACTGTGGGATGGAAAACCAACAGATCAATAGCAATACAGATTGGAGAATATATTGAGCAATTACATGAGAATTTTGAATCTTTGATAACAAGTTATTTTGAATACTTCAAGAAGTAAATGAAGGAAAGATTGAGAATACTAGTGTCACTAGTAGAGAAACACTATGATGATGTATGTTTTCTAGTGGATGTTGATTATACTTTTGTGCAAGCTACTACACCAAGGGTGAGATGGTTGAGGTCACTTGGTTATGAAATAAATGTGGATGAGGCCTTTGTAGCTATAATAGCTTTACTTGTAGAAGAGATAGATAAAACTACAAAGGTCTTTGGAAATTATGAGATGGTAAAGTCCAAAATCATTATGGAACTCAAGACTGCCTCTACATGAAGAAAAAGAAGAAGATAGTGAAGAAAATGAAAGTTAAGTGTGGAGAGGGTGTCGAGTAGGAGGAAGAAGAAGAGGAAGAAGAAACCCAAGCACATGCACCTCTTGCACTAACTCAGGGTATGGGTGAAGATCATCCAAAAGAGGAGGAGACTGAAGTAGCTAAAGGCTTTGAGGAAGAAGAAGCTGAGGAAGCATCTACACCCACTAATACAAAGAAGAGGAAGGCCAAGGCACAACTTGTGGCAAGGGATAAGAAAACTGCAAAACCAAGCCAAGCCAAGCCTACTGCACCTACTATTAGAGGCAGTACACATGCAACAGCTCAAAAGGCTAAGGAAAAGACAAAATCAGTAGAGCAAGGAGGTCAATTACAGAAAAGGCCAAGAAGGAAGTATGTGGCACAACCTGAGTCTGATGAAGAGAAAATAGATTTAGATGGCAATAGCCAATTTAAGGTAGTGAGTCACAATCCTTTGTCAGATCTTGAAAATTTATGCAAAAATGTTAAGAATAGTGCAGATTTATCAATATTTAGTCGTATTGATTTTGATAATTTTGGTAAAGTAGAGAAAAATCAAGTGGAGGAGGCCACATATGCCATGATGGAAAAATTCAAGACAACTCCATTAGAACTTGCCAACTCAATGCCAAAAACTTTATATGATGGAGTTAAACAGAAATGGCACTATTGTTTGAACTTAGAGAGACAAATTAGAGAAACTTTTCTAGCACAAGTGATGCCTAAACTAACTAAGGCACATATTGCTAAGGCTGTGAAGAAATATGCACTTATGTTTACACCTAAATATAGAGCCTTTAACATTTTGCAAAATAACATTGAGGATGTTGTAAAGAAGTCCACACAAATGTGGAAGCTCACTTACGGGTTGACTATAGTCAAGGAAGGAGAGCAAGAACCCATTGAAGTGAAGGATGATGAAGAAGATGATCAAGATGACATTGTTTAGGGAGGAGTAGAAATGAACATAGATGACAAGGCAATAGCTGATCTAGAGCAGCAACAAGAAGAACAAAGTGTGCAAGACACATAATTGTCGAGTGTTAGTTCTCAACATGTACCAAGGGAGACTACTAAAATAATAATTGTTAAGGATTTTTCTAATGTCATAGCTCAGAACATCAATCCCCTTATAGGGGATGATTTGAAGAAGTTACTAGATCAGTCTACACTACAAGCCAAACTTTGTGACAATCCTATACTTGTCAGTCTGGATGAGCTAAAGAAAATAGTGACTGATACTAAAAGGGAAAATGTGAATCCACAAGAAACACCTTCCAACATCCCTCAAGTCACTAATGTACAACCTTTAGTCTAAATAACAAAACATACATCTAACAAGGTTGATACAATTGCTAAGGTTGATACAACAGAGAAGAGCATGATGGACACACAAGTTTCTACTGTAGAACAATAAGAAATAGGTTAGATAGACTTATCTGCACCTATCGCACAAGATCAAGGTACAAGTCAAGTCATTGTGGTAGAATAGGGCAAGCCTAAAGAGAGTGAGATGACACCACAATTGAAGGAGCAAACTGTTATTCAAGCCCTAGTAACTTTATTAGTAGTTGGCACTCCATCAAGTCATACTCTTTAGAAGCCAAGCACAGATGCTACTCCATTATAGATCTTAGTGTTGAGCCCAAGTTCATGAAAGGATGAAGAAGTAATTCAATATGAAGATGTGAGCCTTGATGAAGAAATCATTTTTCCAAAGTATGACTATGATATAATGACCATAGAATAGATGGGCATACTCCAACAAGCTCTAGCAAGGAAAAAGCATCAAGAAATGCTTAGAAGGGAGCACATGCAGAAGTAGGCACTACAAGATATTAAAGACATCTTTTTGGATGCATTTAGTCTACCAACTCCATATGAGACCAAGCCACTAATGAAGCAACTGGCAGAAATAGTGGAGAAATTCAATAATGAAGACCTAGATACTAATGCTAAATTATTAGAATGGTCAGAAAAGAAGTTCCAAAAAAAAGTGAATGAAAAGATATCAGGTGACATAGCACTAACACAAGTTGCATTGGCAACTAAGATTGAGGATATGAAGAAGGTACTTGAGAACATATTCTCATTGTACACTAAATTGTGTAATCCATCTCTCTTCACCCAAGAGACTAGAAGTCACACTCTAAGTCTGGAGAGCCAAATTGTTGCACCAAGTGCAAAACTACCAATGAATCTAGCTTAGAGTGAGAAGCACTTTAGGAAATTGCTTCAAACCTAGAGTCAGTTAGTTGTATTGACAATAGATGAGGCCAGCATAAGGGCTAAGCTAACTAGTATCCAGGCAACTCTCACCCCCCATAAGGAAATTTTACACAAGGAGCTAGGCTATGCCAAAACCTTAATGAAGAAAGACCCAAATATTTCTACTCTAGATGGTCTAGTTCACCTTGCTGCCAAACTAGCTATCCAAATCAAGTCATTAGATGTAGCATGTGAGAACTAGGATGCAGTTCTCAAGATGACATTGGATGTCCATAAATATTTTCTAGAAAAACACACAATAAATGTATAGCCCATTGACATAAGTGTCAAAAAGGGGGAGAATAAGATAAAGGGGGGGAAATATTTTTTGGGGAGAATGAGAGAATGGGGGAGACATAAGGAAAGTAAGAAATGGGGGAGAGCAAGCAAAGTGGGAGAAGCATCAAAATATAAGAAGTATCATATGAAAGAGTATCACAAAATAGCATGAAGTCAAAGTGTATCAGAAAAGACACATTTACTAAGCAGGAGTACAAAATTTTGGTTACAGAATAGACCTATCAACTCATGGGGAGTTATCAAATTTTGAGGTATACAATTTATTACAAAATTTTGACATTTTGAAGTTTTTCATATAAGTTGAGTTGAGATATGTTATGCTTTTAAGTTTAAGGATGTTAATGTATACTCAAATGTTTTTGACACTTATGTCAAAGGGGGAGATTGTTGATCTCAAATTGTTTTTGACAAGTGTCAACACACTTAAGTTATTTACTTAGTTCATGCCAAACAAGTAGTACAAGTCAAGCACAATATGTATATATTAGACCATGTCAAGTTCATAGTGAGTGTCAAGTCACTCAAGTGTCAAATAGACAGTGTATGTTGAGTGATTCAGCAACTAAGTGAACAGTGGATGTAAAGTAATATAGATGTCAAGTCATAGTATAAAGATTAGTGTATGCCAAGCATTAGAGATTTCAAATGCTGAGTTACAAGACAGTTTTGATATATTTGTTTGTAAAGGCACAAACAACTATGTAAACTATTTTTGAGCTAACTTAAAGGTGAATTACAATATGTTGGAGATAAGGACAAATCTCAAGTTGGATTCCCTATGCAATTACTTGAAGCCAATCACAAAATGAGAAGGATTAAGCAAAAAAATGAATGAATCTTAGCCGTAGATTCATACCTAACCCTACATCACCTAAGTCTTCTTAAGGAGGAAAAATCCTAAACTCTCTATGGGTGTTGAAGGAGCTAAGAGAGAAGTTTACATGTGCAAATAGAGCATCTATGGTGGCTTAGAAGTTATGATGTAATTTACATTGCAAAATCAGTTAGCAAAATAAAGGAAACAAAAAAGGATACAACAAAGAGACATCTGATCAAGAAGGATCGAAGAAGCATCAGTTTAGAGGTTATCTATTATTAGGCAAGAAAGAGCTAACTACATGATCAAAGCTGAGACATTCTAACAGGTGATTTCAATCAAAATCTCTTAACAAAGTAGTCCTAATAGGAAATATGAAATCCTCTAACAAGGTGCTTACTTAATTGTGAGATAAAATCTTTTAGCAAGGCACACTTCTAATAGGGTGTTGAAATCCTCTAACAAGGTGAGACCTAACAATCTTTGTAAGCCTTTAACAGGGTAGAGCTTTCATAGGGTAGATCATGACTCATGATCAAAACATTGTAACCTTCATTGGATACAATTTATTATTGTAGTAGTGAAGATTTGTGGATGTCATCCCCACCCCAATTTTACCTTCTCACTTGGAGGGTTTTTGGGTAATCATATATGGTGTCATATGTGTGTGATTGATTATATGTTTAAATGATTTAGATTTATGTGCTTTACATGTTATTTTAGTTTAACACATGAGATGGATGTATGATGAAAGTTTTATGGATCCATGTTTAAACTACTAATTCACCCCCACCCCCCCCCTTCTCAGAAGTTTACCTTTCCTATTGTAATTCCAATATCTTTCCTAGATTCCTTCAAGATATAACATTTTCTACCAAATACTTTCAAGTATCTTACAGTAGGTTTGTAGCCATACCATACATCATAAGGAGTTTGATTTGAGTCTTTCTTCAATTGTACTCTATTCAAGGTATGCACTGCAGTACTGATTGCTTCCTTCCAGTATTTGATTGCAACATTAGTCTCTATCATCAAGGTTCTTGCACAATCCATGATGGATATGTTCCTTCTTTTAGCTATACCATTATGTTGTGTTGTACCAGGGGGTGATACTTGTCTCTTAATTCCTCTTTCAATGTAGAATTCATTGAACTCATTGGAAATGAATTCACCACATCTGTCTGATCTCAAACATTTTAGCTTCTTTCCAATTTCTTTCTCTACTCTTGCCAGATACCACTTCAATTTTTGAAATGCTTCAAACTTTTCTTTTAGATACATTAAAGTCATCATTCTAGAATAATCATCAACAAATAAGTAATAATAATGTTAATCTCCATTGTAACTCTCTATTCCAATAGGTCTGCATAAGTATGTATGAACTAGCTCTAAGACTTCTTCAGAATGATAGTCCTTGCTTCTAAAACTTGTCTTTCCCATCTTATCAATTTGAAAATTTTTGCATAGACCCATATTAGGTTTCCTTGGGCTAGGAATACCTCTTACTTTTTTCTTCTTGTTTATCTTGATTAGATTATCAAATTTTACATGACATAACCTTTTATGCCACAACCAACTTTCTTCAACTTGAGCAATAAAACATGAACTTTCACTGAGATCTAGGTACAATAGATTACTTTTTGTTTTTTTTTCCAAACCCAACCAAATTTTATTTTCCATCCAGTAGTTTGGTCTTCCCATTCATGAATTCTACCTTGAATCTAATGTTATTCAATTACACCACACTCAGTAGATTATGATTTAGTCCTTCAACCCAATAAGCATTATCACATCTAATTTAATTGGTTAGTGAGGTACAACCTTTTCCCTTTATGCAACAAGGTTCATTGTTTCCAAATTTTACACTACCACCATCGTAATGTTCCATGTGTTCAAATTTTGTTTTATCACCAGTTATATGATGTGAGTAGCCACTATCAATAATCCATGTGTCATTTTTGCTAACATGAGAGATAAGTGTCATTTTATCTCCTTCATCATCAGATTCATCTTTTATAGCAATATAAAACATTTCATAATCTTCACTATACTATTTGAATATTTAGCCATAAAACAAGATTTCTTACCTTTTTCCTTGTAGTCCTTGAAGTTCTTGAAATCTTTCTTGCCATTGTACTTGTTGCACTTATTTTCATCTTTGTCTTCTCTATTTGGACATCTTGCAAAAATTTGTCCAACTTATTCACAAGAGAAATAGATTAAAGGAATCTTACCTTTATATTTTCCTTTGCCTTTGGGATACCTTCTTGCAAGTAATGCTTCAAAGGCTTCAAGATCACTATCAGAACTATCTTCCTCTTCACTTTTAGATTGTTTTCTTTTAGACATTTTATTGTTCTTCTTGAGTGATACCTTGGCTTCAAATGCAGACTCAAGATTGCTAGAACTAGGAGTATAATTATCATAGTTATCTAGTTCAAATGTTGTCAATCTTCCAACTAGAGCATCCAAAATTATATTGTTATTTGGATCACATCTATCTCTTGAATAGCAGACAGTTTGATCACATAGATATCAAGAAGGGTTTTGAGTAGCTAGCTTACCACTATTACATCTTCAATTGTTCCTCCAAAGGCTTTGATAGCACTGACACTGGCTTTGATTGTTTCAACATATTTTGTAATATTTTCATCCTCTCTCATTTCCATCTAATCAAACTGGCCTCTCAAGATTTCTGCCTTGGCTCTTTTTACATTATCATCACCTCCATAGATATCCTTCAGTTTGGTGTGCATTTCATGACCAGTAGCACATCCTTTGACTTCATCAAATTTAGCATAGTTAAGAGATCATGCTATGTCAATCATCATGATATTATGATTTTCCTTTTCAGTAATTTTCTTCTATAGTCATTGTACTAGTAGGAGCTTTGTAAGTAGTGTTTAAGTATTTCAAACCTAAATCATTGATGGTTTCTAGATGCAACTTTATAAGTTCATGCAATGCTGCAAAGTTGTCTGTATTCAACTTTGGAATCTCCCTTCTATAAGACATCATGATCTTTAGCTTAGGTCTTTGAAACCTTATCTGCAAGCACCAAGAAGCTTTGATACCAATTGTTGGAAATATAAGAGGAGTATCTAAGAGGGGAGGGTTGAATCAATTACCACAAAAATAAATCCTAGATCCCTTATGTGTCAATTCAAATCCAAACTCTAATCAAATAGTATTATGTTGTAACTCAGAAAACACATATTCACTCTATTTACACTAGAAAATGTCGTGACTCGGTAAACACTAAAATAACATGACAACTTCTTAACATGAAAATCTTTAAGATATTATCTATGATTAATCTTACTTAACTTAGTTTCATACACATAAAATAAATAGCATACACACAATTGATCTAATGTGGAAACCCAATTTGGAAAAAAAACACCAATTGCAACTAGTTACTAATTTTCACTCTTCTGAAATGAGCCCTATTAGGAGCCAACCCTGTTAAAGGTTACAAAATACACTATTAGGTGTGACCCTGTTAGAGGATTTGATCACCTTGTTAGGAGTGGCCTTGTTAGAGGTCTTTAGACACTTCAATCTAGAAATGCCACCTTGTGAGAGGATTTACAAATAGCTATTAAGCCAACTTTGTTAAGAGATTTAGATCACTGCTACAATGGTTAGAAAGTAACAATGAGATGATCTGATTTCTAATGCAATTGAATTGTTGATTACAAATCTCAAGTCTAGCTTAAATACTTGATCCTTCCTGATCAAATGTATCTTTGCAGCTTAACAAGGATATTTTTCTTATTCTTCTAATTCACTTCCTCTAAGAATCTTCAAATCTTCTATTATGTTCCACACATTCAATCCTTAACTTGACCTTATATTTATATCATACACATTGTCAAGTCAGCTTGAATATAACTTAGAATATTAAATATTCATCTCCTAAGTCAACTAGAACCAACAACTAGATCAATTGAACTCAAAATGCCAATACAAGAAAATCCTTTGTTAGTAGACCATGCTTGGTAGACACTAACTTAAAAAAAAAATTCCTATGTTAACCAAGTGAACTTGGTTAACATTGCATATTCACAAAGTTCCTTTGGTAACCAAGTGAGCTCGGTTAACACTAGTTCCATTCAATATTTTCTTTATTAACTGAGTGAGATCGGTTAACACACAACTTCTACAAAATTTCATTTGATGATTGAGTGAACTTGGTAGACACTAACTTCTAAACTAGGCAAACTCTAGAATGCTTGGTAGACACAGGAAATTGTCTTCAATGCCTGAGTGAGATCGACATACACTGATTAGAAATGATATAACATTTTGTGTAACATCAAAAGACAATGCACAATTAATCAATTGTTTCCAACAATTTTTTTAATAGAGAAACAAGGTTCATTTAAAGATATTTAAATGAGACGTATAAAAATCATAACTCGTGGTGGAAGAACATTACGAGAGGTAAACATAAAAAGATGGGCATGCAAGAGGATCTAATCAAGTGTATCTCCTATTCCCCATCTCATTATATAGTGTTAGGGAATGTGGGAAACTTGCAAGAGGTGAAACATTAAGCACATAAGATGGAACAATAGCCAATTCCAAAAATAGACCATGTTGTGAAGATAGGTAACTATGTTCATTAATAAGAGTGATAGATAAGTATTGTGAAATAATAACTACTAATCATGGTCAATATCAATAGTCTTGTACATATTGTCAGAATTACTAGCATGATTATCATTGGTGGTATCATGAATGTCATCATCAAGAGTATCTTCTTCATCAAGATTAATTGTAATAGAACTAAGATATGAATATCATTTTCATGTTTATTCATTTTAATTTTGTTTAAATTCACTTCCTCCATATGTCTAATCATGGATTGGTCCAAGAAAGGTGAAGAATGAGGTGGTGTCTAAGATGAAGACATGCTGTGAGAAGTACATTCATGAATTATATATTGATACTTGTGATGATGATCATGAGGATAATGATTACATTTAGCTTTGGTAGATATTTGGGTTTGAGTAGGATCAATCAACATGGGGTAATTTTCTTCTTTAGGAGGAAGAACATAAGGAGTTGTACACTATGCTGAGAGATAATAGGAGGATTAAGTACGTAAGTAGTAGGAGGTGAAATACAAGAATATAAATGAGGAATAATTGGTGTAAAAGGAGTCCACTTCTAGAATCATCTTTAGGTTTTATAGGTTCACATATATTTTGGATGTTGAAAGATTGATATGATCAAAATAGATAATCAAGATGGACTTTAGTTGGTTGAGGTATAGAAGGCCAAAAGAAGTCAGGGTCAATAGAGTCTCAAGGTACAAAAGGTTGATAAATATTATCGTTGATGGTCTTTATCTCACCATCATGAGGAAATTTAAGATATTTATGAATAGGAGAAGCCACAACTTTCATGGAAGTAAGGAAGACCAAGTTTGACTTGAAACAAACTAGAAGTAGGAATGAAAGTGAAAGTAGTCTCCACAAGTTTACCACCAAATTTCTTGGGAAATGTAATGGAACCATGGGAAGGATATATAAAACTATTTAAAGTTTGAATCATAACATCAGATACATCATAGGAATCTTTTCTTAATTGTTTACTAAAAATATGATCTTTCATTACCTTATTGACCATGCAAGTGAGATCAACTAGAGTGTCATTAGAAGGAGTTCCATTAACCCTAACAAAAATAGAAAGAGGAACATTAGGAGATTTAATTTATTTAGAAGGATAAAAGTTAATGAAAGGTTGAGGGAGAATTTGATATTTATTTTGGGATGTAAGATGCTCAACTTGATTAATTATAGGATTTGCTTCATCAACTTTCTCATCGTAATTAATGGTTTTATGAGAAGAGGGTTTCATAATAGTATTAGTTGAATGAGATTGAAAGGAATTAGTGTATATTTGAAATTTTGATCAAGAGGTGAAATTAATATATTTTTGTGATTAATATTATCATTGATAGATATAGCATTAGAATCAATAAGGTATTTAAACACATTTTTCAAAAAAGAAAAAAGGCATTTCTCGGTATCATGACAAGTTTAATGATAAAATTGGTATAAAGCTTTAGGATCAATGAATATACTAGGAGTTTTAGGTGGGTTAATAGATTTAATAGGATAATTTTAATCATGTTTCCATTAATCAAATTCAGAATCACATTATGAAAAGATTTAGACAATTGAGTAAAAGTATAAGAAGGTATAAAAGTAGAGGACAAAGGAGCCATACCTTTAGATATTGTTTCGACTTCTTCATCAATATTGTTGGATGATTTTATTTGTTTATGTAGGTGTTAAATTTATGAAACTTGTTGAGATTGGATGTGGAATCACTCTTATCAACAATAATAAGATTTATTGAAGTTTTTTCTCTCAATTTGACTTACTTGTAGTTGATAATAGTGAAGCACTATGCACAATTATGAAAATGGAGAAAATCAATAATGATTACCTTACCTCTAATGTCCTTTTATAAATTATTAATAAAATTAATTTGTATATCAACATTAGACACAGGGTAATAAATTTGAGCATGATGGTTAAATCCACCAATTGAGTCACTAACTATTTCTTTAACACATTGTTTACAATGCAACAAATTAGTCAAAGAATTGAGGAGCAATGTTATTTTGAAATTTTTGAATAAAAAAATTTGAAAAATCTATGGAAAGAATCAATAGAATAAGGAGTGAAGAACAGTATTATTGATAAGATTTCTCTTTAAATATCCTAGTGAACAACTTATTCATGAACTAGTCATGAGAGAAATAACTACACAAGGTATAAAAAGCTTTAACATGAGTCATAGGATCACCCTTACCATTATAAGTCCCAAGACAAGGAATCTCAACATTTTGTGAGATAATAACTTCGATAATATCTATAGAAAAAAGACTAGCAACATCGCATGTAGGAATATTGAACTTAGATTGAGTCAACGAAGAATTTTTTTGTTGCAAAGAAGATATGGTTTGAGCTAAGGTATTAATTATGGAATTGGTAGAAGAAATGAAAGGAGGAGAAACATTAGAGATGTTTGGAATATTGTTCCAAAGAGAGGGAATTTTTGAAGAATCTTGAATCATGTCAAGAGCATTATTTCAAGGAAGATTGGAATATGAAAAGGGGACATTATGATAAGTAGGCATAGATGAAGGAAATAAAATGCATGGAACACTTGTAGAAAGATAAATTAAAATGGCATTAGGGAGAATCACATGGGGAGGGTTAGAAGGAATTGAATTTGTTAAGATAAGTGGAGCATATGTAGAAATATTAGGAATGGATATAGAGATAGGCAAAGAGGTTTAAACATGTGTAGTAGGTGGAATATAGCCTAATTACTGAGATCAATGAAGTGAGAAGTACTCTGAAAGAGTTGAGTACCATGTTCATCATTATGAATATTGTACCTTAGTCCTTCTAAAATAGAAATAGCCTCATGATTATGATTCTCTTGAGCTAACCAAAGTTCCAATTATTCAAAATCATGAGTGAGTTTGTCAACTTGACAAGGGGGAACTCTTAAGTCTTCATCTTCACCATGAGAAGAATAATAATAGTTATTCTCCATGATAGGATTGGTATCATTAGGATTCATGGTGGTTTCATCAAGATTCCTACGAAATCCAAAGAAGTGTCGAGATCAAAGGAACCCATAAATCTATAGCTTCTTTAGACTAGAATGATATATGTTAGACTATAATTGATAAAGCTTATACAAAAAGTAATAAAATGAAGGGAATGTGTAATGCAATATAGAAAAAAAAAAAATCCAATGTGTATAATGAATATCTAACTAGCAAATCAAAAGTATGTAGTATGTAAAGATAATTCAACACCAAGATTCAAAGAGAAAATATCATAACCATGGTTCACCAAAATGTAATATAGGTGACTAAGCATAAAATATAAGGTATGATAGAACTAAAATTCACATAAAGGAGATTTAACTACCACATAAAAAGAGGACATGTTATAAGTCATGTTCATCAATATGCAATATATAAAATTGTGATTAATGTGGTAGACCACTAGATTATATGTGCATTTGTGAAAAGGGGGAACTAAAATGTGACCCCTTGGAGAAAAGGATGAAAGGAATATAATAAAATATTTAGTTTTATTATGGATGTTAATTCTAACGTCCTTTTTCCTGTATAAATGTAATGATGCCAGTGTAAAGAATGATATGCAAGTAAACTAAATGCACATATAATGATTGATTGTAAGAGATCTAATCTAGTATACCCAAGTAAGTTCTATTAAATATAAAATATGGAAATTTTCTCATCATAAGGGCTTAGTAGAGGATTCTAACTCATGTCTAAAAAAGGATTGTAAAACTATAACAAAACTAGAAACAAAATTGGGTTAGGAACCCATGTAGTTGAAGTTGCGAAGTATAAAAATATGAGAGTCCTACTAACATATTGGCTTTCTAGTTATAGTTATACTTAGTGTAAAGGTTAAATTCAACCTATAATTAAGTGGTTGAAAATTGAAAAATATTATATTTGCAACAAAAAATGCAACTCTAGATCTATAAAATTCAAATTTGAAAATTTGTGAATCTAAACTAACATGCAAGAAAAAGGAAAATGGTTGGTAGGAAGGAGCTTTCCTTAGTCAATCCCATGTTGAAGCATTAATATTGAATTACCTAAATCATTTTTAAAAAGATAAATGTTAGTGTTCACCTTGTTTGTCAATATTCTTGCTCAATTAGGAATTCCTCTACTAATTTGTTCTGGAAAAGGAAATTCGCTCAATCAGTAGAACATTTTTCTTGAATTGATGGATGGACTTGGAGATCTCAAATGGATGAAATCCTTCAATTATTGAAGCCAAATCATTCCTTGGTAGAAATCATCAAAAATATCTTGAATGCACTTTGGACTTGATTTCTTGCTCTTGAGATAGCTTGTAGAATTATGGATATCTTACAATTGAAGGATGTTAACTTCAGATGGTGTGATATGAAAATGAAGGGAGAAAAGCCTCGTTTTATAGTGATTTTGGGCTCCAAAATTGAGAGATTTGACTACACTAGGTGGGAAAAAATGAAATATTCATAAATGGGCCTAAAATCTACAAAATCAAATCCTTGGGTATAGGTTGACCTTTACCTATACCCAAGTTTAGGTCGCACATGTGGGAGCTATACCTGAGAGGGTCTAATTACAAGGGAGAACCTTTGGGATATTGGGTTTATATAAGTTGTTCATGAAGAAAATAAAAGGAAATATAGAGAAATCAAGAATAAATGCATGTCTTGGAGATCACTAAAATAAGGCTCAATAAGTTATTAAGCTTCCAAAATAATGGGTACTAACTTTTTAAGATGGTACATATAGAATTTATGAGTTGTGTTTACCATTTACCTCCTAAGTTTAGTGTAATTTTCTGACATATATTCCTTTCTATATGTTCTTTCAAGATCAGTAAACCTAGCATATATAGAGCTATTTTAAAAGTTTATATATACATTAAAAGCCCTAATTTCTCATCTTTGGCTCTAGATCTAGAATTCAACATACATATTTCCATATTCCATTTTAAGAAAAGAAAGGATATTTGAATTCACCTTGTTCTTAGTCATTTGATCTAAGTGGATCCACTCTTCTTAATGTAGTTAAGGGAAATAGGTCTAGTTCTTAGTTTGCATGCATAAACTAGTGAACCCATTTTTTAGCCTAACATTTTGGCTAACCAAATGTCTCTTTTATATATATATATATATATATATATATATATATATAATTTTCATTTTCAGATCTGATCTATATACTCTTAATTTATTCACATAATGAATTGTTTTTAAAATATATCATTTATGCATATCTTATTTGATCGTAATGCATTTTATGAATGGAGTTTTCATCTTCTTTTGCTAGTTGAATTTCAAGTTTTATCCAACATATTCAAAATGTTAAATTTTATGCATATAATTATAACTTAGTTATTCCCTTCATTTATAGCTAGGGATGTGCAAGATCGTGGTGGGTCAAACTAGGCACATAAGTGGGAACAAAAAATCCCACAAACAATAGTTAGGCAACTTGACATGAAATTTTAAATAGGTTATTAGCATTATTTTAGAAATATATAAGAAGAGAATTTATAGAAATTGAATGCAAACTCTAAGATACTATTCTTTTTTGAGAAAGAAAATTGGGTGATATTTTGAAATTTCAATATAATAGTACTTTTTTTTACGAAAAGATAAAAAGGTGTATGTCTCACCAACCTAAGTTCAATCAAAACATACTTATTTTTTATGAAACTTTAAATACAACTAAAAGATGCATGTATGGATGTGATCTATTTTTTGTAGTTTTTTTGCGAGTAAATAATTAGTTTTAATTTTTTTATTGGAATTTTTTAAAAATATAAAGACTAGTATATTTGATAGCCATAACTTAGTCAAAAAAAATTAAAAGCTTACTATACAAAGAATAGAATGTGGTTCATCTTTTGGATTCAAAAAATAGGAAAGTGCTTGACAATTATAAATATTTTTTAATCAACTTGTGAATTAGGATTTTAATCACAATACATGTAGAAAATTAATAATTATTAATTAAATTCAAAATAAGGCATAATTTATATTGATGGAAAGATACAACTTATACTAATAAGTTATTTTCATTTCATTAATTTCATGTAAAAAAGGTCATCGACCACATGGATGAAGTTTGGAAGGCTAAGAAAAATTTCTTAACATTTTTTTATGCCAACTCTCTAGGTTTAGTACATCTTAACTATATCCTAAATAAGTATTGAGTAAAACCCAAGGTTATAGCTTTTTTCAAAAGAAATGAATATCAATTATTATTGGATATCCATTAGCAACATATATCTATTAATAATGTATATTAGCTAGAGTCAGATATTCGGTAGTAATGGATGTCTAATATTGGTTTGTATCAAATATCTAATATTATTTAGTGTTAGATATCCAATATTAATGAGTATTTGTTACTTCTTTGTGTTTTCTTTAGTTATTTTTCTATTGAGGTAAAAACAAGTTTCAAAAGGGCCACGAAACCCTTTCCAAACAATTTTTGGCAAGATTCTAGAACCCAAAAAACTAACTGTATAAAGAGAAGAACACAATCAACCACTAGCCACTCATAAAGAAAAAATAATAACTCAACCTACCTAAAATTGAGCATTCAAAGAAAAAGTCCCAACAAGATAAATTGAAATCCTTACAACTCTTACAAAGGGTTTTTATAGGCTCTCTTAGCCTAGAACAATATCCAAGCATTTTTTTTAGCTCCCTTTCTTAAAACTAGAGCTCAAAAATCAATGAAGATAAGCAGCAATAAGAAAGAGCCAAAACTGAAATAATAAACACTAGAATACCCTAGGAAAACCCTCCTAGAATGAAGGGAAAAACCTAGCAACACAACAAAAGTTCTTCTTTATTGATGATAAATATTCAAGTGTACAATTCCTATTGGTTGATGTGATATGTGTGTGTGTGTGTGTGTGTGTGTGTGTGTGTGTGTGTGTGTACATACATACATACATATATATATACAACTTAAGGAGAGACTCTTCGCATTCCAATTGAAGGTCTCTTCACATTCCAATTGAAGGTCTCTTCAATTTCCTAAAAAGTGACTCATTACTACAATTAGAACTCTTTGAATTTTCATGCCTCAATGCATGTTGAATGACACATGTTATTACTTTAATATTAAAAATTAAACATTGGTGTCATTTTCAGCTGGAGATGACAAAAATAGTGATAACACTCATATTTCCAAAGATAAATATCTCCATCACAACTACCATCTTCAACACTCCCTCTTAGCCAAAGAGAGATCTTTAGTTGAGTAATCATACAAGACTGCAACCAAAATGTCAATGATAAAATCTCTTTACATAGATCTTATAAGATTCATGGAATTACTTAGTTAAAAAAATAAAATAAAAAGATTCATGGAATTACTCAACATGAAAACCTATAACAATTACTCATTATTAATAATCATGGAATCACTTTACATGAAAATCTGTAACAATTACTCATTGTTAATAATCATGGAATCACTCAACATGAAAACTTATAACAATTACTCATTGTTAATAATCATGGAATCACTGAACATTATCAATTTGTAACAATTACTCATTGTTAATAATCACGGAATCACTCAACATGACAAATTTGTAAAACTCAAAGCTAAGCCTTTATTCATGGAATCTCTCAATGTTAATTGTCATGGAATATCTCAACATGGCATCCAACTCCCATCATGGAATCTCTCAACATGATGACATCATGGACTCTCTCAATGTGATGTTCACTATCGCATAGTGAAAGAGTTATCATAGCTGGTCTTACAATCTCATTGTTGATTTCACATGAATGGAAATAAACATAACAAAACAAGACTTAGTTCCATTTAAGTCTCAAATTCTACAAATATCATAAGAATCACAAACATATACGAGAATGAAGGGGATTCCATAAGTAGTCCCTCTTAATTATGAAGCCTTCCTTTGAAGCTTAAAAATTCCCTCTAAAGCTCAACATCCCCCTCTTAATTAAAGCAACCTATTGTCTTTCTTATTGCATCTTGTAATGATGAGAGATAGAATAATAATTCATAGAATCAATGTATCACATACAGATCAATACTACCAGCATGCATAGATCAATATAGAATATACACAACTGTGAAGTGATACACGATGATTTCTTTTATCAAAATTGAACCAGCATTCATATCATAGAATTTGCTAATTGAATATTCAAGTTCATTCTTTGACATAGTCATTGAAACCATTTGAAATTAACTAGTTAGCACTCACAACCTCTTTGCAAATAGTCAAGTTAGAATACATATGAAATAAAACATATAATATAAATAAGAACATGAATGAAGCATTTTGTAGAATTAAACACATAACCTACACATAGGATCAATACCAAATTAAATAACTTATGTTTTCTATAACATATATATTACCTTTCGACAATCTGGATAACCTTTTCTCTACTTGATGGTAATACACACACTCATGAAAGGCAAGGTTGAAATGGTGAAGCAACCATCAAATAGAGTTTACAGTCTCCATAACAATTACTCCTATCTCTTCATGTATTTTTTTTTGAAATAAAAATTGATGGGATATTTAAAGCACTAGCTTTAATGAAACGAACCCCTACAAACATCAATCTTTTTTTTATTGATCATAAGATCAAGAATGTGTTCTGAGCATCTATGAATTTGAGTCATAACTCATATTGCATAAATGTGATCAAGAATGTTAGAAATCAATCACAGTCATTAAAAAAATAGAACTATATTCTTGGTGTCGCTGTAATTTCTATTTTAAAAAAAACTTACAAAGATAGCCATTTATTAGATAGAAGAGTGATCAACCATGAACATGAGTAGCTATATAGAGAAACTTTAGAACTCCTCCACTAGGAAAATCACCACCTCCATAGACAATGCCACCACCTCAATAGGAACAATGAAAGAGGAAGAGAAGATAAAAATGGGGAATACCCACACCGTAGCCACAAGAAAAATTCCCACCTCATTAGGAAACAAAATCATCTCCATAGGAGCCTCATGGAGAAGAGACTGGATAAGAGCACTATGATCCCATGAAAGAAATAGAAATACAAAGCATCAAGCTCCATAAGTGTTAGGCACATCTCCCAAACATAAAGAAAAGTATTAGCTAGAGATAAGAACAAGCCCAATTGGACCCTTGAAAACTATCAACATCTAATTGACCTCAATAAAGAGTAGGAACATCACCAGCACTTGCAACAACAAAAAATTAGCCTTAAATGAATCTAATAGAAACCCAAATGGAAATAGCTAGAACCAACAAGAAATTATTAAAATGGGCCACAAAAAATTAGGGACTCAAACTACTCTAGGTACAAAGAAGAGACAATAGAAAAAGGAACCTTTAGCCACATTAGGTGCCAATGAATAGGTTGGATAGACTGATTAAAAACCAAAGGCTCCAAACAATCACCAAAGTGAAACTAGTCACTCATGAGAAGTCGTCATCACAAACCAATACAAACATGAAGAAAGGGAAAACACAAAGACATGCACCATTAGAAACCCCCAATAAAAAATAGAAAATGTATCCCACAAAATCTACCAAGACATAGAAGTAACCCTAAAAATGCCAAACCTTGATCCCCAGTGTCATCTCATTCTATCTTCAACAAGAACTCCCATGAATACAACTAGAAAATACATGGGAAGGTATATTATGCACAACATTGATGAAAACTTTTCATCCTTTTCAACAATCATAACCCAACATATACAACCCCTTGAGCCACCCCTTATGCTCATGTTGTAGACCATTGAGGGTCTTTCACTTGAAAAAAGGCCCAAACATAGAGGTCAAGCACTCCTAGGACTAAGAACAATGTCATGTTGTAGGAACACCACACCATTCCCCTTCTTTCCACTCACAAATGTCTTATCCTCAAACACGTAGAAGATATGATGAACAACCAATCTTCCCAAGCCAAAAGGACCTACACCACATCTCTAGTCACCTCCCATACATTTGAGATCTTTTGTAAAAGGTCTCCAATTATCCAAACCATTGGATTTATGCATTTCATTTCCATTCATGAAATCTCCAAAAAAACCTCACCTAAAATCCAACCAAAAAGCAATACAAGAACAATAGAATAATGTTATGTAACATACATTGATACAACAAAAACAACATCAGGCTATAGCTGCAAACCCCAAAATTTTCCCAAAAGGAAATTTAACACACAAAGAACAAGGGAGACACCACCACACATACACTAGGAAAACACCCTTCAAAAAGCCATTAAATGCCCACAAACCGTAAAATCTCCTATGCAAAAACACCATAATACTCTAGATATGAATCGGGGGATTCATCATTTTTTCCATAATCCACCTCACCATACATTACATTTTTTTGTTTGAAAACTTTCCTCCGTCATCTCTCCAATTTATCTATGTTCTTTAGTTATTAGTTAGTTAATTTATTAGAAATAATTTGGTATTTCAAGTATTTATTAAATTGATAGATAATTTGTTAGCCTATAATGTATAATATATTATCTCTTATATAAATAAATATAATATTAAATATATAAATATTTCTATATATTTTGATGATACAAATATTATGATATATATAAGATTTTATATTAAATAAATTGTTCTTTCCTCTTTTCCTCTTAAAGTCTCCAATTTGGACACACTTTTCTTCTATATATAGGTCTATATCTCCTACTATCCTTCCCACCTTGCACATGTTTGCACCTACCTCTCTCTCATCTCCATCTCTCTCTACCTACATAGTACTCCTTGTTGGAAGTCTTATGGGCAAGCAAGGGTGGGGGGGGAGGGTGAATCAGGATCAATAAAACTTTTGACTCCTTGAAAGAAAATAACAGATTAACTACATTCACTCCTAATCTATCTCATATCTTAAATCATACGCCATGTAATCATAAATTATAAAATTAAAATAGATCTAACTATGCATCTCACCCATCAACATGAAAATAAATGTAAACACATAAAACAAAGATTTTGGTTACCCAAAAGCCCTCCAAGGTGAAGCTAAAACTAGGGTGGGGATGACACCTGCAAATCTTCACTACCGCAAAAAAAAAGTTTGCTTGTTAGGGCTAAAAAGTTTATCACTTCTAATGATCTACTCTATGAGGGTTCTTCTCTATTAAAATCTTTACAAGACTTACAATGAAGTAAGCAATCTATTAGGAGATTTAACTAGGTTTGTTAGAACCACTTTGTTAAGAGATTTTCCCTGATAGGCTAGTTATAATGTCTCAGTGCCTGATCCTTCAGTTAGCACTTGATGCTAGATTATGAATCTCCTCTTTCCTTGTCTAAATTGATCCCCTTATCTCATTTTCTCTAATTTTCCCTTCAGTGCTAGGTTGCACTATCTGATCTCTATCTTTAATAATCAAACTTAGCCTTCATTCTTTCCTTACCCTTCATGTGCATACATAATTGTCCTTTATACACATTTAATTAGGGCTTGGTCCCTTCTTAAATAGATAATTTTGGAAGGTTCTAGATCATAATCAACAATCCAAAATTCACCCTTTTGTCACTTAGTCCTTCTAATTTTCCGATTGACTACTCTTCCTTCCAAGGGATTGATGTCCTCTAACAAAACATATAATTATCTCCTTAGATGTCTCTACAATCCATAAATATTTCATGTAAGTTGTCCAAAATTATTTGCATAAGTGTTTTTATCATTACAAACACATATGCCAAAAATGGTTTACTCGACAATTGAATATCCTAACACTCGGTCATAACTAACATTTATGCTATCCCTCGGCTTCTATATGCTCGATAGATATTGACTCACTCAACATAAACTATCTTCACATGCTTAGCTTCCTTATCTTTTACTTCGTATATATTGTGACTCATTCTACACTAGGGTGCTCAGCAACCTTTGACTTGCTCGGCATGTAATTGAAAGTATAAACAAGTCCATGCAAGTCAACCTCCATTAGGTGGCTCGATCATAGTAATGATTGACCAACACTACCTAGAAAATGACTAAGTGTTGGACACTAACAGGCAACAAGGCTTAGAGATCAACAATCTTTCCCTTTGACATTAGTGGAAAAAATACTTTGTCATGACTTAGCAATCCATTCAAAATTTAATTATTTAAAAATAGCACTCCCCTTTATATTATGATTCAATCTCCCAAAAAAAAACTTGACTTTTCTATATGCAATATGTATATGTCTCTTCATTCCTATGATCTGTGATATCTGATGTTGATTCTTTTGATTTCCCCTTTGTGATTTTGGATTCTATTCTCCTTGTGTTGTGAGTAATAATTCGCCTTTATTGGGTCATATTTGATGTTGATTCTTCTAATTTCCCTTTTGTGATTTTAGATTTTAATTTTCTTGTGTTATGAGTAACAATTCCCCTTTATTGTGTCATTATGATTTCCCCCTTGTTTTTGACACTTATGACTTGGGGTTTGTAGGGGTCAACTAGAACTTATCCAAAAAAGTTTTGTGATTTAATAAAATCATTGTTAATCTATTATTCCATCTCAATTTTTTTTATTACAGTACTTGAATCTAGATTTCTAGCTGGGCAGGTAGATTAACTAAACTATATGTAATAGAGGTATGGATCTATCTTGACTAAGTTTGTTGCAATGGATAGTTCCTTCTGCATTACCTCCATATGAGGTAGCAACATGGTTTGAATAGAAATCAATTTAGTTCTGATGTTGATATCTTTAACCATCAACTCGGCTAATCAACCTTGACCAAATGTCAATTTATTAAATGAATGGGAGCTTGAACTTGTGTTCTTTCTCAAAGAATTAGCACTAGCATTCAAATATGATTGTAATTGATCAATGGAGAGTTTATTCTCCATGATAAAGAAATCAACATCACAAAGTTTTATATACCATGAATGTATAATATGCAAAATTCCTCCCAAACTATTTGCAAAATTTGAAAGCTCAACTTGTTTTATTACAATTTATGTTGAGACTTTCTCCAAAACTTTGTGCTCAAAGTTTTTCTCAGACCATCTCATCATTTTCTCATTGGTTTCGATATCCTCATTATTTACTTTCTCAATTATATGAACTAACTATTCCAAAACTATTTTTTTCTCATTAACATCATGAATATCAAATGCATCTACAAAACTATATTTAATGTCATGAAGTACATGCTTCTTCTTGAACTCGCTCTTTAGTTTTTGTTGCTTTATCTCACGACTCAGCAAAGCTTGTAGATTTTTTATTTGTTCTAGTTTCATAGTATCAAGGTCATACTTAGGTAATGTAATGACCTCATCTGGACTCATTATAGTTTCTTGCATCTCAAACTTTTGTTCCATTATCTGTGACTACAGAGTGCTGACACTCGGTGATGATATTTTTAATTGTTTCCCCTTATAACTTGGTCCAAGTTTTTGTTGTTCAGTGGTTCAAGTACTCTCTTGCTGATTAGATGTGACCTATTGAACAAGTGTAACATTTAATGCATTGGTATGAACAACACTTGTCAGTTGAATGAGGGATTGGATAGCCTCTTTCTCCATAGGTTCCTCATTCTCTATCAACTTAGATAGTAGTACCTCCTTAGTTCCCTCAACATGAGGTCCTAAGGAATCTTCAGCATATTGATCTACATTACCTTTCTCTTCTTCTTTCCCATCAATTGCATGAGTGAACTTTGGTAGCACAATGATAGCTTTCCCTTGCTTCTCAAAATTGATGTCTAAAACAATTGTGACTGATGTAATTTGAAAACCATCAGTTGATGCATTATTAATTTGTGGATAATATTGTATTTGTAGCAAAATTGGATTGGCGGATTGGAGAGATTTGATTAAGGTGTTTGTTTCTACATTTTTTAAATCTTCCTCGGTTAAGATATTATGATTCAGAGGTGATGAATCATGAATATAATCTATAGTGACAACATCTTGTTGTACACTCCCCTCTATTGTCTTCCTTACTTATTCTTCCAATATTTTAGGCTCATCATAGTCTTTTTGATTGTCAAGCTCAATAGCATCTCTGCCTTCTTCCTCTTTCTCCTCTACTAACATTGGAAGTAGTAATGCAAATACTTTCTTCCATATCAAAATTCTCTCTTGTTCAACCTCATCTACTTTATTCCTCAAAGTTTTGTATGCCTTTACTTTTGGCACAAATTTCTTAGAAAAATCTCTTAGGGAAATAGACATATGTGTCTTCCCTAAGTTAGGCATTGTTTGGGCCAGTGTGGTTTCCCTTATTTGCCTTTCAATAGATAAGGCCCATTTCCACTTTGCATCTAATTTATTGTATAGATCTTATATAATACCTTTTCCTAATTCTATAGGCATGTATGTGAATTTTTCCATCATATCTAGCATGGCCTTTTCAACTTTCTCCCAATCTTCCTTATTCAAAGAATCATATTTAATTTGATTAAATCCTACTATGTCAGTTGAGTTTCTTATATTTGCACATACATGGTCAATTGTCATAAGAGGTCCTCTAGGTACAATTTGAAGATTTCTCAAATTGTTAGACTCAATTTTCTCTCCCTCATCCTTCTCCTCATTAGGTGTGACAACCAACTTCATTCTTGGCCTCTTTTGTGGACTCTACTCAATTCCTTTTATTTGTTTTCTCTTCGTTGGTTTTTTCTTTGTCTTAGCAGTTGGGGGTTGTATTTCCTTGGATCTTGTGATTATCCTCCTCTTAGGCTTAGGTGTAGGAGGTGTAATTTATTTCTTCACACTCTTATTTAGATCTCTCTTCACCTTAGGATCCACAATTATAATTTTCTTCTACTTGGTTGCCTTATGTTCGGCAACAACTAGTTCTTTACCCTTTGATTCTTCCTCTTCTTCTTCTTCATCAAATTTGCCATCTTCACATTTTCCCTTTTTTATTGGAAGTGGGCCTTCGCCAATTTTACCCTCAAGATCTATTGTCATCTTTTTTCTTTTTTAATCCATCTTGGGCACGTTGGTTTGCATCACCATTTTAATCTTGGTTGGTTCATAATTGTTGAAGGGCTCGATATTCTTGTCTATTTCTTTGGATAATAATGTAGTGACTAGGGCGATGATTTAATCCACATTTACTTCATATTACAATTGTCTTAACCATGCAAACCTTGGTAACACTATATGTGCAGAAGTGTAATCTATGTCTACCATAAAAAAAAATATCTCTGTAGTAGTGATCTACCACAAATTGTGGGATTCATCTTACCCTTGAACTCCTCAAAGTAATTATCCATTATAGCCTCAAAAGTATCACCCAATTATTCAATGAAAACATTGATTTTCTCAGTGACAGGTCTAGTTCTATCCCATACAACAGTTATTGCAGTAGGAAATGAATTTTGCACATAGAAAAACATACAAACTAGCAAAGAACAAAACTTACAAGATGTATTCTTGGTTTTCTGAATTGCTCCAAGATTTTTTGATAGTTGTTGCAGTTGCAGCTCATACATGTCATAGCTATGGCCTTTTTTTACAATTTTGTAGCCTAAGTCAACTGCAATACATGGAACACTATTCAATCGGCTTGATAATATAGCTTGTGTGCAATCACATGCACTAGAAATTCAACAACTGGATCTTTAATTCCACCAATAGACATTCTACAATCATTCCATTTGGCCTTCATCTAATCTTCAATAGAACTCCTTGTTGTACATCTCATTATCTTTACCCTATCTAGGGTTGGATAACTAGTAACTCAATGAATTATCAGGTAAAAGGAAAAACCTAAGTCACCCTTTTGTAAAGGAAAAGGCTAACGAAAGTATAAACGTTCACCTTCAATGACATAAAACTGGTATTATAATTTAGAATTTGAAAATCAAGTAAACTAATGAAATGTGTAGAAATGGATAAAGTTTAGCATTATAATTTTTAATAATTATTTGGAATAAGAATTGATATATTTTCCTAATTTTTATAGATTATTTTTTAGTTTCTAAAAAATGATGAAAATTAGGGGTTTAGTTCCCACCACAAAACTATATGGAAATAAACTTATTTCCATTTGAACTTAGACTATGTTATGGAAAACATACTTAGCTAGAACAATCAAAAAACAAATTGACTTTAGACCTATATTTTTTCTTTTATAATGATTCAAAATTCAACTCACGTAAAATCAATAGTTTTCATCTCCCACCACATTTTTCAAAATAAATCTATCCCAACTAGGAGAAAAATTATACACTCTTTAAGAGGACTCTCTCCTTTAGAATGTCATGTAATTTTTTTAAAAATTTGATATAATTTAATTTTTCTTTCTTTCTCAATGTCAACATCTTTTCAACTGTTAAAATACATGCTTGTAGAATTTTTTAATTACAATATATTATATCTAATTAAAACACTATAAATTCTATATTGCAACATTCTTCACTTTGAGCTCTATAAAATGGTGTTTATGCGTTACTAAAAAAAATCATAAGAAAATAGGTAGAGTTATTAAAACGTTAGTTTTCTGAAATAATTTTATCTCTTTAGTAATTAGATAAAAACTAGTATAAAACATGCATTTAATAGACATTTCCAATTGGAAAAGTGTGAGACCATATATAACTCAGCTAGAATGAATTTATCTAGATCATATGTTTGAACAAAATTAATTTTTTGATAGAAATACTCAAATTCATTTGTTTTGATAAGTCAGCCTAAAAGGTGACACAACTTTGTACTTTTACCCTATCACTTTATTAATCTTAATTTTTCCATCTTCTAACCAAAATTTTATATCATGTACTTAGCTCAATACAATCTTTATCTGTTACACTTTGAATACTTTTGGAGATGCGAGGGCATGAGTAAACCCTTTTCTCAGCAACAATCTTTCTCTCATCCTTCAAAATTCCATTGTCACATAACTCATCATATGCATCTTTCAACTCATAATCTCCAATCTCTCCAACCTTACACATGTAACATGATCAAATATTGTGAACCATCAAAACTCTGGGTGGAATCAATGACAGGGCACCAGATGCATCTCCAATCATCGCAAATTCAAGGTAAGCCTTAAATTTAGGTGTTGGACATTGATCATTCCTCAAAATTTGTGCATTACTTTCCTTCAACGTCTCTTTTCCAAACACATAAACAAAATATGTCATTTCAAAAATAGGGTTTTGAAACTTAACTTCAACAATTTTGAAAACAACTAAATTTAGCACTTCAAACCTTACTTCATTTTGTAATTTTGTCGATGGTACGCTGAGATTTGGTCACACTTTTGCTAAAATCACCTTTGAATTTCCTCGGTGCCCTAATTTTCTTGGTAAATGATAACAAACTTCAAAAAATTGATATAAACATTCAATCTGTCAAATTAGGCCTGTAATAAATGCATTATTTTGTATTTGGTGCATTACAGTTGTCTTGGCCTTCACGTATCATTTTTTGTTCGCCCTGCTTTCCTTCAATCACTCGGTCTCCATTGCTTAGCTTGGTCAACATATCAACTTGGTTCTGTATGAATGTTTAGCTCATATGGTGTTACTCAGTCACTACACGCAATAAAACTGATATTTTGCATCTATTATGCATATGAATTATTTTGCTCAATTCTTTTCTTAGATATGTCCTAGTGCATCTTGATTCACGCATATATGGACTTTTAATCTATCTCTTGTTAGGAACTGGTATGTAATTTTTAATTCAAGTGTATAGTTCCTCACATACCTTCTTTGCTTAGTTGGGTGTGATGTGATCACCTGATCCATTGGATTGGGTGATCTCCTCTTCGCTTGGTCCTCTACTTCCAGTTTCTAATTTCTTTTTTCAAGTTTGACACATCTCTTTCTTTATTTTTTCTATGTCAACTTTACATCTTCCTTTGATGTGTTCATTTCTTGGTGCTATTGCTCAGGTCTTGTAATTTTGTTGACATGTCCAACCTTATGATAGGTAGAGCAAACTAAGCTTCCATTTAATCATTTCTTGTAATTACCTCTGAAATGTGTCTAATGCAATTTTTTGGAATGTTCCCATACTCTCCACAATAACAACAACTATACCATGTGTTATAATCCCAATTGCAAGAGTTAGCTTGCTTAGGTGCATGTTCTTTCTTATTAGATGTCCAATTGGATTTTGCCTTGGATCTGCATTCTTGATCTCTACGTCCATATTTATGACAGATGTAGCAATTTCCTTCAAATCTAGGTGTAATTGGTGTATCACTTACCTTTGACATGTATTCATGTGCTTTGTGTCCTTATTTCTTGTAATTAAAATAGTTACCAGTAAACTTGGGTTTAAGATTGTGCATACAAATCTTGTTTCTATAAATTTTTGTTGTGTGTTCCAACCTGTCACAATGATGACATGTAGGTTTTGCATTCCTTTTCTCTCCACTCTTAGATGATTCTCCTTCTTTAGTAGATGAGTAGTGTTTGATATTTCCTAAACCAGAGGTGTCACTTGGTGGTCATGGTGATCTCATTAGTTCTTCAAAATATCTTATAACTTCACTAGGTTTATTGATCATTTCTAGTAGTTCCTTCTTAGATCTTAACTCATTCCTCAGTCACTTTGTGATCTCAGATTTTTAATCTCTATGTGTTTTATGTTTGGCTTTCGATTTGCAAGTAACAATTGATTCATCATGTCTAACTAATTGTTTGTAAGCTTCTGCACATCAGATGACCTTTCTTCAAGTTTGGTATCCATTTGTCTTTTGTCTTTTTTAGCCATGATAGTGTCTTCTTCAACTTTATTTTTATGTTTAGTCATTTCACATAGTCTTACTGATTGGATTTAATGTTCTCTCTTCAATCCTCTGACTTCTTCATTCATAATGTTGTTATTCTCCAATAGGTTTGTTATTGCTACATCACTTTTATTGGAATTCCCACTTTCAAAAAATCTTTTGGTGTATACTTCTTGGTAAAGTGTATCATTTTGTTGAATGGCCATATCTTTACTTTTCTTTAAGGATTTCCTGAATTCCACTCTTGTTCTTTCAAGTTGTTGTAGTATGATCTGGATGTTAATTATCTTATTCTCAATAGTCTTTCCCAATTTGTAAGCCTCCATCTCCAAGATTGGAACTCTCAAGTTGTTAGACTTCTTCTAAGAGAACTAAGCTCTAATACGAATTGTTGGAAGTCTTATTTTGAATCAAGATACTGAAGGTGGGTGAATCAGGATCTATAAAACTTTTGACTCCCTGAAAGAAAATAACAGTTTAACTGCATTCACTCTTAATCCATCTCATGTCTTAGATCATACAACATGTAATAATAAACTATAAAACTAAAATAGACCTAACTAAACATCTCATCCATCAACATAAAAATAAATGTAAACACATAACACAAATATTTTGGTTACCCAGAAACCCTCCAAGTTAAAGGTAAAACTAGGGTGGGAATGACACCCACAAATCTTTAATGCTGCAGTAATAAAGTTTGCATGTTAAGGATACAAAGTTGATCACTTCTGATGATCTACCTTATGAGGGGTCTTCTTTGTTAAAAGCTTTACAAGACTGTTAAGTGTACCTTGATTAAAGGATTTAAACTTGCAATGAAGTAAGCACTATGTTAGGAGATCTAACTAGGTCTATTAAAACCACTCTATTAAGAATTATAATGTCTCAGTACATGATCCTTTAGTTAGCACTTGATGCTAGATTACAGATCTCCTCTTTCCTTGTCTGAATCGATCTCCTTATCTTATTCTATTTTTTCTACCCTTCACTGCTAGGTTGCACTGTTTGATCTCTGTCTCTGATAATCAAACTTAGCCTTCCTTTGCTCTTTCCTTAACCTTCATGTGCATACACAATTATCCTTTACACACATTAATCTAAAGCTTGGTCCCTTCTTGAATAGATAGTTGTAGAAGGTTCTAGATCATAATCAACATTCTAGAATTCACCCTTTTGTCGCTTAGTCCTAATTTTCTAATTGGTTACTCTACCTTTGCAGGGATTGATGTCCTTTGACAAAATGTGTAAATAGCTCCTTATTTGTCTCTAAAATCCATAAATATTGCATAGAAGTCAGCCAAAATTATTTACATTAGTGTTTGTACCATTACAAACACATGCCAAAACTCATTTACTCAGCAATTGAATATTGTGATGCTCGGTCGTAACTAACATTTATGATGTCCCTCAGCTTCTATATGCTCGGTAGATACTCACTTGGCATAAACTATCTTCACATTACTTGGCTTCCTTATCTTTTACTTGGCATGCCTTGTGACTCCATTTACACTAGGGTGCTCGGAAACCTTTGACTTTCTCGGCATTAAATGAAAGTATAAACAAGTCCATGTAATTTGGCCTTCATTAGGTGGCTCAATTGTAGTGATGACTGACCAATGTTGCCCAGACAATGACTAAGTGTTGGACACTAATAGGCACTAAGGCTTGGAGATCAATACATCTCTCTCTCTCTCTCTCTCTCTCTCTCTCTCTCTCTCTCTCTCTCTCTCTCTCTCCTCACTTTATTTGTGTGTATGCATGCATGCATACATTCATATATGCATACATACATATATACATGAATACACATGCATATACATATATGCATATCCATATACACATATACATACATGTGTGTAGTAGTGGTGCCCAATGGATATCAAATAATAACTAATATCTATTTTTAATGCATATCAGTTACCTTTTTTGCTTAAAACAAAAGAGACAAAAGAAATCCCTTTGGCACTCTTTGTGAAAATGTAATAGATACCAATTAGGAATAGATATTCATTATCAATTGATGTCTATTTGGTTGGACATTGAAAAAAGGACAGTGGTATGTTTTGAGCATTCCAAAATGTCTTTGCATTCTTCTTGAAGTCAAAAAAAGCATGGGATTTATGTCTAATATAGATAATAATTAGCTTTTGGTGCACACTTTGACACAAGATTAACTTTATCAATTATTTTTCAGAATTATTTTACATGTATGATGGGGAGCAATATTCACCATCAAAAAGAACAAAAGAGAAAACTTACAGTAGAAAAAGTTGAAGCATAAAGAGAAAAAGATAAAGTCATAGGAAGAGACTACAAGGTATGTCAAATATTATTCAAGGTGGTGCATTTATTCAACTCGTAAATGTTATTTCAAGTCATGAGGACAAAATTGAATATACAGATGTTGAACATGATATTGAAATTGGAAATGAAAATGTAGAAATTGATATTGAAAATGTGAAACATGGTAGGAAATGAAAATGTAGAAATTGATATTGAAAATATTAAACATGATATTCAAATCAAAAAATAAGAATGCTGAAATTGATATTAAAATTGTTGAACATCAAATTGAATATTAAAATGTTGAATTTTAAAATGAAAATATTGGAATTGACATTGAAATTTATTTATTTTTAAAAAAATTGATAACATTCAAAATTATGAAAAAAATGAACATTGTGTATTACCAAATTATATGAGAAATGAAGATCTTTTGTGTGGAAAAAGGAAGTTCCAAATTCAAGACCTTGAAGAACTCCAAAACAGTGGTTAATCTAGATTGATGATAACATTAACTAAAATTTTGAAGGAAAGAGGTCAACAAAAACCATTCTATTAGGGGCTAGACATCTTTTCAAGGAATTTTTTTGCAATAAGACATTGACCGAGCAATGCCATTTTTTTTCAAATTTGTTAAAGATGCACCAAATGAGGCATTTTCTAACAAAATTGAAGATTCATAAGATTGAAAATTATAGAGAAAAAAAATGTTATTGTCAATAATATTTTAATGGTCTTGAGAGCCCACTCGCAATCTAGCAGTGAATTAGGGTGACCTCCATATAAGAGGTCTCAAGTTCTACTCTCACCTATATATGTGTGTGTGTGTGTGTGTGTGTGTGTGTGTGTGGCCTCAGCCAAATTTGTCAAAAATAAATTAATGGTCTTAAATCTATTGGAAAGAATAAAGAGGAAAAAGATAAGAGAGTTTCTCATAGCATTATCACAACCTCATTAGTAAGACGTCATTTTAGGAAGGCTCATTTTATGAGACAAAACTCTATTGATTTCAGCATGAATCATAAAATTCTAGTTAGAGCACTTGTAATAAGAGAAAGGCTTGATGATCCTCTTTGAAATGGTATGTGGTATTTTGGTGAGTGGCTTTTGCATGGTGGCAAGAAGCTAATCAATAATATAAAGGAGGGAATTCAATAATTTTGGCACTCTCAACTCATGAGTAACAGCCACTATAAAGGATACTTTGAAGTTAAGAATCCACATTTGAGACCACACACTACATCCTAAACATATTTTCGGAATCAAACCAAACAATGCTATACAATTATTTTGTGAAACATGTACATTTGTGCAAATATCACAAAGGGCTTTTGAATTTTGAAAGCCATATTATAAGCTACCTCTTCCAAAAAAAATATACTTATTTTTTTAAATACCATATGGAGTTTTCAATGTGTCATGAACTATTATGATATATTCCTCTAATTTTAGGATTGTGGGACAATACAACTTATGAAGTCATCTAGGGACTTGTGAGATCTATTTTTATGTGTTAGAGATGATGGTTGTTGTTCCTATAGAAATTATTTCTTAAATGATAAGTTTTGCACAATTCAGTTGCTTGTCATAGTTTATTTATGTTTTCATGAGGACAATGCACATGAGTGAGAAAAAAGACAAAAAAGATTGTGAAAAATACTTTGATGTTAAGGTGTAGATAAGATAAGATAATATTATAAATATCCAACAAAAGATTGTAACAATGGTCTATGGGATTGGAAGCTTACATCAAGAAAATAGCAGACAAACAGAGCACCAAACGGTGACCACAAAAGAACAAGTACAACAAAAGAAGAAGAAGAAGAAAGCAGGAGACATCACGTAAAAGATAGGTATCTATCCTTATAGGGAAAAATTCTAACAACGAGTGATCAGTGCAGCTACCAGAGGCCCTATGATAAAGCTGAGTGCTACGAGAGGAGTGTTGCTTGTGAAGAGGTCCATTGTGAGGTCTCACAAATTTGGAATGACCCGTATTAGGGAAATTGTATGGATGCTTCACACCCCAAACTAGAGTTAAGGGTGAGAAGGTCATAATAAGTTGTGTCTGGGCCTGACTCCTGGGAAATGACAGCTGCAAAATATGATCACAAAGTTGCAAGGACTCATGGAGATAGAGCGCAATGCAACGTCGATCAGTGTACCTAAAAAAATTTGAGAGGGATCTGCAATCTCTAAATAACAGTAAAATCTCCCTCTAATCTCATAGTATATGGGGCATCTGAAAAGAAAATGATTCTCAAATTCTGTCTTAGCTAAGGTACAAAGTGTGCACAACCAATCCTCTCTAGCAATATGGTGATCGACATGGATTTGGAGTTTGTGCAAGACCACCCTAAAGGAGCCAAGGCAGATATGCAGGGTGTGTGTCCAGTATTTGTGTAAGTACTCAAGGTGAACAATAGTCTCATCCTGAATATCTAAGAAGTGCTCAATGTAGAAATCCATCCTTGGACATAGTCCCCCTAGAGGATCCACCCAGGTCCATAGGATATACTGCCTGTAGATGTCAAGTCTGACATGCCCGTTCACCTCCTATTGAGAGGGGAGTAGATGAACAAGAGAGTCTAATGAGAATTGGTATGGAGGGAGACAGTTGATGTTAATCCCAACTGAACTCAGCAGGATAATAGCCTAAGCATACCAACAGCGAGCTGTAGTAGCTGGATTGGAGTCTACAATAGCAATTGACGAGCAGTAGGCTAAGTAACGGTATCTGTGTTCGCCTTCAACCGAGTCTAAAAAACCACAAAGACAATGGAGAAACTAAATCAGGTCAAAAATGGTTACAAGCCTAAATGGGTGAGCTCCAAACTCAGCCAAAATAATATTGTGGTGGGTAAATATGTGACATCTGATAATCCAATGGAGGAGCAGAGTTTGGGTATGCTCGATCATGGCCCAATCCGAGTCTAAAATGGAAGGACCCCAAACCACCACACCATAGAGCACTATGGGTCTTACTAAGGAATCCAGGAAGGGATAGCTTACATGATGTGTCTTGAAAGTGGTGTCTGAAACACAATCTCTCGAGCATGGCAAGGGAACCCAACCCTTTATTGATCCGAGGTTGAATGGCTAACCTCAAGCTGAAACAAGATCTGGAAAACCTAACCCCAAGGTATGTGTGAGATGATGTAATCTCAACTTCCTGACCCTGGAAGTGAAAATGGAGATGTGAGGTCTTCAAACCATTGAAGACCATTACTTACCAATTCATTTTTATATTGGAATAGAAAATCTCTCAAAGAATGAATTTTATTAGCACAACCAAAAGGAGGGTAGGTGCTAATGCAAGGTCTATGCTTTGTGGGGTTTTTAATTCCTTAATAAAATTATAGATTTGATATAATAAAGTAAGCTCAAGGGAAAAAGAAGTAGAAACAAGTGCACCTAGAAATGAGATGGAGAAAATGGTACTTTGAAACTGAATTTCTTGGTTTTCAAAGTCTATGATCCAACTATAACTTTAGATCTGACAAGAAGGGATGTGTACCTTCCTACTCATTAAATGATAGTGAGAAATGGCAGGAACAAGTCAAAAACTTCTTCCTAGCAACAAGTTGCCAATGGTGAGTTGTTCCAAGTAATTGTTTATGAAACTTTTCCAAGACCTATAACTACACCTATACTACTTAGATCTAGAATTGAAGCTCAATAACCTATTTCTCATGAAGTAGATGTTGCAACTCACCACATTATTTGATTTTGTAAGAGAAGAATGAATCTTAATGGATGAATGTGTATCTCCTTCCTTGATAGAAAACTCCTTTGTCTAGCCTCTTATGGGTGAAAAAAGATAGATTTGTGAATGAAAATGCCTTGATTAAATGAGAGGAATGAATACTTTGATACTTTATGGCTCTTGATGGCCTCCTTGAACTTGAAATATTGATGTCTTGAATGGATTCTCTTATGCAAATCATGAATTCCTTGATTGTATCATGGATATCTTTCACTTGAATGTCCTATAATGTTATATCAAATGAGGGGAGAGGATTTCCTTATATACTTAACATTTGTTGCTATAACCATGTGTTGACGTATTTAGACTTTATTTTTCTATTATATTTAATACTCGCTTATATAGCCTTAAATTTCTAGGATTTTATTTTTATTATCACTTCAACTTCCATATTTTTTTTGTAATGAAACCAAACTATTTCTTGTGAAAGCTCTTATAAAACTATCACTATTCAATTTATTAATAGCCTTAAATAGATTTAAGAAGCCATTAAATGAAGTGTTATCAATAAAGATTCGAAAATAAGGTAGTTCTTACTATAAGCATACTATTTAAAATACTTGTTTTATAATGTTTTTGAACCCAAAAAAAGAATGTTATTATTAATTATTTTATTGATGACTTTTTAGAATGAAATGGAATGGGAAAAGAATATTTGGAATAGGATTGCATAGTAATATAGTAGTTCATATTATGAGACATTCTTTCATGCATCATATATGTTAGGATAAATATTTAAGCTTCGCTCCTACATCATATATCAATTAGTCTCTTTATGTTCCTAGTTGAAAGAAGATGGTTTATAATACAAGCCCTTGGAGAAAATTTAATACTAGTTTTTGCAGCTCCATAATTTGATGTTCAAGAGGACTCTTAGATTGTATTTCTTTTGTAGTTTGTCAAGAGTTCAATCTTAAATTAGTTTGATTTTTACTTGCTAGTTGTATGATTGGAGCAACAACATTGTTTGATTTTAGTAAATTTTATTACTCATTTGGATGTATATTCTCTTGACTTGGGTTGATCATTGTATTTCACTAGTTCCCCTTTCCTCAAAATCCCTTTTTCTAGATTGATACTATTTTTCTCCTTTTTAATCAACATTTGTTCAAATTTAAAAACCAATGTTAAAATGAGGTAATTTGAAAATACAAAAATAACCTCTTACAATACTTGAATAACAAAACAATTGATTCCTAACAATTCTATTACTTATAAACATGTGTTCAACTTTTATAGAATTGAAACTAATATGAATTTGAAGTTGAAATGATTCATTGAATATTTAACTGTTGAATTTTTTTTGTATTTTTTATATCTTATACATTGTGTGTCCTTTATTCTATGTTTTAAGTGTTCTTAAAATGATAACTTGAAGATAACAAGATCTGCATGTTGAGGTGGCATCTAGTCATTTGATGTCAATTGAAGGATTTCAAGATGACACCAAAGTTCATCCAATCAAATTTATCCACAAGTGGACGTGTAAGGCATATGTGTATTACCATAGTGAATTTTCTTATTAGTTCATCCTCAAAAGGATATGTATTTTATAGCAATGTAATTTTCTCATTTGATGACATTAAATTGTAAGCACTTATTGTAACTAGCCCTAATTAAGATCTCTCTAAATTGTTTTTTTTTGTTGATTTTAAATCAATCTAAGCCCTTGACTATGATTGAGGTCTATAAAAGGTCTGATCTTTTCATTTGTAAGTGGTTAATCATTAGATGGAAAGTAGAAATGGAGTAGGAGATCAAAGATTGTTGCCAACAGTATGTTGAAGTTAACATATTACTTCATTGAAGATAGAGTAATTTTGTGTATTACTTCTACATTTTGCATGGTTTCTATTTCTCTAGGTTTTATTAAAAATTCATTGATTGAAATAGAGAAATGTGAGGATGAATGATGAATTATGTGTTGATGTCATTTGTTGTTTGTTGGTTGCAAACCATGGTGCACGATTAGTCTAAACTTGACTAAGTTCAATTGTGTATGTTTATTTGGATTGAACCAACATTGTATATTTGAATGAATGTTGACAATGTGAAAATCTTTTGTTACCTTTGAAGATTGCATCATTTTTCCATACTTTTTTCACTTGGCGAAGCAAAACTTGGTTATATGAATTCACTCATCTAAGCATTATGCATTGATATCATTGTCCTTAAGAATAGCTTAGATTTCTTGAGACCCTTCATCCCTTTAGTCATTTATTTCAAGTCATTTAATATTCCAAGTCCCATCCATTTTTGAAAAGAAATTGATTAAACCTAGAAAAAATAGCATAAATCCCTTTGTGAAAACCAACATATCATGTCATTAAACAGAGTTGTACCTAGCATAAAGTCACAAGTACATACACATTGTAAATTTTGGGGTTGCTTTATCTAATTACACATTTAGTATTTGAAGTTTCCTTGTTGAAGATAAAATAAGACAGTGCATATTAGAATGGTCACAAAACTCACATTGACACAAACATTAATTTCGAGGCACATTTAAAATCTTATTCTGATTAAATTTTGGTTGGCTCCATGATCCAAGCCCACTTGCATCATTGGATGGGAAATAAGGTAGACAACTTCACTCATTCCACTTTTATGCATACAATTTCAATGTAGATATACCTCCCCAGTCATTATAAGATGCCTTGATCTCAACCACATCGTTGTTGTAAGCATTTGAATTGTATCCTAATTTATGAATTGCATGAAAAACTTGTTGGAAAGATTCAGGTAGGGTACTAAGATGAGGTGGAGGGGATGAAATCGGTACTATAGAAATTTTAATCTAAATTACTTTGTATTAAAAAAATTGAGAGTTTGTTAGATGCTTCCACTGATATCTATTACTATAACTGATAGTGTTACCAATAGTCTGTAAGTTCATATTATTTATTGAAATATAAAATAATGAACTTGGAATAAAATATCACACACATAAACACATAACACAATATTTTGGTCTCGCAAAAAACCCTTGATTAGAGGGGAAAATTGTAGTGGAGATGGTACTCATAACTTATCATTGAAGCAATAAGGTGTCATGTTAAGTGCTTACAACAATGTCATCCTCTACATGACTACACCATGTTAGAAGTGTCTAATACCTTGCTAGGAGTACCCATAGTCATGTTAAAGACTACTATGTTAAAGAGATTTATTTCCACTTATATAGTATTCACCCAATTAATGATTTACAATAAGTTCAAACTAGAACTCACAAGTCTTGTTAAAGACTATCTTGTTAAAGGATTCAACAATCTAGTTGACAGATTGTTAAGTATAAAACAACAAGAAGTTTGACATGTACAAGCCTTCCTTCAATGCTTGATAGGTCATTTTTTTCTCTTTCACCTTATTCGCATTATTTAGTGCTTCTTCCTAATAACTTGTTCAACTTCCACTTTCTCACTTTCTCTAACTCAGTCATTTCTTCTTTTTCTTTTATCTTACTTATAATATTTTGTAACCTAATTCCTTTCCAACTTCATGACCTAATTAGGGTTTCATAAAAGTTCTTCATGAATCTTTCATAAGTCATTTATGACTAATCAATATCATTGCCATAAGCTTCTCCATACTCTAATAGTGTACCTTTTACTCTGATAGCTCTACTAGTTTTCCAATAGTGCTTCCTTGTTTCTGATAATGTTGTTCCAATAGTGACTCCATCAGGTCTTTAGCTTTATTTTCCATCAATGATAACCAGCAAAATCTTACTAATAGTGTTCTAGGATTTTGTCAAGTAACAGTATCTGCCTTTGGCATTGATGGAAAACCCTTCAAATTTTCAACAGTTTGTATACTCATAATTATCCATGCCCTTCAAAGAGATCAAATTTCCACAATCCATTGCATAAATATATTGATATGTTTCTGGATTCAATTGTGTAAAGATTTTTACCATCAACGTTTTGAGTCATACTATGTGATCCATCATCAAGATGAAAGAGAGCAAGAGATGCCAAAAAAAGTTGTAAGCACTTTGTTTGGCATCTCTTGCTCTCTTTCATCCTGATGATGGATCACGTAGTGTGATTCAAAACATTAATGGTAAAAATCTTTCCACAATCGAATCCAAAAACATATCAATATATTCATCCATGCCCTTTTTCTACTTCATTTTGAACTCTCCAATATTCTCCCCATTTATCTCACTAATTTCATGTTGATTCTAATATTCTCCCTCTTATTCTATAATATCCCATTTCTGGCTTCTCTCTCTTTGCTAATATTATTCCCCTTTGACACAATGCCAAAGGCGAGAAAAAATGATGATATTTCTCAAGGTTTCAAGTGGTTTCTCCATGTTGAATATGTTTATGTTTGCTGGTAACCTACACAAGGATTATATTCCTTTCTTCTCTTAAACTCATTATGCTAGTGATGTGACTTTTGACATGTATGATTATGTTGATAGTGTCATCCTCGTCTTTTGACTGTAATGTAGTCAAGGATGCATTTGCTTATGCATTAGATCCATATACATAGTAATTGACATGATTCTTCAACTGTTATTGCATTTTCCATGAAAATTAGCTTCATTACCTTTATCCTTCAACTAGTAATTCTTTTAATTATGTTTATCTCTCATAATGTCCTTGTAACCTCTACTAATTTTTCCATACGGGGTCCTTTCTACAAATTTGTCTTCAATTCACTCTTAATATTTTGATCATTATTTAATTGTTTCTAGATATGTTTGTAATTATTTTGCACTTGATTCTGTCTTTTCAATCTTCACTTCAAGTAGTAGCCTTGAAAATGTATCGCATGTCCTCTCCACAAGCTTCTTCCTTTTTTTCTCTATTATTTGTCTTTTGACTTTGGTCATTTCCAGGAGTCCTTGAACATAAACCTCATGATCATCATAACTCAACTTTGCTAGATTCATCTTTAGTATCGCAAATTCAGGTCAATTGTCAAAATCATCTTCATTATCTGTGTCTGACTCTCTTTTAATTTTCTCTTGTGCTACTTTGATTGATGTCATATCTTGTAATATTCTAGCAACTTGGGTTTCTACATATCCTACTATGGGTTTCACAACACATTCTGTAACCTTCAATTGTTCTTCGATTATTATTGTATTGATTGTTCTACTAATAGAAGGGGTGTCATGGGTAAATTGCATATATTCTTCTATCTCAATTGTAGTTTCTTGAACATTTTGCTCCTCTGGTTGGTCTTTTGACTTCTCTTCTAATATATTTTTTTCCTCGTTGACGGTACTTTCATTAGATTCATCATTTATATCTATAGGTTGTTTTTTGTAGTCTCTGTCAGAACTTGTAGGACTTTCTTCTCAAGTTAAATCAATGAGTTCACTTTGTTGTAATTATTCATTCAATTCATACATTGCACCAACCTATATTGATTGTTTTGATGAATCTCTTTCTGCATTAAAAATTCTTTTTCATTGCTTCAAGTCATCTGTTTGAACATCTCCTTGCAATCCTACCATTATCTTGGATTCTCTATACTTGGTAGCAAATCTATTTTCATATTTTTGCATCAACTAAACAATTTTTGCAACATTGATCTCTGGCTTTGTAAGTATTAGAGTTCTCTCTCTTCTTTGTTTCTCTTGTTCTTCTACTTCATTCCATCTTGTTGTGGTTTTGTCAAGTAACTCCTCTGGAATATTTCATTTTAGCTAACTTGGGACTAATGAGAATTTATGAACTAAAAATGCAAATGCATCTTCTACTATTTTATTTTCCTCTTCAGTTCATCTTCTATATTTGAATTCAAATATGTATCTGATAGTTTCAAATTCTCTTATTCCTTTTGCTAAATCTTTTGTTGAACTTTCAATTCTTGATCTCGATGACAGCTCTTTTGGCTCAAATTTCTTTCTCTTCCTTTTTGTCCTTGTGCTTGCTTTTGTTACTAATTGACTTTTGGTAGCTCTCCATGTTGCAGTTTGTGCATTTCTTGACCTAGTCTTCCTTCTCAGTGCATGTTTTGTAGCTTTCTTTTGTTTTGCCAACTTGCTCTTTATTTTAGCATATGTTGTTAGTATTATTGTTGATATATGTCTACTACTTCACCTTTTGATTTATTTTCTTCAGATATTACTCTTTTGTAGACGTCTTCATATGTTCTACACCGATTAGCTTATACATCATTTGGTTCTACTAACAATTGTTATATTGTTGTTATCAATTCATTTTCTGCAGCTTCATATCCCAATGATGGTAACCAAGATGTATGTGGCTCTATTACTTTCACTGTGCATAAATGTGTGTTAACAAAAGCATATATCTTTCTTATATTTCTCAACAATATGGGGTGGTATACAATACCTTCTTATTCATTTTTCCTTGAAATTTTTTGAAGTGGCTCCACATTATAGCACTATAACTCCATCCTAGTCTCAATATACCTATAAATTTGATTATAATTGGTTGTTCTATTGTCCAATTTACTATGCCAATACTTAGAAATAGTTTTGTACATAGAAGAATATACACACTAATAAAGCACCATACCTTATTCCTTACTTCTTGATTTTCATCAAGTTCATCATCACTTGATACCTCAGCAACTCTGTTAAATCAAATTTGTCATCCTCTGTGACAATTTCATAAGCTACTTGTAGATAAGATAAGATAAGATAAATTTATTAATGTCCAACAAGAGACTACAAGGGTCTATGGGACTAAAAAGCATACAAGATACAAGACCACTAGCAGCAAGAGCACCAAACAGTGCCAAGGAAAGAAAGGAAAGAGGGGGAAAAAATGAGATACGAGAAGAAGCAAGGAGCACAAGATGAGGCAAGGACTAAAGCTCCACCTAGAATGTTGTCCAATCGTTGTGCTTGATAAACTTTGTAACCAATAAACATGGATGCAAATTTCATTTCTTTGTCCAATATACCATTCACAGTAAAGGTCTTTTGGTTTGCTTTGTATCTAATAAATCCCTTAATTTGTAATTTGAGGTCTAGTTCTCTTAGACATTTTTGCCCAGTCACTCATAAACCTCTGATTGCATGAATAATCGCCATTTTGATCTCAATCTCTCTATCTTCTTCCAACCATACATAGTCTCCATGTATCCTACTCAGTACACAAGTAATCCAGCCATCTTGAAAGTTATTTGGTATGTGCACAATATGAGTTAGTCCTTTCATTCCCAGATGCCCAAACTCATTGCTTGATCATCCTTCTCCTCTGTATAACTCTTTATATGCTACATTTATTTCATCACCAATTTCAATTTGCTTGCTCTGGATTAATGATCTCACACCTTTAGTTATTATTACTCTGCTTGGTATTCTTGATAATGCTCTAGATTCATTTGCATCCATAGATTTCAAAGAGCATAGCTTATATTTAATTTCATCTTCCTTTGATCTGCTAAGTAAGACACTTCTATTTACATGTTCTTTAATATGCTCCAATCACTCATCCAAATATTTCATGTAGCTAGAGTTCACAGCTCAATTAATACAATCGATCCTTTTGTCGAATAGATGTGTGCAATATGCAATAGTGTTCTCTATAAACTTGTTCCTTCACAATTACCTTTCTTGATGTGATTACTTTATTATAGGTGTCTATATATAATAGTAACGTGTCTAATGACTACTATACCAAATCATTTATTGCAAGCCAACAGTAACTTCCATACCAATAGTAAACTTGGAAATTAGTTGCTTGGTTAGAAGATTAATTCCCTACGCCATCTAACACAAGGTCCTCCATGGATGTTGCGTCACCTTCTTTCTTTTTCCGTATTTTCCTCATTTCTTCTCTAACTTGTTCACGATTCACAATTCTCTTTCCTTTCACATCCTAATTGTTAAATTGGTGGCAAACCGATATCCATAATTATAGGCAGAATGTCCAAACTTCAAACATATGTAGCATGGTAATCCAAGTGATCTCCAGGGTCATATAGCTCCCTTCCTGCATTCAGTAGTTAGATGTCCTAGTTTTTTACATTGATAACATTTGACAAGATCATTATCTTCCTTCTTCTGATACTATACTAATTTCCCAGTTGTCCATGTGCGGGTTCTACATTATTTAGCTTTATGTCCAAAGTGTTTGCATTTATAACAATATCTATAGAAAGTTCTCTCAGATGTTCCACTGTTAGTATCAAATCTACACTAGGCTTTGTGACAAAATTTGTTGCAATTATAAAAATGACCATTGAATGTTTTGTTTCTTGCTTGTTTACTCTTACAAACATTTTCAATATGCTCATATTTTTTACAATTGTAACGAGTAGATTTATAGAATATCTTACCTTGTCCATCACTTGACTCTTTTGTTGTTTGTTGTCTGGTTACTGAGGATTCTCCTTTCTCCATTGCATTGTTGCCAATATATTCTAGGTTGATTGTGTCACCTTGTTTCCTCTAATTTTTCAACTATTCGCCAAGCTCTTGCATGCTTTCTTCAAATTGTGTGAGTCTCATGTTGACTTCCTTTTCAACTTTTAGGTTGTTCCTCAAATCTTCATTCTCTTGTTTTAGCCTCAAATTTTCTGCTTCCAATTGTTGATTTCTTTCACTAATTCTTTCTATCAATTTGTTTCTTGCATGAATCTCATTTTATTGTCTTTACAAGAGTATATCCTTACTCGTAATTGTTTCTTCAACTTCTCTTTTCTCTATCTCAAGATATCCTTTGGCACCTTCAGCAGATCTCTTTCTTTCTAAAACTTATGTCATTCCAAAACTTGAGTTCTTCGAGTAGTTCATTGTTCTTCTTCAATAGGTCAGGAATAGCAACATCAACTTCTTTTGAATTCATACTTCCTTCTAATAGTCTATCCAGAGCATCAAGACTAATCTATAATTTTTCAATCAGTTCCTTTCTTTTCGCAAATGAGGTTCTTAGTTTATTCCTCAAGCCATGTATTTGTTCATGAGTATCCTCTAGGGCTTCCTCTAAGTGTTTCTAATAATTGTAACCTTCCATTATGCCAAACCCACTCCAAGTTGTTAAACTTTTCTTTTAGAGAACCAAAGCTCTCATACCAATTGTTGGAAAGATTCAAGTGGGGCACTAGTGGGGTAGGGGAGTGAATCAATACCATGGGAACTTTGATCTTAATTACTTTGTATAACATAAACCAATATGTCTATTAGATGCTTCCATTGATATCTCTTACTCTAACTAGTAGTGTTACCAATAGTCTGTAACTTAATGTTAATCATTTAAATGTAAAGTAATGAACTTTGAATAAAACATCACACACATAAACAAGTAACACAATATTTGTTTCGCAAAAACCCGTTAATTAGAGGGAAAATTTGAAGTGGAGATGGTACCTGCAACTCATCACTAAAGCAATAAGGTGTCATGTTAAGAGAATATTATAATAATGTCATCTTCTAAATGAGTACACCCTATTAGTAGTATCTAATACCCTATTATGAGTATCCACAATCCTATTAAAGTCTACTTTGTTAAAAAGATTTAATCTCACTTATACAGTGTTCACCCAATTAAAGGATTTACAATAAGTTTAAACTTGAACTCCTTAACCCTATGAAACATTGTGTTGTTAAAGGATTTGACAATCTTATTAACAAAATGTTAACTATAAAACAAGAAGTTTTGGTTGTACTAGCTTTCGTTCAATGCTTGATAGGTCATTTTTGCTCTTTCACTTTATTTGTACTATTCGCTCCTTCATTCTAACAACTTGTTCAACTTCCACTCTCCCACTTTCTCTGGCCTCATCCTTTCTTCTTTTTTATCTTACTTTTAATCTTTTGTAACCTAATTAATTTCCAACTTTGTGACCTAATTAGGGTTGCATAGAACTTCTTCATGAACCTTCCATAAGTTGTTTATGACTTTTCAATATCGTCATTGATAAGCTTCTCCATACTTCGATAATGTACCCTTTACTCTGATAGCTCTACTAGTTTCCCAATAGTGCTTCCATGTTTCTGATAACATTGTTCTAATAGTGACTCCACCAAGACTTTAGCTTTATTTGCCAACAATCAACTTGCAAAATCTTACTGTTAGTGTTCTAGGATTTTGGCAGGCAACAAAAGTAAATTACTGGTGAATAGTAGTATTGCATGTTATCATCATTGTCTATCATCTAATGCATAAGAGATATAGATGCAATGTCATGTCTTGAGATGTTGTCTATAAGGGTAAATTAATCATAAATATCAATAATATTATTGCTTCTTATTGCTATTGCCTTTCATCTCATTTGATTTTGACATTTCGCATAGACTTAGGATTCCATTTAAGTGCATAAATTTTCTACATTGAAAAACAAGAATGTTGTAGAAATCAATCTACTTCAAAATTTAGGCATTGTTAGGTTTTCTTATTATCTAATCATAAATAGACTATTGTAAGGCAATGCCTAACAGTAGTCCTTTTTTTTTATAGTCAAACAATAGGCACTATGTTGGTTGAGTAGTTGACTGTGTCACAATTAAGAGCATTTAGTGTGTTTGACAAGCTCTCTCAAAAAAATTAGTGTGGCATGAATATGACCTTCAATCATGTTATTTAAGCAATCTCTTCACACGCACCCTAAGATGTTTTATAGTTATGTAGCTTTCTAGAACAACCACCTAGGCTTTGAGCAAAATTGGTAGACAACGGCCTTTATTCCCATAGCTAGTAAACTTTGACCTAAGACACAATCTAAAGATTTTTAAAACTAGGTTTTGCTAAAACACCTCAAGGTCTTTTTAATAAACTCATAATTTAAAATGTGTTTGATTTCTACTCTACATATACATTCAAGGAAGAGACCCAATAACCGTTAGGGGGTCTAATGACCATGAGGGTTTTGTGATAGATACCCCCCAATTACAGCTTTTAAAAATCTCCAAAAAATGATAACACGTGTACTAGTAGCCGATCAAACATGTACTAATAGTTGATCATTTTTTACCTTTCTTGGTTGTTGATTGGTCCATTTATGCCACAAGTACTATTTTCTTTTGGTGAGCGATTATTCGGGAGTGAACATAACGAGTATCAAACAAGTGTTTTAAAATGGCACTTTTCTACCACTTTGCACTCCATGGCCTCTATAGAGAGATTCCTAAATGCCAAAATGTTGAAACCTTTTCTTTAAGCTCTTCAGTCACCTATGTAGGTATACTGAAAAAATTGGCATAATTTGACTTACAACTTAAGGGGTCTAGATGTGTGAAGTTAGCCAAGGCGGTTACAAGGCCTCTTTCCCTATTATGACTTTGGCAAAACTCGTATTTATGACAATATGAGGTAATCTATATTCCTAATAATCACATGGGAATTGAGGTTATGAATCAATAATTTTATTTTACTTAATGGTATTGTAGAGTTTCAAGTTCCAAGACGCTTTCTGATAAGTCCTTGATTTGCAATTCAAATATTTTCAAAGGTACATTTTTTAAGGTTACCTACAGCATCATCACTCTCCACCTTATTTTATGTCAAATATAGAAAATGCATATGAAGGTTGTCCATATTGCTTACACTGACAATTAAAATTCGCAAAACCAATATTCTTATCACTTGCGACTCAAACAACTTGAGTGACATGACTCGCAACTGAATATAACAGGTGTCATGTATTCCAACTTGTGTAGCCTACATTGTCGTAGATTTTAAATACCAAATGTATTATAAACCCAGCAATGAAACTCAAGGACTCACACCCCCAAAAAACCTTGAAGTACCCATCCTTGAGACATCCCTGCATCGGGTACCCACCTTCACCATTCCACATACATGCCACCGCCACAAAGGGTACTTGAATTTCTATTTGAATTTTGATTTTTGAACATTCTATTGGATGTCTTATGTTACCATGGTGAATGTTTAATGGTTCTGGTTCATGTTGCAATTTCTCTATGTTCAAGAATTTTAATTTGGCATGTTATATTGAAACATCATTTCATAACTAGCATTTCAAGTTCCATATGTATTGTATACAGCACCCCCCTGCCCTCTTGTCGTTGTCCCCATGCCATCTCAAAATTGATATCCTTTGTCCCCCTGTCCCAGCACATCAACGTCTCTACGTACCCCAGTACTGGTGTTGCACTGGAATCCAGTAATGTTATAGTTTGTTCAAAATAATTTATCCAATAGTTATAGTTGCTTTTCAGAAATTTAGGGCCATTGCTAGTTGCAAATGACTATGGATTTTAAGGTATCTTACACACTATTTTAGCTAATTTCCCATGGACAAAATGGAACTTGAACACAGGAGCTCCCATGCACATGGGTGCTAATGCTATACCACTGAGTGTCCAGGGTTTTTAGTAGGTTCCTCATTACAGTTTGGTTGTAGTTCATTTCTCCCACAGTTTAAGATATTATCCTGGAATCAACCTTTTCTTAACCACTCTTGAATACAAGCAATAATTTACCAGAATTCCAAATTAATTTTGTAACATACTTTAGGATGAAGTTGTATCAGAACTGTCTTCTGTGTTGTTAGGTTTTCTATGAACTTAAATTATGAAATTAAAAACATAAAGCACCTGAAAAGGCATATGTTGGCTTTTCTTAGCGAGTAGCATAGAAAACAAGAACTTCATCCGCTAATTGGGTGCCCTCTAACTCCTACCTGAACCAAATCAAAAGCTAATGGAAAAACAATCTTTAATTACTACAAATCTCGACAAGATTTCTTATAATTGTGTATTTTCCTTCTTGTGAATGTACTGCAGTGCAAGAACAATGCTTTCGCAATCATAATCCATGATTTTCATCCAGTTCTCAAAATCTCCAATTTCCTGAAAGAGATTCACAAAATGGAACCACAGTTAATATGTAGAACTTTGTGAACACAGCCTACTTCTACATGCTCTCGGTCTCACAAACAGACAACACAGTATCAGAGAATATTACTGATTGGTTCTTATGTCACATCTTATTAATAAACTAAGTGATCTTAACATTATACCAACCAGATATAATTAAAACATACAGCCCATGCTTTCATCAGTGATTACTAATTACTAATTACAAGCCTAGGTATAGGATACTTTGAGTTTAAAAGAGACTGTTCATGTGTACCTATTATTACAATGCACAAATCTGCACAAACAGTCCATCAAGTTTCCTCTTGTAAATGTGGTATCGAAGTTAAAGAAAAGATATTGTTTACGCTAGGAGCTGAAGATTCATATCATACCCGTGACTTTTATCTTTTATCTTGTACTATTTAGTTAAATTCACTACATTCCCTTCAACTTCTACCATTTAGTAAAATTCTACAAGAACAGTTAAAAATATAGCGGCATATATCACCTTTAAAGCTGTATCCAATGCACGAACTACTGTAAGCCACTGATTTGTTTGCTTGGTATACCGCTGCACTGTAGATGCCAATGCACGTGTTTCAAATTCAATTCGTTTCTCGTTGATGAAGGATTCTTGAACCTCACTATTTACACTATCTACAAGTAACTCTGAAACACGAGCTGCCGTTGTTACAGCATCCTTCTTCATCTTTTCTATGTCAACAAGCAAAATAAATAAGTATTAGTTCCAATTTTAATATGTAAAATATAAATCAAAGGTTGCCTCATGATTATAATTTATTGATTAATAATCTAACAATCGTTAAGGTGGCAAAACTTTTCCACAAGAACTATTTCTTCAAGGCCATAAATAAGTTACAGCTCAGATCAAATCAATGGTTTTCATGGTGCAAGGAGATCATTGAAATATCAAGTAGAAAAGAAATATAGATTTCTTCAATGAATATGTGCCTCCAGCTAACAAAATTTATTGTGAGCAAGAAAAGATGACAGCCCACTCTATAACTATGGTGTTCATGGTATGAGGATTCCAAATCCAGTTAAAACACCCTTTTGAGACCAGCCATCTTACCCCATGGTATCTGATTAATGCTCTCCATTTCATTCTGAAGACAATAAACATAGATGACGGCAGCCTAACTCATTGGATACAATTTCTCTATCTAAATTTTGTCCAGAAAATAATTTTAATTTTAATATAGTGGGCAGAAATACATCTTCCAGATCAGCTGAGAGCATCAAAGACACTGGAGTAAATTCTAGGGGACAACTACCTTGAATGCAATTGCAGAAAAAGAGTAGTGGCAAAATTAGAGTAATCTTACACAGCCAAGGTGCCTGTATTGTGCACGTACAAAACCCCAAACTTTTTGCAGGTATTGAACGTGTCATGTTGCAAATTGCATATCATTCCCCAATTTCTCAGGATGAGCTATCAAAAAAACAGTGAATTTGCAATTATGCTCTTTTGACACAATATTAATTTACTTTGATGGTGTTAACAAGACCATTAAGACTTGATCTATGGTCAATGTCCCTGCACTTAGAAGTTGTTGTGTGATCACCTATCCTCAGGTTTCTATGTTTTCTTTCTAGAAAATTAATCCCTGTAATGAATTGTCAAGAAACAAAAGAGCAGAGGCAGTCATTACAATTTCAATTGATGCTTCCAATATACAAACTTTGAACCTTGATTGAGATTCAAATCTACAATGTTTATAGTTTATTAGAAAAAGAAAACCGTCAATTAATGAGCTAGCAAAATTCATAGGGGAAAATATTGAACATGTACGTAATCCAACAGGCAATGTCCCCAAAGACATCCTTGCTCTGCAAAGGTATGCCAAGATGGAGGGTGGTGCATTTCATCCTTTGTCCTACCACAGACAAGTTGTCCCCATTCTAGGGATTGCCCCAGAAATCCCAGAAAAACAGTGAGTTTGGATGAGATTATGTGGTCATAAAAGGATAACTAGCAGAAGTCAAGGAAACATGGTTTTAGAATACTTGTAATAACGACACCAATGTTTTTCCTAATTCTTGTTACACCTTAAACACAATTCTAATTAACTGGGCATCTTTTATTCATTAACACAGAATCTACCAAGGTGAACAAATAATAGGAATGCCAATCCAAAGCTTTGTCCTCTGGAAGCAAAAATCTCCAAGCAATCCCAATTTTTCCCAGATCAGCCCCACAGACGTTTCCCCCGCCCCAACCAGAATAATCCTGTCTTTATAAAATTAAAAAAACCATTGATTGCATTTGAAACCTTAATCTTCCGACAACCTATGGAACCCTCGAAATTTGGAAAAGCATGGTCATGCAATATGTTAAGATCATGACTACAAATGGGAGATCGTCAAGATGTGCATAGAAAAAGAAACCAATTGCAAACTTGCAAGAAGCAGTGCATTTGAGTCAACATTAGACAATTTTTTGCTACAACACTACTTCAAGAACATTCTAAATTTATTTTATGCCATATAAATAGTATTTACACAAAATTCAATCACTGTTTACAAATAGATGAATAATTTGTTAAATAAAATTTTCAATGTGCACAAGGATCTTTCAATTTAAATTTAACAATAGAAAAATATTATTCTATTTAATTTTGGCTGGGTTTCCATTCGAAGAAATAGCATTGTACTATTATGACAGGGGAATAGTCTATATATTATGCAGTTATATTTAAGCTCACCATTCATGCTTCATATTTTGTGTCTGCTTTATAATGGTTTAATTTTATCTATATCCAGATGTTAGGACTTCTATCGGTTTTCTATCACACATGGTTTAATTTTGCACCTACTTATCATCATCGAATGTTAAATAAAAAATTTGATGTGCACACAAGAATACTTCACAATTAAATTGACATGATAAAACAACGTTAAAATCTAATTTGTTTTGGTGGGACTTTGTAATATCCCCCCTCTAAAGAATAATTTAATTAATAATCATTATCAATTACTGAAATATAAAAGAAAATAAATAATCTAATGACAATTTCAAATATTATATCAGTATTATTACAAATTTACAAATAATGACAAGTGACTAACATTTTAATGATATTATATTATCTAATATTATTATCAGACATAATACCAAAATAATATAATATAATTATCTGTGGCAGAGAGACATCTACAGCCAGTCGATGATAGTCTACAGTGAGCTCCTGAGTCTCAGCGGATACAGTTACAAAGAATAGATAGTCTATAATAACCAACATATGTTATGAAGATTGATTAATTAGAGGATACAGTTACAAAGAATAGACACTGTCTATTCTAACCAACATCTGTTATGCATATTGATTAATTATTAAGGAGATTCACATTGGCTAACAATCCCAAGATAGGGTAACATTCACATCTATTGTGTCTATTGATTAATATTCTAATTAGTTGCATCTGTGTGCACATTGGTTAACAGTCCCAAGATAGAGTAGGGATCAGCATCCCAGAAGCCTTGAGGGAAGTCCCGAGATAGGATACAGACTTGGACCTATATTATATATATATATATATATATATATATATATATATATATATACATACACACACACACACACACACACACACACACACACACACACTCAAGTCCCATTACTGTTTTAATCTAAGGGAGGACAGAGATGTGTCCAAAGAGGGGCTTGTTTAAATCTAAGCAATGGCTAACAGCCCCAATATAGGGTAGGGATCAGCATCCCAGAAGCCTTGAGGGAAGTCCCGAGATAGGATACGGACTTGGACCTGTAAACTTTGAGGGAGTGCATTGCAGTTGGTCTCTAGGCACCTTGGATAATGCATACTCCTGTCATTGAGTTGAAATAGTAATAAAATTGGATATGTGGTATTAATGATACATATATATAATTTGATCTGATTAAATGAATACATAATTCCCTTTACTATGAATGTCTTAGCTTGAATCATTGTATCTTAGGAAATACAATGTAGAGTTGAGTTAAATATGTAATAACTAAGTCTAAACCTATTGAGGGACATTACAGACTTCCATCCAAAGAGAGTATTCTACTGTTATGACAAGTAAATAGTCTATATTCAAAGGTTATGTTTTGGCTCATTGTGTCGAATTCATATATTAGATCCACTTTATCATGGTTTAAATATTTGATTGAGTTATATATTTAGATTATGTTATCTCCAAGAATAGCATGAGGACACTTTCATAGTTTTAAAACCTCATCCAAGGTTTCATCCAGAGTTTTACCTTTATGCTTTTCTAAACATTCATTGTAATCTATCCAATTTTATTCAATCGATCAATACAAGCATGTCCATCATGCTTTCTTTGGATCAACTCATCTCTCTCTAAGCCGCATAGCACAATCAATCTTTTACTCTTCAAATGTGTTTGGCATTTTGATTGCACGTGATTTCTAGAAACTATGAGGTTCACTATCAACTCCATCATGGTATGCGACCACCAAATTTGTAGCTTCCTATCCAAATTTTAAGAGATCTAGGAAAATTTAAGCTACCAATATTTTCTCAGTTTATTTTGGAGAAAAACAATTTAAGGGTTAAGTTCAAAACCATGACAAACCTTCTGGGTATCTATTAATTTTACAGAAGGCGAGCACATCTTGCCAAAAATGTTGTCAAAATAGCACAGCATGGCCATTTTCCCTGTCAAATCATATCATCTGCTTGTTGAAATTAAGAATGTTTTCTAAGCTTATTTGGCAACATTAAAAATAAATGTGGGTATTTGTTAGTTTTTGCCCATAAAAAGTAAATTTGTACAAATTAAATCCAAAGGGCTGTGTTTGTTGGGTAAATTTAGCCCTTCTTTCAAAAATTTATAACTTTTGATTCTATCATCAAAATCAAGCAAATGATATATTGTCAGATAGTTGTTTCGCAAAATTCTAGTAGCTCAAATCTCATCATCAAATTTTCTTGCTGGTTCGTAGTATTCTCTGTAAAAAAATCAGATCATCATTTTCTACTTTCAAGTTCAACTTTTTCCCAATGTCTCCAAGTTTTAGAATTCTTGTGGTATTGGAAAGGTATTTCAAAGCACTTAAGTTCCATCTGTGCATTTTTTTAGAATGTTCCCCAAGTACATTTCATTTTATTTTATTTTTGTGCATTCGCATTCTGCTCAATTACTTGGATGTTTTGGCACTGAGAAAGGATTAATTATAACTTCATTTGATCTACTTTATATGCATTGAGGTTATTGGTCTTTGATTTTTTCCATTTGAGGAGGTATCCTGGGTTTTTTATCCATCCTTCTATGTTCATCCTAGCAAAGAGTAATTATGGATCTTGGTGAAATTGTATCCTAGCACATGTTACCCAGCTCGATCTTTTACCTTATATGAATGTACTCATACTTCAACTAGCCACACCAAGGGATGCATCAGCTTGGGTATATCAATGGCCATGTTGTACGATTTGTTATAGTGTTGATCCTAACAATAGGTGTGATATATCGGATGTTGATTGTCCCTGTACACTTTGGACTCAACTTTGAGAGATCATGGAAACCCTTGTATATATTTGTTCCCAGAAAATCCTACACCAAATTGTCTCATTTCCCTTGCACATGCAGATTGCACACTCTTTGATAATGGTACTTTGAAGAAGATTGAGAATATCACTAATTTTTGCATTTCTTATGGCTTAAAGGCTTGTCTTCTTGTTCCTACTCACATTAAGACCCAATCTCCCATCTTCTGATTTTCATGATCAACTTGTCATCACCACATTCTCTGGTCCCTATTCATTCAATGCAACAAGGCATCCATCATCTTCCAAATCTAGCTACTTGGGATTCTTATCTTACAAGCATATCATCCTTGTTTGTGGCATCTCATATTGCAAGTTGGGATTATTATCTTGAGAATATTCATCTTTTCTTAGTCTATAGCCATATCACCATTGTTAGCCCATCATCTTCATTGTCCACAGGACTTGTTCTACATCAATCTTCACCAAGATTTTGGATTGACATCATTTCCTCCAACATGTTAGACATTTGAGCAATTTTCAAAGACACACATCATTTGGATTTAGAATCCTAATTCTTCCATTTTATGGAAATAGCTTCTCCAATAACAAGTGGATTTGTTTCTTCTTAATGGGAGAAATGTTGTTTTTAGGCAATGTATCATGTTTTGGCTTCAAGCATCACCATTGTCACAAAAGCCATTTATTTATTGGAGGGATTTTAATCAACATTTTCTCTCTTCTTGGTAGAACATCTATTGTACTTGTGGGACAAAGAAATCTTGGGGGGTCATATTGAATCCTCTTATCCTTTCATTAGTGCATTTATTTATTTTTCTCTCCTTTGGAAAGGAGTTTTTCCCACGTGGTTTTCTCATTTTCTTTGCTTATGAGAGATTCAATTTATTTTTTTGTACATGTGTACCTCATGTTAGTTTTGGGTAGCTTGGACAGCTGTTTGTCCATACGTGATTAATTAGCAAATAATTGTTAGATTTAAGGCAAATATTTGTTAATTAATTGACTCCTTCTAGAAGCAACTAGAAACCTATTGGTTAGGTTGTCTTTAATCAAGAAGCAACTAAAAACTTCTTGGTTAGGTTGTCTTTAATCAAGAAGCAACTAGAAACCTCTTGGTTAGGTAGTATAAAAGGGGGGGGTCAAAGGAGGCATTTGGTGAACAGAAGTTGTAGAAGCATTTGCAGTGTTACCAAATAGTCTTGTAGTATTAGCAAGGGCGCAGTGATAGCATTGGGGATACCAATGGGGAATATTAGCGAGAGAAATTAGGAGGTTGTCAAAGTTCTGTCAATGAGAGGCAAGGAATTTTGTATCTCTTGATTTGTTGAAGTTAATATATTTTCCATCTGCAGAACTGGTTTTCCCTTGGGGGCTTTTCCAAGGACGATTTGTCTGAAAATATTGTGTTCATTGTGTTGTGAATTTCTTTCCATATTTATTGGTGAAGTTGCAGTTGTGTTATTTTTCGATATTAGATGTGAATTTATTTTCAATAGTTAAATAATCTTATATGATAGGAGATTAATAATCAATGACTGCAATAGTGTTAATTTCCACATGGTATCAGAGCGGTGTTGAGGGTAGAAAAGTATTGCCCTAGGAAAGAAATTAAGAGTTGATCTCTTTAGATTTATTGTTGCTTTAATCCCTTGAGATGGCTTAAGCTAGTTTGAGAGATCAAGACAAATTGGATGGTGCCTCAAATTTTGGTGTCTGGAAGGCCAGAATTTCTTTATTGTTGGAAGAGAATGGTATCAAGGATTATGTTACCAGTGTTAGTAGTTGTACCAATGGATGCGACACAGCTTGCACCATATAAGAAGGATGATCCAAAGGCGGGAAGGATTATCCTTGATGGTGTCAAGGATCATAGTGTTCCACATATCTCAGAGCTAGACACAACAAAGAAGATGGAGGATAACATTCTGGATCTGTACCAGAATGCTACCACCAATAAGAAGATGATTCTCAAAGAGAAGTTGAAGAATACTCAGATAAACCAGGGAGAAGACATTACAAGTTACCTCACCAAGCTTAGACTTGTCAAGGATGAGTTAGCAGTTGTTGGAGACAGTCCCAGTAATGACGAGCTAGTGAGAATAGCCCTAAATGGATTTTCTAAACAATGGAGTGTCTTTGTTCAAGTTGTCAGTGGACGAGATACCTTATTGAGTTGGGATCGACTATGGCCTGATTTCACTCAGGAAGAGTTTAGACTAAGTCTGGTCAATATGGCCAACAAGAGTCAAAAAAGTGAGTTGGAACAAGAAAACATCGCCCTAGCAGGGAAAGGGAAAGCAAAGAAGGAATCTAGCAAAGGATCGAATTCACAAAGTGAGAAGAAGGACCTTTCTACGATCAAGTGCTTTGGATGTCATGAGTATGGTCACTATGTCAGTGATTGCCCAGAAAGGAAGAAGGCAAAGAAGCAGGTGGCAGCTTCAGCAAGTGTAGAAGAACTCCCCAATAAAATGGAAGATGAGTTTGCACTTATAGCTTGTATGGTGAGTTCAACCTCACAGAATATCTGGTATATAGATAGTGGAGCGTCATTTCATATGACAGGAGTTAAAGAGTACTTCTCCAATTATAAGGAGAACAACACTAATATCTAGATTTCTACAGGAAACTTGTCCAAACTCAACCCAGTTGGGAAAGGGACTGTTCAGTTTCAGAGAGAGAATGGAAAGATAATTCCAATTCATGATGTATTGCATGTGCCAGGCTTAGGTATGAATTTGATTTCCATATCTGTTGTTCAGGATAAGGGGTATAATGTACTCTTTAGAGGGACACATGTGTTCATTAAGCACAAGGATTGGAAATCACCCATAACTATCGGAGTTAGGAGTGGTCGCCTTTATAGATTGCAGTTTGATCCTCCTAAGGCACTCATGAGCAGCAGTAATCCTAGAGATCTTGGAGAGCTATGAGATAGGAAGATGGACCATATTCATCATGGAGCACTCAAATTGCTTCGTGAGACAGTGACAGGTGTTCCAGAGGTGAGCACAGAGCATGATGATGTATGTAAGGGATCTGTTTTGGGGAAATTTGTGAAAGCATCTTTTCCAAGGAGTGACACCAGATCTAAAGGTGTTCTTGATCTAGTACATTTAGATGTATGTGGACCGATGTCAATAAAATCTTTGATGTGAGTTCTATGTTACTTTTATTGATGATTTCTCCAGGAAGACTTGCATATACTTCTTGAAGACCCAGGATGAGGTTTTCAATCAATTCCAAGAGTTTAAGGCTCTTGTGGAGAACTTGATAGGAAAGAAGATAAAGGTTCTTCGGTTAGACAATGAAGGCGAGCATAAAGGAAATAAATTCCAGGAGTTTTGTACCAGAGAAGGAATCAAGAGAGAGTGAATTGTTCCTTACAATCCACAGTGGAGTTGTTGAGAGGAAGAACCGTTCTATATCGGAGGCAGCAAGAGCTATGCTACATGACCAAGATATGCCCCGCTACTTATGCGAAAAAGCGTGTAGTACATCAGTCTACATTCAAAACAGAGTTCCACACAAGGTACTAGGGAAGATGACACCAGATGAAGCTTTCATAGGTAAGAAGCCTAATGTTAGTCATTTCAGAATATTTGGGAGTTTGGCATATTGTCATATTCTAGGTGATACACATACCAAGTTAGATCAAACTGTAGAGAGAGGGTACTTTGTTGGGTATAGTGAACCCTCAAAGGCATATAGGACTTTTATCCCTGGGACAAAAAGAATTATTGTCAGGCGTGATGTGAAGTTCATGGAGGACAAGGCATTTAGAAGGTCCAAAGATTTGCCAGCAGATGATCAAAGTGAGCAGCCAACAAAAGCTCCAAGGCCTAGTCAAGGGCAACAAAGCACAAGTACAGTTACCAATACAAGTGTAGGCTCAGGTGGTGAAGATTCACAGTGCATGGAGCAACAGATGCAACAGGAAATGCGTCTAGAAGACTTAGAGGTTTATATTTCATCCTCTACAGTTGGCAACAAGAACCGCGATGTTCAAGAGACACTAAGGGATACTCAGGAGTTTGTGGGAGCTCCTAGGAAGAGTACTAGACAACGGAGAGAACCAGCCAAGCTCAGTGACTATGTGGAATTAGTTAGTCAGTTGGTAGATAGTGAGCCTTCTAGCTATCAGGAGACTACAGCGCATCAGGTATGGCGAGATGCTATAGTTGAGGAGTATAACTCAATAATGCAGAATGATGTGTGGGAGGTAGTTCCTAGACCAACAGACAGGGCAGTAGTTGGATCACGCTGGATATATGAGATAAAGCACGGTGCAAATTGCAGCATCGAGAAATACAAAGCAAGGTTTGTGGCCAAGGGATTCTCTCAGAAGGAGGGAATAGACTACGAGGAGACATTTGCTCCAGTGGCCAAGTATACTTCTATACAAGCTGTGATCTCATTTGCATCACAGATAGTCAAATGGATGCCAAGACAGCATTCCTTAATGGTGAGTTGAAGGAGGAGGCATACATAGAGCAACCAGAAGGCTTTGTAGCACACATCAAAGAGACCCACATGTGCAGATTAAAGAAAGCATTGTACGGACTCAAGCAGACTCTCAGAGTGATGTATGAGCGCATTGATACATACTTGCAGGAAATGGGCTTTGTGAAGAGTGAAGCGGATGCTAACCTCTACTACTTGGTGATTGGTGGTGAGATTCTCATTGTTGTTCTTTATGTGGACGACATGTTACTTACAAGTTCACTAGGGCTCATAGAAGACTGCAAGAGGGATCTTGCAAAAGAGTTTGAGATGAAGGATTTGGGACTTATGCACTACTTTCTAGGCATGGTGGTGTGGGAGATAGATGGATAGATTTTCCTTGGTCAAGGGAAATATTGCATTGAAATCTTGAAGAGATTCAGGATGGAGGATTGCAAAGCCATGTCTACACCCATGATCACGAATTGGAGGAAGGTAGATACATCCAAAGAAAAAGATGTAGATCCCACCTTACACAGATAGTTGATTGGTTCGCTTATGTATTTGGTCAACACTAGGCCAGATATAGCATTTGCAGTAAACTCTCTTAGGCAATTCATGGTTGAACCAAAGAGAATGCATTGGACAGCAGTTAAGCATATATTGTATTACTTGCGTGGTACAATTGAGTATGGGATCAAATATTTTTGAGGTGAAGGTATCAAATTGATAGGCAATACTAACACAGATTGGGCAAGCAGTACAATGGACAAAAGGAGCACTTTAGGGTGTTGTTTCAGTTTGGGATCAAGAGTTCTATCTCGATTCAGCAGGAAGCAGAAATTTGTGGCTCTGAGTTCAGCAGAAACAGAATACAAAGCAGCTAGCATGGCGACATGTCAAAAGTTGTTACTAGCCTTATTTGTTCAGAAGGTTGAGACTACTGTAATACACTGCGATAATCGGAGTTGCACCAAGTTGTCTAAGAATCCAATATTTTATAATAGGTCTAAACATATAGACATCAGATATCACTTCATCAAAGATTGTGTACAACAAGGAGTTGTTCAGCTACAATACATACCTAAAAAGATGCAAGTAACAAACATTCTAACTAAGGCATTGGGGAAGGCTAAATTCAGCTTCTTCAAAGATAAGTTGGATGTCATGCAGAACAGCTTCCTCACTAAGAGGGAGTGTTAATTTTGGGTAGCTTGGACAGCTATTTGTTCATATGTGATTAATTAGCAAATAATTGCTAGATTTAAGGAAAATATTTATTAATTAATTGATTCCTTCTAGAAGCAACTAGTAACCTATTGGTTAGGTTGTCTTTAATCAAGAAGCAACTAGAAGCTTCTTGGTTAGGTTGTCTTTAATCAAGAAGCAACTAGAAACCTCTTGGTTAGGTAGTATAAAAGGGGGGGTCAAAGGAGGCATTTGGTGAACACAAATTGTATAAGCATTTGTAGGGTTAGCAAATAGTCTTGCAATGTTAGCAAGGGTGCAGTGATAGCATTGGGGATGGCAATGGGGAATATCAACAGGAGAAATTAGGTGGTTGTCAGTGTTATGCCAGTGAGAGGCAAGGAATTTTGTATCTCTTGATTTGTTAAAGTTAATATATTTTCCATCTACAGAATTGGTTTTCCCTTAGGGCTTTTTCCAAGGACGATTTGTCCGACAATATTGTGTTCATTGTGTTGTGAATTTCTTTCTGTATTTATTGGTGAAGTTGCAATGGCGTTATTTTTTAATATTAGCTATGAATTTATTTTCGGCAGTTAAATAATCTTATATGATATGAGATTAATAATCAATGACTACAATAGTGTTAATCTTCACACCTCATCAAGCCTTGTGGGACCCATCCATTATTTCATTAATCATTAGGTTTTCAATTTTTTCCCAAGTTGATCTTCATGGGTCGTATTGGAGTAATTATTTATGCTCCACGGAATTTCCGAGACAAGGACATTTTAGGGGACAAGGATGTGTTTCCGGAATGGTTACAATTCAGAGCCAATTTTTAAAGGACGACTATTTCAAAAAGAAGGGGAATTTTTATATAGAGAGAATTCATATATGCAAATCATAACATTGATAAACCATTAACTGTAGACATTTTAGAAGCCAAATACATAGCAAATTAATAAAATTGAAAACCGCCCTCTTGCAACTCAAAAATTAAAAAAATCTTCTTATTCTTTCTTTTTCTTCTTGCCAAGAATGGTTGACACAAAAAAATGAAGAATGCTTTATCTTTTTAGCCTCCAAATAGGGTTCCATAATTTTTAATCGCTACTTCTAAAAAGGTGACTTCGTGCAAAACGGTAGCCTTTTTTTGGCTCAAAAAGAGGATGTCATTAGGTACCGGGGACAATCAAGGGACAGGTCCCCTTTTTCACACAAAATAGCCATTTATGGGACATTTCCTTTTTTTCTTATAGGAACGGCAATGGGGACAGGAGTATGGGAAACCACGTCTCTAGGACAAGAGCAAGGGAAATTGGGCAGGTGTTGCAACCCCTTGGAGTACTAGTCATTATGTAATCACCTTAGTAATTAATTAATCAATCATTTATTACTTGGGCCATGAAGTAACCCACCCTTATTCTACTAATTTTCAATTCTCTGCCACTCAAAAAATCTGACAAACAGTTTACTTGAAAGGATGCTTACTGAGTTTGAATGTGTCAATATGCAATGTATTTTATTCAAGGTTTTATGCAAATGCTTTGCACTTAGGGATCATATGTGAGATACTACCAAGTATTGCAACTGAACAAAGCTAATATAACCTATCAAATTCCTTTATTATTTCCAACTCACTTCATGATAAGATAAAAATTAGAAACAAGTGTAACAAGGTTGGACCCACTTGTTAATGCAGATACTGTGTTCTAGTTCGCAGAGCATTTCCAATAGCAGCATATTGCTTCAGCTAACTCACCCAAGCATTTGCGTAGAAGACTTCACACTCAGCACTATCATGACACTTCACTGGAACACAGATAGAGTGTTCTCAGTATTAATGGCAGACAATGATAAGTCTCAGCATGATATACATCTTTGTGATTCAACAACCAGCCCACATACACTCAAGCCCCTTCTCTTTAATCGCAGTCACAAACCAGCTGAGCGATGTCCCCATAGATGTGAGTGGCAACAGTAAATGAAAGTGTGTCCCAACATGACCCTAGCTGAGGTTGTGATGTCAGATATAATTCCAACCCATGTGTAAAAAGACTTGCATCAATAGTAAGCTCAGAACATTGTTACAAATATGTGATTGCATCCCCAACAAAAGTTTCCAGACATAAGTCAGCTCAATCCGCCAAAGTGTATACAACTTCCACGGCAACTTTCACAACCATATCTCATTGGTATAGAGCGTCAATCAAAAGGTTTTACGTCACTCAAACCCGAGTATAGAAAACCTACAACAAATCACTATGACAGTGTTTTCCCCTTCTTCCCTAGCATTTCAATATCGTTCTCTGCATATCATGTGTTCCATTCCAAACACCCTTGTCTTCTCTTCTGTCACAGCTCCTCCCATCCCTTTGTAACATTCAGTTCTTAGTAATAATCTTTAATTGTCTACGGGCCCGTGAACTATATGGCTTATGGACCAAATATTAATATTTTGTTTTGTTTTACCTTCATTTAAAATGTAAGTGATCACCCAAACATTGCACACTATGGAAGCATTTAATATTTATGTAATGTTTTTTTTTTTTTTTAAAGTGATCTTGTAATTATTTCATAACACATTTGGAGTAGTCACTTAACCTCCTCAACTTTGAACATTAAAAGATTGGGCAAATAAACTCGGAATCCAATGGATAGGAGCTCATCAGAATCAGCTTGACGAGTAGCATCAGCATTCACCTTCACAATGAAGGCACCCAAGATCTGTTTGAAGTCCTTAATTATCCCCCAGGATTGCCATAGGGACTAATGACTAATCCTCTTGTACTGGCTCAAGATGAGGATATTACAATCTGTGAACAACCCCCCCCCCCCCAATTGTTTGTCCCCAAGCAATCTCAATCTTGGATACTCCAATATGGCCTCATTCTCCAATGTTGCATCTTCACCCAGCAAATCCTTCCACTCCACCAAATACTCTCTCATGGTCCTCTTTCAGAGCATGCACTCTCTAGTACCCAGAATCGCCTCATGAACCAATATCAACTTCCTCTCATCATCCAAAGGTGGCAACTCTGTTGAAGGTGTCACATTAAGTCCCAATGCCCTTTTGAGGTGTGATATGTGAAAGACATGTATCTTGTTGTATGTTGGTAACTCCAACTCATACATGTGAGGTTTTCCACCATATGCCCATTGCAAATGGGGACCACCCTCTTTTTGCTTTAGCGAGTAGAAGTCTTTGTCTTAGGCAATTTTGGCTGGCAATGTTTTTTCAAGACTCGAAGTCTAGGGTGAGTTTGGGCAATTTTGGCTCACTGGGAAGCAAATTTTGTCTAGGTTTTGTGCGGGCACTTTGGTGACACTTTGAGGATTTTTTGTGGCCTAAGTCGAAGAGGAAAGTGGAATTCTAGTCCACGAGAGAAGAGTTTTCATGTTTGAGAAATGGGACGAAGTTTGTGAGAGAACCAAGTCCTGGGGAAATCTCCCATCTTCAAAAATTTCTCATCTTTTGGAATTTCCCTACCTCCTCATTTCTCGCAAAAATCTCAAGACTCCCCCTTTGGGCCAAATGACAAGAAAACACTTTAGGAGGCCTTTATTCAGTGGCAACTTAAGAATTGGAATATTAGAATGATGCAGGGAAGAAATTGATAATTTTCCAAAAAAAATCCCTTCTGGGGAAATTTCCAATCTCTCGAAAGTCCCCCCACATTGAGTCTCCCAAGTTTTACCACCTCTTAAGCAATATACAATCGATTTATGACATGAGGGCAACATCGTGAACAAAAATAGAGCAAGGAATCGCCAAGGAACGTTCAAATCATGAAATTTTAAGAACATCATGCCCTAGGGAAATTTCCCATCTCTCAGAAATTTCTCTCCTAGGGAAATTTCCCACCTTTCAGGATTTTCCCCACCCAACTCTCATCCTTTGTTAAATCCCCAAAACCACCCAACCTCCTCAAGAGTTACAAAAAACAATTGAGAGAGAGTGACGAAAATTAGAATTAAAAGAAAAAATAATGATAATAATAAATGGTTTTGGATTGAGATGAAATTAAAATTTGCCTCAGCATTGCAAAATGGTTGGTTTTAAGTTGGGATGGATTTTGTTTATTATTGATGTGATTTCATTTCCATATTTTCTTCATGAACTTAATGTGTTTCTCCTTTGTTTTGCAAGGTGAACTCGAGAAGGAGAAGGACTGAATTGAAATTCATTCTTGGAACATCTTAGAAAATCAAAGCATTGTTGGTACACATGCCCTCCATCGTTACACCAACAGAATTTGGCAAGGTGAATTCAAGAAGGAGAAGCTAGAGAGCAAGGTGATGGTCAAGGCCTCAAAACTTAGAGTGGATCCACTACAAGATCCAGCTACATGAGACATGTTGAAGGAGAATCAAGAAGGAGAATCAAGAAAGATCAAGTTCACCAGTTCACAAAGATGCAAGTGATTCAAGTCAATTCCATGAGGAAATTCCAAAGGATGGAGATAATCACATATGTTGGGGGTACTCTACAAGCCAAGACTCCAAGCACAGGATAAAATGTAATGATGTGGCAATTGTTTGTTGCCTCCAATTAGAAAATTTCAATTTCAAGCACAATCAATCAAATCATGCCAAGTGTCCTATTTTCTCATTGGCTATCAAAATCAGTAATTTTCTTATTGGCCCATGAATTGGTGTCATCATGTAATTGGTTTAGAGTTTGTGGGAATAAATCTCGGCACTTGATCTTGAATCAATCTTGGCCCTTCATTGTCATTGAACCACTATGAAAGGCCAAGGCCTTCTCATTTGTAATTCATTAGTTTAGAGATTAAAGGAAATTAGCTTAGTGATCGGAGGAAGTAGAGACCTAGGAGATTAGAGTAGGATAGCTAAGGGAAAGACTTGATCAAATTGTTCCTATAATGCTTGTCAAAGTAACTCATTGTTGATTCTTCGCGGTGGATTACTTAATATTGCTTTGTAGTATTGCATGATTTCCTCAATCTTCACTTTGAGTAGATTTATTTTCATGTTGAAATAGTTTAGTTGAATGAAAATTATTGTGAATGATTTCTTGTTTGCCTCGAACAAATCCGGGCCACTAGCTTCTTGTTGATGGCAAGGGTGCCTTGAGTGGTAAGCCGATGTAAACACTTAACTTCAATTGATGTTCAATCTCTGGCTTACATCCAGATGAAGGGATTGGAGAGAGGATATTGATGTGAAAATCATTAGAGTGTTCCTTAGAAGCTTGCACTAGGTGGGTGTAGTTGCTAGTGAGATTACATCTAGTAGAGTCCAAGTCCATCCATGATTCCTTGCATTCACAGTAGAGATAGAAGTAGAAATAGAGGTTAGAAGTTTAAGTTGGGGTTGAAGAGGAAAAGTAGAACTATATTTTCTTTGCATATTGTGAAGCAAAATCTATAAAAGTGCATGAGTTGATATCCATTGAATGAATAGTGTAACTCCCTTTGTGATAACCAACATATCACATCATAAAACTAAGTAAAGTCCACGATCAAGAAGGAACCTTGAAGCCATTTCATGATCTTACTTGGGAGCTTAGCATGAGAGATGACCTTATATCAAGAGAGGATTAAGTGCTTGGTGTTCTTTCTTGATACATTAAGTATTTGATTCTGCATTTTGTAGTGGAACAAAACTCACATCAACAATACACCACCTCTCCTATCCTCTTGTTCACTTCGGAAAGACAGAAATAGTGTGGCTTCAACTTCTTTGTGTTGCTTCTCTTAAGAGAAAACTGCCTATAAGGTCTGGACATGAGATAATCCATGTCTCCCACCTCAAATGATCACTCAACTCTGCATTGATTTGCATACTACTTTTGTTCCTTTTGCATATTTTCCTGCAAAGATCTCATGATATCCTAGTTCTCCAGTAGTAGATCCTTGGCTCTTGACACCCTGCTATCACTGAAAAGCACATCTAGGTAACTCGAAGCACCCATAGATAGCCATAAATGATGTCATCTAGATAAACATGTGGCATGTATACTGTAGTAATACTCGGCAAGGTGCATCCACTTAACCCATGCCTTTTGCTGCCCTGTTATGTAATTACGGAGATATCCTTTAACCCATTTATTTACTATCTCAATTTGTCCATCAGTTTGAAGGTGGTAGCTAGTGCTCATGGTAAGCTCAGTCCGACATAATCTGAAAAGCTCCTACCAAAAGAGACTCATGAACATGTTGTCCAAATCACTAACAATAGTTCATGGCAACCATGCAACCTATATATCTCCCTTAAGAATAACTCAACTGCCTATAGAAGTATGCAAAATTCATCAAATGATCCACCACCACATAAATTCAATCCTTGCCTTGGACCTTATGCAAGCCCATGGTAAAGTCCATTGTCCCATTGTCCCATTTCTTCTTTGAAATGGACAAAGGTTGTAATAACCTGCCTGGAAAAGAGTGCTTATGTTTATTTTGCTAGCACACCATGCACTCCCTCACGTGTTGTAATACATCCATTTTGAGCCCCTTCCATGTAAAGCGCTCTCTCACAGGCTTGTATATTTTGAAGTATCCCTGATGAACTGTCATAGGTTTGTCATGAAAGGCTCTCAAAATCTTCTACTTAATAGCAAATCTAGGTACCAGCCATATCCAGTCCTTATGCATAATCAAATCATTCACCACTGAATGCCCCTTATCCTATGTAGTATCATCGATGATGCTTGTATCCCACTTGTCCTATGCATACTCTACTGAAATCAGTTCTCTCCAATCATCTAAGTGAGGCCTTCAAGACAAAGCATCAGCAACAATGTTTTCTTTCCTTTGACAAAAATTATGTCAAAGTCATAAGCCTATAGTTTGCTGACCCACTTTTGTTGTCTATATTCAACTCTTTCTTACCAAGTATATGTTTTTTATTGTTTTGATCTGTTTTAACTGTGAATTTATTTCCCACCATTGTCAAAACTAAACCAATGCATGCATAATAGCTAACATCTCCTTGTCGCAAATACTACAAGTCCTCTCAACTTCCTACTCTCAAATGCAATAGGGTGGTTATCCTACATCAAAACACCCCAACTCCCTCTCCTGCATCACAATGTAACTCAAATAGTTTGTTGAATTTGGAGTGGCTAAATCTAGGCAAGAGCTCATCAATTCCTTAAACTTGTCAAAACACTGTTGTGATTTATCTGTCTACTTGAATGCATCCTTCCAAGTCAAATCTGCGAGAGTTGTTGACCGTGAATATCCCCTTCACAAAGCAACGATAAAATCCAAACAACCTCATGAATCCTCTAAGGTGTCACAGATTTTGTTGGTAGTCTATCCATAATATCCTAAATTTTCTCTGGATCCACATGAACACCCTTGGTACTAATGATGTGTCCTTTGGTCCAGTGCAGAGAATTATCTATACCTGAGAACCTCCTATCTATATATGGGTTGGGCACTCAATAGACTGAGGACTGTTAAAGTTTGTAGCGGCAATACAGATCTGTATCTCTCGAAATTTGGATGTTATTACCATTATTGTCATCTTCAGCTAAAAAGGACACTTAAGTTTAATTTGTAAAATGAAATGTAAATGACATGTGTCATTCACATGTATTGAGGCATGAATATTCAAAGAGTTATAATTAATTATAGGAGTTATGAGAATCTCAAGAGACCTTTGGTTATAATGTGAAGAGTCTCTCTTAAAGATATATATATCACATCAAGCGATATGCATTGCACACTAGAACTTTAATTATCAATGAAGATATTTTTTTGTGTGGCTGGGTTTTTCCCTTCATTCTAGAAGGGTTTTCCTAAGATATTTCTGGTGTTCCTTGTTTTAGTTTTGTCTTCTTATTGCTGGTTATCTTTTTTGATTTTTTGACTCTAGTTTTAACATGGTATCAAAGCCTAGTTAGATATCAGCAATAAAAGAGCCTGTATATCCTGATTTAGATATGTTCGAGAAATTTTGTCTGCAATTTGTATTATTTCTTTTATATCCCTCGTTGATTGGTTTGTTTCTACAGTAAGCCATAGTGTAAGATATCTTCCAAGGGAAGCATATTTGAAAATTTTACACCTGTTTTAATACTCAGTTTGCAGAAAATTTATCACTAGTCTCTGATAAATCATGTGTATGCTTCAATGTTTAGCATCGCATAGAGCATGTCAAGTCCTCCTGATTAATTTGCATCCATTCTTTCTTTTCTTTGAGTAGCACCAACATTGAAGGAATGTCGAGGATAAATCCTTCTGGTACTAGCATTATCTTTATAGCACTTTGCATGATCGTTACTATTTTTAGAGATGATTGCTCTATGTGACATGGGAAGAGCACCACTCTGCCCAAAATGATTCCAACAGATTTCTAATATCTAACCCACAATCTCAGGAAGTGAATGAAACGTCATTATTTCAAAAGGTAGGAAAAGCGTTAATATCGTTTTGAAGGTGAATTAAAGGTAACTGAGACCATTCCTATTAAAATGTGATGTTTATGCATTTCTTTTGGAACTGGCTTTGTTCTTTTTATCTGATGAAATTTCTATGACATGTTGTCCTCCTTTTTCGTGATTATTGTTTAACATTGTTCGGTCTGTTGAACATAACGTGGGGGGATTTGATGGCAAGACATTTCTTTATAGTTTCTTTATGGTTTATCTACGTTATTGAAGGTATCAAGAGTGACTCAAGCATTGTATTATTTTTATTCTCTTCATTTAGGTCGATGCATGTTTTGCTCTCTTTCAGGGAAGACAGAAACTCATGCTGGGAAGACAATATCTCATGTTGGATATTATATTGATTGAAGCTATTGAAGCTTTCTATCCACATACATTTTTTTTGCCTTGATTTATTTAGACATTAGCAATGCACGATAAAATATTGCCTAGAGTTATTGGTCATCTTTAGATTTTAAGTGGCAGTTCATTTTTGTGTGTAAGTGGAATATATGTAGTGTATGTTCACACAACAGACTGCTGACTGAAGAAACAATCACTGTATTTTATGGTGGGTTGAATCGCTGTTGCTGCTGGGATTGATCATTGTGAAATTAATCTCAAATTCTTTAATTTTGTGGAGTCATGGAGTCATGCTGTATATTTTTACTAATCTTAAGGCACTATATGTTCATTCTTTTAATATCTAAGATGTGATTATTAAAGTCTGTCCGCCGTGGAAGATCCCAGTTCTCAGCAGGATGGTCGGGAAACTTGGAGCTCACAATTGGAGCCTCATAGCCAAGGGCATTCCTGGCTGCTCTGAAAAGTCATGCAAGCCCTTCACTGATGAATTCGGATTCTGGATCGTAACTTCAACTTGGAGATAAGTATTATTGTTTTATAAAGGCACAGATCAAAATCTCTTTTGTATATGAATGGTGAAATCTTGAGATGCCATAGATTGTAGCAGAGAGGACTATAACTGTTGAATATCTCCAGCATAAAGATTAAGTTTTGAAATTCGACTGGATATATGATTGCAGGATGCAACAAGATAAAGATTATACCTCAGGGAGATTTGAGCTTTAGAGGGAGATATTAGCTTCAGAGGGAGGCTTCATACTTAAAAAGGGAATGTTTATGGAATCCCCTTCAAACTCATATGTGATTGTGATGCTTATCATGTTTGTAAAATTTGAGACTTAAATGGAACCGAGTCTTGCTTTTATTATGACTATTTCTATTCTTGTGTGAATAAATGAGATTGTAAGCTCAGCTCTGATAATTCTTTCACTATGCAATAGTGAACATCATGTTGAGATATTCAATGATGTCATCACATTGAGAGATTCCGTGATGGGAGTTGGATGTCATGTTGAGAGATTCCATGACAGTTCACATTGAGAGAGTTCGTGAATAAAGGCTTCGCTGTGAGTCTTACAAATCTTTTCATGTTGAGTGATTCCATGAATGTGAGTCTTACAAATCTTTTCATGTTGAGTGATTCCATGAATGTGAGTTTTACAAATCTTTTCATGTCGACTGATTCCATGAATGTGAGTCTTACAAATCTTTTCATGTTGAGTGATTCCATGAATATGAGTCATTGTTATAGGTTTTCATGTTGAGTAACTCCATGAATTATGTTTTAAATTCGTATGATCAGAATTTATCATTGACAATTTTGGTTGTAGCTTTATTTGACTGTTCAGCTAAAGATCTCTCCCTTGCTAAGAGGGAGTGTTAAAGTTTGTAGTGGCGATAGAGTCTGTATCTCTCGAAATCTGGATGTTATTACCGTTATTGTCATCTTCAGCTGAAAAGGACACTTAAGTTTAATTTGTAATATTAAATGTAAATGACATGTGTCATTCACATGCATTGAGGCATGAATATTCGAAGAGTTATAATTAATTATAGGAGTTATGAGAATCTCAAGAGACCTTCGGTTATAATGTGAAGAGTCTCTCCTAAAGATATATATATCGCATCAAGTGATAGGCATTGCACACTAGAACTTTTATTATCAATGAAGATATATTTTTGTTGTGTGGCTGGGTTTTTCCCTTCATTCTAGAAGGGTTTTCCCAGGATATATCTGGTGTTCCTTGTTTTAGTTTTGTCTTCTTCTTATTGTTGGTTATCTTTTTTGATTTCTAGGCTCTAGTTTTAACAAGGACAACTATCAAGCGTTCAGCACTTGATAGATTGAAAACAACAATCACTATCTATAGTCCCTCTACTCTATATGTACACCTCGACTTCCCTCTATACATTGATGTTCAAGTTCGTAACCAATCATCAATCATGTCACGACTACTAGAAATACGAACTACCGACTAATGAATGATGGCTCGAGATGGATTCGTCTCCATCTACATGGTGGATTTGACCCCCCATAGAGAGATAGAGCCCCCATCCCCTACATTTTCCAAATATAACATCTCAGTCATCTGAAACTCACATTTTGACATTTTAGCATACAAGAACTCCCACTCTAGGATGCTCAATACAATATCAAGGTGTTTCAAATGTTCCTCCCATGACCTATTGTAGATAAGAATATCATCAAAGAAAATCAACAAAAATCTCCTCTGTTGATCCTTGAATATCTTGTTCATGCATGATTGAAAAGTAGTTGAGGCATTAGTCAAACCAAAAGGCATGGCCCATAATGACATCGAAAAGTTGTCTTCTCTATGTCATCCTCCCTAACTCGGATCCGATAATAGCCTGATCTCAAATCTATTTTGGAAAAATAGCAGACTCCATGAAGTTCATCAATCAACTCACCAATTTGGATAATCAAGTATCTGTTCTTGTTTTTTGAGGATCGTTGCAAATGTATTAAGCACCACCATTATATCTAGTATGTGCTTTCCAAATGGCAATGATCTCTTATTTAAATTGAGAATAAGTCATGAACATATACATGTCTATTCATTAATTAGATAATTAATATAATAAACATTTGATCATTTTTATATATACATACGTATATATAAATTTCTCTCATATAACAATAAACTTATATATATACCGTATATCTCATATATAATTATATATACATTTATCCGACAAAAGCTACCAAACATCAACACTCCCTCTTAGCTAGGGAGGATAAACACACATATTACCTCAAAGTAATATCAAGTTAGCAAGATTAAGGATATCTTTGATGAGAAGATATCCATCATTTTGTTATCAAAAGTATTGGTCTCCCAGAATATCAACATATGATATTCACCAAATGCTCAATAAGGTTTCATATCACATCTAATATCATGAGTATTGGCCTCCCAGAATACATGATATTCACCAATTACTAAAAAAAAATTGATATCGCATCTGATATCATGAGTATTGGCCTCCCAAAATATTAATGATATTCACCAAATACTCTTTGAGTAATGGTCTACAGAATATTGAGATACAAGATATTCACCAAATACTGTGAGTAATGGCCTTCCAGGACATCAAGTCGTGTGATATTCACCATGTACTCTGTGAGTAATGGCCTTCCAAAACATCAAGACATGTGATATTTAACAAGTACTCTGTGTAATGGCCTTCTAGAATATCAATATGCATAACATTCAGCATGTTCTTAGAAAATGTTTATAAGGTATGTGCACACGCATTCTCATAATGCTTACCATATAAACATCCACCATTCAAAGTATAATCTATTATGATCTGCATAGACATCGTAAGATATCCAGCATAATAATAAAAATTAGTATTTGTAAGATTGTCACCTATCTATAACTTCTACAAATACAAGTGACATCATTTGGAAGAAGTCACTTCCTCACAATGCACACAGGGGGTAGGCCCATTAAAATTACATAGTCACGAGGTATATTCATAAATCATGGTCCTCTTGACTACTACAATTTATTGATCACTGAAGAATCCATCTCAACATGGTCTACTCCCTCTGAATCAATATGACTGAGATCACCAAAGGTTGACTGAATCATATTCTCTATCTACTCCCTCTCTTTCATGGTTGTGTCTAATGAAATGTCAGGCTCCCTCTGAACTTGATATCAATCCTCATTTTTCTGCAAAAAAATTTTGAAGGAAAAGATCAAGGCAAATAGCTCTTATAGTATATATACATTGATTAGTTAAATAAAATACTCAAGGATAAATACTTAACTACACATCAATATCCTTTTATTTAATCTTTCATGCCATTAGACATTCATATTGTAATCGAAAAATAATTATTCATTACTTTTAATGTCCCCTTCTATTAGGTTGGCTTAGAATGATCCTACAAAGGATATGAGATTCAATAGAAGTCAAATATTCCTCGTACCTTTTCTTAAATAAACATTATTTATATAAATTATTTGTTTATCTATTACCAATCCCATCTTAGAGGTGCTTGACTTATATCATTGATGAGTGTGTCATTTGATCAACTATATTCTTGTTGTCATAGTTCACTATATTCACTTTCACTATTTGTTCTTCATAGTTTATCCATTTTTGTTGACTGTAAATGTGCCAACTTATTGTTTCCTATTGAGTATATTTGTTTATCTCTTACCCCAATCCTCTTCCTTTGCAGAACGCTTGAATGGAAGACTTAGTTAATTCCTATTTGATGATATGTGTCTAAATGCTTCTTCAACATTTATCTTTGTAAAGCCTCCATTTCACATTCACTGCGAGCTTATCCCTCCTCTTTTATAGATCCTTGATTGGACATTTTCATTCTCTTTGCAAATTGCAAGATCTATTGAGATACTATGCAGAAAGTAAGAGCTATGCATTGCTTGTATGAGGAATATGCTTTCTATATCAAAGAACGATGCTTCTATATATGGTGAATGTATTGTAGTCTAAAACAAGACTCTTACTATATGTCCTTTGTATTTATTAACCACCCTCTATTGTTTGTGCTTTCTGATTCGCTTTTCCTCTATATTCCACATGTTCTGTGGATGTCTCTATCTATGTATGTACTTATTATCGCTCAGTATCTGTCGACCGATACTCTATCCAAAGTGATTATGTTAACTCCATTTATCACTGACTAGGTTAAAACATGTTTCAGACTCGATGTTGATTGCATCATATAACTTCTAATTAGAATCCTCCAAAGATCGTTGTGTCAAGATCATTGTTTTCTAATTTTCATCCTATTCTTTCTTTTTTAATTTTATCTCTATTAATTATCGATTGTCTCAAACAATGGATTAGTTTGCTTGCTTGTCTAGTTGAAGTTGCTCTTATCATCAAATTAAAAACTCTACAAGTTTGGCTGATTGCTAAGTCTCTCGTGTGTTCCACTTAGCAGGCATTCGTAAGGGATGCATATTATTTAATACTATCTTCCCACGCCTTCCATTCATCGGTCGACCTGCTAGATTCATTTGTCTCAATGCTATAAACTTCTTACATTTGCAGGCGGATTTGATACCATGTAGTTTTCTGAGGATCAATGTAAATGTACTAAGCACTGCCATTGTATTTGGTATGTGTTTTCCAAATGGCAATGACCTCTTATTTAAATTAAGAATCCATGAACTTATACATGTATATTTGTTGATTAGATAATTAATATAATAAGCATTTAAAATATTTATTTATTTATTTCTCTCATATAACAATAAACTTGTATATATAAATTATATATAGGTTTATCCGATAGAAGCTACCAAACATCAACAATTCTTAATAGTTCTCTTATTCTATTCCCTATAATCAATGCACATCCTAAAAGTCTCATCTTTCTTTTCAACTAAAACCACTGTTGAAGCAGATGGGCTCTTACTAAGCCCAATAATCTCAAGCAACTCCTTAATTGTCTTTTCAATTTCATCCTTATATCTCTTTGGATACGTACAAGGAGTAATAATCACTGGTTTAGCTCCTTGCTCGAGCTCTATCACATGCCCCATATAAGGACTGATCCCCTTTATAAGGATAGATCCCATTATAATAATTGATTCTGGTATCCTAATTAATTCTAACACATTAATTCATTCTCATTCCTTCTCTACAATTGTCTCTATTTTTCTTGCATTATCTTGCTTTTCAGGTTTTCTCTTATATGTGGTAGGTATTTGCGTGCAGGTGATTTTTGGACTTATGGGAATTCATCTTTTATGAATTATAACATGGTATCAGAGCTCCAAATTTGAGGCGCCATGTTCATCAATTTGGATCTCATATTCGGATCCAAAAAGTTCGAGAAAGTCAAGATTGTCTTTTGTTTCGTTGAAAATAGACATAGGGGGGTGATTCCACAAGGGTTTCCAAGTTCTTTGCTTTTTTATCCAAGATCTAACTCAGTCATTTAGAGCACATTGAGCCCAAACACACCTCACCGTCAGCTTTAGAAAGCTGATTCCGTGAATTTTGATATAATATGCGACCAATTTTGGTCCACCAAAGCATCTAGGACAAACATTTGCTCCATGTTTTATAAGTACAGAGGCACGTTTTCCGAGAAGAACAAAAAAAAATCATAGAAAGGATTTTGATTTTTTACAAAACTTTTTAATAAAACTTTTTTTTTAAAAGCATACGCACCCTTTTCTTGAAAAAGTTGGATACTTTGTTTGCCTGCATGTGCATGTGCATGTCCAGCAAGGTATGCCTCCATGGATAGGCGATGATGTAATCATCTGTAGATCTGAATTTGATGGCCATCAACCCGTCAATCACTTTGATCTTTTTGCGATAAAGAGCGGCTTGTGGTTGTTTGCCCATAATTTACACAGACAATATCGAAATTGGGCAAACGAGAAATTGTTGGAATACTGATTCTGAGCCCGACCCAATGATGTAGGTTATATTTTCTAATTGTTTCATCTTGTAGACTTTTTTGTCAGTTGAAGTCAACGGTGTTTATTGGCCTTTCTAGGGTCATATCTTGAGCATCAGGTGTTCACTTTTCGAAAAACAGATACCATCGAAAAGCTCTCAGTGAGCTTTTTCCAGATCAGCAGTCTATTAATCTGAATTTTTATCAAAGACATGACTTCTTGCAGAAAGCTTGCATGCACATATTGTGGGAGTCCTCAACATTGGGATGAGATTTGTCCCAATTTCTCTCACACTGCTTTTTCCATGCATATGGAGTGTGACCAATTACCACTTAGACACATTCACTTTTTCCATGCAGCAGAGTATTGTGATGATTATTCCATCTTCATCATTGTTTATTCCATCACCGCCCTTCTAGGATTCATATCTACTAGATATTGTTATGTTATTTGTAAAATCCCATCTTTTGGATTTGGATTCCACACTTGATGACATACCTCTTCTCTTTGATGCTAGCTTTAATGAAGTTGCATCTCCATTATCTTCAATTCTCTTTACTTATGCCTTGCCACATTCAGCATTTGCTATATTGAATTTTTTTGAAGAATCAAATTCATATAGGTTTGGTCATCATACATCTATGATCCATGTGATCTCGGTTACAGAATCTTCATTACACAGCAATTGTTTCCTGGATATCATCGAGCTTTATGAGGAGATATCATTGGCATCAATTTCACTCGATCCTTCTGATTCAAGTTCATATCTTCTCACACGGTAAGAGATTTTATATCTCTCGATGATATTATTTCTTCCTAAAAGGAGAAACATTGTTCGTCGTTCTTGGATCTACTGTTGTATTCTTTATCGAACATCTCTACAAGAGGGGTTCTATCATTCTAGGGGGACTGTAGAGCCTCAATACTCTCTCATTGGGGAGTTAATTGTACTTATTGTTTTGAGAGTCTTTTGAGAAGTTGCATTTGTTCCTTCATTTTTCATCTCTTTTTGGAAAAGAGTTTTTCCCACATGGTTTTCTCTTTTTCTCTAGTTTAGAGAGATTTTGTTTTGTGATTGGATGATTTTGTTGCCGAGAACCATGTTTGCTTTCTAGCATTGTATTTGCATTTTGCTTTCCTGCACTTTGTTTGTAGCTACCCCTAAGTTCATCTTAAGGGGGGTATTAAAGTAAAAGGTATTTCACTTAACTGTTTTAATTAGGTCACCTTTTAATCCATTCTTAAGATTAACTTAGTTGTGCACTTTACGCATTTAATAATTATTATTCCCTGCCTTCTAAGGCTAAGGCGGGGAATATAGCTTTTGAATATTGTTTTTGGCAACACTTTGTGCATTGAAACCCGTGAAAATGGGAAAATTTCTCCTTATACTATGGTTGTTTTCTAAGTTACCAATGCGTCAGCTAAAAAGGGGGGTGTGGATGCGGATGCGGACTGGTGTGTGGATCCAGGAGGAGGCGTGGTAGATGTTAGCAGGAAGCATTATTGTCTCCTGTGGATGCACATGGGGTGCTCCAGGGAGCATCCGGGCTCATCCCGTGAGCATCCGGATGTTTCCACCATCCAGTCACTTAAGTGACTTAAAAAACATGTGTTTTTAATGTTTTTTTTTTTTTTTTTCCTTCTATTTGCCTCAAAACTCTAAAATGGCCCTAAAAGAGACCATTCATTGCCCATTCTTCCCATTTTGTTTTCAGCTGGGCTCGCTTCTCATTTGGTCTCCATTGTGAAATTTTGAAAGCAAGGTCATTAGTTTTGAAGAGGATCATTCGTAGGGTGTCTATTGAGCTTCCACAAAGGATGAATTAGCATCTAAGGTAAGCATTCGATCCACTTCACGAGTTTTTTTAGTGATTTTTTTTAATTCATGAATTTTCAAGTTTTAGGAGAAATTTTGTTTTTTTTTTTTGTAAAGAAATGAAGGAGTAAGTTTTTTAAACATTTCTAAGTTAATTTTTTCTATTTTCTTATTAGATTCATAGTTTCTATTGTACAAGAATGGCCACTACTGTTAGTCAAAGTTCAGCAACAAGGCAAGAATGAAGTGATAACTTCAATATTGATGTGTCATCTCGATTATGGAGACACACCACAAGATTATCACAGGTTTTCGGAGGTGGGTCATACATTTGGAGATGCAATATATGTCATAGTAAACCATTCAACAGCTCATATTTTCGGGTCAAAGCTCATTTTATGGGCCCTACTGGTAAAGGAATAGCATCGTGCAAGGGAAGTAAAGATAGAAAAAGGTTCAGCAATGCACAGTTAGCCAGATTCACAAAAGAACAAGAGGATGCTAATCATTTAGTGAGAAAATCAAAAACAAGTTTGTACAAATCTTCATCTACAAAGAGCAAAGTGAATGTGCCCATTGATCATGTTGCATCCTCCAAACATCCATTCTTGGAAGTGGGAGAGGATGATGAGGTAGAAGTTATTACTCACAAAAGAGGTCCGTTGGATCAAGCATTCAAAATGGAGGCAAGAGAGATTGTTGATGAAGCAGTTGCACGTTGCCTTTATGCCAATGGTCTTCCTTTCAATTTGGTAAGATCGCCATATTGGAGAGAAATGGTTGCAGCCATCCTTAGAGCACCAGCTGATTACAATAGCCCTGGGTATGAAAAGGTGCGTACAACTCTTTTGCAAAAAGAAAAGATTTCTATAGACAAAGCTCTTCAACCAATTAGGACATCTTGGAAAACTTCCAACATAACTATTGTATCTGATGGATGGAAAGACACAAGAAACCGACCATTGATAAATGCAATTGCAATGTCCCCCAAAGGAGCCATGTTTTTTAAGGCTATTGATTGTGAAGGACAAGTTAAGGATTCACAATTCATTTCTAGAATTCTCATTGAGCCAATAGAGATGGTGAGTAGTGAGAATGTGGTCCAGGTGGTCACAGATAATGCCACGAATTGTAGGGGTGCAAGTGCTTTGGTTGAGTCTCGATATGACCATATTTTTTGGACACCATGCACCGTACACTCTCTCAACTTGGTCATGCAACAAATTGGCATCCAAATAGATTGGGTGAAGCAAATATACCAAGAGGAAGAGGAGATATAAATGTTTGTGACAAACCACCACATGTCACAATCTATATTCAGATCATTCTCCAAGTTGGACTTGTTGAAGGTAGATTTAAGATTGTAATTATTTAGTTTCATTTATTTATTTATTTTGAATAAGTTTTATATTCATGTTCAATATCAAATTTCTTGTTTATAACTTCGTTCTATATTTGATGTCATATTGTCAACTTGCTTATAGGTAGCTGAGACTAGATTTGCATCTCATTCTATTGTTCTAAAACAAATCCTCAAGGTGAAATCAGCTTTGGGCCAAATGGTTATTTGTAACCAATGGGCTATATGGAAGGATCCAAATTCAGAGAGAGCCTTGAAGGTCAGGGGTATGATCTTGGATGAGCATTGGTGGGCTCATGTGCAATTTGTGTTGGATTTCACAGAGCCTATCATGACTATGCTACGCTTTGCCAATACAAATGCACCTTGCTTGGGGGATGTGTACGATGGCATGGGCACCATGGTAGAAAAGGTAAAGCTTTCCATACAAGCACGAGACTAACCCCACAGAATGTGAAGCCTTGTGCAAAAAGGTGGAGGATATTATTCATCATAGTTGGGAGAGGATGACTACCCCATTGCACCTCCTTGCATATGCCTTATCTCCAAGGTACTATAGCCAAGAAATACTTGCTATGTCGGATAGAATTGCACCATATGCAGATGAAGAAGTTGCTACTGGGTGCTACACTGCATTTGCAAGACTCTTCCCAGATGATGAAATACACAAAAAGGTGAGGCAAGAATTTGGCTTATTTGCTTCAGGATCAGAACTTACTCCATATACCATAAAGGACCAAAATGACATGGGAGCTATCACATGGTGGTACATGTATGGTCAGCCATTCAAGCATCTACAACCTCTTGCAATCAAGATCCTCTCACAAGTTTTCATTTATTTATTTATTTCTAGCAATTGTATTCTACACTTTAGTGTTTAACATTCTCTAATTTGTTTTTCATTTCTATGTTTAATTTTAAAATTTTAAAATTTTATGAGCACTATTCAAGTTGCAAGTTCTTCTTTTGCTGAACGGAATTGGAGTACATACTCCTATACCCATTCAGTGAAGCGCAACCGGTTGGGCTCAAAAAAAGTTGATGACTTGGTTTATATAGATACCAACTTGCGTCTTTTGTCATGTAAGGAGGATGGATACAAAGAAGGGTCAACCAAGCTTTGGGATGTAGCCCCTAAATTTGCAAACTTGGATGCAACACTTTAGGATCTTACTATGATGACGGATGATAATGTTTGATAACATCATAGCACATGCATCTAGCACAATTGGAACCATACATGGTTCAAATAAATATGCAAGTGTTGCAGCGAGAGGAGATGATGAGAATGTGGATTTTTTTGAGAATCCTTATGATTATGAATGACTGAATGTGATTTGTGAATCTTGAGCCTTGACTCTTGATTGATCAACATTGAACCATGAATTATGTTTTGATTTTGTAATTCAAATTGCATTGGAATCTTGATGTTTTGATTACTGTTATAACTTATTTCAATTTGGTTATGATAAATTATAATGATTCAATAAATGTTGTACTTTTGTATATTTGATATTTCTTGTATTTCTTTGCATACATTGTCATAAATTATAGTTGACAACTTTACATAAATATATATGTATTAATATTTTTTTTTAAATATATATATACTTATGTACGGACGCACCAAATGCATCCAAAATCCCAAAAAAAAAAAAAAAAAAATCCATGCATCAGCACCCCTCACCCGCATCAGCATCAGCATCAGAACCAGAATCAATAACTTAGGTTGTTTTATTATTACCTATTAAAATGAATTTTAAGATTTAAAATTTCTTTTTCCTCATTGGCTCAGCTCTTTTTTCCCAGCAATCTTTCCATTTTTCAGTTCAGAAAAAAAATGGAATAAAAGGCTTGTGGCACGGGACAACAAACAGCCATGTGTTGTTCCGACATTTTGCATGTGGTGGATGTACATGTACCCTGCCAAAAATTTCAGAGGGCAGATGGCATCACTTGGGGCATTCCCTTTAATTATTTTTTCCTCACTAATCATGCCTGGTTTTCATTTTCCCCTCCCAATTTTGCAAGAGCTTATGGATGTGCCTGGAGGTGCGCAGGGAAGTTGTGGGACCGCACTGGCTGCTCCTTTGACGGCAGCGGTCGACGAAGATGCAACACTGGTGACTGTGGTGGTTTACTTAACTGCCAGGTATTGGGAAGTGTTCCTTCAAAGCTCTTCAAGTACGCTTTGAATCAGTACTAGAACTTGGACTTCTACATCTCTCATGGACCTTTCAACCTCCACATGACCGTGGTTACTGCAAGAAAATTGCATGCAACAGCTTGACATTAACTCAAAGTGCCCAAACGAGTTGAGGGTGGTGGATGGTTGCAAAAGTCACACCGACATACTGTTGTCCTGGATCTTTCCATGATATTGCCATCCTACAAGATACTCTTGAGTTTTTCAAGCAAGAATGCCCCTGGGCATACACCTATGAGTTTGCCATTTTCCCCCCTCATTACAGGACTACCCAAAGACGGTAATAATTTGGCACAAACTATAGGTAATGCACAATCAACATTATACTTCCCCCTTAATAATCTACTGGATTTTTCTTGCAAAATTTGGTCAATGGCATTTACAAGGTAAATTAAACATTCTTTGCATTGATGAATGATTGCCTCTATATGAGTTTTAGAATAATTTTTAGAGGGATTTTCTGCTTTGTTTAGAAGAATCTTAGAGTAATTTGGAGGGATTTTCTATAGTTTTTGAATAACGCAGACGTGTTTGGAAGCCAATTTATTATTATTTGAACAGATTTTTTTGAAAATTTTGATCATATCTTGGAAAACTTCTTGTAACTGCATTTTTTACAGAGTCTCAAATTATTTTTGAAGAGATTATCTGCTCTTCCACTATTTTAAGTTTTTATGTTCTTATTTTTAAAGAACGCATATAATATATGTATGTTAATTTTTCAGTTACGAAAAATTTTTAATATTTGAAAAATTATAGTATGCATTTATATCAGGTTGTATTTCAAGTGTTATTCAATTTTGAACCCAGAATTTCTATAGCAAGTTCAATTTTGTATTCCTAGAAAAATCTCGCCTTTCTTTGTTTTATGCATTTTCTTTTGTTTTTGGCTCTGCGAAACTGCGATGTATATATTATGAGATACTCTCAGCAGACAATAATGGGGGAGCATCAAAAACAATATGTACTTCACAGTTTTTCGTACTACAGTTTCTGGTATTTATAGTTTATGCACAAACTAAAAAAAAGCATAACATTTTAAGTCTCTTTTCTCTTTACAGTCATTGCTTATATTCTCCCTTGGTATTTATAGTTTATGCACAGGCTAAAAAAAAGCATAACATTTTAGTTCTCTTTTCTCTTTATAGTCATTGCTTATATTCTCCCTCCAAGATATTTGTTAAAACACATTTGATTAGAGGTCATAAAATTTACTCTTCAGATTCTCTCTTCCTCTAAATTTAATCACTCATTTTTTATAACATATAGTAATATATTTATATATCCAGCCCCTGTGAATAGAAAATTTTGGGAGATTTTTTATCACTGGAAATAGAAACTTTCCCACCCACGCACCCACCTGCCCCATATAATTGAGAGAAATACTGGTTATAATATAGAAAAATTTCAACTGTTAAATAAACAGATGATAGTTATGCTTACTCCATCTCTATTGCAGAGTGAAATTCTTTATGATGACATTTGTGTATGCTATTCAAGATCATCCACTCTAACCATCTTTCTGGTACACTCCCACCAGAGATTGGAGACTTGAGTAAATTAAATAGTATTTATCAACATCTTCATGGAGCCTCGCAACTCCCATAAATAGTCTGTCCAGACACACTAATTTTGTTGCATATTTAAATTATGTAAATAAGCAGATAATGGTAATGCTTACTCCATCTCCATTGAAGTGTAAATTTTTTATGATGACATTGTGTATTTTATTAAGGATTATCTACTCTAATTATTTTTCGTATTTAATACGATTTCAATCGTATTTAATCTTATCTATTTTGAATTCATTTAACTCTCTTTTTCAAGTTGAACTACAAATTTAATTTTTTATTTTCTTTCTCTTGAATGTCTCTGCATATATATTTATTAGTGAGGCAATTTCAATCATATTTACGCTTCACATTTACAGGAGGATAAGTTACATAACTCAAGGTGGTTCTTCTTTGGACAGAGCTGTAAGGGGAAGAGCGTTATTTAAATCCTTATTTTTTTAAGTGTATATAATAATATATGACAGTTATATTTCTGATGTTTATGCAAGTATGTGTCTGAAAAATTAGATTTGCTTTAATACATAGGTTATTGTTATGAGGAAATATCTAATAAGGTCAACCTTTGTATAAATGTAAGAAAACCAAAATTTATTACTAAACGTTTCACTAGGCTGGATTGGATTTGCACACATAATATAATGGTAGATATTGATATCAATTAATTCGAAGTAGCCATCCGGATGAAACTAGTACCCAAAGTGATTCTGAAACCACCATAATTTTATAATAACGATTTCTACTTTCTCCTATTCTTTTACATTAGGCATCCAGAAACTAGTACCAAAAGTTATTCTGAAAAATATTAACTAGTTCTACTTTCTCCTATTTTTACTATGGTGGTTTTATATTAACTAGTTATACTTTCTATTATTTTATTATATTAGGCAGGGACTCTAGCTGCATGCAGCTCTTGTTATAATTATTAAATGAACTCCTTCAGGGTTTACATTAGGGTTCTAATCTCCTTTATAAGGATTGATCACATTGTAATAATTGAATCTGATATCCTAATTAATTTTGATATGTTAATTCATTCTCATTCCTTCTCTATAATTGTCTCCATTTTTCTTGCTTTCTAGGTTTACTGTTGTACATGGCAGGTATTTGCATGCAGGTGATTTTTGGGCTTGTGGGAATTCATCTTTTAAAGTGAATTTTGGCCTTGTGGGAGTTCATCTTCTATGAATTCTGACAATATCTATTATAACTTTTTTGCCTAGATCTTTGATTGTTTTGTCATCTGGACTGTAGTGTCTCAAGCATTCCATGATCAATTATGCATGTTGAAAAACTGGAATTAAACCAACTGCAACCACAATCCCACTATTTAATATTTGTGTAGCCAAGTGTGTCCACTTGTGTTCTTAGTACCCAAACATCCTCCTATTAAATTCCCCCATGTTTAGGCATCTGAGGTTCTTGTTACCAATATCAGCCCATTTCGACACAATCTTGGATTGTTCAATACAATACTACATCCACGCCTCAAACTAATAGGATTGTGAAATCCTGAATAATCTTCTTAGCATCATAAGTAAATCACCATATTCACCCTAGAGATCAAGCCATACCAGGTACTTAGGTAGCTTGTAATGGTGAGCTCTATTCTTCTGCAACCACTTCTTATTTATCATGCCTTCACAATGTTCAATCCCAACAGTGAAAACTCTAAGTGCTTGCTATTTTGATTTCAGTACCATTTTTCTATATGTTGGGATTTTGAACACCTCTAAAATTGTCGGTGCGAAGAGATCTGTTATAACCCTTTCATCTAGATCCTTGATTGTTCTATCATCTGGATTGTAGTGTCTCGAGCATTCCATGATCAATTATGCATGTCAAAAAGCTGGAAGAAAACCGGCTAGAGCCACAATCCCACTATTTACAATCAGAGTAGCCATGTGCATCGGCTCATGGTCTTTGTACACAAACATAATCCTGTTGAAATCACCAATGTCTGGGCATCTGACGTTCCTATCACCAACATCAGCCCCTTTCGACACAATCTTGGATTCACGATAAAATCCCCTCTGCTCATTCTAGATCAGTTGGTTTCTGGTCAAACTTGTTCCTCTGGGTTCTGCCATTTCACCTTCCTACAAAACAGAATTTAAACACACATAAGCACATGAAAGAAATGGAAAAAGCAAATCAAATTTCTTCCTCGCAAATAAACTTATCCATGGAGGGGAAAACTCAAGAAATTTATTGAAAATTATGCAATCTCTCTATAGAAGGACATTTTATCTCAAGAAATTCATGCGCTCTCTCTAACCTTCCAACTTACGACAGATTTTCCTTCCTTTAAATTACACCACCTCTTGACTTGATTCCTCAGCCGAAAGCGATATCACCTCTTTCTAAGAACAACTTTCTCTCTCCAAGATTCTTCTCTCTTTTCAAGAATAATCACGTTGCTTCAAAATTTCTCACAAATTAACCATAATTCTCAAAATCTTCCTCTCAACTTGCTCTTCAATTCCTAAGTGTGAGAATGAAATACAAAAGGCCTTCTTCTATAATCATTTAACCAGGAAAATGTAAATGTGTAGGATCTCTGATAGAGATTCTACTTACTGTTGCTATTTCAATCTGATATATAATATCAGAATATCTATTATATTAAATTGCAGACTGTAAGTCTGATATTATGGCCAATATAATAACAGACTCAATATTGTACCTTTAATGACTGATATAGTTATCAGACCAAGTTAATGTATGCTGTAGTAATGGATCAATACAATATCTGAAGTTGTTCTTGATCACCAATGAAGACTTAGGTAACTGCCAATGATTGCTCTGATCACTGCCGCTTTGATTGGTGTCTTTGCTCATCAGCGGACTTGGCATAAATAGGGAGATGAATACATAGCCCCATGGGGGCCTGATTCTATGTGGCCAATGGCCGCATAGGGTCATGATCCTGCGTGGGTATGTAACAAGTCATAACCATAATATAATCTCACTGATCCATAAATCGATTATCTATTGTTTATGACATAACACTTTATATATATATATATATATATATATATATATATATATATATATATATTAGTGTACAAACAAACATAAATGACTTCTCTAATATAGCCTTAAATATATATTAGTGTGTGCGAACAAACATAGGTGACTTCTTTAATATAGCCTTCTGTGTGTGTGCGTGTATGCGTGGGTGTGTGGGTGGGTGCGTGTGTGCGTGTGTGTGCACGTGTGTTTGCATGTGCGTGGGTGCATCTGTGTGTGTGTGCACATCTATGTGTGTGCATGTGTGTGATTGTGTGTGTGTGCATGGGTGTATCTGTGGGTGCGTGTGTGCGTGTGCGTGTGCATGTGCGTGTGCGTGCGTGTGCATGTGTGTATCTGTGTGTGTGTCTGTGTAATATAAAACACTTCTCCTAATGCTATATACTTAACAGAAAAGGCTGCAACCCAACTTTAGGCAAATGCTTTATTTCTCTTCCAAGTTTCGATTTTGGGCAAGAGTCTCTTACAAAAATGCCACTTATCATGGTTTTTCTATCACATTTTTGAAAGATGCCAATATGGGTGCTTTAACTTCATCATGAAGATTTGTCCAAGTGGGCCTGATTTTGTTCCCAATTTTTCACAATCAAATATTAAAAATAAAATATTGGAAAGAGATCAAAAATTTAATTATTTATCAAAATATTTCTCAAAAAACAATTTATTTCCAATTTGTCATTTTCCACCTCTTTTATCGTTTTTTTTAATTTTCCAATATATATTAATTAAATATTAAATATAACACAATATTTAATTGATTTCCGATTTAAATTCCAAAAATCAATTTATTTTCAACTTTGACTTGAATTTTGCATTTGACAAATTTCCACCGCTTTCACTTGGACTTGAATTTATCATAGATATCCTTTTTACGAATTTCATCGTCATAAAAATCATTCCATCACAAGTTCCATCCACCCCGGTTCAACTTCTTTCGAGCGCACATTAAGTCTTAACAAAGGGTTTTTTTAATATGTCTTAATTTTAAATATTCCTTCACAACATTATGTAAGAACTCTCATTTCTCACTAAGCCCTTTCTCATGGGTTTCTCAATCCTGAAAAAAAAAAATTGAACTTCATTTGTTGTGTATATTCATGCCCGCCCGTTTAGTGCATATAGATGACTTAGAAATTGCAACATGCTTTTATCATTTTATGTTATGAGGTGTGCATTATTATTATAAGATGAACTTTCACTTAACCAAAACATCCTAAACAAAGTAAATATGTCTTGGGCACGTTTCAAAGGCACTCAGATTATTTTTTAATCTTATTCCTTCACTCCTCCAAATTAACGCTCTGGGCGTGATTTGACCCTTCTCATGGACTTTCTTGAGTTGTTCCTTCACCCATGCTAAATCTCATTGGGAGTGATTTCGACTATGTTGCAGATTATTTCTTTTTTGCTTCATTCTTTGACTACCATCATTCCATGTAGGAGCGCGTTTTGGGTGTCCATGGTGAACAATATTTTGTAAAGTTCCTTTGCTCCATCCGTTTTGTGCCTTAAGCACAAATGGAGCACTTAATTGAACTAGTTTCATTTGCGTGATTCAATGAATTACCCCATGTCCCCATAGGGCTGCTTATGGACAATTTCTACTTAAATTTAAGCAGCCACAGTGTTCCCATAAAACTTTTAAGGGGAAATGATAGTTTGGAATCGTATCCTATTATAATGGAACGGCAGCTGCTAAAAATCTTGAAATAAGCTTTGGAAAAAGGGAGGAGCTGAAAATAAGCAGCAACTGCTTATTGGAAAAATGACAAAGGTCTTCACCAATTTTTAACTTCTGTTTATTAGCCTAAATTTTCTCTTCCAAACTTAATTTGCAACAAATATTCATTTTTAAAAAGTGCTTAAAACTAAGCACAAATTTTTCTTCCATGGGGCCGCCAACTCCACAAATTATTGCAAAAAATATGGAGCAGCAGCTGCTAGCCAAAATAAGCTTAGCAGCTACATGGGTACCTACCCTTAGTCCGATATGCATTGGGCATGTTTTGAGACAAGTAGCGAATTATTTCTTTTCAGACTTACCTTTATTGCGCTACATTTGACATTTTTCAATTGACTGCATGTAAGGGCAAAACGAAGTTGGGGATGGTTCACCATGATACTTGTGAGTCTATACATGGACGTCCCCGAACACAACCGAACTTCCTCTAGCTTAGTAACATTTGCATTGGGCATGTAGGGAGTTTTGTTGTGAATGTTTCAGTTACAAATGTTAATAATTTTTTGTGCCTGTAATGAAATGGATCTGCAAGGCACTTCTATTGAAACTTCACCAGAGTCGAACATCAGTCAGGCCCAAAATATTTTGCATTCAGCTTATCAAGTTTTGCGAAGAGCTTAATTCACAACACACTGCAAGTATTGTGTTAAGCGGTCCTTATTGTTGAGTTTAAACGAACGGACACTAACAAAGTATCATTTTCTAAAATTTGAATTAAAAATAGATGCTCGTCAAAAGATAGATCTGCTCCATTGGATGAAGGAATGCATTGTCAATGGTTTTGATTCCAAGGGATACTACATTCCTGGACAAGAAGTCCAGAAATAGAGAAGTTCTTTCTCTGAGCAAGATTTCTTTGCCCACAATCCTACACCTATACAATATCAGGGCTCCCAACACTATCATTTCTGCATTTCTAGGCATTAATATCATACATGGGGGCTTGGTGTACTGCAACAAGGAACCCTTTATTGGTTTGATTGTTTTCCTTGCCTGTGTTGGAGTTTGGATGGGACTTGCATTGCTTCAAACACTTCCTAAGTAAGGGACATAAATATTTCTTTGCTCTTCTTTTATCCTTAGGAACTTGCTTTAGTGGATTTCAATTTCAATAGCCATTGTTTGTGGTGATTTTGAATGTTTTGAAAAAAATCATTTCCTTCCCTTTTGTGTGCTGGTCCAAGCTCAACATGGATAGGAGGACCTTCTGGAAACTTTACCATCATGTCTATGAATGACTTCATCTGGATGCTTATAAGGTATGCAAAGGGTGTTATAACTCTGCCAAATTCCTTTGCATAGTGGGGTGTGTTTTGAGTGCTATTGGAAGCACCTTCCAAATTCAAACCCTTCGGTGGTTGTACCGCAAACTCTTTACTTAGCCATATTTTGAGATATTTCCATTTAATTTCTGCCCTTTCTCTTTGGAAGCATATGCAACAAGTAGACGAAATTCTCCATCCTTGGTCAAATCCATCATTTCTCAAACAGAACCGAAGAGAACTTAGGAGACTGAAGCTAGGGCTACGGAGGAAGGCACAAAAGGGCCAAGTGAACAAAAGGACAAGAGGGTCCAAATAACAATGTGGTGATGTGCAAAATGGTCACAACAATGTCTCCGTGAGTCGATGCCTAAAACATTTGTGAGATGTTTTCAATGCAAAAGCAATATTTTGTTGTGGTTTTCTCCCACAAGAGTTTCCATGCAAATCAGGTGTTCTTTTGTTTTCTTACTTGCTAGATTTCAATAATATTGATAATATTTTGATTCACCACCCACTCACTACCCCCACCGTAGTCTAATCATGTGCTCCTCAAAAATTATCTTTATTTTCTGCTATAAGTCTCCTTCAAGTTGAGAAAAGGCCAATATTCAGATTAATACTTCATGACATAATTCTGAAAATCAATCATATCCTGAATTCTTTGGAAATGCTTTTAAATCTGCTGAATTGAAGGTTTTTATCCCTAACTCAGCAGTGGCGAGATTAAGGGTTTTCATTGTTAACTTGCCAAGGGTATTTTAGAATTTGTCTTTAAAACTCGTTCAACATTGGAGAGTTTTCATCCTTCAAGGATTACTAAGGTTTGGTTTTTAACCAAACTTGATAAGGCGAAACAAGGGCTATCCTCCTCCTTATTTGTAAGTCACTTCCTCAAATTCAAGAAAGATTGTTTTATTGCATGATTGACTGATTTATTGTTTAACTGCTGAATTGGTTTGTTTTCTTGATTTCAATATGATTTAATGATTGATGATCACTTCATTGCTTGATTGGTTGTCAATAAATTGATTTGCACTTTATATCCATCACAAGAAAAGAGTCACCACCCTTCATTGCTGCCTTTTAGAATAATAATAATTAATTTCCCAATTGATTAATTGCCCATGTGCTCCTTTCATTGATTGATTATTGACGGATGGATAGATCATTCTTTGGTCGATTCCTTTCTTCCTTTTATATCTTTAATCTTTCAGTAGTCTCTTTATTTCATGCCTTTCGACCATTCACTAAACTACATTTATTTATTACTTTCTCATTCTAATTATTTATCATTATGTATAATTAGATCCATTTCAAAAAAGGGACATTACACAGTTGTAAAATCGAGGTAAAAACAGCGGAGGCATATCAGCAAAAATTAAGGAACATTTAAATACAGTTAAAAGGTTTGAGTATGTACGGAATTGATGTAATTATTATCACCAATCTCACGTATGTTCTCAGCACTATCATTTCTCTTTATGAAACTACCAGATTGCATTTTTTAATTATCTTGCTTTAACATGTAATTTGACAGCTAGATGAGGGATATATCATTATAATGAAACTGAATCTGGTTTTCATCTTAAAGATTAATGGCCTCCATATAGATAGAAAGTAAAGAAGCGGGGTACTGACAGAATATCAGGTGGGATATCCACCTGCACAAATGCCTCTTGGGAGTGATTCAACATAATCCAACATCCTTCACTGTTTACATTTACTCGGCACCATACAACTCAAGAGAAGCACACTCATAGGAAACCAAATGTATTTCATTAGACTGTTTCTTGTGAATAAAGCATAAGTTTTTCTAGAAATATAGGATAAGTAAAAAATGTCTTTCCTTTATGCAAATTTGTGGGCTAAATCAGCATTTAAGTTTTAATGATTGGCTTGCTTGCACATTTGGAAGGACTGACAATAGAACTTTAATTGATCTATGAATCAGTGCAATCACAAGAGACTTCTATTGTTTTCTGCAGTGGAAATTTCATTATTGATCAGTTGTCCATTAGCTCATGAATCAAATGAAAGTTAAAAATTTCAAATATTGAATTTTAGATTTTGATATATTTCAAATCATTGTTGATGACACAAAAAATGTGCAGGGTTCTGGCCAATGACTTTAAGAAGATTTTAACACTTTTCGATCACTTAGCTGGGATTTCATGATTTATTTTTGAAGATCTTCCAATCTGACGTTTGACAAAATGGATAATGCTATTGAAAATTTTATTTAAGACCTAGACTTGCCAAAGGGCAACAAAGTAGAAGTGACCATACTGTATACATAATCCAACATTTTTAATTCTAACTGGCTTAGACTAGTAGTGAACACAAGACAATGTTGCTTGTGAACAAAGCATAAGCTAATCTCAGAATATAGGATAAAAGCAAAATATAAATCTTCTGCATGCAAATTTATGTGACAACCTGGACCAGCAATTATGTTTTCAAGATTGATTTGCCTACACATTTAGGAGTGGCTCACCTAAGGAATTTAACTGCTCTGTGCATCCATGGTATCAGATCAGGTGTTTATTGTTTTCTATAATGGAAATTTAATTTTTAATCAGCACGATAAGAGCTCATCAATCAAATTTTAGTTTCAAAACTCAGTTTTCATTTCAGCTTTTACTTCATCTCAGTGCATTATTGATGAACTAGGCCGAAATGTGTGTGAGACTCAGGTGGTGTTTTGAGATGGATTTGACACATTTTTCAATCAACACAGGTGGAAGGCCATAATTTATGCTTCAAGATTTTCCAAATTGGACAAAGGGGAATAAAGTAGGTAATTTATTGTATTTCAGCAGACATTAATCCAGAGGTTATACATTAAAATATCATAAATCTCAAACTGACAAAAAAAAAATTGGTAAACTCCTTCATTAACAAGAATACAGAACCATGTGCATAATTTGCAATAAAATATATCTTCATAGAAGGTGTCCAAAGTTGAAAATAAAAGTTACCATGAAAGGAGATCTGCCAGCATGCATATTTTCAAATTACTGTAAACAAATCTAGTGATAATACAAATAAAGATGAAAACTAAGAGATAGACCCTTGCATTTGGCCGACAGTCTGATGTTCTTCAAAAAGTGGCTAAAAGATTTAATGCCAGATTAGTGCAAAGCCAAGGAAAGAGTGGGATGTAAGGGACCTAAACCTAGCAGCCCACATACACTTGGAATATCAATTTTTGATCAAAAAGTGAAGAGAAAAATTCAGCATAAAAAGTAACGGACTGTTTCCCATACGTTCTCGAAAAATAATGAGTGCCTAGAAAAAAAAAATCGCAATAATAGTGAAGCTATACAACATTCTATATCATGGTGAAACTACAGAAACATTGCATTCTATATCCTCGTTCGTTTGTTGCAGGGTGGAGCTTGTCGGCTCCACCCTCTTCGTGTGCAGAACAAGTTCATGTTCCTCCCACGAAATGTACTTGGTAGCTTGAGTTTGGACCACTAGTTGGTGATCTAAGTTCATGATACATGGTGCATTCCGTCGTAGGAAGGTGAGCTTGGTTCTGTTGTTTTTCCTTTTGGGTTGTGTGGTTTGGTGATGCAAGTTTGCTTCATTTGGTTTTTTTCTGGTGTTGTCCCTACCAAAAGAGTGGTTTGCATCTTGGGCGCCCTGTGGCACTCTTTTTCGTCCTTGGATTTATGTGGGGTTTGATCCCACCAGTCGAGTTGGTTTGGTTGGCTCAGCTAAGAAGTTGCAGGCATGCCTTCATGGGTGCCTGGTTAGTGGCTTTGGCTTTGGCCGGTGCAGGAGCACCTAGAGATCAAGATGTTGCAGATGATCCCAAGGGATATTGTAAAGAATTAATTTAAATCCATATGTTTGATTGTGGTATTCCATGTAATGGAATCAACTGTAATGCCTAAGGGCAACAAAAATGTAAAGTGGTCATTTAGTTGTCATTCAGGACCTAAATTGCTCAAAGGGTCAAAATGATATATAAAGTCATGAAAAGGTTAGAAAGAATGTAAAATGTCTTAAAAAGGTTATTTGGACATGTTGAGAGGGTATTTACTAAGTTGAAGGTAATTTTGTATAAGTGTCTTAAAAGTTGTCAAGAAAGTGCAAAACTGCAGAGTTGTAATATTGCACCTTTCACTAAATGTTGCACAAAAAGACGTTGAAAGGTCATAGGGGAAGTTAGATGGTTTCTAACCACCTAAAATAGTATAAATAACATGTATTGGTTGTTCCAAACAATAATGGGAAGAAGGAGAGCATTTTGAAGCAAGTGGTGTATTCAAAACTTTCCATTTTGATTGGAGTTACTTATTTTTATGTTGTTTCCAGGCCTTGTACAGACCTGTACGGCCTAGAAATGTTGTACAATGTGTATTTATTTTAAAGTAGGATGAATAACTTTCCTTTTGATTTTTGTTTGGGATGATTATGAGAAGAAATAAAGAAGTTATGGATGTTTCAATGAAAGTTCTTGTTTGCAGATTTGAGATTGCCTGAAAACAGTCATGTTGCAGTGTTTGGTACAGACACATGTGGAATGATTATGACCTCTAATAGGATTCATTGAAAATATATGTGAATCAGCTTTCATTTCCTTTTGGTTTGAGTCATTTTTATGCAGATTTGTGAAAGTTATGGATCTTTTAGTGGAAACTGGTTTTTAAATACCTTCAATGGAGTTGCAGGCAAAGATTTGTGCTTATGTAATGCTTTAAGAAGTGGAAAACTCAATGGCTTACACATTCTGCAACTAGATTCATAGAGGTTTACAGTAAAATTGATTTGGAATCATTTGATTTTGAATTTGGGAAAGATATTGGATGCCCTAGGCAGGGTTACATATATCCTTTGTAGTTTATGGCAATGAAAAATGGGTCTCGGTGCAAAGACCATAACTTGTTGGATTGGTCTCAGCTTTGGATATGTTTTAATAGGCCTAGTTTGGAACAATTTCACCAAAGGGTTTTAAAAGAAGATGGCAGGAACAAAAGTTATGAATAATGGAATTGGGAATAGAAATCAGACCGTGAATGGAGAAATATTGATGAATTCATGTTAAAAAATAGTTTGTTTTACCCCATGAGATGCCTCTAAATAACGAAATTATTGAATGGATGTTGAAGGGATTAGCAAGGATCCTTATGATTGGTTGGTTTGTATGATGCTTTGCATCATTGGCTCCAAAAGTTAGAGTGTGGGATATGTTGCCATTGATAATAGTACACATATGGCCTCAGTCCTAGTAGGTTAGTGGTGGCTTGTTGGCGTTGCGCTAGCAGTCCTATTCATGTTCTTGGGTGACTGTAAGGGGGGGTTTTGCCTCTGATCGTCTACCAATATGCATTCTCCATCCTTGGGTTGAGTGCCTTGCATCTTTAACAACAAGTTGGTTGGTATTCTGAATGCAAATGGTTCTCACATCCAAAGTACATAGCATTAATTGATCCCATGTGTCACGTGAGTGAATACTAAATAGTAGTCTTGTCAATCGCATAAGAACAACTCAGGGTTGTACGCCACGCCGTTGGAGTCTTTGTCCAAGCAACGTAATTTCGGATTCTGGCAAAGAATAAATTAATCGATATTTTGCTAGTTTGAAACTATCTATTTTGCACTCACAAGTCCTAAAATTGCAGCTTTTCAAAGTTCACGATTTCGTCTCCCATGACCAGTGAGGGATAGTTCTATGCTTCCAAGGTATGGCTTCTAAATACCATCTTTTGTCTTTTTACCGGGAGTTACATTACTTGTTTCTGCTTCTGAGTTTTGTGCTCCCTCCCAAATGGCATATCCATCTTCAAGGAAAGGACGGGGGGCACAAGGTCCCGGGAACCCTAAAATAATAAGCCTTGTAGAAGAAAGGTTTTTAAGGATCATGGTATTAACGTATGTCCGGTACTTGAAGGTGCTAATGGATACTGGCTCCAAAGGATCTGCAAAAATCTTCGGGTATCGGGGTGGGAGAAGAGCCAATGTAAATTCCAAAAGGTAGATGTTGCCTTGTAAAATAGGCACTTCCAAGCAAAGAAGGGAAGGTGATTCCCCAAGGGTTCTAGGCCAGCTCGGTCTCGTGATCCTAACCATGGAAGGACCAGATGCCAACACAGGACAAGAGGCATCCAAGAAAGAGAGGCCAAGGAAGCAACGAGCTAGCAAACAAAAGGGTGCTTATACGTTCAAAACCCCGCTATAGTGAGTCTGAAATGTTTATCTTCCTAGGTTGATGAGGCCTCCCCTTCTATGTCAGATGCATCTCATATCATGACATAGAAGGATATCCAACAAGGACCCCGCTACAAGAAAGATTTTCAGCGTCAAGGGATCCTTTTGGTTTAATTCAGTACCTGCTCAAAAGGGGCTTCACTTGCTTTCAGAAGCACCACAACTCTACAAGATGAGATTTTGGGTCAAAGATCCCTCCTTCCCCATGACCCGATCAAGTGAGCTTGCATTATGTGATAGTCAGTGCCCAGTTCCGAATCCGAGGGTTTTGGAACTCAAGTCCTTCCACAACATGATAGGATATGTCAAGATTCCTTCTAAAGCCTACCATCTGTTGTTGTTGTTGGTTGACAGAGTTATTAATAACGCTGCAAGCAGTTAATGATGGCTGATAAAATCACTTTTCACCTACATGTTTCCTTGCATACCTAATGCATTCTAAAATGTCAAAGAAGTGGAGTGCTCTTATCAATCAGTAGCGTCTCGAGGAGATAAATGGCAGAGATTTGACAGGAAAAACGTGTAAAGATCACTGTTTCAGATCGGATTTTACTCTGGAACTCTCCTCTTTCCCTTCCCCACTTCTTTCTGCCATAATTTAATGGATTTTATTCTGCAGATGTCTCTATGTGAAGATAGTAGTAGATTGTGTCAATAAAGATAGTAGGTAAGTTAGTTGGCGCAAGGAATTATTTTCCCAACCGAATTTTAAGTTCTCATCCATAAATAAGAAGAATGTTGACTCTTCTAGGGTTGGTAAAATTGATGATTTTATCATCCATACTATTGTAACGCCTTACTTCATGGATGAAAGCAGTATCATCCTTTTCTGGAATATCTTTGTTTCACCCAATGCTTGCTGGTATTTATAAATTGCATTTTGAGTAGAAGAATCTTGGAGTGCTTTCTATGGGATTCATTTACCTTCAAAAACAATGAGATCTTTCAATTTTGTTGCTATTGTCTTCCTTGGCTTGGATAAAATTAAAAGATTTTGTTTACTTCAGTACCAGTTTCATTTGCAGCACTTGTATGTGTTAGATTAATTGATCGAGCATGTATCTAGTTATCATACCATTCAAGCATGTATTGTTGATAATAATAGCATAAAAGTAGACTATAGTTAGATTAAATTTCTAACCCTGTAGGCTCTTTACATTTCTGTTATTTACTTTCCTTGCATCCCCTAGTTTTGTCCTGAGATATTTGCCCTAAGCTCGTTCAAGTGATCCATTGCCTAACCAAATGCAAAGGGAAGCGATGAAGCTTCAGTCCGCCTTATTATAAATCAATCACCTACTCATCCAACTTTGCCTATTCTTGCACAACCAAGACCCAATCTACATGGAGCTTGGGAGTGGAAAGTTTTTGCTTCCCATTCTTTCAAGCGATATTGGCCAAACATCTCAGTCCAACGACAATTGTTACTCTGTTGGCTGGACGTGAAACAAAGTGACATCAACAGAAGGTCGTTATGACCATTAAGTCAGTTAACAATTAAGCAATTGTTTGTTAGTGGGTCATCATCCCTTGAAGCTAATTTAAGACTGTTGATGTCAGTAGACATTAACTGATAGCCTACTGATGATTGCAAGAACAGAAAGTCAGTTAGACACAGTTGTTATATACAAGCCAAGTAATGGTACTGAATTCTGACAGCACAATATAGTGATAACATTTTTATAAACCTAGGCCAAAGTGGCACAGTGCAATTGTATGTGACCATTAGTTCACATGAACTAGATACACATCTGGTCAAAAGGGTCATGCTAGACAACGAAGTACCTAGAGTGTGTGACTCGCTATAAATAATGTAGGTTCTAAACACTAGGCTCAGATGGCAATCGGAACTAGCCATGCACCCTCCAAGTAGGGTAGGGCAGCTTCCAGTAGAAAGTTGAGCGGAGGACTGCAAGTCAATGGATGGGAGGTAAAGCACCTGATGATGCTCCCCCTCTACTGGGATTTGCCAAGACTTGAAAGAAATTTCCAAGATGGAAAAAATGAAATGGTAACATCTTTTCTCTCTTTTTGTGTATGCATTTCCTTTGGAAAGAAAAAATGGTTAAATCTGTATTTGGTAATTTTCTTTTTTGTGTGAAAGTCGTTAAATCCGTTGGCAATATTCATACTCATATGAAAGAAATTTCAATTCTATTCCAATTTTAAATGTAATGAAAAGCAAAAGTTTTAGATTACAGTAAAAACAGGTTTTGAAGGGACCCCGAAACCATTTTACATCCTCAAAAAAGGAAAAAACACGCTAACCAAAAGGAAAGAGTCCATAAACCTACTAAAAAGTAGCATTAAAATCAGGTTTTACAGGGACCTGAAACCACTAAAAAAGTCCAAATAAAAAACCCAAGTTTTACAAGGACCTGGAACCGACAGTATATATAAAAAAACTAAAATCCAGAAACCAGGACCAAACACAGGAACCAGAAGAACCAGCCAGCAAACAGGACTTGCACAGGAACCTAAGCAGAAAAGAAGACCCAGGACACTATTGCAATTTCGCAATCATTTTCAGAGCCTCCTTACCAATCTTAGCCGTATCCTAGATGGAGTTAGCAACCGAAGAAGCAGCATCAATCAAAGCTTTTTCCTCGAACTTTGTCTTCTCCTCTTGCTTGGGCCCTTCGATGATATGGTTCCTTCATTAACTCTTTTACCCAAAGTTGCCGCAGCTGCACAGATGCTTGAGGTAACTTGCTCCATTTTTGTTCCACTTTCCCTGATGAGCAGTCTAAGATTCTGCTCCTAATCCTTTAGTTTTTTTGGGATATCTCCCATTTGCACCTCCATGTGTTGAATAATAGCCCGGTCAGTCTCCTAGTTATGTTGCAATGTATCCCCTTTCTTCTTCAGCCCCATTATTTCATTATATAACCAGGAGTCGACCTAAAGGAAAGAGTCAACTTTTTGTTTAGCAGAGAGGAGGAAGGAAAGACTGGTTTCCCTCTCCGAGGAGTCACCCGCATCATCAACAATGGTGTGTGGAACAGGGCCATCTTTATCAATATGAATCCCCCCGTCCAACAGTTCCATCTCACCAGGCTCCTCTTGAGTATGGTGGCTCTGTCCCACCTTATCATGTCCCTCGGTCTTCTTCAGAGGAGTGGAAGCTTTCCCCGTGTTTTCCTCCTCACTCAAAATGGCTAAATCATTATTTTGTTTCCCTTTGTCACCTCCCCCAGACTCGAGATGTGTGTCCTCATTTTCAGACTTGCTCTGTTCCGAATTCACCTCCGTAGTATCTTCCTCTCTCCCCTCCTCATTATTGTCTTTCGAGTCCGGGTAACCATCCAAGTTAGAGCTAAACTCCCCAGCATCTGTCCCCTCCTCTTCCTCAGGGGCCTCCTTATCAGAGCCATCAGTGCTCTCCACCTCAGTGTCCTCTTCCTCAATATGTCTTTGAGAACTGGAGGGTTTCAGTTTAACCTTTGTTATCTTTTTAACACTCTCATCCGTTTTTCCAGTAACGGGATTAGGACTCTTATGCTTGGCAGTGGACGGGGACGAAGCAATGGACTTATTTTTACAAAAAGCCTCAATGAGTAAAATCGGACCTTCATGTAATATGGGTCGAGACTGTTTCTTTTTATGGGCATTCAAACTTTGGAGCAAAGAAAATTGCAAATAGAAAGGGAAGGAGATTCTGTCCTTGTACCTGAAATGGTTAAGGAAAACAAAGTGGAATTTGTACACGCTTTTACTTCTACCATCAAGGATGAAATATTCGCGAATACAACCAAGCACATCACGCCAAATACCTTTTATCTGTTGCACATCAAAGAAGTCGCCACTCTTTTCCAATTGCAGTTCTTCTTCTTCCGTCTTTGGGAATTTTTGTAGGCCGCGTTGGAAATACTGGTCTGCTTCGAAAACTTGATACCTTTCATGGGAAGACCGGTGACTTCGGCAATGAATTCCTCAGTCAGCTTAACAGACACTCCATGTAGGGTAACTTTGTCGTCCGCCCAGTTTTTAAAGAAGGCAGTGGTGACATGGGGTTTGAATCCATGCAACCGCTCCAAGTAGCTGGCCACCTTCCCTTTCTGGAGAATCTTCCAAACATCTTGCCTAGCCTTCCAATCATCACATTTTTTGGGTTCCTGCTTCCTCGGTTCACCTCCCATATTGCAGAGCAGACAAAAAACCAGAGACACCCAGATATCAAAAGCAAAGAGAAAGAAATGAGACCAGTTTTTTGTGACACGATATCGAGAATGCCTTTTTTAGGATACGTGCAGAGAGCATATAGCCTTCACATGAATGTACCTCCTTGGGAATGCTGAACTAACAATCGTAAGGCGACTCCCGCAAATCATTAAATTTCTAATCCAAGCAAATCTTTCCCACTCTGGAATGAATAACATCATAATTAATGATCGCTTTAAGATCCACTTGTTTGTGCAAGTCATCGAGCCACCTCATCTTTTGCCCCATTTGAACTACGTGATTAGCTATCCAATCAGCAACCCCATTGGCTTCTCTATAAGTATGGGAGATGACCACCTTTTCAAAATTTTGAAAAAGAGTTTTGATTTTCATAACCGTTGCCTCTATAGACAATGAAAAGCAAAAGTTTAATTTTATCAATTTTATAAAATAAATTGTGATTGTTGTTTATTTAAGAGTTAGAGCAGCATGTTACAGATATCAACAATTTCCAATCCCTTTACAATGAGAACAAACTACCTTTTGTAGAGAAAGGCGTCAAAACCTAGTACAAAATTCGTCATCCTAGATCATTTTACAATCAATGGTACTTTACAGATAGTAAATGTTTTGGATAGGATAATGTCACTCTTTGATCCATAACAAACTCGAGATCCTTGATTAGAAGTAAAAAATTGGTTTCAAGGTAAGTTGACTTTTAGTGGTTCCTCATCAAGAAGATATAAAAATTAATTGCAAGTCCCAAAACATCAATTCTTGGATTGGTTAAATTGCATTTGAATTTAAAAAAGAAAATTCAAAATGAATTGCAATTTCAATCATCCTTGTCATCATCAGATACGTCTTCTGCTATCACCTAGTCCTTGTCAGTGTATGATTTCTGTAATCCATCAGCATTGTCAGAAATGGATTAAGTAGATCCTGATTAGGTCTGTCCAAGATGAAATATTTGAAGCACTTTGCCTCATATACCTTCAACGATGAACTCTGTTTTTCTTCTCTTTGCCTAGCAATTGTTATAAATACCTTGAAGGCTGCTTTGACTTTCATTATGTAGTCCATTAAGTCTGCTTTGAAGTTTTAAGGGGGACCCAATCCAATTGTTGAGACTTTATTCAATCTGTCTTTCATATCCTCGCCAAGCACTTCATCGTCCAAGTAGAAACTATGTCCTAACATAAATTCTAAAACTTTTGAATATCACATTCTATGTCAAGAATGTCCTTCAAATCATTAAGTAAATTAATGGCCTTCCCTACAACATCATCTCTAATCTAAATAAGATCCAACTAGAATTAGGGTTGACCTACTGATTTATCATCCAATATTTTCTCCACTATTAACAATTCAGGATCCATGAAACACATTGGCTTTACCCTTAGTAGGTTATATCCATTAATGACCATCATCTCTTGACATTGACCATAGTATTTTGTACTTTCTCCTTCAACCACTGGACTTGTATCTTAGAGGTGATTGCTTCTTCTATTACTTTGCAGCTGTGATCATAAAGATCATTTATCCAATTCTTTGTCGCTTTAGCTACACATTTAATCTTTTCCAAGGTTAAGTCTTCCCTTGGTGAAATTATGAAAAGAGGAGTATGAATTGATCTATTGCTTGCAATGGAGCAGCTAGATGCTTGATGTAAGATTCAGATTTATAATTCACTCCTTCAATTCTGTCTTGCTCTTTTTGTTTTTCTTCACTATAGGGACCACAGTGGACACAATTGTTTGAAATTCTTGAATTTCTTCCTCCCTGGTGGACTGGCTGAAGATGTGTGAGTGGAAGCTCCTCAAGATGTTATAGCTGATAAAGTTCATGTCTTATTTTTAGGCCATGGAGTTTCTATTATTGGCATGAGTCATGAATTCTTAGAGGTTGGTTCGACCATAGATGTCTACCTCGGATATTTACACCCCACCATACTGGAGCCAGTGAGAAGTATCCACCGCTTATTTTGAATGAAAATTGGGGCTTGTTGTTGCTGTTGTTGTAAAGTAATGTCCTATTGACCTAGTTGTAGCTGTTCTAATTACTGCTCCATCTTATCTAGAGTACATCTCCTTCAGCAAACTCTTGCTCAGTCAATGGTTCATATATTTTGCTCAATAGGAGCTGCATGCTGAGCCTCAGCTGCATGTTGAGCCTCTTGTACTACTTCATGTAGAAGATTATAGTTGCAATGGAGATCTTTATCTCTGATTTATCTATATGTTGAAATTGAGAAAAGATTTATGATTATATTTTCAAGTGAGCATGATGTGGCATTCAATGTGTGTCAGGTGTCACACTCTAAATATTTGACATTTTATTATATGAAGAGACATGCAACATGCGAAGAGTCATGCGTTTGGAAATATAAAGAGACTTGTTTTTGGAAATTGAAGAGACCTTCGGTTGTGATATGAAGAGTCTCTCAATTCGATATATACATGTGATTGCTTTGTGTGTTAAGATACGGCATCAAGTTGAAAGCATTGTACTTGAATTTCTATTATTAAATAAAAGAGATATTTTTCTGGTGTGGTTGGATTTTCCCTAAGTTGGAGGGTTTCCCTAGGATAAATGTGTTGTGTCTTTATGTGGCTATTTTTGTTCTTCTTTCCTTTATTGCTGTCTATCATTATTTCTGGGCAAAACATTAACACTTCTGACTCTGCAAGCAGAGATGTTTGGACACTTGATCCTAAGTTTGTTTTTCACATGTTTGATCAACTTGGAGGCTTTCCTCCTCAACTATTTCTACTTCTTCAACTTGTGTTTTCTGTTGTGAGCTTTGAGGATCAATAGTATCAACCTGCTGAAATACCTCTGGTTGCACCTCTTTCTCCTTCTCTGCAGATGATCAATATAACAAACAAATGCACTATGGCATTTATAAAGCAAACATTTCAATTATGTTGTAAAAATGTAAGAGCAATGAAGATTTTTTATGTAGATATTTTACTTCTTAGTTATAACTGCGTGCAGATGCAAGGACTCCAAGCATTTTGATTTTTAATAATACACTAGCGTATTTAAGGTAATTTTTGTATATTTTGAATATGTAATTATCGAATCTCCCTTTAGTTCCATGTTTGAGCTCCACCGTAACGAAGATTTCATACAGAAGCTGCTAGACTGCTTAGGGCTAAGGATGACAATGAGAGATGAGCCTAGGATTAAATCTAAGAGCTAGGGCTAGAATTGTATATAAGAGCTAGGGTAAGGATTATATGTATGAGAATTACATATAAAAAATAGAGTTACAATTATAGCTAAGATGTAGGGCTATCTTTACAGCTATAACCTAGGACTGCAGCTATAGACAAGCAAGGATTGGATCAAATCTAAGAGCTAGGGTTAACGTTTAAATGAAGAGAACATTTTCAGGGGTGGAGCTGAAAATTGTAGCGTGATTAAACACTATAACAAATCGGATTCCCACATACAGTGAACTTTAACCATCATTTTAGGCAAAAAGTAAAAAGAAAAAACTATAAATTCAATGCTAGGAAAAGGATGAAAAATTAATCACATGAACCTATTTGATCTCTGCGCTGTGCACTGGACTTTGAATAGTCATTCATCATTTGGATCAGTGCCAACTCCAAGCTCGCCATTTTTCCGCTTTTCCCCCGCAGGTTCGGGATTTGAATCTGCCAACTATACTGAGTGCAAAAGTAATTATCGAATGTGAAATTATTTTTGTTTGTCGTGTTTTGTTCGTAATTTCAGTGGACAGATGCTATTTTTCAAAAAATTAATTAATTAATATTTATAAATTTTTGGCCATCCATTGTCCCGGGACCTTATTGAGATGTTAAAATGTTTGCATTATTAGTTCCTGGCAGGATTACTTATGCATTCATTCATTCAGAGGCACTCGGCTACGGTGTCGTTTGCATTTCCGTCAATCTCCAACTCGTCTAATACTTCCACACTTCCGTCCTCCGTCCTTCTGTTTCATTCGACATGTTGTTTCCAAAATCCGTATTCCCAATTGTTTTATTTTTTTTTTTATTGTTTAACTTTAAAGTTTTGATTTAAGATTTTAGGAAAAGTATTGTATTTTAATTATTTTTAAATGGTTTTAAAATATTTATATAGTATGTTAATAATATTATTATTTTATAATGAAATAGATGATTATTATTAGTAAATATTAAATTAATATGATTATTTATGATTCTATTTATTAACTTTTTAATATGTGTTTAATTTAAATAAATTTTTAATAATAGTTATTCATGTATCTTATTAATAATATGTATCTAATTTAAATAACTTTTGTATTAGTTGTTGGACGAATTCTATGTTTATAAATATTAATATCATATAATGTATGAATGTATATAACATTATAATATTTTTATTTGTTTTAAGAAAGCCAATGTGTTTTTGGTTCTAACAAATCATGTTTTATTTCTAACATGTGTGAGAGATTATACTTTTAAATTATAGTTATAAAAATATAATCAAAGTGATCCACAATTATCTATTAATCATCTAAATTAGTTATTTGTTCTTATTTATGTTATGAATAATTATAGGTTAATCATTTAAAAACTAGATCAATTATTTGTCATATTTGTTCAACTCAATTTCAAGATAAGAATGTTCTTATCTTTTACACAAATCAACAATTCTAAAGATTTGATTATCTTAAATCTAATTTATTTTCTAATTCATTATTTTATTTTTTATATTTAACTGCTGGATTTTATTTATTTCATATTAGCAATACTCTTTATTCCATATTAACAATTTCTGATTTATCATTTGATTATTTCTATTGGCCTATTCTAACAAATCTTGATTTACTCTTATATAATACTTATTAATAACTTATTATATTTTAATAATTAATAATAGATATAACAATATTTAAAAGCATAACTATGTAACATCACCCAAGGTAAAAAGTGGCACCCTAGTTAATAAAATATTGTTATATCTATTATTAACTATTAAAATATAATAGGTTATTAATAAGATTATAAGATTATATAAGTATTATTAATTTATTAAAATATAATAAGTTATTAATTAATAAGTATTATATTATTGGGTAGTCTTCGTCATTGGGGACAATGTGGACCATGAGATGCCCATTCCAATCTTCCAAAGGTAAGGACATAATGTCACTAGAACTTTCATGGTGAACATGTGTAAGGAATTTGTTGCTAGAGGATTACTGTAGAAAAATGTCTTTCATGTGACACAACTTTTTGTCTATCAGTTAATAATATATAAGATATTTTTCTTGAAAATTATATGTGAGTTTTTTTACACAACATTTCCAATTGGTTGTTGTGAAAAGTAGATGAGGGTATTTGGATATAAAAAATGTTGTATTAGAATATGTGTGTTTTAGGAATAGCAATAATGAATCTTTGTGTTTACTTTGTCTTAGATTAGACTAGTTAGTAAATTGTGTGATGATATGTATTTACAAATTTAGGTCATTTTTACTGGAGTTGATTAGATCCTTAAAAATAAATTGAACATTCATTAACAAATAATTTTCACACATTCAATAACTATAAACTACATCTCTATTATACAAACCCTTCTCACAAAATATTCACAAAAATTGTTTCTTTATTATTTTTAAAAAGCAATAAAATTTATTTTAAGTAAATAATTACTAAGTGCTAAGTGTTCCATTTATTTTCATGAGAGATGGATTCATGTTGAATCACTACTCATGAAACATGGATCATCGAGTTTGACTCAAAAATCACACAGTTAAATCCTGATATTCACATCACAAATAATTACTAATAAAGTTTAACATAAATTATTTCTAACATTAATAAATTGTCTTTGAAACAAATTCCCTTTTTATAATAGAAATTGGTCTGCACCTCAAACAAATTTAGGATCTAATGAAAAGTTATTTAGGGAAAATAAAAAAGAGGCCTTGTTGAAACATAACTATGTAACATCACCCAAGGTAAAAAGTGGCTTGCTTTTTTAGAAACACAATGAAAGACCAAGGTAAAAAGTGGCTACCTATGTAACATCACCCAAGGTAAAAAGTGGCTACCTAATTAATAAAATATTATTATATCTATTATTAACTATTAAAATATAATAAGTTATTAATAAGTATTATATAAGAGTAAATCAAGATTTGTTAGAATAGGCCAATAGAAATAATCAAATGATAAATTAGAAATTGCAAATATGGAATAAAGAGTATTGCTAATATGAAATAAAGAGTTTAAAATGGGATTGTAAAATCCAACCCTAGTTAAATATAAAAAATAAAATAATGAATTAGAAAATAAATTAGATTTAGGATAATCAAATCTTTAGAATTGTTGATTTGTGTAAAAGATAAGAACATTCTTATCTTGAAATTGAGTTGAACAAAAATGACAAATAATTGATCTAGTTTTTAAACGTTTAACCTATAATTTTTCATAACATAAATAAGAACAAATAACTAATTTAGATGATTAATAGATAATTGTGGATTACTTTGATTATATTTTTATAATTATAATTTAAAAGTATAATCTCTCACACATGTTAGAAATACAACATGATTTGTTTGAACCAAAACACATTGGCTTTCTTAAAACTACTCAAAATATCTATAATGTTATATACATTCATACATTATACTATATTAATATTTATAAACATAGAATTCTAATGCAACATTTCCGTCCAACAACTGATACAAAAGTTATTTAAATTAGATACATATTATTAATATGGTATATGAATAACTATTATTTAAAAAAAAATTAAATTAAACACATATTAAAACGTTAATAAATAGAATCATAAATAATCATAATAATTTAATATTTACTAATAATAATCATCTATTTCATTATAAAAATAATAATATTATTAACATACTATATAAATATTTTAAACCCATTAAAAATTTATTAACATACAATACTTTTCCTAAAATCTTAAATCAAAACTTTAAACTTAAACTATATATATATATATATATATATATATATATTTTTTTTTTTTTTTTTTTTTTTTTTTTTTTTTTTATAAATTTATTTATTTATTTATTTATAACAATTGGGAATAGGGATTTTGGAAACAACACACAATGTTGGATGAAACAGAAGGATGGAGGATGGAAGTGTAGAAGTGTCAAATGAGTTGGGGACCATAGCCGGTGCCTTCATTCAGATGCTATTAGTTTTGTTTTTTTAACCAATGAATTTTGATTATTTTTCTCTAAACTTAAGTTCTATTAAAATTTTATGAATTAAAATATATTTAAAACATTTTAAAATACAATTTTTTTAACCATGTCATTGGTTGTCAGCAATTTAGGCAAGGAAAAAAATATTTTTCTTCAATGGAAATTAGGCTGAAATTAGAAGATAAGGTGGTCCTAAAAAGATTTTTCAAAAATATTTGTGTAATAAAAGCTTTGTCAGTGTAATAAATGGTCATTAGTGTTGTTCTTATCTACAACTCATGCGAAAACTAGTGCGTTAGTTGAATAAGCGAATTCTAGATTCATCTTCGAATGCATAGACGTCCCGTAAAATCGCTCAACGATAGTTTTTATGGTAATATTTTGACAGATTTGGCGAGGAAGCCCAAGTTGCTTTTGTGACTTTTCAAGAGCCTTATGCTATTGAAACTACTCTTCTGTTGACTATAAGTCATTTTCTCGCTTTAACAACTCAATCTTTCCTTCTGGTTTCGAGGTTAAAATGCTTTTTAGGAGCTTGTGTGTATGTTGTTTCCCTACTTTGGACTACCAGTCGACGAGGCCAAACCCTTTGCCATTAAATGATTTAAAAGTCATTCTTTATCACTTAATTGAAAACCTTTAAACAATTGTCCTGTAGCTTTCCTATAATGGAACCCTAATTGAACTAAGAATTCATAATTAAATTTTTGAGAATTCTAAGGTGAGAGTGCTCAAACATTGTACCAGTAGTAAATTTCATAGTTTTCATCAAATTTTCCTACTTTACATATATTTTGGATTTCGTTCAACTCGCATACATTTTTCCTCTATTCTATATTCTTAAAAAATATTCTTCCTCTCTATTAGCGATTAGGGTTTTTTTTTTTTTACCAAGCCATAATTCTTTACAAGGTCTTATGTTGGTTTAACTCGAGGCTTTGATTGTCGAAGCTTTCATACTTTAGTTTCCTGCATATACCATTAAACTTTGTTATACTTTGAATGGCTTTTACTTTTCAAGCATTAACAACTTCACTGTACATAGACATTAATTTATCATAATTGAATAATCTATTTCACATAGCTCATTTTAGTCAAGCTTATGTAGTCTGATGTCGCTTTACTTGGTATGCCCTTTACGTAATTAGGTGTAGCTATTTGCATTCATCAAATACAAAATTCTTAATTTAATGAAATTCATATAGATTGTTTTAATCATTTTTTTTTGTGTAAATCTCCTTATGGGGTAGCCTTTGCTTAGTTATGATAAATGAGTATGCTTTCTGTCAAATTCACCTGGGGCTTGCAGTTAGCCCTCTGTGTTGGGATAACGCTACATCAATGAGTCGTACTTCCTCTTTTTCCTTTCCTTGTTCTAGTTGGACACTTGAGAAAATCTTAGGTTTAACGTTTCAGTTTCAATTGTTTGCGAAAGCTCATAGTTTCTGATCCCTAGGACCATATTTGGAATGATTGTCTCAAATTTAGTATTCTTTCATGCCAATTTCAAAAGAACTAGTATTTCACAAGAAAATATATAAAATAGCCCATGAAATTTATTTCATTTGCTTTGGAATTTTAGTATTCTAGATGCAATTTTTAAGGTAGTGGTCTTCCATCATAATTTTTTTAGTACCTAGGGTTCATAACCTATGGCTCTCATTGTCATGGAAGCACTTAGCCCTGTCACAGACACTACATGGGGAGACCAAGCAAATTCCTCTTTTCCTTACTACCTTTTTCATCAAAGTAATCAACTAAGCTTCAATTATCTCTGCAAAATTGGAAACAGTAATTCAAACTTTGCCAATGGAAAAAAAATCCTTGTTTGAAAAAAAAAGCCCCCATTACGTGTCATCCACCATTAGAATGCGGCCATTGTAAACGGTAATGTGATAGAAGTAAGACACAACTTTGAAAATTATGTTATTACACAATCATTTGATTGGTAATCTGACTCTTTTTGACTAAATCTGAATCAGATTCCTCTCTTGAAAATTTGATGGACATAATTAGAGAGCATAGTCTTCGCATCAATGAATTTCTCTACCCATATAGGGCCCTCTGGACATCTAAATTTTAGACTAATTTTTACCTAAATGAGTATTCATTAATTGACACTCAATTTTGTGTAAAGTTGACAATCCTCTCCAATCACTATCAAAAAATGATTACCATTATATTCCATTCAATATCTTTGACCAATGAGGAGAATCATTTTTTGGTCAATAATTTTTTATAAAAATTGAATAAAGTATTTACATTTATTTTAATCATCTATTGAACTTCTATCAATAATAATGGATACAAACCATATTCATTCAGATGCTATTAGTTTTTTTTTTTTTAACCAATGAATTTTGATTATTTTTCTCTAACCTTAAGTTCTATTAAAATTTTATGAATTAAAATATATTTAAAACATATTAAAATATAATTTTTTTAACCATGTCATTGGCTGTCAGCAATTTAGGCAAGGAAAAAAAATTTGTCTTCAATGGAAATTAGGCTGAAATTAGAAGATAAGGCAGTGCTAAAAAGCTTTGTCAAAAATATTTATGTGTAATAAAAGCTTTGTCAGTGTAATAAATGGTCATTAGTGTTGTTCTTATCTACAACTCAATGTGAAAACTAGTGCGTCAGTTGAATAAGCGAATTCTAGATTCATCTTCGAGTGCACAGATGTCTTGTAAAACTGCTCAATGATAGTTTTTATGGTAATATTTTGACAGAGTTGGCGAGGAAGCCTAAGTTGCTTTTGTGGCTTTTCAGGAGCCTTATGCTATCGAAACTGCTGTTCTGTTGACTATAAGTCATTTTCTTGCTTTAACAACTCAATCTTTCTTTCTGGTCCCAAGGTTAAAATGCTTTTCAAGGGCTTATGTGTATGTGGTTTCCCTACTTTGGACTACCAGTCGATGAGGCCAAACCCTAATTGAACTAAGAATTCATAATTAAATTCTTGGAAATTCTAAGGTGAGAGTGCTCAAACATTGTACTAGTAGTAATTTTCATAGTTTTCGTCAAATTTTCCTACTTTACATATATTTTGGATTTCATTCGACTCGCATACATTTTTCCTCTATTCCATATTCTTAAAAAATATTCTTCCTCTCTATCAACAATTATGGTCTTGTTTTTTAACCAAGCCGTAATTCTTTACAAGGTCTTATGTTGGTTTAACTCAAGGCTTTGATTGTCAAAGTTTTCATACTTTAGTTTCCTCCATATACCATTAAACATTGTTGTACTTTGAATGGCTTTTACTTTCAAGCATTAACAACTTCATTGTACATAGACATTAATTTATCGTAATTCAATAATCTATTTCACATAGCTCGTTTCAGTCGAGCTTATGTTTTCTGATGTCGCTTTACTTGGTATGCCATTTAGATAATTAGGTGTAGCTATTTGCATTCATCGAATACAAAATTCTTAATTTAATGAAATTAATACATACTATTTTAATCATTTTTTTGTGTAAATCTCCTTATAGGGTAGCCTTTGCTTAGTTATGATAAATGAGTATGCTTTCTGTCAAATTCACCCAGGGCTTGTAATTAGCCCTCTGTGTTGGGATAATGTTACATCAATGAGTCATACTTCCTCTTTTTCCCTTCCTTGTTCCAGCTGGACACTTGAGAAAATCTTAGGTTTAACGTTTCAGTTTCAATTGTTTGCGAAAACTCATAATTTCTGATCCTTGGGACCATATTTGGAACGATTGTCTCAAATTTAGTATTCTTTCATGCCAATTTCAAAAGAACTTATTTCACAAGAAAATATATATAGTAGCCCATGGAATTTCTTTCATTTGCTTTGGAATTTTAGTATTCTAGATGTAATTTTTAAGGTAGTGGTCTTCCACCGTAATTTTTTCAGAACCTAGGGTTCATAACCTATGGCTCTCACTATCATGGAAGCGCTTAGCCCTATCACAGACACTACATGGGAAGACTAGGCAAATTCCTCTTTTCCTTACTACCTTTTTCATCAAAGTAATCGACTAAGCTTCACTTATCTCTGCAAAATTAGAAACAGTAATTCAAACTCTGCCAATGGAAAAATAATCCTTGTTTGAAAAAAAATCCCCCATTATGTGGCATCCACCATTAGAATGCGCCCATTGTAAATGGTAATGTGACAGAATTAGGACACAACTTTGAAAATTATGTTATTACACAATGATTTGATTGGTAATCCGACTCTTTTTGACTAAATCTGAATCAAATTCCTCTCTTGAAATTTTGATGGACATAATTAGAGAGCATAGTCTTCACATCAATGAATTTCTCTGCCCATACAGGGCCCTATGGACATCTAAATTTCAGACTAATTTTTAACTAAATGAGTATTCATTAATTGACACTCAATTTTGTGTAAAGTTGGCAATCCTCTCCAATCACTATCAAAAAATGATTACCATTATATTCCATTCAATATCTTTGACCAATGAGGAGAATCATTTACTGGTCAGTAATTTTTTATAAAAATTAAATAAAGTATTTACATTTATTTTAATCATCTGTTGAACTTCTATCAATAATAATGGATACAGACCATCATTCTTCCTTGCCCCGCTTTATATTGAGGTGCAACTTTTACCTTTTTATTTTGAATTTGCTCATACAACTTCATAGCTTCCTTAATATATATAATATATGAAAGGGATTGAGAATAACTTTTTCTAGCAAGGCTTTTGTTACTCTTCTAGAACTCTGGTATTTTTTGATCTTTTCAATTCTTTTCTGAGAATTTTTCTATTCATTTATGGTAATATTTTGACAGAGTTGGTGAGGAAGCCCAAGTTGCTTTTGTGACTTTTTAGGAGCCTTATGCTATTGAAACTGTTGTTCTGTTGATTGTAAGTCATCTTTTTTTTTTTTTTTGTGTTTTGTTGGTTTTTAAAGGTCACGTTGCTTCTATATCTTATTAAAAACTTGAAATTAGTTTCTGAAAATGGTATCACATTCTCATTTTTTTACAAATTTGTATCTTGATTGATTAAGATAGTCTTTAAAATCTTGATCTTGTTTTCCAAATGATGGCTTCTGTGATCTTCTGGGTATTAATTTTGGCATAAGTTGGCTACAAAAATCAAATTCTTGTGTTTTTTTCAAATTCTTAGGTATGTTATTATACTGAATTGGGCAATGCGCTACCTATGGTATACATATCCTCTTTGTGACATCTAGGTGAATGCATCTTGAGAACTTGACTTTTATTTTTTGTTATGAACTTTGGTAATGCTAGCCCCGCATTGGTAGGTCTAGTAATTTCTTATGCTATTGTTTTATAGCTGAAAACAAAAAATCCATGTCCAAAATTGAGCATTCTTGTGCTCATGCCATAATTGTCTATATTGTCTTATAGCTGGCAGCACCAAATCCATGACCACTGGCATGCTCTCTCCTCCTTGCAAACCTATCACTTTAATTTAGATGTCCTAACTTTGGTTCCTTGAGACTTGAAAACAAAGTGAGTTTAAAAATAGTAAGATTGTATTGTTTTGTTTATATAATTGTTCAACACATCCCTCCAACGTAGCCGTAAATAAGAACAGTAAATATATATAGTGACAAGATAGCTATGTGTATATATTATATTTAAATTAATAAATTGAGCATTAATATTTTCATCGCATAACACTTCATTATATTATATTATTATATTGATATAGATTTCAACAATAGCTTTCCACATAATGTTTAGTTTAATTTAAATGTCATTGTTAATTATCATTATTTAAACATTTTTTCAAGTTTTGGTTGTTTTACTTCAATCTAGTAGACTTATAATTCAATGCTTTATAATAATAAGAATATAATGAACTATATAATTTTTTTCTAATTTACAAACATTTCTAATTTTTGTTATTATAATTATTTAAATCATTGTGTTTTAGGTTCTTACTTATTATTAGAATAAAATTTTAAAATAACAATAATTTTTAAATTAAAATATTTAAAAATGTCAATGATTTATTTCTTATTTTTCTAACATTATTTATATGATTAACAAATAGTTCTAGTACTTCCTTTTGGTATAGAAGCTAACAAGAAAAATAGTTGGACTCCTAACCTATGAGAAAATGAAACAACATGACTATACATCATCAATATGACCATGGCCAAATTATACGCAATGGTCTTTAACCACTCTGCCATGTCCATGGTATCGACCATGATCCCTAGAAATTGTAGGCACATCTATGTGTTCTAAGTGTCCATTACATGAAATTTTAATTCTAGAAAATGATCATAATTTTGCTTCTGTTGTCAAATTAAAAAATAGCATGTCATCACTGTATCTTTTTCTACAATCTATTTTAATATTCAAATGTCTTTAATATCATTGAGTATAATTTATTTTATATTTTTACTCATGATTTTTGAACGAATAATAATCTCAATTTTAATTTAAATGTAATTTTCATTCTCTCTTAGCATTTTGGTGCAATCAGCTAAAGTAGGTAAATTATCCCAGGCATTGTATGAGCAAAAGCTTCTCTATCCAGGTAAAATTATTAAAAAAGAAAGCTATTGTTATTCACTTTGTTCAGTTTTGTTTGTACATTAATACTATTATAAGGTCTATTTTTAATCCCAATTTCCTTTTTGTTAGAGGTTTTTCTTCTGAAAATGGTAAGAATTTTGTTTCCGTTGCCAACTTTAAAAATAGCATATCATTACTATTTTTTTAGGCAACATAATGTTCTTTTTCCCTTAAAATAATAGTCATAGTTAGATTTATGAACATAGACAAAATAGCTGAATAAAATGACAGCATTGGAAAACAAAAAAATAGAAAGCGTTGAAACTGTAGATGTGGAAAATTATAGACACAAAAGCTCAAAACTAACCTTCAACATTGACGATGCACTTAGGCAACAAGGATTAGCTAGAATTCCAACATTTACATATAATGTTGGGGATTGTCTATTTGATTCATTACAACTTTTACTTGAGAATCGGTATACATCAACTAACCTTCACAAAGGAACTATTCAATGCTTTTTGACTAGTCTAGAAGAACAAGAATCAGAGGCGATTGATTCTTACAACCATGAATTATATCCAAAAATACTTTATGAATTGCACAAAGTTAGGGACCATAACACATTTTTGTGAAGAATGCAAAAAACTACAAATCCTAAAACAACTAACAATGAACTAGGTCTTTGGGGAGATATATTTATGCATACAATGGTTGTCCAAGTGGTTGAATGTAGGAATATATGTTTGGTCATCTACAACAGGCAAAAAATACTTGCATTTCAATGAATTTTTAACAAGTAGACCATATTCACTTCTCTTCCATGATGTCAATCCACTTTGTGGCCATTTTGAACCACTAATACAATCAATCACACCAAATTTATAGAACCAACAACAACTACATTTTTCTCAATTTAAGAAATCAATCAAAAGTACGACGCAAAATCAAGTAACAAGAAATGTAAATATGAAAACTATGTCAAAGATAAATGAAAGCTATAGACAAGTAAACATTAAACAAAAGGAGCCTATAAAACAAAACAATTGTGTCAAAAAATTAAAAACCAACGATCAAAATAACAAACAACAGAATGAGGTTGTAAAACACAAGACCTCTCTCCAAAAGTTAAAAAACGTTGATTCGAAACAATAATGTAGAACAAATCTTTAAAAAAAGGAAGAGAATGTTATCCCCAATTGATCTAATCCAAAACACAATTAAGGACACACCAACACAAATTTGTAGTGTTTGTCAAACATTACACTTTAAGAAAGACATAAAAAAAAATTAACTTGAACAAAAGGAGACTTATTGCAATTTAGTCAAATCAAATTGCAACACATTATCAAATTCCATTTGCCACAAATGTAATAATGCATTAAAGAAATACAAAATTTCTCAATATGCTACACCGCATACCATTCGAATTAACAAGCCAATGCAATATGTGCAAATGCTAATACAATTAGAAGAACATCTTGTTTCATTGCGAATTGTATTTGCACAAATTTGGGAATTGGGGCACAAAATATCTCAAGTTGGCTTAATTGGTTCAATAATCAATGTCCCTATAGATACTAATGTTACACAAAAAGCTTTGCCTTTACCAACTACTAATACAACAACAATTGTTATGTCCTTGAAAAGAAGACTAGAATATTAAAATGCATTTCAAAAGGGAATGGTACGACCAAACATTATTATGCAAGCCCTTCAAGAACTAATAAAGAAAACACTGTACAAAATAGAACATGTGAAACTTAATAGAGATTGGAAACAAGCTCTACAAACAAATAATGACATTGTCAAAAAGAATAACCTAAGTAACACTGAAATTGAGTGTGAAAGTGATACTGAGAATGAACCTTGTGAAACTTTGGTACATGGATTCATAGAATCTATCAACATACATAAAATGCAAGACAAATTAGTAGAAATTGCACCTGCACAAAACTAGTGTACTATTGGAATATTCAAGACAAAAATGTAGAGGAAATGAATTTCCTAACACTATTTTTTGGTGATCCATGTGACCATGACATTGAGCAAAAACTATCATATCAAGAAATTGCAAAGTGGGAACTGTTGCACTCACAAAGACATTTTGCATATCATATAACAAATCTTTTCTTCAAAACAATAAAAATACTCATACATCAAGTTTTGTCCACAATGTGGATAAGAATTTCGAAAGTACAACTTAAAGGAAGGAAGCTATTAGCAAAAGATGTTAAACACAAACCAAACTTAGAAAAAATATTGAAATTAGATATAGGGTACGTCGACTTCAAAAGAATCCATATATCTCCCGACTATGCACATCAACTAAAAAAAGATGTATTTGCTATGATATGACAACTAGGGCCTCCAACATTTTTTCTCACATTTACTACTGCTAAACAAAACTGGAAGGCTCTAATGGACACACTCAAACAACTATACAACAACCATGAATCAACAACACAATATAAATCAAACATGATAGAAGAACTTAACACAAATGACCTAATAAAAAAGATCCAATAACTTGTGTGAGGTGCTATAGACATCAGATAAATGCCCTAAAAAATTTTATACTTTCAGACCACTCTTTCTTTTCAGTAACAGAATTTCAGAATCGAGGAAACGAACATGATGAATTTCTCATATGGGTAAAAGATGCACCTGTCTATGGAAAGAAAAGCAATGAAAGTATTACAAATTTTATTTCAATAAATATATTACATGCGAAAAAGAAAATTTTGATCCAGATAGTGTTATTCTCCATAGACATCACCATATAAACCAGTACAAAAGATCAAAAAATAAACATTGCAGACACAATTTCACATTTCCACCAATAAGAACGACAACAATACTTGAGCCTTTGCCTGAAAAAGACAAAAGTATAAGCTCAATAGCTAACAAAATTTAATGCAAACTCAAAGTTGCAATGTATGACACATCTTTTACATTTGACAACTTCCTCAGTGAAATAGACATAACTGAAGAAAAATACATCATTGCTTTAAGGTCAACAATCCATAGACCAACAATCTTTCTCCAAAGAAAGCCCTCACAAATTTGGAATAATAGCTTTGGAAAAATGATACCTCCTCTATGGAAAGCCAATATAGATGCACAGTTTATTCTCAATGCATATGTAGCTGCAATGTATTGTAGTTCATACATAGTAAAAATTGACAAGTCTATGACAAATGCTTTCAAAAAAATACATGATGACCATTAGCGAGACAATATTGATGCACTCAAGATGATAGGAAAACTTGGAAATACCCTACTAAATTTAAAACAAATGTCTACTCAAAAAGCAACTTATTTAGTTCTAGCTCTACCACTACACTCTAGTTCTAGAAAATGCACTTTTATTGATACATGATCACATAATGACCGTACATTTATACTAAAACTAGTTGAACAATTACAAAAAAAATGAGAGAATTCTAAAAATGTAATGTGCAAATCACTAATTGAATATTACCTGCGTCACCCACAAGCTATCACTAATTTATGTTTAGCAGAATTTGTATCGAGTTATAGAAAAGACAGAAGTAAGCTTGAACCAAAAGCTAAACCAAACATTATTTGTTTCATTAACTTCAACAAACATTTACAACTAGAGAACTACTGTAGAGAACAATTATTGATAGATGCTCCCTTCATTGTAACTAAAGATACATTTAAACAAAATTACGGCTCATGGGAAAAAGCTTACATGCATAATGAAAATATAATTTAGAGTAATCGAGCAAAGTTTTCATACAACACAAATTCAATGTGGGGTGATATTGATAGTGCTATTGATGCAATAAATGACAATGAAGAAAACAAAGACAATACTTAAAAAACTTGACAAACAATATGACATGCATTTTAAAAATCTTGACAAACAATATGACATGCATGAAGATATAAAAATAAAAATTTCCAACAAGTCCAAAATCTTTTGAAATCACACAACTCCCTCAAATAATAAACAACAACGAGTACTATAACTTAAGGAGAAAGTTAAATAGAGAACAACAAACAATCATCAAGGATATTATAATGAAAAAGCTGAAGGACATAAAAACTCTTTTGCATCTTTTCCTACCTGGAGGAGCTGGAATTGGAAAAACATTTACAACAACACCCATTTTCCAAGCACTTATTCGCATTTACAACAATTTTATTGACAATGATCCAGATAAACTTAAAGGCTTAATAACTACAAATACAAGAAAGGTAGCATACAATATAAGTTGGAGTACATTGCACTCCACTTTTCACATACCTTTCAATAAATTAGATTTCATTCCACTAAGTATAGAAACATTAGATACAATGTCAAAGAACTACAGCCAATTACATGTACTCCTCATAGACAAAATTTCATTGGTAGGTTTCACCTTCCTACATTACATTGACAAATGACTATGTGATATTATGCAATTGCCAACATCATACTTTGGCAATCTAGACACAATTTTCTGTGGTGACTTATACCAAGCACTTCTAGTACTTGACTCAGCCATTTTTGACAACAAACCACCGACAACAGAGTTAATGCCTTATAACTTTTGGACTGATAATGTAAGATGCTATTCACTAACTACTACAATGTGTTAAAAAGATGAGAAATTTGTTTCAATTCTAAATAATATACGTCTAGGACAGCATACACATGATGATATACACTACCTCAATCAAACTTGTCGTCAACCCCCACCTATTGATCCAACATTCCCATATCTATTTTACAAGAAAAAATATGTCAATGCACACAACAACAATATGTTTTCCAAAGTTCCTAGGAACTATATTATATTAGATGCAATAGACTTTGAAGATGAAAATTTCAGTGCAATGCGACTACATACATAGACAATGATTCTACCAGCTCAAATAGTTGTAAAGCCAAACACTCTTGTTGAAATTTTTGCAAGAAACTATAACACAAAAGATGGCCTTGTAAATGGGTCAGGTGGAATATTTAAGGCATATACCAAACAACAAGAAGTGGACATAGTTTGGATACAGTTCAACAATCCAAAAATACGCCAACAACAAAGAAATAAACTATGCCACTATTACATTCAAGGCATTCAAAAAGAATGGGTTCCCATCCTTCAAATTGCAATACCCATTCCGAAAATATCAACTACTGAAAAAGTTTAAATCAGAAAACAATATCCAATACAAGTAGCATGTGCCAGAACAATGTATAGAGCCCAAGGCCTCACAATGGATGGTCTTGCATTTGATCCTAGTGGCATAACACAACACAACTTAACATACACAACACTTTCAAGAACAAGAACAATTAATTTGTTGTATCTCTTAAAACCTTTGATTCTAGCAAACTTCAAAATCCACAAAAAACTCCATCACAAAATGTCTTGGCTATACTCAAATGCAACATGGAAACTTAAAAGTCAATAGTCTTGCACAACTCACAATGCACACATATTGCTATGCACATTAAACACGCGTAGTCTACATGCTCATGAAAATGACATTTTAAATGATTATGATACAATGTCCACTGATATCATATGTTTACAAGAACTATTTTCTCTCCCATGCAATACTGATATTCTATTTGGAAAATATAACAACCATTCAATGTATCATATACATGGCATAACAATACTTACTTCAAGAAATCTTTTCATGACTAATTCAATAGAACATAGATCAAAAAACATTGAAGCCATAACAATTACCGTTAATGAATCAGATTCTCAGCTCAATGTTTCTAATGTTTACATACGACCACATACAACAATTGCCGAAATCAAAATGCTTATTGGTGAAATAGCTACAAGCTACATATCAAAGAATAAGCTTTACATTGTTGGAGATTTCAACATAGACATGTCCACACAAAAAATAAATGGTCCAGCTGATGGATGGATTCCATAGAATTGTAGGGGCCCAGCCGAATTGTAGGGACGCTAAAGTAGTTAGAGCATCTCTGAGCTGAGCCCATTACTATCTCTGGGCCCATCCCAATGCCCCTTATAATAGTAGGGGGTGTTGCTGAGCTAAGATTGTTTTCAAGCGGGGAACAAAAACACTTATGAAACATATGCAAAAATACAATATTCAATTCATGTTAAATCAAACACATAGCATAAACAAATCACTCATTGACCATGTATGGACAAATTCACCAGCAAGTGCATGCTCCATTTACAAGACTGAAGCATACTAGATAGACCACCTTGCAACATTCATTCAACTATATGCATTTTGACTCTAATTTGGGTTATCTTTACAACAACAATGACTCCACCAAAGCGAGTAGCAAGTGAACTACCGCAAGATAACTAGGAACTCACTAAGAGGTATTTCAAATCTAAACTTTTCAATTTTTTGATCATTGCAAATACTTAAGAAAAAAAAATATTGACATTTAACTCTTCCAGGACAAAAGATGACAATGAACCATGTATATTAATATAAGATCTAAATGCAAAAAAAGCAGGCCAAAGTTTCAAAAGTGATGTCTTGGTAGTCTACAAAGCTTTCTTGGACAAAGCAACCAAAACACACAAAGTTCTACGTGCTGATCTGACAGATTCCAAAGGAGAGCTTACTATAACATTAAATGTCAGTGGAAATAATATTTTCAACAAATATGAAAGTAAAATAATCCCAGGCATGGCATTGAGAATAGAAGACTTCAACATAGAACCAACAACATATTTTGATCGAGGAGACAGTGATTACATACTAATTCTAAAAGATTCTAGCATGGTTGAAATAATACCAGCTATATTGCATGAATACAAATTCATTCCTGATACAACTATAAAGCAATTACTCGCAAGCATGTCTGACTACTCCACTGGAATAGTTGGTGCTATTGTTCTAATAGCATACAAAAAAAGGTACTCAACATGTGCTTGAAATCAAAGATGGCAACAATGACACGAGCAAAGAACTGGTAAGCTCATACAAGAAAACTCATTAATAAATCTATGAAAATAATTCTTTATTTCCCTCTTTCTACTACATTTTACAATTTCATCACGGAAAATTCTGAAACTAAAAAACAAATTAATTCTGATATTTGTGTTCAGCTATATATGCACTCCAATTTCATGCCTCAATACATTTAGATACACCAACAGCTTGAAAGAAATGAAATACCATCACTGATCTTCAAAAGCATAGCTAAAAAAAATGATCAAAAACTAGCTCTACGAACAACTCCAACAACATTTATCTACAAACTGCATAACAAAAGAACAATAAATGCACTCTAGGGGCTGCTGCAGACTTCAATTCAAGTAAGTTACTTTGAATCCTTTGTCATTTTAATTCAGCATTTCATTTTCCATGTTTTAAAGAATACTAATACAAGCACACTATGAATAGGTCATGGGAAATTTAACTGTGGAAAATCCATATTCAAGTCTATTCCATGCTTCTGGCCCAAAATGCAACTACAAATTTGAAGGCTATGGAGCACTGAATGGAGAAAAAGGGCACTACAACCAATGTGATAAAACTGTCTCATACAAATATTCATTGTACCTAAAAGCAATTATCACAAATGATAGCTAGCAACCAATTCATTGCTCTATTGAAAACAATATTGTGCAATAATTACTTCTTGCTCTTAAAAACATAAATTATCAACAATACATTGATGACAAATTAGAGATAATATTTATGCTCTGAGACTTTTCAGCAAGTGGTACATACACACTCAACCAATACAACACCATCACATGTGCAGTCCTTATGAACCAATAAACTTGGCATGAAACAACAAAGGTACTGCTCCTTCATCCTTATCTGTTTATAATTATAAAAATCATGTACATTTTCCCTATTAAATGTCATTTACAATGCATTAATCATGGTACCAATTTTGCATATGAACCAATGAATTAGACATGAAACAACAAAGGTACTACTTCTTTATCCTTATCTGTTTATAATTATAAAAATCAAGTACATCTTCTCTATTAAATATCATTTACAATGCATTAATTACAGTATCAATTTTGCAGGCACCACATTTCGGCATTCAATGTAAATACAGTCTATATATCTTCTACTATGTACAAATGCAAATATACTATCTCATGCACATAACTCAGTTGTCTTCACATCTTAGGTTTGTCAAATATTAATTATAGGATTAAAATATTAGATGTCACTTACAATGCAATAATCACACGATCAATTTTGCAGGCATCTCATTTGGGCATTCACTGTAAATACACTATATATATCTTTTACTATGTACGAATGCATATATACTCTCTCTTGCACATAAGTCAGTTCTCTCCACATCTTAGGTTTACTATGGCAATCAAATAAATCCCCAACTGCATCACTTTAATTCAATAAATCTAATATCCCCATACACTGACTGAATTTCAATGTTGGCTTGTTCTATATTTACAGATATGTTACTTTTTCTACAAGAACATCACTTCTGGCATCATCTTATTTTGTTTCAAAGCATATGTATCACTTTCAACAAAACCTGCATATAATGACTCATATATGTCACTATTCAATATCTATACGTGTTTGCCTAAAGGTATGAACAAAAATAACTACTTAATTTCAGTTATTTCATGTTGTTCTTAAATTTTACAACTCTTATTATTGTCATTGCATTTGTTACTATTCACATGCATTTCTATTTATTTTTTGAAACACAGATTGCACAATTTTTTTATTCTAATCTATGCTTGCTTCTATGAATGCAGTTCCCAATTCAGAAAATAGAAAACCAATGCAAATTTTGCACTATGAAAATGCACAGAAATATGAACCTCATTTTGATTTTTTGCACGATAAACTCAATCAAGTCATGGGTAGAAAACATAAGTTTCCTGAATTTTAGTTTTGTCACTATATTTATTCAGTAGAATCACAGATTGTCTGCTAAAGTTAACTGTGCAAGTGACTTTGTCTTCTTTACTTGATATTTAATATTCCAATCTCCTGATGTGGATTCCTGTATATTCTTCTGTTGAAGTTCTATGTATCTAAGATTATAACCAATGTATTAGACAATTGTGTTAAATATAAGCTTACTAATTGACTTTTGACATTACTTACAAGTGACAAGTAAGACCTTTTATTAGCAAACATTGTAAAGTTTAAAAGTCTGTTAAATGCTTAAACACAATCTTGTTTGTTGTATGCTAAACACCAATTAATAGATGTGCAACGATCCCTTTTCTTGATTTTTAGATTGGAGCATGCTAATTTGTACTCCATGTTGTATTCTTGTTCATTTCCATTGCAGACTATTCTAATTTCTTCTATTGAGCTGTGCAAATCTGAAGTTGATATCTCTTTTAGCACAATCAATAAGTGTAATCTAGTTCGTAGAAAGGAACATGCATTATAGTAGTGTATGTAATTTTTAAAAATAGCATTATGTGAAAATGCTAGATAATTTTAGAAAATTCAGTTTGTGGTCTTATCTGCCTGCACAGTATTGGTATTTCTATGGGTTGTTTATCGCCAATACGATATTATTTTCCCAACTTTTTAAAAAACTAATGGTCAACAACTAGTATTTAGCTAGGACTTGCAACCAACCTTATTTTTGTGCAAGATATTTTAATTAGTTAATTTTTTTTTGCTAGCTAGAGAATTGTCACAAGTTAATTTTCAAAATCTTGCACATGTTTTCGAAATTTGCCAACTATCAATTCACCCTGCACTTGCAACCAACCCTATCTATCTGTAGGATATATTTTATGAAGCTATTGTCCCAATTGCATAATATTTTTTAGAATTTAGCCAAGATTTGCACTTGGCCTTATTTGTCTGTAGTAAATTTTTACACTAACAATTTACCCAAAATTTGCAGTTGGCCTTATTTATCCGAAGGGCATTATAAGCAAGGTTGTCAATTAGAGATCTTGTGATAAAGTTTATTTATTTATCAATTTTGGTATATTTCAACTTTTGGAGTTATTTCTTCATGTATCTCTTGAACCGATTCTGCTAAATGTGGCTTGTAATATTAAAGACTAAAAAATACACAAGCTATGCTTTTTGTCAAATTCACTCAGGGCTTGTAGTTAGCCATCTGTGTTGGGATAATGCTACATCAATGAGTTGAATATGCTTTGTTAATTTCAATGCTTTATCCATATTAGTGCAGATTTCAACATCCCTAAAAGCTCAAGTGCGTGGGCCACTTGAGCTCACCCTATTTGGTAGTTCGAGCTAAAATTTCATCTCCCAAGTTATTCTGATATATGTATTTTTAATTGCATATCGTATCATTCTATTATGGACAAGTTAAAGAAAATGTGCTCCATTTTCTACTACATTTTGAGTAACACGTTTTACAGATTCATTATTGTCAGATATCTTTTCATGGGTCCATCTACCCTGTTTCACTGCATAGTTTGTGTTTGTTTCTTCTTAATTCTGTAATGATTGTCATCTTGAAAATGATTACTTCATCAATGTAAATTGTAAACAAACTCTTTTATATTATACAAATAGCTTAATTGTGATATGTCTCTATTCTATTGACTTTTTCTATTATTCTAATTTACCATATTCAAGTTTTTTCATTATTGTTCCTCATTAGCCAGTCCATTAGCTTTATAGCATATGGCAGGAACTGTGACGCATCGTGTCTCTTGTTTTATTTTTAAAACTAATGGAAATAATTTGTTTTATTGACTAGCACTTGTATTTGTAAGAGGTTCAAGGGATAAGCTGATAGAGTATTTTATGAATATTATCATTGTATGAAATTGCATAGATCATTAAAAGGTTCAACATAATTTTCTTATGATATATAGGATTGTTGGTCATGAAACAATAATGGTTAGGATGGTCCAAAAGTGCTTAACAACAAAGGTATTTGTGAAGGTGAATAGTAGTTTATCAATATAATTGTAAATTTTATTAGAAGCATTCATAATGTTTAATAGATGCATTGTATGCAAGTAAAAGTAAGTGTGCCAAATTTGATAATACTATGTTTTTGTATGGGTAAAACTTACAAGTCCCTACTTATTTTGATCTGAGTACCATGTGTTATAATAAAGATCAAAGACAAATTGTAGAAGATTATTTGAAAGTAGGTCTGTGCTTAAAATCCCCAACCTGCTGAGCCTGTTGCAATCCAAGCAAGAAATATGCTACAAATTTCTATTTGAACTTTTCTACCATGGAATACACAAATCTCCAAAGGCAGATAATTTCAATGACAAGGAAATTTTCAGATTTACATGAGGAATTAACCCACCCCCAAGAAATTGATCTACGCTCCTAAGAAAAAGGGTTGGTCCTTGTACATTTTCTCTATCATGGGGATACTCTTAACTCATCTAAGGTGGAATGTTATAGGAACCTTCCTATTAGGAATATTTGGATTACAAACTTAGAAGAGAGAGGGCTTGTTTACTGGAGAGATGGGCATTGATCAACCAATCGCTATTACTTCATCATCACAAAAAAAAAAGACTTTAGTAAGAACTTTACTTATTAGGATGTCAAGGTAAGTGTCAAATAATTATGGGAAATGATAGCTGTTGACTAAATAAGATGGTTAAAGATTAGGCTTTACAATGGTTTGATAATTTAACAATTTAAATTTGTGAAAGAATTATGATTTCCTTTGAGTTCAATTTTAAGAAATTATGAAAAAAATCTTAAAATCACAAGTTTGACCTTATTAATTCTTTATTAATTAAATAAAACAAATGAAATGTGATGTTTTTTCATAATACCTATATGTAAACAATGAAGAAAGATCTCAAAACTAATCAACATAAATATGTAAACAATGGAGAAAGATTAGAATAATGTGTAGTCTATTGATAGAAACTCCATTACATATTTCTAAGCATAGGTTACCAATTTTTATTCCAATAAGAGATCTCGAGTGACAATTAAATATACACCACTACAAATATTACAACATAGGAGAATGTCTATAAATCTGACTCAGACCTCTGTACATTACAGAGATGCGATAAATTTGTAGCACAAACAAAGAGACAACAGGGTATATATAGTTATGGCCATGTTGGACTTATCTACGTAGATCAGTTATAGATCACACAAAGAAAAACATAGCCAAACGTCATTTTCGAAACAAACAGACTTCAAATTTTTAGTTGTTTTGTACGTTGGTGGATTCAGGCACCTTTTGCTCTGATGTCTTCCATTTGGGCTTCAATCCACACTCCTGCACGACTTGCTTGCACTTACCATGAGAATCACCTCCCACATCATATATTCCTGGGGTTCTAACATCCATTCTTTAAAGCTCCTTACCGAAATGCTGCGTAATTGCTCTAAACAATTAGCGATAACATCTGTCAAGCAGATCTATAATTCTTTGATATTGATGGGATTATGTCTTTCAAGTCGTTTGCATACTCTATGCATGTTGTAACTCAGTACAATTTCATTCCAGTCATTTGAATCCCGTGGTCCCTCATAAATGAGCTCATCTGCTCTTTCAACGTCTTAACCAGTTTCATCAACTTCTAGCAGCTTGTGGTCTCTCAGTTGCTTCCCGACTTCTTTCAATAATTCTTGAGAGACATTTATAGTATTGTTAGTTCTAGATGCTTCGTGCACTCTCTCAAGTTTTTTTAAATTTGTTGTCGGCAACCATACTCACCATATCGGCTTCGAAGTCAAAAACTTGAGTCACATCAATACTGTTGGGCTATTATGTACTTGAACTCTCCAGAAAGCTCATTAAGTCCCAAGCTTGCTTATAAGGTTTTATAGCCTCTTTCTTCTGATCATCTCCTTCTAGCTGTTCGATGATGATTCTGAGCAATGATACTACTGCCATCTTCCACCAACACTCATGCATTGTAGGAAAATAGTCCTTTACTAGCTTTACCAGTGGAAAATCTTCATCCAGCTTAAGTACAAATCTTTCTAGCCCCCCGCCTCTTTCCCTTGCTATGTGAGGCTTTATTTCCCTAAAGCTTGCACCCTTTCTCCCATAGTTGTTGTGTGTAGTCTACGATATTGAATACACTGCAAGTTTTCATTCACACATGCTCTCTTTTTTTTCTACAAAAGTTACTATCTGTTATATATTTTTTAGTAGCTAGACTTGTGCAACAGTGGATACATAGAGATTGGAGTACTGGGAAATGAGTGGTTTTTGTTGGCGTTAGAAAATTGAGATGACAAAGGGAGATAACACATCATCATACCACTTACACAGTTGTGCTTTGTTGTTGATTAACACAAGACACATTTTCAAATCTCCTGTGTAGAAGTGTGGAGGAAATGGGGGAATTGTGGAAGAATTGAGAGGAGAAATTGATGGTGCCTTGAGGCATGCCTTCCTTCCCATCACCCTTCTTTTTTCGGCCTTAGTATTTAATTTAAGATGCATCATGATCAATCAACCTTACAGAAGGAAAAAACCATTCCTAGCTTTTTCATTAAATAATAAATAAAAAATTAGTACAAATGTTTTTTACGTGCTAAGTGATGTGTCAGAGACTCAGTGGATAGTTGTACACAATGAAAGTGTCATAAATGAAGAATCTTAAGACTTAGTCATTTGTTGAATATTTGAATAAGAAAGGATAATGAGGAGCTAAATAAGGCACAAATAGTGGAGAATCTCACTCGACATTCATAAGACTGAGTCATTAGTGGAGTCAATCTTAAACAATTGCTTGTAAATGACAGGGAATGTGATAAACAAATGCATTCTTCTTCTTCTTTTGTGTGAGACTACTATCTGTGAATGAAACAAAAAAAATGCATTTATTTTAGAGTGTTTGCTCCAAAGGAGAAGCCTATCAACTTAAAGAAGTAAAAGAATATTTATATAAAAAGTACTAAATCAAGAGGAGCTTAGAAAGAACATAAATCTATTATAAAAGAGTAGAATCAAATTCTAAATGTCAACATAAGTTCTAGTTATTTCAAGCATCAGAATTTTTATGGAGTTATAGCACTTGAAATATGATCTTATCCAACCCTTTTGCAGCTAAGAATAGTTTGAAAAATAAAATCAAAGTATCATATTTTACTTCTTAGAGAGCATTTTGGTTAGAGAAAATAATGAAGCATCTACGGCTTCATATAATGAGTGAGATGATTTGCCTTACAAAATCAATAGAAATAATTTATTTTATTGAATCAAGAAAAAGAATAAATATATGGATGAAGAAAATAGAAAATTACATTCTCCCAATCCAATATGTTATAAAAAGGGACTAAATCAAGAGTAGCTTTAGAAAGAACATAAATATATTATAAAAGTGTAGAATTTATTAGCAGTGGGTCAGCATTGCTCGCAGTATTCGTGACATAGCTCAACCACCTCCTATGGTTCTATAAGGCTATTGGTTGTATTGGGCATTGATAGGTTGATCTTTTGGTGCAACAACAACCTTGGCTTTTCTAACAATTGGTATTAGAGCTTGATCACAAGTTCAAATCCTGTAGACTATGACTAGTAGCGTTGGGAGGGGGCCAACATCCCTCGTAGGATTCACGACATGGCTTAACTACCTCCTATGGTTCTATACGACTATTGGTTGTATTGATCATTGACAGGTCGATCTTTTGGTGCAACAACAACCATAGCTTTTCTAACATAATGAAATTTTAAATGTCAACATAAGTTGTAGTTATTTTAAGCATCAAAATTTTTATGGAGCTGTAACACTTGAAATCTAATCTTATCCATATTCTTGTTCATCTTCACATGCTCTTTAAACCCTTTTGTAGCTAAGAATAGTTCGAAAAAGAAACTAATTGTGGGAAGTATCATATTTTACTTCCTATAGAGCATTTTGGTTAGAGAAAATAATCAAGCATCTATGGTTTCATATATCGAGTGAGATGATTTGCCTCACAAAATCCATAAAAATAATATTATAAATGCCTAAACCTGAAATTTATTCTTTTCAACATCAAACATGATTGAAAATAATAGAGTTAACTAAAACTAACATTTTGTTTTTTAGATTCAAGCATAGTTCCAAAAACGTGTTTAAAACTTTCATTGTGCTAACAAAAGGGGAATTTATCTAGCTAGGACACCATACATGTTCATACATGTGCAACTTGAAATGTAAAAAACTCCAAGCCAAAATTTGAGCATTAGTTTGAACCTTCAACCATTATTTTTAAGCATTCAACATTTTTCAAGTCTTTTCTTGGTTGCATCAATCGAAGATTTACAAACAAGGCAAGTAAGAGACTCAAATTAACCTTATCTAAATGAAAGCAACCAAACTAATGGTTAGACATATACCACCCTTTTTTTGAAGAAATGGGATTGCAATGGAGTGCAAAGTTTCATAATAAGGTTTGTAGAATCCAAATATTTCAAAAAAAGACAAACTCAAGTTTGAGCATCAAGGTTTGTAGGAACCAAATATTTCAGCCTCAACCTTATGTTCTTATGGAAGAGGGTTTCCTAAAAATTAGAGATGGAATTGCTTGCTACTTTTTAGGAATGTTTTTAAGGTGGTGGTCCCATGAAATTCATTGTTTAATTCAGCTTAAAAATATAAACACCCACATTTAAGAAAGTTGGTGGTCTTGGGAATATAATACCTTTGTCTTTCATATTGTATACATTAAAAAGAAGAAGTAAAAAGTTATTTTCCCTCAAAATTTATTTTTTTTGAAAAAAAATTAAATTAAATGTTTGACAAGTGGCAAAAAGCATTCCTAAGTTGGTGAGGCAATTTTTAGCCCTACCCCTTTCACCTGCTAAAATATGCAACTCTAAAAAGTAGGATCTCCTAGAGAAGATTCTAAATAATCTCGTAGTCAAACAAAAAATTGTTTATTGGACCACTCTCTTCCTAAAAAATAGAGCTTAAGCTCCCTAGTAGGACCCCTACCTTTTACAATGTGGTCCTATGGAGGGAGGCTTCCTAAGAAAGCTTCAGTAGGTGTTGTTGAGAATTTTTAGAATTATTTTAAAGTGGAGGGTTTGGTGAATTTTGTAGTGGAGTTTTTTTTTGACACAAGTAATCGACCTAAGCCTAGATTATTTATTATTTATTTTATTATTATTATTAGATTAATTTTTATTATGTGTTAATCTTGATTAGATTTGAACCCAAGACCTCCTTGATGAGAGGCTCACAATTTACCGATGCGTTGTAGGCTCTTGCCTTTTGTAGTGGAGTTTATTATTAAAAGCTTAAGCTCCACAATTAATGGAAGCTTGTGGTCTCATGATTTTTTTTTTTAAATTTAACATATTCAACTAATTTTACCAAATAAATAATTTTTTAAAAAAAATTACTAATAAGATGTTTTGAGGAGAAAATTCCAATTAGGCAAGGGTCCCATGATGGGGTATACAAGTCTTTTTTCTAGGTCTAATAGGTCCCATAGGAATATTTTTGAGGGGGAGGTGGGGGGTTGGGGGGGGTGGGTTTGGGATGTGAGGGGTACCACTTTTTTTGGCCTCTTAATTTGAGCAAGTAAAAATGGAATGGGGCTAGAAATAACTATTATTCCCATTACTGATCAAAAGAACTATGTTGTCATTTAGTGACAAAAAGATACTTATTTCACATAGTAACAAAGTTATGTGATGCCTGAGCATAAGAGAATACAAGTTCTAACAGATAGTTATTACTAGGCATTTATTAATTCTTGAGCAATTGAATACTCATCAAATTACATAGAGACTACCGAGCAAGAACAGTTATACCTAAGCAGAGTTTTCATCGAACTACAACATAATTAATAGAATACTTACCAAGTCAAATAGAGACTACACAAAAGTTTGATTTGGCACAAAATCTGATTTGTCATGCTCTTACCAAGTGGTAAAAATGGTTTACTTTGATTGAGGAAAAGATTTGAGAAGATTTCTTGAAGTATGTGAATTGATTGTTGATGACTATAAGGTAGAGCCAACTAATTAAAAAAAGGATGGAAAGGAAAGGAAAGTTGGATGATTCTAGAAGAGTTAATTTCGATTTGAGATGTATTTTAGAGGGTTCCAAAATCCTGATTAGGGTAGAGATTTAAAAAAAAAGGTAAATGAAAACTACAAAAGGACTAGTTTGGAACTGTTTAATGTTGTTGTGGGTTGTGATAGAGGGGGGAATAGAAGCAAGAAGACCTTTTATGACAAAGAGCAAAGTTGAATACAACAGAGGTAAAAAATTGTATGTAGTAAAAAAGGATTAGAAAAATCAATCACAAGAGGTGATACATGATATTGAGAAGAAGAGAGATTTGATCATGCAAAGTAAGTTGCTATCTTGCAAACTATTTTTTGCTACCTTCTTATCATTGTAGTAGTTCTAAATCCTTCTAAAAGGTAAAACTAACAATCTATTGTAAATCTCTTAAATGAGTACACACTTAAAGAGTGTTGTAAAATTCTTTGTGAAAGATAGATCTAACTAATCTTATTGTATACTCCCAACAAAGTAAGTCACCATAAGTGACTAAAAATTGTAGCCCTAACAAGGAAATCTCTTACTACAATAGTGATGAATTTATGAGTGTCATCTCCACCGTAGTTTTCACTTTGGCCAAGAGTTTTTGTGATACCCAAATGATTGTGTTATGTGTGATGAATTATATTTAAATGGTTATTATTGAAGATTATTAGATTAGTTAATGTTACTTTCTTTGTCAAGAAATCTGATATGTGTTAGTATCGATTGAGTGACAAAGGAAAAAAGGAATTCACTAAAAAAATTTATAAGGTAAAATTTTGTGGATACTAATTCACCCCCACCCCCCTTCTTAGCATATCATCCATTTACACATTCCAACAATTGGTATCAGAGTGTAGTTCTCTTATTGAAGGCTTTATCACCTAAGAGAAAATATCTGAGTCATGGAGAAGTATAGATTGGATAGGACCATTGAGAATCAAATACTGGAATTGAGTGTTAGAAAGTAAGGTCCAACAAGATAACTAAGAGGGGGGTGAATCAATTATCTGATCTAAATAACTTTTATTAACCTTATTAATTCTCGAACATATGACCAATATACACAACAATCATAAGAAGATAACCATACACAATAACACCATATATGTTAACTAGGGAAACCTTTGATTAGAGGGAAAACCCTAATGGGGATGGTACCCAGAAAATGTTGTACTAATATATAAGTTCCTTTAAAGAGGATGGAATTTATTAGGAGCTAATGAAATACATTCAATACATATTAGTATTTTTTAGGAGACTTTGAATTCCTTTCTTACCATGTTAGGAGTTATGTTAACCATGTTAGGAGTTGTAGAAGGCAGAAGGACCCACTATCCAAACAGCTTCAAGGGCAGAGCACCAAACTCTCTATCCAACTAGCCTTTGTATTATCCCGTGTAGAATAAAACCAAATACAAGTGATCTAAGCAACTCGTACTCTTTCTCTATCCTCTTACTGTGCCTCTTTCCTACCAAATACTTCTCAGATCTCAATACCATAATTGTAAACTCACATCACATGAAGCCCTTATATCACTTTCTCACATTATACTTTGCATATCACTTCCATAATCACACACATATTCACAAGGAAAATAACTTTCCTTTATACCAAGCCTTCAAATTAATTTATTTAGTTAGCCTTGAGGCTTTCCCAATTTACAATTATAATAGGATCTCATTAAGATAAAACAATACATGTTACATTTCATCTTTTCATTATTACATAACATTGTCAACTCAAAGTCTTTACAAATCTTTCACATGTGCAACCTCGGACTTCACACGCTTACTGATGTCATCATAAGGATGTCTTCTACTTCTATCTAACTTTGTATAACCAAATATCATCTCTATTAGGAAATATAACTTGGTTACTAGAAACCACTTAGAAATTTTATATGTAAATTATCTTTTGTAAATCTCAAATAATTGTTATCAGTCTTTGAATTTTTGCATATGCTCTTAATCACAAAAATAGGACACTCTGTAGAACATGTCCCCAACTACGCTTGACCTTATCTTTACTCCTCAAACCATATAGTCTCAATCATTATATACTACTCTATCAGTCTTATTATGCTAACATCAATGACAAATACTGCCATGAATGAAACGTGTAACCATTATAATAATCTCTCAAGTGCTCCAACAATTCTAGGATACTCCCCATAGGAATATCATCAAAATTCATGCTAGCAATCTCCCCCTTTGGCATTGACAGTAGCATAGATGAAAAATATCTAACTTCCATGAATACCAAATACAACTCTAGTACTTGTTGTTGTTGCTCTCATCTTTTTAAATCCTCTTCATCAATCAAATCTATCTCTCATAGACACATCTCTCCCCCATTGATATACTTCCCCCATTGACATCAATATTTTCTCCATCTCATGAATAACTCTCCCCTAAATATTGAAGATGTTTTTCATGTACTTCTCTTCCCCATTGACATCAATGACAAAGGAATCATTATGTCAATTTGTTTCTCAATATCTTCAATCAGATCAAGTATCAAAAGATATTGTTTGAAATACCAATTACCTCAAGTCCTTCATGACTCATCTCAAACACATATACTCCCCCGTAGAGGAAGCATCAACATTCAGTCCAGATAAACAATATTGTTCTGTACCACTAGACTGATGCAATCTCTACATCATTTACTTTGAAGTAGGCAGGGGTATAACCCCAAGAATACCTCTCAAATACTCAAGTGTATCCTTAGATAAAGGATTTGTATATATATACCTGCAATCTGCTCTTTTGTACTAATATATTCCAGTCTTATTTCCTTCCATAAAACTTTATCTCTAAAAACATGATACTTAATAGATATGTGCTTTGTCTTAGAATGTAATATAGTATTCTTAGACATACTCATTGTACTTGTGTTATCACAATGTATAACAACAAGTTCAGTAAACTCAAATCCAATATCCTTCAACATCTATTTTAGCCACATGATCTGACTGTAATTATTTATTGTTGCTTATGTTGTACTTTGTGAGATACAACCTTGTTTCTTGCTTAGCCAAGAAACCAATCTTCCTCCTAGGAAAATTGTTGTACCACTTGTACTCTTTTTGTCATCTATGTTGCATACCCAGTCCACATCAATATATGCACATAGAGTAAATTCATTTGATTTGTCATACGAAAACCCAAAATTAGGTGTACCCTTCAAATATTTAAAAATCCTCTTTACTGTTGCAGAATGTGCTTCTTTAGGATCAGCTTGAAATCTTGCAACAAGTCCAACTGCATTAGTTATATCTAGTCTTGTATGATTCAAATATTGAAAACCTCCAATCATGGACTTGTATTTCTTCTGCTCAACATTAGGTGTCTCATATTTTCTAGATAATGTATGACCAATCACCATAGGTGTGCCAATAGGTTTACAACTTTCTAAACCAAATATTTTCAACAAATATTTCAAGTACTTATTCTAAGAAATGAAAATACCTTCATCATTTTGCACAACTTGTAGACCCAAGAAATACTTCATCTCACTAGTCATGCTCATCTCAAACTCCTTCATTTCATCAGCAAATTTATCACTTGCTTCATCATCACCAAATATCACAAATACCACAATAATCAATATACCATTGTTAATTTCTTTTAGATAAAGGTTACTATATGTAGTACCTTTAGCAAATCCCAATTTTTCCAAATACTTGTCCAACCTTACATACCAGGTTCTAGGTGCTTGCTTTAATCCGTACAGTGATTTCTTCAACTTGCAAACCATATCTCCTTTTTTCAAATGAAATCCTTCAGGATGCTCAATTTAGACTTCTTCTTCACATTCTCCATTCAAAATTTTGACTTTACATCCATCAGGTACACTTTGAATTTCTTGTTAGTCGCATAAGCCAAAAACTATCTTACTACTTCTATAATAGCAACTGGTGCAAATGTTTCCTCATAATCAATACCTTCTTGTTGTGAATATCCTTTGCATACCAGTCTTTCTTTGTTTCTCACAACTTCACCTTGTTCATTCATCTTTTTTTCTAAAAACCCATTTAGTTCCTATAATGTTTTTGTCCTTAGGTCTAGGAACCAATCCCCATGTATCATTCTTCTTAATATGATCTAACTCCTCTCTCGTAGCTTGAATCCAAAAGTCATCTTTACTAGCTTCATCTATACTTTTAGGCTCTACTTGAAAAATTAAACACAACTCTTCATGTACCTTGTTCTTGTCATAGCTCCTCAGTCTTTTCTTCCAATAATTTGTTCAACAGGGTGATTCTTTGTCAATTTCTTGTTTGTGTTACTGTTTCAACTCTTGCTTCTTCTCTAGGTTTAGATCTTGGTTTCTCTCTTTTTTCCAAAACTTGAATCCCCATTCTACAAATCATTGTTAGTTTCATAAAACAATTCAATATTTTCTTGGTTAGTCTTAGGATTAACTTCTTTATTTGAATTGTAATAAAGTATTCTTTGCTAAACTCCAAATTCCTCATCCACTTTATTTGAATTGTAATAAAGTATTCTTTCCTAAACTCCAAATTCCTCATCCACTTTCACATTTGCACTCTCAACAATAGTTACTAAAGTTTATGGAAATGATTCCAACACTTGTGGTATGGTAAATTTTGTGGGAATTTAATAAGAGGATATTCTGACACAAACCTTCATAAATTGACATGGTTCTTCAAAATATAGAAAGATCTATTTCTAAGCTAGTTAATGCTAGTCATTCAAAGGTCCAATGTAATCCAGTAGTATCTAATTGGGACAACATAGTCATTTGTGAATGGAAAGACATATATATTCCTATTGGTTGGCCTCATAGCTCTTTAAATCAAGGTGCCCAAGATAGAGCTGCAGTGCATTGGTATCCACCTAGCCCAAAATTTGTAAAATTAAATTTTGATGGATGCTCACATGGTAATCCTGATATATCTAGAATTGGGTTATGCATTAGAGACAATCAGGGTGGTGTATTAGTAGTTAAATCTTCTCCATTACAATAGGGCACTAATAATATGGCTGAATTGAAAGCGTTATTTGCAAGATTAGTTCTTGCTAGAAGAGGTAGATTTCAACACTTACAAGTGGAAGGTGACTCAATGGTTATTATTAATGCATGTATTAAGAGAGAATCACATAATTGGAGATTAGCATATATATTACAACAAATTTGACTACTATTAGATACTTTTCAAGAAATATGCATATCACATACCCTTCGTAAAGGGAACAAGGTGGCAAATTACATGGCCAACCGAGGGTGTGATGGTCTGGACATTGAAACAGATAAATCAATGGGTTTTTTCAACATGACAATGCTCTGCAAAAACTAATTGCAATTGACAAACATTATACTCAGCCTGTGTAAATATTTTTGTGTCAGCATATATAATGTTTAATGGAGTTTAGGCTGTCTTTGGGATTGTGTCTCAAGATGGTAGTTGCACTAACTTTTTGACTTCAGTATCTAGCATATATAATTTTGTATAAAATAGTGATGTCAAGTTTTCTTTATTGTTCTTTCTTGATTGAGTTTTTGAACCATTTTATTATATAATAATATATATAGTGGCACATCCACCTTTTCCTTAAAAAAAAAATAGTTACTAAAGTTGTCTCTTCTATTACTTTCTCTATGTCAACCAATCCAAGCTCATTATCACTATCATTCAAGAAGTCTTCTAATCTTGCATAAAATTTCTCATCATAAAAAAGACAATCCTCATGCATTGTTGACTTGTAAGGTTTTCTAGTCTTCTTTACTTTGTTAGGAGATTTGGATGAAAAATGACCAAATTCTTTACATGTCCAACAAACAAAAAATTTCATACCTTCACCTCTCTTCTCATCTTCCTCTTTCCATCTATCATAGTTAACTCCATCAAATGTAGGACTTTCTTTTTTGAAATGACTAGCCATTGATCTCCTTAAGTTGTTAAGCTTTTCCTTCTAGGACCTGATTCTTTGATACCAATTGTTAGAAAGTAGAGTTCACCAAAATAACCATACACAATAACATGAGATATGGTAACTAGGAAAACCCTTGAGTGGAGGGAAAACCCTAGTGGGGATGGTACCCACAAAATGAAGTACTAATATATAAGTTCCTTATAAGAGGATGGACTTTGTTAGGTGCCAATGAAATATATTAGTACATATAAGTCCCTATTGGAGAATTTAAATCCCTATGAGGAGATTCCAACCCTGTTAGGAGTTGTGCCAACCTTGTTAGAAGTTTTAGAAGGCAAAAGGACCCACTGTCTAAACAACTTCTGGGACAGACCACTGAACTCATTGTCCAATTGGCCTCTATATTATCCCTTGTAGAATAATACCAAATGCAATTGATCTTAGCAACTCATACTCTTTCTCTATCCTCTTACCATGCCTCTTCCACACCAAATACTTCTCATATCTCAATACTAGATCTACAAACTCCAATCACATGAATCCATTAAATCGCTTACTTACATTACACTTCACATATCACTTCCCACAATTAGACACATATTCGAAAGGAAAATAACTTTCCTTTATACCAAGTCCTCAAATTAATTTATTGGGTCAGCCTTGAGGCATTCCCAATTCACAATTATAATAGTACATCATTAAGAGAAAAAAAAATATATTACATTACATCTTTTCATAATTACATAACACTATCCGCTCAAAGTCTTTACAAATCTTTCACACATACAACCTCAAAATTTGTGCACTCACTAGCATCATCACAAGGATTCCTTCTACCTCTATCTAACTTTTCATAATTAGATATTATCCATGTTATGAGATATAATCTGATTACCAGAAACCACTTCTCAGGAACTTTGTCTATAAACTATCTTCTGTAAGTCTCAAATAATTTTTACCAATATTTGACTTTCTTCATGCGCTCTTAACCAACACATTAGGATACTCTATAGAGCATGTCTCAAATTGCACTTGACCTCATCTTTACACCTTGAACCATACAGTCTCAATCATTGTCTACTACTCTGCCAATCTTTAGTATGTTGACATCAATGACAAATATTGCCATGAATGCAACATGTAACCACTATAACAATATCTCAAGTACTCTAAAAATGCTAGAATACTCTTTGATAAGAATATCATCAAGATTCATGTTAATAGACCATGAATCAAATCATGAGTTGAAGAACAATTTGAGGTAATTGCTAAATAGGAGGAAGGAAATTGCACAACAAACCAATGAGACAACCTATTAGGAACCAAATATCAAAGATTTATCTAATGGAAACACTTTTGATGAAATTCATGTTACTATTGTTGATCTATTGGAGAAGAACCATAACATTATCAACCAGGTCAAGTTACTAAAAATGGAACAAGAAGTGCAATCTACCAGTATGTGTGAAGTAATGAAACAAAAGAGAAAAAGTTGGAATGAAAAATAAATAATGGAAGAAGATAAGAGACAAATAACTACAACAATGGATTCCAAATATGTAGAGTTCAAGATTGGTACAAAATCACTATGATATGACATACCATTTACTCAGCAAAAATCATGAAATTAGCAGGAAGATGGAAAAAAATGTTGAGCTAAGGACTAAAAATGAAAGATTGAAAAATGAATTGAAGTCTACGAGATATATAATGGATAGGATGAATTGATCACATAAAAGTATCAAATAACTTGATGAACAACTCAGAGCACAAAAGCGACTAAGAGACACACCTGGCTTAGGCTATATCGAGCATTCTCTAACAAAGAAAGAAGAAAAAAGGAATATGAACACTAATCCAAAATCCAAGAAGCCAACATGCTACTATTGTGGAAAGCCTGGACACATAGCCACTGTATGCAGAAGAAAAAATGGTAAGTCCAATGTCACTCCCAACTTTAATGGATATAGTTTTAATTGCAATAAACATGGACATCAAGCATCTAAATGCATATCCAAGTTTAGCCAATCACCTAAGAAGTATGCATTTAATGGGTATTGTTATACTTGCAATAAGTTTGGACACAAGTTAGAAATTGTAAATCAAAGATAGAGACCAATTGGAAGCAAGGAAGAAAAGAAATACAATCAACTAGGATTATAACACATGGTATTTATGTACTACATATGGTAAGTATGGTCACATTGTTGAAAACTCCATGAAATTATATTGAGGAAGATCTGGTAACTAGACAAACACTGGCATGACATGTTACAATTTTCACGAAGTCAATGATTTAAGAAGGAATTGTAGGAACCAAGTTTTAACACTTAATGATGAAAATTTGAAAGGTAAAGGAAAGGTGAAAGTGGACAAAATCTGTGAACAGATGAACAAAAAATGGATAAGGAAGACAAAAGAAAATGAGACATCAAGTGGTACAGTTGGTGACACCTCATCCAATGGATCAAGTGAAACCTGTGCCAAACTAAAACTCAAGAGAATGTATGGAATTGTATAATTATTGTTATATCTAACATTAGTTCCATAAACTATAAAGGATTGAGGTCCATATATGCATAATACAAGATACACACATACATAGTAATGAAATTTACATAGATGCATATTCTCATTGAATTGGTTGGTAATTGATGGAGCTATAGTAACCGAGTGGGCAAAGTTTTGAGGAAAGAGGCTATGTTTACCGAGCACGAGAAGTTAGGATAGTAGTCTCCAAGAAAAAAATAAAAGACAAAGTGACTAGGCTATAAATGGTGACTGAGTACACTATATAGAGCAATTAATATATCCTAGTGCACATCAAAGACTACATTTTGGCATCAAAAAGAGCAAAAAGGACTCATTTTGTTACTCTACATTCATGAGAACAATATAGTGATTAGTTGCAATTTGAGCTAGAGATTAAGCATAGATATTTGTGATTGTAAATCCATGAAAGAATCCAAGTGTGAAAGAATATTTAGGTGTAATCGAGCAAATCAAAATAAGTTATCTATTGTAACCCTAGTTCACAACAATGGCTTCTAGCTCCACAACAATGAAGAAATCCAAGGTAAATATAGTGAAATTTATTAGAGATGATACATGTGATAAACCCAAGTATAAGCTTCACTTGAAAGTACCTACACAAACTAAAAGGTAGGTGCATTATTTGTCATTTCACCTAGGTTTTTACTTGCGAGTGACATTAGATCTTTTTTTATCATTTCAAGATAGGGGAAATTGAGGAATTATGTGATGATTGGAATCTAAAGGATGAATTTAAGAATCTAGAGACCAAGGGTCTTACTCACACGTTACATTTTCTGAAGGTTTTCAAACTTGACTAAATACATATTGTTCTTAGTAGGGTAAATGATATGAAGACATGGCTAGATGAACTGATTAAGATTACTTGAGATGTTATCCACATGGTCATAGGGTATCCTATAATTGGTAGGGTTAAGACCTTTTGTACGACATCTGAAAACAAAATTGAACAAAACATGAAAGTTAAATGGGGCATAAGAGGTCTTAAATTGGATGATATTATAGATCTAGAGATAAAATTTGAAGTATTTTTCATTGCATAAAAAATCTTCCAATCTAATAGACATAATAGTGTACCATGCATAGTGGTAGCTATGACATATAAGAAAGTGAAGGAAGATCATAAGTATGATCTTGTTGAGTTGTAGTTGTGTCAATTGTTTGATAATATGAATACAATTCAAGTAACCACAACAAACACATGTAAGTTCAAATCATTACTAGTTTGTATTTTTATGAAAAATCATTTTATAGACATTGGTCGAGTGAATTTGAAGTCAAATGCCCCTATTATTTACTAGATAAATGAATATGTTAGAGCTCTTGAGGATAATTTAAATAGTTTTATTGTAGAGTACTTTGAAAATTTCAATAGTGTTAGGATCGAGTACTTTTAAAATTTCAAGGAAAGGATGAACAAAAGATATCGAATCCCTCCACAATTGGTGGAAAAATATCATGATGATGTGTATTTCTTGGTTGACACTGACCTTACTCTTGTCAAGGCAACTATTCCTAAAGTTGCATGGCTTGTACCCATGGATTATGAAATAAACATTGATTAGGCCATTGAGGCCATATAAGCATTACTAAATGAATGTGTTAAGGTAGGTGCTCCCAAGTTTGGCACATATGAGAAGGCCAAGAGAAATTACTATGGATATAGTTATTCCTAAAACTAAAAGGAAATAAAATTATCAAGAAACTTGAGGGTGCACTCGCTGTGAGCAAAAATGATCCACCCCTACAAATTATAGAAGTAAAAGGTAAAGACAAAGATGAACTAGAAGAAAATGGAAGAGCTATAGTTATTAAAAATTCACAAGGCAAGAAAAGGAAGAATAAGCTCCCTACAACACCTACAAGCCCGAAATATACTAGGGTCAAAGACATGTATTGGGAAAACTGATGAACCATCATTGATGAAAGGAATAGTGAAGATAACTAAGCAATCACAAGCTAAAGTAGGGACATATTAGAAGAGGAAAGAAGCTCCTGAGGAATCTAGCAAACCTATTTCCAAGTCTACTTAAAGGAGAAGAAACTTAGTTCTTAAAGATGTTGAATATGTTGAAGATACTGAGCGCACCAACTCAAATGAGTTAGGGTATTTTCATGTTTCTTTAAATGTCAAGCCTAAAGATGTAGATAAAATGGAAAATTCTTGAAGAGAGCATGGAGGATTAAGCGGTTTTCAATATATGAAGTATGAGAAAATGAATGAAGATGATCAAAGGAAAATAGAAGATGTTATAAATACGATGTCCAAATTCAAGTATACTCCAATTAAGATTGGAAATATGATCTCTAAATATCTATATAACAAAGTTGAACGTAGATAAAAATATGTTACGATCACCGAGAAATAGATGAGGGAGAGATCCTTAGCCACAGTAATGCCCAATCTACACATGTTAGAAATAAAAGAGACATTGAAAGTACATAATAAAAGATTCATTCCAAAATATAGAGCCTTGAAACTACTATCCAGAAGAATGCAAGATGTTGAAGCTAAAGGTCAAACCATTTGGAGATAAATTTTCTAGATCAAGGAGGCCAATGAAATTGTTACTATTAATGAGTTAGAGCAACACCAAAATGTAGAGTCAATCAAGCAAAAGGATGACATTGGTCATAAAACAAAACTTGAAGCATAGGACACTATAACTATAGAAGATGTACCTGAAGAGGATCATGTAAAGAATTTAAAAGAAGATAGGGATGTATTGAGTAAAACTGAAAAGATGGACAAAGGTCCTATATCAATTGAGCCAAGATTTTCTTGTATACTAGGGTATGCACCAATAATTGAACATTTCAAACCATATCCCTCAATAGAGACCAAATAGAAACCAAAGAAGTAAGAAGACACAACTATTGGCTCATTACATACTCTAGTAGAGAGTATACCAATGGTTACAAATGCATAACAAAAGGAAATTGACACCAAGCATCAGGCTCAAAATGTAGATGGGGATACTGAGTAAGACCTAGTCAATGAACATAAAAATGATGGTGAAGTTGATTATAATGCACAAATATAAGGAGATTGTACCAAATATCAAGCAATTAAATCTACAATAGGTGAAGAAGCACTGGCCCACATACCTTTGAGTGAGGGAAATATTGGGCAAGGCCACAATGAACATGCAAAGGTAAGAAAAAGTGAAGACCTATCACTTTATGCATGTAAACCTAATTATGTGTACAATTCTATTGCTATATCCACTATCTTCCAAACAAATAGAGGAGTAAAAAGTGGTAGAAGAACAAAATGTTGCTAAACTGAGTCAATTTGAGGAAAAGCCTCATGTACCACCCATGAAAACATAAATTATTCAAGGTATTTATCAAGGAAAATAGGAACATGGAAAGAAAGGAGAAGGTGTGCAACTTGAACCTAAAACAATAATTCAAGATCCCACAACTTAAGTCAATCTCCAAGCTTCACTAAGTGCAAGTTTCAAAACAACCAAAGGTAAAAGGTTAAAGAAGAAGAAGGACACTCACACATTGTGCACCAATTCTATAACATTAGATGATGTTATTATAATACCCTCATGGGATCCTAACATGTTAGATGATTAGAAAATGGCTATATACGCAGAGCTTTGTGATAGGAAAAATGAGCAGACAAGAATAAGGAAAGAATAAAAGAAGAAACAAGTTTTACATGATGTAAAAGGTATCTTACTTGAATCAATACCTGATATATCAATCAATGACACTGCTCCCATACTAGATCAACTTGTTCATATTTTGATAAATTGAATGATCCAGATATATACACTTTATCTAAAAGAAAAATGAAAACTATAAAAGGACTAGTTTGGAACTATTTAATGTTGTTGTGAGTTGAGATGGAGAGGGGAATATAAGAAAGAATACCTTTTATGACAAAGAAAAAATTTGAATACAATAGAGGTTAGAAATCATATGCAATAAAAGGGGATTATAAAAATTAGTCATAGGAGGTGATACATGATATTGAGTAGAAGAGAGATCTAATCAAGAAAAGTGAGTTGTTATCTCACATATCATTTGTTGCTACCTTCTTATCATTGTAGTAGTTCTAAATCCATGTAAAAGGTAGATCTAATAGTATCCATGGGCATCTAATACCTTTGACCTATTTTATCCTTCATCATATCTACCTCCACAAGCATCTGATACCTTTGATCTTTGATGTTCTTGAATGCTTCTAAATCATTGGCCAAAGTATGTACTTCATCCATCATCCTAGCATCTTGGTTTATTATTGTAACCAATTTGTCGACATTATTTTGGATGTTGTGTAGAAGGTTAAAATTACCCTCAATTATTTATATCCCTCTATCTTGAAAATTGTGACACCACCTTTTGCAAGCATCCAAAAATGAATCACTTTCTTCCATAACTTGTCCTCACTCTTTCTTCTCTAGAGCATCCCCTAGAGCAACCTCTGGATGGTTAGGGTCAATCAAGCCTACTATTTCATTAACATATCCACTTAGCAACTCATTTTTCTTTCTTAATACCAAAATCTCTGATTCAGCCTGGTCCAACTGTTTAAACACTTGCTTGAGACTTTTTGTGCTAAGAACCTTTGTCATATCAACTGTGGCCCTTTCGAGCACTATCTCCCTTATTTGATGGTCTTTTGGAGACATACCCTTAGTATCAAAATGAGGAGGGGGGATGGGCATGTGTGAAAGCAGATCTTCATTTTGGTTCTTCATGATAAAGGCCAATGTCTTAGCAACACATTTAATAGGTTCTGGTACCTTAACTGCCTTTATCAACTCCATCATACCTTCCTCCTCCGTGTATTCCATATATCTCCTTTTCCAAGTTAAAACTTCCCTTTTCAGCCATGCTAGAGTAGTTCATATGGGGGACATGTACTGAACAAATGACATAAGTTCCAAAGCTGGCCCTTTCCCTTGATCACCTCATTTTTGAGTCTTCTCTTGTCATGGGAGGACTATTGATTAAGCTTCCATTTTTTCATGTGTTGATGACCTAGTCTCTACTTTGGGAGGAACCTATTCTCCTTCTTCGATAATTTGTCCTTTTGATACTTCATTTGTGTGTAACCAAACATGCTCACCTCTCTTTGTGGTCTAGCTTTCCAGCTCTGTTGCTAGAGGAGGTATAAGAACTGCTTCCTATTCTTTTTGAGGAGGAGGTACCAATGAAGGTCTTCTTATGGTGGGGGAGGTATACCAAGTGGCCCTTTAGGTAAGGGAGGAAATTGCTCCCAATACTCTCCTAGTGACTCATTCCAAGGGGCATCCCATATCATTTCTCCTACCATCTGTGTGCCCACCAACATGAAGTTGAAGTCTAAAATGTTGAAGACATCAACCCCTTTTCTTCCCATCTCTTCAATCCATCTTTCATGTTCTTGATCCAAGGCTTCTATTTGAATAGGTTGTTTTGGGATGGAAGATGATGCTTGAGCTAAACTTTTCCTCCTTCCCTCTTTCATGACTTTGTTAGAAATAGGGAATACTGAGAGGGGGGTGAATCAATATTATACAAACTTTAGTCCAAAATTGGATATTATTAATTGCCTTATAACTTGCATATGAAAGCAAACTAATTATACTAAACAATAAACATAACCACTCAATAAGAGAACTCATAACACCATATTTTTGTTAACTAGGGAAACCCTAGCCAAGGGAAAACCTCGGTGGGGATGCTACCCACAAAATGATGTTGAGATAATGGGTGTTGCACAAATCACATAATATTATTATATTGCATTATTTTATTTTATTATGTAATGTTGCACCTAGGAGCACCTATATGTACGTGCAACCTGTAAAGATTCCCATGGGATATACTTGATGAGTTGTATTATAATATTGTGATAATATTTGATGTAATTATTTAATAATTGGGAAAAGAAAAGAAATGTCCAATATTAAATGTGGGGTCAATGGGTTAGGTAGCACATGGTCTTATCACAAAGTTTATGTAATACCACTTGGTGGTTTTATGGGACTTGCTACTATATAAGTAGCCACAAGGGTAGTTGTAGCGGCAAGACAAAAGAGCAAAAGGCAAAAAGGCAAGAGCTGAGCGGGACAAGGCTTGATAAGTCCAAAGCAAGCATTTGTGAAGGTTGGAAGCATGACATATGATGCATGGATTCATGCTTGTTCACATCGATTGCTTGGATTTTGCTATGGATTTGAAGGCTTCCACGATTGTATTGCAATGATATTTTTGCTAAATAATACATGGTGATAGATGTTTTTGGATGCTAGGTTTTTTTGTGGGTATATGTTGTCTATTCTCTTGCATGTGGATCTTAATTGCATATTTATTTCAGATCTATTATGGGTTATGTGGAAACAATAATATTTTAGTTGCAAGTTTCCATACAAGTGGTATCGGAGCTATGGTTTTCTTATTGTGACCTTATATTGAATCCATGGGAATGCATGAGAGGATAAAAGAAAGGGCAAATAATGGGTTTTATAGATTGTGTATTGTAGATTTGAGGATTTTAGGTTTGCTGTTATGATGGGATGTTAGTAGATTTTGGGCATGTGAAATTATTGGTCAAATGATTTTTTTGGATGAATCATTTAAATGAGGGTTTTAAGGGGTAGCTTGCAAAAATGACCTCTTAGGAAAAAATAGACCTCACCATTGGATCTGGGTTGGTTTTTTCATAAATTTTGATACATAATATGGCATAGTTTGGCCAAGTGAAGAGAAAATGAAAATGTTTTTAGTTTTAGGATGCGATGACTGTCAAATTTAATCTCGTCAGAATTTTTCTCAAAAAAGAATCGTAGTGAAAATGGTAAAAATACTATCTTCGTAAAATGACCATAACTTTCACTCAAGATATCAGATTTTAGACTTCTTATAGTCATTGAAAAGCTATTTTAGAGCACTACAACTTTGTGTAAGTTTGATTATGTGATTTTGACATTTTTCTAGGTTTCAAGAGCCCAAAAGTTATATCTTATTTATTTTGAGCATAGATTAGGTCACAACTTGGGCATATAGAGTCAAATTTTAGACTTTGAGTAGTCAACAGAAAGCTCTATACATTGGTTCATATTTGGTGCAAGTTTAGCATGATTTATTTGGTAATATATTGATATGAATGGTTTATGATATATATTGACTATGGTAACATTATGAGTTTATGACATTGTATGTTTTGGAGATTTGAGATTTGATGTCGTTGTATACTCATTTTATATATCAGACTAGTCTTGTAATGATATGGTTATTAGTGTTTGGATTGGATATGTATGATGACTTGTTCGGTCTACAAATTGTGTAATGTTGTAAGCAATCTATACTTACAAGTTGCATTTATGGCTTGGATATGGGTTGTCTTTGCCCATTGATCTTTCATTATTGATGCACATTCAAATTGGTAGCTTGGATTTGGGTTGTTTATGCCCTTAGTCACATGTTTTGCTGATTTTTATTCATATAGACAGGATGAGATGTTGTTACTAGATACAGGCATGGTGGAGGATTGTGGTTGACTATTTTATGCCAAAAGGTTGGACACTTTGAAAATTGGTTTCTTGGTTCATGGATGCGATGATGGTGTCATATATTTTGGCATGACATGATAGGATATATAGGTACATCCTTGATGTTCATTGGTTTGGATTCCTAATTTGGTTATGGTGGTATATCTTCTTGGTTGAGGATTATGGTTATTTGGTTTCTTTTGAGGAACTCATGATGTGCATTTTGAGTTCTTTGATGGTTAGATGCCTTGGTTGATTCTCATAGTTATAAGATAGTTTTTTCATCATGATGTCATGGATAGCTTGGATACACAAATTAGTGGGAGCTTGTGATAGTGATGAGAGGGTAGTGCATGATTAGTTCCTATTTTGGTTTATATTTTCTTGGTTTGGAGATATTGGTAGCACTTGGCACTGACACTTTGATTGTGTGTGTAGACCTGGAGGATCTTCATGTAGGAGATGAATTTTATGATGTCATAAGTGAATTGGTACCGTAGTTGAGTGGGATTTGTTGGCATTGATATATTTATTGAGTGCTTTCATATGTCAAAGGATAATTTAGACCATGTTAATGTAGAAGCATCTTTAACATTTGCATGGTGCACTTGTTATCTTCATGGTGTATGAAGATGGTTGGATTTTGATGACTCATAGGGTTCTTGGTTATATCCATGGTGTATGGAGATGGTTCTTCATGGTATGTGGAGATGGTTTTCTTCATAGCATGTGGAGATGGTTGCATCTTGAGAATTCATGGGGTTCTTGGTAAATATGTGGTTTATGCTTTCATTTGACATGTTTGTTGGAAACTACAATTGAAATAGTTTATGTATTGTCATTGATGTCAAATATACTGATGAGACATGTTATTATCTGATCTAAATGTCATATCTATTTGATGCAAGAGCATCCTAGGCTTTCTTGCAATTCTACATGTTGGAGTCGAGTGCCAATGGTTTTAAATTTTTTGTTGCTATCGAGCTAGTTAGTGTATGCTGAGTTACTATAGCTCTAGTGTATGTTGAGTTACTATAGCTCTTAGTGGATGTCGATTACTGTAGCTCCTAGTGGATGTCAAGTTACTGTAGCTCTTAGTGGATGCTGAGTGAACCTATTGGCGTTGAGTGTTCTTGTTGGTGCTAAGTGTTCCTATATGTGTTGAGTGCCAATATTGGTTTTGATTTTGTTCGTATTGAGTAGTCTATGAGCCAAGTTTTGGCATTTAATTTATGTATAGGTATTTAATTTGTGTTGTGGCCAACTTGTGGCTCAACATATATTTAATGCAAGGGATTTAATTTAGTTTGTAATGAACTAGGTCATCTTGTGGCTTAGGTGGGTATAAATAAAGGGTTTTGTGGAGTCTTTAGGATAGCTGGAGAATCCATTCATTTAGAGGAGTGAAGGGGATTGTGTAGATGCAAATTTTGAAGAGCTAGGGCTGCAGCTTGAGAACTAGAAAATTTTCTTGGTCGACTTGACGGTACAAGTGTGGATTTTCTTGGTGTTCTTATCCAGTTGTGGATCTAGACTAGCTGAAATCGAGTTTGTAAGTGGATCTTGTTGGATCTTGCAGAACTGTTATTGCAATTGCTATTTGTATTTGGCCCTAGCTCAGAATGCCTTACAACTGGGCATATTGCATGTAATCAGTTATATCTATGAATAAAGAGTTGTGGCTTGGTGCCAGATCTTGCATTATTGTTGTTGTGTTGTTGTGTTTCCATTGTGTGGTTGTTTGCTGGGGACTAGGACATCTCCTTTGGGGATTCTCCTACCTTGCACTACATCTGATGGTATGAGAGTGAAGGTTTTCCTAAGTGTGTGGACAGATTGCTAAAGTTGTGGTAGTTTACATTAGGACTTGCAGAGAAGGTTGATCTTGTGGCTGATTGAACTTTTGGATTTGTGGATCTATTGCTTTGAGTTTCCTAAAATTTTGGAAGATGCCTCTAAGAAGATTGGATCCTACAGAAATTGATGATCTTAGTTATGTTGTGTAATAAAGGATCTCAGAAAAGATTACAGTTTAGATTTGAGATTGTATTGATGAAGAGTGACATTATTGCTGAAATTGTGAGTACTTTAGGTGGTGTACCTAGGCATGTGGGTACTAAAAGTAGTTATGAGGAAGTTGTTGAAGACTTTGAAGTTGTTGGATCTAGTGGTGAGGATATAACTAATCATGTGGAGAGACCTATTGGAACTAGGGCTGGTCAGTTTGCTAGACCTGGATCTCAATTAAAGCTAAAACATAAGATGGAGGTTACTAATTTCTTAGGTACTTTGACTCTTGAAGACTTGATTGATTGGATTGGTGGGTTGGAAGACTACTTTGAGCTTGAGGATATTGAGGATCCACTCAGAGTGAGGTTGGCACAAACTAAGTTGAAAGGACATGCAACTCTTTGGTGGAAAGAATTACAAAGAGACAGAGAAGAGGAAGGTGAAATGAAGATCTCTAGATGGAGGCTGATGGTGACTAAGATGAAGGATAAGTTCATTCTTGCCGATTATGAACTTGAGTTGTTTAAGAGGTTGCAAAAATTGAAATAGAAGGATATGACTATGAAAGATTATATTGAGGAGTTCTACAAGTTGACTATCCAGTTTGGTCATAGAGAATTGTCAAAGGAAAAAGTAGCTCGGTATATTAATGTTTTGAGATTCAATATTTAGGATGTGGTTGGTATGCTAAATATTTCTTCAGTTGAGGATGCTTACCAGTATGCCTTGAAGGTAGAGGATAAGTTGAAAATTCCAAGGTCAAGGTAATGCTAGAGGGAAGGAGAAGCAAGATAGCTTGGCACAAGCTAAATCAAGTGTTGAAGGTGAACCAAAACATGTTGATCAGAAAAGAAGGATAGGTAGAGGCGAGTTCAAAGGTAATTATTTTAGATGTGGTAAAGAAAGGCCTGAATCTTTTGAATGTTTGATTGGTAGAAAAACTGCTATTGTGAATGAGGTTGTAGTTCAAGATAGTCAACCTGATTAAGGAGAAATTTTGTTGGCTCAATGAGTACTAGTTGATGAGAGGACATTGGATTCTTGTCAGAGGACTAGTTTTTTTAGAAATTTTGTAAGTCTAGTGGTAAAGTCTACAAGGTGATTGTGGATGTGGTAGTATTGATAACCTTGTTGCTGAGGAGATGGTTCAGAAGCTTGGTTTGAAGAGAGTGTGACACCCTTATCCTTATAGGATTGGCTGGTTGCAAGGTGAACATGCTTTGGAAGTGAGAGAGCAATGCCTTGTTGATTTCTAGATTGGGCAGTATAAGGATTAAGTATTGTGTGATATTGTGGACATGAATAGTTGTCATGTGCTGCTTGGTAGATCTTGGCAATATGATTGCAAGGCTATGCATGATTGTGTCATGAATGTATTTACTATTTAGAAAGGTGGCAAGAAATTTTCCCTAATTTCTTTGCAAAATGAAGAGCTTGGTAGGAAGAACCTGAGTACTAGCAGTCGAGTTGAATTGGCAGATTTTGAGAAGGTTGGAGATTAGTGTGGAAAGCAAACCTGTAGCACACCTAAGATGGATGTGAAGAAGCAAAAGAATAACAAGGGAAAAGGTGTACAAGTTGAAGATTTGGAGGATATGCATGTGAAGAACCAATTTTGGATTTATATGTTGAATCCCAAAAGATGTTCTTCCAGTTACTAGAACATCTTTTCGAACCTGGGGTGTCTGATGTAGGAGCATCCTAGGCTTTCCTGCAATCCTGCATATTGGAGCTGAGTGCTAGTGGTTTTCAATTTTTTATTGTTGCCAAGCTGGTTAGTGTATGTCGAGTTACTGTAGCTCTAGTGTATGCCAAGTTACTATAGCTCCTAGTGGATGCCGAGTTACTGTAGCTCCTAGTGGACGTCGAGTTACTATTGCTCTTAGTGGATGTCGAGTTACTATAGCTCTTAGAAGATGCCAAGTTACTGCAGGTCTTAGTGGATGCTGAGTGAATCTATTGGTGTCGAGTGTTAGTATTGGTTTTCATTATGTTTGTACCGAGTAGTCTGTGAGCCAACTTTTGGCATTTAATTTATGTATGATTATTTAATTCGTGTTGTGGCTGACTTGTGGCCCCACATATATTTAATGTGAGGGATTTAATTTAGTTTTTAATGAACTAGGCCAACTTGTGGTTTAGTTGGGTATTGTAGACACCTAAATTTGATTACACCGCTTTGGTAATCCTATTTAGTTATCTCTAAATGCATCATTATTAAATTCCTATTTAATTAATCCTTTGCCATCACCTAGCTGATTAATTTAATTAATCATCTATAGTCCTAAATTGATAAATCAAATGACCTATTATTTATCAATTAATCTTTTTCTTCTATCTAAATTCCAAAATCCTCATTTATTAAATAAATCTATTTGATAAATAAAGCCCTCAAATCTAATAACCCCTAAACTATCCTAAACCCCCTTTTTAGCCTAATCCACCCCATCCACCCATACTAACCAAGCTTAGCGACTAACTCACCCACCCTCATGAATGCCATCCACTTGCATATCTCTAACAAGCCTAATCTAATCCTAAACCCAAGCCTAATCCACCCCCTAATGTTGTCACATTCCCTAAGCAAGCTTAAGACTTTCCTAAGCCAAGCAAAGTCAACAATCTCAACTCCCTCCAAAATATCCCAACCACCAAGCCATGAATGCTCTTGCAAAAGCTGTGAAGACTCTTACAAGCCCATTCATTGCTCTTACAAGCCATTATGAAGGGTCTTTATGAAGATATTATCCCTTGAGCATCCTTTGTTGACTCATCCATCCCCTTGCCTCCATCCACTCACCCTGTGACATGTGTCACTCCCTAGTTGGTGCTAAACAAACACAATCCATGTGCTCCCCTTTGAGTGCATCCTAGCCCTCCTTAAGCTTTCATCTCTCCTTGCATCTTAACCCTCCATCCCTCAAGCCCTTAGCCTATAAATTGAATCCCCTCCCAAGCCATTTCATCACAACTTTTGAGCTAAAGTTATAATGCCATTTTAAGACCAAGTTTATACCAATCTCATACATCCACACCAAAAATTCCAAAAATCTCCATTGAAGCTAGTTTGAAGCTTGAGCATACATCCCATAATCCTACCAAACTAATCCATTAGACTCATCCATACATCAAGAGAATAATCTCATTGAGAGAGCCATTCCATTGCTCATATTCTCATTTGAGGGTTTCTCTTTTGGTCTCTCTTATATGTTATAGTAATTTTGTTAGTTAATGCTTTGTTCTTTTAATAGATTAGTATTCATTTGCTAACATATTTCTCATATACATTTTGGCACGACTGGTGGGACCCCACTATGAGTCATTCATTCATCCATTTCACTCTATGTTTTGTTCTTATAAACTAACCATCTAATGTTTGTTGTTGTTTGAGTGGGTCGTAGGGTGTTTTGCTTGTTTTTGTAGGTTAAAGAACGCACTTGGGAAGAAGACATACCCTCTAAAAATTTGAAAATAATAAAAAATATAAAAAATTTTGGAAAAAATTTGCGCATTTCTATTTTTTTGCGCAGTGTCGTCTTTGTAGATTGGAGTCCGCACCTGTAAACTATCGTCTCTGCTAGCTACTTTGTCGTCTCCACAACCAAACTGATGTCTCCGCAGATCAGTGTCTCCGCTTGGTCTTCTACTATTGGCGCCGCCACTAGATTATCATCTTCGCATCCTTAATTGTCATCTCTGCAGATCAACGTCTCTGCCAGATACTCTATCATCTCTGCCAGATACTTTGTTGTCTCTGTCGCCGCCTCTCCTGTTCTGTCATCTCCGCTACCGCCAACACAAACTGTCATCTCCGCAGATCAACATCTTCGCTTGTCTCCAATTTTTTGCACCGCCAAATCGACCTATCATCTCCGCTTCTTTTTCTATCGTCTCTGCAGATTGGCGTCTCCGCAGATCAGTGTCTCCAAATTTTGGCATCTCCACCTGATGAACTGTCGTCTCTACCTATTTTTGTTGCATTTCTGTTTTAGCATATCAGTTCTTGCACTTTAAAAAAAAAAAAAAAAAAGAGTATAAATAAAATTTTAACTTTTGGTGGTTCCATAGAGTAGAGGTTTTTCTAAGCGTTTTTATCCCTAGGAAAAAGAATTAAAAAAGTTGATTTTATTTTCCCCATAGTTAAGCTTCAAATTTTGAGATTTTTGGGTTACTAATCAATTTGACTTTTTTTTTGTAGCTATTGCAGGTTGGAGCACATATGAAACCACTAACCATGTTTTTTGCAGGTTCTCATATTGCTAAAATGAAATTAAATGTTTAAACATTTTTCTTTGAATGAATGTTGCTCAAACATAATCTTGAATGCAATGGATTAAAATCAATCTTTCTTGGAATGCATGCTTAAAACAAACAAACTCACTCTTGAATGCAAAGGATCGATTAACCATTGCAATATCTCACACTTCAATTTTGGGCATAAAACAAATCCACATTTTAGAAATCTTCTAGGTTATAAAAATTAATAAAGATGCTTTGAGTGAGTTTGTAGTTGGACTCACCCTCTTTAATCACCCATCAATTTAACCATTGGTTGCAATCTCAGCGCCATCTATGGGGATGGGTCCACCTAAGAGGGTGTTAAGTGCTCCACGCAAATCAAACTCCACTCACATGGGTTTTTAGTGGTCTTTCTAAGTTAAAAAATTTCTTGAATGCACATTAGTTTTGCTAACACTTCATTTGGGTATAATAATTGAAAAAATCTTGATGTGGAGGGCCTCCGGGCGTGCGCTTGACAAATCAAGTTTCACATATCTTTGTTTTGGGCTTAAAACAAACTCACACTCAATCTTGAATGCCTAACAATCAATGAACATCGCATGGTCTTGACTCATTTTCAATGACACTCGCATTTCTTATGTTGACGATCTCTCGACTTCCATTATGTTGACGATGCTATCAAGTTGGAATGAATAATGTATGCCAGAATCACAAGTGTCTTCAATCATAACTTGCAAAATCTAAATCATCAATTGGAATGAACGCGTGTCTTTTAAAACCCAAGATCATGTATGTGGTCTTGTTTTACACTTTTTAGGAGGCCTGCTTGGAGATTTCATCACCCCTTGGACGACCTCAACTCCAGGGTTCTGATGGAGTATAAAGATCAAGAGGTGAATCCAAAGACACCTCTCTTGGGATCAAAATTTTGTCACTTAGGCTAAGCCTCAAGGAACTTTATACCCTTGAGAAGTGAAAGAGGAGAAGTGGGTTACCGCTCCTCTCGACTGTGTGACATCTTTTTGATTTTATCTACGGATTTGGGCCTCACGTACCTTGGGTATATCGAGGACTCCCTAGCTAAACCAAATTTCATCCTTGTAGAAAGCTTCCGAGGATGTTGGTTTGTTTGACGTGCTTGCTCCAAAATTTTGTCTACTTGTTTGTTCATAGCTTTTGAAAGAATATTTTCCAACTTTGGTCAAAAATTCCAGAAAAGTAGAAATCTCCCAGCTCAAGGCATACTTAGCGTAGTCACTGTCTCATCAGAAGATCACCCAAGCTCCCTTAGTTCTTTTCTTTAGAACAATCCCAAATCCAAAGTCCATCCAAATCATCCCCCCTAGCCAGCTAGCAACCCAATCCAAAATCACACCCAAGCCTTTAGAGAGTTGTTGTCATTCTGCCAGAATTTGCTATCCAATAAATCCTACCAATCAACCAATCTCACCAAGGTTATCCCTCTGACAGAGCATTGTCTAGGGTAATCCAGCTTTGTCACTTGTATCCCTCATCACCTTGAGCTAAAGGTTGGGATCCACAAGTGGTTAATCTCATGTCAGGCCCATAGGATCATTAGTCTATCCTTAAGTTGATACAATCTCCACTAATCCAGCGCATAGGAAAGAAAAACTCTCACTTTTTGACAGCATGCCCTTGAAGTCTTCCATCTACAGGAAAGCCAAAAATCTCCAGCCAATCCTTCTTAGGTCTATCATACAGCTTTGACTCTCCCTAGCAAATCCTTCATCAGCCAATCCAAAATCTGCACTTAATCCAAATCCAACCATGAGCTTCCGTGTTCATCCATATGCAAGACCCCATCCCCATCCGACTCATCATCAAAACATGAAATCCCAAACCTATCATGATGTGTTCGGTCATATTGTCCTTGCTCCTGCCACCTCCTATTCCAATGATGATGAAAATCTTGTTGACTATGACGGGTATATTGAAAGCCTTAGAAACATTCCCCCAAGCATCCCCCAAAATCCATGTATTCTTCCAAACTATCTAGTCATGCCATCTGATATCCCAGCTTCTCCTCCATCGCCCAATCAACCAAGCTTTCAATCTTCCACCCCCATCACACTAGCTATTCCTGTCAATCCACCTCCACCTCCGACACATGAGTCTCCAAGGAATCTCCTAGAGGAAATACAAGAAAAGCCGCCTCCAACAGTCGATAACCCATGTCATCTAATCCAACCATGTGAAGTAGTTAGTGATGAAGCTTCCCCATCTATAATATCACCTCCATCTCCCATAGCTACCATCCCCATACCATCCATCAAGCTTCTCAAAATCCTTCCACTTCCCACAAGCCTTAACATCCTACCACCTATCAAATCCCTCCAAAACCCATCCACATCCTCATCTCCTCCAAGCCTTTACCAAATCTCCCAAGACGACCTTTATGCATCCATCTTCTATTCACCTATCTCCACTACCGAATCTCCCATCTATCCATCTGCTACCTTCGAAGAGTCCATCCCTTCACCTCCTATCGCACCATCCACTCCAATCCAATCCTTTCAAGATCCTTCCCAAAAGCATGTTGACATCCCCCAAAGCATAAACGAAGATATCATTGTATCATGTCTTCCATCCATAGTGCAGTCACCATCCCCTCCATCTCCAAAAACTCAAGCCATACCTCCTCTACTGAAGGATATCTTTTCATCCCATCAGCTAAATCAAGATCCTATCCTACCATCTCCTCCACTATATGCTTCCATCTTACCACCTATCCAAGCTATTCCACCATCTATAATCTACCCTCTTGGTTCACTTACATTCATCCATGGTGGCCTCCTCTCAGCAGAAGAATTAAGAACAGTATCTCCCCGTTGCAGTACATCTGATAAAGCACTTCCACCATTTTCTGCAAGCAAAAAGTATCCTCAGCTAGTTCAAATGCTCAATTGATGGCATTATCAAGGTCAAGGTTTAGGACCACAAGAACAAGGAATCAGAGAGCCTATTATTGCACAAAAGAATCTAGGATTTCATGGTCTTGGATATGTATCCAAAGGCTCACCATCTAAAGGTGTTGGTACACCACATCCCCAAACCAAGCCTATCTCTAGGCCCACCATGCCAGCCTCCCATCACTCCTTCAATAATTCTTATGTCATCCCCCCTCCACCATCTTTGTAACCCAAAACAACCTACCATATCCCCCCTCCATCCGCTAAATCCATTTTGGGTCCCTATGTCCCAAAATCTACCATCCTTCATCCTCCTATCAGCCATCATTCAAATCCTATTCCCTCCATTCCTATGCAAGATTAACAAAGGCACATATCAGGGCACATCATCCATCATCATCCCCCTACACACTCTTCCATATCCTCTCCATCTCACAAAGCTTCTCCTAACCATCTTCCCAAAGCTTACCACAACAATGTGAATGCCAACTTCAAAATGCATAAAGCTAAAAATCCACATCCTAGGCAATCATATGTCTATTCTAAAAGACATACTCCAAAAAGGCAAAATCCAATCAAAGAATGCAAAATAATGCAAAAGCCTATGAAAAGAAAATCCAAAGCCATGTGGATCCCAAAGCAAAAAGTTGAAACCCAATGCATAATGGCATCCACCATTGCTAATCCCCCATCCAATGACTCATGTCCCCCATCTCCTAACTCCATCTTGGGTGCCTATATCCCCAAGTGCGCTTCCAAAAATCCTCCATCAAGCCCGCATCTACCATCTATCCCCCATATGCTCTTTTCACACCTGTCCCAACATGTGCCAATGTTGATCCTGCAAGCATCCCCATCTCATGCTCCTTTCCAACCTTTTCATCCCTCCATCTCCTACCATCAATCCCATCTAATCCAATCTATTGCATAAATCACACATCCGGTGTACCAACAGCTAGCAACAAAATTGAACATTCCAACAGCCAGTGAAAAATCCCAAAAAAGTCAAAAAGTCAAAAAAACAAAAAAAAAAAAAAAAAAGAAAAAGAAAAATAAAACGTCCACTAGTGAAAACTTGGCAATTCAAGCGCCTTGGAAAAGTACCATGATGAAAACTTGGCAAACAAGCGTCATGCATAATCTCGCCATCCCCAACTTAGCCTATCACCCTCATGCTTTTGGTCATCTCTTGACATCGAACTCCATCTTCCAATCTATCCACCTACCCTCCACCCTCTAGCTTCCATCTCACATCATCCACTTATCTCCTGCAGCTTCAGCCAACCATTATAGCTATCATCCATCCTCATAGCCTTTAGCTTTTCCATCCTAGCTTCAATCCTATCACATCCATCATAAGATCTCCTTCCGCATGTCATCTTTTGACTGGGGACATTGTATTCCTTGGAGATCTTGTCTTGTCCATCCTCCCTTGTCATTGGTATCTCGCTCTAGGCTATCCTCATGCAAATCCAATGTCATCCTCTCATTAGCCACTCACTCTAGCGCCATCTATGAGCTTAGCTACCACCAACCTTAGCATTGTCCCCATCCTTGGTCGCATATCTATCATCATCATTGGATGCATCCTCCCTAAATCCATATCTTCTACTATCACCCCATCCTTAGCTTTCGCATCTTGCACAACATCGAACCATCCCGCTATCCTATCATCTGAGCTTTTGCCTGCTTGTAATTATCTTGGTCAGCTTTAGCTTGTCAATATCTTGGTCCGTCAGCTTGTACATCCTCTTTACCTTAGTACCATTGTATCTATCTAGCTTTTGTGCTAGTTCCTCCTTGCTTAGCATCTTGCACACATCGCACAACCGTTGGTTAGCTATTCCAATGCCTCCTTTAGCTAGATCTCTTGTCACCAAAGTGTTATCCTTCTTAGTTCAGCTTGCCAGACACATCACTCATCCAAATCCATCATCTTAGGTGCTCTCTGATAGATCCTTGCAGGATATAGTTTTCCTCATGTCTAATCTTGGTCTGTTAGTACCTCGTCCTACCCATCTCGTTGGCAAACGGTTCTCTTTTGGATTTTCACTTTCTTTTGATTTGGAATCTTCCCTTTTGGGTCTTGAAGTATCTTTTCCAATCAATCTTTTTGCTCCCTCCTCAAGGTTGCCACAATCTTCCATATCATGGTATGCTGCGAATGGGGCAATCTGAGCGCAAGGTCTTGATTAGGTCTTTTGTTTGTTTTTCTTTTCTGCTTGTGGGTTACCTAGTGTTGGTTCCACTCTGATTCTTTCGAGATTCATGTGTGATGCTGGGGCAATCCTTGCGTGTTTCTTTTGAGTCAGTCCGTCACTCCTCTAGACAATTGGTGAAAAGGCCTTGATGTTCTTGGTAACCTTGGCAATTAACCAACAGTCCTATAGCAAATCTAGTGCTCAACTACATGGTGGTACTTCTCTTTGAAGTATCCCCCTACTCAAAAGGCTTCAATGGATTCCCTTCATCTCCATTATCCCCCATCCATCTCCAACATCTGTCGCTCCTCCCCCAGCTTATGCATCAGTATCTCTTTGAATCACTCCTCACCTTTAGCTTTAGGGATCCACAATCCTAGTCTTAGGGATCCACCAATCCAAATCAATCCACCAAGCCTCATCTTTCGCGATCCACAATCCTAGTCTTAGGGATCCACCAATCCAAATCAATCCACCAAGCCTCATCTTTCGCGATCCACAATCCTAGTCTTAGGGATCTCCGAAACCCATCTTCCGCCAATCTGACTCTTTGAAATCCTATTGCATCAGCTTTATAATCCCCTCATCCATCTCCCTATCCTGGATTCCTTTTTATAGTGCTCCGCTCCTTCATCCTCCCCCCAATCCCCGTCGCCTTCTTGAGGGGGCATCTCTACGTCTAGTCTCTCCTCTTCTTATTCGAGACTGGGGCAACCTTGTTGCTAAAACATCTTCTTCGTGTCTTCTTCATTCGAACTTCTTTGAAATAGTGTTGTCTCAACACTATGTCAAAGAGGGGCAAAATGTAGACACCTAAATTTGATTACACCGCTTTGGTAATCCTATTTAGTTATCTCTAAAGGCATCATTAATTAAATTCCTATTTAATTAATCCTTTGCCATCACCTAGCTGATTAATTTAATTAATCATATATAGTCCTAAATTGATAAATCAAATGACCTATTATTTATCAATTAATCCTATTCTTCTATCTAAATTCCAAAATCCTCATTTATTAAATAAATCTATTTGATAAATAAAGCCCTCAAATCTAATAACCCCTAAACTATCCTAAACCCCCTTTTTAGCCTAATCCACCCCATCCACCCATACTAACCAAGCTTAGCCACCCCACCCTCATGAATGCCATCTACTTGCATATCTCTAACAAGCCTAATCTAATCCTAAACCCAAGCCTAATCCAACCCTAATGTTGTCACATTCCCTAAGCAAGCTTAAGACTTTCCTAAGCCAAGCAAAGTCAACAATCTCAACTCCCTCCAAAATATCTCAACCACCAAGCCATGAATGCTCTTACAAAAGCCTTAAAGACTCTTACAAGCCCATTCATTGCTCTTACAAGCCATTATGAAGGGTCTTTATGAAGATATTATCCCTTGAGCATCCTTTGTTGACTCATCCATCCCCTTGCCTCCATCCACTCACCCTGTGACATGTGTCACTCCCTGGTTGGTGCTAAACAAGCACAATCCATGTGCTCCCCTTTGAGTGCATCCTAGCCCTCCTTAAGCTTTCATCTCTCCTTGCATCTTAACCCTCCATCCCTCAAGCCCTTAGCCTATAAATTGAATCCCCTCCCAAGCCATTTCATCACAACTTTTGAGCTAAAGTTATAATGCCATTTTAAGACCAAGTTTTATACCAATCTCATACATCCACACCAAAAATCCCAAAAGATCTCCATTGAAGCTAATTTGAAGCTTGAGCATACATCCCATAATCCTACCAAACTAATCCATTAGACTCATCCATACATCAAGAGAATAATCTCATTGAGAGAGCCATTCCATGGCTCATATTCTCATTTGAGGGTTTCTCTTTTGGTCTCTCTTATATGTTATAGTAATTTTGTTAGTTAATGCTTTGTTCTTTTAATAGATCAGTATTTATTTGCTAACATATTTCTCATATACAGGTATAAGTAAAGGGTTTTGTGGAGTCTTTAGGATAGCTAGAGAATACATTCATTCGAAGGAGTGAAGGGGATTTTGTAGATGTGATTTTTGAAGAGCTAGGGCTGCGACTTGAGAACTAGAGAATTTTCTTAGTGGACCTGAGGGTACAAGTGTGGATTTTCTTGGTGCTCTTATCCATTTGTGGTTCTGGACTAGCTAAAATCGAGTTTGTAAGTAGATCTTGTTGGATCTTGCATAACTATTATTGTAATTATTGTTTGTATTTGGCTCTAACCTAGAAGGTCTTACAACTGGGCATATTTCATGTAATCAATTATATCTATGAATAAAGAGTTGTGATTGGGTATCAGATCTTGCATTATTGCTATTGTGTTATTGTATTTCCGCTATGTGGTTGTTTGTTGGGGACTAGGACATCTCCTTTGGGGATTCTCCTACCTTGCACCACATCACTATTTGATTGATGAAGAGGATTTGAGACATTGCTCATAATAAAAGCACCTAGAGGAAATGTTAAGTTATGAAAAGGAAGCTACAATGGACATTTGATTAGTTAGACTTTGAAAAAATAAAGTTATTGTTTATATCACGTTGATGTTCAAGTCTTGATAGTAAAAGTAAAAGATAGATCACTTATGTTAAGCTTGACTGGGCAATAGAGTAAAAGATCAAGGAACTTTGAAGTTCATGTCGAGTGATGCTAGTGTCAACCAAGCTACAGTAAGTGCCGAGTAAATTGAGTATTGACCAAGCACTAGTATCAACCAAGAAAATAAGTTGATGTCGAGCTAGAAGTTCTACAATGACGGAGCAATTTAGTGATGACTGAGTGTCAGAACTTAGTGATGACCGAGTGTCAAAACTTAGTAATGACTGAGTGACATTATTTTGAATGCATATGAGAAATCATGATTTCCAACCAACTTAGTTGATTTCTTGGGATATGGAAACCGTGTTGAAGACAAGATTGATGAGTTGGATCATTTAGTTCAAGGAGAGAATTAGGTAAGATAACTAATGAACTAATTCAATGAGAAGTTCTAGGAAAGAAGGAAGATGGACAGATATAATGAATTTGTTGAATCGAATCACAAAACCTAAGATCTTAGAAAGTGATTATGAAAATGACCCATTTAAGGGGGTGCATAGCCAAAATTTAGAGATTGGGAGAGAGAGGGATAGAAGGAGTGCATGAAGAAGGTGATATAAGCGTGAAGTGTGTGACACAAAGAGAACATAAAAGAAAGTCTATGCATATTTCCAGTGAGATGGAACAAAGATGCTAAGGTTGATAAGCGAATCTAAGTAAAAGACTTACATTTTTTAAGAAGAGAAGGATGATTTCTTGAAGGTTTGCCAAGAAAATCAAGGACAAAGGTGATAAGGAAGGCTTATCAAAGAATCAACACATGAACTGGATAAAGATCTAAAATTGCAAAGTGAGTTGTAATCACATAGATCAAATCCTATTGCTTTCTTTTTAATCATTGTACACAATTTTTTTGAAATCCTTTTAATCAAAAGTTGACCTAAGAGTCATTGAAGGACTTAACAGTCTATGTAAATCCTTTACCAAGGTGACATTCTAATGGAACGATCAAAGTCCTCTGACAAGGCCACTCCTAATAGAGTGATTAAATCCTCTAACCAAGTCACATTTAACAGTGTGTATTGTAACCTTTAATAGGGTTGGATCCTAACAAAGCTCACTCTAAAAGAGTGAAAAAGTGGTGACATGTTGCTAGTGGTTTTTTCCAAATTGGGTTTCCAAGTTAAATCCTAGTGTCAAACTTATGTTGAATATTTTATGATGTTTTACATTTTAAATGTTTACATTCAACAAGTCTGTTATATTAGGATAGTGAACTATTAGTAATTTTGTTTACTAGTATACAATAGAGACCAAGTTACAATAGGAATAGTAGAAAATATATTGTTTAATGTTTGATTGTTCAAATGGTACTTATGGACCTTGAGTAACTGATTCACTCTACCCACCCCTCACCCCCTCTTAGTTATTCAAAACATTCTAACAATTGGTATCATAACACAATGCTTATAAAGAGAAGTTTGAAGGTACTTAAAGCTAAAGATCATGACTCACAAAAGGGAGGTACCAAAGATGAACAAGGAGAACTTTCCTATATGACAAACATTGATGAGGCTACACATAGCTAGTATTACTGATGCGACAATGAACTTTGTGGACAATGAATATGTGAAGATAGCAATTGTTCCCTTGACTACTCAACAACTGAAAGAAAATCAAGAACACAATCAGGCAGTGTTGGAGATTGCTTCAGCCCTAAGCTATGCTGAGTTTGATGATATAAAAGAATGTGACAATGCAAAACAAATGTAGGACAAACAGAATACCATATATGGAGGAGATGACAATGTTTTGAGAGCCAAATTAGAGAGCCTAAGAGGTAAGTTTGATGAAATGAGAATGATGGAAGGTGAGAGCATGGTAAAATACTGTACAAGAATCAAGGAAGTTGTCAATGATATTCGAGGTGCAAATGGAACAATTGAAGATGAAACAATGATAAGCAAGGTATTGAGAACTCTACTTCCTATATATGTTATTAGAGTTTCTGCTATACATGAATTGAGATGTACTCTAGGTAACAAATTACATAAATAGTACACCTTCATCTAAACCACCCACTGACACATCATTTTATTCTATCTACTAGCATACCCATATATGTATATCCTTCACCTTGACCTTTTGTTTCCCTTGTAGGATCGAGGAATGATAATGGAGTTTGTAGTTTGACCAAATATGACCCCTATTTCCTCCATTGATCCAAATACAAACTCATTCAAATATGTTCATTGGCCAACAATAAATGCTTTTGACTCAGCCGATCCCATCTTACTTATGGAGTCTTGTAGCAACAACTCATTATTTGCACTCAAAGATGCGAGGGGTGGAGACCTTTAGAGCTTTCTTTGAAATTCCAAATATGCTCACGTCATCTAAAATTTGTTGAACCCTTAGAACCAACTTCAACCTATGATATTATATATCACCAAAGATTCTTCAAGCACGAGCTGAGCTGTTGAACATGATGAAACACTTGCAATTGTGATGAGAGATGTCAAATATGATTATATAGGCCTCCCCCAATGGTCACAATAGACCAAGGCTGTTTACAACCAAAATTTGAAAAGTTGCATCATAATAAATATCATAGGTCAAAGTTGGTTCTAAGGGTTCAACAAATTTTATATAACATGAGCATATTTGGAATTTCAAAGAAATAGTGCCATGATGGACGGATTTGTGTGAACTAGTCTAGCCCATATCAAACCAAGGTTGAACTTGGGAAAATTGGGCCCGTGAATGACCAAAAGTGACCTTTTTTTACAAATTTTATAAGGTTTTCACATCCTTAACCCTAAAAAGTGTAAGTGAAAGGCTTATGTTGGCTTCTAATTCTCATTTTTTGTGTGCATGTAGGTTAATTTGAATCGAATGAAACCAAATGTAATGGTAAATTAATTCACCATTCTAACATCCTCAAACATGTGCAAACCATTACATGAAAGTGCAGTTCGTACGAAAGCAAGAAATCATACTCTAATGTGCAAAAAACACAGTAATAAAAGTCCTAATCAACTATTTTTTCCTTCTCCAGCTGGTGTATTCAAGTTTGGAATACATATTTATGCATTTACAAGAATTTACAACTACTCAACTTACTACCAACTTTCCATAACCAAAAATGCAACTTGAACATGATACCATTGACAACATTTCTTTTTTCAACCCACTAGTTGAGCTTGAAACAATGATACTTAAACTTGTTATGATTTAATTTTAATGTTTTGAATATTTGATGTTGAACTTGAAATATATGATGGCACGATCACGATTCATGATGCTATGATTACAAGTTTTAAAGTTTATGGTGTTTCTATTGTTTAAATCATATGACTTTATGATAATATGTGACATTCTAATTTTAACTCATGCTTCTAGGCCCTTCATATGTGTGTGTGTACATTTTAATTTTTAAATGTTTTTGTTCGAATGAATCCAAATGAACCCAAACCCCTTTTAAATTTTTTGCCATACCAACAAATTGGTTCTTTGAACTTGAACCGGTAACTTAGCCTACTATATAGACTGAACCCATGGTTGATCTTGTTCGCAGTACCAAGATTAAGATCCAGCACAAATTTGATTAGTAGTGCACAAATGGTAAGATCCATGAATGGAAAATAATGTGAAAAAAAGAAGGAAGAATGATTCTAGAATAAGGTTGATATTATAAAGTACTCACAACCATGATCCCTTTCCAAGCTTTTAAACACAAAGATTCCAATGCTAATGTGCTCAAGAATGAGTTCCCTTTACATGCAGAAAGGCACGCCTCAAGAAATTTATTTCTGCCATGAGTTTTTGCAGGTAGGGACTTAAAAAGTCATTTTCACCCTTGATGTACTAACTTAACACAAAAAGTCAATATGTGATATAACCATGGTTCTTAAATCTAGCATTAATTCCCTCATGTCTTCACCAATATTCTCTTAAAAATAGTTGTCAACTATCCATGTTACCCCTCATTTAAAAATTACACAAAATGGAGATTACAACTCTTGTGGCATGAATATATGAATTGCAACAAAGGTTAAAAGGGAGCAATTCATTAAAGAAGATGGTAATAGAAGAATTACAAAACCTTATTAAAAAGGTCAAGTAAATGGGAAGTCTCGTGTATCTATTAAAGCAGTTTTCCTGGTATCAATTTTGATGATAGAGCCCAATAGTAATTGTTATTTCTATTTATTTAGAGCAGCATGTTGGAATATATACTCCAGCTTAAACATGTGTCATCGAATAATGGAGGAGTTTGTTGTTTCAAATTTTTTATTTTGAATGAGAGCAAGGTGATAGAAAAATCCTACGTCCTTGGATATGTACAACTTTACTATATCTCTTGTTGTCAGTAGTTGAGTAATCAGCTACATGATGCTCTGCTGTTATAAAATGAACCGACTTCTCGATGTTTGTGAAGTACATGCAATCGACGTGAAGGAGGACCATTGTTTGAGGGAGCTTTCACATTGAGAGTGTAAACCCAACTATTGTGTGAGATGAGGCTTGTAGAGGAACTATTGGATATCTGATAATGAAGATGACTCAATTGAAGACGAGACATTTGTTCTATTTCCAAGAAGTCAATACTTTGAAGATAGAAGGGATGCAGTTGATGATAGATAGATGTTCAATAGTATAAAGTGAGAAACTGAATCTCATTGAAAATAAAGACATACATGTGAAAATTGGTGTTCAATTATTCAGAAAGAAGATCTAAAATCTGGAAGTTTAACGTTACACATTTATGGGTGATTAGAACTTCATCAGCAAATGATGTCCGTTGAAAACTTAGATAATAACTAACTGAATATACCTTAAGTTAGAAACCAGCTTTTAAGAAGTTGCAGGATTCAGAGGAAGTACTGGAATTTACTCTCTAACTTAAAAACGTTGTTATCAGATAATGAAAGATGAGGTGGTTGTTTCGTATTCATAATTATAAATGTTCTTGCATATTGAGAGGACATTTGTTCTGCAAAAATATATAGAAATCTCCACAACAAGCAATCAAACTTCCCCTCAAAAATGTGAAGGGTTTAAGAAAATAGATGTTCCTCTATACAACTAGAGCATTTATGAATACAAACATAACTATAATAAAAATAATAACTGCTATTAGAAGTTTAAAAAAATAAATTGATCTAGATAAACTACTTCAAATTGTATACGTTGATTTGTTTATGAGAGAGCTTCCAATGTCCTTCAAGTGATTCTGTAATTCTTCTAACATCATCTTCTTCAATGAACTGCTCTGTTTGGTCATTTGTCACAATTCAGTTCTTCGTGTCACAAAGAGATGCAATATCCAATTTCAAATTTTGTTAGTTTTTAATATTAGGGAGGACTAAAGAGCATTGATAACACTTTTCAAGGACTCGAGATTATTGGTCATGGATTTGAGAATTCATGACTGTCATTTTTGTGAAACATCGACTTTATGGCAAGTGTTACCACAAGTTTCTCCAATTTTCCCCTGTTTCTGCAAGAAACCCAGATACAACATAAATGAATAAAAAATGTTAATCTCTCATACATAGTAGACTAATGAAATTAGTTTAGAATATTGATGAGCTTGAGCATGACTATGTGCTAAAATGTTGACATACTTCTATGAATCATTATATGCAAGATTGCTTAAGAATGTGGTCTCAATTGGTGACTCATAGCTCTCTATTCATAGAGTGCAAAAGTTTATAATGGAGGCCTTCAGTTTAGACCTCGTTTGTGCCCATGCAAGTTGATGCAGGAGCATCTAGAGGTATAAGGGCAATCCTGTGTCACTCAAAAAAAATGTACTTAGACTTAGTTTTTGTTTCATGTGTTTTTATTTTTGGATACCCATTTGGGTCAAATAAAGGTTCCAACTCTCATAGTTCCACTATCAGTGTGCTAGAAAATCTCGAAAAAATAGGAGCATGTAATTGGGCCATCATTTTGGTGAACTAGGAGGTGTAAATTAGCTAGATGAATGTAATTGTGATTTAGAGCATTCCAGAAAAAGAATCAGGTCAAAAGGCCCCACGGTTTGAGAGTTATTGCAGTTTTTCGGGTTTTGGAGACCTCCTAAGAATGCTTCAAAGTTAGGTTAGGGGCATTAAATGACTTTGAAAAGGGCCAAAAAATGGGGGACGAGCGAAGCTGGTCCATAGGGCTATAGAGCGCTTCGAGAGCTTTCCAAAAATGTAAATGGTTCGTCAATCGGAGCTACGGTTCAAAAGTTATGCCTCCCGAAAGTTCAGTTACCGTTTTTGAATTCTTCTAGATTTGCACCGACTTCTAATGCAGCTTCTGGAACCTTCTATTTGGTCGGTGGATGCCTACTAGCACTTTCTAGAATGTACTCCTAGTCCTTAACCCTCCGGGGTCTATTTAAGGAGATTTATGGCATTGTAAAAGGCAGTTCGGAGTGGAGTTTGAGAGGAGGTACTGAAAGGAGAAATTATCTCCAGATTTATGCTATTGTAAGCCCTTAGGGCATGTTTTGAAGTTTATTTTCCTGTACTGTTGTACTAGCTTATTTTCTCAGTTAATATAATTTTTCCCTTTTCTGTTGTGTCCATTTTGTTCTTGGGTTGTGTCCCCATCACAAGTACACCATAAAACAAGAGATTCAAGGAGGAAAAACAAGAGTGCTAGTCTCCATGATCATCAAATATGCATGCAAATGAAAATGGAAGCAATTCTATATGATAACAACGCATGAAAGCAAACTAATCTATGATAGGAAATGTAAACGCAAGATTATTCTATGAAAGGAAACATAAATCTAATTTAGCATGCAAGTGCAAGAGTAGTCTAAATGGATTGCCATGGATGCATGAGAGATGAAGACAAGAAAAAATAAGTTGCAATGTCCAAGCTTAAGCGCTGACGCTCTCCTCCAAAATCGCTCTCCAAACTTGCAGCATAAAATTAAATTTTGATCTATGAAAATGAGAAGGAGAGGGCTCCTTATAAAAGAAAGTGTGGAAAGGAATGCATCATTAAGATCAATGTGGGATAAATCCCTGAAAAGACAAGTGAGAGGGGAAAGCGCACCACTTAGAAATATGTGCAAAAAAGAAATCTTTATTTATTTTCATTTGATTTATTTAATTTATTTTCTTTTTTCATCAAAAAAAGAGCTTTAAGTGGAGATTTATTTATTTAATTAAAAAAAAAGGATTTTCTTTTAATTAAATAAGATAAGATTATTTAATTAAAAGAGAGATTTTAATCAAATATGATAAAATTATTTAATTAAAAGAGAGATTAATTTTATTTATTTAAAATGAATTTTTTTTCTTAATCAAATAAAATTATTGATGAAATGATCGAAACATAGGAAATATTGAAATAATTGAATTAATTACGATTTGATCAAGAAAATAGATTTGAATTGAAAATATTGTAGGGCATTGATTTAAGAAATTGATATATTGATTCCATCATTTGATAAATTGAAGAACAAGGGCCCATATTCTACACGACCATTTTAAGGTGCATACATATGAGCTTGAATATGACTAGCCTCAAATTCCTTTCTAGCATAAGGTCATAACCTTGTTCATCACACAAAGGGTTTCTTACTTGTACAATCTCTTGCCCATTAGCCTATAAAATTTCTTCCATGCATAAATCTAAAAATAAGTTTAAAAAAGCAAAAATGGTGAAATAATTTTACTCAATATCCCCTAAAAATACAAATACTAGAGTTAACCAAGAAAATGTAATAGCTAATAAACCCTTCCATAGGCATCCTCAAATTTATTCCTAATAAAAGTTGCATTGACCTAAGTGCATGTTCCTCATTTACACTTAAGGTAAACCAAGTGAATATAATTAATAATCAATGGTTTTTTTGATGTTATTTTCTGGGTTTGATTGCCACAAATCAAATTCAAAAATCGGCATAGCATTCCTACGAAATGTAGAAATCTTATCATTTTAATTAATAGTTATTTCAACTTAATTCAAGAATCCAATATGTGATATAGCCAATATGTGATACTAACTTAACACAAAAAGTCAATATGTGATATAGCCACAGTTCTTAAATCCATTGTTAATTCCCTCATGTCCTCAGCAACATTCTCTTAAAAATAGTTGTCAACTATCCATGTTACCCCTCATTAAAAAATTACAGAAAATGGAGATTACAACTCTTGTGGCATGAATAAATGAATTGCAACAAAGGTTAAAAGTGATCTAGAGGTTATTTTCACCATAATTTGAAGTGTTTCAAAAACTCCAAAAATTAGCACCATGTTAAAGTTCTCAAAATTTTGAATCTAACACAACTCAAATAGACAAAAATGGAGTCCATATGCTCAAGTTATGGGTAGTCAAAGTTCGGTCAAACCCTAGTTCAGAGGGCGTCAAAAAAGGTAAAAAAATAAATCTCAAAAGTGGTCAACAATGGATTTCAAATTAAAAATCTCATTGAGAGCTTTCCAGCGACATTTGTCTCGTCGAAAATAGACTCCGTATGTGAAAGATATGGCAGTTTGAAATTTAGATAAAAAATATAATTTTGGATGATGTCAGCATGACATCATTATTCTGACAGGACAGTTGGACAATGGGTGGCAAAAGATTTTAATAGGATTTGAACTCATAACCAAGAAACACCTAAAACCTTGCCATAACCATTAGACCACACAAAGCTTTATAAATGGATTGGAGGGAATTTTTTTTAAAAGTTAATTGGTGCCAAATTTGGTAAAAAGGGAGGTTGCTGGTGGGGTTTGAACCCTCGACTGGCCGGCCAAACAAAATCCTAACCACCGTTGCGCCATTTGCACAATTAACAATAGATATATAACATTTGCTATTTATATTTTAACCATAGCCCGACAACCTTAACAAATTAAGGTTATTTGTTAATTTTTAACCCTAAAAATGACATGAGCCAAATTTGTTAAAAATGGCTAAAGGGTTAATTTGAGAGGGGAATTAATTGAAGGGCTTATTTTTGTAAATTGTTGTTATAGCCTTATTTTGGCTAATTTTGTGTATAAAAAGGAGGGTTAAGAGGCTCTTGGGGGTCATTTGAAAAATGGAGAGAACGTCCAAGTGCTGAGAGTAAGGGAGATTTGTGAAGTGATCAGTCCTATACTTTGGAATAGCATGATGCTGTTGTACTTGAAAGGAGTGATTTTTGTAAACACTTGTAACCAATTTTGGAGTTAATCAGATCGGTCCCCCTATTGGAGTAGGACCCAAAGACATAGTCCATACTAGACAAACTCTGAGATCAAATGTGTTGTGTCCCTACTTCTCAACTTCTCTTCTATCAGCTTAATTTTGTTGTTCTCTTATGTCCATTATGCTAATTTAATTTATTAAAAGTTTTATGTTAACTTTATGCAATTGGTTAGCATTTCTCTATAATAGTCCTAGATCCTAGTAATCAGATAAAAAAGGGAGCAATTCATTGAAGAAGATGGTAATAGAAGAATTACAAAACATTATTAAAAAGGTCAAGTAAATGGAAAGTCTCATGTATCTATTAAAGCAATTTTCATGGTATCAATTTTGATGATAGAGCCCAATAGTAATTGTTATTTCTATTTATTTAAAGCAGCATGTTGAAATATATACTCTAGCTTAAACATGTGTCATCGAATAATGGAGGAGTTTTTTGTTTCAATTTTTTAATTTTGAATGAGAACAAGGTGATAGAAAAATCTTGCATCCTTGGATATGTATAACTTTACTATATCTCTTGTTGTTAGTTGAGTAATCAACTACATGATGCTCTGTTGTTATAAAATGAACTAACTTCTCGATGTTTGTGAAGTACATGCAATCAACATGAAGGAGGACCACTGTTTGAGGGAGCTCTCACATTGAGAGTGTAAACCCAACTATTGTGTTAGATGAGGCTTGTGGAGGAACTGTTGGATATTTGATAATGAAGATGACTCAGTTGAAGACAAGACATTTGTTCTATTTCCAAGAAGTCAATATTTTGAAGATAGAAGGGATGCAGTTGATGATAGATCGATGTTCAATAGTCTAAAGTGAGAAACTGAATCTCATTGAAAATAAAGACATACATGTGAAAATTGGTGTTCAATTATTCAGAAAGAAGATCTAAAATCTGGAAGTTTGACATTACGCATTTACGGGTGATGAGAACTTCATGTGCAAATGATGTTTGTTGAAAACTTAGATAATAGCTAACTGAATATTCCTTAAGTTAGAAACCAACTTTAAGAATGAGGTCTCAATTGGCAATTCATAGCTCTCTATTCATGGAATGAAAAGGTTTATAATGGAGACTTTCAGTTTAGACCTAATTTGCGCCCACACAAGTACACCATAAAACGAGAGATTCAAAGAGAAAAAAATAAGAGTGCTAGTCTCCATAATCATCAAATATGCATGCAAATGAAAATGGAAGCAATTCTATATGATAACAATGCATGAAAGCAAACTAATCTATGAAATGAAATGCTAATGCAAGATTATTCTATGAAAGGAAACATAAATCTAATCTAACATGCAAGTGCAAGAGTAGTCTAAATGGATTGCCATGAATGCACGAGAGAAGAGAAGAAAAGAGAAGTTGTAATGTCCAAGCTTAAGTGCTCAAGCTCTCCTCCAAAATCGTTCTCCAAACCTGTAGCATAACAATAAAATTTTGATCTATGAAAATGAGAAGGAGAGGGCTCATTATTTTAGGAAAGTGTGGAGAGGAATGCATCATCAAGAGCAATGTAGGATAAATCCCTAAAAAGACAAAAAGACAAGTGAGAGGGAAAACCCACTACTTAGAAACATGTGCAAAAAAGAAATCTTTGTTTATTTTTATTTGACTTATTTGATTTATTTCCTTTTTTCATCAAAAAAGAAAGATTTAAGTGAAGATTTATTTATTTAATTAAAAGAGAGATTTTCTTTTAATTAAATAAGATAAGATTATTTAATTAAAAGAGAGATTTTAATAAAATAAGATAAAATTATTTAATTAAAAGAGAGATTAATTTTATTTATTTAAAATAGATGGTTTCTTTTAATCAAATACGATTATTGATGAAATGATCAAACCTTAGGAAATATTGAAATAATTGAATTAATTACGATTTGATCAAGAAAATAGATTTGAATTGAAAATATTGTAGGGCATTGATTCAAGAAATTGATATATTGATTCCATCATTTGATAAATTGAAGAACAGGGTCCCATATTCTACACGACCATTTTAAGGTGTATACATATGAACTTGAACATGACTAGCCTCAAATTCCCTTCTAGCATAAGGTCATAACCTTGTTCATCTCACAAAGGATTTCTTACTTATACAATCTCTTGCCCATCAGCCTATAACATTTCTTCCATGCATAAATCTAAAAATAGGTTTAAAAAAAAGCAAAAATGGTGAAATAATTTTACTCATTATCCCCTAAAAATACAAATACTAGATTGACCAAGAAAATGTAACAGCTAATACACCCTTCCATAGGCATCCTCAAATTTATTTCTAATAAAAGTTGCTTTGACCTAAGTGCATGTTCCTCATTTACACTTAAGGTAAACCAAGTGAATATAATTAACAACCAATGGATTTTTTTATGTTGTTTTCTGGGTTTGATTGCCACAAATCAAATTCAAAAATCGGCATAGCATTCCTACGAAATGTAGAAATCTTATCATTTTAATTAATAGTTATTTCAACTTAATTCAAGAATCCAGTGGTAGACTGAGGGAATTGTAATTTAAAAAAAATAAATCAATTCTTAAAAAGGAATGCAATACTAGAACTAATGACTGAAGATGGTTATATGGTTATGAATAAGAAATTTCATTATCTGTTAAAGGCTCAAACCCAAAATGTGAGTCATAATAGTGATCAGCTTCTATAGGAAATCTCCCCCTATTCTAACTGAAGAGGACAATGAAAACATGACTGTGAAGGTGACTGAAAGAGTTCATGTTGATACCTTCTCTTTGGTGCTGTTACTGCTGTTGCTGAGTTCTTTTCAGATGGTTACTCTGTTTTTTGGTCAGGTATTTGGATGATTATGGGGATCTCATTGTTGCTGTCAGATACTTTTTCAAATTAGGAAGGCTATTGATTTAAGTGAATTATACTTATTATGTTGAAAATTTATATTCTTGAAAGGGAGTTTACAAGTTTAAATTTTATTGCACTTCATTTATAATATATTTAAGTGCCTTTTTATAAGGAGTACAAAATATTCCTATATTGCTCTCATCATGTGTAATCCCAAAAACATATGGTTGGTATTGTAGACTATTAAAAGAATTTTTCCTTTTCTTTTTTTTCTTCTTCTTAAAATAGACATTTCTTCTTCCATAACCACTTTTCCCATGAGCTTCTATAATACTATCTATGAGATTTTTTCCAAAATTTCTATTTTTCATTTACCATTTCCTCTTTAAAATTATTTTATAAAATAGAAAAGGATTTGTTACAAGGAGTCAAATTCTACAAGTTGTTCTCACCATAAGTATTTTGAAACAGAGAACAAAGTAGAAAAGAATTTGTTACGAGGAGTCAAATTCTACAAGTTGTTCTCACCATAAGTATTTTGAAACGAAGAACAAAGTAGAAAAGGATTTGTTACAAGGAGTCAAATTCTACAAGTTGTTCTCACCATAAGTATTTTGAAACGAAGAACAAAGAAAGGTAAGACAATTAAGTTGAATATTTTGAAGCAAAGTATCTTGTAGCCACTTTTGATCTTTCTCTTGTGGTGATCTCATATGAACCCTTTTGTTTCATCGCTATTTCAAACCTATTTGTGTTTCCTTCGGTTGACTTCTTTATTTTGCATACGTATTGGCTTGGAGAAATTGCAAACACAACTTTGATTAAAACTAATTGATTTATATGCTTTGACAGATGTTCGTATAAGATTTGAAAGCTTCAATTTGATATTCTTACGAGACTTTCTAACTCTCCTGAATTGAATACGTTCAAAACTTCCTAACCATCATTCAACAAATTCATTTTGTGCATAATGGGGAAACATTCATTCGTGCCATTCTATTAAACAGTTTCCCTGACTGTTGATAAATCCACATTATACATGCTTTTCAAAAAGGCATCTCATAATTTCTCCTTTTGAATACATGTCAAGACTTTCATGTGATGTATCTTGAAACCACTGTAGCTATTAAATTAATAGTAAATCGAGAGATTTTGTCAAACAATTGCATGCTATCCTTGTAAGCATTCATCTTTTCAAGGTAATTTGTCAAATAGTTTATCAGCATATTCTAGAACTTCAAATTATTTTGTCAAAAGATTCTTATGCATTTTCTCTGCCTCAATTTCCTTAATGCACTTGTCAAATGCTTCACATAGGTGTTCTATGTGCTTTCACATTTGCAAATATGTCTATAGTGGCACTTGCAGTTTAAACATGTAAATCCTCATACAACTTTCATGCTTCAGTTGACACCCATACCATGCAATGGCTCATGGGATGCTTGCAAATGCTACAGAAATGGGGTTCTCAATTGCCAATGACATTTGCTTGAGAATTTTCAAAGCCTTTTCAACAAATCCAGTCTATCCACATCCCGCAATACTCGAACTGGATAAAGTCCTCTATACATTGAACAAACTCAGGTTTTTTAAAGTTCCTTCTCGTGCAAAACCATGTTTAACCCACGTCTTCTTTATCACTAGGATTTCAAGATGCAAAAGAAACAAATTTCTCCCATTTCCAAGCCGAGGGTTTCACGTGATGTCTGAATGTTGAACAAAAACATGCAATGAGAATAAATTCTCCTTTTGCCTCGAATGTGACATATGGCCTAATTGTCTCTGCAAAGTAGTACTGCTCACCATTTATTTACAGGATTTTGCAGATTCATTTTTCTTTATAAAAACAATTCTCTTCCGACTTCAATCCCTTGGAGTAGATCGGAAATGCCCTCTACAATTCCTTTGGACCGTTGTTTAAACTATTTATTCAGCTCGGGTTTCAAAATTGCATGCCAATCGAACAAGTACAGAGCTTCATCGTACTCCAGTCTGCCAAAATGAAATGTACATATATTACTTGTGTGCTTCCAAAGTGTTACTGTGCTTCAGGTGAGGCTTGCAGATAGGCTTCTATTAAATAGATAGTAGAGAGACAGTGATCAAAGATAGTAGATTCAATGCAAGACTAAGAAATTCAAACGTGTTGACCATTAGAGTGGTAGGTACATCTTTCTAATTAAAAATCAAGACTTTTAATGATCGTCTTTTATATGGTCTTCTTCTTTTTGGAGGAATAGTACTTTCATTAGATGAAATCACGAAAATGGCGATATATATTAAATGAACCTTGGGAAGAAGATGATATTACAATCTTTTATTTAGGGTGCGGATATCCTCCATTTAAACTGTATAGTTGACCAATTTTCAAAAGATCGAAAACATCATGGGTTTTTCTAAAAATTTCAAAAGATCGAAAACATCATTACTTTTGTGAACCTAGAAAAAAAAGAAGTTTGACTTTGTTTTATCTTTAGTGCATTTGGATGGAGATTACCCTGTTCCCTTTATATTCGTGGTGTGATTGAATGACTTTGTAGCATGCAATTCGACAAATTAAATTAGGTGACATTTTTAATTAGAAAAGTTTTAGAACTAGTTGGGTGAAATTACATAGCCAATGGAATGTAGATTTTTGACAAATAAATAAATAGTAGTTTTTCAAGTTGAGGAGAATATTTCAGGACACAACTATCCTCTCTACAAATTGCACCACTGACTAAATTTCAAAAAAACAAAAACACAATGATTTTTTTTTTTTCAACATTTGATCTTTATGATCTGTATATTTTGTGATTGAAAATAACAAAAAAATTGAAAAAATTTCGCTTTGATTTTGTGAATTTGAAAAAAAATCACGTTCGATGTTTTTTGTTTTTTTGTCTTTGGTGCATTTTGTCTGGAGATTAGCTAACGCCTATATTTCATTGGTCTATGCACATATTCTATCTAAGGGAGGTTGATGTCATAATTGTATCACTATGGCAATAATAGTGTCACCCCCAATCTGCATAAGTTATAGTGGTGCAAAGAAATTCTAATTTTGATGCGAGATTTTTTTTGAAGAATTTGTAGATTTGAATAGGTGTTATTGTACAATTCTCATATTTAGGATCTTCTAGGCTCGCATTTGGGCTCATTTTATTTCCCTTTAAAGTTTATTTTTAAAAATTGTATAACTTATTATCCTTGTGTAGCACTTTACTATTGATTCATTTTGATTTTATTTCTAATATATATTTTCATTTTTAGTCTCTTTATATATAATTTGTGAAGCATTCAAATCAAATCCACTTCTTGATATTTTCTTGTGGTCCAATTATACTTGCTCTAGATATAAAGTGCCTAGGTGATATTGTATTGTGGTAGATCATTGAGTGAATGATCACTGAGATCTTTTGATGCTTGTTCTAGCATTCATCTTGATATGCATTTCATTTTTTCTTGCTTCATCATAGAGAGTAATTTAAATTTGACTTCAAACACTCCAAAACTATTTTGAATGGAAATTTAAAATGAAAAAAATGCTAAGAGTTAAGAGGTTGTAAAGGATATTTCATGGGCTTAATGGAAAACTAAAAGATGAGCATGCAAATAATAAGTGATTGAACAATTATAGATAAATAATTAGCTATTTCTTCTTGTGTGTGTTTCTTAAGGTCCTTTCATATTAAAAACTTTGCTACACCTATGGCCATGTGGACTATATTGTCAACTTTGTTTAAGACAACAAATAAAATCCATAGATATTTAGTGGAAAATTAACTATTAGGTTTCAATCTATGCATTTATGACAATATAAATGCTTTTAGCATCAAATTAAATTTCGTAAAAATACAGTTAAAGGATTAATTACATTAAGTGTTCATTCTAAGCTACAACCTAACTATTTAATGTTTATGTCTTTTTTATATTCTACACAGAGTGCTTTGGAGAGTGACTTTAAGATATCTGCCTTCAAGGATTTCTCAATGTCACCCAGTAGAAAATAATATAATATTATTCAAAAGGCAAACTTGAAATCCTTTGAAATCACAAAATTACTTTTAAAAGATAAGAAAAATTCCAGTGCCAAATAGAAGCAAAATAACTAGCCTAAGAAGAGCACACAACAACAATCCACATCTACATTTATTCAAGGAAACAAAAAGTCCTATTCAAAAGAGGAATAATCTAAGATGGAGAAGCATTGACGTGTACATTGCAAGAATTTAGGCTTTTTAAAACATCAAATTTATTCAAAATAGAATAATGAGATGATGCATATATTCTAATAAAGAATTACGTACAATTATGTTTGGATTTTTCTCTTGTTATGAACTTGTTGTGGTTATAGGTTTTTATTAAGGAGATGTCTCCTTGAATTGAGAACTCCATATCATGTAGGTTTATCATACATCATATTTTCCAATTCATCCGAGACATGTTTTACATCAAACATGTCAATGTTTCCTAACATGTATATTCTCATTTATGTAGGAGGATTTATTGACATGGATGAGGGATTATTTAATGATTTCCTTTATGTTGCTTCATTCTCAACTAATCTTATTCCCGTTTAAATTGGATCACACATAGTGGCATAAAGAATAGTCTTGGATTCTATTCTAAAATAACTTGAAAAAAAAGAAAACTATAATTGGAAATATGCTACTGATAATTGATAATAATAAGCTAGTTCAAGGGAGAAACCTAGTCCTAAGCTACTTCAAGGGTACTACCCTCTGTAGTCTTCAACAAAAAAATACTACACCATATGAAGATAATAACTAATAATTATCCCTTATATATATTTATGCCAATATAACTACTTACTACGACTTCTATAAATGATAATGTAGCTTATATTTAAGGGTTATCCTAGCCACAAGTTAGCTATATTATAGTTCAAGAAACAACAAGTTCATACCAAATTATATGGTTATTTAGAATTCACAAGAAAACATAGTTTTATAAATAGGGAGATAAATGATCAAATTAAGATTTTACAACTAACATTTTATGTCTAATGTTACATTCAAACATCTAAGATTTTTTTTTTTTTTTGAGGATATACAAGCATTATCAACTAGACCATGGTCTGATTTTATCAATTGAAGTTCTAGATATGCGTGTTGACATTTTATCTCCTTGATCTCCTATTTCTTAAAAAGTTAATTTATTTCATTAAATGGAGCTTCCATTGTTTGGACATGTTAGTCTAATATATACATAAACTTCAAGATTATTTGAATGCCCCTTATTATAGACTTGACCTACTTCTTAAAAAGTTAATTTATTTCATTAAATGGGGCTTCCATTGGTTGGACATGTTAGTCTAATATATACATAAATTTCAAGATTATTTGAATGTCCCTTATTATAGACTTGAATGACATCATTAAGGACATTCATCACCTCAGTGATGTTAGATCCTATAGAGTTGTGTTACATTATTTAAATATCATGAGGGCATATTAAAACATATTGTTCTTTTCTACCTATTTATTTGTCACATTTCAACATTAGCTTGGATATCCTTGAATAGAATTTGAAAGATTCATGATCATATTTAGATATTTCAAAATCTATCTCTATTTGTTCCGAAGTCAAATTATTCAATTAGGGTCGAATCTCCTAATTTGTTTATGGTGTCTCTTGGCATCAACATGGTGATATTTAATAAATTTTAGAGACACCATATATATTCTTATTTTTATTCCCCCACATCATTGTTAAGAAAAAGATTATATCATGCACACACGTTTATGTTTGTTTCTTCCTAAAGTGAGGAACATTGTTTAGTGTTCTTGGATAATCATCAACATTCAACATCAATATTGAAATTTATGAATCATTGACATTTAGATCATGGGAAAAATCTTTAAAAAACACCATCTTGGCTGGGTTAAAAAACTGGACCAAATCACTACCGTGATTCTAGTTGGAAAAAAACTAAAACTCCTACAAACTTTCCATGTAACAAAGTAAAAAAATCAAGTAACAGTAAGCACAATTTTCTTGCCTTAAGCTATTCATTTTTATACCAATTCTCTATTAGTAAAAGTGACAAATTTCTCACTAATGTGCACCTAGTATGGACATCACGAAGACAACAAGGTGACATACTTTTGAGGGGATAAAACCATAGCAAAGTTCCACTAATCTTAGGAAAATTGGTCTACATATCAAGAGATATTTTTAAAGATGTTCAAGGGACAAAAAAATGAAACAATTTTGGTATGGTAATGCCTCTTGAAAAATATTACAACTAGAAAGGAAATAAGGATTATTATCAACTAAAAATTACACCACCTTTTCAAAAATAGTTTAACATTATCTAAGCCAAGTATGTGACATTATATGTGGCTTTGTGTAACATCAACACACCAGTGAACTTGAAGAACGATTTTAATTTTACCCAAATGTAAAATAAAATGTGTTTGTAATTACAGGATTATTTTTTTTAAACTTTAAAATGTTGATTTCATTGAAAATATAATTGTATTAATGTTTGATAAATTGAAATAAAATACACATTTTATATTCAAGAAGGAAATAAAAGTCATTTTTAATTTTAGAACAGATGCATAGTTTCATTAAAACATTAGGTTGCATATACATTAGAAAGTATTATGAAAAATATTGTGTCCAGATTTTTTTCTCTATCACAAGTCTCAACAAAGTCATAAATATAAGGGAGACCATTACCCAAACACTTTTCATCCAACCACAAAATTACAATCCTTCATACAAATTCTAACTAGAAATGGACGTACTCTTCATAAGGGTACAAACAAAGGAACCAACAAGCAGTGACATCTAAGTTATAGTGTTGTTCCCTACATAACCCAATCAACCATACAACTATAGACAAACCTATAGTTCTATATATGATCATTCTAACTAGAATATGTACTTCATAATATTATGAAGTAAATGTATCAAAGAAGGTATTATTCCATTACTTTTTTGAATGTTTCGAAAAAATGCAAGTTACAAAGAAAGTATAATTGTCTTCTTAACATCTCTACTTGACTTGGAAAGCAAAATTCCACCTATGGTGCACAATTTCAAAAATATTTGAAAAATAGAGTGCGGAGGGAGGCAAAGTGTTACAATTTCTAGCAATGAAGACTCCAACGATGGCAACAAATTGTTAGATGAAGATGACCTAGATGGCTTGAGGGGCTCGTTGCTTGCTCCCCTTTGGACTTCTTGGTGGTCGGGTTGTGAGTTGTTGGTGTTTCTTGTTGTGGTGATGCATGTTTGTAGTGCTCCCACATATGGGGGTTTTAGTTGCCTTGGCTTGGGGACGACTATGTTAACAAAGTTGATGTTTCCTCTAGATAGTGGGGGATTTCCCTGACAAGGCCCCTTTAGCTATTGGGTATGGTGCACTCAGGTTTTGTTGGAATTTTTAGGTTTGGGGGCTCAATGGTGCTATCAGGGAGGGTAGTTTTGGGTTCTTTCTTTATGTTATTTATTTGATCTCTAGCTTCTTTTGGCAAAGACCTTCCTGAGTCTCCCTTCCCTTCTTAGGTGGAATCATACCAACTTTATTGATTGGGTGTTTCCCTGGATCAAGAGGACCTTTTGTCAGCATCTTGGTGGGGATGTCACCTTTCTGGTTGCAATATCCCTCGTTTGTCATGGTGTTTTCAATGTTGTGATAATGTGGTTGCATTTTTCTCAATTTTGTAAATAGGTTATTTTATTGTTTTGTCTTCTTTTCCAAGAAAATGCTAAATGTTTTCAAGGGCCCTTCCTAGAACCTAGTAATTTTTGGTTAAGAAAAAGTTTCTTTTGTGGGGGTTTACCCCATATTGGAGTCTAGTGCTTCTTTGTCTTGATCATCCAATGGACTCTGAGTTCTCTTCTGTTGCATTTCATGGAGACTTCTATAGAGATGAAGTTCCTCCTTAGGCCTTGTCAATACCTTCTGGGGGTCTTTTGATTTGAGGGTTATTTTGTGTTTCTATCTATTCAAAGCTTAGCTCATATTGAGGTTGTGTTATCATCTATTGAGGTGCTGATATACTATGTGGGTGAAGCTGATGGTGGGAAGAACTTTCCCTCTCCTTATGCCTCTATTTGGAGGGTGGGGTGGTCTCAGAAGAAGGCTTATTTGTGGATTTCCTTCCTTCCCATCTTCCCTATTAAGGTGGGATCCCTTGCTATAGAGGTGGAAGGGAGTTATGATGACATGGATGGTATGGAGAGCTTATCTCTCCCTTATGGATTTAGCTGGTTCAAGGACATGTATTCTCAAGTGGCTCATGATGATGTGCCCAAATATACTTTTCATATTTTGGGTCTACGGGGTATTCCTTTTTCCCCATGATTTGGTGGATCTTGTCTCTTGTTTTTCTTGCTTAGGCCTTTGTTTGCAACTAATGCTTAAAATTTTTCCACCTATTTGTTGTTTTCTTTATGTTGGCTCGTGAATGGTCTCTTTATGCTATTATATTGTTGAATATCTTTATGCAGTATTTTGTCTATATTGGGTTTCATATTCTCTTCAAAATCCGACTGTAATGTGTTTCAGAGCCTTGCCAAAACATGTTTTTACTTAATAAAAAATAGTCCTCCTATGGTTACAACTTAGTTAACTCAAAGACTATTCGTTCACCTAATATTCATGTATATTTAATCTTGATTTAAAATACTCCCTTTAGTTGGTAATAAACATAATCATTTCCTAACAAGGAACTTTGATTAATTTTTCATGCATTTTATGGTTATCGGGTAATGCAATGTGTTCACATGTCTTTACAACAATACAAGAGATTTTAAACCAAGTTTCATAACATAAGATATCTTAACTATCAATTGGTTAGAGAACACACAAATAATGTCACCCATCACATACTTGCGACTTGGTGATGATGTAGGCTACTCCCCTAACCTACCATAAATGCATGTTCTCGTACACTATATAATGGTTAATTCACGCAATATTTATACATAACATAACAAAGATAATACATTATTAAATTGCAAGAAATAGTGAAAATTCATGCATGGTCATATATTTCAATAAAATAAAATATGCACTTTTCAATTACAAAATATTATACAATTGGGATTTACAAATTTACAAGATGGAACTATAGGCTATTATTTTACCCTCCTTACTACTCCTCTTTACCTATGACTCTAGAAGAACTCATTTTCAATGAATAAGCTCTATCCCGAGCCTCTATATTATAGAATCATTGTGTCTCTTGGAAATCCCACTCCCCTTGTTGATAAAAATTACATAAATACCAATAATATAAACACATAGCCAGTAGTTAACCTTTAAAATTCCCAAGGATACTATCAAAAGACATGTCTTTTCGATTTCACAAGTGGGTGCCTAAAAAGTTATGTTTTCCCATTTTTATGTAACGATTCAATAAATATTTTTTCATGACTCTTTCTCTTCCATGTTCCATGTTAAGAAGGGCACTTCTTTATTTTTATCATGATAAATGACAGAAAAAATCCATTATTGTAAACTGCAATTGCCTTAAGACATAGGCCACAAATATAAATATTTCCAAACTCCTATGTCATTCTAGACACTTTCTTAGCTATGTATGGACCTATAGATGATTGCATTTATTTTACATCACCTAACCTTAATAGAAAATGATAACATTTTTGTATTATGTTAAAATGGAAGCACCCATAATTTAAGACATTTTAGATCTTGTCATTTAGTGACCGTATGGACCATGGATGGATTCATTCTTAATCCTCTCTTTCTCATGTTTTGTCTTGTATCTTTCACTTTCACCAATGTAGTCTACAAGACCTTGTGGCTTACTCCCTATAGGCCAACCCTAGAATGAGTTGGCCAAGGTTGACTTCTTTTAGAATAGGTCTACCCAGGTCAACCTATTTTGAAATAGGTCAACCTAGATTGACCCATTCCCCTAGGATTTTAAATCCTTGGGCTAATTTTGTCTTAGGGTTGTAAATTTAATAATTGGGTAGTCATGTCATCTTTCTTTATTTTTGCACTTGAAAACTAGTATAAAAGGAAGTCTAGGCACCTCATTTTCACATCCACATCCATTATAGAAATTACACATACAAGTTCAAGCATTCAAGCAAGTAGTTTTCTATCAAGAATTCAAGGCATTCAAAGATTGAAGGATCCTTTATGAGCATTTCCTCTTCAGGATCTAGCATTTTGTTTGCCATCAAGAGAGGAGATCTACATTGAGGAATTCATAATCATATTTATTGATGCATATTTACATTCATGGCTCCAAGATGTGGTTTTGGTAGATCAACTACATTGTGGAGATCTCCTACATCCTTCATTGTGAACTCAACTACAACATAAAAGCATTGCAAATCCTTTATAATAAGGGTTTCTATAAGAAAGGTGAATACTTATATTTTTATTTCTTTCCTTTACATATTTGCATTTCAATTTCAAGGTTGATTTCTCAATCTAAGGCTTGGCCAAGGTAATCCCTCATCCTCTCAAACAAAAAAATAAGTCTTACTATATGCAGGAGCAAGATAAAAGAATTGTGACCATAGATATGGAAATCATTTGTTGAAATACTTTTAGAGAAGTTGGGCCTACTTTGCTACTATGTCCAGGAACACGGTGACTTTTTTCATAAACTATCTGTTAGAAATGCTTTAGAATAATTGAGAGGGGGGGTGAATAAGTTATTCAAGGTCCAAATGTCCAATTAAAACTTTTTCCTCAAGTAAAGTGAACCTATTGAACTATTCTTTCATCCAAGCTTAAACTTTCCTACTTAGAAAGTTACTGTAAATCAACATGCAAGTATAACATATGAAAAATCAACACATAACACAATGATTTATGTGGAAACCCAATTTGGGAAAAACCACCAGTAACATGCTACTCAATTCTCACTCTTCTGAAGTGATGCCCTGTGAAAGGTCTACCCTGTTAAAGGCTACAATACACTGTTAAATATGACTTGGTTAAAGGATTTATCCACCCTGTTAGAAGTGGGCCTAGTTAGAGGACTTTAGAACGTTCACTTGGAATGCCACCCTATTAAATGATTTACAAATGGCTGTTAAACCAACCTAAGTCCATAGGATTTTTACCTTAACTAATAAAATTTCTAGAGAGTAACAATAAGAGGTTTTGACTTGATTATAGTTCACAACTTATCTTGCAGATCTTAGATCTCTTGTTCAGCTCTTCCCATTTCTTGGCTTTCAGTCTCTGCAGCTCTAACAACTTGTTCCCCTTCTCAAGATTTGTCTCCTTGAGTCTTCATGCTTGATATAAATCAGAGTCTTTGTGGTTTGTTCTTTCTTCACTTCTTGATGTCTTCTCCTTGACACCTTTTAACCACTTCATAGTTTTGGCACACCAGCTACTCTTGCTTCTTGGCATATGACTCCTTAAATAGAAGTCTGGAATTGCTTTTCTCGCTCTATTCTTCTCTCCTTTAATTTCAATTTGGATGGATTAGGTAGGATTCATTAAATCTAACCCACATCTTGTTCCTTCTAGAAACATCATGAAGAATCCTCTTGAATTTTCTCAAAAATGATTTACATAAAATTTTGTGCCACCAACTCATCATCCTTATCCTCCAATTGGTTCACAAAATTCAAGGTAACAAACTTATCGGCTCAGATTTGGTGAATCTTTGACTTTTCAATTAATGCAGTAGCTCGACACTATTGAAATTCTAGTGCTTGGCACATACTGTGTTACTCGGCATCAACTATGTTTTATTGATGCTCGACACCTACTATGAATTCACTCAGCATCCACTAAGTTTTTCTAATGCTTGACACTTGTTATTTTTCTCAACACTTGAACATGCTCGACTCCTTCTATATCACTCGGCACACACTAGATTTTTCATTTGCTTGACACTAATTGAAAATCTACTCGGCTTGAACTAGCTTGCTTGGTACTCACTAATGAACTTAGTTAAGCTTTGCATTCAATCTTGTTGTAACTTATTCCTCCTTATTTCTAAGTGTGGCTAGCCTTTGTATCTTCAAGTATGTTATCAATACATCATTTAACCATTATCTTAACTGATCCTTGCACTTCATTACAAAACCATTACTCAACCTTTCCTTTAGGTGCTTTTGTTACATCTTGTTGATTAAATCCTCTTCATCAATCAACTAAGTGATAATACTTAGATCTTATAAGGAATTTTCATTCCAACAAATAGTAGGTTTGACATCAATGACAAAACAATGATTGAAAACATTCTGTGTCAACCATCTGCCTTCTTTACAACAATCTCCCTCTTTTGCATTGATGGCAAACCAAATTGACGAAGCAAGTTATCAAAATGCTAACTAGGTTAAAACAATAAATCAAATGCCAAAAAGAAAAATTTATTCAAAATTATTCATTCTATCAGCAACATAAACTATCTTATGACTCCTCTAAATTCTTTTGCTGATAAATTGTCTTCTCCCTCTTTGTTCTATGTTTCTTTGATTGATTCTTGTTTGCATTGTTTTCTCCCTCTGAGCTGCTATTTCCTTTTTCATATCTATACATTCTTTTTCTTTCTGCTACACCTGACTCCCTCTTAAATTATTTCTTCCTCTTCATGCATTGATCATGTTATGGTATCAACTACTTCTCTCTCTGTCCATAAATCTAATCAGTTTCTTGTTACTTCTCCCTTTATCCAATTGAATGTTGTTGATCAATTTCTTAACTGTCTTCTCCCTCTTTGACAACAATACCAAAGACACATCTTGTTCCAATATCTTAACATGCTAGTGTAGCATTTGTAGGTACTCCAATTTCTCCCTCTGTCATCTTGCTTGTTACTGATTTGGAACTTCAACACTTTGATTACTTCAGGCATAATCCTAAAGTAATTATCCTTTGCATCAATTTGTAATGTGCCAACAATCAACTCATTTGATGTAGGGCAGTCTTGCTTTATCTCAAGTAGCCTTGGCTAGGGGTATTACCCCTAACTTACCTCTAAGATAATCAAAAGTATCTTTAGGTAGTGCTTTTGTAAAGATGTCAACAATCTATTCCTTTGAACTGACATATTCCATCCTTATTTGCTTGTCTTCCACTAATTCTCTTACATAGTGATACTTAATTGCAATATGCTTTGTTTTGGCATGCATTACAGGATTCTTTGATATGTTGATGGCACTTGTATTATCACAATAGAGTATCACAAGTTCAGTTACCTCTTCCCTCATACCTTGCAAAAAATGTTTAATCCATACAATATTGATGCAATTGATAGCAACAACAACATATTTAACTTCTGTTATGGACTGTGAGGTACAACTTTGCTTTTTGCTGGTCCAAGTAATCAATCTTTTACCTAAGAAAAGTGCTCCTCCACTGGCGCTCTTCCTGTCATCAATATTACCTCCCCAATCTGCATTAGTGTAGGCTTTCAACTCAAACTTCTCACTCCTCTTGTATTACAAACCAAAGTCATTAGTTCCTTTTAGATACCTCAATATTCTCTTTACTTCCATTAGATATTTTCTCTTGGATTAGCAAAAAATACTGCCACTATTCCAACAACTAATGCAATGTGTGGTCTACTATGTACAATATATTGCAACTTTCCAATCATTGATCTATACATAGTCAGATTCACTTCAGCTGACTCGTCATTCTTGGATAACTTATGTCCTGTTACTATTGGTGTACTGATATCTTCTAATGCAAATGTCTTGAGTATCTCCTTGATGTATTTTGATTGGGTCACAAATATGCCATGCTTCAGTTGATGTACTTGCAGCCCAACAAAGAATTTGATTTCTCCAAACATTGACATCTCAAACTCATGTTTCATTTGATCAAAAAAATATTTGCATAGGGCATCTTTTCCTCCAAATATTATATCATCAACAAAGATTTTAGATATTAGAATTTCTTTACCTTTTTTTGCTTTGATGTACAGGTTGTTGTTGTCATCTGTTCTCTCAAATCTAATCTTCACAAGATATTTGTGAAATATCTCATGCTCTAGGTGCTTGCTTCAAACCATAAAGTGCTTTATGCAATTTGGAAACCATATCCTTGTTGTTGTCATCAACAAATCCCTCTAGTTGTTTTACGTTGACTTCCTCTTCCAGTATACCATTCAAAAAAGTAAACTTCACATCCATTTGGTAGACTTTGAAATCTTTGTAAGCAGCATATGCAAGTAGTGTTCTTACTCCTTCCATTCTTGCAACAGGGGCAAAATTTTCCCCATAGTCTAGTCCTTCTTCTTATGCATAGCCTTTGTAGACTACTTTGGCCTTGTTTCTTGTTAACTCAGCATTCTCATCAAGTTTGTTCCTAAAGACCCATTTGGTACCAATTACATTTTTATCAATTGGTCTTGGAACTAGGCTCCAAGTATTGTTCTTCTCAATCTAATCTATCTCCTCTTCCATAGCTTTATGCCAATTATCATCTTGTAGTGCATCTTTTATTGTTTTGGGTTCAATCTTACTCAACAAACATGATTCATTCCTTAGTCTGTTCCTTGTCATTGGTCCAGCTTCCTTCTCTCCAATGATTTGTTCTGAAGGGTGATGTCTTCTCACATATTTGGATAGTCTTGGTTCTATCCTTCTTTCCATGTTTGATTCTTCAGCTTTAGAGTCACTTTGCACACTACCATCTAGTATTTCATTATCTCTTCCATGTGTATTGATTTCAGAATTAGAATGTGCATTTTCTTCATTCTGTAACCTAACTTCTGAATGCAACTTGACATTCACTGGTTGTGACTCAGTTGATACTGAAATTTTTTGCTGATTCCCAACTTGATTGGAAGCTTCATCCTCAATAGACATTCCTTCATAGAAGTATACAAAAGATCTATAATCTTCTAGTTCCCTTGATTCATCAACTTGGACTTTTGCATGCTCATCAAAATTTACATTTGCACTCTCCACAATCTTGTTGGTTTTAGTATTTAAACACTTATATGCCTTACTTCTAGTGGAGTATCCAAGGAATATGCCTTCATCACTCTTTGCATCAAACTTGCTATTTCTAGTATCTTTAAGAATATAGCATTTGCAACCAAATACTTTGAAATGTTTTACATTGGGTGAGTGACCATACCATAATTCAAAAGGTGTTGCATTTGTACCTTTTTTGACTTGTACTCGATCTAGGGTGTAAACAACAATACTTACAGCTTCTCTTCAGTACTTCAGAGCAACATTTTTCTCCATCATCAATGTTTTGGCACAATCTATTATTAATCTATTCCTTCTTTCTACAATCCCATTCCGTGGGGGAGTTCTTGGTGCTGATGTTTACCTTTTAATCCCTTTGTCATTGCAAAATATCTCAAATTTTTTTGATGTAAACTCTCCTCCTCTATCTGATCTTAGACACTTCAAACTTTTGCCTATTTCCTTCTCAACCCTGGCCAAATACCACTTAAACATTTGAAATGCATCATATTTTTGCTTTAAGAACATGGTAGTCATCATCTTGGAATAGTCATCCACAAATAGCATTATGTATCTATCTCCTTGGTAGCTTTGCACTTCTATTGGGCCACATAAGTCAGTATGCACCAACTTTAGTACTTCTTTGGAAGTGTAGGTTTTTCTTTTGAAACTTGACTTGGTCATCTTCCTTAGTTGACATTGTTTGCACATTATATTTTTAGGCTTCCTTAGCTTAGGCAAACCTCTGACTCTATTCTTTTTGCTGATGCTAATCAAATTATCAAAGTTAACATGACACAACCTTTTATGCCATAACCACACATCATCAAATCTAACAACAAGACAGGTTGCATCTTCCATATCTAGGTAAAACAAGTTACTCTTAGTTTGTTCACCTTTTCCTATCAGATTTCCATCAGTATCATATATTTTGACAGTTTTGTTTCCAAATTCTACTTTGCAACCTATATCGCCTAACTGTGATACGCTCATCAAATTATAGTTCAATCCTTCAACATAGTATGCATTATCACATGAGATTTTCTCTATAAGTTTAATAGAACCTTTTCCTTTAATTTGACATGACATGGAGCATCATTTCCAAATCTAACACTATTTCCATCATACTGGGTAAAGGTAATAAACTTACTTTTGTCTCTAGTCATGTGATGTGAGCATCCACTGTCTATGATCCATTTGTCATTCTTGTTCACATAGGTTACCAATGTTGTTGCCTCATCTTCATTTGATTCATCCTTTATGGCTACATAGACTACTTCATCATCATTCTCATTAGAATCTTCTTCAATAATGTAGCATCTTTTGCCTTTGTCCTTCTGATCTCTGCTATCATCTTCTCTTTTGTTTTTGTACTTATTTCCTTCTTTGTATTTCTTCTTCTGTGTACAACTTGTAGCTATATGTCCTACTTCATCACTATTAAAACAAATGATAGGCAACTTACCTTTGAATTTACCTTTACCTCTATGGAATCTCCTAGCCAGTAGTGCTTCCAATTATTCCACATCCTCTTCATCTGTGCTACTGTCACTAGATGCATATTTTCCTTTTCTACTCTTCTTCTTTGATTTCACCTCATCAGTATCTTTCAATGATAGCTTAGCCTTGAAGGAAGATTCAAGATTCTCAGGTCTATAGTTATCATAATTGGACAACTCAAAAGCAGTAAGTCTTCCCACTATACTTTCAAAGGTTAGCTGATTTCTTGGGACAAACCTTAGCTCTTGGATGGTTGAAACTCTAATAGCATAGATGGGGAGCAAAGTTCTGAAATATTTGCTATTGACAACGTCATCTTCCAAAAGACCCCCTTGACTCCTTATTGCACTTACCACTTCTTTCATTCTAGATGCATATTGAGCAACATTCTCACCTTCCTCCATTTTCATGTCATCAAACTTTCCTTTGGGACTTTCTCTCTTTGCTCTTTAACATTCTAATCTCCTCCATAGATATCTAACAAGGCTTTCCACATCTTGAATGTAGAATCACATCCTTTGATATCATCAAATTTTAGTATAGCTGAGTGCAGAGACAATCTCTAGCATTGCTTGATTGTTCTCCTTCCTTTTGTTCAAATCATCTATAGAGAGGGGTCCAACTGGATCTACATGTTCTACTCCAATTGAGGTTTTTGCATAATCACCTATTGATCCAAGATTTAGTTTCATTAGGTTTTTCCATTTAGAGAAGTTGTCTTTGTTGAGCTTGGGAACTTCTCTCTTGGACATCTTGGTCTTCCTACTTCTATTACCTTTAAACTAAATTAGTAGATAGCTCTGATACCAATTGTTAGAAATTTTTTAGAATAACTAAGGGGGGGGGGGGGGGCGGGGGAAGGGGGAGGTGAATCAATTATTCAATGTCCAAATGTCCAATTAAAACTTTTTCCTCAAGTAAAGTGAGCCTATTGAATTGTTCTTTCATCCAAGCTTAAAATTTGCTACTTAGCAAGTTACTATAAATCAACATCCAAGTATAACACATGAAAAATCAATACATAATAAGGTGATTTACATGGAAACCCAATTTGGGAAAAACCACCAGTAAAATGCTACTCAATTCTCACTCTTTTTAAGTGATGCCTTGTGAAAGGCCTACCCTATTAATGGCTACAATGCATTGTTAAATGTGACCTGGTTAAAGGATTTATCCACCCTATTAGAAGTGGGCCTGGTTAGAGGACTTTAGAACATTCACTTGGAATGTCACCCTATTAAAGGATTTACAAATGACTGTTAAACCAACCTAAGTCCATAGGATTTTTACCCTAACTAATACAATTGCTAGAGAGTAACAATAAGGGGTTTTGACCTGATTACAGTTCACAACTTATCTTGTAGATCTCAGATCTCTTTTTCAACTCTTCCCATTGCCTGGCTTTCAGTCTCTGTAGCTCTGACAACTTGTTCCCCTTCTCAAGCTTTGTCTCCTTGAGTCTTCATGCTCGATATACCAGTGCAATCTCATTTCTGACCACTAATCGAAGCAGAATCTCTGTGCTCTATTCTTTCTTCACTTCTTGATGTCTTCTCCTTGACACCTTTCAACCACTTCATAGTTTTGGCACATCAGCTACTCTTGCTTCTTGGCCCATGACTCCTTAAATAGAAGTCTAGAATTGCTTTTCCTACTTGATTCTTCCCTCCTTTAATTTTAGTTTGGATGGATTAGGTAGGATTCATTGAATCTAACCCACATCTTGTTCCTTTTAGAAACATCATGAAGAATCCTCTTGAATTCGCTCAAAAATAATTTACACAAAATTCTGTGCCACCAACTCATCATCCTTATACTCCAACTGGTTCACAAAATTCAAGGTAACAAAATTGTTGGCTCAAATTTGGTGAATCTTTGACTTTTCAAATAGTGCAGCAGCTCGACACTATTGAAATTCTGGTGCTTGACACATACTGTGTTACTCTGTATCAACTATGTTTTACTAATGCTTGACACCTACTGTGAATTCACTCGGCATCTACTAAGTTTTTCTAATGCTCGACACCTATTACTTTGCTCAGTACCTGAACACGCTCGACTCCTTCTATATCATTCAACACACACTAGATTTTTCATTTGCTTGGCACTAATTGAAGATATGCTAAGATTAAACTAGCTTTCTTGGTACTCACTAATGAACTTAGTTAAGCTTTGTAGTCAATCTTGTTGCAACTTATTCCTCCAATGTTTCTAAGTGTGGCCAACCTCTGTATCTTCAAGTATGTTATCAGTACATCATTGAACCATTGTCTTAACTAATCCTTGCAGTTCATTACAAAACCATAATTCAACCTTTCCCTTAGGTTCTTTTGTTACATCTTATTGATTAAATCCTCTTCATCAATCAATTAAGTGATAATACTTAGATCTTATAAGAAATTGTCATTCCAGCAAATAGTAGGTTTGACATCAATGACAAAATGATGATTGAAAACATTCTGTATCAACCATCTTCCTTGTTTGCAACACTATTTGAAATATATTCAACCAGGTCGATCTCTTTCTGAGGCCTTGAGAAAAATAACATTTTCTAGGTTTTCCAATTGTAATCATGAATCTATAGTTGGAAGTTCCATCACAGGTTCAAATCCATAATTTTTGGAGAAAAAATTCATATTACCCTACACATATCAAGGTGACTACTCTATCATTCATTTTACCTTTTATCTTAGACCTATTCTCATATCTTAATTGGATTGGGTGCATACATTTAGCACTAAGATCTATTTTACACTTCTCATTAATTCAATTAGCTCAATTTCACATTGCATAAATTAGGACTTATTTGTGTACTTATTTTATATTACTTATTTTATATTATTTAGGTTTAACATTAGCATCCCTTTATCCCATTGGGTTTTTCTAATCTAACTTGGGTTATATTGACATTTATGTTTGGAAGCTACTCTTTCTCTTGCATTGAATGTGAGTGTGGAAATTGTTAGTTAATGAATACACCTCATAGAGTTTATATTATTTAATTCATTATCCCCATCCATTTTTACTGCTAAAATTTTTAGTGAACCCAAATTGTGCCCCTTTCTCATTGGAGTTATATTGTTTAAATTGATTTTTTTCTTTATTTTGGTGCACCCAAAAAATCTCTTCTTTTTAATTTTGGGAGTTACATTTAGCTATATTTGTGTGGTCAGATCTCTATTTTATGCTCTTTGTTACATTGATATTTGTGCGGTTAGATCTCATTAGATTTTCCTTTTGTGGTGTCCTCTTTTATGATCTTCATTACATTAAGTCCAACCTCTAAAATTTCTTTTAGAAGAAGTCATAGACTCATGGATCTTTTCACCATGATACCTCTTTTCTTCCTAGGACCCATGATGATTCTAATATTTGTCCTCAAGATATCAATTTTGTCATGGAGCATAAATCTTCTCATGCTCCCCATGATGCTCTCTCTCACAAGTTTGATAAATTAAAAATTTGGCTTGTGCAAGATAACCAAAATCTTGATAGTATTGTCACTATTAAGGTTTTTAAGAAGATTATTGATCATGATGAAAACAACTAGTCTATTTTTCAAGGTATATCTTACCTTATTAACACTCATGCTAATCCTTTGACATGTTGTTCTCAATATTTAGGATGCACTCCCCCTTCCACAACCATTGAACCCTCTATTCTTATTTCCACTAGTATATCTAGTATTCCCACTTACACACCATCTCTCCTGACAACTTCTACACAAGTATATAATCCTCTAAGTGCTGGTATTCCTAACCCTTCACTTACCTTGAGTGTTCCTCCTACCTCCATACCTTCTTCACTACCCTCATACTATTTTGTTCCTTTTACATATTCCAATCCTCTTCTTGTTCCTTCTAATCCTCTACCAACATCCTTACAAATTCCTTTTACTTCTTATAAATTTGCTAGTACATCCAATTTATTTATGCCTACTATTTCATCTTCTAATCCTACCATTAGTAGCATGGTTCAAACCATCACTACTTTGCAAAAACAAGTGATTGTATTAACTAAATCTAAGTACAACATCCCTACATGTGGCATTGCTAATCTTATTTCCTTATATATCCTTCATTTTGTTATCCCATCACCTGTTGAGATATCCCATCTTGAGACTTATAATAGAAAGGGTGATCCTTAACTTCATGTTAGGACTTTCCAAACTATATATCTAGTAATTGCTGTCATGACTATAGGCTTCTGGACAAGTTGTTCACACATAATTTCAGGGATAAAGCTTTGAAATAGTATTGCTCTTTATCCCATTATTCTATTGATTCCTTTCAAATTATTTCTAACCCTTGCATTCAACAATTCCAAAACAACATTGGTCCTCAAATTTCTTTGACTTCTATAATGCATTGTAAGCAAAATGTTAAAGAAAAAGTTGGTGAATTTATTGGTAACTCCAAACACTTGTATGATCAAATATCTTATCTTGCACCTGATAATGATATTCCATGTTTTTTTTAATTTTTAACTTGCAAAAAGACATTATAGATTAGATTCTCCTTATTGAGTATACTTCCTTTTCACATCTTTGTACAATGCTTCACCATTATCAACTACAAGTGATCCATATTGAGAGCTCTACTGCAATGGCTCTTGTTACTATTGGTAAGAGTGAAATCACTGTTCATCAAAATATGTTCTCTAGGCCTAACAACTACATCAACATTTACAAATCAACTAGAATATTTAATGATAAGTGGCTACTACATCTAAAGGTACAACTACATTTTCCTTTGTGTGTCATCTTAATAATAAGTACATTCCTTTAACTGAACCTTGTCTTGTGGTGATGATGAAGTTGATTCATGGTAACATTCTAAAACTTCCTCTTATTTTTCCTATTGACACTAGAAATCCAATTCCCAAGTCATTAGATCAAAATTATTTTCGTCTATACCATTTTCAACCTAGTTATGATACTCAAAAGGGCTATTCTTTGAAAAATACTATTTAAGATATCATTGATTCTAGTGATATATTTTTTCATGCTTAGGTTAATAGTACAAATAAATTTATAGCCCCTCCTAAATAGAATTTGCAAATCTACACCAATCCTTTTCCTTCACATTTAATAAATGTCATTAATCATCCTTCTTCTCCTATTGCTAATATTAGTTATGATGATAAGGTAGAAGAATCTATTCGTGTGGTTAGTCTTGTTGAGTCTCAACCTCAACCTTCATTTTTACCTTCGACCAAACCTAAAAATTCACTTCCTATCACCTTTGATCATTTTGATATGTTTAAATCACTTAATGGTCATCTTTACATTACCGCTAGGGTTGCCTATATCCCTTCTCATAGTGTTTTGATTGGTCCTTCTTCCTCTATAAATGTTATCACTAAAGAACATATTTTTAATAAAGAATTTCATAAGGGTACCTACGATAAATCTAGCATTTGGATTCAAACTTTTAATGGTTTTCTTTATCTCCTCAAGATTTGATCAATCTTCTTGTGACCCTTTCTAGTAAGGTTGTTTATACTACTTTTTTTCATTCCTACTTATGATAACTTTCATGTTAAGCTTGGTATCCCATGTCTCTCTTCTATGCAAGTTGTATCCTCTCCTATTCATAAGTGCATAAAATTTTCTTATAAAGGAGAAAGTATCACTATTAATCATTATCTTTATAAACCCACACATCCTCATGATTATGTTGATGTAGATATCTATTGGCCATCTCTCCCTCAAACACCACCTAAACACCCTTATCATCTTTATTTATCCTATTATAAATGTAAGGTAGAAAATATTGTTGAGCTTAGCCTTCCCAAGTTTGATCCTCCTACAAATATCTTGCCTACCCCACTTATTCCCCTACCTATCATTCCTAAACATGTATTTGTTTCTTCCTCAAAACCTATGACCATTTCAAACCTAACTCATAAAACCATTAACAACTAACATGTTTTTTAGTGTTATAAGAACTGTCAAGCAAAGGCCAAAGTCAACACTCTTGCTTCTCAAACTACTTCTTGATCTCAATATTTTCCTTCCTTTGATCAAACCATACTTGAGCCTTTGGGGGAGATTAACTATAGTAATAACATGAAAATGGATAAACATGATGATTATGTTTGTATATTAGATTCTATTAATATTGATATGGAAGATACTCCTGATGAATATTCTAACGCACATGCTTGTGATGATGAATATGAAAATATTGATATGGATTATGATTTGTCTAACATTATTTCTATGCATTTAACACTAACTCCTAGTGAAGAGAACAATGACTCTCTTCAGAGTCCTTTCTTGGATCTAGTGTTGGTTCCTACTATGTTGGATGTTGTTCCTCTTGCATGTCACCTAAGTTTCCTGGATATTATAGATAGAGATGTTGGGAGGAGGGGGGGCACATAATATGCTTTAAGTGGGATTCTTTAGCATGGAAGTCTTTGTGTATTTGTGTTGTGTTTCCTATGTGTTGTGCTTTTTGTTATATGTTTTGTCTAGATTTTCTCAGACAATTCTTGTTGCTCCACTAGTACAAGATGATAAAATAATCAAACATGTTGTACATATTCTTCTATTTGTACCTCTTTTATTCTATAATTAATTAAAAATTATGTTATATATGTGCTATTGTTTGTATCTGTACCCTTGTGTATCTACTTGGATACTTGTGACATGGCAGCATCAATTCTTTTTGGTTTACATGTTGTCAAACCAAAAGAATCTTTTTTGTATCTCTCATGTGATTTTTCCTCCATTATGTTGTATTTATACTTCCTTATGGGAATGATGACATTTCATACTTGATATAATATTATATATTATCATATGATCATACTGACCCCAAACTTCGTGATCCCTCCATGCTCTATCTTTTTAGTCCAATATTTATTTCCCTTGAAGTGTTTTTTCTTCGGAGAATTTCATAGTGGAAATATTCTAGTGGATTCATGTACACTTTCATTAAATCTATTTCTCCCTCTGAGGCATTTTCAATTTCTTTAACATGGGCGCATACATTCCACTCACTTATGCACACACGCACATTGACAATTTGGTTTCCTCTGTTAACTACTAATAGTTCATGGGGGCTTGATCTTTGTTCTTTTCGATCTCTCTTTAGACCACTGAAAGCTTGGGAGGCTTGATCCTTTCTTTTGACCCCTCTTTATATTACTAATAGTGTAGGAGGCCTTATTATTATTTCATCTTTCTTTGGACTATTGCTAGTCTAGGAAGTGTGATCTTGTTTTTGATCCCTTATGGACACAAACATCCTTATGCATGGATCATCTTTCTAATTCTTATTTTTGGGACTTAAAGTTCCCTTGAGGATGAATCATTTTGATGAATTTAATAGGATACCATACACACTTGCTAGACCATTCACCACCATCTTTTGTTGCAACACACCTTTATTTTTTGTGTAGTTCACAATAAGGAAAAAGAACCTTATTGGATGAGTTTTCTACACTTTTTCTTTTTAGTGAGATCTCTTTTATTGTGGATCTTGATATGATGAATACTGTCTATTTGGGTTTTGATGGTTTCTTCATCTCCCTATTTATGATAATATTGAATCTTTCTTTTTAATCTACTTTACTATAAGTTTAAGGAAATTGATACTCTCGATAAAGAGGGGGATAAATGTACCATCTTAAATGGAAACAACCATCATTTAGGAAATTTTATCTAACATCCTTTAGTGATGTTATGGACCGTGAATATATTTATGCTTATCCATCTCTTTCTCATGTTCTGCATCATATCTTTCACTTTCACCAATGCAATTTTTAAGACCTCAGGGCTAGCTCCCTATGGGCCACCCTTGGAATAGGTTGACCCAGGTTGACCTCTTCTAGAGTATGTCAACCTTGGTTGACATTTTCCCTAGGTATTTTAAATTCCGAGGCTAGTTTCTTATCATGGTTGTAAATCTAATAATTAGGTAGTCTTGCTAGTTTTCTTAGTTTTCACACCAAAGAACTAGTTTAAAAGAAAGCCTATAAATCTCATTTTCACATTAAAATTCATTATATAAATCACACATGAAAGTTCAATCATTCAAGGTATTCAAAGGTTCAAGGATCCTTTTTTAGCATCTCCTCTTTAGGATCTAGAATTTTGCTAGCCATCAAGGGAGAAGATCTATATTGAGGAATTCATCATCTTCTTCATTGATTTACATTTACATCCATTGCTCTATGATGTAGTTTTAGAAAATCTATTTCATATATGCATATTTATTACACCATTCATTGTGAATTTAACATCTACAACATACAAGTGTTACAAATCCTTTTTGACAAGGTTTCTACAAGCAAGCCGAATACTTACATTTGTCTTTCTGTCCTTTACATATTTACATTTCAATTTCAAGATTGATTCCTCAATCTAGGGCTTGACCAAGGAAAGCCCTTATCCACCCAAAACAAAAAAATAAGTCTTATTATGTATAGGAGCATGCTATCATACTGGAGACCATAGATTTGGAAATCATTCACCAAAATATTTCCAAAGAAGTTAAGTCAACTTTTCTACTATATCCCAGGAACATGATGACTTCATTGTAAAGTGTCTAAAACATTTTGCACCAAGGTCTACGTCTTTTTGAGGCCCTAAGAAAAATGACATTTTTTAATGTTTTGTACTTGTGATCACAAATTTACAGCTGGAAGTTTCGTCACAGGTTTGAGTATGTGATTTTTGGAATAAAAAGGCATATTCCTCTACACAATTCAAGGCAAGTACTCTATCATTCATTTCTTTTGTTATTCTAGATCTATTCTCATATCTTAATTGGATTGATTGCATACATTTAGCACTTAGACATATCTTACACTTTGTAGTGCCTCTCGTGTTTGCAGTCTGTATCTTGTTTATTTTGATTCGAGAGATACTTGTACTCATGTTATGTTATATTTGAGATGATCTGAAGGTTAGATGTTATACCTTTATTTCAATATCATATATGTTAGTCTACTAGGTTGTTCAGTTTATCATATTTGCATGATGATGCCATTTTGAGATGACAACATGTTTTATGATGATATTTGGTTATTCAGTATTTGGACATGTCTTTGATTATGTTGTATGTGTTGGATTTAATGCTATGGTTATTTAATCATTCTTGCTTCATTTTTCTTTATGCAAACACGAGTGATGTAAATGAATTATTTCAGTATAATTAAATAAATGGTTAAATTAGGTATTTAATACATTATTTTCTTCGGCTATGTTATTATATGTAATTGCATTTGATCATGTGTTTTAGTGTGCATGATTTATATCCCTGGTAGTGGCACCTAGAGATAGTGATTTGACTATTCATTATTACCAATGTCATCCCTGTATGGTCGATGTATCTTATTTAATTGTTTAATTAAACCTTCTAGTGATTTGATTAAATTCAAAATCATTTACATTATGTGACTAGACCCGAGAGTGTGCTTGTGGATTTAGAGTTCCACAATGTTGCGAAGGTTGCTAAGAAAATTTTTGTGATTTTGGGTTTTTAGGCTTTAAATTTAATTGAATTTAATTTCTGGTAGCTTTTTCATGCATGAATTCCTATTACTAGGAATAGCCTATTTTTGTTTGGGTTGATTCGGGGTTTAACTAGGTTGGCTAGTTATTTACCCTAATCGATTATTCACTCAAAAAGTGAATAAGTATTGAAAGAGGAAATTAATTCCTCACTTCTCACTTTTTCAAATTATAAAATTCAGAGCTTTTTTGAGAATCTTCTTCTAGAGGATCATGTTTCTGTTCATTGTGAGAGCTGTAGGCGTGGGATCTTTGTGAGGTCAGTCTCATTGGATCCGGCTCGAGGAGACCGTACTATGCCATGATTTCTAATAGTTGTTGTAGGTTATTTATTATATTGTGTTGTTTCTTGTTTTAGCCCCTTTTGCTGTTAGGTAGGGCTCTCTCACTTTCTTGTTTTAGCTCAATTTCTCATCATGTTTCTGGTAGCGATTTGTTAGGAGGATGAGAACTAGCGTTCCCCTCTGTTTCTATTTATTGGTTCTGGTTGGTTGGTTGGGTATGAATGTTTTCCCTGTTTTTAGGATGAGGGTTTGGGATTTCGTGTCATTATGTTGTCTATTTTTTCATACAGTGTTTGAACCTAAATTTTATTGGATTTTTGTAGCTTTTGTGCCCAAAGACCAAATGGGTTTTATTTTTGATGTTTTGAGTTTTGGGGTTTTTTACCTCAATTTGCGTGTCATCCACTTTTCTTGGGTTTTCTTGGCATGTTATTGATCATGAACTTGGATCATCTATAGGATGTTAGTTAGATCATTGGTGCACTTTTATGTTGCATTGGGATGTGTGTTGCATCTGTCCTCTTGAGTTGTTATTTGATTGAGTGTTATTTTTTCTTGTGTTCTCATCTAGCCCTTGTGTTTGATCTTCGTGATGGTGGTGCACCACACACGAGCACGTGTGCATGCATTTGTCCAATGACTTGTGAGGGCTGATCTCCCATTTGTATTTCGGTGGAGTTATACTCATCGTGTGATGAGTATGGGTATGTAGGATAAGGTTGGTGGAGGGGCTTCTCTCGCAATCATGGTGTCCTAGCCCAAGTTTCCATTAAGGAGTTCTAATAAGTGATAACTTAATTAATGATTACAAAATTAAACAAGATAAGAAATGTAGCCTCCCAAGGGTGGTGTCGAGAGGTATGGTCAACGATTCTTAGTCCTTGCAATTTAGTCGGGGATACAACATGTTAGCCTCTCGAGGGAGTACCGAGGGGTATGGTTTGTTAGTATGTTCACCAAATATCTACCAAAGTACCTTCATAGTTACCCATAGAGTGTTTATCCAAGACTTGTTGTACTTGCATTATCTCATGTTCTTGGTTTCAATCATCATTACTATTTGGCATGAGTGATAGCCATGGATGTTTTCTTTATGTCAGTTTGTGGTTGGATCATTATCTCCATCAGCACGATGGGAGCAGAACTATAGGTTCCATGTAGTTGGGAGGCATAGCTACCTTCACCACTATTGGGGACTGGTGTACAAAGATGGTCTATTTTCCTAGTACGACCGTTGCTTGATGTTTTTATTTGATACTTCGGGTTCTAGAGTATGCTTTCTTGTGATTTATGCTTTCATTGGAATACTTGGATATCATGTTTAGATGATGTTAGTTAGTTGATGCATTTCCTTATTATGATGTTTAGCATATGGTTAGATGATGAATTTGATTTGTTGGAATATCTAATGCTTTACTTTTTAGCATGTTAGATTTCCTTATTCTTGTGATGTAGTACATTTTAGTAGTGATGTCCTCATAGGATAGCTCTGACAATCTAGTTGGTAGTTTGGGATGTTACAAATGGGGTATGGCTAGGACCTTCAAGGTCTCATGATGGTATTATGGTTGGGAGGAACCACACATGAGTTTTGTCATTCTTGTACATTCCAATGTTGCTTCTGTACAATTCGATGTTGCTTTCAGTACATTCTTTCACTACTATGTTTCAGATGGTTGTTGTAGTTTCCATCTTGCAATTTAGTGTTCGAGTGTCTATGCCTCAAATCATGGATATGGTACTCCCCAGTGTGGAGAGAATTCATTTCTTATCTTTTTACCTTAATATTTTTTGGCTTGCTGATTTGGATCCTTACGCGAACTTGCACATTCTTGTGCGAGAGTGCAAAAGTTCACATGGTGTGCTGAGTTTTCTCATGCAATTCATAGTACTTCCTTGTGAAAAACTCCACACTAGTTTTGGGTGTTTTGGCTGCTGGGCCAAGTACTTCCTCGTGCCATTTGGTGCATTTCCTCATGTGAAAGGTAGATTCTAATATGGCATATTGTACTTCTTTGCATGAAATTCTATCATCTTTTGTCCTCACACAAAAAACATGGGGCATCTCCACTAGTTTTCTAGGAACACAATTTGGTTTTTTAAGTACCCTTTGAGTTTTCTTAATTTTCCATGCTTTGATAGATCTGTGATTCTTTGTTCTATTGTCATCTTTGGTCTTCATTTCTCTATTTGTGTGTGTCAGTTTGGTAGTGAAGTTTGGAGATTTTTTGGTTGCTGGGATTGTGCTTAAGTCTTTTGTTGTGATCTTTGTGATCCTCATATGTTGAGTTTCGTATAAATCCGTACTTGTTTAAAAAATAAAATTTATCTTAGTTTGTATTGAATCCCTGTTCCAAGGATCTCCGGGTAGGGCATTACATGCTTCTTACTAAATCAATTAGCTCAATTTCACATTTACACTTTTATATCATTAATCAAATCCTACATTGCATGAAATAAGACTTTCTTGCATACTTACTTGATATAAGTTGGGTTTAACATTAGCATCCCATTATCCCTTTGGATTTTTCTAAATAACTTGGGTTATATTGAGGGTTATGTTTGTGAGCTCCCTATTTCTCTTGTATTGAATGTTAGTGTGGCAATGACTAGTTAATGAATTCATCTCAAATAGTTTATATTATTCAATTAGTTATCCCTATCCATTTTCACCACTAAACATTAATTTTTTGGTGATGTAAGATTTCTTGTGGACCTAGATGATCCCACATCAAACATATTGAGTAGGAAAAACTTTAGGAGTATGATACATAAAATGGAGTGAAGTAGTTCAACTGCTCTTTAAAGTTTTTGCAAACCTATAGATAACCATTGAATAATACAATATATCTTCTTTATCCACCTCTTCCAACACTTAGTTGGGACACTTGTCGACCTCCTTCACTAATAATTTTCTCTTCTTCTCCTACAAATTCTCTCTATTCTACTCTACTTCATTTTGGAATCTTGTCCATCACAAACACATCTATCAATATCCTATAACATCCTCAACATTCTCATTATACAAAAACCATATGAAAATTTTTACTTCATGCTCTGTTACTTTTAAACTTATTAAATATGTAAATTATACTCAACGTCTTCGTATTTTACCTCATTCACCTTAATTTCCTCAACATCCTCTTAATTATCATCTTTATCATCTATAACCTTTTCACATTCTATTTCTAAAAATACATCCTCTTCAATTATTTTAGTTGCAACTTTTCCTATTATTGTTTATAACAAGTGTTCAATCATCTCAATCTCTTCCTCAAGTGTCTATTGATCTTTATCAGGTTCTTCATTAAGCACCAGACCTTTAATAATCGCTAGACACTCTATCTTAAAATTACTCTTCTATGTTACATCCATGTATGTCAAAGGATATTTATCCACATTTGAAAATTTCCATTTTTCTTATCTCCTTTATATCCTCTAAGGAATTTTACACTTCTTGTCTCAAATTTTGTGTTTCCTTCTCAAATACAATCATCCATTTCATCTTTTTCCACTTCTTCAATGCATGGATAATAAAAAACCAACCAATTAGAAACCCATACTTATTATTTCTTTTCCCCATCAATGATTTCAATTATATCAAATGAAAGACTCCTCCACATGCATACTAGTATCTTGAGATCCTCTAAGACTCTCACCAATTCACCCTCTCTACACCTTCAAGCTCTCATTTTATCAAGATTTCTAACACCCGCACTAATCTTTTTGAACTCTCAACAACTGCTAAACACCTCCATATGAAATCTAACTCATGGTCAATGATATATTTGCATACCTCCACTATCCACACTCACATCCTATTGTAAACTACCTTATGTTTGGAAATATATCCACACTATTAGAAAAACTTTCTTGACAAGTTCTCTAAATAGCTCAACTTTCAAATTGTTCATACATATACAATAAACTCACATACATCCATCCTCTACCAAATGAATAAGAAACACTTGTTACTTCATCTACGCACTCAATATTAGTTAAAAGAAACTATGTGCACCTTCTAGCCAACTTCAATCTCTGTTAGAGGGAAACCAAAATGCTCTCATAATTTTGTTTCCAACCTAAGGTTATAGTGTAGATTTCTTTACATTCGGTGATCTATTTGTAGAATCAAGATATATAGATCTAATAATATTTGGGGGAAGGCCCTCCCCTAACACACCCAATGCACGTGTTCTCTTACATTGTATGAGGGTTACTTCATCCATTATTCACGTTTAGCATAGCAAAGATAATAAATCATAAAATTTTAAGAAATAAATTTCCTTCTATTTCTTAATGATTTTAAAATTTACACACACTCTTCTATTTCATTATAATAAAATTCTTCAATTACATATTATTAGTCACTTAAGATTATTAAAGATGGAGCTAAAGTTATCCTTCTATACTCCTTATTGCTCATGTTTATCTATGATAAGAAGAACTCAACTATGAATGAATAACCTCTAGCCCAAGCCATCCTTTTATAAATTCCTTGTCTCTTGCAAATGCAAATCCCCATATTGATAAAAAAAACCCATGGCTATCAATAATAAAAACATATAACCAATAGATGACCTTTAAATTTCCCTAAGGGTCACTAAAAGAGATATATTTTCAATTTTCCCAAGAGGGTACCTAAAAAGGTATATTTTCCCATTTTTATGTAACCATTCAATAAATAGGAGTGCATGACTCTTCCCTTTCCCTTTTTCTATGTCAAATAAGGGTATTTCTATGAATTTTTCATTATAAATGATATAAAATGTTGTTCCTTATTGAAAAATAACATTTCCTTTAGAAATAGGCCATGACCATTAACCTCATATGTCATTTTGAACACTTTCTTAAATATATGGATGCCTAAAAATTATTTCATGTAGTTTACATTACCTAACCTTAATAGAAAATAAAAGCAACATTTTTTCGCTAATGCAATATTTCTTATGGACTTGGATGCTTCTACATCAGGTGATTATCAAATTGACTTGCAAAAATAGAAGTCAAGTGCCATTTTCAATAAAAATAACTTAACTTAAACTCATAATTTTACTATGGCCTCTATTTGATCTTAAAAAAATCATTTAGATTATAGAGTTATTAAAGATTCATTATATCATTGAAGAATCTCTTAGAACTAAAACAAGGTGTAGAAATATGGATTTATTTGTCACATTCCCATTTGGTACATCTACAACAGATGTTTGGGAGATAAAGTTTATTAAATAAATAGTAATTTCTTCATAAATAAACCTAGTACATTGCAAACTAAAAGAGGCACGTCTTACAACTTGGACTAGTTTTGGGCATTTAATTAGAGATGAGAGGAGGAAAGGCACAAGTCAATAAGTATGTTGACTTGCAATTATGAAGAATTTATGGGAGGACATTGGGAATAATTTTTTTAATTTGGATTTACTACCACCAATTTTGCATTTGGAGAATCATGGAACTTGGAGACTATATTTCCTTTAGGCATTCTATAACCACGCACATGCCTAGTCAATGGTATCATATTGTACATACATATCTATCAGTGTTTTTATAGTGACACATTCCAAATATTTTAAAATTTTGGCACGAGGGAGGTGGGGGGGCAGAATGTCAATATAGGTTGTGTAAACCAGTAATAAAATGTAGGTAATTAAATTTATTTTTAGATGATAAACCAGAGTACCAAGTTATGGGAATTTAGATATTAGTATTATGATTCAAATATGTACTTTTTGAATTAAACTCATTGACCCATATTTTATGAGTAATGGTTCACGAGAACCCATATCTCATGAGAATTAGTGAAGCACTTAGAACTCATTGCATCTAGGTGATGCTCATAGAGGTAAAAATATCAAACTTCCTAGGAGCTCACCCATTCAAATACTACTCCAAATCAAGTGCACTTAACTCTATTATTAAGCCCACTTTGATTGGAACCCCACTTATGAAACCTTTAACAAGTTTTATCCCTTTTGAACTATTCATTAGAAATCCCCTTAGTCCCAACAATTTACAAGTAGGAGATATTTTCCACAAAAAAATAAATTGTGGTATTATTTTTAGGATTCAACTATGTAGGTTTTTTTAGTCAAACTCATTGACTTGGATCTTTCATGAGTAGTGGTTCACAAGAACATGTTCCTCATGAGAATTGATGGAGAAATTAACTCTCATTATATCTAGGTGAAGCACCAAGACTTTCTAGGAGGTCACCCATCATAGAACTACTCTGACTCTAATGTGCTTATGGTTAAGCCCACTTTACTTTCAACCCCATTTACAAAATCTTCAACAAATATTGTTCTTTTTGTATTATTCATTGTAAATCCCCATAAGTTCATCAATTTATATATAGTAGATATTTTCCATACAGAGTTAAGTTGTGAGATTACTACTACGATTCAAGTATGTAGTACTTTAGTCAAACTCATTGACCCATGTTTCATGAGTAATGGTTCCCAAAAACCCATATCTCATAAGAGTTAATGGAACACATAACACTCATTGCATCTAGGTGATTAACATAAAGAGAAGTATTGAGATTTCTTAGGAGGCTACCCAACTTAGTACTATTCTAGCTCAAGAACGCATAGTTACACATTTTCCTCAATTGTTAAGCCTACTTTACTTGCAACCCCCATTTGTATAACCTTAATCAAGTGTTGTGTGTTATGAAACATTTATTAGAAAATATATTAATCTCATCAGTTGATAAATTTAGGATACTTTTTCCACATCAATTCAAATTATGATATTTCTATCAGGATTCAACTGTGTAGGTTTTGAGTCAAACTCCTTGACCCATGTTTCATGAGTAGAGGCTCATAGGAACCCATATCTCTTGGGAATGAATGAAAAAATTAGCGCTCATTACATCTAGGTGATTCTCATAGAGGCAAAGCACCAAGCCTTCTAAAGAGGTCATCCATACTAGTACCACTCCATCTCAAATGCCTCTTGTGGCTTGTCAGCATTGGTTTATGCACCATGGGTAGAGTTTTGGGTTGAATTTTTTTTTTTCCTTTTTTGTGGTTGTTAGTCTCTTGCTCAATGTGGGAGATATATTTGAGTTATCTTAGGATAAGGAGTTTTAGACCTTGGTTAGGATTCTCTTATCCATTTGGGTTTGGATTTGGGTAGGCTACTTTCTTACCCCCTCATTTTGTTTTATGGTGTTAATGAAGCCCCTATTGGGGGTTGTATGTGTTGGTAATTGGCCAACGTCCACCATGAGGCTTGTGACATAGCTTAACTACTTCTTGTGGGTCTATAAGACTATTGGTTATATTAAGCATTAATAGGTCAATATTTTGGTGCAACAATAACCCTAATCATTCTAACAAGTGGTTTTAGAACTTGATCATAGTGTCAAATCCATATAGACCATGACGAATGATGTTGAGAGAGGGATTGTTGAAAATGGACCAGCATCCCTCGCAGGGTTTGTGATATGGATTAACTACCTCTTATGGTTGCATACAACTATTGATTGTATTGGGCATTAATAGGTTGCTCTTTCGGCATAACAAGAACCCCGACCATTCTAATAGTGCGGTAAGTTTCAAGAAGGAACGTGGACATAATTTATGTCTACTTTTATATTCTTGGTGGTTTTTTCCCTTTTTCCTACCAAGAGAATTATGTGTGCTTGCAAATGGATGCAATGGATTGGAATTTATTCCTAGTTGGAGTGCTTGTATGATGGTTATGGTTTTCTATCCTTCTTGAGATGAGTGATGGTTAATTTTATTTTAGGGGGAATATGCTTGGTTATTGAGGTTTTCACATTGTTTCTTTAGAGCCACCCTATCTTAGGATTCTTTGAATTTGTGGAGATGCTACCCTTTTATCTGGTTTCTATTATTTCCATCTTTACTCTACTAGTTTTTCTCTTACTTTCAAGTTTTTATGTGGTTTGGATGGAGATACTTCTCCATCTTGTTGGTTTTGTGGTGTGGTGTCAGCATTCTCTACAAACCTATGATGGAGGTTGTGAATTTGGTGGATGGTCTCTTTTATATTGATCTCTTTCTTACATGACTCATATGGAGAAGTATTCCACTCCTATAAAAGTGTGGTCTTTTAATTTTGCCTAGGTTATAGGTTTGGTGCATCATAATTATGTTGTCCTTCCTAGTATTCCTACTTTAAGGGATGAGATTTCCTATAGAGATTAATATATCCTAATGGATGCATGATGATGTGATACTCTTTTAACTATGGTTGATTAAATGAAGGTCTAGAGGTCATTCAACTCTTGGATTAAAATATTATGCTTTGGCTTGTTTCTACTAGGAAAGAAGGACATGTGGCTCTTTAAATAAGCTTGGATCTTTCTAGTGATATCATTTGATAGGTTTTTTTGTCTTTTGGTCTAGTCTATGGTAGTTGTTGCCAACCCCACTAGTTTTTTTTTGTTCTTTTATTTAGACTATCTACTCTTGATTGTATAGATAGTAGGTTTCTTTCTATTAGGTTAACATTTTTTGAGATATTTTAATGGCTTTTTTGTTATGACCCCTAATATGATCTTACTTAATTTGTCCCAAAATTCCCTTTTTAGGGTTTGGTTCATACTTAGGAATGGTAATTTATAATGTTTCATGGTAAGAGAATGTTAATTCTTACTAATTACCATATGTCATCATATTTAGAAATAATATAGACTTAAGCTTCAATCCTTTAATCCTCCCCTAATCACTAACCTTAAGGTGGATGGTAGAATTATTTTTTCTCAAGTATAGAATTGACCAACTTGATCCCCCCTAATGATTTTCATCCATATTGGGACTCTTTTTCCCTCATGTGATCGAATTGATTCTTCCCCTATAAAAACTCCATATCTTCTTGGTTCTATTAATGAGTCATTAAAGAGTGAACTTAGTATATATTATTACAAATATATGTTAGATGTAATACTTTTAATTGAGCATCCAAATTAATAATACATTTAGTAATTAACATGTTTCAGACTCGATTCCTTATTTATTGTCTAGACTCAATCCTAGGGAAAGCACATATTTACTTGTCATATGGTTCTTGAGATTAGTACACTCTTTTGATTCACTCCACCTCTCCTTGTACAACACCAACTATCAACTCCCAATATTATAGCAAGAAAAAAATAAATAGGATATACATATACTAATACCTCTTGTATATGTTCATATAAGATATGATTTCATCATTATTATAATATATATATATATATATATATATATATATATATATATATATATATATATATATATATATATATATATATATATAATATCCATTATTGTTATTCAATGTATAAGTATTATTATAAACATAAGTCAACTTGATAGGAATTGTCCCTCTTTAGAAAAAAAACACCACACTTCACAATCACACTCCTTAAAAGTTGTAACCTTTTTAGAAGGAGTGTGATTGTGAAGTGTGGTGTTTTTTTTTTCTAAAGAGGGACAATTCCCATCAAGTTGACTTATGTTTATAATAATACTTATACATTGAATAACAATAATGGATTATATATATAATCCATTATTGTTATTCAATGTATAAGTATTATTAGCCGATAGGCTATTATAAGCGAACATTTCAAGGAAAACTTGTCCATTCAGAGATACCATTAGTGGTTTGTGTAAACCAATGTAGCTGGAAGTCTGGTTTGTAATCAATATTTGCATATCTCCTGCTAAATCTTGTTTACCGACCATATTAATTTGGAGATCTGATATCTGTAAATATTTAAATATCTTAACACATCTTTTGATGATCTGTAGAATCTAAGCACTTCATTGACTATTTAACCCTTCTATAAATAACCTCCAAGAAAGGTGGTGGAAGTATCTGTGAATAGTTTAAATAGGAGCTGGAATCTTGTGAATCAAAGTTGTTTATGAGCTATCTTTGTCATCTAGGTATCTTCAAATTTCTAAGTTTGAATAGAATAGATGTTGGTTTTGCATTGTTTTAGATGGTTTCGAAAGTTTCTAGCTCTTAAATATGTTTGTTCTCAACATGTTGTGCTTGTTTGAACGATTTGGAAGTTGAATTCATTTTAAGAAATTTCTGAATATGCAAAGTATGGAGGTTGGAATGAATTCAATTATTTAAGCTTTGTTCTGTGTAGTTGCACTTATTAAAATTTGGCAAAGGAGAGATTTTATGTAAATTTTAATTCCCTCAAAATTACTGTAGATGAGTCTGAAAATTAACAATTAGGTATTTACCTTAAAAAGATCTTTGAAATTTTCTAAAACATTACAGTTGTATATGTATCTAGACTATATGCTACTTAGGAAAACAAAGACCTTTTCATTTGAAAACTAACTTTGAATGAGAGGCATCAGAATTGTTTTTGCTTAGCAGCTAGGGTCGACCATCAAATTTACAGCCTTCATACACTCTGTAGAGCAGGGTTCCCATAGGCTAGTAAGGACCACTATAGAATTTAAAGAAGTAGACCCACTAAATTTCTAGGTCAGCCTATAAATATCCCAAACTGAACATATAAGATTTTAACAAGAAAATGCCTATATGAACATTATTCTTAAAGAGCCTTTCTTTGGCTTATCCTCTTTATTTTTTGTGGGTCTGAATTACATATTGTACTTGTTGTCCTTTCCTTACACAACCTACAAAACTTCTTTTAATATTCCATTGTCACTGCAAATCTGAATGCCTTAATGATTCTGATAGGGATCTTTAGGATATTGCTCACTTTCTGTACAAGAATCTTCTCCCTGAGGGTTTCTATCTCCATAATAATTATATGAACACTGTTATAGGTTTTTGTCTCCTTCTACCAATTACATTCCTTGGAATGAAATTGAATTTTAGTTTCAATTTCAGAAGTGCTTTTTGTTTTCCTACCAATGCTTTCTTTTCCATTATTTGAACAAAGAAATTTGTTAAAACAATTATTTTAAATTAATACATTGCAAAATGTAGTCATTTAAATTCTAAGTATAGCTGGATAAATGAAAATGGCATAATGTTGCTTGGAATATCCAGTTTCAGATAATGAATTTTTTGTTACTATTTGATATTAATGGTAGACAGAATAGAACATTCCCATGTGATAATGAGGTATTAAATAGTTTAACTATTTTAACATCTTCTAGGCTTGGGGTTGATCTTTTGAACTTTGATTATTTAGTTGATTGTGTAAAGAATTTCATAGTTCTTTGATATATATACAACTTTATTGGCACCATGCAGTGTTGATAAAAATAGATTTCATGAAGGTTGCCAGTTGGTTGGCTAATTTAGGAGTTTGGGAAGTGACTTCTTAGGAACCCCTGCAAACTTCATACACAAATAAGACAATGTAGATCAAGACATGCAAAGGTGTGTCTATTTCAAAAATTTTGGATCTAAGAATTTGGAAAACTACCTTGTTTGTTGCTTCTACAATTCTAATTGTGATAACTTGAGCTGTTAATTGTCCTTAAGTGCATTTTTATCTCCCTCTATAATGTCATAGAACCAAAATGGGTGGAAGTATGCAATTATATAGTAATTTCTCCAGCTATTTGGAAATAAGAAAGAAAACAACTATAAACTAAAAATCAAGCTCCCCAAATTGTCAACAAATTTGAAAGAGTCTCTTTGTTTATATCTGAACTTCATTACATCAAAATTAGGGTTGGTTCAAAAAGTAGGTGACTGGCAATACATCTATAACAATTGGAAAGCTTGATGCGAGCTCTTGAAATTAACTCCAATGCAACCCTTGTGTGAGGACACTCTTGAAGGAAATGAGGGTATTTGTCCTACCAAATCTCCAAAGAACCAAGGAGTTTTGGTCTTGTTCATGAATTCAAAGCTTGGGTAGTTTTCCATTAGCAATGGTTATCATATAATAGCCTACCATGATAAAACATTCAATTAAATAAGGTCTTTGTTGATTATGCTATCATTAGTGAATGTTTTTACTCTATTTTTTTGCATCATGTTAAATACACATTCATGAACTCTTATATTTTATTGAATGTTTCTAGTCAATTATGGAAAATACACTCACTTCTGTGGATGTTGTTGAGATTAACAGTAGCAATGCCCCCCAGTGTTACCAAATCTGCCACTACCCTCAATCAACCACACGAGTTTTCCTACAAATAGTATTTCAAATTTTTCAACTGGAGTTGCACTTAGTTGCATTAACATACTAGAACATGCCAAGGCAATGTGCTCAACGATCCAATTTGTGCAAGATACTGATGTAACTATGATGGAGGCAAGAGTCCTCGAGTTCCATGCAACGTGTGGCATGCTAACTGGTTATTGTAACTTCCTATGTGACATGCATACAAATGATTACTATGCTCTCTGTTGTGCTCCTAGTATCAAAATTGCATTTCAGAATTACCTCAATAATGTGTAGTGTATAGAATTTGTACCTACAAATATAGCTTAACTAATAACGCACACTAGTATGCATGATTGAGTATCCACCTTTTTTGTACTTTTGTGATTAAGTGGACACCTACACATATTGTTGATCGAGTGTTCGACTTTTTGTACTTTTGTGCTGAAATGGCCACCTAGACATGTTGTTGGGAAAACAGAGCTTGCTGACATGAACCCTATTTTGTAAACAGCTTTGAAACTGTGATTGAGTGTACACCTTTTGGTGTTGCTTGGAGTAATTGGACATGGATAGATATATTTGGCTAGACAAGAGTGTAACCATGAAGCATATTTTGTATAAAACCTCAAATTACGTTACTGTTTACCAAACTGTTATACTTTTATATTGTTTAATATAGAAAAAAATGACTTTGCTACATTGGAAATTCTTGAGATATTATTTTCCTGTGTAAAATATATTCTTATTGTTGTAACAGAGTATAAGAGCGTCAAATTTTTTAGGCATCTTTGCCCTGTTTGTTGAAACCAAGGCAAATAATGTGGAAGTCTTTTATTGGATTTTTGGGAACTTATATGGTGATTGTGAAGCTTCTATTACATCACTTCCTATTGATGCCTTTTTCCCCTCTTTTGGGCTATTTATGCATCAAAGGATTTGTCACTTATGATCTGATTTGCATAGCTTTTCATTTGCTTAGGTCCTCAGCTTCTTTTGTGTGTAACTCCATGGAACCAAAATGTAGAATTATACTATTGATTATCAGACACATCTACAATAAATATTTTCTGGCATAGAACTAATTTTAAACACACCCAAATAGAAACTAAATTGGTTGTGGAAATCTGATTTTAAAATTAAAATATTCCCAACATCATTTGCTGATTTGCTAAATTTTTTTACTCAACCATTGGAATCTCACATCAATTTATTTCCCTTGCCAGAGACACCAAACCATAAACCCAAACCAATTCTCAATTTGCTAGCACTTACAAGCTTCTAAACATAATCTTGCTCATAAATGACAAAAAGGTACTCTTTTTATCTTCCTCAATTTATATCCATATTTTTAAATTGCTGCTCCTATTTTTAATAGCTTCTTTTGGTGTCCAACTAATTTTGCATTCTGCTATTCAATTCAATACTCTATTGTGGCATTCTTGTAGCTATTTTGGTTGTCTTTTTGACATCAAATTTTCTAATACTTTTTCCCTTGATGTTGAATCCCTATATCTACGTCTTTGTCCTCAATTATGAGGGTATTGCCAAATGTTCTTCTTTCCCACAAAACTGAAACTAGATTTCTACTTTCTTGACTTATAGCCTCTTGCATAACTGTGCATCGATTCCATCAATTTTTTACTTGAAAAGTTGAATGAAATACTAATTTTGTATTCAATTGTATAACTACACCTTTGTTACAATATATTAAAGTACAATTTTTCTTTTCTTTTCAATTTTCCAAATCTCTTTTTAATGAGATTGTTTGTGTCCATGTCGTTAATGCAAAATACTCTGCTTTTGCATTAGATAATATAACTATACTCTACTTCTTTGAACTTCATATAGTCAATAGACTTTTGTTGGCATAATGATGCTTGAGCAATAAAAACCATTGCATGAGGTGGATGTCAAGCAATGGCTGCAATCTAATTTGATAATATTAAAAAAGACCAAAATTCAAATTAATATGCATGAAGACTATGAACTAAAAGTGATTAGTACATTACAACATTTGAAAACAATAATAAAAAAATTGTCAAATAGTCAACAACCACACAAAATGGGAACAATTACATGGTCTTTGTTATTCGTATTATCATATTTTTTAATGAATGAAAGGTACAGGCTAGTTGTAGAGGCGATTTTGTTTAACAAACTAACATTTGTATATTACATTTAATGGCTAGCTCATATTATATTAGTATTATCATGTTCTCAACCAATTAGATGTAATACTATTACTCATTATACTTCTAATGACTTATAAAATTAATTTTTATTTTGTATATAGTACAATTCTATTACTTATTAGAAAAAATCAAATATAGAATATAATTTATTTAGTATTTTCATTTGTTTATTTTTAAATTAATACTCACATTTGTATTTAAAATTATTTATTTTCTAGATATAAATGATTTCTTGATAAATATAATACTAGGTTTTTACATATTATAGTGATCAAAATATTATATAATAATATTTTATATTTATAGTTTTGATTATATCTATGTAATTTAAGGTAAACTTAAGAAAGTTTAAAAACATATCCAAATGTAATTTGTTACATTAATTATATTTTGCAATATTCAATCCAAATTTTTTTTAATAAGAGAGTTATTGGAAAATCTAATCTCAGATAGCTATCCACCTTAATGTGGCCATGTTCATCCAAGGACTCCATAGACTTGTAAGCTTAAGCTAGGATGAACCCACCTTCTTTCCTATGCAAACAAAATGGCAATTTGCATGAATATAGCTCATTCGATTAGTCAATATACCTTTAAACTCTTACCTCCATCTACATTACATTGGTGCATTGCACAGTCTGGAGCACTAAGCATGATGCCTTGGCATGTTCTAAAATGTTAATGCAACTAAGCACAACTCCAGTTGAAGACTCGGGAATATTGTTCGAAGTGAAACCCGTCTAGTTGATTGAGGGCAGTGACTAATTCGATAACATGGGGGGGGGGGGGGGGTGTGGGGGGGCACATTGCTACTGTTATCCTCAATAACATCTATATAATTGAGTCATTTATTGATAGATATTTATGTAATGTTTTGGTTTTGTTTTAGTATTCTTTTGGATTGATTTTGTCATGGATAAATAGGTAATGGATGTTTAATAAATATAGTATCATCTCTAATATTTAATTTGTATTGTACAAACTAATGTCATATATTTGCAAGAAGGAAAATTTAATCAATGTGGTTTCTCATTTATAGATCTAAATTACCTCCTTCCACTTTATTAAATGGCTCCCTTAATTGAATTTTCAATTACAATGATTGATGATGGGAACCTACAATTGCAACCACACCTCCAAGTTGTAGACATTGTTGAGTTGGGTGCAAATCGGAAGGCGACACTTCAATATAAAATGGACCTCTCTAATGGTGTTTCCAAACCAAAAACAGCCATTCCAAAGAAATATAATGATTGCATTGTTGCGGGAGAAATCATAAAGGGGTCTATAGTGTTACTTAAAGGGTTTAGTTACCCTACTATTTGCAAATCTAGGTATGCACTTTTTAAAACTTATCCAATAATTTCTAGATATGAATACAACATCATGTTTTACATCAACTTTTCATGATATGTTTCAATGCATAATAGTTAAACTCAATGTGCTCATGCAGGTGGATTGTTGTTTCTGAAATGGACATCATTTGTTTGAATCATGATATCATTGGTCAACCCATCTACATATGCAAGGACCAAGGCCTAGAATTACATGCACTGGCCTTGGGTTCTACATCAATAGATGTGCCTAAAAATAGTGATGATTCACAACAACATACCCATAGAGTGGTGCTTGGGATATCATCTCCGTTAAAGAATAAAGAAATCATCCCTACTATTAATCCGATTAAAAACTTGAATCCATATCAAACAAGGTGGCTAATAAGGGGTCGTGTTATAGCCAAAAAAGATATCCACCCATTCAAGACCCAATATAGAGATGGTAAAGTCTTCTCCTTTGATATTATAGATTGTGACAAAATTGAGGTACGCATCACTTTCTTCAACAAAATTGTAGGTCTTCATTACATAAATATCCAAGTAGGTTCTATATATACAATAATAGGTGGTACTATCAAGACAAAAAATAGGCTCTACAAAAAACTTAATAGCTAGCTTGAAATTTGTTTGGAAGACAACTTGAGGGTTTCTCTCTTAGATGATGACTTGTCAATTCCAAAACATCAATTTACTTTCACCCCTCTTGATGAAATTGTTCATGTTACCAAAGACTGCTTTGTTGACATTATTGGCATAGTTTTTTGTGTGGATCCATGTACCACAATAAGAAGGTTTGATGAGATAGAAGTTCTAAGAAGAAGTGTCCAATTGATGGACAGATCTTCATCTACTATAAATGTAACTTTATGGGGACCAACCACTCCCAACGAGGGGACATGACTCCAAGAAATGTATCATTTACATGATGTTGTTGTTCTTGCAATTAAAATTGGAAAAGCCACTGAATATAATGGAAAGGTCATAAGCACTTTGGCTAGTACTCAACTTTGCATAAAGCCAAACATAGTAGAGACAACGAAACTAAGGTTATGGTTTAAAGATAATGGGAAGGATATCTTAACATTGACAACACAAGCTATAGATGTGCCTCTACAAGTTCCAAGGAAAAAAATTGTTGAGATTGAGGAAAAAACCATGAATGTCTCCCAACCTTTTCAATACATTGTAAAGGCAACAATTCAATTCATTAAAATGAGTTCGGTTTACTATCCATCTTGCCCCCTTCACTTGAATGGAAAATAATGTAAGAAAAAGTTTATTAGAAATGCTGATGAAACATGGACTTGTGCAAAGTTTACAGAGACATTTGTGGATTGTATTTATAGGTACATACTTCAACTAAAGCTAACAAATCATACAGGCACACTTTGGGATGTTGCTTTTGATGAACTTGCAACCTACCTTCTGGGTATGTCAGCACATGACTTATACATGCTCCAGTTCAATCATGATGCAAAGACTGATGTAGATACAATAATCAAACAAGGATGTTTCAAAGAGTTCCTCTTCACTATCTTAGTTCTATATGACTCAAGTGCTGGTCACGGTCATTTAAAGTTGACAATCACCAAAGTTGACACTCTACAGCTTGAAGAAGAAAATGCTTCCTTGATCAATAAAATTGATGATATGGAAGACACGAGTTCTTGACTATATCTATATTGCTTCTTCTCTAATAAAACAAGTACATAATTGTACTCCCAATGTTGATGTTATATAGCAATGTATTAGACCTACGCTATTTTGGTGAATTTAAATGTTTCTGATTGTATTTAATACTCCCAACATTCATGCTACGTACCAAGATATGGAAGTAACATATATTTGGTAAATTTAACTGCTTATGATTGCATTAAGTCAAGTCCATTATAAGGTAATAAATGTTAATTAGTGATTACCTCCACACAAATGTTTTTCAAAGATAGAAATCTTTTTGTATCTTTAGCCAATGAGAATATTGGTGGTCGATTTCAAAAGTTCATGCTTGTATTTAGTTCAATCTAATGATAACTTTAGCAACAACTTGTTTCTTAATGATATACTCTGTGAATTAAATGTTTGGTGTTTGAAACTAAAAATGATGTTTTTACTAACTTACAACATCCACTATTTACAATACATACTTGAGACCTTTCATGAGCATAAATATATATCTCTGATTAATTGGTTTCCTGTACCTAAAACAATTACCTTCTCTAAACAAAATTTTTGTTATTGTATCTAAGCTCATTTTAATCATTCAAGATGCTAATTTTGAAGCTAAATTTGAAGTATGTTAGCAATGCTTCTACATATTCAACTGTTAATAGTACATGGGTTATGAATCATGCTTGTTTATTTTGGTTTGTACGATATTAATAATTAATAAATAAATAAATATGCTTCTATTCTATTTTGTTATGATTTGTATGTTATTAAACAAACACTTGTGAGCATGTAAAGTTTTAAAATAAAATAAATAATTCCTTTCTTGACTTTTTATATATGTTGTATTCAGTGGTTCTTATTAGAATATAATTGTATGGGTGTAGCTATCTTCAATGTTTGTGTTCCTCTTCTACATTATTTATATGAATTTAAAAATATGAAAGTAACTAATGCTTTTTTTTCGTACATGCCTTTCATGTTGCATTAAATGCCTAAAATTATCTTATATATACTCTCACCTTCTGTCACTATCGGTGTACCCCTTGCTCCTTCGTGTGCAAGTGCTAGTTATAAACATAAGTCAACTTGATAGGAATTGTCCCACTTTAGAAAAAAAAACACCACACTTCACAATCACACTCATTCTAAAAAGTTGTAACTTTTTATAATCACAATCATTTTGAAAGTCACAATTTATAATTACAACTCTTTCAAAAGGTCACAACCCTTAATAATCATAATCCATTCCAAAAGTCACCACCCTTCATGATTACAATCTTTTTAAAAAGTCACAAACCTTTATAATTACAATCCATTTGAAAAGTCACAATCCTTCATTAGCCGATAGGCTTTCCCATTGGGATTGCTTGCAATCGGCATTTGTCTCATGCCAGAAATATTACTGCTGACAAATGGTATCAAGCGACATCACCAACTTTACAAGTGATGAGATATGAGAGTGTCGATTGATTTACAAAATGTTGACATTGCAAACTAGGCACATTAAATATGCTTCTCATGTATGTGTATTAATGGATGGCAACATCAGTAGATCTGCAAATAATGGAAAATCTGTTCTTGAGGCCTCTGTATTTATTTGTCCATGGCTACCCCATGATGAAATGAGTCGCCATGGCTACCCCATGATGAAATGAGTCGGTAGATTTTTGAGAAAACTACGTATAATCTGCATCATTTATTTTACTGTGAGATACAACTGGATTGGTTATTCAATCTGTCTAATCTATCAGTGAGATACAACTAGATTTTATGTTGCATCTCACACGAAGATTTCAATTTAGCCTGAAATATAATCTCACAATTGAGAAAACTTTAATGTGGAGATTTTGACATCATTTGCATTTGGAAGTGGATTTTGTCGCAACACAATTTAGTCTGAAATATAATCTATTTATAATCCTATTTTTATGAGTTGGTGTGATAGCTCGCTACTATCATTTATGAGAGTTAATACTATATTCAAGTGTTAGCATTGCCTTGATTTGACAGGTTCTTTTTTGGGCTGCATATGGGGTCTTTAAATAGTGAACCATTTTTCTCAATATTCCAGTATCCACAATCAAATTCCAATCTCCACAATAAGGCAAGGGTTATTGCAAAAGACTTCTGCGAGAATTTGCAGCTTCGGGTTCATGTTTACAATTTTCTATTGCAGTTTTATGTTTTTGTCAATTTTTTAGATGAAACATGATCTATAGTGATAAATACTTTTCTGGAAATAGCCATCACTTCATATTAGATATGGCTGATGCTTGTGCTTGTAAGAATTAAACGTAGTGTTTACATCAATTGTCTTCTTTCTGTGCACAAATATGATCATTGATCAACTTTCATGGAGGACTTAAAGGAATTAGAGAATAATTTCTGCACATGAGATTGAGTTTCTTTTTTTGTATTATTATGACATTCAGTAGAATTATTTTAATTCCTCCCTCCTGCAATTTCATACTAGCTTAGATTAGAGTGTTTCCAATTTCATTGAACCAATGCAACTATTTAGGTAGGAAGCTTTCTATTTTCTCTAATCCCAGCTGTTTGCATGTAGCTGAATACATATGGCTTGGTTTGTTTATGCCATTTTTTAAAGATGATTGTATAATTTTGTTATCTAATATAGAAAGATAAAAAAAATTACTTTAATCTCTTCCCCATATTATATTGAGGTATTTGAATGAATGCATTCATATTAGAACATAGAAGTATTAGTCTAAATGTGCACCAACTTGAAAATATCTTCTTAAAAAAGGTAATGTTACAACATGAGACCTAGGTTGAATCTTATATGCAAATTTTTTGTTCAATCCTATGTATTGTTAATCAACTCCTTCAAATTTTTTGCTAGTACATGCTTTTGTTGATTAGTGAAGTGGGTGTCATAATTTTTACAGAAGTCATTGTTGGAGTTTAGTGTGGAAGGGATGCCTGCTATAGAATATTAAAATGTCGACACGATTTGCTTTCAGTGGATATTTTGTCTATTGATTTAAGATGAAACTTCAATTTAACTATTGCGGGAGTCCATAATTTCAGACATATATGTTGAAATTTATGACTAGTGGATGCTTATTCTAGATTTGGGTTTTGAAGTCCAAAATCATTCTTGAACAATGAAAACAGATGTTTTGTGTAAATTTATCAAAATGCCTGTAGTGGATTTAATACTGGATGGGATGTCTTCTTTAGATTTTCTTGTAATATTTTGATATAAAAACTCTTCTCGTTAAGCATTTATTTGAAGTTTATTTCTTACTATAGGGATTGTAATATTAATCATCTTACTATATTTATATTGCTATTGTAATATACGATAAATAAAGAAATCATCTTTTTATATTTATGATATTAATAATCTTTTATTGATGTTTATCTTACTATAGATGATTTCTTTAATCTTTTGCATTAGGGAGTTAATTGTATTTTTTTTTACACTAATATAAAAAGCCTGCAATGCTTCTTCCATTTTAACCAAACAAATAAAAGCCTCCGCCATTGAAACCGCCAGTCAAGCACTCTAATCTTTCTCTTCTCCCCTCACCAAACCCCATTCGGGAACCCAAGAAGCCAAATCAGACTAGCACCAATCTCTCCTCCACAGAGCCCGCCCTAGAAGCTGAATGTCCCTTCCATGAAAAACACCACGTAATCTGCTCCTCTTCTTTGCTATGGCACCATAATAATCATCCCCATTGTGCAGATTCTCCTCCTGTGAAGGACAAGCTCTAAGAGCGTTTAATGCACCAGGAAAAACCTGTGAAAACAATGCCACCCATTTTCAATTGTTTTGTTATTTATTTATTATGCATGTGGAGGCTGTTATTGAAGATTATGGGGTAATAGATAAATTGTCATTTCTGAAGTTGTATCAATTATTTTAAATTATTTATTTTTTGTTTTGTTTTTTACAGAGAAGGACGCTTGAAAAATACATAAAAAATTTACTAATTTATAGAACAATTAAATAAAAAAGTAAAAAAAAATTGTTTAACTTATCAACATTAAAATATTAAAATAATTGTTCTATTTGAAGCCATTAAAAAATAGTTTCTATATTTGACTTATTCTAATTTGTCTTATTAAATAAGTAAATTTAAAAAATACTAATTTTTAGAGATTATGATTTTTTAAAAGTAAAAATATAAAGAAAGTTTCTTTTTACTACATTAAATGGTTAGTAATAAGTATGGAAAACTAAAATAGTTGGTATGAGAAATTCATTCTTCCTTTCTTATTGATTAAACAAGTTTAGTTTCTTTTATATTTATTTATTCTTTTATTCTTAATTTTTTTGAATTCAATTGTGATTAAATTAATAAGAATAGTAATATTTGAACTCTCATGATAATAACATATTTGATAGTTTTTAATGCTACAAACATGAAAATTTTGCTTCTTGATACTGATTCTTTCATAACTTAAATTAGACTAATAATTTTCAATGTTCCATCTTATTTTCTTCTTTGTAAGATGATCTTATAAATTTTCATTTAAAAATGTAAAATTTAGTTTTAAAAAAAGTATCTTATTTTTTTTAAATTTTTTTTTTTTTTTTTGAATTCAATTGTGATTAAATTAATAAGAATAGTAATATTTGAAATCTCATGATAATAACATATTTGATAGTTTTTAATGCTACAAAAATGAAAATTTCACTTCTTGATGCTCATTTTTTCATAACTTAAATTAGACTAATAAGAATAGTATTATTTGAACTCTCATGATAATAACATATTTGATAGTTTTTAATGCTACAAACATGAAAATTTCGCTTCTTGATACCGATTCTTTCATAACTTAAATTAGACTAATAATTTTCAATGTTCCATCTTATTTTCTACTTTGTAAGATGATCTTATAAATTTTCATTTAAAAATGTAAAATTTAGTTTTAAAAAAAGTATCTTATTTAGTTTTATTTTTCTTTTTTTTTTTGAATTCAATTGTGATTAAATTAATAAGAATAGTAATATTTGAAATCTCATGATAATAACATATTTGATAGTTTTTAATGCTACAAACATGAAAATTTCACTTCTTGATACTCATTTTTTCATAACTTAAATTAGACTAATAAGGAGAGTAATATATGAACTCTCATGATATAACATATTTGATAGTTTTTAATGCTACAAACATGAAAATTTTGCTTCTTGATACTAATTCTTTCATAACTTAAATTAGACTAATAATTTTCAATGTTCCATCTTATTTTCTACTTTGTAAGATGATCTTATAAATTTTCATTTAAAAATGTAAAATTTAGTTTTAAAAAAAAGTATCTTTTTTTTTAAATTCTTATTTTTTTTGAATTCAATTGTGATTAAATTAATAAGATTAGTAATATTTGAAGTCTCATGTTAATAACATATTTGATAGTTTTTTATGCTACAAACATGAAAATTTCACTTCTTGATACTCATTTTTTCATAACTTAAATTAGACTAATAAGTTTCAATGTTCCATCTTATATTCTACTTTGTAAGATGATCTTATAAATTTTCATCTAAAAATTTAATATTTAGTTTTAAAATAAAAAAATCTTATTTTATATTTTTTTAGCATAATTTTAAAAAAAAAAATTAATTTATTGATGAATTTAATAATATTTTGCTCCACTTTTGTAATAATATTTACTTTCCAATATGCATGTATATTTTTTAATATAAAAAATATTGTTTGTAAAATATATCAACTACTTTTAAAGTACATATTATTTTAATATTTCAATGTTGATAAATTAAACAATTTTTTTTACTTTTTTATGTGAATGTTTTCTACATGTTTTTTGCTCACCAATCACATATAGGTGATTCAAACTACATTTCAACCTAACTCTTTTGAATAGCATTCATTCGTGCATTAACACTTATCTTTCATTAAAAAATATACTCATGCAAATTAGTTATAATATATGGATAAAATTAATTACCATTCAATACTATCAGTGTTCCTATTGGTTCTCCTTTTCATATTTAACATTTGTTTTGGTTTTTTAGGTCATGACTAATCCTCCTCAACCTCACCACATAATCGACATCTCAAGCACTACATCAGAGCTTAATACTCCACAACCATCTATGGGATCTAATGGGTATCCCCACACTGAAATACAAAGTCTTGCAAATTGTGCTTCTCAAAATTGTGCTCAACTATATGCACAAATGAAAGTGGCAAGCATGCATACATGTGATGTTGAAGAATTTTAGATCATTAGGGTTGAGGAATTTTTGCAAGAAATCAATTTACTATCAGTATTGCAATTATCTAAGGGAGATTCATGTTGACGAGTATTACAAACAAGGGAATGCACCTATTATTCGTTGTGCTTTTCAAGACTATCTTAATCATCCATAGAGCATGCTTCACTTGTGTTATCCCTTTTTGGTGATTATTAGTCATTACTCTAATACAACTCTCAAAAAAGTAGGGGTTTTTGATACTTCACCTATTACTGTAATACACGACTTGGTCTTATGTTCCTCCTCTATTATGTCATATGTTGATTGAACTTTAATATATACACAGTCAATTCTATTTTGAATACAACTATGCATTACATATATCTCCAACAACTATTCACTTTTCTTCTTCCTTTACCCTTACATAGTTCACTTTTCTTAGAGAGATGCCACATTTGTTTGATAATATAAAGTGAGCTATAATGTCTACAAAATAGCTCATATATATTTAACTAGAATGAATTTTTTTCATGCCACAATGTTTTATACGATATTATGTATGTCACATCTTCATGCATCTTTGCACACGTTTGTCTTATGTTTACGTTTGCACACTTTAAACTACATGTTTGAGCACTCTTTTCAATCTATTCTCACACTTTAGTTGGAAAACTTGTGCTTCACCAAAGCAATTTTGGTTTATCGTTTCCTTGTATGTCCTCTTATGTATAGAAAATTGCCTTGCTTATATGTTTTGGTTTGAAAATAAATTGCATAGATACGATTAGAACTATCTCTTTAATATAAATTAATATCATGTTTCTAAGTAGTTCTATATACTAACATCAATAAAAGATATTCTACCATATCTTAAAAACCAACTATTATTTTCGATCATATTAAGCACTTATTGAAAAACATTACTCCTTGTCCAGGAAAACGCTTGGCAACAAAAAATGTGTATTTGAAGAAATTACTTTTCGATTGCACATTTTTGGTATGCCTTCTTACCTATATTCGTCTTGCACATGTACATGTTTTGCTATATATGTAAGAATATCCGAGTATGCATTGTTTTAGCATAGAGTTAAATTGATGTTTGCTTCCATTTCATTTGACTTATATTCATAGTGGGAGTCCACTATAGTTACTAATTCAATTCCCTCCTACACTTCACCATAAGAATTCTTTCAAGCATATCAATGTCACCTATAATTACTCTTGTTATACTATGACCACTATGTTCCCATGCAAAGTGGTACCATACTATAATGCTTACATCCCTTGTCATTACATAAATCCAACAATGACACATAGGCTATAATGCTCCTCTAAGTTTACCACTCTTTCTGACTACTATGTTTGTAAATTTGAACAAGATAATGATAGTTATCTGTCTCAATTTATAGGGAAAGTTCAATCTCCCCAAGTGATGTCTCAAACTCTTACAGAAGATGCAATCAGACTTATCAACAATGAAAACACTCATTTGCAACCGCATCTCCAAGTATTTGGCATTGCACTATTTGGATAAGGAACACAAGCAACAAATAGATACAAGTTAGAGCTCTCCAATGGCCTTCACCTACAAAAAGTAACCTTGCTAAGGAAATTTAATGATCTTATAATTTTAGATGAAATCCAAAAAGGTTCTATAATACATGTCACCCACTATTCTATTCCCACCATTTGCAAGTCGAGGTAACTCCACTTCCACTCCACTTTTGTTTAATGAATGCCTTCATGTTTTATTATGCAAATATGTACCCTTACTAATATTATAATTTTACCTACATTTTTAGGTGGATTGTAATCTCTGACTTAAAGGTTTTGTGCACAAAACATGATATCATTGGTGTTCCCATCTTCTTATTCAAAGATCCAGAGAAAACTATAAACCACTCCTTTGTTAGTCCACTAAGCACAGGAAAAAATGTTGATCAGATAGGAACATCAATGCATATGACTCATACTAAATTGATGTTTGGCCTTGATGCATCTCTACGAAAAAAATGTCGCACATTAACAATTGCTCCATTTAGAAGTTTGAACCCATATCAAACAATGTGGACTATTAAAGGTCGTGTGACCATGAAAAAGGAAAAATACCAATTCAACTCAAGGAATGGGAATGGTCATATGTTTAGTTTTGACATTATTGATACTAAAAGGACTGAAGTCTAGGTAACTTGCTTCAATGATGTTGTAGACCTCCACTTTGCTAAAGTCCAGGTTGGGAGTGTCTACACATTGTCTAGTGGTAACATAAAATCTGCAAACAAATTCTACAATAAACTGAATAGTGATTTTGAAATCACCTTATCAAAGGATTCAATACTTTCACTATGTGATGATGACCTCTTAATTCCAACACTTTGATACACTTTTACACCCATTGCCAAGATTATGAATTTAAATATAAATTCTACTCTTCATCTCATTGGAACTATCATTTATGTGGATCTTGCCTCTACAATAAGAAGGCAAGATGGAACTAAGGTTGTAAGAAGGAGTCTCAAGCTAGTTATTGTTTCTACATCCACTATCAATGTAACTTTGTGGGGACAAGCAACTATGAAAGAAGGTGCACAACTACAAGAAATGTATCATCTACAGAAGTCAACTGTGCTTGTTATAAAAGGTGGTCGTCTGGCAGAATACAATGGTAGGGTCGTAAGCAGACTTGCCACTTCACAGATACTTGTAAATCTTGATATTGATGAAGCCATCCAACTATAGTCTTGGTTTTCTGAACATGGGCATACATTTCTTGCAACAACACCCACCGTACTAGATTCGCCTCTGATTTTAGCATAGAAAACCATTACCAAGATTGAAGAGGAATGTACAACTTCCTCAAAACCTCTCCAATACATTGTTAAAGAAACCCTTGTTTTTGTCGTAAGGAAGAAATTTTGTATTAATTTCTGAGAAAGATTGTGTAAGAATTTTTTCATCAACATTTTGGATCATACTACATGATCCATCATCAGGATGCCAAAGAGGCCAAAGAGTCAATGAGAGAAAAAATATGTGGAAATTAATACAATATTCATGGATTGTGGAAATCTGATAGCTTTGAGGAAAAAATTTTGTTATCCAGCTTGTCTTCTTGTCATAGAAGGAAAGCAATGCAAGAAAAGGGTTGAACAAAATACTAATTGTAGGTGGTATTGCCCAAAGTGTCTAACCACCTTTTTACATTGTGATTATAGATATGTACTTCAAGTCAAGATTGAAGACCATACTGGATCATTGTGGGCAACTTCTTTCGATGAAACTACATCTAAACTCCTTGGTATGCCTGCAAAAGAGCTCTATATGCTATAGTTTGATGATATTGAACCTGATCGTGCAGATTTTTCTATACAAATTGCTCAATACAACTAGTTTTTATTCACAGTTACAAGAAAAATGGAATTGTATAATGATAAGTTGTGTCTGAACTCAACGATCCTGGAAGTTACTAGGTTGGACTTCATAAGTGAGTTCACCTCACTCTTTGGTGGAATTATACACCCTATGTTAGTTGTAGTTGACTAGATAATGCACCACACATGACGGCACACGACTTCCATTTTTTCTAGATTACTATCGATACATGAAAATGACATCTTTTCTTATACGTATATTTTATATGAATTACAATTTTTGTTGGTTCTCCTTAATATCCATTCTCTATGCTTATCGCCTCCTCTTTGATGTATTGACTACTATCCCCATACTGTATACTTGTCAATAGGGTTTCAAAACCCCTTCAAAACTTGTCTTTTAACCTTTTGCTGTAAAACATTTACAGTTGATGTTTTTTGTTAAATCTATTATTTAATGTCTTCCAATGACTTAATTTTCTCTACAAAATATGTACTCGTTGTTATACTTTTACCCAATGTTTGTTTTGTGTTTGCAACTTCATTGTTATCTAATATGTTTTACATTTGGTAATACCAAATATGTTCTAAAGCAATAACCAACCGTTTCCTTAGGCTAATTTAACATTTGTACAAAGAGGTTCAACACAACTACTACTCTTACTCTTCAACATACTTGTTTTTTCCACCTATACAACTTTCATTGAAGGGTGGATACTCTTTTGATATTACTGTTACTGTTCTTGCACTTCCTTTCTTTTGTAATTTTATAAAGGTGATATAAATACATTGTTCTTCTTACTGTATAATTCAGGATATGGCTCTCGTTGTTCCTAATCAAGATGGATAGCCCATCCATAGTAATAGTGCTACTATGCAATCACGTAAGAGAATTCGTGTATACTATGACCACCATGGAGAAGAAATTAGAGCACGTCATTGCATTCAACACTACCAACATTTTCAGTCAACACTGAACCAAGCATTGCCCTCCCACTTACACGGTTCTACAAGTTCTCCTACACCACCTTCAATGAATGCACCACAAAATCCTAATGAGAAAATCCCTCCTTGTCAACAATCAATGAACCACATCGATTTCCAGTTTTCCTCAAAATATATAAATGCAACCCACATATTTAGAACTAGGATAGATGCCCTCTCACAACTGCAAACATGTACTACCTATAAGGAGTGCTACCCTGGTATGAATGTGTGTACATCAAATGGAGTTATCACTTGTAAGAGATGTTCTTCTAAGAGGGGAATACATTGTTTCTTAGAAGCCAACAACATGGACCCCTCTGAGCAACCAACTATGTTAAGGGTTCTCACCCAAGTAGAGGAGATGCTTATTGCACATGTTACTCCCATCTTGCAAGTAACCCATGCTCATGGTGGGCAATACAAATATAATGGCCACACAATAAGCTTTCCCCAGGATATTCAAACAACTACAAAATATTTACCACTTACAATTGACAAACTAAATGTCCTAATGGTTCAAAGACTTAATACAAGTGGGAAGCATTATGATTGTTATGTTAGTAGAAGCCATGTTCACGATGCACTCTCATACAAGATCAAATTTGACCCTTACTACAAAGATGTAGAAATGGACATTTTGGCATTATCAATGCTTCCTACTTGCACTATTGATATTTCACAAATGCTACATACAATTGATGATTGCAGCAAACCTCTACCTTCGACAACCAATTCAGTTGAAAACATACAATCTGATATGGAAGATGCCTCCCAATATTCCACATTGTTTATGATGAGCCTACCAAAAAAACCTCATCAGCTACAAATCATAAAAGATTCTTTACAAATGGAACAAGAGATAGATTACATCGTAGTTTGGCCACCAATAGGTTCAATCCCCATTAATGAGTATACTACTGAGGGCTTGTTTAACATGGCTTTTCCCACACTTTTTCCATATGGTACTGCATTACCCATGCAACCTCGCACTAGAGAAGTCAAAATCCATGAATATGTTGTGCATCTTATTCATTACCATGATAATAGGTTTGGCCAACATCCACGCTTTAGATACTTCCTCTTGAATCTTATGATGCGTCATCGTAGCTAGTCTACTGCATCTATATTTATCAAACATGGAGTGGAAGATAATACACCATCCACTATAGAAGACCTTCGCTCCCACCTCACTAACCTGCCTAACAATAAACTTGCAGAAGAACTAATGCACTTTGGGTCTACTTTACGAGGGACAAGAGCATTCTGGAATACATGTCATATGGAGTTGACAAGCTTGATAACCCAAATAGGATCTCCAACATTCTTCTTTACATTGAGTGCAATAGACACTAAATGGCTTGATTTGCATAATGTTCTATCCCCAAATGTACCATCTTCATTGCTTACCAACAAACAACGTATTGATAAATGTGATTAATAGCCCACATACAACATCACTATATCTACACCAATGCTTCAAAAAATTTTGTGAGGAGATAATTGATAAGCTAATGGAGGGAACCAGTTATTGGTATCACTTGAAATGGTAGGGAAGAGGATTTGTGCACATACATGGTGTCATTTGGATTAAAAATGCTCCAAATATGGACACACTTGATTGGGAAAACCCTGAAGCAGTCGAAAAGGGAAAAAAATTCTTTGAGAAATATGTTTTAGCTATGAACCCTCACTCAGAAGTAGAAATGGACAACTTTCAACATAGAGCTCCAACATAAGATCCATGTCTTTTAAATACAACTAAAGTAACTTCTACTAATCCTTTAGTTGATTATGAAGAGTTGGTCAATCGTGTTCAAAGGCACACTAGATGTACTGAGAGGATGTGCCTACGCATTAAAGGTAAAGAAATGAAATGTAGATATAAAGCACCTTGGAAAGAATGTGAACAAGCATCGTTATACCATAATGAAACAGGGCACAAATGCTTTGAACCAGCTAGAAATGATGATAGGTTGAACATTCATAACCCACATATGCTATCAACATGGAGAGCAAATATAGATTGCCAACCTATTACATCTCAAGCATTAGATCTCAAATACATTGTTAAGTATGTATCCAAATCTGAAAGAAAAAGTGAAAACTGTGTTCAAATGTTGGCTAGAATTTGCTCAGATTAAAATGTAGACGACAATGCCGTCAAAGTATACCAGAATTTTACGGCTGAAATTGTTGCCGAAAGAGACATTAGTGCACAAGAAACATGTCACATGCTTAAAAAATTGCCCCTTATGAATTATAATAATCAGTTTATGTCTTTGAATGTGGGGCAAAAAGTGTTGCATTGACTTAAACAGACAAGTGCTAGTAGCAGAATAGAATCTAGCTACATACAAGCATACATGGAACGTCCAACTGAGCTTCAACAACTTACACTAATTGAATCAGCAAGATCATACACATATGTTGCATCTTGCAAATGAGATAAATGGAGAATAAGAAAGGAAATAGCAATAGTACAAGTGTATCTGAAATATTTTGCAATTCCCGATGAAGACTCTGAGCATTTTGAAACCTTTTGTTGGATTGAATTACTCTTGTACAAACACTTTCATGATACCGCGTAGATATAGGTGTGGACAAAGATGACATTATTAGACATTGGAAGCAATTAAAAATAGAAATATATCATGTTTGGCATGTAGACCGCACAGATCAAGATGACAAGATCTTGGAAGAGGAGAATGATTCAGATGGTGACATGGAAATACAAGATTCATTGCAACTGAATGAGTGGAAATTTTTGTCCCAACTAGGTCTTGCCAATAGTTCTAGCCTAGATGATCTTGACATGTTGGGAAAATGTGACTTTGACAACAACCATCCATGGGAAGACCATAACGTTTCTTTGAATTTGCATGACCATGCCATTCAATTTATACATAGACAAAAAAGTGTTGGCTCAGTTATTGGCCCTTCTACCTCTATCTCTTCCAATAGTTACACTTTATCACGACATCAACAAATTGCACTTTCTATCATTAGAAACCACTATGCATCTAATTTCTCCATGGAACCTTTATACATGGTCATACAAGGATCTATTGGAATTGGTAAATCATACCTTATTAGATGCATAAGAAATGCACTACACAACTCAATTCCAAATACAATAAATCCACTCCTTGTTCTTGCACCCACAGGCATTTCAACTTTCAATATTCATGCATCAACCATACATGCAGCCCTCAAAATTCCAATTCGAGAAATGAAATCACTTCAGGGTCAAGCATTAACAAAATACCAAGAAGACATGAAAAATATTCAATACATTTTAATTGATGAAATGAGTTTCATAGGTCCCAAACTAGGCTACATGAAGCTATACCCCACAAACAACACCTTTTCTTTGGTGGCATGTCACTAATTCTTGTAGGTGACCTAGCCCAACTTCCACCAGTTATGGATAAACCGCTCTATGCATCTCACAAAAATGCAAAACAATTGTGGTGTAGTTTTAACACAGTGGTAACATTAGAAACAATATTTAGACAGGAAGGTGATGATCCGCTTCAAATACAATTTCACAAAGCACTACACAATATTCGCAATGCTGAACCAATGCTACATGATTGGGATTTGTTAATGACTCGCACAAAGAAGAACCTCACTTCAAATGAATAGATTGAGTTTGACCATGGAACTCATTTGTTTTCTACCAATGACCAAGTTTCACTTCACAACAAAAAAAATGCTAAAAAGGCTCAATGTCCCTATTGCACTGTGCATTGCAACAAATACACATCGCAGTCTTGAAGAAACGATTGATGATGACCAATTACCAAGAGAAGTTTTATTATGTAAACTTCAACATGTTATGCTTATAACAAACCTCTAGGTTGTTGTTGGTCTTGTTAATGGGTCTCTTGGAGAGGTCAAAGATATAGTGTATCCAATAGGATGTAAACCTCTTTTGTTGCCTTCATATGTCATGGTAGAGTTTAGTAGTTATACTGGTCCACCTTGGGATCCTAGAAACCCAAAAATCATTCTGATACAACCCATTTCCTGAGGAAATCGTACACAAATACCTCTTGCCATAGCCTGGGCTATCACTATACACAAATCACATGGTTTAACCTTAGGCATGGCTACCATTGATATAGGTAAAACCGAAAGACAAGGCCTCACCTTCACAACAATCTCTAGAGTCAAATCCATCCAAGGGCTTCATGTAGAGCCCTCCTTTTCCTTTGAACGCTTTTGTAAGATGAAAAAGAATCCGTACAATATTCTTAGAAAGAAAGAAGAAGCACGTTTGCACTCAATCTTGCATCAAAACCATGGCTTTGAAGCTACTTCTACAGAAAATGGTAATGTCTATCATTCTACAAATATCCTTTTTTTCCATTTACTTGTGTTTTTGTGTGGCTTCCTAAGTAATTCACTACTCTTTTCTACAGGTTGACACTAGTTGGATTCAAAGAAGGTGTTCACACAAAAAAAAGCTCAAAAAACTTTCAATTATCTCAGGTATCTTTTGATTGCTTCTAGAATTTCACTACGACTACATTTCCTACAATTGCCTCATATCTACTTTTTATAAAGAATTAATCCTTTTTTCTTTTTTTTCCCCTTACATACAGGTCTTTGTTGCCTTGCCACAAATAAGACTCCTATTATGTTTCTACTTGCGATTTCATAAAAATTCAAAAAATGTGCAATTCAAATCAAGTATGAAGTCTATTTTTATATCCTCAACACTGAGGGAGTGGAAATTTTTTGGTTCCATAAGTCAAAAAATAATGTGAACTTTACCATTGAGATATGTTTCAAGACTATCTATTCTAGCATTGGATGATCCTTGTAGTTACATCATTATGATTTATCTTTTGCAACTTGTTCTATCTTCTCATCTTATTCTTTGGTACATATTTATGTATTTGATGAGCCTCCTTGATGAGATCTATGTGTATTGTTACGTTTCTATTTACAATTTCAACAAAAATAAAAAAAATGTGCAATTCAAATCAACTATTGAACTCGATGTCTTGCACTAAATCAAATAATATAGTTTTACTTTTTTTTAACCTCCAAAGAGAAATGTCAAATGTATATCCCTCTATTCTATATATATAATCTACACTATCAATTAGAAATATTTGTTTTACATTTACGTCTTTTAAATTTGTCTTTTAAATTAAAAAACTATCGGCGTACACCTTGCACCTCTTTCTAGAGCAAGTGCTCATATTTACAACCCTTTAAAAAAGTCACAACATTTCATCCTTGTTTCCTTTTCAAAAACTCACTTCCTTATTTTATTTACATTACTTTCCTCTTTATTGATCCTTCTTTAGCTCCTATCTTTTTCTTCTTCTCTATTTTCTCTTTCAAATGCTCTCCTCCCTCTTATATCTTATTTTGAAGGAGTCACATCTCTTTATTACATATCTCTTGATCTTTAATTAGAGTTAGTTAACTTGTATTATTTTGTATTATATTATTACTTTACTAATTAATTTTACATTTATAATTATTTAAATTATTAAAACATATTTAGAAAGCTAACATACTTTCTATACTATTGTCTCTTGTAGTTAAGTTTATTTATTTATTTATTATTAATGTTTTGTTTATTTATTATTTATATTAGAATAATAATATTTTATTATTATTTCTTATTTTTTATATTTTCATATTAACTGTAGCATATGTTTATTTATTTATTTAATTATTATCACGATTCTATCTTAAAATGGAGACATGACATTATTTTGGTGTTCTTTCATTTTTGGTTGAGGATTTTTGTAGTTATTTTTACTAGGATTACCCTTGTTGATGTCATGGTTTGTTGTGCTTTATGATTGAGGTTGGTGATAGCTATAAGTGAGACTTTTTCTCCTCTCAATGACTGCTAGGATATATGGTATATTTTTCTATCTATGAGTTGTAGAGTTGAAATTGACCTCTATTGGCCTCAATGTTGTAAGTGGCCAATTGTGGCCTCTTATTCTCTAAGAGGTTTATTTAAGAACGGTTGTTAATATGTTGATAGTGCAACACTTGTGGCATAATTAATTTGTAGCATACTTCAGCCTCGTAAACGTGTTGTTATTTTTTGTTGACAATCCTTGGAATGTGGTGCTATAAGGGTTAAACCCTTATTTGGCTACTTATTAGTAAAAAAATGATGAATTTAAAAATGTATCAATAAGACTATACTAGAAAAATATATTATTATCTCTTAACAACTAAAAAAAGATGCATAATCAAAATCTACATTTTTTTAAAAGTAAATTTGTATTTAAGGATGTATGTACCCAAACTTTATCTCATAATTACTGTACAACCAATTTAATTTATAGACTCAATTATAATCTAATGTCACACCCCATACAAAATTAATAAGTAAAAAAAAAAAAGAAAAAAAAGTATAAAAAAAAAACAAAATTATAAAGGTCTTAGATGGTTTAGTTTAGCCTTAAATATATTTGAATTAAATCTAATTAGGAAATAATATTGGAATTAGAGCTTTCCAATATCTTAATTTTAAAAAATTGGTACAAAAGTTTAGTCAAATCAAAGTTATGAGTTCTAAACATTTTTACATCATTTAGTTTACAATATGTTCTATTTTTCTAAATTAGAATTATAGTAAATCATTGTTATTTCTAGATGAAACTTGGTCCATTAAACTTGATGGAACTTGGTAAGAAGCTACAATAGTTGCAAAACGACATTTTTAAATAACTTCGGAAAAAAAAACTTTTATCTAAACACATCACATCTAAAATTCAACTTTTAGAATTATAGATCTAACTTATTTAATTTAATTATACTAAAAGATTTATTGAAATAAGAAATAATAATATTTATTAATAAATTTAAGGCAAATTTCTAGATCTACCCATAATAATAAGTTAAAATGGGTTCAAATTATTATTCAGAAAAAAAACTATGAACTCTCAAAGTTCCGTATCATCTAGATATTAATTATAATATAAGCTGGCTCATTAGACTTGATGCAATTTGTTGAAAAGCCTTAGTAATTGTAAAAAAATATTTTTACAATAATCTTATAATTACTAAATATTTTACAAGTCACATTAATACATAAAAATAGTCAACATGAAAATGAATTGAAAGTCAAATAAAAAACTTTATAATTCTAGGTATACCTACTAATACATTGTATCACTTTCCAAAGTTCAATTTTTAGAAAAAGTTGACTTTAACCTTATTAAACTAATTATATGAACAAAATATTAAAGAGGTTTAAAAAGTCACAATGTTCTAATGTTAACTTAATTTGAATTGACTTTAACTTGTGTTTAAGAATAAATAAAACCTTTTAAAAAATTAAAAAGAAATATGGTATAATAGAATAAGAATATAAAATGTAAACAAATCACAAAGACAAACTTTAGAATGACATAAAAACATAATAATAAAGATTACAAAGACAACTTAAAAAAAGAGAGTTATAATATCATATTCAATAAAATCATTGAAATAATCTTTGAAATAGAATAAAAATAAATTATTAATTTATTTCTTAAAACTTTACAATGAAATACAAATATATTTGAAAAAATAAAAACAAACTTTCAAAGAAACACATTTATATTGTTAAAATAGTTACAAAAATTTGGAATAAAAAGTAAATGTATTCTTCCCCTCCAACATAAAAAGCAGATATTAAACATCACCCATTTGCATATAAGACCAAGGAAAAGGTAAAGAGAAAGGTATTTAAAGCAGTTTGACCCAAAACAAACGTCGTTCCAAAATAAACCAAACACTTGGCTTTAATGTAACGAATATTAAATATGATGAGTTGTAAGATACAATATTAGTTAAACTATCCAAATTAATGGAGTTGCTAATGTTCTTCGTCTTCGAATAATAAATCTATATTAATTGATTTGCAAATAAAGTTGTTAATCTTATTCAAGCTAAGAGAAATATGTGAAAGATTAACGTGGAATTGACTTTTGGGGTAAAGTGTTTGAAAGTAGTGATGTGAATATCAGGATTTAACTGTGTGATTTTGAGTTTGACTCAAAATCACACAGTTAAATCCTGATATTCACATCACAATTTGACTAGCTGTGGAAATCATGTCCTACTTATCAATTGTTTGAAAGTAGTTTAGAAGACGATATTTTAGAGGTCATTCTGAAAGGAAAATGAAGTAATACACTTTTGGGAATAGGATATATGCATATGGACCAAATTAAATAGGGTTTATATTTTTTTTAATGTTTACGTTATTTTTAGTATGGCTAGTATGTTATATATAGATGTATTAAGTATTTGATTTTTTTTTTAAAGTATATTAAGATTTAAATAAATATTTTATGTGGGTTCAATGAAAAGATCTTAATTTATTCTTTAAAAAAAAAAAAATTTATTTGGTTTGGTTGAGTTATTTGGGGTAAGAAGAATATAAATGGATTTATTTGTTCAGAAATTTAATATATGTAGGTAAGAGCCTACAATATCAACAGTAACTTGTGAGCCTCTCATGTGGGAGGTCTTGAGTTTGAATTCACTTAACACATAAAAATAATTAATTACAACAAATAATAATAATTGATCTAGGCTTCGGTCGTTTGTGTGTGAACTAAATCTTTACCAACTTTCTTTTAGCTGATTTATAAATTTTGGCTTGGTATTTGAAATTCACTAGCGCTTTTATCATCTAAATATTCTCATATATGACTATTGAGATTACAAACCAAGACACCTCTTAACTTCAGCTATACATCCCATGTTCACTAGATTTCAATTTGTCAACCATATCTCATTAGTGTTATTTTCTCCCCATTGATCCAAATAACTTGAAGTATCTCCTTCATCTCACCCCACCTTGTGTCCCTAACTTAGTCTCGCCCTTTAGCTAATGCTTCTACACTACCACATCTATTACCGAAACCCATCTTCTCTTACTAATTCTGTCACATAGGTCCCAATAGTTTATAATCACCTCAAGCTCTAGATATGTTTGTATAGATTATCCTAGATAATAAACAAAGGATAACTAAGAGGCAAAAAGAGTTGCCACAACATCATATTGGAACATTAATCTATTGAAGAAGACTCCATTTTCTATCTTTTAAAGGCTTATTCTTGGTTAAACCTTCAAGATCACATTCAAGATTCCCTCCTAGAAAGGCCCTCCTTGTTATCGCCTCTCTAAATTCCTAACTCATGAAATTAAATAACTTATACTAGGCCTTATTTTATATAATTATGACATCATCCCTCATCCCCAAATGATTTATAAAATTATGTCCGAGAATGTGAGAGTTACGTCAATTGTCTTCAAGACAATATTAAGTCAATAAAGAATTTTTTTTTTTGAAATGTTTAGTTTCTATAAAATGTCAAAGTAAATTTTTTCCTTTAATTAATAGAAAAAATAACTTAAAAGGAAGTTCTATTTGTCCATTATAGCTCCTAGATAGGAATAGTCACATAGTTTTAGAGTTGGCTCCTTGAATTTACAAATTGTCAACATCTATATATGAATTGTCTATTGATTTTAAGCAGATTTATGGGTCATAGGAATTTTAAAATTTAATCACTAATCTCTAGATTTATATGCAAATTTTATGTGATATGTTGTTGTATCTTGCTTTGCACTCAACATTTTTTTGTACTTTACAAGAAAACTCGATCAATCACTATATATATAATAGTTTTTCTCTACATGAGACATATCTCATGACTAATCATTAACTAATTAATTATTATTTTTTTACATTGTAATTTTTTTAAATTGGTAAACGACTAAAGCCTTTTGTATTATAAATTTTTTTTTTAAATTACGGATATTAAGTATCTCGTTCAAACAGGCATTGGTTGGAAAGAACAGAGAAGAAAACCTCTAGTCTTTCCTGAGACTTTCATCCTATACACTTTTACATATTAAAAGGGGCATACCCCAGTTTGTTTGTATCAAGATTTGTATTTTAGTAACATATTTTAGCTGATAACAACAATCTTTCTCTTAAACAAAATCGAGAGGGTTTTGAGATTGGCTCCTTTTATGTTGTAGGTATTGGGTATAGTTATTGACTAGGGTTCCATATGTAAATCAAATGATGTATTTCCTCCCACCCTGCATGTTATCATAGAATTAAAGCTCATTTGAAACATTAGTACTAAAAACAAACAATATAATCATAATATCCAACCTTGTTAGCCTTATTAACAAATGCCAAAGTGCTTAGATGGAAGCCTCAAAAGATGGGGTAGAGTTAAGAGGGTTCAAGAATATATTCATAAGTGTAAAAAATCTAAACAACCCCTCACTATTTCACTGATACACTACCCTTGTGGTTTACAGTTAATAATTGAAGTTAGGGTGAATAATTTATAAATTTAAAGTCAGAGTCATTTATTTACTTATCTTGATATATTAATATCTTCTCCATCAACTCCCTTATTTGTGAGGTAATTTGCTTTATGTTGCCTTCTCGGTATGTATGTCAAATTTTGGTTTGTTCTAGCCAGTCTTATAATTTTATTAATTCTTCTAATTTAGAATCTAGCACCCAATTTTTAGTTTTCCTTTTTCTTAAGGCATGAAGAACTATTTGGGAATCTCCTTCTATTATTAGTTTCTTAATTCCTAAATTTAAACTTAGCTGAAGACCCTCTTAGAGGGCTTCTAATTCTGTTAAATTACTTGAGATGATCCCCATAGGATTGGCTCTTTTGTTGACCCATTTTCTAGTGTCATAAATTAATAATACATCTTATTCCTACTCTTCTAGAGTTCCCCTGGATGCTCCATCAAAATTCAATTTTGCCCATCTTTTTGGCAGAGGTTCCCATTTGTATTCCATTCTAGTTTTTTGGTTTTTTTTATAATGTACTAAAGGTGGATTTATAAGGCTGTTCCACTTTCGCTTCATTTCTTCATCCCATTCTGTGAAGGATCCTTCCTCTTTTACTATTTTCCTTAAATGATTATTCATGACTTTTGTTAACTAATTAGAATATTAACTAATATGTATGTAGTTTAATTGACTCAAGTTATAATTAATACCACAATGTTTTGTATGAACAACATTATTAATATCAACAATATGAACAACACGACTTAAGATTAACAATACGATCAATAATTGTTATATAAAACTCATTCATGTCTATATATGTATAATTGAATAATATACATATACAATACTACATATATAAATAATTATTAATTTACTAATAATTAATCATGTATTGTGATTACCAAAATCATAGGAGTATATATAGAAGAATGATAGTAATCAAATGCTCAAGGTCGAAGGCCACTTATGCATTTGATTTCATCGATAGGTATGTTAGGATCAACCACACACATAAATAATGTAATTACATGCAAATATAACCAATATCAGAAAATAATAAATCACATAGAAGAGAACACAAGACACAAATATTTAACATGGCTCACCCAATCCCTGGGCTACATCCACCAACAACAAGTTCAAGATTATTATTATCTAGTGATTACAATCTGCAATCCCTTACAACTCAGTACCACTGCAAGAAGTTACAATCTCATCATACATTATGAAATCCCTAACCCTAAGCCATTTTACACAAGCTTTTTTCCACTTACAAAATTAGGGCTAGAATAAGTTGCCCAATAAAAAAATAGTAGCTAATGCATTTTACAATAGTAATTCATTTTTGGCTTCAGGGGCGCTGCCCTCAAATCCATTTAGTAATAATTTGGGGAGAAATTGCGTTGAATAAAGGGGGGAAAATTAACCTCTGAGTCTAATTCGGCTCCACAACACAATAATCTCCCACTGGGAGACTAATCAGACTCCACACTAATAACCTCTAACTTGGAGACTGATCATAACACTATTAAACCCGAAGCTCCTATTGGAATATCAAACCACCTTGGACTCTATTGTTATTTTATTCTATTCAGTCTAGAAGACCAATCGAAGTTGAAGAGGAAGTTAGATTTTTCCTTGTTACTACCTTGGTAAACATTTTTTTCTAGATTATCATCTATATGCATCTTCTCTAGCTTTAATTATCCATCATCTAAAACTGATTGAATGAAATGGTACCACAAATGTATGTGCTTTGTCTTTGAATGTAGAGAAATATTCTTTGCAAGATGAATGACACTTTGACTATTTGTAAACAAATAATTTTCCATCAGAGGGTGACCCAACTCTTCCATAAAGAATTGAATCTATATCATCTCCATGGTTGCCTTTGTAGTAAAAACATATACTTCCTCCATAATGGATAAAGCATTTATCTTCTGCAACTGAGAAATCCAACTCACCACCAATATTAAATACATAACTTGTAGTACTTTACTTGGTATCAATATTCCCTATCAAATACGAGTTAACTTAGCCCTATAAATCAATAGTAACACCCTCAAAATGTAAACACTTACTGGATGTTCCTCTCAAATATCTAAGAATCTATTTGACTACATTTCAATGCTCAATCTATGGATGACTCATATAACTGCTAACAACTCCCACTGCAAACTTAACCATATGAGTAATACAAACTAAAACCAAAACACAATACTCATACACAATAGCACCAAATATGTTAACCTTGATCAGAGGGAAAAACCTAATGGGGATGGTACCTAGAAGGTGATGTACTAATATAAATGTTCCTTGTTAGAGGATGGACCCTGTTAAGAATCTATGAATACATTTAGTACATATGAGTCCCTGTTAGGAGTTGTGCCAACCCTGTAGGAGTTGTGGAAGATAGTTGGACCCACTACCCAAACAACTTCAAGGGCAAGACCAATGAACCCCCTATCCAAATGATCTCTGTACTATTCCTTGTATAATAATAGAATTGTAATGTACTATTCCTTCCTCTTTCTCTGTCCTATCAACTAGACTTCTTCTCCTTCTGATCTTGTAACTAGATCACAAATATTGCCTCCAATAATCCCTTGGATATCTTACACAAACTCAGTAAGCACTCTTCTTCTTTTCGCACTTCACACTTCTTGCAACAATCACAACATTCATACTTCATTTACAAATAAGGAAAACATCTTTCCTTTATACCATATCTTCATAATAATTCCTTGAGTCAGCCTTGAGGCTTTCCCAATTAATTATAATAAGATAATTAATTATTTACAATTATAATAGCACTGTTGACTCGTGGTCTATACAAAACTTTACACGTACAATACTAAGGCTTGTGCACTCACTGACATCATCAGCTCACTATCCTCTATTACTACCTGACTATGCATCTCCTCATTATATCTCAAATGTAAGATAGACAAAAAAATAGGAACTTCTTTCCCAATACTTTGTTTCTAAACTTCTCTTTATAAATCAGGTACAACTTCCATACATTTTTGACTCAGATTCTATGCACTTGACCACATCATCAGGACACTGTACCAAACATGTCCATAACTGCACATCACTAGAAAACGAAACCATTATCCACACCACTAAGAACTGTGTCTTCTACTCAACCAGTCTTTATGAAAATCATGCTACATTGACATCAATGACAAACACAGTCATGAATGCAACATGTCAATACTCTCCAATGCTTAGGATACTCATCCAGTGTAGTATCATCAACATTAATGCTAACAATCTCCCCCTTTCACATTGATGACAACATAGATGAAAAACATCTAAGTTCCAAGAATACCAAGTAATACTCTATTGATGTTGCTTTTCTCATCTTCTCCAATCCTCTTCATCAAGAAGGTATGAAATCCTCTGGATTTTAGGACTGACATCAACTATGCACATGCTAAAAGGAATCTCAAAACAATAGGTGCATACTCCTTCTTCTTAGACATCAATTGTTTACTTCACATTAAACAATTCACAATACATCAGATGCATATTCCTGATTCCTTATAGGAATCTTTCTAAATCTCTCTAAAGAGATATCTCTCCCCCATACTTAGAAGATCTTCTCATGCATACTCTCCCCCATGCCTTAGGAGATTTTTTTCATGCATATTCTCCCACATTGACATCAATGTCAAAGACCTCAATCTCAATGTTACTTCATACCAATTGTTAAATACTAATTGCTAATATGTTGCACCAAGTATTCAACTAGATTGAGTGTCCAAAGACATTGTTCAATACCAAATACCAAGAGTCCTCAATGACTTAGATCATCATAGATACTCCCCCATACAAGAAGCATCAACATTCAGTCTAGGATAATAATAGTGTTTTGTACCACTAGATTAATGCACTCTCTACATCATCTACTTAAAAGTAGGCAGGGGCATAACCCTAAGCATACCTCTCAAGTATTCAAAAGTATCTTTAGGAAAAGGCTTCATAAAGATATCAACAATCTGATCTTTAGTATTCACATACTCCAATCTGATCTCAATTTTTGTTGCTTTCTCTCTTAACACATGATACTCAATAGATATATGCTTAGTCTTAGAATGCAATACAAGATTCTTAGACATACTCACTATACTTGTGTTATCACAGTAAATGATAATAGGTTCTTCAAACTCAATTCTAATATCCTTCAACATCTGCTTCATCCATATAACTTGATTATAGTTATTTGTTGTTGTAATACTCTTCCTCGGTAGTACTCTGCAAAATACAATCTTGCTTCTTGCTTAACCAAGAAACCAATTGTCTTCCAAGAAAGAATGCTCCACCACTGGTGCTCTTTCTGTCATCAATACTACCTACCCAATCTGCATCAATATATGCACATAGAGTGAAATTACTCGATCTGTCATACCAAGTTCCATAGTTAGATGTCCCTTTCAGATATCTAAATATTCTCTTCACTGTTGAAAAATAATATTCATTAGGATCGAATTGAAATCTAGCTATAATCCCAACTACATTTTCTATATTTGGTCTAGTGCAAGTAAGATACTGTAATCCTCCAATCATGGATCTATACTTCTTCTTCTCTACTACAAGTGTCTCATCTTTGTTGGATAAATTTTGACCATTTATAATAGGTGTACCAAAAGGTTTAAAACTTTCCAAACCAAACCTTTTCAACAAATCATTAAGCTACAAATCTTGTGAGATGAAAATACCATCACTATTATGTATAATCTACAATCCCAAGAAAAACTTCATTTCTCCTATCATGCTTATTTCAAACTCATTCTTCATCTCTTCAGAAAAATTATCACTTGCTTCATCATTACCTCCAAAAATGATGTTATCAACAAATATTGCAATAATCAGCAAACCATTTTCAACTTCTTCCAAATATAGTTTACTGTCCGACATACCTTTAGCAAATCCAAGCTTTGCCAAATAACTGTCCAACCTTGCATACCAAGTTTGAGGTGCTTGCTTCAGACCATATAAAGATTTCTTTAGTATGCATACCATGTCTTTGTCCTCTAATAAATAAAAACCTTCAGGCTACTCAATATATACTTCTTCTTCAAGTTCTCCATTTAGTAAGACTGATTTAACATCCATATGATAAACCTTGAACTTCTTATTCACTACATAAGCTAAGAACATCCTTATTGCTTCCATTTTGGCTACAGGTGCATATGTCTCTTCATAGTCTATGCCTTCTTGTTGTGAATATCCCTTGCATACAAGTCTAGCTTTGTTCCTCATGACTTCGCCTTGGTAATTCATCTTGTTTCTGAATACCCATTTGGTTCCTATCACATTCTTGTCTTTAGATCTAAGAACTAACTCCCATGTATCATTCTTCACAATCTGATCCAATTATTCCTTCACCACTTGAATCCAATGATAAACTTTACATGCTTCATCTCCGCTTTTAGGCTCAACTTGAGATATCAAACATATCTCCTCATTTACTCTATTCCTTGTCATCACACCTTTGTCTTTGTTTCTAATTATCTGCTCAAGAGGGTATTCTTTGTCAAAATTCTATTAGAGGTAGGATTTGACATCTTAACTCTTATCTCTTCTCTAAGTTCATATCTCTCCTCTCCTCTTTGCTCAATAATTAGCACATCATTCTGCAAATTATTGTTAGTCTCAAAGAAAACTTCAACATTTTGTCTGACAATTCCAAAATCTTCTTCTTCTTCATGTGAATTATATTCTACCATCTTTTCCTTAGTTTCAATCTTTTCATCAATCCTTACATTTGTGCATTAAACTATTTTCTTAGTTATATAGTTAAAATATTTGCATGCCTTGCTTTTCAATGAATAACAAAAAAACATACCTTCATCACTTCTTTGATCAAACTTACCAATGTCATCATCTCTCTTAATATAGCATTTTCTCCCAAATATTCTAGAATACTTAACTGATGGTGAATAACCAAACCATAGTTCAGAAGGTGTCTTATTCATACGTTTTCTAATTTGTACTCTATTCAGAGTGTACACTATTTTATTGACCACTTCTATCCAAAATGTCATAGAAACATCATTCTCAAACAACATCGCTCTTGTAGCTTCTGCTACTGACTTATTCCTTCTTTTAGAAATCCCATTCTACTCAGGTGTTCTAGGTGAAGATAGCTACCTTTTGATTCCATTCTCTTCACAAAATATGTTAAACTCTCTAGAGGTGAATTCTCCTCCTCTATTAGACCTCAAACACTTTATCTTAACACCAGATTCATTCTCAACTATATTCTTAAATATCTTAAACTTCTCAAAAGCTTCATATTTCTCTTTAAAAAATGCTACCCACATCATTCTAGTGAAATCATCAACAAAAATCATAAAATACCTTTCACTATAGAATATTCTTATTCTAGAGGGACCACTCAAATCCATGTGAATGATCTCCATCTTCTCTTTAGTAGTGAACTTCTTGCTAGGAAATGATACTTTCTTCTATTTAGCCAAAATACATTCCTTACACACAACATTAGTAGGCTTTGTAATCTTAGATAAGTCTCCAACTACAAAAGTGCTACTAACCTACACAATATTATCAAAGTTGATGAGACAAAATTTCTATGGCACAACCAATTTTTATCCACTTTAGCTACCAAACATGTCATTTTAGTAGGATTCAACTGAAATATATTATCTCTAGATCTGGTGCCAGTTCCAATCAACTTACCATCTCTCTCTTTGATAATATACGTCTTCTCAGTGAACTGCAACTGATAACCCTTGTCCACCAACTATCGAACACTCAACAAGTTATGCTTCAATCCATCAACAAAATAAACATCACCACTATTAGTTTTACCATCAAGAGTAATGGATCCAATTCCTATTATATGAAAAGTTGCATTGTTACCAACTCTAAAAATGCCTCCATCATGATTCTTGAACTTAACAAACTTATTCATATCACTGGTCATGTGATGTGAACAACCACTATCAATTATCCAATAAGATTTCTTTTCCACTTAGGAAATTAGATCTCTTTCTTCTTTGATTTCTCTATCAAGATCATCTTCCTTAATAGCCACAAATCCCAATTCATCATCACTTTCACTTTGACCTTTTTCATAAGATTATTTATCTTCATTTGCACACAAATAGTTTATATCTCTATCTCTTCTAGGCTTAAACTATTCCTTATACATTTTCACTCTTTTAGGACATTTTGATGCATAATGACCAAATTCATCACAAGTCCAACATTTAAAGGTTTTCTTACCATCTTTTTCTCTTCTCACAAGAAAGGCTATTCCTTCCTCAATCTTCTTATCTTCATTAGATTTGCTTCTACTAGCAAAATCTACACATGTGCTTGCACTCCTTGTCAGATTAGGTCAAATATTTAGGGAATTCAAATATTTTTTGACTATTGTTAGATCTCTAGACTATCTCAGATCTACTTCTATCAATTCTAATCTTCCAAGCAATATTTCCTTTGTGAAATCCTTAGTGTAGGGCATTACTAGCTAAATCATCCGAGCTATTGGCTTGAATGGTAGTTTCAAAATTTTTAATATGTTCCATATAACTTCACCATCTTTGTTGTTCCCACCATGAGACCAAATTCCTGCAACAATTTTTGATATTCTGCCAATATAACTTCATAGAGATTCATCTTCCGTCATTCTAGCATCTTGAAATGCACATATCCAATTCTATAATCTCATTCTCTTTGCATGATCATCACCTTCAAAAGTAGATTCTAGTGCTTTCTAAATTTAATAAAATGTTACAAGTGACTTTACCTGACTATATTCATTCTCTAGAAGAGTTGTTAGTAGAGATTCTCTTGCTCTCATGTTACACATAAATAGATCTCTCTCTTCTTCAATAATAGTCTTCTTACTCTTTGTTAAGATCCAATATCCTAGACCCATGCACAAAAAATGAGTCTTCATCTTCTCCTTCCAACTATCATAGTTGAGCCCATCAAATCTAGGACCATCCTTTTTGAAAAGATTCACCATCGATCTCCCAAAGCTGTTAAGCTTATCCTTCAAGGAACTAATGCTTTGATACCAATTTTTAGAATATATAGTCCACTGATATAACTGAGAGGGGGAGGGGGGTGAACCAATTATCCAACTATTATTAGAATTATCAACCTTAAAAAAACTTAACCATATGAGTAATATAAATTGAAACCACAACAAGATACTCATACACAATGACACCAGATATGTTAACTAGTGAAACACTTGATTAGAGGGAAAACCTTGGTGGGGATGGTAACTAGAAGATGATGTACTAATATAAATGTTCCTTGTTAGAGGATGAACCCTGTTAGGAGTCTATGAATACATTCAGTACATATGAGTCCTTGTTAGGAGACTTTGAATCCCTGCTAAGAGATTTCAACCCTGTTAGGAGTTGTGGAAGACAACTAGACCCACTGCCCAAACAACTTTAGGGGAAAGACCAATGAACCCACTATCCAAATGATCTATGTATTATTCCTTGCAGAGTAATAGAACTATACTATATTGTTCCTTCCTCTTTCTCTGTGTTGTCACCTAGACTTCTGATCCTTCTGATCTTGTAAGCAGATCACAAATCTTGTATCCAATAATCCCTTGGATTGCTTACATACATTCAGTAAGCACTTTGCTTCTTTTCACACTTTTCACTTCTTGCAATGATTACAACACTCACACTTCCTTTACAAACAAGGAAAAAATCTTTCCTTTATACCATATCTTCATAATAATTCCTTGAATCGGCCTTAAGGCTTTCTCAATTAATTATAATAAGATAATTAATTAATTACAATTACAATAGCACTATCGGCTCATAGTCTATACAAAACTTCACACATGCAATACTAGGGCTTGCACACTTGCTGAAATCATCAATTGACTTTCCTCTATCACTTCCTAACTACGCATCTCCTCATTACATCTTAGATGTAAGATAGCCAACAAACATCAGGAACTACTTTCCCAATACTTTGTCTTTGATAGGTTCTCTATAAATCAGGGACAACTTTTTTACATCTTTGACTCAGACTCTATGCACTTGAACATGTTATTAGGACACTATACCGAACATGTCCATAACTGTGCATCACTAGACAATCAAACCATTTTCCATACCACTAAGATCTATGTCTACTACTTAGCTAGTCGTTACATAAACTATGCTATGTTGACATCAATAACAAACACAATCATGAATGCATCATGTCAGGACTCTCCAATGCTTAAGATACTCCTCCAATGTAGTATCATCAAAATTCATGCTAACATATGCATCAATAGGTGATGAGTTTACAATAGGTAGTGAAAAGTTGCATAAGTTGCAAAAATATTGTCATGACAACATTTGCAACTTTATAAAGTTGCATGACAATAATTTACAAGATTTGGCATCTCATGCCTAATTAGTTAGGGGAAACTAAAATTGGTTTGAACATATTTCTTGATCTTATTTAAGGTCCACCAAATTATTGTATTGTAATTGGATGACATTTTGGAGTTTTGGTAATATAATTGCAAGAATAGTTTTCTGGCAGATTTACCACAATCTAATTTGCAACTCAAAGAAATTCAAGTTTTATGGATTGAAAATTCAAAATTTTCCTTGTACATAGTTCTAATAGTCCATTTTACTACTTTTATTTGTTTCGTGATTCTTCATGTATAGTTTTGTTTGAGTAAATAAAATTCAAACTCTGAAATATTGTTCAATGGTCAATCTAAAGTTTGGTCTAGAAAAATGGCTCTACCTTAAATTGACACCATGGGAATTTCATGACTTCGGGAGGTCTAAGAATAGAGTGAATGATATTTATTTTCCCTTTTTTAGGGGCTCAAGAAACTATGTTTGCTAAATTTAATCTCTTGCCCTAGGCGAGCATTGTCATAGCTTGACTAGGAACAAAGAGTAACATAGGTTATAACTTTTACGAGTTGATTGGATTTGTGAATCCAATGGGGTAAGAAGGTGAATTGGGTCCTAATGAATCCATGGTAATTAATTAGATTTTTTTTTAATACATTTAGGGGATTTTTCAATTCTAAGACTATTGTTAGGTCTATATCCTTTGTAACTTACCAAAATTAGGGTTTGGTGATGTACAAACAAAACTTGAACCCAAGATCTCACAAAATATTTGGGTTCATCCAAAAGGGTATTTCATGGGTTCATTTGTGATAATTTTAGTTAGAAGCTAAAATCCTAGTTTGGAGATCTAATTTAGGCCTAAAGGGCTAGTAATCCTAAAAATAAGGAAGGTTGAGATTGGTAGGAAAATGTCCTTAAGAAAAAACAAAATGAAGTATTCTGTGATTGAAATAACTTATATGGGAGCCCTAGAATGCTACAAGGTGTTTATTTAAGGGATATGAAGTTAGTAGCAAAGCTTACCCTTGTGAGATAGTTAAGTGTGTGAGCACTTTGAATTGATAGAGAATCTCTATGAAAGTAGGAAGAAAGTAAGATAAGTCCTCCTAAGGAAGTAGGATTTAAGGTTGGGAAGAAACCCTAAGAGGTCTTGGAAGTGACCTTTTAAAGAGTTAAAAATAGCTAATTATAGAGCCTCCCTATCAAATTTGTATAAGAGCCTAAAAAGATTTGACTTGGTGATTTAGAACATGTTAAAAAATAAAATAATGGGTGAACCCACCATGGTGACCAATAAAAAATTGGCCAAGATTCTCTAAGACTAGGAAGAGGAGAACACACTATTAGAACATATAGTCCACTTATATAACTAGGTGAGGGGGGGAGGGGTGGGGGGGGTGTGAATCAGTTATATGAATAATAGCACTGATAAAAAAATTAAACAATCTTAACCATATGAGTAGTATAAACTGAAACCAAAAGAAGATACTCATACACAATAACACCAGATATATTAACTAGGAAACCCTTGATTAGAGGGAAAACCATGGTGGGGATGGCACCTGCAAGATGATGTACTAATATAAATATTCCTTGTTAGAGGATAGACCCTATTAGGAGTCTGTTACAACATTTAGTACATATGAGTCCCTGTTAGGAGACTTTGAATCCCTGTTAGGAGATTCCAACCCTGTTAGGAGTTGTGGAAGCTAGACCCACTACCCAAACAACTTCGAGGGAAAGACTAATGAACCCACTATCCAAATGATCTCTGTATTATTCCTTGTACAATAATAAAACTAAATTTTACTTCCTTTCTCTATTTTTGTCATGTCAACCATAATTATTCTCCTTCAAATCTTATAACTAGATCTTGAATTATGTATCTAATAATCCCTTGGATTGCTTACACACATTCCATCAATACTTTGCCCATTTTTGCAATTCACACTTAACAAAAATCTCAATACTTCACCACACATTATAATCAAGGAAAACATCTTTCCTTTATATCACATCTTCATTATAATTCCTTGAGTTGGTCTGATGTAGGGTGCTCTCCTTAATACCATAAATGCATAACGGAAACAAAGAAACAACAACAAATGTGAGAAAAAAATATGGACTTCTTATTTGCATCAAAAATGAAAAATTACATAATTCATAAGTATAATATGCTAACCCACATGAGTGCCTTTAATACAATAATTTGTAAGACAAGCTGCGAACTATCCCCAGAGTTGTTCTAAACAATGCTCGAGCCTTTCTTAAATAGGCAGTTTTATGTCGCTCAGGAAGGTTCTAGATGCTCAAACTTAATACCTAGGGCTGACAGAACCTAACAAAACATATAGAGTTGGCCAAATACATTTTTAACAATTATTTTAGAAATTTTAGGTAGCCTAACTTTGGAAGGCCATAACTCACAAACTGTTGCTCCGATTGGCTATTATAACAACTTTTTGAAAATGCTAGCTCCTGATCTACATGTTTAAAATTATGTTAGCACCCTTCCATTGAGTTTTCAGACCTCATTTGGGCACTCTAAGGCCTCCAATGGTGAGCTTGAAGATTTCTCTACAATTTTTTCCACCAAAAATCTGCAATAACTTCTCTGATACTTAAGCTGGAGCAATGAGATTTTTATGGTAGGCTTATATCTCTAAAATGAACCTTGCTGTAGAAAATGAGAACATTCTGAGCTCATATGAAAAACTTGCTAAAAATAGCAAGTTCCCATAAATAGTAACCACCCTATCTACTAGTCCTTATTAAAATAGAAAAGACTAAAAATAAAATATTTTTGGGTGATGCAAGATTTCCCTTACACCCAAGATGCTCCTACATCATGGCCTTAAGGCTTTCCCAATTTGTTAAAATAAGATATATAATTAATTACAATTACAATAGCATTGTTAGGTCACAGTCTATACAAAAAATTACACGTGTGACTCCAGGTCTTGCGCACTTGCTAACATCATCACCTAACTATGGTCTATCACTGGCTGACTACACATCACCTTATTACATCTTGGCTAAAAGATATAATGCAAACATCAAAAAATGCCAAATAAATACTATGTTTGTGTTGCTTACAGTAAATCAAACACAACTGCCACACATCTTTGATTCAAACTTTCTCCTCTTAATCACATCATCAGGACACATCTAGGAACATGTCCATAACTGCAATTCACCTAACTCTTACTTAGTTACCCTGCAACATAAGATCTTTGACTTCTATTCTTCTAGTCTCTATAGAAATATTACTATGTTGACATCAATGACAAACACAATCATGAATGCAACATATCAATACTCTCCAATGCTTAGGATACTCCCCCAATGTAGTATCATAAGCATTCATGCTAACAATATCCCCCTTTGGCATTGATGTCAACATATATGAAAAACTATCTAAGTTCCAAGAATACCAAGTAAAATTCTACTAGTGCATATTCCTGCATCATTACGTGAATCATTCTAAATCTCTCTGAAAAGATATCGCTCCCGCATTTATTAGGAGTACTTCTCATGCACACTCTCCTCTATGCCTTAGGAGATGTTGTTCATGCTTATCTCTCCCCCATTGACATCAATGTCAAAGGTGGCAATCACAATACTAATTGTTCAATACCAATTGTTAATTAGCCGCTCAAAGTCATTAACCCTCTCGAGTATCCAGAGACACTATTCCATACTATATACCAAGAGTCCTTAATGGCTCTATACATACTAGATACTCCCACATATAGGAAGCATCATCATATAGTCAAGTCAAATAATAGTGCTCTACGCCACTAGACTGATGCACTCTCTACATCAACTACTCAGAAGTAGGCAAGGGCATAACCCCAAGCGAACATCTTAAGTACTCAAATGTATATTTAGGCAAGGGCTTCATAAAGTTATCTACTATTTGATCTTTAGTACTTACATACTCTAATTTGATCTCCTTTTCTATTACTTTTTCTCTTAGCACATGATACTTAATTGATATATGCTTTGTCTTAGAATGCAATACATGATTCTTTGACATACTCACTGTACTTGTGTTATGACAGTAAATGATAACAGGTTCTTTAATCTTAATTCTAATATCTTTCAACATTTGCTTCATCCACATAACTTTATTATAGTTATGTGCTGCTGCAACATACTCTACCTCAGCTGTGGTTTGTGAAATATAATCTTGTTTCTTGGTTAACCAAGAAACCAATCTTCCTCCAAGAAAGAATGCTCCACTACTGGTGCTCCTATCACCCATACTACCTACCCAATCAACATCAATATATGCACAAAGTGTGAAATCATTAGATTTTTCATAACAAATTCCATAGTTAGATGTCCTTTTCAAATATCTGAATATGCTCTTTATAGCTACAAAATGATATTCTTTAGGATCAGCTTGAAATCTAGCAAATATCCCAACTACATTTGCTAGATCTAGTCTTGTGCGAGTTAGATACTGCAAACCTCCAATCATTGATCGATACTTCTTCTATTCTACTACAGGTGTTTCATCTTTGCTAGATAACTTATGACTAGTTATCATGGGTGTACCAACAAGTTTACAACTTTCTAGACCAAACCTTTTCAAGAAGTCTTTTAGGTACTTAGTTTGTGAGATAAATATACCATTATCATTCTACATAATATGCAATCCTAGGAAAAACTTCATTTCTCCTATCATGCTCATTTCAAATTCATTCTTCATATCTTTAGCAAATTTATCACTAGCTTCATCATTGCATCCAAAAATGATGTCATCAACAAATATTACAATGATCAATAAACCATCTTATATCTCTTTTATATGTAAGTTACTGTTAGAAGTACCTTTAGCAAATCCAAGCTTTGCCAAGTAACTATCCAACCTTGCATACTAGGTTCTTGGTGCTTGCTTCAGACCATAAAGATATTTCTTCAATCTACATACCATGTCTTTGTCTTCAAATAAAGGAAAACCTTCAGGTTGCTCAATATAGACTTCTTCTTCTTCTAGTTCTCCATTCAGGAATGTAGACTTGACATCCATTAGATGAACCGTGAATTACTTGTTTGCTTCATATGTTAAAAACATCCTTACTATTTCCATTCTTTCTATAGGTGCACATGTCTCCTCATAATCAATGCCTTCTTATTGTGAATAACCTTTAAAAACAAGTCTGGCGTTGTTTCTCACAACTTATCCTTGCTCATTCATCTTATTCCTTAAAACCCATTTAGTTCCAATCACATACTTATCTTTTAGTATAGGAACCAATTCCCATGTATCATTCTTTATTATCTGATCTAATTCTTCCTTCATTGCTTGGATCCAGTGATTATCCTTGACTGCTTCATCTGTGCACTTTGGTTCAACTTGAGATATCAAACACATCTCCTCATTTACTTTGTTCCTTGTCAATACTCCTTTGTCCTTACTTCCAATTATCTACTCAGGAGGGTGATTCTTTTTTAGATTTTTGTTAGGGGTAGAAGTTAACATCTCAACTCTTGTCTCTTCTCTAGGTTTAGATCTTTGCTCTTCTTCTTGTACAATAATTTGCACATCATTCTGTAAGTCATTATTAGTCTTAAGGAAAACTTCGGCATTTTGTCTAACAATTCCAAAGTTTGTTGGAAATCTGATTGAAAAGATCATTATTGAAGAAAAAAGAAGATTGTTTGCAAAGAGCGAGATTGTTGATAAAGAATGTTTTCAATCATTATTTTTTCACTGATGTCAAACCTGCTATTTGCTAGAATGACAACTACTTATAAGATCCAAGCACTATCACTTAGTTAATTGATGAATAGGATTTAACCAACAAGATGTAACAAAAGTACCTAAAGGAAAGGTTGAGTTATGGTTTTGTAATGAAGTGCAAAGATCAATTAAGACAATGGTAAAATGGTGTATTGATAATATACTTGAAGATAAGGTTGGCCACACTTAGAAACTTGAGAAGAACAAATTGTAACAAGGCTATCTACAAAGTTTAACTAAGTTCATTAGTGAGTGGCAAGCAAGCTAGTTCATGCCAAGAAAAATTGTAATTAGTGTCAAGAAAATGCGAAATCTAGCATGTGTTGAGTGATATACAAGGAGCCAAGCAAAGTTCAGGTGTTGAGCATCAAAAAACATAGTGGATGCCGAGTGAACCCACAGTAGGTGTTGAGCATCAATAAAATGTAGTTGGTGAAGAGTAACATAGTATGTGGCAAGCACCAAAATTTTAATAGTGTAAAGCTGATGCATTATGAGAAAAGTCAAAGATTCATAAGATTTGAGCTAACAAGTTTATTACCTTGAATTTTGTGAAGTAGTGGAGGATAAGGATGATGAGCTAGAGGCATAGAATTTTAGGTAAAATGTTTATGAGCGAATTCAGGAGGATTCTTCATGATTTCTAGAAGAAACAAGATATGGGTTAGATTCATTGAATCCTACCTAATCCATTCGAACTAAAATTAAAGGAGGGAAGAATCAAGCGGGAAAAGTATTTTCCAAACTTCTATTTAAGGAGTCATAGGACAAGAAGTTAGAGTGGCTAGGGTTCCAAAACATGAAGTTGTTGAAGGATGTCAAGGAGAAGGTATTGAGAAGGAAGAACAGAGCACAGAGACTCTACTTTGATAAGTTGCTATATAGGAGATTGCACTGGTATATTGAGCATGAAGACTCAAGAAGACAAAGCTTAAAAGGTGGACAAGCTGTCAGAACTATAGAGACTGAAAGCTAGGCAAATTGTGAAGAGTTGAACATAGATCTGAAATCTACAAGTTAAGTTGTGAGTTGTATCAGGTCAAAAGCCCTTGTTGTTACTCTCTAACAATTGTGTTAGCTACGGTAAAATCCTATGGAATTAGGTTGGTTTAACAACCATTTATAAATCCTTTAATAGGGTGGTATTCCAAGTGAATGTTCTAAAGTCCTCCAACCAGGCCCACTTCTAACAGGGTGGTTAAATCCTTTAACTAGGTCACATTTAACAATATGTTGTAGCCCCTAACAGGGTAGGCCTTTCATAGGGCATCACTTCATAAGAGTCAGAATTGAGTAGCATGTTACTAGTGGTTTTTCCCAAATTGGGTTTCCACATAAATCATTATCTTATGTATTGATCTTTCATGTGTTATGCTTGCATGTTGATTTTACAGTAACTTGCTAAATTAGGAAAGTTTAAGCTTGGATACATGTACAGTTTAATGGGCTCACTTTACTTGGAAAAAAAATTTTAATTGGACATTTGGACCTTGAATAACTGATTCACCCCACTCTCAATTATTCTAAAGCATTTTAAACAATTGGTATCAAATCCATCTGCTGATTTAGTTTGGAGGTACTAGAAGCAAGAAGATCAAGATGTCCAAGAGAGAACTTCCCAAGCTCAACAGAGATAACTTCATTACATGGTAAAAGTTAATGAAGTTGCATCTCAGAATTATAAGTGACCATGCAAAAATCTCAATTGAAGTAGAACATGTTGATCTAGCTATACCCACTGCAGAAGATATGAAGAAAAAGAAGGAGCACAATTAGGCAATGCTAAAAATTGCCTCTGCCCTCAACTATGCTAAATTTGATGACATCAAGGGAAGTGATTATACATACAAGATGTGAAAAGCCCTGACTGATATCTATGGAGGAGATTAGAATGTTCAAAGAGCAAAAAGAGAAAGCCTCAAAGGAAAGTTTGATGACATGAAAATGGAGGAAGGTGAGAATGTTGCTCAATATGCCTCTAGAATGAAAGAAGTGGTCAGTGCAATAAGAAGTTTAGGTGTTCATTTGGAAGATGACACTGTTAATAGTAAGTACTTAAGAACCGTGCTCCCTATATATGCTATTAGAGTTTCAGCCATACAAGAATTAAGATGTGTACCAAGAAACCAGCTAACTTTTGAAGTAATAGTGGGAAGACTCACTACATTTAAGTTATCTAATTTTGTTAACTACAGACCTAAGAATCTTGAATCTAATTTCAAGGCTAAGCTATCATTAAAAGACACTAAGGAGGTGAAACCAAAGAAGAAGAAGAAAAAAGTAAAGTATGCATCCAGTGATAGCAACACAAATGAAGAAGATGTGGAACAATTGGAAGCACTATTAGCTAGAAGATTTCATAGAGGTAAAGGTAAATTCAAAGGTAAGCTTCCTATCATTTGTTTTAATTGCAATGAAGTGGGACATATTGCAGCAAGATGCACATAGAAGAAGAACTACAGAGAAGACAACAAGAACAAGAATAGAAGAGAAGATGATGGCATAGATTACAAAGATAAATGCAAAAAGTGCTACATTATTGAAGAAGAAGATTCTAATGAAAATGATGATGAGGTAGTCTATATAGCCATGAAGGATGAATCAGATGAAGATGAGGCAACGACACTAGTAACCTGTGTGAACAAAAATGACAAATGGATCAAGTATAGTGGATGCTCACATCACATGATAGGAGATAAAAGTAAGTTTATTACCTTTACTTAGTATGATGGAAATAGTGTTAGATTTGGAAATGATGCTCCATGGCAAATCAAAGGAAAAGGTTCAATTAAGCTTATAGGGAAAATTTCATGTGATGATGCATATTATGTTGAAGGATTAAACTATAATCTACTGAGTGCATCACAATTAGGGAATGTAGGTTGCAAAGTAGAATTTGGAAACAAAACTGCCAAAATCTATGACATTGATGGAAATCTGATAGGAAATGGAGAACAAACTAGGAGTAATCTATTTTATCTAGAAATGGAAGATGCAACCTGTCTTATTGTAAAACATGATGATGTGCGGCTATGGCATAAAAGGTTATGTCATGTTAACTTTGATAATCTGATTAGCATTAGCAAAAAGAAGAAAGTTAGAGGTTTGCCTAAGCTGAAGAAGCCTGAAAATACCATGTGCAAACAATGTCAACTAAGAAAGATGACCAAGTCAAGTTTCAAAAGAAAATTCTACACTTCCAATGAAGTATTAGAACTAGTCCATACATACTTATGTAGCCCAATAGAAGTACAAAGCTATCAAGGAGATAGATATATAATGTTGTTGGTGGATGACTACTCTAGGATGATGACTGTCATGTGCTTAAAGAAAAAATCTGATGCATTTCAAATGTTTAAGTGGTATTTTGCCAAGGTTGAAAAGGAAACAGGAAAAAGTCTGAAGTGCCTACGATCAAACAGAGGAGGAGAGTTTACATCAAAAGAATATGAGACATTTTGCAATGACAAAGGAATCAAAAGACAAACATTAGCACCTCGAACTCCCCCACAAAATGGAATTGTAGAAAGAAGGAATAGGTCAGTTATAAATTGTGCTAGAACCTTGATGATGGAGAAAAATGTTTCTCTAAAGTATTGTAGAGAAGTTGTAAGTACAGCCGTCTACACCCTGAATAGAGTTCAAGTCAAGAAAGGTACAAATGCAACAACTTTTGAATTATGGTATGGTCACTCACCTAATGTAAAACATTCCAAAGTGTTTGGTTGTAAATGCTATATTCTTAAAGATTCTACAAATGACAAGTTTGATGCAAAGAGTGATGAAGGCATATTCCTTGGATACTCCACTAGAAGTAAAGCATATAAGTGTTTGAATACTAACACTAACAAAATTGTGGACAGTGCATATGTAAATTTTGATGAGCATGTAGAAGTCCAAGTTGATGAATCCAAGAAACTAGAAGATTATAGATCTTTCGTATACTTCTATGAAGGAATGCCTACTGAAGATGAAGCTGCCAATCAAGTTGGGAATCAATAACAAGTTTTAGTATCAGCTGAGTCACAACTAGTGAATGTTGAGCTGCATTCAAAAGCTAAGTTACAAAATGAAAATAATCTGCATTCTAATTACGAAATTAGTACACATGAAAGAGATGATGAAATACCAGATAGAGATGTGCATAATGACTCTGAAGTTGAAGGATGAAACATGGAAAGAAGGAAAGAACCAAGACTATCCAAGTATGTGAGAAGACATCACCCTATAGAAAAAATCATTGGTGACAAGGAAGCTAGACCAATGACAAGGAACAAACTAAGGAATGAATCATGTTTGCTAAGAAAGATTGAGCCCAAAATAGTGAAAAATGCATTGCAAGATGATAATTGGCATAAAGCTATGGAAGACAAGATAGATCAGATTAAGAAGAACAAAACCTGGACTCTAGTTCCTAGACCAATAGATAAAAATGTGATTGGTACCAAATGAATATTTAGAAACAAGCTTGATGAGAATAGTGACATCACAAGAAATAAGACTAGACTAGTCTGCAAAGACTATGCACAAGAAGAAGGAATGGACTATGGGGAAACATTTGCCCATGTTGGAGGAATGGAAGGAGTGAGAACACTACTTGCATACGTTACTTATAAAAGTTTCAAAGTCTACCAAATGGATGTGAAGTCTTCTTTTTTGAATGGTATACTGGAAGAAGAAGTCTACATAGAACAACCCGAGGGATTTGTTGATGACAACAATAAGGACATGGTTTGCAAACTGCATAAAGCACTCTATGGTTTGAAGAAAGCACCTAGAGCATGGTATGAGAGACTACACAAATATCTTGTGAAGATTAGATTTGAGAGAACAGATGACAAGAACAATCTATACATCAAGGTAGAAAAAGGAAAAGATATTCTGGTATCTAAAATCTTTATTGATGATATAATATTTGGAGAAAAAGATGTCCTTTGCAAAGATTTTTCTGATCAAATGAAACATGAGTCTAAGATGTCAATGTTTGGAGAAATCAAATTCTTTGTTGGATTGCAAGTACATCAACTAATGCATGGCATATTTGTAACCCAATCAAAATATATCAAGGAAATACTCAAGATTTTTGGCTTAGAAGATTCAAAACCAGTCAGTATACCAATGGTAATAGGACATAAGTTATCTAAGAATGATGAGTGAGCTAAAGTAAATTAGACAATGTATAGATCAATGATTAGAAAGTTGCGGTATGTTGTGTATAGTAGACCAGACATTGCATTAGCTATTGGAATAGTGGCAAGATTTTCTGCTAACTGAAGAGACAATCATCTGATGGTAGTAAAAAGAATATTGAGGTACCTAAAAGGAACTGATGACTTTGGATTATAGTACAAGAAGAGTGAAAATTTTGAGTTAAAAGCCTACACTGATGCAGACAGGGGAGGTAATATTGATTACAAAAAAAACACTAGTGGAGGAGCACTTTTCTTAGGTAAAAGATTGGTTACTTGGACTAGCAAAAAGAAAAGTTGTACCTCACAATCTACAATAGAAGTTGAACATCTTGCTATTGCTATCAATCGCACCAATATTGTATGGATCAAACATCTGCTACAAGGTATGAAGGAAGAGGTAACTAAACCTATGATACTCTATTGGGATAACACAAATGCCATCAACATATGAAAGAATCATGTGATGCATGCCAAAGCAAAGCATATTGCAATTAAGTATCACTATGTAAGAGAATTGGTGGAACACAAGCGGGGATGGAATATGTCAGCTCAAAGAAACAACTTGCTGACATCTTCATAAAAGTACTACCTAAAGATGCATTTGAGTATCTTAGAGGTAAGTTAGGGGTGATACCCCTATATAAGGCTATTTGAGCAATAGCAAGATTACCCTGCATCAAATAAGTTGAATGATAAAAATTTACAAATTGATGCAGACGATACTTACTTGAGGATTTTTCCTGAAGTAATTAAAGTGCTGAAGTTCAAAATCAGTCACAAGCAAGGTGACAGAGGGAGAAATTGGAGTAGCTGCAAATGCTACACTTGCATGTTAAGATGCTAAGATAATATGTCTTTGGAATTGTTGTCAACGAAGGAGAAATAGCAAAAATTGATCAATGCATACAGAGGGAGAAATGATCAAATCTACAAAATCAAATGGACAAACACAGAAATAGAAAAAATTGAGAAATAGTAGAAACTAATATAGAGGAAGAAATACTATGCAGAGGGAGAAATGGAACAAGCACATTTAAAGGAATAAAATGTGAGAGGGAGAAATAGTAGTTAAGTAGAGTAGAATTGATCAAAGTAGCAAGCTACAAAAAAGAAAAGAGGTCTGAGTCATACAGGAAGATTGTGTGTAGAAAGGAAAGAAAAAGGAAACAATAGCTAAAGGGACAAGCAGAAGCAAAGAAATCAGGATAGCAAATCAGAGAGAAAGATGTGAAAGTTGATGAAAATAGAAATGGTAACGAAATTTCTTTTTTTGGCATTTGATTTACTATTTTAACCTAGTTAGCATTTTGATAACTCGGTTGATTAGTTTGGTTTTCCATCAATACCAAAGAGGGAGATTGTTGGAAATCTGATTGAAAAGATCATTGTTGAAGAACAAAGAAGATTATTTGCAAAGAGGGAGATTGTTGATAAAGAATGTTTTCAATTATTATTTTCTCATTGATGTCAAACCTACTATTTTTTTGGAATGACAATTGCTTATAAGATCCAAGCACTATCACTTAGTTGATTGATGAAGAGGATTTAATCAACAAGATGTAACAAAAGTACCTAAGGGAAAGGTTGAGTTATGGTTTTGTAATGAAGTGCAAAGATCAATTAAGACAATGGTAAAATGATGTATTAATAATATACTTGAAGATACAAAGTTTGGCCACACTTAGAAACTTTAGAAGAACAAGTTGTAACAAGGTTGTCTACAAAGCTTAACTAAGTTCATTAGTGAGTGTAAGCAAGCTAGTTCATGTCGAACAAATTTTCAGTTAGTGCTGAGCAAATGCAAAATCTAGTGTGTGATGAGTGATACAAAATGAGCCATGAAAATTTTAGGTGTTGAGCATTAGAAAACTTAGTTGATGCTGAGTGAACCCACAGTAGGTGCCAAGCATCAGTAAAACATAGTTAGTTTTGAGTAAAACAGTATGTGCCGAGCACTAGAATTTCAATAATGCCGAGCTACTACATTATGAGAAAAGTCAAAGATTCGCCAGATCTAAGCTGACAAGTTTATTACCTTGAATTTTGTGAACCAGATGGAGGATAAGGATGATGAGTTGGAGGCATAAAATTTTAGGTAAACTATTTATTAGTGAATTTAGGAGGATTCTTCATGATGTTTCTAGAAGAAACAAGATATGGGTTAGATTCATTGAATCCTACCTAATCCATTTGAACTAAAATTAAAGGAGGAAAGAATCGAGCAAGAAAAGCATTTTCCAGACTTCTATTTAAGGAGTCACAAGCAAAGAAGTTAGAGTGGTTGGGGTGCCAAAATGTGAAGTTGTTGATGGATGTCAAGAAGAAGGTATTGAGAAGGAAGAACAGAGCACATAGACTCTACTTTGATAAGTGGCCATATAGGAGATTGCACTAGTATACTGAGCATGAAGACTCAAGGAGACAAATCTTGAAAGGAGGACAAGCTATTAGAGATACAAAGACTAAAAGCTAGGTAAATTGTGAAGAGCTGAATAGAGATCTGAAATCTACAAGTTAAGTTGTGAGTTGTATCAGGTCAAAAACCCTTATTGTTACTCTCTAACAATTGTGTCAGCTACGGTAAAATCCTACGAACTTAAATTGGTTTAACATCCATTTGTAAATCCTTTAACAGGGTGGTATTCCAAGTGAATCTTCTAAAGTCCTCTAACCAGGCCCACTTCTAACAGGGTGGTTAAATCCTTTAACCAGGTCACATTTAACAGTGTTTTGTAGCCTCTAACAAGGTAGGCCTTTCATAGGGCATCACTTCAGAAGAGTGAGAATTGAGTAGCATGTTACTAGTGGTTTTTCCCAAATTGGGTTTCCATGTAAATCATTGCATTATGTATTGATCTTTCATGTGTTATGCTTGCATGTTGATTTTATAGTAACTTGTTAAATTAGGAAAGTTTAAGCTTGGATGCATGTACAATTTAATGGGCTCACTTGAAATAAAAATTTAATTGGACATTTGGACCTTGAATAATTGATTCACCCTCCTTTGAGTTATTCTAAAGTATTTCTAACAAAGTTATCCAATTCTCCATCTGAATTGTAATCTATCATATTTTCTTTGGTTCCAAACTTCTCATCAATCCTTACATTTGCACACTCAATTATTTTCTTAGTTCTATAGTTAAAGAACCTATAAGCCTTACTTTTCAAAGAGTAGGCAAGCAACATACCTTCATCACTTCTTCGATCAAACTTACCAATGCCATCATCTCTCTTAATATAACAGTTGCTTCCAAATATTCTGAAATATTTGACTAATGATGAACAACCAAACCATAGTTCATAAGGTGTCTTATCCATATCTTTTCTAATTTGTAATTTTTTAAGAGTATACACTATTTTTTTCATTGTTTCTCTCTAGAATGTCTTAAAAACATAATTCTCAAATAGCATCTATCTAGCTACCTCTGCTATAGATTTATTTCTTCTCTCAACAATCCCATTTTGCTGAAGTGTTCTAGGTGCATATATATGTCTTTTGATTCCATTTTCTTCACAAAACATATTAAATTCTCTAGAAGTAAATTTTCCTCCTCTATCAGATCTCGAACATTTAATCTTAACACCAGATTCATTCTCAACTCTATTTTTAAATATCTTGAACTTCTCAAAAGCTTCTAATTTCTCTTTAAGAAATGCTACCCACACCATTCTAGTGAAATCATCAACAAAAATCATAAAATACCTTTCACCATAGAATCCTCTAGTTCTTGTAGGACCACTCAGGTTTGTGTTAACAATTTTCAACTTCTGTATGGTAGTGAACTTCTTGCTAGGAAAAGACACTTTCCTCTGTTTAGCCAAAATACATTCCTTGCATACAATGTTAGTAGGCTTAACAATCTTAGGTAAATATCTCACTACAAATGCACTACTAACCTTTACAATATTATCAAAGTTTATATGAAAAAATCTTCTATTCCATAACCAATTGTTATCAACTTTTGCTACCAAACATGTTATCTCAGTAGGATTCAACTAAAATACATTACCTCTAGATCTAGTGCTAATTCCAATCATCTCACCATCTCTATCTTTGACAGTGTAGGTCTTCTCAGTAAATTGCAATTGATAACCTTTGTCTACCAATTGTTCAACACTCAATAGGTTATGCTTCAATCCATCAAAAAAATAGACATCATCAGTGTTAGTTTTACGATCAAGAGTAATGGATCCAATTCCTATAAAATGACAGGCTGCATTGTTGCCAACTCTAACAATTCCCCCATCATGATTTTTGAGCTTAACAAACTTATTCATATCACCAATCATGTGATGTGAACAACCATTGTTAATAATCCAATCATATTTGTTTTCCACTTGGGCAACTAGAGCTCTTTCTTCTCTAATTTCTCCGTCAAGATCATCTTTTTAATCACTTTCACTCTAACCTTTTTCATTAGATTTTTCATCCTCATTTGCATATAAATAGTTTCTTTCTCTATCTCTTCTAGGATTAAACTTTCCCTTATACTTCTCTCTCTCTCTCTCTCTCTCTCTCTCTCTCTCTCTCTCTCTCTCTCTCTCTCTCTCTCTCTCTCTCTCTCTCTCTCTGAGGAAATTTAAATGCATAATGACCAAATTCATTACAAGTCCAACATTTACAGATTTTCTTACCATCTTTTTCTCTTCTCACTAGAAGGGCTATTCCTTCCTCAATCTTCTTGTCCTCATCAACTTTGTTGCTACTAGAACAATGTCCACGGGTGCTTGCACTCCTTATTAAATTAGGTTGAATGTTTAGGGAAGTAAAGGCTATTTTGACTCTTGCAAGTTCACCAAACTATCTTAGATTTTCTTTTGCTAATTCCAATCTACTAAGTAAGATTTCCTTGGTGAAATCCTTAGTACAAGGCACCACTAGCTGTATCATCTACGCAATTAGCTTGAAAGGTGGTGACAAACTTTTAAAAATCTTTCATATGACTTCATCATCTTTGGTTCCACCATGAGATAGAATTCTTGCAACCATTTTTGATATATAGCCAATATAACTTCTTACATATTCATCTTCCATCATTTTAGCATCTTGATATGAACATATCTAACTTTCTAACCTTTTTCTTTTAGAATGACCATCACCTTCAAAAGTAGACTCTAATGCTTTCCAAATTTCATGAGATGTTTCAAGAGACTTTACCTGATTCTTTGTAAGGGTTGATAATAGAGCTTCTCTTTCTCTCATGTTACACATGAACAAATCTCTTTCTTCCTCACTTTAATCTTCTAACTTTGATTCTTCAACTATTTTCTTCTTTCCCTTTGTCAAATCCAATATCATGTACCTATGCACAATAGATGATTCTTCATCTTCTCCTTTTAACTATCATAGCTAGCCCCATCAAATCTAGGACTATCCTTTCTAAAAAGATTTTCCATTGATCTCCCAAAGGTATTAATCTTAACCTTCAAGGACCTGAAGTTTTGATACCAATTATTAGAATATATAATCCACTGATATAACTGAGAGGGGGAGGGGGGTGAATTAGTTATATGAATAATATCACCAATAAAACCTTTAAACAATCTTAACCATATGAGTAATGTAAATTGAAACACAACAAGATACTCATACACAATAACACAAGATATGTTATCTAGGGAAACCCTTGATCAAAGGGAAAACCCTAGTGGGGATGGTACCCATAAGATGATGTACTAATATAAATATTCCTTGTTAGAGGAATAACCTTGTTAGGAGTATGTTACAACATTCAATACATATGAGTCCCTATTAAGGGATTTTGAATCCCTGTTAGGAGATTCCAACCTTGTTTGGAGTTGTGCCTATTCTATTAGAAGTTGTGGAAGAAATTTGGACCTACTACCCAAACAGTTTTGAGGGCAAGACCAATGAACCCACTATCCAAATGATCTTTGTATGATTCCTTGTAGAATAATAGAATTTAATTGTATTTCCTTCCTCTCTTTTTTTTCCTAGCAATCGAACTTCTGCTCCTTCAAATCTTGCAAACAAATATTAAACTACGCATCCAATAATCCCTTGGATCACTTACACACATTCAATCAATACTCTTCCCATTTTCATAATTCACACTTAAACAATGATCTCAATACTTCAACACACATTACAATCAAGGAAAACATATTTCCTTTATACCATATCTTCATAATAATTCTTTGAGTCATCCTTAAGGCTTCCCCAATTAATTTAAATAAGATATAAAATTAATTATAATTACAATAGCACTGTCGGCTCACAATATATACAAAACTTTACATGTGCAACTCCAAGTCTTGCACACTCACTAACATCATCACCTAAATATCCTCTGTCATTGACTAACTATGTATCAAATTATTATATATTGGCTAAAATATATATTGCAAACATTAGAAACTACCAAATAGATACTCTATTTTTTTGTTGCTCATAGTAAATCAAACACAACTGACCTATATCTTCAATTCAGACTTTTTCCTCTTAATCGCATCATTAGGACACATCTAGGAACATGTCCATAACTATGCATAACCTAACTCTTACTCAATTACTGCAAAACATAAGATCTTTGATGAATATTCTTCTAGTCTCTACAGAAATACTGCTATGTTGACATTAATGACAAACACAGTCATGAGTGCAACATATCAATACTCTCCAATTCTTAGGATACTCCCCCAATGTAGTATCATCAGCATTCATGCTAACATACACTCCTAAAGGAAAATTTTAATGAGTTAAAAATAAAGCTTGGTGAAGTGGAAAATTGTTGGAAATCTGATTGAAAAGCTCATTGTTGAAGATCAAAGAGGGAGATTGTTGTAAAGAAGGAAGATTGTTGTCAAGAGATTGTTTTCAATCATTATTTTGTCATTGATATCAAACCTGCTATTTGTAGGGATGATATTTTCTTATAATATCCTAGTACTATCACTTAGTTGATTGATGAAGAGGATTTGATCAACAAGATGTAACAAGAGAACCTAAGGGAAAGGTTGAGTTATAATGTTGTAATGAAGTGCAAGGATTAGTTAAGACAATGGTTAAATGATGTATTGATAACATGCTCAAACATACAAAGGTTGCTCACACTTAGAAACATTAGAGGAAGAACTTGTAACAAGGTTAACTGCAAAGCTTAAACTGAGATCATTAGTGGGTGCCGAGCAAGTTAGTTGAAGCCAAGCAAATTCTCAGTAGGAGTCGAGTAATAGGAAATTCTAGTGTGTCAAGTGAAGATCAGGTGTTGAGCATCAAAAAATCTTAGTTGGTGCCTAGTGATCTTCAGGTGTCGAGCATCAAGAAAAATACAGTTGCTACCGAGTAACACAGTATGTCCCAAGCACTAGTATTCCAATAGTGTCAAGCTGTTGCATTATTTCAAATGACAAAGATTTTCCAAATTTGAGTCGAGAAAGTGGTTGCCTTGAATTTTGTGAATGAGTTGGAAGATAAAGATGATGAGCTAGTGGCACAGAATTCTATGTAAACCATTTTTGAGTGAATTCAAGGGGATTATTCAAGAAGTTTCTAGAGGAAACAAAATATGGGTTAGATGCAATGAATCCTACCTAATCCATATGAATTGAAATTAAAGAATGAAAGAATCGAAGGGGAAAAATAATTCCAAGACTTCTATTTAAGGATTCATAGACCAAGAAGCAAACGTTGTTGAAGAGCCAAATTGAAAAGTGCTTAGAAGGGTGTCAAGGAGAAGATATCTAGGAGAAGGAAGAGCATAGAGGCTCTACTTCTACAAGTGATCATGAAGAGATGATTGCATTGGTACGTTGAGCATGGAGACTCAAGGAGACTAAGCTTGAAAGAAGGGCAAGCTATCAAGAGTTGCAGAGATTGAAGCCTAGGCAAGGGTATGAGTTGAGAAGTGATCTGAGATCTACAAGTTAAGTTGTATGTTGTAGTCGGGTCAAGATTTTCTAATACTCTCTACCAAATATATTAGATCTAAAAATCCTATGGACTTAGGTTGTTTTTAATAGCCATGTGTGAATCCTTTAATACGGCGGCATTCCAAGTGAATTTTCTAAAGTCCTCTAACAAGGCCCACTTCTAATAGGGTGTTTAAATCCTCTAACAAGGTTACATTTGATAGTGTATTGTAAGCCTTTAATAGGGTAGGCCTTTTATAGGGCATCACTTCAAAAGAGTGAGAATTGAGTAGCATGTTACTAGTAGTTTTTCCCAAATTGAGTTTCTAGGTAAATCACTGTATTATGTGTTGATTTCTTATGTGTTATGCTTGCATGTTGATTTACAGTAACTTGTTGTTTAGAAAAGTTAAATATTGGATGAATGAATGATTAAATGGGCTCACTATACTTAGTGTAAAGTTTGAATAGGAAATTTGGACTTTGAATAACTAATTCACACCCCCCCCCCCCCCCCCCTCTCAATTATTCTAAAGCAATTCTAACAATTGGTATTAGAGCAATCTACTGATTTAGTTTCAAGGTACTAGAAGCAGGAAGATCAAGATGTCCAAGAGAGAAGTTTCCAAGCTCAACAAAGACAACTTTGCTATATGGCAAAGTCTAATGAAATTGCACCTTGGATCAATAGGTGACTATGCACAAACCTCAACTGGAACAAAACATGTAAATCTAGTTAGACCTCTTACTGCAGATGATTTGAACAAAAAGAAGAGCACAATCAAGCAATGCCAGAAATTGCCTCTGCACTTAATTATGTAGAATATGATGATATCAGAGACTACGATACTGCATTCAAGATGTGGAAAGCCTTATCAGATATCTATGGAGGAGATCAGAATATCTAGAGAGCAAAGAGAGAAAGCCTAAGAGGAAAGTTTGATGACATGAAAATGGAGGAAGGTGAAAGGGTAAAAGCATAGATCTGTGTCACCGTTTGTGATATCAAAACCTATTTTTTTTCAAATTTCATTTCTCTATCAAAACTCAATTTTATTCAAAAACAAAAAATACTCTTTTATAGATCTTAGATTGAATATCATCATTATATAAATTTTTGAGTGTTTTAATTAGTTATAATATGTTAGAATTTCAAAATATTATAAGTGGATATTTCAACATTTCAGAAGATGCTCACTTTAAAAAGGGAAAAAAATAGTAAATCATACCAAAAAAACAAAGAAAAAATATTTATCTCTAGAGGAGAGAGTCCTCTTCATGAATATGTAATTTTTTCTCAAGAAGGTGTAGATTTGATTGGGAAGTTTTGACGGGAGGAAAAAAATGTTTGCTTCTAAGAAGGTCAAGCTTGAGTACTTATAAAAAAGAAAATATAGATTTAAAAAAATTATGTCTTTTTTTGTTCACTAGATATACATGTCATCTATAAGATATTTTCAAATCAAAACAAAAAAAGATGATTTGCATTTTTTTTTTTGACAAGAACTGCACCCTATATTTTTTATAGTTAAAAAAGGGACTTCAAAATAAAAGAAATGAATAAATTCTTACTGAAAAAAAAAAAAAATTTAAATGATAGGCATAAAGTTCATTCAATTCTACACATTTCATCATTTTACATCATTTTCAAATTCTAAACACAAATACCATTTTTTTTGTCATTAATGTTGAACTATCACATTCTGATATCATATTTCTTCATAAAAGGTGACACAAGTTTGTGCTTTTACCCAAAAATGCTACTCAATATGCTACAAGAATGAAAGAAGTGGTAAGTGCAATAAGAAGTCTAGGTGGTCAATTGGAAGAAGAAACTGTCATCAGCAAATACTTAAGAACTCTACTCCCTATCTATGCTATTAGAGTTTCAGCCATCTAAGAGCTAAGGTGTGTACAAGGAAACACACTAACCTTTGAAGGAATTGTGGGAAGACTTACTGCATTTGAATTGTCCAATTTTGACAACTACAGCCATGAGAACCTTGAATCTTATTTCAAGGCCAAGATGACAATAAAAGACACTAAGGAGGAGACATCAAGCAAGAAGAGAAGAAAGGGAAAACATGCATCCAGTGATAGCAGCGCAGATGAGGAAGATGTTGAATTGTTAGAAGCACTATTAGCTAGGAGATTCCATAGAGGCAAAGGTAAGCTCCCTATCATATGTTTCAATTACAATGAAGTAGGTCATATTGCTGCAAGATGTACATAGAAGAAGAACTACAAAGAAGGAAACAAGTACAGGAACAAAAGAGAAGATGACAACAAAGATTACAAGGAGAAAGAAAAAAGATGCTACATTGTTGAAGAAGATTCTGATGAAAATGATGAAGAAGTAGTCTATGTAGCCATGAAGGATGAATCAGATAAAAATGAAGATGAAGGAACAGCATTGGTTACCCATGTGAAAAAGAATTACAAGTGGATCATAGATAGTGGATGCTCACATCACATGGCAGGAGACAAAAGTAAGTTCATTACCTTTACTCAATATGATAAAAATAGTGTTAGATTTGGTAATGATGCTCCATGTCAAATCAAAGGAAAAGGCTCTATTAAACTCATAGAGAAAATGTAATGTCATAATGCATACTATGTTGAAGAATTGAACTACAATATTTTGAATGTATCATAGTTAGGCAATGTGGGTTGTCAAAGTTGAATTTGGAAACAAAACTGCCAAGATCTATGACACTAATGGAAATCTGATAGGAAAGGTGAACAAACTAGGAGTAATATATTTTACCTAGATATGGAAGATGCAACGTGTCTTCTTGTCAAGTTTGATGATGTGTGGTTGTGGCATAAAAGGTTGTGTCATGTTAACTTTGATAATCTAATCAGCATAAGCAAGAAAAAGAAGGTCAGAGGATTACCCAAATTAAAGAAACCTAAAAATACAATGTCAACTAAGGAAGATAACTAAGTCTAGTTTCAAAAGAAAAACATACACTTCCAACGAAGTAGTAGAGTTAGTCCATACAGACTTATGTGGTCCAATAGAAGTGCAAAGCTACCTAGGAGACAGATACATAATGCTCTTTGTAGATGATTATTCCAAGATGATGATTAATATGTTTTTAAAGTAAAAATCTGATGCATTTCAAATGTTCAAGTGGTATTTTTCCTAGAGTTGAAAAAGAAATAGGAAAGAACTTGAAATGCCTAAGGTCAGATAGAGGAGGTGAGTTCAAATCAAAAGAGTTTTAAATATTCTGTAATGACAAAGGTATAAAAAGGAAAACATCAGCACCAAGAACTCCACTATAAAATGGTGTTACTGAAAGAAGAAATAGGTCAGTGATTGATTGTGCTAGAACCTTGACGATGGAGAAAAATGTTGCACTAAAGTACTGGAGAGAAGCTGTAAGTACTGCAGTCTACACACTGAATAGAGTTCAAGTTAAGAAAGGTACAAATGCAACACCTTTTGAATTGTGGTATGGTCACTCACCCAGTGTTAAACATTTCAAAGTATTTGGTTGTAAATGCTATATTCTTAAAGATACTAGAAATGACAAGTTTGATGCTAAAAGTGATGAAGGCATATTCCTTGGATACTCCACTAGAAGTAAGGCATATAAGTGTTTGAAACTAACACTAACAGGATTGTGGAGAGTGCAAATGTAAATTTTAATGAGCATGCAAAAGTCCAAGTTGATGAGTCAAAGCAATCAAAGGATTATAGATCCTTTGTATATTTCTATGAATGAATAACTGTTGAAGATAATGCTACAAATCAAGTTGGGAATCAACAACAAATCTCAGTATATGTTGAGTCTCAGCCAGTGAATGTCGAGCTACATTTAGGAGCCAAGCTACAGAATGTAGGAAATGCACATTATAGTTCTGAAAATAGTATACATGAGAGGAATGATGAAGTGCCAAATGAAGAAGAACAAAATGACTCTGAAGCTGAAGGATCAAACATAGAAAGAAGGACATGACCAACATTAGCCAAGCATGTGAGAAGACATCACCCTACAGATCAAATCATTGGTGACAAGGATGCCCAACCAATGACAAGGAATAGACTAAGGAATTAATCATGTCTGCTGAGCAAAGTTGAACCTAAAATAATAAAAGATGCACTACAAGATGATGATTGGTATAAAGCCATGGAAGATGAGATAGATTAGATTGAGAAGAAAAAAACATGGACCCTAGTGCCTAGACCAACTGATAAGAATGTGATTGGTACCAAATGGGTGTTTAGAAACAAACTTGATGAAAATGGAGAGATAACAGGAAACAAAGCCAGACTAGTTTTCAAAGGTTATGCACAAGAAGAAGGATTGGATTATGGGGAAACATTTGCCCTTGTTGCAAGAATGGAAGGAGTAAGAACATTACTTGCATATGTTGCATACAAAGGTTTCAAAGTTTACCAAATGGATGTGAAGTATGCTTTTCTGAATGGTATATTGGAAGAGGAAGTCTACATAGAACCACCAAAGAGATTTGTAAATGAGAAGAACAAGGACATGGTTTGCAAACTGCACAAGGCACTTTATGGATTGAAGCAAGAACCTAGAGCATGGTATGAGAGATTGCACAAATATCTTGTAAAGATAGGATTTGAGAGAATAGATGACAACATCAACTTGTACATCAAAGCTGAAAAAGGTAAAGACATTTTGATATCAGAAATCTTTGTTGATGATATAATATTTGGAGGAAAAAATGTTCTTTGCAAAGATTTTGCTAATTAAATGAAGCATGAATTTGAGATGTCAATGTTTGGAGAAATCAAATTCTTTGTTGGATTACAAGTACATCAATTGAAGCATGGCATATTTCTGACCCAATCCAAATACATCAAGGAGATACTCAAAACATTTGGGTTAGAAGACTCAAAACCAGTCAACACACCAATGGCAACAGGCCATAAGCTATCCAAAAATGATGAATCAGTTGAAGTGAATTAGTCATTGTATAGATCAATGATTGGAATGCTACAATATGTTGTACATAGTAGACTAGACATTGCATTAGTTGTTGGAATAGTGGCAATATTTTCTGCAAATCCAACAGAAAATCACTTAATGGAAGTAAAGAGAATACTAAGGTACCTAAAAGGAACTGATGACTTTGGTTTTTACTACAAGAGGAGTGAAAATTTTGTACTGAAAGCCTACACTGATGTAGATTGGGGAGGTGACATTGATGATAGAAAAAGCACCAGTGGAGGAGCACTTTTCTTAGGAAAAAAGGTTGATTACATGGACTAGCAAAAAGTAAAGTTGCACCTCGCAGTCCACTGTTGAAGCTAAATATGTTGTGGCTGCTATAAATTGCACCAATATTTTATGGATCAAACATTTGCCGCAAGGTATGAAGGAAGAGGTAACTGAGCCTATGATACTTTATTGTGATAATACAAGTGCTATCAACATATCAAAGAACCCTGTAATGCATGCCAAAACCATGCATATTGCAATCAAGTATCACTATGTAAGAGAGTTGGTGGAAGACAAACAAGTGAAGATGGAATATGTTAGCTCAAAAGAATAGATTTCTGACATCTTCACAAAAACACTACCTAAAGATGCTTTTGAGTATCTTAGAGGTAAGTTAGGGGTAATACCCCTAGCTAAGGTTATTTAAAGCAAAAGCAAGAATTCCCTGCATCAAATAAGCTAATTATTGAAGATTTTACATATTGATGCAGAGGATGTTTACTTTAGGATTCATGCCTAAAGTAGTAGATGTGTTGAAGTTTCAAATCAATCACATGTAAGGTGATAGAGGGAGAAATTAAATTAACCTGTAAAAGCTACACTTGCATACTAAGATGCTAATATGTCTTTGGCATTGTTGTCAAAGAGGGAGAAGATGTGAGAAACTAATCAACAGGAGAAGATGTGAGAAACTGATCACATGTTGATGATTTGGTAATCAAAAGTATGAGGGAGAAGTTGACAGAAATAATCAGAAGTTGATCAAAACAGCAGAAGATGACCAATATAGAGGGAGAAAAACAAAGAACAAGGATACAACAGCCAAGAGGGAGAAGCCTAAATAAAGCAATCAGAATAGTAGAGATAGATGTGAAGATACAATTACTTTTTGGCATTTGACTTATTATTCTAACCTAGTTAACTTGTGGTTGAATAGTTTAGTCTGATGGTTGATCAGTTTGGTTTTCCATCAATGCCAAAGAGGGAGATTGTTGGATATCTAATTGAAAAGCTCATTGTTGAAGATCAAAGAGGGAGATTGTTGTAAAGAAGGAAGATTGTTATCAAGAGATTGTTTTCAATCATTGTTTTGTCATTGATGTCAAACTTGCTATTTGTAGAGATGATATTTTCTTATAAGATCCGAGTACTATTACTTAGTTGATTGATGAAGAGGATTTGATCAACAAGATGTAACAAGAGAACCTAAGGGAAAGGTTGAGTTATGATATTGTAATGAAGTGCAAGGATAAGTTAAGACAATGGTTAAATCATGTATTCATAACAAGCTCAAAGATATAAAGGTTGGTCACACTTAGAAACATTGGAAGAAGAAGTTTTAATAAGGTTAACTACAAAGCTTAAACTAAGATCATTAGTGGGTGCCAAGAAAGTTAGTTGAAGCCGAGAAAATTCTCAGTAGGAGCTGAGTAATAGGAAATTCTAGTGTGTGCTGAGTGATCTTTAGGTGCCGAGTGAAGATCAAGTGCTGAACATAAAAAAATCTTAGTTGGTGTCGAGTGATCTTCAACTGTCAAGCATTAGGAAAAACACAATTGATGCCGAGTAACACAGTATGTGCCGAGCATGAGTATTTCAATAGTGCTGAGCTGTTGCATTATTTCAAATGACAAATATTTTCCAAATCTAAATTGAAAAAGTGGTTACCTTGAATTTTTTGAACGAGTTGGAAGATAAAGATGATGAGTTGGTGGAATAGAATTTTATGTAAACCATTTTTTAGTGAATTCAAGAGGATTATTCAAGAAGTTTCTAGAGGAAACAAAATATGGGTTAGATGCAATGAATCCTACCTAATCCATATGAATTGAAATTAAAGAATGGAAGAATTGAGTGGGAAAAAGAACTCCAAGACTTCTATTTAAGGAGTCATAGACTAAGAAACAAATACTTCTGATACTGTTGTTGCTGAAGAGCCAAATTGCAAAGTGCTTAGAAGGGTGTTAAGGAGAAGATATCTAGGAGAAGGAAGAGCACAGAGGGTCTACTTCTACAAGTGTTCATGAAGAGATGATTGCACTAGTACATTGAGCATGGAGACTCAAGGAGACTAAGCTTGAAAGGAGGGCAAGCTGTCAAGAGTTGCAAAGATTGAATGCCAAGCAAGGGTATGAGCTAAGAATTGATCTGAGATATGTAAGTTAAGTTGTATGTTGTAGTCAGGTCAAGATTTTCTAATACTCTCTAGCAATTGTATTAGATCTAAAATTCCTATGGACTTAGGTTGGTTTAATAGCCATTTGTGAATCCTTTAACAGAGTGGCATTCCAAGTGAATGTTCTAAAGTCCTCTAACCAAGCCCACTTCTAATAGGGTGGTTAAATCCTCTAACAAGGTCACATTTGACAGTGTATTGTAAGCCTTTAACAGGGCAGGCCTTTCACAGGGCATCACTTCAGAAGAGTGAGAATTGAGTAGTATGTTATTGGTGGTTTTTCCCAAATTGGGTTTCCATGTAAATCATTGTGTTATGTGTTGATTTCTTATGTGTTATGCATTGCATGTTGATTTATAGTAACTTGCTATTTAGAAAAGTTAAAGCTTGGATGAATGAATGATTGAATGGACTCACTATACTTAGTGAAAAGTTTGAATAGGATATTTGGACTTTGAATAACTAATTCAACCCCCCTCTCAATTATTCTAAAGGAATTCTAACAAAAATAATATAGAAAGTTGGATAGTTAAAGTTACTGAGAAAGAGGAAAAAGAAAGACTAAAAGAAGAGACACTAGAAGATTAGGTTGAATATTTGTACTCCTATATATTAATTATTAAGCACAAGAAAGGCCAATGGAATAGAGTTTTGATGCTTTGAGTGGGAGGTTGTTGACAACCCAAGAAGTTCAATTAAAGAGTATTGAAATTGATGGCTTTAAGGAGCTTTACAAAGGGGATGAAGATTTTACTAAAGCCAACAAGGTACGCCAAGATTTTGATAATCATTTCCATAGTAAAGATAAAGACTTTACATTATAAGGACTCTTGTTTAGGGGTGGACAATTATGTGTTCCAAGAGGGTCAATGAGAGAGACTTTGATCCAAGAAAAATATAATGACAATTTGAGTGGACACGTTAGGTTGAATAAGACCTTAGAGTTGGTACAAAGAATCTATTATTGGCCTAAAATGCATAAGGACATAAGGAGGTAGTTTGAATAGTGCACTATATGCTAGAAAGCTAAGGGAACTTCTTCAAATGATGGAGTTTATCAACCCTTAACAATTCCCAATAAGTCATGGGAATGTGTAAGTATGAATTGTATTATTGGATTGCCTAAAACAAAGAATGGTTTTGATATCATTTATGTTGTAGTAGATAGATTTATAAAAATGAGCCATTTTATTCCTTACAAGGTGACTCATGATGCTATTCAAATAGCTGATCTACTTTCAAAGAGGTGATTAGGATACATGGTTTATGAGTTAGAATAATATATAATAGAGACACAACATTCATGGTGTTGACATTATGGTCAAGTTTCTTTATTAGTGACACACACTTAATCAAATGGTTAGCAACTACCAAGATTATCTTGTAGTTTACAATTTTAACCAAGTAATTTAGGTTCTACTAAGTTCTACAATGCTACCAAGTTCCAGAAACAATATTTAGTTTACATCAAGCAGTATCTACTGAGTTGATGATTATCAATGTAAACCAAGATTCATAGTGTTTATCGAGTTGTAAAGTGCAAACTGAATTCTCCAGTATTTACCGAGTTCAAAGCATCAGTAATGTGAATCTAGTGTTGACCAATCTAGAATGTGTCAACCAAGTGATTCAATTTATAATGAGCTCGCAGTGATAGTGTTGACTGAGATATGGAATATCAACCAAGTGATTCAGTTTATATATCGAGTTTCATAGTGTTCACTGAGTCACTAGTGCTTACTGAGTTTAGACTACTTGGAAGTGATTAGTGTGAATCAATCTTCTATTTCTATCGAGAGAATGATGATTTCAAGTGTTGACAATGGTTGTCGAGTATCATAACCTCAACGAGTTTTTCTTGAACCTAAGTATCAATAGTTGGGCCGACTTTGTGTATTTTGGTAAACCCTGTATCATAGTAGACTTTGATAAACTGTGATTTGGATTGGTATATATGTAATGTATTCTATCACATCCAAAGAAGTATGATATGAATATGGAAAGATGTGTAAGAGAAGAAGTGTGAAGTAAGAAGGCTACAAGTAGTATAAGGAAGAACAAATATTTATCTATCATAGCAAGGTGATCATTACACTCCAAAGGAATCTCAACCGAAAAATCAAAGTTGTAGATCAGAGATCAGCCATTGTTTCATCCTAATAGGTGGAACAATTAAATCCTTTCACAAGGTAGACTTAACAGTCCTTTTGTAAATCTCTTTATCGAGTGCATAGTTCACTGTATGTTTTGTAAATTCTTTTACAAGGTAGACCTAGCATTCCTTATTGCTCCTAACAAGGAAGATCATCAGTAGTGATCATTGTAAGCCTTATTTAGCCAACTTTATATTGTAGTACTAAAGCTTATGGGTATCATCCCCATCCTAGTTTTACTTTCTATTTGGAAGGTTTCTAAGCCATCATATCTTGTGTGAATGTTTTAATGCTTTCAATTTTTTAGGCATGAAATTAGATCATAAAATATATGAAGGATTAATTGATGAATTAAGAATAATTTTTAATTGTTCTTGATTCACCCCTCCCCTCTTAGTAACCTAGCCAATCTTATATCTTTAACAATTGGTATCAAAGCATTTTGTTTCTCAAAGAATAAGTTTAACAGCTTGAGCAAAGATCAAAGACAATGAAGGTATTCAGACTTGATAAGGCTATTGACAATGAAAAGCTAGATTTGGAATTGGCTATTGGGAAACTTAAGAAAGTAAAGGAGAAACTCTCTCAATCCTTGAAAAGAAGAAAATATCTTGTAGTATAAATGAATGAAAAACTCTACACTGAAGAAAGAAATAAAGATATCCATTCAGAAAGTAATTTAGACGAAGCAAATGAGGCAATCAAAGAACTATTAGAAAGGAATGGTAACCTTCAAGAAGAAGTTAGAAAGCTAAAAAGAGAACAAGAAATTCGGTTAGCAAGATTGTGTGAAGTTATGGAAGAAAAAGACAAGGCCAAAGAAGAGATAGAAGAAAAGAACAATGAAATTCAACATCTATCCCTTCATTGGGAAGACTTCATTAATCAACTTACTAATGCAAATGAAGAAATCATGAATCTAAGATCAAAGAATGAAAAATTTAAAAATGATCTAAACACTAAAAAGAAAACCAATGAAAGGATGATGAAATCTCAAGCAGACATGAAACAATTGAATGAGAAAAGTCAATACAGACAGAAAGGCAAAGTAGGGATAGGATACATAGAAGAAGGTGAATAATCCAAACAAGAAGCTCAAAAGAATTAAAGGCCTACTTGCAATCACTATTTTAAGTTAGGTCATATATCGAACAAATTTTGGAGTAATAATAAAGCTAAATTCAATTGAAAATGTTACAATTGCAATAAGCATGGTCATAGAGCTAATGAATGCAAAGAGAAACCAAAATTTGAAGGCAAATGTCACAAATGCAAGAAGCATGGGCACAAATATTCTGAATGCAAAACCAAGATATTGAACCTAGTAGAACAGATTGTGAAAGCTATATTTGGTTGGGACTACAACACATGGTGTAGATGTCACTGCTATGGAAAATTTGGATACATAGGAGAATGTTGTGTGAAACATCACATGAGAACAAGAGACACCACTAGAAGATGTTTTATTTGTATAGAACTTGGACATCTTACCAAGAACTATATGAATACTAGAAGAATTGAAGATGAAAAGAAAGCCAATGATGACAACATTAGAAAGTAGATGAGACAATAATGGATCCAAAATCTTTTAAGAATGCAAGTCCAAGCCATGAAGCACATGTCACTCAAGAATTGGGTGACTCAAGGATTTCTACTTGATCTCCTATAGGGACAACTAGAACTAAGACTCTAAAGTAGACATCTTACATCAGTTCCAGTCAGCTAGAAGGAAAGATCCATATCAGCATTCAAGATGCAAAGGGATCACCGAGTGTCTAAGGAAAATCTAGACCTTACCAAGCTAGGTCAGGTTGCAAGACCCTATCAAGAAAGGTTAGGAGTAACTAAACATTGTGTGCATATCGAGTTGAGGATGACTCTACCAAGCACTAAGACCGAACCGAGTGGAAGACAATCTATCATCGAGCAAGCAATCATACCAAGCATTTATGGCAACTAAAAAGTGAAATTTGTTAAAAGGAATGGAATAAAATTCATTTATCACTGTCAATTTTTGAAGAGTTGTTTTTTGAGAGTGATTTTTGTGCTTCCAAGCAATCTGTGTGATTTTTTATTGAAGATTTTGGTATTTTCATAAACCTTACCAAGCACAGCATCCTCCAGTAGCTAAAGCAAGAAGGGATCTGAGATGTTGGTTCGAGGAGTTGATTAGAAGGGGGAAAAAACTTCAAGTTAAGTCTAGTAATTACATAAATGCTTGATCCCACTAGATCTCAGTCACAAATTTCACCAAAGATACTATTGATTAATGATATTCACTCACATTTTCATTATACAATTCAAAAATTGGAACCCTAGGGATGGATGAGGCTTTGGAAAAGTTATGTGTGAATGGTGCATTGAAATCTAAGCATCAACACTTGGAGACCAAGGATTTAACCCACATTTTACATATGCCCCAAGACTTCTAGATAAAATGGATAAGGTTTATCCTTACCTATGTACACAATGAGCAGCTATGGTTGGAGTAGCATATTCAAATAATGAAGAAAATGATTCAAGTGTTGAACAAGGTAAAGAATACCAAAACCTTAAGTTGGGTAGAAGTGGAAAGAAAAACTCTTTCCAGATGGGATGGAAGAGGTATGAAGATCAACAATGTGATTGACATGGAGCTAAAATTTGAAATCCATGTGATATCACATAGGATCTATAGCTCCAGTCATCTCAACAACATGTCATGTGAGGCAATTGATCTAGCTCTCAAGGTGGTAAAGAAAAACATGTCCTTTGACCTTGTAGAACTAATGCTAAATCAATTCAACAAGAATGTGTAGAGTATCAAAACTTCAAAGAATATCCCATACTATGATAAGGTATACATTCAAGCAGTCAAACCTAGAGCGGTTTGGGTTAAGCCTCTAAGCTATGAGGTTAACATTGATGACACCAAGGATATCGTTAAGGCACTACTGAATGAACCTATGCATCCCAAGGCTCCATATTTTGGTACTTATGATGAAGCCAAAGCCAGAATAGAACTTTAAATAAAGCTTCCTTAAGCAATCAACAAAGGAAAGAAGAGGACAGTAAAACTGAGGCAAAAAAGTTCTACTCTCCTACTGACAGAAGGAAAAGGAGATGATGTGGAAGAAGATGATGTAGAAGATGAGGTAGAAGAAACTAAATTAGAAGAAGAAGAGCCAATTAGAAAGAAAGGTAAGGTTATCATAACCAGACCTACAAGTCATCTACTATAGTATTTACTAGAAGAGCATCCAGATCTTGAAAGAAGTTGAAATTAGGTGAAGAAGAACCAGAGGATGTTATTTTCAAAAGGCTTCCACCTACATTTTAGGGGAAATTAAAAGAGATTGATGCAAGAGCTGGCATGGAAAAATTTAAATCTCTCATATATGAAACCAAGAATGCAAATGAGAAGAAGCAAGTTGAAAACATGATTATGTCCAACTTAGGTAAATGGAAATATTCACCCGATCAACTTGTACAACATATTCCCAATGAACTTATGGAAAGAATCAAACCAAGATGAGAACATGCTAAGAAGACTGCAAAGGATATATTTGAATAGACTCTGAGGCATCTCATGCCGAGTCTTGATGATAAAGAAGTAAAAGAATCCATGAAGAGGAATGACAAAAAACTTACTCTGAAATTCAAAACTTGCATGGTATTGGTGAATGACATTGAACATGTGGTGAAGTCAGCTACTATTGCATGGAAGAATATCTATAATCTTCATCAAAAGAGTGTTTTTTTTGTTCATGTCATTGATAAAGATGATGATGAAGATGACAAGGATGAAAAGGACATTACTAATGAGGAAGAAAAAAATGATGTTAATATGGATGATGAGGAGCAGGAACATGAAGCTACCAAGGAGAATCTCCTTGATATTCATAGTATTGAGGAAACTAACCCAGAGAAGATTGTAGTAGTGGTTATGGCCTCATTTCCTCACTATCTAAGCAAAGATTTAAATCCATCAAGCTTAGAGAAAGCTTATGCCATGTTGGTTATGACAACCATTGTGATTCTAAGCACCCAACCAATCTTTGCACCTGTTCAACTAAGTACTACATTGACTAAAGTGATCAACACTTCATCTACTGAGCAACTTATGATTCCTCCTTCATCAGATTTGGCTACACAAAAACTAGGTATTTCTACTATTAGTGTAATATCTACTTTTGTTGCTAGTCCTTCTATTTCTACTGTTGTCACAATTCCTAGTGTACAAATAGTTAGTACAGAGATAGTTGAGAGAAAGCCTCAACTGAGTACTAAAGTTTCAAGCAAAGGAAAAAGTAAAGAAGAAGACATTGATCTTGATAAGGATATAGTTATCCCAAATTGGGATATCTCTACTCTAAATCTTGATCAAATGCACATAGTAGGTGAACTATTTTAGAATAAAGATAAGCAATAGAGGCTTAGAGAGGATTAAAATATAGAAAACTAAGTGCTAGAAGATGCAAAGAACATACTTGCAGATGCACTCAGTACCGAGGTTGATAGTACTCAACCTATTTTGGTTTAGTTAGTAGAAGTTGTTCATAAACTCAATGAACATCTAAATGGGAAAGAAAAGTTGTTGCAAAGAGCAGAGAAGAAATTTGAAAACAAATTATTGGAGCTAGTTGCATAGAAAATTACTATATATCAGGTAGATTTGTCTACTATTCTCATCTCATCGGAAACCTTTGCCAATAATGTTACTTCATTATTCAGTAAGTTATGTGATCCATCTATCTTCACTCAAGAAATTAAAGATAAACTATCTAAGATAGATGAAGACTTGAAGGAAAGTGCACACCAGTTGTCACTTGACCCAAGCCACAGTTCTGCTCATTATTCAAAGATTAGATTTCTGACTAATATGTAGGCAAAATTATTAAGGGAAGAAGCCAAGATCAGGGCCACACTTGTGGACATTCAAGGCATGATTCTTCCAAACATGGATGCATTTCATAAACATATTGCATATGCCAAAACTCTCACCCATGACAATAACTTCTCCATAGTTGATCACATGATGGAGTTATTAGTAGAAGTACAGATTGCATTACATGCAAGCAAGGCGATACAAGAAAATTGGAATAAGACAATGTCACTAATTTTAAAGGTACATTCTAACTTCTTGTCACATTTTGGTATTACCATGTAGCATACACCTTTGGCATTAATGTCGAAAGGGGGAGAAAATGAGAAGATGCAGTAAAGAGGGAGAAGATGAAAAGAGAAGATATAATATAAAGACATGACATATATAGTAAGTAAAATGTATATATATGTATGGGGGAGCATCATAATATTATACATATACATATACAAATAATTAGAAAACATTTCTTACAAAAGCAATTTCGAAAAATCTCAAAAACAGAGTATGCTATTGAGTTGAACACACAAGATGGAGACTAAAGATTGTTTTGAACTTAAAATTTTGAGAATTTAGTTTTTGATTGATAAGTGTTTTTGTCACTAATACCAAAGGGGCAGATTGTTGACATTATGGTCAAGTTTGTTTATTAGTGACACACACTTAATCAAATGGTTAGTAGCTACAAAGCTTATCTAGTAGTTTATAGTGTTAACCAAGTAATTTAGGTTATATCGAGTTCTACAATAGCTACCAAGTTACAGAAATAGTATTCAGTTCACACCGAGCAGTACCTACTAAGTTGATTATTATCAATGTAAACCAAGCTTCATAGTGTTTACCAAGTTGCATAGTAAAAATTGAGTTCTCTAGTTTTTACTGAGTTTGCAACATTAGTAATGTGAATATAATGTTGATCGAGCTAGGATGTGTTAGTCAAGTGATTCAATTTATATCGAACTTGTAGTGATAGTGTTGACTGAGCTATGCAGTGTCAACCAATTGATTTAGTTTATATGTTGAGTTTCTCAGTGTTCACCGAGTGACCAGTGTTGACTGAGTTCAGACTACTTGGAACTGATTAGTATGAACTGAGCTTCTACGTCTACTAAGAGCATGACAATGTTGAGTGTTGACAATGGTTTTTGAGTATCAGAACCTCACCGAGTTTGTCTTTAGAACCTGAGTACCAGCAGTTGGACCAACTTTGTGTATTTTGGTAAAGCTTGTATTGAAGCTAACTTTGATGAATTATGATATGGATTGGTATATATATAATTTATTGTATCACATCCAAAGAAGTATGATATGAATATGGAAAGATATGTGTACGGGAAAAAGTGTGAAGTAAGAAGGCTACAAGCAATATAAGGAGCATAAAAGACTTATCTATCATAACAAGGTGATCATTACACTCCAAAGGAATCTCAACCAGCAAATCAAAGTTGTAGATCATAGATCAGCCACCGGTTCATCCTAACAGGTATAACAGTTAAATCCTTTCACAAGGTAGACTTAATAGTCCCTTTGTAAATCTCTTTACCAAGTGCATACTTCACTATATGTTTTGTAAATCCTTTTACAAGGTGGACCTCACAATTTGTATTGCTACTAACAGGGTAGATCATCAGAAGTGATCATTATAAGCCTTAACTGGCCAACTTTATAGTGCAGTACTAAAGCTTGTGGGTATCATCCCCACCCTAGTTTTACTTTCTATTTGGAAGGTTTCTGGGTCACCATTTCTTGTGTCAAAGTGTTATGAATGTTTTAATGCTTTTAGTTTTTCATGCATGGAATCAAATCAGAATACATACAAAGGATTAATTGGTGAATTAAGAATAAGTTCTATTGGTTCCTGATTCACCCCTCCCCTCTTAGTAACCTAGCATATCTTATATTTCCAACACATGGGACATTTCTAAAAAACCTTATTGAAAAGTTTAGGCACTAACTTATCATTTGGGTCTTCACACCATCCCCAAGAAGATGGGTAGTCAAAAGTAGTAAATGGGACATTGGGTAATCTCTTGAGATGTTTGATGAAGCAGTATTGACAAGCTTAGGATCAAGTTTTTAACCAAGAAGAATGTTATTATAATATTACAGTAAGAGGGGAAAAAGGGAAGAGTCCCTTTAAAGTTGAGTATGGCCTACATCCCAAGGGTGTACTCGAGTTAGAGAAATTGGAAGCATGGAAAGAAAGAACAGATATGATAAATATTTTACATGATCAATTAAGGAAACACATAAGAAAGTCAAACAAACTTTGATAGAGAACACCAACAAGATTAAGGAAAGAGTTGATTTAAGGAAGAGATGTGTCATACGAGGTTGGAGATTTATTCATAGTAGATTTGAAAAAATAAAAAATTCAAAAGGAATGCCTAAGCAATTTACAGATGAAGAGAATTGGCTCGTGCAAAATATTAGCTAAGTATGGAAACAATATCTACTAGATAGATTTACTAGAAGACATAACTCTATTTCATGTTTTTAGTATGGAAAATCTAGTGCCTTACAAATGTCCGAGTCTAGAGGTAGGTAGGGGTGACTCTGATATTGCAGAGTTGATCATTGAATTGGTTTTTCCTGTAGACACCTAAGTCTGATTACATCACTTAAGTAATCCTATTTAGTCATCTCCTAGGGAATTATTGATTAAGTATTTAATATTTAATTAGTTTGATGTCATCCCCTAGTTAAATAATTTATTTAATTAAATATAGAAACCAAATCACAACCAAAAGTCTAATTATCAACTATATCACTATGCTTCTATTAAATTAAATAAATGCACAACATCTATTTAATTTAATCCCAAATTCCTCTTTGACTAAATAATTCTTTTTAATCAAATCCTCAAACCCTACCTAACCCTTAACCCAATCCTAAACCCTCAGTTCTAACTCAACCCAACCCATTCTCCCATGTTAACCCATTTAATTAACTAATTAAACCTATTTAATTACCCAACCCACTTGCATTCCTCTAACATGTCACTTACTTCCTAATCCCCTCTCTAATCCAAGCCTAATCCTCATCCTAATCATGTGCAAAACTTTAATCATGGATTAAAAATTCCTAAGCTAAGTCAAAGTCAAACCTCCCATCCCATCTCTTACACATCTCTTGTACTCCCATCCATATGCATTAAATTCTCATAGAGAGACTTAATGACTCCTTACATATCCCTTACATTCCTCTTACACACTCCATCCCCCTTATAATCCTTTTGTCCCCCCACTTTCCCTCTATTTTACTCAAACTCTCACATCCTCTCTCCTTGTGACACTTGTCATGAGGCTATGGATTTGAGAAAGCACAATCCATGTGCTTCCCTCTCCTTGCATCCTAGCCCTCCCTCATCCTTCCTCCATCTTTGAATCTCAACCCTCCATGTTCATCTCTGTTGGCCTATAAATGAATCCCTCTCCCTTCACAATCCATATCCACTCTTTATGCCAATGTTATAATGCTCATGTGAAGAACAAAGTCATCACACCCTTACCATTTCCAAATTCACACCCATCTCACACTTCCACTTACCATCCATTGAAGGCTTGAGGCACACTTGAGCAGACATGTCCATTACTTGGAAAAATCCTCTTCAACTTGGAGCTACTCAGAGGAGTGAGGTTTGCATTCCTTTTAAATGATTTTGGTTTCATTTTCAAGGTCTTCTCATAGGTGTTAACCGTGTTATTTTTTGAATGCTTTGTGTAACCTTAGTATTCCATTGGTAATAACAATCATACGTGATACATTTTCGCATGCCTGATGGGACCCTACATATGGGTCATTCATTAATCCATTTCAATCTACTTTTCTGGCAAACTAACAATCTAATGTTTGTTGTTGTTTGAGTGTATTGCAATTTGCTTTTTTTTTCTTGTGTAGGTTAGGAAACACATTTGGAAGGAAAAATCATGCTTTGGAAACTTTAAAATGTGCTTAAAAACCTCTTAACAACCTAGGCAGATTTTTTTCTAGACTATTTTAGTGCATATACCATCTTCTCTAGTGCATCTACAACCTCGTTTAGTGCATCTAAAACCTTCTATAGTGCCTAGTGAAAAATTCCATAACACATTTATCAGTTAAAATTAAATCATACTACAATGCATTTGAGCATTGTTTTATCACATTTGTGCAATTTTGTAGTGCATTTACATCATTCTATAGCGCATTTGTTAAATCTAGTATCACATTTTAAATCACTGCCATTTTTTACTTTTTGCCTGCACTAGAGGACCTGAACATATTGTGGCATATTTACAAATTCTTATAGTGCATCTAAATTTTGTTTTAACACATCCATACAAACTTTCACCACTTATACTCTATCTTTTAGTGCATATGTTTAAATCCATAGCACTTATGTTCTATCTTTTGGCCCATTTGTTTTGTCTTTTTGTGTATTTTTATCCTAGTTTAGTGCATTTGAACAATATCTCCGTGCATCTATTTAATCTTTTAGTGCATCTATTTAATCTTTTAGAACATTTTTTAAATCTTGTTGTGCATTTGATGTTATCTATACCATATTTACTAAACTATAAAATTCAAAAGATATGAATGTGGGTTTCATCTTTTGTGCAGGTGGAGGACCTTAGGAAAATGTTATTCTCACTAACTGTTGCTTGCAAATTGTCATTCAAAATAATTTTTCTTTGGAATTAAGTTGTATGTTTAATCATGGTTAATCACACTTTTGATTTGGAATTAACTTGCATGGTTAATCATGGTTTAAATCATACTCTCAATTTGGGTTTATTAAACGATCAAACAAATCTTGAATGCAAAGAGATAAAAATGAACAAGCTCATCACATTTAAATTTTGGTGCTAAAATCAAATTAATGCAATCTCCATCTTGAATGCTTAACTTGATTAACAATATTTTTCATTGGAATGAATGCATAGAAATCAAACACACTCTCAAATGTAATAAAGATCAAAGAACAATGCTATGGAATCGCACTTCAATTTGGACTTTAAAAAACTTCATTAAATCTTGAATGCTTAGGGATCAAAGAACATTGCAAATCAACACACTTCAATTTTGGGATTTAAAAATAAATCACACAATCTTGAATGCTCTAAGGTAAATCACTCTTATTCTCATCTTTTTCAAAAGCTCTCTCATGAAATACATTAAGTTGAATCAATTTCTTATTTCAACCTACACTGTCAATTTGGAAAGAACAATACATGCTTAATCATGAGTATCTTCAACCATAGATAGAAAATCTAAAAGATTCAAGGTGAAATAAACCCAAGTGTTTTGTGTGTTTGAAGATGTGTTTCTCAACACATCTGTTGAGCTATCTTTTATTCATTGAAAAATTAGGTCCATTAAATATGTGACGTATGTACCGAAGTTGTTAGCAAGACTATCTACAACAACCTAGGAGTGCTTCTAGAGAGTTCTATCTCTGGGAAATGCACATCCCCTTCTGAGAAAAGATAAGACCAGTAAACCCCTCTAGGTGGTACATAAATGAGAATTAAGGTAAACTTTTTCTCAATCCACCAAGTTTGGGTGATGCATTTCTGATGGTAGTCCAAGGTTATGATTTGAACATGGTTAGAATAAACTCTTCAGTAGGTCATGTGTGTAATAACTATTTGGGAGGATGCCAATGATCTTATTACAAACCACTTAGTAGCTACCCTTTTATCATTGGTATGTTACTCTGGTACAAGAGAATATAAGGCTTCTCTAAAGTTACTTGACATTTTTGTTTTCCCTGGTAGAGGCATAAGGCTACTTGGATTTCATCCCCAAGAGTCATTGTCCCTACAGAAAGGGGGCTTCCATTTTGATATGTTGAAGGATCATTGATGTGTAAGTTTTTCAACCGAATCTTGTATCAACTCACCACTTATATTGAGAGGGAAACATTTGACTACACCAAGAAAACATCATGAGGGATTTGCCTAATAAGCCTAATGAGTAAGACATTGAAACAAAATTCACCATACGGATAAAGCATTCTTGAACTATCTACATTGTGAAATGACCTAATGAAAACATTTGTCGAAAGATACAAATTGGTTACTAGAAAATCCTTTTTCTAAAGAGATCACTTGTTTGTCTCTCTCAAAGTTGCTTTGTCCTTTGATATATTATTTTCTCACAAAGTCCTATCTACCATTAAAAATTCTTATCTATTTTTTTGAAAGGTTGTTAGAAAGTCCATTTGCAACAACCCTAGGCCTAGTTTTTTCCATTTTTCCTTTTGCATCAAACCAAATTTGTTACTTCATCATTTCAAAAGATCATCATTTTTCCACTTAGAATCATTTTCTCTCGAAAGGTTCATGTTTTCCAACCTAATTAAAAGGCATATAACTTGAGATAAACCCAGAGTAGATAAGTGGAAATCTCATGTTAGACCAACCAAACCCAAGTTCAAAAAGGTCAAACTCAAACAACTAGTAGTGTTGAGATAATGGGTGTTGCACACATTGCATAATATTGTTATATTTTATTATTTTATTTTATTATGTAATGTTGCACCTAGATGGACGTGCAATATGTAAAGATTCCTATGGAATATTCTTGATGAGTTGTATTGTAACATTGTGAAAATATTTCATGTAATTATTTAATATTGGGGAAAAAAGAATTAAATGCCCAATATTAAATGTGGGGTCAGTGGGTAAGGTAGCACATGGTTTATGTAATACCACTTAGTGGTTTTGTGGGACTTGCTACTATGTAAGCAGCCACAAGGGTAGTTGTTGTAGAGTGACAAGGAGAAGACAAAAGGCAAGAGTCAAGCGGGACAAGGCTTGACAGGTTAGCCAAGGGAGCATTTGTGAAGGTTGAAAGCATGGCATGGCATGTGTGGATTCATGCTTGTTCACATAGTTTGCTCGGTTGTGGCTATGGCCATGAAGGCTTCCATGGTTGTATGGCAATGGTTATTTTGCTGAATAATACATGGTGATGGATGCTTTTGGAGGCTGGGTTTTTCCCTCAATGAGGGTTTCCCAGGGTATATCTTGTGTCACAATTTTGTGGGTATGTTGTCTATTCTCTTGCATGTGGATTTTAATTCTGTATTTATTTTAGATCTATTATGGGTTATGTGGAAACGGTTATATTCTTTATTGCCAAGTTTCCTTACAAGTAGTGTATAGATAAATAGAAGCTGAATGTAAGAAAAAAAACAACCAATCCAAGACTTGTTAAACTTGAAAATTTTGAAAAAGAAGGTATTGAGTATCCCTACAATCAGAGTGGGATCAAAAAGTTTTAAACATGACCTTAGGACATGGAGCCAATTAAAGCCTCATCAACTACACTAGCTACACCCACTTTGATTAGGTCCATCTTCTTCCACACACACTTTGCACTTATCATATCATAGAATTGTCCCTTTAGAATTATCATATAGGTCATTAGACCCTCCTTAGGCATTTAATAGACTCATTATCCTTAGATCATGCTTTAGAAATCTATCCTCGTCCAAATCAAGATCATAGATCAAGATCCTCTATCATCCCCATCATCCTTGAGCATTTAGTGTCATTTTTTTAGAGTCATCTATCCTACATCCTTCATCCATTATACTATCATGATTATCCCTTTGACTAAGCACTATCTAGGGTAGTCTATCTTTGTCACTTGTGTCCCTCATCACCTTGTGCTAAAGGTTGGGCTCCACATTTGATCATCACTCATCTTCAAAAGGGTCATTAGTCTATCCTAAAGTTGACATAATCTTCATATCTTGAGCTTACACATGGGAAAAAAATCTCTTTTAATTTGACATCACATCGCTAATCCTTTAGGTGCCTTAGATATCATATCCTTAGAAGTAGGATCCTCCATCATCCTCTTTTGCATCTATCATACATCTCCACAACCTAAAAAATCATTACATCATAGACTAAGCATTTCCACATCTTTAGGAAGCTTAGATGTCATCTCCTTTCATATTTCACTACTATCATTCCATCTTACATCTCATCCTTAGGAGTATCATCATTTCATGCCACTTACCACACACCATGGAAAGAAAAAAAGGAAGAAGAAAGACATGGATCCTAGTCTTAGTGATGGTTTGACTAGTACAAAACTTGGCCAAATAGTTTCCATAATCACACATGACCCACCTCCATAAAATCCACAAGATTTGGGTCCCTTACTGTTAGACGTAAATGCCTATATGAATCGACTGAGGCATGTAACTATTATCAATGCTATCATAGAAAGAAATAGAGAAACCATCAAGGCAAATTTTAAGAGAGATAACATTGGTGCCTTTGACTTTCAAAGACCACCACCTTTGGACTTAGTTGATATTGCACATTAGTTGTTTGGTAAATTTACATCACTCGTTGGTCCCTCTGATCCCAACGACCCATTTTTCATACCTGGGGGAGCACATCAATCAATGGTACAATAAACCTTAGACTCAAACTCAACATATACCAAACTCAATGCTCCCATGCCACAAAGTAATCAACCCACTATTACACAACCATTAGTCCACACAATACCTTATCAACCTACATTTGCATCCACATGTGTCACTACTACTGAAACTTCACAAATTTCATCAATCATACTCAACATTCCAAGACCCTCCAAATCCCAAGTCAGTGTGTCCACCTCATACATCCCCACCAGTAGTGCATCCACCCCTTCCTAGCAAAATATCCAATCAACATCTTAGTTCACCACAGGGGTGCCACCAATAGGGCCTAGTAACCAACCTCTCGTCATCCTTAATGTTAACATGAATCCATTTGATTCTACTAAAAAAATTGCTACTTCATTTCCACTTGACCCTTGGAATTTTGCACATCACGGGGGAAAACAACAAGCCTCTAGACAAGTAGCCACTACCGCCACTAAAAAATCTGCTACCACCTGTATGTACCCTAAAATGGTCGCCTAGACTATGGGCCCCAATTTATGAATTTATCAATTGCATGAATCAATGCCTTGCAATATTTAATCAAATCAATTCAAATCATTTTCCTTAATCTAATCATAATTAATTTAATTATTTCTATATTTCCTAGGGTTTGATCATTTTATCCTAACTCTTATTTAATTAAAAGAAAACTTCTTTTTTAATTAAATAAAATAATCTCATCTTATTAAAAGTAAATCTCACTCTTAATTAAATTAAATAAATTTCCTTTTATTGAAAGAAAATCCCTCTTTTAATTAAATAAATAAAATCCTCACTTAATTATCTCTTTGTGATGAAAAAAGGAAATAAAACAAATTAAAATAAATTAAAATCATTTTTCTATACACTTAAATGAAAATATCTCTAAGTGGGATTCTTTTTTCCTCTTTCTACTTTCTTGTCAAACACTCCTCTTTTCTCATTGGTGAAATTGTGTCTCACATGGATCAAACCCTATTATCCCATATTGGTTGTGAGAAGCCTCCCACCTCCACAATTGACTATATAAGTAGTTCTCTTCCTCTCATTTCATAATAAGAAGAATAAGGTTAGTGGATATAGTATTGTTATGTTGTAGGTTTGGAGAGCGATTTTGGAGGAGTTTAAGCATTAGGGTTTGGACATTGGAGCTTCATTAAAACTTCTCTCTTCTTGTATCCATGGCTTCCATCATCATGTTTCATCCTTGAATTTTTATATTATCTTAGAGTCATATTTGTTCTCATGGATTAATCTTGCATTGTTATTTCCTTTCATAGATTAGATTTCCTTCTTTGCATTGCTTTGCATTGTTATCATTTATATTAGCTTGCATCTTCATTTGCATGCATATTTGATGATCATGGAGACTAGCACTCTTTCTTTCCCTCTTTGCATCTCTCATTTTATGGTGTACTTGCATGGGCACAAACTAGGTCAAATTGAGGGCCTCCATTACAAACCCTTGCACTCCATGAATAGAGAGTTGGGTAGAAGTACAAACCTATGTCACCCTTTTACAAAGGAAAAGGCTAACAAAAGTATAATTGTTCAACTTCAATGACATAAATCTTTTATTATTATTTAGAATTTAAAAATGAATTAAACTAATGAAATGTGTAGAAATGGATGAAGTTTAGCATTATAATTTTTAATAATTATTTACAAAAAGAAATGATAGATTTTCCTATTTTTTAATGATAACTTTTTAGTGGCTGAAAAACGTTGAAAATTAGGGTCTAGTTCCCACCACAAAACAATAATATATGTAGCTAGAATAAACAAAAACCAAAATTGACTTTAGACCTATATTTTCTCTTTTATAACGATTCAAATTTCAACTTATTTAAATCGATAGTTTTCATCTCTCACCACATTTTTGAAAATATATTCCAAGCAAACGAAAAATTATAGATTCTCTAAGAGGCCCCTCTCCTCTAGAACGTCATATAAATTTTGAATTTTTCTAATATGACTTACTATTTTTTCTTTCTCAAAATTGACATCTTCTCAAGTGTTAAAATACGTACTTGTAGCATTTTTTAATTACAATATATTATTTCTAATTAAAACACTATGAACTCTATATGAGAATATTCTTGACTATGAGCTCTATAAAATGGTGTTTATATGTCATTAAAAAATATCATAAAAAATAGTAAGAAATATTAAAACGTCAGTTTTATGAAATAATTTAATTTCTTTGCTAATTTGATACTATCTACTATAAAACATGCATTTAGTAGACATTTCGAATTGGAAAAGTGTGAGACTATATATAACTTAGCTAGAATAAATTTAACAAGATCGTATGTTTGAAAAAAATTGATTTTAGATAGAAATACTCAAATTTAGTCATTCTGATTAGTCAGCCTAAAAGGTGATACAACTTTTTATATTAACCCAGCTATGAGTCACTATTTGAGATCTCATTCTTGAGCAATCTTAGATATAATAATTCATAGAAGTGTGTCAACATTTTAGCTCATATTTTTTGTGCCCATCGTGGGGCAACCCACATTTATATGTTGGTTTTGGCTATTTTTGGAGCTAACTCCCTTGTACGAGTTTGTTTGAAGACAAAAAACATAAAGCTTAAAGATTTGATCATGTCTCACAAATGGCTTGGTTTTTTAGTCTAAAACATTTTTTGGCAGGTTGATGACACATCAGAGAAGCTTCAATAAGAAATTCATAATTTTTTGAGGCAATTAGTATTTTTTGATAAATTTTTCTTTATTTTTCATAAAAAAATTATTTTTGGACACAAATTAGCATTTTTTTTGAAAAAGTCTAGATTTTTGGAAAGGTCTTTTAATTCTAAATAGGGTTTTTTTCTTTGTGTTTTGAGTTAAGAGATCAAATGAGGGCTCAAACACTCAATTTTAAAAAAATGGTCTATTCTGACAAAATGGATCCCTAGGGCACAAATGAAAATATTTTTATAAAATTTTGACATTTTTGGAAAAGTCTCTATTTTTTTTAATAGGGGACTCTTTTCTATATTTAGGGTTTTGGGTTCGAATTCATGTCATATAGGTCCAATCTTGTTGACTAGGTTAAAAATCAAAATGAAAAAAAGGGCATTTAATTTTCACATGGTTCAATGCATGATGTGAGTTTTCATTTGGGTTATTTTCTGGTTATTATTACTCCTAACAGTAATATTTTCAGATCTAACCCTATGGTTTGCATAAGATATACAACTACATAAGACATATCTATCTTGTATTGGTTTGCTTGTTGCTTGCTTGGAGCGCTTGCTTGGTTTGTTAGATCAATGGAGTGATATGCATGTTGCAAGCATTACCAGGAATTTTGTTGCATCTCTATAACATTTGGATTTTGGAAGTAAAAATTGAACCTCTCATGTGTTTGACTTGAGTGTTACATGTTTTGATAGTTCACATTTCGATTTGGGCTTTAAGAATGAACCTAGATTTTGTTTCTCGCATATATGTTTCACATAGTAATTAGGCCCTATGAACACTATTTGTGGCATTCTTGAGAGAGTGGGATTCATTCACTTTCCCTACATGCAAAGCTCTTCTCAATGATAAATCCCCTTGTAGGTAGGGAAGGATTTGATATCATCTCATTGTCCCATTTGGTTTAGTGAGGTGATTTCAAATTAGCATGTCAATTAATCTATTTGCTATGTTTGGGTGAGGTGAATAGGTTAGAGGAGTATTCTTTTGTCCCTTTTGGGAACATCATAAACTTGGAACCCTTGAATCTAAGTTAAGTCCCGATGTTGTTCATATTGTGAGTCTTCCTTGTTAGAGAGGGTTAACCATAGTGGATACCCCCTTTATTGGGTAAACCACATGGACAAAACCTTAAGCAATATTAGCCACTTCTATCATGGAGAAACAACCACTATATAAATATCCTTGTGGAAGAAATCTCCACAAGTGTGGTCTCTTGTTGGGTTGTTAGATTTCCTCAGCATATCTGATTGATTAAAAATTTTAGAATGTGTCAAAATCCTGGTGCGCTAAGATTGGATTTTGCCCACTTGAGATTGCAGGAGTTGCAGAGTTGACCATTACTATAAACCATAGTGCAGCCCACTTTTTCTTTTCTAGGATTATGTATGTGATTAGAAAACACTTTGAGGACATACACAAGTAGATTCCTTAGGGAGTAGAGTACTACATCACTATTCTTGTTGATCTACAAGGTTGCTTTGTCCCTTGCCCATTATTTGAAGATATTGTTTTCTTGAACTCCATGATTGTTATCTTGTGTGCCTAATTAATGATAAAAGTTCATTTATGCATCTAGTTGGTCAATTAAAATGAACAAAAATATAAGTTCCCAAGTTGAAACCTTCTTGATTCATTACCACCTAAAACTGTTAACTTGCTCAATTTTCTATCCTTTCATTTCTAGTCTTTTGCGATCGATCTAGATCAAATTAGGTCACTTACCCCACTATTAGAAGATTTGTTCCCCTCGGATTTTTGAATTTTAACCTATTAAACTATTAATCTATGATTTCATGAGTGACCTTACTTGGAGTCAGTGAGCTAGAATCTGTCCTTGTTGAGAAGATAAACCTTTGGATTCTTTGATAACATGCTTGGAGAGTCTTAGTAATCTCTTGTCCATTCACTTCCATAAAAATTCAAATTTGATCAATTATAATTGGGTAAATCATCCTCCTAATCCATATGTGTTAGGGTATTCACCTATATTAGTGGGCACCTCTATGGCAGTGTTGGTTTACACCTATTGCAAATGTCTCTTTTGGACAAGTGAGTTCTTTTTCTATCCTAGTTTGGTACCAAAATTTCTTAGGGTCATCCTATCACCTAGTACCTTTTCTTTCATGTTGGTTATAACAAGCTATCAAGTAGATAAAGGAAAGTGACCTCAAGTAGTCTTTAACCAATTACCTTTAGTTCAATCTTGCCAAAGATGTAAAAGAAAAACTTGTATTTGATCAATCACCCAGGAATAACTCAGAAGTTTGGTTTGATCCCAAGAGTGATCTTAGTGTGTTGAATACACCCTTAGCACCTTCTCACTTGGATATGGATATGGGTTACATGATGAATTTATGAGAGAGGGAAGAAATGGATGAATGTCTTAATAACATATTTGAAAAACATCGAGATACCTTTTTGTTTGGTAGTTCCTCTGGTGAAAATTGACCAATCTCATCCCTTATCTTAGCTAGATATCTGGATGCACACCAAAGGGATGAAAGAGATAAGAGGCAAGCCTATCAAGAAGGAAAATTGCTACATGAGAACCAAGATGATTAACCTCATGGCACTTGTGTGAATAAAACATACACCAATAACTTGTTTAGACATTCAAGACCAAGTTCACCGCTCAAGACACCTTCAAGATACATGAGTGAAAGAATTAAGAGAATCAAATGTGAAAAGAAAAGCCCTTCTAGATGAACAAGTTGCAAAGGAAGAGAAATTTAGAATCCTAGAGTTGGAGAGACAAGCCTTGTTGGAGATAGAAAGGAAAACCTTCTAGGAAGAGAAAGATAGACTCTTGGGTTAACAACTTAATGATTAATTTAACAACATGTGTGTTGGTGGTAGAAAAAACACTCCTCCATCCACCCCTCCTAAGACTTTGTGAAGTGCAAAATATTCAAGAAAACTATCATGATCTCCTAGCCCTAAAGGAAGAAGGGCTTCAAGTCATGATCATTATAGGAGACAAACACCTCCTAGGAACTCAAGACAACCTTCACAACATCCTCACCATTGTTCACAATATGGGGGTAGTAGCTCACATTTTCCCACAACTCGCAAGACTTCATGAGGATTCAACAAGACCCACATTTCCAACAGTATGTGGAGAGATATGTAGAGAAAAAAAGACACATTCTTAGAGAATTTAATTAACAACAACACTAGAGTCCCCTACAACTTTGATGTGGACAAGAAGATTAAGAAGAAAGGTCCATTTATAGAAGAATGATTAAAAAAATGCAAAATATGATGGAAAAGGTGATGGCACCTAAGATTTCATTCTCACTTGATTCAATTTGTCCTAACCCTTTTGATAAGAGTGCTGACATGAAATATTTCCCTATAAAAGTTGAAATTCCCCAATATGATAAGTATGATGGGAATGGAGATCTGCATGATCATGTGCATTGATTTTATACTATGAGTTTTGAGTTTCATCAAAATGACTCATACCTCATGAGATTGTTTCCAAGGATTCTTAAGGGTCAAGCGATGGAATGGTTCACCAAAATAACTCCCCCTATTAAGAATTTCAAAGAGCTCATTTAAAGAGATTTTCAAAACTTTACATACAACCTTTCAAGATCTATCACCTTGTTGGACTTGTGCAACACAAAGAAAAATAAAGGAGAATCCTTTGTGACTTTCTTTAAAAGATGGAGATGACAATTCTCTTGCTATTCTAGGATTATCGCTAAAAATGAGAAGATTGAAATCCTTATTAGAAATTGGGTTCCTAAAATGTGGCATGAAGTTAAGAAGATGGTTGTTGAGTCCTTTGAAACCATGGTTGAAACCACATTTAGGATTGAGGATGTTTTGAAAGAACAAGGAATTTTGACCAAACATGGAAACAACAACAACAATGGTCAAAATAAAAACAACAAAGATAAAGGAAAGAACTAATATTGGAATAGGAACAAAAAAGTGGTCAATGATGGAGTTGTTGACTCTTACAAACCCAATGATCAAGCTATTATTCAATTGGCTAGCACTAATCAACAAGGGAACAAGCCAAAATACCAAGATAGCCCTAAGGCTAGAGAAACAAGTATTTTCAAAACTTGGTGATTCATATGAGGATATATTGACAAAAATCATTGCTAACAATCTTGTGTATCTTCTAGATCCTGCGAAGTTCTATATACCTGAGGTTAAGCCATATTGGTGGGATGAGAAAGCCTATTGCAAGTTTCACAATGGCATTGGACATGATATTGAACATTGTGGGAGACTCAAATATATCATTCAAGATATTATTGAGAATGGTAAACATAAAGTGGATGGATTGAACACTAATGCTGATCACAAGGCCTTCAAAGAACCTTTTCCCAAGTATGAGAAGGGAGAAACCTCTAAACCTAAGAATGGCAAGGCTGATATCAATTACACTTATGCAAATGTAGAGAATGTTGTCAACATACTTGAAGTAGTAGAAGAAAATGTTAACATGATGAGAGATGAAGATCTTTATGGTTATGAGCTAGACATGGACTCTCCTCCTATCTTTGATGAAGAACCCATCCTAGTGCTAAGGGGTCCTCACTCTATAGTGTTATCTCAAAGTCTTAATGCTATCACACAGTCAAGGTCCCCTAGTCATTAGAGGACCTAGTTCGGGTCAACCAAGTAAACCAAAGTATGTGGCATCCAAGAATGTTGCCTCAAAATCAACAGTTAATCCTAAGTCAAGTTATAATCTTATTGATCAGTTTCAAAGAACCCCAGCTTAGATTTTGATCTTTGAGCTCTTAGAGTTGTCTCCAAGACACAATAAAGTCCTCGAGGATGCTTTGCACATAGCTAATGTCCCCAACAACTTATATGTTAACCAATTCTAGAACATGGCTAAACATATTGATATCCCTCATTACCTTGCCTCTTCAGAGGAAGATGATAAATCTTTAAGCCACCCACATAATCTCACTCTTCATATTAAGGTCATGATCCACAAAACCCATGTTAGGCATGTGTTGATAGATGGGGGTGGTGGGCTTAATATTTTTTCCTTGAGTCTTTTGAAGATGTTGGGTTATTTTGAACAAGTCATAGATACCAAAAGAAAGATCACTATCAAAGCCTATGATGAGGTAGAAAGAAGTTCCAAGGGGTTGGTCATCCTTCCTATTAGGATTTAACCTATTGAAAAGGATATTTTATTCCAAATAGTTGAAATTGGGCCCCTTGTGTACAACATCTTTCTCGATAGATCATGGATTCATGATATGCAAGCAGTTTCGTTTACCTATCATTAGTGTGTTAAGTTCCCTTACAATGGAACAAAGATTTGTATACTTGAGGATAACACTTTATCTATTAACTTAATTTCAATGAGTGCTCATGTTCCCCTCAATAGAGAAGAAGAAGACTCCAATGCAACCTTAGCTAAATGTAAAGACAAGTTCAAGTCAGTAGACCTTGGCATGGGGGGATATCAACTCAACTCCCTCGTAGCACTACCAGTTTCACCTAGGCCTTATGGAAATCCTTCACAAGAAATGAGACCTTCCTCTTTGGCTATGAATTTATTTGGCATGTTTGTAAGATCCTCAATGCCTATTCAAGATGAGAAAGAAGACGTGGTTGTTAGAGACTAGATTTATATAGAAGAGAATTACATGCACAATGAGAACTTATCTCCCTCTCCTAAGGCTTATGGAGGGTATAATTTTGTCAAATAGATGGGATATCCTAGACATGGCCCTCTAAGTCACACATTGGATGCTAGAGCTGAACCCCTTGATCATGTTCCTTTTGGATGCAAGTCTAACGAGATGGTCGGCCTAAGATTTTTGAACCGCAATGAGAACACTGCTCCTATCCTTGATAATTTGGATAGTGAGGAAGAAATAGAATACACACCTAATTTGGAAAATCAACAAGACATGTGTGAAGATTGGGTTCCTTCCACTAATCTCCTTTGGGGAGATTCAAATAGTCCAATTACTCATGACACGGTTTCAACTATGGAACAACATGAATCAGATGTAGAAGATCCTATCAGGGAAAGTCAACAAAAGAAGCTTGATAGTTTGATGGAAGGAGAATGAATTGCCCTTGATGAAATTCAAGCTTCCACATCAAGACATCGCAAACCTTCATGGTGTAAACATTCTAGTCAAAGTTCATAAATGAGTTCGCATGAGTATGAATGGGACTCCTTCCTCGAGCCTTCCATAATTGGCATGGATGTTGATGTCATCCACACTTATATTTATCAATTTGAGGTAGCTGACAAGTCATGTGAAGGATGAGAGGATTTAAACTCACATGTTTCCTAAGTTGACAATTCTTCACTTGTTAGGATGAATCCCGATTTGGGTAGCTTAGGAAGATATGTGATGGAATCTAACTCTTCAATCGCTAGAGATGTTATCATTTGCATTTACAACCCTGAACTAGTCATTGACTTACCTCTTGTTCATACTAACCTCTTTGATAGGTCCTAATGCTATCAAGAACCTGAGCTCTTAATATTTATGAGATAGCCTATTACTTAAATACCAGTGAACCTATAGTCTCTTCCACCAGTGAACTGACTACTAGCATGACAGAGCTAGACATCAAGTACCTTAATCACAAAATAAAAAGAAAAGAAAAGAAAAAGAATAGGATTTCTAATGGTGAAAACCACTGTGTGGTGGTGTTAGAACCAAACTTCCTACATGAGCACCCCATGTATATGACTGAAAGAACATGGAAGATGTTCTTTAATAGATCCTTTATTCAAAATGGTTCAAGAGCTAGTGTGTTGTTTGTGTCTACTCATGGGTACATGATTCCTAAGTCTTACAAGTTATTGTTCCCATGTACAAATAACATTATTGAGTATGAATCTTTAACAAATAGACTTAAGATGGCCATAGAATGGAGAATCAAAAAGTTACACATCTATGGGGATTCATAATTGATAATCAACCAATTCAATGATGAATATCTAACAAAAAATGAGAAACTAAAACCTTAAAAGAAGATGGTTGATTCCTTGAGATGACACTTCACATTTTTCATGTTTCAGCAAATCTACAAAAAACAAAGCAATTGATGCTATGGCTACACTTGCTTCACTTATTTAGTTAGGGCAACATGAATCTAGATTTGAATTCCTAATGGAAGAGCTACATCACCCTATCTATGGCTCCCAAGAAAGTCATGTCATTTGCACCCTTGTTAGTTGTGAGTCATCCCGTTATGGTGCCATTTACTAACACCTTTGAGATGACATTATACTTGAAACCTTTAATTGATTTGAATGCAAAAACCTTATCTAAAATGCCTCTCAACATTCCCTTATCTCTAGTGATTTGTATAAGAGGGGTCTAGATGGAACACTTCTTAGATTCTTCAAAAAGGAAGAATCCAACAAGGCATTAGTTGACATCCACGAGGGCATCTGCGGGGGACATTCCAATGGTCTTGCTTAAGGTAGGGTACTATTGGTTTACAATATAGATTGATGCAATAGATTTTGCAAAGTCATGTGAAAAGTGTCAAAAACATGGTAACTTGATACATGCTTTAGGCAGGGAGCCCATTCCTTCTATATCTCATTGGCCATTTTATCCTGGGGCCTTTGATCTTGTTGGGCAAATTTATCCCAACTCATTAGGTGGACACAAGTTTATTATCACTGCTACTGCTTACTTCACTAAATGGGTAGAAGTTGTCCCACTTTTTGTTGCCTCAGGCAAGACTATCTCTCTATTCATTTTGAATCATATCATTTGTTGATATGGAGTGCCTTCAAAAATGATCACTGATAATGGAGGCCAGTTCAAAAATAAGGACCTTCAACAACTATGCAATAAATTCAAGATTAAATAACATCGGTCCTCCATTTACTTTCCACAAGGAAATGGTCAAGCATAAGCATCAAAAAAAGCCATTCTTAAGATCATGCATAGAATAGTTTATAAGAATGGTAGATATTGGCACTTACAAATAAATCTAGATTTTTGGGCCTATAGAATGAGTATTCATACTCCTATTTGGGCTACTCCTTTTTCCCTTACATATGGTGCTAAAGAAGTGTTACCTTTAGAGTTTGAGATTCCTTCACTTGGAGTTTCTCTCAAAGGTCTAGTTATAGATGAAGACTACTATGCCATGAGACTTCAAGAGTTAGAACTTATAAATGACAAACATCAAGAATCATTTTACCATATGGGGGTTTATCAAAAGTGCATGTCAAAATCCTTCAACAAAAAGGTTCGCCATAGAGAATTCCAAGTGGGAGATCTTGTCCTATATGAAAATCCTAAGAATCTATAACATAAAGATCAAAAGGGAAAATTTGAACCTAATTAGCTTGGATCTTACATCATTACAACAACTTTTGGGTCAAGTGCTTATTTACTATCTACAACAGAGGGAGAACAACTCCCTAATCCTATCAATGTCTTGCATCGAAAGAAGTTCTATCCATGATGCTCATTTTGTCTAGAGGCATCCTTTGTACATACTTATTGATCCTTAAAAAACAAAAAAAAAAATGGTATATTGTCAAAAATTCTAAAAATCAGAAAATATCCTTAAAAAATGATCTTAGTGAAAACCTAGCAATAGAAGCTTTGATGTGTCTCCAAAAAAATTATATATTCCAAAAAAAAGGATTTGAAAAAGTGCCTTGGTGAAAACCTGGAAACAAGTGCCTTCATAGAATCCTTTTTTTATTTAAAATTTTGTAAAAAGTCCTAAAAAAAGGTGAAGAAAAGAAAAAAATTCAATAAAATGCAAGTGGTGAAAACTTGGAAATGGGCACTACTTGAGGCCTTTGCATCCCTATTTCTTAGCGTGTATCCTCGACACGTAGACTTTCTCCATCATGCCTTGTCCTTGTTGCCTTGGTTTGGAATTGGTTTTGTCTTTGTCTAGGGGGAATAACTATGTTAGCTTTGGTCTCTTGTATGTGTTAGCCTTCATGACACCTTACCAATGGTGTTTTTTTCAAAAACACCTCAAATGTAGTTTTCAATAGAACCCCGGACATTGAGTGTTTTTCAACACTTATTGGTTTGTCCTTACCTAGTTTTTTCATGTGATCTTACCTACTTGCAAGCATTTGATCCTTATCCTTGGAACTCAATATCATTTAAAACACTTAAATTTTTAAACAGAAATACTTACTACTTGATTTATGTAATGCTCGTTTCTTTGTGTGTTGATTGTTACTGATTTTCGTTGAGTGTCCTCATCTAACAAGTCTCTCTGATATGCATAGCTAGAGTACTTAGGGCATGGGGCATGTTTTTATTTTCTTTCTACGTGTGGGTGTGGTCTTGAAACTCTAGAGTGTCTCTTGTTGTCCCCTTGAAACACTTAGGAGATTTGAGGCATCATCCTTGATTGTTTTTGCACAACCGTTCTTATGGTCATCCAGACATATATGCCTTGATGCGTGCATGGTTTTGCTACATTAAATTGGGTAAGCTAACATCAAATTCATCTTGACCTTTATGTGCTTGGTGCTTATGTTAGAATCTTTCCACATTCTAATCCGATATTAATCAAATTCATATCTTCATTGTTGCACTTGTGACTAGTGATGATTGTGTGATTTTTCAATGTCTGTTAATAATGGCCCAATGATGAAAATAAGTTTCTTAATACTCTCTAATAATGATGAACACAAAATCCTATGTTAAAATTGCTCTATTGCAAGTACACCTTTGTATTTTCATGTAGCTTGTATTGTTAGACATCATGTTAATTTGCATTTTTAGGTTGCACTATGAGTTTGAGAGAGTTTTCCTTCATCTTTCTTGTGGAATTTTAATCAACTATGGTCATGTTTGATCTTCATTTTCTTATCTTCTTTCATGATCTCAATCAAAATTTTCTATCTTAAATAGTTGATCAATTTTGGGGCATTCTCTTTCTTAAGGAAAATTCTAGTTCTTCTTCCCATTTCTTTCCACCTCTTCCAAACTTCTATCTTCCATTTGCTTTCACCCCACTTCTTTTCTTCTAATTCAAATTTGTGGCATAATATTTCATGTTTGGTGATCTATCTTGGTTATGTGATCCTTATATCTTTCATCTTACATCAAAAACCTTATCTTTAGTTCAATTTGATCAAATTTATCAATTTGTTGTTTGTCCTCTATCTCAATTTGATTTTGATCATGAGGGGGTAGTACCTATCAAACTTCAATCCTTGATTTAACTTTATCATTCTTTTCTTTTCTTGGGGAAACCTTGCTTGAGATTCTTATCTTAGACATGTCAATTATCTATTCACAGGGGTGTTGACCTTGTCTTTTTCAAATCAAAATTGTATTCCTTGTCCTGATGTCTTCCCAAATTGACCACACATCTAGGTTATTTTATGATCCCAAGTCAACCTCACACTTCAATTGCATTATTTGACTACATGTGTTTCCAAATAGACCACACATTAGTCAAAGAGGGGCAAATGTATGCACCCTAAAATGGTTGCCTAGACTATGGGCCTCTATATATCAATTTATCAATTGCCTGAATAAATGCCTTAGAATATTTTATCAAATCAATTCAAATCATTTTCCTTGATCTAATTGTGTTTAATTCAATTATTTCAATATTTCATAAGCTTTGATCATTTTATCTAAGACTTATTTAATTAAAAGAAAACTTTTCTTCAAATTAAACAAAATAATCTCATTTAATTGAAAGAAAATATCCCTTTTAATTAAATAAAATAAATTCCCTTTTAATTAAAATAAATTCCCTCTTTTAATTAAATAAATAAAATCCTCACTTAAATATCTCTTTGTGATGGAAAAAGGAAATAAAACAAATAAAAATCCTTTTTCACTACACTTAAATGCACATATTTCTAAGTGGGATTCTTTTTTCCTCTTTCCACTTTCTTGTCAAACACCTCTTTTTTCATTGGTGGAATTTTGTCTCCCATGAATCAAACCCTATTATCCCATATTGGTTGTGAGAATCCTCCCACCTCCACACTTGACTATATAAGGAGTCCTCTCCTTCTCATTTCTTAATAAGAAGAATAAGATTAGTGGATATAGTATTGTTATGTTGTAGGTTTAAAGAGCAATTTTGGAGTTTGAGAATTAGATTTTGAGCCTTAGGGTTTGGACATTGGATCTTCATTGCGAATTCCCTCTTCTTGTATCCATGGCTTCCATCATCATGTTTCATCCTTTCATTTTCATATTAGCTTATAGTCATATTTGTTTTCATAGATTAATCTTGCATTGTTATTTCCTTTCATAGATTAGATTTCCTTTCTTACAATGCATTGCATTGTTATCATTTAGATTGGCTTGCATCTTCATTTGCATTCATATTTGATGATCATGGAGACTAGCACTCTTTCTTTTCCTCTTTGGTTATCTCATTTTATAGTATACTTGCATGGGCACAAACTAGGTCAAACTAAGGGCCTCTATAACAAAACCTTGCACTCCATGAATAGAGACCTATGATTCACCATTTGAGATCTCATTCTTTAGAAATATTAGATATAATGATTCATAGAAGTGTGTCAACATTTTAGCACACACCACCCATCACTAACTATTTTTCCATGCCACCTTTAGGGAAGAACCAAATGATACCAAAATGACAACAACCACCAATGGGGACAATCCCCTAAATCAACTACTTGGCACCCCTCAGCATCCAGTTACCCTCTCAAGTAGGAGTACATCCAATTTACATTGGAAAAAATGTGGCATCCCAAAGCATCACACCAAAATATACACCAAAGCATCACACCAACATATTCACCACCACCACCACCACTAAAAAAATAACCATTACAACAAATTTATGTGCTAGCACCTATGCAAAACTATCCATTCATAAAACAATCCCACACCTACCCACCACAACAACAACTGAAATACCCACAACAATTTTCCCAATACGTGTAACAATATGTTGAACCACCACCACAACAACCCATAAATCTTTTTCAAGTAGTAAGGAAATCCACATTCCAACCACAATACTACACCCATCAAAACCATCCATATTCACCTACTCTATCTAACACATATCCTACACTAGGGACATCGTGAATGGGGGTAGCAACAATAACACATGTCAACCCAGAGTGAGAAGAGATGAAGAATGATTTGAAGGAACTCAAAGATGAGACTAAATCCAAAACCTTCATATTTGAAAATGTCTACCCATACGACAAGGCTATCATGATGACACCCTTCCCCAACCACTTTGAGATCTCTAAATTTGATAAATTCAAGGGGAGGGGTGATCCAATCACACACATCAATTATTTTTACATGCATTTCCAAGAAGTGGCCTACATTTTCATGTTCCTCATGCACCTCTTCCCAATAGTCTAGGAATTCCTTCTCTGGATTGGTTCTATCGCATACCCTTTGGTACAGTAAACACATTTGTTGATCTTTCTAAGGCCTTTATAGCACAATATGCACATCTATTTGAAACTTAGTTGTATGTGTTTGGTTTGGTCCGCATTAAGAAAAAAGGGGGTGGCACCTCACTGATTACGTATAAAGGTGGAAAACTCTCACAACACAAATCTCTTGTAATCTACCACAATGCCACCTTGTCAAAATGTTCATTGACATGATACATCACAAACTTTCTCATCACATAGTTATGAATTTCCTACAAAAATACAAAGACATAAAAGATAAGGGCATGGGCTTTGAGTGAGGGCTCATTAACGATGGAATCATAAAGCTCTATAAAGATAATAATCAACAGCAAGGACAATCTAATGACAATCTACAGTACTAGAACAAGAACAAGAACATAGTAAAAGATGGTTCCATTGATACACAACATGTCCCAGTGGTTGGCATCATACCTAGCACATAAAATATCCCTTGTCAAAAAAAATTCTAGAAATAACCATTATAATGAAAAATAACATACTATCTATTGGAAATTTGTTCAGCACTCCCCTTGGGATTCATGACAAGGGCTTAACTGCCTCCTATGTACTATAAGTTGAGTGGTTGTATCATGCATTGACAAATCAATCTTTTGGTGCAACAATAACCCTACACTAACAAGTGGTATCAAAGCTTGGTCACAAGTTCAAATCCTCATTCCCTCAGGTAACACTGAGGGGGAGATTGTTGGAAATTTGTTCAATGCTCCACTTGAGATTCATGACAAGGGCTTAACCACCTCCTGTGTACTATAAGTTGAGTGGTTGTATCATGCATTGACAGATTAGTCTTTTGGTGCAATGACAACCCCACTCTAACACTATCAACAAGCATACTAACAACCTCTACAACAATAGTATCAACGCAACAATCAACAAGTGCCAAAAAATCATACCAATACTATCACCATCGCAATTGGACAAAGACCAAAGGTCCAAAAATCACCCTGGGCATACACCCCCTTGGGAGAACCACTCGATTTCACTTTTGAAAAATTAGCCCAAGTTAATCTCATCACCCACAAACACAACCACTGGATCCAAGTCAACCTAAAGCACCATGGTATAGAGAGAATGAGTTTTGCAAATTCCATCATGTAAAAGGGCATATCACCCTCAAATGTATGAAATTCAAAGACTATGTACAAGATCTCATTGATCATAAAGAAATCATGGTGGGAGCACAAGCCTCTCCAAATGAGACTATTGATCTATCAAAATGCATTCCCACCACACAACAACAATAACATAAACACAAGCAAGGCACCTATACATCACAATAATACCAACAATAAAAATAGAGCAAACAACACCCAACCTAAGAAAGGTGATAATCACAATAGGTCACAAGACTATAATTCATCATACCTTGACTATTGTACTTTGATCGTATGTATATCCCAAGATGAGCCCTTTGTTAACATGCTAAATATCAAGGGCCCAGATAATCAATGTGTAATCACAATACGACAGACCTATCTCAATATTGTAGGGCCACCTATGCCTGCTCCTTCAAGAATGTAAAATAATATTTTGGAACACCTTGGGAACATGCCAGCACAAATTTCCATCTGGGACCTCCTCTGCACCATCCAACTTCATAGGGAGATCCTTAAAAATGTGCTCCACAAATCTTGTGTGCTCACTGGCATCAATGCCACATGATTCAAAAACCTAGTGGGATCTCTCTTCCTCATGTGTGTTGTCCTTCAAACCCTTTGATGTTCAAAAAATTGAGCTAGACAACATCCTCCAAATCTCTATTATTGTTATGATCTCTAATTTCTCAGTCAAGAGAGTCATGATAGATAATGGTTCATCCCTTAACCTATGCACTTTGAGGTTCATTAAACAAGTACGATATACTGAGCTAGACATTATAGATGAGGTCATCACCATCAAGGCCTATGATAACTTGGAGACAACTACAAAAGGAACTAACTTATTACCCATTAGAGTTGGGCCTACTACTCAAGAAATTGTGTGCCATGTAGTTGATCTTAACCTATCCTTCAACATCCTCCTTGGCCATCCATAGGTCGACACCATGGAAGTCATTCCATCCACTTATCATTAGTGCATGACATTTCTACATAATTACATTGAGCTAACCACACATGTTAATATAGAAACCTTTACATATTGAAATGTTGTAGATGCATCCTATGATAATTATTTCCCTAGAATTGAGATCAATGTGCTATTGTCGCCAGCTCTTCTAGTACCTATCATGACCCCAACACCATGCTAGTCTTCACACTCTTTATCATTAAGATCAACTACTAGGGATGTGGTGAATATCATCTCTTAGATGTATTTTCTTTTAGCACCTTAATGCTTGACCTACACACACAAGGGAGACCAACCCATTATGAATCAAAGAAAGACATTGCTCCCCATCTCAAATAGATTGGACCTACCATATTTTTACCAATGGGATCCTTAATGGGCAAGAAATGCACCTAGACATTAGCACATGGTTATAAAAGGACCCAAATCCAAAACATAAACAACTCCTTGACTAGCTCAAACAAAGATATCCCCACTCACATTGACTTGCTATTGAAAAATGAGATTATCAAGGAGGTGGCTTAGGATAAGAGGAGTTAGACATTAGATAACTTGTAGAAGCATACAAAGAAAAAAATTAGAAAGTTCTAGGTTTTGGATTCCCCACAATTGGGGGCACTAGGAAAGATGGTCATGTATTCTTAGACATCTACGAAAAACTCGTAGAGGTCCAAAACATCCTTGAGGAAGTTGAAAAGAGATCCTATGATGATATCCATGATGATGACATCCCCTATGGAGACTCTGTGTTCCATGAACTCTCCATAAAGCTTGTAGAACTTCCCCTCACCCACCCCAAACTCATTGATTGGGACCAATATATTATACTCCACATTGATGAGTTCCATACTGAGGAAGTGCTCCTAAGATTCATGGGGGTCATGACACCACACAAGAAGTCAAAGTAACCATCAACATATGTGTACAAATCTGACCCAAAAGGATACTTTGGGGAGAATGAAATCTCCAATCGCAAAAATAAATAGAGAAGAGAAATTTTTTTTAAAAAAATGAAAAACAAAGGCATCCCTTCGTGAAAACTCCTCGAGAGCACCATCAGATTAATCAAAAAATGAAAAAGAAATAAAAGACGTATTTGACAATGAAAACCTCTCTGACACACCCAAAGATGGAGATTTCTTCCTTCTCCCATAGGATTACAAGTTAGAAATATCATCTATCCTAGTTGAAAAAACAAAACTAGTCAACATAAGTCTAATAGAGACTCCCAAGATCATGTACATTGCAACATCCTTGCCACAAGATGAAGACCTTCTCATAGAAGTCCTAGAAGAAAATATTAGTTGGTTCACATGGCCATACTAGGACATGCTAGGACTAGATCCTAAATTGGTTGTACACCACTTGGCAATGATCTAAAGGTCAAGCTAGTCAAGCAAAAACTTTGAAAGATGCATCCTAAGGTTGCCTTACAGGTCAAAGAAGAACTAGAAATGATGTTAGAAGCAAAGTTTATTTTTCCAATCGACTACTTAGAGTAGATTTCCAACATGGTTTTGGTCACTAAATCTTCTAGGGATATTAGAAACTACACATATTTTAGGGACCTCAATGAATCTTGTCCTTAGGATGACTTCCCTTTTCCAAATATTGATATGATCATAGATCTCATAACTTAGCATGAACTCCTATCCCTCATGGATGGATTCTTCAAGTATAATCAAATACAGATAGCAGAAGACGATTGGCATAAAACAAAATTCACAACCCCATAGGGGGACCTTCTTCTACAACATGATGCCTTTTGGGTCAAGGAGTGCAAGAGGAACCTATCAAAGGACCATGACAGTTATCTTTCATGACCTCATCCATAAGACCCTCAAAGATTATGTGGATGACATATTTGTAAAATCCATCAATGCCATTGACCACCTATTTGACCTTGAAGAAGTGTCTGATTGACTAGCAAAATATCACTACTTGCTTAATCCAAAGAAATGTGTCTTTGGCATGAAATCTAGAAAGATCCTATGGTTCATTGTATCATGACACAACATTGGAATTGATGCTCAAAAACTCAAAGCCATCAAGGACATGCCTCCTCCAAAAATATATGAGACAATTGCCCACACTCCAAGGAAATTAAAATCTATCAAGCAGTTCATCTCATAGTTACCGGATAAATCTCATTCATTCATGCATCTACTAAAAAAGGATCAAAATTTCAAATGGGGCCATATATGTTAATGTAGCTTTAAAAAGATCGATCAATGCCTAGCCAATCCACCTATTTGGCTCCACTAGTTGTAGGGAAACCATTAATACTATACATATTAGCTACTCCAACAACACCAAGGGAAATCTTAGGCCAACTCTATGACAATGGAAAAGAAAGGGCCATATACTACATCATCCAAACTCTTATTGGCTACAAGCTTAACTACACCCTGAAGGAAAAAGTTTTCTTCGAAGTGGTCTTCACCGCTCAGAAGCTCTACTAGTACATGTTGAGTCACATAGTTCAACTCATCTCCAAGATTGACCCGTTGAAGTATGTGCTATCACACACAACACTCACTAGCTACTTGGAAAAATGGGTCATGCTTCTTAGAAAATTCGACATCCAATATGTTGACAGAAAGGAAATCAAGGGACAAGTCATAACAAATCATTTGGAAAATGCACCTTTGGTTGACATCTATCCACTGGTCATAAAATTTCTAGATGAACACTTATGTATGATAGTGTTAGAATATTTACCAATTAAACAATCAAACACTTAAACAATTTTAGATCTTATCATTCCATTGCTCGGCTTCTACTAAAAACTCTTTGCAACATAACTAGCTATCCACTACTCTTTAAAATAACAAACTTGTAGTATATAAATTTAAAACAATAAAGAATAATAATAACATCCACACAAGTTTGACACTAGGATTTTACATGGAAACCCAATTTCAGAAAAACCATGAGCAACATGTTACCAATTTTCACCCTTCTAAAGTGAGCCCTGTTAGGAGCCAACCATGTTAAAGGCTACAATACACATTGTTAAATGTGACCTTGTTGTTTTAATCATGTTGTTAGGAGTGATCTTGTTAGAGGACTTTAGAACATTCCATTGGAATGTTACCTAGTTAAAGGATTCATTTAGACTCTAAGGTCCTTATGACTATTAGGTCAAACTTGATTAAAGGATTTCAAATATTGTTCGCAATGGTCAGAAAGTAACAAGAAGTTTGGTTAGAAAGTAACAAGAAGTTTGTCATCTCAATTTCATATTCTCTTTGCAACTCTTCAAGTAATCACCCTACACTTTTTCTCAAATCAATTAAGCCTTTTTCTTAGATTTTCTAGTCAACAACATTAGTAATAGCTCCAATCCTCTAGAAGACTAGAACTCTTTCAAATGTGCACAACTTCACTGCTCTCTTCTCTCCCACACATGCATAGTGAAAATTTTCCTTTGTACCTCCTTAAATAGGAAGTTCTAAGATTTTTATGCTTAACCTACACCATAGATCTTAGGTTTCATGATTTGATCCATCAAATACAATGTATCTAATCACCATTCTATTTATCTCTCCTTTTCTAGAAATTTCTCCTTGAATTTATCTCTTAGATCATTTACCTAATCTTCTCTTGAAATTAAATGATCTAACTCATCAATCCTTATCTTCAACATGTTTTCCATATCCCAAGAAATCAACATAGTTAGCTAGAAATTACAATTTATTGCAAACAATTAAAATTGTGTTCCTCAACCAACACTAAGTTCTAATGCTCGATCATCACTAAGTTTTTTGTTCACTATAAAACTTCTTTGTCCACATCAACACTGTCACTCGATCGATGTTGATGCTCGGTCAACATTGAATTTTCTCAACACCTACTATGGCTTGGTTGACACTATCATCAACCAATATATATATCAGGATTCCTTGGTCTTTTACTATGTTGCTTGATCAAGCCTACATAAGTGATCTATCTTTGCTTGCACTGTCAAGACTTGAACATCATTATCTTCTCCTCTATTAACATGATTTAAACAATCACTTTGTCTTGTCAAAGTCTAACTAATCAAATGTCCATTTTTTATTTCCTCTTCATAAATCAACCTTTCCTCTAGATGCTTTTGTTAGGAAAAAATTCTCAAATCCTCTTGATCAATCAAATAGATATGACATTTAGATAAGATAGTGAATGATCCGATCAATAAATTTGACACCAATGACAACACAAAATTTTTCCCAATTGTAGTTTCCAACAATCTCCCTCTTTGGCATTGATGGCAACACCTCAACATCTCAACAAGAATATTTGTAGAAATACTTTAGGTTACCATACAATCCAATTTGTAAAGAATTCAAGTAACATTCTTAATGTATCAGATCTTTTGATTAATATACTTGGCTTCATTCTAAACTCCCTCTAAGTAATCAATTTCTCTTTCTTGAATCTCCCTCTTTGAAGATAATCTTTCCCATATTGCAATATTTCCCTCTAGTATTTTGTGTAGTCAGTCTCTCCTTTCTTTCTGATATTTCTATTCAATGCCTCCCTCTTTGACAAAAATGCCAAAGAAAATGTCTCTTTACATCATACAGATTGATTATGTAGATAATTGCATGATAGATTAGAATTCTTCATTTATTAGCTTCATATGACTTATTTATTATGTCCTTCTTCTTCTTCTTCACCACTACCTTAGGCAACTTCTAAAGTAGAACTAATTGCATTAATGTGTAAGATAGGTTGATCAACACATTTGATGCAATGCTTCTCTGTAGCTTAAAGTAGCTTTATTTAGGGAAATCGCCCCCACTTTACCTCTAAGATATTCATGAGCATCCTTAGGGAAATCTTTAGTGAACATATCAGCAAGTTTCTCTTTTGTGTTCACATATTCAAATTTCACTTCTTTTTCTTGAACTAGCGCTCTCAAGTAATGATACTTGATAGAAATGTGTTTTGTCTTTGTGTGCATAACAGGGTTCTTTGATATATTAATAGCACTTGTGTTATCAAAATAGATAACTATTGGATCAATAATTTATTCCTTCATACCTTTCAACAACTATTTGATCCAAATGATATTTGAACAATTTAATGTTGTTGCCACATATTTGGCTTTAGCTATTGATTGGGAAATGCAGTTTTGCTTCTTGCTTGTCCATGAAACTAGTCTCTTTCCTAGAAAGAAGGCACCACCACTTATTGTCTTCATGTCATCAACATTTCCTCCCCAATCAAAATCAATAAATACCTTTAGTTCAAACCTATCATTCTTCTTATAATACAATCCACAGTCTTCTGTTCCTTTCAAATATCTTAGTATTCTCTTTACTACCATCATATGATTGTCATTAAGAATTTTTGAAAATATAGAAACTATCCCAAAAAATAATTGAATATCTAGTCTTCTATGAACAACATATTGCAGTTCCAATCATTGATCTATATTGTGTCTAGTTCACATTAGCAGAATTGTCATTCTTAGATAGTTTGTGTCTAGTGACCATAGGTGTACCCACTCATTTGGAATCTTCCATCCCAAAAAAAAATCAATATCTCCTTGATATATTTGGAATTAATGAAGATACCTTGGTTCATTTGATATACTTGTAAATCAACATAGAATGTGATCTCAACAAACATTGACATTTCAAATTCCTTCTTCATTTTCGCAGAATTTTTTTGCATAATGATTCCTTTCCTTCAAATATGATATCATCAACAAAAATCTCAGATAACAAAACCTCATTATTCTTTCTAGTCTTCAAATATAGATTGATGTTATCATTTATCCTTGCAAATCAAAAGTTTACTAAATAATTATGCAGTCTTTCATACCATGCTCTTGGGGATTGTTTCAAATCATATAAAGCTTTGTGCAACTTTCATACCATGTTCTTCTTGTTAGGGTCCACAAATACTTTAGGATGTTCTATGTATACATTTTCTTCCAATATTCCATTTAGAAATGCACATTTGACATGCATTTGATATACCTTGAAACCTTTATAAGAATAATATGCAAGCAGTGCTCTTACTCCTAATCTTGCTACAGGGGAAAATATTTCACCATAGGCAACGTCGTCCTCTTGTGCATATCCTTTGCATACCAATCTAGCTTTATTCCTTGTGACTTCACCTTTCTCATTCAACTTGTTTTAGAATACCCACTTTGTTCCAATAACATTTTTGTCTTTAGATCTAGGTACTAGAAACCATAATTTGTTATTTTCAACTTGTTTAATTTCTTCATTCATAGCTTGTATCCAATCCTCATTCTCCAAATCATCTTTCACAAATTTAGGCTCAAGCTCACAAAGTAAGCATGTGTCACTTCTAAGTCTTTTTCTTGTAATAATACTAGACTCTTTATCTCCAATGATTTTTTCAGGTGCATGATGTCTTCTCAAATATTTTGCTAACATAGGCTCTTTCCTTCTTTGTTCTTCAACTAGTTCATCTTGAAAAATAATTTCAAGCTCTCATCTCTTCTTTATTTAGGTTCTGGATTAGGCTTTGCATGCTTGATATTGTCTTCCTATTGTTTGGCTTCCTCTATCTGTGACTCAACATCATCTATATGTTGCTTGGCACCCATAATCTGCTACTTGAAAACTAGATGTTGCAACTTGACATTCCCAGTTTGATGAGGATCTACAACTTTGATTTCTTGTTTAGGTAGAGTGCCTAGAGAACTTTCATTCACATATATGAATGAACTATAATCTGCAAGTTCTATCTTATATTCAACTTCATTTTTCTCTGTAAATTCATCAACTTTCACATTTACACTTTCCACAACTTTGTTAGTGTTAGAATTCAAACACTTATAAGCGTTACTCTTGGTGGAATATCCTAGGAATATTCCTTCATTACTTTTAGCATCAAGTTTTCCATTTCTATTATCTTTAAGTATGTAACATTTTCTTTCAAAGACTAAGAAACATTTCACATTAGGTGCATAACCATATGATGTAGGAGCATCCTGGGTTTCCTTTTATCCTGCACTTTTTGTTCATTTTTTAACAGTTCTGACTGAGCTCTTTTAGACCTTATTGAGCTCTTTATTATAAACCAAGTTGTTCCTTTGGTGATCAAGTTTCATTAGTATGAATCGAGTTGTTCCTTTGGTGTCCGAGTTCCATTAGTGTGAACCAATTTGTTCCTATGTTGACCAAGCATTTCTTCATTTGCTAAGTGATCCTATGTTGTTGATGCTCAGGTTCTTCTTTGATTGATTTATCTGTATTTTGGTTTTGAGTTTGAGCCAACTCTTGTATTTAATCTATATTGTGAATTTAATGATAGGATATTGTCTATGGATGAGTATTGACCATTTTGAGGTTGACCTTTCTTTGATGTAATGTTCTAGAATCTTCTATAAGCCATTTTGGAAAGTATAAGTAGAGGTATTTGGTTTAGTTTAAAGAGTGAACTTAAAGGATAGATAATTCAAAGAAGATGTTGTGAGTTTGAAGTTGAATATAGAACTTATAGTTATATTTTGTATTTTTTTGTAATCCAAAAGGCCTTACAGCTAGGTATGTATGTTGAACATTTGATGAATCAATAAAAAGTATTTTCTCTCTCTCTCTCTCTCTCTCTCTCTCTCTCTCTCTCTCTCTCTCTCTCTCTCTCTCTCTCTCTCTCTCTCCTTGGTGTTCTTTTATGTTTTTTTCTTCTATTGTGTGTACTTGGTGAGGCAATTAGATAGTTGGGTGTGCCTTTAGCCCTAGTTGTTCAACCCTCTTTGTACTAAGTGTTATTAGAGCTTGAGGTTCATCCTTGTGGATATTGGATCATGTAGAACCCTAAGTGTTTTTGGTTGTAGGGTGGCAGATTTGAGGATTTGACATATAACTTGCATAGGGTTACGATCTTGCAGGAGCCTGATTATAACGATAGTTCGAGGTAGACAAAATGCTGACAATGCCATATTGGATACATTGAGACAAATTGCAGCTAGATTATATGGTGTGGAGAAATTCTAGAGGACAGGATCATATCTTCACGATAATGTGAGTGATGATGAAGCTATAGAACCAAACCCTAATCCAAAACCTGAAGAAGATCAAAATGAGGAAAGATTATTGAGAGTATTATCTAGAGCATATTCAAAGCATGTTGTAGAATTTGTTCCTTATGATGGAAAATTGGATAGCAATGCTATGTTAGATTGGATCTCTGATATGGAAAATTTCTTTGAGTTTGAAAACACTCCTGACAAAAGGAAGTGAAAATTGTAGTTACTAGGTTGAAAGGTCATGCCTCACTATGGTGGAAGCATATGCAAAATGATAGACAAAGGAGGGGAAAGGAGAAGATTAGGAGTTGGCTGAAAGTTTTGAACAGAGTAAAGAAAAAGTTCCTTCCTGTTGATTACCAAGTTAGCTTGTTGAGGAAAATAAAAAAAATTGAGACAAAGGGACATGACTATGAAGGAGTATACTAAGGAATTCTATATATTGAACATCAGATCTGGACATGTGGATGATGATGTTGAGAAAGTTGCAAGGTACCTAAATGGATTGAGATATGGAATTCAAATGAAATAAGTTTTTTGAAAGTGGAAAGTGTTGAGGAAACATATCAATATGTCTTGAAAGTTGAGGAGATCTTGACAAAGAGGCATGAACAATGACAAAGAGGTAGAGGTGGAATATTCCAGAGAGGTAGAGGTAGATCTTATGGAGAAGGTAGTAGATCTAATAATACTATGCAAGATAGAGGCAAATATAAATGGAAGAATGATGACAAAGCAAAGACTGGGTGGAAAGGTGGTAGTTATTATCGAGGAGGTATGAGTTCTTACCAAGGAATAGGTAATTCTTATTCTAGAGGTCATTTTTGTGGTAATTATTTCAGATGTGGCAAAGAAGGGAGTAGATCTTTTGAGTGTAGATCCTCTAGTGATAATGAACAAGGTAACAAAAATGTTGTGATTCAAGGAGATCTCGAGGATTCACCAAGTGGACCTGAGGATGGAGAAAATTTTATGGTGAGAAGAACTTTATGTAATAAAGGAAGTGATGAGGAACTTGTTCTAAGGAGAAGCCTTTTCAATAACAGATGTAAGATGACTAGAAAATGCTACAAGGTGATCATTGACAGTGGAAGTTCAAGAAATTTAGCATCAAAAGAGCTGGTTCAAAACTTGCAATTGTAGAGATGAAGCATCCTAAACCCTATCATGTTTCATGGATCAAAGATGAACATAAGATTTTGGTAAGTGAACAATGTGTTGTGCAATTCAATATTGGACATTATTTTGATGAAGTTTTGTGTCATATTATGCTTATAGATTGTTGTCATTTTTTTTGGGTAGGCCCTGGCAATATGATAGATATGATGTGCATGGTGGAAGATTGAATGATGCTAAAAGGAAGTATTGTGATTATGATCAAGAGTTTTATGCTATTGTTCAAGCCTTGAAGAAGTGGAGACATTATTTCATTTCAAAGGAGTTTGTGTTGTATAATGATCATAAAACTTTATAGTACTTAGGAAGTCAACATAAATTGAATCAAAGACATAAGAATTGGGTTGAGTACTTATAGAGTTTCACATTTTTTATTAAGAATAAAAGTGGAATTACTAACTGAGTTTCTAATGCATTGAGAAGAAAACATTCTTTGTTGACAAAGATGAAGGTTGAAGTTCTTGGTTTTGATGAAATGAAAGTGTTGTATGATAATGACCCTAATTTTTATAAGGCATGGAGAGAGTAAAAAGTACCAAATATATCAAATCACATGAGTAAGTATGGTGAGTATTTCATTCATGAGGGTATGGTATTCAAAGGAATTTGGTTGTGTATACCAAGAAGTTCTATGAGAGTTAACTTGATTAAGGAAAAGCATTGTGGTGGATTGGCTAGAAATTTTGGAATTAATAAGGCATTGAGTTTGGTGAAGGATGAATACTATTGGCCACAAATGTATAAGGATGGTCAAAAGTTTGTAAGGAGTTGTGGATTTTGTTAAGTTGAAAAAGGAGTAAGTCAACAAATTTGTTCTTGAGAAACCTTAGAGTGAGAACAATATGGAATTTCTTCTTGGATTACCTAAGATAGTAAAGGGGTATGATTCCATATTTGTTGTTGTGGATAGATTTTCTAAGATGGATCATTTCATACGATGTAAGAAAAATCAGATGTTAAGCATGTTGTTGAGATTTTCTTCAAAGATATTGTTAGCTTACATGGATTACCAAGAAGTATTATTTCTAACAGAGATAGTAAGTTTGTTGGTTAGTTTTGGAGGACTTTATGGAAGAAGATGGGTACTGACTCCAGATTTAGTTCTACATTCCACCCAAAAGCATATGGGTAGACAGAGGTTGTGAATAGAAGCTTGGGTAATTTTCTAAGATGTTTAGTTGGAGAAAAACCAAATAACTAGGAGTTGGTATTGGCACAAGATGAATTTGCATATAATAATTATGTGATTAGGAGTATAGGGAAAACACATTTTAAGATTGTTACTAGAATTCAGCCTAGAGGAATATTAGATTTGAGGGATGTTTTTGGTGAAGAAAAGAGAAGTGATGCATGGGAAAAAATATCTAATTTTATTAAGTCTTTGCATAAGGAAGTGAAGTTGAGGTTGGAACAAAGTAATCATAAGTATAAGAAGAATGGTGACAAGTCTAGAAGACATCATGTTTTTAAAGTTGGTGATGAGGTGATGGTTCATTTGAAGAAAGGTATATTTCCTATTAGAATATACAGTAAGTTGAAGATGAGGAAGTTTGGACCTTGTAAGATCTTGAGGAAGTTAGACAGTGGAAATGCTTATGAAGTTAAGTTAACTAATGACATGAATATATCTCCTATATTCAATATTGCTGATTTTCATAAGTATCATGAGTCAAATGATGAAGTTTTTGTATCAGATGATTATCCTAAGAAGCAGATTGAAGAGGTTGAACAGGTATTAGATTAGAGAGTGGGTAAGAGCACAAGAGGAAAGGTTTACTATGAGTACTTGGTAAAGTGGAAGAACAAACCAATTAAAGATGCTACATGGATTTCTCAATCTGAGTTGGATTCACTCAAGTTGTGACCCTTGCATGATTAAAGAGAATTATTTTTTCAACCCTGGTTGTCTGATGTAGGAGCATCCTGGGTTTCCTTTTATCCTGCACTTTTTGTTCATTTTGACAATTCTGACCGAGTTCTTTTAGAACTTGTCGAGCTCTTTAGTATGAACTAAGTTGTTCCTTTGGTGATCAAGTTTCATTAGTATGAACTAAGTTGTTCCTTTGGTGTTCGAGTTCCATTAGTGTGAATTGAGCTATTCCTGTGTCAACCAAGTATTTCTTCATTCACCGAGTGATCTTGTGTTGCTCAGGTCCTTTGACAGAGTTGTCTATGTTCTGGTTCTTAGTTGGAGCTGACTATTTAATTTAATTTAGATTGTGAATTTAATGATAAGATCTTGTCTAGGATGAGTGTTGATTGTTTTGAGGTTGACCTTTCTTTATCTAATGTTCTAGAATCTTCTACAAGTCATTTTGGCAAGTATAAGTAAAGGTATTTGATTTAGTTTAAAGAGAGAACTTAGAGGACAGGGAAGTCAGAGAACATGTTCCAAGTTTGAAGCTAAATATAGAACTTAGGGTTATATTTTACATCTGGTCATAACCCAAAAGGCCTTACAACTAGGTATGTATGTTGAACATTTGATGAATCAATAAAAGTATTTATTCTCTCTCCTTGGTGTTGTTTTCTATTTTTTTCTTCCATTGTATGCACTCAATGAGGTGAATGGATAGATGGGTGTTCCTTAGCCCTAGTTGTTCATCCCTCCTTCCACCACCCTACTATAATTGAAAAGGTGTAGCATTTTTATCTTTCTTGATATGTACTCTATTTAGAGTATAAATAACTGTACTTACAACTTATCTCCAATATTTACATGACACATTATTTTCCATCATCAGTGTTCTAGCACAATCCATGATTGATCTATTCCTTTTAGCTATTCCATTATGAGGAGGGGTCACTAGGTACAAACATATGACTTTTGATTCCTCTATCAGTAAAAAATATATTGAACTCATTCAAAATGAATTCTCCACCTCTGTCAGATCTTGAACACTTCAAACTCTTCCTTGTCTTGTTTTCAACACTGGCCAAACACCACTTAAACAAGTGAAAGGCATTAGATTTTTCTTTAAGAAACATTACAATCATCATTCTAGAGTAGTCATCAACAAATAGAATGAAATATTTATCTTCACAATAGCTTTGAACTCCAATAATTCCACATAAGTCAGTATGAACCAATTCCAAAATTTCATTAGATGAATATGTTTTTCTCTTAAAACTAGACTTTGTCATTTTTTCCAATTGACACTGTTTACACATAGCATTGTCAGGTTTCTTTAGTTTAGGTAATCCTCTTACTCTTTTTATTTTTCTAATGCTATCCAAATTGTCAAAGTTTACATGACATAGATTTTTGTGTCATAACCAAATATCTCCATATTGTGCAAACAAACATGTCTTATCAGATAAATATAGGTAGAATAACTTACCTCTTGTTTGGTCACCACATCTAATCAGTTTACCATCATCATCAAATATTTTGGCTTTCCTGTGATGGAATTAATCTTTGTAACCTAATTTGTTTAACTATGAAACACTCAACAAATAATAGTTAAGTCCTTCAACCTAGTAAACATTGTCACATTTAATTTTATCATTTAGTTGGATTGTCCCTTTACCTTATACAAGACATGGAACATCATTACCAAATTTTACACAACCACCTTTGTATGGTCCAATGTCCTCGAATTTACTTCTATCACCAGCCATGTGATTATAACAACCACTATCAATTATCCATCTATCACATTTGTCCACACAGGAAATTAAAGTGATTTTCTCATCTTCATCAGAATCTTCTTTCATAGCAACATAGACTACCTCTTCATCATTACTTTTAGAATCATTATCAGTTTCTTCTTCAATAATATAACAAGATTTCTTACCTTTTTCCTTGTAGTCCTTTCTTTTTTTGAAGTCTCAGTCATCTCCTCTTCCTTTGTACTTTCTTTCTTTTCTAAAATCCTTTTCTTCTTTGTCAGGACAATTTGTATCAATATGACAAACCTTATTGCATTATAAATAGATTATAGGAAGTTACCTCTATATTTTTATTTAACTCTACTAGTTCTCCTAGTTATCACTGCTTCAAGTTCATCAATTTCAACATCAGAAGTATCACTAAATTTTTTAACATGTTTTTCTTTTCATTTCTTACTAAGAACCAATTGTGATTTAAAATAAAATCTAATAGTACTAGGAGTGTAGTTATCAAATTTTGACATCTCAAAAGCAATAAGCCTACCAATTACACCTTCCAGAGTTAGGTTATTACGTAGTGTACATATTAGTTCTTGTATTGCAGAAACCATAGTAACATAAATAGGAAGTAGAGTTCTCAATACCTTGCTAATTATTGGGTCATCTTCAATCTTTCCATTAGCTCCTCTAATAGCATTAACAACTTCTTTGATTCTTGTACAATATTGTACTATGTAATCACCTTTTGTCATTTTCATTTATTCAAACTTACCTCTTGGGCTTTCTGATTTGTCTCTCAAGACATTATCATCTCCTCCATTGATTCTCTTCAGTTTATCCTACATTTCCTTTGAATTCCTGCATTCCTTTAGGTCATCAAAGTTATCATATCTTAGGGCTGAAGCAATCTCCAATTTTGATTGATTATGTTCTTGCTTTTCTTTTAGTTGTTGGGTAGCCAGTGGGACTATTTTTATGTCCACATATGCATTGTCCATAAACTCTAATGCAACATTACTAATACTAGCTATATGTAATCTCATTAACTTCTACCATGCAAAAAAGTTTTCTTTATTCAAGTTTGGTACCTCTCTCTTATACGCCATGATCTTTAGCTTTGAGTACCTTCAAACTCTTCTTTATAAGCACCTATACTCTGATACCAATTGCTAGAATATTTAGAATAAATGAGAGGGATGGGTGGGGGGTGAATCAATTATCCAAGGTCCAAAGATAATAATTGAAAAATCAAACAATTAAATAATTTTAGGTCTTATCATTTGATTTCTCAGCTTCTACAGTAAACTATTCGCAACATTAACTAGTTGTCCACTTTTTTTTAAATAACAGACTTGCAGAATGTATACTTAAAATAATAAAGAATCACAATAACATGTACACAAGTTTGACACTAAGATTTTACACGAAAACCCAATTAGGGAAAAACTACCGGCAACATGTTACCAATTTCCACTCTTCTAAAGTGATCCCTATTAGAAGCCAACCTGTTAAAGGTTACAATAAACACTATTAAATGTGACCTTAATAAAGTATTTAATCACCCTATTAGGAGTGGCCTTGTTAGAGTACTTTAGAATATTCCATTAGAATGTCACATAGTTCAAGGATTTATATATAGTATTAGATCCTTATGACTATTAGGTCAACCTTCATTAAAGGATTTCAAATGCTATTCACAATGGTTAGAAAGTAACAACAGGTTTGATCTATTTAGTACAAATCACTTTAAATTTTCAAACCTCTATTCAACTCCTCATACCGATTCACTGTCTAGCCTCCATTGACATCTCAATTTCAAATTCACTTAGCAACTCTTCAAGAAATCACCCTAAACTTCTTCTTAACTCAATTAATCCTTCTACTTAGATTCATCATTCAACAACATCAATAATAGCTCCGACTCTTTGGAACTCTTTCAAACGTGCACAACTTCTCTGCTCTCTTATCTGACATGCACACATACTAAAAGTATGCCTCTATACTTCCTTAAATAGGTTGTTTTGAGCTTTTGCCTCTTAACCAACACCATAGAGCTTAGGGTTCATGATTTGATCCATCAGATAATATGAATCTAATCACCATTCATTTTATCTCTCTTTTTTCTAGAAACTCCTCCTTTTATTTATCTCCTATGTCATTTTCCTAATCTTCTCCTAGAATTAAATGATCCAACTCATCAATCCTTATCTTCAACACATTTTCCGTATCCTAAGAAATCAACTTATTTGTCTAGAAGTTATAATTTCTCACAAACAATTAAAATGCTTTTTCTTGGCCAACACTAAGTTTTGGCACTCAGTCATCATTGAGTTTCTCGGTCACTGTAGAACTTCGTTATCAATAGCAACACTATCACTTGGTTGATGGTGATGCTCAGTCAACGCTAAATTTTCTTGGCACTTACTATAGCTCGATTGACACTAGAATCACTCAAATTGTACATCAAAATTCCTTGCTCTTTTACTCTATTGATTGTTCAAGCCTACATAAGTGATCTATCTTTTCTTGCACTGTCAAAAATTGAACATCACTATCTTCTCCTCTATCAACATGATTTAAAAAATCTCTTTGTCTTGTCAAAGTCTAACTAATTAAATGTCCATTTTTTAGTTTACTCTTCATAACTCAACCTTTCCTCTAGATGCTTTTCTTATGAACAACTTCTCAAATTCTCTTTATAAATCAAATAGATATGACATTTAGATCATATACAGAATTGTCTGGTCAATAGATTTGACATCAATGACAAAACAAAAATTGTTCCAATTGTAGTTTCCAACATAGAGAAGAACAAATGTCATGGAAACTATATTTTTAAGGATCATATACATCTCATAGATCAGAAGTAGGGGTATTGTTGGTTACCCCTAAAGGTCACTACATCCCTAGAGTTTTCAAGCTATGATTTCAATGTACCAACAACATCTTAGAATATGAATCTCTCATTGCAGGACTCAAAAAAAAAGTCAAATGGAACATAACAAAGCTACAGGCTTTTGGAGACTCACAATTGATCATCAAGCAAGTCCTAGATGAATACCAAACACATGATGGCAATTTGCTACCTTACAAAGAATTGGTTGACCAACTAAAGCAACACTTCATCAAGATTCAATTCACACAAGTACCAAGGTTGCAAAACAAAGATTGATGTAGCCCATAAATAACTTAGAAAATCACACAACACAAAAAATTACATAATGCCAGATTGTTCATTAATTTTCCCCAACTCTACTCTGCCTCTACAATGGAAGAAAATGCCTACTTATTATAATTTTAAAAACTAACATTTTTGACAGATTCTTGAGAAAAATAGATATTTCCATTTTTGGTAATTTTCAAAATCCATGCTACGAATCTTGATTTTCACAAGAAAATCCCTCAACTAAGGCAAGATAAATTGCCAACTAATCTACAAAATCATGAATATATCTTAGATTTATTAAAAAAACTTTCTAAAAATTTGGAAAAAAAAAACACAAAAATCCAAATTTGAAGGTCAAGATGAAATTTTAGGCTCCCAAAAAATGTTGAAATGACCACCTATTGAGCTATGCTTAATTGACAATCCAAATAACTCTTCACACAACTGCCTATAAGATTTCAGGCAAAACCCACATCTGAGTCAAAAGTTATGACCCCTAGATGCTCCTACATCAAAGATGCAAATGTAATAGACACTATTGGCTCACTCTTGGAAGTCCCTCCGGAAGCTACACAATATGAGTTCTTGGTCAAGAAACTACATGAGCTAGCATATGAGAATGGTGACTCAACATGGGTATGCATCTTCGTTTGTACCCAATCTCCAAGGTACCATGAAATCCATGCTTACCTCAAAGATGGTATCATCTCCCCCACTCACACAAACCCAATGCCAAAACCTTATTAGCAGAGAATTTCACTACACTATTATAGCCAATACCCTATATCATCGAGGCTATAATGATAATCTCTCTAGGTGTCTATACCAAAGTGAGGTCGCAATGACATTAAAATAGGTACATTCTGAACTTTATGCTTCTCACACAAGTGGTAAAATCCTAGCTCGATAGATTCCAAGAGTTGGTTATTATTGGCCTACTATTGAACACGATGCATGTGACTTTGTCAAAAGGTGTCTACCTTGTTAACAACATGAAAACTTGATTTGGGCCCCAACTCAAGATCTTCAACCTGCACCACCATGGCCATTTGCATGTTGGGGGTTTGATCTTGTTGGTGTTATTGAACCCCTATCTTTAGAAGGCCATAAATGGATCTTCATGACCATGGATTACTTCACCAAGTGGTCTGAGGAAGTCCCACTTACCAATGCAATGAGATTTCAAGTGTCCATACTCATCCTCTATCATATTATCCATTGGTTTGGTATGCTTGCCACCATTTTTATAGACCACTGATGTAAATTTGGAATATGGAATAGTTGTGCACCTCCCTCCACATTTACCATCACTTATCCAACCCATATTTTCCACAAGGTAATGGTTAGGATGATGTAACTAATTAAACCCTACTCAAAATCCTCAAAAAAGTTGTCAATGATTATGGTTGTGATTGGCATCTACAAATCAATCCATCCCTATGTGCTTATCATACCTCATTCCATACATCCATAGGCACAACTTCATACTCCATGGTCTATAGTGTTGAAGTGGTCCTAACTATTGAAGTCAAACTCCCATCTTTATGCATATCATTGCAAGGACAATTATCAGATGAAAACTACAGAATAACTAGACTCATATAGCTAGATCTACTAGATGAAAAAGATAATAGGCCTATGACCACCTCACAGTATATCAAAATTGACTCAAGTGCAATTTGAAAAAGATAGGTTCACCCACAACAATTTAAAGTAATTAGAATGGTCCTTAAAGAAAACATGAAAATCTAAGCACACTGTAAGAAGAAGGGCAAGTTTGAGCCCATATGGCTTGGTGCATATGTGGTTACAACATCTTTTGGCTTAGGAGCATATCAACTATCAATACTAAAAGGTGAACCTCTAAATGATCCCACCAACATCATTCACCTTAAGAAGTTATACATCTATGCTCCTCAGTGTATCCTAATAATCTTGAAAAAAGAAAAAACATTTTAAAAATGCTTGGAAAAAAATCTTCATCATGGTGAAAACCTGGCAATTCAAGCACTTGACGATTAAAAAAAATCAAAAAGAAAAAAAATAGTAAAGAAAAATAAACATCCAATGGTGAAAACCTAGCAATAGTTGTTATGTGTACTTGGCCTTCCCATTATCTATTAGTGATCCACACTCTCCCACCCTCTCATTATATCTAATCATCCATATCCTTATGTTCCCATGGTCTTCCAGCATTGCATTGCAACCCTATATGCATCCCTATCCTAATTCCTGGTCTTGGAAATAGAATAAGAATACTATATCATATCATGGCAATCCCATATGTATCATATCCATTGATTATATCCACATATGATATCACATGTATTGTATCCATGTATCATACCCCTACATTATAGTCAGTGTACTATATCTCACTCCCACTATCTCCTCATCCTAAGCTTTCCACATTATCTACTCATCTTGGGGTTTTCACACTATCGCCTCATCTTGAGCTTTATCCGAGTTGTATCCCATGTCAGATTGGTTCTACTATTTTATCATACTAGGTTGTTTTATAATTAGCCCTTTTAGCAAATATCTTGGCTAGTCTATGGTATATCCCCAAGAGTCAGTCCTTATCTTAGTCCCATTGTACATATCTCAACTTTTTGTGTTATTTCATGTCTGGTCACAGATTATAGTTCTCTTGGTTAGGTGCTTTAGTAAATTGTTATACAAGATCACTTGCCATCAAAGTGGTGTCCTAAAGTTTCTAATTACCCATCTCACCATAGTCCTAAATACTACCAAGAGGTCCTTGCAAGATGCATCCTTCCTCTCATTGAATCTTGGTCGGTCAATATCTAGTCCTATCGATCTCTTTGGAAAAATGTCAACTTTTTCATAGATTTACATTTTCTTTCAATTTATTTTCTTTTTGGGATTTCAAATTTGGTTCTTAATGTATCTTTTCCAATTAATTTGGTTGTTCCCTCCTCAAATTCGCTACAATATTTTATATCATGGTGTGCTATAAATGGGGCAATTCGAGAGCAAGGTCTTGATCAGGTTTTCCATCATTTTCTTTTCTACTTGTGAGTCAATTAGATGTGACCCTTACATATTCAAAATATGTGATCACTTGTCATTGCATGGTGCACTTGGGAAATATCATTTGCCTATGGGTTACCTAGTGTCATTTCCACTCTGATTCCTCTAGGATTCATGTGTGATGTTGGGGAAATCCTTGCGTGTTTGTTTTAAGTTAGTCCTATGTAATATTGGTGATAAGACCTTGATGTTCTTTGTAACCTTCGTGAGTCTCCAATATTCCTATATCAAACTAAGTGCTCAACTACATGGTGGTGCTCCCCTTTAGAGTACCCCATGCTCAAGCTTCAATGGATTCTACTCATCTCCCCACTCATTCTTAGGAAACATAAGCTATCTATTAGAATTCCACATAATCCAAAAGAATTAATTGATTCAGGTAATCCTATCCAAAATTCCAATCAAATCAATCCTACAATCATGATGTTGCAAATCCTACAGTCCCAAAGTATCCAAAGTTTCCAAACCCCCTTCATCCAACAACCACTATCTTGAGGGTTCATTTTAAAAACCCAATCACCGCCCCCCACCTCCCACAAACCTAACTTCTTAACCCATGGTTAAAATTGGGCTCATGGTTCCCCCTTTGTCTCATACTCCCACAATGAGCATGTGATTCCCTTGTAGCCATCTCTTTGCCAATTTGTGTCCTCTTGCTTGCCCTATTTTTTATACTTTTCAAGAATTCTTTGGGCCTCATCTTCTCTCCTCACCAGTTTATTGAGGGGGCATCACACAATCTATTCTCTCTTTCATCTTGAGACTAGGGAAACCTTGTTCTTTTACAAATCTTCTTCACGTTGTCTATCTTCAAACTTCTTCAAAATAGTGTTGTCCCAACACTCTAAAAGAGGAGCAAATGATAGACACCTAAATCTAATTACATCACTTAACTAATCCTATTTAGTCATCTCCTAGGGCACTATTAATTAAGTATTTAATATTTAGTTAATTTAATGTCATCCCCTAGTTAACAGATTCATTTAATTAACTATAGTGCAATTGATACAATTAAATAACAACCAAAAGTCTAATTATCAATTAAATCCATATTATTTTATTAAATTAAATAAATGCACAATATCTATTCAATTTAATCACAAATTCCTCTTTGATTAAATAATTTTTATTAATTAAATCCTCAACCATTAACTAACCCTTATCTCAATCCCAACCCATTCACCCATGTTAACCCATTTAATTACCCAACCAACTTGCAACCCTATAACATGAAACTTTCTTCCTAATCCCCCCTCTGATCCAAACCTTATCCTCATCCTAATCATGTGCACAACTTTAATCATGGATTAAGAATTCCTAAGTCAAGTCATAGTCAAACTTCCTATCCCATCTCTTACACCTCTCTTACACTCCCACCCACATGCACTAAATGCTCTTACAAAGACTTTATGGCTCCTTACATAGCCCTTACATTGCCTTACATTCCTCATACACACTCCATCCCCCTAATAAATCTCTTGTCCCCCCACTTTCACCTCATTTTTCTCATCTTCTGACATCCTCAATCTATATGCTTCTCTCTGCTTTCATCCTAGCCCTCCCTCATCCTTCCTCCATATTTTCATCTTAACCCTCCATCTTCATCTCCCTTGGCCTATAAATGAATCCCTCTCCCTTCACAATCCATATCCACTCTTTATGCTAATGTTATAATGCTCTTGTGAAGAACAAAGTCATCAAATACACCCTTACAATTTCCAAATTCATACCCATCTCATACTTCCATTTACCATCCATTGAAGGCTTGAGGCACACTTGAGTGCACATCTCTGTCACTTGGACAAGTCCTCTTCAACTTGGAGCTACTTGGAGGAATGAGGTTTGCATTCCTTTTATTTTATTTTGGTTTCATGTTGAATGTATTCTCATAGGTGTTAACCTTGTTGTTATTTGAATTCTTTGTTTAACCTTGGTATTTCATTGGCAATTAAAATCATAGGTGATACATTTCCTCCCCAATTCAAACCACAAGAGAAGATTAAATTTTTGTATATATTGCCTTTATACAAAAAGAGATAGATACAAAAACCTCCTTATTGTTGACTAGTATACTTTGCATAGCTCTGATCTGACATCAGAATTTGCATCACAAATCTCTCATACAAGTTTTCATGTCATGTACATATTTCACATGATCATCATAAACTTTGTATTCACATATATCACATATATCACACATCTCATACTTTGTATAAAATGATTCTTTACTTATACTCTTTTCTTTCACAAAAAATCTTATGTAGTTGGCTTGATGTAATCACATGTTTTACTAACTTAGGGTAAACATCTAGGATGTTGTCCCTACATTAAAAAAATAATAATCTTTTAGCCTAAATAATTCCATAACACTTTAATCCTCTTTTCTATTGTACTATGTTTTGTTGTGCATACTGTACATTTACTATTATTTGGCCTACAACATTGTCTATATTGTTTGTATTGATATGCACACTTACGTAAACTATCATGAAACTCTTTTATACCTATCCCTAACTTTGAACATCCCAAATATCTTTGTAGCCTTCACAATACCAAAAACTAAACTGTCTAACACTTAAACAGTTTTCTATCTCTGATTGTAGAATTTTCAACTGTATAACCTACCATCTCATCCTAAGATATATGTTGCCATAAATGACAACCCTAACTCATCCTACCTAGCCATATTTTCAACAATCTCCCCCTTTGACATTGATGGCAATATATGGGAAAATTGGCTAAGTCCTAAAATGTTATACAAAAAGAACTTTTCAAAGCTGGCCTTCAAAATTTAAAAATTTAAAAATTTTGTGCATCATTACACTTATAACCATCTGCCTTATATCTCCTAATACAATATGATACTAAGTAACATTTCTCACCCTTAGTATCTAACTATTTCTATACACACTATTATTTTATACAATTTTCTTTCTTCTCTCCCTTTGACATCAATGACAAAGGTGTCAAAAATTATTTGCATGTCAAAATTGTGTTTCATTACCTTTTCTTAGGTTGAGAAGTGAGATATATAGTCACCAAAATTGATTACAAGACTCTTCATATTCTTCTCCCATGAGTCCTTGACTCCTTTTGAAATGATGAGAAGAGCGCACAATCCATAGGATGCTATCTCTACAACATTAGATCTGAGTATGTAAAACTATCAAAAGATGTCTTGACTAACATAAATTCCTCCAACTAATACTCAATAGTTCTTAACTTCATAGATACATGTTCTCTTAGAAGGGAGAACCTCTTAGTTATCCTTATTCTCTTGTCTTCCAGTAGACTTATCTCATCATAAATCTTGCAAACCTGTACTTCAATTGCTTCAATCTATACACCAGGTTGACTAAAGTGATTGGCCAATGCTTCCACCTCTATGCATTTTCCTTTAAGCTCCATGTCAGTGTCTTTTGTGAAGCTAAAAGACATCAAACACTTTGTATACATATATTTTCCCTCAAGCTCACATTTCCTTATTGTCTTGATGCATGTATCAAGAGTCAATAAGTCATTTTAGATGTTCTAATAGACATTATCAAACATCTACACATCATGCTTGGTTTGAGCTTGAGTTGTTGCAACCTCTGACAAACTTGTGAATTTAGCATTAAATTGTTGAATCACATCTTTGGCTTTGTCCTCAAGGTTAGGATCAAGTGACTTCACAATCATTACTCCCTACAACTTTTCAATTATATCCATGAGAGTTTTCTACAAACTCTTAACATGTTTATTCTTGTTGATAATCTTGTTAAGGGATGATATCTACTCCAATTGCTCATCATCATTACAACTAGTAAGTGCAGCTAGGGTGAGAGATGTGTTGGGTGCACTTGGATTCTCACCCTTCTCTTCTTTCTTCTTCCTTTTTTCTTCCTCTTTTCTCTTTCCTCATCCTCATTATTTTTCTCATCTTCCTTTCTTCTGATCTCTTCATCCTTTTTCCTCTTTTCCACTTCTTCTTATTCTACTTCTTCTTCCTTCTTTTCTTCTTCTTCTTATTTCTTCTTCTTCTTCTCTTCTTCTTTTCTCTTCTTTTCTTCTCCTTATTCTTTCTTCTTCTTCTTCTCTTCTTCTTTTCTCTTCTTTTCTTCTTCTTCTTCTTTCCTCTTCTTGTCTTTTACTTGTTCCTTTTCTCTTCCTCTTCTTTCCTCTTCTTGTCTTCTTCTTCTTTCTTTCTCTTCTCTTCCTCTTATTTTCTCTTCTTATCTTCTTCTACCTTCTTTTTCTTTTCTCTTATTTTCTTCTTCTTCTCTTTTATTCTTCTTCCTTTCAACTTTCATCTTCTTTTCTCTTCTTTTCTTTTGCTTCATTCTTTCTCTTCTCCTCCTCCTCATCTAAGTTGGAGTAATCAATGATATTGCCAACAATGTTTGGACCAAGACCCTTGAAAGGATCTTCTATGATGTTAAATATCACACTTGTAGTGACAACTTGCATAGTAATTATTTCAATGGAGACCTGTGAAGATAGATCTTCCATTTGAGTGTCCTTGCCTTTCACTGTTGTTGTTACTAGAGTACTCTTCTCAAAAGACATAGGAATTTCTCCCCCTGACTTCACACTCACATCCTTGGGTACAGAAGTCATGTACTTAATAATGGATTCTTCTATCTCATTTTTCACCTCTTCATAGTTGCCTCCCATCAAAAGAATGGTTCTTCTTTTATTTCTCAATAAGGGCCTAATTCGCTTGATTATATCTTGCAAGTCTTCATCATTATTGACTTCACAAAGTTTGTTGATCATGTTTTCTCTTATTTACTTATCTTCACCAATGAATCTTCTTCTTCTATTTATTAATCTATTATATAGGTCCTCTGGTATGTATTTTTACATCTTCAATTATTCTTCGAGATCATATTCCATACTATTACATTATCTAACTAAATTATATCCATATTATTATACATGCTATAAAATTTATTTAACTGAATGAAATTATTGTTATTAATGATTTGCAAATTCAAGTTTTCTACCTTTGGCTTTTGAGGCTTCTTTCTAGTGGATATCCTTGCTTCACCAACTACTTGTTCTATAGGTCTATCCTCTTCATCTTACGATTCATTAGAATCATCTGATTCAACCATCTACAATTTTTTTCTTCTCTTTCCAAGGCCACTTTACAATTGCATTGTCCTTAATTTGCTGGGTAACTTAGCCTCTTATTTCACCTTGGTGAGTCTCTCTGATTTCATCTTGGCTGGAGGTGTAGATGATTTACCTTCTACTATCTGTATCTTTTCTTCATTGGTCTTCTTGAATGGTTATACAATAGTGTGTTACATTTGGGCTACTGTAGCATAGGGAGTAGTAGGTATCTACCAAGTAGATCTTGCTACTATCACTCCCTCTGAAGGTCCTACTATGGCAATAGGATTAGCTTCCAATACCTTAGTTTATCCACTAGCCTTCATCTCCAGGGATATAACATTTATCTCATTGAACTCCTCTTTATATTCTTACCGTAGAGCTTGCTCTCTACTTCTCTAATTTTCTTTGCACAAGCTCCCCATCTAGGAGTATCTTTATCTTCTTCATACTTGAGTATGATCTTTACATACCCTTCAATTATTTCTTTACTTAACTCATAGCCCATAGGATCTATGAACATAATTCTCGATACAACTCCCTCCATGTATGTTTTATCTATTTCAACCATGAAACATATGTGCTCCTTATACTTTTCCACCAGTGAGGGTGTTATCTTATATCTCTGCTTCATTGCATTTTGGAAACCTTTCATCAATTTTTTGATGTCTTCAGCAATATTCTCCTCAGACTATCTTCTATAATGATATGTCACCAAGCTCATGGTGCACTTATTCTTGTTGTCCCTTTCCCTATCGAGCATACCAAGGAATTTGCTAATCACTTGGAAGAATAGGTGTACCAGTAATGACTCAAACTTGAACATTGCACTTCTTTTCTTCTTGATTTTTTCCATGTTATCCAATAATTGATGCCTTATAATATCACACATATTAACCTTTTCAATTCTCATTTATCATCATGTATGTTGCATGTAGGAATCCAATAGGTACTGAGTTCAATCTTGAACTATGATTCATCTTGTATGCAATGATCTTGATGATCACTTTTACATTTGTTTGCTTTATGAGGTCAACCCTCATATTCCTACCATCTAATTTAGTCTTTATATTGGTCTTCATGATCTTCTTCACATTTTTTTCATTAATTGGGTTTCTTCCATCATTACATAAACTATTTAACTTATGTATCATGTCATTTTCACATGACAGGCACATCTCCAACCCAAAACATTCCTTCGTGAATATAGCTCAAAATGATTATGTTGCATTCATGGTTGTCAAAGTCCATATAGAACATACGGTTCAAAATTTCAAGTTCCTTTAGGTGTGAAAACTGTTGTTTCAATGAAAACTCTCCTCGGCACACTAGGTCTAGATCCTTATGAATGCCATTGTCTCCATTGTTCTCAAATTTGTAGTGAATAGATGACTTGATATCCTCTACATGAATAACATTCTTCAAAAATTGCAAAATCACCCCTAAGGGATCATCAACTTGAGATATGAGTGCTTTTTAAACACATATCTTAACCTCTCACTAACATCACTGATAGTAGGATTCTTCATTTTATCTTATTCAAACACTTTAGAAACTTCATAAAATAGTTGAATATCACGAAACTAGGGCCTTTTCCACTTCAAAATTAGAACGCTTCAAATTTTCCTTTACTTGATATAAAATCACTTTGAATCTCTCCTTAACTCTTCACACAATCAAATGGTACTCAAAATCTTGTTCACATTCCTTAAATTTTTTGAATTGAACTTCACATTATTTGCGCATCTACCAAAATTTGTAAAATTGTTACTCTTTTAGCCAATAAGCTTGATTGACTTTATTCTCCTTCATTTGATTACCAAATGATGAATTGCACTCTTAACCAATGATTCCTTATAAACTTTACTACCTCATGTCAATTTCACAACTCTCAACTCAACTTCTAACTTCTATTCCATCTTTTTGATGCTCTGTCAATGATAAAAGGTGCTTAATTCAAATAAGATGAATCAGACACAATCTCTGATTTCAATCTCTCATCAAGTGCATCAAAATAATGTTCTTCTAAAACTATATGTAAACTTTCTAGATTGTTTTCTCTTATAAATACTTCCTTAAATTCTTGAACGTCCTCTTTAAGTGCTTTCTTTTGACTATTATTGGTATCATTGTCATTTATCTTGTCATTTTTATTATTATTCCTTCTATAGTTAGGATTCTTGTTAAAATTTCTTTTATCCATTCCACACAATCTCACTATGTGTCCAAAGTTATTGCACAATTCCAATCTAGATTCCAAATCAATCAAATTGTCAACAATTGAAAGATTATGGTCTTCTTGAATAAGATCTTGTGCTTACTTATATTCATGTTGCATAACCTGCAAATGAGGTATCAACATAGATTGGATAGAGATCAATTTTTACCTTATGCTATTATTAATTATCATCCAATTTTCCTTGAGAAAATAACAATTTATTGTAATGATTTGAGCTAGTCTCAACTAACTGCGAAATGGTTCTTCCTATTTGTTGCATGATAGCTAGAATCTATTAGATGTTTTCTGGAAGATCACTTGTGAATCCTGGCACATCACACAAAATGTTGTATCTTTTGTGTAAGTTCCTCTATATTTTGTACACATCCTTGTAATTCAAAAAAAAAAAATTAGAAATGGTTGTTGAGACATTCTCCACAACTTGATTCTCAAATTTCTTGGCTGAACATGCCATCAATTTTTCCTTTACTTCTATGTCTCCACCATTTATTTGTTCATTAATATGTATAAGATGGGAAATGATTGGGGCTTTCCCATCAAAATTTTGTTTATCAAAAGCATCAACAAAAATGTCTTTTAAACCATGCAACACTTGCTTCTGTTGTCACTCCCTTCTCATCCCTTACTATTTCTTCTTTTTCACCAAACTTTCTTGCAATGAGATCATTTTTTCAAGAGTAATATTGGCCAAATCCTATTTTGGCATCTCAATAACTTCATCTAGGCTAACTTGAATATCTAAAGAGCTATTCTTTATTGCTTTCCCTTTTCCTGGTGAGGGTGTTGCTACTTGACACTACTTTTGGATTTGGTGAGGGGGTGTCACCACTCAGTCTTGCTTGAATATCAATGCTTGAGACAACAATAGTAGCACTCATCACAACTTTATTTTTCTCAATTTGAGGTTTTAACACATTTGGTCCTATGTGGCCTTTGGTAGAAATGTCTATACTTGTGTCTTTATTTGTTTCCTTTGCCTCTTACTTCTCTGTCTCTACATCTAGGGGATTCTCTTACTCTCCAAATGGAGTGTCAGGGGTGTTGGCATGAATAGGTGAAATGATGCCTTGAAAACTTGGTACACCTTAACTCACTCCATCACTTTGATCATGTTAGATGGTCACTATCTCAATTTATTTCTCTTGTGTCACTTCTTTAATGAGAAGACCAAAAATACTTTTCCATAGTAACTCATTCTATTGAACTATAGCTTTAATCTTATTTTGTAAAATTAAAAATATTTTGAAAATGGGAACAAATCAGTTCCTATACTTCTCCAAAAATGTTTCCTTCTTCTCCTTTGATAAATTAGGCATAACCTTAGCTAATATGTCTTCTCTTATTTCTTTCTCTATTGTTGATGCATGCTACCATCTTTTATCTAATCTATTGTATAAATCAATAAGAATATTCTTCTCTACTTCATTAGGAGCCAATTTATTATCTTCCATGCACTACAATATTTGGGGTCAAATTACAACGACAATTTGTAATGGTGGTGTAATTTGTGGTGATCTTTTTGCTACTGCCCCTGATGTCATCACAATACCAATGTTGGCATCATAATTATCAATTCAGTGTGATTATAAAAAAGAAAAAGAAAATCATGACATCATTCCCCATTTTTTTGAGCAATTGTGGAGCTGCACATGAAAGAGGTAGAGAGCTCTGAATAAGGGTCGGTGTGCCCTTGTGATTGGTACATTTTGTTTGTGTGCCCTTGTGATCCTGTTGTTGTGCCCTTGTGATCTCATTGTCGTGCCCTTATAGCTCTATAATTTTCTTCAAGGGGAGAAGAGGTATGTAAATGTTCTTCTCTTTTCCTTTGAAAAGAGTGAATCTACAACTACCACAAGTGCTTGATTGTCTTCATTTGCATCATCTAGAAATACTCTTCTAAGTAATCGTTGTTGTTTATCACCATATCCATTAGGGTTATGTTTGAAATTTTGACTGATTGGAAATCTCTTCTTCTAGTTAATTTCTCTAAGAATATTTTGCATTTGAATTATGTATGGGAGGATCTACTAGTTTTTCAATATTTTTCCAAACTTGGCAGAAAATTCCACTTACATCAAAAAAAGAAAATCATAATTTGGTTTCTCGTAATACTTTTTTGTGTTTAGAATAGTTATGACCCATCTATATAAGATTGACTAGGTTCCTTTGGTCTAAATTGATATGAAGTCTTAATTTAAACTCCTCCTTTGCAATATTTTTATGTGTCATATAAATGATATTATTGTTTAGGTACATCTTGAACTAAGTTTTCTAAGGTTCTGAAGTTCTTCCATTGGAAGGATGAGCACGAGTGATCAAGAAATAACCAATTGAATAGACAATAGAGTTCTCATGCATGAGAAAAAGAGTTCCCTTTACATTCTTTAAAATTATGTTGGAAATAGTAGGAATATAAATCATCTAAACAGAACTCAACATGCACTTAGCATGGTGCTAAGCACTTGGAACTATGATGAATTTGTAGAGCAAGTTATTGTTAATATAAATTTGCATGGCTTCAATAATGGAAACACTTTGAAATTATAATAATATAATAATAGATAAGGGATAATTTCACTATAGTAATGCTAAATATAAATGCATGGATATATTTTTTAGTACACATTGAATGCATGAATTCAATTTAATACTTGAATCCCCTTAGCCTGACAATGTGATTTGTCCATGATTATGCCTGCAACCTCCTCTATGGATTCTATTCTAGTAATAAATGTGTACCCGAACATAATTTTATTTGCAAATCTTTTCTGCCATAAGAAGAGAAAGAAATATTAGTTGCTTGTCGACTTTAGATGGATCTACAAAATTCAGGAGGATTATCAAATGTGCAAAATGGTAGGTGCATATTTATGAAGTCACTCTCTTTTTCAAACATATTCTACTACCTCATATATGCCATCTTTTGTTTGAGACCACTACTATTGACAAGGGTAACTTATCTTCCTTCTTGGAGCCCATGTCTATCTCTCATATAACATCCTTTAGGTTTGAGTAGTTGTTAGGGTTCCCAACCTGAAAGATAGAACTCAATTGGATTTTTTTTTGTCAACAATAGAAATTTATAAAATGTGCCAATTAGAATTATATTTTTTTTTGTAAATTTAGAATGATGTTCCTTAAAAAAAGATGTCATGCACAAATTTAGGATTAAAAAGTCATCAATGATTACATGGAAATGATTTGTACATATTCCTATAGAAGATTGAAACTGTATACAATCAATTCTAATCTTGAAATTAGGAGACATACCCTATGTGTGACATGAACATTCTTTAGTTGTTCTTTGTTTATTCCATTCACTAAATGTTCTCTCTTTTGAATTGGAGCCTCTACTAGTATTATTTGAAAGTACCCAAGAATGTAATGAATGTTTAAAACAACATTGAGTTTGTTCATCATGCTGGATGATTTTCAAGTTCCATGTAGTGCCTAATAGAAACAGGAAAGACCATTTTCTTCAATGTATGACATCCAAATAAATGAAACCCAAAACAAAAAACCATCAATCATAGCATCAAATGATCCTTCTATAAATCTAGAATTTATTTCATCATTAGTGAATGTATAAGACGCTTTGAAGTCAATATTAGAGAAAGTTTGGAGGAGTATTGCACTTTTTGTTGTGAATGTTCTTCTACCATAGAAAAGAGATAGAAAATGGGTTTGTATGTTCCCATTTAGATTTTGACCATTGAAGGAGATTCTAGTAGCAACAACTCTCTTTTTTAGAAATAAACATAAGACTCTAAGATAGTTCTTTATCTTGATTTTGTCTTTATAGAAGATAGAGTATGGATTTACAAAATAAAAAGTACCATTACAAGAATCCATAATTCTTATAAGAAAAATAGAGGATAGAATCCATAATTCTTGCAAGAAAAATACAAGATACCAGGGTAATATGGAAGCAAGTATACATCTATGTTACAAAAGTAGGCACAAAAAAATGTTTAGCATGTCTAATATACAAACAAATATAGAGCTCTGATAATAACAATTGGATCCATGTTTTCAATGAAATGGATAAAACTTCAATTCAAGGATTTGGATTATGGTTAACATCTCTGGACTACAGTATGCCACAATGAGATGGTTGAATTTAAATAATATCACATAGACTACTTTAATTAATTAATCAAATTATTAAGTAAAAAGTAATAACATAATAAATAATAAGTCATGTTGGCCTAACTAAACCTTCCAGATACTTCTTGGAACACTTTATAAGGAAGGGCTTGGTATTGTAGGGAGCCATTGTAGAGTTATATTTTCTTGTGTATTTGTGATTCTTGTTAAAATTGAGTTTGTGTGCCATTTAAGAGGTGGAAGATCCTTCCTAGTTTGACATTTTTAATTTTGATGGGAGTGTCTCCTCACCCTATCTATTGTTTGTGAATATTTGTAACATTTGTGAAGTCCATCCCCTAACATTGGATTGAGTTGAAAATCCATCCCCCAACATTGGATTGAGTTGAAAATAGGTATTCTCATTTTTGCACCCATGCTCTCATTGATGTTGTTTCAGATCCATCAAAAGTAGAATGACTCATCTTTTCAATCTTCCACTTAATGTCACTATCCTAGTAGCAATGGCTCTTGGTGTTAGAATATTTCATTCATAATTCTACATATTCTTTGAAGGATATTTCTCCCTCAAGATTATAATTCCTCTACTCTTGTCTCAACTACTCTTATATCTCCAAGAAGCTAGGTTCTCAATCTCTACATTGTTCTCTTCTTTGGGAAAATATAAGCATCAATGGATGCATATGCGAGTACCTTGTGTTTGTCCCTCAATTGATGGAATTATCACCATGTTAGAAATAATAGGGAACCTAATCAGTTTATTATAAATCATGACATATATGTCATTTTAAAAGGGTTAAAGATCCTAATTTGTAATCAAGTGTTGCCAAGATGGAACTGTGGAATGAAAAATAAGTCATCCACATGCAAATTAATACCAGGTGAAGTAGAGACTAGTGGGCTTAAGATAAATCTAGTTTATGAATTTAGTTCATGAAACATAATTAGATTCATCCTATATATTGAAGAGATGGACCTCTTCCATCCCAACACATTGATTGGGTACCCATTAAATGTGTTTATCTTGATCTCCCCTAACCAACCAATACATAAAAATATTTTTTTATCAGATTGGGTAGTCTAGCTTTGGCAACAAATAGAGGAAGATTAAATATCTTCCAGGTGAAACCAAATGGGTAATTTGGATTAGATTGGTCATATAACCCATTGTGGTTCCACAAAACACACCCCATTTTTTACTTTGGAAATGGGGACCCCCCTTTTTTTGGTTCACAAAACCTCATCCCTCAAAATAGGGTATCTTCCAAGGTGGCTCAAGGAGTGGAATTTTTCTAGTTTGGGTTTAGGAGTCTGGTCAACTAGCATCATTTTTGTTTAACCCCTAACACTAGTATATTGATGTTTATCTTTTGTATAGGTCATCATGGCATCCTCATCATCCATAGCACAAAATAATTACCATGGTATTGGATGTTCATTTTCAAAATAGACACCTTGGGATTTTTGATAGAAGAAGTAGGATTTCAAGTTTATGACAATGTTGGGCTATAAAGAGGGTATAAATAATTAAAAAGGGCAAAAAATTACAACAAAGTGCTCCCAGACCTAGTCTAAGAAAAACCCAAAAACCATTTTCAAAATTGAGAACTTTGACTTTTTGGTGAATTAAGCACATTGCACAATTTCCTAAAGGTGTGTAGGTGCACAATTCAAGGAATTACTGAATAAATTGTCTCTAGAAGGTGAGTAGGTGCACATTGTAATTTTGGATATGCATACGTTGAAGGATTCTAGAAGGTGCACATTTGCAAAGGTGAGAAATTTTACAAGTCTTGAAGAGCAAAGTAAATAAGTGTGCAAGGTGCATAAATAGACCTAAATCATCATAAATATCAAACTAAGTACACAAGAGTGATCTAAAATCCCATTTGAGAAAAACCCAAAAACTATTTTAAAAAATAAGAACTTATATTTTTTTGGTGAATTGAGCACCTTGCACAATTTCCTGAAGGTGTGCAGGTGTGCAATTTGAAGATTTAGTGAATCAATTGTCTGTTAAGGTGTGCAAGTGCACATATCTAAAACATCTAGAGCCCCCTCAAGGTCCTGAACATTACCATGGCTTCCTTGTCTTCTACAGTAGCTAAGATCACACTTCATGATTTTCATAGGAAAGCTTTAGATTTTTTAGCTCCTCAAGAAATCATCTTTGTTATCCAAGAGTTCAAAGGGAAACATCAACACATGATTTTGGTATAAAGGGGAAGAAACGTAGATGCTAGAAATCAAGTTTTGACACTTAGAAGAACTTTTGGATTTTTGGATCTTGTCACCAAGGTGTGCAAGTGCGCATGTGTGTATGTGTGCTTTTCTCAGTGGTGTGCTGATAGTTTTTGAAGAATAAGGAGTGCACCAATAGTTAACTGTCAGTTCCTAATTTAGAGCACTCCATGCATTAGAAACACATTTTGACAATAGTTCAACTCCCAGAAATGTCCAGTGAAGGTCAAGCTTCCAGAGACTCCTATCTTGCACCTGCGTTTTTCTTATCTTCCCATTCTTTTATTCTTTTGTGTCATGTAAAGGCTCATACACCCATTAATTAATATAAACAAGGGTGGAGACCTACTCAACACCATTTAGAGACTTAGTTTGTATATAATTAGATTTGTTTAATTAGTTTCTAGCATGAGTTTGTATTTTAAGAGCTCTCACTTCTAACAAAAAAAGGAGGAGAGGATTTCTTATAAATACATGGATGTAATATGTACTCCAGGCTACTGTTTTGATGCAATAATATATGCTATTGATGTTCTCATTCTGAGTGTAGCTATTTTTGTCAGAGTTTGTTTTTTTTGTGAATGCACTTTCATGAATAATAATTGAGCCAATCATTTTATTGCATTGTTATGATTGTGTAACCTTATAATTATGGTGTTTGTCACTTGTTAACAAATTTTAATCACGTAATGAATTGGCGAAGAGATCACCTATTATTCTTGTATAGAGTTGTAATACCCCAAAATTGGCACATTACCATGCTCAACCAATTATGGTCTAATTAATCAATCTTAAGTCCTATTTCACTAGGCAATTATGAATTTTGATAATTGCTACTTGACCTAAGTGTCAAATATAGAAAATCCCTAATCCACATTAATTGCATATTCTATTTAATTCCTAAGTCTAATCAAATTAGAAAAGGTAAACCTATTAATTAATTTAATTTAATTATGAGTCCTACCACTTTAATTAAATTAAAATTACCCCTTTTTGCTAAAATACACATTAGGAATTAAATGTATTTAATTTAATGAGATATATTCTCATTTTAATTTATTAAATTTTAATTATTTAATTAATTAAGATTATGTATTTATGAGATCATATTCTATTTGATTAAATTATATATATTCTCCAAATCTTCTCTTCAGTTCAGAAATGGAAACCCTGAGTGGACTAGAATCAGAAAAGGAATTAAATCAGTTAACTCCTTATTCCCCTCAAAAGCAATCAGTTAACTTCCTTTTCATAAGGAAACTTTCTATTCTGAGCTATTCTTCTTTAGATCTCAATCATTCATTCAATTTGATATCAACCATTGATCAAATTCTTAGATTCTATTTAAGAAGCCATCAAATCCTCATTTCAACGGTTGTGAATGAATAGTGTCAAATTTATGTTGATTGTTAACTCATTGTCCTTGCATTCTTAGCTTAATACTCACATATTTGAAATCCCATATAGATTAAGCGTGTATACATATAAATTAATCTATTCTTTATGTTCTTAGATTTACTTGCATATATCTAGCTTAATCTTGCATCTCATTTACCTATAAAATCCTTCATTCTGGATGTCTGGTTGCTAGCTTCTCAATTTGAGAGCAATTAGCAAAATCATTTTAGTTAGGAGGCAATAGATCAACCTATTGGACATTTTGGATGAACAATCCCATGTTCATTCTAGGATGATTCTTCAGATAAGGATCATGTTGAAGTGTGGTTGATTACATTAGGCCATAATTAACACTCACATTTATGGCACCCACCATGGGACTGAGAAATCAAGTTTTTGGCCTTATCTATTCTTTATTCTATAATTTTTAATTTTTTTGTCACTATAATCTGTACGATCCCTTAGTTTCTAATGCAAAAAATCTCATTCTCATGCGAAGAAACTAAGATTTCGCTCCCTATTTTGCACTTCCTCATGCAAAAAAGTGTATAATTGTGCAGGATGATTACATCATTGAATCTTTCAAACCTAGTTTCAACTCAATCTAAATCGTATGTCCTCATCACTCGAGGCATCTTGGTCCCCTCTATCTAGCATCATATGTCATCTATCTCATTGTCTGATCAGTTGATCAATCTTATAATAGTTATTTTTAGAGTTTGATGGACAAGTATCGGGATAGTTTAACCCTAACTCTTGAGGGTCAAGCTTCATTTTGGGGATGATTCTATGACTCGTGATAAGTCTTGTTTTCTTTTATGGACTAGTATTTAGGTGTTCTATCTAGACTTTGAGGGATTGAGTTTTTTTCTGTAGATAATTCCAAATTCTTGTTGAGGGTTAAGCTCCATTCTAGAGATAATACTAATTCTTGCTGAGAATTAAGCCTCGTTCTGGGGACAATTCTAAGCTCTTTCTTTTGATCACTATTCAATGGATAGGTATTGGGATAGTCTAACCCTAACTCCTCAGGATTAAGCCTCATTTTGGGGATAATTCTATGAATCATTATTAACCTTGTCATCTTATAATGGACAGGTATTGGGACAATCTAACCTTGACTCCTAAGAATTGAGTCTTGTTTTGGGAATAATTCTGTGAAGTTTGATAATCTTTGTTCTATCAATTTTGATATCAAGGTGTTCTACCTAGATTCCCTAAGGTTAAGCTTCATTTTGAAGATAACCTTAAAAAGCTTATCAATTTCAATATCTAGGTGTTCTATCTAGATTCCCTAAGGTTAATCTTCATTTTGGAGATAACCTTAAAAAGCTTATCAATTTTGATATCTAGGTGTTCTATCTAGATTCACTAAGGTTAAGCTTCATTTGGGAGATAACCATAAAAAGCTTATCAATTTCGATATCTAGGTGTTATATTTGGATTCCCTAAGGTTAAGCTTCATTCTGGAGATAACCTTAAAAAATTTATCAATTGGCCTCTGTGGCATCAATTTTGGAACCAATCTCATTTCTTGATCTATGCTTCATACTTTTGATTTCTTTGATTCAAATGTGCTACTCACACATTCATTCAAAGAGGGGCAAACATAATACCCCAAAATTGGCACATTGTCATACTTAACCAATTGTGGTCTATTTAATCAATCTTAAGTCCTATTTTACTAGGCAATTATGAATTCTGATAATCGTTACTTGACCTAAGTGTCAAATGCAAAAAATCCCTAATTTGCATTAATTGCATATTCTATTTAATTATTAAGTCTAATCAAATTAGAAAAGGTAAACCTATTAATTAATTTAATTTAATTATGAGTCCTAGTACTTTAATTAAATTAAAATTACCCCTTTTTGCTAAAATACACATTAAAAAATTAAATGTATTTAATTTAATAAAATATATCCTCATTTTAATTTATTGAATTTAATTATTCAATTACTTAAGATTATGCATTTATGAAGTCATATTCTATTTTATTAAACTAAATATATTCTCCAAATCTTCACTTCAATTTAGAAATAGAAACTCTGAGTGGACTAAAATTAGAAAAGGAATTAAATCAATTAACTCCTTATTCCTCTCAAAAGCAATTAGTTAACTTCCTTTTCAAAAGGAAACTTTCTATTTTGACTGAATCTTCTTCAGATCTCGACTGTTCGTTCAATTTGATCTCAACCATTGATCAAATTTTTACGTTCTATTTAAGAAGCCATCAAATCCTCATTTTAGAGGTTGCCAATGAATAGTGTCAAATTTATATTGAATTATTAACTCATTATTCTTGCATTCTTAGCTTAATACTCTCATATTTGCAATCCCATATAGATAAATCATGTATACATATAGATTAATCTTTTCTTTATGTTCTTAGATTTACTTGCATACATCTAGCTTAATCTTGCATCTCATTTCGCTATAAAATCCTTCATTCTAGATGTTTGGTTGCTAGCTTCTCGATCTAAGAGCAATTAGCAAAATCATTCTAGTTAGGAGGCAACAGATCGACCTGTTGGACATTTTGGATGAACAATCCCATGTTCATTCTAGGATGATTCTTCAGATAAGGATCATGTTGAAGTGTGGTTAATTACATTAGGCCATAATTAACACTCACATTTTTGGTGCCCACTGTGGGGTTGAGAAATCAAGTTTTTGGCCTCATCTGTTCTTTATTCTACAAATTTTTAATGTTCTGTCACTGTTGTTCGTATAGTCCCTTAGTTTCTCGTGCAAAAAATCTCATTCTCATGCAAAGAAACTAAGATTTCACTCCCTGTTCTACACTTCCTTGCATGAAAAAGTGTATAATTGTGTAGGATGATTACATCATTGAATCTTTCAAACCTAGCTTCAACTCAATCTGAATCTTATGTCCTCAACACTCAGGGCTTCTTGGTCCCCTCTATCTGGCATCAAATTTCATCTATCTCATCTTTTGATCAGCTTATCAATCTTATAACAGTTTTTTTCAGAATTCAATGGACAGGTATCAGGACAATTTAGCCTTGACTCGTTAGGGTCAAGCCTCATTCTGGGGATGATTCTATGACTCATGATAGGTCTCATTTTCTTTTATGGGCCAATATTTAGGTGTTCTATCTGGACTCTAGGGAATTAAGTTCCATTGTGGAGATAATTCCAAATTCTTGATGAGGATTAAGCTCCATTCTATAGATAATCCTAATTCTTGGTGAGAATTAAGCCTCATTTTGGGGACAATTCTAAGCTCTTGCTTTCAATCACTATTCAATGGACAGGTTTTGGGATAGTCTAACCCTAACTCCTAAGGATTAAGCCTCATTCTGGGGACAATTCTATAAATCATGAATAATCTTGTCATCTTCTAATGGACAGGTATTGGGACAATCTAACCCCAAATCTTGAGAATTGAGTCTCATTCTGGGAACAATTCTATAAAGTTTGATAATCATTGTTCTATTAATTTCAATATCTAGTTGTTCTATCTGGATTCCCTAAGGTACTAAGCTTCATTCTGGAGATAACCTTAAAAGCTTATCAATTTTGATATCTAGGTGTTCTATCTGCATTCCCTAAGGTTAAGCTTCATTTTGGAGATAACCTTAAAAAGCTTATCAATTTTGGTATCTAGCTGTTATATCTGGATTCCCTAAGGTTAAGCTTCATTCTAGACATAACCTTAAAAATCTTATCAATTGGCCTTCGTATCATCAATTTCAGAACTAGTCTCATTTCTTGATCTGTGCTTCATACTTTTGATTTCTTTGAATTAAATGTGTTGCTCGCACATTTATTCAAAGAGGGTCAAATGTAATACCCAAAAATTGGCACATTTCCATGCTCAACCAATTCTAGTCTATTTAATCAATCTTAAGTCCTATTTTACGAGCCAATTTTGAATTCTGATAATCACTACTTGACCTAAGTGTCAAATGCAGAAAATCCCTAATTTGCATTAATTACATATTCTATTTAATTCCTAAGTCTTATCGAATTAGCAAAGGTAAACCTATTAATTAATTTAATTTAATTACGAGTCCTAGCATTTTAATTAGATTAAAATAACCCCTTTTTGCTAAAATACACATTAAGGAATTAAATATATTTAATTTAATGAAATATATCCTCATTTTAATTTATTGAATTTAATTATTCAATTAATTAAGATTATGCATTTATGAGGTCATATTCTATTTATTAAATTAAATATATTCTCCAAATCTTCTCTTCAGTTTAGAAATGGAAACTTTGAGTGGACTAAAATCAGAAAAGGAATTAAATTAGTTAACTCCTTATTTCCCTCAAAAGCAATCAATTAACTTCCTTTTCATAAGGAAACTTTCTATTATGACTAAATCTTCTTCATATATTGACCGTTCATTCAATTTGATCTCAATCATTGATCAAATTCTTGGATTCTATTTAAGAAGCCCTCAAAATCCTCATTTTGGAGGTTGCAAATGAATAGTATTGAATTTATGCCAAATTGTCAACTCATTGTTCTTGCATTCTTAGCTCAATACTCTCATATTTGCAATCCCATATAGATTAATCATGCATACATCTAGATTAATCTATTCTTTATGTTCTTAGATTTACTTGCATACATCTAGCTTAATCTTGCATCTCATTTAGCTATAAAATCATTCATTCTAGATGTGTGGTTGCTAGCTTCTTGATTTGAGAGCAATTAGAAAATCATTCTAGTTAGGTGACAATAGATCGACCTTTTGAACATTCCAGATGAACAATCACATGTTCATTCCAGAATGATTCTTCAGATAAGGATCATGTTGAAGTGTGGTTGATTACATTAGGCCATAATTAACACTCACGAGTGTCTTGTCTCGCATGAGTGCACTTTTCGTGGCCTTGCGATTTGATGAAATGTGAAACATCTTTCAGTTATTATTGACTTCCCATCAATGATTGCATTAGTGGATTTGAGGAAGAGTTGCTCCTAATTTCATTTGTTTCCTACCTGATCATTTCGACAATTTAACTCACATACATGTTGCTAACGTGGTTTATGTCCATTAAGAATTTCCCTTTCAAGTTATTTTCTTTAATCTCTCATTACCTTATCTTTGTTTTTTTCTTTGATAACACTTGGTTAAAATAGGAATTCATATAGTTGCATTGATAAATTACATTCATCATAAAATAGAAAATACCAAAAATATATCTCTTTTTTTGTTACTTTATCAAACAACAATCGATTATCCATAATTGGTTTGAACCAATAAAGGCCTCATAAACATACACATTTATCTTCAATTTAGAGGATTTCAATAGGTCACAAGATCACTGAGAACCTTGGAGTTGATCCTCGATTTGATTTTCAAGAGAGGAGTTTGAAAGGATTCCTGTTGTTCAGCATCATACAAAATGTTAGCTCAACAAAATTGGTGCTAGAAGGAGGGCCTGAAAACCATTCAGCTTAAAAACCCAAGTTGTTGTTTGAAAATTCTACAGTTTTTAGAAATTTAGAAAATTTTCCAAGTCTATCACTATCAGAAGGTGTGCAAGTATGTAGGTACATAGGTACATAGGTGCATAGGTGTGCAGGTGCACAGGTGCACTGGTGCACTAGTGAATAGGTGCTCTTTTTAAAGGTGTACTTTTCAGGGGTGCATTTTTCTAGAATCAACTCAAATTCCTAGAACTCAGTCACTTTCACAAGCCTCATAGTGATAAAGGGATACCAATAATTCTACTGCTCCTTTTTCAAATTTCATCATCTTCTTCAATTCCACTCAAACTTACCTCCACCTACCATTCCACCTAATTGCCCATCCATGGCTTTTTTCAATACCCAAAGTTCACCTTTGAACCTAACTAGTCTATTACATGAATTTTCCAAAAATCCTGAAAAGTTTTTCCCATAGTTCATCTATGGAGAATTATGAACAATAGAAGATCGTATTAAAATTTTCAAGGAAATCTATAATCCAAACAAAATTTAGCATATGGACATGGTCTTTTGCCTTTTCCCTTATACTTTAAGAGAAATGACATTCAATTGGTACCTCAATCTGTTGCTAACATCAATAAGGGATTGGAACTCTTTTGAGAGCAAGTTTTTGGCACAATTCAAGGTCTATATTGATCCAACTATCCTACATCATGTCATCTCAATTAAGTGGGATCTGCATGAGAATATTTGATAGTTTAATCATTGCTTCTATAGGAAGTATCAAAGAATGGAGTTTTGTTACATTGTACCACAAGAGGTTGTCATCCAGATCTATTTGGGAACAATGGATTCATTAGCTTCTATTTTTCTAAGAAGGCTCCCACCTAGAGACATTGATACCATTGAAAAGTTCTTGAAAGAGGTTGTTACATTCACAAAGTAGGTAGATACCTATGTTGGAGGGAACTTTGTGTCTTCCTTCACTTTCAATAATACAGTAGCCATACAACCATTTCTAGTAGGAGCATCTACTATTCCCAATCAAATGCCCTTTTTAAATCTAGTACCTTTATTGCAATAGGTGATTGCTGCTCCAATGCCAACAATTACATATTCATGGTATGAGCCCCAAAAGACTATATTATTTGAGCAAAAGACTTCTTCACCTACTAAAATTGAGAACAATATGGCTAGTGAGGTTAAGGCCATGAAGAAGATGTCTCTTTTACCCAATGAACTCATTAGAATAAAGTTTAATTCCTCATGAAACCAAGGCAATTATCCAAGACAAGTTGTTACCCAAAATAATTATTCTCAAAATCGGAGTAGAAATGATGGCCCCTATGATAACATCAACAATGAGAATAATGGTATTACAAGTATGAGTCCAAGTGAAAATGGATATGGGTACAATGATGTTTCATATTAGCCTCCTCATATAATGGAGGAACAACTTTTGAAGTTTAGTGCAATGGTTTCTGAATCATATGATAAATCTGCAAGAGGAAAAAATGATGAAGATGATCAAGAGGAATTTGTGTTCCCATTCAATAAAGAGAAAGAGAATGGACCCTTTGGGACATATGTTTGTTGCAGCAATATTATGAACATAGAAATTTTGAAAAGCATAGAAGAATCTCTAATGGATGATGTCTCTCTATGGTTGAATCCTACTCCTCTAGATATGCAAGTTTGTAATACTCCAATGTATTATGGGGCTCTGGCCAACATTACCCCCACAGTTCAGAAGGAATTACATGTAAAGAATGAAGTTTTGAAAGGTTTTATGGATAAAATAACAAGAAATTTGGAGTATCTTAGAGAAGATCAAAATCCAAGCATCCTTTTGCTTCCTAACTATTGTTAGTGGATGTTCACATCACATGATAGGAGACAAAAGTAAGTTTATTACCTTTACTCAGTATGATGGAAATAGTGTTAGATTTGGAAATCATGCTCCATGTCAAATCAAAGGAAAATTTTCTATTAAACTTATAGAGAAAATTCCATGTGACAATGCATATTATGTTGAAGGATTGAACTATAATCTACTGAGTGTGTCACAACTACACAATATAGGTTGCAAAGTAGAATTTGGAAACAGATCTTCCAAAATCTATGATACTAATGGAAATCTAATAGGAAAAGGAGAACAAACTAGGAGTAATTTTTTTTACCTAGATATGGAAGATGCATCCTATTTTGTTGTTAGATTTGATGCTATGTGGCTATGGCATAAAAGACTATGTCATGTCAACTTTGATAATCTAATTAGCATAAAAAAAATGAAGAAAGTCAGAGGATTGCTTAAACTAAAGAAACCTAAAAATACAATGTGCAAATAATGCCAATCAGGAAAGATGACCAAATCAAGTTTCAAAAGCAAAATCTACACTTCCAAAGAAGTATGAGTTAGTGCATACTAATTTATGTGGTCCAATAGAAGTGCAAAGCTATCAAGGAGACAGATATATAATGTTGTTTGTGGAGGATTACTCTAGGATGATGACTATCATGTTTAAAAACAAAAATTGATGCATTTCCAATGTTTAAGTGGTATTTGTCTAGGGTTGAGAAAGAAATAGGAAAGAGTCTGAAGTGCCTAAGATCAAACAGAGGAGGAGAGTTTAGATCAAAAGAATTTGAGACATTTTGCAATGACAAAGGGATCAAAAGAAAAACATTAGCACCAAGAACTCCACCTTAGATTGGCATTGCAGAGAAAAGGAATAGATCAGTGATAGATTGTGCCAGATTACTAATGATGGAGAAAAATGTTGCACTAAAGTACTAGAGAGAAGTTGTAAGTATAGCTGTCTACACTCTAAATCGAGTACAAGTCAAGAAAGGTACAAATGCAACACCTTTTGAATTATGGTATGGTCACTCACCCAATGTAAAATATTTCAAAGTGTTTGGTTGTAAATGTTATATTCTTAAAGATTCTAGAAATGGAAATTTTGATGCAAAAAGTGATGAAGTCATATTCCTTGGATACTCCACTAGAAATAAAGCATATAAGTATTTGAATACTAACACTAACAAGATTGTAGAGAGTGCAAATGTAAATTTTGATGAGCATGCATAAGCTCAAGTTGATGTAACTAAGAAACCAAAAGAATACAAATCCTTTGTATACTTCTATGAAGGAATGTCTACTGAAGATGAAGCTGCCAATCAAGTTGGGAATCAACAACAAGTCTCAGTATCAGCTAAGTCACAACCAGTGAATGTCGAGCTACATTCAAAAGCTGATTGCAGAATGAAGATAATGTAATTTCTAATTTTGAAATCAATACACATGAGAGAGATGAGGAAATACCTAAAAGAGATGTGCACAGTGAGTCTAAAATTGAAAGATCAAACATAGAAAGAAGGACAGAACCAAAACTATCCAAGTATGTGAGAAGACATCACCCTGCAGAACAAATCATTGGTGACAAGGAAGCTAGATCAATGACAAGGAATATACTAAGAAATGAATCATGTCTACTGAGAAAAATTTAACCCAAAACATTCAAACGTGCACTACAAGATGATAATTGGCATAAAGCTATGGAAGAAATGATAGACCAGATAGAGAAGAACAAAACCTGGACCTTAGTCCCAAGACCAATTGATAAAATATGATTGGTACCAAATGGGTATTTAAGAACAAAATAGACGAGAATGGTGAGATCATAAGAAATAAGGCCACACTAGTCTGCAAGGGCTATGCATAAGAAGAAGGATTGAACTATGGGGAAACATTTGCCCCTGTTGCAAGAATGGAAGGAGTGAGAACACTACTTGCATATGTTGCTTATAAAGGTTTCAAAGTCTACCAAATGGATGTAAAATCTGCTTTTTTGAATGGTATACTGGAAGAGGAAGTCTACATAGAACAACCAGAGGGATTTGTTGATGACAACAACAAGGATATGGTTTGCAAACTGCATAAAGCACTCTATGGTTGAAACAAGCACCTAGAGCAAGGTATGAGAGACTGCACAAATATCTTGTGAAGATAGGATTTGAGAGAATAGATGACAACAACAAATAGTATATCAAGGCAGAAAAGAGTAAAGATATTTTGATATCTGAAATCTTTGTTGATGACATAATATTTGGAGGAAAAGATGCCCTCTCCAAAGACTTTGTTGATCAAATGAAACATGAGTTTGAAATGTCAATGTTTAGAGAAATCAAATTCTTTGTTGGATTACAAGTACATCAACTAAAGCATGGCATATTTGTGACCCAATCAAAATATATCAAGGAGATACTCAAGACTTTTGTAGAAGATTCAAAACCAGTAAATACACCAATGGTAACAAGACATAAGCTATCCAAGAATGTTGAATCAGTTGAAGTAAATCAAACAATGTACATATCAATGATTGAAAAGTTGCAGTATGTTGTGCATAGTAGACCAAACATTGCATTAGTTGTTGGAATAGTGGCAATATTTTCTGCCAACCCAAGAGAACACCATCTGATGGTAGTAAAAAAAATGTTGAGGTACCTAAAAAGAACTAATGATTTTGGATTATACTACAAGAGGAGTGAAAAGTTTGATTTGAGAACCTATACTGATGCAGACTGGGGAGGTAATATTGATGATAGAAAGAGCACCACTGGAGGAGCACTTTTCTTAGGTAAAAGATTGGTTACTTGGACCAACAAAAAGAAAAGTTGTACCTCATAGTCCACATCAAAAGCTGAATATGTTGTTACTACTATCAACTGCACCAATATTGTATGGATCAAACATCTACTACAAGGTATGAAGGAAGAGGTAACTAAACCTCCGATACTCTATTGTGATAACACAAGTGCTATCAACCTATCAAAGAATCATGTGATGGATGCCAAAATAAAGCATATTGCAATTAAGTATCACTATGTAAGAGAATTGGTGGAAGACAAGCAAGGATGGAATATGTCAACTCAAAGGAACAAATTGCTCACATCTTCACAAAAGCACTACCCAAAGATGCATTTGAGTAACTTAGAGGTAAGTTAGGGGTGATATCCCTATCCAAGGTTGTCTGAGCAACAACAAGATTGCCTTGCATCAAGCAAGTTGAATGTTGAAATATTATAAATTGATGTAGAGGATACTTACTTTAGAATTTTTCCAAAATTAATCAAAGCACTGAAATTCCAAACAAATCACAAGTAAGGTGATAGAGGGAGAAAATTGGAGTACCTGCAAATGCTACACTTGCATGTTAATATAATGAAATAATATGTCTTTGGCATTGTTTTCAAAGAGGGAGAAATAGAAAAAACTAATCAAATCTACATAATTAAATGGATAAAGGGAGAAGTAGCTGACACCAGAATAGTAGAAACTGATCAATTCATATAGAGGAAGAAATAATGTGCAAAGGGAGAAATGGCATGACACATTTAAAGGAACAAAATGTTAGAGGAAGAAATAGTAGTTAAGAAGAGAAAATTGATGAAAGTGGTAAGCTATAGAAAAGAGGGAGTCATATAGGAACTGATTAGACAAGTAGAAGAAAAAGAAATAGTAGAAAGAAATAGCAAAAAGGAAACAATAGCTAAGAGGGAGAAGCAGAAGCAAAGAAATCAGGATAGCAGATTAGAGAGGGAGATGTGAAAACTGATGGTAACACAATTTATTTTTGGCATTTGATTTATTGTTTTAACCTAGTTAGCATTTTGAGAACTTGGTTGATCAGTTTGGTTTGCCATCAATGCCAAAGAGGGAGATTGTTGGAAATCTAATTGAAAAGATCATATTATTTACAAAGAGGGAAAATGTTGATAAAGAATGTTTTCAATCATTTTTTTGTCACTGATGTCAAACCTGCTATTTGTTGGAATGATAATTTCTTATAAGATCTAAGTACTATCACTTAGTTGATTGATGAAGAGGATTTAATCAACAAGATATAACAAAAGTACCTAAGGAAAAGGTTGAGTTATGATTCTATAAAGAAGTGCAAGGATTAGTTAAGACAGTGGTAAAATGATGTATTGATAATATACTTGAAGATATAGAGGTTGGCCACACTTAGAAACTTTAGAAGTATAAGTTGTAACAAGGTTGTCTGCAAAGCTTGACTAAGTTCATTAGTGAGTGCTAAGCAAGCTAGTTCATGTCAAGTAGATTATCAGTTAGTGCTCAACAAATGCAAAATCTAGTGTATGTCGAATGAAACAAAAGGAGCCAAGCAAGTTCAGATGCCAATCAAAGTAATAGGTGTCGAGCATTAGAAAATTTAGTAGATGCCAAGTGAATCCATAGTAGGTGTTGAGCATCAGTAAAATGTAGTTGATGTCGAGTAACATAGTAGGTGTTGAGCACCAAAATTTCAATAGTGTCGATTTGTTGCATTATTTGAAAAGTCAAAGATTCACCAAATCTGAGCTAACAAGTTTGTTACCTTGAATTTTGTGAACTAGATGGAGGATAAGGATGGTGAGCTGGTGGCTCAAAATTTTAGGTAAACCATTTTTGGGCAAATTCAAGAGGATTCTTCATGATGTTTCTAGAAGGAACAAGATATGGGGTAGATTCATTGAATCCTACATAATCCATTCGAACTAAAATTTAAAGCAAGAAGATTCAAGAAGGAAAAGGATTATAGACTTCTATTTAAGGAGTCGCAAGCCAAGAAGCAAGAGAGGCTGAGGGTATCAAGTTGTGAAGTTGCTGAAAGGTGTCAAGGAGAAGGCATCGAGGAGAAGGAAGAACAGAGCATAGAGACTTTGCTTTGATAAGTGGCCATATAGGAGATTGCACTAGTATATCGAGCATGGAGACTCAAGGAGACAAAGCTTGAAAGGAGGACAAGCTGTCAGAGCTGAAGAGACTGAAAGCTAGACAATGTTATGAGTTGAACAAAGATCTAAAATCTGCAAGTTAAGTTGTGAGTTATATCAAGTCAAAAGCCCTTATTGTTACTCTCTAACAATTGTATCAGTTAGGGTAAAATCCTATGGACTTAGGTTGGTTTAACAACCATTTGTAAATCCTTTCATAGGGTGGCATTCTAAGTGAATGTTCTAAAGTCCTCTAACCATGCCCATTTCTAACAAGGTGGTTAAATCCTTTAACCAAGTCACATTTAACAGTGTGTTGTAGTATTTAATAGGGCATCACTTCAAAAGAGTGAGAATTGAGTAGCATGTTACTGGTGGTTTTTCCCAATTGGGTTTCCATGTAAATCACTATGTTATGTGTTAATCTTTTATGTCTTATTCTTGCATACTAATTTTATAGTAACTTGTTAAGTAGGAAAGTTTAAGCTTGGATGCATGAACAATTTTATGGGCTCACTTTACTTGGTGAAAAAGTTTTATTAGGACATTTGGACCTTGAATAACTGATTCACCCCCCTCCCCTCAGTTATTCTAAATAAATTCTAATAGTTCTAATAACTATATTACATCATCGATGCTAGTGTCTCCATGTGTGCATGGAGTTTTGTACCATGAGATAAGACCACCAGAAAGAGAAATTACAATGTGTGAGTGTACCCCTATGGTGGGGGACTCACTAGATCAGGTGATATCTTCCCATTATCACTCTCAATTTGATGATTTTAAATTTGAATATGATGCTAAAGGTAAGAGAAGTTGTTTGTGGATTAATCATGGTCATGGAGAGTTACAACAACTTCTGATTTTGTGTGATTTGTGCCCAAAATTTGAGCCAAGATTGTCCAAATTTTATTTTTCTAAGTACAAAGGAAAGTCAACATTTTTTAGAACTATATGGGGTGGTTAATTACTACTACACATAATGAGAAATCTACTGACAACCACCCAACATTCTTATTATTCAAGGTTTTATGTATATATATTTTGTTTTTTTTATAGTCTTTTTAGTTAGGTGTTAGTTTTCTTTATGTCAAGTCTATTTTGTTTAGGTTTTTTTGCATCTTTTTTCTTCTTTTTCTTTTTTAGTATTTAAATTAGGGAGTCACTATATCTTGTCTGGGATATTTCCCAACATGTAGTGCACCCCAACTAGTTTGGATTTCTAGAAGAGGTGTTTCTTCGTCAAAGCATCTGGATAAAAAAAAGTCTTGTACAAACTAAATATAGATTTTGCTTGCAGGTAAAGAGGACTTTCAACCTTAAAATCATAATCATAGATTGATAGCTCTCAATACTTTACAAATTAAAATTTTGATTTTTTAGGTTTTTTTAAAATCTAGGTTGATAGTAGTGAGAGATAATTCAAAACTTACTGGTTCAGACAAAGGGTATCTTCAAAGGACTACTAAGATCACTATTTGGCATAAAAGTTTCCTAAAAGCTCATCAAAAGAGGAATGCAAGAGTTATCAACTAAAGTATAGATCTGGAAAACAACACCAATGCCTTGGCCACATAGTCTAAACATGGTCAAGGTAGAAAGGAAAAAAAGAGACAAAAATTCACAAAGGTGTTACATCTAAAGATTCCAGACAATTATAAAAAGTAATCAAATATATAGGGATATGCACTCCAAAATGGCTATCCTATTCGATGAAAATGCTCCAAGGAAGAATCAAGTGGAAATAGGTGAGCTCTGTGAAGCAAGTTAAAGAATATTACCAAAGACTCAAAAGGAAAGAATTGATAACTTGCTAAGAGCCCTCTGAGTGGATTCTCTCATCTAGTCAAATAGTGATGCATAAATAAGTTTATGAGGATTCCTAATGAATGGACTAGTTGAGCTAAAGATTTTCTCCAATTTGTTATACACTCATGATAGAATACATCTTGAGACATAAAAGAAAATTGAGACACTAAACACACACTAAGTGTGAAAATTGAAAAGTTTGAGTTTCTTATTTGAAGTTCTCAAAAGCCACTAGTGAGATCTAGAACCAAGTTGCAAACTTGATAAGGGTTTTAAAACTATTTGCTGATTAAGAAATGCCTTTTTCATTTCTTCCTTTTTTGGGGGCTATTTATTGTGGTTCAACTTCAAAATTGGGGACCCCCTTTTTTTGGCTCACAAAAGCTCATTCCTCAGAAGAGGGTATCTTCCAAGGTGGCTCAAGGAGTGGAATTTCTATAGTTTGGGTTTAGGAGTCTATTCAATTAGAGTCATTTTTTTAACCCATAGCACTAGTATATTGATGTTTATTTGTTGTATAGCTCATCATGGCATCCTCATCATCTATAGGACAAAAAAATTACCATGGTATTTCATATGCATTTTCAAAACAAGCACCTTGAGATTTCAGATAGAAGAAGTAGAAGGAGTTCAAATCTATGAAAATTTTGGGCTATAAAGAGGGTAAAAATAATTTAAAAGGGAAAAATAATTACACTAGAGTGCTCCTAGACCTCACCTTAGAAAAACCCAAAAACCATTTTCAAAATTGACAACTTTAATTTTTTGGTGAATTGAGCACCTTGCACAATTCCCTAAATGTGCATAGGTGTACATCTATGCAAGTGCACAATTTGAAGATTTGGTGAATGAATTATCTCCAGAAGGTGTGTAGGTGTGCATTGTAATTTTGAGATATGCATAAGTTGAAGCATGTGCAAAGGTGTGCATGTGCAAAGGTGCACAATTTTACAATTTTTGAAGAACAAAGTACATAGGTGTGCAAGGTGTGCAAATAGACCTAAATCATTGAAAATATAAAAATAAGTACACAAGAGTGATCTAAAAACTCATTTGAGAAGAACCCAGAAACCATTTTCAAAACTAAGAACTTCAATTTTTTGGTCAATTAAGCACCTTGCATAATTCCCTAAAGATGTGCAGGTGTGCAATTTGAAGATTTAGTAAATGAATTGTCTCTTAAGGTGCGTAGGTGTGCATATCTAAAACATCTAGAGGCCCCCCAAGGTCATGAACATTACAATGGCTCCCTTATTTTTCGCAACAACTAAGATCACACTTCATGATTTTTGCAAGGAAGTGAGGGTAAAGTATGAAGCTTTAGACTTATTAGCTCCTGAAGAAATCATCTTTGCTATCCAAAAGTTAAAAGGGAAACATCAACACATCATTTTGGTATAAAGGGGAAGAAAAACTAGATGCTGGAAATCAAGTTTTCACACTTAATAATTTTTTGATTTTTGGATCTTGTCACGAAGGTGCACATGTACGTAGTTTCTAATCTAGAACATTCCATGCACTAGAAATGCATTTTGACGATAGTTCAACTTCTAGAAATGTCTAGTGAAGGTCGAGCTTCCATTTTTAGAGCTTCTAAAGACTCGTAGATCATCTTACAGCTGCATTCTTCTTATCTTCTCATTCTTTTATTCTTTTGTGTCATGTAAAGGTTCATGCACCCATTAATGAATATAAACAAGGGTAGAGACCTACTTAGCACTATTTAGAAAGTTAGTTTGTATATAATTAGATTTGTTTTATTAGTTTTTAGCATGAGTTTTCATTTTAAGAGCTCTCTCTCCTAACACAAAAGGAGGAGAGGATTTCTTATAAATACATGGATGCAATATGTACTCTAAGCCATTTTTTGATGCAATAATGTATGCTATTGGTGCTCTCATTCTGAGTGTAGTTCTTCTTGCTAGAGTGTGTTATTTTTGTGAATGCATGTTCATGAATAATAATTGAGCCAATGGTTTTATTGCATTTTTATGATTGTGCAACCTTTTAGTTACGGTGTTTTTCACGTGTTAACAAATTTCAATTACATAACAAATTGGAGAAGAGATCACCTATTATTCTTGCATAGTGTCTTGTCTCACATGAGTATATTTTTTGTGGTCTTATGATTTGATGAAATGTGAAACATATTTACGTTATTATTGAGTTCCCATTGATGATTGCATTAGTGGAGTTGAGGAAGTGCTTCTCCTAATTTCATTGGTTTCCTACATGATCTTTTCGATGATTTAATTCATAGACATGTTATCGTGATTTATATATTTTAGGAATTTTCCTTTCAAGTTATTTTCTTTAATCTCTCTTTACCTCATCTTTGTTATTTTCTTTGCTAACACTTAGTTAAAATAGGAATTCATATGATTGCATCAATAAATTGCATTCATCATAAAATAGAAAATACCAAAAATATATCTCTTGTGTGGTTACTTTTTCAAATAGAAAAAAATCAAACAAATTATCCAAAATTGGTTCAAACTAGAAAAGGCCTCCTCATGAACATACACATTTATCTTCGATTGAGTGGATTTCAGTAGGTCGCAAGATCACCCAAAACCTTGGAGTTGATCCTCAATTAGCTTTTCAAGAGAGAAGTTTGAAAGGATTCCTCCTATTCAACATCATGCAAAATGAAAACTCAACATAACCCCAACCCCAAATAGAGAAATAAAAGATTGCTCTCTACTTTTGAAGAAGCAACAAACATAATTTACAATATATTTAGGAAATTATAACAATCGGGCATTCACAGGAAAATTACTAGTCGGTTCCTATCAATGAAGGCACATGTCCTACACTAAATTTGTCACTTCATGATATGCAAAGACATGCCAATAATTTGGAGTACACCTCTAATGCTTATTATCCTTAAAATCATTGGGGCAACATAATTTAGTGATGTTAATCTATCCCAATATTTGTGTCTCCTTGTGGATCCCTAATATCACATTTCTAGTTGATTTCCTTATTCTCACCAACCATGTGTCATGTTGTCTAGGGTTGTACATGACACATTTAGAGTTTATGTTTGGTAAGATTCTATGGTTGGGAAGCATAATTAAATCCATTGCCAGGTTTTAACATTTGGTAGGTAAAAAATAGGCTTCATTAGGTGTTTTAGTGATGAAGTTCAGAAACTAGTGAAAAATATATATTTAAGAATTTACATCTTCAAGAAGAATTAAGAATGAAGTGACATAAAGGAGGATATTAACAAAGAGCATTGTAAGTAGACAACTTTTCATTGATTGTAGCATGGGTTTAATTTTGTCCATCCTCATCTCTATCATGAGCTTGTTGATTGTGGTTTACTTTGAGATATTTTCTAATGACATAGAGGTAGTGCTCTTAATGATGATGACTGTGAACAAATGTAGTTAGGGTTAAGGGTCTTTTTGAACATTATAAGCAATGGAAAAGCTAAACATTATACATAATAGAGAACATCTTATCTAGCATAGTACAAGATGAAGATATAAATGGAGCATATTTATAGGGGTGAGATGGGTTGATCAGTGGGTGAGAAATGTGATGAATAGGGATGAAATGCAAAAGGTGGGATGTTGAAAAGGAATAATGGTGAATTTGAGAAAGGTGACCAAATTTTTCTTTGAAAACCATATGTGAAGATATAAACATTAAGTACACCATGTTCAATATTTTTGTAGATATACACATTAATTAGGCCATTTTTTTTCTTTCAAAACCATATGTGCAAATATAAAGCTTAAGTACAACATGTCCAATATTTTTACGGATATACACATTAATTACACAAAATTTTTCTTTCAAAACCATATGTGCAGATATAAACATTAAGTACAACATGTCCAATATTTTTGCAGATATACACATTAATTACACCAATTTTTTCTTTCAACACCATATGTGCAGATATAAACATTAAGTACAACCAACTCAATAAGAATACAAGAATAAGTTACTTCAGTGAAGAAGGATCATGTTAAATAATACAAGGGAATTTGATCAAAATAGGGAGACAATCACTAGATTTTTATCTAACTTTCAAAGAGAAAGCGATGACAAATGTGATGCAGTAGTGGATAGCGAAAGTGTTCAAACAACAAGGAATGATGAAAGTCTCCAATTCCCTCAACACCCAAGGTGAAGGGTCCCAGTGCCAAATACCTATCATAGGCATGGAAATGGGCTTAAAGGAAGGTTATCACAATCCCACAAGACAAGGTAACCTAATCACTAGGTTTAACAAAGTTCTAAGCACCAAACTCACAAATGCACTATAGAATTCCCTTGACAAAAAGAGGGATAAAACCCCAAAAAGTGAATACAAAGATCAAGGGGGCCTATAATCACTGATATTGCCTATTTAGGTCTTCTTCATAATGAATCAATTATTATTTTCATCAAAGACAACTTATAACATCAAGTTGCTTTAAAAACCAATTATTTGGCTTATAGCCCTTCCTAGAATGAAAAAGGAACATATGTTGGAATGTTCTCAAAAAACATGGTGACTTGACTAGAGATTTTGATACCCTTTTTAGTTTTTTGAAACATGCCAAAGCACCCAAGGATGGAAATGAATAGAGTTTTATGTTGTTGCAACATTAGACCATATTTAAAGGCCTAATTAGGGCTCCCTTTATACTAAAAGTGTATTTTATACAATGTAAAAACCCAATAAAACTATTGAGACATGTTGGGGCATGTAAAAGAAACAAAAATCCAAGTTTTTGCCCTTTGGTGAATCCCAAATCACAAACTAGGAAGCAATGTTGAAAATGTTGTATGGTGTACTCATGAAGATGCACACCTAGGATATGGTGGTAAAACCAACTCCCTGCATTTGATGGGGAAAAAAAATGTAGAATATTAAATTACATTAAAACGCCTTGCATTCCACCAAAGGGAATCAATTTCCCATGGTGGATTGTGCCAAAATGACCTAACCCTAACCAAGTGTCAATTTCTAGGTTGAATCCTAGGCAGCGAGCAAACAATTTCAATATCTCCCAAACTAGAAACAATCAACACATGAGAATTGATGAAAATTAAACTAGATTCAAAGATTCAACTTCTATGGTTACTAGCACATGCCCTCTCATCCATATAATTCCGTAGACTAGCCGAGAACATGGGTTTTGCAAAGAGAAATGCTGAATTTTATTGATTGAAATGCCAAAATGTATTCCTACCATTGGCCTATGAGGTTTTGTAGGAATTTTCCAATGGTTACATGGTTAGTTCAAACTACCTAGCCATTTTAATAATAAGTTTGAAGTATTTGACAACTTTTAGCAAAGTTGCTAAAAAGTTGCTGACAATTTTTTGAGCAACTTTTGCAAAATTTGCAAAAATGCAAAACTAGTGACCAAACTTGGTCCAGACCTAAAGCAAGTGAGCCAACATGGATCTATATATTAAAAACAAGTAAAAACCTAGAATTCTATGTATTTTTAGGCTTATTGATCATTTTTACCTTAGTTACCGAGGGGCTCATAATTATGCCTAATCCTGGAACTAGGCCTTACAATTGGATCAATGTGCCAAACTTACCTAAGTAGACTATTTAGGATCCTTAAGTGCCTTATTTGATGAGTCTAGAGTACGTGCTCTTGCACTATACTCCCTTTGAGTTTTAAAACTCAAGTCCCTACTTGATGGTAGCAAATCTATTGAAGTGTCATGTTGCTTGATTTGGTCTTCTATTAGCCAAGTAGCATCTATGTTGGGGAAGCCCTTCCATTTAACTAAGTACTGCATGTACTTCTTGGTTTTGGTTTTCTTGAGTATCTTTGTGTCCAATATTTCCTCTAACTCCACTAGTTTTCCTGGTGGAAGATTGGTGACATAGCCTTCATCATTTTTGTCTTCATCTTGTTGATCTGTTGATTCTGCAATAGCCTTATAAGGTGTGAGGTCTACAACATTAAATATGGGGGGAATCTACAAAGTTGGAGGAAGGGAAATCTCATAGGTATTTTCACCTATATTGTTGAGTATGTAGTAGGGGCCTACCTTCTTCATCTACAGTTTAGAGTACCTTCCCTTAGGTAGTCTTTGCTTCCTTAGAAAAGTCCAAACTCTATCCCCTGCTTTGAAGTGGACCTCTCTCCTTTTGTCAACATTTTCTTTGTATTTCAAACTAGATTTTTGCAATGTTTTCCTCACTTGTTTTTCTACCTTTGTTATAAGTTCCACCAATTCTTGGCCTTGAGCATTGACTTTAAAATTAGAGGGAAGTTCCATTAGATCCAATGGTCCCTTGTGTTGTAGACCATATACTGCTTGAAATGGTGTTTTGCTAGTTGATCTATTTAAAGAGTCATTCAAGGAAAATTTTGCTTGGGGTAAAATTGTATCCCAACTTTGAGAATTTTTCTTGGTTAGGCATCTTAGGAGTTTTCTTAGGGACCTATTCACCACCTTAGTCTACCCATTTGTCTGTGGATGATAGGCAAAACTATAGGTGAGATTTGTACCCAACTTCTTGAAGAGTGTCCTCCAAAGGTGCCCTTGAAATGTTACATCTCTATCTGATACAATTGTATGAGGCAAGCCATGAATTCTAACTACTTCTTTAAAGAATATATTGGCTATATGAGATGCATCATTTGTGCTCTTGCATGGCACAAAATGGGCCATCTTGCTGAATCTGTCCACTATTACAAATACACTATCATATCCTTATTTTGTTTTGGGTAGTCCCATGACAAAATCTATTGATATGGATTCCCAAGGTCTTGAAGGGATTAGTAAGGGTTGGTATAGCCCTTGATTTGTTGTCATCTCTTTAGCTTGTTAGAAAATGGTACAACATTCAATGAATTTCTTGACTTCATTGTTCATCTTGGGCCAAAAATAACTCCTCTTCACCATATCTATTGTCTTGTCAATGCCAAAGTTACCTTCTTGGCCACCACGATGTTTTTCTCTTATTATATTTTCTCTCATTGAACACCTTAGTATGCATAGTTGTGTTCCCTTGAATAGAAGCCCATTTTGAATCAAATATTCAAAATAATCAATATGATATCTACCTTCCATCTTTGTGCAAATTTGATGTCTTTGAAAAATCAGGGTCATCTAGGTACAAGTGTTTGAGAAACTTGATACCAACACTTTGTAGTTGAACTTATTCAACAAGACCAATCCTCCTAATTAGAGCATCAAGAACCTTGTTTTCTACACCCTTTTTATGCTTAATAGTGAAGGTACATGCCTACAATTATTCTACCCATTTAAGATGCTTGGCTGAAAGTTTTTCTTGTGAATTTAGAAAACTTAATGCATGATTGTCCATGTAGACAACAAATTATTTTGGAATCAAATAGTTCCTCCATTTTTTGAGGGCTTGGACCATGGCATAAAGCTCTAGGTCATATGTAGAGTATTTTATTTTAGCCTCATTCAATGTCTTTGAAAAGAAAGCAACTAGTTTGCCTTCTTGGCTTAGGCTAGCACCTATAGCCACATTACTTGCATCTATCTCCATAGTGAAGACTTTGTTAAATTTAGGGAGAACAAAGATAAGATACTAAGAAATTATATTCTTCAAGTATTGGAATGCATCATTTGCTTCCTTTTTCCATACAAACTTGGTTTTCTTCCTACCTTTTATTGTTTCCAACATTGGTGCACACACATGACTGAAATTTTTAATAAACTTCCTATAGAAAATTGAAAGCCCATGAAAGCTTCTCACATCACCTTGATTCTTTGGTGGAGGCTAATTAATGATTGCATCTACCTTCTCAGGATCCATCTTGAGGGTACCTTGTGAAATTACAAAACCTAGGAACACAAGTTCCTTCTTCATAAACATACATCTTTCCAAGTTGATTACCAACTTGTGCTAATGGAGTCTTCTTAGTACCTATTCCACATGATTAAGATGGTCTTCCTTGCTATGGCTGAATATTAGTATGTCATCAAGGTAAATTACAAAAAAATTGCCGATAAAATCTATGAATATCTCATTTATAAACCTTGTAAAAGTACTAGGGGCATTGCTTAAACCAAAAGGCATTACTAACCATTCAAACAAACCTTCAGTTGTCTTGAATGCTATTTTCCATTCATCTCCTGGCTTGATTCTAATTTGATGGTAACCAGACTTTAAGTATATCTTGGTGAAGGAGTAACCACCTCCTAGTTGATCAAATAAGTCCTCAATCCTTGGCATGGGGAACCTGTACCTTACTGTGATTTTATGTAGAGCCCTACTATAAGTACATAACCTCCATTTTCCATCCTTTTTAGGGAACAAAACTGAACGTATGGCACAAGGACTGTGACTCTTTTGGATCAGTCCTCTTTCCAAAAATTTAGTGACCTATTTTGCAATCCTTGTATCCTGCAATGGTGTCATTTTATATGGTGCCTTATTAGGCAAGGATGAGCCTAATATAAGGTCTATTTAATGGATAATATCCCTAATGGGAGGGAGGCTAGTGGATAGGTCACTAGCAGTGAAATAGTTATACTTTTGTAGCAATTCAACAACTTAATTTGGTATGGGCTCAGACTTGGTGTTATATTTGGGTTTTGAGATTAAGATAAATGACTCCATAGTAGATTATTTCAAGGTCTTTAGCATCACCTTTTCTCGTATGATAATCACAGTAGGTTATTTTTTAGATTTTTTATCAGGTAGGGACTTCATAGTAAAGGTCTAGCAATCTTTGGTGATGGAGTAGGTGTTCTTCCTACAATGGTGTATGACATCAACATCAAATTTTCAAGGCCTACCAAAAAGGATGTGTGAGGCATCCATTTCAACCACATCACAAAGGACTTTGTCCTTAAAATCAGAGATAGAAAACTCTACCTAGGTTTTTTCTGTGACTAGAGTTTGTTGGCCTTTTGTTAACCATGAAACATGATAGGAGTAAGGTTGTGGATTCTTAGGAAGATTTAACTTCTGCACCATTTCACAAGATACAAGATTTTCAGTTGAACTAGAATCTATAAAAGAACATTGCATACGTTTCGATGATATTTGATCTTTTTCCTGAAGAGATTCTTCCTTTGTGAAGGTTCTTGGGTTTGTGGTACTTGAAGGAAGACCTACCTCATCATCAGACATGCTCCTTCCTTTGGTTCCAATTTTCTAGCATCAACATTGTCTTCTTTCTTATCTTCTTGGACAAATGTTGCTCTCCTCTCACCTTGGTTGTTGTTGTTACTCTTCTTAGGACATCTTCCTACATGGTGTCGCATTTTATTATAATTGAAACACTTCAAGGGTTCATTACCTCTTCCTACATTTGTTCTTCCTCTATTGAAAGGTCTTCTTCCTCTATAGTTTCCTCTTGAATTAGAGTCACTATTTTCTTTATTTCCTTGGTTAGAGGTCTTGTTGTTGCTGCCACTATTTTTTCCCTTGTTCCAAGAGTTGCCCTTGCCTTTGAAATTATTCCTACTATCATTACTCTTTCCTTTAAAAAAATCTTGCTTTCTCTTCCATTTTTCCTCTACCTTTAGTGCCATTTAATAGCACTTATTGACTATGGTAGGGCAATGTAGGCTTAGTTCCTCTTGAATGGGCACCTTCAAGCCATTCATGTATCTTGCCAACTTCTCTTCCTTGTCTTCTTCCATATTGGTCTTCATACATAGTTTTAGGAACTCCTTAGTGTATGTGCCTACATCAATGTCCTTTTGTTTCAGAATTTTCTTCCTCCTATGGAGTTGTACTCCATAATCCTTAGGTACATAGATTTCTTTGATCAAAGTTATCATCCTATTCCATGAATTGATCATGCTCTTTCCATTCTCACCCTCTCTATCTAGATAAAGTTATACCAAGTTAGGGTTGCCCCCTTCAACTTGGATCTTGTCATATTTACCCTTTGTTTTTCAAGGATGTCCTCGCATTCAAAGAATATGGTCAAAGCTTCTATCCAATCCAAGGCTAAATGTGCATTCAGCTTGCCATCAAAAATTGGAAAATCTATCTTCTCCTCCATGGTTCTCCTCGTCATGGATTTCAAGGCATCAATGAGAGGCCTTTGGTCTACAGGGATGCATTGTTCAGAGTCATCCTCCTCCTCATCACTACCTTCTTCATCTTCAGACCCATTTTGTTTGTCTTTGTCATCAAGCTTCAAGTTCTTGAAGCTTCTAAGTTAAGGCCTTATTTTCAACCTTTTTTTCTCTCACCATCTTTCCTAACTCACAATTTTTAACCCTTGCAAGGATCTCCTCATTCTTAGGTTTATACATGGCTCTAACACCACGTGATGCAGTAGTGGATAGCAGAAGTCTTCAAACAACAAGGAATGATAAAAGTCTCCAATTCCATCAACACCCAAGGTGAAGGGTCCTAGTGCCAAATACCTATCATAGTTAGGGATATGGGCTTAGAGGAAGGTTATCACAACCCCATAAGACAAGGTAACCTAATCACTAGGTTTACTAAAGTTCTAAGCACCAAACTCACAAATGCACTATAAGATTCCCTTGACAAGAAGAGGGATAAAATCCCAAAAAGTGAATACAAAGACTAGGGGGTACCTAAAATCACTGATATGGCCTATTTAGGTCTTCTTTACAATGAATCAATGATTCTTTCCATCAAAGACAACTTATAACATCAAGCTGCTAAGAAAATCAATTATTTGGCTTGTAGCCCTTCCTAGAATGAAAAAGGAACATATGTTGGAATGTTCTCAAACAACATGGTGAATTTACTAGAGATTCTGATACCATTTTGGGATTTATGAAACATGCCAAAGTTCCCAAGGATGGCAATGAATAGAGCTTTCTTCTGTTGCAACATTAGACAGGATTTAAAGGGTTAATTAGGGCTCCCTTTACACTACAAGTGTACTTTCTATAATGAAAAAACCCAATCCAAATATTGAGACATGTAGGGGCATGTAAAATAAACAAAAATCCAAGGTTTTAGCCTCTAGTGAATCCCAAATCATAAACTAGGAAGGATTGTTGTAAATGTTGTATGGTGTACTCATGAAGATGCACACCTAGGGTATGGTGGCAAAACCAACTCCCTGCATTTGATGGAAAAAAAATTATAGAATATTAAATTACATTTAAACACCTTTCATTCAACCAAAGGGCATCAATTTCCCATGGTGGAATGTGCCAAAATGACCCAGTCCTAGCCAAGTGTTGATTTCTAGGCTTAATCCTAGGCAACAAGAAAGAAATTTCAATATCTCCCAAACTAGGAACGATCAAAACATGAGACTTGATGAAAATTAAACTAGATTCAAAGCTTCAAATTTTATGGTTATTGTCACATTACCTCTTGTTAAAAAAATTCCATACAATAGCCTTGAACACAGGTTTTGCTAAGAAAAATGTTGAATTTTATTGATTAGAACGCCAAAATTAAATTATGTCTTCCTACCATCAGCCTATGAGGCTTTTTATGAATTTTCCAATGGTTACATGGTCAGTTCAAACTGCCTAGTCATTGGAAGAACAATTTTGAACTATTTGACAACTTTTAGCAAAGTCGCTCAAAAGTTGCTGACAACTTTTTGAGCAACTTTTTCAAAATTTGCAAAAATGCAAAACTAGTGACCAAACTTGGTCCAAACATAAAGAAAGTGATCCAACATGGATCTAGATATTAAAAAAAAGTAAAAACCTATAATCCTATGTATTTTTAGTCTTATTGATCATTTTTTACCTTAGTTACCAAGGGGCTCATAATTATGCCTAATCCTGGAACTAGGCCTTACAATTGGATCAATGTGCCAAACTTACCTAAGTAGATTATTTAGGATCCTTAGGTGCCTTATTTTATGAGTCTAGAGCAGGTGCTCTGGCACCAAAATTTTATTTTCCTTGCAAGAGTTGTAACAACTTAAAGACAAGAAGAATCAAAATCAAAATAGCTAAGAGACATTGCAGGGAGAATGGTCACACTAAAGGGGGGTTTGATTATCATCCATTGGTAAGTTGTTTGTTATATTATTTTTTCAATTAATATACATATAAACCACATAATAGGGGTTTGATTATCATCATTTTTATATAGGTCAATCTGCTTAGGGTAGTACATGATATATACCACCACATCTTGGAGGAAAATGGAAGTGTGAATATGGAGGAACATGGAGGTGTGAGTATTGAAGGAGAAGATCATGATCCCATGGAAGATGATTATCATGCACCAAAAAACACATTTGAAAATGATGGTATGAATGCATTGATCCATGATACATTTGGTACTAGTGGTGGTGCTACTAATGATGATGATGATTATGATGAGGATGACATTGAGGTCGTCCATTATATACCTCTACTTGAGAAGGCAAATAGGGCCTTTACGAAGGATCCCAATCAACTCTTCTCTTTTTTGTATTGTTGTTGGTGAATTTGAAGGTTATGAATGGTTTATCCAACATAACAATGTCACGTATGCAAAGGTTTTTCATATACATCATTATAATCTATAAAAGGTGAAATATGTACCATTAAGATTGTTTATACTAATGCCTTATTTTTATTTTTATTTGATAGGTGACTATTCATTACCACCATCAAATGTTCTCCCTTACCCGTACTGAGAATTATGTGCCACTATGAAACATATTGGAATGGAGTATAAAGCAATAGATGTTTGTCCTAAAGATCAAGTTATTTATCATAAAGAAAATGAAAATGCAATAGAATGCCCCGAGTGTCATATGAGAAAATATTGAGATGATCAAGTGACAAAAAAAGTGTCTTGCAAGGTTCTTTGTTACATCCCCATTATTCCACATCTTAAAAAAATATTTAGTTGTAGTAGCTTGGCACAATTTATGAATTACCATGCACGCAATAGAAATCAAGATGACATTATTCAAATGCCTATAGATGGTTCAAAAATTATGGAAATAGAGGAAAAGTGGCTATACTTTAAAGAAGAACCTCAAAATCTTAGGCTTTCTCTGGGAACTAATGGTGTCAATCCATTTGGAGAGATGAGATATGTTTACTTGGTGTGGCCTATTTTTTTTATCAACAATAACCTTCCTCCATGGATGTCAATAAAGAAGTAGAAAATTATGTTGGCAATGATTGTTCTAGGTATTTTATTATTTCATTGTTATCTACATATAATTATAAGTCTTGGAGTGAAATGACCACAATAATTATTTGATGTTTGTCATTCAACTAGGTAAGTACCAAGTGAAAGATATGAATGTATATATTGTGCCTCATATTGAAAAGTTGTTGGTGTTATGGAATGGTTTCATTATGTATGATATCTCTAAACCAATTGAACAAAAAAAATTTCAATTCCATGCAATGCTTGTTTGGACAATTCATGATGCCCCAAGGTAGACACATTTTGGTGGTATGTAATGTTGAAATGTAGTTGTATGTGATATACTAATTCCAAAAATGAACATATTTAATCCAATTCTATCGCTATCTTGTAGGTCTTCAAACAAATGGAAAATTTGCATGTCCAATGTGTGGTCCAAAGATAAAATCTAGTCATTTCAAAAGTTTAAGAAAGTAGGTATTTGATAAGAATAGGCACTTCCTCCACATAAATCATAAGTTTTGAAGTGCCAAAAAACATATTTTCAATGGGAAAGAAGAGACTACATTAAAGCCACGAAGAATGAAATCTCATCTATGGTAGTTGGAATATAATAGAATTCAAGGTAGTATTGCTCTACCTAATGGTTTATGTTTGGAAATTATATATTTTGATTGTGTTTTGTTGGCTAATTATGTAATTGATGATTATGAAGGTTGTCAAGGCATCACTGACCATCTTCCAAAGGGACTAAAATGTTATCCTAGAGAATTTGCTAGGTGACCCTACTACAAGCATCTTAAATTGTGTATTTGTTTGATACTATGCATATTGGAAAGAATGTAATAAAGAAACTATGGAAAATATTGGATGGAAGGCGTGACAAAGAAAAACTTGCCAAATTTTGTAGTGACATTCATGATTTTGATCATGCAATGAAAAATATTATTGAATCAAATAGCAATGGAGACTAGATTGATGCAATTGCCCTTCCTTGGTTATTAACTAAGCAACAAAGTAATGCCATAAAATAATTCATACAAAAAAATTGATTTCCTAGAGGATTTGTTGCAAATATAAGCAATCTCATGTCAAAGAAAAGTAAATTTGGGCCAAGGCTAAAAATGCATGATTGGCATACCTTCACCAAGGTAAGTCACAATATTTTGTATTTACAATATATTTGTGAAACTAAATTCAATTTTCATTGTATTACATTAGAAAAGAATGAAATGATCATTTTACAATTGTTGTAGTATGTGCTCCCCCTACCACTCCTAAATAACTTCGACAATAATATCAAACAAGTGATATATGATCTTGGAAAATATATGAGGTAAGTAGTGATATTTGTTCAATATATCAAACAAGTAATATATTGTAAAGTCTCGTATTTATATGTTTTTGTGTCTTGAATCCCTTGAAGGTGGTTGTCATCTAAATAAATCTATAAAGAAGATATAAAATATTGGAAGAAAAGAATTCATCTACTAATGTGTGAAATGCAAAATTTGTTACCTTCAATTTTTTTCAATGCAGAAGAACACTACCTCATATACCAAGTTAAGGAGATTGAATTGTGTGGACCTATATAGCTTAGGTCAATGTGGATGGTTGAGAGACACTTGAAATTTTTGAAGAGTTTGGTTTGACAAAGAGCACATTTCAAGGGTTTTATGATTGAGGGATATATGGTATACCAGATGATGGTGTACATTACTCAATATCTTCCTAGTCTTGCATCAAAGACCCATAAAGATTGCATTTGGGATCTTGACTCTATTAAAAAATTTGAAGGGGAGTACTTGGTGTGGAGCGGTAGATTTAAGAAAGTGAAAGATAATAAATAATGACATTTTATTGCAATTAATTAATTCTTAATCTTTAAAATAAATCTGTCCTTAGTCATCTATTTACTTTTGTATAACTCCTAAAGAGTGGGATGCAATACATTTGTGTATTATAAACAATCAAGATTGGATGATGGTATGAATGGAATGATGTCAAAATTCTGGTCATAGATTAAAATGAGAATCTATATCTTCATTTGTTAAACAAGCTCATTGTAATGGAGATCCAAATGTTACACAAAAGGAAATAGATTTATCATATGGTTCAAGAAATCTCTAGGTACTTATAAGTTTGTTAATCAAATGTATGTTTTTGAGTTCATGATGCAATAATTTATACATGTTTGACATTATTGTAGGTGAAACAACACAAGGCTATATTATGCAATGGTTATAAATTTTGCATCAAATATTTTGATGACACAAAGAGCAGTTGTGATTCTAGGATAAGTGCAGTCCTCCAGGTGACCAATATTTCGTCTAGAAATGACTTACATCCTCAAGAATCTCAAAATTGATACTATGGAATTTTGGCTGATATACTTGACAATGACTTTAGTTCCTTCAAATCAGTTTTTTTCATCATCGAATGGTACAAACTGTGAATCAATCAAAATTATCCTGAGAGAACTATTATTGAGCATGGCAATGAATTTCCAATGATTAATACAAGATTCTTTGAGCTAGTTGGGAGTGAACCCTATGTTCTTCCAAGCCAATGTGAATAGGTATTTTACTCAGAGTTTCAACATAAAATGGGTTGGTCATTTTTATTAGATGTGATACAAGAGGAAGGTTGATAAAGTATAATGTGATGGAAGAAGAAGATACCAAGGAAAAGGAAGAAGTGGATCAAGATCGAGAGTTAGTCGATGATGCTCCTAATACAAATGATGTTGCTACTAATCATGATGATGATGATGATGATTCTAATGAGGATGACGACAACTATGATATTGGTGGTGATGATGTCGACAATGATGATGATCCTAATGATGAGATGGATGAAGAATAATATCAATGATGGGGGGGTTTGATTAGATAACATTGAAGGGGGTTTGATTATCAATGACAAGAATGAAATATACAATTATGTGATCAATGCCTATGCTATTCAATATTGAGTTCTTAATAGATCAATGATTAGTTTGATTAACTTACCACATACCTTTTACTGTTTGTAATTCATATATGATGCTAATATTTGATCTAATTTTGACTATATGTATAATAGATTTTTTAGCTAACATAGGACAATTGATTTACATATGCAGAAACTCAAAGCCCTTTCATGAGCATCCCACATAGTCTCATGGATCATTAGGTATAAGTTAGTACACCTCATAAAGATCAGTGTCTTTTACCATTTGTAAAATATTTCTCTCATTGTTACCTATCTTATTTTGTGGAGTATAGGTACCAGCAAATAGGTATTTGTCATATGTGTTTTCATCGAGTGAGGAAAATGTAGGAATGGAAGAGGAAAGTGAGACATTTAGTATGTTTAAATCAAGGAGATCGACTCAAGGTCAAAACATCATAAATAAATTCAATAAGCACATAAAATTTTCCATTTCTCAAGGGGATCATGTTCTTATGATGATGAGAGTGAAGGTGACTCCGATGTGCCCTTTGGCTGCAAAAATCTACAAAAATAATGGGTCCATGATGAACTTCCTCCAATAAACACTATTTTTTGTGTTGGAGAGAGGATATATTGCATAACACCATCTGCATTACATGGTTTGGGCCTATTTTCCATGGATGGCATAAAGTTCTCTTACAATAAGGTTGTTGAATTGATGGAGTATGTCTGACCTTGCTATGATTATAGTAGTTGGATGTTGATTGTTAGATATATAAAAAGTATGTGTAGGTATGCACTCACGACAAATTATAGACAACAAAAATTTAGTGAACAAAGTAAAATAGTAGCTATATTCATTAATGAAAGGCCAAAAGCATCAGGGAATATTGTAGGTTTTATAAATTGTACACGATCTATGTCAACTAAGAAGCAACCTAATTACATATTTGAGGCATGTAAGGAAAATTGTGTATTTGTATGTGCAATAAAGGCAAAGAGCTTCTTATTGATCATAATTTGAAATGCATAGATAGAAAAAAAGCCACTATCATGGGTGAGGTGGTATGTACTGTACACATTTAAAATCAACTCCAATCAATGAATCCAACATATCATTAAATTTTGATATGTTTTTTGCTAAGTTAGAACAATAACATGTGTTTTAACATGTCTCAATGGTTTTTTTTGAAAGAAAGGGCTACAATATGGATCAATAGCCACAGGATACAATGGTGATGGTTCTCACGTGACGTCTTCTTCCTAATAGGTAAAACTCATTGTTGTTGTACAAATTAGATACAAGAAATATGTTAATGCGTATTTTTTATTATGTTTTATTATTCATTAATATTTTGGATTAATGTTAAATATAGCACTAATAATATCATTATTTCAAATGAGTGTTGATTAGGAAAAGGGAAAGGACAAAGTAGTCCCCAAGGAGCCGCACAATGAGCTGGATGAATTCATCATTGAGTTTGCATCAATCGCTGATCCTATGGATATAGTGCAAAAGGTTCTTCATGATTTAGCAAGTCGGTTAAAGTAGTTGGCATCAACTTGACCTTAGACTCCTAAGATACAATAGACAGAGGATGATTTGATGCACCTGGTTTAGACATATATAATAAGTATTAATGTAGTTTTTAATTATAACAAAAGTTCAATAATTATTTTTATAGTATACCATTTTATTTATGTCATTAAATAAAATGCATATGTTTTATTTTTATAGAGGATGTTGAGGAGGTACAAGGGTGATGACCCAAAGGATAATACTACAGGTGGTTTAAGTACATCACATGTTCTATCCTACACTTGTGTTTTTCTCAAACAATATTTTTTTAATAGATCTTACAATCTTGTTTTACTATGCTCTAACAATCTCATTTTTAAGCTCATACCATTGATCCTATGTTCACTACATCGCTTTCTACAAGGAACAAAACCGAAGAGGTAATTGTTGTGGTTTCACAACACATGCCCCATTTCACCTAGAAATGGGGACCCCTTAATTTACTTTTTAGCTTCTCAGATCCCTATTCTAGGGTCTAAGTCTTTTTTAGGGTTTCACTTAGTGTTTTTGCCTAATCTGGGTCTCTATCTAAAAATGCAATTTTCAGAAACCATGTTCTAAAGGAGAAAAGTCATTCTTTTTGCATATAAAGATGTGCACTAGCACACCTAGTGTACCTCACTAGGTGTGCTAGTGCACTAAGTTACCTATGGCACATAAGGGAAAGTATTTCCCTCTTAGAAGTGCACAACTATTGAGCTGCATGCATCCAAGAAGTGCACCAAGCCTTGGACATATAAAGCTTGGGACCCCCACTTCTTCCCTCATCACTTTTCTCCTCTCACTCTGTCTCCCACATTATCGCACCTCCTAAGGTGTGCTTCTCTGCTCCACCTGCAAACAAACATTAAACAAGACCTGAGTGAAAGGTGTGCAGCTGTGCACCTTTTTTTTGCATTAAATCTTTAAAAACCTAAAAAACTTTAAAAACTACACCTAGTTAAAGGTGCACAACTACACACCTATCTAGGGTGCACAACTACACACCTTCACTAATGATACATCTCTATAGAAAAAAGGTGCGCACTTAGCACACCCTATGAGGTGCACTAAGTGTGCACTTTCATGTTTTAAAGTTTGTACAAGGGAAAAAGCGCACCTAGCTTACCTCTGAGGTGTGCCAGGTGCACTCTTTTTTGCCTACTAGGGTTAGAAATATGGATTTTTGGTGTTTTGTAACAGTTTTAAGGTTTTACATTCTCAGTCAATTTTTTTGCCCTAACTAGGTTTTGTTTAGGGTTTTATTTTTTAGCCTTCTAGACTAATGTTTGCTTCTTTGTGTAGGTAAAAAGGCATCCTCAACTTGTCGAGGTCATAACTTTTGACCTAGAGCTCAAAATTTAGAACCATTTACATCGTTGGAAAGAAGAACTAAAAATCTAATTTCAGTCCCTAAAACAATGAGCCTTTAGATGACCAAGTTTAGTGACCGACGAAGGTTTCAACTTGAAATTTTGAGTAGAAGACCTTCAAAAAAGCCAGTTAAAAAGACCTAGGAAAAACTTGTAAAAAAGTATGAAAAAGTTTCAAACATTTGATCATTTTGGATAAACCCGAAGCACTTGGTCTCTAATCAGGAAGGATCAGGCAATTGGAGAGAAGAAAGAATAGAGAAATTTATACTAAATTTCAAAGATACTGAGGTTGGATACATGAACTAGAACAGGTTCTTCATCTTATGTAACTATTTATGACAAGATTTAACACAAGTTCCTTGGGATTTTAGAAGCAAGAGTTCAGGACTATGAAAGTTTTTGGCTATAAAGAGGGTATAAATCATCAAAAGGATCAAAGTAAGTACACAAAAGTGATCTAAAACCCCATTTGAGAAAAACCTAGAAACTGTTTTCAAAACTGAGAACTTTGATTTTTTGGTGAATTAAGCTTCCGAGGTGCACTCAAAGTTTTTGAAGAAGTCAAAGGTGCACTGATAGTTAACTACTAGTTCCAAATTTAAAGCTTTCCATGCACTGAAAATGCATTCTAACGATAGTTTAACTCCTACAAACATCTAGAGAAGGTTGAGCTTCTATTTTTGGCACCTCCAAAGACTCCTACATCATCTAATGGCTTTCTTCTTCTTATTTTCTCATGCTTTCTTTGTTTTAAGACATTTAAAAGCTCATGCATCCATTAAATGATATAAATAAGGATAGAGTCCTACTTAGCACCTGTTAGAGAGTCAATTTGTATATAAATAGATTTGCTTTATTTGTGTAGAAGCATATATTTGTATAAAGAGATCTCTCACTCTCAACACAAATTGAGGAGATGATTTCCTATAAATTTAGGAATGTAATATGTATTCCAGGCCACCATTATTTTGATGCAATAATATATGCTATTGTTGCTTATATTTGGAGTGTAGTGATTCTTGCCTAAGTGTGTTATATTTTATGAATGTATGTTCATGAAGTGTAATTGAGCCAATAGTTTTATTGTGTTGTTCTAGTTGTATGATTTTTTTAATTCTGGTATTTTCTACAGGTCTACAAATTCTACTAATGTACTTAGTTTGAGAAGAGATTACCATATTGTTCTTGCATAGCTTTTCATCTCGCATGAGTGCACTTTTTGTGGCCTTGCAATTTGATGAAAAATGAAACATCTTATGGTTATTGAATTCCCATTTATGATTACATCAATGGAATTAAGGAAGTGTTGCTCCTATTTTCATTGGTTACTTACTAATATTTTCAAAGGCTTAACTCGCATACGCATTGTTTCCGTGGCTTATGTCCATTAGAATTTTACTTTCATGTTATTTTCTTAGACTTCTTGTTACCCTATCTTCATTATTTGCTTTTACAAACACTTGGTTAATTTAGGAATTCACATATAGTTGCATTGTTAGATTACATTCATTAACAAAAATAGAAAATACCAAAAAACATATCTCTTTATTGATTAATTTTGAAATAGCAAGCATATTGATCATTTGATTTGAAATTGGTTTGAACTGAGCGAATTCTAATAGGTTCCAAGATCACTTGGAACCTTGGAGTTGATCCCAGATCAGCTTTTCAAGAGAGGAGTTTGAAAGGATTCCTGTCGTTAAGCATCATGCAAAATGACAACTCAACAATAATGTTGACTAAAAATTTGATAACACGTAGCATGGCCATAGATGTGATGGCAACGTCTATTGGTAAGTAGGTTCCTCTTTTTCTCTCTCATTTTTCATGTGTTTATTTCAATTGAACTATCATTTCTTAGGAGGCATTTTGTTATATTGGACTCATTTTATGAAGGAGGTGATGAGGACATTCCTAAGTGTACCCATGTTAGATGTACGAGAACACTAAAGAATTGTGATCAATTTCTCATGAGTAATGAAGATGGTCTTCCCCTAAGAGTAGCCTAACTTCCAGGTACTTTAAAGATTGATCCTTTCTTTTACTATACAATCTTATACTTATAATCAAATGCACTAACCTCGTGTCTGTGCAGTCCCTTGCAATAACAACTAAATCCCATTATTATTTTGGAGGGAATAATCTATTTTATGTAAAACTTAATGATGAATGTTTGTGTATATTTATGCCAACCATATGCATAGTGTATCATATCTTCATTTCATTTCTAGATCATGTTTGTTTTTCTCAAACAATATTTTTTTAACAACTCTTACAATCTTGTTTTACTATGCTCTAACAATCTCATTTTTAAGCTCCTACCATTGATCCTATGTTCACTACACCTGTTACAAGGAATAGAACTAGAGAAGTAATGCCAACTACGAATTCGGCAATACATATCATGGCCATAGATGTAATGGAGATGTCTATTGGTAAGTAGATTCCTCTTTTTATCTCTCATTTTTCATGTGTTTATTTCACTTGAACTATTATTTCTTAGGGGGCATTGTGTTATATTAGATTCATTTTATGTAGGAGGTGATGAGGACATTCCTCGTGTACTCGTGTTAGATGTACGAGAATGCAAAAGAATTGTGATCAATTTCTCATGAGTAATGAAGATGGTCTTCCCTTGAGAGTAGCCCAATTTCCAGGTACTTTAAAGATTGATCCTTTCTTTTACTATATAATCTTATACTCATAATAAAATGCACTAACCTCTCGTGCAGTCCCTTGCAATAACTACTATTCCCATTATTATTTTGCAAGAAATAATCTATTTTATGAAAAACTTAATGATGAATGTTTACATATATTTATGCCAACCATACACATAGTGTATCATATCTTGATTTCGTTGCTAGATCATGTTTATTTTTCTCAAACAATATTTTTTTAATAGCTCTTACAATCTTGTTTACTATGCTCTAACAATCTCATTTTTAAGCTCCTACCATTGATCCTATGTTCACTACGATGCTTGCTACAAGGAATAGAACCGAAGAGGTAATGCTGACTGCAAATTCGACAACACGTAGCATGGCCATAGATGTGATGGTGGCATCTATTGGTAAGTAGATTCCTCTTTTTCTCTCTCATTTTTCATGTGTTTATTTAACTTGAACTATTATTTCTTAGGGGGCATTTTGTTATATTATATTCATTTTATGTAGGAGGCAATGAGGACATTCTTGGGTGTACTCGTGTTAGATGTACGAGAACACTAAAGAATTGTGATCAATTTCTCATGAGTAATGAAGATGGTCTTCCCCTGAGAGTAGCCCAACTTCTAGGTACTTTAAATATTGATCCTTTCTTTTACTATATAATCTTATACTCATAATCAAATGAACTAAGCTCCCATGCAGTCCCTTGCAATAACTACTGATCCCATTATTATTTTGTAGGGAATAATCTATTTTATGAAAAACTTAATGATGAATGTTTGCATATATTTATGCCAACCATACATACAATGTATCATATCTTGATTTCATTGCTAGATCATATTTCTTTTGATCAATTTCTTCAAGTAAATTAAAAGGTAGCTTCAATTTATTTATGATTCTAAAAGTTTTTTTCTTTTCTTAAAAGGTGGAATTTACAAACTAAAGAGTTCAAGGATAAACTCATTGATGTCATGACAACACTTTTTGGACCTAGCGTCTTTCAAAAACTTAGGCTCCTTGAGAAAGTGGGCCAAGCTTTGAAGTATATTAGGTACAGCTACAAGACCCAAATGAAAAACCACCCTTATTATGAGCGTCCCCCATATATTCCTATTATTGTATGGGAGAATCTTAAAGAGGATGCCACTGAGAAAAAAGTAAGAGATGATGGAGAAATGGTACCACCCAAGGAAAAAAGGTATGTAATAATATTTGGAATGAAATTATGTAATAATTACTCTTAATACTTATGTGATCTAACATATTTCAAACTTCACATAGGTTGCCTGACACATCAAAGGAAATCGAAGCAAGAAAAGAGAAGCACAACAACACAAGCTCGGCTTGGGTGGATATTCAAAACTTGATGCACAAATTGTAAGTATAAGTAAATGAAAATTTATATGCAAATATTTATAAATTGTAAACAATTTGGTCGTTGATGAAATTGATTACAACAAAAAATTCATGTTACCATGCAAAAATGTAGGCCATGGAGTTTTAAAAGACAACTTTTGAAGAGGGCAAGAAAATAGCCTATAGACGAGGCTATACAACCATGGTTGAACGACTCTGAGCAATGAGTGCACAAGGTTCTTCTATTGGATCTATTGACAAGGTAAATAAGTCAATTAATTTTTATTTCAAATTGAATACTTTAGCAAATATTTTATTTGATATTAACTTCCAAAAATATAAGTCATTATATTTGTTTTAAGTAAGGAAATAATGATTATATATTTGTTTCAAACTTTAAAGTGAATATATTTATATGTATTAAAATGAATGATTAATATTTCTCATTATTTGTCTTGTATTTATATGTATATATTGTTGATAAATGCACTAATTATTTACATTGGATTGTAGCCTGCCAATCCTGATTTGAATGTGGATTGTAATAATGAAGATATATATTTTATATTCGATTTTTATTTTTGAATTATTAATACAAGTAAATATTTTAAATTTAATTTGGTGTATTAATACAAATTTAACTATAATATGTGTTGGGATTAAGAATTGTAGTTGTAGGGGATGTAGAGGTTGTTCCTAATGAGCATGTTGAGGTCCAAGCTGACGGGTAAGATGATGTGGTTGGACAAAGTAAAGAGCACTACAATATTATTTAAAATCTTTAAAGTCTGAATTTTTTTAAATTCAACCCTTTTATTTGTTATTGTAGAGGACCCACCATTCCAAAGGAGAGTAAGATCACATTTATGGTTGACAAGAAATATCGATAATGAGATGGATATGCCTCTGCAACAATATAGGGAAGGACAAAAATAAAATAAAATAAAAAAGAAATGATTCATGTGAACTAATGTAACTTGTTTAGTAATGACTGATGTTTTATGTCTAGATGTTTTATTGAATGTTTATGTGAATGTTCTAATGAATCTTATGTTTTAATGTTAATGTGAATGTTCTAATGAAACTTGTGTGTTAATAAATGTTATCATGTGATAATTCATGAATGTTACATTTTATTAATAAAATGAATGAATTTTAAATGTTAACGGGGATTTTAGATATTGGGGGGGGGGCAAATGAGCTTCCACCTTCATGTGAATGGACCTGATTAGTAGAGAATGTTAAACTATTCTTGAAACCAAGTGAAGCTCAACATTAACCTATGATTACATGACAACTAACTGTGTGAATCTCTTGGTTTTAGGTAATGCTGAAGGAGACCATAGTTCAATATGAAATCTCAGTTCATATGCATACGAGATCAGGTGGAGTTGAAAAAACCAATAGGTTTGCATTTTTGTTAGAGGTCTTTAATTAGGTATTTAAATTATAGATCATCATGAGCATTGTAACTTTGGCTCTTATAGGCTGGCTTGCTGAGAACATTCTATGTGCTGGCTTGTTGAGGACATTCCCTCGTCCATAGAAGAGAGAGTTTTAATGTTCATGATGGTCTATAATTTTAAAAACTTAATAGGCCTATTAAGTAAATGTAAATGTGGTGAATTTTTCCAGTTATGCCTATCATCCATGCACATAGAACACAACTACACATGCATTTTCAATTCAGAGTAGCATTCACAAGTTTATCAAATCAATGGTATGATGTCATTGACATCTACAATTTTGCATTAACAAGTTTATTTAATTGCTAGGCTATTTTTGAAAAATATACATATCCTTAAACTTGATATTTCAAAGCTTGTTCATGGGAACCCATAAATTTTTATTATATCTCCTATCAAACCCACACAAAGAAATATTGTACCTTGATTTAAACTCTAGCTGCAAAGTTACCCTTGATGCAAGTGAGGATGCTAAATAAACTGTTATTTGAGGCTGATTGAGTTCACTTAATTGCTTCAACATTGATGAGTACATGCTCTTTGGAAATATCCCATAGTCCAGTTTTCAAAGGCAAGATTAATCTCAATTTGACACTACATCAAAATGTTATGTGTCCTCTTCAATACAAGTCCTTTTTCCTCTGTGTATTGTCAATGAAAAATAATGGCTGTAGCTACAAAAAATGAATAAATATGTACTCCACTGTACACTAGAATTGTATTGCATTCACCCTTTCAAGTCTCCATGAGAGGAAAAATTCTCACTATAAGATGTAATAGAGACATAAGATTATGTTAAAATGAAAATGGTTTCTTTATTACATATTTTTCAAAACAATTTTGATTGCAAAAAATGTAAGTTCAAAAATTTATAATATTAACAACTATTTTGAGAATCGTGTGCATATGTGCATTGTTTTGTTGCATAATCAATCCTCGAATTAGTTTCCTCAATGTGTTACCTCAACATTGAGAGGCTTTTAGGTCTTCCTTAGTACAATTAATAATTTCCACAATGTTTTTAAAATCAAGTAATCTACTATTTCATGAAAAAAGATTCTTGAATCATAAACAAGAATTTTGATTCTTATTTCAAAATTATGTTGCTTCTATATATCAAAATTATTTATAGATTTTCTTCTTTTTAAATATTGTTTCCTCACTGGGCTTCATTTAGATTGCTTGGAAGAAACTTTTTCTAACATTAGTTATTGTACAAGTAAAGTTGTGTCTAAGTTTTGTGCCAAGTTTCTACATCAAGTTGTGAAAGTTGAGAATCATCAAAAGGACGATTTATGTGAAAGCTTTCAAGCAACATTTTTTAGGTTCTTTACTTTTCATCATTTTGCAATGAATTGATAACACAATTTTTTGTAGATTAGAATTGGAGAGATATTTTTCATTTCTTGATGTGTTTTTAATCAGATCTAAACTTCTTAATCTTATGATGATTTGATCAACCAAAATCATCTTTTCTACAGTAAAAAGTGTATAAATTGAATTTCATTTATAGTATCTTTTAATTATCATTTGGACTATGGTGTGGAGAGTCCTAGGTTAAAACCTCTGCCAGCTTAGTGCAAATTGCAATTCAACCAAGCTCCTATGCCCTAATCTCCTCCAGTGGTGTTTTCCAAACCAAAAGATATTTATTTGTGCAAGCATATCTTATGCATTTCTCTATTTGGAGCTTCTATATACAATGCATTAAAAATATTAATAACCAAAACTTTCAATGTGGTGAATCTAGAAGCTCCTAATCTAAAAAATTATATTGTGAGCTACAAATAAGGGAAAATGCTAAATGACGTAGACTCACCTTAGTGATTCTCTCTAATTTCCTTTTGGCTGATGGAGTAGATGATTTACCTTCTGCTATTTGTACCTCCTCTTCAGCAGTCTTCTTTAGCAGATGTACAATAGTGGGTTGCACTTGCACTACTGTGGCATAAGGGATAGTAGGTATCCACGAAGTAGATCCTACCACTGTTACTCCCTCTGAAGGTCCTATAATGGCAATAAGTGTTGTTGTTAATACTCTATTTTCCCACTAGCATTCATCTCCAAGGCTATAACCTTTACCTCATTGAATTCTTATCTGGTCATTCCAAATTCTTTAAGAATTGATTTAATTTTCTTCTCAACATTCTTCTTAATCTCCTTACCATAGAGATTGCTCTCTACTTTTCTGATCTTTTCTGCATAGGTTCCCCATCTAGGAGTGTCTTTTTCCTTCTCAAACTCAAGTATGACTTTCACATACCCTTCTATGATATCTTCACTCAACTCATAGCCCATTGGGTCTATGAACTTAACCCTCGACACAATTGCCTCCATACAGGTTACATTTGTTTCAACCATGAAACTATTAGCATGAATGCTGATGATACTACATTAGGAGAGTATCCTAAGCATTGGAGAGTATTGATATGTTCCATTCATGACTTTGTTTGTCATTGATGTCAACATGGCAGTAAGTCTGTGAAGACTAGCAAAGTAACAGATAGAGATCTTAGTTGTGCACACAATGTTTTGATTGTTTGGTGATGCGTGTTCATGAACATGTTTGATACTATGTCTTGATGTTAAGGTTCAATGCACAATAACTGAGTCAAAGACATATGGAAGATATGCCTAGTTTGTAGAAAGCAGTACAAAGACAGAGTACCTATGAAGCAGTTTATGATGTTTGTATTATATTGTCTGATAGAGATATAATCTCGAGATGCACAGTCAAGCAGTGAAGTAAGATAGTTGGACAATGATGTCAGCAAATACACAAGCCCTAGTGTTGTATGTGTGAGAAGTTACATAGACTGTGAGCCGATAGTGCTATTATAACTATGAATTAATTAATTATCTTGTTATAATTAATTGGGAAAGCCTTAAGGCCGACTCAAGGGATTATTTTGAAGATATGGTATAAAGGAAATATGTTTTCCTTAATTGTAAGAAGTGTTGTGATCATTATATTGAGTGAGAAGTATGAAAAGGAGAAGAGTGTTTGGTGAATGCAAGTGATCCAAGGGATTATTGGATGCGAGATTTGTGATCTGGTTACAAGGTCATAAGGAGCAGAAGTCTGGTTGACAGGACAAAGAAAGAGGAAGGAGTAGTACTATTCATTTCTATTATTCTACAAGGAATAATATAGAGATCATTTGGACATTGGGTTCATTGGTCTTGCCCCTAAAGCTATTTAGATAGTGGGTCCATCTATCTTCTACAACTCCTAACAAGGTTGGAATCTCCTAACAAGGATTCAAAGTCTCCTAATAGGGACTGATATGTATTGAATGTTGTTATAGATTCATAACAGGGTTCATTCTCTAAAAAGGAATGTTTATATTAGTACATCATCTTGTGGGTACCATCCCCATCAAGGTTTTCCCTCTGAGCAAGGGTTTCCCTAGTTAACATATCTGGTGTTATTGTGTATGAGTATCTTGTTGTGGTTTCTGATTATATTGCCCATATGGTTAAAGTTTAATAAGGTTGATAACTAATTTCACCCCCCTCCCCCCACCCCTCTCAGTTATATTAGTGGACTGTATATTCTAACAAAAACATATGTCTTCTTCATACTTTTCCACCAATGAGGGTGGTATTATGAATCTTTGCTTCATTGCAGTTTGAAAGTTTTTCATCATCTTGATTATGTCTTCAACAATCCTCTCCTTAGACTATCTCATGTAGTGATATGTCACCAAATTCATGGTGCATTGATTGTTTCTATCCCATTCCCTATACCTATCCTTAATTATAGATGTGCCAAATATCTTATAGCCTTTGCAATACCAAAACTATCTCTATACTACTAGTGAAATTGTCTAATACTTTGACAATTTTATGTCTCTAAAGATGGATTCTTCAGCTGTAAGTCCTGCCTTCTATACCAAAATGATATGTTTCCATAAATGACAACCCTAACTCATCCTACCTAGGCATATTACCAAAAATACAATCAATTGGGATTACAATACATGGTACAACTGTCAACTATGTTGTGGGTATGGACATATTGTAGCTAATTGTGTTAGAACATATTTCAAAGGTAAATCCAAAAGTTGGATGAATGGTAGTGTAGTGTGCTATAACTATCATATGATCATGTTGGATTTACAATAGGAAACTTAAACATCAAAAAGTTGGATGAATGGTAGTGTAGTGTGCTATAACTATCATATGATCGTGTTGGATTTACAACAGAAAAGGTAAACTTCTGGGGGGGGTGAATCAGTGCTTCAAAATTTGACCCATAAAATATTCACCACACAACCATCTCACATATTCAATAAGTAAACTAAAATACCATGCAAAACATATACATCTAAAGCATGTAAACAAGTAAGCATTCACACATATATGACATCGGATATTATTACCCATAAACCTATCAATGAGAAGGTAAAACTGGGGTGGGGATGACATCCATAAATCTTCACTATTGTAGTAATAAAGTGTATCCAATGAAGGTTACAATGTTTGATCATGAACCATGATCTACCCTATGAAAGGTCTGCCTTGTTAAAGGCTTACAAAGATTGTTAGGTCTCACCCTGTTAGAAGTGTGCCTTTCTAAAGGACTTCAAATCAAAATTAAGTAAGCACCTTGTTAGAGAATTTCAATACAACCTGTTAGGACTACTCTATTAAGAGATTTAACTAATTCACCTATTAGAATGTCTTAGCAATGATCTAGCGGTTAGCACTCTGATGCTTGATGTCAGATCACCTCTAAAGTGATGTATACTTGATCAGATATCTCTCTATTATTCACTATTTCCTTTGTTTGTTCTTCTTTAACTGATTCTATAATATAATTCAGATCATAATGTCCTGGTTTGCACATGCAAAACTCTCCTTGATCATTCATTCATTCCCTTTCTTACTCATAGAAAATTTAGGGTTCATCTTCCTTAAGAAGACCTGGGTGACTTAGGGTTAGGTATGAACCAATGGTTGTGATTCATCCATATTGCCTCTTAAACCTTCCCTTTACCTGATTGGGTTCATGTAGTGTATATGGATTCCAACTTAAGATTCATCCTTATCACCAAAATATCATAATTCAATCTTTAAGTTGGCTCAAAAATGGTTTACATAGTAGTTTGTGCCAATACAAACAACTATGATAAAATTGTGTTACTCAGCAGCTAAAGTCCCTAGTGCTCAACACAAACTAACTTCAACACTATCACTCAACATCTGAATGACTTGGGATGCACTACTTTCTCAGCTCCTAAATCACTCAACACATACTGTCTACTCAGCACTTGAGTGACTCGGCATACAAGTGACTCGACACTCGCTATTAACTCAACATGCTCTAACTTATACATGTCGTGCTCAACGTATATTACTTGTTCGACCTGAACTAAGTAAATGACTTAAGTATATAGACACTCAAAAAACCAATCTAAGATCAACAGATCAATCATTTGAAAAGAAATTGTAGGAACTGAGTACCATAGTTCAACATTGAGCAAAATGGCAAAACAATAGTTGGAGTTGATGAATTAAACCTCTAAAAAGAAGGAATAAAGAAGTAGCAATGCAGCAAATGTGTTAAGGTCATGCAATCCAATGGAGTAGGTGATCACAATACCACAAACTAAGAATAGAGGGTATGTATGGAACTGTATTTTGAGTTGCTTGTAGTGCCTGCCCCTAGTTTACATTTTCGAGCTACATTTCTGATATCATTGCCAAACTCTTTTAGGCCAATTTATGTTTGATGATTAGTATTATTATTTTAGAGATTATCAGATGATGTTTACACTCAGTTTATTATATGATGAGATTACTTGGTACTCTATATTTCATGCATGTATGATGATTATTCAATGTTTTCAGTTATCGATGATGATTAGTTAGATGGGTTATTATTCCATGTGCTTCTTATGGATACTTACCCCATACTGCATGTGTATGGTGTGCGTGTTGTTTTATTTATGTATGGTGTTTCTGATATGGTTAAGGAAGGGAGTCGTAGTCACCTGCTAGTCGGGATCTACACGATGCACCACTTCCTGCCATTGTCTGTTTAGCTTAGAATATTGTGTTTGTACATGCGTGGATTTTATGCAGGTTGCAGGTACCGGGCATCGACTTCCCTGAATTGTTAGGATGAGCGTACCCTATCGCACTATCTCAATGGTAAGAGAGGGGAGATAAGCTCTTAAGTCCAAATCCTAAACCCTTTAGCCAATTGTCCTAATTAATAATTAGGACAAGTATCTAAGTTAAGTACCCTCCAAATGCATCAAATGATGTAATTTTGTGATTATAACCCTTTTGTTTGATTTGGTATGTATTTTTCTATGATGGGTTTTTGTATGTTGCTTTATGAGTCCTTGGTGTATTTTTCTATTAATTAAGTCTAATTAAAAAGACTAATTAATGATTTAATTTAATAAAGAATTATTATGATATCTTTATATTTAATTAATTAATTAATTAAATAAAAGAATTAAAGTTGGAGATTGAAGTTCAAGATATATTTAGAACAGGATAATATTTATTTAATTTAATAATAATATATTTGGAGTTCATTTTTAAATAAATGCTAAATATTATTGTTATTTAAATTAATTAAATATGTTATCAATTAAGTTCTAAAATAAATTAAAAGTTGAAAGATATTAATTTATTAAGAATTCTAGATCGCATGATCTAAACATGAGTTAAATTTAAGAATTAAATTAAAAGATTAAATTATAAAAATTAATAATGTTATTTTAATTTCTTAAAAGTGCACATAAGATTTAAAGTAATAAATTAATTAAGAATTGAAGTCAAGTGAAATTTTAAATAAAGTTATTTAATAATTCAACTTAATGTGCATGAAAGTTGAATGCAAAAGAATAAGAAAAGATAATAAAAGTTAAATTGGAGTTAACTGAGTTGTGCAAAGAGTCTTCTCGGGTAAATGCACAATTAGTGCCCCGGATTGAGGAGAAATTGCTTATCACAACTTTGGGGGTTCATTTTTGAGATAGAGGAATCTGGACGGGAATTTTTGGGAGACAATTTTTGGAAGCGAATTTTAGAAAGCTGATACCAAGAAAGTGTTCCAGAGGAAGGTGATTGAGAGGAGCGATTTCTTATACAGTTCCTGGAGATTGTATATTAGCATCAAGATCAGGTAGGGTCTTGTGTGTTGATCGTTGATTATTTACGCAATCTCTCTATTCCTTGTCTTCTTTGTGCCTGTGGATTGTATATCTAAATTCTCTGTGATGAATGTTAAAACATTACGATATTGGAATTTATCAGATGCTTGCCAATAAACTTCTGTATACGTAAGATTTAAATGGGAAGGGTTGAATCTAATACCGAAATTCTAAATTAGTAGATCGATTGGTTGACTATATATTTTCTATATCAATTTAAAAAGGAGACCAATTTTTCAATGCTTATATATATATATATATATATATATATATATATATATATATATATATATATATATATATATATTCTTAATTAATTTGTTTATTAATAAGAGTCTTATTAATAATGAAATGGTATTCTTTTGTTTTTAAAATATATATATATATATATATATATATATCAGATATTATATATATAAAATAAAATAAAAAGAAAGAAAAAATAATAATATAAAAAAAAAACATATACATTTATAGTGGGGGGGGAGGGAATCACCCCGTACCCGCCCCCCACTGTCGCAGGTACTGCGACGGCAGGTACAGAGTACCTGCCGCCGCAAGCCCTGCGGCCAAGCCGACGGGCTATAAACGTTATTTTGAATTTAAAAAAAAATGTGAAATTTTGATTTCATTTTTGTTTTTTTATTTATTTATATAATTTTTAATTTATTAAAACAAATTTTATTTATTTAGAATTTTTAAATAATAAAATTATAATATATTTAATTTTATAATAGTTTAAACTTTATTAATATTTAATAAATAAATATTAAATACATAGACATAGTTTGTAAATTTTAATTTATTAATAATTTTGCTTAAATATTAATAAATTAACAATTAATGGTTAGATTAAAATAAGTAATTAGATCAAATGATTATTGATTAATTTAATTAAAATTAGTTTAATTAAGTTAATTAATAATGAATTTTATTTGACTAAATTATAAATTTGGATATTGATTTAATGAAAGTTATTATAGAAAAGGGATAATCGTAAAGGGTAGTTGAGAAAACCTAGTTACTTGAATTTGACATTAAACTGAAACATAAACCTTACCTTAACTCAAACAATATACTTTCAGATCCAATCTCTGAGACTTTGATGTTGTCTTTGTACTTTGAATGTTTTGGGGTTGGTTTAGCGTTGACCAATTCAGGTTGTTACCAGAGGCTCGGGGTTGTGAATGTGATGTCATGATGATTTGGTCTCGATCTTTCTTAACCTGACCATGGTAATGTGATGAAGTGCTCTATGACAGGTTTGGGTTACTGTTTGTTGTTGCTTTCCAGTTTCCTTGTGTGAAGCTGAGGTGTATGTATTTGAGAATACCTAACTTAACCATTTTTGAGTCTCGATCAGTTATATTTGATAACCATTTCTGAGTCTTGATCAGTTATACTTGTATTACTTTCTGGTTGCTCATTAGAGAACCATTGGATTTTGTGACTTATCATTCATGCCTTCAGTTGCTGATAGAGAACTGTCGTGGTTACATGATTACTATTTGATGTTATCTATTGCTCATGAAGAACTGATATAATTTTGTGGATTATCTTTTTTATGATGTTTTCAGTTGCTCGTATAGGACTGAGGTGGTTTTATTATGATTCTTTGATTTATGAGTTCATGAGCTAGGGTAGGTTATCTATGTGTAGAGTCGGGAAGTGGCTTGCAATGGGGGTCAGAGCCCTAAGAGGCTGCCTTGAGAAACCCATTGTAAGTCATTTTTAATAAGTGAAAACATTTTACACTAAATGAGAGAAAATGAACCTAACAAGATAATTGTATGTTCTCTCCCATGCCTTGAGTGCTAGTACAGGCTAGGATGGGGTAGAGAGGACGCTTGGTTACAACCTTGCATTCCATAGTATGCCTCGTCAGTATGAGAGGATACTAGTGGCCGCAGGATCAGTAGGGACCCGGGATTCCTAAGGGATTTCTCGGGTAACTTCTACGTGACTTTTGCAATGACACTTTCCCGCTTGCATATTAGGTTTCCTACATGTCTTGTGGTACCTCTGGGATTTAGATGTCGATCTTTTTAGGAACCCTTGAGTTAGCATACTTATAGGATTTCCTGAACTTAGAGAGTATTTATGATTATAGGTTTTGTTATCCTATTTGGGACTTGAGACTATCTCCTCAGCGCAGTGGGAGTGGACCATTTAGGTTCCACGCGGTCGGGTGGTAGTGCTTTTACTCTTACCATTGAGATCCGTTCCGTGGGCACCGTGGCTGGAGATTTCGTGATTGGCATTTACCTTCACTATGTTCTTGGATTATTATGATGGATGGTTAGATTTTATGATAGATGTTTTATCATTATGGATGTATGGATGTATCATGTATGGTGAATAGTTTCATATATTTTTACTGTACTTTGTATCATGGATTTGAGGATGTTGTATCTTGATCTTTACATATGTATATTCTTTTAAGCCTTTCATACCCTGTGACATGTACAGTGGATGATTGAGCATTCCGAATTAATTTGCCAAGGAGCATTCAGAACAAATGTATATTATGGACATTGGAGTTTTTGATTATTCTTTCATATGTATGTGATAGTTGTTAGACTTAGAATTAATTAAATTTAAACGTGACTCAATGTCTTGGGATCTTTAAGAAATGTAACTTACAATGTATGTTTGTCGATGATTTCATGTTATTGCTTCCGCTACTGTGTTTGATGTGTATGTCATACTTTCTTACTTTTTAAAAAAAAAATGTTTAGCAAACTTAGTGAAACTTTAGGTTAATTCTTTTGGATCCCTTGGCAGGGCGTTACATTGCTAAATCATACACTAGTTCCTAGTACAAGATGTATTGAAGTCCATATCAACATAAGTGGAGATGCCTAAGGATAGTTGTTAATGTTTAAACTGAAGTACAAAGTTGAAATTTTGATAATGATGTTGGAAATATAAGAAGAGTAACTGAGAGGGGGTGGTGAATCAGTTACCACAAAAATAAATCCCAGATCCCTTAGATGTCAACTATAAAATTCAAACTAATAAAACAAATTACTATTGTTACTCGGTAAACATACAAAAATTGTTGTAACTTAGTAAATACAGAGTGTGAATTACTTTGGTAAATCTTAAGATGTTATCAATAATTGCTTGCAAGCATGAAAGAAATAACATGAACACATGAGACACCAGGATTTAACATGAAAACCCAATTTGGGAAAAATCACCAATGTAACTAGTTACTATTTTTCACTCTTCTGAAGTGAGCCCTGTTAGGAGCCAACCCTATTAAAGTGTACAAAACACACTATTAGGTGTGACCCTGTTAAAGGATTTAATCACCCTATTAGGAGTGGCCTTACAAAAGGTCTTTAAACAATTCAAAGGAATTTCCACCTTGTTAGAGGATTTACAAATAGTTGTTAAACCAACTCTATTAAGAGATCTTAGATCATTGCTACAATGGTTAGAGACTAACAATGAAATGACTTGATTGTAATGTAACTAAATTTCTGATTACAAATCTCTGCTCTGGTTCATACTTGATCCTTTCTGATCAAATAACACTTTTCTGCTCTACAAGGATACCTACTTATCCTTCAAGTTTGCTTCCTATTCTTATCTCTTTTCAACTCATTCAACTTGCACACATCACACTCATGCTAGAAATCACAACTTGACCTTTTACTTATACATTTTAGATTGTCAAGTTGGCTCAAATACAAATTAGAATAGCCAATATTCATCACGTCAGTCAGCTAGAATCAATAGGTAAAATAATTAAGCTTTATATACCAAAACAAGAAAAATCCTTTGGTAGTTGACCCAACTCCGTAGAAACTAATTCTGAAGTGATTTCCTGTGTTAACCAACAAAAGCTCGATTAACACTGTGAACTTCCAAAATTCCTTTGGTAATTGAGTGAACTCAGTTAGCACTAACTCTATTCAACTTTCCCTTTGTTAACCGAGTGAGCTTAGTTAACACTCTTTTATGCTTAACTTCCTTCAATGCCTGAGTGAGCTCGGTAGAAACTTCCTTCTATACAGAGTAAACTCAGGAATGCTCGATAGACTAAGAAAACTATCTTCATTGACCAAGTGAGCTCAGCATGCACTAACTGTCAATTGATATGAAATTTGTGTAACATCAAAGACAACACACAATTGATCAGTTGTATCCAACATTCTCCCTCTTTGACATTGATGGCAACACAACATGTCATAGCACAATGAAATTTTGAGAACAAGACTCCCTCTATCAAAAAGTTTCTCCCTCTTAGATTTGGTGTAAAAAACTTCTCTTATAGTGTTCTCCCTCTGCAAAATTTTGGAAAGATATGACAGTAGAATTCTCCCTCTTTGACAACACATGCCAAAGACAATTCTAATTAGTGCCAATGTACCTTGAGTACAAATTCATCTGCAATATGTCCTTTGTCACTACTACATCAACTGATTAATCTTCAACTTGGTTCTTGTTGATGCATCACTAAACTTTATTTAGTGAGCTTTAGATAGGGGAATGACCCATAGCTTACCTCTTAGATGCAAAAATGCATCCTTAGGTAATGGCTTTGTGAATATATTTCCAATTTGTTCTTTTGTATGCACATATTCCAATCTAATTTCTTTGTCCTGTACTAATTCTCTTACAAGTGATATTTGATAGCAATGTGCTTTGTTTTGGAATGCATCACTGGATTCCTTGATATATTGATTGCACTAGTGTTATCACAATACATCACTATTGGCTCTTTGATTTCAACGTTTATTCCTTCCAACAATTGTTTGAACCAAACAATGTTAGAGCAATTTTCTACTGCTGCTACATATTCTGCTTCTACTATAGATTGAGATGTGTAGTTTTGCTTCTTACTTGTCCAAGATACCAGCCTTTTACCAAGAAAGAATGCTCCACCACTAGTGCCTTTTTTGTCATCAAGATTTCCTACCCAATTAGTATCAGTAAACACTTTTAAGTCAAAGTTGCCTCCAAGTTTATACCGTAAGCCATAGTCTTCAGTACCTTTCAGATATCTTAAGTTTCCTTTTATTGCCATCATGTGGTTTTCTCTAAGTTTAGCTAAGAATCTTGCCACTATCCCAACTGCTAAGGCAATGTTAGGCCTTGTATGTACCACATACTGTAGTTTCCCAATCATGGATTTGTATAAGGTCTGACCTACTTCTTTGGAGTCATAATCTTTTGTAAACTTGAGTCTAGTACACATGGGGGTTCCAACTAGTTTTGAATCTTCCATTTCAAATTTTGTGAGTATCTCTTTGATGTACTTAGATTGAGTGGTATACATACCATTTTTTTTTGTTGTATCTACAATCCAACAAATAATTTTATTTCTCCAAACATGGACATCTCAATTTCCTTATTCTTTTTTTTTAAAAATACTTTGCATAAACCATCATTTCCTATGAATAGAGTGTCATCCACAAATATTTCCACCAACACAATCTTCTTATCTAGTCCTTCCTTGATGTATAGGTTGTTGTTATCATTTGTTCTTTAAAAACCTATCTCTATCAAGTAGTTATGTAGTCTTTCATACCAGGCTCTAAGAGCTTGTTTAAGACCATATAGGGCTTTGTGTAATTTGTAGACCATGTCCCTTTTGTTTGGATCAAAAAAACCTTTTGGTCGCTCAATGTAGACTTCCTCATCAAGAATTCCATTTAAGAAAGTAGATTTAACATCCATATGATATACTTTGAATCCTTTGTAAGCTGCATAAGCAAGTAGAGTCCTCACACCTTCTAATCTTGCAATAGGGGCAAAAGTTTCACCATAATCAATACCTTCTTCTTGAGAATAACCTTTACATACCAATCTTGCTTTGTTTCTTGACACTTTTCCATCTTCATTCAGCTTATTTCTGAAAACCCATTTTGTTCCAATCACATTTTTATCTTTGGGCCTAGGTACAAGAGTCCAAGTTTTGTTCTTTTCTATCTGTTCTACTTCTTCATTCATAGCCTCAATCCAACTTTCATTTTCCAATGCATCTTTAACACTTCTAGGTTCAAATTCAGTAAGTAAACATGTACTTTTTAGTTTGCTTCTTGTCATTGTTCCATCAGATTTATCTTCGATGATCTAATCAAGTGCATGATGCCTTTTGACATATTTAGCCAATACAGGTTCTTTGGCTTTTGAATGAATTGCACTATCTTCATTTTGAATTTCAACTTCTAGCTCAAGTCCTTCTATCTGTAGCTCAAGTTATTCAGACTCGATATGCATTAACTCAGTAGCTTCTGAATATGACTTGGGTCCTTGTAACTCGATTTGAACTTCCTGCAACTTAGTAGCTGATGGAGATTTGGTCAACTTGGGAGATGAAGTCTCCTTTTTGTCAAATGTGTGTGGCAATGTATCAGGTTCATAGTAGACAAATCTTTTCTAATCTTCTGGTTCCTTTTTGCTTTTTTCTTCAGTCTTTTCTGCAAACTCATTAATTCTCACATGTGCACTTTCTATGATTTTGTGAGTGGATAAATTCATACATTTGTATGCTTTACTTCTGCAGGGAATATCCTAAAAATATACCTTCATCACCTTTTACATCAAATTTGCCTTTTCTAAATTCTTTCAAGATATAACATTTGTTGCCAAATACTTTCAAGTAACTTACATTGGGTTTTTATCCATACCATAGCTCATAGGGAGTTTTTTTTTGAGTCCTTCAACAAAACTCAGTTCAAAGTATGAACTGCAGTGTTGATAGCTTCCTTCCAGTATTTGATCATAATGTTCTTCTCAATCATTAGTGTTCTTGCACAATCCATGATGGATCTATTTCTTATTTCAACTATTCCATTCTACTCGGGAGTACCAAGGGCCAATACTTGTCTTTTGATTCCTCTTTCAATGTAGAAATTGTTGAATTCATTTGAGATGAATTCACCACCTCTATTTGATCTTAAGCATTTTAATCTTTTTCCAGTTTCCTTTTCTACTCTAGCAAGATACCATTTGAATTTCTCAAAAGCCTCTAATTTTTCTCTAAGATACATAACAGTCATCATTCTAGAATAATCATCAACAAAAAGAATGAAAAACTTCTCTCCACTATAAGTTTCTATTCTAATGGGTCCACACAAATCAGTATGCACAATTTCCAAGACATCTTCTAACTGATAGCTTTTTCTTTTAAAACTAGTCTTTCCCATTTTACCAATTTGACAATTCTTGCATAATCCAACATCAGGTTTCTTCAGATTAGGAAGATCTCTTACTCTTCTAAGTTTGTTGATCTTGACCATATTATCATAATGTACATGACATAGTCTTCTGTGCCATAACCAACTTTCTTCTACTTGAGCAATAAAACATGAAATATCACCAAGATCAAGATAAAATAGGTTACCTTTTGTTTGCCTGCCTGATCCGATCAGATTTCCTTGGTTATCTAGTAGTCTTGCTTTGCCATTCATGAATTCTACCTTGAATCCAATGTTGTTCAGTTGTGCCACACTCAGAAAATTATGTTTTAGTCTTTCAACCCAATAGGTATTGTCACATACAAGTTCATTGGTTAAAGAGATTTAGTCATTCCCTTTTATGCAACAAGGTTCATTGTTGCCAAATCTTACATTGCCTCCATCATAGTGTTCAAAGTGTTCAAACTTAGTTTTGTCTCCAGTTATATGGTGAGGACACCACTATCTATGATCCATGTCTCATTTTTGCTAACATGAGAGACAAGTGCCATCTTATCTTCTTCATCATCAGATTCATCTTTTACAGCAATATAGACTATTTCATCTTTACTGTTATCAGAATCTTTAGCCATAAAACAAGTTTTCTTACCTTTGTCTTTGTAGGATTTGTGACCTTTGAATTCCTTCTTGCCTTTGTACTTGTAGATTTTCTTCTCTTCCTTGCCTTCTTTGTTTAGTCACTTAGCAACAATATGACCAATTTCTTCACAAGAAAAATATATTAGAGGGATTTTACCTTTGTACTTTCCTCTGCTCTTAGAATATTTCTTTGGAAGTAAAGCTTCAACAATTTCAAGATCACTGTCTAAACTTTCTTCAATTTCTTCTTCACTTTCTAATTGATTATCTTTTATTTTCTTGCCTTTTTCTTTGAGTGAGAGTTTAGCTTTAAATGCAAATTCAATATTCTTGGAGGCAGGTAGATAGTTGTCAAAATTGTCTAGTTCAAAAGCTGTCAATCTTCCTATTAGGGAATCCAAACTTAACTTGTGATTTGGATCACATATTTTTTCTCGAATAGTAGATACTCTAATTGGATAGATAGGAAACAATGTTCTGAGAACTTTACTTACAATAGTTTCTTCTTTGATTTCTCATCCAGATGCTCTGATTGCACTAACACTAGCCTTGATTCTTTTCACATATTTTGCAACATTTTCATCTTCTCTCATCCTCATTTTATCAAATTGTCCTCTAAGGATTTCTGCTTTGGCTCTTCTTACATTGTCATCTCCTCCATAGATTTCTTTCAGCTTGTTCCACATATCAAAAGCAGTTTTATAGTCTTTGACCTTGTCAAATTCAGCATAACTAAGAGCAGATGCAATGTCAATCATCATGATGTTATAGTTCTTCTTCTCAGCAATGTCATCAATTGATAATGTTCCAATCAAAGTTTTATATTCTTCATCAAGATATTTGCATCCTGAATCATTGATGGTATCCAAATGAAGCCTCATAATTCCTTGCCATGCTGCAAAGTTATCTCTGTTCAGCTTTGGAATCTCTCTTTTGTATGACATCCTTATCTTTAGCCTAGGTCCTTGAAACCTTCTTTACAAGCACCAAAGCTCTGATACCAATTGTTGGAAATATAGGAGGAGTAATTGAGAGTGAGGGGGGGGTGTAATCAGTTACCACAAAAAAAAAATCACAGATCCCTTGGATGTCAACTATAGAATTCAAACTGATAAAATAGATTACTGTTGTTACTTGGTAAACATACAAAAATTGTTGTAACTCGGTAAATGCAGAGTGTGAATTACTTTAGTAAATCTTAAGATGTTATTAATAATTGCTTGCAAGCATGAAAGAAATAACATGAACACACGAGACACCAAGATTTAACACGGAAACCCAATTTGGGAAAAACCACCAATGTAACTAGTTACTATTTTTCACTCTTCTGAAGTGAGCCCTGTTAGGAGCCAACCCTGTTAAAGTGTACAAAACACGCTATTAGATGTGACCCTATTAAAGGATTTAATCACCCTGTTAGGAGTGGCCTTGCAAAAGGTCTTTAAACAATTCAAAGGAATTGCCACCTTGTTAGAGGATTTACAAATGGTTGTTAAACCAACTCTATTAAGAGATCTTAGATCACTGCTACAATGGTTAGAGACTAACAATGAAATGACTTGATTGTAATGTAACTGAATTGCTGATTACAGATCTCTGCTCTAGTTCATACTTGATCCTTTCTGATCGAATAACACTTTTCCGCTCTACAAGGATACCTACTTATCCTTCAAGTTTGCTTCTTCTTCTTATATCTTTTTAACTCATTCAACTTGCACACATCACACTCATGCTTGAAATCAAAACTTGACCTTTTACTTATACCTTTCAAATTGTCAAGTTGGCTCAAATAGAAATTATAATAGCCAATATTCATCACCTTAGTCGACTAGAATCAATAGGTAAAATAATTATGCTTTATATGCCAAAACAAGAAAAATCCTTTGGTAGCTGACCCAGCTCGATAGAAACTGATTTTGAAGCAATTTCCTATGTTAACCAACAGAAGCTTGGTTAACACTGTGAACTTACAAAATTCCTTTGGTAATTGAGTGAACTTGGTTAGCATTGACCCTGTTCAACTTTCCCTTTGTTAACCGAGTGAGCTCCGTTAACACTCTTTTCTGCTTAACTTCCTTCAACGTCCATGTGAGCTCGGTAGAAACTGCCTTCTGTACAGAGTAAACTTAGGAACGCTCGGTAGACTAGGAAAATTGTCTTCATTGACAAAGTGAGCTCGACATGCACTGACTATCAACTGATATAACATTTGTGTAATGTCAAAGACAACACACAATTGATCAATTGTATCTAACAAATGATTAGGTGTCAGTTTTTGTATGTCAGTATGAGTCAAGTTGTGATACTGATTGGACATAGTTGAAGGTGTGTGTACCAAGTTTACAAAGTAAGTCGAGACAACTGTCATGCACTTTTTGTTCACCTACTAAGAGTATAAAGCATTTAATGAAAGACCAAGTTTATTTTTTGAAGGTATATAGTTGATTTTGAGGTTAATTTCAACTTACTAGATTATCAAGTTTCTAGAGCAAAAGATCAAGGTGATTTGAAGGAGCGATTTGTGCAAACTTTTAGAGATATTCCAATACATGTCATCGACCAAAAGTGTAAGTTTCCAATGTTGCTTGAATTGAGTTGTGAATTTGTTTAAGTTCAAAACCCTAAATCACAAGAATGACATCATTTGTGTTTGCAAGTGAGAAGAGGGGGACATTGAAGGATAGTAATGATAAAAAAAAATTCACAATGATGCATGCCCTCCACCCAAATTCAAGGCATATCTAGACATTGTATTGACATGAGACTCATCAAGGGCATTATTCATAATTCCTCCCCACATGATCATGGTTCATGATGTGAGATCATGCTATATGTACAAGGTTGGAGAGATATGCGATTTTGAGTTGAGGAATACCTATGATAAGTTGTGTGAAAATGGGAAATTGAAGAATGAGAACTAGGTCATGGGTGAGAAAGGGTTAACTTGTACCCTAGTGTTCCCTAAAGTGTTTAAAGTTGAATGGATCAAGATTGTGTTAACCAGGATACATGATATGAAAATATGCTTGGAAAATGAACCAGTTAAAATTAAAAAATCCATTATACATCACATGACTGGTAACCCTGTTCTAGACTGAGTGAAGGTTGTTCATTGTCAAGAGTGAGATGTGATTGAAGACCTCACAAAGGAAAAGTGGAATGACCAAGGTATGTCAATCAATTCAATTGAGGATCCAATGATTGAGTTTGTAGTTTGTAGTTTGTGTGATTGTACACAAGTTGTACCAGTCAAGCCGACTAAATAGTGTGCCATGTGCAGCTATGGACATGGATTATAAAATGGTCAAGAAGGAAAATATCTATGACTTTGTTGAGTTACAATTGATACAACTTGAAGAGAACCTTGGAGCAATAAAGAAGGCTAAGAACACATCTTGTAAGTTTGGTTCTCTTAAATTATGTATATTCTTTTATATACATAATTCTTGTAACACAGTTGGAGATGTAGTTTGGGATAAGATCAAGCACGTGACCAAGTAGATAAATGAGCATATTAAATAGATAGGTGAGAATTTTGAGACCATTTTGGATGGTTATTTTGAATATTTCAAGAGGAATGTGAAGAATAGGTCAAGGATACCTAAGTTGATAGTTGATCAATACTATAATAACATACATTTTCTTGTTAATACATATTAGACATATGTATAGGTAGTAATATTGAGAGTGGCATGGCTAAGGCTTATGCATTATGAAGTTAATGTTGATGAAGTGCCAACTACTATTATTGCATAATTAGAAGAAGAGATAGATAAGAATGTCAAGCCATTTAACACATATGAGACTACTAAAATAAAGATGATGGTGCAGACCAAAGTTTCCAAGATGGACAAAAAGAGAAAGAAAATGATCCAAGACTTAGAAGGTAAGCTTGGAGATACACCACTACAAATTATCAAGGGTAAAGGAAAAGATCTTAGCAATGATGAAGATGATGATGAAGAAGAAGCAGGAAAACAAAAAATAAATTGTTGTTGTCTAGCCCAAGGAAACTAAAGGCAAAGAGTTGTTATAGTTGAGCCTGAGGTGAAGAAGAGCTTAAAGAAAGTGGCAACCACGTGCACTTCCATACCACAAAGAGTCACTAGGCAAAGATTTAAGGTAACAAGTCCTACAACTGCCAAGTCCATAAGGAAAGGAGTAGTGAATATTACAAGGCCAATCAAGCACAAGAGGACACTAGAAGAGGACACCAAAAGCTAAAGAGGTTGAGAAAGGCCAACAAAAGAAGAAGCCTAGAAGAAAGCTAGTTATAAAACTAGATGATGATGATGATGAGGTTGAAAGGACTGAGTCAGATGACTTGAGTCAATTTCAAATTGTACCAAGGAGAGTGCCTCAAGACATTGATAAGGTATGTGAAAATATAAGGAGTTCAGTCATATTAACTAGTTTTAAGTGTATTAAGTATGAAACTTTAAAGAAATGTGATAAATAGAAAATTGAACAAGTTGTTGTAGATATGATGGTAAATTTTAAATATACACCAATTAAGCTAGGTAAAGAGTTACCTGAAGAATTATATAATAAAATTATGCAAAATGGAAATGGGCACTGAGCACAAAAAGGCAAATGAGAGAGGCTACATTAGCCCAAGTTATGCCTAATTTAGGAAAGCATCATATGGCAATAGCTATGAGATATTATACAAATAAATTTGTACCAAAGACAAGGTCATACAAAATTTTGAGAAATAAAATTGAGGATGTTGTACATGAGATTAAAATTGTTTGGAAGAAAGTTTTTGGATTAATGCCTACAATTGTAGCGAATGAAGAAAAAGATGAAAGAAGAGTTGAGTTGGATAATACATATGACATATACAATGTTGTCAAGCAATTAGTGGAAACAATTTAGAAGATGGCACAAGAAAGTGTAAAATATATAGAGATAGCCATCATTGAGGATGAAACCCCTAATACTACATTGCTCAATATGACTACAGTTGAACAAGAGCCAGAGAAGATAGTGTTTATCGAGCCAGAGAAAGAGGAGAAAGCTCTTAAATATATCAAAGACACCTTGATGGAAACTAATTTAGTAATTGTGTAAATAAAGGAATTTCCAAATATTTGTGATTAACAACCATCTCAACAGGTAACAATAAGTTTAATTGATACATCTAATGTTACTTTTGAAACAAATGTTCGAACTTCAAATAAGGCACAAGTTGTAGTTGTTGAGCAATAGAGTGGGCTGGTACATGAAGAGAGGAAGGAGTCAAAGAGCTAAAATGCACAATTAGAGTAATCTACTATAGGTAGTGAAAGGCCAATCATCTCAACACCTCTAAATGAGGGAGATGAGGAAACAATACAACCTAAACCTGTAATGATTGAGGAACAAAGAACAACTGAGGAACCAAAAGGTGTCAAGGGCACACAAGATATTGTTCAAAGACTGAGTCTAGAGATACAAACTCAAAGCATGCAATTGTCATTGTCAAGCTCTAGCACTCTACACTCTAAAGGAAAGAGGATTAAGAAGAAGAAGAGTCAATCACTTGGGAAGCCAATGACATTGGATGAAGTTATTGTGATTCTAAATTAGGACACTAATAACTTGACTTATGAGCATATGATAACCTTGAAAGACCTCTTGGCAAGGAAGACGAGATAAGGAGAGTTGCGAAAGGGAGCAACAACATAAACAAGTGTTACATGAGATCAAGGATATTTTCATAGAACTGTTTGACGTGGAAAACCTTGATGAGAAAAACCTTATTATTGCTTAGCTAGTTTAAATTGTGGAGAAGGTAGATGATACAGATGTTGACTCGAATGAGAAGATGATGTAGTGGAGAGCCAAGAAATTTGAGAAGAAAGTGATAGAAAAAGTCTCCACTTAAATTACAATAAGGCAAGTTTATTTATTAAACCTTGTAAGTAATGTAGAACTTGTCAATAATATTCATTCTTTATACAAAAATTTATGTGATGCTACATTCTTTACAAAAGAAAATAAAGAGCTCGTAGATAGACGTCAAGTAGATTCAAAGTCAATAGGACATTCTTTGAACGTGGACGCAAGTTTAAGTTTATTTTATTTTAACAAATTACTAATATCCCAAGCTAGGTTAGTCGAGTTGATAACTAATGATGGGAGAATAAGGGCTAAGCTTATCTCTATTCAAACAATGTTGACACCTCACTTAGAGGTTATGCAAAGAGAGCTTCAATCAGCAAAAGAGGTAGTACAATGAGATCCAAATCTCTCTACTACTGATAGTTTGGTGGATCTAGCTGCTATGCTAGAAATAAAGATACAAGTTTTGGAGTTTGTATGGAAAAGTTGAGATCATGCTTTAACAATGATAGTGCAGATTCATAAATCATTTTTAAACAAGTATGAGATTACTATTACTCCTCCCTAGCAGCGATGAGTGACAAAAACAAGGGGGATAATGGACATGATTAGATGAATGAAATGCATAAAGTTAAATTTTTTAAAATAGTTTTGAAATTTTGAAGTTCTACATGTATATACCGAGTGGTAGAGTAAATGTATGTAAAGTATATACTGAGTAACGTATGGATTATATTCTAAAGGGGAGTACTTGTACTTCAAATTTTGTATTGAATAGATATTGATCATGACAAAGTATTTTTGCCACTAATGTCAAAGGGGAGATTGTTAATCCTTAAGTCATGTTGTCTATTAATGTTAAGCACTTAGTATTTTACAAGGAAATATTATTCAGTCATCATTGCAACCGAGACATCCTATATAGGCCAAGTGAAGGAATGGAGACTTGTAAATATTCTAAGTCAAGTGTCAAGCAATAGTCCTGTCAAGTGTGGTAATGGTCACTGAGTACTCAAATGATTATCGAGTGAATCAGAGATCACAATGGATGTCAAGTTAGTTAGAGTTTAGTGGAAGTCAGTACATGCCGAGCATAGTGAAGGCTGAGGGATAACATGAAGAAATAGTTTATGCTAAGCACGAGTATGTTGAAATGTTGAGTAACACATTTTTACAATTTTGTTTGGAATGGCACTAAATTCTATGTTAACCATTTTTGTCGAGCTACAAGCGTGTTTTGGAGATTGAGGAGTTAATCAACGAGGTTATTACACATTTTGTTGAGGATCATTAATTCCTAGGCAAGGGATTCCACCAATCAGAAAATTGAAAGGCCCAAGCGGCAAAAGAATTGATTCTAGATCGTTGATTTGGATCTAGAAGGTCCACCCTATCATTTATTTAGGGATGGTATATGATCTAAATTCATAAGGTTTTTGCATGCATGAGAAGTGTGAAGGATTTGATGCATGCAAGGTTGAACATAGATCAGACAGAGTGTAGAGATCGAGTAGTGCAGTGAAGTGTAGAGATAAAGACATATCATATTAGAGAGGTGATTAATTAATGTACACGAGAGATCTATTATCAACATATTGGTGCAAACTGAAGGATCAGGTACTGATACATTTTAACAGGTGTTTCAGGGTTTAGATTTCTTAATAGAGTGGTCCTAAAAAACCTTTGTAAATCTCTTAACAAAGTACTTAGTTGTAAGGTTAAATCATTTAATTAAGGTAAACTATATATGTCTTGTAAGTTGAAGATTTGTGGGTGTCATCCCCATTGTAGTTTTACCTTCACCTTGGAGGGTATCTTGCTTTCCCTATTAGTTTTCCAATAGTAATCTCCTTCATTTTACTTCTTGTTATGGCTCCAACACTTTTATCTTGAATGCTTTATTCAGGTGAATGATTCTTTCTCACATATTTTGCTAACATAGGTACAATTCTTAGATTACTAGCATTATCTTCACTCAGTTAGGGTTCTCCATCCTACTTGGGTTATACTATCTGTAACTTGGGTATTGTAGGATGACACTCAGTTTATCTCTATTGTTGTTCAATCATTATGTCAAAAACATCTTCATAGATATATACAAACTTGTTGTAATCATCTAGTTCTTTTTTTCCTTTTCTCATCGTTCTTATTTATAAACCCATCAATTCTTAAATTTTCACTTTCAATCATTGTGTTAGTAGCCTCGTTCAAACATTTGTATGCCTTGCTCTTATAAGAATATCCAAGGAAAATACATTCATTGCCTTTTGCATCAAATTTACCATTTCCTTCATCTTTATTAATGTATCATCTACTTAAAATTATCTTGAAATAACTCATATTAGGTGTATTACCATACTAGAGTTCGTATAGTGTCTTGTTTGTTCCTTTCTTTAATTGAACTCAATTGAGAGTGTAGACTGTAGTGCTAATGACTTCTTTCTAGAACATTTGGGCAATTCATTTTTCAATTAGTAGTATTCTTGCACAGTCAACAATAGATATATCCTTTCATTCAACAATCCCATTCTATTATGGTGTCCTCAATGTTGACAATTGTTTCTTCATACCATGCTCAACATAAAAGTTAGTGAAATAAACAAACCTAAAGTCACTACCTCTATCAGATCTTAAACATTACAATTGTTTATCAGTCTCTTTTTCAACTACTACTTTATACCATTTGAACGTATCAAAAGCACCGGACTTCAACTTCATGAACATGATTGTCATCATCCTATCAATAAATAGTATGAAATATCTATCACTGTAATAGATTTTTACTCTCATTGGCCACACAAATCAATATGCACTAATTCCATAATTTTATTAGAAGCATGAGTCTTACTTGAAAAACTTGACTTGGTCATCTTACTGAGCTAACATTGTTTCCACGTAACATTCTCTGGTTTATGCAAATTCGGTAAGCCTTTAACTCTTTTCTTTCTACTGACCTTAACCATATTCTCAAAGTTCACATGACATAAGTGTATCATCTTAAAATGGAAGCACTTCCATGTTAAGATCATTTAGCCCTCCAAGTAAGTGGTATGTGGTCATGTCGAGCACCTTGAATAGGTCTTTTGCATGGATTTGGTTGTTCCTCCCTGTTTTGCTTTTCTCCCTTGTTTACAATGCCTTTTCCACTTTCTTTTTGGATTTTTCTAGCATTCTGGATTGAGATCTTGAGATGGGTGATCTCAAGGTCAACGTCGACCTTTTAGGTCAAGGTCAACCTCGATCTTGACCTAGGTCAAGGATGACCTCGACCCTGACCAAAGGTCCAAATTTCAAGGTTCCATGTTTTCCAGATGTTAGGTTTCAGAAAGAATTGTTTTCTCGCTTCCGGGTCGACTATTTTGGTCTCTGAAATGGTAAACTCTTAAATTGCATTTAATCTAGGTCCATTCTAGGGGTTATGGTTAATTGGGATTTAACTCTCCAATGTCAGCCTCTCTAGAAGTTTTTACCCTAGATCACTGTATGAGGAAGCCTTCTCCTCTCATTTTCTCAATTAGAAGAGATTAGACAATCCATTAGTTTCACAATCAAACGATCATTCCATCAAGCACTTTCAAGGAAGAATCCAAGTCATTGTCTCCATTCAAATTCTCTATTGAAGATCAAGGATTCAAGCATTCAAGCCTTTGAAGGGATTTGGTTCAAGCATTCAAGATTCAACATTTAAAACCCTAGATCTAACTATCATGGTGGTGTGATCTTCCTTCAAGATCCTTTGTTCATCTTCAAGATCTATTCATTTTTCTCTCAAGGTTGATTTCAAGCATACAATCATGGAGGTTTTGAGATACATTTATGGTTTTGATTTACATTATCGAGTCCAAGCTTTCATATCAACATACTTGTTTACATTTCAAATACAATTGCATATCTATTGAATATCATAGCTTCGTTGTTAGATTTACTTCTATTGCTTGCTAGCATTCTTTATTTCATTATTAAGGTTGATTCAAAACTAGGGTTTGACCAAGGCAAACCCCTCATCCAAACAACAAAACCCTTTTTCTTGTAGGTTCATTTGTGGAAAAATGAATATCAATGCAAATTTGAGTACTATTTTCGATGAATTTTTGGGATCCACGAATAGAATTTTCATCAAAGCAATGCAGGTCAAGGTCAAATTTTGGGGATCAAGGTCAATTTTTTGGGGTTGGGGACAACTTTTTTGGGTTAGAGACGACCTTCAGTGAGGAGTACAATTGTGCCCTAGGGTAAGCTTGTGCCCCGCTATCTAAGTCAAGGTTGACTTGCTCTCATAAGGACAATATTTTTTGGGTTTTCTCCATATTGACATTTCCAGTCTGGATTAGGATGCAAAATTCCTCGAAATTGTGCACAAACATCAAAAAATAGGTATTTCTAGATTAATTCCATCATGAGGTATGTATCTTATCTTGTCTAATTTCAAGCATTTCTAGATTCATATTACTTATTCAATTTCAAATCAAAAGTATAAATGATTAGGGTGGATTGTTAGATGCATTGTTAAAGCTCTATTTTTATCCTATTCATTTTGGTGAACCTAACACACTTACCCTCTTTTCTTTTGTGGAATTAGATGCCCTATTGTATTTTATGGTGTTGGATTTCCCTTCATATTATCTTGAGTGTTCACCTTCACTATTCATTTTGGTGAACCCAATAAGCTTACCCCCTCTCTTTTATGGAATTATATTTCCTATTGTGTTTTTGGTGTTAGATTTCCTTTCATATTATCTTGCGTGTTCACCTTCATCTTACATTTTGGTGAACCCGTTTATGACAAATCTTTCTTTTCAGTGTTAGATTTACATATTGCATGCTTATAAGATTATATTTCTTACATTTATAATTAAAAAATACAAAAAAAATTGCAAAATTTATTTAAAAATACAAAAATATTTCAATATTTCATGCTTTTAGTGTTACTTTGTGTTCAACGTGTATGTTTTTTGTTTTGAATACTTTTATGAGGCTTTTATTACAAACAAGGATAGATCCCTTAATGAGGTACATGGAAGTGTGGATGAAAATTGTTCTAATGAGATCTCCATTTATCCTATTCCTATTCCATCTTCCTCTGTGACCTCTTCAATTGATCTTTACCATAGGTTGTGTGCATGGTTACCTTCATGTTCCACTATTTACAACAATGTTACACCTAGAATGTTATATCCTCAAAATTATATTCAACTTATAGAGGCCTTTGAGAAATTCCTTTGTGATAGTGATCAAGGTGTTAATCTCATGTGTGGTATCAAGCCTTTAATTCAAGAAGTTCAAGATTTGGGATTCACTCCTCCTATCACTAGTGTGGAACTTTCTTCTATTCCTTTACCTATAATTCCTGTCTACACTCGTCCTACAATTTTTGCATCTCTTTCATCTCTTCTTGTGAGTGTTCCATCGGTGTCTTTACCTACCTCATAGCCTACTTACCATAGTATTCCTTATACCTATTCCAACCATGGTTCCAAGTGTTCCTCTGGTCGTGTCTTCCATTCTTCTATAAAATAGATCTTTTCTCCTCTTGTCTCTTCACTGGGGGGCAAGAGGTATTTCTTTCAGTTCTCTTGAATCCATTATGTTTTGATTTGAGCGTAATTGGTTATCTTTTCTATATTTTATATCTATGGTTTTGTATTATGTTCATAATCATCCATAGATTCTATTCAAGATATATTTTCTAAAAACATGTGTTTTGCAAAGGTATCCCTTATCTTCATCCCCAGGGGGAAAGGTTCTTCCTTCTTTCTCTTTGTCTAGGGATCTCCTTTCCTTAGCTTAGTGGTACTTATTTATATTGCAATATTATTTCATCATATTGATAGATGTTTTGACTATGGATAACCTGTTTATATGAGAGGTCGTTGTCCTAGCTCATCACCTCTTTCTATGTTGTAAATTATGTTCTTTATAAACTCTCACCCTTGCTTTGGTGTTAGAGTTGTTTTCCTCATTCCAAAGATTCATTTTGCTCTTCTTTATAGAGGGCTTGATGATTAAATCTTTATTTCTGATTGGCTTATATTTGAAAGATGATATTTTATCTAAAGCACTCTTCTATGATGAGGTTCTTGTTGATGAGTTCTCTTTCTGTTTAAGGATCCTTTTTCCATAAGTGACATATCCTTTTCACGATTATCTATGCTCTTAGATGTAGGGGTCAACACCCTTCGCTGAGAACACTGTGTACATTTTTGTTAATATGATATCTCCTTACATTGTGAAGTAGGTATCCTCTTCCTCTTCCTTATCATGTCTAGTAGACAACCATGATAAGGTGGGGGGCAAATATAGGGTCTCCCTTGTACTATAGTTTTTTTTTTAAATTTACATGTTAAATCTCGGAAGGTAATGCACATAAGTTGCTAAACCCTGATGAGACATACATTTCAATTTTCAACATGCTAAATCTTGGAAGGTAACACACATAAGTTGTTAAATCTTGAAGAGAAACACATTTTCAATATGCTAAATCTTCCAAAGTAACACACATAAGTTGCTAAATCATGAGGAGACACACATTTCATATTCACAGGTGATACAAGAAGGTGGGTCTATGAGTATTTCGGAAGCCATCATAAGACACATTACAATTGCAAGCAAGCACATTTCATGGGTGAACTATTAGGTTTGGTTACCTATTTGGCTTTCCCTCTCCTTTGGTGATTCATGGTAAGGTGGGCATCTTACTGGGCGAGGTAATCACTTCTTCCTTTCTCTCTTTTCGCTTTCATGCTAGTAGGACTGAATCATGAAGCTATATTATTTATAGTGTTGCTCTTGTCTTTCTATTTATGCTTTTACGATAGCTTTCCAAATATGATATTAGTATAGGAAGTATTTCTTAGCAGGGTTTCCTTTACTAGTTGATTTGGGTTTGTTTTAGTACTAACCCTTCTTTTTGTGTCTTTTAGCTTTGTTTTTGGTTTTCTTTATTTACACACCCTCATGCATGTATGTTGAGTTAGAATCCTTAACTTGGGTGCTTGTTTCCTTAGCTAAGTGTTATTTTATCTTATTACGAATCCACTTGGATCTCTTCTTTCTTCTCCTTTACAAGAGTTTGCATTGAATCCATACTCTTTCTAAAGTGGGGGCTTAATGTATCATCTTAATGGAAACACTTCCATGTTAAGAGTGTTTAGCCCTCTAAGTCATTTGGGGTCATTCAAGCGCCTTGAATTGGCCTTTTGTAAGGATCTGGCTATTCTCCCCCTGTTATGCTTTTATCCTCTTGCTTCCAACCCCTTTTCCACTTTCTTTTTGCATTTTTCTAGCATTTTGGACCGAGATCCTGAGATGTGTGACCTTAGGGTCAAGGTCGACCTAGACCCTGACCTAGCTCAACCCTGACCTCAAGGACAACCTCAACCCTAACCCAAGGTCCAAATTTCAAGGTTCCGTGATTTTTGGATGTCGAGTTTTGGAAAGAATTTTTTCCCACTTCTAGGTCAGCTATTTTGGTCTTTGAAATGGTAAACTCTTAAATTGCATTTAATTTAGGTTAATTTCTAAGGGTTAAGGTTAATTGGGATTTAATTCTCCAATGTCAACCTCTCTAGAAGTGTGTGCCTTAGATCAATGTCTGAGGAAGCCTTCTCTCATTTTCTCAATTATAAGAGATCATACAATTTGTTATTTTCACAATCAAGCAAGCATTCCGTCAAGCATTTTCAAGGAAGAATCCAAGCCATTGTCTCTATTCAAATTCTCTATTGAAGATCAAGGATTCACATTCAATCCTTTGAAGGGATTTGGTTCAAGCATTCAACATTCAACATTCAAAACCCTAGATCTAACCATCATGATGGTGTAATCTTCCTTCAAGATCCTTTGTTCATCTTCAAGATCTATTCATTCTTCTCTCAAGGTGGATTTCAAGCATATAATTATGGAGGTTTTGATTTACGTCATTGAGTCCAATCTTTCATATTAACACACTTGTTTGCATTTCAAATACAATTGCATATCTATTGAATATCATAGCTTCATCACAAATCTTGACGTTCCTATCCTAAAATTCCATCTCGTGACTTGTATTATTCAACTGAGCAATACTCAACATATTATATCTTAGTCCTTACATCCAATATGAATCATCACATCTGATCTTGTCATTCAACATTAATGAACCTTGACCTTTTATAGGATATGGAACGTGATTCCCTAATTTAACAGTTCCACCATCACATTCCTCAAATTCGTCAAACTTACTAAGATCTCCAACCATACCATGTGAAAATCCACTATCAATGATCCATTTATCATTCTTAATAATATGTGAAACAAGAGATTTATCATCCTCATGCCTTTCCTTATTAGGATCTTCTTTAACATCAACACACACCACTTCCACTCCATCTTTCTCATCTTTAATATCTGACTTGGTGTACTCTTCCTCATAAATGTAGCATGATTTCTTCCCTTTGTCCTTGTAGTCTTTATTCTTTCTATACTTGTGATCCTTCTTATCATTTCTATCTTTCTTGTCATCCATGTTCTTTTAAGAACATTTTGTAGAAAAGTGATCAACTTCGTTACATTTGAAACATATCAAATGTAATTTACCTTTACCTCTCAGTATCCTCCTTGCAGGCAATGCTTCAATGTCATTTATGCAATCATTTGATTCAAACTTTCTTTTATCTTTATTACTCTTCTCTTTCTTTGAACTACCAATGGTTAGTGAAGTTTTGAAAGCATTCCCAAGTATAGGTACACTATTATCAAAATTACTCCACTCAAATGTAGTCAACTGACCAACTAAATCATAAAGTGTAAGATTATTATTAGACATAACTCTAAATTCCTGAGTTGATGAAACTTTTATAGCATAGTTAGGTAGGAGAGTTTTGAGAACTTTACTTACAACTTCAGAATCACTAATAACTCCAACAACTTTGATTGCACTCACAATTTCCTTGATTCAGTTCACATACCGCATAACATTTTCACCTGCCTTCGTTCTCATGTCATCATATTTTCCTCTTAGACTTTGTACTCTTGCTCTCGGTACATTCTCATCGCTACCATGTACAAGTGCCAACTCGTCCCATATCTATTTTGCATTAGTAGAGTTCTTGATATCATCAAACTCGACATCATTTAGGGTAGATGCAATCTCAATCATCAAACTATTTTTCTCTTTCTTCTTTGTCATCTCTTCCACAATCATAAGAGGGGTAGGAGCAACATATGCATTTTCTAGCTAGTGTAGATTATTCTTTCCATTACCATATACATGTGGCCTCATTTTATTTTTTAAGTTCTCCTTGTTCAACTTTGGTACCTCTCTCTTATACATCTTTTGGTCTTTAGCTCAAGTCCCTTCAAACATTTTTTTCTAAGCACTCAACTCTGATACCAATTATTAGAAAATCGAGGAGAGGGTGTGGGGGTGGCGGTGGGGCGGGTTGAATAAGTTATATCAAGTTATTCTACAAGCCTTTCAAACAATTCAATACCAAATTAAACTTCATAAACTATCACAATAATAACTTGGTAACCACATTCAACATCTCATATCAAACTTATAATCAACTTTACTTCAAACTGTTATCTCAATATTCTTTACTTTACTGAGCATCAAAGTAATAACTTAGCTTATACTGAGTTGCAACAATAAGTAAATAACTTAAAAATCAACTTGCAATACATAAGCAATCACACATTTTGACATAGATATTTAACGCGGAAACCTTGTTAAGGGAAAAACCACCTGGGAACTAACAACCCAAAATTTGTACTCTTCTAAAGTGAGGTCTTCTAGGAGCCAACCTTGTTATAGTTTACATGCACATTTTTAGTGTGACTTGGTTAGAGAATTTTGACCAAAGATCATCTAAAACTTATCACTCCTTGTCATTACTAAAGAGTGACTTGCTCTAAAGGACTTATAAACATCACTAATCGATTGTCACCACATAGGATTTCACAAACTTGTTAGGTCCACTCAGTTAAGAGATTTTATTTGCTACAATGGAGAGAAAGTAACAATCAAATGATCTACTAGGTTTAGCTATAACTTGCTTGTTTAGATCTCTGCTTCACTCTATCTTCTCTTTTTGATCTCTTTCTAGTTGATTCACACACTTTCTCTTTCACCCTGCATTTCCTCTGCTTGATCTTTCTTCCTCTACTATGCTCGGTTCACCTTGTTCTTCTTTTTTCTTCTTCTTTAATAGTTCACACTCTATCAACAATTTTAGCAAACAATCAACAACCAAAAATGGTTTTGTTCATCTCCTTAAATAGTTAACTTCTTTTGCCTTCTAGATTTTGCCAGTTAATTACAATCGTAGATCTAAGATTCATTGCATCCAATCATTTGGTCAATACCTGTTCATCTCAAAATTTGTGCTCATTTTGAAATATAATCTTCTCCATACGATTATCTTTGAGTTATTCCAACCATTGATCTTATAACAAATTTCATCCTTATGCTTTATGCTTCTTGAACATTACAACTTGACTCAAGCAACACATCACTCAGTTAACACTACAATTACTCAGTTAATACTAAACTTTAACTTTGCTTTGCTAGATGCACGGTGACAACTATAATAATTCGATTAATACTCTGTCTGTTCTTTCACTAACTCACTAGTTATGAACTTAATCACAACATAACATGTTTGCAAAACAATCAAACCAACATTATATTGTCATAGTCCAATTCATTCAAGTACCCACTGACTACTAATACTTATCAACTTTGTCATCATCACACTTTCTTCAAATCCTCTCCATTAATCAAATGACATGGTACTTTGCTGAATTAGCATAATGTCTAACCAACTAAGGCTTGCCATCAATGACAACATAATAACTGATATGACTCTTTTACATACAATAATAACATTCTCAATTACATCATGAAGCTAACAAATTATGCATTCTTAAAAAAAGACCATAAACAATTAAACTTATTGTTTACTACTTCTAATTAGTCAAAAAGTAACATATATTTCTAAAGTCAAACTTCACAATTTCTACACCTATACAATTTTTAAATTTTGTTAAAAAAAGTTATTTCTTTATAGTAAACTTTAAAATTGCTAAATAGAAGATCTATTCTATTGAAATTATTCTAACCCAACTCTTACAACTATATGCTCTCAAATAAAGACTCAAACCAAATAGAATGTTCATTTCCTACTTTTAACCTTGTTTACTACTAAGTTAAGATATATTATATCTTTCACAAATAAATAAAATCAATTATATCTTTATATAAAACTTTGAAACTGTTGAATAAGAAATCTATTTTATTGAAATTACTCTAATCCAACTTTTACACTTCTTTTGTTTAACTATAATAAGTAGATTAGATTTATAATAACTTATCTCATAACAATTAACTTAAAATTAGAGCTAGTCTAACTTGTAAGTTACAATTATACAAAATCAAATATGAATGAATAAACATTTAAAAAAAAAAAAGAAGTTTAAATAAATAATGAAAACTTATAAATGAATGGAAGATCTTAATGACGTCCACGAGACTAACGATCTATGGGACCAGGAGTCAAAGAGACCTAAACTAACTCCAATAGTAGCAATCAAACCCCATCGTAACCTCTTTAAATAAACTATACATGTTTATCCCCTCCTCCAAAATGAATCCCAGTGGGCCCAATATGTCTTTAGATGCCACTTTCAATGAGAAGAAAATATCTTAAAGAGGAAAAATAGAAAGACTTGTAATTGTTTAGAGTTAAGTTTAGAATCACTTGACTAATATCTTACAACAATTAATTTGAAATTAGAACTAGTCTACCGTGTGAGTTACAACTATACATTTTCGTAACTTCCAAAGTTTAAAAACTTTTCAAAATAAATAAGTATAAAAAGTTAAAATAAATAATAACAAAAATCTATAAAGAAAAATGAGAAACACTCCCCTACTATTTTTTTAATAAAACATCTTGATCTACTACCAACCAATGTTGATTGAGTCAAGGAAATGGAGGTTTCCCTGAAGTGAAGATAAAATCAGAATCATTCTGAAAGTTGGACAACTAAGAGTAACAACATTCAAGCCTCCCACTGAGGTGAATGCATAGAAGATAGAATATAATAATACATGAGAGAAGAACTTGACGCGGAAGTAATGAATAGGCACTAGGCTAGGTCAAAAGAGGAGAGGAGCCGTCAAGATAAAAACAAAGGTCATAAGATAAAAATGGCGGGAATGAATACATTCATTGATTCACAGCACTGAATCGAGTTGGTCAAAGCCGTTCTGTCACGCATGCAACACGTGGAAGTTAATCATAAACCGCAAACTTTTTTTAATTAAAATTCCAAACCTCAAAAATGACAGTGACGCCAACGGTCAAAATAAAAATTATTGGCCGTTTGACCCAGTAAACTGGTTAAAAAAACACACCCAAAAAAATTGAGCGGAAAACTCACAAACTTGTACCGCTTTTTTCACATTAAAGAGACTTGACATGTGATGTGCCGTCCCAAAGACTCCTATGACGCCTTCCCTTTATAGTTTAATATACAGTAATCGGTATATATTAGGTATATACCTCTCTGGCCTTGCTGCTTTACCATTATTGCTTTTGAATCGATCCCCCGGATTGTTGTTTTTAGGTGCTGGCACTGATTCTAGAAGCGAAGTGAAAGACACCCATCAAGCAGAAAGGGAGACCCATTAAGAAATTAAGAACACCCATTCGCTGCTAAGAGCCAGATATGCAATATATGTATTAGGTATATATACAGTCTGTATACGTCCGACGTGGTATATATTCGTTGAGTATATGTTTACCTGTGTTTGTATATGTTAGAAAATGGTATTTTGGTATGTGGTTTGATTTAATGAGCTGGGCATTGAAGGCATAAAAGTGGAGAGGAGATGAGTTATCTGTACAGCACATGGCCTTTGGGAATGTGGGGTCTGGTCTTGTGTCAATAGTTGAGGCAAAGAGAGTTCGTTGCACTATTGCAGGATCCGATCCTTGTAGCAGGAGAAGAGGATTTGTCCATGATCAGCTCCCCAAGGAGATGAAGGAGATGAAGATCAGAGATGATAAGGCAGAGAATGGTGATAAGGTGCGTGTTTTGGTTCAAAAGTTGGGGTTTTTTAGTTTGAAGGGCAGAGGAGTAGATTTGGAGTTTAAAAATCTCGTTTTTATTTCGATGTTTGTAGGAAATAGCACCATCTGTTGTGCAAGGGAACGGTACAGAAGCAGGTCACATAATTTCTACAACTATTGGTGGCAGAGATGGGAATCCGAAGCAGGTAGGCGCAGATTCTTCGATTTGTGTTTGGCTATGAGAGCGGAAGATGGAATATTTCGGTGGTGAAATTTATTGTTCATTATTTTTCTGGGTTGCATTTGCAGACCATCAGCTACATGGCAGAGCGAGTGGTGGGTACTGGGTCCTTTGGAATTGTATTTCAGGTGTGTTTCCAATCCATATCTCGGTTTCATGTGTTAAAGTTTAATTACTATTCATTATTTTTGCTATCAATGGAACGTTCTATCCACTGAATGCCTTAGGCTAAAAATAATACTCTTTCGAGGTTTGGGTTGGTGGGGATTCGAAAGCAAGTCATTGAGTCGTAGATCTGTGTCGAACTCGTACTGGTTGTAGGCTAAATGTTATGCCTCTCTGGTTTGGTGATGTGGGCGTAAGTTCCATACTTGTAAATTTAATTTAGGCAAGCCCGTAGTGAATTTTATGGAAGGTTTTGTATTTCCTTCTTGGTTTGGAATGATGTGCTTCAAAGTCAATAATTGAAAAATTGATGCGCGGAAAATCAGCAGTGAATCTATTGTATGCACAGTGTAGAGATTATGTCTTCTTGTTTTGGGTTTACGGGAAATTAAGATTTTACCTGGTTAAATGAGTTAATGGTAGATATGCAGTAAAGTTGTGGTATTTATAGTCTCACGATTATGTATTTGGTTTAGGAATGACGGAATGTGGGTGATGATCCTAAAATCATTTCTTTGCTAGGTTTGTGGTGATAGATATTTTATTTGCAGTTTCAAGTTTTTCTTTATTGGTTTAGAGTTGTGGGAATTCAAGGGTCTCTCTGAGAATGTCTGGCAGATGCTTTTCCCTTTTATAATGATGTGGGAAATATAAAGTATTTCCGGTAAAACAAATGTCTGAAAGATCTGTAGTGAAGTCGTTCTAGCTTCATACCAGTTTTATAAGTTGCTGAGGGAGGATTTTAAGGGTTTCTTTTTGAAAAATTATTTCTTGACAGGTTTGTGGTAAGAGAGTTAAAACTATTGTGATTAAAGTCTAAAGGTTGCATTACTTTAGTTTGGGGGCTCTGATGTTTCAAGATATTCAGGTAAAGACAGTGTATGGCAGATTAGTAGTGATGTTAGCGTGGTTGCAGTCTACGAGTGTATCTTTTTCAGGTTGGGTATGGGGAGATCAGGTCATTTTGTTATAAAACAATGGCCTGGAACATTTTTAATGAAGTTATTCTAGCTGTAGTCTAAGGGCTATCTCTTTGATCTATAGATGTGTGCTTTAGTGTATGACACATGTCATACAAATCTGTACTGAATTTATTGTGTTTGTTCAGGCTAAATGTATTGAGACAGGGGAGACTGTCGCCATCAAGAAAGTCTTGCAAGACAAACGATACAAGAACCGGGAGTTGCAGATAATGCGCTTCCTGGACCACCCAAATGTAATTTCATTGAAGCATTGTTTCTTTTCCACCACCGACAATGATCAATTGTATCTAAATTTAGTGCTGGAGTATGTGCCGGAGACTGTCTATCGAGTTGGCAAGCATTATAGTAGGATGAATCAGAGGATGCCTCTCATATATACAAAGTTGTATACATATCAGGTGGGGAATGATGTTTTGAATCTCTATGTGCATTATTTAGTCTATTGTTCTTGGATTCATTTTTACAGGATGTTCTGTGGTTTCAGATTTGTAGGTCATTAGCCTACATTCATGGACTTGGGATAAGTCATAGAGATATAAAGCCCCAAAATCTTCTGGTATTCTTCTTCCACTTTATCTTACTTTCGAATAATTTATTGGATGGTACGAAGTATGTTTAGTAGAGGTTGCCTAAGCAATTGACATGCATGATTCTAGCAATGATAATTATTTTTTGTATTTATAAAATATTATAGTTCATGGTTCTTATGCATTATGTGTTTGGGATTTACTGTTTGGTTGGACAGGTGAATCCACACACTCATCAAGTTAAGCTCTGTGACTTCGGAAGTGCCAAAATTCTAGTAAGTATATTTAGATATCTGATATATAAGTAATGATTGGAATGATATTTTTGGCGATTTTTTGAGGTTGTTGAAAGCTATATATTTTGATGTTCTTGGTTAAGTCCAACCATATTCTATTAGCCTGTTTGAAATTTACTTTCACAAAACAGTAATCTCATGGTTTAATGAGGTCAAACTTGTGAGTGTTCTTTCCTTGTTCAAATGTGCATGTCTGCTTTTCAATTATTTTTGGTTATTCTCCCATCAGGAGTATTGGCCAAAATTTATCAAGCGGAAATTGTGCTCTGAAAGTTCTTTTGTCAGAGATTCAGTAAAAAGGAGGTACAACTGCAGACAATGTTGTGGCTTAGATTTGAGTCTACTTAATTGGAGATGATTTCTTGTGGTCATCACTTTTGATGTTGCAGTCTAAATGGCTAACTGTATAGTGTCTTTGTGTTATGTTATCAAATGCTATACTGATCGGGTCTGTATGCTTCAAATGGTTGAGTTGCCATGTAAGAGTAGGGTGCTCAACAATAAGCTGCAAGTTCATCCACTTTTCTTGGAATGTCAGGGATTAGATCTTTTCATGCACTTTCAAGTGAATCATGCCCAAAACAATTGTGAGATAACTGAGAGTATGCCAGTAAATATCAAGTGTGTTCTAATATACGGACCACGTGTACACCAGGTACCCAGATGTCCATTTAAGATTCAAACTAGATCATCAAGTTAAAAGACACCATACAGTCAGTGAATTCTTCTTTCTTTATTGCCTGTCACAGCTTTGCATGAGTAGCAGACTAACAAATATTGTTGTTATGAAAGTTAAAATTCAAAAACCAATTTCACTTCATTTAATTACCTTGAGACACAGCACTCCAGGAGTCCAGTGTGACATGTATTGTGTGTGCTAAGCAGTTTTTTCATACATCTCATTTTTGAATCTGATAGCTGTCATTCAAGGTGTGTGATAGCTGTCATTCAGTTGTGTGTGCTAAGCAGTTTTTTCATACATCTCTTTTTTGGATGCACAGCATTTACCAGTCCCAATGGAGTTAACTACTATTTTTGAAAACAATTGGGGAATTTTGTATTTTTCAAAAATATTTTAGCAATACACAATGTGTACTTTTCATACTTTTATCCTTGGCTGTGCATCGCCTTTTTCTCAGTCATTGTTACAAAGTTACAAGCCTTAGAATCTGTTGTTGAAAATTGTTTTAGTTCATTTTGCACTATAGGCCCTAGGCATATTACAAGGTTACGTGGAGATGGAGAAGGTTACTTGGAGACTACGGAGGGTGGTACCAGTACTGGTACAGCTATTTTTTTCAAATTAGGAGATGGGGTTAGTTGGAGACACCACTAGTACTGGTACAGCTATGTATTGTGCTAAGCAATTTTTTTATACATCTTATATTTGAATCTGATTGCTGTCATTCAAGGTTTTCTTTGATTGTACACCATTTACCAGTTGCAATGGAGCTAACTATCATTTTTTTAAAACAATTTGGGAATTTTGTATTTTAAAAAATATTTTAGCATTACACTGTGAGCACTTTTCTTCTTTTATCATTGGCTATGACTCACCTTTTTCTCAGCCATTGTTACAAACCTTAGAATCTATTGTTGAAAATTATTTTAGTTCATTTTGCACTATAGGCCCTAGGAATATTATAAGTTGCATGGAGATGGGGTACTTGGAGACCTTGGAGACTGGTACCAGTACTGGTACAGCTATTTTTTTCACAATAGGAGATGGTGGTAGTTGGAGACACCTAGTTTTTAAAACTTTTTTCAATATAATTTAATAATTTATAGAAATTCTGAAAACTGTTAACTATAATGTAGTGATACGTGAGACTCTGGAGACTGTTACTAGTACTATTATACCATTATTTTTTTTAATATTAGTACTAGTTTATAAAACTCCGAAAATATAGTGGACTAACTTTAATTTAATGATTCTTGGAGACTTAGTCCAAAACCCCCCACCAACGCTAAAATCCCCATTTATTTCTGCTGTTACAGTTGCTCTTAAATTTTTGAAGCCTTGAAATGGTGTCCAATACCTTCCAATCTTTCATCACTAAACCAGCAAAGTTTCTGTGGATCTGTGTGGTACGGGAGATGTGTCCCAATCTCTAGTATGTGCCCCAGGATTTCGGGGAAGCATCTCTTTCTTTGTTAAACTTTAGCGTTTTCTGAGTCATTGTTATAGACATATACAAGTTAAGATTGAAGCCTTGAAATTTATTTGAGATTGTAGGAATATTAGTGCTCTAATTTTTTATGTACTTCACTGATAGCAGTTTTCCTTAATTTGTTAATAATTTGGAGGGTTTTTTCATCCATGCCAATATACATGTTTTTAACCTTCTGTCTTGTGCAAACTTGTTATTTTTGTGTCTCTGGCCTGCAGTTATAGATGTTTTTATTTTAATTTTTGGTACAACTCAGATGCTAGACTGATGACATTCACTGTAGTGAAAGATCATATTTCTATAGTTCAATGCACATCTAGCGAGTTCCAGAGAAAGTTTACAAAATATGTTCCATACCATTTTTTGTGTAAAATGTTGATCCATACACATGTTTTTGGTGCCAAGGAGTTTTTCCATATGATCATTGATTCTTGATGGCCTTTCAAACTTTAATCTCTCTAATGTCTAAACTGAAGTGACTACTTTGGGAGCTTTCTCCGATCCAGAATGGTTGTAATTTCTTTAGTCCTGACTCTCAACCATTAGTGTATCTGGCTCTTTTAGTTTTGAGGTTTGTGATTCTTTTTCAAACACAAGTATAGAACTTGCAAATTCCAAGACAATGGATACCTGTTTTGTTAATGTTTGGTAGCTTCAGTTGGATAAACTCGTAAGACTAAACTGAATTTATATATATATATGTGTGTGTGTGTGTGTGTGTGTGTGTGTGTTGTTAATCAATAAGCTATTATATTAATTAAATATTAATGAATAGACATGACATGTCTATCCATATCTCATCCACAATACATAAAGAGAGATCGCTACACTTGGAACACACATACCAAGAAGGCAGTGCTATTACACCTGCAAGCGGTCCTACTAAAATCAACATGGTATCAGAGCAGGTTTCAATTCTAGAACTTGTGATAAACGTGAGTGGCCTAAGTTCTACAATCTGCAGATATGATGTTTAGTGTCTGATGATAGATACTCAGTATACAACTTGCAAATTGGAAGACAATGGATACTTGTTTAGAGACAATAATGGAATATTTGGCAAGACTTTGCCAAATTGAAACTTTAGTCGCTGATCTTAATTGTTTATATAAGATTCAGCTTTGACATTCTTAATCTTTTTGAAGTAGGAGTAAGAGCATGCACAGTTGGTTTTTGATGCAACTAGCTGCCCTCTCCTTTAAACCAGTTCATGTGATTTTGAAGTTTATGTATTTTGATACAAGTCTGTTCTTGGCTACATGTTACAATTATGGCCCCTATATTTATCTATTTTATAAACAGTTCTTGATGAAATTGGTCACATCTTTTGACAGGTCAAGGGTGAACCTAATATATCCTATATTTGCTCACGGTATTATCGAGCTCCTGAGCTCATTTTTGGTGCCACAGAGTACACAACTGCTATTGACATGTGGTCAGCAGGTTGTGTCCTTGCCGAACTTCTCTTGGGTCAGGTTAGTGATTGAGGTCTTTAATCTGTAGATGTTTTGGAAACACAAAATGCTAGCAAGTTTGGAAAACATTTTGTGGCAAGTATGTTATATCTTTTGCTTCTTGAATGATGTACAGCCTTTGTTTCCTGGGGAGAGTTCAGTGGACCAGCTTGTAGAGATTATCAAGGTGAGATTAAGATAATTTTATTTCTCATTTTAACATACAGTATGCCCATTGATGTTTAGAAGTGAATAAAAGAGCACTAATTTTATTTTTCTCTGCTTTAGGTCCTTGGAACACCGACCCGAGAGGAAATCAAGTGTATGAATCCTAATTACACAGAATTCAAGTTTCCCCATATAAAAGCTCACCCATGGCATAAGGTTAGATTTAGTGTTCTGAGCTGCTATGGAAGTCCAAATGTTGTCTACTTTGGGACTTTGGAATTGGAATCATGTGACTTGTATGTTGTTGACCTTTGCAGGTATTCCACAAGCGCATGCCACTAGAGGCAGTTGATCTGGTCTCAAGGCTGCTTCAATACTCACCAAATCTTCGTTGTACTGCAGTAAGTAATTGTGTCAAAACATGGTCTTAGAAACATATGGGATACCAGTTAATGCATATGATGCTAGTAGTTTGTTGGCTCAAATATTCTGTAATCTATTTATCTAATGCACATGGTATATTTTTTGTTGGAATTTTTGATATTTGATTACTCTAATCATGTGATGCATTTTAATGCAGCTTGAAGCTTGCATCCATCCATTTTTTGATGAACTCCGTGATCCTAATGTCCGTCTGCCAAATGGCCGTCCTGTACCTGCACTTTTTGACTTCAAGCCAGAGGGTACCATCAAGAGCCTTATTATCTTTTGTCTTTTATTTATGTTACCTACCTGTTTGATATGCATAACCCTCAAAGCTGATTTTCTTCTCTACTTTGCTTCTTCCATGATGGTCACTGGCCCTGTCTATATTCATCCTTATGTCTATGTATTGTCTGTTTTGCAGAATTGAGGGGGGCGACCCCTGAACTCCTCCAGAAGTTGATTCCAGAGCATGCAAGGAGGCATTGCCTGCAACTCGGGCTTAGCCTCTAGGGTTCTCTCTCTGTTGGAGACCTGGTATCTTTTTTGCACTTAATGAGCCTGGAAATATTTGATGGCTAGACATGATATGTTCATGGGTTGTGTTTCAAAAGATAAGGGGATAGTGAGGAAATGTTGGAAGCACTGTGGTCACGTTTCTTTGTGGTGAATATTGTTGTACCCAGAAATTGCAGCTTTGTTTTGCTGATCATTCTTACTTGGGCACTTAATCATGCAAAGAATGCAGCCCTGTTGTATTAAGTTATCTGAAAACTGATATTTTAAGTCAAATTTATCAAGGTTCATAGAAGGAGAGCTAGTATGTATACAAGATGATATGCAGGCTACAGGTGAAGTTATGTAGGCTGACTATTTTTGGGATTGTGATGATTCAACCATGCGGGTGGTCTATGACAGTACATATTTAGGGTTGCGAAACTTTTTCAAAAACCACTCTCATAAAGTTGTTTGAATATCCATGATTTATTGAGGACAACTGTTAGCCTATGCAAGGATTACAGAAGGAACTGAAGGTACAAGTATACTGATGCAGCCTATGAACTTTGAATAGTGGAAACAATTTAACTGTGGAAAACAGGAGTTTTTTCAATTACAAAGTATATGTGAGATGCTTCATTTCTTGTTTTATTTATTTATTTATATCAAAGTCACAATTCAAAATACAGTTTGTTTACCTGCCTGCTTCGATTAATGTGTGTTCTTATTTTAAAAGTCTTTCCGATTGGTTGGGCCTCGTTATCCTTGTAGAACTTATTCCTCTAATATTTTGGAGAAGGCTAAATTATATTCAATTAATCAGTTGTTTTTTAGTCATCCTATTATAGGATAAATCATTAGGATATTCTTCAGTTGTAGCATTTAACCTTCACATTAATGTTTTGTGAAGGCCTTTGGTATTGTACACACAAATGCAACATCATGGATATGCTGTTATTTTATGGTTCTGTTTTAGTTTACCTGGAAAGTCTGTACAATGTGGCCTGGCATTATTACAACAAAATGGAAACTATATGGTTGGAATGTTCAATATGATATTATAGACACTAAAAGCAGTATTCCTGCAAAATGTAAATGTTATCAATTTACTCCGTTATTAAGTTATATTACGGAAAGTCTATATTGTATTCTGTTATTAGTTATTCTCACCTAATCATCTGAATGGGGTTTATGAACCAACTAGGCAATTGTTGTTCCAGGTAGGAAAAGGTCATTCCTAATCAATGGCAGTGTCAAAGGGAAAGAAGATGATATAGTGGGTTCATGCTTTGAGTGGCTGATACTGCACCTGCAATGGGATACAAGGTTTTAATTGTGCAATTGCTTTACTCTGTAACTATTGGTGAGTCTGTTATGCAACAAGTTTGGCAGGTCCTACAATGATTGGAATCAATCAACAACCTTTGTGGCTACTTTTGCAGGACAACTGTGAGGAGTCCTAAGGGTTCGCAAAATATGAAAATATGAATCAGCAGTAAGACAAATTATGGAAGGTAACCTGATTTTATCTTCTGGGGTATTTCTATTGTATGGAATCTGATAATAAGTTGCCCAATTCTAACTGCTATGGTGTGGAACTTGATTAATTAATTGCCTGATTCGAACTGCTATGGTGTGGAATTTGATTATTAATTAATTGTTGGGTTGCAAGTGCTATGATGTGGAAAATATTTTGTAATCTGTGTATTCCTTATCCTGTGTCGCAAAGAGGGTTCGTAAAATACGAAAATATGAAGCAGCAGTAAGACAACATAACCTGATTTTATCTTCTGGGGGATTTCTATTGCATGGAATCTGATAATAAGGTGCCCAATTCTAACTGCTATGGTGTGTAAGTTGATAATTAATTGCCTGATTCTAACTGCTATGGTGTGGAATTTGATTAATTAATTGTTGGGTTCTAATACTATGATGTGGAAAATATCTTGTAATCTGTGTATTCCTTATCCTGTGTCGTAAAGAGGGTTCGTAAAATACGAAAATATGAAGCAGCAGTAAGACAACATTATGGAAGGTAGCCTGATTTTATTTTCTGGGGGATTTCTATTGCATGGAATCTGATAATAAGTTGCCCAATTCTAACTGCTATGGTGTGGAACTTAATTAATTGCCTGATTCTAACTGCTATGGTGTGGAATTTGATTAATTAATTGTTGGGTTCTAATGCTATGATGTGGAATATATCTTGTAATCTGTGTATTCCTTATCCTGTGTTGCAAAGAGGGATTTTTCTGTAGTGTTTGCGAATTTGTTTCTTAGGGTGAGTTGAATGTGCCTGAAACGTGACAATATGAATAATGTTGGGAAATGATAGTGGTTTGAACTCCTACACACAATCTTTTGTATTTTACCAAAAGGAGATATTTTGCTCGAGATTATGTCATGACTAATAAAAGTTACCGAAGATCTGATATATTTATTTGACCCACCTGTGTATAGATAGGAGGAAAATATCCATCAGAATGGAGTACAAGGAAATGAGTCAATATCAAAGTCGCAATGGAATGGAATCTGAGTACATAGTGAATATGCTGTGTAATGATAAATACCAAACCACATTGGTCAAGAATTCTTTTGAGTACTTCATTTCATGCAATGTAAGTACTTTACTATTGCTTTAAAGCCAAAAGCACCAACGAACTGGTAGCATTTTGGTAAGAAAAGTAACAAAACAATAACTTAATTGTGTTTCTCTGAGTTTTTTTCTTGCTTCATAGTTGAACAAACTTGTTATAAGTCTATACCTAGCTAGAAGGTGTTATCTCTCAATTCAAACTTGAATTTTGATTTCCTCCAGCAATGAATGGTAGGGTTTCGAGGAATCCCAAAGTTGAGCTACCATTTAAAGAGGTCATCTCAATAGAGTCACAGTAAAGAAAAGGATCAATAGCACCCAAGAATGGTCGAGTTCCCATTTTATGAGGTCCCCTCAATAAAGTCAGTTAAGAAAATGATCAATAGCACTCAAGAATAGTGCATAAAAGCAATCAAAGTACACCATTTTCAACTGCCAGGGTCGTTCAAGCAAATAGTCTCAGCATCAAAGTTTTATACATCCTCCGTTTTAAAAAGGTTTTAGCATTCACAGGTCTTTTGGGCCCATAGCCTCATTGCAAATGCCCATCATGAATCATAACTAAGAAATAGTTTTTGATGATAGATCACGTAGTGTGATTCAAAACGTTGATGAAATTTTTTTTTTACACAATCTAATCCATAAACTTAGTACCATAATACAAATATTTTTATTTTATACACCAAAATGTTTATCAACTTTACCAAAGATTATAAATATATGTTTTTATCAAATTTGACAGTGGAGACTGTCTGGATCTCACTTGCAGAGTTTCATTTGCCCTAGTTCTATAAGCACCTAATATCTAAATAAAAGCTGCAGATTAGTATCGACGACAATGGATTAATAACTACAAGGCAAAAGACAATTGGTGGTGAGATCTTCATGCTTGTGAGCAATTTTTCCTCTTCTCCCTCTTAAATGGGCTTAAGTTTTTTACTCCAACAACTATTGGTGGATTTCAAAGCTTGATGACCCCATTCCAGCATTCCTCGCTCAAACGATTGAGGAAATTTCTTGAAGGTGCTTCATGGGGGAAAGTCTTTGTACATATTGTGCTTCCGTTTGTAGAATTTGAGAAAGCTTGTAAATGGTTTTATAATTTCACCCTTGTGGGTTACGTTACAGGGATCTCCTTGAAAATGTGCTATGTGATTTGAGTTGTCAAATCTTGGGCCCTATATTGAATTTGACCAATTATCATGTAACACCATTTAAAAAAATTATTTATTTTTTTACGTTGCTAAAGTTGATCATGACCAAGTTCGTCTCATGGGGCCCATGGCTTGTGTTGGGGCTATTGGTCATGCAATTGGGCTTTATTTTTAGTGACTTTGTTAGCTATGTTTCCCCTCCAAATCAATCTATAGGGAGTGTAAGAGGGCAGGTGGGGTCCATAGTAGTGGTTTGGGGGCAATGACCTCTAGGTGCCACTAGGGAATTTGAGGCAACACCCCTAGAGCAAAAAATTGCCTCCTAGAGTCGACTATTGTTTTGGCATGTAAACCAACTAATGCAAACCACTAAAAGGGCTAGGCCATGAGATATGAAATGTCAGCATATTTTAATCTTAATTTTGTTTATTTTATTGGGTAATAAAAGAAAATTTCTCCATGGATGTAGCCCAAATTAGGTAAACCATGATAAATCCGTGCATAAATATGAATTGCTATTTTTTCTTTCTTTAACTATGTATTATAATTGTAGCCCGAATTAAGCAAACCAAGATAAATCTGTGCATTAATATGAATTGCTTTTTTTTCTCTTTCAATATGTATTATATTTGGTATTGTTTATTAATTTGGTCTACATGAAACTTAACAAAATTGTGTGTTTATGTCATTTAAGAAGAATTTCAATTTTGGGTGGAAACAATGGTAGAAGAAGACAAAATTAAGTTTGAAAAGTTTATTGCCAAATACAAGCCATAAAAGATGCAAATGGAGGAGTATCTATATCAACAAAATACTTTCTTACCATTAGGTGAAAAAGTAAAGAAGTAGATGAATATAAGAGATCCATATTGGGAGGGTCTTGATAGGAAGGCACTAGGAATAATACAGTTTTTACTAGTAGTGTCAGTGAATTTCAACATATGAAAAGAAATAATAATGTTGGATCTAATGTTGACATTGGACAAATTGTTTGAAAACCCATAGCTTCCAACGAGGTAGTCCTTATGAACATTTATTCAATATGAAGATGGCAAAAGGCGAGTCTATTATTGAGTTTTGTAACTCAAGTACTTGGAAGATCAAACAACAAATTAAGAAAACCTTACACATATAAGCGCAACGAGAAAGATTTTCTATAGTCATCAAAAGAAAACATTACAATGCATGCAATGAATTTCTTTTATAGACAACAATTGCTTTAAAAATAGAGAGAATAAAATTAGAGAAAGAAAAGAAAAGAAACTAATGTTGACATTGGACTAATTGTTTGAAAACCCATAGCTTCCAACAAGGTATTCCGTATGAAACATTTATTCAATATGAAGATGTAAAAAGAAGAGTCTATTATTGGGGTTTGTGACACAAGCACTTTCAAGGTCAAACAACAAATAGATAAAACTTTCCATATAACTTTCCATATATGAGAGTTGCTTCTAAGGACTTTGTGGCTGAGGATTGCGTTCTGTCCAAGCCGGTGGTGGAGGTGGATGCTTTGGTCTCTTCCCCTGGTTCGGATGTCCCTCTTAGGGGTCAGGTGTCTTCTAATTCTCTCATGGAGGTTGGTGCGGCTTCTGCGTCCCCTGGGTTCCTCGGGTCTGTCTTCTGAGGCGTGGGTTGCTGAGGCTGCGAAGATTGAGGACGGTTGGATCGCGGTTAAGTGGAAGAATAAGTCTTTTTCTTTTGCCCCCCCTTTAGATAGGGTCCTTCGGTCGGGTAAGGGAAAATTCATATCAAAAGGAAAATCTTCTGTTTCCTTATGTTGACCGGTTTTTGTGTTGGTGAACTAGTTGCTTTTTTGGTTCGTTGGTTTCTGGTCTGGGAGGTTTTTCAGGTTGCTATTCTAGTTTGTTGACCTTCCAGGTTCTAGTACTGTTTTGGTTGTTTTTTTTGGTCACATCTGTTGGTCTCAGGTCCCTATTTAACCTGGTTTAGTTGTTTTGCTGGTTTCAGGTTTCTTTTTAACCTGGTCGTGCTTAATGGTTTATCTTTCTCTTACATGTAAAGGGTTTCAAGGCCCCTGCAAAACCTGCTTTTACCTTAATCTAAAACTTTTCATATATGAGAGCAACGAGAAAGATTTTCTATAGTTATCACAAGAAAATATTACAAAATGAATTACAATGCATGCAATAAATTGCTTTTATTGAAAGGAATAGCTTTAAAAATAGAGAAACAAAATCTAACTATAGCTATAAAAGAAAACTAGAGCAAGAAAGAAAATTGGAGCTTGACTAGACTACATAAACTAGGCTCAACCAAGATCAACTAAGTGAACTTAAGCTAAGTGTGCAAACAACTGCACAATTATGGGCTAGAATATTCTTGAGCATGTGCATAATTATGAAATGCAACTATAACAAAGTGTACATGATGCAATAACTAATGTATGTGCAACACAATATCATGCTCCAACACCCCCCTAAGTGAAACTTAAGGAGACGAAAATCTCTAAACATGAATTGAAAGAATGCAACCTTATAACAAAAGGTTTGATAAAGTACTCTTATAAATTGAGAAAAGGAGAAAAACCCAACGGGTCTCTGAAAGAGAGACAATAGGAATGAAAGAAGCCTCTGAAATAATTTCCTGGAAAAGATTAGAAATATAAAGAACATCTTCAAAGTATTAACAAGTTGTAAACAACTGTCAAATGATAACTACTATAGTGTTGAATGAAAGACCTCCTTTAAAACAAAGATGACGATTAGAGTCAAGAAGACAAAATCTACATGAATGCCCCTAATAACACTAATAAAAATGAACATATGGAAAACAAAAGACAAACAACTGGTAGTCAAAGATATAGATGGCACATGAACATGTATGAGTGACCTTGATGACATTACTCAACCATTCAAACGTAAACTAGTAGTCAAAAAATACAAGTAACAACAATCTAAAGAATTGATCAACTGAGTATAAGTCACCTCCATGAAATTGAATTATAAAAGTGTTTATATGGTAAAAGCTCCATCTCACTCAAACACAACTATTTCATCTTACAAGTATGTAGGAACAAATATTGAATACATAGCTTACATGAAAGTTAAATCAAGGAAGCATTAACACAAACGGTAGGAACCCCTCCACAATGCTAACAAAGGAGAGGCATGACATGTCTACCTGAAACTTTGTCACCAAGTAGTGCATCAAGGAGAAACTATATGTGCACAAGAAAATACTTGTAACTAAAAAAGGGCATGCAACCAATGCACACACACACATGGGAAAATAATTATTAGGACTAAATATGATCATGTAGGGACACTTAGTAGACAATGGCAAGATGATGAAAAAAACACTGCAAACAACCCCCATGGAACTTTATAATAGAGTGCATGTAAAAAAACACAATAGTGTAAGAATTTTTCTTAGGGAAAAATGACACCAAGATCAAGAAGCTTACGCACTAGCACCATATGGACCAATAATGGATAATCACAATAACAATAATGATAATGGATATCATATATATGCACTAGAAGTGCCTGCACATAAAGGCATCTAGAATGACTAGGAGTCAACAAAGTGATAAGCCTTAGAACTAAGCACATGTCCACCAAGAGTGGATTATCCTCCATTGAGCACAAGAGTTTGTGCGATGATGAGAGGATAAGCTTACATAGGTGTATCTCATAAAGAGATGTTGTAAACACCATGTGCTCAATTGGAGTGCAAACAACTGTGTTGTCAACATGACAACTCAGATAATTATGCAAACTCCTGTGTTGTCAACAAGACAACTCATATGACTACGCACACTCCTAGGTGTCTACATGACAACTAATATGATAATGCATTAACTTAAGTAAAGTGTAATAATAATTAATTATTTACACTAACAAATAGAATATGAAAGCCCCCCTCCCTAAAAAAAAATGTTAAATGGACAAAGGTGGCACTTTTTAGTGCATCTACGAATAGAGAGGCATATCTAAAAAGTGCTCAAATTACCCATGGTAGGAAAAATTGCTAGGAATACATGAAGAAAAACATGATGAGGCCATCCGATACAAAAAATATTTTTATAGGAGCCAAACATCCAAGTTATTGTCTAGAATGTGAAAACACAAATAATTAAATAAAAATTCCAGACAAAACAATAGAAAAAATTCATGGATAAATGTGAAGCACTCGAAGAGGTCTTTCGAAAGCTATAGGAATTACCAAACAAAGAAGGAAATGGAAAAAATGTACCATCTTGGAAGTGAAAAAACCATATCCGACTTCAATAGGCTATAGACTATACCATAAAAAATCTCAAAAGAGACTAGCATCATTGGATTGCTCTCTAAACCAACTTTCCAAGGATATTTGGACTTCAAATAATGGATCATGCCATATAAGCATGTTACGACCTTGGAATCATGGACATAAAGGTATGACTTCAATTAATTGGTGTAAAAAAATAGTGATAATATCTTTGAATACACTTTATGATAATATCCAATTTTAAAAAAAATTGACAGTAAATGTGTAAGTTAATTTTATGGAAGTCCTTTATTAGGGCTAGAAAGAGGAAATAGGAAAAAAAAAACCAAACCTTTGGTCATGTGGGCCTTGGAAAGTTGAGTGGTGGTGGTATTCTAGAGCCACACTAGTAGTGCACTCGGAGAGCAATGGTGCCACTTGAGCATGATCTTGGTGGGTGCAATGTGCCTACGTGTACTCAATGCACCCAAGTGTGTACTATCACACACTTGGATGCACACCAGCTCGCCCTTTGGTGCACACTAGTATAAAGTTTTACAAGTCATTTTTTTCCACAAAAAACATATTAGCTCTGATTTCAATAATATAAAAAACAATCTTAGGATTTTTTGACACTTTGATCACGATAGTGTAGTCTACATTTTTCCAAAATGCCAAAAACTTCATTGATCTTGAATACTTGTGTAATGCCCCTCCTTGCTATCATTGTAGACTTAGTTGTTAAAGTTCTATATGACTCTTCTATAGATGTATTAGCCCTTATTTGAAATGCAATACTTTGATATGTTGAGTAATTGATCATGTTAGGTTTTAACAATTTCCTACTTACAATGATGATGCTTTAATTGCTCTTACTTAATGAAATTACTTTTATGATGATGCCATATGGTGTGTCTTAGAAAGATGTTTATCGTGTTCTCACGATGATGAGATATTCATGTTCGAATATGATGTTCTTTATATTTAGGATTTACTATTATACTTACCCCATACTTGCATGTGTGTGTGTGTTTTACATTTATCTTTGACGTGCCTAATATGGTTGAGGGAGGGAGTCGTAGTCACTTGCTAGTCGGGATCTACATGATGTACCACTCCCTGCCATTGTCTGTTTAGCTTAGACATATATGCACATATACATGCTCGTCTTTTATATAGATTTGTACGTATCGAGCATGGATTTCCTCGAATTGCCAGTATGAGTGTGCCTTATCATAATAGAATGGGGAGTTAATATTCAGGTCCAATCCCAACCACAACCTAATTACTGGTCTTGAGAAGGAGGATATGTATCTGACTTTTAACCATTTTTAGATCCACGAGTTTATCTTTTCTTGTGTCGTTTAATTTTGAGTTTTGGTAATGTTGTTTTTATGTGGATTTGGCTATGTGATTTATTTGGTAAATAATTTGATTATAATATTTGGGTTAATCATAAAATATTGTGGGCAGGGGCCCTATCTCGGTTGGTTAAATCTTCCCTGTTGTAGGGGGTTGGTCATGGGTTCTAGTCTCCCCCGTCCCTGTGGTACAAGTGGGCGTGTCGCACTAGCGCTACCAATCACGTTAAAAAGTTTATTCGGTGCACTGTAATTTATAGGGGGGGCCGTGCTGCACCCGATTCCTGCAGTCTAATAAAAAAAATAAAAAAATAAAATCATAAAATATTGAGAATGATTAAATATTATTTGATTAAAAAGAAAACACTAAAATATGAGAAAAAGACTTAATTTGGAGGTCTAATTTATAATATTTGTTAAAGAGAAATTAAAATATGATGATATTTCTTTAATTATGTGCTTCAATTTAAAAGATTTAATTTATAAATCTAATTTGAAAAGTTGGATTAAAAAAAGAATTAGAGTACTAAAAGATTTAATATTATTTTATTATAATTATTTAATTAATAATAATTTAATTAGAGTTGCATTTAATAATGAGCTTTAATTATTATTAATAATTTAAATAACAAACTACACTTTAAATAGTGCTTGCACTATTTTATTATTATTATCAGTAAATGACCGAAGCCTTCTATTATATTGAATAAATTAAATTGAAATACATAATTCTCCATTCAAATGGACACTGGTAGGAAAGAACGAAGCAAGAAAACCTCCAGTCTTGTCTAGGACCAAAGTCCTATATTATACAATTTAAAAGGGGCATACCCCAGTTTTCAAATGAATAAAAAATATGACGAGACATGAAAATTAACACGAATTCTGCCATGAAGAATTAATCTCCTTTCAGTATTTGGTTTGTCTACTCGTAGTTTCTTATATCTTTTGCAATAATCCTTCTATTAGCCTGCAATCACACATATCTTTCTTTCCACAAATATTAGTAGTGTTAGACCAACTTGATAACATGAAGTGTTTCTACAATATTTCTAATTGCCTTTTCTAATACATATTTATCACATTTCTCTCTTTGTCTATAAATAGTTTATTATGCATTGGTATACTTAGTTTTTGACTTATCAATTTTTACTCTTCTATGCCTTTAAATGATTATACATGTCTGTAGTTTTTGAAATAGTGATATGATTTATCCAATCAAGTTTAGCTGTATTCGAAGTGGAATATCATTACCAATAGATTTTTTTTGCTTTTTCTATTTCTAATTACAATTGATAGATTTGATTCTTTATTTGTTTCTTTCACATTTTGGTCTTAACGCATTGCCATGCGTGTATTTACAACTTCTAGCACAGTTACTGAGATTAATATCACGATTATGGTATAATTGCCACATAACTTGTAATCAAATCTTCAAGCACCTTACATGTTTTGCAAAAACTCACCAACATAGATTAAAACTAGTTATAATTTTATTTCAAAATTATATAAACTTGGGATACATTGATAATAATAGCCCAAGGCTAAAAACCTAACGGACTAAGATATTGCCAGAGCTGTGGATAAAGAGTAACCCATTACAAAATCAAAACCTCCAAGGCTAGACGAAGGATACAACGAACCCTAAACTGAAACTATCTATGTTGGAAATGATTGAAAAGATCATGAGGAAAATTGTTGGAATGATCATATGGAACTGGTAAAGAATGTTCCCAATCATTGTTTTGTCATTGATGTCAAACTTGCTACTTATAGGAATGCCAATTGCTTAAGTGATCCAAATACTATCAATTGATTGATTGACAAGGAGGAGGTAATCAATAAGATGTAACTAGAACACCTAGAGAAAGGTTGAAGTTATGATGTTGGAATGAAGTAGAAGGATCAGCTAAGTCATTGATGAAAAAGTGTATTGATGACATACTCTAAGACATAGAGAATGGGCGCACAGAAACATATCAAAAAAGTAAGGTTTTAGCTAAGACATTTGGAAAGCCTAACTAAAGTTCATTAGAGAGAGGGAGCCGAGCAAGCTAGTAGGTGCCGAACAGATTCCTAGTTGAAGTCGAGCAAGTTCAACTTCAAGTGCCGAGTGAACTTCAGATGCTGAGTAAAATCAAGTGCCGAGCAGATACAAGTGCCGAGCAGAAACAGATGCCGATCATCAAAAAACCAATAGTGCCGAGTAACATAGAGATGCCGAGCATCAGTAAATCAATAATGCCGAGTTGTTGCATTATTTTGAAAATCGAAGATTCACCAGATCCAAGCCGACAAGGTTGTTATCTAGAAATCTGTAAATTAAATGGAAGATAAGAATGATGAGCTGGTGGCACAGAACACCATGTAGAACATTTTTGGAGATTACAACTAGAGTCTAGACGAAGTTTCTAGATAAGAGCAAGATATAGGGTAGATACATTGTATCCTACCTAATCCATTTGAAACCCTAAAAGTTGGAAAGGGAGAATCAAGCGGCAAAGGAAAATCAAATTTCTATTTAAGGAATCATAAGGTCACGAAGCAAGGAGGAGAAGGTGGTTGAGCATAAAAGCATGAAGTGCTGAAGAAGGTGCTAAGGAGAAGAAAGCACATAAACTCTGTTTGGATAGAGGACCACAAGGATGATTGCATTGGTATGATGAGTAAGAAGACTCAAGGAGATGAAGCTTGAGATGACAAGCTGTAAGAATTGAAGTGATTAAAAGCCAAGCAAAAGAACTGAACTGAAGAGTGATCTGAAATCTGCAAAGTATGTTGTAAGTTGTATCAGATCAACAATCCATTATTGTTACTCTCTAGCAATTGTAACAAATAGTTTAAATCCTATGGACTTAGGTTGGTTTAATAGCCATGTTGTAAATCCTTTAACAGGATGACATTCCAAGTGAATGTTCTAAAGTCCTTTGATCAGGCCCATTCCTAACAGTTTGGTGAAATCCTCTAACAAGGTCACATTTAACAGTGTGTTGTAAGCCTTTAACAAGGCAGGCTTTTAATAGGGCATCACTTTAGAAGAGTGAAAATCAAGTAGCATGTTATTGGTGGTTTTTCTCAAATTGGGTTTCCACGTAAATCATTGTGTCATGTGTTAATCTTGCATTTTTTTTTTTGCATGTTGATTTGCAGTAACTTGCTAAGATGGTTGATTTAAGTTTGGATGGATGAAAAGTGTATGGATTCATTATAAGTTGTGAAAAAGTATTATTAGGGCATTTGGACCTTGAATAACTTATTCACCCCCCCTTCTGAGTTATTCTAAAGAATTCTAACAATTGGTATCAGAGCCAAACTGCTGTTTCAGTTTAAAGGGACTATAAGCAGGAAAGATCAAAATGTCTAAGAGAGAAATTGAAACTATCTAGACTACATATATGCTGAATAAAAGAAATGATAAACTTACAGGGTTTTTAAATTGAATTATAAAACTCTGCCTAGAGAGCTATTAGATATAGGGATAAAAAAATAAAAAGTGTCCAAATTACGTTCTCATACTTACTGACTGACTACCTTTCACATTTGAAAGTATAATTATCTTAACTTTTATAACTTGAATTCAACTTTATTCTTTTAATTTATATTTTTAAATCTATCAGCATTTTGAGGACACCTTTTCCAATTTTCCATCCTCCCTTTGATTACTGCATGGTGTTAATGTTTTCACTTTTATTTATGATGTTATACAAATATATCTATAGTTTTTTATGTCTTTATATGCCAGATATGTATGCATTTATATTAATAGCTAGTTTGATATACTATATTATCTTATACGACTAAAGTTTACATTGTCCCATCTTTTAATATTGCTATTAACTTTCTAATTAGTTTACTTACAATTAAATATTACAAAATTTTCCTCGTCAGCTCCTTTATTTGCTAACTGATCTACTACTTTATTACCTTCCCAAAAAATATGCATAATCTAAATATTTTCGATGCGGTCCAGGTGATTTAGAACTTCTTCCAATTTAGAATTTAGGAGTCTTCATTTTCCTGATAGCATTTAAGATAATCTGCGAATCTCCTTCAATAATAAGTTTTGAAATGTTGAGCTCTAGGTAGATTTGGAGACCTTCTTGAAGGGATTCTAATTCAACAAAGTTGTTAGTGGTTGATCCTATATATTTAGCCCTTTTAGCGATCCACTTGCCAGATTCATCATTAATGATGCATCCTATCCCAGTAGTACCAGGATTGCCTCTCGAAGCTCCATCAAAATTTAATTTGGTCCAACCTGTCGAGGATGGATTCCAACAACATTTGCTTCTAGTCTCTTTGTTCTTTTTTTGATACATCATTGGGGGATTGACTATGTTTTTCCAACTTTTTCTCATAAGACCATCCCATTCTGTAAATGATCCTTCCTCTACTGCAATCTTTCTAAGATGTGAGTTTAATGTTTCAACTATACATGCTTTGATTTTATTAGTTATCTCACATGCCATTATCTCTTGATTGTAGAATATTTTTATATTCCTTTCTTTCCATATTTCCCAAACAAGGGTTGAATGGCAAATATTCTAGATGTTATCATAGATACCTTTATTATTGTTTGTGGGCCAACCCTTAAGTAGCTCATTCAGAGTTTTAGGCAATGGCGCAGTCCATCTCAACATATGTTGAAGCCATTCCCAATACTTTTGTGTATATGAACATCTATATAAAAGATGGCTAGTGTCTTTGTTGTCATTCTTACATAACACACATCTAGATGACCTCTCAATGCCCAACTTTCTAATTTTGTCAGCAGTTGGAATCCTATCTTGGGAGGCAATTCACAAAAAGAATCCTGCCTTTGGAAGACAAGAAGAATCCCAACAAAGTTTAAGGGGAGTGTACTTTTCTTCCCATCTTTGAGACTGAATGGTTGCTTTATAGCCATTTTTCATGCTATACCTTCCATCTTTTGATGATGCCCATATGAGTTTGTCATTCTCATTAATTGTTTTATTTTCCTCTTATTAATGATGTCTTCATACACCTTTTTTACTTCTGGTTCTAAGTTAATATTATCAAATTTTTTCCATTCCCAACTTATACTGCCATTAATATCTTTTTTGATTTTATAATTACACTTTACACCCTCATAATTTGACTAATTGTTCTTTAAGATCAATTGGGATATTCATATTGTCTATTGGGGATTCCCATCCCAAGAATCCTTCCAAAAGAGAGCTTCCTCCCCATTACCAACATCCCAAGTGAGATATTTACTAATCAGATATCTGCTTTTAACTATGAAATTCCAGCTCTCGGATCCTTTAGGAAGGTTCCTCATTCTAAACAAAGAGTAAGGGTTGGATGCATTTAAATATTTATTATACATAATTTTTCCCATTTATGATTTCTTTCTATGAATAATCTACAAGTCAGTTTGGCCCCTAATGCTTCATTTTGCCAACTTAAATTTTTGATACGGAGACCTCCTAATTCCTTTGGTTTACATAAATTTTCCCATTTAATAAGAGCCAATTTTTTATGATCTTCATTGTCATTCCAAAAGAAGTTTCTGAGTTTTGCTTCCATCTTCTTATTTAGATTTTTAGAAAGAGGTAAGCAAGAAAGCGTGTATGTTGGGAGGGCCAATAAGACTGCTTTGATCTTTATACTTTTACCCATTTTTGTTAGCCATTTATCTTTCCAACCTCTTATCTTCTTATCCATTCTGTCAAGTATATTATGCCATCCTTTATTAGTTTTACTACCTTTTTCTAGCTTTATTCCCAAGTATTTACATGGAAATGTTTCTCTTTTATACCCCATCATATTACAAATCTAGATTTCTCTTTCAAGCTTATTTTAATGATTCCCCCCCCCCCCCCCCCCCCTTTGCCCTGATGCTTCCATATACTGTTGAATGATTAATTTGAAGTTTTGTGCCTTTGATATTGTACTTTCTCCTGATAGAATGGTATAATCAACATATTGTTGATGAGTTATATTAGAAATATTCTCAGTAACTAAAATGCCATTAATTTTACCATCTGAGTGGGCTTTGTAAATTGCTCTGCCAAATATTTCAGCCATGATGACATATAGGAACGAAGATAAAGGATCTGCCAGTCTAATACCTCTTGATGTCTCAAAGAAACCTTCAGGCATTCCATTGATGAGAACTTAAAATTTACTTGTTGAGATGCATTGGTATATAAGATTAATCTTTTGGTGAGAGAATCTGAAGTCTTCAAGTGTTTTGCATAAAAACCTCCAATAAACCATGTCATCTGCTTTTTGAATATCCAGTTTCATGAACATGCTTGTCATTTTATTCTTATTGGCTATGTGTAATGTTTCTTGAATAATGAGTATCCCATCTAGAATTGATCTTCCTGGAACAAAACTTGTTCGTTCTTATGAAATTATCTTATGTAATATTGGTTTCATTCTATTTGCTATAATTTTGGATAAGATTTTATAAATGGTGTTGTAGAAGCCTATAGGTCTGAAGTCTCCTAGGCTTTCAGGATCATTTTTTTTGGGTATTAAAGTGAGAAAGGTATTATTAATTTCTGAAAGTAAAGATCCACCATTTCTCGAAGCTTCAATGGCTTTCCAAAGATCATTTTCGATATGTCCCAACATTTTTGATAAAAGAAGGCCTGGAATTTGTCTAGACTTAGTGAACTATCCAATTTTATGTGAAATAACACAGATCTAACTTCTTCCATGTATATGGTTGTATTTAATGCTTTGTTTTTTTTTTCTATGGAGACCACCTTTGGTATGTTTTCAAGCATTTTTTTTTGGGCTATCATGTTCGAACCATCAAAATTATTTAATAACTTGTTGAAATGATCTACAAATATCTTTGTTATATTTTTCAGATTTTCAGTGATAGAACCTGATGCATCTTTAACTTTTATAATTTTATTTTTAGCTCTATTATAAATCGTGTTGTTATGGAAATATTTTGTATTATGGTCCCCTTCTTCTAACCATCTTTCCCTAGATTTTTGCCTCCAAAAAGCTTCTTCTTTTGCAAGAATGTCGTCCTATTTTGCTAACAATTCTTTTTCTAAGAGAAAGGTCTCATTATTCATACCTTTTTTAATTACTTCTATGTTTAATTTTTTTATACTTTCTTCGATGTCTTTTTTTTACTTTAAATATATTATTGAAATGTTCTTTGTTCCATTTGAGTATATTTTCTTTAATCATTTTCATTTTTGATACAAATATATACATTTTGGAGCCTTTAAAATTGCCTTGATTCCATCATTTTCTTATGAGTTCCATGAATTTTTTAATCTAAAAACCACATTTTTTTGCATTTAAAAGGATTTCTGATAGGTTTAATAGGTTCACTAAATTCAATTCTAATAGAAAAGTGATCAGAACCTGTTGTTGGAAGTATTGCAACTTGTAAATCTAAATCTAATCCACTTAATTCACCTTTGAACAAAAATTTGTCTAGTTTCTCAGCTATAAATGCAAAGTCTTCCTTTAATTATTCCATGTGTATTTACCATTGTTAATAGAAATATTAATAAGGTTATTAATGTCTATCCATTTTAAAAATTCCATTGATGTTTGGAAACTTTGTTGGATGCCTCCAAATTTTTCATCTAAATTTATAATAGTGTTAAAGTCTCCACCTATAAGAATGCTTTCATTCCTATGGTTTTTTATAAATATGCTGATTTCTTCCCATAGCAATTTTTTGTCTATGTTTTGGATTGGTCCATATATGTTAATTAAAATTAATTGAAAGTTATTTTTAATGCTTTTAATTCTGCTACTCATCCGAGCATTATTAGATTGAATCAAATTTAGATTTACTTTCCTAGGATTCCAAAACATTCCTAATCCCCCTAAGGCTCCTCTCGATTCATGCAAGATGATGTTCCAATTACCTAATATCTTTTCTACCTTAAGTCCTTCCTTATTTAGTTTTGTTTCTTGTATCATTATAATTTCAGATTCAAATTGTTTTAAATTATGTTTTAGTAATCTTTTCTTGCTAGGTGCATTTAAGCCCCTAGTATTCTAGGTAGTGATCTTCATGCTGTCTTGGGAAGGGTCTTCCCCTTCCCTATGTTAAGTAATTGATTAATCTTTTGTTGTTCTTTTTCTTGCCCATCTGCTTCTCTAAGTTCTTTAAGTGACTTCCTCTTTTAGCTTTCACTCTGCCATATTTAGGAGAATTTAATCCTTCTTTATTTATCAAAGTACTTTGTTGCTCTATATTCTCCTCTTCATTTAAAGCACTTTCAGATTGATTACCATGTTTCTCACATTCTTCTTTGTTTTCTAATTCTTTCATTATTAGTTCAGCCAATTTTTTCTAATCACCTGTACTACATCATCTGCTAAAGCTGGGCTGCACCTTGTCTTGTTGTTGTTTCAGTTTCGATTGTTTGTAAATCTATATTTCTTTTATCTTTCTCCTCAATGAGTAGCATATCTCTTCTCAAGTCTTCAAATGTGTAATTATCTCTACCTAGTTTTAATACTTGTTATATTAAATCCTCTTTTTGTAAGTCATGCTGTTATCAATATTATCAAAGTTAACAACTTGGATCAATTCATCAGTTAATCATTCCAAGGTCTCTTTCTCTTCCTTATCTACAATTATCATTTCCATCTCTTCATTCTTTGGAGCATCATTATCCAAGAAGTCGTGGAGCTCTTGTATTATATTTTCTTTTGTCTTACTTTGATCCTTTTCCTTTGTATTATACTCACTCATCTTATAAATAGGTGATACATGATTTGTGGTTGGTGTCTGCCAAAATTTGGTGCATGATTTTATTGCCTATTTTTTATTGCTTGCTTCTTTTTCTACCTTCTTTTGCTATGGAGTTTCTGATATTTCTTTTAGACAATTAGCATTATCTTGATCTATTGATTCTTCATAGAAAAGAAGTTTGTTTTCTATTTCTTCAAGATTCTTATTGTTTGCCTCTATGCTCTTTTCTTTCTGGAATCACATTTCCTTTCTTGAAATTTTACTTATAACCCTAATAATCTTTTTTTTGTGTTTTCCTTTATTTCTTGCTTAAGCTTTTGTTGTTACTAGCTATCTTCAACTTCTTTTTTTAAGAAATATTATCTTTTGATGTTTCTTCTTTCCTCCTTTTATTTTCTTTATGGTTTTGATCTTCATACAGAAGATCTAAATTCATTTGCGGAGTAGTGTCTTTACATTCTTCTAACAGTTGGATACTTTCTTTATTATTTTCTGAATTTAAAACCTTTTCCTTTTCTATGCTTTGATCATTTTTTTCTTTTGACTCTTATAGTGTTTCCATTTCTTTCTTATGATCTTTCTTGGTAATTGATAAGAAATTGTTTCCCCTCCCTTTATTTGCCATTGTTTTTCTGATATGATTTTACCTTCCTCCCTCTCTGTATCTTCTTTCCTTATTATATCCTTACTTGGCTCCAACCCATTTATCTCATTTATGATTCTCCCCTATTTTTCTATTTTATTTCTAATGTTCATCATAGGAAAGGTGTCTATAAGATTCGATGTTGATTGTAAAGTTTTAAATGATATCTTTCTTTCATTATCTAATCTAGTTATTTATGATATTTTACCTTCAAATATGTGATATTTCAAGTTGTATATAGAGTTGTTTGTAATTCAATTAATCATATTATGTTCCATAGTTTTATTCTTATCATTAACCAAAAATTTAATAGAGTTACATAATTTATAGGAAGCATCTATTCCTATTAAATTACCAATTGAATATCCAGTTTTCCTAAGAATCTCTAAATGCATTAGTTTAGGAGGTATGGATTTAATGGACACCTAGGTGGGAATGGATAAATCTAACTATTTTTCCTTGCAATCCGGTGACCATTCAATGAATTTAACAACATATACTTTATAAAAGCAAACAGAGACAAAGAGGAAATCTTTTTTTCACATCTTCATTACTATAGTGTATATATATCAATCTATCAGAATGGTGAGATATACTTATCTAATTTTTGCAGAATTCCTTTAACTAGCAAATGAGATTGATTATTTCTTGGTTTGGTCCATTCCAAAATGCGAATATACCCACTTTCTAACAATCCTACCATCGTTCTTCACTGACCTGATTGTTAATAATTAGGACCTGTTCTTCAGATTTTTCTTTGTACGTTCCTGAAGTCGATATGGTTTGAATACGGGACTGACATGAAGAAATGGGGGACCCAATCTTGTGATGTGGTGGGATATAAGCCATTTTAAGATGTGATACAGGTTTAGGATGTTCTACCTTCAAGAGATTGGCTCCATGGTTATCAAGATCAGAGAGATATCCCTTCTGCCATGAATATAGAGATAAACTATTTTGTGTTGCATATTTGGTATGATTAAAAAAGAAAATTTGTTTGTCTAGGTTTTTCATTGAAAAAATGATATTAGGGAAAAAGCCCTTCCAATTCCATTTGTTGCTTGATTTGGAAAAATCTTCTTCTATATTGATTTGAGGAGGTACTTGAGTTTGACTTGCCTTATGATGATCCGTTGATAGATGTAGTATATTATCCCGATTGCTTACCAATTTGGTTTCTCCTCTATTGTTCTTATTGTCTTTATCCACTGGATGAAACCCTATTTTTTCTTTAAATTTTACTGGTAGCTTTTGATTGGATGCATTTGTATTTTTACTAATATGATGGTTGTATTTTGTCTTCCGTTGAAACTTCTGCTTAAAATCATCATACCTCGAAAGTGCTACAAAAGGATTAGATGTTTTAACCACAAACCACAAATTAACAGAGGGAGAAGCCTTGACATGTGGAGCGTCGATGCTATAAATTCCAATCTCCTTTACTTCTCTGCTAGATTGACATGTTGATATTTTTGGCTGTTTCCTAGGTTCCTAAATCATCTACTTTGGTCTGCTAATTAAATGCTTTGTTGATCTAGTTTGTCTTGTTCGCTGGTTGTTTTTATTTACATATTTCACATAATTTGTGTACTCTGCTCTTTCTTCCATTTTTCTAATTCCACGATTGACTTTTTTTTTTTGTATTAGCTTCCAACGGGTAAATTGTTACAGACTTGTAAACCAAGTCACTAAAATCGTTGGTGTTATTTTATCCTTCTTGGGGAAAAATGAACCACAACTGTTGTAGGAGGGAATTATATTGCTTCTCTCGAAATAAAATAGATCACCGCACTGGTGCAAGTTAAACCTTTGAGCTCAGTTAAATTCATTGGGAACTTGTTTTATAATTGAATAATCTTTTGGAAGAATTTGAGTCATTTTTCATAAATCTCTATGGCTGTTACAGTAATAATCACATGTTTATTAGTACTTCACTTCTACAAAGATATTATTGGCATTTGATATTAATCGCTATTGTTCTCCACTTTTGTGATCGATGTTGAATGACATATCTAATGTACATTTGTCTCTTTAATACATTGACATTCATTTCTGAATTGGAATGTGATTCACACTGCCTAGGAAAGCCGTGCAGGGTTTTCCACATTAAGCCCTAAAATGAATCCAAAGGTGACAAGGGAGTATACAAGGGTCTTTGAAGATATAGGTAGCTAATGCTACTTCTGACCAAATCTTTGCAAGAGACTGCAGGAATTGTGAAAGGAGCTTAGACCCTTGGCAGTGCAGTATCATCTGCAACTTTTTTGCAAGTGAGGCATCAATCCATAGTCAATCAATGCTTGCACTAATTAATAAAGTGGAGGAAAATAAAATAAAAGAATATTTGAATTAAAAAACTCTTTAAGTGTGCATGAAAGGATTAAATAATTGAAGTAATTATTATTTATTAAAGTTAGTGGCTTTTAAAATATTGGAGAACAAAAACCCTAGTTAGGGTTATTGTTCTTTATTAGAGGATTTGTAGATCGTTGGAGGGACACAAGTTTTGGGGAGAAAAATTTAGAATTAAAGCCAAAGAATTGTTGAAAGTTTCAGAAGGTTTGGATTTGCATGCATTGGTAGATTACTTTAGATTTTAGCGGTTGTTTTGAGGTAGGGTTTGAAACCCATTGTAGAATTTTATTGAAATTTTTTTCTACTTCGTGTCTTCTTGGGTGCTTTCATAATGCTTATTGATTTTTGGATAAAGAATTATGTTGTCAATTTTGAAAAGGAAAATTTATTGATCAAGAAAGTTTGACTGAGGAAAATTGTAGAAAAATTAGAAAATTATTATGATTGTATTATTTTAAAACCCTTTCTAATATAGGAAAAATTTGATTATAAAATTTTTGAAGAAAACAACAAATTGAACAACTAGGGTTTCAACTTTAAATTTTCTATTAGAACCATGTGATTATCATAAATTTTTTAAATAAGGATAATTATTCTTCTTACATCTACAATAATGTGATTGCAACATTTAATGGAAAAAGAAAGGATTAATTGAGAGGAAAGCATGTTGTAACTAAACTTATACATGCATGTGAAAAAAAAAAAAAGTAGATAGAAAAATAAGTATATTATGCTGGCATGATTTGAGATATCAAAGACATGAAAATATTAATTGTATGTTTATTTTTATTTTATAAAAAATAATTTAATTTATGGATTTAAAAAATAATAATTTATGGTTAACTATTAATTCATTAAAAAAAAATTTAAAAAATATTATTTATAAATAAATACTATTTAATTTCTTATAAATGGGTTTTTAATGTCAATTGTTTTTAAAACTCTTAGTGGGATATTATTAATTATATATTTATTAATGCAAGTGGAGTTATAAATTAATAAATATATAATTATGATTTAGCTATACTTTAAGAGAAGTTATAATAGAGTTCACTGTACAATCATCTAGTTATGAATATTTAATATTATGAGAGGAATTGTAAATAACTTAATTAAAATTAAAATTTTAAATTTAAGTTATCTCTACTTGCATTATGAATTAAAGGAAAAGTAAATATTAATATTGGACTTAAATAGAAGTCAAATTAATATTTTAGAAATAAAATTGATATTAATATTTAATCTAATAATATACATTTATGTTATTAATTAAATCACTTATGATTTAAGATTATTTCAATTAATAACATGATGATATTGCATGATATTTTATATGCACAAAAAAATTCGACATTTAAATACTTATTGATTTAAATAAGGATATTAGCATAACAATTTATATTAATATGTATATTCTTACTTTATTTCTAAACACATCCCTATGACCCAAACTAAATAAGAAAAAATGGTGGAATTAAATCATATGGCTGAAAATTATGCATTTTCTTATATTCTATTTATAGTATTGTGATATTTATTTTCGTGATGATTTTCTTTGTGGGTTGTTTAGTGGGCCAAGTTAGGATGTGCACTAGAGGCACTTTTGAGATTTGTTTTATAATTATTTGAGTGTATGTCAAGATGTATTTTATGATTCAAATTGAGATTTATTTTATGAGATATCTTTTGATGAGCATTTCTGAGAACTTGGTTTTTGAGAACCAATGTTATTTTCGGGTTGCCTATTAAGGAACCGATTCAATCAATACCACTTTTGTGGTATGGGACACAATTTTGGTTTGTGAGTTTTGGGAAGGTAGTTTCGGTGCATGTCTATGGGATTGGTTTGCAATGGCGGTCGGAGCCCAAAGTGGCTGCTAGGGTAACTCATTGTAAGTTATGTAATAAATGATAGTCTAGTAATTAATATTTGAGAAACACATTAAAAAATAAGTTAGAGATATTGCCTCATCCATGCCTTGAGTGCTTGTATAGGCTAAGGATGAGAATGATATGATACCTAGTGAGAGGTATGACTAGTTTGCCTCAACTTCTTGAGAGGGTATTTTGGTTCCGCATATGTCACGTTGAGGGTCTGGGGTCTAGAGTGACCAATTTAGGATAACTCAATGCTTGAGGGTCTAGGGTCTAATGAGAAACCAGTCCAGGGTAACTCAAGTAGTTTGACTATGTGATGACACTCCCTAGTATGTAGTCCGAGTCTCCTTTGTAGATTTTGTATTTTTTTATGGTGGTGTACTTATCGTTGGGTGTACTAATTGCTGGTGATTTACTTTTATTGATGATCATTGCTATTTGTTTGTTATTGTTATTTGACATGTGGCTTCTGACTGACTTTATCTTGATTTGATATTGTATTGTATTTGGTATTTGGATATTGACTTGGTGTGTGATGTTGCTATTGGAATGAGCGTCCTTTCAATTTTGACTATCTTTTCTTCTTGAGTGGTTTGTGTTACCCTTGAGGTAGTTTTGGCTATTAGAATTCCTTTCCTAGGAATGTTTTATGATTGATTAGCCATTTATGGATTGCTCATTATCTTCCCTAAACGACATGAGTGGAAACTTGACTAGGTGACCATGTAGTCAGGAGGTAGTGTCTTCTTACCATTTGGGTCCCCCTCAGTTTGACAGATGTTGGATGTTCATGGACACAGTTATACCATTATCATTCTTATTCCTATTTCGAAGATTTCTATTCAGTTGATGTCTATATGTTATAATATTATCTTGTATTTTGATGTACTTGATGTACTTGCATACCCTACGACATGTGCAGTGGATGTTATTCATTAAATGTATTTCATTGTATCAGTTGTACTTATGCATTTTCTTATGAGACAATGTATCTATTATTTTCTTATGATCATGAACATGTACTTAAAACTTAAATTAATTAATATACACTTTAAAACATGACTCAACGTGAAGAAACCCTTTAAGAATGGAAAACTGTATTGTAATTGCTTATGTATACTTGATGCGTATGTGTATATTGCTTCCACATTGTTATCTTGTGTTGTTTAAACTTAAAAAAAAAATAGTTTAGTAAACATTGAATCATGTTGGGTTATTTCTTTTGGGTTCCCGAGCAGGGCGTTACATATGGTATTAGAGCTTGAGATTCATCATTGTCAACTTTGGGCATATTGTGCATCATTAGTTAACAAGTAGTTAAACTTGCAACAAGATTAAACAACAATATTTATCAATGAAAAATATAAACAAAAAAATTGGAAGCAATAGAATACACACACACACACACACACACACACACACACACACACACACACACACAGACGTATGTACACACACACACACACACACACACACACACATCTTAGTAGTGATAGTTGGCTTCTGGGAGTAAACCTGTTTTAAGGGGGAGGGAGGATGTAATAACCCTCCTTGCTATCATTGTAGACTTAGTTGTTAAAGTTCTATATGACTCATCTATAGATGTTTTAGCCTTTATTTGGTATTTGAAATACAATACTTTGCTATGTTGAGTAATTGATTATGTTAGGTTGTAACAATTTCCTACTTGTAGTGATGATGCTTTAATTGCTCTTAGTTAGTTAGTGAAATTACTTTTATGATGATACCATATGGTGTGTTTTAGAAAGATGTTTATTGTGTCCTCATGATGATGACATATTCGTGTTAGAATATGATGCTATTTATATGTAGGATTCACTATTATACTTATCCCATACTTACATGTGTATGGTGTGTGTGTCTATTTTATATTTATATTTGACATGCTTGATATGGTTGAGGGAGGGAGTCGTAGTCACCCGCTAGTTGGGATCTACATGATGTGTCACTCCCCATCATTGTCTGTTTAACTTAGACATATATGCACATGTACATGCTCATTTTTTATATATATTTTTAGGTACCAAACATCAACTCCCCTGAATTGCCAGGATGAGCGCGCCCTATTGCAATAACTCAATGGTAAGAATGAAGGGATAATGTTCAAGTCCAATCCCAACCTAGCCTAATTACTTGTCTTGAGAAGGAGGACATGTATCCGACTTTCCACCATTTTTAAACCCACGAGTTTAACTTTATCTATGTTGTTTAATTTTGAGTTTTGGTCAATTTTGGTAATGTTGCTTTTATGTGAATTTGGCTATGTGATTTATTTGGTAAATGATTTAATTATAATATTTGGGTTAGTCATATAATATTAAGAATCGATTAAATATTATTTGATTAAAAAGAAAATATTAAAATAGGAGAATATTTAATTAATTAGAAATTAATTAACTATGTGCTTCAATTTAAAAGATTTAATTAAAAAAGTTGGATTAAAAAAAGAATTAGAATATTAAAAGATTAAAGATTTAATATTATCTTATTATAATTATTTAATTAATAATAATTAAATTAGAGTTGCATTTAATAATGAGTTTTAATTATCATTATTAATTTAAATAATAAACTACACTTTAAATAGTGTTTGAACTAATTAATAAAGTGAAGAAAAAGAAAAGAAAAGAATATTTTAATTTAAAAGTTCTTTAAGTGTGCATTAAAGGATTAAATAATTAAAGTAATTATTATTTATTAAAGTTGGTGACTTTTAAAATATTGGAGAACAAAAACCCTAGTTAGGGTTATGGTTATTTATTAGAGGATTTGTAGTTCATTTGAGGGACAGGTTTTAGGGAGCAAAATTTAGATTTGGAGCTAAAACATTGTTGAAAGTTTCAAAAGGTTTCGATTTGCATGCATTCACAAATTGTCTCAAATTTTAGCTATTATTTTGAGGTAGGGTTTGAAAACCTATTGTAGAATTTTATTGAAAGATCTGTCTGCTTCATGTTTCCCTGAGTGCTTGTATAATGCTTATTAATTTATTGTATTGATTTTTCAATAATGAATTATGTTGTAGATTATGAAAAGGAAAATTTATTGATCAAGAAAACTTGACTGAGGAAAATTGTAGAAAAATTAGAAAATTATTGTGATTATATTTTTCTAAAACCTTTTCTAATACAGGAAAAATTCAATTATAGAAAATTGGAAGAAAACGACAAATTGAACAACTAGGGTTTCAACTTTAAATTTGCCATTAGAACCATGTGATTATCATGAATTTTTCTAAATTAAGATAAATATTCTTCTTATATCTATAATAATTTGGTTGCAAAATTTATTGGAAAAATAAAAGATTAATTGAGAGGAAAACATGTTGTAACTAAACTTATACATGCATGTGAAAAAAATATATACTAAAGATAAAAAACTAAATATATTATGCTTGCATGATTTGAGTTATCAAAGACATGGAAATACTAATTGTATGTTTATTTTTATTTTATAAAAAGATGATTTAATTTACAGATTTAAAAATAATAAAAAAATTATGAATAATTATTAATTTCAATTTTTTTTAAAAAATATTTATTTATTTATTTTTGAAATTAAATAAATAAATACTATTTATTTTCTTATAAATGAATTTTTAATATCAATTAATTTTAAAACTCCTAGTGAGATATAACTTATTATATATTTATTAATACAAGTGAGCATATAATTTAATAAATATATAATTATGATTTAGTTATACTTTAAGAAAAGTTATTGTGGAGTTCACCATACAATAATCTTGTTATGAATATTTAATATTATGAGAGGAATTATAAATAACTTAATTACAATTAAAATTTTAAATTTGCGTTATCTCTAGTTGCATTATGAATTAAAGGAAAAAAAAAATATTACTATTGGACTTAAATAGAAGTCAATTAATATTTTAGAAATGAAATTGATATTAATATTTAACCTAATAATATAAATTTATGTTATTAATTAAATTATTTATGATTTAAGATTATTCAAATTAATAACATGATAATATTGTGTTGAAGTTGATAAAAGATCAACCACATAGCTCCAAAGAATCACCTGCATGCAAACACCTATCATAGAAAGTGAGAAACAAAAGTTATGGAGGTTGGAATTTCCAAATCCATAGATGAGACATTCTTCATGAGCAAAAAGAGAGATTTCTATTATCAAAAGTGAATGAATTATTACAAAGATATAAATCCTTATAAAAGAGATCAAAACCTTAAAAGATATAACCTAGGTTGCATGATAATAATTAAATAAAAGAATTAATTATTATATGCCCAAAGTTTAACTTAAGTAAACTAGAGATAATAAGTGACTTAAAAATTAAATTAATAAGAAAATACTTTATTACTCTAATAACCCCCCTTAAGATAAACTTTGGGAGTAGCTAAAAATCAAAAAACTACTATTGAAAGAAGAATCGGGTCCTGACAACAAGGCCTGATGAGGTACCCAAGCACAACCAAATCTCAGAAAAGAGAATAAAGAAAACTACATGGGAAAAACCCCACTCCAAAAAGAGATAGATTTTCTTTTCCAAAAGATAGGAACAAAAGGATGATCATGAAGAACACCACTAAAGCATGAAGCTGCAAACACTGCCAAACTACTGATCTGAAGAACTTCCACTGTATATAACGTGACCAAGTAGAGAAGAATAAGCTTGAAGAGTTGATCAATTAAAGATGGAAGATATCTTCATGGCCTCCAAGAATAGGAATGAAATTAGAATGTCTATATGGTAAATGATCCATCTCACCGAAATGCATAGGTATCCAACCATTGCAATCGTGTAGTACATAGGATCAAATACTAAATATATAGCTCACTCAATCTAACCAAGAAATCAATAGAACCAATATAACTCCCCTATAATGCCGAGAGGTAAGACATGAACACTAAACTTGAATGTAATATCTCATACAGAAAGAAGAACCAGGAACATCGAGAGTGCAAAAGAAGTACAAACACCTATAATGACATGTGACATCGACATATAATGAGGTTAATGTCATGGAAGGAACACTCACATGACAAAGGAAGATGAAAAATATGGCCAACATGAACCCCCCCCAAGGCACTTTATAATGTAGTGCGAGTACAACAAAACATAAAAATGTGCAAGATCTTAAAATACAATAAAGTGACACTTTATCTTAGTGTGTTTGCAAAAACACTACAAAATGAATAAAGATCAAAAGAGACATAAGGCTGATTTAGGAGATAGTACAACCCATCAAAAATCATATAAAACAACACAATCAATCCCCAACTCTGATACCATGTTGAAGTTGATGAAAGATAAACCTCATAGCTCCCAAGAATAACCTGCATGCAAACAGCGATCACAAAAATTAAAATTTTTTGCCACTAAAAAATGAGATTTTTAGGCACAAAAATTGAGGTTTTCTAGCACGAAAATCAAGATTATTGGCATGGAAGTTGAGGCATGTTTGTATCAAAATTGAGGTGTGTTGGTATGAAAATTGAGGTATATTGGCACAGAAACTAAGGCATGTTGGCACAAAAAATAAAGCTTAAAGAACAACCTCACAACTCTCAAAAATCACCTACATGCAAACACCTTCACAGAAAGAGAGAAGCAAAAACTGCAGAGGCTAGAATTTTCAGATTCATAGATGAGACATTCTTGATGAGCAAAAATAGAGATCGCTATTATCAAAAGTGAATGAATTGTTACAAAGAGATCAATCTTTATAAAGGAGATCAAAACCCTAAAAGGTAAAACTTAGGTTGCATGATAATAATTAATAAAAGAATTAATTATTATATGCCAAAAGTTTAGCTTAAGTAAACTATAGATAATAAGTGACTTAATAATTAAATCAAATATGATTTAATTAATAAGAAATTACTTTATTACTCTAACATATTGCATGACATTTTATATGCACAAAGAGATATGACATTTAAACACTTATTGATTTAAATAAGTATATTAACATAATAATTTATATTAACATGTATATTCTTACTTTATTTCTAAACATATCCTTATGACCCAAACTAAACAAGAGAAATTGATGGAATTAAATTATATGGCTGAGAACTATATGTTTTCTTATATTCTATTTATAGTCTTGTGGTGTTTATTTTCGTGATGGTTTTCTTTGTGAATTGTTTGGTTGGCCAAGTTAGGATGTGCACCAGAGGCATTTATGAAATTTTTTTAATAATTATTTGTGTGGATGTCATGATTCATTTTATGATTCAAATTGAGATTTATTTTATGATCCCTTTTGATGAGCATTTATGAGAACTTGGGTTTTGAGAACCAATGTTATTTTTGATTGCCTATTAAGGAACCCGATTCGATCAATATTAATTTTTTGATATGGGACATGATTGTGATTTGTAAGTTTTGAAAAGGTAGTCTAGGTGCATACCTATGAGATTGACTTGCAATGGGGGCCAAAGCCCAAAGTGGTTGCCAAGGTAACTCATTGTAAGTTATGTAATAATTGATAATCTAGTAATTAATATTTGAGAAACACAATAAAAAGATAAGTTAGAGATATTGCCTCACCATGCCTTGATCACTTGTATAGGATAAGGATGAGAATGGGATGATAACTAGTGAGAGGTATGACTAATTTTTCTCATTTGTCTGAAAGAGTATTCTAGTTCCACATGTGTCACGTTAAGGGTTCGGGTTCTAGAGTGACCAGTACAAGGTAACTCAATGCTTGAGGGTCCAGGGTCCAATGATAGACCAGTCCAAGGTAACCCAAGTAGTTTGACCATGTGATGTCACTCTCTAGTATGTATCCTGAGTCTACTCTATAGATTTTGTATTTGCCTTTGGTTGTGTACTTATTGTTGGTGATTTACTTTTATTAACGATCATTGCTATTAGTTGGGTATTATTCTTTGACATGTGGCTTTTGAATTGAGGTGGTTATCCCTCATTGACTTTATCTTGATTTTATATTGTATTGCATTTGGTATCTGAATGTTGACTTGGTGTGTGATGTTGGTATTGGAATGAGTGTCCTTTTACTTTTGATTATCTCTTCTTCTTGAGTAGTTTGTGTTACCCTTGAGGTAGTTTTGGCTATTAGGATTCATTTCCTAGGAATGTTTTACGATTTATTAGCCATTTTTGGACTATTTATTATCTTCTCTACATGGTGGGAGTGGAAGCTTGACTAGGTGACCACGTAGTTGGGAGGTAGTGTCTTCTTACCATTTGCCCTCCCTCAGTTTGATAGATGTTGGATGTTTATGGATGCACAGTTATACCATATTATTCTTATTCCTATCTTGGATATTTCTATTTAGTTGATGTATATACGTTATCATGCTATCTTGTATTTTGATGTACTTGTATCTATTCTCGAATACCCTGTGACATGTGCAATGAATGCTATTCATTAGATGTATTTCATTGTATTATTTGTAATTATTCATTTTTTTATGAGATAATGTATCTGTTATTTCCTTATGATAATGAAAATGTACTTAAGACTCAAACTAATTAATATACTCTTCTTAACGTGACTCAACGTGAAGGAATCCTTGAGGAATGGAAAATTGTACTGCAATTGCGTGTGTACTTGATGTGTATGTGTATATTGCTTCTGCAATGTTCTCTTGATTTGTTTAAAATTAAAAAAAATATTTTAGTAAACACTGAATCATGTTAGGTTATTTCTCTTGGGTTCCTTGACAAGGCATCAAAACTTGTCTTGAAAAGTGTGGCCACAAAAGAGAGTACCCAAAACCTCAAATACCATGATTTTGATAAAACAATAGTTTATCTATAGGTTTTGGGACATTGCAAAATATGATGGTGAGGCCCACAAAGCTCTATAATGATTTAAAGAAAATGCCCTTTCAAATCTAAAAAAAAAGGAAAACTTGGAGACCTTGCAACACCGTTGAAAAGAAAACCCTCATAGATTAATAAGGGGTTTCTTGAATCTTGACTATGATAGATGTTGAATTTTTCAACACAAGAACATGAACCTTCTAGAAATAAGAGAAATAAGAAAGATTTTATAAATTCCTCAAAAGATGATGAAGGGTACTACCGTTACTCAATCAAACACACTGTTGGTCTTGTTTTCACTTCAAGTTTATCTAAATATATCTCTAAGTAAATGCTCTAAGTTCATTCACTGAGAATTAGGGTTTGGCATTTTTAATTTTGTTAACCTTAGAAGAACCCTTTTTTTCTTGTTTCACTAAGTGTTGCCCTAAGAAGCATATTCACTATGTTTAAATAGTGTATATTTTCAAATTAAAAATACGTAGGAAAAAGCCTTTTTAAATGCCCCTTTTAATTTATTTATTCCTGGGTGCCTCTTAAAAATTTGTTTGCATAGTCCAAATTTACCCTAAGTCCCCAAAATTATTTTAACCTAAGCTTTCACTTTAATATTCTGTGGGATTATTTGAAAAATCAATTGAGTAATGATAACCCTTGATCTTAAGATGCTTTGTCACCATAAGAAATCATATGTTATTTACCACTAGTGACATAGCGACCAATCTCGTGAGATCCAGTCAATAAAGGAATGAGGTTTTAGGCATAAAGTCCACGTTGTAAGATCATCTCTAGATCGATGATGGTCACTTTGTCACCATGGAAAACTGCAACGTTTTTATCCTTGGCAACATAGCGACTGCCCACCACATGGTATGTGAGGAGACCAGCCTTTGAAGATGGCACTGTAACTTTCCATGTCATTAACAACTTGTTAGAATGTCAGGATTTCAGATGCCACGAGGGATTCACATTGAAGGCAATGTAATGTTGATCTGCATCATTAGATATTTTTTAGATCGATGGTAGTCATTTTGTCGCCATGGGAAGTTGCATGAACTTTATCCTTGGTGACATAGTGACCAAAAGGAAATATCGTGGGCCCACTTTGTTTATAACAAAATTATTATATGCATTCTACCATCTGATGCAAGGATCATCAACGATGGTCACTATGTTGCCAAAGGGAGTTGCTTGACTTTTACCCTTGGCGACATAGCGAGAACATGATATGTGTCTAGAAGTGTAAGTGGGTCTAGTGTAAGTCACCAGTAGTGAAAGAAAAGGTTTACGTGGAAAGATTCTATTTGATTGATCGCCAACTAGGAGGGTTGAAGCTAAATCATAAAAAATGTTTTATTCCTAAATTGTCAAAATTTCCAAAAAATTGACGACCTGCTTTAAAATTTGAAAGGTGATAACACTTTGTTCTCTGCGATCCATTTATGAGAGTTAAAGCTCCTCATGCGACATAAAGCCAGGGATATATTGTAGACAATTGATATTTTCTTCACTATAAATGTATTTCTAATTTTTTGAGAGCTAGAACTTGTTCAAGAGCTATTTTCCTGCTTGGTTGAGTTGCGAAGAATTTTCTATACCAGAAAATCATTGTAAAATTCAGAGAAAGAAACAAGAGAGCCAAGTAAGTACCTCAGTCCAAATATAATTCAAAGAATTCAATTTTTTTTGCATTATTATCAAATATGCCTCCAAAGATGGGTTTTTTCGGGGAAAGTAGAATATGCCAGTAGAAATATCCATGATGATTTCCTTGAACAATTGAGTGAATCCACAAACAAGTCAGCACAAATTAGGAAGATAGTTCCTGTAAACCCTAGGCTCTGGATTGCAGATGGTTTGTATGATAAGGGGAATTGGACTTGGGATGCCATAACCTCTAAAATTGGGCTCCAATTGTTCAAGAAGTGGTTCTTAGGAAGGAAATTGTTTTCCCCCATGGGAATATCTTGAATTTTGATTTAGACAAGTTGGTGGTCCTTGGGGTTTTCATGGATTCAGACCTTCTCACAGCTATAGCCCTAAAGGGTGACCCCGTAGCTAGGATGATGAGGAGAATAGATAGGGAGTGTTTGATAAAAATCATTGCAGAAGACATTCAAGAGGTTTTTGGATTGGAGCCAACCATATATTACCATGAGATCATTGATTTTCAAGGATTAGAGAAAGAATATTTGTCTTGAAATGATCAAATTAGACAAGGTGCATTAAGAGGACACCTAGCCACAATTGAAAATTTGAGTTTTGTTACAACATCAACAAAAGAGCCTTTTAAGGAGTAATTTCTTAATACTAGGGCCATTGACATTTACATGACTTTATGTAGGGTTTTTGGTGAAGATGAGAAAGAGTTTATGTCAATAAAGTTCATGTACATGATGATACAAATCTCTTCTTATGGTGAGGATATTATTTTTGATTTTGCATCATATCTAGCAGAGGAAATTCACATAGGTTTAATTGGGATTGCAAAGGGAAAAATTGAAAAGATATTTGGCCACTACTCTTTGTTGATGCATATGTTCTTGTATAAAGATGTTACTTTCTTCAAAAAAGAAATGGAATTAAACAGAGAATATGAGAGAGAAGCTTTGCTAGTCTAGTTATGGAGTGCAGATATGACTTGGGATGTAGAAGAGGCTAGCTTTGTGAGATTTGATAGATACTTTGCATCTAGGTTGAGGAACCTCATATTAAGGGATAATCCTAGAATATCTAAGGCATTGCTGGATTTTATCAGGCCTATGGATAACCCTACTAGTTTAAAGGATTCCCATAACTGGGTAGATATCATACCATACCCTCTTTCTATAATTTTTAGAGTGTATGGATTCCAAGGGACTCCCCATGTACTTCCTTACTAAGTACCTCTGAAGGTGGGAATGGCCAAAATGCTATGACAAATAGGTGGATTGGAGGAAGCACAATTGACTGGTCAATCTAGGGGCTCAATTTTCTCAAGTTCCATTGTTTCCCATTAGTTTATAATCACCAAGGATGGTTGGTTGTTTTTACTATAAATTTTTAGATCATTATAAAATGGATGTCTCCCATGACCGTTTAAATGATAGTGAAGGATCCTTTGATATTTTTAGACAGAGGGCTAAGACTGGTGCTAGTAAACATCAGCCCTACTTCCTTGAATACATAATAGGAAATGAATTCTCTCTCCAAGAGAAAGAAATCAAGAAGAAGTGGAGAGTTTATTCTAGGGTACTAGAATTCATTAATTGTTTTGACAATGATTATAAGCCTTTGAAAGATACCAAGATAGAGGCAAATAAGATAAATAAATTGATGATTATTTTTCTTGAGATTATGGAAGCAATGACTAAGAAAAAGACATTTTTTATTAATTCTTATCCTGATAAGGCCCAAGAGGTCATGAAAAGATTATCATTTATGCCTGCAGTAGGATCAGGGTAGTTGGTTATCAAAGGAGACCTGGCTACAATATCATTCAAAATAAAAGGTCTGCAATTGACAAAGGTAAATAGATAGTTGGATCAACCACTACTATTATGGAGGAGAGGCCTAATGAGCCCATGCCCAAGAGGCAAAATATAGAAGATAAACAGGTGCCTCAATAGAGGAGTACTCACCCACTCACTCCCCATTACATATAGGAGATGAACAACTCACTGAGGAGAAAATGGAGCAATCGAGATCCTAAGGGGGAGTTTTTATCACTGTTTTTGAATTGGAAGAAGGAAACCCTCAAGAGCCTCCTATGCCTAGCCTTGAGCTAACTATTGTAGACACTTAAAATAATCTCAAACACTATATTAATTTATTTAATATTTCCCTTGATATTATAATTAATTATTAATTAACTAATTATATTTGTCATATTCTTCTACTTATTTAATTAAATAGGTTCACCTTCCTAATGTATTTAAATTTAATTTAAATACTTCGATCTCTAATGTGTTAAATTTATTTAATGCATGATCCCCCATAAATTCCCTTTTAAATAAATCTTATTTATTTAATTCCCTTCATCTCATTAAATTCTCTAAACCTATGATTAAATTAAATCTTATTTAATTTAGTCTTAAGCCTAGCCTAAAATCTAGTCTACACCCATCAATTTCATCCTTCTAAGCCTACCCACTACTTAATCCCACTTATTTATCCTAAACACCTTGCTAAACCCTCTTTTAATCCTAATTGTGTGCTCACACATGTGTGAGGAACACTCATACTTTCCACACCCCTGACACTTCTCACACCTCTTACACCTTTGTCCCCCACTCCTTGCTTCAAGTTTGCTCACACATGTGTGAGAAAACTTTGAATGTTGACCATATGCATGACTTACTTACATGTCTCCCTTGTGGCACTTATGTGGATGCCACATAGATGCCACCTCACAAAGGCCTCTCTCAAGCCTATAAATAGAGCCCTTGTCTCAAGCATTTTTCATCTCCCTCATATGCATTGTTATCATGCTAGTTTGGTATTAGAGCTTTCTAGTGATTTTCATAGTTGTATTGTTACTAACCCTTGGTAGTTGATGGAATTAATTTCATCTTGTATTGTTATATTAGTTTGTTTTTCTTGCACCCACCACCATATCTATTTGAATGCTCTCAACCATGGTTGCTTCCGTAGCCATTGTTTGAAGCATTCTCCACTCATCTTAGTGTAGGATCATTATCATTTGCATTTTACAACCTTGAGATTCAAATAGTTGTGTTTTGGGAGAGCACACCAACATCCCTCCAATCTAAAACGCACCAACAGGGCCTCTCATGGGTGCCTTTGTTGAGCTGTTTGAGGTTGCATGAGGACTTATCTTTTTAGTTACTTTGAGTTGCAAAACTCAAGTATAACATTAGTTGTGTTTGTTTTATTTTGAATACTTGATATATCTATTACAACTAATGTGTGCTTGTTTACTCTTGTTCCCAACAGGTTAGGTTTTCTTGCATACATTTTGGCATGCCCGATGGGACCCACATCCCTATTTTGCTTTTAAAAATCTATCAAAAACTATAGCTTGTTGCCAAAACCTACACACTGTCATTTGTGTTAAATGCAGTGTCATCTTTGTTCTATCATCTATGTAGATTAGCGTTTGCACAAACTAGTGTCTGCGCAGATTAGCACCTCCACCTTCCTGCTTTGAACCCATCTATTCTGCATTAAAGTCTAGTTTTGACATTACGCTATTTTCCATGTCATCTGCATGGTGGGCATATTTAAAATTTTCTATAAAAAATTGATTATTGTCTGCATTGTATACTCTATTGTCTCTATTGTGGGCAGATTCCAAACTCGTTGTAAAACCCAATCATTGTCTGTGTGTTATACTTTGTTGTCTGCGAGCCATAGTTTTGTCTTCTGCGACCCATAGTTCTATCGTGTGCAAGCTTTGTTATGTCATCTGCATTGTGTGTTGAAGACTTTTTTGGTCTGTGAGTTTTAGCATCTATGAACCTATTTTGTCATCTGTGTTTGACAAAGTTGCCTTGTGCCTACAAACCGTACATTGTTGTACTTTTTTGTCTGCAAATTTCTACATTTGTGCTTTCTATCGTCTATGCATTTTAGCATCTGTGTAGTTCTGTCGTCTATGCCTATCATTTGTCATCTCTGATTTTTGGCAGATTTATTAAATTTGAAACACATTATTCGCTAACTGGATGTTTGGTAGGGATTTCTAACAAGTTTACATTGCAGGAAACAAACCTTGGAGAATCTAAAACCTTATAGTGATTTTTATCATTTGGGAAGTTTGTAATGATTTTTATCACTTTAGGATTAAAGGGTTAATGAACTTGTATGCAATAACCACTTGTCTTTGAATGTATGTTGCAAGTTAATATCTAAAATCCAAATACAGTCTTGAATGTTTTAAGGAAAAAAATTACATCCAATCTTGAATGCCTTAAGAGAAATTAACTCACATTTCATTGGAATGCATGTTTAGGATAGCAAACACACTCTTGAATGCCTTAAGGGAAATTGACATGCTTTCATTGTAATGAATGTTTAGGATAGCAAACAAACTCTTGAATGCTTTAAGGAAAATTGACATGCTTTCATTGGAATGAATGTTTAGGATAGAAAACACACTCTTGAATGCCTAAGGTTAATGAAATTTTTTATGAAACATTTGGATTTTGTGCTTAAAATGAACTCACATAATCTTGAATGACTTAAAGGAAATTGGTTTCATTTTTCAGCAATTTGCTTATGCGCACGCTCTATTTACTTTTTGTTGATGAATCCACGCTTTTTATTCATGTTGACAATGTTGTCAAGTTGAAAAAAATAATGCATGCTTAAACACATGTGTCTTCAAGAGTAGATTACAAAAATTAAAGCTTCATTGGGAAAGAACAAATGTCTTTTAACCCTGAGGCCACTTACGTATTCTCTCTCACAACTTCGGGTGATCTTGAGTGCACAAGAAATAAGTGGTCTTGTTTTTTTCTAGGAGGTCTACTTGGGGATTGCATCACCCCTTGGGAAAACCTCAACTCCAGTGTTCTGGCAAAGTATAAGAATCGAGAGGTGAATCGAAAGACACCTCTCTTGGAAATAAAATCTTGTCACTCTTGGCTAAGCCCCAAAGAAATTTATACCTTTGGGAAGTGAAGGCGAGGATTTGGGTTACCATCTCCTCCCGACTGTGTGGCATTATTTTATTTCATCTATAGATTTGGGCCTCATGTACCTTGCATATATCGAGGACACCCTCTAGATAATCCTTGTACATCCTAGTGACAACCTTATTAGGATTTTTGATGTGTTCTACATGCTTGATTTTTTAAACATTCAAAACCAACATCCAAACATCAAACAAGTTCAAAAATGAGTGAACTTGTGAGCTAAACTTTCAGTGAGTGAAACAGTGGTAAGTGGGTTCTCTTGACTCACGATTATTTTCAAGAGTTCTATATTGGGTCTAGCATTTGAAATTGGTTGAGTCTAGTTACAACTTGTTGCAAGTTTTTCGTGCTTGAAACTGGGTCTTGTTTTGTTCCTGCCATGACCAACAAAGTCAAACATAAGAAGGTGAAATTGTCCAAACCATTTGTCTACAAGGAAAGGAAGAACCTAGCACATAGTGACAAACAATTTTGATATGCTATCAAAGACATCCAAAAAGAAGAAGCTTGCCTTCCCTGAAGTGAACCCAAGATTTTTGTTCCTATTAAGCAAGGATTGAGTTAATGATAGGTGTGACCATAACACCTTCATTTTCCACATCTACCCCATCTCCCAAACTTATAGTCTTCCATTTGCAAAATTTCCTCTAGAGAGCTTGATCATTTGAACCTAAAAAATTTGGCATAAGAACACTTTGTGAGATCACAACACTAGACCTTTATGGATAAGCAAACATTTATCGTAGTTGCACTCATGTATTTGGGATCACAAGTCCATCTCCAAATAGTGAGTAATTAATTTGGTGTCCTATCTTGCCTAAAGATCACTTAACCATCTTTTGTAGGAGAAAGATACTTTTATCCTATAATCACACTTCGTTTGCTAAATCAAGGTCTTTTGTTGATCCCTTTTATCACATAAGGTTTAGCGGCTCTCCCACACATTCTTCTATTTCTTCCATAGTCTTCCACCCATTGGTTTGGTCACTATTGTATGGTACATACATGATTCGATAGATTCACATTTAATCCCATGTCTCATTTTTTAGAATCATTAAGGTAAAAAGAGATGGAGAATTCTTTTCCCCCATAACCAACCTCATTGGGGAGTACATTTCCCTCTAGTTCAAACTTTGGCATGCCTAGCTTAACATCCACACAAGAACTAGAAGATCCTTTCCACAATACCACTTCGGGAAGTAATCCACAAGATGACGAAGAAGTATACCAAGAAGAAGACCCTATTAACAACAACAATATCCCTAATGATGTCTAAACATTCCTTGTAGATCCATACAATGTGGATATGATGGAAAAATCTATTAGGGAAAACAAGACTAAGATCTTCCTAAACTTGGTTAAAGATGGTGTTAATGTCCCTACAAGTTTTGATGAGAGCACCTTGTTTAGACAAATTACAAAGGGTGGTGCTCTCGTATTTCCAAGCACAACCCAAGCATGTGGCAAAGGACCTAAAGTGACAACTAGTGCTATATCTACATCAAGTGGCACCACACAACCAACATTTCAATTAAGTGCAAAACATATCCAACAAATCATTAGTGATATGCCCAACACTACTAATGCTAGTCTTTCGCAGTCAACCATGACAGGTCCAACTGTAGGATACTTAAACATTGGGTAAGTGTCTACTAAACAGATGGCAATTCCAACACAACCAATGTATTTCTCTTATTTCCAAATTCCAACAAGTATGGTGAAAATATCTGTGCCAATTCCAACAACTACTTATCAATACATTGGCCAAAGTGGAGTACTTCCACCACCTCACAATACATTTGGGACTCCTTACAACTTAAGAGGTGGATTTATGAATTCCCAATAGTCACAAATGCAAGCAAACCAGGATTTAGCCCAATAGTTGCATGAACTTCAAAATTTGGTCCATACCATGAGCAACAAAGGGGTGAAGAAGTTTTCTTTTGAAGAAATTTTCCCCTTTCCATTTGACAAATCTATTAGCATGGTCCCATTTCCACCAAACTTTGAGATTCCTAAATTTGACAAATACACGGTCACACATCTCAAAGAATTCTCCATTTTATGTCAAGAAGTAGCCTATGGTGAGGATTATCTTAAGAGGCTCTTCACAAGAAGTCTTGGAGGCCCTACACTAGAGTGGCTAATGAACTTACCCAAGGGTTCCATTGCATCATTCAATGACTTAATGGGAAATTTTGTCATACAATACTCTTACAACATTGAATATCATGCCTCATTAAGTGATCTATGCAAATAGAAAACAATGAAACGGTGAAACATTTGCCAACTTTCTACAATGGTGGAGGCATCTTGATAATTGCATGCCTTATAAAATTGAGCATTTCCACCTTGTGGATATATTTATCAAAAACTTGATACCAAAGATATCTTTCTACATGAAGATGTCTAGTCCTGAAGACTTTTCTACTTTAGTGAAGAGAGGCAAGAACATTGAAAATGGGCTTTTAGACAAAGGTACCACTAAACATTATAGCTCATCATCCTCAAGCAATGACACAAACAACAATAGAAAACCCAAATTCTAGTTGAAGAACAAAGGTGTCATGCACAATGGTGTCACTGATGTTAAAAGTGTACAAAACTTTTAAGGAGGGAACAACAACAACAACTATTGTAATAAAAAAAACATCAATTTGAACCATGACAATCAAAATCAGAACAATCAACAATCTCATAATCAAACTCAAATTTTTCCTTGCAACAACAACAATACCAATAACAATTACAACCATGACTATGATTGCAATAGAAAGTTCACTAACTTTCGTGAACCCTTGAATGCCATATTCCAAAAACTAGTGGATCACAATTTGATGGTGTTTCCCAACACACGACCCTTTGATGAGAATCAATCCAAATCAAAATGGGATAGGGAAAATGAATATTGAAAATACCACTGCATCAAAGGAAATGACACAAACAAGTGTATCAAGCTTAAAGTGTTCATTCAAAATCTTGTCAATTATGGAGAAATTGAGGTAGAAGGAGGACCATCCTCTAAAAATGCTAAACTGAAGATATTTCAAAAACCATTTCCTGACCACAAAAATGACAGTAACAACAATGTGAACAATGAAAATTGAGCTTCCACATCAAATGTATTAGACTATGACTATTCTACTAACCACATATCAAGATTTGACTCCTTGTGTGGTAAAATAGAAACCAAAAATATATGTGGATTTGACTCCATGTGTGACCGCATTGAAGAGGTAGACACTCACATGAATACCCTTGTCCTACAAGTAGTAGATTGCGATGCAACCACTCAACGGGGAAGAATCACTTTGCAAGCCACCACTCCCAACCTCACTAATCCACCAGTTCCACATGTGCCTACTGCGCCATCCACCTCACAAAGGCCTACTTCTCGCTATGATGTGTTGTCCCAATTAGGTAAGACTCCTACACAAATATCCATTCTAGAGCTTCTCACCACATCACCCATCCATAAAGAAATTTTGGAGACTGCTCTTTTAGAGTCTCGTGTTCCTTAAAAAATTAATGCCCCCCAATTCACCACCATGATTGGAAACCTTGCTTCACAACAACACCTTGTCTTCATAGACAAATATTTCTAAGGTCCTAATCCACACCATAATTTGTTGCTCCACATTGAAGTCCTTATATAGTGACATAAGATAAAAAGAGTTCTTATAGATAATGGATCAGGTTTGAACTTTTGTGCATTGAAGATGATTCATTTCTTGGGACTTCTAGAGGACCTCCTAAATATCAATAAAAGGATAACAATCAAAGCATATGATGAAAGAGAAAGAGAATCAAAAGGAGTTATCATGTTACCACTAAAAGTTGGGCCAACCATCATAAATCTGAATTCCATGTCCTAGACTTGGACGTTTCATATAGTATTTTTCTTGGTCGACCATGGGTACACACACTTAAAGTGGTACCATCCACATATCATCAATGCTTGAAATTTCCTCACCAAGGAAGAGAGGTCACGATCCCAGGTGATCCTATGCTTTTTGCCTTTTGTAAAAGATTTGAAGGTGCACCAACAATTTTTTTTCCTATTAGTGAATTTTCTTAGGTTATACCTAAACCTCTCACCATAAAGGAGTCATCTTCCACAAAAATTCCAAAATCATCCAATAATAATTCCAATTCCCACAAAGGAAAAGAGAAGGTCGAAGATACTAAGGTCAATACTACAGGGAAGAATGTTACTTTTGCTGATCTAGGAACAAGAGAGTATAAGTTTGAACATGACTTGTGTGTTGGAAAACTACCACTCTCCCCCCATTCCTTTGGAAAACCTTCATAATTACCACCTTCTACAAATAAGCATACTATGCAGGTTAACAAAAAAACATTTGAACATTGGGGTTCACTTAGTGATGAACATATGGAATCCAATATCCTAGATTGGCTCTATTTGGATTGAAAAGATGAACCTATGGAATTCCCCAAAGATAAATATGTTACGGCCCCTCCCATCATAAATAACATGGGATATCATGGTACCACCCTTGTACCTAAAGAAGATGGAATCAGACAACCCCTTAAGGCTAATAGCTATACTAAAGGACGTGGTTTGGGCTCCATTAAAACCAAGGTGTCCTTTGTTGACAACTATTGTATAGTTGAATCTGATTTTGAGATTGAAGAGGAGGAATTCTTCAAAGTACCTTTTCAATATATTGAGGATGACCTAGATAACAATGTTTGTGCCATTACCATAGTCGACCTTTCATCCATCGACCTACCTCTCACTAACCTTGACATGATAGACTAGGACCTTCAGGACACACCACCAGCTCTCGATATCTGTAACTTTGATGAAGTAGTGATGGCACTCTTTGGCCTTAAGAATCTCCAAGATTATGAACATGAGATCCAATACAATGAGGAAGCCTACTTTGGTAGCCAAGTCAACTCTCTTAGTGACAAAAGTGAAAAAGAAAATAAAAAGAAAAAAATAAAAAAACATCCTCTAGTGAAACTCTTTTAGGGCTTTTTTGGATGAAGAAAAAGATAAAATAAAGGATGCATCTTCTGGTGAAAACCTCCCAGAGGCATTAGAAGAGGGAGAGGTTGACTTTCCATTCAGATCTTTACGACCAGAAAGGTCATTTGTTTTGAATGAGGACACAATTCCAGTCAATTTGTGTACAGAGGATAATCCACAAATCACCTACATTGCAGATACCTTAAGTCCTGAAGAACAAAAGGCAATGATTGAATTCTTAAAAAAGGGTAAAATCAATTTTGCATGGACATGCAAAGACATGCCTAGTTTAGACACAAATTTTGTTGTGCATCACTTAACAGTAGATCCCAAGTTTAAACCAGTGAAGCAAAAGTTGCACAAAATGCATCCTAAGGTAGCACTTATAGTCAAAGTAGAATTGAAGAAAATGTTAGAGGCAAAGTTTATCTTCCCTATTCATTATCCTGAGTGGGTTTCCAACATTGTTCCTATAGGAAAAGCATCTGGGGGCATCCACGTCTGTTCAAAATTTTGAGATTTAAATCTCGCATGTCCTAAGGATGATTTTCCACTTCCTAACATAGACATCATAGTGGATTTGACTGCTAGACATGAGATGTTGTCTTTAATGGATGGTTTCTTTAGTTACAACCAAGTCAAAATTGCAGAAGAAGATCAACATAAAATGACATTTACCACCCCATGGGGAACCTTTTTTATCAAGTCATGCCTTTTGGCTTGAAGAATGCCAACACCACTTATCAATGCGCAATGACTACAATATTCTATGATCTTCTACATGTTATAATGGAGGACTATGTTGATGACATCCTAACAAAATCAAAGACACATGACTCCCACATTGATGTACTCACCACCATTTTTGAAAGGTTGGAGAAATATAAAGTGCGCCTAAATCCAAAGAAATGTGTTTTTGGGGTCAAATTAGGCAAGTTGTTAGGCTACATTGTGTCAAAAAGAGGTATTGAAGTAGATCTTGCCAAAGTGAAAGCCATCATGGAAATGCCTCCACCTACCACATTGAAAGAACTCCACAATTTTCAAGAAAAATTACAATCCATTAGACAATTTATGTCCCAGTTAGCAAATAAGGTCCATCCACTTCAACATTTTCTTTGCAAAGGAAATAATTTCCAATTGGATTGTCTATGTCAAAAAGCATTTGAACAAATTAAAGTATACTTGGCTAATCCTCTAGTTCTAGTCCCTCCAATTGTAGGATGACCATTGATTCTATATATTTCAGCCACTTTAGTTGCCTTAGGTTCCCTCTTGGCACAACTAGATGAAAATGGTAATGGGCAAGCTATATACTATCTCAGTCGAACACTAGTTGGCTATGAGTTGAACTACACTGCTATTGAGCGAGCTTGTTTGGTAGTAGTCTTTTGCACACAAAAACTATGCTATTATATGCTTAATCATACTACACATCTCATTGCAAAGATAAATCCACTCAAATATTTTCTATCAAAAGCCTCCCTCGCTGGTCAAGTTGCAAAATGGGTCTTGATTTTAAGTGAATTTGACATTGTCTATAAGGATTGTAAGGCCATTAAGGGACACGTAATTGCAAACTAGCTTGCTGAAGCTCCTCTTCAAGGAGACCATCCCATTGTAGAAAACTTTCCAGATGACACAATTATGACTGTTACCCCTAGTACACCATGGAAGTTATTTTTTGATGGTTCCTTCACACAAAAGAGATTGAGGGCAGGAGTTTTGTTTGTTACATTGCAAGGAGACCTCATTCCTAAGTCTTATAAAATTTCATTCCCTTGCACAAAAAATATAGCTAAGTATGAAGGATTAGTCATAGGGCTATGCCAAGCTATCAGATGGAATATCAAAAGCCTTCTTGTCTTTGGAGACTTACAATTGGTCATTAAATAGGTTACAAATGAATATCACACAAAGGATGAGAAGTTGTTTCCATATCTCAAGATAGTTGAGGATCTTAAACAAAACTTCATAGAGATAGTCTTTTAGCAGATCCCAAGGGCTAATAACAAAGCAACAAACACTATGGCTACCATTGCCTCTATGATTGCCATGCCTGAATATAGTCCTAAATGCGAGTTTCTTGTTGAGAATCTTTTTACTCCTACTTATGAGCAAACCGATTCAGAGTTGGTGTGTGAGATTGTTAGTCCTGAGTCTCCATGGTATGCCAAAATTTTTGCCTATTTATGTCACAAAACTATTCCCATAGCCCTTAACCCAAATCAAAGCAAAACCTTCATTCGCCGCATAGCCCAATATACCATCCTAGGTGACACTTTTTCGAAAACATTTTGATGGAACCCTCCTATGATGTCTTAGTTCAGACAAAGCTAGAACCATTAAAAGAGGTCCACCAAGGAATTTTTGGCTCCCATTCTAGTGGCCTTACATTAGTGAAAAAGCTCTTAAGAACGGGTTACTATTGGCCTACTATGGAAGCAGATGCTTATTTTTTTGTGAAGAGATGTGTTCCTTGTTAGCAGCATGGCGATTTGATACACACCCCCACCCAAGACCTTCAACCCACCATCACCCCATGGCACTTTTCTCACTAGAGATTTGATCTTGTTGGTCAAGTCTACACAAATTTTGTAAATGACCATAAGTATATTATTGCCGCCATCGAGTACTTCACAAAGTGGGTCGAGGCTATCCCATTAACCTACACCACCAAAAAATAGATTTCAAAGTTCATCTTTAACTACATTATTTGTCATTTTGGTATACCTCAAGACATCATGACTGATAATGGAACGCCTTTCAAAAATTAGGAAGTTGCCACATTATGTAGGAAATTCAAAATCACCCAGCATTTTTCTACCAAATACTACCCCCAAGGCAATGGCTAAGCTAAAGGTACTGATAAAACCATTTTGAAAATCCTAAAGAAAATCATTGATGCAGCTAGTCATGATTGACACCTCCAAATTGCTCCCACCCTTTGGGCCTATCGTACCTCCATCCATACACCCACAGGAGCCACTTCATTTTCCCTTTTTAATGATTTTGAAGATGTCTTGCCCATCAAAATTGAGCTCCCTTCCCTCAGAATCTCTCTCAAGAATATGATGTTCGAAGAAGAATACCAAGTTACTCACTTGCAAGAGCTACAACTCCTCAATGAGAGATGCCTCAATGCCCTAAACCACCTTTGCATGTATCAAAATTTCCTTTAGCTTTAGTTTCACAAAAAAGTCAAGCCACGGTAATTTGAAGTGGGTGACTTAGTTTTGCAGCATAACATGAAGAACCTCCAAAACCGTGAAAAGAAAGGAAAATTTGAAGCTAATTGGCTTGGTTTGTTTATCATTATAGCCAAATATGGTTTTGAGGCATATCAGATTGCCACTCCAGAGGGAGATCTGCTCCTTGACCCTGTAAATATCCAACATCTCAAGTGTTTCTATGCTTGAGTCTTGCAATTCCTGTACAGTGTTGTTATAGTCCCACAAAAATAGAAAAAAAATTAGAAAAATAAAAAAAATCCCCAAAAAATTCATAAAATGTTCCTTAAAAAAAGACTAAAAAGAAGAAAAAGTTCTTGAAAAAAGAATTTTGGTCCATTATCTATAAGGCTCATTTCACTTCATCCCATTCCACAATTTCATCTCCCTGTTTGTGCAAAGTCCTATCTAGCTTACACTTTTCATGCATCCAATAAAAGACCTCTTGTTTTCGAGGCTTCATTTCACTCCCATTTTTCCAAAGACCTCTAGTCCATGAGGCATTTTCCCATCAAGTGCTTGTCCCAATCCCATTACACTAAGCTTTTCCCACAACAGTGACTACAATAGAACTTAAACAAAATCACCTTTGAGACTTAACAATTTGGGAATCTGGTTCTTTTCACAACCCTTGCCACAACAAATGATTTGCGATAACTGATGACCAACAAAACACATTTTCATACGATGAATCCTTTGTATATGTGGCATTATGACATTCACCTCTAGACCTTAAGGTTCTTGGTAGGAACTGTGGACTAAATGACTACTTGGTCATGAGGTTTCTTTTTGGTTGTTTCATTTTGTGTGTTAGTAGACTCCTTTTATGGTGTGCCTTGATCTTGCATATTTTGGTGACACCTGAATGGCTCTCATTGACTACATGTGTTGTTTTTGGTATGATCTATTTTTGAGGTTTTAATACATATGTGTCAGTTTTGGGTTATGTTTATGCATTGCACAATGGGGGCAACAGGTTAGTATACTTTCTACCAAAGATCCCTAAAAAGACTTTGGGTGTGCCTAGACCTCTTTATGGCATATATGACATTTTTTCCATCATGCCTATGCAAACTACACCTGTTGTCCTAAAGTCTTTATGGTCTTGTGTGTCTAGTCCACACAAAAGAGCCTTGCCATTTATGCTTCTATAGCATATAATGCATAAAATCTTTTGCAAAATAAAACTAAGGTGTGCTCTTCCATGTAAACACAACTAAATCTCTTGGTACCATGTAGTTAGGATTCATGTAGTCTAGGGTTTCATTGAGCCCTGCTTGAGACAAAGGTCTTATTTATTTCCCCCCTCCTATGCTACGCTACTTGGTTCCTACCAATGAGGAGTTTTGACACATTTCCATTCATTAGGTTCTTTCATATTACATTTTCATTTTAGGTTTCATCATTTCACTTTACATTTATAATGTCTTTTTTTAGATACATTCATTGTCATATTCAGAAGGCATTTCATTTATTAATTAGATTGCATCATTAGTTCATTGCATTAATTCATTACATGCATCCATTCTAATCATCATATCTAGTGGCATATACGTTATAAAAACATCTCACAATACATCATACATGTAAAATAATACAATGCATACATCTCATAGTCGCCAACAAACTTGCATCATCCACACATTAGGCATCATATATACATCATAAGTAACATCACATCACACACATCCTACATCACAATGTTAGTATCCACATCATAGATATCACATGCATACAATAGTCATCATCTACACATAGGCCCATCAACTCATATCATATATATATCAAAAGAATAATGTCTGTGTACAGTTCATATACAAAAAAAAAATTCATGTAGTGTCATCATGTACATATGCATTATCAAAAAACTCACTACATCCTACACCCTACCAAACTGCCTTCGCACCCTAGAGGGCATATATCTCATAATCACATGCATAGAGCAGCCGATAAGCCAGTAGTCTATTTGCGTATACGGGAGGTACCTTTGATCCTTTGAGTCATCCTCCCCTCTAGCTGCCAACATGCTACCCCATTGCTTCACACCATCATAAGGGGTCCAGTCAAACATAATGATCTCATCGATGCATTGGCACCAAAATCCCATAGACTCTATGGAGGTGTATTGGATGGGTGGCCTTTATCTACATGCAAACAACTCACCAGGCTATCGAGTATCCCATCTAGTAATCGACTATGTGACACCGATGTGCTCCCACATCTATACCATCAACAGTGTCAACCCTAACCCCATAGTCCTTTTTTCTTTGCAAGGGCACATGTGTAGATCATGATATAGCTTCGTTAGAATGGTTTGGCCCCAGCAGAACACAACACCATTATCCTCCAGTAGGGTGCTAAGCACCCGTGACCATCTAATGGGAAAACCATGCCCAACATGGTTTGGCACCATCCTCTAGATAAGTGATGCAAGGTACACTACCAATCACAAAAATCTCTACTCTAATGCCTTGCACCATGTAAGCTAGGATCTCCGTATTGGTAGTCTCTGCTATTGCCTCTCAAAGAACTCCTATAGAAAGGGATCTACACCCTCTAGTACGTATTGCGAGTGCATCCCACGAATGGGTACCCATAGAATTTGCCACACATTGAGCAACATGATGGTCACCTCTCTAGTAAGCAAATGGAAACTGGATGGAGGCATGTGCCATCGCTCGATAAGCCCTAACATCTGTGTTGAATGTGCTTGTAGTGCTTAATGTGCTCGTAGGTCAGGCCACTCGTGCACGTGCTCTAGCCCGCACAATCTAATGTGTCCCCACTCTGTCTCCATAAGTCTCTCCTCCAACACCATGGTTGGAGGATAATGCTCCCTCAATCAAAATATCACCATCTCCTCCTGCAGCATAGACATGTAGATGGTCAGTTCCTTTATCTTATGACCACCCTCTATATGGGGCATCCTCCCCTATTCTTCGTCGATTTGTCCCAATTGGTGAAGATGCTAATCGACATAGACACCGATTTGCATAGATGCTGATCAACACAAACACTGATCTATGGAGACACTGATTAGCATAAATGCTGATCAGAGCAGATGACACTCAGTGGAGACACCTTCGTAGACGCCAATTTCTCGTTGACAACTACTAGTTTGTCGTCTGCAGAGATGAAAACATGAAGATCATCATCTCTACTTCCCTTTTCCCCCTTTGTCATCTACGCAGATGATAGGATGTATCCTATCATCTCCACGAACCTCCCATCCCCTTTTAATCATCTGTGTAGATGACATGATAGATCTTATGATCTCTGCAGATCCCTCGGCTGTTGTTTTGTCGTCTGTGTAGACGATAGCGCAAAGACTATTGTTTCCACCCCGACCATGTTTTTGGCCCATTTTTTGGTACCATAAATGTATCCTAGCCTACGCAATTAAAAAATTGACGGAGCAGGTTAGTTGACTCACCGGTGGGTCCATCTTTGTCGATCTCTGCTGCTCTCAAATGTGCTCACCAAGCTGTAATCTGTCGATGGGGTCCATCCTCGCTCTCTAAGTGTGCAAATGACCCTTCCTTGAGCCCCTTGGAGGCTTATATAGGCCCTCTAAGGCCCCTTTTTGACTCAATGTCTTTTCTAAGCAGCGTCAATCCCTTGTTTGCCTGAAAGTCATGCAACATCTTCATTTATTCCCTTTTCTTTCTCATTTTCTTTTCTTCCAAAGACCTTTTCGTGAAAATTGCCCAAAATTTTATTTTTGCGCTATTTTTGCGAGGGGGCACCCTCCTCCTCTGTGATTGCTCCTAGGACTCCTATCCTCTCTGAGGAAACCTATATTTTTCTTTTATTTGATATAATATCATTCTGATATTACATCAAAGAGGCGCAAAATGTAGATGCTTAAAATTGTCCCAAATACTATATTAATTTATTTAATATTGCCCTTGACATTATAATTAAATATTTATTAATTAATTAAAATTTTCATATTCTTCTACTTATTTAATTAAATTTATTTAATTAAATAGGTTCACCTTCCTAATGCATTTAAATTTAATTTAAATACTTCCATCTCTAATGTGTTAAATTTATTTAATGCACGATCCCCCGTAAATCCCCTTTTAAATAAATCTTATTTATTTAATTCCCTTCATCTCATTAAATTCTCTAAACCTATGATTAAATTAAATTTTATTTAATTTAGTCTTAAGCCTTGCCTAAAATCTAGTCTACACCCATCACTTTTATCCTTCTAAGCCTACCCACTACTTAATCCCACTTAATTATCCTAAACACCTTGCTAAACTCTCTTTTAATCCTAAGTGTGTGCTCACACGTGTGAGGAACACACACTTCCCACACCCCTCACACTTCTCACACCTCTTACACCTTTGTCACCCACTCCTTTCTTCAAGTTTGTTCACACATGTGTTAACAAGCTGTGAATGTTGACCATATGCATGACTTTCTTACATGTCTCCCTTGTGACACCTATGTGGATGCCACATAGATTTCACCTCACCAAGGCCTCTCTCAAGCCTATAAATAGAGCCCTTGTCTCAAGCATTTTTCATCTCCCTCATATGCATTATTATCGTGCTAGTTTAGTATTAGAGCTTTCTAGTGATTTTCATAGTTGCATTGTTACTAACCCTTGGTAGTTGATAGATTTTGTTTCATCTTGCATTGTTAGATTAGTTTGTTTTTCTTACACCCACCTCCATATCCATTTGAATGCTCTCAAGCATGGTTGCTTCCATAGCCATTGTTTGAAACATTCTCCATTCATCTTAGTGTAGGATCATTATCATTTGCATTTTACAACCTTCGGATTCAAATAGTTGTGTTTTGGGAGAGTACACCAACATCCCTCCAATCTAAAACACACCAACATGGCCTCTCATGGGTGCTTTTATTGAGCTATTTGAGGTTGCATGAGGACTTATCTTTTTGGTTGCTTTGATTTGCAAAACTCAAGAATAACATCAGTTGTGTTTGTTTTATTTTAAATACTTGATATATCTATTGCAAATAATGTGTGCTTGTTTACTCTTGTTCCCAATAGGTTAGGTTTTCTTGCATACAACTATTGCTGATTATAGAGGAAGAGAATTGGATCCTATTAGAGAACATGCTAGTCATGAATTTCTTTCTGATGATAGCTTTGTTAAATCAAGAATTTTTTTTATCAATTTGCATGGAGTGCCAACATTAAAGAATTTGAGGAAAAGTGTAACGCCTCACTATGTGACCCAAAAGAAGTTAACCTAAAGTTTTACTAAGTTTGTCAATTTTTTTTTAATAGTTAAAGATAATAACTTAACAAAAAAATTTATAACATAGCATAAGCAATTGACATTCACATAAACACATACCATAAAACATATTATAGTTCTTAAGGGTCCCATGATGTTGAATCACATTTAAGTTTAATTAATAATAAATCTAATATATACTAAATCCACATCAAATAATAATATACCAGTATGAATCCATTTAAATAATATACAAATATACATGATGCCACTTGGCAATAAACAGAATGCACAATCATCCACTTTACAAGTCACAGGGTATGAAAGGCTAAAATAATATACATCATGAAATAAATTTCATCGTCTCTTAAGATCTTATGAAATCAAATACAATACAATACTACAACCATCCATCATAGAAATACATGAACATATAGAAATGAACATTTGCACAAACACATACAACAACGACATCTGACAGTCGGATCTCAATGGTATAAGAAAAAGCACTACCACCCAACCTCATGGAACCCAAAAAGGTCCACTCCCACCATGTTGAGGAGATAGTCTCAAGTCCCAAATAGGATATCAATCCCAAAAAAAAAAGTAATATCTAACTCAAGGAAACCCTAAAAGTAATCTAACTCAAAGGTTCCAAGATAAATCAACATCTAGACCTAGAGGCAAAAAATAGAAACATAGGGAATCTACTATGCAAGTGGGCAAGTGTGATTGGGCAAGTGTGATTGCACGAACCAACTCTAGGGTTACCTAGCTAGTCTTTTAATCCTCTGGCCCTGTAGTGACTCTATGCGACACTAGTATTCTTTTGTGCTGACAAGGCATACTAACGAGTCAACTCTAAGGTTAGTCAGCTAGTCTTTTAATCCTTCATCCCCTTATTTTTTGGAAATATAAGAGGAGTAACTAAGAGGGGAGGGGTGAATCAGTTACTATTAAAATAAATCCTAGATCCCTTAGATGTCAAGTAAAATCTAGACTGGTAAAACTGATTACTATTGATACTTGGTAAGCATATAGAAATTATCATAACTCGGTAAATGTAGAGTGTGATTAACTTTAGCAGATCTTAAGATGTTATCAGTAATTTATTTTGCAAGCACGAAAGAAATAACATGAACATATATGACACTAGGATTTAACATGGAAACCCAATTTGGAAAAAATCACCAAATGCAACTAGCTACTATTTTTCACTCTTCTGAAGTGAGCCCTATTAGGAGCCAACCCTCTTAAATGTTACAAAACACACTATTAGGTGTGACGTTATTAAAGAATTTAATCACCCTGTTAGGAGTGGCCTTGCAAGAGATCTTGAAATAATTCAAAGGAATTGCCACCTTGTTAGAGGATTTACAAATGATTGTAAAACAAACTTTGTTAAGAGATTTTAGATCACTGCTACAATGGTTAGAGAGTAACAATGAAATGACCTGATTGTGATGCAACTGAATTGTCAATTATAGATCTTTGTTCTAGCTTTATACTTGATCCTTCTTGATTGAACAATAATTTTTTACTCCACAAGGATACTTGCTTATCCTTCAAGTTCGCTTCCTCTCTCTTTATCTCTTTCAATTCTTGCATACATCACACACTTTGAAATCACAACTTGACCTTTTACTTACCTTTCAGATTATCAAGTCATCTCAAATATCAATTAGAATAACCAATATTCATTACCATAGTCAACCAGAATCAATAGGTAAAATAATTAAGCTTTACATGCCAAAATAAAGAAATCCTTTGGTAGTCGACCCAGCTTGGTAGAAATTGAGTGATTTCTTGTGTTAACCAACAGAAGCTCAGTTAACACTATGAACTTACAAAATTCCTTTGGTAATCGAGTGAACTCAGTTAATACTAGCACTGTTCAACTTTTCCTTTATTAACTGAGTGTGCTTAGTTAACACCCTTTTTTACATAACTTCCTTTGATGCCCTAGTGAGCTTAGTAGATACTACCTTCTTTACATGAATACAACACGTCAAACAGGGCTTCCCAGAAATTTGAATACTTTGCAAAAACATGAAAATAGTAACTGACCAACTTCAAGGGATTCAAAACCTAGTCAAACGGACTCAAAATGACTCAAAATCTGAAACATAGGTTCTCAAGTATGGACACTAGACACTCTCAAAGTGGAAAGTCACAAAACCTTTCTGGGTGAGAGATATTCAGATGCTAACACAACCTCCTGTCGCTGTTTGACACTTAGGTGAAAAAGAAAGATTGACAATTGTTCAAAATAGGACTTCACCAAATAGCTCAGAATGATGATTTGAACTCATGGAACAGGTAGATAGGCTAAATGGAAGGTGTTAGAAACATTAAACACCATTTATGCATTAACTCAACATCGAGGTACGTAGGCTTCACAAAGCATTTATAGGCCTGAATTTTTCAATAGTGCTCAAAATTGACCATGCAATTTTGAGCGCCAACAGTGGCTCTGTCTGGGAATGCATGCCCCTTGCGGGCATGGAAAGATTTCAGATCTCTGGAAGAAGCAGACCATTCCAAAACTTCAAAACTCTCCTGAACAACAAAACTTTCTTGAACAACTTTATTGAAAATAGGAAACTACTCTAACTATGTACAAGCGATGCCCCCGGGCCACCAAAAGTTTCAGAACTTCTTACCTCTGTCAAAAACCTGATTCTCATTTACATCCTTTTGAGGAAAAATGAAACTCTCTTTCCCATCAATTCCACCAATCAGATTAGCACTTTGAAGCAAAACACTCGGCAAAATTGAATTCACACTTTCATTCTCATAATGCATAGATATATTAGAATTACCCTTTACTTCATGCTCATTATGAGAGAAAAAATCAGCACGCTCATAATTATACAAATTGGACTAAGAATCAAAATCCAACAATGATTCATGCATGCTGATCGAAAACACAAAGTCTTCATAATCTACATCATTCACCAAGTTGCATGTATTAAAGGCTTGCAACTCACCTTGTGTCTCTGGCTGTGAAGGGTACATAAAATCTGATCTCTGCCTCTTTGTAGTGATATTACTCATCACCTCAGATTTACCACTCATTGAAAACTCTTCACAATCTTCAAACAACTGATTAGTTACCAAACATGAAAACTCATTCTGAAAGTGTTGATCTAAACTATGCTGATCACTATCATTTTCTTCATCAAACTGAATGCCAAAGTACACCTTGAACTCATCTTTACAAGACTTATCAGCACATGAAGAAAATTTATAATTTGATTGGCAACCTTCATTGTTTTCCTCATCATCATATGAAATGTCAAAACAATGTTCAGCAAGATCAACATAAAAAGAATTTGAAATAGCATTAAACTTCCCTTCATTAACATTCTCTACATTCAACAAATCATCATGTGTAAAGACATTTGAGGAATTGTCACCTACACCTCCAAAATCTAATAAGGATTGTTTAGATTGTACCTCTTTTTCCACATCAAACTTTGGGGAATTGATTTGACTGAATGAGAAAGTATTATGAGAGAAAATATGAAGATCCTTAGAAATAATTACGTGCTTTTCAAACTCACAAGCCAACAATTCTGAGATTTCATCAGAACTCAAGAAGACTGCCTCACAAATCTTCTCCTGGCTGTGATTATCATCTGGATAACATGAAGAACTTACAACAATAAGATCATTAGTGTAACAATCTGGAAAATCAGAATTGTTGCAACATTCATTCTTATCATAGCAATCACTAGCCTTACTGTTGTTATGACTTTCTTCAACTTCATATTTACTGTAACAAAATTTATCTTCTCTTTTATATCCATCTTTTTCAAGTTGATCACTATTACCTGATTCATTAACATTTGAATCCACCTCTTCACATTCAGAAGACAGATTATCTTGCTCTACGGACTCATTGTATTCATTACTACCCTGACATTTAGCACACTCATTATTATTAAGAAATATTTCATGAGATCTATAATCACCATATTCCATCTCCTGAATGAATCTTTCAATTTGCAAAATTATTTGTAACCTTATAGGTGCTGGCCAATTGACTGAATCGGGTACTAGAACATCAAGGAAAACATTTGGCAGGGAAGATTCCTCAGGTCTATAATGAAAAGGCATCTTACTGATTACTAACTTAAGCCTTAAATAACATTGTTTGGCACTTAAACCTTGAATACTGCCTACTTCAATTCTTATAAGACTGACAATCCTTTTCTAGACCAGTCTATTCAGCATAGCAATGTTATTATTCACAATTTCCAAACTCTTAGAATTTGGCAAACTAATCTCAGATCTGAGATTTGACTCCATTATAAAACAAAATTTCTACCTCTTCTTTCTAGTGCTAAAATCACTGAATAGAGGCAATTCTTTTTGAACACTTGACTTCCATGAAAAGAAGCATGGAAATCGAAATACCTCAAGTGCTGATGCTAAACCTAGATCTGCTGATTTGGCACAGGTGCAAGAGTGAAAATCCTTTACACCACTGATCAAACTTTGTAGAGCCGCCACCTCTTTACAAGAGGAATAAAATAATCATTGCTGTGATCTACTTTTACATTTCAATTCTTTCTAACAACAGATTGCAAACAACACTTTAAAACTTATCAAGAATTTAAAACTTCCTTTCCAAGATACATCAATAGTTTTAGATCTGCCCATACAACTGGAAGTCCTTCAAAAATTTGCAATGGAATCAACTAGGAAGAAACTGGTATAGAGATTTGAGAGTCGCCACTCACACTTTGTGAGAAATAAAACATAATTTGTCACTTGACAAATCTGAACCAGACCTTCAATGTAGGAAACTTGCAGATCACTGACATCTTGAAAAGAATTTACACTTTATAAATGAATTCTTGACTTTGAAACTTTCTCAACAATATTTGCAAACTAGACTGATTGAAGATAGACCTATGACAGTCATAGAACACAATTTTCATCCAGTTTCACATACTGCTGATAATGAATAAAGCTTAACTGGAGAACATGAAACTTCAACAAGGAAAAGGGAACACATCTTGCTCTAGATTTGCTATATCCAATTTGTTTCATGGCAGAGATTTTGGTTCTTTCTATATGCAACTCCCCAACAGAGTCACCATTTTGTTGGTGTTTGAAAATGTTACTCGTTTCCAATTACCTTGATGAGAACAAAACATATCTAGGGACAGCTAACTCCCATTTTCAACATGCCCATTTAGACACCACGCCAACTATAAGGCATGACCCTTCTTCTTTAAGCTCTGCAAAACCTAGGTGGGTAGACCTGTAGATTCTTTATATGGTACCAGTTATCAAAGCATACACTGAATCTAATATAAAGAAGATAAAACCCTTATTTCTCCTATTAACTCATGAAATAATCATCAATCTACAGTAGCTAAATGCAGATCTAAGAACCTCATAAGCTGAGTGAGGGCATTCTAATACAGCTCTTCGACATGAAAGGGAAAAGCGTTTGATTAATAATGTTGATATCAGCAGGACCCAAATACGAGCAACAAAATCTAGTGATCCTATTTCTGATCAGTGCCTTATCTATTGGGAAATTAAATGAATTATAACCATACATCTTTTGGAAATCTGAGACATATTACTACATCCAGATCCCTGATCTATCCTTCACCTTGCGAACACACATCTGCTTCAGATTTGAATCTCATATTCAAAATATCCCATCATGAAATCTGCAAACCTTGTGATAAATACCAAGCAATTACATGGCTCTTCAATCCATATGCAAGACATTTTAACCACATACATTCCAAAATGAGATGCAACCTAATCTATGATCCTTGATCATAAAATAGAAAGATTATAGATCCATAAACATGAGACAAGACTCAAATTGAATTTGGAAACCTTTGCTGTATTTTATTCATTCTCCTTGAAAATGAATACATGAAAGATGTACAAAAAATAACTCATAGATCACCTAATAGAAAAGAACTATCTGCATAAAACATACATGCTGCTCAGAGAAATGCTAAAGAATGGAGGTGGAATCACAGTTCTGGATCCAAAAAAGTGGTCTCACAGAATGGCTGCAACTTTCCTACCAACAATGGTCTCACAGTAACAAAAAATTGGAATCCCCTTTATGAAAGAAAGATAGAAAGATATAGCAAAGGAAAGAATCTCGGATCTGATCTTCATGTGACAAGTGTCCATTTGAAATGCAATCCTTTGTAACTGAAAAACTTCTTTCTTCCATCTCCCATTCTGATCTGATCTTGTTTCATCATTTTTGTTACTGACTTGCACAATATCTCTGTTGAAATGATGAAACCTTGCTGAGTCACCAAAAAATTTGATTTACCCATTAAAATGCTTGGCAAAAATTGGGTTAAATTGAGTGAATGTAAAAAAAGTGAACTCCAACCGCATTCTTACCAAGTTTTACTGATCCCCTAACTGGATTTTCAGTTTTTTACCCATTCCATTGAGAAAGCCCCAAAATTCACATTTTTGGCTATAGCTCAAACTAGGAAGCACCTGTGCAAAAATTGACTCTAAAAATAGAAAATTCGGATTCTCATGATTCCAACGATATATGATAAGGCATATCTAGCCTCTCGAAAATGCCTGAAATCTTCATTTGAAAAATAGTCCCCTCTGTTTGAAAACTCAGACTTGCAACATTTGATTTTAAATTTTGGAAAATTTAAAATATTCTAAGGTTAGAACTTTATATAAAAATCCTATTTGAGTTTTGAAAAACTTTCACGGGCATCCATTTTGCATAAAATGATTAAAAAAAATACTTTTCATTGGCTTTCACAACTTTCCCTAGCCTTTGAATCCGAGGTCAAACTTGAGTTTGACCAGTGCCATGTGGCATCTTTTGATTGGATCGCTCATTGCATCTACCATGTCATCGAACATGAGACCCATTTCCACATGTTGTCTTCTTGCTAACTCGCTATGCTAAATCTCGTGCATCTTCCGCTTGGTGAGTAAGCAAGGACTGTTGGATGTGCCACATGGCACAATCTCATTGCAACCGATCTGATCACACCATATCACCTCCTGCTCACTCAACCATCTGCCACTTGGCGCTACTTGATTTGTTGTTGGATCAGAAATGGGACCCATGTTACATTTTACATTGGCTTTTACTCCTGTCGGGCTTTGGAAATTTTTCGGCAAGTCGCTACCTCACTAGCCAAAATTTCTCACCACTTTTCGATGGCGAGGTAGAGAGTCACTGAATTTTGGACCTTTCTAACAACTTACCTCCTTGCTGACATCACCAACTTAGACTACGCATTTGTTTAAAATTATACTTATCTTCCAACTGGCCGGATGAACGAGACCCACCCTCTAACTTGTGGCTTCTCAAAAGCCTCTGCCTTCAATTCACAATGTCATGCGAGTGAAATGTTTTTTAAATAGAAGAAGGCTCATTCGTCCCCCCAATTTGGGATAAAACACAGAGGCCACCCCCTGCTTACCATTTCATCTCTGCAAGATGTGGAGCATTCTCTTCTATTCTAAAAATATGGGGTTGTCTTCTTTGATGGGCGTGGAGCTTTGATGAGTCATCTACTGCTAATTTGAAACGTCCCCTACTCTTTCTTATTGATGCGAGTGATGGAGTGGAGCTTTATTCTGCTCTTCTTGTTTGGTGATGCCATCTTCTTTAGATGCTAGGTGGCTTTAAAATCTATTGGATGTGGGAACCGATATGTGATGTATGCAAGGATTGCTCATTTCTCAGTATTCGGCGTGTCTTTGTTCCTTCATGCAACGGGTTCCAATTTTTTCAAACTGTGGGTTCCTCTGTTCATGTTACCAAGCGACTTCTATACTTTTGAATGCGTGGGTTGGCATGTTCCTCATGTCACCCCTCTTCAAAATGTGGAGTTTCTTTTTTGCAGTGCACTCCCAATCTACCTGTATGATGCACGGGAGGCTCTGTTTTGCATGGATATTCTTTAACAAGGTGTGGAGATTGCTTGTAAATTGCTATTGCATTTTCTGCTTGTCAATTGGCTTCTTTGCCTCTTAAAACTGCAGCTTCTTCCTTTATATAGCAGTGTGTTTTTCCTCTATCCCAAGCTGTGCCTTGCTTAATGCATTTTCTTGTGGGTGTTATTTCTCATATGTCAAAAATATCCTGCTCTTTATGTGTGGGACTTTTGCCTTTTAAATGGCATCTGCATGGGCTTTTCAACATGGTGGTTTCCTTGAAATGACATGGTTCTCTTTCTACTTCAGCAGCCTCCAAACGGCTCCTCTATTCCTGACGTGTGAGGCATGTTTTTATCATCGGTAGGTTTGACTATATTCCTTGAATCTAAGCTGCTCCCCTGCTAATGACACCTTTGAATGCAGATTTTCTGCTCATTTGGTCTTTTCTTTATCACTGTGGATTTGTCTTTTGTTTGCAAGCAATAGAGGGGATCTCTGCCTGTTATTGCTTCCATGCGCTTTGAAGATTAAGGCATATCTCATCATATTTAATGCATGAGATGCCTGCTTGCAGTTGTTTCACTCCTTAGTGTGAGTTCCTATTGAATATGGTCTACTTCAACTTGTTAACTGCTCCCCTATGGCTTGGTTTCACATGTCGACTATGCCTTCTTTTTAAACTAGTATGAGCCTTCTCCTTTCTTTTTGCATTGACTATTGCCCTTTTTTTTATCATGTCACTAACTATTTCTTCTATACTGCAGATTTGATGCCCCATGGTTGGCTATCTTCATTCTCTTAATAAAGACCAAATTGCAGAGGTCAGACTTTGACTCTGAGGAACAACAGTGATCTTGGCCCGTTGAGTGCCTTTCACTCAAGGAAATTAGACTCTTGGGTCTAAAAAAATGGAGGCTTAAAAAAAAAAATCATTTATAGTTTAAGCTAGCATATTCTAAAGATATTCTACCTTATCCTCCTAGTCGACTCCCTCTTCCTCACATACACGACTTTTCAATTTGAGGAAAACATCAATTTGGTACATGAACTTTGAACCCCCTTCAATTCTCACTTTCATAGGTTCTGTCCCTTTATCAATGAGCTTAAATGGATCTGTTAAATTACCAAAGAAATATCTATCTTTATCTTGATCACCATTTCCCATAAAGCCCAATCATTTTGACAAGATTAGTCAGACCTTTAAGTGGGTCCGGCTAATTTTTTTTTCATTTCCAAACAACTGATTCTCTAAACTGATCCATCGATCATCTTGAACTAACTGGAATCAAATTTGATCACTGATTGACCATTAACACTCATTTTAAATCAGTTTTGCAACACTTTGAAACTTGTGTCCGAAGGCCTGTTGCCTGGTTTTAAAAACTGACCTGGACAACTAGCTAGGCTCTGAAACCTAACCCACTGATTCTTTGCTCCACATACTTTCACCTTGTCAGATCTCGTCTCATGAAAAATTTGGGGTCAAAAGATATTGACCATCAAAGTCGCCTTCTCAGGTTTATCTGCAAACAAACACGTCAGAAAACAACAAATTGACTTTGGAATTGGCATGGAAAACTAGACAAATGAAAACTTGGGAAGACAAAAATTGGGGCATTGATTCTCTGTCATGAGGACAATATGAATCTGTGATTTGGGCTCATGACGAATAACAGGGCACAAATGGTGAGCATTCAAATTAAGCTACTCAGAATTACTGACTGGAAACAATGTCTGAAAAGTGATTTTTGCAAATGGAATGACCCTGGAAAAATGTGCAAACAGATTCGTCAAGATTTGAAAACCAGCACACTTGTAGTATTTTCTGTATAGAACACAGGGAAATAGACCATTCGACCTTGCCAATCATGGATTTCCAGTTATAACATCTTGAACAGGGGTACTGATCAATCTGCAAATACTAACACCAGTATAACTATAGAAATTGTGTTTGGAATCACGTTTGAAAACTGATCAAACAGATTCGTCATAAGCTAAAACTTGAAACTTAGCAAGTCTCTGAAATCTACAATGCAACACAAAAGGAATTTTAGCATTCAGGTCAACTGGTCAAAAGTTACAACACGTCAAACAGGGCTTCCCAAAAATTTGAATACTTTGCAAAAACATGAAAACAATAACTGATCAACTTCGAGGGATTCAAAACCTAGTCAAATGGACTCAAAATGACTCGAAATCTAAAACATAGGTTTTTAGGTATGGACACTAGACACTCTCAAAGTGGAAAGTCACAAAACCTTTCTGGGTGCGAGATATTCAGATGCAAACACAGCCTCCTGTCGCTGTTTGACACTTAGGTGAAAAAGCAAGATTGACAATTGTTCAAAACAGGACTTCGCCAAATAGCTCAGAATGATGATTTGACCTCATGGAATAGGTAGACGGGTTGAATGGAAGGCGTTAGAAACATTAAACACCATTTATGCATTAACTCAACATTGAGGTACATAGGCTTCACAAAGCATTTATAGGCCTGAATTTTTCAATAGTGCTCAAAATTGACCATGCAATTTTGAGCGCCAACATAAGGTCTGATCTACTTCTTTGGAATCATCATCTTTTGTAAGCTTAAGTCTAGTACACATGGGAGTTCCAATTGGTTTTGAATCCTCCATTCCAAACTTCTTGAGTATCTCTTTGATGTACTTAGATTGAGTGATATAGATACCATTTCTGTTCTGCTGTATTTGCAGTCCAACAAAGAATTTTATTTTACCAAACATGGACATCTCAAATTCTTTATTCATTTGTTCTGAAAATGCATTACATAAGTCATCATTTCTTGTAAATAGAGTATCATCCACAAATATTTCTACCAATACAATCTTCTTATCTAGTCCTTCCTCGATATATAGGCTACTGTTATCATTTGTTCTTTTAAAACCAATCTATATCAAATAGTTATGTAATCTTTCATACCAGGCTCTAGGAGCTTGTTTTAGATCATATAGGGCTTTGTGTAATTTGCACACCATGCCCCTTTTGTTTGGATCAACAAAACCTTATGGTCGTTCAATGTAGACTTCCTCATCAAGAATTCCATTCAAGAATTAACAGATTTAACATCCATCTGGTATACTTTGAATCCTCTATGCGTGACATATGCTAGTAAAGTCCTAACAACATCTAGTCTTGCAACAAGGACAAAAGTTTCACCGTAATCAATACCTTCTTCTTGAGAATAGCCTTTACATACCAACCTTGCTTTGTTTCTTGACACTTTTCCATCTTCATTCAACTTATTTCTGAATACCCATTTTGTACCAATCACATTTTTGGGCCTAGGAACAAGAGTCCAAGTTTTATTCTTTTTTATCTGTTCTATTTCTTTATTCATAGCCTCAATTCAAATTTTATTTTCCAGTGCATCGTTAACACTTCTAGGTTCAAATTCAACAAGTAAACATGTACCGTTTAGTTTGCTTCTTGTCATTGTTACATCTGATTTGTCTCCAATGATTTGATCAGGTGCGTGATGCCTTCTGACATATTTAGCCAACATGGGTTCTTTGAATTTTGAATGAATTGTAGTGTCTTCATTTTGGATCTCAACTTCAGACTCAAATCCTTCTATCTATGCCTCTGGTTCTTCAGACTCGGTATGCACTAACTTGGTAGCCTTTGAATGTGACTAAGGTCCCTATGAATCAGTTTGCACTTCCTACAACTCGGTAAATATTGGAGACTTGGAGAGCTCAGGAGATGAAGTCTCTTTTTTGTCAATTGTGTTTCGTAATATATTAGGTTCCTAGTAGACAAATCTTCTATAATCTTCTGGCTCCTTTTTTCTTTCTTCTTCACTCTTTTCTGCAAAGTCATCAATTCTCACATGTGCACTTTCTATGATTTTGTAAGTGGACAAATTCAGACATTTGTATGCTTTACTTCTGTAGAAATATCCTAGAAATATACCTTCATCACCTTTTACATCAATTTTTCCTTTTCTAGATTCTTTAGAGATATAACATTTGTTGCCAAATAATTTCAAGTAACTTACATTGGGTTTGTAGCCATACCATAGTTCATAGGGAGTTTTGTTTGATTTCTTCAACTAAACTTGGTTCAAAGTCTGAACTGCAGTGCTGATAGATTCCTTCCAGTATTTGATAGCAACATTCTTATCAATCATTAGTGTGCTTGCACAATCCATGATGGATTTGTTTCTTCTTTCACCTATTCCATTCTGTTTAGGAGTACCAGGGACTAATACTTGTCTTTTGATTCCTCTTTCAATGCATAAATTGTTGAATTCATTTGTGATGAATTCACCACCTCTATTTGATCTTAAGAATTTTAATATTTTTCCAATTTATTTTTCTCCTCTAACTAGATACCATTTGAATTTCTCAAAAGCTTTTGATTTTTTTTAAAGATACATTACAGTCATCATTCTAGAATAATCATCAATAAAAAGAATGGAATTTTTTTCTCCACTATAAGTTTCTATTCCAATGGGTTCACATAAATCAGTATGCACAATTTCCAAGACATCTTCTGACTTATAGTTTTTTCTCTTAAAACTAGTCTTTCTCATTTTACCAATTTGACAATTTTTGCATAATCCAACATCAGGTTTCTTCAAACTAGGGATACCTCTTACTCTTCTGAGTTTTCTTATCTTGACCATATTATCAAATTTTACATGACACAGTTTTCTATGCGATAAAAAACTTTCTTCTACTTGAGCAATAAAGCATGAGAAATCACCAAGATCAAGATAAAATAGGTTACCTTTTGTTTGCCTGCCTAATCCAAATAGATTTCCTTGGTTATCCAACAGTCTTGCTTTTCCATTCATGAATTCTACCTTGAATCCAATGTTGTTTAGCTATGCCACACTCAGTAAATTATGTTTTAGTCTTTCAACCCAATAGGCATTATCACATACAAGTTCATTGGTTAATGACATACGACCTTTTCCTTTTATGCAACAAGGTTCATTGTTTCCAAATCTTACACTACCTCCATCATAGTGTTCAAAATGTTCAAAATTAGTTTTATCTCTAGTCATGTGGTGAGAAAATCCACTATCTATGATCCATGTGTCATTTTTACTAACATGAGAGACAAGTGCCATCTTATCTCTTTCATCATTAGATTCATCCTTTACAACAATATACCCTATATCATCTTCACTGTTATTAGAATCTTTAGCCATAAAAAAAGTTTTCTTATCTTTGTCTTTGTAGGATTTGTGACCTTTGAATTCCTTCTTGTCTTTGTACTTGTGATTTTTCTTCTCTTCCTTGCCTTCTTTGTTTGGACATCTAGCAGCAATATGAGCAATTTCTTCACAAGAAAAATGGATTAAAAGAATTTTACTTTTGTAGTTTCCTCTGCTTCTATAATATTTCTTTACAAGTAGAGCTTCAACAAATTCAAGATCACTATAAAAAATTTCTTCTATTTCTTCCTCAATTTTTGATTGATTATCTTTTATTTTCTTGCCTTTTTCTTTGAGTGAGAGTTTAGCTTCAAATGCAGACTCAATATTTTTGGAAGCAAGAACATAATTATCAAAATTTTCTTGTTCAAAAGCTATCAATCTTCCTACTAGGGCATCCAAGCCTATCTTGTTATTTGGATCACATATCTTTTCTTGAATAGTAGATACTCTGATTGCATAGATGGGAAGCAAAGTTTTGAGTATCTTACAACAATTTCTTCTTTAATTTCTCCTCCAGATGCTCTAATTGCACTAACACTAGCCTTAATTCTTTCCACATATTTTGCAACGTTTTCATCTTCTCTCATTCTCATATGATCAAATTGTCCTCTAAGGATTTCTACTTTGGCTCTTCTTACATTTTCATCTCCTCCATAGATTTATTTTAGTTTGTTCCACATATCAAAAGCAGTTTTACAGTCTTTGACCTCATCAAATTTAACATAACTGAGAGCATATGCAATATCAATCATTATGATGTTATGTTTATTTTTCTCAGCAATATCTTCAATTCATAATGTTCCAGTGGGAGTTTTATATTCGTCATCAAAATATTTGCATCCTGAATCACTGATGGTAGCCAGATGAAGCCTCATAAGTCCTTGCCATGCTGCAAAGTTGTCTCTGTTCAACTTTGGAATCTCTCTCTTGTAAGACATCTTGATCTTTAGCTTAGGTCCTTGAAACCTTCATTGCAAGCACCAAAAGCTCTGATACCAATTGTTAAAAATATAAGAGGAGTAACTGAGAGGGGAGGGGTGAATCAGTTACTACTAAAATAAACCCTAGATCCCTTAGATGTCAACTAAAATCTAGATTGGTAAAACTGATTACTACTGCTATTTGGTAAGCATACAAAAATTGCTGTAACTCGATAAATACAGAGTGTGATTAACTTTAGCAAATCTTAAGATGTTATCAGTAATTTATTTTGCAAGCATGAAAGAAATAACATAAACACATATGACACTAGGATTTAACTTGGAAATTCAATTTGGGAAAAATCACCAAATGCAACTAGTTACTATTTATCACTCTTCTGAAGTGAGCCCTATTAGGAGCCAACCCTGTTAAAGGTTACAAAACACACTGTTAGGTGTGACCCTGTTAAAGGATTTAATCACCTTGTTAGGAGTGGCCTTGCAAGAGGTCTTGAAACAATTCAAAGGAATTGCCACCTTGTTAGAGGATTTACAAATGACTGTTAAACCAACTCTGTTAAGAGCTTTTAGATCACTGCTACAATGGTTAGAGAGTAACAATGAAATGACTTTATTGTGATGCAACTTAATAGCTAATTATAGATATCTATTTTGGCTTTATACTTGATCCTTTCTAATTGAATAATACTTTTCTGCTCCACAAGGATACTTGCTTATCCTTCAAGTTCACTTCCTCTCTCTTTATCTCTTTCAATTCTTGCATACATCACACACTTTGGAATCACAACTTGACCTTTTACTTATATTTTTTAGATTGTCAAGTTGGCTAAAATATAAATTAGAATAACCAATATTTATTACCATAGTCAACTAGAATCAATAGGTAAAATTATTAAGCTTTACATGCCAAAATAAGAAAATCCTTTGGTATCTGACCTAGCTCGGTAGAAACTAATTCTAAAGCAATTTCCTATGTTAACCAATAGAAGCTCTGTTAACACTGTGAACTTACAAAATTTCTTTAGTAACCGAGTGAACTCAGTTAATACTAGCAATGTTTAACTTTCCCTTTGTTAATCGAGTGTGCTTGGTTAAGACTCTTTTCTACATAACTTCCTTTGACGCCTGGATGAGATCGGTAGATACTGCCTTCTGTACATAGTAGACTTAGGAACACTTGATAGACTAGGAAAACTGTCTTCACTGACCAAGTGAACTTGACATGCACAAACTATCAACTGATATGCCATTTGTTAACATCAAAGACAACACACAATTAATCAACTGTATCTAACATTAGTGACTTTTTGTGGTACCAATATCTTGTTAATTCGTTTTAAATCCATTTAATGAAATGTTATCACTTATTAAATAACTTACAATGGGTTACTCTAGCAGCCACTTTGGGCCTCGACCTCCATTGCAAGCCACTCCCCAACATGACATATAAATAACCTACCCTAATCTCAGTAAAATCAAAAGATCACAAAAGACCACATACCATACATCAGTTCTTAAACAAACAACTGACAAATATTGAAAAACACTAATCACAATCACAGATTCCACCAATACGATCATCCTAATAGGTCTAATCTCAAAATCAAGTATACATAAACCAATCCATGTCATAACATGACATCACCCAAAATAAATCATACAAACACCTTTGTCCTATAAAAGCAACTAGAAATAAATCCAAACATAACTAATCAAAGACTCAAAGGTTATATCAGATAGGTCACACCATTCACCTCAGTTTGACAAAAGAACACTGGAAAGAAATAACAATCAATAGATCAACACACATCATAGAGCATACCAGACACATTACCATGGTTGTGTATAAAAGGTCGAGATCAAAACATTATCATGACATCACAAACACTGAACTCTCAAGCCTCTGGTAAACATCCTGACTGGCCAAAGCTAAGTCAAACCCGAAAACCCCAACACTAGTAAATCATACATCACATAAAGTGCATACAAAAGTGAATTTCATAATTCATTAGGTTTTGAAAACCCTAAAGTTCAATATTTACCAAAGGTTTTTAGATTAAATCACAAACAATTCTATAATGAAAATAAATTTTCTCAAACAAGAGTTTCAACCTAGAGAATTTTTGAAAACAGAAATAGAATAAACATGAAGAAGACAGAAATTCAAAGAATGAGCAACTACTGCACAAACCCACAAGATCCTACCTGGATCTGATGCTAAAATAATCAATGCACAAACACCCAAGAATCTTCATTTTCCTTCGAAAATTCTCTTTTCAAAAATTGACTGCTCCAAACCTGTGTATCTAGAAATGAGCTCTAATTTTCTTAATAAAGAATTTTTCTCCAAAATCAAGGCTTTGATCATGCAATCATGTGAAAACCCCTTGTCTTTAATTACTATATTTTAATTTTCATGCATACACTTTATGCAATTTAATTAAAATAAACTTTATTAAATTAAAGCTTTCATCCCTTATTAAATCATGCGACATTTTTAATATAATATTTATTAATTTAACTAATAATATTATTTAGAGTTTATTAAAAATAAAACTCCTAAATAAAATTATTATTAAATTAAATAAATATTAATACGCCTAAATTAGAACTTTAATAAAATCTTTTAGATTTGATTCTTTCATGCACATTAAAGAATTTTTAAATTAAAATAATCTTTTATATTTTGTTTTTCTCCACTTATTAATTAGTGTAAGCACTATTTAAAGCATAGTTAATTATTTAAATTAATAAGAATAATTAAAGCTCATTATTTAAATGCAACTCTAATTTAATAATTATTAATTAAATAATCATAATAAAATAATATTAAATCTTTAATCTTTTAATATTTTAATTCTATTTTTATCCAACTTCTTAAATTAGACTTTTAAAATAAATATTTTAAACATAAGTACATATTTAATTAATTAAATAACATCATATTCTAATCTTTCTTTAACCAATTTTCTAAATTTAGACTTCTAAATTTAGACTTTTTATTTAAAGCATAAATTTAATTAGTTTTTAATTAATCAAATATTCACATATTTTAATATTTTCTTTTTAATTAAATAATATTTAATACTCAACTAATAATATTATTTAGAGTTTATTATTAAAATAAAACTCTTAAATAATAATTATTAAATCAAATAAATATAAATATGCTAAAATTAGAACTTTAATTTAATCTTTTAAATTTAATTATTTTATTCAATTAATTAAATATAATTAAATATTCAATTTTCTATATACAATTTTCATGCAACAACTTTTTTTCTTGTTCACTTTAATTAATCATGAGACATTTTTAATATCATATTTATTAATTTAACTAATAATATTATTTAGAGTTTATTAATAAAACTCTTAAATAAATAATTATTAAATTAAATAATTATGAATATGCCAAAATTAGAACTATAACTTTATCTTTAGATTTCATTCTTTTATTTAATTAATTCACGAGATATTTTTAATAATATATTATTAACTTAATTACTAATATTATTTAGAGTTTATTATTAAAATAAAACTTCTAAATAATTATCATTAAATTAAATAAATATAAATACGTCAAAAGTAGAACTTTAATAAACTCTTTAAATCTAAATTTTTTATTTAATTAATATTTCAATTAATTAAATATCAAATTTCTTTATAAAAATTTCATTAAATTAAATCATTAAATTATCTTTTAATTTGATTTAATTATAACAGAAAATCACATTAGACCCGCACAACCAAATATAAAAACTCAACTGAAGACACTGGAAAAAAATCAAATTCCAGGGTTAAAATCATGAATTTACGTCACTTGACGAATTTAGACGGATAAACTAAGTTAGATACTTGTCCTTCTTTCTAGGACAATTGGCTTAGGGTTTAGGATTTGGACTCAAGAGTTATCTCTTCACTTAGACCATTGAAATACTGCAATAGGGTACACTCATCCTGGCAATTCAGGAAAGTCGATACCTGATACTTGCAATCTACATAAAATGGCAATGGCAAGAAGTGGTTCATCATGTAGATCCTGACTAGCAGGTGACTACGAGTCCCTTCCTCAACCACATCATAAATGTCAAACATAAAAAAAACATTACACACCATACACATGAAAGTATGTGGTAAGTATCCATAGAAACTACATAAAAATTATTCATCTAACTAACATCATTAAATAACTGAAAGTCACTACATGAACATATATATCATCATCGAACAATCATGCATACATGAAAGAACTAGGTAACTTAATATATAATCAACTAAGTATGAAATGACATATAATCAAATAAGGTGACTAAGTACTAACAATCATAAAATACAATTAAAAAATTGGCCTAAAAGAATCTAACAATACAGTCAAAAAAATCAAGTAGGGGTAGGCATTACATCCACTCCTCTTAGACTTAGGCTTACACTTAGAAGCCTATAAGAAAGATAAAACTAAACTAGGGGTAGGCATCACAAAATGTACAATAAGATGAAGGGAAATCAACCAAATATTGAAGAAGAAACTCTATAAAACCAAATAAAATATGAGATGATGCAAGAGTTTAAGAGCTTGACCCCTAAAGAAGGGAGAAAAATGATAAAATCATCTGGAGTCTTGCTTTTTCCAAATTGGGATATTGCTGATGCAATGGCTTTTAATTCTATTACCAAGAAGTTAAATGCAGATGAAAAAAGGAAAAAGGAGCTGAAACGTGCCAAGTTTAGTGAAGATCATGCTGCCTTAGTCATCTGGTCTATATCTAGAGCCAACTCCTTCTAGCCTAATGATACTAATTTGATTGGAAATTTAATTGTAAAAATGGTGGAGGATACTCCAAATGAAGAGGTCCCAGAGCTAAATGTTGGAACATCCAACCTCACCCTAGCCACAACCTTGAGGAAGAAAAGGGATATATTAGAGTTACAGGAAAAATATGACAAGTTTTGGCAGCTTATAATAAATAAGTCTAGAAGAGGATAAAACATGAGAATAAGTTGATGTAGCACCAAGGACAATCTAGTAGACCTAGAATCACTTATCTTCATCCACCAGTGGAACCTTTTAAATCCACTCATTTTATAGAAATCTCAGACACACCATAGAGACCTCAATATTATACTGTAGAGGATTTTGAAGAAGAAAAGAGAAAACTGTGGGCATTGCATGTGGAACTGGATATTTGGTGTAAGGACATGTTGAGGAAAACAATTGTGTATTTAGTAGATAAAATTGGTTGCCCTAGTTTCTATGAACAATTGTCAAGGGTAAAAAACATGTGGAATAAGATGAAAGAAAATGAGGAGGCTTTGAAACCAATTGTTAGTAAATGGAATAACATAGATAAAGATGTGGCTCTTCTATGTTTTTCAGTTATCAGTTTATCTTGTGAAAAAATAGAAAGGACTTTTGATTTGACAAATGATCTCTCTAATTTTGATAATAAGAGAATTTCATTGCAAAGGAGAATCATAAACTATAATACCAAATATAAGAGTAGAAACTTTGAACTCTTCCCACATGCCCTAGATAAAAAGGATAAATTGAAAAATAAAGAGCAATGGGCCCAAGAATCAGATGACCTATTATGCCTTAGGATGAATAGGGTCATAAATGAGAAGGGAAATGCATGGTGGGAAAATACAATTGAAGAAGTTGTAAAAGTGCAAATATTTTATGATTCTTTGAGAGAAGATTTTATTGAAATTGATAAATTAGGAGAATATGTGATGAAGAAACAACATGATATTTTGAATTTCAATTGGCCAGATGACACACTTTTTGACAAGTGGTTGGTAGACTTTGTACATGCAAAACAATTGGAACTGGGTAAAATTGATGATGATGAAATGGAACAAGATGATTTGCAAAAAATTGACACATCGAAAAAAGAAAAAGAAGACAAAGGAACACAACCAACTACAAATACAAATACATATGTTCAAACTGATGACTTGCAATAGGACAATAAAATGTAACTGTCAATTTGTTAGTGCATGATGACGTAGATGGAGAACCTTGAGTTGAATAGAGTCTACAAAAAGCAGAGCTAGGTCCACCACAAGAAAGTCCATTGATTACACATTATGAGGAATGACAACAACAACAAAGACAATCATGAATTCCTCAGCAACAAAGAACTACAATAGAAGTGGTCCCACAAAAGAATATTCATGATGAAAAACATTCTGTTGCACCATTTTTTGTCTTTTGTGACAGTAACTTTGTAAATATCTTTCTATCTTAAAGGATAGTGTTAGTATTCTCTATGTTTCAAGCTTGTTGCATCTCAAACTATACAAGTGAGATTCCAAGGCTAGAGAAAGGGTCTGAACTATTGTGTAACTTTTAGTTTTGCCAGTTTCATTCGGTCCAGTTTCCTTGATGCCATTTTTGTGATGTATTTTCTCTGCAATTCTAAGAATATATTAATTTTCTAAGATGATGGTATCTTATCTTGAATTTTTTTGAGTATTATTCCAATGTTGCATGATTTTCAAAGAGAATTATTATAAAGATGAATCATCACCACATCTATTTTCTCTAAATATTTTCTCCATTTTATTGTCTAGTTATTTTGAGGTTGTATGGGCAAAGCCTTTCTCAATTAAATGCAACTAGGATAGGTTGTATATCAGTTCACTATTGATTTTAATTCAATGAATTAAGTAAATTCTTTAGTGAATGTGATAGAATTTCCAGGTATTAAGAAGGATATGCATAAGAATGAGTTTTAGGGAAGATTGCTGATAATATTGATTGTAATGCAATCATTTAGGTCAAAATAGTTGGATAGACTCTAAATCCCAATGGATGAGGCACTGATGAATTATTTCAGTCATCATATGAAGATATCATGGATAAGGATTAAGAAAAATCTTAAAATCAAAATCAATTTTACTTTAAATGAATGAAGAGTATCATAGCTGGTCAATACTTGTTTGCATTTAATCTTTGTGTTTTAATTAGCTGTTGTTACCCATAATTACTTGTAAATCTAAGAGGAATCATGACCAATCTGCTGTAGGGGATGAGTATTGTAATAGAATGTCATTGAATGAATGAAATGTAGAGATAGTATCAAGCTTTGAATATTTTTTGTCCCTCAGGTGCATCCACCTTGGTTTTGCAGAGCCAAAAGCATAGAAAATCTTTATGATTTTATTGAAGTTGGGTCCAGATCTGAAGACCATCTAGATGATCATTTGAAGTAGCTAATGCTTAGGTTATTTTGATCTTCACCATCTTGGTATCAGGTATCTTATTACTGGGTAGTCAAAAACACCAACACACACCACAAAAAATAAATAAACAATTAAGTAAAAAGTTGGAAGAAAAAACACTTGCTTCATATTATCTTCAAAGAAATGACATTACGATATTTCAAATATAACTAGCTACAACCATATGGGTCTTCTTATTACAATAATCTACAAGACAAATCCACAATTCAAATTTTTGGAAGTAAATCCAAAAACCTTCCCTTGTCCTTGTTATGTAGCATCAATAAATACCTTAGAGTATTCTATAAAATGAAAACTTTTTCCTTTCAGTGCTAGTGGTTCATTAGTTCAAGTTCTTTCCTAGGTGATCTTTCTCTCTTTTTTAATCTAAACTTAAGTCTCAAGGGTACAACTTCTGGAAGCCATAAATTTTGACTCAGATTTTTTTATATATAATATAGCATTGAAAATATCATGAAGAGATCTACTTTAGAATAATTATTGTTTTCATGAATGTTCTAGAAAGATAGGGAATATTTTTTGCACATACAAGTTCTCTCCAAGCACATACATCCCTAGCCAATAATAAAATGATCCTCCAAAAGAAAAAAATGGTTACTCAATTAAATATTACTTTCCTTATTAGGAGAGTGCATGTAGTTGTCCACACCAATTGATTTCATATAATGGATACTAGTTAGACATAGTAGCTAGAGCCCATCTTTGTATTTTTGTGTTTGATTCAATTATCTTTGCTAAGTCACATTTAAGGAGGTTTTGGTGTGAAAGGAGTGTTGTACCTAGTATTATGCATAGAAATTTCAATATGTAGACCTTAATAACATATGTAGTTTAAGTTTACACAAGGAATTATAGGATATTCCTGATATATACAAACATCCATCACTTTTCTACCATTATAATGTAAGTTATCACTTTATGTATCATATCATAAGATTAAGACACATGTAATAGTCTCCCGATAACTTATCTCTTATATTGATGATCTTGCTTTGTGTAATGTCCCCATTTTAGCAGTTGACCAAGTGTGTGTGCGTTAGCCTTGTTCTACATGGTCTCGAGGGCTAACGAAGGGTTTAATGGGATCTTGGAGTGTTTTGGCCTAGTCATTTCCAGTTTGGGCCAAAATGAAGTTGATTTACTCAGTTTCAGGCATACTTACTATTTTTAGTAAGTCGGCAGGACACAGTGCAGGTCAATTTTGGTGATTGGATTCGATACTCCTCGGTGAGAGCTTTTCGATGAGCTATCACTTGCATTATTCAGAGTCTGATTGCTAATACATTTTAATGCCTGAAGTTTTATTAAAGTAACGTCTAATTTAATTATAAAATATTAAAGTGTTACTTTAATATTTATTCTATGGTGATGTGTACCCAAGGGAGACATAAGGGGTATTTTAATATATGTTTTATATTACACATCTTTTATCCCACATTTCCCATATGAGTTGAGCGGACCCGTGGGAATAGAATAAAAGGAAGCATTTGTGGCTTCATTAGACAGGTTGAATATGAGAAGAAATTGGTGTGTGAGTTGCAGATCTGTTCTTGGCATTTGAGGATGTCTATCCTCTCTTGTAACATTCTAGATGTCATTCCCTTGGGGTTTGGCCTTTGGAATTCTTTCTTATTGGCTTCATTATCAGGCAGTTTAGTTACATTTTCGGCTACAGGCAGATTTGATATTTTGCTCATATCTTCTTCACTACTTGTCTGACGCTTATGCCGCTTGGAGGGAATGGTATTATGAAGGTAGTGGACTGATTGGAGGACAAAGTATTGTAGCAGAAAGTTCGTAAGCATGGGATGGAGTATTATGACAATATTGCTGAAGTAATTAGTGAGTTGATAAATCTACCATGTATTTGGTTTTATGAATTCTGAAAATAACATTTTATTAGCAGCAGTTCATTTCCACTTTGCATATTATTGTAGTTTCTTTCTTGTTTATGTTGTATGATACCAATTCCATGCACGAAACACAACAAACAAATAAACGTTTGATTTTTGAAGTTATAAGGGTTTTTAAGAAGTTGAATGCAAACTGTTTGACATAATTCCTTTCAGCAATTTGGTTTAGTTTTTTTTGGGACATCCAGGGGTGCCCATTACACTTTGTGATATTAATCCATTCGATTTGTATTGTTGATAAAAGTACAAAAATTTCTTATCATATTGATCTTCTAATTTCATTGAGCATTCCATTAGGCATCTAGATCTTGAGTGGTTATCTCGGTATCCAAATCTAACAATTAGATTTTTCCAAGATTTGGAAAAGAAAAAGAAACAAGAAAAAATAATCTATTTATAAATGTTGACTTGTAGCTATATTGGATGAATTTAAATAATCTATGAATCAAAATATTTTATCTTTAAAGAATACAAACTTACTTGTTGGCAAGAGACACTCCCCAAGTGCATAGATGTTATTGACGAAAAATCATCTTAGTGCACCCATTCATATGATATCATTTGGTCAAACCAAAAGACATATTGGTGTTTTAGTTTAAGTCTAGTAAAGAAAAAATTATACAAAAGCATTCAATATTTTGTATAGTAGATACTCTTAGATCAATATTTTTGGTGTGAAGCTATAATGCCCCACTCGAGAACCCAAAAGAAATAAACCTAATATGTTTCAAAGTTTACTGAACTATTTTTTTTTCAAAAGTTTAAACAACATCAAAGTGCCAATAATGCAAAAGCAATATATACATGCACATCAAGAACACATAATCAATTACAAATACAATTTCAATTCCTCAAGGATTGCTTCACATTGAGTCACATTTAAGAAAGTTTTATTAATAAGTTCAAATCTCAATTACAATGTTCATAATCATAAAATGAATAAACACATACATAACCATATAAGCAAATGCATAAGTATAAGTAATAATATGAAAGCACATCTAATGAATAACATCCACTGGACATGTCACAGGGTATGTGAAAATAGATATAAGTATACCAATATACAATACAATATCTCGTAGGATCTCAAAACACATGATACATAGATACATCAAATGAATAGAAGTCTTCAAAATAAGAGGAAGAATGATAATGGTACCACTATATCAATGAGCATCCAACATCTATCAATCTGAGTGTGACCCAAATGGTAAGAATACACTACCTCCCGATCGCGTGGTCACCTAATTAGGCTCCCACTCCCACCATACAGGAGAGATAATGTACGATTCACACACAAATAATTAAATCATAAAATAATCCTAGGCAAAGAATCCTAATAGCCAAAACTACCTCAAGGGTAACACAAACTACTCAAGAAGAAGAGATAATCAAAATTGAAAGGACACTCATTCCAATACTAACATCTCATACCAAGTCAACATAAAAATACCAAGATAAAAAATATACAACCACCTCAAAATCAATGTCAAGTGTCACAAGCACAATGATAAAAAAAAACAACTATCATCAATAAAAGTAAACTACCAATCACTAACTCCAATAAAAAAAAAATCACCAATGAATAACTGACATCCATTAGTAAAAGTCACCTATCAACAATAAATGACACCCAATCAATGAGTAACAACTCACAATAAATATACCATCAAAAGTAATATCCAACAAGTACACCACTAGAGAAAAATATTAAAAAATTATGAAAGAGACCCAGGCTACATACTATGGAGTGTCATCACATTAGCCAACTCTAAGGTTACCCTGGCAGTCTCTAGAGACCCTAGCCCCTAGTGACTCTATGCAAAACTAGGATACCCTCTCATGAAGATAAGGAAACTAGTCATACATCTCAAGGTATCATCTCCATCTAATCCTTAGTCTATATAAGCACTCAAGGCATGAACGAGAAAAAATATCTAACTTATCTTTTTAATGTATCTCAAGGAAAAGGGCTAGGCAAGATATTTTAATTACTATGTTACCACTTGTTACACAACTTACAGTGAGTTACCTTAGTAGCCACTTTGGGCACCGACCCCCATTTCAAGCCACTCCCATAAATATGCACCTAGACTACCTTCCTAAAAATCACAAACCACAATAGTGTCCCATACCACAAGAGTAATATTGATCGAATTTGGTTCCTTAACAAGCAACCCAAAAAATAAAATTGGTTCTCAAAACCCAAGTTCTCATAATTACTCAATAGTATTAAACTCATAAAACATAAATCTCAATTCAAATAATAAAGTTCATCAAGACATCCACTCAAATAATCATAAAAAAAATCTTAAAAATTGGCTCTAGTTCACATCCTAATTTGGCCAACTAAACAACCCACAAAAAAAGCATCATAAAAATAAACATCACAAGACTATAAATAGAATATTAGAAAGCACATAGTTTTCAGCCACATGATTTAGTTCCACCAATTTCTCTTATTTAGTTTGGGTCATAAGGACGTGTTTAGAAATAAAGTAAGAATATACATGTTAATATAAATTGTTATGCTAATATATTTATTTAAAATAATAAGTATTTAAATATCCAATCTTTTTGTGCATATAAAATATCATGTAATATGATCATGTTATTAATTAAATAATCTTAAATCATAAATGATTTAATTAATAACATAAATGTATATTATTAGATTACATACTAATATCAATTTTATTTCTAAAATATTAATTTGACTTCTATTTAAGTCTAATATTAATATTTACTTTTTCTTTAATTCATAATGCAACTAGAGATAAAATTATAAATTTAATTTAATTATTTATAATTTCTCTCATAAAGTCAAATACTTATTAACTAAATGATTACAAAGTGAACTCCACCACAACTTCTCTTAAAATATAATAAAATTATAAATATTTATTTATTACTTCCCTCTTGCATTAATAATTATAAAATCATTTATATGCAACTAAGAGTTTAATTAAACTTAAATAATCACTAATACTAACATTCACTTTACAACTAAATAGATAATATTTATTTCATTTATAAATTAATAAATTATTATTATTTTTAAATAAATAAATCTGAAAATTAAATTATATTTTTATAAAATAAAAATAAACATGCAATTAGTATTTTCACATGTCTTTGATCTCTCAAATCATGCAAGCATACTATACTCAGTTTTTCTATTTTTAGCATATTTGTTTTCACATGCATGCAACCATAACTTAGCTTTCTATTTTTAGCATATTTATTTTCACATGCAGGTAACTATACTATACTTAGCTTTTTATTTTTAGTATATTTGTTTTCACATGCATGTAACCATACTATATTTAGCTTTCTATTTTTAGCATGTTTGTTTTTACATGCATGTATACGTTTAGTTACAATGTGCTTTCTTCTCAATTAATCTTTTTCTTTCCCAATAAATATTGCAATTAAATTATTTTGGATGTAAGAAGAATATTCATCTATATTTAGAACATTTGTGATAATCACATAGTTCTAATGAAAAAATTAAAGTTGAAACCTAACTGTTCAATTTGTTATTTTCTTCAAATTTTTCCTATATTAAAAAGGGGTTTTAAAAGAATACAGTCATAATAATTTTCTATAGTTTTTCAATAGTCATGTTTTCTTGATTAATAAATTTTCCATTTTTCAAAATCTACTACATAATTTTTTTATCCAAAAATCAATATAGTAAATTAATAAGCATTATGCAAGCACATAAGAAGACACAGAGTAGACAAATATTTCAATAAAATTCTACAATGGGTTTTCAACTCCTACCTCAAAACCATAGCTAAAATCTGAGACAATATGTGAATGCATGCAAATCCAAACCCTTTGAAACTTTCAAGAATTCTTTTGATCCAATTCTATTTTTTCACTCCCAAAACTTCAAAATCATGACTAAAATCTGAGACAATCTATGAATGCATGCAAATTCCCAAACCCTTTGAAACTCTCAACAATTCTTTTGATCCAATTCTAAATTTTGCTCCCCAAAACTTGTGTAATTGCAAAATGAGTTCTAGATCTTTGATAAAGAGTTCTCCCCTAAATTGGGGCTCTGATTGTGCAATGAAGAGAGGGAACTCACCGATCAATTACTATTTATTACTTTATTACCTTTTACCTTTTCATGCACAACTCTTTTAGATATTTAATTATAAAATATCTTAATTTAAATAATTAGCTTTCTCTTTTTAATTAATTTTTAAAATATTTTTAATAATATATTTATTAATTTAATTAATAACATTATTTAGAGTTTATTATTAAAATAAAACTCTTAAATAATTATCATTAAATTAAATAAATATAACTACACCACAACTATAATTATAACTTTATCTTTTAATTATTATTCTTTTATATTTTATTATTCTTTCGGTTTATTAATTAGTACAAGCACTAATTAGAGCATAGTTTATTATTCAAATTAATAATAGTAATCGAAGCTCATTGGTTTAATGCAACTCTAATTTAATAATTATTAAATAAATAATTATAATAAAGAAATATTAAATCTTTAATATTTTAATATTTTAATTCTCCTTTTGTCCAACTTCTTAAATTAAACTTTTAAATTAAATCTTTTAAACTAAAGTACATATTTAATTAATTAATAATTAATTAAATATCATCATTTTCTAATTTCTGTTTAACCAATTTTCTAAATTTAGACTTCTAAATTAAGACTTTTAAACTAAAGAACACATTTAATTAGTTTTTTTATTAATTAAATATTCTCATGCTTTAATATTTTCTTTTTAATCAAATAATATTTAATTACATGATTAACCCAAATATTATAATTAAATTTTTTATCAAATAAATCACATAGCGAAATCTATATAAAACCAACATTACCAAAATAGACCAAAACTCAAAATCAAACAACATAGACCAAGATAAACTCACAGGGTTTCAAAAGGGTTGAAATTCAGTTACGAGTCCTCTTTGCAAAACAAGTATTTAGGCTATGGCTGGGATTGGACCCAAACATTATCTCCTCATTCTTACATTGAGTTATTGTGATAGGGCACGCTCATCCTGACAATTTAAGAAAGTCAATGTCTGGTGCCTACATTCTGCATAAAAGACGAGCATGTATATGTATATAAATATATCTAAACTAGACAAGCAATGGCAAGGAGTGGTACATCGTGTAGATCCTGACTAGTAGGTGACTGCGACTCCCTCCCTTAACCACATCAAAGATGACAGACATAAAGATAAAATAGACACACACACCATACACATGCAAGTATGGGGTAAGTATCATAATAATTATAAGTCAAACATCAAATGCTCAAATAAAATAATGCATTATTATGAATATGAAGTAATCATCATTAAAGCATCATATGACATTGTTATGAAATGAATCACATTTATTAACTACGAATCATTAAAGCATCATTAATTCACTAGTAACCATAATCATTAAACAACACATGAAATATAGTCAACTAAGTTGTAAGAGCTCAAAATTGCTTTCTCATTTTGAGCGTCCATTTAAAATTTTGAATCAAGTCAAGCCTATGAAAGCCCCATAAATGCAAATGTACCCGACTGTACCTATAAGGCCCCAAAGGTGTTCAATGTTTCTAACACCCTGCATTTAGCTTGTCTAAGCATTCCATGATGATAAACTGTCATTCTGAGTCATTTGGCAAAGTCTTGTTGTGAGCAATGTCTAATTTGCATTTTACCCTAAATGTCAAACAACGACAGGAGGCCTTGTTTGCGATTGAATATCTCGCACCCAGAAATGTTTTGTGATTCACCACTTTGAGATTGTCTAGTGTCCATACCTAAGAACCTATGTTTTAGATTTTGAGTCGTTTCAAATCCATTTGACTAGGTTTTGAGTCCCTCAAAGTTGGTCAGTTATTATTTTCATGCTTTTGCAATTAATTCTGAATTCTAGGAAGCCCTGTTTGACGTGTTGTATTTTTGACCCAGTTGATCCAAATGTTGAAATTCCTTTTACGTTGCATTGTAGACATCAGAAAATTGTTATGTTTCAAGTTTCAACTCTTGATGAATCCGTTTGGTTAGTTTTCAAATGCGATTCCAAACACAATTTGTAACTTTTTACTAGTGTCAATATTTGCAGATTTGTTAGGACCCCTGTTCGTGATGTCATAACTTGAGATCCGTGATTGGTAAGATCGAATGGATTGTACCATTGTGTTGTCCTCTAAAAATAATTTAAGTGTGTCAGTTTGCAAGTCATGATGGATCTGTTTGCACACTTTTTCAGGTCAATTCCATTTGCAAAAAATGATTTTATGCCAGTATTTCCAGTCTGCAAAATCTGAGTAGCCTAATTTGAGTGTCTTCCATTTGCATCTTTTTATTCATCATGAGCCCAAATCATAGATCCATAATGTCCTCATGATAGAGAACTAGTGTCCCAGTTTTTGTTTCCCCATGTGCTCATTTGCCCAATTTTCAAGGCCAAATCTGAACCCAGTTTGTTGTTTTTTGACTTGTTTACTTGCAGGTAATTCTGAGAAGGCAACTTTGACGAAAAATATCTTTTGACTAGGAATTTTTCATAAGATGAGATTTGATAGGGTAAAAGTGTGCAAAAGAGAGAATCATTATCTCAGATTTCAAAGCCCAGTTATCTATTTGGATCAATTTTTAAGGCCAGTCAACAAACCTCTTGGCACAAAAATAACAATTTGTAGAAAATGATAAAATGAGATTTTAATGATCAATCAATGATCGAAATCAATTCCAGTGGATATTAAAAGGTTAAGAGGGCAGTTTGACAATTCAGTTGTTCAAAAACAAAATTTTTTTAGTCAAACCCACTTTGGGGCCCGACTATTTCCACCAGATTGAAAAGGCATTGGTTTCAAAATAAAAGTTATAATGATTTTGCAATCATTAAATTTTATTTGTATGTACATCATGGGAGATCAAAAGGTATGAGATGAATAACGAATTCTCATCTAGTCCACAATAGGATTTTGAATTGTGTTTGAAGTGTCTTTCAAATTAAGTATATGGTTGTATGGACTAGAAAGGGGCCATAGCATCTTTCATGACCAATCCAGTAATAATGGTCCCTATGAGACTGTAGTTTGTGACTAACCCCACATGATAGTATAATGTGTAACCCTCGATCAATAGATTAATAATCTCTATGTTGATCTCCCCATTTTGGAAAAGGGACTGAAGGTAACAAGCATAGAAATTATGGTGGGAAAAATAATGTGAACTCAAAACATCCAGATGTTTTAAATTTGAAGGGAAATCCTATTTACGGAAGCAAGATGTTAGATAGTAGCATGTTGAAGGTGCATGAAGTTCAGTTAAACTCTATGATTTACTAATAGTTTTCATTGATGCTTATCAACGTATTACAAGGCCTGGCTCAAAAGTTGTTAAGCTTGTAAATAAAATAAGGGAGTCTAAAAAGAAACAAGTATCTACATTGCAATGTAGCACAAGCGTGGGCAAGTCAGAGGATCTCTTCTTACTATCCTGCCACCAACATTATACAAATCATGGTGGACATCGAAGTACTCACAGACATAAATGGAAAATTAAGTGATGCCCTTTTACCTGCCATGCAAAGCATTCATGCAGCTCTAGTCTTATTGAATCTTGCAAACAAGATAAAGGTCTCTACTCCCTACAGCATGGCAGTTCTCAAGAGCCCAATTCCTCCCTCAGCCACCACATCCACGCTTGGAGAAGAGGCTGAGCATGCCATGAAATAAGATCTACTGCAAACAAAGATGAACCTTGCACTAATATCCAAAGATGAATCATGCATCTGAGATAGAGAAAACGCCCATATTTTCAAGCAAAAGAGAACCTCACGCAATTGAGAGAGGGGATCTACATAAGAAATCTGCCATATTAAAAGATACTTGCATGAGAAAAGGTACTTCAAAGGAGAATTTTGCAGGGGAGCTAGAGGAAACTCACGCCAACCAAAAAAGAATAGAGCAGATCCAAAGTCAATGCCAGTTGAAATAGAGCAAGAAAATTTGCATGCAATCATAAGGAATAGGGAGATGCCTATGGCATAGCAGAGGTCCAGGCATGATAAAAGAAGGCTGACATCCACAAAGAAGCTAGAGTATAAGGCAGGGTCGACATTAAACTTGGAGTAGCTAGTAATAGACAGGAAAGTCTACAAAAAAAAGGAAGAGATCCAGTGGTTTGAACATACTAAGAAATGGTCAAAAGTTAAAGCTCTGCCCACGCTAAATAAAAAGGAAATATGCCAGCAAAAATGGAGAAGTCAATGCCTAGAGCAAGGACAACTCATGCAAGGGAGCTTCAACAGAACACATCAAGAAACAAGCACCCATGTTAAAGTGGCAGGAAGAATGCAGAAAATGCTAAACAACATCCTATGCCAGGCTCAAATAGAAAACCCATGTATCCATAGAAGAGAAGAAGCTGCTCATGCACAAGAGAAATCCGCGACCAATAAATTAAGGAAGAGCTCACACAACACACGCAGTAGTCAAAAAGCAAGGTAAAAGTTACAAGAGCTTTATCCCACATTCAATGTGGTAATGCTCTTTTAAGTTTTTAAATAAAACTTTACACAAAAGAGCGTTGTCTTAAAAAGAAAAGCCTTTTCAAAGGCAACGCTATGGCATGCGGGTGGGGCCTAGGAATTAAGTGATCCTAAAGGATAGGTGGCGGGTTGAGAGCCATATTTTGAACAAACAAACATGCGCAGAAGAGAGGTGATGTCAGCGAGTGGAGGTCACCTGGGAAATTCAAAAACTCGACAACCTCGCTACTTCTCTAGCTGAGAAATTTCAAAAAATCCGACTAGTGACATAGCGAGGTCACCAAAAAACTCCAAAATTTGATGAGGTTTAAAATGCTACATGGTTCCTGCCTATGCAAGTAGCGAATCAGGTGGTGATAAGTGGCAATGATAGAGTGACTGGGCGATTATGTGGTGGGAAAATCTCAGAGTTCACCAGATGTTGACACGTGGATGATCCGACAATCATTGCTATGGTGCTATAGGAAAAATGCTTGGAGGTTACCATAGTGACATAGTGAGGGATGATATGGTGATGACATGTGGCAGATGGTGTAGATCAGGCAAATCAACAAGTGACACATGGCACCAGTCAAACAAAGGTTGACCATGAATTTGGAGGGGATTGAAAAATAAAAGGATTTAAAAATTTTTCATTTTCAAAAAGTGATACAGGTCCTTTAATTTTAAAAGTTTATTCTCTAAAGTTTAAACTTTAGAAATTTTAAATTTTTAAGAAATTCAAATTGCAGACCTTGAGTTCTTATAGCAGGGGAGTCGTTTTCATTTCAACTTTCTGGGGGTTTCCAAGAGGCTAGATATGCCTTATCATATACCGTCGGAATCATGGGAATCTAAATATTTCGATTTCGAAGTCAATTTTTACACAGGAAGCTATTTGTTTGAATTACACGAGCTTTTTTCTCAGGTACCAAAATTGCAACTGTATTCAGGTATGAAAGTTTAGAATTGTTTTCTAGCATGGTGATGACTTGAATATAGTTAAAAGGTAGTGAAAGTATAGTTTGTGTCGAATTTCGATCATATTCACTCAGTAAAAACCAAATTTCACTTGCATTCTCATAAGGTGGTTAATATATTTTGGTGACTCACACAACTTTCATCATTTAGAAAAGGATATTTTGCAAGTTTGTTACAGAAATTGATGAAACAAGATCAGATCAAAATGGGAAGAAAGAAGAGAGATGTTTTTCAGTTGAGAAAGATTGAATTCTAAGTGGACAGGTGGCAGTTGCATATCAGATCCGGGAATTCATTTTTTCTATATCATTTTTTCTTTCTATCATTTGAAGGGTTCCAGTTTTTGGTTCTAGTTTTTGTGATTGAGAAACCAATAGGTTCCAGTTCTGGGGAGAAAATTTGCACATTACTGTAAGACCATATTCTGGTTCCAGTTTTGATGTATTTCCTTGACTGTGATGTCATTCTTCATCATAATTCTTTCATGTGAAAAATAGTAGTGCAAATAATACAAGAAGTTCTGATATGTTAGGTGTTTTTCATGATTTAATCTTATGCATTTGAATGTATAGTTTCAAGGAAATGAATACATATGAGCAACAATTTCACTAGTTTCATTTTGGTTCTTGTCTCCTGTCTCAACAATCTGTAAGTCTTATATGGTCTTGGAATAAATATCTAAGATCCATTTGCATCCCCTTCAGGTTGTATGTTTTATGTATTTTGCTGTTGGACCAATGGGCCAAGTAAATGCTTGATATGTTTAAACAAGGTTACTGGTTATTTGAGAAGGATATTTTGTGAGAATGAGACCTGAATGAACACTGATGTCTAAATCACAAGGTGGTTAGACAAATCTGATGTCTGGGTATATGAGATATGTCCTGATGTCACAAATGTATGTTTTGAATTCATGGAATTGCCCAATGAATTAGGCACTGATCAATTATAGGATCACTTGTTATACTTTTGCGTATTTGAGATTTGTTGAAAGTCAACATCAATAATCGAACGCTTTTACCCTTTCATGTTGAAGAGCTATAATAGAATGCCCTCACTTAGCTTGTGAATACCATGGAGTTGTAATTTGTTACTATAGATCTATGTTATTGCATAGGTATTTAGGAGATATAAGGGTAAAATCTGCTTATATTAGATTCAGTGTATGCTTTGATAACTGGTACCATATAAAGAATCTATAGGTCCACCCACCTAGGTTTTGCAGATCCTGAAGTTCAGAAGGAGTGTAGCCTTATAGTTGGTCCAGGTTCTTGGTGAAGTGTGTCCATTATTGGAGATAGCTGCCCATAGACACATTCTTGCCTTGCATACACGGTTGTTCAAACACTGTTAAATTAGGAGCCAACATAAGTAATCATTGTTGATATATCTTTAGTCCAAGTTATGAAATAATATCCTTGAAACTAACACATCCATGAAATAGGCATAAAAGAGCTTCGTAAATATAATGGAAAAGAAAACTATAGGTGGGCACTATATAACCTAAAGAAAAGATTTATGGATGTATATTATATCATATTTTAGAAGGTTTGAAGTTACTTGGAGTGCATTATAGAAAGATCTATGTATCATTTTTTTTGTTAATTAGTGAAGACAACAACATGATGTAGTAGATCAATATGTATATCCTTTGAATTTCTTTTGGTGATTGATTCTTGTGATCGAGGGTGATCATATGACATATGGGACGACATGTATTAAATTATTTTGGTCCACATTGATATTTACATTCAAATCTAGTTGACTATTCATACACACTTATTATTTTGATAAGTATTCATGAGTTGACACGTAAGTGATTTTTGTTGTTATTGTATATATAAGATGGATATCTTCAATTATTTTGATTTTTGTAAGGTATGGATAGTATGATGCATCGTTGCATGTGCCTAGTGTAATGCTTTAATTAGTAAGCTATATTATAGTGTAGTAAGCTATGAAATGCATGAAATTAGTATGATGTATTTAACTAGAACTTTAATTTGGAATTTGTAGATTTTTTTTCTTAGTTTAATCTTTATTGTGACATTGTAATTATTATATAGACAATAATCCCTTTTATATTTGAGCAGTGTGCTCTAGGTAGTGAGCCTAAATGTATGTGTATTTCATTTTGTAAACTCCTAATAAGGCATTATAGTTCTATAGAGTATTTTTCTTTTGTGCATTCATCCCCACCATGGTTTTTTAGTGAAAGATATTGGTAAACCAAAATAATTTCTTAACACAAACTACCATTTCCTTCACCCTATAATGTTCTTCTCATACATGACTACAAGTGGTAAATCATTAATAACTTTATCCGTACAACTCATAATGACTTGCACTCTAACATATAGGATCATCATATCCTATTATATATTATCTCAAGTGTGCATGTGATAATTTACTCTCTGTGATCTTCACGCACTAAAAAGGTGTAATGCCTACCCCTAGTTGACTTTTCATATTGGTTTGTCAGATTCTTGTGGGCCAATTTTATGATTATGTTTTATGGATTGTGTTTATGTATGTGATTATTGCTTCCGCTAAATTATATCTATTTTTGTTTATTATATTTTAATTTTTTTTTTGACAAACTTAGTGAAACTTTAGGTTAATTTCTTTTGGGTTCCCTGGCAGGGCATTAAAAAAGGTGTCTCTGCTAACAATTATCCTTTGCAGTGCTTAAACAATTTTCTAAGTTTTCAATACAAAAGTTTTTCTTTACAACTTACTAACTTAATATAGTAATGTATTTCCATACTCACTTCTTAGCTAAATTTCCAACAATCTCCCCCTTTGGTATTGATGGCAACATATGTGAAAATTGGCTAAGTCCCAAAATTAGAAAATTAGAAAATTGTAAATTTCTTCTCATGGCCATAAAAAAAATTCAAAATATGGATAATTTATATTATATACCATCTTCTACTTCATACATAACAACCCTTAGTCTATACTCTACCTTACATATCTACGTACTTTCATACAATTTTCAATACACTACATTCCCCCTTTGACATCAATGACAAATGTGAGTCAAAATCTATATAAAAATCAAAATTCTAAGTCTACCTACATTGTGTTGATGAATTTATTAGTAGTGTAATACAATCAGAAAAATTTCTCTTCAAGCTGATCAAACCTTTATTCTATGCATCTTTGACTGAGTCTGACATTGTGAAGAGTGCACTTGGTCATGAAATTCTAATTCTGCAGCTTGAAAGTCTGGATAAGAAAAGTTCTCATAATATATCTTGGCCTTCAAGAAATCATCAAGTTATTTCTATACTGGGTCTACCTTCAAGGACACGTGTTTTGTTAATAAAGAGAATCTCTATAATATCTTCTCCTTTTTTGCCTCTAGTATTCTTCACTCATCATGAATTTTGCTTATCCTTTTCTCCAAGTCAATGAACTAAGCATCTTTACTCTTTAACTCATTGATCACACTCTTTAACTCATATTCTTTCATTGTCATCTGTGTGGTGAAGGCATGCATATAATCATGTGACAAGGCACATTTTTATATAGCTTCTTTTTTTAATGTATATACCTTCTTAGCTCTTTGATGCATCTAACTTTTCCAAATCATCCTCAATATTTTACACACCTTATTGAAAATATTTGCATCATGTTTATCTTGGGGTTTCACAGTGGAAACTTCTATTAAAGTCTTGAAATGATTGTCAAAATCTTCCAATACTCCATTTTCTTTCTTTTGGGGATTACTTTCACTGATCTAAATTGGAACCAAAATTTTCATTTTACCTATCATCTTCTCAAGTGTTTCTTGAGTTCTTTTGATTCCCTTTCTTTTCTTAATGATCTTGCTAGTAGAAAATGCTGATAACTTTCTAAACATCTCAATCTCTGGGTCTTCTATGGATTCTAATAGCCTAATTTTTTGCTTACCCAATTTTCTACGAAACTCAAAAATTAGGAAGAATTATGGAAGGTATTTAGGGTTTGTGAACTTGTTTTAGCATTTTGTAAAACCCTAGACAAGCCCTTTTGTATTTTCAAAGAAAGGAGTTTGTATTATTCCTAAGTTTGTTCCTTGTCGTAAGTCTATAAATGTTTATTCTTTTATGTTTCATGAACATATCAAATGGACTAAGTTGTGATGATGTGAAAAAAAGGAAAGTGCATGTCTACATGTTTGTTTTAGATTAAGACAACTACAGTTGCGAATGTGTGAATCAAAGACAAAGGTTAGTACAAAATGTTGAGCGCATTATCACATGATGAAGATGGATAGCTAGTTTTAGGTTTGCAAAGAAGTGATAAACTGAAGGATGAAACATCATCTAGTTACAAGCATAAAGTGTTCAAAAGGCTTAACCACAATGAGGTTGTGAAGTGTTAAGGGTTAAATGCTTATCACAAGATCACAAGCGCATGAAGATGAAGTTAAGCTTAGCTGCGAAGTTGTGATCTAATAAAACTAAGGGTTCGAAGCGTCACAAGTTTTATTATGATAAAGGAGGTTTCTAGTGTGACATGGTGAAATGAACTTGTTTGTGGTAGGCACACCTGTAAGTTTTAAAAGCATAAAACAACTTTCTTCAAATGACAAAATCTGAAAAGGATGTGCAAAATTTGAAAAGGCATAGTTTTAGTTTGTTTTATGAAGATTGATAGGTTTTCAAGCATACCGCCCTTAAATACAAAGCAAAGCCATGCTTTCATCACATAAGTTGATAAAACCTAGAAGAGGATAGGCTATTGTTACCATTTACATAGAATTGTTTGAATTTTTGAGCAATTTCAAGTGCATAGTTGATTTCTGAGTAGGCTTTGCCAAAATAGAATACAAAAAATCAACAAAGGTAATTGTAGAAATGGCCAAGAGGAGGAGAGTTGATTACACAGGAAATGATTGAAGTATCAAGTACTACCCTAAGGTTTCCAAGTTAATTTGTAGAAGAATGGATGCACATCTTGCCAAGTGCTACAAATGTTCAAAATGCAAATGGCCTCATTTTCAAAGACCCATATACAATGTGCAAAGATGCAATTGTCCTTGATAGAAATGGGTATGAGTTGTTTTGGTTTTTCTATAAAAATAGGGTAAAAGAAGTTCCAATTTGTAACCATTGGGTAAGAAATTTGGGAAAATTGATAGTGCCAAAAGTTTTTTGTGGATGTGGATTTGGTCAAAGAATTAATCAAATGTTACAATCCTATAAATATAAGTCATTTAATAGGAAGGGCATAATTTTTTTTTTCTAACATTGGATAAGGATTCATAGAAGCATTTGATTTGGGTGAACCCATGTCATTGCCTATTGATATTAAAGACCTTAATGAGAATTTCAAGAATCATAAAAATTTCTATATGGGTAAAAACATGACCTAACACATTCCCAAGGTGAAAAAGGATGTAGGGGAAATTCAAAAGAGGAGAGATATTGATGAAGTCATGCCCTTGGAATTCTTTCAAAGGCATTTTTAGAACACTGTGTTTGGTATTGAAAAAGTCTTAGGTACAGATGGGACCGTGAATGCTTCAGGGGAACATTATATCATGGCTTTAAATATTCAAGACCCTAATCATTATGCTAGATATGATTTTGTTGAATGCATTATTGAGGGTATTCACAAACAATTTTCTATTGCCCAAAAAGGAGAATTGAAGGATTTTAAGTTTCTTCACTACCCCCTCCTCATGCATCTTATTCTAGCAACAAATTTTGATATTTTTGATCAAAGCCTCTTTGAGTCAACACAAGAATGGGGAGAGAAGTTGCTAGTACAAAGATGGACATGAGTATGGCAAGTGTACTATCCATATTCAAATGATATCTCTTTTTATAATGAATTTGTTTATCTAGTTTTAAAACTGATAAGTTGTGTGGTTGAAAGAGTTACTAAAAGTGTTAGGAAAATTGTTAGACCTAAGTGGTGTTTTGATGATGGGAAACAATTGGCTCATGATTGGGGTAATGTGTTTTTGTTTGAAGATTACACTGTTATAAGAATTTTTGGTTGTCCTTAGCCACCTCACATATTTCCCAAGTATGTTCCTGATAGATTAGGATTGGTAGAAATCTTTTGACAGCTTATTTCTTTAAATAGGGAGTATTTAGGAAAAGGTGTCAAAAAAGGGACATTTTTGTGTAAATGTACGAAAGAGGGAGATTTTTACATTGGGAGAAATGCTATTGAGCCAACCAATTATTTCTTGCCATATTATAAGATGCCAATTGGGCCAGCTAGAACTTATGACCGCTATAATGTAATAAGGCATGCTTTGAAAAGTATGAGGGGATACAATCTGCCTCCTACCAAACCTATGTGGGAAGAAGATATTATTGCTGATGTATTGAGTGAGGATGTATGTAGAGAAAGAATAATAAAAATTAGAGACATTGTTAGCTATGAGTGAGAAATGAGAAAAGTAGACCCATCTTTCAAAGGGTTTTATCCAAATGAAGAATACTGGGTCAAGCTGGATAAGTTTGTTAACAATTTTGATCAATTGATAGCTCAAGTTCATAAAGCAATAAGAAGGAAGATTGATCCAAAGTATATTGATGACGAATATATAGTAGAAGTGTCTGATAAAGAGGATCAATCTGAAGATGACTAGCTTGAACAAAATGTTCAAGATATTCCTGAGAGTTATATATGGGCAAAACAAAGACATAAAAAGAAAAAGATGGTAGAAATACAAAAAAAATCTTAGAAGAATGCACTTTAGATTTTTCCAAAAGGAAATAAGTACTATGATGATATCAAAAGGAGGTTCTTAATGTCTTAGGTGTCTGAGAGTGAGAAAAGGGAAAATAAGTTGCAGCTGGAAACACAAATGATTGATGATAGAATCATTGAAGCCAAGGAGTTTTTGGATGATGACAATTTTATTAAATCAAATGAATTCAAAAGCTTCCTTTTTAAGATTAAGAGAAATGAATTGAAGTTAAGTATGAAACCTAGAGATTCTGATGAAAAGGTTGCTGAATTGGTACAAAATTTGTAGGAATATGACCCTACTAGTGAAACTCTCACCGCTAAAGAAGCTAGAGACTTAGTCAGAAGGAGTGGGATGATTATTTTCCCAAGATGGGATTTGAACTCTTTTCTTTTACTTGATTAGATAAGAAGATAAGAGAAATGTCATGCCCAAACTACGAGGCAAAAACACACAATTTTTTTTTTTAAAAATTAATAATTAAAATGCTCTAGGTTTGATATGGTTGTGATCACTGTTTAAGTAAAGTGTCTCTACATAGATCTTAAGTTTTTTAAAACTTGTAGAGGAATACATTGTTAAGATCAGAACTTTCATTATTAGATGGATATCGATCATTAGTCATGTTATTTTATTAACTTGTCAACAAGATATGAAAATTATTTAAATAACAATCTAAATGAGTTTGGGTCTAGATTAATTGAAAATATCTAATCAAGATCAACTATAAATCTCTTAGACAATTATCAATTGACAATCTAACCGATATTGAAAAGTCACTTTAAGAAAAACAATTAACTAAAATTAAAACTGAATATATATATCTAAAATTTATTAACTTTAAACATTATGACTATTTTAACATAATAATTAACTATCTAAATCTTACTAAATTTAAATTTCATTAACTAACAACTAACTAAATTTTAACTAATCATGAAATTAAAACTTTCTAAATTAATTAAACAACTAAATTAATTTAAAACTAAACTAACTAAATCTAATACCTACTAACTAATTAAAAAAAAACTTTATTAATTTAAACTAACATTACATAAATTAATCATAAATCTAAACTTAATTACATGTTAAACTAACTTTAATGTAAAACTCAATAAAAATTTAAAAAGGTATAAAACCTACTAAAACTTTAATTAAAAACTATTACTAAACTATAAAACTAACTTAAATTAACACTAACCTACTTACTAACCACACCCCCCATACTAACACCCTACACTACCCCCTACACCCTACTCCTTACACCCTACTCCCCCTGCGCTTCCCAAAGTCCAGCGCGCAGACCAACTGACTGACCCTGCGTCAGTCTTGTCCTTCCCCCGCCTACCTATCTTGTCAAGGGTGAGGGCAAGTTGACACCCAAGGAGAAAGGCAGGCTTTTTAAAAAAAAAAATTACATGCCCATTTTGATCTAAGCCCTGCATAAGAGAATAAGGTGAGCGCTCCAAAAGAAATGATGGAGATGGGGTGATGGGATGGGGGACAGGTGACATCACCCTCCCATCAGCAATTTACTTTGTTTTAAACAAATTTTTTTTTTTTAACATGCATCTCCCAAAATGACGTGCAAGGGGGAAATTAAAAGAAAAAAGTTTATTAGGTAAGGGTAGATATTTAGGATATTTAGTTAAGTTATAATTTCTTTTCTTTTTGATATTTATTTTATTATTGTTTTCTTTTTTCATTTTAAATACAATATTCAATAAAGAAAAAAGGATAATAAGGGAATCCTTTAGATTCTCTGTCTCAAGGGGAGAATTTAAATTGCTCCCCATACAAAAACCAAAGAGTTTTTGCTCTCTTGGCACATTTTTTTTTTCAATTTTTTTTTCTAAGTATAGATTTACAAGGTAATGTATATTTTTTTCAAGGGGTATATTATTTGAATGGATTTAAAACATGGAGTTAATAATTGTGTCACAATAATACATGATTAATTTATCTCCTAAACAACTTGAATTGAACTATCAACCATAACCATTTTTCTTTCCTTAACATAATTTTCATTTTTAACATAAAAGAAAACTTGAAAATTTTTCTTAATTAAACTATCATCATATCATCTTATTTCTGATGTGCATCCATCTAACTGAAAATTACGATTAAATCACATGATAAGCAATTATACTCAATCACCATTTTATTGGCAAACCTGATTCAAAGGCTCAGCTGGGAAAGAACCAGGAAGAAAAACTGGCATCGTTGCTATTACAACAAGGTTTTGAAATACAAAATACATAGGATTCCAATCCCAAAATTATAACAATTTTAATTGAATTTCCTTCATGACCCTCATCAAGGGTTCCATATCAATTTTTGCAATACATTTCTAAGAACCGTGGAGAGAACAAAATCTGATCAGGTGTCAACAAGCATGACCAAGAAACAAATCAAACATGCATATTCATACAAGGCTTTCACAATAGGATTCACAATGAATCAAAACTAGGGAAAGGTAGGCACAATACCAAAATAGATGCCCAATCGGGGCTATAAACCAAGAACTTTCGTTCTTCCATTTTAACATGCCATACTCATACGGGGTTTGTGCTGATAGGTAGGGACCCATAAAACCCTACCCTCTCTCCCTCTTCTCATCCTAAGAAGAGACTCTACACTAGTTGGAGTCCAACTAAAAAGACCTTTCCCAAAATTGGTCACTTCTGTCCTATCCAAGGGTGAGTAATACCAAAACACCCAAACAAGAAAGCTTCAAAATTCAACATAAACATGAAAGAAAAACATTCAAAGAACATGGTTGCAATCCTTCCCACATACCCAACATACATACAAGCATCCAAATAACAACACCATAGCATAAGCATGAAACAAGCATAAAAATCTGAACAAGGGAGATGAAAATTCCTACCTTCACAAAGAGGTAATGGAAAATGAAAAATTTGAGTAGAGCTTTTCCCTTCCTTCCTTCACTCTTCCAAGACTCCTCTCTAAAAGTAGAGATTGGGTAACAACCTAAATTACTCCAAGAAGGGCCTTTAAATAAGCCTCAAACTCAACCACCAAAAAGAGCAATAACTTCTTCGACCCACCTACAAATCTAGAAGTTCCTAACTCAACGCATACTATGGTTAACCACAAAGTGGAGTTGAGATGACGCAACTCATGGTAGCCATAGTCAATTTTTGCACAAAGGCAAAAAAAGACTTTTTGAGTGATCTCAAAAGTAAAAAAAAGGGGCTTAGGGGTTGGAAAGGACCCCCAACCCATACCCATGCCCCTTGGATATAAATATTTCATGTTTTAAAGCCTTAGGAATAGGTTTGGAACCAAACAAAAGCTAGGAAATAATTTAGGATCATCTAACAACTCTAAAAATGTAGATTAAGCACTAATCTGGATTAAGGGTGACTAAATTTGATTAAGAACCAAATTAGCAAAAAGACACTAACTTAATCTGACTTAGGTCCAAGGGTTACACAGCTAACCCTAACTAGCATGCTGAAGAGTATAAACAATTCACGAGTGGCAAGTGACACTAAAAGAACATAGCTACAAACATTAACATTTATTGATCACGGAAAGATATGTACATCTCACAATTAATTTAATTATGAACAACAAGGTTTCCACAATTAGCACATAGGGATCAGTTTTGTTCCTCCATTGAGTTTCTCGGCTAAAATATCCTGCACACTCATTGCACACATTAGTAGCCCCATAAAATCACATGTACATATGTATATACGCATCAAAAATTCACATAAATTGAAACATACATCAATCAAGGTTTCTTTCATCCTACTTAATTCTTAACCATTTAAAATCTCTTAAACCAAAATGTTAATCCCACCTTTTACTTAATTCATCAACATACATATACATAAAACATTAAATGACGAACATCAAATATCTGAAAATAACATCACGCAACATGAAATAATATAATATGTTCAAAGCATTAGATAATGTCTCAACATCTCGAGTCGTGAGTGTATATGAGCAATGTTAGTATGCTAATAGAAACCAAATTTAAATAAAGCTTCTACAAACTAAACAAAATTCATAAACTTCAAGATAGACTAAGATGAGCTCTCAATTGAGAATATGAGCCATTAATGGGCTCTCTCAATAAGAAGCTCTCTTTTTGAGTAGCTTTGTCTAAATTGATAGGATGTATGCTCAAGCTTTATGCTTCAAAAAGGGCTTCAAATGAAGTTGGAATTTGGGTGTGAGTGTATGGTTTTGATATAAAATGGCTTCTCAAAATGGCATTATGACTTTACTTCATGAATTGTGTTAAAATGGCTTGGGAGAGGATTCCTTAAATAGGCAAAGGGCTTGAGGGATCAAGGGCTAGGATGCAATGATGGGGAAAAGCTTATGGAGGGCTCATATTGCATGAGAGGAGAGCACATGGATTGTGCTTCCTTACAGCCAATCAGGGAGTGACACATGTCATAGGGTGAGAGGATGGAGGAAAGGGGAAGGATGAGTCAACAAAGGAGGCTCAAAGGATAAAATCTTCATAAAGACCTTCATAATGGCTTGTAAGAGCAATAAAAGGGCTTGGAAGAGTCATTTATGGCCTAGTGGGCTTCATAAAGTTTTATGGTTGTATATTTTGAAGGAGATGAGAGGAATTTTGACTTGGGCTTGATTAGGAAGGTTTTAAGCTTGCTTAGGATTGTGCAAATTATTAGAGGATGGATTAGCATGGTTTATGATTAGCTTAGGGATAGGCAAGTGGATGGCATTTAATGAGGGTGGGTGAAGGAGGAGATATTTGTTAACTTTGGCTTGGGTTAGTAAGTTTTATCCCATGTTTAGGGAATGTGACAAGGTTAGGAGGGGATTAGGATTAGGTTTAAAGACATCTTCTAGAAGAGTCTAGACTTTGGATGAGGATAAAGACTTTCTAGAATAGTCTAGAACTTCCTAGGATGAGGATGAAGACTTTCTAGAAGAGTCTAGAACTTCTTAGGATGAGGATAAATTAGATTTTTAGGAAATAAATAAAGTTTTATTTATTTCAAGGGTTTGGGTTGAGGAGATATTTATTAAAACTTTTTTAATAAACATGAGGATTAATATTTAATCTTAATTAAATATTTTGAGTTGGGATTAGGGGTAGGAAATGATGGGATTAGCCTTTAATCAAAATTAAAGAAGGATTAGAAGATTTTGGAATAGGTTAGTGGTCTTAAGGAAATTGGCCAAGTTTTGGGCAAAAAATAAATTTTTTATTTATTTTGGGTTTTTTGGTCAATTTATTAATTAAATAATTAATAAATAAGGAAATAATGTTTAAATAAGATTTAAACATTTTTGGGAGGGATTCCTTAATTAAATATTTTAAATTAAGATAAAGGGATTTAATGGCATAAAAATAAATAAATAAATAAAATAATTAATTAATTAATAAATGATGATGTCATCAGGGATTTTTCAAAAAATAAAAATACTTTATTTTCTAAAGGTTTTTAGGTGTCTACAGTGAGTATCAAAATAATAGTAATGTATCATTATGCTATGATGGGTCGGGGCGAGGCCTCACATTTAGTTTCCTTTGAAGATGAAAACCAATATGGGGACGTAATGGGGTTAGGATTTATTGTAGATTCCCAAACAATGGCTATATGGAGTTTAGCTCCAGAGGATAATAAGCCCACTCTTATGGAAATAAAAGAGTCCCCTAGGGGAAATGCTATATTTTGGCATGTACAATCTATATCCAGTGACCAAATTTTGGGAATGCATACCTCAAGAGCATTAATGGGTATAAAATGGATACCCTTCAAGCTCAACTAGAAAAGACCTATGAGAAATTTAATGGGACAAGAAGGAGTTATGAAGAGGAAATGAAGAAAACTTATGTCCTACAATAGAAGGTTATTAAAGTGGATATAGAGGTGGCTTCATTGAAGAAAAGTGTCTAAACTATTACAGAGGTTCATGACTGAGAAGTACAGACAGAGGGCCAGATATTTGAGACAGGAGAAACATCAAGCTAGGCCATGGACATTGATGAAGAAAAATTAGAAGCCATGAAGGATGTGAAGATCAAAGCTTTAAAGAGTTTATTAATTCATAAGATTAATGCATTTGAAGATAACCTCAAAAAATGTGCATGGCAGTTATATTTCCTTAGAAGGAGTGGAATATAAATGTGCAAAGACAATTGCCCTATTATCCCAACTATTTAGCACATGGGGCCCTTACATTCAGTTTTTTGACAACATAATCACCATATTGCCTTAGAAGAAGGACCTACCAAAAGCAACCATTGTGAGTACGAGAAAGGCAATCCATATGGTAAAATATTTAAATGGTTTCTTTGGGGGGAAAATGCAGCAAATACAAAATAAAATAAAAATAATTGCCACTGGGACACCAAATTTCATGCCTACATTCTTGAACAATGAAGGAAAAATTAAGGACTGGGTTGAATGGTCATCATCCTTCTATAATATCCTTGATCATCCCAGGTTTTTGTCTTTTTTTAATAATGAAGCAAGTGCCACTACTATCTATAATATGATAGAAATAATCTATAAAGTAGAAGTAGAGATGTCCAACGTAGCTTATTAAGTTAAAGCTATAACTAATACCAAGTGGATCAAATACCTAGAGGAGATGGACACAATCAAATAAATTGCATGGCCTGATATTGACATAGACATAACTATCTAGGAGTTGATCGCATAAATCAAGGCATTGCCAGCTTGTGATAGGGATTGAGTAAAGTTGAGAAGTAGTTCAAAAAGGAAGAGGTAAAAAGAAGGCATGGATGGTGACGAGAGCTAAAGAAAAACTTGATTTTTTTAAAGAATATTTGTTGACAAACACTATTTTCTATTTTGTAACTGCATCATAAGTTTGGGACCAAGTACAAAGAATCTTTTGTATAACAAAGTAGGAATATCTTTGTACCTATTTTCTAGTTAGGATTTTGAAAAGTGTCCTCCCATATGAAGCTTGTTGCAATCCTTCCTCTTATAAAAGGATTCCCAAGATGTGGAGTAGAGGCCAATTTTTCTGATAATTGTAAGAATCACATTATTATCAGTCAAGAAACCCATTGTAGGTTTCATAGTTTATTTTCTTTCTGTAATACTGAGAATAGGAGCAAGTATTGAGAGGTTCTATTACCTGTTTTGAAAGTTTTTATAGTCTTTCTAGTATTTTCATGATTTTCAAAATGAAAATTAATATAAAGAAAGTGCATGCCATATTTTTGTCTTTGAATTCTATCTCCATTGTTGTATACTAGTGATCTTGGGATTGTGTAAACAAGTTTTATGCAATTTAATGTGACTAAGATAGGTTGTATATCAACTTGCTACTACTTTTAATTTAATGAATTAAGTAAATTATCTAATGAGTTGATAGGGTTTTCTGGCTATACAGAAGGGGTATTCATAAGGATAGGTTTTAGGGATAATTGCTGATAGTTTAATTGTAACACAATTGATTAGTTTAAAGCTTTTTTGCTGGGTAGACTCTAAAATCCCAATGAATTAGGCACTGATTGTATGTTTAATTTTAGTTTGAAGATAATTATTGGTTTACATTGGGCATAAATATAAAAAAAAATCAATTTTACTGTTAAATGTTTGAGGAATGTCAAAGCTGCTCAACACTTATTTACATTTAACCTCTAAGTCTTAGTTAGCTGCTATTGCCTAGAATTATCTATAGATTTAAGAAGAATTGTGACCAATCTGCTATAAGGGATGCAATATTATAGTAAAAGGTCTTGGAAAGAGTGAAATTTGAATGAAATATCAAGTTGTGAATCTTCAATCCCTCAAGTGCACCTACCTTGGTTTTGCAAAGCCAAAAGAGTAGAAAATATTTCATGATTTTGTTGAAGTTAGGTCCAGATCTGAAGAACATATAGCTATTTATAGGAAGTAGCTAATCCTTAGGTTATTGTAATCTTCATCATCCTGGTACTAAGTATTTTGTTGCTTAGTAGTGTAAAAATACCAAAAGATTCCATTGATGTATCTTTTATCATGCTTTTTAATGGTGATTCTAATGGAGATGATGAACGAGGAGTCTCTCTGCTTAGTTCCTTGATGGGAGTGACCAACCAATCTTGTACATTCTAAATTTTATCCTTCTCTATCTACTGCATGGGTTGAGGTGTCAAGCTAACATCTGTATCGACCTCTTGCTAATCTAATTCATCTAGCTACTGACTATCCATGGTTTCCTTCTCTATTTCAACATGTCTCAACTAGAGTGTAAAGTGGGATGTTTCTTCATAAAAATTTAAACCAGTTTGTAGTTTAGGATCTACATCTTTAAGGCTAATAGTGACATGTTGTGATGGTTAAGTTGTTGAATTATTATCCTTGCCATCAAGGTTCAAATCTAATGGGGATGAGGTCCCCCGTTTGTGGCCTCACTAGTTCATAGCTCCAGGTCAAAGTGTTTACCCCTCCTTTTAAACAAAAAAAAGGATCTACATCTTTAAGGGTTTCAGCCAAAGTGGCTAGGTCTTTTGATTTCTCTTTATCATCCTCCTTTTCCTCCCATTCTTTCTTTTTACTCTTATCCTTCACCTAATTTGATATGGGATAATCAACCAAATTATTTGTGGCCAAATTGTGAACAATATTATCTTGATCCTTGTATGGATTTTTTGTTTCATCTATAGTAATGTGTGTGCTAACAATATTTGTCATGTGTGTGCTAACAATATTTGTCAATATCAATTGTGATTTGTGGTGGCTTAAAGATTTTTCCTTCAACATAATTTCTACCTACTTTTTGACTCTTTGTTCAATAATCATGTTGACATTCTATTCTTCTAAGATATTAGGAGCTAGAGTCACTACTAATCCCTTTGTTAGAAACAATAGTCCACCAAGATAACTGGGGGGGGGGGTGTGATTAGTTATCCAACAATTAAAACATTTATCTTATTTAAACAAACTTAACCATTCGATCAAAGTAAACAACAACCATAATAAAATGCACATAGAGAATTACACCAGATATGTTAACTAGGGAAACCCTTGATCAGAGGGAAAATGCTGGTGGGAATGATGCCCACAAGATGATGTACTAATATAAATATTCCTTGTTAGAGGATGGACACTGTTAGGAGTCTAGTACAACATTTAGTACATAGAGTCCCTATTAGGAGACTTTGAATCTCTGTTAAGAGTTGTGCCAACCCTGTTAGGAGTTGTAGTAAAATGTATGCAAGAAGAGCCCACTTCCCAAACATGTAATTTAAACTACAATAAGAGTTAACTACACAAACATGCAATTTATTGTTATGTTCTTCTTTCCTTTGTTCTACTCAACTTTGCATTCCGCTTTCTCTGCTGCTTTCAATTACTTCACATCAATACAATTTTGTACCATCTCATTAATATGCATCCATATCATGCTAAAATAAAATTTTCTTCCTTTATATTGAGTCCATAAAACAATTCCTTGAGTTGGCTCTTTGAACTTCTCAATTAACCATTATAGGACCACAACAAAAACATGTTACACTTAGTGATAATATTAATCTTCTGCCTTGCAACTTGAATAACTTTCTATACATACAATACTATGATGAGTGATCTTAGCCACATCATCACCAACATTTATTCTACATATCCTCAACCTTGATTCTTAGAATGATAATTCTGCTAAGAGATATAACAAGTTTACCAGAACATGCCTCTATAAACTCAATCTTAGAATATACATCACCAAAACTTACATAACTTCTTCCAAACTTATCATTTCTTCTTTTGACATTAACTATATATACTAGATACTTAGAAGTATCTTCCATAACCTCAGATAGTTAGAATACTCAAACTTGATCTTTCTGTTGTTCTTCTGTCAGATACCACAGAAAATGGCTATGTTGACATCAATGGCAAACTTAGTCATGAATATAACATACCATCATAGTAACATATCTAAAATACTCCCCTATAGGAATATCATTAGCATTCATGCTTCCAAAAATCTTGCAACAATCTCCCCCTTTGGCATTAATGGCAACATAAATGAAAAACATCTAGTTCCAAGAATACCAACAAAAGATTGTTAATCTTTCTTTTCAAATCCTCTTCATCAAGCATTCTACCATGCTAAACTTTTTCACCTTCTCCCCCATTGATATACCTCGATGTACTTCTCATCAAACTTTTTTTTCATGCTTTCTGAAATGTTGTACTTGTTCTTCATGTAACTTCTCCCCCATGATGTTCTTCACATAGTGTTCTCATAATATTTTTCATGCCAAACTTCTTCCCCATTAACATCAATGTCAAAGGTTTCAACAAACAACTTCACTGCATTAAACTCTGCAACAACTAATTCTTACTTAGCTCAAGTGTCCAAAGAAACTATTCAAAATAATATCCAACAAGAACCATCTACCATCACAGATACTCCCCCATACAAGAAGCATCGACATTTAGTCCAAACAATGATGGTGCTTTGTTACACAAGACAGATACATTCTTGCATCTTCTACTTTGATGTAGGAAGGGGCATAACACCTAGCATACTTCACAAATACTCAAAAGTCTCTTTGGGAAGAGGCTTAGTGAATATATTTTCAATCTTCTCTTTCATGCTCACATACTCCAATCTAATTTCCTTATCTGCAATTTTCTCTCTTAACATGTGATACTTAATAGAAATGTGCTTAGTCTTTGAATGCAACACTAGATTCTTAGACATATTTATCATGTTTGTGTTGTCACAAGGTATGAAAATAGGTTCATTGATTTCTATCCATATATCCTTCAACATCTACTTCATCCAATCAACTTGATTGCAATTGTTTACTACTACAACATATTCTACTTCTATTGTACTTTGTGATGTACAATCCCACTTCTTGCTTAACCAAGAAACCAATCTTCCTCCAAGAAAGAAGGTTCCACCATTGATGCTCTTTCTATCATCCATATTTCCTTCCCAATCAACATCAGTATAAGCACTTAGAGTAAAATAATTAGATTTTTCATACCATAATTTGAACTCAGATGTTCCTTTTAAATATCTAAATATCCTTTTGACTACTGCATATTGTGCTTCTCTAGGATCAACTTAGAATCTTGCAACAATTCCAACTACATTCACTATATTTGTCCTTGTGTGAGTCATATATGACAATCCTCCAATCATAGATCTGTACTTCTTCTACTCAATAGTAGGTGTCTCATCCTTTGTAGATAACTTGCGTCCAGTTACCATATGTGTTCCAATGGGTTTACATGTTTCCAAACCAAACCTTTTTAGTAAATCCTTCAAGTACTTAGTTTGTGAAATAAAAATTCCTTATTTATTCTGTACAATTTGCAATCCTAGAAAATATTTTATTTCTCCTATCATACTCATTTCAAATTATTTCTTCATCTCTTCTAAAAACTTCTTACTTTCTTCATCATTTCCTCCAAATATGATACCATCAACAAATATTTCCAAAATTATCAAACCATCATCAATTTCTTTTCAATATAGATTATTGTCTGCCATATCTTTGTTATATCCAAGCTTTGTTAAATGCTTGTTCAACCTTTCATAGTGAGCTTTGGGTGCTTGCTTCAAGCCATACAATTCTTTCTTCAGTTTGCATACTATGTCCTTGTCATCTATCAAAGGACATCCTTTAGGATATTAAATGTATACTTCTTCTTCAAGGTCTCCATTTAGAAATGCTAACTTGACATCCATTTGATATACTTTGAATTTATTTTGTGCTACATAGGCTAAGGATAATCTTACTACTTCTATTCTAGCCACTGAAGCATAGGTCTCCTCATAATCTATAACTTCTTGCTATTAGTAACCTTTACATACCAATCTTGCTTTGTTCCTGACAACTTCACCTTGTTCATTCATCTTATTCCTAAATACCTATTTAGTTCCTATCACATTCTTGTCTGCTAGTTTGGGGACCAGTTTCCATGTCTCATTCTTTACTATCTAATCCAATTCCTCTTTCATGGATTGTTTCCAATAATCATCTTTACATGCTTCATCTACATTCTTGGGTTCAACTTTAGATATCAAACATAGTTCTTCATTTAATTTTCTTCTTATCATCACACCTTTATCTTTGCTTCTGATGATTTACTCAGACGGGTGATTCTTTATCATGTTCTTTCCTGAAGTAGGAGTTGCTATCTCAACTCTTGGCTCTATTGAAGGTTCTAAGCTTTGTTCCTACCTTAGCTCTCCTTCATTATGCAGATCACTGTTAGTCTCAAGAAATAGCTCATCATTCCTTGGCTTAGTAGCAACATCATCATCTGAGTTGTAATCAACTATTATCTCTTGTATCCTAAATTTCTTTTCAATTCTCACATTTTCACTTTCCATAATAGTTACCAGAGTTATTTCTTCTGATACTTGCTTTTCATTAATGAATCTAGAATCATTAACACAATCTTTCAAGGTTCTTTCCATACTTGCTCTTAATTCTTCAACTTGATCAGAAAGTAAACTCTTTCTAGTTTTCCTTAATCTCTTAGGACATCTGGATGAAAAATGACCAAATTCTTTACATGTTCAACAAATTTTTTTTTTCATATCTTCTGGTTCTCTCTTTGTAAGTAGATCAATACCTTCCTCTATCTTTCTGTCTTCTTCAAATCTTGATCTATCTTTTCTTGTGCTACTATTCTTTTGTACACAATAGATTGATTCTGGATCTAAAAACTCAATACTATGCTCTTTACACAAATCTGATAACTCACCAAGGATTTCCATCATTCGGGTGTCAAAATTTCCTCTGTCAGATATAGGACTATTTTCCTGAACATGATCACTATGGATCTCCCAAATTTGTTAAACTTTATCTTCAAGGACCTAATGCTTTGATACCAATTGTTAGAAATAATAATCCACCAAAATAACTAGTGGGAGAGGGGGGGGGGGGTTGAATTAATTATCCAAAAATTAAAACATTTATCTTCTTTAAAAAAACTTAAACATTCAACCAAAGTAATCAACAACTATAATAAGATGCACATAGACAATTACACTAGATATGTTAACTAGGGAAACCCTTGATAAGAGGGAAAACCTCGATGGAAATGATGCCCTCAAGATAATGTACTAATATAAATATTCCTTGTTAGAAGATGGACCTTGTTAGGAGTCTATTACATATTTAGTACATAGAGTCCCTGTTAGGAGACTTTGAATCCTTGTTAGGAGATTTCAACTAGCTGTCTATACCAACTTGATCTTTTCACTGTTCTTCTGTCAGATACCACAAAAAACTTCTATGTTGCCATGAATGACAAACTTAGTTATGAATGTAACATACCATCATAGTAACATATCTACAATACTCGCCCATAGGATTATCATCAACATTCATGCTTCCAACAATCTTACAACACCCTCTACCATCATGTTCCCTTCCTCTTGATTAGGTTTAGGTACATCTAAAATTATCATTTCTTCTAAAGTCTCTATTGCTACTGCTAGAAAAATCTCTATTTCTGATGTATTAAGTGGCTCTATTGTAGATCAAGGTGTAACTACATTTCTAGCCTCTTCTATGTAAGCTTTGATTACTGGCTCACTCAAGATATGATTAATAAGTATTTCAATGTCTTTAATTACTTCTTCTTTTTGTCCTCCCATAAGCCTAATTACTCATTTTCTCTCTTACTGGCGGGTTTAGTCTATCCATTATCCTTTTCATATGAGAATTGTTCTTCACCTCATAACATCTTTTGACAACTTTTCTCAAGGTTTATGCTTCCTCTTTTTTCTTCAATCTAACTTCATTCAGTCTATTGTATAACTCTTTGAGTAATTCTCAATGGATTGTAAGTAGGTGTTTCTTGAATTTAATCATGTATTGAATGATTGTTACATCCAAGTTTCTCTACTCATATATTGGGTATCTATCATAATATTGCTTAAGATTCCCTTCAGTTAGGAAAGAATCATTTAGATTCTCAATTCTTGGTTTCTAAGTTATTTTCTTTTTGCTGCTTCCTTCTCCCTCTTCTTGTTGCCATGATTGTGATTATTGTTGAACTTGGGCCTCTGTTGAAGTTATTGTTAGAAAGTAAAGTCCATAAATATAAATGAGGAGGGTGGGGGGTGAATTAGTTATCCAACTATTATAACAATTATCAACCTCATTAATCCTTAACTATATGATCAATATAATCAACAACCATAACAAGATACTCATACATAATAACACCAAATATGTTAACTAGGGAATCCCTTGATAAGAGGGAAAACCCCCGTGGGAATGGTACCCAAAAGATGATGTACTAATATAAATATTCCTTATTAGAGGATGAACCCTGTTAGGAGTTAATAAAAGCATTCAATACTATAGGGTACTATTTAGATAGTAGGTTCAGAACTTGTGCACTCATTGACATCATCATTAGGCTATCTTGTGTCACTATTTAACTTTGTATATCATGATTCTATATTAGTAAATAGATAAAAATCAATCATTAGAAAATTCTTATCAGATACTTTGACTGCATATTACTTTTTACTAAATCAGGCATATCTATTACATATATTCTCCTTACTTGATGTGTGCTTAACTATGTCATTAGGACATAGTTTGGAACACATCCTCAACTACACTTCACCTGAACATCAATTCTCTATCCATATGATCTTGTTCTTTGTTTGTTACTTTGTTAGTGTTCACAAAATTACTGTTATGTTGTCATCAATGACAAACACAGTCATGAATGAAATATGTCAATCATGCTAACAATCTCCACATGCTCTAGAAATACTTAAGATACCATCCCAAAGGAATACCATCAAAATTCATGCTAACAATCTCCCCCTTTGGAATTTATGACTACTTAGTTGAAAAATATCTAAGTTCCAAGAATATGAAAACAATACTCTGCTACTACTACTGTTCTTATAATTTCAAACCCTCTTCATCAATCAAATTTGAAATCCTCTGGAACAATGCTATGTCTTGCATCTCTTTCTTTAAAATTAGCATGAATTTTTCACACTGAACAAATCTAAACTTCTCCCCAATTCAGTGCTACTCCCCATTGACACCAATAACTCAATCTTTCCCTTATTCATCAATTTCTCTGCATTAGAGGATCTTCTCCCCCATATATGACACTTCCTATTCATACTCTCCCCCATTGTAGCAAGGAGACAATTTTTCATGAATTCTCTCCCACATTGCCATTAATGACAAAGGTTTCATTATGTCAATTATCTTCTCCAAGTCTTCAATCAACTCACGTGTCCAAAGATACTATTCTAGATCAACTACCAAGAGTCCTAGATGACTCTACTCATCTTAGAGACTCCCCCATATAGGAAGCATCATCATTATGTCTAGTCAAACAATAGTGCTCTATACCACTAGAGAGATGCAATATCCACATAATCTACTTAGAAGTAGGTAGGGGCATAACCCCAAGCATACCTTGCAAGTATTGAAATGTATCTTTAGGAAAAGGCTTTGCAAATATATCTACAATATGATCTTTTGTACTGACATACTCCAATTTGATCTCTTTCTCTATTAATTTCTCTCTCAAAAAATGATACTTAATAGATATATCCATAGTCTTAGAATACAATAGAGTATTCTTAGACATACTCACTCTACTTGTGTTATCACAATGTATGATAATAGGTTCTGATAACTCTATCCCAATATCCTTCAACATCTTCTTCATCCACATGATCTAATTAAATTTTTTTGCTACTACTACATACTCTACTTATATTGTACTTTGTGAAATACAATTTGGTTTCTTCATCAACCAAGAAACCAATCTTCCTCCAAGAAAAAATGCTCCACCACTAGTGCTCTTTCTTTCATCCATACTGCTAGCCTAGTCTGCATTATTACAAGCACATAAAGTGAAATCACTTGATCTGTCATACCATAATCCATAATCAGATGTTCCCTTTAAATATATAAATCTTAGGATCCTCTTTACTAGTTCATAATGAGATTCCTTAGGATCAACTTGAAATCTTTCTACTATCCCAATTGTATTTTCTATATCTAGTCTAGTGTGAGTCAAATATTGCAATCCTCCAATCATTGATCTATACTTCTTTTGCTCAACCATAGGTGTGTCATCTTTGATAGATAACTTATGACTAGTTACCATAGGTGTACCAATAGGCTTACAACTTTCCAAGCCAAATATTTTCAACAAGTCTTTCAAATACTTAGCCTTTGAAATGAAAATACCATCATTGTTTTTCACGATCTGTAGACTTAGGAAAAACTTCATCTCACCAATCATACTCATCTCAAATTAATTCTTCATCTATTTATAAATCTTATCACTTCCTTCATAATTACCTCCAAAGATTATGTCATTAATAAATATCACAATGATTAACAAACCATTTTCAATTTCTTTCAAATACAGGTTACTATTTGTCATACCTTTATGAAATCCAAGTTTTTTCAAATACTTATCCAATCTTGTATGCCAAGTTCTAGGTGCTTGATTTAGACCATATAGTGGTTTATTCAATATAAATACCATGTAATTTTGTTTCAAAGGAAATCCTTTAGGCTTCTCAATGTAGACTTCTTCTTCAAGTTCTCCATTCAGAAAGGCTAACTTGGCATCCATATGGCACACTTTAAACTTCCTATTTTTTGCACAAGCCAAGAAAATTCTTACTACTTCATTTTTGGCTATGAGGGAAAATGTTTCTTCATAACCTACACCTTCCTTCTATGAGTATCTTTTGCATATCAATCTAGCTTTGTTCCTTACAACTTCACCTTGTTCATTCATCTTTTTTCTGAATACCCATTTAGTTCCTAAAACATTTTTGTCTTTAGGCCTAGGAACCAATTCTCATGTTTTATTCTTCACAATCTAATATTATTCTTCCTTCATTTAATGTTCATCCTTGCATGCCTCATCTACACTCTTTGGTTTAACTTCAGAAATCAAACATAAATCCTCATGTACTTTGTTTCTCATCATTACCCCTTTTTCTTTTCTTCCAATGATATGTTCTGTGGGGTGATTCTTTTCCAAGTTCTTGTTAGGCATGGTAGTTTCTATTTAAACTCTTATCTCTTCTCTTGGTTCAAGTATTTATTCTCATCTTTTCTCAACAATTTATACATAATTCTTCAAGTCATTGTTAGTCTCTAATAAAATTTCAATACTTTTCATGGTTATCCTTTGGATCAACAATAATAACGAAAGCTATCTCTTCTTTTAGTTCCCTTTTCTTAACCAATTCAAGCTCATTATCTTTATCATCACAATAATTCAAGAATATTTCCATACTTATTTTAAATTTCTTCATCATCATCTGAAAGTGAATTCTTTCTAGTTTTCCCTACTCTCTTAGGATATCTAGACAAAAAGTAACCAAATTCTTTACATGTCCAACAAACAAAAATTTCCATACCTTCTAGCTCTCTTTTCATAAGTATATCAATACATTCTTTCATCTTCTTGTCTTCTTTGGATCTAGATTTGTCTTTACTTGCACTTCTATTCTTTTGTATGCAAAAAAAAGATTTTGGATCTAGAAACTCAATGATCTATTTAGTACACAATTATGATATATCACCAAGAAGCTCCATCTTTTGAGTGTCAAAATTACCTCCATCTAAATTAGGGCTTTCTTTTCTAGAAGGGACTTGCCATTGATCTCCTAAGTTGGTAAGCTTTCTCTTCAAGGACCTGATGCTTTGATACTAATTGTTAGACAATAAAATCCACCAATATAACTGGTTGGGAAAGGGCGAATCACTTATCTAACTATTATAAAAATAATCAACCTTATTAATCCTTAACCATATGAGAAATATAATCAGCAACCATAACTAAATACTCATAAACAATAATACCAAATATTTTAACTAGGGAAACCCTTAATCAAAGGGAAAACACTGGTGGGGATGGTACCCACAAGATGATGTACTAATATAAATATTCCTTCTTAAAGGATGGACCCTGTTAGGGGTCAGTAAAATCATTCAATACATATTAGTCCCTATTAGGAGTTGTGCCAACCTTGTTAGGAGTTGTAGAAGGGAGATGGACCCACTGTCCAAATAGCTTCAGGGGAAAAACCACTAAACTCATTGTCCAACTGATCTCTATATTATTCCTTGTAGAATAATAGAAATGAACCACACTTGTATTTCCTCTTCCTCTATCTTGTCGACCATACTTATCTTCTTCTTTAACCTCGATACTAGATCACCAACTTCGCATCTAATAATCCCTTGGATTGCTTACTCACATTTACCAAATACTCTGCTCTTGCTCACTTGATCTCAATCACAATACACACATTACTCACAAGAAAAATACCTTCCTTTATATCATATCCTCAAAATAATTCAATGAGTTTGCCTTGAGGCTTTCCCAATTAATTATAATAGTACCACATTAAGATAATTAATTATTTCACAATTACAAAACACTTTCAACTTACAATATTTACAAATTCCCACATGTGCAACTCTAGAACATGTGCACTCACTAAAATCATCACATTAGGCTATCTGCTATCACTATTTAACTTCACACATCATGATTCTATCTCAGTAAAGAGATACAAAATGATCATCAGAAACTACTTATCAGGTACTCTAATTGCATATTATTTTTTGTAAATTGGGCATATCTTTTGCATATTTTGTCCTTACTTGATGCACACTTACCCACATCATTAGGATAGTGTAGAAAATGTCCTCAACCACACTTGACATGAATATCAATTTTCTATATGTATGATCTTTTTCTTTGTCAATTACTTTTCTAGTCTTCATATAATTACTGCTATGTTTTCATCAATGACAAACACAGTCATGAATGTAATATGTCAATCATGCTAACAATCTCCACATGCTCTAGAAATAATTAGGATACTCTCCCAAAGGAATACCATCAACATTCATGCTAATAATTATATGACCTCTCATCTCCCTCCCTTTATAGGTGGCTATTACCTTTTGTCTTTTTCCTGGTCCAGTAGCCATTTCTTTAACTGTTTTAGGCTTAGGGGTCTCTACTTGTTCTTTCTTTACTTCCACTAACCTTTCTAATCTTCTTGTGCTTGTAGGTGTAGATGATTGAAATTGTACTATAATAACATCTTCTTATTCCATAGGCTGATCCAAAACAATTGCTGGTGCTGATGGAAATTGTGGTGCAGGTGCTGCAGTTCTAGGTCCTTCAACTGATAGTGGTGGAACAACCAAAACATCCTTTTGACCAATCCACCAAATCTCAAATATAGTTTACTTAATATCAAAAAAATCTTTTAGTTTCATCTTAGTTTCCTTCAAAACATTCCTAATTTCACTATCTACCTTCTTTCTTGCAGACTTCTCAATCTTTGATAGATATGCCAACTTCATGTTTTCTTTGCAAGTCCCAAATCTAGGAGTTTTAGGGTCTAAATACACACTTAGAATATTTTATGCATAAGATTCAATTAGTTCCTTTATAACCTCATAGCCAAGTGGGTATATATATTACTCTAGGTGTAACTACCTCCATATAGGTGAAATCCATATCAACCATGAATTATAAATCATCTTTGTACTTCTCAACTACTATTTTTGGAATTCTTGACCTTTTCTTCATCTCTAACTAAATTTTTTTCATTATAAGTGTTGCACTATCATCCACTTTTTCCATAAGATATCTCCTATACAAATATGTAATGTTCACCATAGTACACTTCTCAATTTTCCAATCAGTTATAGGCATAAATGGTAATATTTTCAAAAGATGAAAAACAATGTATGTAATCAGTGATTGAAATTTAAATTATCCATTCCTTATTTTCCTTATTCTTTCCAAGTTATCAATAGTTGAATTCTCATATTTTCACATAAGTTGACTTGAAATTTCTCAACACATAACTTATAATTTCATGTAAAAATCCAACTGCCAATTCATCATCTCTTGAAATAGAACATAGTTTGGTGACAACAATTATAGTCACAAAGCTCACATCATCATGTTTTATTTGACTAATTACCATTCCTCTATCATTATAGGTTGACTTGGTATTTTAAATGACAATCTTCTTAATATTCTTTTCATTCAGTGGGATGGGTCCTTGATTACATAATCTAGTTACCTTATGAATCAGTTCTGTTGAAATATCTATCACATTGTCACCTATCTAAAACTTATCATCATGGATTATGATTAGAATGATCTTAGTCCAATTTTCATTGTCAAACTCATAATAAAATATATACTTTACAATATCATTTTGACCTAGTTGTTCAAATCCTTCCTTAAATGACATGTCTTGTTTATGTACCCTATTAGATTCATAAAAAATGTTTCTCTCACCCATAATTTCAAATTATCATCATTTATAACTCCTAAAATCTTCCATATATAAGATTTTTTCAGGAATTTGGGAAAATGTAGTGTTAGGGTCATCCTTTTTTTTTTAGATCGGTAAGAGGCCAAAGCCAAGATTCATTATTATTATGTGTGATTAATTATTATTATTATTTAGTTTGTGTAGAGTCAAACCCAAGACCTCTTGGATAAGAGGCTCACAATTTACCGTTGTGTTGTAGGCTCTTTCCTAGTGTTAGGGTCACCCTTAACATGTGGTTTAGGATTTAATTTCAGTTTAGCTCTTAGAACCTCCAAAACATTATGTAACATAGAAACTTCCATTTCTTAAAGGCTTAAAAAATTAATCACACATCACAAACTAATTGCACAAGATGTAAATACCTTTTAATTCACAAATAAAGGGATTTCTACATGAAATGACTTAATTCTTTGATAAATCTTTCAAATTGCTTGCAATTCATTCTCAAAATTGCTCTTCAAGGCTCCTTAATTCTTTTCTGGATCAAATGGTGCTCATTCTATCTATTTCAACCATTATATGTGATTCAATTCAATTTTGCATTAATTGTAGAAGTATACACTAAAGAAAAAGCTAATTCCTTTAACTAGAGAATCGATCTATGCTCATGCTCTTTCATATCAACTCAAAAATGCATCCACTCTTAATTGCAACTTTCTTTTCTCCTAATCCTTCTCCTAACTTTTCAATTCTTAATTCAATGTTTCAGGGGGTAAACAATATTCTAATTTTCTTTTTCCTTTTTCTTATTAATGAATAAACTACTTAAATTGATAAGGGTTTGTCAATAACTATCACTAACTTCAACTTGTTTTTAGGTGTATCACTTGTCTTCTTTTCTACCCAAATTTGTGTGCTTGGTGGTGTCTTATCTTAAACAAATGTTTCATTAAATTTTTATACACATTCTTTCAAATTCTCTTTCTATCTATTATTGCTATTATCATTGTTGATATCTAAGACTTATTTACTATTAGTTTCTAACACTTAGTCATTCTCTAGGAAACATTGGTTGGTCATCATTGCGACTGAGACATCCTAAGAAGGTTGAGCTGCATGGAATTTTTTTATATTTCACTACATGCTAAGCAGTAAAGATTTGTGGGTGTCATCCCCACCCCAATTTTACCTTCACCTTGGAGGGTTTCTAGGTTATCAAAATTTATGTTATGAGTTTACATTTTCATGTTGATGGATGCTATGCTTAGATAGTTTTTATTTCAGTTTTATAATTCATGATTATATGGTATGAGATCTAGATATCAGATGGATTAGAATTGAATGTAGTTAATCTATTATTTTTTTCAAGAAGGGAAAAGTTTTAAAGATCTTGATTCATTCCCTCCTCTCAGTATCTTGTTTCCCAATAAAATTTCCAATAATTGATATCAGAGCTTAGTTCTCTTGAAAGTAGTCTAACAACTTGAGAGTTAAAATCTTGGAGATGGAGGCTTACAAATTGGGAAATATTATTGACAATCAAATGATTGAGATCCAGATCATACTGCAACAACTTGAAGAAATGAAAGAAGAGTTAAGGAAATCCCCAAAGAAAAGAAAATACATGGCTATTTAGTAGAACGATACATTATATAATGAAGTTGATACTAAAGGATTTTTTAGTAGTGGTAATTCCAGTGAAAGTGAGGCAGAAATTATAGACCTACTGGAGAAGAAAAAAATTCTAAGTGAAGAAGCTAGAGGATTGAAAAAAGAGCATGAAATCCAATCAGTAAGATTATGTGAAGTGACTGAACAAAAGAAGAAAGCTGAAAAATACAAGATCATGGTTGAAGAAGACAAAAGAAAAATGGCTACCACATTTGAAGAAAGGCCATTTGATATATAGAATCTTACAAACAATCAAATGGACATGATGAATTAGTTGTTAGTTGAAAATCAAGAGCTAGACAAACAGGACATGGACATCACAAATCTAAGATCATAAAGTGACCAACTTAGGAATGAGTTAAGATCTAAGAAATAACTTTTGGAAAGAATGAACAAACCAAGTGAAGCTATAAGATACTTTGAAGAACTAATGAGATTGCCAAGGTCATCTAGTGATACTTCTAGTCTAGGACATATCAAGCATTCTTCATCTATTGAGGAAGGAGAGTCATCCAAGTGTGGAGAGAAAAGAAATACAAAACTTAAAGGTAAACCTACATGTCATCATTGTGACAAAGTAGGACACACAATTTGTAGAAGCAAGACTAGTAAGAAAAATCCTAAACCTAAGTTTAGTGGGAATTGTTTTAACTACAAGAAACAAGGGCATCAAGTAGACAAATGTAGATCAAAGACAAGTGATACACCTACTACACCGGAATTTGAAGGAAATTTCTACATCTATCAAAAATATGGACATAGAGATAAAAAAATGCATATCAAATGAAAAATCCAACTAGACATCTAAAAGAAAAGCACATGCACCTAAGCAAGGTAATTCTTATAATTGAGATTGCAACATATGGTATAATTGTCATTATTGTGGAGAGTATGGAGACATTTTGGACAATTGCATTAGAAAAAAATTTAGAGGTGTTGGTTAATAGTTTGTCCTTCTATTAGATTTTATAATTTGATTGTTTGATAGGAGAGACAAAAGGATGTTTACCAAAAAATGGGCCAGTGTATGTATTCTATCACTTCCCTCTAAATTACTAGGTACAACTCCCTTATGATTTACAATGATATGCAATGAATATGTTTTTATGAGATCATAAGTTTTGACATTATAAGCTCTTAACCTAAGAGCAGTAAAGGATAACCAAATTATTTGTAGGCACAAACAATTCAGGCAAGATGGATTTAAATAACCTATCACACTCAATGGAATGATTGTAGTAGATTATCTTTATATTTCTGACTCTTCTATACTAAATGTAGATTAACTATCTAAATGCAGAAGATGAATGAAGAAGATATGCACATGAGGGAAAATGTAATTTCTTTCACTATCAACCTTGAATGAAATGGAATCCAACAAATAACTAATAAATTCATACACATTCATCTTTCATTTCCCAATGAAACTATCTAACATGTTATGAAACTAACAAGAGAAGAAACATAACCATATATGAAGAAAGTAAATGGAATCACTATACTACAAACATCAAAGTGAAATAGAATTCATCTAATTTTTCACATAATCATACATGATTGTATTTCAACTCTTAATACAAAACTACTCTATGCATGGGCCACAAAACATGATAAGAAAATAGGGTAAATGGAATTATAGACCAATTCACCATCAAGTTTTCCAACCTCTTATATTGTTAAATGAGATTTTATTTATAGTTTTCTATCATACTTCAATTCTGGTAGAGCAACAATCAAAAAATAGAAAGAAATTATGAATAATACATGAAAATATCTAATCTTCAACATGATATATATGCATGAAATCATTCCCAATGATGTCCTAATCCCATGGCACCTCTAAGATACCTAGAAATTGTTCATCTTCATGTAGCTTCATAAAACCCTCTCAAACTCTTTGTTTCCTTCATATTCTACTGTTGGTGCTAAATCCATATAATTCATATTATAACAATTAAAAAAGGTTTTAATTATGACCATCGATCTTAAACCAATGACCACAATTAAAACATAACAATTTTCCTTTATAGCTTCCTTCATATGTCCCTCTGTGTACACGTGTCATTTTGTTGTTATGTCACTATGATTAATAGTTGGGAAATTTTCCATAGCGATACAACAATGAGCATTGATCTCTTTTTGATTTGACTGTGGAAATAAAAGATATTAACTTTTTATTTGTTTCGTAGTGCAGGTCCACTTTTTGACTATACACATCATGGTAGACAAGTGGCACTATTTCATTTCTTGGAGAATCTGACATCAAACTTCTTTGTGTTTTGGCACTATGTAGAATATAAGGGGACCATAAGGACACGTGTTGCTTTGTCACTATGTCTCCATGATTAACGACCAAACAACATTCTATAATGATATAGTGGCAACCATCAATTGATCTGGAGATCAACGGTGAAAACAAATTCTTAACAACCCTAACCAATCAAATAAAGACACTTGCTACCTCATCTGACATCATACCATCCACAAAAGGAAATGCCCCATAGGGACACATTTCATTCTGTTACTATGTCACCATAATTAACAATCATGCAACTTTTGAAAGTGACATAATGGAAATCATGGATCTTCTTTTGATCTAATTGTTCATAAGGAGGTAACCTTTTCTAATAGTCAAAAATTCTAACCAACTTGAGCATGCCATCTACAAAACTTAATCTGACACATTCCTTTTTGTGGCCTGTAGCTGAGTTAGGTCCCACTATCTCCATGTGTCACACTATCATTATGTCACTTTGGTTATTCTTTATGCAACTCTCCATAGTGACATCATCAAAACTATTGATTCCATGCTTGATCTATGGTGATGATTTTCCTCAAGATCTTACCCTTAGTTGGGTCCCATGGATAGGTGTCGACTCGTCACTATGTCACCAGGATTATTCTTCATGTAACTTTGGAAAGTGACATAGTGAAGACTATGGATCTTTGTGAGATATGATAGCTGAGGAGATGCATTGTTGAATTCTTATAACTCTAACTTAGAACATCATTTGTCGATCTGATCTTTATCTCATGATATGGATTTAATCAATGAACAATTTGACTTGTCAACTTTTCTATGTAAGCATGCAGATTAAATATAAACTATTGATTGGATTATAATAAGAGTCATAATACCTTTGACTTGGTTCTTTTACCATCTTTGATAATTTATTTGCTTCTCTTGCATTCAAATTCAACTGATTCTTCTTGTAGCTCATTCTCACAATCTGTATATTGTCTTTAACCTTGATCCTTGTATTATTTGCTACCATTTGTTCTAAATATGTCTGCAATCTTCTTCTTGGATGCATCTTATTTTCACCATGAACACTTGATCAAAGCATTAGGGTTTCAAAACAACTTTCTTCTCATCTGGTAAATGCATAAACTTACCCTCCCTTTCCTAATCACCTAATATGAACAAATTCATTTGACTGCTTTAAAATGACCACCTAGGTGTACACAGTGGAATGTTAGAAATAATAGTCCACCAAGATAACTGAGAGGTGGGGGGTGAATCAATTATCCAATTAAAATAGTTATCAATCTTAATTAATCTTAACCATGCAACCAAAGTAAACAAAAACTATAACAAGATGCATATACACAATTACACCAGATTTCTTAACTAGGGAAACCATTGATCAGAGAGAAAACCCTAGTGGGAATGATGAGCACAAAGATATATTGAGATATATAGATATACATATATACATACATATATACATATATACATACATATATACATATAGATATATATATGTATATATATGTATATATATATATGTATATATATATATGTATATAAGTATGTATATATATGTATATATGTATATATGTATGTATATATGTATATATGTATATATATATGTATATATGTATATATATATGTATATATATATATATATACATATATATATATATATATATTTATGTATGTGTATATATATATATATTCCTTATTAGAGTATGGAGCCTGTTAGGAGACTTTGGATCCCTATTAGGAGATTCCAACCGTATTAGGAGTTGTAGAAGGTAGAAGGACCCACTATCCAAATAACTTCTGGGGCAAGACCACTAAACTTCACTGTCCAACTAATCTCTCAACTATTCCTTGTAGAATAATTGTTCTATTATTCTTTACCCTCTTTTCTCTATCCTATTAACTGGACCAATCACTGCCAGACCTTGTAGGCTAGGTCATGAACCTTAGATTCAAATATCAAACATTTGATGTAATAATTAAACCTTGGGAACAAAATTCTCTCCAACTTCACTTTGCTCTACTTATCCTTGCATATCAACTTGTTTCTCATTTATCCTTCTCTTTGTGCTTCATGCAATCATTCATACATAAAAAAGGAAAATTTCCTTCCTTTATACCCAATCCATAAAATAATTCCTTGAGTTGACTATTACACCTTCTCAATTAATTATTATAGGATCTCATTAAGAATACATTATACTTAGTGATAACATCAATCAGTCTCTTTGTAACTTGAATAAATTTTTGTACGTGTAATATTATGACAAATGAGCTTAACCAATTCATTTCCAACATGTCCTCTACATGCCTTTAACATTGATTCTTAGAATAACAAATTTGCTAAGAGATATGAAAAGTTTATCAGAACATGCTTCTTTAAACTCTATCTCAAATAGTCTTCACCAAAACTTGCATAAGTTCTTCCAAACTTAATATCTTATACTCCCAAGATTAGCTGCATATAATATACACTTAGTAGTATCTCTCTTTAATCTTGCTAGTGTAAATACTCAATGATCTATTCGTACCAACTTGATCTTGACCGCTATTCATCTATCAGATACCATAGAAAATTGCTATGTTGACATCAATAACAAACATAGTCATAAATGTAACATATCATCATGATAATGATCTAATCATGTTTCTACAATACTCCCCTATAGAAGTATCATCAACATTCATGCTTCCAACAATCTCCCCCTTTGGAATTGATGGCAACATAGATGAAAAACATCTAGTTCCAAGAATACCAACTATTAAAGACTATTATCTTTACAAATCCTCTTCATTAATCATTCTCCCCCATTGATATACCTCAATGTACTCTATATAAAACTATTTTTCATGCTATAATCTCTCCCATATTGACATCATGTCAAAGGTTTCAACAACCATCTATCACTGCAACAATTGCCTCTGACTTGCTCAAGTGTACAAAGACACTGTTCAAAACAACATCCATCAAGTGTCCTAGATGACTCTATCCATCACAAATACTCCCCTATACAACAATCATCAAAATTTAGTCCAGACAAAAAATAGTGCTCCATATCACTAGATTGATGCACTCATGCATCATCTACAATGATGTAGGTAGGGGCATAATCCCTAACATACCTTGAAAATACTCAAAAGTCTCTTTGGGAAGAGGCTTGGTGAAAATATCTACAATCTTCTCTTTGGTGCTTACATACTCCAATTTGATTTCCTTTTTTGAAACTTTCTCTCTCAACATGTGATATTTGATAGAAATGTGCTTAGACTTAGAATGCAACACTAGATTCTTAGACATATTCACTGTGCTTATGTTATCACAATGTATGACAACAGGTTTACTGAACTCTATCCTTATATCCTCCAGCATCTACTTCATCCAAACAACTTGATTACAATTGTTTGTTGCTGCAATATATTCTGCCTTTGCTATACTTTGTGAGATACAATCCCACTTCTTTCTTAATAAAGAAACCAATCTTACTCAAAGAAAGAAAGCTCCACTATTGATTCTCTTTCTATCATCCATACTACTTACCCAATCAACATTAATATAAGCATATAAAGTGAAATCATTAGATCTGTCATACCACAATTTGAATTTTTGTGTTCCCTTTAGATATCAAAATATATTTTTAATTGTTGCATAATGTGCTTCTCTAGGATTAGCTTCAAATCTTGAAACAATTCCAATTGCATTTTCTATATCTAGCCTTGTGTGAGTCAGATATTACAATCCTCCAATCATATATCTATTCTTCTGCTTAAAAGTAGGTGTCTCATCCTTTGTAGATAACTTGTGTCTAGTTATCATAGGTGTTCCAATTGGTTTACATGTTTCCAAACCAAACCTTTTCAATAGCTCTTTCAAATACTTAGTTTGAGAAATAAAGATTCCTTCTTTATCTTGCACAATCTATAATCCTAGGAAGTATTTAATCTCTCTTATCATACTCCTTTTGAATTCCTTCTTCATTTCTTCTGCAAACTTGTCACTTTCATCATCATCTCATTGAAATATAATATCATCAAAAAATATTATCAAAATCATCAATCCATCATCTATTTCTTTCCAGTATAGATTATTGTCTGCCATACCTTTGCTAAATCCAAGTTTTGTCAAATGCTTGTCCAACCTTGTATACCAAGTTCTGGGTGCTTGTTTTAAGCCATACAAGGCTTTCTTTAATCTCCATACCATGTCCTTGTCATATATTAAAGGAAAACCTTTAGACTATTTTATGTATACCTCTTCTTCAAGTTCTCTATTAAAAAATGCTGACTTGACATTCATTTGATACACTTTGAATTTCTTATGTGCTGCATAGGCTAAGAAGAACCTTACTACTTCAATTGTTTCCATAGGAGGATAGGTTCCATCATAGTCTATTCCTTCTTGCTATGAGTAACCTTTACATATCAATTTTTCTTTGTTCCTTACAACTTTACCTTGTTCATTTATCTTGTTCCTGAATACCCATTTTGTTCCTATCACATTCTTGTCTACTAATCTAGGGACCAATTCCAATATCTCATTCTTCACTATCTGATCTAATTCTTCTTTCATAGCTTGCTTCCAATAGTCATCTTTATATGCCTCATCTAAATTCTTTAGTTCTACTTGAGATATCATGCATAGTTCATCATTATTATGCTTCTTGTCATCACACCTTTATCTCTGATATTGATGATATACTTTGGTGGATGATTCTTTGTCATATTCTTACCAGAAGTAGGAGTTGTAATCTCAACGCTTAGCTCTGTTCTAGGTTTCAAACTTTGTTCCTGCATTAGCTCTCTTTCATTCTATAAATCATTGTTAGTCTCAAAGAATACTTCATCATTCCTTGGTTTAGTAACAACATTCTCTTCATTAGAATTGTAGTAAACTATTCTTTCTTGTATCTTGAATTTCTCATCAACTCTTACATTTTCACTTTCATTAGTAGCCTTAGTTCTTAGATTATAACATCTACAAGCTCTACCTTTCAATGAATAACCAAGAAACATAACTTCACCACTTCTAGCATCAAATTTACCAATATCATAATCTCTTTTGATGTAACATTTGCTACCGAAAATTCTAAAATACTTGACTGATGGTGAATGACGAAACCATAACTCATAGCATGTCTTGCTCATATCTTTTCTAATTTGTACTTTGTTTAGAGTATATACTATAGTGTTAATTGCTTCTCTCCAAAATTTCTTTTAGACATCATTCTCAAATAACATCCTCTTGCTTCTTCTGGTACGAACTTTTTCCTTCTTTCAACAATCCTATTCTGTTCAGGATTCTTCAACTCAACTCTTTCTTCTGCTCTAGGATTGAATCTTTTCTCTTCAATTTGATTCCCATTCTGAAAATCATTGCTAATGATAACTTCCACATTTTTCATGGTTAGCCTTTGGTTCAATAATATTTATCAAAGCTATCTTTTCTAATACTTCCTCTTTCTTAACTAATTCAGGTTCATTATCTTTATCATCACAATCATTCGAGAATCTTTCCATAATTGCTTTAAATTCTTCCTCTTCATTAGAAAGTGAACTCTTTCTAGTTTTCTTTACTCTCTTAGGGCATGTAGATAAATAATAACCAAATTCATTACATGTCCAATAAGAAATTTTTTCCATACCTTCTTTCTCACTTTTCATAAGCAGATTAATACCTTCTTTGATCTCCATTGTTGACAATTGGCTAATAGTGATATGTAATTATTGTTGGAATTATTTTAGAATAACTGAGATGGGGGGGGGGGGGGGGGGGAGGGCAGGGGGTGAATTAATTACTCAAGGTCTAGATGTACAAATAAAACTTTCACAATTCAATGATCCCATACAACATTCATACCTATGCATGTATTCATTGTGTATCAATTAAAGCTTATATATTGTAATCAAATCAACTTGCAAAAATGTAAAGCATGAAACACAACACATCCATCAACACATTTGAAAAAATTATTTAACGTGGAAAATCAATTTGGGAAAAACCATTAGTAACATGCTACTCCTTTTTCACTCTTATGAAGTGATGCCTTGTTAAAGGCTAACCCTGTTAAAGGTTACAATACACATTGTTAAATGTGACCCAGTTAAGGGATTTGAATCACCCTACTAAAAGTGAGCCTTGTTAGAAGACTTTAGGCCATTCACTTGAAATTCCACCCTATTAAAGGATTTTCCAATGACTATTAAGTCAACCTTACTCCAAAGAATTTACTCTAGGCTAATACAATTGTTAGAAAGTAACAGCAGAGCTTTGATCCAATACAACTTACAACCTTACTTGCAGATTACAGATCTCTATTCAGTCCTTAACTCTACTTGGGTTCCAATCTTTGCATCTTTGATAGCTTGTTCACCCTTCAAGCATTCATCCTCTTAAGCTTCCTTGTTGAGTATGCCATTGCAAACTTCTTCACTTGGGTGACTTGATAAAGAAAAACCCCTTTTCTTCTCCATATTAGATTTTTTCATCAAAACTCTCTAACTCTTTGCTTCATGACCAAACATTCCTATATATAGGAAATTAGAACATTTTTCTTGCATATTATCCATAATTAAAATTAGGATTTTTGATGGATTAGGTAGGATAAAATGTATCTACCCCATATATTGTCTTCTCTATAAATTTCTCTTAGAATCCATTTGAATTCACCTCCAAAATGGTTTACATAAGATTCTGTGCCACTGGCTCATTAATCTTATCTTCCTCTTGATTCACAAGTTCCAAGAAAATAAACTTGTCTACTTTTATTTGGTGAATCTTTGATCTTTATCATAATGTAGTAGCTTGACATTATCAATCGTTTGATGCTTGACACATATTGCATTACTCGACATCAACTATAAAATCACTCGGCATCGACTGGATTTTACTGGTGTTTGACATCAACTAAAAATTACTCAGCATCTACTAACTTTCTTGACATCCACTAGAATTTGCTTTCACTCAAATCCAACTAACTTTTTGCTCGGCTTGAACTAACTTTTCTCGACACCTACTATCCACTTGGTCAAGCTTGGCAAAGGAACTTTGTTTAAATTTATTCTTTTGAACTTTCTAAGTGTAGCTAGTCATTTTGTAACCTCAAGTAGATCATCAATACATTATGTTATCACTTATCTTAACTAATTCTTGGACTTCATTACATCATCATAACTCAACCTTTCCTCTAGGTCCTTTTTTTACATCTTGTTGATCAAATCCTCCTCATCAATCAACTAAGTGATAATACTTCAAACATATAAGCAATTATCTTACCAACATATAGCAGGTTTGACATTAGTGACAAAATAATGATTGAAACACATAATCTTCTTCAACAATCTTTCTAATCAAATGATCTTTTCAATCATATATCAATAATCTCCCTCTTTGGCATTGATGGCAAACCAAACTAATCAACCAAGTCAAACAAATGATGAACATCTTGTTCCATCAAATTGACTAGGTTAAAATAGTAAGACAATGCCAAAAAGAAAACTTGTATTTGAAATTTCTCCCTTTATTAGCAACTTCCATCTTCTGATTAGGTTACAAAATATAACTCCCTCTGAGTTCCTTCTATATCTTTTCTTTTTCATACTGAATTGATCAGTAGAATATCTCCCTCTTTTTTTCTAATCCTTCCTCTAATTGCTTTTTTCTTTCTCCCTCTTTCTTTCTTTTGATCTTCAGATCTTCTGATGATGTATTCTCTCCATTGTTCATCTTGCACTTTATCATTTCAATGTACTTTCTTCCTCTTTGACAATAATACCAAATACATACTCAACACTTGGCATCTTTAATATATGTAGTTATGGGCTTTTGCATGTTCTTCAATGTTCTCCCTCTATCACCTTGCTTGACACTGATTTTTAATTCCAGTTTTGTAATTACTTTAGGCAATTCCTAAAGTAAGATCCACTACACCAATTTGTATGAAATGAATGTTAGCTCGATTGATGCAGGGCACTCCCTCTTTCTTCTACATAGCCTTTGATAGGGGTATCACCCCTAGTTTACCTCTCAGATACTCATAAGCATCCTTAGGTAATGCTTTTGTGAAGATATCATCAATTTTCTTCTTTGTGTTAATATATTCCATCTTCACCTCTTTATCTTGAGCCAATTCCCTTACATAATGATACTTGATTGCAATGTGCTTTGTCTTTGTATGCACCACAAGATTCTTTGATATATTGATAGCACTTGTATTATCACAATAAAGTGTCATTGGTTTTGTGATTTCTTCCTTCATTCCCTTAAGTAGCAGTTTGATCCATACAATTTTTCTGCAATTAATAGTAGCAACAACATACTTTGCTTCAAAAATAGATTGGGAAGTACAACTCTTCTTCTTGCTAGTCCATGTAACAAGTCTTTTTCTTGAGAAGAATACTCTTCCATTGGTGCTCTTTTTGTCATCAATATTTCTAGCCCAATCAACATTAGTGTAGGATCTTAATTCAAACTTTTCATTCTTCTTATAGTATAAACCAAACTCTTCTATTCCTTTTAAATATCTCATTATCCTTTTCATAGACATCAAGTGATTCTCTCTGGGATTAGTAGAGAATCTTTCAACTATCCCCACAATTGATGCAATATCAGGTCTATTGTGTACTACATATTGAAATTTTCCAATCATAGATTTTTATAATGTTTGATTTACCTCAGTTGAATCATCATTCTTTGATAGCTTGAGTGTTGTCACCATAGGTGTACTTACTAGTTTGGAATCCTCTAGTCCATATGTCTTCAATATCTCTTTGACATATTTTGACTGAGTGATATATACACCACATTTCATCTGATATAATTGCAATCCCATAAAGAATTAGATCTCATCAAAAATTAACATTTCAAATTCTTGCTTCTTCTAATTTGCAAAATCCTTACACAAAGCATCTTGTCCTCCAAATATGATATCATCAACAAATATTTCATATAACAATATACCTTTTTCTTTATCTATCTTCATGTACAAATTGCTGTTATCATTCATCCTTTCAAATCCAATCTTCACAAGATAAGTATGAAGTCTCTCATACCATGCTCTTGGTGCTTGTTTGAATCCATATAGGGCTTTGTGCTGTCTACATACCATGTTCTAATTATTTTTATCAAAAAAACCTTGTGGCTGTTCTATGTAGACTTCTTCTTCTAATATGCCATTTAGAAATGCAGACTTGACATCCATCTAATAAACTTTGAAATCTTTGCATGTAGCAGAAGCAAGCAGAATTCTCACTCCTTCCATTCTTGCAATAGGGGAAAATGTTTCACCATAGTCAATTACTTCTTCTTATGCATACCCTTTGCAAACTAGTCTTGCTTTGTTTCTTGTCACTTCACCATTCTCATCTAACTTGTTTCTAAATACCCATTTTGTGCCAATCACATTCTTGTCTTTTGGTCTAGGAATTAGATTCCATGTCTTGTTCTTTTCTATCTACTGAATTTCTTCTTCCATAGCCTTGTACCAGTCATTTTCTTCCAATGCATCTTTCATTGTCTTAGGTTCTTGCATGGTTAACAAACATGATTCACTTCTTAATCTATTTCTTATCATTGGTCTTGCATCTTTGTCTCCAATGATTTGATTTATAGGATGATGTCTTTTGACATGTTTGGACACACTAGGCTCAGTTCTTGTAACTAAATCTTGTCTCTTAGCTTCAGTATCACTGTGTACATTTCTATTAGGTGTTTCAACATCTCTTTCATGTGTGTTAATCTTAGAATCAAATTGTGGATTTTTCTCATTCTAAAAGTCAGCATCTAAATGCAACTCAACATTCACAAGTTGTGACTCAACAATTATTGAGACTTGCTATTAGTTTGCAGCATCTTCTTCAGCAGACATTTCTTCATAATAGTATACAAATGATTTGTATTATTTTAGTTCCTTTGTAGGTTCAGCCTCATGTACTTCTGTAAACTCATCAAAGTTCACATTTGCACTTTCCACAATTTTTTTAGTGTTAGTATTTAAACACTTGTAAGCTTTACTTCTTGTGGAGTAACCAAGGACTATACCTTCTTCACTTTTTGCATCAAACTTTCCACTCCTAACATCTTTAAGAATATAACATTTGCTTCCAAATACCTTAACATATTTCACATTAGGTGGATATCCATACCATAGTTCAAAAGGTGTTGAATGAGTACCTTTTTTGACTTGCAAATGATTCAAGGTCTATACAATAGTACTTACAACTTCTCTCTAGTATTTCAGAGCAATATTCTTCTCCATCATGAGTGTTCTAGCATAGTCCATTATAGACCCATTTCTTCTTTCATTAATTCCATTTTGTGGAGGGGTCCTAGGTGCAGATGTCTATCTTTTTATTCCTCTATCATTAAAGAACATCTCAAACTCATTTGAAATGAATTGTCCTCCTTTATCTGATCTCAAGCATTTCAAACTTTAACCTGTTTCTTTTTCAACTCTTGTCAAGTACCACTTAAACATTTGAAAAACATCAGTTTTTTGTTTTAGAAACATGTTTGTCATCATCCTAAAGTAATCATCAACAAATGAAATTATGTACTTATCTCCTTTGTAGCTTTGCACTTCAATAGGTCCACACAAGTCAACGTGAACAACTTCAAGTATTTCCTTAGAGGTATATGCTTTACTTTTAAAGCTTGACTTTGTCAACTTGCCTAGTTGACATTGTTTGCATATTATATTATCTGGTTTCTTCAACTTAGGCAAAACATTAACTTTTTTCATGTTACTGATACTAATCAGATTATCAAAATTAACATGACATAATATCTTGTGCCAAAGCCATACATCATCAAATTTTGTAATAAGACAAGTAGCATCTTCTATATCCAGATATAACATATTACTTCTAGTTTAATCACCTTTTCCAATCAAGTTTTGGCAGATTTATTTTCAAACTCAACTTTGCACCCAAATTGTTCAATTGTGACACACTTAACAAGTTATAATTCAATCCTTCAGCATAATAAGCATTGTCACATGAAATCTTGTCTGTGAGTTTGATAGAACATTTTTCTTTTATCAAACATGGTGCATTATTACCAAACCTTACACTATTTTCATCATAACAAGTTAAGGTATTTAACTTACTTTTGTCTCTAGTCATATGATGTGAGCATGCATTGTCAATGATCCATTTTTCATTCTTGTTCACACAAGTCATAAGTGTAGTTGCCTCATCCTCATCAAATTCATCCTTCATTGCAACATATGCCACTTCATCATCATTTTCATTAGTCATGTTCATTATCAATGTAGCATGACTTCTTGCCTTTGTCTTTGTTAGTGTAAATAAGTATTTACTTATTACACTTAAGTTTACTTAGGTTAATGCATTATTTAATTATTTTTATTTGTGAGACACTTAGAAGTTTGCGCACCTTTTTGAGTTGTCATGTTGACAACACAGGAATACACAACTCTATTTTAGCACATGGTGTCTACAACACTATTTTGCGTGTCACACCCTTGTAGGCTTATCCTCTCATCACCGCACTTACTTTCCTACTTAATGGAGGATAACCCATATCTAGTGGACATGTGCTTGGTTGTATGACACATCATGGTGTTGATTACAAAAAATTCTAGATTTATCTTAGAGGCCTTTATATACAAGCACTCCTAGTGTACTTTTACATTATATTGCATGAATTATGGCATATTGAATACATTGTTATTCTAATCATACTCTCTCTCTTTGGTCTACTGTGTGCTTGTGTTTGAGTTCTTAGTTCTTGGGTGAATTTTTCCCTTATTCAAATTCTTACATGGTATCAAAGCAACTTGGAGACTTTCTCATCACATAGCCATTTGAGACCACACTTGCTTCATCACCTCAACCTAAATCCAGAGTGCTACAAAAATTGGGAGCATCCAAAGCTAGATCTGACCTTTCCATTGTGTCCAGAATGCTGAATCGGTAAAAATTGACTATAAACTTGGCTACCTTGGCCCAAAGTCGATCGTGAGGCAATTTTTTTTTGCAAATCAAAACCTAGAGACCCTGATTTGCAAGTGTGTATTGTCATTTTATTTGATCTATGAATTTTAATTTCAGATCTGCAATTTTATTTGATCTGTGAATTTTAATTTCAAATCTGCAATTTTATTTTTCTACTATTTATTTCCCATCAGAAAATTTGTGGAAATTCGCAAAAAGTTTTTTTAGCAGACTCGGGAAGTGACACCCTGGATCTGCCATTTGTGGAGGTTTATTTTGTTGGTGGCAGAGAATATTTTGATCACAGTGAATATTCTGCATCTTTCGACCCAATGACGTTGTCCAAATTTTGTCACCAGCATACTGACTGATGACAAGCATAGCCCTTGGCTTGCTTTTGGTTTGTATCACCACCAACATCCATTTTACATTGCCCACAGGCTTCCCACACTACCAATGTGGGATTAAAATATCGACCCTCACTCTCTGCGCAATTTCTCGGTGAGGGTTTCCCATCTTCTAGCTTGCCTTCCTCATTTTTGGCACACATTTTCATCTTTCTAGCTCTTGTCTACCCTACCACCCATGCTCGCAGATTTGAAGATTCATGCATCCATTTACACTATTCGGTAGTTTTGCATTGTGGCAGAGATTCGACTCCACGATCTTCTCTTCCTGCTTGCGTAGTGAATATTCTGGCATCGAGTTTATACTCTGGCAGTAGCAGTGTTTCAAATACCTACATGGCATTTTTAAAACTCTGACGAGGTGTAGGTTGTCGATCACAAACGAAGATTCTGGCATCTTTTTTAGTTCTTTTGAAAACAACTTGTTTTTTACGGCAACACGATTTGTTTTCTCGCCCGTTTAAAATCTCCTGCTCGTGCTAGCTTTCGGCCATGTGGCTGCTCACTATTCGTTCGACACATTTCTTGGCCACAAAACTATTTTTGGCATTCAGCAAAACCTCTGGTGACATGAGTCTATTTTTTGGCAGCAGTATTGGCTTGAACTTTTGGCATTGTCACCTGTTGCAACTGCATTTACCAACTTTTTGCCATGTGGCTTGACATCATTAGTTTTTGCAGTCAGCACATTGCCAACCAATCTCTTCCTACAAATGTCATTGGACACAAAACTTTGATTGGGCTGCCACATCACCCATGGAACCGAAGAGCAGTGCCATGTCAGTAGTACGATTGTTGACATGTGTACTTTTCTATATAGTATGGACAACTGACTCATTCTGCCACGTCAGTCCCAGCACAAATTTTTTGCTAACATCATCTTTTCCTAAGGTTAATATTGATGACCATTTGACCATCGTTCCCAGATGTTTTAAAACTACAATGACGGCTATTTGACCGTCAAATTTAGACTCAGTTTTTCTCCCTAACCCCTCTCTAGATTGCATTTTAGTTTGGTAGCCTGATTTTGTGAGCTCATAACTCAAACATCTGGACTTCGATTCAAGTGCAATTTTTTTTGAAATTAGGTAAAATTTTTTGAATTTTCTTGTGGTGGTGTTTTTTTTTTTTTTTTTTTTTGGTGCATAGATTTTGCAGAAATTGCATTTTTTGGTCATTGTACCTGCATAATCCTATGTTTTGCAACATCAGAAGCTCTGTACTGGCACATCTAGTCATTGTTTCAAGTTCTATTTTTTTTGAAAGTGCATGTTTTTTTGTCTACTTTCTAGATCTGAAATTAGATTCTAGGGTTGTGTGGACCAATTTCTCACTTTCAGAATTAGGCCTTCTTTGGAATTGTAAAGCTTTGATTCTTTTTCAGAATTGTTCTAAAACTAAGCTACAGTGCTTAAGTGATAGATTTTAGCCTCATAAGGCAGTTGTAAAAGCAAAATAAAAAAGTCCACTTTGTTCATTTTGACAAGTGGCCCATTGTAAACGCACTACTTATAAAGTATCAACAAAATCTTTGTTGGGGGGGTCTTTTGATTGAGTGAAAGGGGGGGGGGGGGTGTGTATTGTGTTCTTGTGTCTCTACTTTGTGCTCTTTTCATTTCTGCATCATGGGTTTTAAATGTCCTCCTCTAACTTCACGCAACTATTCTACATGGAAAGATATTGCATGGAGTAGATTAATGGAAAAAGGATATAGTCTTTAAACCTACTGATGTGAAAGAACTCATTAATTGGAAAAGACAAGACCAACAAGCTTTAGGTGTTATCAGGAGTTGTGTAAATGGGGATCTTCTCTTCACATTAAAAATTGTTCAGAATCTAAAGAAGCTTGGGATAAACTTGAGCAGTTGTATGGTAAAAAGGATGAAGAAAAGGGATTTTAGATTGAGGATGATCTAATTCTTTTGGAACCTAAGAATTATGACACAATTCAAGATTACATCATCAAAGTCAATGAGTATAGGGCACTTCTGAAAGATTGTGGAAATCTCATGAAGGATGATAGATTGATTCATCACATCCTAAAGAGGCTACCTTCTGAGTACACCAACTTTGTTTCGAGTTTTAATACTCATAGGTTGACCATGGGATCTGCTTACTAGAAGCCTTCCTTTGATGGATTTGTAGACATGTTGAATGTTGAACAATCTCACTTGGTGGATTTTGGACTTCTCAAGTCATCAAAAACCAAAGCCTTGGTGGCTAGTGATGATCACAAATCTAGTCAAGGGGGAAAAAACAACAACAAGAAGAAGCAGTGGAAGTAGACAACACAATCTAAGACACAATCCTCCTCTCAAGAAGGTGGTTCTTCTTCAAACAAGAAGGGAAGTAATGAAAAGAAGGACAAACTCTTTTGTGCATATTGCATAAAGCCAAATCATGATGAGCATCATTGCAAGACAAAAAGAATCAATGAGTTAGAAAATCTACTCAAGAAGAACAAGATTCAAGTGCCAGGTACTTCCCAGGATTCTACTCCAAACTCTTCAAAAGGTAAAGGTCAAGCACTTATGGCAAACACAAGTTCTTCAAAATGGATACTTGACTCAGGTGCCTCTTACCACATGGGTTCTTCATGGGAAGACTTTTCTTCATTGAAGCAGTCAAAGGTACCACACATCTTTGTGGGAGATGATGCTAAGATGGAAGTTGAAGGGAAAGGACATGTAGAAATGGAAAATGGGGAATTCAAAGATATTATCTACATTCCAAATATAAGCTCCAATCTCCTATTAGTTTACCAAATCACTCACCTTAGAAATGGTCATAAGGTTGAGTTCCTTCTAGATTCAGTGATGGTGCGAAGTCTAAGAGATGATTCATTGGTTGCACTGGGGAAAGTTAATGATGACAAGAGGCTTTATTCCTTCTCCCACTTTATGCCTAAGAGTCCTTCCCAAGCCTTGTTAACTCACTCTACTTCAAACATTAAATTATGGAATGAGTGGTTTGGTCATTTTGACTTCTGCTCTCTTCAACAACTTTTCTCTAAACATATGGTCAAAGGTCTACCTAACATCAGCTTTTCTAAGGGAAAATGTTCATCTTGTTTAGTGGATATGAATATCAAGAAGTATGATAAAGGGACATCTTCTCGAGTTCTGATTGTTCTTCAGTTAGTTCAAATGGTATTAGCAGGACCCTTTGCAGTGACTTCAGTCAGCCAAGGCCACTACATACTCACATTTGTTGATGACTTTTTGAGATTCACTTGGGTCTTCTTCCTTCATCATAAGAATGAATTGGTTCATAAGCTTCAAGATTTCAAGACTCATGTTGACAATAAGTCAAGGGAAGCCATCAAAGTACTAAGGGTGGACAATGAGAACAATTATGTTGACAGAAGACTTAAGAACTTTTATAGAATTGAGGGGATTGATCTTCAAAACTCAACAAAATTCAGTCCGCACAAGAAATATGTTGCAACTATGAGGGTTAGGACTCTCAAGACCATGGCAAGTTTCTTGATTAAGGCCAAGTCTCTTGATGCTACACTTGAAGTTGAAGCCATTAGCAGTGCTACTCACATAGTTAATAGGTCTCCTCATCTAGCCTTAGATGGCAAGACTCCTTTTGAGGCATGGTGCGGAAAAAAATTAGTTGTGAGTCACCTTAGAGTCTTTAGTTGTCCAGCATGGGCTAACCTTTCCTCTAGGATTTGCAAGGCACTGAAACCTAGGCCTTGTACTTTCATTGGCTATGAAGACAATGTGAAGGCTTACAGACTAATGGAGCCAGAGACACATGAGATTTTTGTGGAGAAGGATGTTCACTTTGAGAAAAGTTCTCCAAGCTTATCCTCTACTCCTCTCCACACATCATACATAGTGGAAACTGATAGTGACACTAGCGATAGTGCTTGAACAGGTTCAGACACATGGGGTTCTATCGACAGTTGTAGTGAGAGGTCACATCAGTCTAGTCCACATGCATATATTGCCACAATGAAAGGTCCAACATAGCATGGTACATCTCATCTTCTAGCTCTAGCTTCAGTTGACTTGGGAGACAGACTTGAGGACCTACATCTTCTCATTGATGAAGGTGATCTTTCTACAGTTGTTGCGAGGGCTCACTTTGATCCTCATGTCCATTCTCTACATGATCAATCTTCATAGGTTGGCATAATGGTGGATCCTTATGAACAAAAATTAGTGGAGGTCTCTTTGTCAGTTGAGGAGACAAATGGTTCAGTGTAACAGGTTCAACAAACATCCTTGCCTAATTTGCATTCATTCTTTTTAGCACAGTTGGAAGGGGTGAACTTTAGCATCAATACATGGATACTTGAGCAGGTTTTAGGGCCACCATACATCTTCAGGAGTGTACCTTTGCCATTTTTTCTTCCTAAGGGGAGGAACACTATTATACATTCTTGGACTAGCTTCTTCATTGGAGCAACTTTCACTTGTTGGCATTCTTCTTTTTTTTTGGGGGGGGGGGGGGTGTGGAGCCTATTATGTCTCTCTTCCTTCTCTCATTCTCTTATGTATATACTGGATGTATGTCATAATGGGGGGGTCTTGATTACTCCATCTATCGATGCATCCTTACTTATCTCTCTTTTCGGGGGAGGGTTTTTCCCATGAGGTTTTCCCTCTTTCTTCGCTTTATGAGAGATTTGCATTTTCATTATGTACATGGATACCTAACATGGCCTAGTAGCCGAGAGCCATTATGCGTCTTCATCCTAGTTGGTAAGCTTAAGGGAATTCCCCTAAGTTGCACTTAAGGGGGGGTGTTGGTGTAAATAAGTATTTACTTATTACACTTACTTAAGTTTACTTAGGTTAATGCACTATTTAATTATTTAATTATTTTTATTTGTGAGACACTTAGGAGTTTGCACACCTTTTTGAGTTGTCATGTTGACAACACAAGAGTACGCAACTCTATATTAGCACATGGTGTCTACAACATTGTTTTACGTGTCACACCCTTGTAGGCTTATCTTCTCATCACCACACTTACTTCCGTGCTTAATGGAGGATAACCCATATTTGGTAGACATGTGCTTGGTTGTATGACACATCATGGTGTTGATTAGGAGACATGCTAGATGTATCTCAGAGGCCTTTATATACAGGCACTCCTAGTGTACTTTTACATTACATTGCATGAACTATGGCGTATTGAATACATTGTTATTCTGATCATACTCTCTCTCTCTCTTTGGTCTACTATGTGGTTGTGTTTGAGTTCTTAGTTCCTAGGTGAATTTTTCCCTTAGGAAAATCTTACAGTCTTTGTAGTCTCTTCCATCATCTTCTCTTCTATTTTTGTGCTTGTTTCCTTCTCTATAGTTCTTCTTCTGTATACATCTTGTAGTAATATGACCAACTTCATTGCAATTGAAACAAATGATGGGTAACTTACCTTTGAACTTGCCTTTTGCTCTGTGAAATCTTCTAGCCAACAATGCTTCCAATTGTTCAATGTCTTCCTCATCTGTGTTACTATGTCTTCCTCATCTGTGTTACTATCACTGGATGCATATTTTATCTTTCTTTTCTTCTTCTTTTGCTTTACCTCCTCAGAATCCTTCAATAACAATTTTGCTTTGAAAGCTGATTCAATACTCTCTAGTTTGTAGTTTTCAAAATTAGATAGCTCAAAAGTAGCAAGTCTTCCTACCAGACCTTCAAGGGTTAAATCATTTCCTGGTATATATTTTAACTCTTGGATTGCAGGAACTCTAATGGCATAAACTAGTAACAATGTCCTCAAGACTTTACTTAACACAGTATTATCATCTATTTTAGCAGTAGCACCTTTTATTGCACTAACAACTTCTTTTATTCTAACAACATATTGAACAATATTCTCACCTTCTTCCATTCTCATGTCATCAAACTTACCTCTAAGATTCTCTGACTTGGCTCTTTGAACATTTTTGTCTCCTCCATAGATGGTGTCTAGGGCATCCCACATCTTCTTTGCTTTGTTAAGGCCTTTGATATCATCAAATTTGACATAGCTTAGGGCAAAGGAAATCTCCAACATCGTTTGACTGTGTTCTTTATTTTTCTTCATATCTTCAGTAGTTAGGGCTCCTACTCGATCAACATGGTCTACTGAAATGCATGATTGTCCATAATCTCCAAGTCCTCCAAGGTTTAGCTTCATCAAACTTTGTCATGTAGGAAAGTTATCTTTGTTAAGCTTGGGTACCTCTCTTTTTGACATCTTGATCTTTGTGCTTCTAGTACCTTAAAACTAATATTTTTAAGAAGATGGCTCTGATACCAATTGCTGGAATTTTTTTGAATAACTTGGGGGGGGGGGAGGGGTGAATCAGTTATTCAAGGTCCAAATGTACAAATAAAAATTTTCATAGTTTAGTGAACCCATAAAACATTCATACCTATGCATGCATTCATTGTGTATCAACTAAAGCTTATATGTTACTGTCAAATCAACTTGCAGATATGTAAAGCATGAAACACAACAAATCCATCAACACATTTGACACAATGATTTAAAGTGGAAACCCAATTTGGAAAAAAGCACCAATATCATGCTACTCCTTTTTCACTCTTCTGAAGTGATACCCTATTAAAGGCCAACCTTGTTAAAGGTTACAATACACACTATTAAATATGACCTGGTTAAGGGATTTTAGTCACCCTACTAAAAGTGAGCCTTGTTACAGGACTTTAGGCCATTCACTTGGAATGCTACCCTATTAAAGAATTTTTCAATGACTGTTAAGTCAACCTTACTCCAAATGATTTACTCTAGGATGATATAATAGTTAGAAAGTAACAATACAACTTTGATATGATACAACTTACAACCTTACTTGGAGATTATAGATCTCTATTTAGTCCTTAACTCTGCTTGGCTTCCAATCTTTGCAGCTCTAACAACTTGTTCATGCTTCAAGCATTCATCCTCTTAAGCCTTCTTTCTCAATACGCCATTGTAGACTTCTTCACTTGGGTCACTTAATTAAGCAGAACCCCTTTTCTTATCCTTATCAGATTTTTGCATCAAACTCTCTACCTCTTTGCTTCATGACTAGACATTCTTATATATAGGAAATTAGAACATTTTTCCCGCTCATTATCCATCATCAAATTTAGGGTTTTTGATGGATTAGGTAGGATACAATGTATCTACCCCATATATTGTCTTCTCTAGAAACTTCTCTTAGAATCCATTTGAATTCACCTCCAAAATGATTTACATAAGATTCTATGCCACCATCTCATAAATCTTATCTTCCTCCTAATTGAAAAATTCCAAGAAAATAAACTTGTTGGCTTTTATTGGGTGAATCTTCAATCTTTATCATAATGCAACAACTCGACATTATCAAGCTTTTGATGCTTAGCACATGCTGTGTTACTTGGCATCAACTAGATTTTACTAGTGCTTGACATCAACTAAAAATTACTTAGCATATACTAATTTTCTTGGCATCCACTAGAATTTTCTTTCACTTAGCTACAACTAACTTTTTGCTCGACACCTACTATCCACTTGGTCAAGCTTGGCAAATGAACTTTGTTTAACTTTATTCTTCTGAACTTTCTAAGTGTAGCCAGCCATTTTGTAACCTCAAGTAGATCATCAATACATTATGTTATCACTTGTCTTAACTGATTCTTGTACTTCATTACATAATCATAACTTAACCTTTCCTCTAGGTACTTTTGTTACATCTTGTTGATCAAATCCTCCTCATCAATCAACTAAGTGACAATACTTGAAACATATAAGCAATTGTCTTGCTAGCATATTGCAGGTTTGACATCAGTGACAAAACAATGATTGAAATACATAGTCTTCTTCAACAAGCTTTCTAATCAAATGATCTTTTCAATTAGACATCAACAATTGTTATCATTAAAGGTGACACTATTGATAATTGGCTAATTTTGATATGTAATTATTGTCATTAATGGTAACACATGAAGTACGTGTTGTTAGGAAACCTCAAAAATAAAGATACTTAATGTTTGGTGATCAAAAAATTGTCTAAGTATAGAATTTGATTTACAGTATTATATTATTTTGTTTATAACATGTTGGAGACATCATATTATGACAAGAAAAGTTACATGGAGATAGTATACATATTGATGATGATGTGTATAACCTTAGCAGTTTGCACAGACTGTATGAAACAAAGTTAATCATATTTTGATGAAGCAAGACAATGGAATTGAAGGAAATAATTGTTTTGGTTGCAAAATAATTACTTGTCCAATTAGGGACGACATCCTAGATGTTTACTCTAACTTGAAAAAATGAATTGTGGTCTTAGTTGACCTAGTAGTATTTTATGTAAAGGCACAATATTTATGCAAAGGACTTCTTGCAATAAGAAGTGTGTAATCTTGATGTATCATAAATCCAAGCTTGAATCTATTGAATCTAGAACTACTGATGATGACTGTCAAAGTTAAAGACAAAGTACAAAAATATTGAAGCATGAATTAAAGATTACAAATCTGAAGTTGACTTTGAGAAGTTATCCTACCAAAATTAAATCTGATTTGAAGATAAAAAACACAGATATGAGAGCAAGTCTAGCAAAGAAAACATCTGAGTTTGAAACATTGAAAGATGATCATGAAGAACTCCATAAGTATAATACTATTGTGAAAGGTGAATTAATGCAGTGCAAACAACAACTTGAGAAGCTCTATTTTGGCAAAGAAAAACTTGATGATTCTATGTCTATACAAAGACCTTATGATAAGACTGGTCTTGATTATTTGTTTAACATGTCTGCAAAGAAACCTGAGATTAGATCAGATCCGAAAGAAAATGAGAAATCTGATGATAAGATTGAGTCAAGTCAATCCTTTGAGAAACCTAAAGAAGTTGAGCAAATTAATGAAGTTGAAATCTTGGATGAACCAAAGCAAGTGGAGACTCCCAAGACAACCAGGTATGAATTTAGAGGTAAGTGCTTTTTATGTAATGAAATAGGTCATATGAATAAATATTGTACTAGTAAGTCATTTAATCATGTTAAGGACTTTTATTGTCATAACTGTCATGGTATTGGTCAAAATGCAATTGATTTTAGGAAACATGAGTATGATAATGATAGAAGAAATAGTAGAATGTTTGAAAATACTAACCCTACAGATAGAAGAAGATCTAATGAAAGGACATCAAGAGAAAGAAGATCTTATGATGAAAGAAGACAAATTGTGTGCTATAAGTGTAACAACTTAGGACACATTGATCATAATTTTCATGCACCTGATGATCAATAGAATCCTAGAAGTAGAGCACCTGTATGTGAGTTATGCAATAGCTTTGGACACATAACAAGGTAATGTAGAATGGACAAAAACTTTAGAGATAGAAGGAACAATAGAAGAAACTTTAGAAACAAAAGGAATTCCAGAAATGATAGAAGGAACCAGGAAAGGAACTCCAGAGTTAGCGGGAGCAATGAAGAACAAAGAAACATTGTAAGTAAACTTTGAGAAGAACTTAATGAAGCATCTATGAAAGGAGTAGATATCTCAAAAAAAAGTTAAATGATGATAAGACAAAAAGATCGAAGTTAGTTGTTGAGTTTGATTCAATTAAGTTGAATTAAGCTTGTTCATATCATAAGAATTTGAGAACTTCTGTTAGAGATCGAATTAGTTGTAGCAAAGCTAGGAAAAGGTGTATTTAGTTGTTTTAGATGGTACCTAAGCTTGCTTGTAATTTGGAGCTCATCTAAACAAGTTATGATGAAATTTAGAGTTACTGGTATTATAGTAAGAGTTGATTCTGTAATAGAAGATGAAAGTACATTTTTGTAGAGAATCTCGTGATGTGAATTTTTGAGAATGTTTGTCATGATGAAAGGAGGCTATAGTAAACCTTGGATGACATATGAAGATTAGATAGATTAGTTTGTGCAGTTATCTAATTACAAAATACAAATAGTAGCTTTTTCATGTTTACAAAGTACACAATTAATGCAGTTTCAAGTTGATGCATAAATGTAGTACAAAATTGATTCTACTTCATTTGAAAACACATTTGAAGATAAGTGCATTCTGAAGTGACTTGTCAGAGCAATTTTGAAGCAAACCCTATTTTTAGAAAGAGGTATTTTATCATTTTTTTGTAATATTTGTTCGATAAAGGATATTGTTGATAATAATTATGGATATGTTAGTTGTTCACAGTATCAAGAATAAAGAAAGACCCGAGTTTAAGGTAGTTTTAATAAAACCTAGTGATGGAAACCATAATTTTGCATTGTCTATCACCCTGAATAGTGTAGTTTATTTGGAAGATATAGAAAACTATTTGAATTGAAAGTTCTAGTCTATTGGTAGTGAATATATGAATAAGGATATGGAAATAATCTTTAACCATGACATGACAGGTAAAGACTAGATTTGAGCATTTCAGTGAATTGGACTTGTTTAAGTATCATTTTTACCACAAACTAGATACAGATGAATGGACACAAATTATACTAAGTAGAATACATGATGGAAAGTTATGGATGCAAGATAATATTGTAGATATTTTTGCCAACCTTATACATGAGGTAATTGGTCTTGGCAAAAAAGGTAGTGTACCCATAGGAGAGAAACTGGTCAGGAAGAAAGTAGAAAGCTACACTAAGGTAGTTTACAATGGGAAGGCTATGGTAATCAGCTCCATCAAGCAGGATGATGTGAGATTTCTTAGTAGAATAATACCTTATTCAATTTGTGCAAGCTCTAAGATAGATGAACTTTCAATAGGTTTTATATATGCAGCTTACAAAATTTGTGTTGAGAAAGAACATGTGGATTTGAGTGAAATTCTAAGAATGCAACTCTTGGAAAACCTTGAGAAGATTAAAAGAACAAAGAATGGCATGTTTAGGTTCCAATCATTGATTAATCAAATATTCTTTCATGTGCTAAAGAGATTTCCTTACTTTTCAGTAACATATATTATGAGTAGTGACAGATGCACTATGGAAAAGATATCAGAGGTATGCAAAAGACACCCTATAGACAAGGTATTGGATATTGGTAATTTGATTATGAGAACATTCCAAAATGAGATGAAATAGAGATTTAGGATCTCACCTGCAATTGTAAATAGGTTCAAGGAGGACATGTGCATTTTAGTTGATACTAATTATACATACATTCAAGTAGTAGAACCTCTGGAAACATTTTTGGATCCTTTGAGCTATAATTTGAGTGATGATATTGTAATTGGCTACATTGATCTATTGTTGAATTCTTAGATAGATAAATTTGAGTACAAATTTGGTACATTTGATGATATCATAGAACATGCTAATCAAGAAACCTTAGAGAAGGCATCTCACAAGAAGGTTGAATCAATTATGAAGAAGGCATTATCTGAGGCTAGAATGATAGAAAGCGAGTCTAAGGCAGTGAGATAAATATTGAAACAAGGTGTATTGGATATTCAACCCTTGTCAGTTTCAGTTGTAGAGACAACTTTAGGACATAGTATACCTTATGTAGTGGTATCTAATGTCTAGCCCAATGAACATAAGAGAAAATCAAAGAGATTACCTAAAGTAGTGCCAACAAAGGCAAAGAAAGTCAAGCAGATGGCTTCAGGACCTAGAAAGAAGAAGAAAAAATGTTGACAATTGAATCCAATAATGATGAGGAAGTTGAGGGAAAAGAAATCAACGTGACTCCACCTAAAAAAGCAGCAAGAAAATCTCAACAACCATGGAAGCTAAAGAATGAAAAGATAAACACATCAATTGTAAATGAGGTAAACTTTGTTTAGATGAAATTTTTTTATGATCTTTATAATAACTTTGAGAAAGATCAAATTGATATTTCTACTATAAGACATATCATTGCAAATGATCTAAGTATGAAGGATATCAAATGAATAGTGAACTAGAAAGTCTGTGAGAGACTTATAGAGAAGAAGACTCTAGCAAGGGAAGAAGACCTTGAACTTTGGAAGTTTATGCTAAGGACAATCTGCAAGATTGATGATGAAGATGAGATTAAGAGATTACTGAATAATCTTGCCCCATACTTACAAAACAAATTAAGACCATTTTTATTTATGTTTGGAGAAAAGGATAAGTTGAGGAAGGAGACAACAATAGCTATCAGTAAGATGTCAGAATCACAGACAAAAACTCCTCCAGCCACTAGAATAGTGGAAGTATCAATAAGTGGTGATACCATGAAGATTGATCAAACTAATTTCACTCTAAATATTGATGATACCAATCCATTTGGTGGCTCCAAACCAAATATACCTATCATCGAGGATATTGAAGATAAGCTGAAGCAAATTGAGGAAGAAAAAAAGCTTATAGAAATTGAAAAGAAAAAGATAGTGGAAGCCAAGGAAAAATTTCTTGAGAATTAGAGGAAGAGAAAGGAAGAAGAAGATAATAAAAGAAAAATAGAGGAGGAAGAAAGGAAAATATCAAAAGAGAAGAAGGAAAGAGAAGAAAAAGAAAGGAAAGAAGAGGAAGAGAGGAAAGCCAAGGAAGCAACAAAGAAATAGAGGGAGGATGAAACTAAACCATCTAGTTCATCTACTCTGCTTTATCTTGCTAGTCTATCTATTGATGATGATGGTAAAATAGATTTGATCTCATCCTTGAAAAAATTAATTGAGAAAAATAGGAAAGTAAAGAGTTTACAAAGAACACTAATGGAAGAGATAGACAGGCTACATAGTACATTAGCAGTTTAGCACTCAGAACCAGATGTTGAATAGAGACCATAGACAATGTTAAAATCTTTTGACAAAGAGTTTACAAATTTTGCTAAATGTTACAGAGGCAAAATCTCAAATTTCCCATGATGCTAACTTGTTTAGCACCATCTACTAGAATATCAAGAATGACTTAGTCAACCTTGATACATGCATCAAAGAACTTTGGAAGTATCAACAGGAGTGGAAATTCTTGTATGTTAAGTGTACCTTATCATAAAAATTGACTCAAAATTTGGACAGTTAGTTAGAGGAAAATTTGAATGAGTTAAAGGCCTTATCCAACCTAATCCAACACCCATCAAGTAAAGTTGATGATATTGAAAGCCAAGTTGGCAGTGTTCATAGCGAGATTAGGAAACTTGAACTTTAGAGTTTCCTGAACTTTAGAAAGAGAAGATATTAAGGAAAACATATAATTTCAAAGAATCCATTGCTCTAAAGTTATCATTTGTTGAGAAGCAACTAGAAGAATGTGTTAAGGCCAAGGACACATATACTAACTTCTTGTATTTAGATATCAATGTAGTTGAGATTGCATCATATGCATTATGTGCAATTCTCTCATTAGCAGTCTACAAAAGAGACATGGACAAAAGGTGTGGAAAAATTGAAAACTATTTTTGAAGATATTATGAAGATTATTATAATATAAAGGCAAGGACAACAGTTTCAAATACAACTTTTGAATAGAATCTTGACATTCTGTGACCTTTGTCATTGATGTCAAAGGGGGAATAATAATAAATAAAATTGTGAAGTAGAGAAATACTTGTTTAGTATGAAGTATATTGTAAGGGGGAGCATATATATAAAGTTGTAAAGTTGTAATAGATGCAATGCTTATTTTGTTAGTTAAGTTTTTGCCACTTAGCCAATTTTTCCTATTTTGTTGTCATCAATGCCAAAGGGGGAGATTGTTGATAATTAGCTAATTGTGATATGTAATTTTTGTCATTAATGACAACACATGATGTACATGTTTTCAAGAAACCTCAAAAATAAAGATATTTAATGTTTAATGATCAAAAAATTGTCTAAGTATAGAATTTGGTTTACAACAGTATATTGTTTTGTTTATAACATGTTGCAGACATCATATTATGAAAAGAAAAGTTACATGGAGATAGTATACATGTTGATGATAATGTGTATAACCTTGGATGTTTGTACATAATATACAAAACATAGTTAATCATGTTTTGATGAAGTAGGACAATGGAATTGAAGGTAAGAATTGTGTTGGTTGCAAAACAATTACTTGTCCAATTAGGGCCAACGTCCTAGATTTTTACTCTAACTTGGAAAAATGAATTGTGGTTTTAGCTGACCCAACAATATTTTATGTAAAGGCATGGTATTTAAGCAAAGGACTTCTTGTGATAAGAAGTGTGTAATATTGATGTATCATGAGAGTGAACTTTTGTGAAAGTGATTTATCTTATATAGTGTCATGAGTTATCTTTGTGCATTGTTAGTGTTATTGTTCAACATTACTTTATTGATTTGTTATTCATGGTTTAAAGTAAGTAATAATATCCAGTTGGCAACTAAAGTTTGTAGATTACTAATTCACCCCCCTCTTAGTAATCCCTATTGATGAAAAACACATGATGTAGATGTTGATAGGAAACCTCAGAAATAAAGATACTAGTGTTTGGTAATAAATAAATTGTCAAAGTATAGAATTTGTTTTACAACAGTGTATTATTTTGGTTATAACATGATGCAGACATCACATTATCAAAAGAAAAGTTACATGGCGATAGTATACATGTTGATGATGATGTGTGTAACCTCAAAGTTTGTATGAACTATATGGAACATAGGTAATTGTGTTTTGATGAAGCAGGACAATGAAATTGAAAGAAATAATTATTTTGTTTACAAAACAATTACTTGTCCAATTAGGGCCAACATCCTAGATGTTTACTCTAACTTGGAAAAGTGAATTGTGGTCTTGGCTGACCCAACCTTATTTTATGTAAAGGTATGGTATTTATGTAAAGGACTTCTTGTGATAAGAGGTGTGCAATCTTGGTGTATTAGTGCTATCCTGTAAGATTGCAAAGTGAGTGAACTTCTATGAAAGTGATATATGAAAAGTTTTATCTAGTGATCTAAGATGAAGCTGAAGATTAGAGATCAGACAAGGAAGGAAAATGATAGTAAATTACTTGTTTGAGCAGTGAGCTCTTCTTGTAGTTGAAATTGCATGTTTGGGCAGTGGGCTCTTTTTGCATACATTATACTACAACTCCTAACAGGGTTGGAATCTCCTAACAGGGACTCCTTATACTAAATTTTCTCATTGACTCCTAACAGGGTCCATCCTCTAACAAGGAACATATATATAAGTATATTATCTAGTGGATATCATTTTCCCTTAGCTAGGGTTTCCCAGTTAACAAAATATGGTGTCATGAGTTATCTTTGTGTATTTCTATTGTTACTATTCAACATTACTTTATTGCTTTGTTATTCATCATTTAAAGTAAGTAATAATATCCAATTGGCAACTAAATTTTGTAGATTATTGATTCACCTCCCCTCAGTAATCCCTATTTCTAACAATTGGTATAAGAGAATAGTTACTTTGAAGAGGCTTACCGGCTTAAGTAAGATCCCAATGGATATGGAATAGTTGATGAAGAACCTTGAAGAAGCTCTTGAACAAATTGATCTCCTTATTGAAGAAAGAGATAAGTTGAAGGATAGATATGAAGACTTTAAAGTATACTTTGGTTACTTAAAGGAAAAGATTGGTCATCTAAAATCCAAGCTTAAATCTACTAAATCTAGAACTACTGATGATGACTATTCAAATTTGAAGACAAAGTACAAGATCTTGAAGCATGAGTTGAAGATTAAAAATTTGAAGTTGACTTTAAGAAGTCATCCTAGCAAAGTTGAATATGATTTCAAGACCGATCCAGCTAAGAGCAAGTCTAGCAAAGAAAACATTTGAGTTTGCAACATTGAAAGAAGATCACGAAGAACTCCATAAGTACAATACTGTTGTGAAATTTGAATTGACATAGTGCAAACAACAACTTGAGAAACTTTATTCTAGCAGAGAAAAACTTGATGATTCAATGTCTATATAGAGACCTTCTTATGACAAGATTGGTCTTGGTTATCTAATTAACATGTCTACAAATAAACCTAAGATTAGATTAGATCCAAAAGAAAAAGACATATCTAATGACAAGATTGAATCCAATCAATCTTCTAAGAAACCTAAAGAAATTGAGCAAATAAATGAAGTTGAAATCTTATATTAACCAAAGCAAGTGGAGACTCCCAAGACAACTAGGTATGAATTTAGAGGTAAGTGATTTTTATGTAATGAAATAGGTCATATGAAAAGAGATTGTACTAATAAGTCATTTAATCATGTTAAGGACTTTTATTGTCATAATTGTCATGGTATCGGTCATAATGCAATTGATTGTAGGAAACCTAAGTATGATAATGATAGAAGAAATAGTAGAATGTTTGAGAATAATAACCCTATAGATAGAAGAAGATCTAATGAAAAGACATTGAGAGAAAGAAGATCTTATGATGACAGGAGATAGATCATGTGTTAGAAGTGTAACAACTTAAAACACATTTCTTGGAGTTGTCATGCACTTGATGATCAACAGATTCCTAGAAGCATAGCACCTGTATGTTAGTTATGCAATAACTTCAAACACATAGTGAAGTACTATAGAATGAATAGATTCTTTAGAGATAGAAGAAACAATGGAATAAACTTTAGGAACAAAAGGAATGATAGAAGGAACCATAAAAGGAACTCTGGATCTAATGATGAACAACAAAGAAAAATTGTGAGTGAACTTTGAGAAGAACTTAATGAAGCATTTATGAAAGGAAGATATATATCAAAAGAAAAGTTAGATGATGATGAGATAGGAAGATCAAAGGTAGTTGTTGATTTTGATTCAATTAAGTTGAATTAAGCTTGTTCATAACATCAGAATTTGAAAACTTCAATAAGAGATCAAATTAGAAGTAGTGAAGTTGGGAAGAGGTGTATTCAATTGTGTTTAGATGGTACCAAAGCTCACTTGTGATTTGGAGCCCATCTAAACAAGTTATGATGAAATTCAGAGCTACTAGTATTGCAATAAAGGCTAATTCTATAATAGAAGATGAAAAGTAAATTTTTGCAAAGAATTTCATGATGTGAAGTCTTGAGGATGTTTATCATGATGGAAGGAGGCTATAGTAAACCTTGGGTGGCATCTAAAGATTGAATAGATGAGTTTGAGCAGTTATTTGATTGCAAAACATAATTGACTTGAATTTTATTGTGATGGAAACCCTAACTTTGTGTTTTTTATCACTTTAAACAATGTAGTTTACCTTGAAGACATAGAAAATTATTTGGATGGCAAGTTTGATTCAATTAGCAGTGTATATGAACAAAGATATGGAACTAGTCTTTAACCACAACATGACTATCAAGCTCAGATTTGATCATTTAAAGGAATTTGATTTGTTTAAGTATCATTTCTACCATGAATTAGATATAGATGAATGAACTCAAATCATATTGTGTAGGATACATGATTTCAAATTGTGGATGCAAGATAATGTAGTAGACATCTTGGCTGACCTTATACACAAGGTAACTAGTCTTAGCAAACAAGGTAGTGTACCTATAGGTAAAAATGTGGTTAAGAAGAAAGTAGAAAGTTATACTAATGTAGTATATAATGGGAAGGCTATGGTAATCAATTCCATCAAGCAAGATAATGTGAGATTTCTTAACATAATTATTGCTTATTCAGTTTGTGCAAGTTCTAAGATAGGTGAACTTTTAGCAATATTTATTTATGCAACTTATTAGATATGTGTTGAGAAAGAGCAAGTTAATTTGAGTGAAATACTAAGTATGAAACTCTTGGAAAACCTTGAAAAGATTAAGAGAACAAAGAATGGTGTGTTTAGATTCTAATCATTGATTAACCACATATTCTTTCATGTTTTGAAGAGATTCCCCTACTTGTTAGTAACAGATATAATGAGTAGTGATAGATGCACTATGGAGAAGATTTTAGAGGTACACATAAGACACCCTACAGACAAAGTGTTGGATAGTGGAAACTTAATAATGAAAACATTTCAAAATGAGATGAAACAAAGATTTAGGATTTCAACTACAATTGTGGATAGATTCAAGGAGGATATATGTATTCTAGTTGATATAGATCACACTTACATTCAAGAAATGGAACCTCAAGAGACTTTTTTGGATCTTTTGAGGAATGTGTTGAGTGATGATGTTGCAGTTGGCTAAATTGATTTTTTGTTAAATTTAGAGAAAGATAAGAAAGAGTATAGATTTGGTACCTTTGATGAGATTACATAGCATGCTCATCAAGAACCTTGGAGAAGGCATCTTAGAAGAAGGTTGAGTGAATAATGAAGAAGGCATTATCTGAGGCTGAAATGATAGAGAGTGAATCTGAGGCTGTGAGACAAACAATGAAACAAGGTGTACTAAAGATACAACCCTTGTTAGTTTCAGTTGCTAAGACAACTTTGAGATAGAGCATTCCATATACAACAGTGTCTAATGTTCAGCCTAGTGAACATAAGAGAAAATCATAAAGATTAGTTAAAGCAGTGTCAACAAAGATAGAGAGAGTTAAAAAATGGCGATAGGACCTCGCAAGAGACATAAAAATTTGTTGACAATTGAGTCAAGTGATGAAGAAGAGGAGAAATAGGAAACTAAACAAGCTAAAAAGGTGATTCCACCTAAACAAGTAGTAGACAAAACTTGGCAACCATGGATGATGAAGATTGAGAAGATTAACACAACTATTTCAAATAAGGGAAACTTTGTTTGAATGAATACATTTTATGATTTTTTTATTTTTTGAGAAGGATAAAATTGATATATATACTATAAGACATATCATTGAAAATGATTTAAGTATGAATGATATCAAAGGAGTAGCGAACCAAATTTTTTATGAGAGATTCATAGAGAAAAAGACTCTAGCAAGAGAAGAAGACCTTGAAAGTCAGAAGTCTATGCTAAGGACCATTTGCACTGATGATGAAGATGTAATTATAGGATTGTTGAATAACCTTGCTCCATACTTAAGAAAAAAGTTGAGGCCATTCTTATTTATGGTTGGTGAGAAGGATAAGTTGAGAAAGGAGACTGCAACAACTATCAGTGAGATGTTGACAAAGTCACAGGCAACATCTCCTCCAACTCCTATAAGCTCAAAAGTGTTAGTCAATAGTGACACTATGAAGATTGATCAGACCAATGTTACTCTTAACATTGATAATACCAATCCATTTAGTGGTTCCAAACCAAATGTACCAATCACCAAGGATATTGAAGAAAAATTGAAACAAATTGAGGAAGAGAAGAGGCTAATAGAAGTTGAAAATAAAAAGATAGAAGAAGCCAAGCAATAGTTGCATGAGGAAAAAAGGAAAAGAAAGGAAGATGAAGATAAGAGAAGGATTGCAGAAGAAGGAAAGAAAAAGAAAATAGAGGTAAAAGAGAGGAAAAGATCCAAAGAGAAGAAAGAAATAGAGGAAAAGGAAAGGAAAGAAGAGGAAGAGTGGCAAACTAAAGAAGCAACAAATAAATAGAGGGAAGATGAGACTAAACCATCTAGTTCATCTACTCTACTCTCTCTTGCTAGTTTGGATATTGATGATGATGATCAAACTAATATAATCTCATCCTTATCCAAACTCCTTCAAAAGAATAAAACAAATAAGTGTTTGCAAAGATCATTAATGAAAGTGATTGATAGACTGCATAGTACTTTGATAGTACAACATACTGAGTCAGATCTCGAATAAAGAACATAAGTTGTGCTAAAGTCTTTCAATGAAGATTTTACTAATTTTTTTGAATGTTGTAGAGGTGAAGGCTCAAATTTCCCATGATGCTAACCTATTTAGCACCATTTGCCAGAATATCAATAATGACTTAGTCAATCTTGATACTTGCATAAAAGAACTTCAAAAATGCCAGTAGGAAGGGAAAGCTTTGTATGTTAAGTGTATCTTCTCATACAAACTAACCAAAGACTTGGACAATTAGATAGAGGCAAAAATGAATAAGCTAGAGGCTTTATCTAGCCTAATCTAGCATCCATCTAGCAAAGCTGATGATTTTGAGAGTCAAGTTCCCAGTGTTCATAGTGACATTAGGAAATTGGGACTTCAAAAAGAGCAGATATTGAAGAGAACATTTGATTTTAGAGAATCCATTGCTTTGAAGTTATCTTTTTTTGAGAAGTAGCTAGAGGAATGTGTCAAGGCCAAGGACACATATAGAAACTTTTTGTATTCAGATATCAATGCAGTTGAGATTGCATCATATGCATTATGTGCAATTCTTGTTGGAAATGATTGAAAAAGATCATGAGGGAGATTGTTGGAAATAACTGAAGAGATTATACATAAAAAGTAATGGAACTAGTAAAGAATGTTCTCAATCATTGTTTTGTCATTGATGTTAAACTTGCTACTTGTAGGAATGACAATTGCTTTAGTGATCCAAATACTATCAATTGGTTGATTAACAAGGAGGAGGCAATCAACAAGATGTAATTAGAGTACCTAGAGAAAGGTTGAAGTTATGATGTTGCAATGAAATACAAGGATCAGCTAAGCCATTGATGAAAAAATGTATTGATGACATACTCTAAGACATAGAGAATGGGCACACTGAAACATATCAAAGATGTAAGGTTTTAGCTAAGTCATTTGTAAAGTCTAACTAAGATCATTAGAGAGAGAGAGCCAATCAATCAAGTCAGTGTTGAATAGATTCTTAGTTGAAGCTGAGCAAGTTCACTTTTAGAGTGTGCCGAGTAAATATCAAGTGCCGAGCATGAAACAGGTGCCGAGTAAAGATATAGATGTTAAGTAGAAAATAAGTGCCAAGTAAACATCAAGTGTCGAGCATGAAATAGGTGCCGAGTAAACATATAGATGCCGAGTAGGATAGAAGTGCTGAGTAACACAGAACAAGTCAAGTATCAGTAAACCAATAATGCCGAGTTGTTGCATTATTTTGAAATTGAAGATTCACTAGACCTAAGCTGACAAGGTTGTTACCTAGAAGATAGAAGATAAGAGTGATGAGCTGGTGGCACAGAACACCATGTAAAAAGGTTTTTAGCAAATACAATTGGATGCTAGGCAAGGTTTCTAGATAAAGAAGAAATATGGGGTAGATACATTATATCCTACCTAATCCATTGAAACCCTAAAATTGGAGAGGGAGAATTGAGCGGGAAAGATATTTCAAATTTCTATTTAAGAAGTCATAAGGTCACAAAGAAAAGGTGTGGTGGTGAGAAAGTATGAAATCATGAGCTGCTGAAGAAAAGTGCTAAGGAGTTTTGTTGGATGACCACAAATATGATTGCATTGGTTTGATGAGTAAAGAAGGCTCAAGGAAACAAAGCTTGAGAGGAAGATAAGCTAACAGAATTGAAGAGATTAAAAGACAAGCAAATGATTGAACTGAAGTGTGATATGTAATCTGCAAGTTATGTTGTAAGTTGAATCAGATCAAAGCCATTGTTGTTACTTTGTAGCAATTGTAACAGTTAAGATAAAACCTATGGACTTAGGTTGGTTTAATAGCCATGTAGTAAATCCTTTAACAAGGTGACATTCCAAGTGAATGTTCCAAAGTCCTTTAACCAAGCCCATTCCTAATAGTTTGGTGAAATCCTCTAACAAGGTCACATTTAACAATGTGTTGTAGACTTTAACAAGGCAGGCTTTTCACAGGGCAGACCATCAGAAGTGGTTAAAATCAATTGTGCAGTTATTTTGTGGGTATCATCCCCACCCCAGTTTTACCTTCTTATTCCTGGAGGGTTTCTGGGTTATCAAATTCTTACTATTATGGTGTGATGCATGTTTACTTTTCTTAGTTGTTTCAATATTTAAATTGCATGCATGATAAGTTCAGTTATCCACCATTAAGGATTTGTAGAGAAAATAGAATAAGTTTTATTATGGCATTTGGACCTTGAATAACTGATTCACCACGCCCCCCCCCCCCCCCCTCATTTATTCTAAAGAATTATAACAATTCTCACATCAACAGTGTCTACCAAAGAGACATGGAACAAAGGTATGGATATTTTGAAGATTATTTTTGATGATTGTATGAAGATCATTTCTACATAAGGAAAGACAATAGTTTCAGCAGTTTTGACAGTTTTTGACAGATTCATAACATTTTGACCTTTGTCATTGATGTGAAAGGGGGAGAGATTCATGTGAAAATTTTATACATGTGGAGATTGTAAAAGTGTAAAGAATATTTTAAGGGGGAGCATATATTTAAAGTTGAACAAGTTGTAATAGATGTAATGTTTATTTCGATAGTTAAGTTTTTGTCGCTTAGCCAATTGTCCCTATTTTGTTGCCATGAATGCCAAAGGGGGAGATTGTTGAAAATTGGCTAACAGTGATATGTAATTATTTTCATTAATGGCAACACATGAAAATCTTAGAAATAAAGATACTTAGTGTTTGGTAATTAGAAAATTGTCTAAGAATTTGGTTTACAATAGTGTATTGTTTTGTTTATAACATGTTGCAGATGTCATCTTATGAAAATAAAAGTTGTATGGAGATAGCATACATGTTGGTGATGATGTGTATAACTTTGGAAGTTTGTATGGACTGTAAAAAATAGAGAAAATCGTGTTTTGATGAAGTAGGACAATGAAATTGAAGGAAAGAATTGTTTTTTTTGAAAAATAATTACTTGTTCAATTAGGGACAACATTCTTGATGTTTACTCTAACTTGGAAATGTGAATTGTGGTCTTAGATGACCTAGTAGTAATTTATGTAAAGGCATGGTATTTATGCAAAGGACTTCTTGCAATAAGAGGTGTACAATATTGGTGTATTAGTGCTATCTTGTAAGATTACAAAGTGAGCGAACTTATGTGAAAGTGATATTGTAAAGTTTTATCTAGTGATCCAAGATCTAGCTAAAGATTAGAGATCAGAGAAGGAAGGAAAATAATAGTAAATTACTTGTTTGAGTAGTGAGCTCTTCTTGTAGTTGAAATTTCATGTTTGGGAAGTGGGCTCTTCTTGCATACATTATACTACAACTCCTAACAGGGTTAGAATCTCCTGGCAGGGATTTAAAGTCTCCTAACAGAGACTCCTTATACTAAATTTTCTCATTAACTCCTAATAGGGTCCATCCTCTAACGAGGAACACATATATTAGTATATTATCTAGTAGCTATCATTTCCACGAGGGTTTTCCCTAGGCCAGGGTTTCCTTAGTTAACAAAATACGGTGTCATGAGTTATCTTTGTGTATTGTTATTGTTACTATTAAACATTACTTTATTGGTTTTTTATACATGGTTTAAAGTAAGTAATAATATCCAATTGGTGAATAAAGTTTTTAGATTATTGATTCACCCCTCCCTTAGTAATCCCTATTTCTAACATCCATGTCTTCTTTGGATTTGGATCTATCTTTACTCATGGCTCTATCTAGAAACTCAATGCTCAATTCTGTACACAATTTTGATCTCTTACCAAGAAGCTCCATCTTATTTGTGTCAAAATTTCCTCCATCAGACTCATGACTATCTTTTCTAAAATAACTCGCCACTGATCTCCCAAAGTTGTTAAGATTATCCTTCAAAGACTTGATGCTCTGATACTAATTGTTAGAAATAATAATCCACCAAGATAACTGAGAGTGGGGGTGGATGAATTAGTTATCCAATTAAAACAATTTTCAACCTTAATTAATCTTAACCATGCAACCAAAGTAAACAACAACCATATCAATATGTACATACACAATTACACCAGATTTGTTAACTAGGGAAACCCTTAATCAGAGGGAAAAACCCAATGGGAATGATACCCACAAAGATATATATACATATACACACACACACACACACACACACACATATATATATACAAATATATATATATACATATATATATACATATACATATATATACATATGTATGTATATATATATGTATATATATGTATGTATATATATATGTATATATATATATGTATATATATGTATGTATATATATATATGTATATATATGTATGTATATATATATACATATATATATATATATACATGTGTGTGTGTGTGTGTGTGTGTTCCTTATTAGAGGATGGACCCTGTTAGGAGTCTATAAACACATTTAGTACATAAGAGTCCCTATTAGGAAACTTTGAGTCTCATTTAGGAGATTCTAACCCTATTAGGAGTTGTGCCAACCCTGTTAAGAGTTGTAGAAGGTAGAACGACCCATTGTCCAAACAAATTCTGGGCCAAGATCACTAAACTTCAGTGTCAAATTGATCTCTCAACTATTCCTTATAGAATAATTGTTTGTAATGTACTTTAACCTCTTTCCTCTATCCTGTCAACAAAACCAATCACACCTTCTCTGTACTATACTTTAAGTTGGCTATAATATCAATTAATTATTATTATTATAGGACCTCATTAGGAACATGTTATAGTTAGCAATAGCATCAATCAATCACTTTTTAACTTGAATAATTCCATATGTGTAATATTATGATGAGTGAGCTTAACCATGTCATCACCAACATGTCTTCTACATGTCTTTAACCTTTCTTCTCAGAATAACAACTCTGCTAAGAGATATAAAAATATTACTAGAACATGCTTCTTTAAACTCTATCTTAGAACAATCTTCACCAAAACTTGCATAACTTCTTCCAAACTTAATATCTTATGCTTCTGAGGTTAGCTGCATATACTAGAAACTTAGTAGTATCTCCCTTTAACCTTGCTAGTGAAAATACTCAATGATCTGTCCATACCAACTTGATCTTTAACACTTTTCTTATGTCAGATACCACAAAAAAATGATATGTTGACATCAATGACAAACACAATCATGAATGTATCATATTATCATGATAATGATCTAATCATGTTTCTACAGTACTCCCTCGTAGAAATATCATCAACATTCATGCTTTCGATAAGGAATAGATGAGAAGAGATGTCCTTGAAAGACAATCTAGACACAGACATGGCATGACATCAACTTAATCCTAAACCTAGAAGTTTGAAAAATATAGGGGACTAAAATCATGGTAACAAGAGGAAACTATAAGAAATGGTTGAATGAAAGCTTAGTTTTCTTTAGTTATCATAAGGTTGGACATGTCAATAAGATTTGTAGGACCCAAGCACCAACACCAAGAAATGAGAACATCAAAGGAAAAAGGAAAGATTTACATGGAACAAATAAAGAAGGTGATCAGTTTTACCTAGAAAAAGATAGTAGAAGTTGGAGGTAGTGGATCAAGAAAAGTTGAGGTCACCCAATGCAATGGATCAAGTGATCACACTACATCCAACTAAGAAAAAAAAAGGTATGTAAGGAACTGTACTCTTGAATGATATATTACATACTAGTTCCTAACAAGAGATGTGATTAACAATCTGTATCAACATGAATCAAGGTGCACTATGGTAGACATGAGAGAAGAATTGGGCAATAGAATCAATTACACTATCAAGTGTCAAGCATCAATAATACTGTATGTATTGACCAAGCATTGAAATATAGACCATAAGTTTACAATGACTGAGTTGATTTGTTGGATGGACTAAATAGTATCGACTGAGATAACAATGACTAAGTATTGAAAAGAAAGAAGTTCAAATCCAACATGTGAAAAACAAGATAGATGTAATGCACCTACTTCACTAAATCACATTTATTGTAGACCAAAATTGATAGATTGAAAGTATATATCAAATTTTGATGTTCATTTTCATTTACCTAGCAATTTTAGTGCACACAGGCAATTCAAAGGCAATCAAGGTAATTTCAACAAAAGAACAAGCGAATCACAATGTGCCATCAAAAAGATTGGAGGAATTAAGTAAGGTTTATAATACCAAGTTAAGTTGATTTTGAAATTGTTGAAGTGAAACTGATCAAACCCTAGTTTTGAAATGGCACGCACTGGATTTCTATCTGGGAAGGAAATGTTGAAAGAGAGAAATGCACATATTGTGAGTAATGATCAATGTCCTCCACCAAAATTCATGGTGTATTCTAACATTATGATGACTCCAGATACATCTAGCACCTTATCATTGGTTCCACCAAGAGTATTGATGGTATCGATTGTGCTATATGTGGAAGATTGCAGAAATTGGAGATTATGAATTTTGAGAAGCTTATGACAAGTTGTGCAACAATGGAATTCTAAAATATTAAAATAAGATCGTTTATGAGAAAGTGCTTACTCATGCCCTAGAATTTCTAAAAGTAGTCAAAGTTGAATGGATAAATATTTTATTAAGCCAAGTACATGACATGAAATTATGGTTGGAAGGTGGACTAGTAAAGATAAATAAAGAAATCATTTACCAAGTTACTGGTTATCCCACCCTAGATAAAGAGAAGATGATGAGATGTACCATGAAGGATGTAGTTGAAAAATAGATGAAGGCCAAATGGTTTGGATGAGGAATGTCAATTGATGGGATTGAAGATTTGGTTATTGAGTTTGGTGTGAGAGTAATTTCACATAAACTATATCAGTCAAGCTGACTAAATAATGTTCCTTGCATTGGAGTTGACCTAGGTTAAAAGATAGTAAAGAAATATCATACTTATGACTTGGATGAGCTGCAACTATAACAACTATCAAAAAATATTAGAGCAATTCAAAAGGAAAAGAATACTTCATGTAAGTTTGGATTGTTGCTAGTTTGTATATTTGTTTATGTACAAAATTTGTTCCCTACTGTCAGCATAGTTGCATGGGATAGGACAAGACCTATTATTGAACAAGCCAATGTTCTCATTAAACAATTGAGAGAAAATTTTAAGGCTATTATGTCTTCTTTGATTATTTTAAGAATAAAATGAAGAACAAAATGAAAATAAAATGAAGAACAAAATAAGGATTCCAAAATCAGTTGTAGATCACTATTTTGATGATATATATTTCATGGTAGACGTATATTACACCTATGCCTAGGAAGTGTTCCCATGCATTGCATGGTTGAGGTGATGCAATATGAAGTCAATGTAGATGAAGTCACTATAGTAGTAATTGCACTATTATGTGAAGAAATAGACAAGAATGCCAAGCCCTTTGATAATTATGAGTTAGCCAAGATTAAAATGCTAATGCAAACCAAAGTGCCCAAGATGGATAGAAAATGAAAGAAGATAATAGAAGACCTTGAGGGAAATCTTGGCACAAGACAACTCTAGATAACTAAGGGAAAAGACAAGGATGAAGAATTTGATGAAGAAAAAGAAGTCAAAGAATCAAAAGGTAAAGTGTTAGTTGTTGTTGAGCCCAAGGAGACAACAAAACAAAAAAATCATTGTTGATCCTAAGGTGAAGGGGAATCTAAAGAGAAATGTGAAGACAGAAGTCACATCTCATGAACCTTATCCATAGAGGAGGATAATAACTAGATCCAAGGAAGCTCATTTCCTGGCTACAAACACTAAAAAATGCCCAACCAAGAGGTCAAGAGGAAAAAGACAAAAGGAACCAAGTAGAGCTTACCTAAGAGGCTAAGAAGAAAATTGGTTGTGACACGTGATGATGAGGAGGAATATGAAGAGGAAACCAAGTCTAACAATTTGAACAAGCTTCAAATTTTACCTAGACTACCTCCCATGACCATTTATCAGGTATCCAAAAAGATTAGAAATTCAGCTAGCATTGAAGGCCTTAAGAAGATTATGTATGATTCTTTAAATAAAGGTGATCAAGAAAAGAGTGAAAATGATATGATGGACATGATGATAAAATTTAGATACACTCTTATAGAATTAGGAGAAGGTATTCCTGAGGATTTTTATAACAAATTAGATGCAAAATAGAAGTGGGCATTATATACTAAAAGGAAAATAAGGGAGATAACATTAGCCCAAACAATGTGTGCTTTAGTGAAGACACATATATCTATTGCTCTAAAAGATTTCAACAAGAAATTCATGCCAAAAGAAAGGGAATTTACAATTTTGAAGAATAAAGGAGATGAAGTTAAGAAGGAAAGAATTGTGATATGAAATAAAGCATTTGGATTGCTAGTTCCATTAGTAGAAGAAGAAAAAGAGGAAGAGGGAAGAGATGTTGTAGAATTGGAAAGTCAAGATGATGATGAACTTGAGATAATTGAAGAAGTGAGGAAGTTAGAAGAAAGTGAGCAACATGATATTGTCACTATAGAGGATATTCCTAATTCAACATCATAGAATTAGATTATACTAACTGAAGAAGACTTGAAAAATGTCAAATCAGATACCTTAGACACTTCTCTTTCATGCACCAATCTATTTTTGTTACAAATACAAGAGTATCTAGAGATTGATAGTGCAACAATTGATACTACACAAGTTCCATCCTTCAAAGTTGTTTCATAAATGAGTGCTGAGCAATAGGGAAAGGCCATTATTGTGCTACCACAATCTACATAATCTATTGGTGAGAAAATAGAAGAGAAATGTGAAGTAGATAAATATTCTCAAGATACCAAAGATGAAGAAAATAAGATAGAGCCAACAAAGATTGAGAAGCCTAAGGATCAAGAGGTTATAAAAGCTCTTATTCAGCTACCAGGTGTTATTTATATTGATGCATTAACTGTTAGACTTGTTTAAAAGGGTATATCAACTCAACAAGAGCATACAAAACAACAAACACCTGAACTAAGTACATAGGGGAAACAATTGCAAATATCACTACCTAGTGACATCACCCCTCGATCACAATTATTAGCACAAAATATTGATCCACTAGAGACTACAGTCAGTCTAGATGAGGTCATCATATTATGAAAATATGATCTTGACAACATATGACCCTGGAATAGATGCAATATTTATAGGATTTGTTGAGTCACAAGACAAAGCAAGAGCAACTAAGTAGGGAGTAAAAACAAAAGAAGGTAATTCATGAAATTAAGGAGATTTTTATTGATGCTTTTGATATCCATGATGCAAATGAGAAACATCTAATTTTGGATCAATTACTATATAAAGTTGAAAAAGTGCATAATGAAGATATAGAGACCAATGATAAGATGATGAGATGGTCTAAGAAGAGGTTTGAGCAGAAAGTTTTGGAGAAAATCTCAACTAAACCTGCAATAAGTTAGGTTGAGCTTTCTAACCTTGTAAACAATTTGGCAGGAATATGAAACTTTTTGATGTTGATTACTTCACTATGGAGAATCAACACTCCATTGATCTAATACAAGAATATTTGAAGGATTATACTATTTCATTGAGTAAGAATGAAAGTTCAAACTCACATTCATATAATAAATTGATGGCTAAAGAAAACAACATTAGAAATAAATTGATTCAATCCAACTCATTTTGCTACCCAATTTGAAAGTAATTCAGATAGAGCTATTAGTTGCACACAATTTAGTTAAGAGAGATCTACACCACTTAACTACAGATAACTTAATTGGTCGAGTTACTCAACTAGAAATCTAGATTGAGGTCCTAGAATTAGTAAGAACTAGATGGAATAAATGATTGGGGGTGATTTTAGAAAATCACAAAACATTTTTGGACAAGTGTGAGTTTACCCTTGAAAACCCCAAGCCATAGAGTGACATAAAAGGGGGAAATACATTCATGACACCATTCATAAGGGAAATCTGATCAGAATGACCAGAATCATAGCAAGGATAATCAAACAAGTTGACATTAGATTTAATAGACATGTATAGGTATTGTATAGAAGACTCAAGTTTTTGAAGACTAAATCACTATCTTATGGGGAGAGTTATTTTAGAATTTCACCGAATTGCTAAGTCATGAAAATATGTTTTTACCATTAATGTCAAAGGGGGATATTGATGATATCTAAGTGTTTTTTTCTATTAGTGTCCAACACTTGGTTATTCTCTAGGTAGTGTTGTTTGGTCATCACTATGATTGAGCCATCCTAAGAAGGCCAAGCTACATGGACTTGTTTATATTTCACTACATGCCAAGCAAGTCAAAGGTTGCTGAGCACCCCAGTAGAGACCAAACTATTGTACATGCTGAGAAAAACTTATGGAGATTGAGTGATGTAAAAGTAACTTATGCCAAGTGAGTCAGTACATACCGAGCCTATAGAAGTCAAGAGACACCATGAATTTTAGTTATGACTAAGTGTGAAAACATTTAATTTCTGAGTAAACCAACTTTGTGATGCAGGAGCATCCTGGGTGGAAGAGCAATCTTGCATCACCCAAAAATATTTTATTTTTAGTCTTTTTTATTTTAATAAGGACTAGTAGATAGGGTGGTTACTATTTTTGGGAGCTTAATATTTTTAGTAAGTTTTTCATACGATATTAGAATGTTCTCATTTTCGACATGAAGGTTCATTTTAGAGTTTTAAGCCTAAAATAAAAATCTCATTGCTATAGCTTAATTATCAGAGAAGTTGTTGTAGATTTTCGGTGGAAAATTTAGGAGAAAAATCTTAAAGTTCACCATTAGATGCCTTAGAGTGCCTGGATGAGGTTCAAAAACTCAATGGAAGGGTGCTTGCACATTCTGAGCCATAGATCAGGAGCTAGTGTCTCCAAAAAGTGGTTATAATAGCCAATTAGAGTAATGGTTTGAGAGTTATGGCCTCCCAAAGTTAGGCTATCCAAAATTTCTAAAATAATTATCAAAGATGTATTTGGCCGACTCTATATGTATTGTTAGGGTCTGTTGGCCCTAGGTATTAAGCTTGAATGTCTAGAACCTTCCTAGGTGGCATAAAATTGCCTCTTTAAGAAATACCCTAACATTGTCTAGAACAACTTTGGGTGGTAGTTCACAGCTTAGTCTTGCATATTACTGTAATGAAGCCACCCACTTGGGTTAGCATATTGTACTTGTGAATTCTATAATTCTACATTTGTGACATGAATAAGAAGTCCATATTTTGTTCTTGCATTTGCTGTTGTTTCTTTGTTTCTGTTATGGTTTATGGTATTAAGGGGAACACCCTTCATCACTTTGACATATATGTCTATAATGGCACAACAACTTACGTAAATCATTCTAATTGAATTTTATGCAAAATTTATGGATTGTGGAGATATATAAGGAGTAATTTGTGTTTTTTTAGAAGACATTAATCCCAAGAAATGAAGATTAACCAATCAAAAAATTAGAAGGGATAAACGACAAAAGAATGCATTCTAGATTGTTGATTATTATCTAGAACCTTCCAAAATTATCTATTTAAGAAGGAATCTATCCCTAAATCAATATGATGTAAGAAAGAGTGTGAAGGGATACAAAAGAAGTTCATGAATGTGTAGAAGAGACTAAGGACATGGCAAGGATGGCTAAGTTTGATAGAGAGATCAGATAGAGAAAACTGGCAATGAAGGACATACAATAGAAAGTCAAATAAGGAGATCAAATTTAGACATTGAAGAGAGGAGATCTATAATTATATTCATAGAGAAAACTAAAGAATTAGGTACTAAGACATTCTAACTAGTGTATGACAAAAAAGCTCTTAATAAAGTGGTTTTAATAGACCTTGTTAAATCTCCTAATAGAGTGCTTACTTCATTATAAGTTTAAATCCTTTAGTCAAGGTAGAATTTATAGTCTTGTAATGACTTTAATTGAGAAGGCCTCTCATAGGATAGGTCATCCAATTTGATCAAATTGTAGCCCTAATAGGAAAAATTTGTTGTTGTAGTAGTAAATATTTATGGGTGTCATCCACACCCCAATTTTACCTTCACCTTGGAGGGTTTTTGTGTTACCAAAATATTTGTGTTATGGATTTACATTTTCATGTTGATGGATATTATGCTTAGATAGGTTTTATTTCAGTTTTACAATTCATGATTATATGGTATGAGATCTAGATATGAGGTGGATTAGGAGTGAATATAGTTAATCTATTATTTTGTTCAAGAAGGAAAAAGTTTTAGAGATTCCGATTCACCCCCTCTTAGTATCTTGTTTCCCAATAAAACTTCCAACAATAATTTATTCTTATGTTATTTGCATTCCTTCTATAGTTAGTTGTCCTTACATTGTGTGATCTTATGTTATTTCATAAGTTGTTCATCCTACAAAATCTTGTTGTATGTCTCATATTGTTCCAAATCTAACATGCTATTACATTGTTTCCATATCTAGGTCGTAACTAATTTATCTATAATATGCAATCTCTAGCAATATGTCTAAAGTTGTTTCACTTATAATACATGATTCCATTTCTTATGACATTAGTTTCACCAATAGGTCTACTAGCTATAGGGTTAATACCTTGATTATTAAATATAGGTCTCCTAAATTCACTAGCTTTATGTCCATAAGCATAACATTTATAACAATACATAGAGATAGGGTTAGTCTACTTACTTGTATAGTCCTTCTACATGTAACCAATTTCATTGCATGCAAACCATTTTCTAGTAAATTTTCTTTTCACCTTTTTAGGCTATTCAGATTGTTTATGTACTTCCTTGTTTATATATTGTTGTTGTTATTTAGGATTTTGGATCACAAGATTTGGTTCCTTAGTAACTTTAGATCTCTTAGATGATTATCCTTCATAGTAACCAATACTTGGATTATCATAAGTAGCTCTTTGTGCCATGATCTTCTCATCATGTTTTTTAGTATTGGAATACAACTTCTTAAGATGTATATTTGTCTTTGTAAGCTCTCCTTTCACAATGGTATTCTACTTATCAAATTATGAATATGTCAAGTTTGTAGCTTCAAGTTTACATGTCACCTTAGTAAGTTTGGATTTCAGATCTGCATTCTCAGATCTCAAATCTGATTATCTTTTCTTCTTATCTTCCATCAAGCTCATTTGAATATTGGTAATTTCAAGTTCATTCTTTAGGATCTCATTTTCCTTCTTTAGCTTAGAAAATGCATCACTATCCTTCATCTAATCATTTGACCTATTCTTCTAGGAATCAATAGACTCAATCTTCTTTTTCAACTTCTAAATGTAAGCTTTTTCCTCTTTGTATTTTCTCTTCAAACTATCTCTTTCTTCTATGATTACATCAAGTTCCTCAAGAGCATCATCTAGATTCTTTTGCAATTGATCAATACCCATAGTGGTATTACTCAAGTAACTATGCTTCAATACCAATTGTTAGAAATAGGAAATACTAAGAGGGGGAGGGCATGAGTCAATATTTCACGAACATTTTCCAAACTATGGATATCTTTAACAATCTTAAAACATGCATATATGATTAAATTGGAAAGTAAACATAGAAATAACACAATGAAAATCATAACACTATTATTTGTTAACTAAAAAAACCTTGGCCAAGGGAAAATCCCAATGGGGATGGTACCCACAAAATGATCCAATAATCAAAATTATCTTTTGAAAGATATGTTAGGAGTTTATTACATCTGTATAGTGTCTTTTTCCATGTTACAGGACTAGTCCTTGTTAGAAATGTGAAACCTTTTAGGAGTTTGTAATACAATTATAAAGGATATGCAAGATGAGCCCACTACTTAAACATGAAATTATAATGATATATTTTGTACACAAAAGGAATAGATACTAAAACCTTTTGACAATGCTTATAACTACAATATATGATTTGTCCTTTGTAGCTCTCTGTACATAACTTTGCATATACTATCCTTTATCTTCTCTAACATAAAGTTTACATTATACATCAAGTACATTTCAAAGTCAAAAGACATCACACAACTTTGCATATCCAAATCTTCCCTTTATACCTTGCAATTCTGTCCTGTCAACCTTGATGTCTTTACACGTGTCCCAAAACACAAAACTTACTTTTTCTAAGTTAGGGTTAACATCTAGGATGTCATCCCTAATTAGTTAAGTAATTATTTTGGTAAACCAAAATAATTCCTTAACACAAATTACCATTTCCTTCACTCTATCCTATTCTTTGTGTACATGACTACAACTAGTAAATCATCAATGACTATGTTTTTATAGCTCATAATGATTTACACTTTGACATATAAGATCATCTTATCCTATTCTAGCTTCCATAAAGTATGCATGTGCCAATTTACTCTCTGCAAGCTTCACAAACTAGAAAGGTGTCTCTATTGATAGTTATCCTTTACAATACTTGGACAATTTTCTAAGTCTTCAAACCAAAACTTTGTCTTTACAACTTGTTGAATTAATGTAGATGATATGTTTCCATAAATGACAACCTTAATATATTTCCATACTCCCCTCCTAGCCAAATTTCCAACATGTAGAACAAAATTCCTCCCCTTGGGAAGAAACAAAACCAAAGGTGCATCAATAAAGCCTCCCCAATCTATAGGAATAAACCTCAAAATGTATATAATTGTAGGAACCTACTTGAGTGTCCCCATGTCAATAGTGAAAGGTGCCTCCTCCAAATCTTGTGTACTATGTTGCTCTTCTAAAAAATAAAAGTCAAGATTGTTGGTTAACAATTTGTCTTCTCGTTTAATTTGCAATCTTTGACTCTTCTTAACGCCCAAGGTGAGAAAACAAGAGAATCTCACCAACAGATGGGTCAGTGTATCTTACAATCGCTGCCCTCTGAATTTTACAGGTACAGCTCCCTGATGATATTAGAGTTTCAAATAGTTTGTTTTTATATATCATCAGTTTCTCTGAATTGTGTGAATTTAACCGAATCACTTAGTATGCACAAGTAATTCGGGCAGAATGATTATGAACAACTTACAACCTTCCAATGGCATGTAGATTATAAATTGATGAAGAATTGACATTACTTCTACTTTCTACAATATGTTTATTTCTAAGAATGCAATCCTATAATAGGAAAGAGAGCAGGATCATATACAACAATGCAAATAGAATTACCCTTTTTGCAATTTCTAACATGAAGTTGAATTCAGGTAGGAATCACAGTCCTGTACATAATTCTCCTCTAATTCCAAATATAATTATCTTATCTAACTAAGGAACAACAAACACGAAATCGGAAACAAGTAAATAGAATTACTATTTTTCTGCATCCAGTTTGCCGACCCTGGCAAATTTTTTTTTTTGTCCGTTTATATAGAGTTTACAAGTAAACATCTTCATGAGAATATGGAGTGTTTCAAATTCTAGACACTGAAAAGACTAGAGATTAATAGTTTCCAAATTACCAACAAAAGGAACTAAGATGAACTTGTCTCTTCACCTAATTTGCCTTTGAGAAGGTGAAATGAACAGGTCTTCATAAAATCCAAATCAATCAGCATAGAAAGAAAGACATGATACAAATATTTGTAAGCTTGTGTCCATAACGATGACGTGGGTCAATAACCTCAAGCCAGTGCTGTAAAACTAGTTTGCGAGCCTTTTCATCCTTAGATAAGCCTTTTCCAACTTATGATGCCTTTATTCTTGCTCTCGACCATCGAGAAACTGTTGTCTCTGGTTTTGCAATATCAAAAAAAAAAATGAAACAGTACTCTGCTCAAGAGTTATAAAATTGATAGCAAAATCGATAGCTTGCCACTAGAGTTCCTCAATGAAGACAGCACGCGGTAACTTTTGTAAAATTTCCGCAATTTGAGTCCAGCCGCTTCCTCTTTATAGCTATCTGATCTTAACGAAGAACTCTGAAAATGCATTTTTTGAGAACCTATTGAATTCAATAATGTTGAGCTTGAATCACTAGCTTTTGGACTAACTGTTTCCTGGGTAGATCTTGATAAAGCACGGTCTTTAAAACTGATGTACTTTTCTGATGTTGTTGCATTTGAAACTAACAAACTGCTGGAGATAAGTTTCTCTTTTGCTTCCCTTGAAACTCGTGGATCCACATAATTTCTTTTCCGGATCCCTGCCATTAAAACTAGTGAATCTAGATGTCATTCTTTGTAAACGTTTGGCTTTGGAAGTAATGGATCCCAAGGTAGTTGGCTCCATAATTTTTGCTGCGCAGGCATCTGATACATGTTTTCCATCTGCACCTGCAAGTAGTGTCCAGCTATCCTCACGCAAGAAATGTGGAACGCCCATCCAAATACCAGGAAATTTCCTCCAATTCAAGATGGAGACATTCAACTTTGCCAAGATACCCTCTGCTAATTGAAATCATAGATATGCTTTGTACATTTCTTATTTCTAGCTTTTGAAGCTTCACCTCTAGATTCCCAATAGTATTTGATTGCAACGTGCTATCTGACAACATCAACTTTCCACTTAACATCAAATTGAGCAATACCAAGATCCCAAGATTAGTGAGTTGACTGACTGACTTAGAGAAGGAATATCTTTCAAATATAATAAAACTACCACATTCTGTTCCAATTATGTTTCTATGCTAATCATTGGCACTATTGCATCCTTCTATAAATTGATATGTGAGAATAGACTTCATTGAATGTTCCACATTAACTCGGTCATTGCGTTATCCAAAAAAAGAGCCTTTTTCCTGATTCCTTGCAACATTTGAATATCATAACCTGGAATCATTCTTCTATTGAAAAAAAATCATTAATTGAAAAATCGTGATCTTTGCCAGATTGGTAGCTACAACCTACCCAATTAATAAGACTTTTGAAAACATCCCACCCGGCTTAAAACAAGATGGCAAATGAAGGGAAATCTGGCAAAGATTTCCTATCCTAGGAATGATCTAGACCTAGACACTAGACTGACTAGACTATATGACTCTACTTTGACATAACTCATAACACAGAAAAAGCTAAAACTCAGGCAACAAAGATCAACTGAGTATAAATGTAGAACATGTGTCAAAGACTCAAATGTCTCCTCTAAAGAGAAGGTGACCTCCTCTAACTGCTGTGTCAAAGGATATACCATCATGTCAACCTTGAAAGACTAATCAAGTAGAGAATGAAGATGAGGATCAACATTCTCCCTCGTAAAAAAAAAAGAAGGATCATCTTCACTAAATAGAAGATTGAAATATGTAGTGCCTCCCAAATATGAAATGTACAACTCCAAAAATAAACCTACAATGTCTGTGAAGTAGTCATCCCATGGATTTGAATCTAGAAGACAAGAAATATCCCACTACACTGAGTCACATGAATCCATGGTTGTATGAATACAAAATTTGTTAAGATAAATAATAGATGTAATAGAAAGAGGAGAAGAAAGGAATAGCTCAAGAACTTGATCACATGTGAGAATACCCAAGTTCAAGTAACCAAAGTCCTCAAAATCTAAATCAACAATAGAAGCGTGATCAAAATGTGTTAAAGAATCAATGTCATCATCGTGAGGAAAATTTGCAAAGTAATGTAGCTGAGATGCATGATCAACCACCCCTATAGAAATGACTTCTGTAGTCTCCATGTCTCTAATAAAATTTGAATTAGGTGTGAATTCCATAGTCCTCCTCATTTCCCCATTCATAAGTTGTGATGGCTTGATTTTTCGCTCACCCAATTTGTGTAAAATTCTTGACAAAATTAGGAAGAATTGTTGAAGAATAACCTAGGGTTTATAAAATTTTGTTAGCCCTTGAGAAAACCCTAGGTAAGTTCTTTTGTTCGATCATTTCAAATTTCTTTAAATGTAAGTTTGTTTTTAAAAAAAAGGTGTATGTAGTTTCCATGCATACGTTCCTTGTCTTAAGTTTTAAAATAGTTCTACTCTTATGTTTCATGAACGTTTCAAGTATGCTAAGTTGAGACTATGTGAAGAAAAGGAGAGTGCATGTCCGTATGCTTATTTAAGCTTAAGGTGTTTGTAGTTGTGAGTGTATGAATGAAGGAAAACAATCAATACAAATTGTTAGTGCATCATCATGAGGTTTAGTTGAATGCTAGTTTTCTAAGCTGCAAAGCTGTGAGGTAAGAGGAATGCTAAGTTAAGCTAGTTAAGTGGACCGTCACATGGTTAAGATGGATACCCAGTCTCAGAGTTGTGAAGGAGTGATAAAATAAAATTTGAAGCATTACAAGGTCGCAAGCATAAAGTATTCTGAGGGCTCAACCATGACAAGGTTGTTAAGTGTTAAAAGTTAAGGGCTTGACACAAGGTCACAAAGGTCATAAGGGTGTGATTAAATATAGTTGTGAAGTTGCAATTGAATAAGAAGCTAAGGATTCGTAACATCACAAGTATTATTGTAACAAATAAGTTTTTGGTGGGAAATGGCAAAATGTTCTTTTTCATAGCAGTTACTCTTATAAGTTTAAAGTATAAAATGACTTTTTCAATGGCAAAATCTAAGCTCAATGTACAAAAATTTGAAAAAAAGCATAGATTTAATCTGTTTTATGAAGATTGATAGGTTTTCAAGTGTGCCACCCTTAAATGCCAATTAAAGCTATACTCTAATCACAAAAGTTGATAAAACTTGGAAAGGAATAGGTTGTTATTACCATTTTCTCAAATGGTTTGAATTTTTTAGTGATTTCAAGTGCAGAAGTGATTTCTGAGCAATTTTCATCAAATATAGCATACAAAATCAACAAAAATATTTGTGAAAATGGCCCAAAGAGAAGGAAAATTTGTCACACAGGCAGTAATTGAAGTACCAGACACTCCCCCAAGGGTTCCCAACACATTTGTAGAAGAATGGATGCACATCTTGCCTAGTTCCACAAATGCTTAGAATGCAAATGACCACACTTTCAAAGATCTATATGCAATGTACAGAGACACAATTGTCCCTGACAGAAATGGGTATAAATTTTTTTGGTTTTTCTATAAGAACAAAGTAAAAGAAGTTCCAATTTGCACCCCTTGGATAAGAAATTTGTGGATCTAGATTTGGTCAAAGCATTAATCAAATGTTATAATCCTATAAATAATTCATTTCATAGGAGGGATAGAAGTTTTTTTCTAGCATTGGATAAAGACACATTCATAGAAGCATTTGATTTGGGTGGACCTATATCATTTTCCATTGATATTAAAGATTTAAATGAGAATTTTAAGAGATATAAGAGTTTTTATATGGGTAAAAACATGACCTGACACATTCCCAAGGTGAAGAAAGAGGTAGGAGAAATTCTAAAGAAGAGAGTGTTAGAAACAATAGTCCACCAAGATAATGGGGGGGGGGGGGGGGGGGGGGGTGAATTAGTTATTTGATTATTAAAACATTTATCTTCTTTAAGAAAACTTAAAAATTCAACCAAAGTAAATATCAACCATAATAAAATGCACATAGACAATTACACCAAATATGTTGACTAGGGAAACCCTTCATCAGAGGGAAAACCCCGACGGGAGATGATGTGCTAATATAAATATTCCTTGTTAGAGGATGGACCTTGTTCAAACTCTATTACAACATTTAGTACATAGAGTCCCTATTAGGAGACTTTGAATCCATGTTAGGAGATTCCAACCCTATTATGAGTTGTGGTACAATGTATGCAAGATGAGCCCACTACCCAAACATGCAATTTAAACTATAAAAAGAGTTCACTGCTCAAACATGCAATTTACTATTATGTTTTTTTTTGTTCTGTCAACTGAACCAATCACTATTAGACCTTTTAGACTAGGTCATGAACCTCAAATCCAAATACTAAACCTTGGATCACTCAAAAAAACCTCAGCAATGGAGTTTACTTCACTTCCACACTAATCTGCTCAACTTCGCATTCTGCTCTTATTGCTACTTATCATGAATTATTGAACCATACCATGATAAAGAAAAATGTCCTTCCTTTATACCAAGTCTTCAAAACAATTCTTTGAGTTGGATGTTAGACCTTCCCAATTAATTATTATAGGACCACATTAAGAACATGTTACACTTAGCGATAACATAATTCTTACACCTTGCAACTTGAATGTCTTTCCATACACACAATATTATGATGAGTGAACTTAGCCATGTCATCATCAACATGTCTTCTTCATGTACTTAACCTTGATTCACAAAATAACAACTCTGCTAAGAGATATAACAAGTTTACCAAAACATGCCTTTGTAAACTCTATCTCAGAACAGACATCTCCAAAACTTACATAAATTCTTCTAGACTTATCCTTTCTTCTTCAAATATTAACAACATATATCAGATAATTAGAAGTATCTCTCATAACCTTGGATAGTTATAATACTCAACTAGCCATCTGTACCAACTTGATCTTTCTGCTATTCTTTTGCCAGATACCACAGAAAATTGCTATATTGACATTAATGAAAAACTTAGTTATGAATGTAACACATCATCATAGTAACATATGTTGGAAATGATTGAAAAGATCATGAATGAAGAGTAATGGAATTGGTAAAGAATGTCTTCAATCATTGTTTTGTCATTGATGTCAAACTTGCTACTTGTAGGAATGACAATTGCTTAAGTGATCCAAATACTATCAAATGGTTGATTATCAAGGAGGTGGCAATCAATAAGATGTAACTAGAGTACCTAGAGAAAGGTTGAAGTTATGATGTTGTAATGAAGTATAAAGATCAGTTAGGCCATTAATGAAATAGTGTATTTATGACATACTCTAAGACACAGAGGATGGACACACTGAGCCACATCAAAGGATGTAAGGATTAACTAAGTTTTTTTGAGAGAGCCGAGCTAGCTAGTTAGTGCCGAACAGATTCTCAGTTGAAGCTGAGCAAGTTCAACTTAGTATGTGCCAAGTGACTTTAGGTGTCGAACAAGATACATGAGCCGACTAATATTTAAGTGCTGAGTCTTCAAATGCCGAGCAACATAGAGTTTCTTTAGGTGCCAACCGCCAGTAAAATAACAATAGAAGCCGAGTAACATAAAAGGAGTAGAGCATCAATAAATCAATGATGCTGAGTTGCTGCAATATTTGTTAAGTCAAAGATTTGCGAGATCAACAACGATAAGTTTGTTACATCAAATTTTGTGAATTAGTTGGATGATAAGGATGATGAGTAGATGTCATAGAATTTTATGTAAACTATGCAAACCAATTCAAGGTGAATGCTAATGGATTTATCATAAATTTTCTAGAAGAAATAATTTGGAGGGAAAACAATACCATTTTCTCAAGATCAAATTAAGATTTGAGTGGAAAATGAAGAACATAACTTCTTTATAAGGAGTTATAGGTCAGAGATCAAATGTGCGTGTGAGAGGAGTTGGTCTTACGTGTGGTCATGCGAAGAAACCAAGAGGAGTAAGAATAGAGCATCAAGACTTTGAGTTGATCAAATGATCATGGAGTGCATTGGCATAACGAGTGGAAGAACTTAAGGAGACAGATCTTGAAGGGTGAAAAAGCTATCAACACTATGAGGGAGGAAAGCCAAGCAAAGAAAGGGACTGAAGAGCAATCTAAAATCTGCAAGGTTGAAGTTAAAATCTATATCAGGTCAAAACCCTTCTAATACTTTCTTACCATTGTATTAGATATTGAAATCCTAGATTGCTAGGTTAGCTTAACAGCTAGGTGGATAAGCCTCAAGAAAAGGATAAAAAGATCCCCAGGAGAAGGATAAAGAGATCCTCAAGAGAAGGATAAAGAGATCCTCAGGAGAAGGATAAGAGATCCTTAGGAGCAAGATAGGAGATCCTTAGAGAGGGATGAAAGATTCTTTTGAGAAGGTGACTGTAAATCCCATGGACTTGGGTGAGCCTAACAGATCTATGTAAATCCTTTAATAGGGTGACATTCCAAGTTGAATGTTCTTAAGTCCTCTAACAGGGCACACTCCTAACATGGTGTAGAAATCTTTTAATAGGGTCACATTTAACAGTGTGCTGTAGCCTTTAATAGGGAAGACCATCAGAAGTGGTTGAAATCAATTGTGCAGTTATTCAGTGGGTATCATCCCCACCCCAGTTTTACCTTCTTATTCCTGGAGGGTTTCTGGGTCATCAAAATCCTTAGTGTTATGGTGTGATGCATGTTTACTTTTCATGATTGATTAATGTTTAATTGTATGCATGATAAGAAAGAAGAGGGATAACACTTCTGATTCATTGCTGTTTAATTAGAAAGTTTGAATTGGACATCATTGGACCTTGGATAACTAACTCACCCCCCCTCAGTTATTCTAAAGAATTCTAACAACATATATATAATACTCCCCCATAGAAATATCATCATCACTCATGCTTGCAACAATCTCCCCCTTTGGCATTGATGGCAACATAGATGAAAAACATCTAGTTCCAAGAATACCAATAAAAGAATGTTCATCTTACTTTTCAAATCCTCTTCATCAATCATTCTCCCCCATTGATAAACCTCAATGTACTTTTTGTCAAACTATCATTCCATGTTGTGCTTAAGCCAAACATTCTATACTCATGCCAAATTTCTCCAACTTTCATGCATATTGATTTACCATGCTATTTTTCATTCCAAACATCTCCCCCATTGAAATCAATGTTAAAGGTTTCAGCAACCAACTTTACTAAATGAAACTTTGCAACAACTGATTCTTACTTAGCTTAAGTGTTAAAAGACACTTTTCAAAACAACATCCAACAAAATGTTAGAAATAGGGATTACTGAGAGGTGGGGGAGGAGGGGTGAATCAGTAATATACAAACTTTAGTCACCAACTGGATATTATTACTTACTTTAAACCATGCATAACAAAGCAATAAAGTAATGCTGAATAGTAATAGTAATAATGTACAAAGATAACTCATAACACCATATTTTGTTAACTAGGGAAACCTTGGCCAAGGGAAAACCCCAATGGGGATGATACCCACTAGATAATATATTGATATATATGTTCCTTGTTAGAGTATGGACCTTGTTAGGAGTCAATGAGAAAATTTAATATGAGTCCCTATTAGGAGACTTTGAATCCTTGGTAGGAGATTCCAACCTTGTTAGGAGTTGTAGTATAATGTATGCAAGAAGAACCCACTGCCCAAACATGCAATTTCAATTACAAGAGGAGCTCATTGCTCAAACAAGTAATTTACTATTATTTTCCTTCCTTTACTAATCTTTGATCTTTAGCTTGATCTCAAATCACTAGATAGCTCATATAAAACTTCACATATATCACTTTCACAAAAATTCACTCACTTCATAATTGTATAAGATAACACTACACATCTTCACAATCACAATTCTTATCACAACAAGTACTTTACAAAATTACCATGCTTTTACATAAATTATTGCTAGGTTAGCTAAGACCACAATTCACTTTTCCAAGTTAGAGTAAACATCTAGGATGTCGGCCCTAATTGGAAAAATAATTATTTTGTAAACAAAACAATTCTTTTCTTCAATTCTTCTGTCTTGCTTCATCAAAACATGATTATCTCTATTTTGTACAGTCTATACAAACTTTTGAGGTTATATAAATCATCATAAATATGTATACTATCTCCATGTAGCTTTTCTTGTCATAATATGATGCCTGCAACATGTTATAAACAAAACAATACACTGCTGTGAACCAAATTCTATACTTAGACAATTTTCTAATTACCAACACTAAGTATCTTTATTTCTGAGGTTTCCTGTCAACAAGTACATCATGTGTTTCCATAAATGAAAAGAATTACATATCACCATTAGAAAATTGTCAAAAATCTCCCCTTTGGCATTGATGGCAACAAAATAGAAAAAATTAGCTAAGTGACAAAAACTTAAGTATCAAAATAAATATTACATCTATTACAACTTGTTCAACTTTACATATATGCTCCCCCTTATAATATACATTGCATTTGTACAATGTCCACATGTATCTCTCCCAATTGTTTCTCTCCCAACAATATCATGTATACAATTTTCACATGAATCTCTCCCCCTTTGACATCAATGACAAAGGTCAAAATGTCAAGACTCTATCTAAAAATTTTCTAAAACTACTATCCTACCTTATGCTAAAATAATCTTCATACGATCCTCAAAAATAGTCTTTAGATTGTCCATGCCTTTGGTCCATGTCTCTTTGGTAGACTCAGTTGATGTGAGGATTGCACATAATGCATATTGTAATGCCACGCCAAGGGATTCAAAAGAATTAACCTAAAGTTTTACTAGATTTTCCAAACAATTTTTTTTTAAAATCATGAAAGATAAACCATTCATATCAAACACATAGTAGTGGAAGTAATAACATACACACAACTAAAAGCATACATAAGCATACATAATAGGTTACATTCTTTAAGGATCTGAAGATGTTGAGTAACATTTAATCTAATCAATACTAAGTCTAACTACTACCACATCCACATGAAAGAATAATTAAAGGTCCAAAGTCCATAATATACATTTGTTTTGAATTCCTCTTGGAAATTAAATTTGGAATTCTCAATCATCCACTGTACATGTCACAGGGTCTGAAAAGCTTAAAAGATTAAACATATGTAAAAATAAACATACATTATCCTCGTCAACCATGATACAAGTGCAATAAGGTAAATGAAACCAATAACATACATGATACATCCATCCATCAATAAAGACAACTAACTAAGTGCGCTAGCCATCCCCCGCGCGTAACATCCCAAGCCACTAAAGAGATCATATGTACTATAATAATAGGGATGTCACTCCTAAAACATGCTACTACATATGCATAAAGAAATCTAATGTGCTACAACATACACATAAATAAATCTAACATGCAAGAATAAAGCATGAGATGATGCTACAAAGTAAATAACATCATCTATCACACGCTAATCATCAATATAAAGAAAGTGTTAGCAAATAACATCCATCATAAGATATAACATCTATCATAATGATCCAAGAACAAAATGAAGGTAAATACCAACAAAGAATGCATTGGAGGAGATAGTCTCAAGTCCCAAACACGATATCGAATCACATAATGCAAGTACTCTTTAAGTCTGGGAATCCTAAAAGTACACTAACTCAAAGGTTCCAACACATAGATTGACATCTAGACCCAAAGGCACAACAAAGACATGTAAGAATCTACTATGTAAGCGAGAAAGTGTCATCGCATGAGTCATGCTAGAGTTACCCTAGTAGTCTCTCAATAGACCTCGGCCCCCTAGTGATCCCTATGAGACCACTAGTATCCTTTCATACTGACAAGGCATACTACAAAATGCAAGGCCATAACCAAGCATTCTCTCTACTCCCATCCTAGTCTGTACTAGCACTCAAGGCATGGGCAAGAACATACAATTATCTTATTAAGTTCATTTTTAATGCCTATTTAGTGTAATGTTTTCACTTATTAATACAACTTACAACGAGTTACCTTAGTAGCCACTTAGGGCCCCGACCTCCATTGCAAGCCACTTCCTGACCCTACATATAGATAACCTACCCTAGGCTCATGAAATCACAAATCATAAAATCACCTTAGTCCTATACAAGCGAATGGAAAGCATCAAAAGGTAATCCAAAATAATCACTTCAGTTCCCCATGAGTAACTAAAGGCATCAATGATAAATCACAAATATCCAATGGTTCTCAACAAGCAACCGCAATAAATCATAATTGCCATCGGTTCTCAACAAGCAACCAAAAAGTATCCCATAATAAGACTGATCGAAGACTCCAAAATGGTCAAGTCAAACATGTCACAACATGACATCATCAAGATAAAAAACAAACACTTCAATCCCATTGAGGCAACTGGAAAGTAACTCAAGTATAATTGATCGATGAATCAAAAATGGTCAAGTCAAATATCTCATATACATATACCTCATCTTCACACAAGACGATTGGAAGGCAATAACAATCAATACAAACAGCTCATAGAGCATACCATCACATTACCATGGTTGGGTTTTAAAAAGATTGATATCAAATAACATCAACATGACATCACATCTCGTAACCCCCAAGCCTCTGGTACATGTTCTATAACTGGTCAACAATCTAGTCAACCCCAAAACCCCAAAACACAGATAGCATAGAGAAACAAGATACAAACACATATTTTAGTTTGCTTTTGCAATCACATGGTTAAGTCAAATATGAGGTTTCAGTTTTCATTTCAATTATATTTCAAGAGTATAAGATTCCTTGTTTAATCTCCAAGTCAACCCATTTATCTCTTCGAATCAAGCATAGAATTATCCCTCCATTATTTTAAAACAATTTTCTAAAATAATCAGAAGATAATTATTTAAAACATTAAACTAGTTCCCATTGACTTTTAATAAAATCATTCGCATTACTTACTAAAATCAATTAAATTAAACTTCCTTAATTTCAAGAAGCGTCTCCTATTATTCGAATTATTAGAAGAAGACTTATCATCTTTCAAATAATTAGTTTACAATTTCCATAAAACACTCTAAGGACAATCATTTATTTAAAATAATCTTCATTGATTTTAAATAAAGTGACTATCAACCTTATTAAAATCAATCTCATTAATAATCCAATAATTATATAATTCCACTAAACACTTATATTAATATCTCTTTTCTTTTAATTCTCCCTCATATAAATTCCATTTATTTAAATTATCAAAATAATGCTCTTTGATTTTCAAGATATTCCTCTTGACTCTATCAAATCAATATTATAATAATTTTTAGACTTAAGTTAACAACTTCCTCTATTAATTAAGCTTAATTAAATCATATTTAATTAAATTAATTAATGAAACAAATAATTTGCCATCTACGATCCCAAATTATTATAATAACAACTCAATTAAGACTAGATTAAATATTATCAAAATTTGAATCACTTAATTGAATTATTAATTATAATAATTTCTTTAAACATAATCCATATTATTACTAATAATAACTCATCAATATTTAATAAATTACAACTGTTTAATACATGATCAATAGCATTTTCATATTTATTAATTAACATGTATTAATACTTAATATATATTATTTAATAAAACTATTACAAAACTTAAATATAAAAACTTTGTATTATAATTTTAATTTTGAAATATTAATAAACAATTTCCTTTTTATATTCATATAATATGTAACGCCCCGCCAAGGGATCCCAAAAGAATTAACCTAAAGTTTTACATACTTTGCCAAACATTTTTTTTTCCCTAATACATGAAAGATCAACCATTCACATCAAATCATGATAGCGGAAGCATTAACATTTAATCATGTAAAGCATACCTAACATGTTACATTCCTTAAGGATCCCAAAACATTGAGTCACATTTAATTTAATCAAACTAAGTCTAGCAACATCTACATCCACATTCATAGAAATTATAGAAAGTCTAAGATTGATAATATTCATTTGTTCTAAATGCATCTTGGCAAATTAATTCTGAATGCTCAATCATCTACTGAACATGTCACATGGTATGAATGGCTCAAAAGGATATAAAAATGCAAAGATAATGATTCATCAACCTTATTAAATCCATGATACAAGTACATTCAAGTAATGAAACTAATAACATACATGATACATCCATTCATCACTAAGGATATAACCAGCATCGTAAAAGATAACCATCTATCATAATACACAATTAATCTAAGTGCGTGGTTCCTCCCAACCGTCAATAGCATCATTAGACCATCGTGGGCCCTAGCCATCCCTCCGTGCGTAACATCCCAAGTCATCGAAGAGATCATCGGTATTACCAAAGTAGGAATGTCACTCCTAAAACATACTACATCATACACAGAAAGAAATCTAACATGTTACAACATATGCATGAGAAATCTAATCATACAAAATAAAGCATAAGATGATTCTATAAGTAAATAGTATTGTCTATCACTTGCTAATCATAAATATAAAGAATCATGTTAGCAAATAACATCTAACATAAGATATAACATCCATCATAATGATCCAAGAATAGAAGGAAGGTAAATTCCAACAAAGAATGTGCTGAAGGAGATAAGCTCAAGTCAAAAATCCAAATGTCAAGAGTACATCATCCAAAAATCACCAATCATCATCAATGTAAATCGATAGTCACAATAAGCACATTCAACAATAAGTACACCATTAGAGGTACACACAAACTCTACAGAGGAGACTTAGGCTACATTCTAGGTAGTGTCATCACATGGCTGCTTGAGTTACCCTGGATTGGTCTCTCATTAGACCCTAGACCCTCAAGCGTTGAGTTACCCTAGACTGGTTACTCTGAACCCCGGACCCTCAACATGGCACATGTGGAACCAGAAAGCCCTCTCATGAAGACGAGGCAATCATCCCATTCCCATCCTTAATCTATACAAGCACTCAAGGTATGGGTGGGTCAAATATCCCTAACTTATCTTTTTAGTGTGTTTTCCCAAAATTATTAATTACTAGATTATCACTTATTACATAACTTGCAATAGGTTACCCTGGTATTGGCCACTTTGGGCCCCGGACCCCTAGTGCAAGCCACTCCTAAAGAAATGTACCTAAACAACCTCTCTTAATAACATAAAGCACAATTGTGTCCCATACCATAACATTCACAATAATCAAACTTGGTTCCTTAACAGGCAACCTGAAAACAAGCTGATACTTCCACCCAAGTAAACAAAATGCTCCACAAAGTAAACCTCATAAATATAATTTCCAATTGAATCATAGGACATATCATGACATCCAACCACATAATAGTGTAAAAGGTATCTCACAAATTCTCTGGTGTACGCTTATGAACTCTCAAATCAGGAATCATATAAATATCCTCAATCATAAACATGTGACTGGAAAGCATCAAAGATAATCCACACTATCCACAACTGTTCTCAATAAGAAATCAATAAGTATCTCAAAATAATACTAATGAAAGACTCCAAATGCAATTAGCATAGAGAAGCAAGGTACAAACACATGTTTGGTTTGCTTATGAAATCACATGGTTAAGTTGCACATGAGACTTCAGTTTTCGTTTCACATGATAGGGTTAAATATAAGGGTATCCATTTTAGTTTTAGTATATGTTTTGAGTAAGTAATCTTATAGCTAGTCATTGTAATTAACCCATTCTTGTTCCCAAACATTCACAAAGTTTCCTCTATATGCTTTCAAGTCATTTTTTTCAAAATAATCAAAAGTAGTAATTTAAAATAATACTTATTGGCCATGGAATAAGAAGCTTGTAATTTTATCAATAAAATTTACATAAGCTTAGAACTTAATTGAACGTTTTATTATTATTAATTAATCTTAATTAAATAGCATCTAATTAAATTAGTTAATAATTACATAATTCACAGTCTATGACTTGTAGTCATTTTAATAATACTTAATTTAAACCTAATTAAATATTATTTTAAGTCTCTTCATTTAATCATTATAATAGCTATTTATTATAGTTTAAGTCATTACTAAACAACTATTTTAATTATCCAAAATTATCTATTGCCATTTTATAAATTAAATTTTTTTAATAAAAAAATATTTAATATATACTAAATAATATGTAACATAAAATTAACTTTAAATAACAGAAATTTTATATAAACTAAATCAAATATAACTTAAATAATATTAAGCAATCTCATAAACACATGCCATGGTTTAATAAATGGCCATGTGAATTGAATCACTACCTGAAGATATTCGCGCAACGTATTGCAAGAAAGGAAAAAGCTGAAAGAGCAATACTATCTTGTATTGCATTAATCAATGAACTTGATATTGTTGCCTTTGCGCTTGGAGTTTAGGGTTTGCAAGGGCAGCTCTGTGAGGACTATCAAAACTACGATGCAACCATTCATTTTGAAGATGATTGCTCTTACAGGAAGATACATCAAAGATGCGTGTAATCTTGCAGAGGAGATGTTGACTATATACATTAAATGTTGATATCCAAAGTATCAACAATTTGTAAAAATGAACATTGAGTATTTAAATTGTATGAAGGCATGTTGAAGAAATTTTCAGTAGGGATAAAAGATCTGGTAGCTGCCACTTATTATTAGTTGTCAACAGTATTCTTCCCAGTGATGCCCATAAAGAATGATTAATAGGAAAAGCCTTTACTACCTTCGTTGACACATTCAATTGTTTTGTTCAATTTTTAAGACAGACCATCTTCCATTGCATCTCTAATGATGAATTCTTGAGTGGGTAATTAGCTTTGGCAGCGAAGATTTGCTATAATCAAATTGGCTTTTATGAAGTGTAGATTTAGAAGGATAGCCACAATGCATGCAATTATTGTGAAGAGCTCTCCAGATACGACAGAACTCTATTAGGGTTCCTTTGCAGGTGTTGAGGCCTTGCAAGAACATTATGGTCACTACAACATTCCTTGTGAAGGGCTAGAACTCCTTCTAAATGCTGCACTGGACTTTTCAATTCATTGCAATTTCCTAAAGTGGTCAGTATGTTTTGAACCTTGGCCTATGTGTACTGCTGGCCGTTGGATGTTTTGACAGTATCTATGTTATTATGGTAATTTAGAATTAATATTAATAAACAAAATTTAATATTAAATATCACAATATGATAAAAGAGAAAGCATTTTAAAGCTACAGGTGATTTAATATTGCTGGAGGATGAACTAAGCCACTGACACTCAGGTACTAGACATGGCATAAGAATGCCTCATTAACACATTTTAAATCTTGGATCTATCACAAATAATAACTAAGAAAAAAAGTGGTTCTACACATGTAACAGTAACTTACTGGCAACCTCTCAATTTTTTTGAAGTAATTTACCTCAGGATCAATGATTCAAGACGACCTAGAAACTTGGTTAAGATGGTCATGATTCAAACTACCTTTCCACACTGTTCTACATACTATCGGTGATCTCAATTTTAAAAACAATTCATATATTTAGAACTAAAATTCTTTGATCTGAAATGCCGATTACGAAAAATTACGAAGCTACAAAATACAAAAATGTGCCCCAACTAAACCCACAAACTTACTACTTAAAAAAAATGACTGGAAATACCTTTCTAAATGGCTTTCAATAGAATGCTAAGATCAATCTTATGGATGAGCTTGTGCACAGACTGAGTCTTTTCTTCATATGCATTGATGGTGTCATTACAACTTTCTCCCCACTCTACTCCCAAGTGACTAGGAGTGCCTGGATATAAAGACCTCTCAGGGAGCACCTAGAATCCTCTAGAAGCAACTAGGAGATAAGATAAGCATTGCCAACTAAGCGTAAGCCTTATCCCAACCTTCGCCTTATCCCAACCTTCTAGATGAGTGATGATGTAGTGCCTACACTCGTTCACATCTTTTCTAGACTTATTGTTGCTATTATTATCAGACTATGTAGACTAGTTTTATGTTGATGGTTTAGTGGTGTTGTTTTGACACTATCAGATATTATGATATGGATTCAGTTGATATATGATGAGATCATTTAGACTTTACATTTCATGTATGTTGTTTTCAGTTATTAATGATGATTAGTTAGATGGTTTATTATCTCATGTGTTTTATTATGGTTACTTACCCCATACTTGCATGTGTATGGTGTGCGTGTTTTCTTATTGTATGGCATTTCTGATGTGGTTAAGGAAGGGAGTTGTAGTCACTTGCTTAGTTGGGATCTACACGATGCACCACTTCCTGCCATTGTCTATTTAGCTTAGCATTATATATTGTATGTACATGCATGGTTTTTTTGCAGGTTGCAAGTACTAGGTATCGACTTCCCTGAATTGCCAGGATGAGCGTACCCTATTATACTATCTCAATGATAAGAGAAGGGAGATAAATTCTAAAGTCCAAATCCCAAACCTAAAAAAAACCATTTGTCCTAGTGAGTTAGGACAAGTATCAGAGTTGAATACCCACCGAATGTGTCGGATGACATTTTTCGTGATTTTTAACCCTTTAGATTTATTTTGTATGGTTTGTTCTATGATGGGTTTTCATATTTTATCTTGGAGGTCTATGGTGAATTTTCCATTAATTAAGTCTTAATAAATAGATTTAATTAATAAATTATTTATTTGAGAAAATTAATAAAATATCATGATCTTTGATATTTTGATTGTAATTAATTAAATGTGAATTATTGGGGAAAAAGGAATTAAATAAAAGAAAAATAGAAATTAAAATTAATAATAATTATAAAATAATAATAAAGTAATAAATAAAAATAATAATAATAAAAGTTATAAAAATTAAAATGAAAATTATAAAATTTAAATAGAAATTATTGGAGTTATAAGCTTGCATGGGAATTAACATGTGTCAACAACACGAGGGTTAGTGCATCAATTAAGCACAAGGTGTCTACAATTCTATGACTCATCAAAAAGGTTGGAAAAGACCCATGCTTAGTTGGTGACACCTTTCAGTGGTTTCTTGAGAGCTCTTTATATTCAGGCATTCATAAAAGCTTAGAGAGAGAGCATGGAGAGAAATTGGAGCATTGGAGGACTCAAGAACTTTGAGAAGGGAGCTTGCTCTGCGGGTTTTCTGAGGAAAAGTGAATTAGCATCATAATCCGGGTAGATTCTTGTGATTTTTCTTATGCTATTTCCGCATCATGCATTCCTATCTTCTTCGTGTCTTCCATATGTCTTCTGAGGAATTTCATATTTTTATTGTATGCATTTTCAATTTGGGAAATTAAATTTATTTGAGAATTTATATGCATGGATTTAAAAAAAAAGAGAAAACGGGGCTAGGGTTAATTCATAGCCAAACCCATTAGATTATTTATTGGATAAATTTGAGATCAAAGTTTATAGGAAATTTTTGAAAATTAGAATTTCTAAATAAACCGTGTATATACATGTTTATATTTTTTAATCTGCACACACACACACACACACACACACACATGCAATTATATATATAAATATGTATACATGATTATATGCTGTGATGTTTTTTTTTTAATTCTGCAAGTATATATATATATACACATATATATATATATACATATATATATATACACACATATATATATACATACATATGTATATATAATTTATATATTTAAAAAAAAAAAAGGAATATCATTAATCGAAAACATTTTTTGAAAAACATTGAACTTTATTTAAAAATTGAATCGCATACTCGCGAATGGAAATTGCATAAGCGATTTTTTTTAAAAAAAAAAGAAATTTAATGCAAATTGTGGCAGGCGGGGAGGGCCGAGCCTGTACCCCCACCCCACTACGTATATGTGGTAGAGGCTGGCGGCACTGCTGCTGAGGCTCTGCGACACTGTTGCAGGCCTGTGACAGTAGGCCCGCACGGTACCTCCTCTGTGCAATGATATAGATATATATGAATTGACTTCCAAGGTTGTGACACAATTTTACGATTTGCGATTTGCGATTTGCCAATTGCGATTTGATTATTATATTTTGTTTTATAAAATGTTATTTTTTTATATGTATAGATGTATATATATATATACAAGTATATATATATATATATATATATATATATATATATATATATATATATATATATATATATATATATATATATATATATATATATATATATATATATATATATATATAAGTATATATGTATATATATATTATTAACTAATGATTATTATAAAGTTCTCAATTAATGGATCACTCTTTTAATGATTAAAATATTGCTATTAAGCTTGTCAATTATGAAGAGATATTAACAATTAATTTAATTAAACTTAGTTTTTTTTAATTAAGATTAATTATTAGAATATATAATCAAAGTTTTTGCTTCATTGAGAATGTCAATTTTCAAACAATGTCATATAAATCAATTGGAAAATTGAGTTTGATGGAGAAACTTTTATCTATCAAACGAATACTTGGGTTAGGAAAAAAGTGAAATTTCTCCACTTGATATAATTTGGAAAAACGTAAACTGAGACTTTTAAAATTCAAAAAACTTAGCAAAACCAAAACATGTATTTACATAGTGTATTCCTTATGCTATTTTTTGGGGTTTTGGGTTGACTAGTGTTGACCAGTATAGGACGTCTGCTAGAGGCTTGGGGGTTATGTGACTGTGATGCCATGATGATGTTTTAATCTCGATCTTTATATCCCAACCATGGTTATGTGATGGAATGCTCTGTGTATTGGACGTGAATACTAATTGTTATAGTTGAGATTCTTATTTATGATACTTAACCATTATTTGTGGTCATCGATCAATTATCCTTGGTTATTTTCTAGTCGCCATGATGGGACTGAAATGTGGATTTATTCTTGATGATTTCATGTTGTGACATGTTTGACTCAACCATTTTTCGAGTCTTCAATCAGTGTGTTTGAGATATATTGTTGGTAATTGAGAACCATTGGATACTTTTGATTATCAGTGATGCTTCAGTTGCCAATAGAGAGCTGTTGTGGTCATGATTTTCTATGGATGTTTGCTCATGGAGATTTGATGCTTTTATTTGATGATTTTATTATGGATTATTTTTGTGATTTTGAGATTTATGATTCCATGAGCATTAGGGTAGGATATCTGCATGTAGTGACAGGAAGTGGCTTGCAATGGGGCCCGGGGCCCTAAGAGGCTGCCAGGGTAACTCATTGTAATTTGGATTAATAAGTGATAACATTCACACCTAATACTAACTGAATGAACCTAAAAAGATAAGTGTTTTGGTTCTCGCCCATGCCTTGAGTGCTTGTATAGGCTAGGATGGGAGTAGTGAGAATGCATGGTTGCGACCTTGCATTCCATAGTATGCCTTGTCAGTATGAGAGGATACTAGTGGCCGCATTAGATCAGTATGGACCCGTGGAGTTTAGCTAACTGCCAGGGTAACTTGTACGTGATAAATGCGATGAAACTTTCCCGCTTGCATAGTAGGTTCCTACATGTCTTTGTGTGCCTCTGGGATTAGATGTCAGTTTATGATTGGAACCTTTGAGTTAGTATACTTTTAGGATTCCTGGACTATAGAGATTTATGCTATGAGATTTTGAAAACTTGTTTAGGACTTGAGATTATCTCCTCAGCACGGTGGGAGTGGACCACTTAGGTACCACGCGGTCGGGTGGTAGTGTATTTTCCACTCTTATCATTTGAGATTCATTGAGACATCATGGCTGATGCATCCTTCATGATGGTGGATAAGCATCCTTTCATTGATGTTTAGCATATGTTAGATGGTGTTATCTTATGCTTATATTTGCATGTTAGATTACTTTCTACATATGATGTTGTATATGTTAGGAGTGACATTCCTACTATATTAATATCGATGATCTCTTCGGTGATTTGGGATGTTACACACAGAGGGATGGCTAGAGCCCACGATGGTCCAATGATGCTATTAATGGTTGGGAGGAACCGTGCACTTAGTTAGTTATGTTTGATCTTATGATGGATGTATATGTATTCTATGATGATGTATCATGTGTATCATGTGATTGTCTTTGATGTATCATGGATTAGAATAGGATGATGTACCTTATTTCACATATGTATATTCTTTTAAGCCTTCATACCCTGTGACATGTATAGTGGATGATTGAGCATTTGGAAATGTAATGTACAAACATTGGACTTATCATTATTATTTCATGTGGATGTTGTACTAGATGGATTCATGTATGTTAGTTAATTTAGATGTAACTCAACATTAAGGGATTCTTAAAGAATGAAATCGGTTATGTATGTTATGTTTACTTTTAGATGGACATTGCTATTGCTTTCGTTATTATGTACAAGTTATATGTGGTATTTACTTTCATGTTATTTAAAAATAAAAAAATAAAAAAATGTTACCAAACTTAGTGAAATTCTAGGTTAATTCTTTGGATCCCTTGGCGGGGCATTACAGATGACAAGGATATGGTTGTAGACACCATGTGCTCAATTGGCACGCTAATTCCTGTGATGGAGACAACTCGTGCATAATAGAGGTGCACATACTCCTAGGTAAATATTATTAAAATAATATGCATTAATTTTACTAATATTCACTTGACCCCTTTAAATTTAATTTATAATTTCTTTTCCACTTTTACATTTATTTTTGAAACTTAATTGATAATTATTTATTAACTTAAATAATAATAATATTTAGTAATTTATTTAAAAATGAACACTAAATAAACTATTATTAAATAAATATCATCTTGTTCCAACCTTAGACTTATAACTTTCATTTTCAAATAAATTCTTTTTATTTAATTCTCTTTTATTTAATTAATTTTCCAATTAATTAAATAAATACCAATATTAAAATATCCTTTTAATTTTCTATTAAATTAAATCCTTAATTAAATCTTTTAATTAGTCTTAATTAATAGAAAAATACACCAAGAAGAGTTTGGCAACGATAACAAAGTCGCGACCAAGGGGGAGGCACTACATAATATATAAAATGCATTATAAAAAAAATAAAAAATGTTGACGGCTGTGGTCGCAGTCACAGGTATAACTACATCATAGTCCGCTGTCGGCATGAGGTAATAAGGTGTGGGGTGGGGTAAGAACCCCCACCATCCCAATTTAATATTTTAATTTTAATTTTTTAATATAAATTATTTAAATTGCCCAAGCCGCATCTAGTTCCCTTTTTTAATAGTTTTATTAAATAATATATATTAAGTATTAATACATGTTAATTAATAAATATGAAAATGCTATTGATCATGTATTAAATAGTTGTAATTTATTAAATATTGATGAGTTATTATAAGTAATATTTTAGATTATGTTTAAAGAAATTATTATAATTAATAATTCAGTTAAGTGATTCAAATTTTGATAATATTTAATCTAGTCTTAATTGAGTTGTTATTATAATAATTTGGGATCATAAATGGTGAATTATTTGGTTCATTAATTAATTTAATTGAATGTGATTTAATTAAGATTAATTAATAAAGGAAGTTGTTAACTTAAGTCTAAAAATTATTATAATATTGATTTGATAGAGTCAAGAGGAATATCTTGAAAATCAAAGAGCATTATTTTGATAATTTAAATAAATGAAATTTATATGAGGGTGAATTAAAAGAAAAGAGATATTAATATAAGTGTTTAGTGGAATTATATAATTATTGGATTATTAATGAGATTGATTTTAATAAGGTTGATGGTTACTTTGTTTAAAATCAATGAAGATTATTTTAAATAAATGATTGTCCTTGGAGTGTTTTAAGAAAATTGTAAACTAATTATTTGAAAGATGATAAGTCTTATTCTAATAATTCGAATAATAGGAGATGCTTCTTGAAATTAAGGAAGCTTTATTTAATTGATTTTAGTAAGTAATGCGAATGATTTTATTAAAAGTCAATGGGAACTAGTTTAATGTTTTAAATAATTATCTTCTGATTATTTTAGAAAATTGTTTTAAAATAATGGAGGGATAATTCTATGCTTGATTCGAAGAGATAAATGGGTTGACTTGGAGATTAAACGATGAATCTTATACTCTTGAAATATACTTGAAATGAAAACTGAAACCTCATATTTGACTTAACCATGTGTTTGCGAAAGTAAACTAAAATGTGTGTTTATATCTTGTTTCTCTATGCTATCTATGCTTTGGGGTTTACTACATTGTTGACTAGTTATTGAATGTCCACCAAAGGCTTGGGGGTTATGAGATGTGATGTCATGCTTATGTTATTTGATCTTGATCTTTTTAAAACCCAATCATGGTAATGTGATGGTATGCTCTATGAGATGTTTGTATTGATTGTTATTGCCTTCCAGTCTTCTTGTGTGAAGATGAGGTATATGTATATGAGATATTTGACTTGACCATTTTTGAGTCATCGATCAATTATACTTGGGTTACTTTCCAATTGCCTTGATGGGATTGAAGTGTTAGTTTTTGATCTTGAATATGTCATGTTGTGACATGTTTGACTTGACCATTTTGGAGTCTTCGATCAGTCTTATTATGGGATACTTTTCGGTTGCTTTTTGAGAACTGATGGGTATTGTGATTTATTGTGGTTGCTCATTGAGAACCGTTTGATATTTGTGATTTATCATTGATGCCTTCAGTTACTCATGGAGAACCAATGTGATTATTGTGGATTATCTTTTAATTCCTTCCAGTCGCTTGTATAGGACTAAGGTGATTTTGTGATTTGTGATTTCATGAGCCTAGGGTAGGTTATCTATATGTAGTGTCGGGAAGTGGCTTGCAATGGGGGCCAAGGCCCTAAGTGGCTGCCAGGGTAACTCATTGTAAGTTGTATTAATAAGTGAAAATATTACACTAAATGGGGGTTAAAATAAACCTAATAAGATAATTGTATGTTCTTTCCCATGCCTTGAGTGCTAGTATAGACTAGGATGGGAGTAGAGAGAATGCTTGGTTGTGACCTTGCATTGTGTAGTATGCCTCGTCAGTATGAGAGGATACTAGTGGCCACATAGGGATCACTAGGGGCTCGGGGTCTATTGAGAGACTACCAGGGTAACTCTAGTGTGATTTGTGTGATGACACTTTCTCGCTTACATAGTAGATTCCTACATGTCTTTGTTATGCCTTTGGGTCTAGATCTCAATCTATGTGTTGGAACCTTTGAGTTAGTGTACTTTTAGGATTCTTGGACTTAAAGAGTACTTGTGTTATGTGATTTGATATCTTGTTTGGGACTTGAAACTATCTCCTCTAGTGCATTTTTTATTGGCATTTACCTTCATTCTGTTCTTGGATCATTATGATAGATGCTATATCTCATGATGGATGTTATTTGTTGACACTTTTCTTTATACTGATGATTAGCATGTGATAGATGATGTTATTTACTTTGTAGGATCATCTCATGCTTTATTCTTGCATGTTAGATTTCTTTATGCGTATGTTGTAGCACATTATATTTCTATATGCATACATAGTAGCATGTTTTAGGAGTGACATCCCTATTATTATAGTACGGATGATCTCTTTAGTGGCTTGGGATGTTATGCACAGGGGATGGCTAGGGTCCATGATGGTCTAATGATGCTATTGATGGTTGGGAGGAATCACACACTTAGTTAGTTGTCTTTATTGATGGATGGATGTATCATATATGTTATTGGTTTCATTTACCTTATTGCACTTGTATCATGGTTGATGAGGATAATGTATCTTTATTTTTACATATTTTTAATTTTTAAAGCTTTTCAGACCCTGTGACATGTACAATGGATGATTGAGCATTCTGAATTTAATTGCCAAGAGGCATTCAGAACAAATGTATATTATGAACTTTGGACCTTTAATTATTCTTTCATGTGGATGTGGTAGTAGTTAGACTTAGTATTTATTAGATTAAATGTTACTCAACGTCTTGGGATCCTTAAAGAATATAACCTATTATGTATGCTTATGTATGCTTTTAGTTGTATGTATGTTATTTCTTTCGCTACTATGTGTTTGATATGAATGGTTAATCTTTCATTATTTTAAAAAAAAAATTGTTTGGAAAATCTAGTAAAACTTTAGGTTAATTATTTTGGATCCCTTGGTAGGGTGTTACACATATGATGTAATCTCAACTGCATTGATACCTGAATACAAAAAGTTTTAATATGTGTCCTTGGGCTTGACACATTCCTCTAACTGTTTCTTAGTGAAAGATAACTTTCGAGCAATGGATTCTCTGAAATCAAATGTTCTCTTCAAGATCCACTCATTCCAAAGTTCCAGTTTCTTGATGTCACTATGAACACTGGCAATTTGACTCTCAAAATCATCTACCTTACAAGATGGATGCTATATTTGAATGGATAAAGCCTATAGCTCACTCATCTTTATCTCTATCTAACTATCAATGTCTTTAGTTAGTTTGTATGATAAGGTGGACTTAACATACAAAGATTTCCCTTTCTACTGGCATTTCCAAAGTTCTTTTATGCATGTATCCAGATTAACTAAGTCATTCTTGATATTTTGGTAGATGGTGCTAAACAAGTTACCATCATGGGAAATTTGAGCCTTTGTCTCTGCAACATTCAACAAGTTTGTGAGCTCATCATCGAATAACTTTAGCACTGCTTGTGCTCTTTGTTTAGGATCTAGTTTTGTGTGCTAAACTGCTAATGTACTATGCAATTTGTCTATCACTTCCATCAATGTTCTTTGTAAACTCTTCACTTTCCCATTCTTCTCAATTAGCTTGGTTAGGGATGAGATTAGATCTATTTGATCATCATCATTAGTAGTTAAACTAGAATGAGGGAGCAAAGTAGATGAACTAGATGCTTTAGTTTCATCTCCCTTCTATTTCTTTGCTACTTCTTTCTTTTCATTTTCCTCTCTTTCTTTCTTCTCTTCCAATCTTTTCTTCATTTAATCCTTAGTTTTTCTTTTCCTTTCTTCTTCTACAATTCTTCTATTTTCTCCATCTTCCTTTCTTTTCCTGTCTTTCTAAAGAAATTTTTGCTTGGCTTCCTCTATCTTCTTCTTTTCTTCTCTTAGTAGCCTCATTTCTTCCTCAAATTGCCTCAACTTATCCTCAATATCTTTTGTGTTAGGTACATTTGGTTTGGAACCACCAAATGGATTGGTATAATCAATGTTAATTGTAACATTGGTTTGATAAATTTGCATAGTGTCACCACTAAGTAAAACCTCTAAGGTTCTAGGAGCTGGAGGAGATGCTGTTTCTAACAACATTTGACTGATTGTTTTTGTAGTCTCACTTCTTAACTTATCCTTCTCACCAATCATAAATAAAAATGGCCTCAATTTGTTCCTCAAATATGGTGCAAGGTTATTCAACAATCTCTTAATTTCATCTTCATCATCAATCTTGTAAATGGTCCTTAGCATAGACTTTCAAAGTTCAAGGTCTTCTTCCCTTGCAGGAGCCTTTTTCTCAAGGAGTCTCTCATAGACCTTTTAGCTTATAATGCTCTCAAAGTCCTTCAATTTCAAATTATTTGATACAATATATCTAACATTAGATATATCTATTTGATCCTTTTTAGATGAGGATTTCATTCAACACATACCTACAATGGTATCCCCCATGGAGACTAATAAGCTTTTGGCCCCATTCACCATTCAAGAAGTCCAAGAAGTAGTCTTCTCCATCCCCCTAGACAAAGCACTGGGGCCAGATGGTTTTACTGCTCTCTTCTTTCAAAATTGTGGGGAGTTTATTGGTTGGGATTTTTTAGCAGCCATTGAGGAATCCATAAAGTTTAAATCTATGCTAAAGTACTTCAACTCTACAAACATTTCAATCATTGCAAAAACCAAGGAGCCCAAAATTTTTGCATATTTCCACCCAATCTCACTTTGCAATGTGACATACAAAATCATTACTAAAGCTATTTACTTGAAAATTCAAAAAATTCTCCCATTTATAATTTTTTCTAAACAAGGTGACTTTGTTCCTCGTAGAGAAACAATGGAAGGTGCATTGGTAGCTCACAATGTCCTTGATTTTATCAATAGGAATCAATCCTTCAACTTTGTTATCAAGTTAGACATGAAAAAGGCATGTGACAAAGTTTGTTAGAAATTTCTTTTCCAAGTTCTCCAAAAAATGGGTTTCTCTAAACATTGGTGTAAGTGGATTAAGGCATGCATTTCAAGGGCTTGGTTTTCAATTATTATTAATGGATCAGCATCAAGCTTTTTTCCTTCCATGCAAGGTGTTCGACAAGGTGATCCTCTTTCACTGGCTTTATTTATCATCATGGATGAAGCCCTTAGCAGGACTATTAAGTACCACCATTTATCAGAAAACTGGAAAGAAGAAAAAAATTGAGGGTACATCAATCTCTATCATGCATTCTTTATTTGCTAATGACACATTACTATTTGGTACTTCATTAGTTTTAGAGGCTAAGCAGATAAATAAAATTTTAAAGCAATATTGAGAAGTTTCAAGGCAAAAAATAAACCCTCAAAAGTCAAAATTTTTCTTATTTAACACAAACAAAGTTATATCAAACAAGATAGTGCAAATTTTGGGCTTCTTTGAGGACTTCTTACCTTCTACCTATCTTGGGATTCCTTTTTTTATGGGATCCAATAAGAAAAGCTTTTGGGATGGTGTCCTCCAAAGAATGAAGAGTAAAATTGTCTCCTAGAAAGTAAGATGGTTGTCATTATCAGGTAGAATCTTTCTTATTAAGTCAATTCCTTTTGCAATTCCAAACTACAACTTGGCAGTCATGCAAGCATCATCCTCAGTCATTTCACAAATTCAAAAACTTATTAGGGGTTTTCTATGGGATGGAAAAATAAAAAATGAAAAGAAACTCCCACTTATTTCTCTCTGAGACATGGCACATATCCTTGCTTTAGGAGGGTCTGGAATTCATGACTTGACAACAAAGAATAAAGCGTTTAGAGGTAAGTTGGTTTGGCATATGTATACTAAATCACAGTTAGCATGGTGTCAAATAATGCAACATAAATACTTAGATAATAAATGATCCAAACATAATATTCTGCATGTTGTATCTTCATAAGGGGTCTGCTATTTGGGATTTCATGATTGCATCTAGAGATATTGTTCTTAAGTACATTTCCTGGGAATTAAATTATGGTGATAAGATCAATTTTTGTGGTGATTCTTGGAATGAAAAACCTTCTTTAATTGCAATGCCAAATGTTCAAAAAATTGTGTCAGTCACAGAAGTAGAGTGGGGTAATCTTGTTATCCACTTTATGGATGCAGTATGTATTTTTTCAAGGAAAGTAATATGGAAAGATCTAGATTAGCTCCCTTTAGATACTCAATCTAAATAGTGGCTTCAAGCTATATTTTTAGAAAGACAAGCTTTTATGTCGAAGAATGAGGATTGATTATTGTGGATTCCAGCTAAGCATGGTAATTATTAAATAAAGGAAGGATACAAACTTCTCCAACAAGTTGATTCAGAAAATCCCCCTTCTTGAGCCTTCATGTTCTACTAGAACAAGGTAGTGTTACCTAAGGCTAGGTGCTTTGCGTGTCTAGAAATTAAACACAAGATTCTAACAAGTGATCAATTGGTTAGGTTAAGTATTGCTCCTCCTTTTAAATGTGTTTTATGTGAAGAAGAGTATGATTAAGTTGATTGTCTTTTTGAAAGATGTCATTTTGCATATCAATGTTTGACATTTATTCTAAATAAATTAAATTACTCTACTCCATTACAAAATAACATTTGGGACATCTTTCAGGCCTGGTTAGTTCTTTACCCTAATGTCTTATTTGTGGGGATCTAGAAATGTGCTCCTACATTAGTAATTTGGGCAATTTGTTGGGAAATAAATAACAAGATCTTTAGAAAAAAAGTATCATCTATAAATAGAGTGTTCCAAATCATCAAAAGTTAATTTCAGAAGTTAGTAATGCAAGTGTTTATAGATGTAAATTCAATCTAGTTATCACTTCTTGGGATGGAGGTATCATTCGAGAATGGAAATCAATATTTATTCCTTTAGAATCTAGCCCATTTAGAAGATTACAAAAAAAGTACAGATTGCTCTACAATTAAGTGGCAACCTCCTATGGCTGGATTTGTCAAGCTTAACTTTGGTGGGGCATCTAGAGGGAATCCAAGCCAATCAGGACTGGGAGCATGCATTAGAGATTGCACTGGTAAAATGATTGTAATTACAATGACACCCTTACCCATAGGACCTAATAATATAGCTGAGGCCCAGTGATTGCTATCAGGACTAATTCTTGCCAAGAAAGGGAATTTTCATCATGTGCAGATAGAAGGTGATTCTCAAGTTATAATATTAGCTTGTATCAAGAGACAACCATCTTCTTGGCAACTTAAGTATGCGCTTTAACAAATTTGGAATATAATTGATCAAATTCATGAGGTTACATTATCACACACATATATAGAGGGGAAAAAAGTTGTAGATTATCTTTCCAATTTAGGTTGTAATGGGATCACAATTTTTACATTACAACCTTCTACATCCATTGAACATTACAAAGATTTGCAAAAATTGATTTATAATGAGATAGTGGATTGTTAGTAGTAATTGGTTTTTACTCATATTTGTTTGATGATATTATTGTAAATGCTCAATTTTTTTCGAGCTCTAGTACTCCTACTGTGCTTCAAAACTTGCTAAGATCTAGTACTTGCCGAGTTTTAGTGCCTCTTGAGTAAGGTAGGGTGATGCTCTTGCCAAGTTACTCAAACATAATGCTTGCTGATTGAATTTGGGCCTAGTGTTGATCAAGTTTTGCTAATTGTGTCTTGCCAAATGACTCAAGCTAGTGATGACCAAGTGTTTTTCAGGCACCAAGAGGTGGTGTGTTGACAGAGTTTTTTCTAGCCACCAAGTGGTGGTGTGTTGACTAAGAGAGGTAGTGATGATCGAGTGGGCAGTGTTGACCATGCGACTAGTTATCACTGAGTTGTACTTAACTTGGAAACTTAAGTATGTGCTGCAACAAAAATTTGGGATACTATTGACCAACTTCAGGTGGTCACATTTTTACACACATACAAAGAGGGGAATAGAGTTGAAGACTATTTTTCCAACTTAGGATGCAGTAGGCTTAAAAATTCCACAATACAACTTTTAGCTATCATTGAGAAATGCAAAGATTTATGAATTCTAATTAATAATTAATTAGTGGTTCATCAGAATTAAGTACTGATTATTAATTATTGCCCCTTTCTCAAAGCATTCCCAACATCATGTAAGCTATTGTCACTTGGGTACAATTTGATTTCACTTTGGCCATGTGATGTTTTTACACATGGTGAGATCAATACGAAGATCGACTTTGAAATTTGTCCACATGGTTTTTGATCATTCATACAATTGGTATGTATTCACATCAGGTGAATATTTATTATCCTGCATGGGTACTATGAAGATATTTTCTTTTATTTTTATAAAAGGCAATAGTGGCTTATTTAGCTTCATATATCAGCCAAGTTGAGCGATAATTGATATACCTTGCTCAAAAATGTCTCTTCCTTTGGAGTTATGTGCCCAGTGTGAATCTTTGCTGCCCAAAAGTTATCGTATATGGATTAACCCCAGTGTCAATGAAGTTGTTCTGCCCTTGTGTATTGATGATAGGGCCATGGAAATGATGTTTTGCATCAAGTTTCCTTCAATTTGTCAGGGTCTTTGGCAAGTATTTGGTGAAGCAATTCTATGCCCTTCTATGAAACATTTCCTATACCTATCAAATTTTGTGTCCATTTTTCTTTCAAATGCCATGGAATTGTTATAGTCAGTTCATTTGCTGGAAGTTTTGGCGGCAAAAGTACTTCTTCCTCAAATTTGGAATGAAAATAAACTTGTAAATGCCATGCAACAGTATGATTTTTGGTCTAGGCATGCATAAGTGGATGATCTCTTCAAAAGACCTTAGTTATTAAGGTGACATGAATACATGGTCATGTTTGATGCTCTTCAAAAAGCCTTTGAAAAACAAAATCTCTGCATTATGAAATCTGCTCTCCAAACTACAACAAGGGCTTTGGGTCACCAATTGGAAGATAGAGTTAGTGTTAGATTGTGGTGATTGATCAGGAAAGTACTATACATCATAAATTCTTTGGGGTTCGGGGCATGAGCTCAATTTTTTTTTGGGTCCTATTTTATCAGGATTTTGGGCCGATATATAATTATTAATTATAACCCTAAAGTGGTTAAAATACTTGCATAAAAGGGCTTAGGGTTAGGGATTGTTTCATAAGGTGTGATGCAAAATTAGTTCTTGTGGCGGTATTGAGCTGTAAGGTATTATGGATTGTAATTAGGTTGTAATCACTAGATCATAAAATATTGGACTTGTTGTTTGGTGGACGTACCCTAGGGATTGGGTGAACCACGTTAAATATTGGTGCCTTGTGTTCTTTTCCGTGTGATTATTATTTTGTGTTATTGGTTATATTTGCATGTAATTGTTATTTTTGTTCATGGTTTAATCCTAACAATTAGGCACACTAGTTTTTCTATATTAGATTTGTTAAGCCTATCCAACTTTGACTATCAAATTCATGATGGGCCTCCTTCCGGCGCACTCCAAGATTTAAGTCCTGATTTGCAAGATGACATACTGATTACTAATTGGGTGCATTGGCTTGGTACTCTGTCGAAGACTATATTTTATGAACTGGGAAATGTTTGAGAGGAGACACACATTATTATGGAGGAGCCTCCTATCACAGATACTATAGGTGATGCTGATACTAGTTTGGGCTCAGGTTGGGAGGTGGGTCCAGTGACAAGTTTGGATTTTGGGTGGGGACACTCTCTACAAATTGGTTTGACCTCAACTTTTTCTATTTGTGTATCATGCGAGGATATGGAGGAATGCAAATTTTAAGGTTTTAAGGTATTCTATTTTGGGGGATTTTTTGACAAATGGTATGTTTTTAACTGTTTTGTATTTGTTGGTCGAGTTTGGGACCTTCATGCCCATTTGGTTGAAATCTTTTTAAAATTGTAATAATTTGACAAGTTTTGAATTTTGATGGAAATAGCCATTTATTTTGTAATTTTGATTACATTCATTGATATAAAACATTGTAAATATCAATGTTTAATACTTGTACATATTGTGATGATGCTAGGTTTTGTTTCTGGTTCTTTCCGAGTTGAGCTCTTGGAACTAGTTTTATAAAAATAATATATTCAGTGGTTAGCCCACTTTTTCCAAAAAATAAAATAAAAAATTGCTGTATAAATCATAATTTTTTTTCATTTTAATGAAGTTACCTTCATTTCTAATTTCTGTGTTTATCTTCTCAATCTTTGGCTTCTAGGGTTGTCGAGCTTTTTTTGCTACTTGCTTAGGTGAAGTCACCTTTTCTACTTGCTTGATTTCCTTTTCCTCATCCTCTTCATCACTTGACTCAATTGTCAACAATGTTTTTTGTCTCTTTCTTGGTCCAGTTGCCAACTATTTGACTCTCTTTGTCTTTGTAGACACTGCTTCCACTAATCTTTTGGAATTTCTCTTCTATTCACTAGGCTGAACATCAAACACTTCCGCATATGGAATGCTTTGTTTTGAAGATGTCTTAGAAACTAATACTGACAAGGGTTGTATGTTTAATACACCTTGCTTCATTTTCTATCTAACCTTAGATTTTCTCTCTATCATTCTAACCTCTAATAGTGCCTTATTCATTATTGACTCAACTTTCTTATGTGATGCCTTCTCCAAGGTTGCTTGATGAGAATGCTGAGTGATCTCATTATATATACCAAATCTATATTTGCTTTATCTCTATCTAAATTCAGAAATAAATCAATATAACCAACTACAACATCATTACTTAATTCATAGCTCAAGGGATCTAAAAATTTCTCCCGAGGTTCCAGTGCTTGAATGTATGTATGATCTATATCAACTAGAATATAAATGTCTTCCTTGAATCTATCCATAATTGTAGGTTCAATTCTAAATCTTTGTTTCATCTCATTCTGAAATGTCCTCATTATTAAGTTTCCATTGTCCAGTATCTTGTTTGCAAGGTGCCTTCTGCATATGTCTAAAATCTTCTTCATAGTGCATTTGTCACTACTCATTATGTCTATGACTAATAAGTAATGGATTATCAATTATTGGAATCTAAACACATCATTCTTTGTTCTCTTAATCTTTTCAATATTTTATAGGAGTTGCATCCTCAGTATTTCACTCAGATTCACTTGCTCTTTCTCTACACACATCTTATATGCTACATATATGAATCCTGCTAAGAGTTTATCTATCTTAGAACTTGCACAAACTGAATAAGAAATAATTCTACTAGGAAATCTCACATAATATTTCTTGATGGAGCTGATTACCATAGCCTTTCCATTGTATACTTCTTTAGTGTAACTTTTCACTTTCTTCTTGACCATCTTCTCACCTATGGGTACATTTCCTTGTTTACTAAGACTAGTTACCTCATGAATAAGGTAGACAGAGATGTCAACTACATTATCTTGCATCCACAATTTTCCATCATGTATCCTACTCAATATTATTTGAGTCCATTCATTTATGTCTAACTCATGGTAGAAATGATACTTAAACAAGTTTATTTTCTTAATATGTTCAAATCTGGGCTTCATAGTCATGTTGTGGTTAAACACTAGTTCCATGTCCTTATTCATATATTCATTACCAATTGACTAAAACTTGTAATTCAAATAACTTTCTGTCTTCAAGGTAAACTACATTGTTTAGAGTGATAGACAACACAAAGTTAGGGTTTCCTTCATTAGGTTTTACAGAAACAATCTTAAAATTAGGTCAATCCTCATTCTCAACGCTATGTACTACTGACATATCCATGATTCTTATCAAAAAATATCTTTTACTAAATAAATTTGCAAAAAATAATAGAATACCTCTTTCCAAAAATAGGGTTTGCTTCAAAATTTCTCTGACAAGTCACTTCTCAATGCTCTTTGCTTCGAATGTGTTCGCAATGAAGTGAAAAATCAAATCTGTACTCCATTTATCCATTAACTTGAACTTGGATTAATTGAGTACTTTGAAAATATGAAAAAGTTGTCAATTACATCATGTAATCAAATTTCTTCTCAAGATCATCTATCTAATCTTCAGATGTCACCTAAGGTTTACTATAGCCTCCTACCATCATGTCCAACATCCTCAAGACTTTGCATCATGAAATTCTTTACGAAAAAATATTTTTCATCTTTTGTTACAGAGTCAACCTTTACTATAATACTAGTGATTTTGAATTCCTACATAACCCTTTTAGATGAGCTCCAAATCACAAGTGAGCTTAGGTATTATTGTAGGAAGGACTTGAAAATGGGCTAATGTCTAACATACTATGAGAAAATCACAAAATCAATAATCATATATTAAAACCCTCTAGTCTACCATGAAAGCCAAATAAATAAAGAAAGAAAAATAATATTAAAAACTCCCTCTTTCACTTGTAGTTCCCATGTCCTTCTTTCTTCTCCATATGATGTAGCTCCAGTTGCCTATAGTGCACACAATTTGGAAGCAAAAGCCTTAGATAATGATTGTGCTATGAGGATACTTGAAGATTTGATTTTAGCTTGAGAATGAAAAGAGTGGAAAATAAGAAGCTAGGGACTTGAAAAGACTTAAGAATAAGGACCAGAAACAAGAGGAAGAATGCCCATTTTATAATCAGCATGCAAGATGAGAACATTGGAATTGTCACCTTGGATATGCAACATGGCAAGAGATTCCTTTGAGAATCCATGATGCATATGACACAATATGCCAAATGTAAGATTCTATGATGCATGGAAGTCAAACAGGGCTAAAAATGGAAGAGGATATATGATGCATCATGTGACACCTCAAACCCACTTAAAGCCAAGAATCTATGACAATGGAAGCCAAATATGGATGTGCATAAGAGAATAAGAATATTGGATTATGAAATATCTTGGCCAAATGTTAATGGAGAATCAATAAGGTGTCATACCCAAGTGTCATGATGATGTTAATGTTTTGTGGAATATTCAAATTAAAAATTCATTATTCCACACAAATAGAAATTAGTGAAAATGGAATTAATGGTGAAAAACATGACTTAGGAAATTGTGAATTTCCATGGTTTGTGAATGATGAGCCAATTAATTAATAAAATATCAATTAATTGAGAAGGTTAGTTAAGAAGAATAATTAGTAATGACATAGGATTAAATTATGGGTTATTTAATCCTATAGAGAAAATTAGTAGATGATTGACCAGTTTGATTTGATTAGTGTGATGGTATCCTTTGATGAAATGCGATGATAATGGAGATTGACTAGGATGATGATGGATAGATCAAAGCTATGGTCAAATTGATCGATTGATTGAAATTGATAACATGTGAAGGACACATGAAATGAACTAAAGATATGTAACATTTAACTGACATTGTAAATACTACAGGATTGAGATTGATTGATAAGGTTGATCATAATAACATCAACAGACACTACCAATGTTATTAAATGGTTTAAAATGCTATGATCTCACACTGTGAGACTTGACAATGCCAAAGATCAGATAACATGAATGATAGTTTGACCTAGCACTAAGAGCCGTGACAATACTAAGGTTAGATTGATAAGATTTGATAGATTGATAGGTTTCCAAGGTGTGGAAAGCCACAACAATGCCTAGGATTGGACAAATGATGATTGATTTGGGATGTTTGACATGTTTCAGGTTGATTAGGACTGATTTTGGGTGATTCTGAGTTGATTTGACATTTTTTCGAGTTGATATGAAATGACTTCAAAATGATATGAAATTGATGTAAAAGAGTATACAAATGATGATAAAAACTATTGAGATATGATAAAATTGGCCAAAAGATTAGAGTTAGTGGAATGAGAAAATAGAGTGAATTAGTATGAAAGTGCGATAAGACTGTCGATGCAAACCATTTTTGAGCATCTAAAATTATCTCAACATAACTGGATACGAATTTTCCCAACTTCACTACATCTAATTTGATCTTTGACTAAAGTTATCAAATTCTGATGCTATGAACTAACTTAATTCAACATAATTGAATCAAACTCAATAATTGACTTCGATCTTCTTGTCTTATCATCATCTAACTTTTCTTTTGAGATATCTGTTCTTTTCACGAATGCTTCATTAAGTTCTTCTCAAAGTTCATTCACAATGTTTCTTTTTTCTTCATTATTAGATCCACAGTTCCTTTCATGGTTCCTTCTATCATTCCTTCTATTCTTGAAGTTTCTTCCATTGTTTCTTTTATCTCTAAAGTTTCTATCCATTCTGAAATACTTTGCTGTGTGTCCAAAGTTATTACATAACTATCATATAGGTGCTTTGCTTCTAGGATTTTGGTGATCATCAGGTGCATGAAAATTTTGAGCAATGTTTCCTAAGTTATTACACTTATAACATACAACCTATTTTCTATCTTCATATGATCTTCTTTCTCTCGATGTCCTTTGATTAGATCTTCTTCTATCTATAGGGTTAGTATTTCTAGACATTCTATTATTTCTTCTATCATTATCATACTTAGGTTTCCTATAATAAATTGCATTATGACCCATACCATGACAATTATGACAATAAAAGTCCTTAACATGATTAAATGACTTATTAGAACCATCTCTTTTCATATGACCTATTTCATTACATAAAAAACACTTACCTTTAAATTCATACCCAATTGCCTTAGGAGTTTCCACTTGCTTTGGTTTATCCAAGATTTCAACTTCCTTATTTTGCTCAACTTCTTTAGCCTTTTCAGAAGATTGACTGGATTCAATCTTATCATTAGATTTGTCTTTTTCTTTCATATCTGATCTAATCTTAGGCTTCTTTGTAGGTACATTAATTAGATAACCAAGACTAGTCTTATCATAAGTAGGTCTCTATATAGACATTGAATCATCAAGCTTTTCTCTCCTAGAATAAAGCTTCTTAAGCTATTGTTTGCACTATGTCAATTCACCTTTCACAATAGTATTGTACTTATGGAGTTCTTCATGATCTTCTTTCAATATTTCAAACTCAGGTGCTTTTTTTGCCAAAATTGCTCTTAGATCTGCATTTTCAATCTTCAAATTAGATTCAACTTTGCTAGGATCATTTCTCAAAGTCAACTTCAGATTTTTAATCTTCAACTAATGCTTCAAGATCTTGTACTCTATCTTCAATTTTGAATAGTCATCATCACTAGTTCTAGATTTAGTAGATTTAGGCTTGGATTTCAAACGTTCAATCTTTTCCTTCAATTGACCAATGTATACTTTGCAGTCTTCATATTTGTCCTTAAACTTATTTTTTTCTTCAATAAGGAGATCAATTTGTTCAAGAGCTTCTTCGAGGTTCTTCATCAAATGTGCCATATCCATAGGGATCTTACTTAAGCTTTTAAGCCTTGTCAAAGTAACTGTGCTCTGATACCAATTGTTAAAAATAGGGATTACTAAGAGGGTTGGGGGGGGGGGGGGCGGGGGGTGAATTAGTAATATAAAAACTTTAGTTGTCAACTAGATATTATTACTTTACACCATGCATAACAAAGCAATAAATTAATGCTGAATAGTAATAGTAATAGTAAAAATGCACAAAGATAACTCATAACACCATATTTTGTTAACTAGGGAAACCCTAGCCAAGGGAAAACCTCAATAGGGATGATACCCACTAGATAATATATTGATATATATGTTCCTTGTTAGAGGATGAACCCTGTTAGGAGTCAATGAGAAAATTTAGTATAAGGATTCCTTGTTATGAGACTTTGAATCCCTGTTAGGAGATTCCAACCCTGTTAGTAGTTGTAGTATAATGTATCCAAGAAGAGTTCACTGCCCAAACACACAATTTCAATTAGAAGAGGAGCTCACTGCTTAATCAAGTAATTTAGTGTTAGTTTCATTCCTTTACTAATCTCTAATCTTCATCTCAATCTTAGATCTCCAGATAGATCATATAAAACTTTGCATATATCGCTTTCACAAAAGTTCACCGACTTTGAGAGCTTACAAGATAGCACTTCACAACTTCACAATCACACTTCTTATCACAAGAAGTCCTTTGCATAAATACCATGCCTTTACATAAATTATTTCTAGGTTAGCTAAGACCAAAATTCACTTTTCCAAGTTAGAGTAAACATCTAGGATGTCGACCCTAATTGGGCAAGTAATTGTTTTGTAAAAAAAACAATTCTTTCCTTCAATTCCACTGTCTTGCTTCATCAAAACATGAATATCTCTATTTTTTACAGTCCGTACAAATTTCCAAGGTTATACACAACATCACCAAAATTTATACTATGTCCATGTAAGTTTTTTTGTCATAATATGATGTGTGCAACATGTTATAAACAAAACAATATACTGTTGTAAACCAAATTCTATACTTTGATAATTTTCTAATTACCAAACACTAAGTATCTTTATGTTTGAGGTTTCCTATCAACAAGTACATCATATGTTTCCATAAATGACAACAATTACATATCACTATTAGTCAATTGTCAACACAAGAGTCCTAGATGACTCTGTTCAATATAGATACTCCCCCATACACGAAGCATCAACTTTCAATATAGACAACAATGGTGCTTTGTTACATTGGACTGATGCACTCTTGCATATTATTTAGGAGGGAGCATAAACCTAATCATAGCTCCAAATACTTAAAATTCTCGTTGGGAGGAGGCTTAGTACATATATCTAAAACATGCACTTTAGTGCTCACATACTCTAATCTGATTTCCTTTTCTACAAGTTTCTCTCTCAACATATGATACTTTATAGAAATGTGGTTTCTCTTAGAATTCAACACTAGATTCTTAGACATATTTACTGTACTTGTGTTGTCACAATGTATGACAATAGGTTCATTGATTTATATTCTTATATCCTTTAGCATCTACTTCATCCAAATGAATTGATTACAATTATTTGCTGTTGCAACATACTTTACTTCCATTGTACTTTGTGATGTACAATCCTACTTCTTGCTTAACCAAAAAACCAATCTTCCTCCAAGAAAGAAGGCTCCACCATTGGTTTTTTTTCTGTCATCCATACTACTTGCCCAATCTGCATCAGTATAAGCACTTAGAGTGAAATCATTAGATCTATCGTGCCACAAATTGAACTCAGATGTTCCTTTCAGATATCTAAATATCCTTTTGACTACTGCATAATGTGATTCTTTGGGGTAAGCTTGGAATCTTGCAACAATTCCAACTGCATTTGCCATATATGGCCTAGTGTGAGTCAGATATGACAATCCTCTGATCATAGATGTGTACCTTTTTTGCTCAACTGTAGGTGTCTCATCCTTTGTAGATAACTTGTGTCCGATTACTATAGGTGTTCCAATGGGTTTGTATGTTTCCAAACCAAACCTTTTGAGTAAATCCTTCAAGTACTTAGTTTGAAAAATAAAAATTCCTTCTTTATTTTGTACAATCTGCAATCCTAAGAAATATTTCATCTCTCCTATCATACTTATTTCAAATTCTTCCTTCATCTCCCTAGTAAACTTTTCACTTTCTTCATCATTTCTTGCAAATATGATATCATCAACACATATTACCAAAATCATCAAACCATCATCAATTACTTTCAAATATAGATTACTATCTACCATACCTTTGCTATATCCAAGTTTTGCCAAATGCTTGTCCAACCTTGCATACTAGGTTTTGGGTGCTTGCTTCAATCCATAAAATGCTTTCCTTAGTCTACATACTATGTCCTTGTCATATTTCAAAGGACATCCTTCAGGCTACTCAATTTATATGTCTTCTTCAAGTTCTCCATCTAGAAATGCTTAATCGACATCCATCTGATATACTTTGAATATCTTTTGTGCTACATAGGCTAAGAATAATCTTACTACTTCTATTCTAGCCACTATAGCATAAGTCTCCTCATAATCTATCCCTTCTTGCTATGAGTAACCTTTACATACTAATCTTGCATTGTTTCTTACAACTTTTCCTTGTTCATTCATTTTGTTTCTGAATACCCATTTAGTTCCTATCACATTCTTGTTTGCTAGTCTGGGGACCAATTCCCATGTCTCATTCTGTACTATTTGATCCAATTCCTCTTTCATAGCTTGTTTCCAATAATCATCTTTACATGCTTCATTTGCATTCTTAGGCTCAACTTGAGATAACAAGCATAATTCTTCATTTACTCTGCTTCTTGTCATCACATCTTTGTCTTTGTTTCTGATAATCTGCTCGGATGGATGATTCTTTATCATATTCTTCCTAAAGTAGAGTTGCTATCTCATCTCTTGGCTCTACTGAAGGTTTTGAGAATTTTCTTGGCTCTCCTTCATTTTGCAAATCATTGTTAGTCTTAGGAAATAACTCATCATTCCTTGGCTTAGTACCAACATCATCATTTGAATTGTAATAAACTATTCTCTCTTGTATCCTAAATTTTTCATCAATTCTCACATTTTCACTTTCCATAATAGTCTTAGTTCTTTGATTATAACATCTACAAGCCTTACTTTTCAATGAATAACCAAGAAACATACCTTCATCACTTCTAGCATCAAACTTACGAATATCATCATCTCTTTTGATATAACACTTACTCCCAAAAATTCTGAAATATTTAATTGTAGGTGAGTAGCCAAACCACAATTCATAAGGGGTCCTATTTGTATATTTCCTAATTTGCTCTCTATTCATAGTATAGATTTCTGTATTCAAATCTTCTCCCCAAAATTTCTTGGATACATCATTCTTTGCTAACATAGCTATTGAACCTTTTGTAATTGACTTGTTCCTTCTCTCTGCAATGCCATTCTATTCAGGGGTTCTCAGAGCTGATAACTATCTTTTAATTCCATTTTCATCAGAAAACATGTTAAACTCATTTGAAGTAAATTCTCCTCCTCTATTTGATCTTAAACATTTAATCTTCGTACTAGATTCATTCTCAACCCTATTCTTGAATATCTTAAACCTATCAAATGCCTTAGATTTCTCTTTAAGAGATGTAACCCACATCATTCTAGAAAAATCATCAACTAGAATCATTAAATACCTTTCACCATAGAATCCATTAGTCTTTGTAAGACCACTAAGATCTATGTGTACAATCTCAAATTTTCCTGTAGTGGTAAAATTTTTGTTGGGAAAAAGGTTTTTGTTATTCTTAGCCAAAACACACTCCTTACAAATTGTGTTAGTAGGCTTTACAATCTTTGACAAATCTCTAACTGCTAACATTCTACTAGTCTTCACAATACTGTCAAAGTTTATATGACAAAATCTCTTATGCCATAACCAACTGTCATCTACCTTTGCAACCAAACATGTCATTTCAGTAGGATTTAACTTAAATACGTTACCTCTAGATTTGGTTCCTATTCCTATTACCTTTCCATCTTTGTCTTTGATCATGCATGTTTTGTTGATCTCATATTGGTTTTGACAAGTGAGTGTCAACACACGTAAGCTATTTACTTAGTTCATGTCAAACTAGTAATACATGCCGAGAAAAACATGTAAATATTAGACCATGCCAAGTTTCAATATATGCTAAGTAAATCATGTTCCAAGTCACTCATGTGCCAAGTCACTCAAATACAAAGTAGATAGACCATGCCAAGTGATTTAGGAGCCAAGTAAATAGTGGGTACTGAGTAATGTAGGTGCTGAGTCATAGTATAAAGAATAGTGCATGCTGAGCATTAGATACTTCAGATGCCAAGTAAGAGAGTTTTGATATGTTTTTTTTTAATGGCATAAACAACTATATAAACCATTTTTGAGCCAAATTAAGATTATATTTTGATATTTTGGAGATAAGGACAAATATCTATTTAGATTCCCAATGCAATTACATGTAGCCAATTAGAAATGGCAAGGTTTAAATAGAAAAATGGATGAATCTCAATAGTAGATTCATAACTAACCCTAAGCCACCAAAGTCTTCTTAAAGAGGATGAAACCCTAAACTCTTCATTATGAGTATGTAAGGAATTGAAAGAGCGAAGAAGATAGTTTGCAAACAAAGCATTCATGGTGACTTAGAAGTTATGAAGAAAGAGTGAATTTTAGAATCAGTTAGAGAAGAAAAGAGGATAGAGTAAAGGATACAAAATTGAGACATTTGATCAAGAAGGATCAAGAAGACATTATTTAGAAGTGATCTATTATTAGGCAAGTAAGTGCCAATTGCAGGATCTATGCTCAGACATTTTAACTAGTGATTTTAGTCAAATCTCTTAACAAAGTAGTCCTAATAGGTTGTATGAAATCCTTTAATAAGGTGATTACTTCATTGTAAGTTGAAGTCCTCTAACAAGACACACTTCTAATAGGTGTTGAAATCCTCTAACAAGGTGAGACCTAATAGTCTTTGTAAGCCTTTAATAGGGTAGACCTTTCATAAGGTAGATCATGTTTCATGGTCAAAATATTGTAACCTTCATTGGATACACTGTATTACTACAGAAATGAAGATTTGTGGGTGTCATCCCCACCCCAGTTTTACCCTCTCACTTGGAGGGTTTCTAGGTAATCATATATGCTGTTATGTGTGTGAATGCTTACATATTTACATAATATAGATGTATATGTTTTACATGTTGTTTGATTTTACTCATTGAATGCATGAGATGGATGTGTGGTGAAAGTTTTAGGGGTCCAAGTTTAAAATACTGATTCAACTCCCCCCCTCTTAGAATTTTACCTTTCCTATTGTAATTCCAACAATTGGTATCAGAGCCTTGTTCTTTGAAAGAGAAGCTTTGCAACTTTGGGTAAAGATCTTGAAATGGAAGTCTGAAAGTTAGGAAAGACCATTGAGAACTAGGAGATGGAAATACATCTCATACTACATCAACTGAATGAAGCAAGAGAAGAACTAAATAAATCCTTGAAGAGAAGGAAAAAGCTTGCTATTGTGGATAATGACACACATTATAGAGAGATAGACACTACCAAACTATTTGCAGATGGACACTCTAATGAATTTGATGCAATAGTTGCAGATCTAATGAAAAATCATAGAGTTCAAGCTGAGCAAATAAAAAATCTCAAGTTAGAGCAAGAATCACAAGCTATACTGCTATGTGAGGTAACTAAACAAAAGAAGAAAGCTATGGAAGACAAATCCATGATTGAAGAAGAAAAAAGAATTCTGACCAGAGTGGAAGAGAAGTCAATAGAGCTAACCAAGATTTTCAACATGCAATTGGATACTCTAAGTCAAGTGATGAATGCCAACTATAAATTGAATGCCAAAGACATTATGATAACTACTTTGAAGTTGTAGAATGAAAAATTGCAAAGTGACCTAAAGAGAGAAAATGAATTTGCTAAAAGTTTCAACAAACCAAATGAAGTCATCAAATACTTTGAGCAACTATTGAGATCCCCTAGATCCAAGAATGATACATCAAGTCTCGGTTACACAAGTAGTGAAGAAGGAGAGTCATCCAAAAGTGTAAAAGAAAGGAACACCAAAGGTAAGGACTCTAAACCTACTTTTCATAATTATGGTAAGAAAGGACATACTACTAATGTGTGCAGGAGTAGGACTACAAATCAAAATGTCAAGCCTAAGAACATGACTCATTGTCACAAGTGCAACAAGAAAGGTCATTAGGCACATGAATGCATAACTAGAACCATGCATACACAAATATTTGAAGGATATTGTTACAATTTTTAGAAGTATGGACATAGAGATCTTGAATGCAGATCCAAACCCATGTGGTCATCAAACAAGCAAACAAAGGTAAGAAATAACGAAAACTCTTATAACTAGTATTATAATACAAGATATAACTATCATTATTGTTAAGAATATGGACATGTTCCTGAGAATTGTATTAGGAAACACTTTAGAGGTAACTAACAAAGGTGGTTGAGTCAAAATACATGTTTTAGCTTCTTGAAGACTAGTCACATCAGTAGGGATTGTCCAACTAGGTCAAAGGCACCAAGTTGTGAATTTGATAAAGTTAAAGGCAAGGCAGATGTTGAATACATTAGAGATGAGATGAATAAGACATGGAAGAGAAAGGATGTTTGCAACACATCAAATGGAGAAAGGATCAGTTTTCCCAATGGGTCAGTGATCACACCTCATGAAACTAGGAAAATAAGAGGTATGTGGGACTAATATGTAAAGGATATATCATACATCAGTTCCAAAAGGAGATAGTATTAAAAATACTACATTAGCATGAATAAAGATGCAACATGTTGTTAGAAATTAAAGAAAAATCTTTAAGTTTTTCATGTTGTTTCCAAGCATGAAATATTTGCTATATGTGTCAAGTGGAATACTAGAAGATGCTGAGCTAGAAGTCTAGCTAGTTGATGCGAAACTCATAGTAGCTATCAAGTGATGGAAATATCAATGAATGTTGAGTGAGCCCAAAATTGGTTAATGCTAAGATTATAGCTATGTAAGAACTCAACATTAAATACAATGTTTTTAAAGGGTATTTGATCAATTTTAAACTAATTCTTCTTCATTTCAAATTCAAGAAAGAGCGAGCAGAGTAGAAGGTGACCTGGAAAGCTGTTCAAAGCATTTGCAAAAGATTTTAGTAGCTATCTCAAACCAGTTCATTAGATTTCCTAAGGTATTTATCAAGAGTTGAGCTATATAGTTAAATTTTTTTATAAACCCTAGTTTGACACAATGGCATCGAGTTCAAAAAATGTTGAAGGGAAGGAAGTTTTAAACATTTAGTTAGTGAGTAATGAAGTTAAACAACCTGTGTTTAAAGCCATTCCTGACATCACATATAAACAAGACCCTTCTAGTGCATTGTCTATGATCCCACCAAATGTAATAATGGTACAAGATGTGAGAAAATGCTATAACTGCAAGATTGGTAGAATTGGTGACATGGAAATCAGAGGTTCATACAATAGGTTATGTGAAAATAGTGTTTTAAAAGAATAATTCAAGATTGTTGAGAAAAATGGTTTAACACAAGCCCTAGATTTTCCTAATGTATTTAAGATAGAGTGGATATGAATTGTATTGAGCCAAATTCATGATGGTTCCTTATGCCTGGAGAGAAAACCAATCAAAATAACTAAGAGAATAATCCATAGGATTATTGGCTACCCAACCCTAGATCGACCCAAGACATTAAGAAGAGACTCCAAAGAAATGATTGAGAAGAATACTAGAGCTGTCTGGAATAAAAGAGGTATGACTATAGATACAATCACAGGTCCTCTTATTAAATTTTCTATAAGGGTTATCTCACACAAATTCTATCAATCCAGTAGATTGAATAGTGTACCTTGTATAGCTATGGATGTTGGTTACAAGATTGTTAAGAAATATTATACATATAATCTAGAAGAACTACAATTACAAAAACTAATGGAGAACCTTGGAGCAATCAAGAAAACCAAGAATACACAATGCAAGTTTGGTTCTATATTGATTTGTATATTCTTTTATGTACAAAACATATTCCCCTCATTTGGAATAGTAGGATGAAAGACCAACAGATTAGTTGCAATATAGATTGGTGAGTATATTAAGCAGCTAGGTGATAAGTTTGAATCCTTAATGACTAGTTAATTTGAAGATTCAAAAAAGTCAATGAAGCAGAGACTAAGGATACTAGTATCTTTAGTAGAAAAATATTATAATCATGTATGTTTTCTTATTGATGCTAACTAAACATTTGTGTAAGCTTCCACACCAAATGTAGATGAAGCCTCAACAACTATAACAACTCTACTAGCAGAAAAAGTATATAAGACTAAAAATATTTTTTGGGAACTATGAAGTAGCAAAGTCCAAGATTACTATGGAACTAAAAATTGTATCAGTTATTAAGAAGGACAAGCTGGTAAAGAAGTTGAAACCAAAATTTAGAGAAGGTGCCAAGGAGGAAGAAGAAGAAGAAGAGGATGAAGAGGAATAACAAACTCAAGCACAAGAACCTCTAGCATTGACATAGGGCATGGGAGAACATAAAGAAGAGGAAGAGACTAAAGGTATCGAGGGAGAAGAAGTCAAGGAAGCACCTAGTCTTGTAGAGAAAAAGAAGAGGAAGACTAAGTCAAAACCTGTGGAAAGGACAAAGAAACTTGTCAAACCAAGTTAGCCAAAGCCCATTGCACCTACACCAAGAGCCATCACACATGCTACAACAAAAAAGGCTAAGGAAAAGAAAAAGAAAATAGAGCAAGGAGGTCATGAGTAGAAAAGATAGAGAAGGAAGTATGTTGCTCAACCAGATTTTGATGAAGAGAAAATAGAGTTAGATGACAATAACCAATTTAAGGTGGTGAATCACAATCCTCTCTTAGATCTTGAAAACTTATGAAAAAATGTTAAGAAGAATGAAAATATTTCAAGCTTTAGTCATGTTGATTTTAAAAATTTGGGTAAAGAGGAGAAAAATCAAGTGGAAGAGGCCTTATATGCCATGATGGAAAAATTCAAGACAACACCCCTAGAATTTTCCAACTCTGTACCTAAGAGTCTATATGATATAGTTGAGCAAAAATGACATTATTTTCTAAATTTGGGAAGACAAAATAGGGAGACCACACTAGCCCAAGTAATGCCTGAGTTAATAAGGGAAAAATTGCTAAGGCAATAAAAGAAATATGTTGTTAGGTTCAAACCTAAATACAAAGCCTTTAGCATTCTCCAAAATAATATTGATGATTTTGTTAAGAAATCAACACAAATATGGAAACTCATTTATGGGTTAACCATAGTTAAGAAAGGAGAAGCTAAACCATTAGAGGTTAAAGATGATGAAAAAAGAAACATAGTTGGAGGAGAGACAAAAATGAAATAATATGACAAGGCAACAGCTGGACCTCAGTAGCAAGAAGAACAGAGTGTGCATGACACACAATTGCAGAGTGTCAGTCCTCTCCATGACACAACCAAGACTACTGAAACTATAACTATAAAGGTTATCTCTGATCTGTTAGCTTAGAACATCAATCCTCTGACTATGGAAGACTTGAAGAAAGTATTAGATAAATCTACATTGCAAGCCAAATTTTGTGGCAATCCTATTTTGATAAGTGTAGATGAACTACAAAAGTCAGTAATTGATGTTACAAGGGAAAAGGTGAATCCACAAGAACCACCTTCTATCATCCCTTTAGTTAGTAATGTACAACCTTTGGTTCAAATTCTTGAAGTTACATCTACCAAGGTTGATACAATTGTTAAGGTTGTTACTATTGAGAAGAAAATGACAAAAGAGAAAGACACCATTGTAGATCAGAAAGAAACAGGATAGATAGACTTATTTGCACCTATAACACAAGGACAAGTTGCTAGTCAAGTCATAGTAGTAGATTAGGGAAAGCTTGAAGAGATTGAGCTAACACCTAAGGTGAAGTAACAAGTTGTCATTCAAGCATTGGTAGCCTTACCAACATTTGGCACTTCTTCTACACAAGCTCTTCATACGTTGAGCATAGAAGCTATACCATTGAAAATCTCAGTGCCAAGAACAAGCTCATCAAAGGTTGAAAAGGTAATTCACTATGGAGATATAATCCTTGATGAAGAAATTATTATACCAAAATATGATTATGATACTATGACACTAGAACAAATAGACTTTTATAGCAAGCCTTAGAAAGGGAAAAACATCAAGAAATGCTTAGGAGAGAACATAGGTAGAAGAAAGCACTTCAAGACATTAAGGAAATATTTTTAGATGCATTTAGTCTACCAACTCCTAAAGAGACCAAGCCACTAATAGAACAACTAATAGATATAGTGGAGAAGGTCAGTAATGAAGACCTTGATACAAATGCCAAACTTTTAGAATGGTTAGAAAAGAAGTTTCAAAACAAGGTGAATGAGAAAATATCTAGTGAGATAGCACTACAACAAGTTGCATTGGTAGCTAAGGTTGAGAATGTGAAGGAGGCACTTGAGAACATATTCTCATTGTATAGAAAAATATGCAATCCAAATTTAGTCATTAAATGTTACATGTGATAACTAGGATGTAGCCCTTAAGATCACACTGGATGTCCATAAATCCTTTTTGGAAAAACACACAATAAGTGTATAGCCCATTTGACATAAGTTTCAAAAAGGGGGAGAATAAAAGAAAGGGGGAAGAATAAGAAAGAGAAAAATAATATTGGGAAGTATAAGAGAAATGAGAAATAAGCAAGGGGGAGCATAGAAGTAGAGATATATCAAAGGGAGAGATATCAGCTAAGGTGAAGCATGGAAGAAAACAATCCATTGAAGTCAAAGTGTATCAATAGAGACACATTTACTTAGAAAAAAGCACATAATTTTGGATACATATAGACATATCAAATCAGGGGGAGTTATCAAATTTTTAGGTATACAAGTTATGGAAAAATTTTGAAAATTTGAAGTTTTGTATATAAGCTGAGTCATGGATATGTTATTCTTGAGAGATTAAGGATGATAATGTATACTAAAGTGTTTTTGAAACTCATGTCAAAGGAGGAGATTGTTGATCTCAGATTGATTTTGAGAAGTGAGTGTCAACACACTTATGCTATTTACTTAGTTCATGCTGAACTAGTAATACATTCAAGCACAACATGTAAATATTAGACCATGCCGAGTTGCTATGTGTGCTGAGTCACTCATGTGCCAAATCACTCAAGTGCCAAGTAGATAGACTCTGCTGAGTTATTCAGGAGCTAAGTAAATAGTGGATGCTGAGGAATGTAGGTGCCAAGTCATAGTATAAAGAATAGTGCATGCTAAGTGTCATAGACATCAGATGCCGAGTAAGAAAATTTTGACATATTTTTTTGTAATGGCACAAACAACTATGTAAACCATTTTTGAGATGACTTAAGATTGTATTTCAATATTTTGGAGATAAGGACAAATCTTTATTTGGATTCCCTATGCAATTACATGTAGCCATTCAGAAAATGGGAAGGATTAAGTGGCAAAATGGATGAATCTAAGCTATAGATTCATACCTAACCCTAAGCCACCAAAGTCTTCTTAAGGAGGTAAAACCTTAAACTCTTCATTATAAGTGTATGAGAAATTGAAGTAGTGAAGAAGATATTTTACAAATAGAGCATTCATGGTGACTTAGAAGTTATGAAGAAAGAGTGAATTGCATAATCAGTTAGAGGAGAATAGAGGATAGAGTAAAGGATACACCATTGAGACATCTAATTGAGAAGGATCAAGAAGACATTGTTTAGAAGTGATGTGTTATCAGGCAAGCAAGTGCCAACTGCAGGATCTATGTTGAGACATTTTAACAAGTGATTTCAATCAGATATCTTAATAGAGTAGTTCTAACAGGTTGTATGAAATCCTTTAATAGGGTGTTTACTTAGTTGTAAGTTGAAGTCCTCTAACAAGGCACACTTCTAACAGGGTGTTAAAATCCTCTAACAAGGTGAGACCTAATAGTCTTTGTAAGCCTTTAACAGGGTAGACCTTTCATAAGGTAGATCATGTTTCATGGCCAAAACATTATAATGTTCATTGGATACACTTTATTACTATAGCAGTGAAGATTTCTAGGTGTCATCCCCACCCCAGTTTTACCTTCTCACTTGGAGGGTTTCTGGGTAATCATATCTGGTGTTATCTGTGTGAATGCTTACATTTTTACATGATATAGATGTATATTCTTTACATGTTATTTTAATTTACTCATCTAATGCATGAGATGGATGTGTGGTGAAAGTTTTATGGGTCAAAGTTTAAACTATTGATTCACCCCCCACCCCCCCCCAAAAGTTTACCTTTCCTATTATAATTCCAACATGTTTTTTCTATGAACTGCAATTGATAACCTTTGTCTACTAATTTTCAAAGACTCAAAATATTGTGCTTTAAACCATCAACAAAGTATACATCCTTAGTGTTAGTTTTACCATCAAGAGTCATAGATCCAATACCTTTAACTTGGCATGCTGCATTGTTTCCAACTCTGATAATTCCTCCATCCTAACTTTTGAGGTGAAGAAAATTCTTCATGTCACTAGTCATATGATGTGAGCAACCACTATCAATTATCCTATAAAAATTCTTCTCAACTTGTGACACCAAAGATACCTTTTTTGGACTTTCTTCTTTAATTGCCACAAATCCAATTTCATCATCACTAGAACTTCATGGTTGTTCATTAGAATCATTATCTTCATTTGCATACAAACACTCTCTGTCTTTTCTAGGTTTGTAATTTTCCTTATAATTTTTCTCTCTTTTAGGAAACTTAGATGCATAATGACCATATTCATCACAAGTCCAACATTTAAAGATCTCCCTTTTCTCTTTTTACTAGAAGGGCTACTCCTTCAATATTTTTGTCCTCCTCAGGTTTGCTACTACTAGAAAAATATCCTCTAGCACTTGTACTCCTTGATAAATTAGGTTGAATATTCAAGACACTAAAAGCTATCTCTGTTCTGGTCAATTCTTTAGACTGTCTAAGTTCATTCTCAACTACTTCAATTCTTCCAAGAAATGTCTCATTTGTGAAATATTTGGTACAAGATATCAACAATTGCATCATCTAAACTTCTAACTTAAATGGTGGTGTTAGAGTTTTTAGTATCTTCCATATAACCTCATCATCTTCTTTGGTTCCTCATTGAGCTTTGATACCTGCAGTAGTTTCTGATATCCTACCTATTTATGTTCTTATAGATTCATCTTCCATCATTTTAGCATCTTGAAATGCAAAAATCTAACTTTGTAGTCTCAACTTCTTAGAATGTGCATCTCCTTCAAAAATATTTTCCAAAGCTTTCCAAATCAAATGTGAAGTAGAAAATGATTTTACCTAGTTGTACTCAATTTTAGGAAGTGCAGTCAATAGTGCTTCTCTAGCTCTCATGTCACACATAAAAATATCTCTTTCGGCCTTAGTTCAAATTTCCAAATCCTTTTTAGCAATGATTGTCTTCTTTGATTTTGTCAAGATCCAATATCCTAGACCCATACACAACAAATGTGTCTTCATCTTTTCTTTCAAGCTATCATAATTTGTTCCATCAAATTTTAGACTATCTTTCTTGAACATATTTTCCATGGATCTCCCAAACTTGTTAAACTTTATCTTCAAGAACCTGAGGCTTTGATACCAATTGTTAGAAGCAATAGTCCGCAAAGATAACTAGGGGGGTGAATCAGTTATCTAATAATTAAAAAATTTATCTTCTTTAAGAAAACTTAACCATTCGACTAAAGTAAACAATAACCATAATAAAATGCACATAGATAATTACACTAGATATGTTGACTAGGGAAACCCTTTAGCAGAGGGAAAACCCTGGTGGGAATGATGCCCACAAGATGATATGCATATATAAATATTCCTTGTTAGAGGATGGACCCTGTTAGGAGTCTATTATAACATTTAGTACATATAGTCCCTATTAGGAGACTTTGAATCCATGTTAGGAGATTCCAACCCTATTAGGAATTGTGGTACAATGTATGCAAGATGAGCCCATTGCCCAAACATGCAATTTCAATTACAAGAAGAGCTTATTGATCAAACATGTAATTTACTATTATGTTCTTCTTTCCTTTGTTCTATCAACCAAAATAATCACTATCAGACTTTGTAGACTAGGTCATGAACCTTAGATCCAAATAACAATCCTTGGATCACTTAGCAAACCCTCGGTAATGAAGTTTCCTTCACTTTCGTTCTACTCTACTCAACTTCGCATTCTGCTCTTGCTGCTACTTATCATCAACTATTAAACCATACCATGATAACAGAAAATGTCCTTCCTTTATTTCAAGTCCTCAAAAAAATTCCTTGAGTTAGCTATTAGACATTCTCAATTAATTATTATAGGACCACATTAAGAACACGTTACACTTAGCAATAACATAAATCTTATGCCTTGCAACTTGAAAGACTTTCCATTCACACAGTTTTATGATGAGAAAACTTAGCCACATCATCATCAAGATGTCTTCTTCATTTCCTTAACCTCAACTCACAAAATAACATCTCTACTAGGAGATATAGCAAGTTTACTAGAACATGCCTTTGTAAACTGTATCTCAGAATAGACATCACCAAAACTTACATAACTTATTCTAGACTTATCCTTTCTTCTTCTAACATTAATTGCATATACTAGATACTCAAAAGTATCTCCCATTACCTTGGATAGTTATAATACTCAACTAGCCATCCATATCAACTTGATCCTTTCATTATTCTTCTGTCAAATACCATAGAAAACTGCTATGTTGACATCAATGACAAACTCAGTCATGAATGTAATATATCATCATAGTAACATATCCACAATACTCCCCCATAGGAATATCATTGGAATTCATTCTTTTAATATAGATATATTGGTGAAGTCATGCCCTTGGATTTCTTTTAGAGGTATTTTTAGAATACTGTGTTTGGTATTGACAAAGTCCTAGGTATAGATGGAACCATGAATACTTCAGGGGCATATTATGTCATGCCTTTAAATATTCAAGACCCAAATCACTACATAGATTATGATTTTGTAGAATACATCATTGAGAGTACTCACAAAGAAATTTCTACTACTAAACAAGGAGAATTGAAGGATTTTAGGTTCCCTAATTACTCCCTACTCATGCACCTTATTTTGTCAAAGAATGTTGATATATTTGATCAAAGCTTCTTTTGAGTCAACACAAGAATGGGGACAGAGGCTGCTAGTGCAAAGATGGACATGGGTATGGAAATTGTATTATCCATGTTCAAATATTATCTCTTTCTATAATGACTTTGTTTATCTAGTTTTGAAAATGATAGGTTGTATAATTGAAAGAGTTCCTAGAAATGTTAGGAAGATTGTTAGACCTAAATGGTGTTTTGATGTTGGAAAACAATTGACTCATGATTGGGGTAATGTTTTCTTGTTTGAAGAGTATATTATTATAAGAATCTTTGGGTTTCCTCAGCCACCCCATATTTTTCCCATGTATGTTCCTGAGAGGTTAGGATTGGTAGAGATTTTTTAGCAGCTTCTTTGAATAGGGAGTATTTGGGAAAGGGTGTCAAGAAGGGGACATTTTTGTGTAGATTTACTAAAGCAAGGGATTTTGAGATTGGAAAGAATGCTATTGAGAAAACCAATTCCTTTTTGTAAAATTATAAGATGCCAATTGGGCAAGCTAGAACCTATAACCCCTATAATGTAGTAAGGCATGCTTTGAAAAGAATGAGAGGATATAATATGCCCCCTACAAAGCCTATGTGGGAAGAGGATATTATTGCTGATGTGTTGAGTGGATGTTTGCAAGGAAAGAATGATAAAAATTAGAGACATTGTCAACTATGAGTGAAAAATAGAAAAGATAGACCCATCTTTTAATGGGTTTTATTCTAATGAGGAGTATTGGGTTAGATTGGGTAAGTGTGTTGATAATTTTGATGAGTTGGTAGCTCAAGTTGCTAAGGAAATTAGGAAGAAGATTGATTCAAAGTATGTTGATGATGAATAATAGTGGAGGTATTTGATGAAGAGGATCAACTTGAAGATGATCAACCTAAATAAGATGTTCAAGATGTTCCTGAGAGTTCTGCATGGGTAGAACAAAGGAATAAGAAGAAAAAGATGGTAGAAATACTAGACAAGGCTCAAAAAAAGGTTCTTTAGATTTTTCCAAGGGGAAGTAAGCACTTTGATGATGTTAGCAGATGATTCCTAATGTCTCAAACATCATAGAATGAACAAAGAGCAAAGAATTTTCAATTAGAGACACAAATGATTGATGATAGAATCATTGAGCCTAAGGAGTTTATGGATGATGAAAATTTTATTAAGTCAAATGAATTCAAAAGCTTCCTTTTTAAAATAAAGAGAAACAAATTAAAATTGCAAATGAAGCTTGAAGATTTAGATGAAAAGGTTGCTGGGTTGATACAAAAGTTGCAGGAGTATAACCCTACTAGTGAAACCTTCACTATTGAAGAGGCTAGAGATCTAGTCAAGAGAAGAAGAATGATTATCTTCCTAGGATGGGATCTGAGCTCTTTGTTTTTACTTGATCAAATAAGAAGACAAGAGAGATTAGTTTCTTTTGAAGATGAAAACCAATATGGGGAGATAATGGGATCAAGGTCTAATGTGGATGCCTAGACAATGGCTATATGGATTTTAGCTTTAGAGGATGATAAGCCCACTCTCATGGAAATAAAGGAGTCCCCTAGAGGAAATGTTATATTTTGGCATTTGCAATCTACATCCAGTGACTAGATTTTGGGAATGCATACTTTGGTAGCATTAATGGGTAAGCATAAGATGGACACTCTTCAAGCTCAACTTGAAAAACTTGGGAAAAATTTATTGGGACAAGAAGGAGTTAAAAAGAGGAAATGAAGAAGACTTATGCCTTACAAAAAAATATTATCAAACTAGAAATTTAGGTGGCTTCATTGAAAAAAATGTCAGAACTGTTACAGAGGTTCATGAAAAAGAAGTGTAGATAGAGGGATAGATATTTGAGTCAGGGGAAACATTAGGCCAGACTATGGATATTGATGAAGAAAAATTAAAAACCAGTAAGGATTCAAAGATTTGAGCTTTGAAGAGTTTATTAGTCCATAAGATCAATGGATTGAAGACAATCTCACAAAATGTGCATGATAGTTATATTGCCTAAGAAGGAATGGAATACAAATGTGCAGTGGCAATTGCTCTGTTATCTCCATTCTTTAGCACGTGGGGCCCTTACATTCATTTATTTGATAACATAATCACTATACTTTCCCAAAAGAAGGACCTACCAAAGGCAACCATTGTGAGTGTGAGAAAAGAAATTCATAAGGTAAGATATCTAAATGGTTTATTTTGGGGGAAGATGCAGCTAGTACAAAGTAAAATGAAAGTAATTGCTACTGGGACACCAAATTTTGTGTGTATAATATTGGATAGTGAAGGAAAAATAAAGGATTGAATTGAATGGTCATCATCATTTGATGATATCCTTGATCATCCTAGGATTTTGTCTTTTTGTAACAATGAAGCAAGTGCCACTACTGTCTATGATATGATAGACATACTTTATAAGTTAGAAGCAAAGATGTCTGGAGTAGCTTCTAAGGTTAAAGCTTTAACTGATGCTAAATGGATCAAATTCCTAGAGGAGCTAGACATAATCAGAGATATCACATGGCTTGACATTGATACATACATCACTATTTCGGAGTTGATTGCATATATCAAGGCACTACCATCCGGTGATAGTGACTAAATAAAGTTGAGATGCAGTTCAAAGAAGGAAAAGGTAAATAAAGGGCATGGATGGTGATAGGAACTAAAAGACAAATTGGATTTATTGAAAAGATAATTGTTGACAAATGCTAGCTACACATTTTGTAACTACATCTTAATTTTGGGACCAAGTACGAAGAATGTTTTTCATATAAAAAAATAGGGATATCTTTGTATTTGTTTTTTATTAAGATTTTGATAAGTGTCCTCCCATCTAATGCTTGTTGCAATCCTTTCTATAAAATGATTCCCAAGATGTGGAGTAGAGGTCCAATTTTCTGGCAATTTTGAGAATTATGTTATTGTTATCGGTCCATTGAGTCCATTGTAAGTTTCATGATGTATTCTCCTATAATTACGAGAATACAAGCGAATGTTCAGAGATATATTATTTTTTTGAAGGTTTTTGCAGTCTTACCAACATTCTTGCAATTTTCAAATGAAAATTAATGCAAAAGAGAAAGTTATTCTATATTTTGTCTTTGAATTCTATCTCCATGGTTGTGTAATGGTTATCTTGGGGTTGTATAAACAAGTTTTATACAATTTAATGCAACTAGGATAGGTTGTATATTAATTTTCTATTGCTTTTACTTCAAGAAATTAAGTAAATGCCCCAATAAATTGATAGGATTTCTAGTTATACAGCAGAAATATTCATAAGGATGGGTTTGGGGATAATTATTGATAAAATTAATTGTAATGTAATTAATTAGTTCAAAATGTTTTTCTGGGTAGACTCTAAATCCCAATGAAAAGGGTACTAATCATATATTCAATTACAGTTTGAAGAAAATCATGGGGTTGCATTAGGCATAAATATAAAATCAAAATCAATTTAACTTTAAATGCATGAAGAATATCATAGTTGGTCGACACTTGTTTGCATTTAATGTCTGAGTTATAGATACCTGATGTTACCTAGAATTACTTGTAAATCTAAGAAGAATTATGACCAATCTACTATAAGGGATGAATATTGTAATAAAAATTGATTGAATAAGTGTGAAGATAGTATCAAGTTTTGAATCTTTTATCTCTCAGGTGCACCTGTCTTGTTTGTAGAGCCAAAAGAATAGAAATTTTTTATGATTTTATTGAAGTTGGGTCCAGATTTGAAGACCATTTGGCTGAACATAGGAAGTAGCTAACTCTTAGGTCATTTTGATCTTTATTATCTTGGTATTAAGTATTTTGTTTCTTAGTAGTGTAAAAACACCAACAAGTTGATAGATGGAAAAAAAGATTACAACTTAGGTGATGTACACACAACATATATTTTAAGCATCTCTACCCTTTATCTATAATTTCTTTCCCAATCACATTCATATAAATATATTTCCCATCAAAATGGGTGTAGTATGACAAGGATCAAATGATGAAAACATAGATTGTGAAGATGCCATATGATGAGAAGCCCCTAAATCTAGAATCCATATCCTTGAATCATGACTTGAAGTAGAAACTAATGCTTAACATTTTCCTATCTAAACATTTTCTTATCAAAATTATATTGTAAAGAATAAAGTGAAGAAGTCATTCTTAAAGGTAGAATAATTTTATGCTTCTTAAGAATATTCTTGAGTCCAACAATTTACTTCTTATAAAAATAGTGTTATTCATGTCCATTCTTCTTGCAACATGCACACATAAGTAACTCCCTCTTGGATGATTTCCCCTAATTGTTGGATTTATCTTGTGGTGAGGAGGTTGAGTTCTCTTTCTTATGCCATGTCTTTTCTTTCCAACTATTTTTCTTCTTTTTACCTCGATTCCCTTGATTAGCTTCCAATGCCTTAGAATTTGAAGATTTGAGAATTCCCATGCTCATCAATTTCAATTGTTCCAACCTCATCATCTCTCCAACTAACTCAAATGAAGGTTTAGTGAATGCACTTCCCATGATAAACTTGTGAGTGTTGTACCTTGAAACAAAGGCTACATATTGTGAAGGAAGATTTTCCATCATATGATGAATCAATTGGGAATATTTGATGGTAATATCACAATTCTTAAGTTTTAATTTCAACCCATTAGGTTCGTTTATGAAATATTGGATTGTGTTAAGATTATTCGGATCCAATTTGAGAAGCTTTTCTTGAATTATGAATCTCTTATCTTCATTTAATTTACCATACAAAATTTCAAGCTTTTCCCAAGCTTCTTTGTAACTACTCAAGGGTGTAATGTGAAAAAAAAGATCTTCAGTGGGTGAATCTCTAATGATTTCTAAAGCCTTAGAGTCTTCATTTTTCCATGCAATTACATTCTTAGTATCTACATCAAGACTAGAGGGAACTAGAATTATTCCATTTACAAGTATAATCAAGCCTTTCTTCATTAACCTTGTCCATACATTTTATTTCTCAAAGGCCTTTTTATGTGGAGTTAATTTTGAAAATGAAGAAGAATTCATGATGCAAAACTAAAAGAATGCAAGATAACACACAAGACATCCCCTAAATCACTTAATCAAAGAACTGTTGAAAATAGCCATTCAATTGTATGTTTTCTTTGATGTTACACAAAATATCAAGCCTTACAAAGTAAATTAGTGATTGTTGAGCTCACTCAAGAATTGAAGAATTTTTTTTGTGTATATTGATCATTCCAATTATAACCAAGTTTAAGATTTAGTTCTTATGGAGCTCACTCAGGCATTGAAGGTAGATCCTTTGTTAACCGAGTTTACTCAGTTACCAAAGGAAAGTTAGCATGGATCTTTTGTTGACTAAGTTCACTCAATTACCAAAGGAAAGTTAGTTTAGAATCAATATTGACTGAGTTGGTTCGGTTAATAAAGAGTTTTTTTGAATTGACCAAGCACTCAATTCTATATTAGCTGACTGATATCATATTGAGTCTAATAGATTTATTGGTTAATTAAAGCCAACTTAAGGGATGAATTTTTTTTTATTAAAAGTATATTCGAGCTGACTTGACAAGATTATACATATAACTATAAGATCAAGTTGAGGACTGAAAAGAGGATACATGAAATTGAAGAAGATAAAATAAGGAAGCAAATTTGAAGGATATCTACAAGAGGATATGGTATCCGAGTTGAACAAGATGCAAAGAACATTCCAATCAAAGAGGATCAAGTAATCAAGCTATAATAGGGATCTAAAATCAACAAAGAGATTTGCATCAATAATTAGGTCAAGTCATCATCACTATCTCATAATTGTAGCAATGAGTTAAATCTCCTAACAAAGTTAGCCTAATAACTATTTGGTAAATCCTCTAACAAGGTGGAATTTCTAGATTGAAGTGTCTAAAGATCTCTAACAAGGCCACTCCTAATAGGGTGAATTAAATCCTCTAAAAGGGTCACACCTAATAGTGTGTTTTGTAACCTTTAACAGGGTTGGCTTCTAACAAGTCTCACTTCAGAAGAGTGAAAAAAAAACTAGTTGCGATTGTTCATTTTTCCAAATTGAGTTTCCATGTTAAATCTTGGTGTCTCATGTGTTCATATTATTTTCTTAATGATTCTACAACTAAGTTAATCAAGGTTAATCACATTTAAATAAATCTTGGTGTCTCATGTGTTCATATTATTTTATTAATGATTCTACAACTAAGTTAATCAAGGTTAATCACATTTAAATATATTAAGATCTATATGTTCTGTGTTAACTAAGTGATAGTAATATATTTAGTGTTAACTGAGTTACAAGAGAACATTTAGTGTTAACCAAGTTACAACAAGTTACTAGTTTTATATTGTGTTAACATCTTAAAGGGACTTTTGGATTTTTTTTTTTGGTAATTAATTACCCCTCCCCTCTTAGTTACTCCTTTCTATTTCTAAAACTTAGTATTAGAGTAGATTACATATCAATCAATACATTAGGTACATGACATATCCACTGATTGTTATATTTGGCATGAAATACCAAAGAGGGAGAGTTTTCTGTCATAGTAGAGAAATTTTGTTACTATCATAGCAAAAAATTTTTGTATCAGTAAAGAAGGAGAGTTTTCTATCAGAGGGAGAAACTACAGTCAGAGAAATTAGAGAATCATTCTAGAGGAAGAGTTTGATGTTAGAGGGAGTTCCCACTAATAGAGGGAGTTCTCATGGACGAGAATCAAAATGAAACTAAGGATATTATCCTTCTCTTTTTCTCTAAAATCTCATTTTACTATGACACGTTGTGTTGTCATGAATGCTAAAGAGGGAGATTGTTGAAAAAAATTATTCAATTGTATGTTGTCTTTGATGTTACACAAAATGTCAATCCTTACCAAGCAAGTCAGTGATTGCCAAGCTCACTCAGGCAGTGCAGAAAATTTCCTATTTAAGTTGAGCATTCCAATTATAACCAAGTTGAAGAGTTAGTTCTTATCAAGCTCACTTGAGCATTGAAGGCAGATCCCATGTTAACCAAAAGAAAGTTAGCATAGATCCTATGTTGAATGAGTTCACTCAGTTACCAAAGGAAAGTTAGTTCACAATTAGTATTGACTGAGTTGGGTTGGTTAAGGAAGAGTTTCTTTGAGTTGACCAAGTACTCAATTCTATACTAGTCGACTGACAACATATTGAGTCTGATAGATTTATTGGTTAATTAAAGGAAATTTAATGGATGGAAATTGTTTCATTAAAAGTATATTCAAGCTAACTTGACAAGACCATTCATATAAGTATAAGATAAAGTTGAGGATTTAAAAGAGGATGCATAGAATAGAAGAAGATGAATTAAGGAAGTGAATTGGAAGGATATCTGCAAGAGGACATAAAATCCAAGTTGACTGAGCTGCAAAGAACATTCTAATCAAAGAGGATCAAGTAATCAAGCCATAATAGAGATCTAAAATCAGAAAAGATAGTTGCTTCAAAAATCATGTCAAGTCATTTTTATTCACTAATAATTATAGTAGTGAATCAAATCTCCTAATAGAGTTAGCCTAACATCTATTTGGTAAATCCTCTAAAAAGGTGGCATCTCTAGATTGAAGTGTCTAAAGACTTCTAAAATGGCCACTCCTAATAGGATGAATTAAATCCTCTAAAAAGGTCACACCTAATAGTGTGTTTTGTAATCTTTAATAGGGTTGGCTCCTAATAGGGCTCACTTCAGAAGAGTGAAAAGCATTAACAAGTTGTAATTGGTGGTTTCCCAAATTGAGTTTCTATGTTAAACCTTGGTGTCTCATGTGTTCATATTAGTTTCTTAATGTTTTTTCAACTTACTCAATTAAGGTTAATCACATTTAAAAATATTAATATTTGCATGTTTTGTGCTAACCAAGTGATAGTAATATATTCAGTGTTAACTGAGTTACATCAAAATATTCATTATTAATTGAGTTACAACAAGTTACTAGTTTTATATTGTGTTGACATCTTAAAGGGACATTTGGATTTGTTTTTGTGATGACTGATTCACCCCTCCCTTCTCAATTACTCATTTCCATTTCCAACAAGAACCCTCCAAAATAGATGTTTGGGCACTTTATACTTAGTTAATATACAATTTCCACTTGTCAAAATGGACAAAACAATACTTTTGAGTACAACAAATATGAAGCTATAATAGACTCAAGAAGATAAGACACTAGATCTCTCAAGGATCTAATCAATTAAAAATTCCAAAATATGCTAAAAGTACAATGTCCACCTAAAATGTCTCCAAATTGATATCAAATATGGAAAGTAGACAAAAAACTATTCACTTTCAAAAAAAATAATTACACCTAAAAATGTTTTTGTATGAGCCTGAATGAAGCCTCTGAGGTTAGAAAAATTAGGATTATGCAAGTTTATTCACCAAAATATATAATAGTGAAACATATGTCTAATGAAACCATACAATAGCAACACCAATGCAAAGTTTAGGAAGTGTAGGTCAAAATAAAAAACTAATGTAACCGATTTGGAGCTAAAATGACCAAGTTATGGCCTCTTGAAGATGGATGTACCAAGGTAAGTATGATGAAGAGGTTTTGGCTTACCTCCAATGTAGATTTATCTAATTTGAGTCAAGTTTTGAGTGCCTCAGAAGTTTTGGATCAATAAGATGTGTTGATTGAGTGTAATGTCTATTGGCTAAGGATTATCATGTCATTGACTGCAATGTACCAGAGTGTGAATGATCATTGATTTAAATATTCTTGTAAATAGATTAGATCATGGTTTTGAAGATGCCCATGCTCTGATCAAGTGTATTGATGATTGATTTACCAAATTTAATGTTAGGATTGTGTGTCTAGTCAAATCATGGCCCCAAGTTGAACTGGCTTGATGTACCTTGACATTGAATTACTTTTGATAGAGGTAATTTGAAGAGGTCACCCAAGTTGATCGACCTTTTCTTTCTCTATGAGAGGGTTCAGATCTCTACCTTATATATATTTCCATTAAATTCAATTGGGATTTCAATGTGACTACAATCTCTAATGGTTGATTAGGTACACTTGTGATGAAAGACAACTCCCCGATATAGTCACCTCAGCATGGAATGAATGGAAAACTTGACTCTTTATGCTGCATTAAACCTTGGATAGATTATGGTTTTTGTGCTCACTATGGAGTTGTGACTAATGATGTTTCTCATTGCTCATAGGGATGAGCTAGATCAAGTAATCAATGTACACCTTAGATTGCTAAGGAAATGTTTGATTAGATTCTTCCAAGTTGCTTGATGAATGATTTCTCAGATGATTGAATGTAGAATTTGTAGTGGATCATGGGCAAGAAAAGGGATTAATCTCATATACTTTTCATATATGGTTCCAAAATGGTATATATCAATGAACTTGTGCAACTAAATAAAATATCTATGTGCTCATTGTCAACAAATGTCCCAAATTTGGAAGAAGGCCCAATGATTAAATCCATGTGATTGCTCTACTTTTTTCTGTAGACTTTGATAGAAAATAAAGAGGGATTTTTCCCACCCAAAGAAATAAATTTTCAAATCAAGCTCCAAGTCCTATTTATAAAAACAAAATTTCCTTGATTTTGACTTTTACCAAATATAGGGGAAACAACCACCTAGATGTAATGGTGAGGTCAAATATTGCTCTAAACACTCCCAATAGATGTTGATATCCTAGATCTAAATTGTGGCCCTCCAAAATGTGAGAAAAATGATGTTCTCTAATCGATAAGAAATGAAACTCCTTCAACTTTGATACCCTATAAGAATTTGCCTAAGGTAAAGAAAAAAAAGCCAATTTCTAGAAGCTCAATTGATAGCACAAGAGAGAGAAAATGATATGATCAAACAAATGATTCAATATTGATCAAATGATAATGGGTAATATGACATATATATATATATATATATATATATATATATATATATATATATATATATATATATATATATATATATATATATATATATATATATATATATATATATATATATATATATATATATATATATATATATATATATATATATATATATATATATGCCTGAATACATAGCCAATGCATGATAACTAGGAGTTATGCAAGTGATAAGAAACAACTAATAAGCATATGTTTACTAAAGGTGGATTATTCTCCATTGTGCATGAAAGTATGTGTGGTAATGATAGGATAAGAACAAAAAGGTGTATCACATAAAGAGAGGTGTGAGACAACATGTGCTCAAGTAAAGTGCAAATTCCTATGTGATCACATGATAACTAATATGAAAATACATTATCCTAAGTAAAGTGTAATTAGTAATATTTAATTACACCAACAATGTTGAAATGACCAAGAGAGATAAATAAACCTATCTAAGATATTTGAATCTTAATTTCTATATGTTGTGCTACTTCTAGGGATAAATACAGTTGGATCTGGGTTGAAAAATGCAAGACAAGCAACCTAGAAATTGTTCAATGATTTGTTAATGCTAATCTGAATGATTTGGGGTGACCTAGTCAACCTTGCAAGAATGAGTGGGATGCTAATTTTTATTTCAAAATTATTATAAATGAAAAAAAGGTACTTTGATCTGTAACTAATATTCCTTCTAAGATTTTTTGATATCTAAATTCTAGTGCAGTGGATGGCTATGTGGGGGTTTTTGTTAATCAAACCTCATTTTGGTGGTTTTCACCTCCATGGATAGGTGTTATGTCAAATATAATGTGTGTGATACTTGTGTATAATATTTGAATGTAGATTCAAGGATCCAAATCCTTAGATCAAAACCCTAGCATGAAGTTTTGTGCTTAGATGTAGATGAAGCAACAATGAATAGATCTGAGGATAACCTAAAAATTATACAAAGACCCCAAGGCTAAAGTACTCTAATCCATACTCATCATCCATATTTTCTACTTTAGGATTGAATCTCAAATGCTTTATTATAGAATAGAAAGAGGAAGATGAAGAAATCTGTTTCTTTAAAGGATGTTTCTATTGAGTTGTCATTTTGCACGATGCTTAATGACAGGAATCCTTTCAAACTCCTCTCTTGAAAAGCTGATATGGGATCAACTCCAAAGTTTTGGGTGATCTTGTGACCTACAAGAATCCACTCAGATGAAGATAAATGTGTTTGTTCACAAAGAGGACTTTGCTAGTTTGAGCCAATTTTGAATAAGATGATCAATCTACAACATACCATGTCCATATGCTGAATCTGGTTTCAATTATAGATTTCCTTGAAAATTTTAATATGATCTTCTATAGTTTGTGATTCTCCATAGATGAACTATGGGAAAAAAATTTCAAGATTTTTGGGCAACTTGTGTAATGGACCAGTTAGATTCAAAGGTTAAGTTTGGGCATTGAAGAAAGACATGGTGCATAATAATGGGAATGTGTGAAGTTGAATGTAGAGTGTATGATGACAATGGATCAGGATCTGCTAGCTTGCATCAATTCTAGAAAAATGCACCTTTGCAGAAGTACACTTTCTCAAAAACAACACACCTTGCACACCTTTTGATAGTTCATAGACTTAGAACTTTTTTTTTCAAAAATTGTATAATTTCTAAACAAGAACTTGGGTTTTCAACATGAATAGTTTTTAGGCCATCCTTCTAGCACCACTTCTATTGAGCTATCATTTTGCATGATGCTTAATGAAAGAAATCCTTTCAAAATCCTCCCTTGAAAAGCTAATCTGGGATCAACTCCAAGGTTCTAGGTGATCTTGCGACCTACTAGAATCTGCTCAGTTGAAGATAAATGTGTTTTTTCATAAAGAGGCCTTTGCTAGTTTGAACCAATTGCAGATAAGATAATCAATCTGCTTGTTGTTTCAAAATTAACCACAAAAAGAGATATATTTTTGGTATTTTCTATTTTTTAATGAATGTAATCTAACAATGCAACTATATGAATTACTAATTTAACCAAGGGTTAGTAAAGAAAATAACGAAGATAAGGTAACAAGAAGTTTAAAGAAAATAACTTGTAAAATAAATCCCTAATGAACATAAGCCACGTAAACAACACATCTACAAGTTAAGCCTTTGAAAATATTAGTAGGTAACCAATGAAAATAGGAGTAATGCTTCCTTAATTCTACTAATGCAATCATCAATGGGAATTTAGTAATCATAAGATGTTTCACTTCTCATCAAATCACAAGGACATGAAAAGTGTGCTCATGCGAGAAAAAAATCTATGTATGAATAGTAGGTGATCTCTTCTCCAACTAAGTATGTCAATAGAATTTGTAAACATGCAAAAAATAGCTGAATTAAAAGATCGCTCAATCAAAATAACACAACAAAATCATTCGCTTCATTACATTTCGTGAACATACATCCACAAAATATAACACACTTTGGCAAGAATAACTACACTAAGAATGAGAGCACCAATAAAATATATTATTGCATCAAAATAACAGCCTATAATACATATTACATTCTTAAATTTATAAGAAATGATCTCCTCAATTCGTGTTGAGAGTGAGAGATCTCCTTATGCTAACATATGCTTGTAAACTAATATAAAAAATCTATTTATGTCCAAATTGATTGTCTAAATGGTGCTAAGTAGGACTCCACCCTTGTTTATAGAAATTAATGGGTGCATGAGCCTTTACATGTCTTAAAATAAAGAAAGAAGAAGTAGATAAGAAGAAGGGAGCTCCAAGAGGATCTGGAAGTCACTAAAAGCTCTAAAAATGGAAGCTTGGCCTTCTTTGAATGTTTCTACGAGTTGACCTGGGATCAAAATGCATTTCTGGTGCATAGAAAGCTCTAAATTAAGAACTAATAGTTAACTGTCAGTGTACCTATAACTTCTTCAAAATTTCTAACACACCTTTAGAGTAGTGCAGCTTTGGAGCAGCTCACTTTGCAATCCTATGCACCTTGATGAAATTTGTGCAAGGTGTTCAATTCACCAAAAAATCAAAGTTCTCAATTTTGAAAATGGTTTCTGGGTTTTTATTAGACAAGGTCCTAGAGCACTCGTGTACTTATTTTTACCTTTTTGATGATTTACACCCCCTTTATAGCCAAAAAATTTCATACATTTGAACACCTTCTACTTCTTCTATCTAAAATTCTAAGGTACATGTGTTGAATCTTATCATTAATAGTTTCATAAGATCAGGAACTTGTTTTGGTTCATGTGTCCAACTTTTGTATATTTGATCTTTAGTATAAATTTGTGAGTCAAAAATTTTGTGTGACTCCTTTGAAGGTGAAGGTTACTAGCTTAGGTGAGATCTCTATTGCCATTGACAATGAAGATGCTCTGATAATCTGTGCTCAAGCGTGTTATGCAATATACTTTCATGTTATATGCACTTGTGTACCTTCGTGCTATGAAAATCTTCATGCACTATGAAGTCCATTCCTTGATTTTTCTTCTCTCTCACTATCTAATCCTTCCTAATCAGAGACCAAGTGATCCAGATTATCCATAATGATCAAATGTTTGAAGCTTTTTCATATTTTTTTAACAAGATTTTCTAGGCATTTTAAACTGGCTTTTTCAAAGGTCTTGTACTCAAAATTTCAAGTTGAAACTTTCATCCATCTCTAAAACTAGGAAGCCAAAGGCTCACTATTTTAGAGATTAAAATTAGATTTTTGGTTCTTCTTTCCAATGGTGTAAACAATTTTGAATTCCAAGCTCTAGGTCAAAAGTTATGACCTCGACAAGTTAAAGATTCCTTTTTATTTGCACAAAGAAGAAAACATTAATTATCTTGTGTTGAAAAACACAAAAGAGGACTCCCTAGGAATCAGACTAACAAAATTGGGTCAACATTAGTCAAAACACTTAGTCCCCCCCCCCCCCGCCCCCCAAAAAAAAAAAAAAAAAAATCTAGTTTTTTTTTTGCACACTAGTGCACCTAGTGCACCTTGGAAGGTGCATGAGTGCACTAATTTTCCTTAGAAAATTGGCAAAGTGTGCAGTTGTACACTAGCACACCTGCACACCTTGACAAGGTGCACATGGTGTGCAACTATGCAATGTGTATATGCACATTGTGCAAGCGAGAGAGGGGGGTAGGGGTGCGCACCCTTTTGAGGTGCATACCTGTACTTGGGCATAGGTGCACATCTCCAAAGGAGTAAAGTATGTACTTGTGCATATAGCACACCTACACACATTGGATGGGTGTGCATGTGTGCTAGGTGCACTAGTGCTCCTTTTAGCACTAAAAAGTAGCCTTTTCTTTAAAAAATATCTATTTCAACATCTTAGTTCCTTAGTTAAAGGACTAGGGTTTGACCTAGCCTCTAGGTGGAGTTCCAAAAAAGGACACAAGCCCTGGACTAGGGGTCTAGGAAACAATTTTTTTACTAGGCGGTAAATTGAGCATGCTTTTTGAAACCACAACAATTTCCAAGCTTCCTTGCTATTAGCATGAATCCTGATGGTATTCCTTTGGGGGAGTATCCTAAGCATTTTTAGAACACTTTCGATATTGTTAGCATTATTATCATGTTGCATTCATGTTTCTGTTTGTCATGATGTCAACACAACACTGTTTCTATGAAGAGTAGAAGAATAGAAGATAGAGAACGAGATCATACATACTATGTATTGATGATCAAGTCATGTACAATTAAGGACATGTTCTACACTATATCCTAATGACATGGATAAGTTCACATATAGAGAGTTGAAGACATGCAAAAGATATGTTTGATTTATAGAAGACAATAAGAAGACAAAGTATCTGATAAGTGTTTTCTAATTATTTATTTGTATCTCTTTTCTAAGAAAGAATAATGATAAGTACACTTAGATAGTGATAGTAGAAATCCTAATGATGATGTCAATGAGTGCACAAGGTTTGAGCTTGCACATGTGAAAATTTTTAAAGACTATGATCTAACAATGATTTATAATTATGAAAAGATGTAAAGTTATGTAATATCTTAATTAGGTCCTATGATAATTAATTGGGAAAGCCTCAAGGCTGATTCAAGGAATTATTCTAAGGATATTGTATAAAGGAAGGTTATTTTTTGTGATGTGTATGTAAATAAAAAGAGTGATATGCAAAGTATTTGGTAAATGCAAGTAAGCGATCCAAGGGATTATTGGATGCAAAGTTGGTGATCTAGTATCAAGATCAAAAGAGGAGAAGTATAGTTAGAGGATAGAGAAGGAGCTATACATTTCTATTATTGTGTAAGAAATAATACAAAGATTAGTTCGATAGTGAGTTTGGTTGATGCAGGAGCATCCTGGGTTGCCTTGTTATCCTGTTCATTTTTTTTGTTCTTTTTACAGTTAGTGCCAAGCTCCTATCACACTCTTCAGGTGCCGAGCTCCTATTGCACCCTTCAAGTGCCAAGTTCCTATCGTACTCTTCAAGTGCCAAGCTCTTATTGCACCCTTCAGATGCTAAGTTCCTATCATGCTCTTCAAGTGCTAAGCTCCTATCGCACCTTTCAGGTGCAAAGTTCATGTCACACTCTTCAAGTGCCAAGCTCCTGTCGCACCCTTCAGGTGCCGAGTTCCTATCGCACTCTTCAAGTGCCGAGCTCCTGTTGCACCCTTCAAGTGTTGAACTCCTATCACAGCCTTCAAGTGTCGAGCTCCTATCGCACTCTTCAGGTGCCGAGTTACTGTAGCATTCCTTTAGGTGCTGAGTTACCCAGTGTATGTTGAATGCCAGTATTTGGATGTGATTTCTGCGAGCCAACTTGCAGGAATTATTTCATTTACGACATTTAATTTAAGATCTTTTCTTAGGATGAGTTCAGACCATTGTTGGGTCAGCCCTCCTCTTATGTAATATTTTAGAATGTTCTGTAAGCCATTTTGGCAAGTATAAATAGAGAGTTTAGGCTTAGAGCTAGGTAAGTTTAGTAGAGAGAAGTTCTTAGAAGGAAAGTTTTGAGGGAGCACAACTAAAAGTGCAGATTTGTTGTTGGATCTTTGAATGTGAATGTATTGTAATTGGCCATGACCTAGAAGGCCTCACAGCTAAGCATGTATGAAGATATTTTGATGAATCAATAGAAGTATTTCCCTGTTCTCCTCCTTTGGTTGCTGTCCACTTGTGTTTGCTTCTATTGTGTTAAATCTTGCAGGGTGGTTTGGATAGCTGGGTGAGCCATTGGCCCTAGTTATTCACCCTCTTTGCCTGTGTTAGTTGGTATTAGAGCTTGAGGTTTGTCCTTATGCAGATTGGATTGTGTAGAACCTTGATTTGGATTTGGTTGTAGGGTGGCAGATCTATAGATTTGACCTATAACTTGTAGAGGGTTACGATCTTGTAGGAACTTGATTTGTAAAGATGGTTCGTGGTAGAGGAAATAATGTTGATAATGCTATATTAGATCAGTTGAGACAAATTGCAGCCAGATTAGATGCTGTGGAGATAGCTTAGAGGAGAGGAGCACATCTTGATGATGTAAGTGATGATGAAGTAGTAGCACCAAACCATAATCCTGAACATGAAGAAGACCAAGATGAAGTAAGATTATTGAGAGCATTGTCTAGAGCGAATTCAAAGCCTGCTATAGAAGTTGTTCCTTATGATGGAAAATTGGACACCAATGCTGTGCTGGATTGGATCTCTGATATGGAGAAGTTCTTTGAGTATGAAAACACTCATGATAATAGAAAGGTGAAGATTGCAGTCAGTAGGTTGAAAGGTCATGCATCATTATGGTGGGAACACTTGCAAACTGATAGACAAAGGAGAGGAAAGGAGAAGATTAGAACTTGGCCAAAGATGGTGAACAAGGTAAAGAACAAATTCTTTCCTGCTAATTACCAAGTTAGCTTGTTGAGAAAGATGCAAAATTTGAAACAAAGGGACATGACTATGAAAGAATATACTGAGGAATTCTATAGATTGGACATTAGATCTGAACATGTGGATGATGATGTTGAGAAAATTGCAAGGTACATTAATGGATTGAGATTTGGAATACAAGATGAAATAAGTTTTGTGAAGCTGGAAAGTGTAGAAGAAGCATATCAGTATGCCTTGAAGGCTGAAGAGATCTTGACAAAGAAGCATGAACAAAGATAGAGAGGTAGAGGTGGTAGATTCCAGAGAGGCAGAGGTAGATCTTATGGAGAAAGTGGCAAATCTAACAGTTCTGTGCAGGATAAAGACAAATCTAAATGGAAGAATGATGACAAAGGCAAGATTGAATGGAAAAGTGGTAATTCTTATCGAGGAGGCACTAATTCTTATTGAGGAAGAGGTAATTCTTATTCTAGAGGTGGATTTCATGGTAATTGTTTTAGATGTGGCAAAGAAGGGCATAGATCCTTTGAATGTAGATCTTCTGAAGGTGGGCAAAATAATAGAAATGCTATGATTCAAGAAGATAATGAGGGTTCACCAAGTGGACCTGAGGCTGGAGAAAATTTTATGGTGAGAAGAACCTTATGCAATAAAGGAAGTGGTGAGGAACCTATTTTAAGGAGAATTCTTTTCAAAACAAGATGTAAGATGGCTGGAAAATGTTGTAAAGTGATCATTGACAGTGGAAGTTTTACAAATCTGGCATCAGAAGAGCTGGTTACAAAGTTATAGTTGCAGAGGCTGAAACATCCCAAACATTATCATGTTTCATGGATCAAAGATGAGCATAAGATATTGGTAAGTGATCAATGCCTTGTGAAGTTCAAAATTGGACATTACTTTGATGAATTTTTGTGTGATATTATGCCCATGGATTGTTGTCATATTTTTTTGGGTAGACCTTGGGGCAATATGATAGATATGCTATACATGATGGAAGATTGAATCAATATAGTCTTTGGGTAAATGGGAAGAAACAAACATTGTTGCCCTTGAATGAAGTTCCAAATGAGGTTAATTGTATTGCTATAAAAATTTGCATGGTTAATGGAAAAAAATTTGAAAAAGAAGTGAAAAATAATCAAGTTTGTTTTGCTATAATTCCAAGAAAACTGAGTTTTTTCAATGGAGACCGAGTGCCAGAAAATAATGTTAACCGAGTGCTAGTTAGTGGTGACCAAGTGACAGATGGTAGTATTGACCAAGTGCTAGGAGAAATTACAGAGTTGCTAAATGAGTATAAAGGCATTATTGCTGAAGATATTCCTGATGGTTTACCTCCAATAAGAAGTATAAGTCATTGTATAGACCTGATCCCTAGAGCTAGTTTGCCAAACAAAGCACCATATATATTGACACCTACAGAGAATGAAGAACTTAATAGACAAGTGCATGAACTATTGCAGAAGGGTTTGATCAGAGAAAGCTTGAGTCCATGTGCTATACCTACTATATTAGCACCTAAAAAGAATGGAGAATGGAGAATGTGTACTAATTCTAGAGCCATTAACAAGATAACAGTGAAATATAGGTTTCCTATGCCAAGAATGGATGACATAATGGATTGTTTGAGTGGAGCAAAGTATTTTACCAAGATTGATTTGAAGAGTGGCTATCATTAGATCAGAATCAGAGAAGGTGATGAATGGAAGACTTCTTTCAAGAGAAAAGATGGGTTGTATGAATGGTTGATTATGCCTTTTGGTCTGACTAATGCACCTAGTACTTTCATGAGGTTGATGAAGGAAGTTCTAAAAAGATTCTTGGGTAAGTTTGTGATTGTTTATTTGGATGATATTTTGATATTCAGCAAGAATAAGGAAGAACATCTTGAGCATATTAGGCAAGTATTGCAGAGGTTGAAAGAGGAAAAGTTATTGATTAATCTAAAAAAGTGTTCTTTTATGCAAAAAGAGATTGTGTATTTGGGATTTCTGATTTCAGCTGATGGTTTGGAGATGGATCCTGAAAAGGTTAAAGCAATTTTGGAATGGCCTACACCTAAGAATGTGAGTGAGGTAAGATCATTTCATGGTTTAGCTAGTTTTTACAGAAAGTTTATACATAATTTCAGTGCTGATTGTAATGCTATGACTGAAACAATGAGGGGAGATAAAAAAGAATTCAAGTGGACGCATGGAGCTGATAAGAGTTTTGAGACTTTGAAACAAAAGGTTGCTGAATTACCTATATTGGCTTTACCTGATTTCAACAAAGTATTTCAAATTGAATGTGATGCAAGTGGTAATGCAATAGGAGCTGTATTAAGTCAAGAAGGTAAGCCTATTGCTTTCTTTAGTGAAAAGTTGAATGATGCTAAAAGGAAATATTCTATGTATGATCAAGAATTCTATGCCATTGTTCAAGCATTAAAGAAATGGAGACATTATTTGATGCCTAAGGAGTTTGTGTTGTACACTGATCATAAAGCTTTACAATACTTGGGAAGTCAACATAAATTGAATCAAAGACATATGAAGTGGGTTGAGTATTTGCAAAGTTTTACATTTGTGATCAAGCACAAGAGTGGAGTTACTAATAAAGTTGCTGATGCATTGAGTAGAAGACATTCTTTGTTGACTGAAATGAAGGTTGAAGTTTTTGGTTTTGATGAGATGAAAGAATTATATGATGCTGATCCTGATTTTTCTGAGGCATGGAGAGAGTGTAGAGCACCAAATCTAACAGATCACATAATTAAGTATGATGAGTATTTCATGAAAGAAGGTATGTTGTTCAAAGGTATTCAGTTGTGTATTCCTAGAAGTCATATGAGGTTGAATTTGATTAAGGAAAAGCATAGTGGTGGATTAGCTGGACATTTTGGAATTGATAAAATATTGAGTTTGCTGAAAGAGAAATGTTATTGGCCACAAATGTATAAGGATGTTTAGAAATTTGTAAAGAGCTATGGAGTTTGTCAAGTTGCAAAGGGAGTGAGTAAAAATATGGGTTTGTATACACCTATTACTATTCCTGAGAAACCTTGGACTGATATAAGTATGGATTTTGTTCTTGGATTGCCTAAAATAGTGAAAGGGTATGATTCCATATTTGTTGTAGTGGATAGATTTTCTAAGATGGCTCATTTCATACCATGGAAGAAGACATCAGATGCAAAGCATGTTGCTGAACTTTTCTTTAAAGAGATTGTGAGATTGCATGGATTACCAAGAAGCATTATTTTAGATAGAGATAGTAAGTTTGTTGGTTATTTTTGGAAGACTTTGTGGAAGAAGTACTGAATTGAAGTTTAGTTCTACATTTCATCCACAAATAGATGGACAGACAGAGGTTGTGAATAGAAGCTTGGGTAATTTGCTGAGATGTTTAGTTGGGAATAAATCGAGTAACTAGGAGATGGTATTGGCACAAGCTGAATTTTCATATAATAATTCTATGAATAAGAGTATAGGGAAGACACCTTTTGAGATTGTTACTGGAATGCATCCTAGGGGTATATCAAATTTGAGAGATGTTGTTGGTGAAGAAAAGAAAAGCATTGTAGGAGAAGAATTTGCTGATTTGATGGAGTCCTTGCATAAAGAAGTGAAGTTGAGGTTGGAACAAAGAAATTAGAAGTATAAGGAGAATGCTGATCAGTTTAGAAGACACCATGATTTCTAGGTTGGTGATGAGGTGATGGTTCATCTAAAGAAAGGAAGATTCCCAGTTGGAACATATAGCAAGCTGAAGATGAAGAAATTTGGACCTTGTAAGATCATGAAGAAGTTTGACAGTGGTAATGCTTATGAAGTTGAGTTACCTGATGACATGGATATATCTCCTATATTTAACATTGCTGATTTGTATAAGTATCACGAGTCAGAGGATGAAGTTGTTATACTAGATGATTATCCTAAGAAATAGATTGAGGAAATTGAATAGATATTGGATCAGAGAGTTGGCAAGAGTACAAGAGGAAAAGATTACTATGAATATTTGGTGAAGTGGAAGAAAAGACCTATTGAAGATGCTTCATGGATTTCTCAATTTGAGTTGGATTCAACTCAGGTTGGGACATCTCAATGATTTAGGAGAATAATTTCTTCCAACCCCAGTTGTCTGATGTAGGAGCATCTTGGGTTGCCTTGTTATCCTACTCATTTTTTAAATTCTTTTTGCAGTTAGTGCTGAGCTTCTGTCACACTCTTCAAGTGCCGAGCTCTTGTCACACCCTTCAAGTGTCGAGTTCCTGTCGCACTCTTCAAGTGTCGAGCTCCTATCGCACCCTTCAGATGTTAAGTTCCTATCGCACTCTTCAAGTGTTGAGCTCCTATCGCACCCTTCAGGTGCCGAGTTCTTGTCACACTCTTCAAGTGTCGAGCTCTTGTCGCACCCTTCACGTGTCGAGTTCCTATCACACTCTTCAAGTGCAGAGCTCCTGTCGCACCCTTCATGTGCCAAGTTCTTGTCGCACTCTTCAAGTGCCGAGCTCTTGTCGCACCCTTCAAGTGTCAAGCTCCTATCGCACTCTTCAGGTGTTGAGTTACTATAGCATTCCTTCAGGTGTCGAGTTACCTAGTGTATGCCAAGTGCCAATATTTGGATGTGATTTCTGTGAGCCGACTTGTGAGAATAATGTCATTTGTGACATTTAATTTAAGATCTTTTCTTGGGATGAGTCCAAACTATTGTTGGGTCGGCCCTCCTCTTATCTAATGTTCTAGAATGTTCTATAAGCCATTTTGGCAAGTATAAATAGAGAGTTTAGGCTTAGAGCTAGGTAAGTTTAGTAGAGAGATGTTCTTAGAAGGAAAGTTTTGAGGAAGCAGAACTGAAAGTGTGAATTTGCTATTGAATCTTTGAATTTGAATGTATTGTAATTGGCCGTAACCCAGAAGGCCTCACAGCTGGGTATGTATAAAGATATTTTGATGAATCAATAGAAGTATTTCCCTCTTCTCCTCCTTTGGTTGCTGTCCACTTGTGTTTGCTTCTGTTGTGTTAACTTTTGCAGGGTGGTTTGGATAGCTGGGTGAGCCATTGGCCCTAGTTATTCACCCTCTTTGTCTACATCATTGGTGGTCTTTCCCCTAAAGCTTTTTGGACAATGGGTCCATTCACCTTCTACAACTCCTAACAGGGTTGGAATCTCCTAACATGGATTTAAAGTCTCTTAATAGGGACTGATATGCATTGAATGTATTTCATTAGATTCTAATAAAGTCCATCTAACAAATAAATTTTATATTAGTACATAATTTTGTGGGTACCATCCCCATTGGGTTTTCCCTCTGATCAAGGGTTTCCTTAGTTATCATATTTTGTGTTATTATGTATGCATATCTTGTTATGGTTTCTAATTAAATTATTCAAATGTTTAAGGATTATTAAGGTTAATAAATGTTTTAATATTTAGAAAATTGATTCACCCCTTCTCTCAATTATCTTGGTAGAATTTACTATCTAACACTTGCTTCCACCTTGCAAATGTGCTTAGACAAATCAAGATGTCCATAATGCCATGTCTATTCGAATTCCTTAGAATAACTGAGAGGGGGCGGGGGGGGGGGGGGGGGGGTGAACTAGTTATGCAAGGTCTAGATGTACAAATAAAACTTTTCACATCTTAGTGAACCCATATCCAAAAAATATTTTCATCATTCATGCATCCATTAGATTATGCAATCACTTAAACTCATAGGTTACTTTCAAATCAATTTGTAGAAATGTAAACATGAAACATAACAGATTCAATAACACATTTGACACAAATGATTTAACATGGAAACCCAATTTGAGAAAAACCACAACTAACATGCTACTCATTCTCACTCTTCTAAAGTGATGCCCTATAAAAGGCCAACGTTGTTAAAGGCTACAAATGCACACTATTAAATGTGATCCGGTTTGAAGGATTTCAATCACCTTGTTAGGAGTGAGCCCTGTTAGAGGACTTTAGATCATTCGCTTGGAATGTCACATATTTAAAGGATTTAAAAATGACTATTAGGTCAATCTTAATCCAAAGGATTTACCCTAGACTGATACAATGATTAGAGAGTAATAGTAAAGCTTGATCTGATAATTGTTGACATATCCATAAAGTTTGTTATTAGTGACATACACTTATTCATATTGTATATAGCTATCAAGATTATTGTACAACTATCACTTTTTTCCAAATATTTTAGTTGTCATTGAGTTCTATAGTTGCTACCAAGTCCTTTGGACAAATTTTAGTGGTTACCGAGTAGTCAAAATTACAATGAAGATCAACAGTGTAAACTGTGCATCTCAGTGTATGCTGAGTTTACTAGTACAAGCTAAGCCATACAATGTTCACCAAGTTTATAGTGTATGTGATGTGAATATAGTGTTAACTAAGCTTTCCAATGTTAACCAAGTGACTTAGTTTATACTAAGCTCGAGGTGAGAATATTTTCTGAGTCATACAATGTAAATTAGAGACTCAGTTTATATGATGAGTTTCATAGTATTTGTCGAGTCATCAGTGTAGACCAAGTTCAAGAATACTTGGAAGTGATCAGTATGGATTGAGATTCTACATCTACCAAGTGCATGATGATGTGTAACATTGACAGTGGATGCCAAGTATTAGAACCTCATTGAGTTAGTCTTCAGAACTCGAATGTCTTCATGTGGGCCGAATTTGTAATATTTTTTGTAACTTGTATTGTGGCCAACTTTGTAATTTGTATAATTGGATTGGTAAATATGTAATGCATCATATCATGTCCAATGTGTGTGTGTAAGAATGCAAATATGTAAATGTGAACAAAATCAAAGAAAAGAAGAAGGAGTGAATTACAAAGGCTATAATAGTATAAGGAGTAGAAAAGTCATATCTATCACAACAAGGTGATTAGTACTTAAAGGAATCTCATTCAACAAACCAAGTTGTAGATAAAAGATCTACTATTTCATCCTAACAGGTGGATTAGTCAAATCCTTTCACAAGGTAGAGCTAATAGTCTTTTTTAAATCTCTTTAACAAGTGCATACTTAATTGTATGTTTGTAAATCCTTTCACAAGGTGGACCTAGTAGTCCTTATTGCTCCTAATAGGGTAGATCATCAGAAGTGATCAATGTAAGCTTTAACAGGCTATATTTGTACTATAGTACTAAAGTTGTGGGTATCATCCCCACCCCAGTTTTACTTTCTATTTGGAAGGGTTATGGGTCACCAAATCTTTTGTGTCATAGTGTTATGAATGCTTTCATATTTTCAATTTCTTATGCATGCAATTAGATTAGAGTTTACATGATTTATTATATGCTAATTGAATGGTTGGATTAAGAGTTGAAATTGTTGAAGTTTTAGAAGTTACTTATTCACCCCTCCCCTCTTAGTAACTCAGCTTAGTTTTGAATATTTCCAACAATTGGTATCAGACCATTGTGGTTCTCAGGAGAAAGCCTAACAACTTGAGAAAAGATCAAAGCTATGGAGATATTCAGACTTGACAAAGCTATTGATAATGAGAAGCTAGATTTAGAAATGGCCATTGCCCAACTCAAGAAAGAAAAGGAGAAACTCTCTCAATCCTTGAAAAGAAGAAAAGAACTTGCAATTCAAATGAATGATCATCTCTACACTGAATAAAGAATTGAAGACCTTCATTTAAGAAATTTAGATGAAGCCAATGAAGCAATCAAAGAAATCCTAGAAAAGAATGGTTCCTTGCAAGAAGTAAGAAAACTAAAAAGAGAACAAGAAATTCAAGCAGTATGGTTATGTGAAGTCATGGAACAAAAAAGAAAGATAAAAGAAGAGGTAGATGGAAGGAACAATGAAATCTAGAACCAATCCCTTCAGTAAGTAGACCTTATTGACTAGCTTTCTAATGCAAATGAGGAAGTCATGAGCCTAAGATTTGAAAATGAAAGAATGAGAAATGATCTAAATTCTAAAAGGAAAATCAATGAAAGAATGAGAAATGATCTAAAATTTGAAAGACAAATCAATGAAAGATTACAGAATGATCCAAACTCTGAGAAAAAAATCATGATAGAATGATGAAATCTAAAGTAGACATGAATCAATTGAATGAGCAAAACCTCTATAGAAAAAAAGGAAAAGTAAGAATTGGATATATAGAAGAAGGAGAATCATCCAAGCAAGGAGCTAAAAAGAACCGAAGACCTACTTGCAATCACTATGGTAAGATAGGTCATACATCAATCAAATGTTGGAGCAATGGAGAAGAAAAATTCAATGAAAAGTGCTACAATTGCAATCAACATGGTCATAAGGCTAATGAATGCAAAGAGAAACCAAGATTTGAAGGCAAATGTTACAAATGCAAGACACATGAACACAATTCATTAGAATGCAAAACCAAGGTATTGAATCTAGTAGAGAAAATTGTGAAAGCAATATTTGGTTGGGACTACAACACCTAGTGCAGATGTCATTATTGTGGAGAATTTGGACACATTGGAATAAATTGTGTAAAAAAATGATTTGAGGAAAAGAGACACTACCGAAAGATGTTTCATTTGTATAGAACTTGATCATCTTGCCAAAAACTGCATGAATGTTGGTAGAATTAAAGATGAGAAAAAGGAAAAAGCTAATAACATTCAAAAATAGATATGACAACAATGGGTTCCTAAGTCTACCAAGGATACAAGTCCTAGAAAAGATCAAGTCACTCAAGAATTGGGTGACTCTATCATTTCTACTTAAGTTCTCATAGGAGAAACTAGAACTATGTTATCAAAGAAGACATCTAAAATAGTTCTAGATTGAAAGAGAAAAATGATCCAAATTAGTATCTAGATACAAAGGGATCACTAAGTACAAGTATCTACTGAGTTATCTTCTCTAACGAGTGAGGTTGGGTTACAAGACTCTATCGAGAAAAGTAAGGAGTGATAAAGATGTCTATGGTTACCAAGTCATGAAGACTTTTTTGAGTGTTCAATGCAAGTGCAATGGATAATAGTTTTTCAATGTGATCTTAGTTGATCTAACTTTGTATTGAGCATTTATGGAAATTTTTTAACAAAAAGCATGAAATCAAAGTCATTTCTTACTGTGAAATTTTGAGTTCTATTGTGAAAGTGCGATCTTTAGAGCTTCCAAGCGATTTGAGCAAATTTCTAGTGAAAGTTTTGAATTCCTTAAAACCCTACCAATTAAGGATGGCATCCAGTAGTAGCAAGGTTAAGCAAGGATCTAACATGTTGGTTCATGGAATGGAGTGGAAAACACCTAATTTCAATCTTACTCCTATGATCATCGAAACCTTAGATCTAAGTGGAGCTCAATCTCAAATCCCTCCAAAGGTACTTCTAGTTAATGATATTCACACTCATTTCAAATGTGTTATTAAGGAAATTGGTACATTGGAAATGGATGATGCCCTAGGTTAGTTGTGTGTTAATGGAGTTTTGAAACCCGAGCACCAACATTTGGAAACCAAAGGATTAACTCATATCCCTCACATGCCCCACAAATTTCAAGTCAAATGGATTAGGTTTATCCTGAGCTGGGTGCATAATGGTCATTTGTAGTTGGAGCAACCAATGTTGATAACAAAGAAGATGACTCACCATATCACTAGCCCCCCAATGCTAGCCAAGGCCAAAATGACAAAAACCCTAGGTTAGGTAGAGTTGGAAAAGAAAACCCTAGCAGAATGGGATGACAGAGGAATTAAAATCAACAATGTTTCTGATATTAAATTGAAGTTTTTTATTCACATCACTGCACATAATATTTATAGTTCTAGCAGGTTAAATAGTGTGTCATGTGAAGCTATGGGCTTGACATACAAGGTTGTAAAGAACAACTAGTCATTCGACCTTGCCGAACTATTGTTGAAATAGTTCAACAAAAATATGGAAAGCATAAGAACTTCCAAGAATAACCCATGTAAGTTCAGTTCCTTATTAACTTGTATATTCTTTTATGTTCAGAATTTTTTCCCTTATAAAGGCACTGTAGTATAGAGAAAAGATGTCCTTGTGCTTTATTAGATAAATGAGTATATTGCAAAGATAGGTGAAAATTATAACAGTATCATGGGAAATTATTTTGATGTATTCAAAGAGAAAATAAAAAATTAGTTCCGAATACCCAAGAAACTAGTTGAAGACTATAAGGATGATGTATGTTTTATGGTGGATTGTGACAAAGTATACATTCAGGCAGCTAAGCCTAGAATTGTGTGGGTAAAACCTCTTGGTTATGAGGTCAATATTGATGAAACCAAAGATATTATTGAAGCCCTTATCAATGACCCAGTTGATCCTTGTTGGTAAACAAATTTTCTTCTTCTTCTTTTCCTCTTTTTATGTGCCCAAACTTATAACGAAGAACAACTTTACACAATAGTTGGGAAATCATTTCTAAGAATATCTAGTTTCCCTCTGAATTGAGGTATAGCTCCCTATGTGAATGATGTTCAAGGAATTATGTTTTATTCCTAAGACTAATGTGGGGTATACTCTTAACCCGATAATAGAAGAGGCAAACCAAATTAAGCCTAACTAGAGCTTAATTCAGGCAAGAATACTTCACAATATTGAAACGGATTCACGCATCCACATTTCTTATGAATTCATAAATTGACTTGCACAAAACTAAAATAAGTTGAAAATCAAATCTAAACTACAATTGATGAATTGGGAAAAGAGAAACTAACAACACCCTTTCATCAAATGAATTGTAACAATACTTATTACATTCATTCATGTTCTATAAAACAGGGGAAATGAAACTCTGTTCTTCCTCAGTTCTTTGTAACATAGAAAGGAAATACTAACTAATCACAATACCTACTGGAATAGAAAATGATTGAGATGAAGTGCCATTCAATTGTCTCTGCAAAAAATAGTACTTCACACCCAAAATTTTGCTGACCTTTCATTAATCATTTAACTTCATACATATAGGGTTGAGAGATGACCATTACAATAGGAATTTCAATCGGTTCATCTTTTGAATATGACAAATGGCAAGATGCCAGTTTGTCAAATTCTAAAATTTTTCAAAATTTGCAAAATTTATATCAAGAAATGGAAAGGGAGTTTAAATAAATAACTTAGATTTCTTTCCTTTTTCAATTTTTGCCCTATATGTTTTGGTAGCCACTATAATTAGAATCATTTCTTCATGACTAGGCACATGTACATTGGTGAATCTTAAGAGCCACTTTGAATGCTCTTGAGCCAACTCCTTTACTACATTCAGCTGACTTGTCAACTCTTCAAACACCACATGTACATATCCACCAACTGTCTGCAACTCTACCACTCTGTTTGGACCGCTTGAAGTCATCCTAGATAGATTACTCAAGTATGTGGAGAAGTTATTTTCATTACTTCCACCCCAATGAGAGCCTTTCCTTGCTCACTATTTTGTGAATTAGTGTGTAATCTTTGCATGAGCTCAAATGCTCTATCTTGGATCTTCTTCACCTTTTCTTTTGTTTCTTTGAGTCCTTCCTCTGCCTCTTGAATCATCTCCTGCTTGAACTGCATGTTTTGAAGCTATTCAAACAAAGGCTCAATCCCCTTCTTCAAAATATTTGCTTCAACTACCTCTTTTACCTTCATTTGGATGACCATATTTAGGAGAGAAATGCATTCGTCACACCTTGCCCTTTCTATGGCCAAAGTGTTGTGATTAGAAGTGATATTATCCTTCTCAACTTCTAACTAAAGGATAACATTTCCAATTTGATCAATCAGAACAACTCCATCTGTACTGAGCTTCTCAATCCATTCCTTTTCGATCTGGCCAAAATGTCTATCTTTTTGGAGCTATGAGATGAAGGCTTGCACTTCTTCTACAGTAGGGTTCTCAGTAGCAGGTACTCCAATAACGGTTGCCAATGGAACAACTAGTTGCCTGATAAATCTTTTCAATTCTTCAATCGTTGCTTTCATTCTAATTTTTGACAATTTGAGGTTCTCCAATTGTTCTTCTATAACCTCGTTACTTGATCTCCATAAGCTGACTTTTGTATCATGCCTACCTTCCCTGAGATCAATTGAATGTAGAGTGAAGTCCTTTGGCATCATATCTTCAATTCTCCCTACCTTGTTTGGTTTTGCTACCTCCATAATTAAGTGCCCTATTTCTAAATCTTGTCCCAATATTGACAAGGTCTTCTACTTTTTAGCCTTTACTATGGCAGATCCTGAGCGAATCACTTGAGATACAACATCCTTTGAAGGAAAAATTTCATCTTTTCTTTTCCTCTTCTTCTCCAAACTATCTTTGAGCCAAGACTTTGTACTAATCACTTTGGAGGCTATTCCAAGTGATTCAATGCTGAACATTTTCTTCCTCATTGGAGTCATTATCATTGTATTTGTGAAAAGGGGGTCTTTGGATCTTGAGAAAGAAGCCTAGATGAACCTAGAGCTTTCTCCTCTTTTTGAGTTTTCTTTGTAACTTCATCAGACTTAGTGGATTTTCTACTACTACTTTTATCATCTCTGATCTCTACTATTTGAATAGGAGAACCAATGGGCTTAAGAACAGGAGCACTTATAGATGGAGTAGGGTTATGATGAAGGGATAAGATAGGGGCAACATGAGGAGATGGAGTTGGAGTGATATGTGGAGGTGAGACTAAAGTAGGAGATCCATCTTTCTGTTCTTCCATTTCTTTTTCAGCTTTAGCTTGAGCTCCAATGATTGGTAGTGATCCACCTTGACAGGTTGGGGCTATTGGAACATTCTTCTCTAGGGGTTGATCACCTCTGCCTACAGATTGAGCTAGGCCTTGAGTAGGTGCAATAGTAGCACTGGGTGTGGTACTTTAAGATGAAGTGGGAGTAGCTATAGCTGGAGAAGCTTGAGTAGTTTTTCTCTTGCTCTAGCTTTTCTTAGTTGTCCACTCAGCCCACTTCCCAATCATTTTAATAATTCTTGCCATCATGACATTGGAGTTTTCTTCTATGTCAACATATGGTTCATAACTAATGGGAGTATTCCTCAACTTAGTGAAATATGTATTACTGTACATATTTTGACCATCATCTTCCAACCCCTCCACATCTAAATTTATACCATATGTCTTTACTTGATCAATTGTAAATCTGGCAAAGGCATGATCTTGACTCTCCAGTTCACTTTTACGATCTGCCCAATAATCCTCCATGGTTGTCACATGTTTAATTACGCTTCCAATTTGGAGCACATCTCTGGCATATCCATTAAGATCAAATAGGGGCCTTACTGCTTCATACTCTTCCAATTTGTATTTACTCTCAAATGCTTTGAGTATATTCTTTGCATCTGATCTAGTTTCACAACTGTATGCTCCAACTTTTATAGGGAATTCATACCCTTTCTTCCTCTAGCTGGCACTGAACATGTTCACTTGGATTGCTTGCCTCACTATCTCCATGAGCACGATCATATCATTTGGAATCCTGGACAACTTTAGTGGAAATCCATCAAATGTTACAAGATGCAAATAAGAAAATGATGAGAATTGAATGAAATAACTACCAAATTGATCGATGGACACCATCGCTTCTGGACCAAATCTCCACTTAGGACACCCTTGGAGCTCCTTGCAAATCCTCATGGTGAATGCATCATTTACCCAGATGTATTTTGCATAACTATTCTGTAATTGCAAGCATGGATAAAACTCATAAATTTTTACATTATCAAGAAAATTCTCAATTCTATGGAGTCCTGACCACAATTGAAGGGAAGCCAACATGTACATTAGGAAAGAGGACATATAAAATGAATTATAAAACTTGGCTGCACTGAGAGCCCTAGAAAGATGCTCATTGACCTCATACACCCAGTCAATATACTGTGTGTCTGAGAAAATAACTTTCACCAAAAAGAAGTACTGCTCTACAAAATTAAAAGCTTCTACCTCACCTTTGAGTCGATGCAACATAACCAAAATTTCAACAATTTTTGGTTTGAGAATTGTGCCGAAAAGAGTTTTAGGGACTTTACTCTTAGCTCCCCTTGGCTTTTGAAACCAAGATTGCATGATCTCCCTCCTCCAAACCATCTTCTTCTAAGAGTACTCAGGCATGGATCCACTCATCATTAAATTAGAGAACTCCTCCCATTCTAGAATTCGTAAGCAATTCACCACTGCTTGTTGATCAATTGAAATTAACACTGTTTGGTCAAGCAATATAATCTGCTTTGTATTCGGGTTGTAATGATTGATGCATTCTAAAATCAACTCTGAGGCTTGTACTGCTACAGGGAACCCAGCTACTTCCACTAATCCACTTCCTCGAAGTTTTTCCATTATGGGATGAATTGGCTCTGCTCTTAATCTTCTTTGAAAATCTTGCATATCATAAAAATGGAGTGAAGTATCTGTGATAGTCGACCATGCTGACTTAATTCCACCCAATCCATCAAAGCCCATGAATCTTGTTGCCATTTTATTTGATGTGTGATAGAAAAAATTCAAACAATTGTAGATGATACAAGAAACAAACTCTATGACTTTGAAAATTACTTGAAAGCACTATCCAGTACAATAGTATAATAGTGGAACGATAGTTTGAAAATCCGTTACTTCCCTCTTTATAAAATAACCCTAGATTTTCTTGTTGAATTTCATAAATCATGCCACATGAGCAAAATTAAGGGTAAATCCATTGGATTGGTGGATGTAAAGGTTCTAACAGATTTATCTTTGTCTTTTCACTATTTTCGTTGGCTCAATGATAACTCTCATTAGTTAGTGGTCTAGGTTTTGTTTCATCCATCTTTCAGAAAAAGAAGAATGGAGAACTCCCTAGGGCAAAATTCGCTTAACTCAATTCTACTTGCAAAAGCCTTATCAATTCACTGATTTTATTCTATTTACTTGCCCAAAATAATCTGCAATCAATTCACATACTTACCACACTTGTAGGAACAATTTTTCTTCAAATGCAAAAAATGACCTTCGAGGGTAGAAAACCCACAATGGAGAAGCAGATTTTTGATTTTCCTCTTAAGCTTCTGCTTTCACCTTTCTACCTTAAGCACTTTACTAAAAACCTTTGGGAAACATAAAAGAGGCTTCGCGAGTGAAAAATGGGGCCCACTAGTGACTTCACTTTTCTAATTAGACCTTTATGGAAAATTTACCTCTTGGTTCGAAGTCCGTCTGAGGAGAAGCTACTTCTGAGTTTTTCGACAATGCTTATCCTAATCATCTTAATGGGTTTTGAGTAATTCTTGCTATGAAAACATGATAATTTTGAATTATTTGACCATAATATGGCTTACCTTTTCTTATTTCTACCTTACAGATAGCATTTATGGATCGCTGTGGAGTTTCACCTTCTGTGTGTGAAAACTTGCTATGGAGAAGAAGAAACTTTGTTTTTCACGTAGGCCCATTGTTTTACTTCTTCTACCCATTCTCTTTATTTTAAGCTTCCAAAAAACACAAAACTAACTTCACAAGTAAGAGGTGGGACCCGTGGCTCTCTTAATTCTTTAACATACATCTCTTCATAAAATTGACTTCTAACTTCAGAACCCGCCCCAGAGAAGCTCTTTTCTGATTTTCGATCGATCACTATTTGGATCATTTTTTTGGACTTCAAAATGATTCTCACTATGAAAAAATAACATCATTTGAATGATCTTTTCATAACCTGATTCATTTTACTTCAATAAAGTTCGCCAATAGCATTTACCAGTCTTTGCAAAATTTCACCTTTGGGGTGCAAAAACCCTGCTACGGAGAAGCTAGAACCTACTTTTCTGCCAATTCAATTTCTCTATTTCTAGATCAAATGAGCTGTAAGATGGTCAATTGATGTAGCAAAATTTGAGAATCCCCATCGAGTATGGTTCTAAACTACCCTTTAGTCTCATGATAATCAAGAAATACCCACCTAGGCTATATGTGACACAGGAGAAGGGAAAAGATGAAAACCCAATGGAGAAACTCAACATCTAAAGAGGAAAGACCTATTGACCAGACTTTGACAAAACATGACATTAGTTCACTTTCCACTTTGCAAAATTTTGTATATGGTGAAAAGTGGGGCAACAACTGGCTCTAACTGGGGACTTGGGTAGAGTATGCCCAAGCAAAGGGACTTAGAATCTCTGGTTTTGCAGAAGAAAATAAAAGGCAACAACACAACAAAAACAAAACAAAACAAGAAAGCAAGGAAAAGACACTAGAAAGGGAAGGCTAACTAAGACACACAACACTAAATCTAACTATGGTACATTACAGGGGTTACCTGTTTTCAATTTTTAACTTGGTAGAGCTTGAGATCCTAACCATTATAAGTCAGGGGTAGTACTTCACCATCTTCATATGCCAATTTGAAAGAGTTATTTTCAAATGCCTGTTGAATTCTGAAAGGGCCTTTCCATAGAGTATCAAACTTCTTATGCATTCCTTTTGGAGCCTTTCTTTTGTTCCAGAGTAGCACCATATCTGCCACCATAAATTTTTGAGGTCTTGTTCTCTTGTCAAAAAGCTCTTTTACTCGCATTTGGTGCTGTGTGATATGATCAAAAATTTCCATCCTTTCTTCTTCCAGTTTACTCAGATACAGGATCCTCTTTTCTAGACCATCCTTATAGACATCATCTTCAATTACTATTTTGAGTTTGCTTGTGGCCAATTCCAACGGTATAGGTAGATTAGCTTCAGTTCCATAAACCAGCTCAAAAGGAGATATTTTGATTTCCCTCTTAGGTGTTACTCTATCTACCCAGAGCGCCTCATGGATCTTCTTATGCCAAGTTTTTTGATTATCTGAGACTAACTTCTTAAAAATATTAATTAAATTCTTATTGCTAGACTCTGCTTGTTCATTCCCTTGAGGGAAATAATCAGATGAATGACTAACGGTGATCTCATACTCAAAACAGAAGTCAGTAATCTCAATTGAAAAAAAATAGGATGCATTATCCATCACTAACTTAATAGGAACACCAAACCTAATTAGAATGTTCTCTTTTATGAATTCACACACCACCTCAGAAGTAGTCTTCTTTGTGGCCTTAGTTTCTACCCACTTAGTGAAGTAGTTGGTTGCAGTTATGATATATTGATGACCAGCCATGGATGCAGGAGTAATTGGACCAATGAAATCAAGGCCCCATTGTTGAAAAGGTCCTTCAATGATAATAGGTCTTAGTGGTAGTGCAACTAATTGAGGGCAACCAGAGAACATCTTACACTTTTCACAATTTGCTACCCATGCATATGCATCTTTGAACATCCCAGGCTAGTAATAGCATTGCCTTAGTATTTTAAAAGCTGTAACTGAAGAAGAGAAGTCTCCTCCATAGGCCTCATCATGAAATGCTTTCAAAAGCTTTTCTTGCTGTGGTTTATCTATGTACCTCAGAAATGTACCATCAATAGCCTTTTTGAAAAGCTTGCCATCCCAAATCACATACTTGGTCTCTTTTAATTTAAGATCTCTTCTTTGTTTTGCATTCAAACCTTTTGGACATTCACCATATGTTAAAAAGTAAGAAATATTTTCAAACCATGAATCATAGAGACCTACTGCTAGCACCAGTTGCTTCTCGTCCGATTCTTCTAATTCTCTAGTGGTTTTTTTTTCTGCAATTTCTCTGCATAGAGCATTTCCTCTTATTAGCTTGGTAGGTTTAATCTCAATATCATATTCCTGTATCTTCACCACCCACGCTCCTTTGACATTGCAACCTACTTCTTGTTGCATTAGCACACTTTTTACTACTGTGTTTGTGACAAAGACAACAAAGTATGAATGTAAGATATAGAAATGGAAATTCTTAAGTGCTCTGACTACTACATAAGCATGCTTTTCGATTTGTAAATATTTTAGTTCATGATTTTTCAAAGGTATGCTCATGAAAGAAATGGGAGCTTGTATTCTTTCATCATTCTCCTGCACAAGAATAACTGATAATGTATGCTCTGAAGCATAGCAATAAATAATAAAATCTTTCTTGTAATTTGGATGACATAGCATAGGGGCATTAGCAACAATAGTTTTTATATTCTAAAAAGCTCTCTTTCCTTCCTCACTCCATTTGAAACTTGAATTTCCCTTCATCATATCTACTATATGCTTAGTAGTTTCTGCAAAATTGGGAACAAACCTTCTAACAAAATTCACCTGGCCAAAGAAAGATTTAACTCTTGTTTTGTTTATAGGTAGGCTTAGTCTCTGGATGGCCTCTACTCTATCCATATCAATTTTAATACCTTCCTGTGACACAATATGTCCAAGTAGTTTTCATTTGGGTTGAGTGAAATCCCATGCTCTCTGCATCTTTGTAACACTCTTCTCAGATCCTCCATATGGTCTTTCCTTTTTTTGGAGAACACAGTGAGATCATCTAGGTATATGACTATTATTTGATCTTTCATATTGACAAAGGTCTCACTCATACATCTTTGGAAAGTAGCCCTAGCGTTGATTAGTCTGAAAGGCATCTTGTGATATGCAAATGCACCCAAAGGAGTTGTGAATGCTATTTTATGTTAATCTTTCTTTTCTACTTCGACCTGATTATAACCTAAAAAGCCATTGAGCATAGACATCATCTCAGATCTAGCAACTATTTGTAACAAATGGTCCATATTTGGGAGAGAAAAAATATCTTTGAGAGATGCCTGGTTCAAATTATGAAAATCTACACAAATCCTTATCTCTTCATTCTTCTTCCTGATAGGTACTATGTTGGCTATCAAGGTAGAGTGATGAATAGGATAAATGATCCTTGCTTTTAACATTTTATCAACTTCTCAAAAAATGGCATTTGCAACCTTCAGATTATAGTTTCTTTGCTTTTTCTGAAAAGGTACTGCATCTGGTTTGAGAGGAATTTGATGTTTCACCTCTCCTCCTCTGTAACTCTTCAAGTCTTTATAGCTCCAAGAAAAGACATCTCAATATTCTTCGAATAATTTCTTTGTAGTCTCTCTCTCTTCAAGAGTACAACATTTTCTAATATTAATCATTTTGGGACTGTGGACATCCCCAATGTTCAATCCTTCATATTCACTGATGGTAGGTCCCTTTTCTGTTCTTTTCTGCTTAACATAAGCATCATGCCTATTAAATAACTTTTCTAGAGCTATGAAATATGGGGGAGTAATATTTATTTTCAGTTGGACCTCACCACTTTTGTTATGTTCATCATCCTCATGAGACTCAGGTTCAAAGCTGGATTTATAATTTTCAAGAAACAGCTACAAACTCTTATCATCATTAAAGACTTGCCAGGATTCTACATTATCTAGGACAATAGATCGATATATAATTTCAATTTAATATTTCTTATCCTTAAAATCTAGATGTGGGGGTAACAAGGAAGCAGAGAGTGCAAGTGAGTCAGCCTTTGTATTCATTTCTCTTGGCACAACTCTAATGGAGAAGGCATCTAAACTTTCAATCTCATCCCACACTCTGTTCCTGTAATTCTTCAGTTTATGATTCTTCACCGAGTACTGTCCTTTGATTTTCCTCACAATGAACTCTACATCACCTTGTTCCTTCAAGATCTTTATCCCTCTTTCTTTTGCAGTAACTATCCCCAATATTAAAGCTTTGTATTCTACTATATTGTTTGTGTTACCAAACTCTACTTTGAAAGCTAAGGGCTTAGCTTCTCCTTCTAGGGATATCAATACTACGCCAGCTCTCTAACTTGAGGAAGCACAACTTCCATCAAATTCGAGTGTCCAAATGTTAGAAGCCTCTTTGTTTTCATCAAGAACCTTCTCGACTTGATTCTCGTTCATTTGTTTGCCTGAATCTTCTTTAGTAAATAACATATAATTACAAAATTCTAATTCCTGATATAAAATTTGAGCTTTGGGATCATTTGATTTCAAGAATGTAAACTTTTCTTTTTCTTCAGGTTCTAACTTGACCTTCTTATTACCAATGGGTATCACAGCTTTAGACCAGTCTAACTTAATTTCTCCTCCTAAGTCTTGGCAGAAACTTCTACTTAAAAAGAGTCCATAACTTGTAGGAATATCAGCTACTAGAATGGTTAACAGGAGTTTCTTTTCTGGATATGAGGCTAGAGCCACTTGTGCATCTTTAATTTTTCCAAGCAAAGGGACTTGTTTGGCATCCATAGAATAATGTCTCCCATGCAATTTAGTAAGATTCAACCCCAAGGCTTTAGTTATGGAATATGGCATAACATTATCTGATGCACCTAAATCTATTATACAATTACTGAGTTTACACCCATTGATGTACAATGAAATATAAAAGGTTCAGGCTTCTATCCAAGGAAGGTTGCTAAAACAATAGAATCTTCTTGATTAAACAAGCCATATGTTAAGGTTTCATCTTCAATTTCAATAGTCACATTATGATTCAAGTCTGGGGTACCTCCTTTACATTTATCCACTTATCTCTTTAGCTCAGAAGGATGTGACTTTAAATAATCAATAGTGAAGATTTGAACCTTTGACTCTTCACAAAATTGAATGAAATCAAAATATGTATGGTCCTTACTCGTTTGTGAAGTGGATGTTTCTTGATCAATATGCACCTTACTCGTAGAAGGACTAGAGGGTTCTTTGTGAGTATGACCTGAGGCTTGATTCTTCATCCTTTGTCCATGGGTAAGTACTATGTATGACATTCCATCAATGGTTGCATAACACTCACCTTTTGATTTAGAATCTAATTCATATTCTAAACATAAATTTCCAGAGTCACCATTTGAACAAGAATCAAGTTTTGAACATGGAGTTGCAACATTTATTTCATTAGTAGATAGAAATTGCATCAATCAGAACGGCTCCATCTGTATTGAGCTTCTCAATCCATTCTTTTCCAATCTGGCCAAAATTTTGGAAGAGTATGAAGCAGTATGAAGTAGTAAAATAGGGGAAATGAATGTAATAAGTATTTTTACAATTCATTTGATGAAAGGATGCTATTAGTTTCTCTTTTCTCAATTCATCAATTGTAGTTTAGATTTTGTTTTCAACTTATTTTAGTTTTGTACGAGTGGATTTATGAATTCATAAGAAATATGGATGCGTGAATCTGTTTCAGTATTGTGAAGTATTATTGCCTAAATTAAGTTCTAGTTAGGTTTAATTTGGTTTTCCTCTTCTTCTCTCGGGTTAAGAGCATACCCCACATTAGTCTTAGGAATAAAATGTAATTCCTTGAACATCATTCACATAGGAAGCTATACCTCAATTCAGAGGGAAACTAGATATTCTTAGAAATGGTTTCTCAACTGTTGTGCAAAGTTGTTCTTCGTTATAAGTTTGGGCACATAAAAAGAGGAAAAGAAGAAGAAAAAAATCTATTTACCAACAATCCTAAGCTCCATATTTTAGAACATATGATGAAGCAAAAGCTAGGATTGAACTTGAGATAAAACTTCCTTAGGTAGTAAAAAAAGGGAAGAAAATAATTGCAAAACTAAAATCTAGTTTGACCCTTTTTTTAACCAAGGGTAAAGGAGAAGATGTGGAAGTAAAGGAGGTATAATTTGAAGAAGAAGAGCCATCAAAGAAGAAAGAAAAAGTGATTATCACCAAGCCAACCAAGCCTTCCACTACAATTTTCACAAGGAGATCTTCAAAGAAGAAGTCTGATAAGGAACAAGGAGACATTGTATTTAGAAAACTTCCACCCACCTTCCAAAATAGGCTAAAAGATCTAGAAGTAGGAGCATGAAACAAATTTCAAATCATTAAAATATGAAATTAGGACAACAAAGGAGCATAAGCAGATTGAAGACTTGGTGATGAATAAAATGGGTAAGTAGAAATACTCACCGGATCAACTTGTCTCTCAAGTTCTTATTGAGTTATTAGAAAAGATAAAGCCAAGATGGGATTTTGCAATGCAAATTGTCAAGGACATATATGGGAAAACCCTAAGGTAGCTATTACTAAGCATATTAGATACTGAGGTAAAAGAGCCATTGAAGAAAAATTTACTCTAAAGTTTAATACTTGTCTAGTTTTGATTAAGGATATTGAGCATGTTGTTAGGAACACAACAAACACTTGGAAGAATATTTAATTTTTACATAAGGCAAGTGATTTTCCAGTCAATGTCAAGGATGATGATATAAAGAAGATAAGGAGAAAGATGAAGAAGAGAATATTGAAGAAGAAAATCATTTTGACAATGAAGAAGATGAAGAGGATCAAGGATGATGCTACCAAGGAAGAAAAGCTAGATGATGAGGAGACTGATCCAGTTAAGATAGCTACAATAGCCATTGCCTCACTTCCTCATTCACCAAGAAAACTAGTAACCACATCAAGCACAGAGACATCCCCAAAAAGTTTGATTGTGACCACCAGTGCCAATCTAATCATCCAATCACTCTTTGCTCCTACTCAGCTTAGCACATCACTGACAAAAGTGACCTTCACTTCATCTACTGAGCTACAAATTCCTCCATCTATCGAGTTGAGTACTTCAATTTTGAGCACTTTATTTTTGAGCACACCAATTTTGGATTCTTCAGGTATTTCTATAAATATTCCTTTAGTAAGTACAATATCAATTTTCATAGCTAGTCCTAGCATATCTACAATTTTTTCTATTTCAGGTACAAAAGAAATAAGTGTAAGGATAGTTGAGCCCAAAGTTCAACTGAGCACAAAATTTTTGAGTAAAGGAAAAGAACTAGAGGAAGAGATTGATCTAGATGAGGAAATTATTATCCCAAATTGGGACATTTCCAAGCTCACCTCGGACCAAATGTAGTTATTTGGGGAACTCCTCTAGAAAAAGGCTAAACAATAGAAACTAAGAGAGGAGAGAGATAAGGCATTTAAGATAATTAAATATGCAAAGAATATTTTGGTAGAGGCCATAGGTATTGAGGTTGCCTCTTCTTAGTGAATTTTGTATCAATTAGCAGAGGTAATACATAAATTCAATGAAGATATCAAGGGACAAGAAAAGTTAGTACAAAAAGTAGAGAATAAATTTGATAATAAAGTGCTAGAGCACATTGCTTAGTAGATAGCCATTTACCAAATAGAAATTTCTACATTTTAAGGTAGTTTAGAAGCATCATGTAGAAATGTGTCATCACTTTTTGGAAAGCTTTGTGATGTTTTTGGATTCACAAAAGAAATAAATGACAAATTGTCTAAAATAGATGAAGATTTGAAAGCTAGTGCTCAGTAGCTGCAACTTGAACCTAGTTCAAGCTTTGCACATTTTCAAAGGATAAGGTTTTTGACAGATATGCAAGAGAATTTCTTAGAGAAGAAGCAAGAATAAGATACACATTGATTAATATTCAAAATATGATTCTTCCCATCATGGATGCACTACAGAAACATATTGTACATTCAAAAGCTCTCATCCATGACAAAAACTTCTTCATTGTAGATCAGATGATATAACTATCAGTAGAAGTCAAAATTACACTTCACTCATGCAAGATTCTGCAAGAAAATTGGGATAACATGTTAGCAATCATTCTCAAGGTACATTCAAATTTTCTATCTTATTTTGGTGTTACTATGTAAATAATTCAAATAAATCTTTGGCATTAATGTCAAAAAGGGGGAGAAAAGATATGTATAGAGAAAGTCATATGTTATGGGAGAGATTATGCAATAAGTTGAAAAATCAATGGGGAGTATGTTATGTATAGAGAGATATATTGTATATAGCAAGAAGATGTATAGTATACTGTATGAAGGAGCCTAATCATGTACATATATGTCCCTTACAAAATCAATTTTGAAGAATCTCAAAAACAATATACTCTACCAAGCTATTATTACAAGGTGATGGTATTCAGGAAACTTTTTGAATTCAATTTTGGCTGATAAGTGTTTTGGTCACTAATGCCAAAGGAGGAGATTGTTGACATATCAATAAATTTTGTTATTAGTGACACACACTTATTTAGATTTTATATAGCTATCGAGCTTATTGTACAACTATCAATGTTTGCCAAGTATTTTAGTTGTCACCAAGTTCTACAATTGCTACCAAGTCCTTTGGACAAATCTCAATGGTTACCAAGTAGTCACAGTTATAGTGAAGATTAGTAGTGTAAATCATGCATCTTAGTGTATACCGAGTTTACTAGTGCAAGCCGAGGCATGCAATGTTAATTGAGTTCACAATGTATGTGATGCAAGTCCAATGTTAACTGGGCTTCCCAGTGTTAACCACGTGACTTAGTTTATACTAAGCTCAAGGTGTGAATGTTTGTTGAGTCATACAATGTAAATCAAGAGACTCAGTTTATATGATGAGTTTCACAATATTTATCAAGTCACCATTGTAGATTGGGTTCAAGACTACTTGGAAGAGATCAATATGGACCAAGCTTCTATGTCTACCAAGTCCATGATGATGTTGAGCATTGATAGTGGATGTCAAGTATTAGAACTTGACCAAATTAGTCTTTAAAACCTGAATGTCTTCATGTGGGCTGACTTTGTAATATTTTTGGTAACTTGTATTGTGGTCTACTTTGTAATATGTATAATTGGATTGATATATATGTAATGCATCATATCATATCTAGTGTGTGTGTGTGTAAGAATGTGAAGATATAAATGCAAACAAAATTAGAGAAAAGTAGGAGTGTATTACAAAGGCTACAATAGTATAAGGAGCAACAAAGTCATATCTATCATAGCAAGGTGATCAGTATTTAAAAGAATCTCATTCAACAAACCAAGTTGTAGATCAAAGATCTTCTACTGTTTCATCCTAACAGGTGGATCAGTCAAATCCTTTCATAAGGTGGACCTAGTAGTCCTTATTGCTCTTAACAGGGTAGATCATCAGAAGTGATCAATGTAAGCTTTAATAGGCTATCTTTATACTGTAGTACTAAAGTTGTGGGTATCATTCCAACCCCAATTTTACTTTCTATTTGGAAGTTTTTTGGGTCACCAAATCTTTGTGTCACAGTGTTATGACTGCTTTCATATTTTTAGTTTCTTATGCATGCAATTAGATTAGAGTTTACATGATGAATTACATGCTAATTGAATGGTTGGATTAAGATTTGAAATTGTTGAAGTTTTAGAAGTTATTGATTCATCCCTCCCCTCTGAGTAACTTAGCTGGATCTTGAATATTTCCAACAATAATAACTTACAACACACTTGCAGTTTATAGATCTTTGTTTCAATCCTCTATTCTACTTGGCTTTCACACACTTCATCTTTGATAGCTTGTTCACCCTTTAAGCATCCATACCCTTAAACCTTCTTGTTTGGCTTGCCAATGCAGTCTCTTCTCTTAGGTTGCTGAATGAAGCAACACCCTAGACTTCTTGTCTTCCTTAGTTTCTCAAACATGACAATCCTTGCTTTTGACCACCCATCTCTATAAGTGGAGAATTAAGCTATTTTGTTGTTCATCCTCCATCATCCATTTTAGGGTTACATTGGAATATGTAGATTCAATGAATCAACCACTCATTTCATTTCATTCCCTTCTAGAAACTTCTCCTTTAATCCTCTTAAATTCACCTTAAAATGGTTTACCATGAATTTTGTGCCACCAACTCATCAATCTTATCTTCCACACAGTTCACACAATTTAAGAAATCAAACTTGTCAGCTTAGATTCATCAAATTCTTGATCTTTCTCACAATACTGACACTCAACATTAATTGGCTTCTAATGCTCGATACATACTACATTGCTTGACATCCTCTATTAAATCACTCTGCATGAACTAAAGTTTATTGGTACTCAACATCAACTAAAATTTTCTCAACTTACCCTATTTCAATTGACTTACAATGAAATTGACTTTCTCAGCTCCAACTAATTTTTTGCTTGGCTTGCAGTAACTTTTCTCGGCATCCATTGTGCAAAATATTAAGCTTCACAGATAAACTTTTTTTAACTTGTTCTTCTAAACTTAATCAATGTAACCAACCTTTGCAACCTTAGTAGATTATCAATGCACTATAATATCACTATCTTAGCTGATTCTTGTACTCCTTTTCATATCATAACTCAACCTTTCTTCTAGGTGTTATTGTTACCTCATTTGATCAAATCCTCTTCATCAATCAAATAAATGATAATACTTAAATCATATAAGCAATTGTCTTACCAACAACTAGCATCTTTGACATCAGTAACAAAATAATGATTTAAACACATATTCATACTTGTGCCAATCTGTTTACAACAATATCCCTCTTTGGCATTGATGGAAAACCATACTGACCAGACTTAATCAGTAAGACTAAAAAAATACCAAAAAGAAAATAACTCCTTCTATTGAAATCTCTCCCTCTATCAATGTAATTTTTATCTTCTTAATAGATTACAAAATTCTATTCTGACCAATAGATAATCAATCAACTCATCCTTATGACTCCTTCTTGATTACCTCTTATATCTCCCTCAACATTATCTCCCTCTTAATAGGTAGATGTAGTCAGTAGGTACACTTTCTCCCTCAAGAGGATTAGGTAGATCAAGATTTCTCCTTCATCTCCCTCATCTTTCATCTCTTAGTACACTTTAACTCTTAGTACACTTTCTCCCTCTTCAACAAAAATATCAAAGACTTGTCATCTTCATATGCAAGTATGAATATTTTTAGTTTCACCCTCTGCCAGCTTGCTTGTGACTGATTTATAGCTCTAGCTCTTTGATTACTTTAGGTAGCTCCTAAAGTAAGATCCACTGCATCAATGTGTAACATATGTTAATCAACTTGTTTGATATAAGGTACTCCTCATACTTCTTAGATAGCCTTTGATAGGGGTATCACCCCTAGTTTAGCTCTTAGACACTCATGAGCATCCTTAGGTAATGCTTTTGTGAAGATATTAGCTATTTTATCTTGAACTAATTCTCTCAAGTAATGATACTTGATTACAATGTGCTTAGTCTTTGCATACAACACAATATTCATTGATATATTTATAGCACTTGTATTATCACAATTAATTATCATAGGTTCAATTATTTTCTCCTTCATACCTTTGAGTAGCTATTTGATCCATACAATGTTTGTACAATTTATTGTAGCAGCAACATATTCAGCTTCAGTAGTATATTGATAAATGTAGTTTTATTTCTTGCTAGTCCATGTAACTAGCCTTTTTCCTAAGAAAAATGCTCCTCCATTGGCGCTTTTTCTATCATCAATATTTTTAGCAAAATCAACATCAGTATAGGCTCTCAATTCAAATTTATTATTTTTCTTGTAGTATAGACCATAGTCTTCTGTTCCTTTTTGATATCTCATTATTCTCTTAACAATCATCAAATAATTCTACCTAGGATTATCAAAAAATCTTGTAACTATCCCTATAGATAATGAAATACTAGGTTTGCTATGTACTACATACTGTAATTTTCCAATCATAGACTTGTATAATGTTTGATTCACCTCAACTGAATCATCATTCTTTGAAAATTTATGTCCTATCACCATAGGTTTACTTACTATCTTGGAATCCTCTAATCCAAAATTTTTCAATATCTCCTTTACATACTTTGACCAAGTGATGTATATACCATATTTCATCTGATGTACCTACAAACCCATAAAGAACTTGATCTTTCCAAACATAGACATCTCAAATTCTTTCTTCATTTCATTTGCAAAAGCATTATGTAAAGTATCTTGACCTCCAAATATGGTATCATCAAAACAAAATTCAGATAACAAAATACCTTTTCCATTCTCTATCTTCAAGTATAGATTGTTGTTATCATCAATCGTTTCAAATCCAATCTTCACAAGATAAATATGAAGCCTTTCATACCATGCTCTTGGTGCTATCTTCAAACCATAAAGAACTTTGTGTAGTCTATATACCATGTTTTTGTTATCAGCATTGAAAATCCTTTTGGCTATTCTATATAAACTTCTTCTAATATACCGTTAAAAAATGCAAACATAACATCTATTTGATAAACTTTGAAACCTTTGTATGGAGAGTAAGCAAGTAGAGTTCTTACTCCTTCCAACCTTGCAACATGAGCGAATGTCTCTCCATAGTCTATCCCTTCTTCTTGTGCATATCCTTTATAGACTAATCTTGCCTTGTTCCTTGTGACTTCACTTTAATCTAACTTGTTTCTATATACCCACTTGCTACCAATCACATTTTTGTCTTATGGTCTAGGAACTAGAGTCCATGTCTTATTTTTCTCAATTTTTTCAATCTCTTCTTTCATGGCTTTACTCTAGTCCACATCTTCTAAGGAATCTTTCACTATTTTAGGTTCTTAAATCCTCAGTAAACATGTATCATTTCCCAACTTGTTCCTTGTCATTGATCTAGCATTTTTATTTCCAATGATTTATGTAGTAGGATGATGTCTCTTGACATACTTAAACAATCTTGGTTCAGCTCTAGCTTCTACATTTGGTCTCTAAAATTTTGAATCACTTTGTACCTCTCTGTTAGGTAGTTCAACATCTCTTTCATGTACACTAATCTTAGAATCAAGATGTACCTCAACTTCATTCTATAACTCAACACGTGAATGTAGCTCAATTCTTGAATGCAACTCTTGACATTCACAGTATGTGAGTCGATAGTCATTGAAACTTGTTGTTGGTTTGAAACTTGATTTAGAACATCTTCATCAGTAAGTATACCTTCATAAAAGTACAAAAATGATTTGTATTCTTCTGGTTCCTTTATATGTTGAACCTCATATACTTCTATATATTCATCAAATTTCACATTTGTACTTTCTAGAACTTTGTTAGTATTAGTATTTAAACACTTATAAGATTTACTTCTTGTGGAATAAAAAGGAAATATACCTTCTTCACTTTTTGCATCTAGTTTACCATTCCTAAAGTCTTTGGGAATATAACACTTTCTTCCAGATACCTTAAAATGTTTTATATTGGGTGAGTATCCATACCATACTTCAAAAGGTGTTGAATGAGTACCTTTCTTAACTTATACATGGTTCAAGGTAGAGACAGTTGTACTTACAACTTCTCTCTAGTATTTTAAGGCAACATTCTTCTCCATCATGAGTTTCCTAGTAAAGTCCATTATAGATCTATTCCTCCTTTCATCAATTCCATTTTGTAGAGGGGTTCTAGGAGAAGATGTTTGTCTTTTGATTCTTCTGTCATTAAAAAATAACTCAAACTCATTTGATGTAAATTCTCCTCCTCTATTAGATTCAAACATTTTAGAATTTAACCTATTTCTTTCTCAACTCTTGCTAAATACCACTAAAACATTTGGAAAGCATCAGATTTCTATTTTAGAAACATAACAATCATCATTCTAGAATAATCATCAACAAGTAGCATAATGTACTTATCTTGTTTGTAGCTTTGCACTTTAATTGGTCCACACAAGTCAGTATAAACAATCTCTAATATTCCTTTAGAGGTATGAGTCTTAATCTTAAAACTTGACTTTGTCATTTTGCCTAACTGACATTGTTTGCAAAGTATATTTTTAGGCTTCTTCAACTTAGGCAAACCTCTAACTCTTCTAATGTTAATGATACTAACCAAGTTATCAAAATTAACATGACATAACCTCTTGTGCCATAGCCACACATTATCAAATTCTACAACTAAACAAGTAGCATCCTCTATATCAAGGGAGAATAAGTTACCTCTAGTTTGATCACCTTTTCCAATTAGTTTTCTATTAGTATCATATATTTTAGCAATTTTATTGTCAAAATAAACCTTATATCCTGAATTATTCAGTTGTTACACACTCAACAAATTATATTTAAGTCCTTCAACATAGTAAGCATTGTCACATGAAACCTTTTTTGTGAGCTTGATAGAACCTATTCCTTTTATTAGACATGGTGCATCATTGCCAAACCTTACACTATTTCCATCATAATAATTAAAGGTAATGAAATTACTTTTATCTACAGTCATGTGATGTGAATAACCACTGCCAATGTTCTATCTATCATTCTTGTTTACATAAGACACTAGTGCAATTGCCTCATCCTCATCAAATTCATCCTTCATTGCAACATACACCACTTCATCATCATGATTGTCAGATTCATCTTTTGTTTCTCGTTAGTAATGTAGCAAGACTTCTTGCCTTTGTGTTTTTAGTCTTTGTGATCTTCATCTCTTCTACTTTTGTACTTGTCACCAACTCTATAATTCTTCTTCTCTGGACATTTAGCAGCAATATGACCAACCTCATTGCAATTGAAACACATGATAGAAAACTTGCCTTTACCTCTATCAAATTTCCTTACTAATAGTGCTTCAAGTTGATCTACATCTTCCTCATCTGTATCACTATCATAGGACACATATTTTGTCTTTTTCTTCTTCTTTTCATTAGGTTCCTTCAATGACAACTTAACTTTGAAAGAAGATTCAATATTTTTAGGTCTGTAATTATCAAAGTTAGATAGCTCAAAAGTAGTGAGCCTACCTACTAAACCTTCAAGAGTTATATCATTCCCTGACATGCATCTCAATTCTTGTATTAAAAAAACTCTAATAGCATATATAGGAAACAATGTTCTCAAAACTTTACTTAGTATAGTATCATCATCTAGTTTACCAATAGCTCCACTTATTGCATTAACAAAATCTTTTATCCTATAGTAATATTGAGCAATATTATCACCTTCTTGCATTCTCATATAATCAAACTTACCATTAAGACTTTCATCTTGGGCTCTTAGAACATTTTTTTCTCCTCCATAGTTAGTGTGTAGAGCATTTGACATTTTATTTGCACTTTCACAATCCTTAATATCATTAAACTTAGAATAACTTTGGAAAGAGGCAATCTCCAACATTGCCTGGTTGTGTTCTTTCTTATTTTTTAGATCTTCAACAGTTAGGGCTCTAGTAGTATTAGCATACTCAATAGCAATGGTAGATTTTACATGATCTCTAAGACCTCCTAGGTGTAGCTTCATTAGACTTTTTCATGTAGGAAATTTATCTCTATTAATCTTAGGTACTTCTTTTTTTGACATTTTGATCTTTTTTCTTCTAGTACCTTCAAACTAGTCCTCTTAAGCAGATTAATCTAATACCAATTGTTGGAATTCTTTAGAATAAATAAGAGGATTGGTGGGGGGGTGGTGGTGAATCAGTTATCCAAGGTCCAGATGCACAAATAAAACTTTTGACAACTTAGTAAACCCATATCCATAAAATATTTTCATCATGCATGCATCCATTAGATTATGCAATCACTTAAACTTGTAGGTTACTGTCAAATCAATTAAACATTCAAGTTTTTTCCTTTGAGCATTCAAGATTGAGATTTTGTGTGTTGTTTTAAGAACTTTGAAGTTCTTTGTTTTAACCTTAGATCATTGAAGATTGTTTTGGACTCAAAAGTGAAAATGACTCTTTGGACTTTGGTTTTCATTCAAGATTTTGTGTTCTAGTTTGCATATTTTAAGCCCAAAAATGATATTCCTAGATTGTTTTGATGCATGAAAAACCTAAGAAACATTCAAGATTTTGCAACAAGACATTTGTTTGGAACAAATAACAAAGCTTTTAGGACAATTTTTGGCAACCATTTAGGACTCTTAGTTTTGATGAGATTTTTAAAAGAACTTTAAAATATTTGCAAATGAGGTTCATTTTATCCTTGATTGATGCTTTGAGTTTGATTTAGATTTTAGTGTGCACTTAGTGTTGATTTTGAACCTTTTGAAATGGAAACTTGAAGTTCTTTTTAAATTTCCAAAAATGAAGTGTTCCTAACTTTGCATGAATGCATCTAAAACCTTGATGTTGCAAGGATGCAAATGATTGAATTGGTTTAGTTTCACTTGTTAAAAGGCTTTTTTTTTTTTTGAAATTTTTTAGTTTTTAATGGATTTAAGTATGATTTAGGAGTTCATTTTAAGCACTAAAAAGAAGTGTGTATGATTTTGCTTCCTTCAAAAAAAATGGCCAAGATCTCCCACAAGAAGAAGAAGAAGCAGATGGAATAAGAAGAATATAGACAAGAAGAGGAAGAAGAATTCCTAGTGCTTTGTCCACCTATAAGCTTGAAAAATCTGCAAACACTATGAGATAGATTATGAGTTCCTTTGTCTTTTTCATGCTCATGTGGATCTACAAAACCAATTTATACAATCCTACCAATCACAAAAACAAAAAAAATTAGCCAAAATTAGCAAATGACATACAAAATTTGACTAAAAAAGCTAATGAAGATGACCCATGCGGGGTCCCACCGGGCGTGCCAAAATGTATATGAGCAATGTTAGTATGCTAATAGAAACCAAATTTAAATAAAGCTTCTACAAACTAAACAAAATTCATAAACTTCAAGATAGACTAAGATGAGCTCTCAATTGAGAATATGAGCCATTAATGGGCTCTCCCAATAAGAAGCTCTCTTGTTGAGTGGCTTTGTCTAAATAGATAGGATGTATGCTCAAGCTTATGCTTCAAAAAGGGCTTCAAATGGAGTTGGAATTTGGGTGTGAGTGTATGGTTTTGATGTAAAATGGCTTCTTAAAATGGCATTATGACTTTACTTCATGGATTGTGTTATTTTGCAAACGGGAAGGATCTGATTTATAGGCAAGAGGCTTGAGGGATTGAGGGCTAAGATGCAAGGATGGGAAAAAGCTCATGGAGGGCTCAGATTGCATGAGAAGAGAGCACATGGATTGTGCTTCCTTACAGCCAATCAAGGAGTGACACATGTCACAGGGTGAGAGGATGGAGGAAAGGGAAAGGATGAGTCAACAAAGGAGGCTCAATGGGATACAATCTTCATAAAGACCCTCATAATGGCTTGTAAGAGCAATAAAAGGGCTTGGAAGAGTCATTTATGGCCTAGTGGGCTTCATAAAGTTTTATGGTTGAGATATTTTGAGGGAGATGAGAGCAATTTCAACTTGGAATTGATTAGAAGGGTTTTAAGCTTGCTTAGGATTGTGCAAATGATTAGAGGATGGATTAGGATGGTTTAGGATTAGCTTAGGGATAGGCAAGTGGATGGCATTTAATTAAGGTGGGTGAAGGATGAGATATTTGTTAACTTTGACTTGGGTTAGTAAGTCTTAACCCATGTTTAGAGAATGTGACAAGGTTAGGAGGGGATTAGGATTAGGTTTAAAGACATCTTCTAGAAGAGTCTAGACTTTGGATGAGGATAAAGACTTTCTAGAATAGTCTAGAACTTCCTAGGATGAGGATGAAGACTTTCTAGAAGAGTCTAGAACTTCTTAGGATGAGGATAAATTAAATTTTTAGGAAATAAATAAAGTTTTATTTATTTCAAGGGTTTGGGTTGAGGAGATATTTATTAAAACTTTTTTAATAAACATGAGGATTAATATTTAATCTTAATTAAATATTTTGAGTTGGGATTAGGGGTAGGAAACGATGGGATTAACCTTTAATCAAAATTAAAGAAGGATTAGAAGATTTTGGAAGAGGTTAGTGGTCTTAAGGAAATTGGCCAAGTTTTGGGCAAAAAATAATTTTTTAATTTATTTTGGGTTTTTTGGTCAATTTATTAATTAAATAATTAATAAATAAGGAAATAATGTTTAAATAAGATTTAAACATTTTATGGAGGGATTCCTTAATTAAATATTTTTAATTAAGATAAAGGGATTTAATGGCATAAAAATAAATAAATAAATTAAATAAATAATTAATTAATAAATGATGATGTCATCAGGACTTTTTTAGAAAATAAAAATAATTTATTTTCTAAAGGTTTTTAGGTGTCTACAGTTAGGAGTGAGCCTTGTTAGAGGACTTTAGATCATTCACTTGGAATGTCACCCTATTAAAGGATTTACAAATGACTGTTAGGTCAACCTTAATCGAAAGGATTTACCCTAGACTGCTACAATGATTAGAGAGTAACAATAAGATTTGATCTGATAACAACTTACAACACACTTGCAAGTTACAAATATCTATTTTAGTCCTCCATTCTACTTGGCTTTCTCACACTTCAGCTCTGATAGCTTGTTCACCCTTCAAGCATCCATACCCTTAAGACTTCTTGCTTTTCTTTCCAATGTAGTCTCTTCTCTTAGGTCACTGAGCGAAGCAATACCATAGACTCCTTGTCTTCTTTAGGTTCTCACACATGACAACTCTTTCTTCTAACCACCCATCTCTATAAATAGGGATTCATACTCCATTTTCCATTTTAGGGTTATATTGGAATAGGTAGGATTCAATGAATCAAACCCTCATTTCATTTCATTCCCTTCTACAAACTTCTCCTTCAATCCTCTTGAATTCACCTCAAAATAGTTTACCATGAATTTTGTGCGACTAGATCATCAATCTTATCTTCCACATGGTTCAAACAATTCAAGAAATCAAACTTGTTGGCTCAAATTCATCAAATTCTCGATGTTTCTCATAATAATGACACACGAGATTAACTAGCTTTTGATGCTTGGCACATACTACATTTCTCAACATCCTCTATTAAATCACTCAACATGAACTAAAGTTTACTAGTGCTCAACATCAAGTAAACTTTACTTGGCTTACATTGTTTCACTTGGTTTACACTGCAATTGACTTTGTTCAGCTTCAACTGATTTTTTGCTCAACTTACACTAACTTTTCTTGGCACCCATTATTCAAAATATTAAGCTTGATAGACAAACTTTATTTAACTACTTCTTCTAAACTTAATCAGTGTAACCAACCTTTACAACCTTAAGTATATTATCAATACTCTATAATATCATTTTCTTAACTAATTCTTGTACTCCTTTTCATATCATAACTCAACCTTTCCTCTAGGTTCTATCATTACCTCTATTGTTGATTTTCAAGACTACTAGGTAGAAAAGGCCTGATACCAGTATTCAAAGGATTTATCTCAGTCTAAGGGCTTAGCTACTTCCTATGTTTAACTGAGAATAATTCAGATCTAGTTCCAACTTTAATAGAATCACCAAGATTCTCTACTCATCAAGCTATACAAAGATTAGGTGTGTGCACCTTAGGGATATATTGGTTATATAATTAATTATTTGGAAATCTTCTCACAATTCATTCAACTGATACTTCTCTTTTCTAGATCTATCTCTTTAAAGTAGACAATGGTCATTTATCTTCTATATTTTGTAATTAATCCTTGGCAATAGTAGCTAACAATGACACTCAAGGGATTACTACAAATAAGTGTTGACAAGTAGTTTAATTATTCATACAGTAAAGTAAAATTGATTTGATTTTATGTTTATACCCAATGCAACCCTATGACTTCTTCAACATGTAATTGCATGTATGATCAATTCCCTATCCATTGGGATTAAGAGTCTACCCAACAAAACATTTTGAACTTATAATTTGCATTACAATTAATCTTATTAGCAATTATCCCTAAACTCATTCTCATGAATATCCTTGCTATATAACTAGAAACCTTATCAATTTATTGAAGCATTTACTTGATTCCTTGAATTAAAGGAAACAAAAAATTGATATACAACCTATCCTAGTTGCATTAAATTTCATAAAACTTGCTTACACAATCTCAAGATAACTAATACACAATAATGGAGCAAAATTCAAAGACAAAAATATGGCAGAACTTCTTCCTTTGCATTAATTTTCATTGAAAATTGCAAGAATGTTGGTATAATTATAGAAACCTTCAAAATAAAATAGTAAATCCTTCAATATTCACTTATATTCTTAGAATTATAGGAGAATACATCATAAAGTTTACAAGAGACTCAATGGACCAATAACAATAGCATAATTCTAAAAATTACAAGAAAATCAAACCTCTCCTCCACATCTTGGGAATCCTTTTATAGAAAGGATTGCAACAAGCTTAAAATGGGAGGGAACTTGCCAAAATATTGATAGAAAACAAATACAAATATATTCTTATTTTGTTACAAATAAAAAATTCTTTGTACTTAGCTTCAAAATTAAGATAAAGTTCCAAAATTGACAGGTGATGCTTCTCAGAAAATATCAAATTGTCCTTAGCTCTTGTCACCATCCATGCCTTTTCTTTTCCTTTTTCTTATCTAAATTGTATCTCAACTACATCTAGTCACTATCACCAGTTAGCAATGCCTTGATATCTGCAATCAACTCCCAAATGGTGATATCTATCTTAATATCAGGCCAGGTAACATCTCTAATTATATCCAACTCTTCTAGGCATTAGTTATAGCTTTTACCTCAAGAACCACCTTAGACATCTCTACCTCTAGCCTATAGAGCATATCCACCATATCATAAACAACATTGGCCCTTACATCATTATTACAAAAAGATAAGAACTTGGGATGGTCAAGAATACTTTCAAAAGATGATGACCATTTAACCCAGTCGTTTATCTTTCCCTCACTATCCAAAATTGTAGGCACAAAATTTGGTGTCATGGCAAAAATTATTTTCATATTATTTTGGATTAGTTGTATCTTCCCTCTAAAGAAACTATTTAGATCTCTCACCTTATGGATTTCTTTTCTTGTACTCACAATGGTTGCCTTTGATAGGTCTTTCTTCTAGGGGAGTATAGTAATTATACTATCAAAGAATTGAATTTATGGGCCCCATGTGTTGAATAGTGGAGATAACAAAGCAATGGCTTTTGCACACTTGTATTCCTCTCCTTCCAATGCAATGTAGCTACCATGTACATTTTTTGAAACTATCTTTAAAGAATTGATCTTATGGATTAAGAAATTTTCCATAGCTCTGATTTCTGCTTCTTTGCTAGCTTCTAGCTTTTCCACATCAATTTCCATAAGCTAGCTCGATGTTTTTGCTATTTCAAAAGTTTGGCCCTCTGTTTGCACATTTTTGTCATGAACTTTTATGGCAGTTCTGACCACCTTTTTCAATGATGCCACCTCCATCTCTAACTTAATGTTATTTTGCTATAGGACAAATTTTTTCTTCATCTCTTCTTCATAGCTCCTTCTTGTCCCAATAAATTTTCATATTTTTTCTCAAGTTGGGCATGAAGGGTGTCCATCTTGTGCTTACCCATTAATGCTACCAAAGTATGCATTCCCAAGATCTGGTCAATGGAAGTAGATTGGACATGCCAAAACATAGCATTTCCCCTAGGGGACTCTTTGGTTTCCATGAGAGTGGGCTTAGCATCCTCTAGAGCTAGACTCCAAATGGCTATTGTTAGGCATCCACATTGAACCCTGGTCCCATAATCTCCCCATACTAATTCTCATCCTCAAAAGAAACTAATTTTTCTTGCCTTCTGATTCTATCTAATAGAAAAGAAGAGCTCAAATCCCATCTAAGGAAGATAATCATTGCACTTCTTGTCACTAGATCTCTAGCTTCTTCAATAGTAAGGGTTTCTTTGGCAGAGTCATACTCCTACAACTTTTGTACCAACCCAACAATTACTTCATCTGAATCTTCAAGATTCATCTAGAATATTAATTCATTTATCTTTATTTTAAAAAGGAAACTTTTAATTTATTTGACTTGATAAAATTATCATCATTCATAATCTCCTTAGCCTTAATGATTTTGTCATCAATCATTTGTGCCTCTAATTACAACCTTTTTGTCCTTTGCTCATTTTAGATGCCTAGGATATTAAGAACCTTCTTCTAACATCATCACAATAATTTCTCCCCATTGGAAATATCTGAAGAGCCTTTTGCTGAGCCTTATCTGGTATTTCTACCATTTTCTACTTCTTATATCCCTATTCTACCCATGCAAAACTCTCACGAACATCTTTTTTGGGTTGGTCATCTTCAAATTGATCTTCTTCATCACATAACTCGAGTGTGTATTCATCATCAGAGTAGTGTATGCCAATCTTCTTTCTAATTTCTTTTGGGACTTGAGACACCAACTCATCAAAATTATCTATACATTTATCTAATTTGGCCCAAAATTCTCTTCATCAAGATAAAGCCCCTTACAAGATGGGCCTACCTTTCTCATTTCTTGTTCATAGCCAACAATATCTCTACACTTAATCATTCTTTCTCTGTAGACATCCTCACTCAACACATCAGCAATAACATCCTCTTCCCACATAGGCTTTGTATGGGGTAGATTATATCCTCTCATATTCTTCAAGGCATGCCTTACTACATTACAAGGGTCATAGGTTCTAGCTTGCCTAATTGGCATTTTATAATTTTGTAAGAATCAATTGGTTTGCTCAATATAATTCTTTCCAATTTCAAAATCCCCTACCTTAGTGCATCTACATAAAAATGTTCCCTTCTTGACAGCTTTTTCTAAATATTCCCCATTCAAAGAAATTAACTATCAAAATAATTCTACCAACCCTAACCTCTCAAGAACAAAATACGTGGGGTGGTTGAGGACATCCAAAAATCCTTATAATAGTATATTCTTCAAATAAGAAAACACTACCCCAATCATGAGTCAATTGTTTTCCAACATCAAAGCACCATTTACATCTAACAATCTTCCTAACATTTCTAGGAACTCTTTCAATTATACCTCCTATCATTTTCAAAATTGGATGAACAAAATCATAATAGAAAGATATAACATTTGAATATGGATAATACATTTTCCATAACCGTGTCCATCTTTGTACTGGAAACCACTCTCCCCACTCTTGTGTTGACTCAAAGAGTCTTTGATCAAATATGTCAACATTCTTTGACAAGATAAGGTGCATGATAAAAAGTAGTGAGGGAACTTGAAATCCTTCAGTTCTCCTTGTTGGAAAATACTAATTTCTTTGTGAAAAATCTCTATGATGTGTTCTCCAAAATCATATCCCACTTAATGATTTAGATATTGAATATTCAAAGCCATGACATAGTATGCCCCTAAAGCATTCATGGTTCAATCTATACCTAGGGCTTTGTCAGTCCCAAACATAGTATTCTAAGAGTATCTTTGAAATAAATCCAAGGGCATGATTTCCTCAATATATCTCCTCTTTGGAATCTCTCCTACATCCTTCTCCACCTTAGGAATGTACCTGGTCATGTTTTTACCCATATAAAAACTCTTATGTTTTTTGAAATTCTCGTTCAATTCTTTAATATCAATGGGAAATAACATAGGTCCTCCCAAATCAAATGCCTCTATGGATGTATCTTTATCCAATACTAGAAAAACAATTTTATCCTTCCTATGGAATGACTTATTGATAGGATTATAACATTTGATTAATGCCTTGACCAAATCTACATCCACAAATACTTCTGGCATTATCAATTTTCCTGAATTTCTTACCTAAGGGTTGCAAATTGGAACTTCTTTCACTCTACTTTTATAGAAAAACTAGAGCAATTCATACCCATTTTTTTAAGGATAATTGCATCTCTACACATTGCATAAGGGTCTTTGAACGTGAGATCATTCACATTCTAAGCATTTGTGGAACTAGGCAAGATGTGTATCCATTCTTCTACAAACGTGCTAGGAGCCCTTGGTGGTGTATTTGGTACTTCAATTATCTCATATGCAATCAATTTTTCTTCTCTTTGGACCATTTCTGAAAGTTTCTTTGTTGATTCTATATTCTGTTTGGATAAAAATCACTCAGAGTCACTTCTTTACTTTGAAATTGCTCAAAAAAATCAGATAATTAAGAAAATAGTAATAATAACCTCTCTCTTTCTAGGTTTTATCAACTTCTATGGTGAGAGCATAGCTTTAATTGGAATTTAAGGGTGGCACACTTCAAAACCTATCAATCTTTGAAAAATAGGTCAAATCTACACTTTTTTCAGAATTTTGTATATCCAGCTCATCCCATCTTCATCTAGCTTATATTTTGTTGTTGAAAAAGTTATTTTATGCTTTAAAACTTATAGGTGTGACAACTACGAACAAAACCATTTTGCCACTTTGCATTAGAATCTTTCTTTGTGATTGTTGTAACCTTGTGAAAAGCCTTTAACTTCTAACACTTCACAACTTCTCCATGGTATAGCCCTTGGAACATTTTATTCTTGCAACCATGTGATGCTTTGGATTTCACTATATTGCACCTTCACAACTTAGAAACTGGGCATTGAACTTAGTTATGTGATAGCATGCTTAGTTGTCTAACTTAGCATTTCTTTTACCTCTCAACTATGCGATTTAGCTTTTCAACTATCTATAAAAGCTTGCAAATGTGCACTTCATTAGCAATCATGAGTTCACAACTTAAATCATTAGCATCACTTGGAACTGTGTGAGGTTGTAACATCAACTTTAACTACCACACATAGCTTTTTCACATGCTTATGACTTAACGTTAGTCCTTTTGACTATGACATGTGAATGCACAATCAATTCTTTGTTTGATCTTCATCTTACTTTCATAGCTTCAAATCTTAACTTAAGATGTTATTTCAACTACATGCAAGTATTATTTCAACTACATGCAAGTATTTGATAACATTCAACTTAACTACCTTCACTACTTCTCAACCTAAAGACCTTAGCTACTATTAAAAATTGTGATAGCATGCTCACAAGCATTCACAACTTTTCTCCTCTAACCCATGGTTCATTTCTACTACCTACAATGATGTGCTTAATAAAGACTTTTAACTCAACATTAACTCTTCGCACGTTCGTGGCTTATCTTTGACTATCTATCTGAACCTTTGTGATGTCATGCCAAAATTTTATACTAACTATTTCTCCTTCATTCGAACAATGGTAGCTATTAATGCCTTAAGCCAAATTAAGCATATGAACATGCACTCTTCTTTGCTTCACATAGTCACAACTTAGCATAGTTGAAGTTTTCATGAAATATAATAGCATAAATATTTCAAAACCTAGGATAAGAATGCATGCATGAAAAATACATACATCCCTTTTAAAGATCAAAATTATATTGCATGAGCTTTAAAAAAATGAGAAAAAACTTGCCTAGGGTTTTTCTTAAGGGCTAACAAAGTTTTCAAAAACCCTAGCTTATTCTCAACATACTTCTTCCTAATTTTTTTAGAATCTTGCATAAATTGGGTGAGTGAAAAATCAGGCCATCAACCTTATTTGATCAAATCCTCTTAATCAATCAAATAAATGATAGTACTTAAATCATTTAAGCAATTGTCTTACCAACAACTAGCAGGTTTGACATCAATGAAAAAACAATGATTGAAACACATACTCATACTTTTGTCAATCTATTTTCAGCATTGTCCACATGAGATACACTTGTGCTTGATTTATTGATCTTGATTTCATATATCTTATTTTATTCCAAATAAAGTAATTGAGGGTGATTATAAATGATTTTGGATTAACTTTCTTTTGTAGGCCATCCAAGCTCAAAAACTTAGTTTTGAACTAGACCCCGAGAAGGGATCAATGACTAGGACCCAAAATGACACTTGTAAAGGGATGCATTGCATCCCTAATGACCAAAATAGATGAAATGCATCCCTAATTTAGTATGGATACATTGAATTCATGATTGATCAAGGACACCAGGTGCAATAACCCTCACAACAGTCTTAGGACCCCAAAATAGGTCTCATAATATAGAAATCAAGTCTAGATTCTAAGGAAATCCCATTTAGGTAAGGAAAAATAATTATGTTTATTAAGTTAAAGGAAAGGAAAATACCTAAGTAAATGGATCCTACCTCAAGTTTTGCATTGTGGGATAGGAATTCCAAGGAGGACTTATTAGGTCCTACCTAAATCCCATTTAAGAGGATGATAAGAGAGAGGTGTAAATACATATTCAATGAAGATTTATCATTAAATTACATTGAATAGGTGCTAAATAGTAATAAATTGAATTTCTTCTAATTTAAGATGATACATTTAGCCCCCACTTTAGATAATTATGAAACTAAGTGAATATGCAATCTAAAGTAAAGAAAACATTTTAGAGGAAAAAAAGGATAGAGCAAAGTCCAAAAGCCACGATCCTATAAGAAAGTGTTAGTATCCACATCTTGCATAACACACGTTAGTGAAAATCCAAAAATCACCTAGAGCTTACTAAGAATGATTTTGTGAGGTTCATAGGTTCCCATATGCCCCCTATTTCAGCTTTCTATTTTAGGAAAGGAAAAACTTGGTGATATAGTTGACCCTATGAATGAAAAATTTAGATTGATGAAAAAATCATTAAAATTTAGTGAGGAAGTTATCAAATATTCACTCAACCAATTTAAAATGTAAGATAATTGAATCATAATTCCAACACTTCCGACGATGAGAAAATCACAATTATCTAGCTCAAGTTATGATAAAAAGAGTGAATACCTTCATTAAATGCATATAGATGAAACCCTTATTATAACACTAATTACCTTGAAAAAATTATAATAATAGCTTCTTATCATTCATTTTTTACCTTTTTATTTTGAAGAACTCAAAGTGAAAGATTCTTGAAGATGAAAAAGAAGGAGCTAGAACCAACACAGATGAAGGTTCTAAGAGCAACCGTTGTAGTCGATGACCCTCTACCTAAGGTGAGTGCTAGTATGCATGTTTTTGATCTTTTTGGAGCATTTTTTTTTCTTTTTATGATGTATATTTCATGCTTAGGGGAGAGTTTGATTTTTAGGATGGGAAAATTTTGACTCTAATAAGCTAGGTTGACCCTATCCAAAATGACCAAGTTGGCTCATAATTTGGTGCTAATGTTTGATATGATAATATTTGAAATATTAGTGTCTCTTTAGGAGCATAAAATTACACAATCAATATATTTCATTATGGAAAGTATAAAGAGAATGAGGAGATATGATATGCAATTGCTCAGAGATGTGGGCCTATATTGGGTAGGCTATCTTCCATACTTAAGATTTCACTCAAGCATGATTCTAGCCCTGATAGAGTGTTGGGATGATGATACTTTTACATTCCATCTTCCCATTGGAAAGATAATTGTGACTTTAGAGGATGTATATAAGATAATCTACCTTCTTATCAAAGAGCTCTTAGTGAAGCCTCACTCTTGCATAGATGCATAACAAATATTTGTAGAAAAATAGTATTGCATAGGACATGGATCACTAATGAGATCTAGGGAAGATCAGATTGATCTAAATGACATCATTATAGTTAATATTCCTTTGGTTGGATGATAGATATGTTGTATATTGAGTTGTATCATGACCCCAAATGGTAAGAAGACATTTTTCTATCACCTTTTACACATTTGATTCGAGCAGTGGAGAGAGATTAGAATTTTTTTTCATGGGGTAGGAGTATATTAGTTACTCTATATGAAAAATTAAGAAAAATTTCTAGATACCAACGAGATATCTTGATAATATGTACACTCTAAAGGGTTTGGTTGTTCTTTCATTTTATATGCATTAGGCCAATAAGAGGTCTTTTAGAACTAGAGCAAAGCCTTTTGAGAATGTATGCATATCCTCTTGCTAAGATGTGATAGTTTAGAGACATATTATTTTGGAGAGTGAGATTTTATCACATGCTAGAGGAGGAGATAGTAGGATAACATACCACTAGATGGTTGAGTGGCCTAAGAATTCATACCAAAAGAGATACTAACAAAGAAAGATATTCCTAGAGGCTCCAAAAAGTCACATGATCATGCCATACTATTATTATTGAGTACTAAGGTAGTTTAGATTATAGAAGTGTGTTCTAAGGACAATGCCATGGTATTTCCATGCTACAAGATATATCCAAAGAGTCAAATCCATATGCCAACCTATAGTAGCCAATATCATCTTTAGTGATATAGAGGAGGGAGAGGATGTCCTAACAACAACATACCTACATGCTAGCTTATATAGAGGATTACATGCACTATTGGAATAGACTTGGAGTGAGACCCATGTTCCCACAAGGATACCCCATGGGAGATCTAGGTCCATATTATAGAACTCAAAGAGGAGCTAGTAGAGAGGAGAATGAGGAAGTAGGAGAGGATGAGGAGGTAGAGGGTGATGATGAACTAGAATATGAGATGAAAGATGAGGAGATCCCTAAAATAGAGGAGAGAGGAGATGAGAGATAAGATCCTTTGTAGATGAGACAACTATGGAGGAGAGAGCAGAGGAAATGACCCCACTAGATCATGAGATGGATGAGGAGCCAAAGTTTACTATGCATACTATACATTTATGATCACAATTACCATGTTATTAGAAAGTAAGGTCCATCAATATAACTAGGGCGGGGGGGGGGGGGGGGGCGGTGGGTTGAATCAATTACCAACTAATAAAAAACTTATCAACCTTAAGCATGTAAACAATATAATCATCAACCATAACAAGATACTCATACACAATAACTTCGAATATGTTAACTAGGGAAACCCTTGATCAGAGGGAAATCCCCAGTGGGGATAGTACCCAAAAAATAATGTACTAATATAAATATTTCTTTTTAGAGTATGAACTCTATTAGGAGCTAATAAAACACATCAATATATATCGTTCCCTTTTAGGAGACTTTGAATCCCTATTAGGAGACTTTGAGTTGCTCTTAGGAGATTTCAACCCTATTAGGAGTTGTGCCAACCCTTTTAGGAGTTGTGTCAACCCTGTTAGGAGTTGTAGAAGGTAGATGGACCCACTTTCCAAAAAAATTCAAGTGTAAGATGAATGAACTCATTGTCCAACTAATCTCTACATTATTCCTTGTAGAATAATAGAATAAACTATACTTGTAATTCTTCTGTCTTGTTAACCAGACTTCTCCTCTTCTAATCTTCTTACTAGATCACTAACTTCACATTGAATAATCCCTTGGATCACTTAATCACATTTACCAAATACTCTACTCTTGTTCACACAATCCACACTTGATACCTATTTCAAAACAAGGAAAATATTGTTCTCTATCTCTACCTATTTCAATACTATACTTTGCCTATATATTGTTCTCTATAAATCAAACATATCTTTTGCATATCTTTGAATTCCTTGATGCACACTTAACTACTTCATTACGACATAGTATAGAATACATCTTCAACTGTGCTTCACCTGATCATCAATACTTTGTTTGTATGACCTCATTCTCTATATGCTACTCTACCAATCTTCAAAAAAATAATTCTATGTTGACATCAATGAGAAAAATAGTCATGAATGCAACATGTCAATCTCCCCAAATGATCTAGAAATTCTTAGGATACTTCCCCAAAGGAATACCATTAATATTCATGCTAAAATTATCCCCCTTTGGTATTAATGACAACATAGATGAAAAACATCTATGTTTCAAGAATACCAAACCAAACTCTATTGCTATTGTTGTTCAATTGTTCTCTTCTTTTCAAATCCTTTTCATCAATTAGCTCTGGAACACACTAGAACATTATTCTATCTGCATCTCTTCTTTAGGATTGACATTAGTTGTTCACACTCTGACTCTCAAGAACGCCAACTTTTCCCTCAACACTTCTCCCCCATATGAGATATCTTCTATGCAATCTCTCTTCCATTCACAAATAGGAGATGTCTTTCATGTATACTTATTTTTCTCCATTCATAAGATATGTTTTTCATGCAGTCTCTTGCCCATTGACATCAATAACAAAGCTTCATTATGTCAATCATCTACTCCAAGAATTCAACCAACTTGAGTGTCGAAAGACACTATTCTAAACCAACTACCAAAATTCCTTGAAGAATCTTTTCATCTCAAATACTCCCCCATAGAGGAAGCATCAAAATTTAGTCTAGTCAAAAAATAGTGCTCTATACCACTAGACTGATGCAATCTCTACATCATCTACTTAGAAGTAGGTAGGGGCATAATCCCAAGAATACCTCTCAAATACTCAAATGTATCTTTAAGAAAAGGCTTTGTAAAGATATATGAAACATTCTCTTTTGTACTAACATACTCCAATCTGATTTATTTTTCTATAACTTTCTCCCTCAGTACATGATACTTAATAGATACATTATTAGTATTAGAATGCAATGCATTATTCTTAGACATACTCATTATACTTGTGTTATCACAATTTATGATAATAGGTTTTGAAAACTCTATTCCAATGTCCTTCAACATCTGTTTCATCCACACGATTTGATTATAATTATTTGCTATTTTTACATACTCATTTTCAGCTGTACTCTATAAAACACAATCCCATTTCTTGCTTAGCCAAGAAAGAAATCTTCCTCTAAGGAAAAATTCTCCACCACTAGTGCTTTTTCTATCATCCATATGGCTTTCCCAATCTGCATCAGTATAAGCACACAAAGTGAAATCACTTGATCTAGTATATCATAATCCAAAATTAAGTGTACCCTTTATATAACTGAATAGTTTCTTTACTGCTACATGATGAGATTCCTTAGGATCAGCTTGAAAAATTGCTACTATCCCAACTACATTTTCTATATCTAGTTTGGTGTGAGTTAGATATTGCAAACCTCCAATCATAGATCTATACTTCTTTTTCTCAACTAAAGACATCTCATCTTTACAAGATAGCTTGTGTCCAGTTATCATAGGTGTACCAATAGGCTTGTAATTTATCAGACCAAATATTCTCAACAAGTCTTTCAAATACTTAGCTTGTGATATGAAAATACCATCTCTATTTTGCACAATCTGTAAATCTAGGAAAAACTTCATCTCACCAATAACACTCATCTTAAATTCATTCTTCATTTCATCAGAAAATATATAACTTGCTTCATCATTACCTCCAAATATTATGTCATCAATAAATATCACAATGAGTAATAATCCATTCTTAATCTCTTTCAAAAACAAATTACATTCTGCAGTACCTTTAGCAAATTCAAGTTTTACCAAATATTTATCCAACCTTGCATACCGGGTTCTAAGTGCTTTCTTTAGACCATACAATGATTTCTTCAATCTACATACTATGTCCTTTTATTTTTTCAAGGGAAATCCTTTAGGCTGCTCAATGTAGACTTCTTCTTCAAGTTCTCCATTCAAAAATGATGACTTTACATCCATAGACAATTTAAACTTTGTATTTGCTGCATAAACCAAGAAAATCCTCATTACTTCCATTATGGCAATAGGGGAAAATGTCTCTTCATAGTCTATACCTTCTTTTTTGTGAATATCATTTACATACCATTATAGCTTTATTCCTCAAAAATTCACCATGTTCATTCAACATATTTCTAAATATCCATTTAGTTCCTATAAATTCTTTTCTTTGTGTCTAGGAACCAATTCCCATGTCTCATTCTTTACAATCTAATCTAGTCTTCCTTCATTTCTTGGATCTTATGATCATCCTTTCATGCCTCATCTATGCTCTTTGGTCCAACTTGAAAAATCAAACATAATTCCTCATGTACTCTTTTTATTTTCATTACTCTTTTGTCTTTACTTCTAATAATCTATTCAGCAGGGCAATTCTTTTCCAAATTCTTGTTTGGTGTAGGAGTTGCTACCTCAACACTTATTTCTTCTCTTGGTTCTAATCTTTGTTCTCCTCTTTTTGAAAAATTTGTACATAATTCTATAAACCATTGTTAGTCTCAAAGAAAACTTCAACATTTTCTCTAACATGCATAGGATTATCTTCCTCTTCATCAGAATTATAATTTGACATTCTCTCTTTAACTTCAAACTTTTCATATATTTTTACATTTGCACTTTCAAAAATTGTCTTAGTTTTCTAATTAAAACATATAAAATATTTTATTTTCAATGAACAACCAAGGAACATACCTTTGTCACTTCTTGGATCAAACTTACCAATATCATCATCTCTCTTTATGAAACACTAATGAGGGCACAACCCAAGACAAAATGAACATAATAGGAAAAGGGGAATATTATTATCAGAATGATATTCTATTAGATTCAATACAATGAAAATAGACTCCATAACATGCCCTAGGGGCTTACAATGTAGTATGGTTCTAGAGAAAAATACTCCTCACTGTACCTTCTCCTAAACTCCACCAAAAACTATGTTTACAAAGCTAGAAATGACCTTAAGTAACCCAAATTAGGTTTAGGGTTAGGAATACATTTTAGAATATGTCATTTGGCATCCACCACCAAAATAGAAGGTTCTAGAAAACACGTCAGAAGTTGGTGCAAAATTAGAAGAATCTAAAAATGGTAGTCTAACTTTTAGGAGGCATAACTTTTGATCCGAGTTTTTGATTGACAAACTGTTTAAATTTTTGGAAAGTTCTCCAAGTGCTCTATAGCCTTATGGATCAACTTTTCTCATCCCCCTTTTTTGGGCCCATACGAGGCCATTTAGTGCCTCAAATCTAACTTTGAAGTGCTCTTAGGGGGTCTCCAGGAAATGTAAAACTATAAAAACTTTCAAACCATAAAGCCTTTTGACCTGATTATTTTTCTAGAGTGCTTTAAATTACAAGTATAATCATCCCTCCAACTTACACCCTCTATCTCATCATAATTATGGCTTAGTTACAAAATACCTATGTTATACATTGGTACATATCCCAAGGTGCTAAGAAACACTAACCCAAAAAACCAATAGTGGAACTATGAGAGTTGGAATCTCTATTCGACCCAAATGAGTATCTAGAAATGAAAAATAGATTAAAAGAAAACTAATGCTAAACATATTTTTGGGTGCTACAGGATTGACCTTACACCACTGGATGCTCCTACATCAGACGCCCAGGGTAAATTGAAAAGTGACCCTATCACTTTATAGCTAGTAGAGGAAAACCCAAATTGGCAACCTCTACCACGAATATCCAAGTTGAATCTTCCACTAGTCATCTTTCCATTTCACCAAGTATTCTTCATATTTCATGTTTCTGGTACTCCAACCAACACAACTATCTAGAATTTCTTCAATCTCTTCCTTCTCAAAAGTAGGAATTGGACATGGCTCTCACATCAACTCCTCCTTTGCACCATCATCATGATATCCTGTTGAGTCTACAATATTAAAAATAGAAGAATTGTGAATCCCATCTGACAACTCCACCTCATATGCATTTCCTGAATCATGTTTCTTCAAAATTTTGAGGGGACCAAAATTTTGTCTTTAGCTTGTTATAGGTACCCACTATAAATCATTCCTTCCTCAAGTATGTCATAACCAGATCCCCAATTTGGAACTCCTTATGTCTCCTCTTTTGATCTAATCTAGCCTTATACTACATATTCATCTTGATAATATGTGCATGTACCTCCTCATGTAGATTCTTGACATGTTCAACAAAGTTTTTTGCCTCAACACTTGTCCTCTCTCCTTACTCCATCTTCCTCAGCTCTAGTGTAGTCCTTGGACTACTCCCATACATAATTTGGAATGGTGATCTACTAGTACTCCTATTCACTGAATTATTTTAAGAAAATTCTTCTTGTGGTAGAATCAAATCCCATCCCTTAGGATTATCTCCTACTAAACACCTCAACAAATTTCCTAGAATTCTATTCACTACTTCTATTTGTCCATTAGTTTATAGATGATGTGTAGAACTAAAACTCAATTTTGTCTTCAACTTCTCCCACAAAGTCCTCTAGAAATACCCAAAAAATTTAGTATCTCTATCAGAAACAATACTTTTTGGGAGACCATGTAGCCTCACCACCTCTCTTAAAAAAAAATTTCAATATGCAGTACATCATGTGTCTTGTGGCATGGAATGAAATGTGCCATCTAGGAGAACCTATCAACTACCACAAATACTGAGTCATTACCCCTTTGTATCCTTGGAAATCCAAGAACAAAATACATACTTATTTCCCCCCAAGGCTTCGATGGAACAGGGAATGGCTGATAAAGTCCAACATTTTGACTAAATCCTTTGGCTATTTGACATACTCGACAACTCTACACAAAGTTCTTCAAATCCTGTGACAATTGAGGCCAAAAATAATGCTCACTAATAATGGAAATGGTCTTATCTCAACTAAAGTGTCCTGCCATCCCTCCACTATGTTTCTCCTTGATTAATTCCTCCCCCATGGAACTCCTTGGAATATACAATTGAATGCCCTTGAACAACATACCATCCTGAATCAAGTAATCGAGCCACTTGGTCCTATCTAGAGTGATAGATTCTTTACAAGCCTTACAAGCCTTTGCAAAGTTAGGGTCCTCAGGGTACAAATTCTTGAGTTCATCAAACCCAACCACTTTAAACTACATTTTTGTCAGCAACAACTATCTCGTACTTAATTCACCTGCAACCCTAATAGACCTTTCACTTCTATGTTTCAATACAAATGTATAGCTTTGCATGAACTCTACCCATTTCAAATGTCTATGATTCAATTTACCTTGGCTATTTAGATACTAAAATGCTTGATGATTAGTATACAAGATAAATTCTTTTGGCAACAAATAATGCCTCCATTTCTTTATGGCTTGAACTATTGCATAGAACTCTTGATCATAAACATAATACTTCTTCTTTGCATCATTCAATTTTTCACTAAAATAGGTAACATGCTTCTTCTTGGCTCAACATGGCCCCAATAGCACTACCACTAGCATCGCAATCCACCTCAAACACATTGTTGAAATCAGTAAGTGCCAACATAGGTTGCTCTATCATCTTCTTCTTCAACAATTCAAAACTCCTTGCGACTCTTGTAGTCCACTTGAACTCTTTTCTATCTCCCCTTATTGTTTCAATTAGGGGTGCACATATACTACTAAAATTCGTAATGAACCTCCTGTAAAAACTAGCTATACCATGGAATGACCTCACCTCAGTGGTAGACCTTGGAGTAGGCCATTCCAAGATGACCTTCACCTTCTCTGGGTCTATTTTGAGACCTTCAACTGATACAACAAACCCCAAATAGACTATCTCCCTTTTGACAAAGCTACACTTTTTATAATTAATCAACAATTTCTCTTCCCTCAACTTTTCAAGGATACTACCAATGTGCAACAAATGTTCATCCAAAAACTTACTAAAAAGAAAAATATCATCCAAATAGACAATAACAAATTTTCCCAAAAATTTCTTTAGTACCTCATTCATAAGCCACATGAAGGTGCTTGACACATTGGTTAGTCCAAAGGGAATGGCTAACCACTCATATAGACCATCCTTGGTCTTGAATGCAATCTTCCACTCATCTCTTTCTTGTATCTGTATCTAGTGATAGCCACTCTTGAGATCTATCTTTGTGAAGTACTGATCTCTACTCAAGAAATCCATAAGATCATTCATCCTTGGCAAAGGAAATTGATACTTGATGGTTATTTTATTTATAGCCTGAGAGTCTGTACACATTCTCCATTCTCCATCCTTTTTTGGTGCTAGCACTATAGGTACTGCACATGGACTTAGGCTCTCTTGAATTAAACCTTTCCTCAATAGCTCCTAAACTTGTCTGTTTAGCTCCTTAGTCTTAGTAGGAGTCATCCTATGAGTAACCTTGTTAGAAAAACTAGCTCCTGGGACTAAATCTATTTGATGACTAATTTTCCTTATTGGTAGCAACCCTTCTGGAACAATATTAGAGATGACATGTCCATACTTACTTAATAGACCTTAAACTTCAAGTGGAACTTCACTACTACCTACCTTATTCTTTCTAGGAATTAAAGCATAACACATGTGTTGATGTTTCATGCCATCCAAATTTTTTTTTCCATCAACAAGACATACCCTAACACTATTGCATACCTTTTCACCCTCCTTTATCAAGAGCTTCAGTTTGTGGTGAACTCCATCCTTTGTCAAAGAGTATTTATTTTCATGACCATAATGTATAGCATGCCTATCAAACTTCCATGGCCTTCCTAACAATAAATGGAAGACATCTATTGGGATGATGTCATAGAGAGCCTCGTCATGGTAACTCCCAATCTTGAACTTTACCAAATATTTCTCACTAACTAGGACCTTATGATCATCCTACACCCAAGAAATCTGATAGGGATGGGGGTGTTTCAACCTCTTTAGATTTAGCTTTGAGACCATCTCCTCAAACACCAAGTTATTAGTGCCCCCACCATTAAAAATCACATCACAATATTTACCCTCAACTTACACCTAGTACAAAAAAAACTCCTCCTTTGTCTAGGTTTAGTCTCACCACTCAGCAAGACCCTTTCATTAACAATAACCTCTCCTCTTTCTACATCCTCTGAATGTGATGACTATGCATCATCATCCACATGAGCAACCCTTTCTTGACTATTAGCCCTCCTATCTATCCTTCCTTGGAATTGAAGGCATTTGTAGGCATGATGACCTTCTTCATTGCAATGAAAATAGGTACCAAAGAAAGCCTCCTTTTCTTGAACCTTGTCCACATCCTCTACCTCTTTCTCTCTGATCTCCAAAGTTTTGATCATAGGAGCAATTGAAACTCTTGTTCCTCTGACTTTGGCTAGTACCCACATCTTCATTTTTCTTCTAGTTCTCCTTTTGGCCTCTAAATGACCTGCCACTACCTCTTCCTCCTTGACTATGCCCTCTTTTCTTTCCATCAAATTTTTTTTTTAACATCCCTTAACTCACAAGGCAAATTGGTATGCCTCTTCAATGCTAGTCATTCTAACTAGACTTAACTCCTCTTGAATGCTAGGTCTTAACCCATTAAGGTAATGGGAAACCTTCTCCTTGTTTTCTTTTGCATGCCCCATCCTAATAAGAACTAGGTAAAATTCCTCTATGTATTCCTAAACATATTTTCATACTTTCTTTAATCCTTGCATCTTCTTGAATAGATGAAGCTCGTAGTCAACAGGAATGAACTGCTTCTTTAGTTTGTCCACCATGCGATCCCATCTTGTGATTTTATCCTTTCCTCTTCTATTTCTTTCCAACTGAATCTCTTGCCACTAGATTTTGGCATGGCCTTTTATTTTGGCCTTCACAAACTTAATCCTATTAGGGTCCCTGATATCCTCATACTCAAAATATTCCTCTAGCTCATTAATCTAGTTGATCAACTCATCTGGGTTTAGATCTCTTGAAAACATGCCAACAACAATTTTAGGTCTTTTTCCTCGCTTGGAAATGGCCCTAAAAGGCCTCTCCTCTACTTGGTTTAGGACTTCTCTATCTCCTTCCCCTTCCTACACAATATTTCCTTCTCCTTAATTTTCCTCCTCACTTTCGTCGCCTATGGAAATATTCATCCTTTTATGAAGCTCTTCTTGCAATTCCTAAACTTGTCTCTAGAGGGCTCTAACCTTAGGGGGAACAACTATGGACCTTCCACCATGCTCCCTTCATGGAGGCATCTTGTCAATACATCAAAACCCATACCCACATAGTGTTGATGCAAATTGCTTCATAGTCAGTGCTCTATCTATACACTTAGAAAACCTACTTTGATACCACTTGATGAGGGTACAACCCAAGAAAAAATGAACACAACAAAAAAAGGGGAATATTATTATTATAAGTGATATTTTATTAAATTTATTACAATGAAAAAAAAACTCAATGACATTCCCTAGGGGCTTACAATGTAGTCTAACTCTGGAGAAAAACACTCCTCACTGTACCTTCACCCAAACTCCACCAAAAATTGCGTTTACAATACCAGGAATGACCTTAAGTAACCCAAATTAGGTTTAGGGTTAGGAATATATTTTATAATATGAAATTTGGCATCGATCACCAAAAAAGAAGGTTCTATAAAATATGTTAGAAGTCGGTGCAAAATTAGAAGAATCCATAAATGGTAGTCCAACTTCTAGGAGGCATAACTTTTGATCTAGGACTCTGATTGATGAAGTATTTACATTTTTGAAAAGCTCTCTAAGAACTCTATAGCCCTATGAAATATATTTTCTCATCCCCCATTTTTTGGGCCCTTACAAGGCCATTTAGTTCCTCAAATTTGACTTTGAAGTGCTCTTAGGGGGTCTCTAGGCAACTTAAAACTACAAAAACTTTCAAACTGTAAAGCCTTTTGACCTCATTCTTTTTCTAGAGTGCTTTAAATTAAAAGTATATTCATCCCTCAAACTTAAAACCTCTAACTCATCATAATTATGGTTTAATTACAAAATAACCTATTTTCTACATTGGTACATATCCCAAGGTGCTCAAAAACACTAACCCAGAAAACCAATAGTGAAACTATCAGAGTTGGATTCTCTATTTGACCCAAATGGGTATATAGAAATGAAAAACACATTAAATAGAAACTAACACTAAGAATATTTTTGGGAGATACAAAATTTCCCTTACACTACTGGATGCTCTAGCATCAAACACTTACTTCTGAATATTCTAAAATACTTCATTGATAGTGCATGTCCAAACCATAATTCATAAGGAGTCTTGTTTGTACCTTTTTTGATCCATAGTCTATTCATGGTGCATATTTTTGTATTGAATGCTTCTCTCCAAAATGTCATGGATACATCATTCTCAAATATCATAGCTCTTTCTTCCTTTTATACATATCTATTCCTTCTTTCTACAATCCCATTTTGCTCAAGAGTCTTGGGTGTTGATAACGGTCTCTTAATTCCATTTTCTTCACAAAATATGTTAAACTTTCTAGAAATAAACTCTCCACCTCTATATGATCTCAAACATCTAATATTTACATAAGATTCATTCTCAACTCTACTCTTGAATACCTTAAACTTCTCAAATGCTTCAAACTTTTCTTTAAGAAATGCTACCCACATCCTTCTAGTGAAATGATCAACAAAAATCACAAAGTATCTTTCTACATAGAATCCTCTTGTTTGGGTAGGACCACTCAAGTTTGTATGAAAAATCTCTAATTTATCTATGGTAGTGAACTTCTTGCTAGGAAAAGAGACCTTCTTCTTCTTAGCCATAATACATTCTTTACAAACAATGTTAGTAGGCTTCATGATTCTAGGTAAATCTCTAATTTTAAATCTACTACCAGCCTTCAAAATATTATCAAAGTTTATATAACAAAGCCTTCTATTCCATAGCCAACTATTATCCACTTTTGTAACCAAAAAAGTCATCTTAGTAGGATTCAATTGAAGCACATTACCTCTAGAACTTGCACCCATTCCAATCAACTTACCAAATTTGTCTTTGATAATGCACATCTTCTTTATGAACTAAAACTAATAAACTTTATCAACCAACTATCCAACACTCAACAAGTTATGCTTTAACCCATCAAAAAAATAAACATCACCAGTATTAGTCTTTCGATCAAGAGTAATAGATCACACCCCTATGATGTGACAAGCTACATTGTTGCAAACTCTAAAAATTCCTCCATCATTATTTCTAAAGTTTAACAAATTGTTCATATCACCAATCATGTGACATGAACATCCATTGCCTATGATCCTATCAGATTTCTTTTCAACTTGTGAAACTAAGGCCTTTTCTTCTCTAATTTATTTTTTAGGATTGTCTTCTTGTATAGCCACAAATCCTAATTCATCATCACTTTCACTCTGAACTCTTTCCTTGAACATCTTTATTTGCATACAAAAAATCTCTAGGTCTTCTAGGCTTGAAATTTGTCTTATACTTTTTCTCTCTTTTAGGACACTTAGAAGCACAATGACCAAATTCATTACAAGTCCACTTAAATTTTTTCTTACCATCTGGTTCTCTCCTCACAAGTAGGGATATTCCTTCTTCATCTTTCCTATCTTCTTTAGATCTATGTCTACTACTACTAGGATAGTCTCCATTGGTGCTTTCATTTCTTGGAAACCAAGAATGAACACTTAATGCACTAAAAGTTGTTTCTATTCTAGTCAATTCTCTAGATTGCCTCAAATTTGACTATGTTTCTTCCAATATTTTAAGTATAGTTTCCCTTTTGAACTTCTTAGTATAGGATATTAGAAGTTCAATCATCTATGCTACATGTTTGAGTGGTGGTGTTAAAGTTTTTAGAATCTTCCATATAATCTCAACTTCCTCTTGAGATTTGTCGCAAGACTTAATTCCTACAACAATCTTAGATATTCTACCAACATAGCTTCTCATAGATTCATCTTCCATACTTTTAGCATCTTGAAACAAACATATCCAATTATGTAGTCTTCCTCTTTTAGCAAGCTTAAACCATTCAAAAGTAGTTTCTAAATTCTTCCAAATTTTATGAGATATTTCTAAAGATCTTACCTGACTATATTCATTTTCAAGAAGATATGATAGTAGTGCATCTTTGGCTCACATATTGCACATAAAAAAATCTCTTTCAGCTTCATTGCATTCCTCAAGCTTGTTTTCTTCTATAAATGCTTTGTCATTATTTCTCAAAATTCAATATCCTAGACCCATACATAGAAAATGAGTCTTTATATTTTATTTCTAGCTATCATAGTTAACTTCATCAAATTTAGGACTTTCTTTTTTGAAGTAACCCACATTTGATCTCCCAAATCTTTTAAGCTTTTTCTTCAAGGACTTGATGCTCTGATACCAATTGTTAGAAAGTAAAGTTCACTAATATAACTAAGAGGAAGGGGGTTGGGGGGGTGAATCAATTATCCAAATAATAAAAAACTTATCAACCTTATTAACCTTTAAGCATGTGAACAATATAATCAACAACTATAACAAGATAGTCATACACAGTAACACCAGATATGTGAAGTAGGGGAACCCTTGATCAGAGGGAAAACCTCAATGGGGATGGTACTCACGAAATGATTTACTAATATAAATATTCCTTGCTAGAGTATGGACTCTATTAGGAGCTAGTAAAAAACATTTAGTATATATCAATCCCTATTAGGAGACTTTGAATCCCTGTTAGGAGATTCCTTGGTCCAAGAGCACCTAGTTTTAAAGATATTGGCGATGATCCATAGAAATATTTTAATTATTTAATGTAATTTCATATGTTTTTAAGTGATATACCATGTAATGGAATAAATGGTAATGCTTAAAGTCAATAAATGTAAAGTTGGAAAGAAAGTGTAAAACTATAAGTTGTAATATTGCAAAAAGTGCAAAACTATCACAAAAAGTGCAAACGGGGTTAAGAGAATTTAAAAAGTTGGTTGGAAAGTTGTAAAATACCAAAGAGCCAATAAAAAATTGTGTATGGTCAAACCAAATGATAATGGAAGGAAATATTTACATTTGAAATAAATTTGGAGTAGTTCTAAGTTGTTGTTTTGATTGCTTTTTCTATTTTCTATTGGTTCCAGGTCTTCTATGACAATGTACATATTGGAAATCATGTAAAATCTATATATTTAGTTAGTAGGATTAACAACCTTCCTTTTGATTTGTTGTTTAGTGTGGAGCCTGATCAGTCCCCAAGTGGGAGATTGTTAGTTTGTGGTGATTGATCAAGAAAGTACTGTACATACTTCATAAAATTTTTTTGGGGCTGTGGCTAACATATGGCCGACATGTTTTAAACCTAAACCAGCTTAAAACTACTTGTAAACAAGGGCTTAGGGTTAGGTATTTTTCATTAAGTTGTGATGTGAAATTGGTTCTTCTGGTGGTATTGAGCTATAAGGGATTATGGATTGTAATCAGGTTGTAATCATTGGATTGTAATAATATCGAACTTTCTATTTGGTGGATGTAGCCTAGGGATTGGGTGAACCATGTTAAATCTTGGTGCCTTGTGTTCTTCTTTCCTGTGTGATCTATTATTTTTTGTTATTGGTTATATTTGCATGTAATTGTTATTTTTTTTCTATGGTTTAATCCTAACATGGTTTTGGTTTGGAGTGATTATGTGGAGAAATGAATAAGTTATGAATATTTTTGTAAAAGTGCTTGTTTGCAGATTTCAGATTCCTTGACAATAGTCATGTTGCAAAACTTGGTACTAACACATATGGAATAGTTATGAACTCTAAATGTATTAATTTGAAATATATGTGAATCTATTTTTATTTCCATTTAGTTTGAGTCATTTTCATTGAGATTTGTGGAAGTTATACATTTCTTAGTGAAAATTGATTTTTTAATATCTTCAATTGAGTTATAGGCATAGATTTGCATTCATGTAATGATTTATAGATTGGAAGATTCAATGGATTATCTATTTGGAAACTAGAAAAAATAATTCTAGTTATTAAATTGGTTTGGGATCATTTGGAATTTTATTGTGAAAGATATTGGATGCCCTAGTCAAGGTTACATGTTTTGTTATTGGTTTATTATAGTAAAAATTGATCTCGGTACAAAGACCATTATGTGTAATTTGTTTATTGTATTGATCAAAAATTTGGATATGTTTTATAATGGAAATTTTTGAACAAATCCTCCAAATGGTTTGTCACAAAACTATCAAAAATAAAAGTTATGAATAATATACTTTTTAATAGAAGTTAGACCATGTGAATGGTGAAGTATTGTAAACTAGTGTTGAAAGAGTTTTGTTTTGCCTCATGAGATGTATCTAAGAATGGAATTTATCTCATGGATTTTTATGGGATAAGAATGTATCCTTTTTATTGGTTTCTTTGTATGATGCTCTATATCAAGTTGTATTAGAGCTATAAGCTCTTGAGAATGTGAGGATTCACACCAAGACCTAACCCTATGTTGGGTTTATTTTAGATTCTTTTTATAAAGTTTTCATTGTAGATTGGTGTTAGTTCACTTGGCTGTTGTGGGTGGATAGGAATGTCTACCAAGAGGGTCATGAGAAATGATCTAGGGCTAGAGATTGGTCTATTGTGTGTTACCAATAGTCTTTGCGAGAGAGGCATGATAGAACTCCTAGGTGAGGGACATATGTGACATGGACGAGTGAACTATGTAATGGCTAAAGCACCATTGAAGGAAACCAACATAAACTCAATGAATAGGAGTCACACTTGAACAAGATTTAGAAAGTAGAGGAGGCATTGATCCAGTGAAGACAAAGAGGCAAAGGAGCACCTAGTCTTAAAGATATTTGAGATGATCCCTGGAAATATTTTAATTATTTAATGTAATTCCATATATTTTTAATGTAATGGAATCAATGGTAATGCTTAAAGTCAATAAAAATAAAGTTGTCAAGAAAGTGCAAAAAATTAAGTTGTAATATTGCAAAAAGTGCAAAATTAATGCAAAAAGTGCAAAAAGTGTTAAGAGATATTTAATTTTGCCTTCAAATAAATAAAAATATCAAGTTTTCTTGCAAAATCTACTGCTAAAATGTGTTTTATGGATGCCCCTTGACATATAACTATGAATATATGATATAGTTGGATATCTTGGTGAATCTTCTTTTTGTTGCACTTGGAATGAGGTTCTAATTCGCTCTACAACTCATGATATTCCCATTTTACTAACTGATATCTGCATTTTGTGCCATTACCTAGGGTTTCATCTATTTTCCATCATATCTTGAGATTCCACCATGGTAAATTAATGGACTTGGATGGAATAAAAGTTAGGAAAATGTATTTTATTTTTCTTTTTGTTTTAGGTCAAAAGAAGTAGGTTGGAGAGAGAAACTTGATGCCCTAGGCATGCAAGATCCATGTGCATGTTAGACATTCATAGCAACATCTTCCATAACTCACTAAAAAGAAGGTTTCAAGGCTTTAAAATTGGTGTGTAATCATCTTACATGACCCCCCTCATTTTCCAATTTCTATATTGAATTTGTGCTCAAGGGATAGGGTACTTCCTTTGTTAATAGAGACCTAATTGCCTACATTCCTAAGTGAGCCTTAAAAAAATCAATTGTTGCATACTTCTCTTGAGATCCCAAGGTTTTAATATGTTGTATAAAACTCAAAAGGGTATCCAAATCCATGATTCTTTCTTTGGGTTGTGAGGATATGTTTGTGATTTTCCATGTTCAAGGCTACAAGCCTAGTCTTGAGTTTGTGAAGCAACTAGCCAATGAAAGTTGCATATTTTGAATCTAATATTGGATTCATGTTTTTTTGGACCTAAATAGACACTTTCCATGATTGGAAGTTACCCCTGATCCTTATTTGTGTTTTGGGGGTTTTGTGTCAAATAAGCCTTGTGATGCCCTTTAGAGAAACTAGTGATTAGTTGTCTTTGTGATAGGTTTTCCTTGTGATTCAGGATTCCTAAGAGTGGTTGGGTTTTGATAACCATTACCATATTATAAAGTTCTTGTGAGCTGATTGGATTAACAAGGACACTCATTGTCCCTTAACCTTTAGTGAAGAGGATTCTAGGAACCTTGTCCATTCCCACTACCTGGTTCCATTGCATCATTCCAACCATGTTCAAAGTTGTAGAAGGCATATAAACCCATTGTCTAAAAAACTTTAGGGTTAATATCACTAAACTCATTGTCCAAATGGTCTCCATATTATTCCTTGTAGAATAATAGAATAAATTATACGTGTACTTCCTCTATCTTGTTAATCAGACTTCTCTTCTTCTAATCTTGTTACTAGATCACCAATTTTGCATCCAATAATCTCTTGGATCTCTTACTCACATTTACCAAATACTCTTCTCTTGTTTTCACAATCCACACTTGATACGTATTTCCAAACAAAGAAAATATTCTTCTCTATACCTTGTGCTTAAAACAATTCCTTGAGTTGGCCTTGAGGATTTCCCAATTAATTATAATAAGACCTCTTTAAGATAATTATTTATTTTACAATTACACAAAACTGTCAACTCATTGCCTTTACAACTTCTCACACATGTGACCTTTGATCTTGTGCACTCATTAACATCATCAATAATCTATCTACTAGCATTGTCTAACCTCACATATCAAGATTCTATCTTTATTAGGAGATATAATCTAAACATAAAAAAATTGCTTCTTAGGTACTATGTCTATATACTGTTCTCTATAAATCAAACATATATTCTACATATCTTTGACTTCCTTGATGTATACTTATCCACTTCATTAAGAAATATTATAGAACACATCTTTAACTACACTTCACCTGATCATCAATACTTCAATGTTAGTACGACCTCATTCTCTGTCTTCTACTCTGCCAGTCTTCATAGAAACACTGCTATGTTGATATCAATGAAAAAAATAGTCTTGAATGAAATATTTGAATCTCCCCAAGTTCTCTATCAATTCTTAGGATACTACCCCAAAGGAATAACATCAACATTCATGCTAACACATGCACCTAGAGTGATACATCATTCCCATGATTGAAACAATGAGTGCATGGAGAGAGTAGCTAGTCCATGCTCCCAACTTTATTATAGAGAGATACAAATTTCTCTAAGGAATATCTAGGTAGGGTGTAAATAGATAATAGATTAGGATTATAAATTAAGAAAGAGAAGATTAGAGGAATTAAATGATATATATTTTGAGTGCAGTGACAAAGAAAGAATGGAAGAGCTTTGTAGGTGAGGTGTTAAAGGACTTGACTATAGCTTCAAGGATACCATCCATTCACCACCATGACGTCAGAGAAAAAAGGGATTTAGAAATACATAAAAATATCTTCACATATATCGCTCTAGATTTAAGACTAAGGCAAGAGAATGCAGAGAGACTTGAGAATCCCACAACACAGTTGGAGACTGAGATGCAAGTAATGTGAGAGTGTATGTATGAGTGTATCTCATCCAAGAGCTATACTCATAGCACTGCATCCTAGAGGCCATCCTCCTCTGACCACAAAAAAGAGAGTTTAGGGAGTAATCACTTGATGGAGCACTGAGATAGATAAATAATTGTTTTATTAAAGGCATATTTTATCAGATGCATTTATGTATATCAACTTTTGATGATATATACATATTTACATACATACATATATATGTATATGTATATGTATATGTATATGTATGCATATATATATATATATATATATATATATATATATATATATCTTTGCATACATATACATATACATATACATATACATATACATATACATATGCGTATATATTTATGTATGTATATCTATATATATGTGTGTGTATATATACATACACACACACACACATACAAAGATATGAGAGATTGTTTTTGAATTATAAGCAACCAAAACTAGGGGGTTGGCCCTTAAATAGTCAAACTAGTTGACTACCAGTAGATTACCAACAACCAAAACTACCCCCTACCATTTAGAAAACAAAAACATATAGTTTAGAAACATAACTAAAAGAGTATCAATAGGCCTAACATACAAACTACCTAATTAATATTTAATTAATTACATAAAAATAACAACAATAGATGAAATACTAATATCTCAAAAGTAATATCTAGGTAGTCTAAACATTACACACCAATAAAATACAATGAAATGTTCTATTAGGAGAAACATAAGTATAAGAGAGAGAATAACTTAAGTGCAATAATGGAAAAGATGCACAATATTAATAGGTCCCTTGAGAGGAACATTACTAGAACCATACACTTCAGTAACCATAAAAGGGCCTATTCAATTGGGATTTAATTTCTTTTTTAATTTGGTACAACATTAACATTCCTTTGATTTTTTGTAAAGAATGAGATAATCCACAAAAAAGACTATTCAAGTAATATATTATTATAAATCTTCTGAAGAGATTTCTTAAATGTTCTAATACAATTATTCATTAATCATATTCCACTTCTAAGTATTGTAGATGTTCTTCTCTAAAAGTGTCCTTATCAATAATCTCATTAAATTGTACCATCTAAAATGTTTAGAGGGAAAAGGGAGGCACTTTAGTAAGACTATAGGTCTGCATAGTTCTAAGACACTAAGCGATTCAAATATGTATGAAAGGAAAAGATGGAAATTTCAAAATGTGATCCCACTTATGATACAAATCATATTAGCTAGGACTTACAAAGGACACTACAACATTTGGGGTCAAATTGTGATGATAATTTGCGACGATGGTGTAATTTGTGGTGATTTTTATTTTTTATTGTAATTGTCCACAACATCATTGCAAATTGCAATGCTCATGTGAGTATAAAAAAGAAGAAGAAAAAATTACATAAATCATTCCCCATTTGTTTTTATTGTGGAGAAATATGCACGAAAAGGGTGGAGAGCTTTGAATGAGGGTGGAGATCTCTGAACATTTCCATGCCCTTGTAATCAATGCATTTCATTGCTGTGATCTCTACATTTTGTTTCCATTCCCTTGCTCTGTGATTTCATTACTGTGCCCCTATGATCTTTGCATTTTGTTGCCATGCCCTTTCTCGAAAATTTTGTCTTCGCTTCATGCCCTTGCTCTATAATTTCATTTCCATGCACTTGCTCTATGATTTTCTTCAAGAGCTATATAAATGTTCATTTCTTTTCCTTCTATACATGTATCTCTTTATATTTTCTTCTAAACATGTATATCTTAGAGATGTTTTTTAAGGTCCTTATTACATCTTATCAAAATACAAAAATTGATCCAGCTACATACATATTCTAGAATCCAAATAATAAAACAATAAAACTCACTCAACCCATGCTAAGTGACTTACCTCAAGATCCAGCACAAAAATAATGCAGACTAGGAAAAATAGGCAGAGTTCGTGAGAAATTTTACAAAAACATATCATAGTAGATATTTTTAGAAAGAAACTAGCTATAATCTAGTTAAATAGGTTTAATTTCTAACTAGTTGGGTTGGTTAGATATTCCTATAGAACTATCATCAAATTAGGTACAATAAAAAGAACAATCAACTATTCCTAGCTAGCAAGATCAAATATAGTTTTCCAAGGCAATAAAATTGCATATGCAGATGCATTACTTGCATACTAGGCATGAATCACATTCCCCAATTTATAAAAAATGGTTGGAAATAAAGGATCCATATGTTGGCCCAACAATGGAAGACAATGATGTAACCATGCATGTATTGATATACTCTCCCTGCGAGGATGCCAAGTATCTACTACCGTTGTTAATTTGGGTATCACTATATGATCTAGAATGTTATGAAGTACTAAAGCCTGTAGTAAATTATCCCATGTCTCCAAAAAATTTAGCATAGGTTCAGGTTCCCTTGCCCCCCATGAATTTGTAGCAACTACTCTCACTGCTAGAAGAATAACTTTAGTGAAGAGTTGAGTGTAAGGAGTTAAAGAAGAAAAATATGCTTTTGTGTAAATGCCATAATCAAAAGGCTTATTCTCTTGTAGAAGCCTCTACCACAATGAAATTACCTATAAACCATACAAATGATGTTGAAGTGGTTACCAACCTTGAAACACTCCTATATGAATTTGATACTTGGGATAATTGCAAGGAGATTGTACCAATACTTGAAACACTCATAAGAAAATGTAGATGTGAAAAATTGCACAATTTGTAGTCCTCTTGATATTTGGACTATAAATTATCAAATACACTTGCAAGTTATTCCAATAGGGTAGTCCCACGCAACTGGTTCCCACTTTTCATCATGAAGGAATTAGATGGAAAGTCAGGAAACCAAATTTCAATGACTTTGCATGAAGTAAAGGCTTCGAGCGAAGTGCACATGGCATTTTTCTCGAAGTCAGGTAGCCGAGGCTTCGAGCGAAGTTGATGGCTTCACTCGAAGCAGCGTTATGTCTAGGTTCGAGCGAACCCAATGGCTTCACTCGAAGCCCTAGAAGACCACCGTCGACATTGACAGTGGCTTTAAAAATGCCATTTTACCATTTTTCATTTCATTTTTACGGCGACTATTTTTGAATGCAACTTCCAGAGTGAGCTAGTGACGTACTTCATCAATGCTCGTGTTTGTCTTTTTCACCTTCTAGGCATGTTCATTTTTATTATTAATATTTAGTTTTTTTAATGAATGTTTAATATTGTTTTATAAATGTTTAATAGTTTTATATGAATATTTAGTAGTATTTGATAAATGTTTAGTAGTTTCTTAAAAGTTTAGTAGTTTTTTTATGAGTGTTTAGTAATTTTTTATGAATGTTTAATAGTTTTTAATGAATATTTAGGTTTTTTTTATGAGTATTTTGTTTGTTTTTTTTATCAATAAATGATTGTTTATGGGTATTTTGTTATTTTTAGTATACATCAATTAGTTTTATGTTTATATGTTATATTTTAGTTGAAATATTAGAAAATATTGAAAAACATAGTTAGATAGAAAAAATTTAACATAAAAACATAGTGATTTTAGACATTAAAAATTAGTTAGTTATAAAATATTAAAAACATAGCTTAAATGGAAGAAATAATATGTACATGTATACATTAAAGAAATATAAAATTCTAGTTAGAAAAATAATAAAAAAAAAAAATGATTCCGAACTCTGATTATAAAATATTTCAAAATTTAACATCTAGTTTAAATAGAAGAAATATAATATGTACACATACATTTAGAAATATAAAATGCTAGTTAGATAAACATTTTTTAAACAATTTTTTTATAGAATTATCTATGTAGTTCAAACAAAAAATGAAATTTAGAACTAAACCATGTGTAACTTTAAACCAAGTTAAACTATTTAATTTAACCATGTAAACATGTAACTAAATTAAGTTAAACTATAACGGGCTCACTTTGAACCTAGAATTGAACCCAAAGTTAAATGTAAAATCCAAATAAGACCCAAGATCTTGCATTATTCATTTAATTTAGGATATCTAAATTTGTATGAACCATACATTCTAGTACCCTAATTTGAAATGATATAATATCAACTTGACCTTGGCTCTAATCTAGAACCCAACTTGTTTAACCTAACAATAAAATTAATTCTAGTTTGAACTTAGATATAGTTAAATCATAATTTCCTTATGTTCCCTAATTAAAATCTTATCTTAGTTCCCTAAGTATAATTAATCCTAAAAATTTAATGAAATTATAACCATACTAAAACCTTAACCATGTTATTAACTTAACCCCTAATTGTACTTCAACACTAGAACCTAATCTTAACTATAAAAAGCTAATTTCTCTTCAACTATTTAACACTAATTTAACTTTTTAATTTTATACCCCTTTTAATCCTACTCATAATTAAATCCTAATTCTATGATAATAGCCTTAAAACCCTAACCTTAAAATATTCACCCTAGAACCCAATCCTATTAAATGGACCCTAATAGATTCATAATCTGGACCCTAACCATTTCATAATAATAAGAACCCTAAACTTACTTCACAATTCTAATCTTGAGATCATGACTCTAATCCTTAGTGAAATAATATCCCTAGCCATGTAGTTTCATAACCCTAATCCAAATCATGATATATATAAACTGTATAACCATAACCCGAGTCCTAGAGATCATGATATAAACCCTAAATAGGAAGAATAATATTAGTCCTAATGCTACACTCTAATCCTTGACCATGATGTAAAACTTGACTCTAATCAGGTTAACTTGCTAAACATAAACCCTAGATCCCTATCTATAATTTCCTAAATGTTGAACCTTAATCAAAATCTTAATTATAAATGGAAAAGACTAATTTTAAATACTTTCTCTCTCCTACTCTCTCTCTCTCTCTCTCTCTCTCTCTCTCTCTCTCTCTCTGTCTCTCTCTCTCTCTCTCTCTCTCTCTCTCCCTCTCTCCCTCTCCCTCTTCTTACTTCCTCTCTCACACTTAACTTTCTCTTGGACCTCAAGTCTTCAATTTCTCTCTCTTACATTTAATTTATTATGATTAACACCTAATATGTACATGTGTGACTTATGAACACCTTAAAAATTACTATCTATATTAAAACCTAATAGGGCCTTATGTATATACATGTGTGACTAGGTAAGACCTCAGAAATACTTTATAATTTACTTAAAATTTAGAACCCCTTATGACCTTAGATTAATGATAGAACCTATCACATGACGGGCCTTATTGAATACATGTTCTTATAATTATATGACATCCCCTTATGAACTCTTGTAATATTAAGTTAACATTTAGTTCAATGCACATTTTTTATATAGATGACATCCCATGATCAGCCTCAACCTCAGCCTCAGCCTCAGGATTAGGGACATGGATAGGGTAAGGCACAGGAACAGGGACAAGGACAGACCTAACCTCAGCCTCAGGGATAGGGAGAGGGTTAGTCACAAGGACATGGACAGGGATAGAGACAGGTCGTGCCTTAGCCTCAGGGACAGGGATAGGGACCACATGTTCATGTACCACCTATCCACCATCGTACTCAAGATATGGCATCTATATTCCAGTCTGCCAGCACAGAGATTGATAGACTGAGATCAGCTATTGAGAGATCTCAGGATCATCTATATAGAGATATATGTCAACAAATTTTGACTAGTCTTGAGGATCTCACTGCTAGATTTAGATCACAGACTTCATTTTCACCACAGTCTGTAGATAGGATTTTTGCTGAGCTTAGAGCAAAGATCTCAGTTGCTATATCCTTAGACTAGGTTCAAAGCCTAGTTTCTAAGGAGACTATCAGATGAGAGGTCTTCCCATATTATGATGGAAAGATCAAGGTTAGGGCATATTAGGTTACTAGATATGTTTTGCCCCAGATTTCTTGTATGATATACCCTCGATTCTTAGCAGCACATGGTCGTTATCCTAATAATGACCAAATTCCACTATATTTTTCCTAGTAGTTGTATGTGGAGTTCTGTTTGGGGCACCACGTCAACTATTTAGATATTCTTGGATATTATGGTTAGGGACATGGTAGAGTTTGTGATCGTGATGCATATTGTGAGCCAACTCGTGCTGCTCCTCATCATCATGCATTGGTGGGATCTAGGACCCCAACAGTGACTCTAGTGATGGCTGCTACTACAGATAGAGTTGTTATTGCTTCTCAAAGGGAAGTAGTTGATTGAATAGGCCACATTGCATCTACAGCTAGGAGCATTACATCTGACACTCTAGGCAGATATATTTTGAGTAGACCCAGTCAACATAGATCATCTTCTAAGGCATCATCGAGCAGTACATTGAGCCTTGATGAGATCTATAGAGTAGCATGTCTTCCTACCCCAGGAGATATACACAACATCATTGGAGAGTAGAGACATATGCAGATGGCCTTGTATCTTCTAGATGATCTTTTACGAGCATATTCGTACATTGCAAATACACATGGGATACCTTTACATAGTGTCACAGAGGTGATTTCATTGAGGCCTATATTTTGAGTGACCCATGACATACCATTAGGTCATGCACATTAGAGTACATAGGACTCTACACAAGACTTTGGTGTTGAACACTCTACACAGCACTCTAGTGCTCAGTAGCCTACCACTCAGCACTCAACTCAACACTCTAGTGCTCAACAGTCTACTGCTCTACACTTGGCTGAGCACTCAGATGCACAATAGGTTGTTGCAGCTCCACTTGATGAGGGGGTCTTAGGATTTGATCGAGGTATTTCTATTTCTAGTGATGCATTTGACGTCTTTGATTGACAGATATGAGATTTGAGTTAGATTCATGTTCCCATTGAGATTGGATCATACATGGACATGAACTTATTCAGACAGTCTACTAACTCTACACCACTTCCATCCCCTCTTAGTAGTCCTTTGCACTTGTCACTATTATAGAGGATTGAGACTATTAGAGATGGAGTCTCTGTTGATGACACCTTAGTACATGTTAGTGATCACCCTCTTGCTCCTCAGACCCAGGTACACCTCAAATTTAAGTTTCATTTTTAAAATTTAACAAATTTCTATTCACAAGTACATATATAAATTTATACATGTATACTCATATTTTCAAATGAATTATATTTTTGTAGGCACAGGTAGTAGAGCATGCTTCTTCTAGTGTGGGCTCTGATCATAGTGGGAGGAGAGATGCAACAACACCTACAGATGTGACACCCACTAGTGCTCAAGTGATTTTTAGATAGATATTTGAAACTAGTTTCCATGTATATTTACAACCTGTATATAGCTAACACATTACATTTTGTTAATTTTAATTTGTAGGGCTTAGTCATAGACACATGATCCTCATGAGCATCGATTAGAGGGTTGCTTTGTTCGTATGCATTTGGATCGTGACTCTCTCTAGTTTAGGATAGACATGCATGTGTTTACTTTATCATTGATCTTATCGAGACATATGTATTTTTGAAAATGATATTTATATATGTACACATATTGATTTATTTATATATATCATGCACATGAGTAGATCGGTCAGAGGTTCACTCTGTTCATATGCATCTGGATGACTCTAGATAGTTTCTACCTAACATATACATATGCACATGTGTTTACTTTATCATTGATCTTAATCTAGGTTGGATATTTTATGATTATATATATGTGTGTGTGTGTGTGTGTACGTATTGATCTTTGTGCCACAGTACATACATGTGTTTATAGATGATTCTTTTTTTATTAGAATGCACACATGTATACAAAATTGGTTCAATTTATGATTAGATATATATATATATATATATGTTTACATGATTAGATGTATGTATGATTGGTTTTTAAATATGGTTAAAGATCTATACGTGCATGTGTGATTCCTTCTTGATTTATGATTAGACATGTTCAATATATATGTTTAGATAGTTTGAATGTACATGTAAACATGATATATATGAGTTCATGTATAAACTCATAACTTGTTTGAATAATAAAATGAACTTGATAACAAGTCTTGTGTACACATATTGTATGAAATGAACATACATATATAGACATGTGTGTCATCTAAACATATAATTGTCCTAAGTTAAAAACATGAAATGAACATGTACACACATTATATGTTTCTAGAATTTCATTCCTTACATATATGTGTGTGTGTGTGTGTGTGTGTGTGTGTGTGTGTGTAGTTAGATGTACATGTTTATATATGTGTACATTCAATGTATATGAACTTGGATAGTTTCATAAACATGATATATATGAGTTCATATAAACTCGTAAAGTTTGAATGTATAAAATAAACTCAATAACAAGTCTTACAAATATTGTACAATGAAATGAACATACATAGACATGTGTCAGACACATATAATTGTCCTAAGTTAAAAATTAAACATGAACACATGTACACACATTAAATGTATTAAATAAATTATGATAAATTTATAAATTCATTATAAATATCTTTAAAACAAGTGGTAGAAAGATGACTTGGTACATATAAAACACATGAACTCGATATATAAGATGAACATATAAACTCCTAAAGTTTGAATGTATAAAACATGTATGTATAAAATGGTTCTCGATATAAGTCTCACAAGTTAAATGTATGAAATTCAAAAATGTAGACCTCACATGTCTACACATATCTACACATATTTAATTGTCCTAAGTTAAAATGTTGAAATGAACATATATACATGCATGAAATGTATTAAATAAAATATGAAATTTATCTTTAAGCATGTGCTAAAAATACATGAAATATGTCAAGTGGTTCCAAGTGGTTCCACACGCTTGTGGAGAACATTTAATATTCTCTCATGGTCCTCAGTATCTAATCTCCACTTGCGACATCCACCTTTATGTTTAACTGGATGTAGAAAAATGGATGTAGCAATAACATGGTGACTATATTGAAGCACTTTATTGTTAGGTTGGTAATCAACAAAGTGAATTCTGTGTTTCACTAATTTGTGTTGGCTAAGATATGTTCCCTCCAAAACAACTGAACCTGCATAGGTCATGTGCAAATTTAAAAGTTAATTTAAATAACATTGTACACATGTGTAATAAAGAAATTCATGTCATTTAATAATAAACATGCACATAAATAATTTAAATATATAAATTTGAAAAATATAAATACCTGTAGGGAATAACATTCCATCACTTTCTCTAGGTTCAATTAACTTCATCCTTTCTATAGTGCAACGTAATAAATATTAACTCACTCCTTCTACATTTTCAGGCTCAGCAATAACTGCAAATACTTTGCCTACACACAATTTAAATAAATAAATAAATATTTTGATATTTTACTACATGTAAATTTATTATTTTTAATTTATATTAAACTTACCAATTTGAACTAGTCCAGATATATGATTATAATCAGTAGAAATCAAAGGAATGTCATCAAAGTTTTCATCTTCATCTCCATTAGCTGTATCAGTAACATCAAGTGGCACCAAAGTCCATAGACCTACATATCCAAGATCCTGATTTATGCATCTATTGTAATTCTCTACAATGCGATCATAACAAAAACATGAACAGTCTCTCGTGTACTATTTCCAATTGCGATGATCGGTACTCATTTCAGAATGTAAGGATCATGTTTTTTTATCCTCTTGCAACCATGCATAAAATTTCTATCCACACCTAAAGACACATAGTTTAATATACATACAAATAAATTAGATCTACAAAAATATATATTTACATAGATGACACGCATGTATATAAAGTTTAAATAAAGATAAGAGAAAATAGATATATATACATGTACATGTTCATTTGAACATAAATACCTGATATCTCCCAAAAGACTCTACATGGTACTATTTGACTCACTCTTGATGATGTACCATCATCATTTGATGAAAAATGTGTCTTGCACCATTAAAAAACTTCATGTGCATTGTTTATACAAACTCCCTTATAATTCATTTGATACTTTTGCAAAGCACGTTTGATACAAGCTCCAGCAGCATCATGTTCACCTTTGCCATGTCCACTTTCAAAGAAACTCCATACATGTGGTATGTTTTCATTACAATGATATCGACAAAGTGCATAAAATGGTCGAGATGATTTGAATTGTGTAGCACACCCATCTCACCAAACATAATGTTTATTGATACTTATGTCTCTTTCTTTGATATATGCAAAAAATTTCTTGAAACAATGTTCTACATAATGAATATCGTGTTCTTTATCATCACTTATGTAGAAGTGATATTCTTTCTTGATGACTCGTGTTTCATTTGTGCTTTGAATACCATCCAAATTTAATTGTGCATGATGGTAACACACTTGTACCATAATAGTAACTTGATCAGAAAAATAGTAGTCCGATTGAATAGCCTTTTGATGAATGAATGAATAGTTTTCTGCAAAGTCAACAATTGATAAAATGGTTCCAATTGGAAAGTTATCTCTAAGTGTTTGAAATTATTGTGCTTGCCACTTTGCAAAAAAAGAATTATGAATATATGGTTGTATCAAACTTTTAAACTTGTCCATAAATGCTCCAACAGTTATCTCATCTTCAACATATTCTAATCTTTTTTATTCTTTCCCAAATTTAGGTTCATTCCTTACATACTTGTAACATTTGCAAGTTATCATTTTTGTGACATCAATATCTTCATTCTTCAAAGGAAAAAGAGCCAAATTAGAGCATGTTTCACATGTTCCTCTAATGCAATTAATTTGACCAATAGAATCATCTATTTTGTCACATAAAATAGATGAGATGAACTCGCTTTGTCTACTAGGAGGGGCATTTTTATAACCAAAATTTTCTTCTATAAATTTTTGATAAACTTGATAGTGGAGATCAAATTCAATATGATAACGATAACAAAAAGTTTCAAACACTTTGTTTCTCCTAACATAATATGGCTTCAATCTTTCAAATAATGTCTACCCAATCTTTATATTAGGATTTGAACTACAAAATGAAACATATATTTCATGTTGTGTTATGTCCAACCAATGTTTTGTATGATGTTCGTAAAGGTTAGCTTTAACCTTATGTCTAAGAACATCTCTAGTATTTGATGGAGGACATGTATTATCATTCCAAAATGATATTGCCAAATTTTTGATTCTATCATCAATCTTATCACAACGAGGAGCTCTACACATAATTGCCCAATTTCCTTCCAAAGTGCTATCATCCAAAAGCATTCTCCTCTTAATATATTTTGATATGGTTTTTCTACTAAAACCAATATGTGATGAAATTGAAGATATTTGTCTATTTTGGGGTGTACTATTACCAAGAATAGATTGCAACATAACTCTTCTTGTAGCGCTCTTATCTTTACCTCGAGTTTTCTTCCCTATAGAGTTCAACCCTTTCTTAACATTTTCAATAATATCACTTTGCATATTGGAAAATTTTCTTTTTTTTGATGTTGCATCTACACCTAGTAATTTTAATGACTCTTCCAAGTTTTTCTTATAAGAACACGGGCAAGTACTTGTGCTTTTTCAAGTGAATTCAAATCATCAAATTTACTTGTTATTTCTTTCACTATCTTATTCAAAGCTCTTTTCTTGGAAAGACTTAAGGAACTCATATCAGCAAGTAATTTCGATTTATCCATATCCATTGTAAGTAAATGATCTAAGTTTCTATGAGTGATATTTTTCTTCACATTTGTGGCTAGTCTTATGCATTCATCCATACCAATTTGGGCAACTGATCCTGACCCTTCTCCAACTTCCATTGCTTCATGTCCTGAATTATCATGTCCCAGATTGTCATCTCCTGGATTTTCATGTTGTGGATTCTCATGTCCTAGATTGTCATGACTCAAATCTTCATCAACATGTATTTGTTCATCTTGTGATTGTTTGTTAAGACCTATGTATGCATATAAATGAATAAATTTAGAAAATGAATTATAAAATTGAAAATATATATGTACATCCATACATATTAATTTACATGTGTACATACCTTCTCTTTTTTGTGATAATTTTCTAAAGTTTTTTCACGATTCCTTTGTTCTGCGCCAGGTGATATATTTCTTGTAGATTTCTTTTGTCTTCCTTGTTGTCGTCCCATCTCCAATTTTCAAAATATTATGAATTGTCTTTGGTCTTCAAGAAATTATCAACGAATTTCAATATTCTTCTGTTTTCTTTGAAAAGAGCGAATTTCTTATAATTTTTTTTGTATTGTTATTAAAATTGAATTCTAAATCTATTATATATCAATCTTTAAAAAAAAATAAAAACAAAAATTTGGCTGACGCGCTTCGTACGAAGCCTGTCGACTTCCCACACAACATCAACTTTTAAAAAAAATTGTGATTTTAGGGCTTCGATCGAACCCCTATTCTTCAAGTGAAGCATCTAAAGTTTTTTTCGACATTGCTGGAAATTGCCATGGGGGGCTTCGAGTGAAGCACCAATTCAAAATTGGTTTCTCGCTTTGCAGCTTCATTCGAAGTTGCTACGAGCAAAGCACTTTGAATGAAGATGTCTTCGCATGAAGCCTCCAAAATGAAACTTTTGCCCAGTTTATATAAAATTCACCCTTTTTTTGCCATTTGGAGGGCTCAAACAAGGGCCAAATAGGTCTAAATTTTTAAACTAAACTTTGAAAAATATTCTCCTTTCAATAAGCTTTCTAATGAATATATTTTTAGCATATATTGTTTTGATTATGATGTTATAGTTATAGTTTTAGTAAGTATAGGTTTTTTAATCATTTTAGAAACCTCAATTCAAAGCTTCGGGAAAAATATAAAAATGAAGAATTAAATTTTGAAAAATATGAACATCAAAGCTATATGTGTTAGCTTTCTAGAAAATCAAGAAAAATGTTATTTCGATAAATACAAGTCAAGTTATATTGATCAAAAGCAACCTATGTCTAAATTATAGTTATTGTCCCTTTGACACTAAATAAAACCGTCAATTTTTTATGAAATTGAACAAAACCAACAAAAGGTGTTAGATATCAATGTTACTATTCTAGCCTTGAAAGAATTTTGTAATTATCAAATTTTAAAAAAAAGTTATATGGATCAAAATACCCATCACTTTTTGAAAATGTCAATTTTGGTATAAACCACTTCTCAAAGGAGATGAAAAAATGGACTTCAAATGAAATTATTAAAAAAATTTAAAAATATCATTAGAAACTAGATAGAAAATGCTAAAAAACACTAGTTTACATCATCATCAAATTCTCTATGGTTTTTTAGTAATATGTATTTGAAAATGAAGTTTTTGTTAAAAATATCTATTTTAGTGTCAAACTTGGCCAAAAAGTGGAAAACATTACCATGGGACTACCCAATTATTATCATAGTACCTATTGCAACACTTTGCTAGATTCTATCAAGTGGCTCCCATAATATCCTCTATGTTGTCTAGCTATTATTTCTGTTGTGCAATCTCTTTTGAAAGACACTCCTTCTCCTTCACTCGCATGCCTTAATTTTTGATTACCAAACTTCTAAATATCTAGCTCTTATCTAAAATCAACTTCACATTTTGTTGTAACTCTAGCATAGGTGTTTGATCATTGATAGCTTTCATTTTAGCATTTGAGTTTTCAAGATTGGTCAACACCCTCACTTGTAGACCTCTCATGTCATGAACTTTCTATACTATTTGAACACCATGTTCTTTCTTCTAATCTAATAGTTCTTTAGGTGCATTATCTTGTAAAACATTAATTTTGTTGAACAATTGTAAACTCATAGAAAGTGCATTGTTGTTTTCATGTATGTATGTATGTATGTATGTATATATGTATGTATATATATGTATTTATGTATGTATGTATATATACATACATATATACATATAAATATATTATATATATATATATGTATGTATATATACATACATATATACATATAAATATATATATTATATATATATATATGTATGTATATATACATACATACATACATACATACATACATACACACAAATATCTATGTGTCTATATATGTATGTATGTATATATAGAGAGATCTTGTGGATTGCAGATTATGGATTATAAACAAAAAAGAAAAGAAAAAATGACATTAATCATTCCCCATTTGTTTTGATTGATTGTGTAGAGTTGCGCACAAAAGAGGGTGGAGAGCTCTGAACATTGGCGGAGATCAATGGAGATCTAGGATTTTGTTTTTGTTCCCTTTTGATTGCTATATTTCATTTTTGTGTCATGCCCTTGTGATCCTTGTGCCCTTGCTCTATGATTTTCTTCAAGAGGAGAAGAGGTACCTATGTAAATGTTATTTGTTTTTCCTTCTAAACATGTATCTCTTGTTCATATATAATAGCTTTTGTTAGATTCAATGATAACTAACTATGATGATTGTATGCATATGTACATGTGTGTGTGTGTGTGTGTGTGTGTGTGTATATATATATATATATATATATATATATATATATATATATATATATATATATATATATATATATATATATATATATATATATATAGGCTCATTACCTAAAATGCTTTACATGCATACATACACACTTGTATAGTAAGTGTGCTAAATTAAATTAATAATTAATATCTTGAATTCACACAAGCAATTATCCTTGCATTCTATCAAAACTATTCGTACGAAACTAAGTATGGATAAATCTATATTTACAAGTTATATTATCTCTTGGTGATTGAGTCAATATCTTGTGCATAATATCATCTAGGTAATGATTGGATGCATTCACATTAAGTCATAATAGGATCGAGTAGATGATGCATTTATGTTACTTCATACTTGTTTTATTGAACATTTTGTTTAACATAATCAGTAATACTAGAATTATACAGCTACAACTAGTACTCTTGTTTATTTTATTTAATCATATAGTTTTAAGACTATTATTTTTCCTAAAATTAGATTGTATATTTGTAATAGGCCATATGGAGGACTATATAAAATAAAAGACCATATATAGGTCAACAAATAATGCCTATGTAATTCATGTCTATATTTGACCATATGTATGTTAGAGAATAAGGGTTGCATGTAGCTCTAGTCCCTACCTATGGTGGGGTAGAAGGAAGGTGAGTATGGAAAGATTTGGGAAATTAAAGATGACAATAATGTCTAGAGGAAGGAAATGATAGAGGGTAATATCTAGAAATAAATGCAAGAAATTCTAATCAATCACTATTCATATCTTTGAAAAAAAATGCAAATAACTATAGACCTAAATTTTACTAACATAGAATGTGCTCCATGTCACAAAAAAGTAAAGGGCTTTTACAAATGGTGTATAGTTGCTCACTCAAGGGTGAATAATTTCTCTAGTGGTAGAAGCAACTTCTGTAACTAGGGGTTTTTCATAAAAAGTGTAAGATACACATGAACACCTTTGGCCTATGATCATTAGATATGAATCCATATAAGTTGTCTGCAAAAAAAATCACAATAATTGTATTCAAATCTCATCTTAGGCTTTTATCTTCTAAGTGATTAGGGATTCTAAGTGAGTAGGGATATTATAATTTTGATAGTGGAGATATTAGTTGGTCTTCAAGAATGACACACAAGCCAGAAGTATATCTCTATGGCTCCATTATAGTGTCATTTTACTGGTAAAGTAGTATTAATTCCAAATAGTCCAAAAGTTTGAATATCTCTCATGGTATGAGAGTTTTGTATGAGTGTAATTTATTATTTAGATAAATCTTTGGAATTGCTACGTAGTTTGACAAAATGATAATGATGGACAGAGTGTGGTAATTGAAAGATCAGATTTGGATTACTCAATTGTTCAATTTCTTGAGTTCATCTCTGACATAATTTTGATTATGTATAAGATGGTTATATATTTATTCATTCTACATGCTCTATCTTAATATAATTGAATTCAAAAATTACTTGAGACAATTGGGATCTTAGGTCTGCATTTTCAAATTTCAGATCTGGTTTAATCTTACTGTCATCCTTCTTTAGACTCAACTTAAGTTCAATAATTTTTAACTCATGTTTCAAGATCTCATTTTATTTCTTGAGAGTTCCTACTTCATCATTGTCACTAATCTTCTCTTTTGATTCCTTCCTAGATTTTAGATCATCAATCTTATCTTTAAGTTTGCCAATGTAAACTCTTGCATCTTCATACCTATCTTTAGGTTATCTCTTTCTTAAGTAAGAATATCAATTTTCTCAAGAGATTCTTCAAGATTTTTCTTTAACTTATCCATATCCAAAAGGATCTTACTCAATCTATTAAGCCTCTTATGAGTAACTATGATTGATAGCAATTGTTAGAAATAGATAAAACTATGAGGTGGGGGGGGAGGGGGGTGAATCAATATTCTGCAAACTTTTTCCCACAATTGGATATTATTAATTACTTCACAACATGCATATGAAAGTAAACCAATAATGCTCAATAGTAAATAAAAAATACACAAAGAGAAATAATAAAACCATTATTTATTAACCAAGGAAAATTGGCCAAGGGAAAAGCCTACTGGGAATGGTACCCACAAAATTCTCCACTAAACAAAAGAATTTGATTAAGGATATTGACCCTGTTAGGAGTCTATCAAAAACATATAGTGTCTCGAGTCCTTGTTAGAATGCTAGGCAATTTTAAAAGCCTCAACCCTATTAGTAGCTTCTTCAACCCTATTAGGATTTGCTTCAACCCTGTTAGGAGTTGGTAGAACAATTATAATGTATGTGAGAAGAGCCCACTTCCCTAACATGTAATATACAAATAAGTTTCTTCACAAGTATAGATATACATATAATATTGTCTCACTACTACACTTTGTGAATCCTCTAATCATACACTAGATCTCCCATCATACAAAGCTTTCATATCACATATACTTCATTCACAATAGTTTACATCACATATTCACTTCTTACTAGCTACGCAAGATATGATCTTTACTTATACCTTGTGAATTATCAAAACTCTTGATCAATTGGCCTTGAAGCTTCCAAGCGCTTGGCTAATTATACAAATAACTCAAGTGAAACATCTAGGATGTTGGCTCATCATAGTTAAGTAATTATTTTTTTTCCAAAATAATTCCTTAAGCTATACAATTTATTTTACTATCATGCTCTATTCTTCTCTGTCAATTACTTGTATTAGTAATTTCTCTGTAACTATATCTATATCATCCATATAGATCTACACATTGACATATGTCATGATGAAACTATCAAATATCAATCCTTAAATATGCATGTGCTAACTTGTACTCTATCATCCATACATACCAAATCTATTTTTGTGTTGTTGTAAACTATCCAATACTTAGAAAATTTTCTATCTCTCATTTAATAATCAAATACCAAAATATATATGTTTCCATAAATGAAAACACTCACTTATCTACTTCACCATATTGCCAACAAGCCATCCATTTTCCTCTTCTTTCACCTAATTTAATCTACATTAGTAATGATTTGACGATAGGATCCAACATAATAGAATATACCTTACTCCTAAGTATGTAACAAAAAAAATTCTTGACTGCCTTTATCAGGGAAAATGATTGTTTGTCAAGATTGGAATAGTTTGACTCAACATTCTTTACTGGAAAAATCATGAATTGAATAGGTCTCTCATCTTCTTTATCTTTGTTTTGTGGGAGCAAACAAATATATTTTGAAAGGAAACTCATAATCTAGACTTAAAAGTACTGGAGCCATGGAGATAGCTGCTTTGATGTCTTCGAAAGATTTCTTGATTTTAGGAACCCATTGTCTTTTCTCCCTTTTTTTAGTAAGTCATTGAGGGTGTAAATTATTTCAATGAACCCACTAATGAAATTTCTCACAAAATTAATCTTCCCGAAGAAATATTTAAGCTTTTTATGACTATGGGGAGGTGACAACTTCAGAATAGCTTCTACCCTTTTAGGATTAATGGATATCCCAACTTCAGTAATAATGTGACCAAAAATCTTTCCATTTATAACACCAAATAAACACTTCTTAGGACTCATATCTATGCCATATCTCTGACATATGTTGAAAACTTGTCTCAAATCAAAAATATGAGTACTCCAATATTTTGAAAAGATGGTTAGGTCTCCCATATAGATAACTATAAATTTATTAATTAAACCCTTGAATTCTTCATCCATTGTTCTTTGGAATGTAGCTCCCTTGTTGGTTAATCCAAATGGCATTCTTTTGTATGTAAAGGTTCCCTATTTTTTTGTGAGTGCAGTCTTTAACCTATCTTCCTCATCAACCATCACCTGGTTGTATCCTAAATATCCATCTAGAAAGGACATCATTTTAGACCCATTCACAATTTGCAATACTTCATCAATTGAAGTAAAAGGGTAATTATCTTTCTAGGATGCTTGGTTTAAATTTAAAAAATCCATGCAAAGGAGAATTTCTCTAGTCTTTTTTCTTACTAGCGTCAAGTTAGAAACCCATATAGAATGTCAAATTGGAAATATAATCTTGGTATCAAGCAACTTTTGGACCTCTTTTACTATTAATGGTTCAATGATGGGGTAAATTGGTCTCTATCTTTGACATAAGGGCTTAGCATCAGGCTTTAATGGGATATCATGGGTAATAATGTCAGGATCATATGTTTGGAGTTCTTCATAAATCCATGCAATAACATTTGTGTATATGTAAGCAATTTAAGCATAATTTCTCATTCTTGGGGGTTACATGCCTTTCCAATCCTTACCAACTTAGGGGCCTCATCCACGTCTAGATTATATGAATTACACTCTTCAATCCCTTTCTCTTTAGCAATTCTTTTACTAGGTGTTGATTCATCTCCATGAAAGATGCATTCAAACTCTACCATCCCCTTAGAAATAGTATTAGTCTTCAAATTTATAATCCTATCTTCATCTTCTAGTTCATCATCTTTAGGTTTTTCATCAAGAGTATCGTCAATCTCTTGTCCTTTGAAAAAACCATTACACATGATGAACTCAAGAATATCTTGGTCATCTTGGAAGACTTGAAAGTTAATAATATTGTCTAGGATAGATGAGGTAGCCACCAATTCAACTAAAAACTTTTGAGTTTTGTTCTTTCAACAATTTGTAATGCACTTGCTGAAATTTCAAGGGCATCGGCTACCATGTTTCTTCTTCTTGGAATGGACCTTATGTTTAGGGACTCAAAATCTTCCATCAATTCCCAAAATCTTTTTTTGATACAAAAGTAGTCTCCGATCATTGCAAGAGTAGATTGATTTCACCTGTCTAATCACCATCTAAGAGTCTCCTTCAACAATGAGAGATTTGATGTCATTCTCTAATGCCAAGAGAACTTGTTGGATCAAGACTTCATATTATGAAACATTGTTAGTACATCTAAATTGTAAATGATATGCAACATAAAATGACTTACCTTTGGGATTAATTAGTTAATACCTACACCAGCTCCTAATTTTCATTTAGATTTGTCAAACTTAAGTGTCTAAATTGGTTGATCTTTTGGCTTTCTTGACTTGTGTTTTTCCTTTCGAAGCTTTTCTTTCACTTCAAATTTGAATGGCTATTTTTGTTAGGATCTATTGCATCTTTTCACATGGTGGACTAGGTGAATTACCATTGTTTACCTTTGATATAGGGATCATCCATTTTTTTTGTCCATCTTGAATTTCCCCAATCAATTCTGTGAATTTATTGATTTGTGGCTTAGGGTGAACAACTACCAAGGTCCAACATTGGCCTTTTACAAAGAATCTTCTCCTTAGGACTTTAATCATCCCTGGTGGAGGACAAGACACAACCCCACCATCTAAAGAGGTGTCACTATATGATGCATTAAGATCTTTTTCCTCTTCATAATTGTCCATGACTTTAGATATGCACGTGGAACTTGAATTTTATTTTTGTATCTCGATTGGATTTGAAATTTTTTTAAAGTGCATTATCTAAGTCAATACCTGAGCAATCACCTCTTGGTAATGTGATCACTAAAATTTTTAATGACTTACTTTGTGCAACCTACAAAATCCTAGAAGGAGAAAAACATTTGGGTCAACTTCTTCTCCTAAGCATTGCAAATTAGAAACCATGCTATTTATAAATTGAATTCTCTATTCTTTTAACTAGAGCTATCTCAAGAGCCATCACTTGAAAGAACCTAGGTCTAATTGGAGAAATACTACTTTGTTTGGGGCATTGTATTCTATGATCATTGTCTTTAGCTTTGGCTCAACATCTATGTTGATTTGATTATTCAACCCTTTCCAAGGTAACCATACTTAAGTAAAATTAGTTGAGAACCATCCTCTTAGACACTGGGTCTATTCTCTACTCATTAACTAACCATATGTTTCTAGAATTTCCACCACATGTATATCTATAATGTATTGAATTTTTGGGTTCATAGTTAGCTATATTCAAACATCTTTCAATACTCCAATAAGTTTTACTTCCATTTTATCAAGTTGAATCACTATTTGATTCATAGGTTGAGAAGTGAATTCCAACCTAGGAGTTATCAAAAGTGGCATGACATTACAAGAAGCTCCTAAATTTAAGAGACAATTATGGAGATTTCTTCTAAAAATTTGAAGACTGAGAAAGAAAGGAGGTACTTCAACCTTGTCTTTATACATGTTGGACATAGCCTCAGAAGTATTAACTTGTTGTAATATTGTCTTCTGATGGACTATAGTAGGCATTTCCTTGGTATGATCAAGAGTCTTCAATAGTGCTTCCCTCTGATTAGAGTAATTTGTAGCATATCAAACAAGGTTATATTTTCCTTTGTTCTTTCTAAGTCTTCTAGTGCATTGTATTTTTGAGTTAACCAAGCAAGATTCTTTAGTATTGTAGGTATATTTCCTTGGTTTTGATTTTTTTTCCAACATAGGGTTATCCAGTAGCTAATGGATTGTTATTAGCTCTTGGATATGGAGGCATTGGTTGTAATGCAAGAGGAATCCCATTAGTCATGCGTTCCCTTTGATTTTGCAAGTTGTAAGTATTTCAATTATCATTATGAAAAGAGAACATCTCTTCTAGTTCAAGATCTGATTGTTGACTAAATGGAAAGTTAAATTCTTCATTGACTTGTTCTTCCATTCCTAAATTCTATGGAGAATCATAAGATTCTAATGGCATAGTATTGAACTACATAGGGGGCTCATTTTTAACACCTTGTGAATTTTGGTTTACTTCTTGATTTCTATTGAAATATGAGCCTCCATCATTAGGCATGTTTTGATTGGTGTCAAATTGATTAATGTCCACAAATTTTGTATTGTTTTTTTTGTCTATAGGGACACTTCCATTGTTTGGATGGGTATTGCATTGTTGATTCTATCTTGGGAAACCATTTTTATGATCTAGAGGATTGAAATTATTCCTTGCATTATTATTTCTACTAAAATTCTTCTTGTAAATTTGACCATAGTTATTTTTGTTGTAAAGGCCTACATTCATTCTTTGAAAATTGTTGTTATGCCCTTGTGACAACCTCAAATAGGTTAGCTCATTATTAATTTGAGACATGGTCTTCTTCATTTGGCCTAACTTAGTTGTGACATTATTTTCTATCTCAATAGGTGTTGCTACCTTTTTCTCAAAGAAATAAGCTTTTGGAGGTTCATATCCTGCATAAGTTATGACTGGAGCTAGCATAGATGGTGCCTTTTTTAGTAGAATTGGAGTTAGTGGGATGAATTGACTAGGCATCACTTGCACTCCAATATGATATGTTGGTACTTTTGTACTATCTTGAGTCAGAATCATCAATCCTCCTCCATTAGGATTGGCTTTTTTAGTAAAGGTAATTTCTTCTTTGAAGACTTTGTAAAATGTATTGATGATTGCAAAAGGCCTTGTCCTTAGGAAGATAGAAGTGAGGTGGTCCATGACATTAAGATACATTTGGATTACAACTTCAACTAGTATGGTGTAGGATGTTTCCAACTTGTAGTATGCCATGTGAAAGTGATGATTTAAATGTGAAATGGTCTCCACATGATCCCTCTTAATTGTTATGAATTGATGATGTATTATAAGTAGGTTGATGAATGTTTTGAATTGATCTAGGAACAAATTTTCAAAGGTCACCTAGTTTTGGATACATCTTGGTGGAAAATTCACACACCAGTTGAAGGAAACTTCTCCCAATGTGTATGAAAATAAATGGAGAACCACATTCTCTTGTTGAATCTATTTTTTATTACATATTTCTTTGAAGACCTTGATATGGTCCTCAATTGTTTGTGTCTCTCCATTGATGAACCTTGGGTAGAATTTCTCAAGATTCTTGAGAAGATCATTAAGTGTACCTTTCAAGGTGATTGGGGAATCTACTACATTTACAAATAAGGCCATTTGTGGAGGAATAGATGTGATGTAAGGACAAATCTTGATGTCCAACTCTACCTTCTTCTAGTGTCTTCACTGGGCCACTTCTCTAGCCTATTAAGGTCTTTCACTAACCCTAACTCAAGAGGATTCTATTCCCAATCCTCCACCTCTTCAACTTGTCCACACCAATGGTGAAGTCCACTCAACCCCTAACATGATTCATGGATGCTTTCTTGCTTCACCCAGATCATGTGTTCAAATATGACAAAAACCTATCATCAATAGAGATGGAGGGTTTTTTTCTAGGGAATTGGATCTCTCCCAATTCTCAACAACCTAAAATGAAAAGAAATCCCTATCAATTCTAAGAAATTGCTCCAAACTAGCTTAATAGGGCTATAAGGAATTAGGCCTCTAAACTCACCTTTTGGCACACAACTTGGAAAAAGGTCTGACAAGGTGGAAAATTAACTTTATATCCTAATACCCTTTTGGAAAACCTTTAAGATTCACTTGGTATTACTTCCCAACCTATCCATATAGTGGGTTGCTGATTTTAAGCCTAAAATTAAGGGTTTTCCAATATGCTGACAAAATTCACAAGGGTTTGTTCAAATCCCTAACAAAACATGTCATCAAGACACCTCCTAGGGCATAAGACTTCTCAACCCTTATATGCGTGTCTCTATCCACTTGGATTGAAGAAACCAATACACTCAATCCCATGAATTGCTATTTCAACTACTATGATCCCTAACCATGCTTACTTGGCTTGCCTAAGGCATCATTGTAAAAAGGCCAAACTTGCTCTCTAGGGCCTGCGTGCTTGTACACCTATAGTACAAGGAGTCATCTCACACATTCCAAGAGACCGTACAAATTACATGGTGGAAATGTGAGTTATGACTCCATCTTCCAAAATTGCATCTACCAAATTAGAAAATAGGTTACATTACAAAATTCAATCCATTAAGTACCCTAATGAAGCAAAATACTCTGACTGTGGTAAACCAACTTTAAAAAAATGTGTGTTCATTAACCAAAATTTCATCAAAGTGCCATCCAATCTCTATAATAGGTTGAGGGAGGCCTTATATAGGTCTAACACACATGTCCCAACTATTTTGAGGTGGTTATTCCACCTAATGCTTGAAAATGCACTTTTTGTAACAAAAGTTGTCATGACAACTTTTACAATTTTGCAAAGTTGTCATGCAACTTGACAAATTTTTGCCTAGTTAGACTAGATTTGGTCAAGGCCCCATGAAACTCTATCAAATGATTGAATAGGTTTCTTAGGACATGAAATTATCATTCCACCATTCATTTGTCCAATCTAGCCCCCCTAAATGTACAATTGCCACCTTTAAAAATGATGACATCAAATTGCACATCACCTAGCAAATTTGGACAAAAAATTAGCATTAAGGACCTGATTATACCTCTTAATGGCTAAGTCATACTCTAGGACTCATTAGCCCCTTTATTACACTAGTGGCTTGGAGAAGGGCACTACAAGCCAAAACTAGATTAAGAACCCTAGGTTACCAAGTAGCCTTACCTAGGCACACCTACACCAAGGTGGAACAATAGGTGGAGGTAAGTTCAGAGGTGGAACTAAAGATGAAGAGATTTGGAATGGGAGTGGTAGAATTCATGGTAGTCCCTTATCACTATGAGGCTTGCAAAAATGAGTGAATTCTAAGAACTTGTGTCCATCAGGTGAAGATCATAAAGCTCACTTAAATGGAGATGGTGGATTAGGATCTTCCAGTTTGCGTCAATTTTAGGGAAGTGCACCTTTGAGAAGAACATCTCTTCAAAAAGTGCACTTGTGCACCTTTTGACAATGACAAACAATTTTTTTTCTAAATGTCTAAAAACTGTAGAATTTTCAAACAATAACTTATTTTCGTAATCTGAATAGTTTTAGGCCCTCCTTCTAGCACCACTTCTATTGAGCTATATTTTTGCATGATGCTAAAAAAGATGGATCCTTTCAAATCCCTCTCTTGAAAAGATGATCAAGGACCAACTCCAAGGTTTTAGGTTGGGTTTTCAACTGATTAAGTAACTCAATCTAAAGATAAATGTGTATGTTTGTGAGACGGCCTTTGCAGGTTCAAACTAATCTTGCATAATCTATTGCTTTTTGAAATGTAAGCACAAAAGATATATATATTTTTTGTATTTTTTGTTTTATGATGAATGCAATTTATCGATGCAACTATATGAATTCCTATTTTAACCAAGTGTTTTACAAGAAAATAAAAAAGATAGAGTAACAAGAGATTTAAAGAAAATAACTAAATGAAAAATTCCTAACAGACATAAACCAAGGTAACAACACATCTACTAATTAAATTATCAAAAGGATTGGGTAGGAAACCAATGAAATTAGGAGCAAATCTTCCTTAACTCCACTTATGTAATCGTCAATGAAAACTTTAATAATAACTAAAAGATGTTTTACATTTCATAAAATTGTGAGGCAATAGAAAGTGCATTCATGCAAAACAAGATGCTATGCAAGAACAAAGATGAAACTTTCTCTAATTCATCACAATATCAGAATTTGTTAACAAAAGGAAAACATCAAAACTAAAAGGTCACACAATCATTACAACATAGTAAAACCTTTGGATCCATTATTATTCATGAACATGCATTAACAAAAATAACACACTTTGGCAAGAATAACTACACTTATAATGAGAGCACCAATAACATAAATTATTGCATCAAAATAATAGCCTAGATTACATATTACATCCATGTATTTATAAGAAATCATTTCCTCCATTTGTGTTTGGAGTGAGAGCTCTTAAAATGAAAATTTATGTTAAAAACTAATAAAACAAATTTGATTATATAAAAAATGACTTTAAATGGAGCTAAGTAGGTTTTGACCCTTGTTTACATCAATTAATGGGTGCATGAACCTTTACATGACACAAAAAAAGAATATGAAGATAAGAATAAGGAAGTTGTGAGATGATATGGAAGTTTCTGAGAGCTCTAAAAATGGAAGCTTGACCTTCTCTAGGCATTTATGTGAGTTGAACTATTGTCAAAATACATTTACGGTGCATGGATTGCTCTAAATTAGCAACTGGAAGTTAAATGTCAGTGCACTACTTCTTCTTCAAAACTATTGGTGCACCTCTATAAAAAGAGTAACTACGCACCTTGATGAGAGGTTCCAAAAAACCAAAAAAAATTCTAAGTGTCAAAACTAAATTTCTAGCACCTAGGTTTTTCCCCTCTTTAAACCAAAATGATGTTTGGATGTTTATTCTTAAACTTATCTATCATCTCCACTACTTTACTAAATTTTGGTAAATCTAAAGCCTCAAAATTATTCTTCACTACTTGTCGGTAATTATTGACTTCTATTTTTGTCTCCGCAAAATCCTCAAGCTTGGTGTCTAGTTCCAACAATGCTTCTTCAATTTTGAACACTTGTCTAATGTCATATTTTGATGAAGCTTCTTTGAATGTTCCTTTGAATTGTTGGACTACTGATTGCACCAAAAAAATCTTGGTTTTAGACTTATCTTCAAAAATCTCAAGGCAACCAGTGTTATAGTACCTCTCTACTTCCAAAAATTGCTCTTGAGCTTTGTCTTTAATTAGTTGGATTTTCTCATGCAATCCGTCCATTAATTTATTACCTACTAATATTTTCTCTATCTAATCATCAAACTTATCAAGCTTCTCTATAGGGTATACCTCCATAAGAATTTAGAACCTCTGACCCTTTATTGATCTTAATGCCTATAAGTCCTTGGCCCAGGTATGTATTTCATCCATCAACCCAAAATCTTGATTCACTATAGATACCAACTTGTCATAATTTGACTTGATGTGGTACAAAAAATTCAAATTTCCCTATATTATCTACACTCCCTTCTAAAAAATTTCATGCCATTGCTAACATGCTTTTAGTGTTCCTGACTACTTTCTTCCTAGTGCATCTCCAAGGGTGACCTCTAGATTTTCTAGGTCTATATGTCCCACTACTTCATTCAGGTAGCCTCTAAGTAGCTTGTTTTGTTTCCTTAGTGTTATTAATTCATATATTTCCCAATCCATGTGTGGAAACACCTCCTTCATTCCTGTGGTGATCATCACTTGGACCATGTCCACCATTAGCTTTCCTAGCATCACCTCCTTAATTTGGTAATCTTTTGGAGTTTGTTCTTTGGTGTTGGCATGGGGATGAGGAATAATGATATTGTTGATCTCATTATGGTTTTAACATATAAGTGTCAATACACTTAAGTCATTACTTAATGGTACTTAGTGTATGTTGAGTAGGTAGTGTATGTTGATCATAAGTTGTTAGATAAGGCATGTTGAGCATAATATATAGTATGTTCCAAGTAGATAGTCAGTGTCAAGTCACTCAAGTGTTGAGTAAGCTAGTAGATGCTGAGTGAATAGTGGATGCCAAGTGATTTAGAGGCTAAGCTACAACATTAAAGATATAATGGATGTTGAGCATTAGAGGCTTCAAGTGTCAAGTAAATAGTTTTAGACATAGTTGTTTGTAATGGCTGAAACTCCTATGTAAACCATTTTTGGGCCGACTTGAGGATTGTTTTACGATTCTAGAAGATATATACAAAGGTATATTATGAATCCCTATGCAACACATGCAACCAATCTGATTAAGGGATGTTCTAAGCAACAAAATGAGTGAATCACAATTGTTGATTCCTACCTAACCTGAAGTCACCTAAGTCTTCTTAAGGAAGGTGAATTGTAAAGAGATAAAGGAGAAGAGATAAATGAGCTTTACATGAGAAGAGATAAATGAGATTTATGCAAGTTTCCTATAGGTAAATGTGATTTACAAAATAAGTAGGTTTACAGGCTGAAAGAAGAGGATGGAGGTAAGAAAATATATAAAGCTAAGTTAGTTGTAAAAGGATTTGCATAGAAAAAACACATTGATTTTGATGAGATATTCTCTCCTGTTGTTAAGATGACTTCTTTTCACACTAATTTAAGTATTGTGGCTACTGAAGATTTGCATTTGGAGTATCTTGATGTTAAAAAAACCTTCCTTCATGGTGATTTGGATATATATATATATATATATATATATATATATATATATATATATATATATATATATATATATATATATATATATATATATATATATATATATATATATATATATATATATATATATATATATATATATATATATATATGGCTCAGCCATAGGGATTTAAGGTCAAGAGTAAGGAGAACTTAATGTTCAGATTGAAGAAAAGCTTATATGGCTTGAAGCAAGCACCTTGACAATGGTATCTAAAATTTGACACTTTTATGCATGAGTATGGATATAGTAGGTGTCATTTAGATCATTGTGTTTATTTTGAGAGGTTAGATGATGACACCTATATTGATTTATGTTTATTTGTTGATGATATGCTTGTAGCTGGGTCTAACATGGATCACATTAAAGGGCTGAAATGCTAGTTAGCACATACATTTTCCATGAAGGAATTGGGGGAAGCAAAAAAAATCCTTGGTATGAATATTTTTAGAGATAGCAACAATAGGAAATTGAAATGATCTTAGGTTGATTGTATTGTGAAGGTGTTGCAACTTTTCTCTATGGAGAATGCTAAAGCTGTCAACACACCTTTACCTAGTCATTTGAAGTTGACTAAGGATATGTGTCCCAAGACACAAGAAGAGGAGGATAAGATGTCCAAGGTACCTTATGCTTCAGCTGTAGGAAGCTTGATGTATGTTATGTTATGTATAAGGTCAGATATTGCATATGCAGTGGGAGTCATTAGCAGGTATATAAGTCATCTAGGAATTGAGGATTAGAATGCAATAAAATGGATTCTCAAATATTTGAGAGGAACATCCAGTAAGTGTTTACACTTTTTGGGCTCTACTACTAATTTATAGGGATATGTTGACTCAAATTTGGTAGGGAATATTCATACTAGGTAGAGTACTACAGGTTATGTATTTACTATTGGTGGGGCAATAGTGATTTGGGTTTCTAGATTATAAAAGGTTAATGCTTTATCCACTACAGAGGTAGAGTATGTTGCTGCTATAGATGAAACCAAGAAGATTATATGGCTTTAGTTCTTCTTGGAAGAATTGGGACACCCTCAAAGGGATTATTTTTTTACAGATAGTTAGAGTGTTATTCATCTTGTGAAGAATTTTTCTCTACATTCAAAGACGAAACACATTCAATTATGATATCATTTCAATAAGGTAGTTTTGGATGATGGATAGTTAAAGCTAGACAAGATATATGCAAATGACAATCTAATGGATATGTTTACAAAGGTAGTGATAAGGGAGAAGCTAAACTCCTCTTTAACTTTGGTTGGTGTTCTAGACTAAACGTAAATAAAAGTACAATAAAGTCTAGGGTGGTTTGATCCATTGGGAGCCTCATAGAGTAGTGACTTAGCTATAAGATTAGTCTCCAAGTGAGAGATTGTTGTTTAGTGTGGAGCCCGATCAATCCCCAAGTGGGAGATTGTTAGTTTGTGGTGACTGATCAGGGAAGTACTATACATACTCCATAATTCCTTTCGATTTGGGAAGTACTCTACATACTATATCACCATTTAATGGCTAACATTTTGTAACTAATTTTAACCCTAAAGAGGAAAAATACTTGTATAAAAAGACTTAGGGTTAGGGATTGTTTCATTGTGGTGATGCAAAAATTGTTTCTTACAGTGGTATTGAGATATAAGGGATTATGGATTGTAATTAGGTTGTAATCAATAGATCATAATAATATTAGACTTGTTGTTTGGTGGATGTAGCCTAGGGATTGGGTGAACCACGTTAAATCTTGGTGTATTGTATTCTCTTCTATGTGATCTATTATTTTTTGATATTGTTTATATTTGAATTTAATTTTTATTTCTATCTAAGGTTTAATTCTAAAAAAACCCAAAGGAAAAAGAATTACTGCTATTTCAGAGAAGAGTCAATAAGAAAAACCAAAGAGGAGGAAGTATGTAGCTCTAGTTGAGTCAGATGAGGAGAAGACTAAATCAGATGACAACTTAGATGAGGTGATTGAAATTCTGAAGTTTGATCTTGCAACAACCATCATAGAAGAGATGAGCATATTGTAGGAAGCTCTAGCAAGAAAAAAGAACCAAGAGTTACTCAAGAGGGAGCACAAGGAAAGAAAAGTTCTAGGTGACACCAAAGACATATTTATTGATGCATTTAGTCTCCTAGAACCTAATGAGGAAAAACCTATTATTGAGCAACTAGTGACTATTGTTGACAAGATAAGTGATGCAAACCTAGATAGAAATACCAAATTGCTAGAATGGTCTAAGAAGAAGTTCCAATCAAAGGTCAATGAAAAAAATTTTAGTTCCATTGCACTAAGATAGGTTGAGTTAGCATCCAAGATGGAATATGTGAAAAAGTTGTTAGAGAACATATTTTCTCCATACATAAAGGTTTGTGATGTGAATTTATTCACACAAGAAGCACATAGGGCTATGGACTAGCTACAAGGAGATCTAAAGACTACAACTAATATCTTACAATTATCTCCAAGTGAAAGCCAAACTCATTTTCAATATTTTTATCTACTCAAGGTCAGCTAGTTGCATTACATGCACAAGATGTGAGTATTCAGGCTACCTAGATAAGTATTAAATCCATGTTGACCCCACACATGGAGGTGTTTCACAAGGAACTAGCCTTTGCTGAAACATTAATGAAGAAAGATTCTCATCTTTCTACTCATGAGGGCTTAGTAGACCTTTCTTCTAAGCTAGATGTACAATTTCACTCTCTAGAGGTAGTGTGCAACAATTGGGATGCAACACTCAAGATTATAATGGAGGTTCATAAAAATATTTATGGATAAACACACTATTCATGCACCACCCATGGACTAAGTGTAAAAAAAGGGGGATATTGAAGAAAAGGGGAATTGGGACAAAAAAAGAAACAATACCCAAAGGGGGAGTAAATGCAAAAATAGAGGATGACAACAATTCAACATATTTACTCAGCATGAGTACTAGATTCAGATACAACATTTAACAATCAACTCAGGTAGAGTTATGAAGTTTTTGAGGTATAACTTGTAAGTCATCAGTCTTGCAAAATTTCAAAATTTTGAAATTTTGTATGTGAGATGAGTGAAGAATATAGATTATTTTAGTTATGTTCATAAGCTAAGGTTATAGATGCATAACCAAGTGTTTTTTTCACTCATGTCAAAGGGGGAGATTGTTGATCTCATTATGGTTTTGACATATGAATGAAAATATACTTAATTCATTACTTAATAGTACTTGGTGCATGTCGAGAAAGTAGTGTATGTTGAGCATAAGTTGTCAGATAATGCATGTTGAGCATAATATATAGTATGTGCCAAGTAGATAGTCAGTGTTGAGTAAGCTAGTAGGTGCTCAGTGAATAGTGGATGTTGAGTGATTCAGAGGCTGAGCTACAACATTAAAGATATAATGGATGCCGAGCATCAAAGGCTTCAAGTGTTGAGTAAATAGTTTTTCACATGTTGTTTGTAATGGCACAAAATCATATGCAAACCATTTTTGGGTTGACTTGAGGATTGTTTTATGATTCTAGAAGATATTTACAAAGGTATATTATGAATCCCTATGCAACACATGAAACCAATCAGATTAAGGGATGTTCTAAGTTGATAAATGAGTGAATCACAATTTTTTATTCCTACCTAACCCTAAGTCACCTAATTCTTCTTAAGGAGGATGAACCCTAAAGAGACAAAGGAGAAGAGAAAAGTTTGCATGCATAGATAGAGCATTTCATGGTGACTATGGGTTTGTGGGAAATGATTGAATTGTAAAATCAGTTAGAGAGAATAGAGGAAAGTAGAGAGAGGAAATAAGTGATACATCTAATCAAGAGAATCAAGTATACATTAGGAAAGAGGTGATTTGATATCTAGTAGATAGGCACTAACCAAAGGATCAAGGCTGAGACATTCTAACAGGTGAACCAATAGAAATATCTTAACTGAGTAGTCTTAGTAGGATTTTGTAAATCCTTTAACAAGGTGCTTACTTTATTGTAAGTTCAAGTCCTTTAAATAGGAACACTTTTAGCAAGGTGTTTGAAATCATTTAACAAGGTAAGATTTAACAGTCTTGGTAAACCTTTAACAGGGTAGACCTTTCATATAGGGTAGATCATAGTTTATGATCAAACAATTGTAACCTTCATTGGATACACTTTACAACTATAGTAGAGAATATTTATGAGTGTCATCCCCACCCCATTTTTACCTTCTCATTGGAGGGTTTTTGGGTAGCCAAATATCTTGTGTCATATGTGTTATTTTCTTTCATGCCATGAGTGAATATGTTTAGCTAGTTATTTCAATTACATGCAAATTGTGAGGTGAATTTTCTTATGGTTAAAGTTTAGAAGGACTAATTCACACCCCCTCTAGAAGTTTAGTTTAATTCCAATAGATATGAGCTAGAAGGTTTTGATCTTGATTCTTCATTATGAAGGCAAGTGTTCTAGCATCACTCTTAGGTGGCTTAGGCTTCCTTATCACTTTAATTAGTTCCTTCATTCCTTGCTTGACTATCAGCTCCAACTACCTCTTTTGTCAGAACATAACATCCCTCTTCAACCATGATGTTGTGGTTCCCATAGGTGACATATACTTAGCTGAAGAGATTGGTCCTAAAGTAGGCTCCTTTCCCTTATCACTTCTTTCAAAAGTCTTCTCATGTCGAAGAGGATCTTTAGAAGGTTTTTTTGTGCTCTATTGGGATAAGAATCTAGCCTCAGTATCTAGGGGAGTTTTCTAAGTTTATTGTATCTACCCCTCTTTTGATACTTCATCAACATGAAGATATTGGTATCCTCTCTCCTTGGCCTCTTGATTTTTTGATTCTACTTGCATCGTCAGAGGAGGTGGAGCTACTGACCCTTTATCTAGAATGGTGGCCATATCCTATGGTGGTGATGGAATACCCAGAGGTCCTTGAGGTAGAGGAGGAAATTGATTCCAATCCTTTCCTAAAGGAACACTCATGGGAGTTGTTGGAGTTTTAAAAACTACTGAGAAATAGAGAGCCTCAATACCAAGATGATAATACTTATGCAACCTAAGGATTAGCTATTTCTTACTTCTAGTTATATCTGCAAACCATTTGGATCCAACATTAACAAAACCAAGAATGGTTTTCTTCTCTTTAGGCTCTACAAAACCAAGGTGGGTATACCTAAGGGATGACTCAATTTGACTGTTGTTATATTAAAACTATCTTAGTTTCATTCTAATTCTCATCCTTAATCCATAGACACATAGCTAATTAGGACATTTTAAATAGAATACATCCCATATAATAGATTTGGCCATAAAGTATTTTGTAGATCTGCAAGTATTCTTTGCAATAGTGGCTAACTAAGGCTAGAATATTTCATGCAAACAAGTATTGACCAACTTTGAAGATCTTCAGGAAATAAAAGTAAAATCGATTGTAATTATGCATTTGATACCCATTTATGATCTATTTCTCTTTCAGTTGAATCACTTTGACTAGTGCCTAATCCAATAGGGCTCAGAGTCTACTACAAATTTACAAATCTAATTTGTTTCCTTACAACAAATATTATTAGAAATTCTTACTAGAATCCATCATTCAAAACATCCTTCTCATTACTACATCAACCCTATCAAATTCATCAAAGCTCTTACTTAATTCAGTGAACTAATAGCAGTGATGAAAAGATATGCAACCTAAAGGATTGCATTCAATTGCACAAGTTTTTACTCATACAAAATCAAGATAACTAAGTAACCAAAAGGAGACAAAACTCATAAAGAACTGATATGGGGATAGCTCATAATTTGTATTCATTTTATTTGAAAATTGTATACATTTTGTAGTAAACTTAGAATAACCATAGGAAGAAACATAGAGATCATTTTGTATTAATGTATTCCCATAAACTTATAGAAAAATACATCATAAAGCTTTTTCAAATTACTTTGACCGAAAAAAAACTAAGTATGACTAAAAGCAATAGAAATCATACTCTCACATTGCCTTGAAAACTCATTTATATAGGTATGAGTTGCAACAAGCAAAGGGAAAATGTGATTGACAAGTGTCCTTCAAAAAGATTCTTACATACACCTATCATAAGAAAAAAAAACTGTGAATAATAGAAAGACTGATACATTGAAAATTCTTTTGTGGGTCCCTTTCTATTATTCCACCTAGAAAGAAAAAAGCACTATGATTAGATTCTTTTATCATTCTTGTTCCTTAGGGTAGGTGGCCATTAAATGTGAAAGTGATGAGTCATCTCCTGCTACCTGAGGATTCTCTTTGTCTTTATCATCAATTACATGGGTGACTTCTATTTTTGTACCTTCTTCTTCCTCATCATCTCCTACCATATGCTCTATAGACATAAATTTATCTTTCCACTCATTGTAGGTAGTGTCACTAGGCCAATCAAAACTTAGAACCTCTCTTTGTATAGTTATTAAGGAATTTGCAATTTCCTCTATATCAACAAAATCTTTTTTGATGGTATTATAGAACAATTGTACTTTTACCAACTCCTCATTTGTCATTGCCCACAAGTAGTGGCCTGTTTCATTTATAACTTTATTGGTTCTTTAACAAAATATCTCATCCAGATCCCTCTTCCATTCTTCCTTTTCCTTTACTTTATCAATTGTTTTTAAAACAAAAGGGAATAAAGGGTGATCCCACAATAATGGGTTCCACTTTTTGACCAATTTTGACACTAAAATCAATATTTTTGCAACAAACGTCACGTTCAAGTGACTATATCTCCAAAACTATAAATAATTTCAAGATGACATAAACTAGTGATTTTGAATACTTTGTTCCTACTTTGTAATTATATTTTTTAATCTAAAAAAAAAAATTTATTTATGTCAATTTTTTTTTATCTCCTCTGAAAAGTGGTACATAATAAAATTCAATATTTTAAAGAGTGACAATCTGTTTGACACACATAACTTTTTTTCTATAAATGATAATGAAGTAATTATTTTGGCGTTGGATTTGTAACATCAATATCCAATGTTTGCATTTGGTTTGATTTATTTTTGTTGAATATTGTATAGTTTATGAAGTTTTGAAGTGACACGAATCGTAATTTAGACATACGTTCCGTTTGACACAGATAATTTGAAGTCAATTTATCATAAACCTAAATTTTTTTTTTGAATAGTAAGGTATCTCAATAAGCTAGTTCCTACATATTTTTCAAAAAAAATTTGACCTAATTTACTAATTTTCTCGAAGTGTCGAAGTCGGTTGATGTTCAATCGGTAATGAACCTATAATGAGTCAAACTCATATTTGAAAGCCTTAACGACTAAAATATGTATTAAAATTATAGTCGTTGGAAAGCTTGCTCTGAGCAGCACATTTTGACATTTTTTATTTTATAGTAGGAGATCATTCTCCTGCAATTATGGGAGTCAAAAGAGCAAAAAATTAAAAAAATTATGAAAAATGAGTTCAAATTTTCCTAATTTTGAGCGTTCGCTCGAACACTGTGTTCGAGCAAACATATTATGCATGTTCGCACAAACACATGTTCAGGCGAACATGTTCGTTGCACTTTCATGGCAGCTGGAAAAATATCTGGCTATGTTCGCGCGAACATAGCTAAAAATTTTGTGTTCGTGCGAACAATCGAAAAAGCCAAAAAATTATCAAAAATGGGCCCTGCACCTACATGCATGAAACATCATTCTATCCACGAAACAAAAACCACCATGTCTCACATTTCAAACATTGATTGCAAATTTTCATTATAGACGTCATTTTGTGCCATCAATCTCTGTATTTAGTATCAACCTGATAGTGCATTGCAGGCCTGTCTTTGCCACGAATTTTGTCCACAGATAAATCGAAGGCAGGTGAGAGATTTCTCAATATTTGCAAATTAATATTCTTCCTATCTTCGTTCACGCTTTCATCAATATTTCTTATCTTTGTTCACATTTAATTGAATTTTTTAATTTATAACTTGAATTAATAAAAAATATTTCATTTTATTTTCAAATCAAATTCATTCGATGAAAATAAATGTGTCATAACTCTTTATGAATTCTCAATTTCTATAAAGAAATAATCTAAGGTTTTCATTTCCTTCTAGAACATAGATTAGATGATTTTGTGTTACTAATGGTCTCCTTGCAGCATGTGGCAATTGTGGGATGAAGACATGGTCATAACAAACTACTAATGTTTGCTTTGTAGGACATTGTTGAAGACCATTGTGTGTTTGTCAAAACCATGTGTGTGGATTTATTAGATTAAATAACACTTTGTTTGGTGCTTAAAATGAACTTTTTATTTTTTACCTAGCGTATTTACATTGTTTAAATCCCTAGGAGTTGCATTGGACGTATCCTCTCCCCTCGCCATCCGTGGATCTTGGGTGTAAGAGAAATCCATGTAACTTCTATAGGAGGCCTTCCTTGGACCAAGATACTCGATATTGGGTATGCCAAGGGACGACCTCAAAGTGGTAACGGGCCAAAAGCCAGGTCAACGTTCCAGCTGCTATATAAAACTCGATTACAGTGAAAGTCATGTCGACGGTATTACTGAGTGATAGCTCTCCTCCAGTATCCTTGTGGTGTTTCAAACCCCGATTCTCGGGGCTGGGAGACCTTCTGAGGAAGTTTATCACTCACTTGCAAAATGGAATGCCCTTACTGAAAACCATGATTTAGTGGCCAAAATCCTTTCTATCCACTGGCTCAAGGGGTCACCCATGCCCGTGAAGACATCCTACATTCTCGCGGTCCTTAGTAGAGACAACAGTCCCTTGGGAAGTCATGCCCCTTGGGAAACGGATCTTGGTAGCCTTGAGAAGTGAGTGTGTTGTAAGGGGGAGCCTGTGGTGCCAAGGTCCTAAGTTGTCCGCTCTAGATAAGCACGGCTGAACTTTGGTTCAAGTAGGAATTCAGTGGATACAGTCCTAAAGCCTAGGTTGTGGTGTGACTGTTCACTTTTAACAACAACTATTCTTGTCTTAATGTGTCTTGCGTGTGTGTAAAACATAATCAAGATAAAAGCCAACATTCAAATTTACACCTTGAAAATTTGCAAAACCTTGTCAAAATATCAAACATTGTCAAAACATTGTCAAAAAATTACAAACTTTGGTTCAATACATTCAAACCTTGGAAAGCATAGTAACTTGTACTCCTAAACGTGCTTGGCAAAACATAGATTTCACTCTTGCATAGCATCCACTTGCATTATTCATAGTTTGAGCCTCATACTCACATCATATAGACTTCATATAGCACCTTTTTAGTATCCCTCATATTCACATTGCAATCATTAGCATTTAAGCTTGCATCCTTTGCATTCCACCTCAAAAATTATCACTTTGCATCTTCCATCTTGCATCTTTGCATACCCAACCCTCATCTTGACTACTTTAACCATCATTTCGGATGTCCTACACATCATTTTGAGCATTCATTTCGAATTATCTCCTTCAATGTGTCTCTCCCTCACTGCTCTCTCCCTCTCCCACACACACACAAACACTATTTACTTGTGTCTCACTTTATATTCATCCCTCCATCTCTGTCTACCCCTTTCACTTCTCTCATCACCTATCCATTTTTTTCTCCACATACACCTCTTCTCTATATCCATATTTCTTCTCCATCTCTCCCTTTATCCATCTCTATCCCTATATCTCCCTCTCTACCTTCTCTTAGTTATATATTTCATTCTCACTATCTTTGTTTATCTCTTCCTTTTATCTCCATATCCCTTCACCAATTGGGCCTTTTCTCCATCTCTATAGAGGCACTAGTAAAGTTTGACCCATTTTTCAACAAAAAATTTGGAAAACATAGCTCTTAGAATTGCCTTAGTTTTAGCCTAGCTCTCCAACTGCTACCTATGTCAAGGTAGATTTGGCTTTGTCATTTTGATCTTATATTTTTTTTCCATTTTTTTGATCAAGATCCAAAGTCTATTGTCATAACATTAAACTCTTAGGTTAATACCTTGTAAAGATTTCACCTAAGTTCAAAAAACCTTATGTATACCGAGCTATCATTAGCATAATCATATTTCTAAATGTCATTTTTTACTTACCCTAGTGGTATATCCCCCTCATATTGCATTTTTCAAACCCTGACATCATTTTCACTATCAAACCCTATCAAATTGTCCATCAACCAACTTGTCTTCTTGATCACCTATCCTCATTTTGCATAGCCTAAACTTCATTATCAACCCTAGGAAACCATCCCTTGCATTGTCCACTTTGCGTACATCTACCTTTAACATCCTTACCAAGTCCAAAACATAACCCTAACCTTCATTTTGCACATCATAATCTTCATCTTGCATACCTTCAAAATGACACCTTGCATTTGTACTTGCATAACATCCCTAGGACATTTGTACTTTGCATATCAAAACCCTAGGTCATTTAACATTTCCTCACATTGCATAACATCCCTAAACACTTAAAAATATAAAAAAAACTCATATCTTGCATACCCACATCTTAATTATCAAGTTTTGACCTCTTTTATCAACTGCAACCCTGTTTTACCAACTGCACACTTCATGGGCGCAGTTGGTAGTTTCAGGGCGCACTTGGTAGTTTTAGGGTGCACTTGGTAATTAGGTGTTTCATTCTAGGTTCCAAAACCCTAATCTACACTTCCACACCTTGCATTTCATCCCAAGACCTTAAGAAACACTCTAAATCACTCAAAACACTCAAAATTTGCATTTTAAGAAACTTTGGAGCTACATCATTTGCAGAAAAAAGGACATGGGAGCTACAAATAAAAGAGGGGGTTTCTAACCTTGTGTTTACTTTTTTTGATTAGTTTGGCTTTCATGGTAGACTAGTGGGTGTTAATGTATGTTGATTGAGTTTTGTGATTTCTCATAGTATATTATGCATTTAACCCGTTTTTCTAGTCCTACAATAAGAACGAAAAAATTAAAGAGACAAAACAATTATATATTTTATAAGAAAGAAAAATTTATTTTTTAGGACAAACATTATAGTATTCATACCATGTTATTTGTTTGTGATTCAAGGATGGCTTAAGAAGGATTTGGTGCTTTGCTACTTGTAAAGAATGTGACTCACAGATTTTAGTCATATAATGAAAAATATTTATGTCTTGTTGCAGACGACTGCATTCTATTGATTTCTGTCAAATAATTTAAAAGTACTGACAGCGACAGACAAATCCGTACAGTGTTTTTTTTATCTGGTTACTGCACGAAATTTATCTTGAGGCAAGGGATAATTTTTTTTTTTGATTTTATAATGGGAAACAAGAGAGCAAGGCAAAAAAAATATGCAAGGAAAAGATCTGATGAAGCAGAACAAAGAAATATTCAGAAAACTATGGCACGTTATCATCGAATTAAACAAGGTGAAGGAAATGTTGAAGAAGGCTCAACAGAAGTACAAGTAGTGCCTATGGGAGAGAGGTTAGGAACACTCCCTACGGAATCTCAAACAATGAATGTTGAAGAAGGTTCAAGATCAGTCCCTACAGAGGTTCAAATAACAGAAGTCGGAGAAGGGTCAGAATCTTTCCTTGTTGAATCTAAAATAATGGATGTTGGAGAAGGCTCAAGATCGGTCCCTGTAGAAATTCCAATAACAAAAATCAGAGAAGGGTCGAGATCAGGTGCAGGAACTAGTATGGATGAACTCTTAAATATTGTCCAATCTGTAAAGTATGGTATTTCTCATAAGAATTTAGATCATTTACTTAAAATGGATGTAGATAAATTGAGAAAACTTGCAGCTAGTGTTCAACCATTAAGTTTGTCTAAGAGAAGGTCAATGAAGAAGAAGATAAGAGAAATTATGACTCAATTTGATAATACTGAAACACTTGAACAAGCTCAGTTGCTTTCACTTTTGCTTACACAAAAAAAGTTGCAAGAGGCATTGAAATTGTTAGGTGTAAACACAACATCAAAAAAGAGAAGATTTTCTAACATGCAAACTGATTTGATTGAAAATGTTAAACAAGGTTTGAGAAACATAGGAAAACACTCTCGAACTAAAGATAAGTCTGCGGCAAGAAAAGTGGTGTTGATGTCTATTGTAAGTAAGAATATGACCCAAAATAGACAAATATCTTCAATTTCATCTGAAATGGGTTTTAGTAGGAAAACAATGAGAGAATATGTTAAAAGAAGATTAATTGTGGATGACAGTAGTATGGAGGGCAATTGGGCAATCATGTGTAGAGCACCTCGTTCTGGTAGGATTGAAGAGTTATTAAAAAAATTAATCATATCATTTTGGATTGATAACACTCGTCCTTCATCAAATAGTAGAGATGTTATCAGGCATAGGATTGCACCTGGTCAATATGAACATCATACAAAACATTGGTTGGACACAACACAAAATGAGTTATATGTGTCATTTTGTAGTCAACATCCTAATGTAAAAGTTGGGCAAACATTGTTTGAAAAATTGAATCCATACTTTGTGAGGTCAAAAAAAGTGTTTGAAATGTGTTGTTGTCATCATTATATTGAGTTTGATCTCCACTATCAGGTATTTCAAAAGTTTGTAGAAGACACATATGGTTTTCATGTTGCTCCTCCTAGTAGGAGAAGTGAGTTTCTAAAAGACACAAAATGCATACTTTCTAAGCCCACGGAGGTCCTTCAAAAGTTATAATTAAAAACCATCTGTTAAAGAAGATCAGAAACATTATTATTATGATAAACTTCCACGACAAACCACTTTAGAGTCGGTTCAAAAAAATTCGTTGGATGACTAAAAATTGAACTCTCGTTAAAAAAAAAGTATTTTATGATTGTAAACCTTTATAAAATTAATTTGAAAATGAAAAAAATTACTATTCTTAGTTAGGGTATGTAATCCTTTGATTTGACAATTTAAAATCAGTAGAGAAAATTCTGTTCTGGTTAAAATCAATTTTCTATTTTTCAAGTAGTTTATTAACATTGAGTTATTTACAAAAAAAATGAGCCTACACATTGATCAAGAAAAATTACTAGCTGAGGCTTTTGAGTGCATTATTTCTCTCACTTCGATCACAATGCGAGGAAACTCATAATTTAAAACAGATACAACACAACTTAAATGTATTCCAAATTGATGAAGAGCAACTTCTGCTCCACCAATACTAGAAAATAGAGAAAGTACTCTGACGCCATTAGGATATAATGCTTTCAATACTGATAAATGATATGCAACTGTATTTGTTTGGAATGAATTACCCAAACAACACAAGCGGTCAGTTGGACAAGAAGTTCTACGAGTGTGATCTCTATCAAATTTTAATATAAGCTCTATCTCATGGAGCTCTAGAGGGACGAGGTCACCTGGCCCCACCCATACCAAATTCCACTCTTCACACTTTTGAAGTATATATTTCTGCGCACTATCTTGCAGTTGCCCTCGTGCATTCTGAATCATAACTCTCAGTTGATCAATAAGGACAGTGCCACATTGTCTTGAGTCTATGGAATTTTTTTTTGTCATCTGATACCATGAAGGCCAATACTTTTTTATTTGTGGAAGTGCTTCCTGAATAGTCATGGGGGGAGAGGTTCTGCTTGAAATCGCCAATAGGTTTCCTAGGAACTCCAAAACTAATTAGTTCATTGGGACACAAATTAGGGATTGCATCACATAATTCAAACATTGCTTGCTTGTCTTGCATAGTACCCTCTATGTATTTTTTATACTTCAACACTTTCATTATCTATGTTACAATTCTTATATATCAACTTTTTTTCAAACTATTGAATTTCATCTTGAATTAAATATATTTTTAATTGTATGATCATAAGTTCTTAATTATCAAATTTAGTTTATTAAAAAATTATATAATTTAATAATTTAAATTAATTGTACCATGGATGAATTTAATAATTTAAATTCATTTATCAACTTGTACACATATACACATCTCAAGAATAAACATCTACATATCTAATATATCTCTATGTATCTGAAATGCAAACTGTAAATCTCGAATAAATATACGTATGTAGCAAAATATAAAAAGTCATATATACGTACATGTGATGGTATCTAACACTGAAATACTCAATAATCAAATAAAAAGTGAAAGTACATGGATGTCATCAAGGAACTGAAATACACATGTGTACATGTAAACTGGACCTCCAATATATATGCATCAAAAAAAATATAAATCTGATCTACTACTAGAAGGACCCCTCAAGATGCATACGAACAGAATGACCCTCTGATCGAGTCTCCTGTACATCCTCTCGCTGAGGCGCATCAACCAAGCCCTGCAAATATATATACATATATACATACATGTGTTAGAGTTCTATCTTTAAAACATATATATACATACATGCATCATGTACATATACATTCAAATTAAATACAAATTTGCATATATATATATAGATATATATCTAGTTTTCAAAATATTTAAATAACTTTAAACAAACTATTTAAAACTCAAGTACCTGAGCACTACTAGGTGCCTCAATAGAATCATCTCTCTCATGTATATGATGCTCTGAACCAACAGTATGTGTAACCATGTGCTCAGCAACCTGTGCCTACATGATTTATTACGAGTTAAAGATTAAATTAAATATCTGCATATATATCTGAACTAAATTTTTCAATAAATGAACATATTTTTTAATGTCATATATATTTAAAATTAAAAATAAATTATATATGTACCTGGTCTCCGGAGGTGGAGGATGATCAGCAAACTCCATCATATCATCTACTGATGCACCTGAGCCTCAAACTCCATGTTCAACTGCTAGTAAATCTGAGTGAAGTGGATTGTGTAACTGGTTGAGTACATCTGGTGTAGAATTAGTGCTACTAGGTTCGAATAATAGGTCCATGTATGATGAAAGACCCAGGGTCGAACTAGTATCAATCTCAGATAGGCCTTGCAACTGCTCACCAAAATCATCAAGGCCCTCAGCTGTGATATGGACATCTCCAACTCATATGCTTAAGTCATCTGTAGAGTGTCATGAGTCTAGTGCCGAATGTTGTGAGCTATGCACAGGTGTATCATTTGTCATTGGTGTGGCAACCTATGTCTGTGGAACTATGTCTGGGCTCTGATACTGTCTAACAACATCCATCACCTCGTGTATTGGAATCCTTTGTGTATCAAAAATATAGCTAATAAAGTGCAACATATCCTCCAAAAAATATAGTGACATATCCATATGTGTCTGCTGTCTTGAAAGACCATGAATATCGCCTGGAAGTGGTAACCCAACAGCTCTATATGCATCATCAAAGGAGGCACCTAAAGTGCTACTAGATGCCTATGAAGATGGTCGACCAAGTGGACGAGGACGTCAACTATGAAGATAACGACCAATAGAATCTGATGTGATACTAGCTGCCACAGATGCAATGTGCCCAATAGTGTCAATTGCTTCCCTTTGGGAAGCAATGACAACTCTATTTGCAATAGGCACATGTGTAGGAATCACAGGAGGCATCCTCGGTCCAAAAAACTGTCTAAGATCTACAGGTGGCAGATGATCTACACTGTGGTATTGGTCACGATTTGCCACCCGACCACGCCCCTGTCCGTAACAATCAAGAATATCCAAGTAGTTGACATTGAGCCCTATACAGAACTCAGCGTACAACTACTGTGCAAAATAAAGGGGTATTTGGTCGTTATTAGGATAACGACCATATGCAGCTAAAAATTGTGGATAGATCATGCTAGCAATAATAGGGTCTCTACATCGTGTGACTCTGTAGCCTCTTAGCCTACCCTGTGTCCCCTCATAAGCTGGAAATAACTCTCTTTGGATGACGTCTTTGGGGGCTACCCTCTTGACGTCATCAAATGATGCATCTCCTAAAACCTCAGCCCTAAGCTCCCTAGATATGGAAGCTAATATGGCAGGAGTAAATGAATGGTGACCTCTAAACCTAGCTATCAAATCCTATAAACTCCTACATATCGTAGTACATATGTCTCTATAAACACCATCATCAGAGCTCAATATAGAGTGCTGTAGTCTAGCAACCTCATGCTCTAAAAATGCAAATAATGCATCAATATCGATGCGTGGAGGTGGTGCAGTAGGACCTCCAGTAGGAGTTGTAGGTGCAGCCTGACCTGGAACATGAGCCGCACCAGGAGCTGGAACATGAGCTGCACGATGAGCCCTATGTCAAGGTACATGAGGAGCCCCACTAGAAGCTATATCACGAGCCCCACCACGAGCTGCACGAGGAGCCATATCAAGATCTACATCAGGTGATGCAATAGGAACCGCACCAACCTGTGTCGTAGTAGGAGCTGCAGTAGGAGCTACATCAGGTGTTGCACCAGAAGCCGCATCAAGCATATCATGTGAAGCCATATCTGTAAAAATGAATGAAGAGCTAAATTGTCTATTGTACATACTTTTTTATTTTTGACATTAAAAATTATACACATGTAATTAAACATACATCACACATCATGGACCTAGATAATCTGTAACACATCCAGACCTAGATTAATTTGCATATAAGTATAAGATAACTTTAAAGTTGAGAGTTTGGTTATGGTTAGAGTTAATTTGTTATTCTAAGATTTTATTATATTTTGGAGGGTATTATTAGAGAATTCAATTAAAGGGTACCTAATAAATTATTTATATTACTCTTAAATGATAATGTTTCGAGGTTTGAAATTCTTGATTGATATTATTAGCAGAGTGAGTCACTGGACTCATAGGTGGCTCTCATCTGCTGGGAGGGTTACCCTGCTCAAGACTATGATTCAGGCTCTTCCTATTTACAGGTGTTTAGTGCAAACACCTCCCGTGGGAGTTTTGAAAGATTTTGATGCTTTGTCATGACAATTCCTTTGGTCAGGCAATCTCCAATCCTCTAAACAGAGCTTAGTCAACTAGGACATAGTTTGTTTGCCTAAGTTTGCTGGGGGTCTAGGCCTTAAATGTATGGCTCTCGGTGTCAAAGCTCTTGCTGCAAAGTTATACTGGAGATGGTGCAAGAATCAAGATTGGGATTGGGCCAAGATTCTGACCCATAAGTATTTCTTAGGAGCGGAGGTCCAGGATATTCCTAGACTTGAGCTTAATGGTAAGGGGTCCTTTATTTGGGACACCCTTAAAAGGGGTGCTCCTCTTATCAAGGATGGCCTTTTCTGGATCTATAATGAGGGGTCAAGTGTGTTATTCTGGTAGGACTCTTGGGATGGCCACCTTCCTATTCTCTCCAGTTTTCCCCACCTTTTGCCTCTGTTTCAGGTTTTTTCTTTTGTAGGTTGGACCACGATAGCTCACTTCAAGACTGTTCGGAGGTGTGGATTGATGGAGGTGGCTAGTTGGAAGGATCCACAAATTTGGCCCATAGGGGGCTCCTCAGAGATTCGGACTGAACTGACACATCTTCTTTCTGCTAGGCTTTACAACTCTTCTAAAGACAAAGACATCTTAGCTTGGGGTCCTTGCCCAAAAGGTAAGTTCAGTGTGGCCCAGGGATATGCTCGGCTGGATAGCCAATGTAATGTAGTTCAGGTGGTTCCCTGGTGGAGGAAGGTTTGGAATAAATTTTCTTGGCCGAAATATAATTTTTTTCTATGGTTGGTTGCACAAAATAAGTGTCTTACTTGGGATAATCTCCAGCGAAGAGGGTTTCAGGGACCCTCTTTCTGTCCCCTATGTATGTTGGATGGGGAAGATGTTTCTCATGTTTTCTTATTATGTCCTCTCTCTAGAAAGATCTAGCATAAGTGGTGGGAGGCATGGTGCCATAGCCGTATTCATGCCGAATCTCTTATTAAATTTTGGGACAGCCTTGGCAGACCCCCTACAAAAACTTAATTCCTTCAGGTGGCCTGGGCTATTGGACCTTCTTTCATTCTATGAAATCTTTGGTTGGACCGTAACCATCAGATCTTCTATAATTCCAACTTGGGAGCCACTAAACTATGGCAGTTGATCCTAACCAGGCTTCAAGAGACTATCTCTACTAAATGTGATATGTCAGAGCCGATAGATCCTGGTGATTCTCGTATTATCAGGAATTTAGGATTAGTGGATAAAGGATTTGGAACTAGTAGCAGTAAGAGATCTCAGCCACAAAAGAGGAAGGTTTGTAGAGTGGGGAGATGGAGTCTTCCTCCTGATGCAGTCCTAAAGATTGACACTGATGGCTCCTCCCGTGAGAATCCTGGACTGGCTGGAGTGGGGGGGATTGGGAGAGATGCAGATGACAATGTTATTTTCATATTCTCTATTCAGAAAGGAGTTCAATCCAATAACGTGATGGAGGCTTTGGCCATTAAGGTGGCTATGGAGCGGGCTTGTTCTCTTGGTTGGAGGAGAATGGTGTGCGAGTCTGACTCTCAGATTGTTGTGATATGATAAATAACCAGAGAGTGGATGAATCTAGCTAGCAAATTGCCTCTATTGTTAGAGAGATTCTCCACTTGAGTAGCTTTGTGGATGGGATCTCTTTCTGTCATATTCCTAGGGAATGGAATGGAGTGGCTGATGTCTTGGCAAAATGGGCATCAGAGAAAGGTGTTGGTTGGGATATTTTTGTTAGGGATGATCTTCCTGCTGATCTTGCTGGAACTTTTGAGCAATTAGTGGAAAAGGATAGAATGTAATTGGTTTTGGGTTGGTGTTTTGGTTGGTTGGCTCTGAGGCCTTCTGTAATTTGGTTTTATTTGAATAAATTTTTACCCCTTTTTAAAAAAAAAATAATAATGTTTCAAGGTTTAGGTTTCAAGTTGGGTTACATATATATCATTTAAAACAAGGGTCATACTTCATGTATGTGCATGTATCTCAAATGTAATTTTTAACAATTTAGGATTAGGGTCAACTTGTTTTAATTTTATGTAAGTTAGGCTTCAATTAGGTTTTCAAATAGGGTTTTAGTGTAATTAGGCTCAATTTTAGGGTAAGATTTAAGACCTTATGACACTGTCAGGGTTTACACGAACTTACATAATTTCTAGCATTACATTTAAGGGTTAATATTAAAGTCCATGGTTAAGAATTTAGGATAAGGGAACTTAGCATATGAAGTTTATGATTTGGTTCAAGATTATGATTTAGGGTATTTATTATCATTTATAATATTGGGTTTAGAAATTAAATTTTAAGGTCAAGGTTAGGGTTTGGATAATAGTTACGGTTAGGGTTTGGTTAGGTTAGGGTTAGGGTTTGGATGTACATGTATGTTATATTCATACAGGTAGAAATGCAAATTAATCTACATTCTTATATATGTATAATTTAGGATCTCCCCTTAAGACATGTCATTGAATTATATAGTTAATTATATACTTCTAATTATTAAGACATTAAAAATAATAACATATGTACATTTAAACATGAATATTGAAAACATATGTATGTACATCTATATCTACCACATGAACATATTTACATGTACATTTATGAAATAAAATATACATTTTAATCTACATTCTTATGTATAATTTAGGATCTCCCCTTAAGACGTGTTATTAAATATAGTTAATTGCACTTAGTTATTAGATAAATTAAGATCAATAGTTAACATATACACAAATTATACATATAAAAATGTGAATTTATTAAAAATATGTACATACATTTACTTTTAACCATGAACAAATATACATGTACATCTATGTTCAAAATAAAAAATTATACATTTTAATCTATATTTTTACATGTACAATTCAGGATCTAGACCCTTAAGATATGTCATTTAATTAAACTTCTAAGATTAAGACATTAAAGTGAATTTGACATATTTACATTTAACACACACACACACACACACACACACACACACACACACACACACACACACACACACACACATATGTTTTAATATTTTTTAAAATTTGAATTCTAAAATTTTGTAATGTTTTTCTAATTTTTTTAAAAATATTTTTTCTAATGTTTTTCTAAATTTATTTTCAAAATATTTGAAAACTATAAATTTTCTAATATTTTTCTAATATTTTTTTAAATTTGTTTTCTAAAATTTATATTATTATAAATTTTCTAACGTTTTTCTTTTTTTTTCTAAATTTTTTTAAAAAAATTTATATTAAATTATAAATTTTCTAATGTTTTGTAATGTTTTTTCTAAGTTTATTTTCTAAATTTTATATTATATTCTAAATTTTCTAATGTTTTCGCAATTTTAAAAAATAAATTATTTTCTAAATTTTATATTAAATTATAAATTTTCTAATATTTTTTCTAATTTTTTTAAAATTTATTTTTTAATATTTTTAAAAAAATTTATATTAAATTATAAATTCTCTAATATTTTTGTAATTTTTTTTCTAAATTTGTTTTCTAAATTTTGTAATGTTTTTGCAATATTTTTTTCTAAATTTTCTAATTTTTTCTAATGTTTTTTCTAAATTTTCAATTTTAAAAAAAAAATTTAAATTTTTTTTCTAATTTTTAACTATTTGTTTTCTAAATTTTATATTAAATTATAAATTTTCTAATGTTTTTGTAATATTTTTATAAATTTTTTGTAAATTTTATATTAAATTATAAATTCTCTAATGTTTTCGTAATTTTTTTTAAAATTTGTTTTCTAATGTTTTTCCTAAACTTTATATTACATATTTTTTACTATTTTTTCTAATGTTTTCTACATTATATTTTTCTGTTTTCTAAATTAATATTAATAAATAATAAAAATATTAAATTAACATTTAGATATGTTTTATAAACTATTAAAAACATAAATAACATTCAAATATATTTTCAAAACTATTAAAAACTATATAACATTCCAATATGTTTTAAAAACACAAAAAGAATGCATTGAAAACATTAAAATCTATTTTGATAATATAAAAAAAAAATACTTAAAAAATGTTGAAAACATTAAATTAATATTATTTTGACATACCCGATAATGAAAATGAGAACGAAAATGAGAAGATGATGTTGAAGGAAGTTGCTCAAGTCACACATTCGCCCGAACGCTCAATGAACAGTGCTCGCCGTAAAAATGAATTTGGAAAAGTGAAGAAGACGTTTTAAGCCGCCGAAAATTTTGTCAATATATGTTCGTGCGAACATGTGCTGCGTACTTGTTCGCACAAACATGGCACAATATGTTAGCGCGAACACTCGGCAGAAACATGTTCACGCGAACATGTCTAGGGTGTTTGCGGGAATGTACGAGAAATGGAGATGCGAAAATTTGTCATTTTTTTGAAGTTTCTTCCTCCCACAAAAGTGGTACCTAGTATTGTGGGTTCACCCTCAAATTTCTCTGCAAAATACTTGAAAAAAAAAAAAGTTAATCTTCTTTGGAAAGCATCTTGTTTATCATCAAAACCTTGTAATTTATTTAATAAATCAAAGATCTTTTCTATCTGATGACATGTCAGCTAGATAACAGATATACACATGGTAGTGATATCTTCATTTCTTTCTATCCACTTCTATACAATGGGTTTGAATACAACTTCATTTTCTTTTAGTTCATCCCTAATAGTTGCAATTCTTGCCAATTGATCAAAAAATGTTGGCCATTCTATCCTATTCACTAGATACATGATACCCTGCCTCAATTTTTCTTCATATTGATTATTAAGTTCTACATGTAATGCATATAACTTATTTTTCTCCTCTTCAAAATCCTTTACAGTATAGAACTGAGGCCTTTTTGGGGTATTTGGTATCTCAATAATTGGTGTTGACTTAAAAGGCTCAACAGGTGGCCATGGGTGGTATGCAATCTTGGGTTTACTGGATTCTCCTAATTTTCTTTCCCAAGAATCTTCTCTATTTGAGTCATTTTATTTTCCAATGACTGTATTTGCATACCCCTTTCCTCATATGCTTTGGTAACTTCTTCAAACCTAGCATTGAGTTGAGCAAATCTATCTTCTTCTTGGCCAGACACCACACTACCAAATTTTAGAATTTCTGAGGCCATTCCCATTATTTGTTTACTACCTACCTCACCAGCCCTGAACATTGTCAATGCACCAGTGTGTTCTATAGTAGAAATCTCATGCATTTTGGTATTGTTCCTTTTTTCCATAGACCAACTAACAAGGGCTTGGTGGTCATCTCTAAACTTGACTCCTCTATGAGCCTGTAATATCTCTTCCTCAGTCCTTAATTGAACATCCTTTTGTTTTATTATTGAATAAAAAACAATGGCATTCACTATATCCCATTTTGGTAGAAGGAGGACTCCTGATTGTTTAACTATCTACCTCCTAGCTTCAAGTGTAAATTGAGAAAATTCATTCAAAAATTTAGACTTGACCTCTTCCTTAATAGTAGAGTCAAGTTGGTTTGGTTGTTCTGCCTTTATCTTCTCACAAGTTTTCTTAAAATTTCCCATGTTTTATCTCCACAAAAATTGAGCAAAAGCCCTAGATTTTACAAAATTCTCATCATTAATAAATTTCTTTGAAACCTGGGCAACTATGGGATCAATCTCCTTACCTTGATAATCAACCATAGTGAGATCCAATGAAGGTGCAGGTGGTTCTTGAGGCTCTCCAATCTCCAAATTTGTGGTAGTAACAATTACATCTCCCTCTCTACCAATTTGTCTAAGCTACTCCCTTAGAGATGTTTCATCATAAATTCTAATTGGGGATTGGGTTGGGGAATATTGCTCCACTTGGGAAGAAGACCCTTTCTTTAATCTTTATCATTTTGGAGCACCAGCTACAAATGGGCTTCCTGGGCTTGGTCTTTGCTGAAGAGGAACTTGTTGCACATTCTGGATCATTACATACCCTGCCCTTTTCTGCAAGGTGCATTGGCCAGGGGCCACTACATTTCTACTATTGATCCTCCTTTGCACCTCTGCAACCTTGTCTAGATATGTCTCAACATATATGGCTTTCTTCTTATTCATAGTTTGGATAATCACATCAAAATTATTCATTAATGCTTGCATCTTGGATCCCCAATATTTTTTATCTTTCAATGGGTCATGATGGGGGTCAAAAGCATTAATAAATTCTAGGATCTTGCTGAATACTCTCCATTTCTCCTTTCTCAGTTCTTTTTCTTAAAAAGTAAAAATATTCCTGATCACATCCTCTGGATAGTAAACTTGTTGCACCATGCAAGAAGCTTTCACCCTCTCTCTTAAGAGGTCATAGAATCCTTCAAGATCAATAAATCTAGCATGAGATTCTACCATGTTATATCTATCTAGAAACAAATTTAGGTGCTTCCACCCTTTCCTCAAAAAGACAAAATCATGTACCATAGTAACAATTGGAAAAAAGGTACCCTTCTTAGGCAACTCCCTTTCATCTATAGTGCCTATTTGCCATAACAGCTCAGTTATTCCTATCTTCAAGGGCACATGAAATGGCAACACATGTGGCTTCCCCAAAAAACCATATACTCTTATTACAGTTAAAACATTATAAGGGATTATATCCCCCCAATTATGACTAACCAATAGCCCTTGTGCATGGTCCTTAGGTCTAACCAATTCTAATAGTTCTTGTGGAATTCTAGGGCTGTCCCCTCTCAAAAGTAATCTAAGCTTTGATGGAAAGTATCTGTCAAACCTCTCATAATTGGCATCTATAGCCTCTAAAGTCATATCCACACTTCACAACTACACTAGATTCCTCTCTCCATCCCTAGTTATTTCCAGATCCATACCCTTGGAGAAAAAGGTAAATCCCTTGTACAAGCATACATACATAAGCAACGAATACCAAAAAAATGGTTTGTCCACTTTTCCCTGTGCTATCCCCACCAAGCCATTTTGAATTTCCTTCATAAGAAAAGTAGCAAAATCCATTTGAGCCATAACATGGATAATTGAGCCTAGGATTTGATCAGCTTCATCCATCCCAAAAATATTGCAAAGAGAAAAATATAATGCCTGAGCCCTAAGGTTAAAATGTCTTCTTAGTAATGGTTGTGGGGTGCTGGCAGTAATCACAAATAAAGTACCAATTTTAGCAGCATGTTCTTGTAGTGGCCCTATCCTTAAGTAAATTATTTTTGCATCATACCTTGCTTAAAGGTAATCTAGATCAATGATTTCATGCATGGCATGGTTAGGGTTGAGCTTGAAAACTTGACTAATCAGTTAAGGGAAAACCCGAAAAAGATTTACTCCAACATGATTCTTTACCCACCCTGTAATTGGATCATTTTTTTTGGCTAAATTCATTAATAAATCACTATCAAAGAAAATAGTGGGGACTGTTAATTTCCCAATATCAAACTTCCAGACATTGCTCATAGGGGTATCTAGTTTTCATTCTGAAAACCATTTCTTGAACAACTCAAAACCCCCATGGAAACCTGGGCATCTCTTACCCAATTTGCTTTATCATAGAAACCTTCTACTATAGCTACCCTAGGGTGTTTTGGAATGAGTTCCCTCCCCTTAGTTATTTCATGTACTAATAAAGGCAATTATTCAAGGAAATCATCGTGTACAAAATGTTTCAGATAATCCATTTGTCTAGTGAATTCTTTCTAGGGAGGCATTTTGAATAAACCATAGAATTTTTATAACAATAGATACTTGAATTTCAAGGAGTCATAGAGTACTTACCCACTAAAATTCATATTTCTACATTGTTTGATTTCCTCTGCAACTTACTAGATCGCTAGGTAAAGTTTTCATGCCCTAGCTCTAAAAATTTTGTATGCTTTGATATTCTTTCTATGCTTTGGTGATTCATTAATGGTGAGATCATGAGTTTTATTCATGCATTTAAATCGCATGAATGAACTCAGCACCATATTTACTCTTAGTAACCATTACCTCCAAATTGCACCCATATTTGAATCCTATCCATAGATTTTCACCAGATTAGATGTCTTTAATTTAAAAAGCAACGAGCTTTATGGCTTTAAAAATAAGGCCAGGTGTCGCATTACCACTTACCCGCATTCCTTAATTTTATTGCACCTTAGAATTGTGGGTAAGCACCACTCATTGATCAAGATAAGATCAATGAGTAGACAGGTTTACAATTGAATAAAGTCTAGTTAGCTATGCTGACCAATAGGAAGCCTTTATATGAGTTTGTGCCTCTTAACAACTTCCACACTAGTGGGTCCCATATCTTCTTATGAGTGAGCAAGTGCTTGATGTCATTCTTTCGACGTGTCAAGCTGGCACATTCCCACTTTCCTTATTGGATGAGCATCTTCAAATTGCTGGCTTGCATCGGTCATCAATCTTGTAAAGATCAACAGTGAAACTGATTGGATCCTACAAGCCTTCTGAGATAGGGATAGTGACATCATCATGGACACATGCCCACATGGTACATACCTACATTCCTTAAGTTTCTTTCAAGTTTAAAATGCAAGCCTACGCCCATCGTTGATCAAGACAAGATCAATGGTGTGAAAAAATTTGCACTTTATGATCGTAGCATCCACTTGGACCAATGGAATGACTCTACTCAACCCTCATGCCCTGACCTATCTCACTACTGCATTAATTGCTAAGATTCTCGTGCTCATAGAAAAAGTACTTCCAGTTAAGCACATGTGGAAAACAACATGGAGTGGCTTAGTGTTCTTTCATAATTTTGGCCCCACTATGACACATGGCACAAAGGCACATACCCACATTCCTTATTGAACAAGCAGTTTCAAAATGTGGGCTTGCACTAACCCTTGATCCTTGCAAGATCTATGGTTAACATAGCTTCGATCCCATCTGGCAGAAAAACTTCTTTAGTGGCACAACTGGCAGTACATATCAGCAATCATCTTATAGCTTGGCACACTGCAACACACACACTAGATATTTTCAAACCCACCTTGCTACATGATAAGAAACTACTTGCCCACATTCCTTATTGAACAAGCAGCTTGAAAATGCAAGCTTTCACTGGCCTTTGATATTTGATAGATCAATAGCCATAGAATCATGTGTCTTAAATACCATGTTAGTTGTATTGACAAATAAAATACTTCCCTCCAATCAAACTCATCTAGCACTTTCCACAGAAGACATCTCAACTTCATCCTTATAAATGGTAGGCCCATGCTGTCAAACTGTGCTACGTGTCCTATTTGTGCTTCCCCACTTTATTTAACTCTTGAGCATCTCCTTCTTGTGGGAAGGTGCTAGCCCTTGATTTAAATGAAATCAATGGTTGATGAATCTTGGTGATAAAGGAATACCTTTGTTAGTAACTCAACCAATGACATTGCAAGAATTTCAAAACGTGCACGAAAATTACTGACAAGTTTGCAAAAGGTTCTGACAACTTATGAATCATCATAAACTTTATGGCCCATTGAGATCTTCTTTCTTTTATTTAGAGTGAAGGGCTATGTATTAGTTAAATGCAAGCTTGCATTTTTTGAATTCCTTGCATCTCAACATTGTGGGAATGCAATACTCGTTGATTTGAACAAGATCAATGGTCACATAAAACTTGCATTACATAGGATATTTCTCAATAAAATAATCAAACAATTTGCAGGCCAAGCATGGCCACCTAAGGTTTAAGAAAGATTTTAATGAAGTTATGCTTGTGAAAGCCCATCCTTAGGGTAAAAGTAATATGCCTTAAAAGCATTTTTAGAAATATTATTTTTGAGGGTTTTCAAGACCAAGGTAAAATGTAATAAGGCATTAGGGTTTTCACATTTAGGGTTTTTCAACTGATTGCTCTGATGAAAAACCTTGAGAAACTGATAAAAGTCCAACAAAATAAAGACCAAGACATGAACTAGGGCAATTTAAGAATTTTGAGAAATACAACGAGAAAACCCTAAATTACATGATATAATGACCACAAATGATTTTCACTAATTTTTTCAAAATTTTCTCTATACTGTGAAAAATCAGAGCATCAGAAGTATCTCTTATCTTTTCACCCACCATCCCAATTCCTACTGGCATAAAATTAAAGTCTAAGAGGTTGAAGACATCTGTTTCTTCACTGTCTGATGTAGGAGCATCCAGAGGTATAAGGGCAATCCTGTGTCAACCAAAAAAAATGTACTTAGACTTAGTTTCTGTTTCATGTGTTTTCATTTTTGGATACCCATTTGGGTCAAATAAATGTTCCAACTCTCACAGTTCCACTATCAATGTTCTAGGATAGAGTATTTGAACACCTTGGGATATGTGTAAATGTCAGGAAAATAGGAGTATGTAATTGAGCCATCATTTTGGTGAACAAGAAGGTGTAAATTGGATAGATAAATGTAATTTTAATTTACTAGAGCATTCCAGAAAAAAAATCAAGTCAAAAGGCCCCATGGTTTGAAAGTTATCGCAGTTTTTCAATTTTTGGAGACATCCTAAGAATGCTTCAAAGTCAGGTTAGGGGCATTAAATGAACTCAAAAAGGGCTAAAAAATGGGGGACAAGCAAAGCTATCCATAGAGCTATAGAGCGCTTGAAGAGCTTTCCAAAAATGTAAACGGTTTGTCAATCGGAGCTACGGTTCAAAAGTTATGCCTCCCGAAAGTTTAGTTACCGTTTCTAGATTCTTCTAATTTTGTGCCAACTTCTAATGTGACTTATAGAGTCTTCTATTTGGTTGGTGGATGCATACTAGAACTTTCTAAAATGTATTCCTAATCCCTAACCCTTTGGGGTCTATTTAAGAGCATTTCTGGCATTATAAAAGATAGTTCAGAGTGGAGTTTGAGAGAAGGTACTGGGAGAAGAAATTATCTCCAGATTATTACTATTGTATGCCCTTAGGGCATGTTTTGAAGTCTATTTCCTTTGTATTGAATGTAGTAGCTTATTTACAAAGTTAATAAAGTTTTCCCTTTCTTGTCGTGTCCATTCTATACTTGGGTTGTGTCCTAGTCAAGTGGTATCAGAGCTGGTTTTCCTGAGTGTGTAGACAGAGAGCTGACTGTGAGGCAGTTTGCACCAAGACTTTGTGGTTGAGGGTTTTAGTTAAGAAGATGCCTGCATGAAGAGAGTGTGGTGGAAGGGCCGAAGCTATTAATCCTAAGGAGGTTAGAGCCCTCCAAAGGTAGGCACAAGCATTGCAGGAGGAGCTCCGTAGAGGAACAAATGTTGTTGTAGGTGATGAAAGTGAGGATGATAATGACGAAGAAGAAATTGGACCAGAATGGGAATTTGATAGGGAAGTCCTGAATGAGGTAGAGGAAAGGCTTTTTAGGGCCATTACTAAGTTTGGGAAAAGACCTACAATTGATGTGGGTGTATTTTCAAGAAATTTGAAACCAGACAAGTTGATCGATTAGATCAATGAACTGGAAGAATACTTTGAGTATGAGGATATCAAGGATCTAGATAGGGTTAAGTTTGCAAAGGCCAAACTAAAAGGTCATGCAAAAATCTAGTGGCAAGAGGTTCAATTGGAAAGAAATAGAAAAGGAAAGGATAAGATCACAAGGTGGGATCGCATGGTGGACAAATTGAAGAAGAAATTCATTCATGTTGATTATGAGCTTGATTTGTTTAAGAAGATGCATGGGTTAAAGCAAGTAGGAAAATTAGTCCAAGAATATACAGAGGAGTTTTACCAACTTCTGATTAGAGCAGGGCATATAGAAGCAAATAAGGAGAAGGTTGCTTGTTATATCAGTGGGTTGCGACCTACATCTAGGAGGAATTAAGTCTGGTAAGAATGACCAGCATTGAAGAGGCATACCAATTTTCCCTATGAGTTGAAGAGAAGCTAAATAAGAGGTTTGAAGGGAGACAAAGAGGGTGTGGTCAAGGAGGAAGGGGCAGTGGTAGGTCATCTAGAGGCAAAAATGAAACCCAAAAGAAAAATGAAGATGTGGGTACTAGCAAGAAGCAGAGGAACGAGGGTTTTAATTGCTCCCGTGATCAAGACTTTGGAAATTAGAGAGGAAGAGGTAGAGGACGTGGACAAGGAAGAGGAGGCTTTTGTGGTACCTATTTTTATTGCAATGAAGAAGGTCATCATGCCTTTGAATGCCCTCAACAACAAGGAAGGACAGATAGGAGAGCTGAGGGTCAAGCTAGGGTTGCTCACGTGGATGAGGATGCACAATCATCACATTCAGAGGATGCAGAAAGAGGAGATACTTTAGTAAATGAAAGGGTCCTACTAAGTGGTGAGATTGAACTAGGACAAAGGAGGAGTTTATTTCGTACCAGGTGCAAGTGTGAGGATAAATGTTGTGATGTGATCATTGATGGTGGTAGCACTGATAACTTGGTATCAGAGGAGATGGTCTCTAAGCTGAAGCTCAAGAGGGAGAAACACCCCCAGCCCTATCGAATTTCTTGGGTGAAGGATGGTCATAAGGTCCTGGTAAGTGAACAATGTTTAGTGAAATTCAAAATTGGGAGTTACCATGATGAAGTTGTCTGTGATGTTATTCCAATGGATGTTTGCCATCTATTGTTGGGTAGATCATGGCAGTTTGATAGGCATGCAGTACATGATGGTCATGCAAACACATACTCTCTAACAAAGGATGGAGTTTGACACAAACTGAAGCCCATGAAAAAGGAAGGCGAAAAGGTATGTAGCAGTGCTAGGATTTTTCTTGTTGATGGAAGGAAGTTTTTAGATGGCATGTAACATCAATGTATGTGCTATGCTTTGATTCCTAGGAAAGATAAAGAAGGTAGTAGTGAAATACCACTTGAAGTTTCAAATTTACTAGGTGAGTTTGGAGATGTCATCTCTGATAATGTTCTAGAAGGATTGCCACCGGTAAGGAAATTAGTCATCAGATTGATTTAATCCCAGGAGCTAGTTTGCATAACAAGGCTACTCACAGGATGACTCCTACTGAAACTGAGGAGCTAAATTGATAGGTTTAGGAGCTATAGAGGAAGGGCTTGATTCGGGAGAACCTGAGTCCATGTGCAGTACTAGCACCAAAGAAGGATGGAGAGTGGAGAATGTGTACAGATTCTCGAGCTATAAATAGGATAACCATCAAGTATCGGTTTCCTTTGCCAAGAATGGATGATCTTATGAATTGCTTGAGTGGAGATTAGTACTTCACAAAGATAGATCTCAAGAGTGGCTATCATCAGATACAGATTCAAGAAGGAGATGAGTGGAAAATTTCCTTCAAGACCAAGGAGGGTCTTTATGAGTGGTTAGTCATGCCCTTTGGATTGACGAACGCCCCAAGTACCTTCATGCAACTTATGAATGAGGTACTTAAGAAGTTCTTGAGAAAATTTGTTATTATCTATTTGGATGATATTTTAATTTTCAGCAAGACTTTGGAAGAACATTTATTGCATATTTGTAGTGTCATTGAAAGGTTAAGGGAAGAGAAACTATTAATTAATCTAAAGAAGTGTATCTTTTCAAAAAGGGAGTTAGTCTACTTGGGGTTTGTTATATCACTTGAAGGTCTCAAAATGGATCCAGAGAAGGTAAAAGCCATCTTGGAATGGCCTACTCCAAGGTCTGCTATTGAGGTAAGATCATTTCATGGTTTGGTTAGTTTTTATAGGAAGCTCATTAATAATTTTAGTGGCATATGTGCACCCCTGACTGACACAATAAGAGGGGATAGAAAAGAGTTCAAATGGACTGCAGCAGCTGTGAGAAGTTTTGAAGTGCTAAAGAAGAATGTGATAGAACAACCTATGTTGGTACTTCCAAATTTTAAAAAGGTGTTCCAGGTGGATTGTGATGCTAGTGGAAGCACTATTGGGGCTATATTAAGCCAAGAAGGTAAGACTATTGCATATTTTAGTGAAAAATTGAATGATGCGAAAAAGAAGTATTCTATTTATGATCAAGAGTTTTATGCAATAGTTCAGGCCTTAAAGAAATGGAGAAATTATTTGTTGCCAAAGGAATTTATTTTGTATACTGATCATCAGGAATTACAGTACCTAAATAGCCAAGGTAAATTGAATTAGAGGCATATGAAGTGGGTAGAGTTCTTGCAGAGCTATACATTTCTGTTGAAGCATAGAAGTGGAAAATCTAATAGGGTTGCAGATGCACTAAGTAGGAGACAATTGTTGCTTACAGTAATGCAGGTTGAAGTAGTTGGGTTTGATGAACTCAAGAATTTGTACCTTGAGGATCCTGATTTTTCTGAAGCATGGAAAGCTTGTAAAGAGCCTATTGTTGTAGATAGAACCAAATGGCTAGACTATTTGATTCAGGATGGTATGTTGTTCAAGGGAAGTCAATTATGCACTCCAAGGAGTTCCATGAGGGAAAATTTGATTAAGGAGAAACATAGTGGAGGGATGGCAGGACATTTTTGTTGAGATAAGACCATTGCCATTCTTAAAGAACATTATTTTTGGCCTCAAATGTCAGAGGATGTGAAGAATTTTTTACAAAGTTGTCGGATTTGTCAAGTTGCCAAAGGATTTAGTCACAATACTGGGCTATATCATCCATTGCCTATTCCATCAAAGCCATGGGAGGAAATAAGTATGGATTTTGTTCTTGGATTTCCAAGGACACAAAGGGGTAATGACTTAGTATTTGTGGTGGTTGATAGGTTCTCCAAAATCACACATTTCATTCCATGCCACAAAACTCATGATGTTGTCCATATTGCAGACTTGTTTTTCAAAGAGGTGGTAAGACTACATGGTCTTCCAAGGAGTAGAGTTTCTAACAGAGATACTAAATTTGTGGGGTATTTCTAGAGAACATTGTGGAAAAAGTTGAGAACAAACTTGAAATTTAGTTCCACACATCACCTGCAGATTGATGGCCAAACAGAAGTGGTAAACAAAAGTCTGGGCAATTTTTTGAGATGTTTAGTTGGGGATAAGCCCAAGGGGTGGGATTTGATTCTATCACAATTCTATTTTTCTTACAATAACTCTATAAATAGGAGTACTGGTAGATCACTATTCCAAATTTTATATGGAAGTAGCCCAAGGACTGCACCAGAATTGAGGAAGATAGAGCAAGGGGAGAGGACAAGTGCTGAAGCTGAAGAATTTGCTGAACATATCAAGCGTCTACATGAGGAGGTTCAGGCACACATTACCAAGATGAATCAAGAGTATAAAGCTAGGGCTGATCAAAGAAGAAGACATAAGGAATTGCAAGTAGGGGATCTAGTCATGGTACACTTAAGAAAAGAAATATTTCCAGCTGGTACTTACAATAAGCTGAAGATGAAAAAATTTGGCCCCTGCAAAATTTTGAAGAAACATGAATCAGGAAATGCATATGAGGTGGAGTTTCCAGATGGAATTCACATTTCTCCTATTTTCAACATTGCAGACTTAATAGAGTATCATGATGATGGTGCAGATGAGGAGCTGATGTTAGAGCTATGTCCAATTCTTGCTTCTAAAAAGGAGGAGATAGATGACATTTTAGATCATCATGTGGGTAGGAGTACCAGACATAGGCAGTATGAAGAGTATTTGGTCAAGTGGAAAGGACCGCCGATTGAGGACTCAACCTGGATATTAGTAGCTGAGGTTTCCCATTTGGGATTTCCTCTACCATTCATATAGTGATAGGGTCACTTTTCAATCTACCCTAGGTGTCTGATGCAAGAGCATCTAGAGGTATAAGGGCAATCTTGTGTCAACCAAAGAAAATTTACTTAGACTTAGTTTCTATTTCATGTGTTTTCATTTTTGGATACCCATTTGGGTCAAATAAAGGTTCCAACTCTCATAGTTCCACTATCAATGTTCTAGGATAGAGTATTTGAACACCTTGGGATACGTGTAAATGCCAAAAAAAAGGACTATGTAATTGAGCCATCATTTTGGTGAACAAGAAGGTGTAAATTGGCCAGATGAATTTAATTGTAATTTAGAGCATTCTAGAAAAAGAATCAGGTCAAAAGGCCCCACAGTTTGAAAGTTATCGCAGTTTTTTAGTTTCTAGAGACATCCTAAGAATGCTTCAAAGTCAGGTTAGGGGCATTAAATGACCTCAAAAAGGGCCAAAAATGGGAAACGATTGAAGCTTTCCATAGGGCTAAAGAGCACTTCAAGAGCTTTTTGAAAATGTAAACGATTCGTTAATCAAAGCTACAGTTCAAAAGTTATGCCTCCCGAAAGTTTGGTTACCATTTTTGGATTCTTCTAATTTTGTGCCGACTTCTAATGTGACTTCTAGAGCCTTCTATTTGGTCATTGGATGCCTACTAGCACTTTCTAGAATGTATTCCTAATCCTTAACCCTCCGAGGTCTATTTAAGAACATTTATGGCATTGTAAAAGACAGTTCGGAGTGGAGTTTGAGAGAAGGTACTAGGAGAAGAAATTATCTCTAGATTATTACTATTGTAAGCCCTTAGGTCATGTTTTGAAGTCTATTTCCTCTATACTGAATGTAGTAGCTTATTTACAAAGTTAATAAAGTTTTCCCTTTCTTGTCATGTCCATTCTATACTTGGGTTGTGTCCCCATCACTGTCCATCTTTGCTATCCACTTTTTCTGTTCATCTTATAAAGTTGATACTTGGATAGGCTGTCTTGGAGTGGATATAGGTGTCTATGTAGAGCTTTTTCATCTCTCTCCCTCTGCCTCTTTAGTCGAGTGAGTCTCTTGCTCATGGGGACAAACTCTATTTGTTCCCATCCTTCCTCATCATCAAATTTTAGGATGTTCTTTGGAACCTATGTGGATGAAGTATTTTTCTTCTTCAATATCCTTCTTCAATTACCCACCACAATTTTTTCTATTCTCACTCTCTTTGGAGCTGAGGGGGAGGTTTTTTCCTCTACAGTTATAGGTGGTTGGACCTTCTATTCCTCTATTTGTTCCTCCTCTTGTTGTTCTAACTATGCCTACTCTAGAGGTTGTTCTTGAGGTTATTCTTGCTCAACTTGAGGTTTAGCTTGACCTTGCTCCTATTAAGCCAACACTGTTTGGGCCTTAGACACTTATCTCCTTTCCCTGGGGGCTACTCTTTTCCTTTTCTTTCCCTTATGATTCTCCAATTAATCAACCTCCCACTCATGTTGATATACCATTTTTGGCCTTATTGGGGATTGAGCAAGGTAGGTTGGTACAATCACCTTTGAACCTTTACCTTTTTGAGGTATGGCCGCAACTTGTAGAGGTATGGCCTAGTGAACTCGAACCATCTGGAATAGCTTCTAGATCCATTCCCTTATTAGTTCAACCACATGTTTGGCCTGATGATCTATGCCACCATTTTCCTCTCACCCTATCTCAGTGTTCATGATAGGCCTATTGTAGATTTAATCTCTATTGTACAAAGGACCCATTACTTATGGGGCATCCTTTTGTATGACCTTAAGAGAAATCTTCATTTTCAACACATTTCCTACTATATATAGACTTATCCTACAATAGTCCCTTATATGGACATCATAGTAATCTATTTCATTCATCTAATGATCTTCTATGGCCTCAACATGTACAAACTATTTCCCTACTAGATGTTGAACCATTTCAATGTTGTCAAAAAATGGGCGAGGGGAGTTGTATTCTTGCAAGGGATATTGATCCCATTTAGAGTCAAAGGTAGAAATGTCTTTCTTTTTCTTTACCTTGAATACACTAATTATGATTAGCTAGACCCATATATTCTTATGCTATTTCCTCACTCTGTCATAACAAGAAGTGATTTGGCGGGCTATCTCTAGGAGTATTAGCCAATCCAAACAATATCTTGGGAGCTTTTGGGGGACAAAAAAGTACCAGCTACCTAAAGATACGTGAATGTCTCAAATTAAATGTAGTAGGCTCCTATTTCTATGATTCTAGCTGCCACATTTGCTGAAATTCTTTTTGTGTAATCTCCTTTAATGAATCAAATAATGACAAAAATGAATCCATCATTGACCATTTTATATTCCACACTCTATAATGGGAGCTTCTTTTTCACTAGTTGTGGATATACCAAATAGGGCCAACCATTTGCATCTTTCATACTTTCCTTTCTATATAGCCCTAGATAGTCAGTGGTTCTTACTTCTAGCAAGTACACCATGTATCATTTCATGTAGAAATGAGGGTCCATCTTGATGGTAACCAATTGCTCATCTAAGTTGTCACTTAGGATGGTGGTCCAATCAATGGGCATCTTTTTGGTCCTTATGGTTTCAATAAAGTAAACCATCCAAGTTTGTACATGACCCACTATAGGAAGGCCCATTACTCGGCTAAGTAGGAGAATCAAGTATCCAATGTCATCTTTCATATATCCTTTGGTCATATCCACCTTTTGTACTCTTTGGCCCAAAGGTGCCCTCTTGATAAAAAATAAGGTCTATACTAGCTCTTTTGCCTCTTTTTTATTATCCTTGTACCACCTCTCTAATCCATCATATGATATTTGAAGGTATTGGTCTACTTTTGGAAGATAGAATAATTTCTCAATATTACAAGGTCAAAAGTCTAGGACTATCTCTCCTACGACTCTCTTCACTACCTTCTCCCCAGTCACATAATGGTCCACCAATGTCACTATTTATTCATTAGATTGAACTAATGTGGCATGTGATGCAACATTCAATAGCCCACTCTGGATCAAGGCAGATATCATTGCTGACCTCTCCCTTGGTTTGTTGTAAATGGTTAGAATGACATTCCAATTGATGTGGCCTAGCTCAATGTCTCAAATCTCTACATGTCCATCCTTGAATCTTCACTTCTTGGGTGCTCCTTGGTACTTAATAGAAACATGTTTTGGTGCCATTTTCTTAGCCATAGAAAATGACGATGACACCATTTTATCTATAAAATAAGGAGAAAAAATTAGTCTTATGGATATCAAAAGGCACAAAAATGAGACCTAAAAAGAATCTAGACTGACTCCAAAAAAGTTCAAAATTAGTCAAAAGAGATAAAAATATAGTTTCTCCCCCCCAAATAGCCTATTGTGAACATTAACACACCTTGTGCACCCTTATAGGTGTGCTAGTACAATTAATTAGCCTTGGAAATGGTTGGGTGCAAAGTTGCACACTAGCACACATGTGCAAGTGGCTTGTGCATAGTGGGGGGACTATGTTCTTTTAATGCTTATGTGCAGAGGTGTGCACATACACACCTCATGGGGGTGTGCATGTGCACACTTTCTTGAAGGTCTTAGGTCTTTTTAGATTTTTTCTTTTTATGTGTTTTTTTGGTTTGGAGGTTGTGTAGAGGTGCACACATGTAAACCTCTTAGGGGTGCACATGTGTGCACCTCTTTAAAGGTCTTTACCTTAGTCATTGTTTGTAGGTGGGACTAGAGAAGTGAAAATGTAGAGTGGATAGATATGCAAAGGTGTGATTCAATGAGAGAGTGAGACCAAAGTGAGAGAGGGAGAGGGGTTGGGGTTTATTTATAGACTCCAATAATGTGCCAAGTGTGCACCCTCACAGGTGTGCACCTCCAAGGGTGCATACATGGGCATGTGTGCATCCTTGGAGAGGGGTGTAGTGTGCATCCCCGGTGCACTTAAAGCACAATGATTTCCAAATATTGATTTTCTCTCTCTTTAACTACCTGATCTTTCTCAGTTAGAGACTTGGATTTAACCTAGACCTAGGTGATGGTAAAAAATGGCCAGTGCTTTAGATTAGAAGCCCTAGAGAAGAATTTAAAAACTAGGGGGCCCCAATTTTTTGTCCAAAAATTTGGGCTTGCATTGTGAAACCACAACAAGTACCAATTCTTAAAGGAGAAAAAAGTTATGTAGAAATAGTCATAAGAGGTAGAGCATATGTAGGTATGCTAGAAAGAGTGGTTGATATCTAAATATAAGGTTGAATAGTTGTGGAAAGAGGAGGATATCCTAACTCTTGAGAAGATTTTGTCAAAAACTTAGCATGAGTATTAATGAGGTGAGATATACCACACAAGATAGAAAGGTTATTGTCATAATTATTAAAAAGCTTCTTAAGAGATTCAATAGCATCGACACTATCAAGATTATGATTTTCTTGATCAAGCCAACTTTCCAATTTATCAAATTCATGAGAAATCTTATCAACTTTTTAAGGAGGAACTCTTAAAGTGGCATCTTCATCATGGGATGAGTGGGAGAAGTTATAATCCAATATAGGATTAAGATCATGAGTTAAAGTGTGAGTATCATCATGAGTCCCAGGAAGAAAATAGGAATCATGATCAAAAGAGTCCATGAATCTATGACTTTTCCTAACAAGAATGCTATAGGTTGGACTTCACGTAATTAAGCTCATAAAAGAGGAGATCACAAAATAAAAACCTAATGAGATCTAACCATGTAAATGTAATAAAAAGAATAAAGAGAGATTTAATTACATACAAGATATCAAAATCTAACACTATGAAAGAGAGTAAAAAGGCCAGGTTCACCAAAAGAAAGTAAACACCCAAACAATCTAACACCAAAAAGAAGGGGGGGGGGGGGAATGAAAAGGACCAATCTAAAATCACAAAAGAAAGATTTGAAAGAGTTAGGTTCACCAAAATGTTTAGGGGGAAAAGGGAGGCACTTTAATAAGACTGTAGGTTGCCACTATTTTGGGTCACTAAGCCATCCAAATATGTATTAATGGGAAAGAAGGGAATTCCCAAACATGATTCCACTTATGATCCAAATTAGATTATCTAGGACCCAAAGGAATAAGGGTGCTAATACTAAATTTAGGTTATAAAGGAGAATGCAATATAAGGAAATATACTCATTGGCCCTTGATAAGATAATATGGATGTGAAATTGAACTAATTGTTCAAATAAAATAAATCTAAATACTATGTGTGCACAATTATCCCAATTAAGATATAGATCTAGGGTAAAGATATGAAAGTAAATAAAAAAAAAAAAAGAATCACCTTGAAATGCATAGAGGAAGATGTACTTTATCTCCAAAACTCATAGATCTAAACTATTTCTAAATATCCATCCACATATCTTAGAATAAAATGATGAAAGGAACAAAACCTTGAACTCTCCTCGAAAAGGGAGACTATTAAAGAACTAGGTCAACTTGGAAGGACATACTAAAACTAGGTTGACGTAGTCTAGTGAATTCCAACTTACTTCTCTAGAAATCTCCCAAAAATTAGGTTGTAGATTTGTAAGCTTTGATTAGTATCCTTGCTTCAATACGTGAAATCTTGAATACTTATACTCCTTTGATGCAAAAGGAAGAAATCTAGACATTAGAGAAAAAACTTGGACTACTTGAGTGCATGAATAAATGAGATATGAAAATGAATTCCTCAAAGTCTTCTTATATATGAGATTTTGTGTGAGAAAAAAATACAAGCCGAAAGGAGAGAAATATAAAATTAATTAAACCACTAAGGCAGTTTAGGCCTAGAGCCTTAAAAATCACTAGGGACTAGGTCAATCTAGTCCTAGACTAGGTTGACCTGGGTTCACCTAGTCTAGAAGAGGTTGACCTAAGTTGACCTAGTTCTGGAGATCAAGTTTGGAGTGCCATAGAATGAAGAGGCAGATACTAAGAGAAATAGAGTGGAAACAAGAAGAATAGAGGAGAAAAGGGATCAAGCATAGGTACATCCATCGTACGAAGAAGGCATTATAAAGTAGGGGCTAAAATGTCTTAAAAGGTAAGTGCATCCATTTTAAGACAATACATTTATTATATTTATCCTTTTCATTTTATTTATTCCCCCATCTTCTTTTTAGTGTTAGATTGTTTGGGTGTTTACTTTCTTTTACTCTCTTTCATAAAGTTAGATTTTCCTATCTTGTGTGTGGTTAGATATCTATTATATGATATTTATTGCATTTGTATGGTTAGATCTCATTAGGTTTTCCTTTATTGATCTCCTCTTTTATGAGCATGATTATATGAAGTTCAACCTATAGCATTCTTGTTAGGTGAAGCCATAACCTCATGGGCTCCTTTGACCACGATTCCTCTTTTCTTTCTAGGACTCATGATGACACTCACATATTCAATCATGATTTTAATCCTATAATAAAGCATAAATATTCTCACTCATCCCATGATGAAGATGATGCTTTAAGAGTTCCTCATTTTCAAGTTGATAAGCTTTCTATTAAATTGGATAAATTGGAAACTTGGCTTGCACCAGAAAATTAGAATCCTAATACTATTGTTGCTGCTATTGAAGCTCTTAAGAATATTGTTTAAAAAGTTGATAATAATATTTCTATCTTGTGTGGTATATCTCACCTTATTAATACTCATGCGAAGGCTTTCTAAGAATGTGCTCAAGAGATAGGATATCCTCCTCCTTCCCGTTGGCACTAAAAATTGCATGTTCAATTTTGAGCACTATTGAGAAATTTGAGTCCTATTTACGCTTTTTTGATGCATGTGTACCCGACTGTCAATTTGAGGCCTAAGAGGTGTTTAATGTTTCTAACACCTTCTTTTTAGTGTGCCTACCTATTCTATGAAGATAAATCAACATTTTGAGCTATTTCGTGAAGCCTTGTTTTGAGCTAGTTTCAAATTTGCATTTTCACCTAAGGGTCAAACAGCGATAGGAGGCTGTGTTTGCCATTGAATATCTCGCACCCAAAAATGTTTCATGAATTTCCATTTTGGGAGTGCTTAGTGTCCATATCTAAGAACCTATGTTTCAGATTTCAAGTCATTTCAAATCCGTTTGACTAGGTTTTGAATCCCTCAAAGCTGGTCAGTTACTGTTTTCATGCTTTTGCACTTTGCACCTAATTCTAGGAAGCCCTGTTTGACGTGCTATAACTTTTGACCAGTTGATCAAAATACTAAAATTCCTTTTGTATTGTATTATAGACATTAGAGACATGTTATGTTTCAAGTTTCCCCTCTTGTCGAATCTGTTTGATCAATTTTCAAATGCGATTCCACATGGAATTTCTAAAGTTTTACTGGTGTCAGTATTTGCAGATTGATTGGAACCCTTGTTCGTGATGTCATATCTCCTGATCCGTGATAGGTAAGATCAAATGGTCTATTCTCCTATATTGTCCACTAAAAATACTATATGTGTGCCAGTTTTTAGAACTTGACGAATCCATCTGCACACTTTACCAGGGTCATTCCATTCACAAAAAATGATATTTTACTGATGTCTTCTGCCCTGCAAATCCAGGTAGCCAACTTTTCACCCTTGCCAAATTTTCCCTGTGATACATCATGAGCCCAAATCATATAATAATACTCTCCTCATGACAACCTACCAATTCCCTAGTTTTCATTAACTCATGTGCCCGTTTGCTCAGTCTTTGAAGCTCAAACCAAACGCACTTTCCAGTTTTCTAACGTGTTTATCTGCAGGTGATTTTAAGTTGGCAACTTCGGAGGTCAATATCTTTTGACCCTAATGTCATCATGCAACAAGATCTGGCAAGCCTGTTAAACCTACCAGAGAGAACAGAGATCCTGAGTTTTAGAGCTTGGTCAATTGTTCGGGTCAGTTTTTAAAGGCAGTCAACAGACCTCCTGGCGCAAAATTGATAGTTTGCAAATAAGTAATAAAATGAGTTTTAATTGATTAGTCCACAATGCAATTTGCTTTCAGTCAGTTCGAGGTAAGGAATAGATCAATCTAAGGTTTTAGTTGTCCGAAAATGAAATTTTTTTTAGTCGGACCCACTTTGGGGCCCGACTAATTTCATCAAGTTTTTGGCACTTGAGAGGATTAATGATGTTTTAAAAGGACCGATTATAATGACGTGGATTTTCTAGTGTTTTTATGTATACTTATTGTCATAAAAAGAAAAACAAATGGATGTGTGGGGGTTCTATATTCTGAATTTTAATACAAGCAAAGTGAGGGGTTTAATGAAAAGCTGAAATCCAACACAACAGAGACAGTTTGCAAAGAAAAAAATGCATGTTGTTTGGCGAAGTTTATCGAGTGGACAATCACTTCTGAGCCAACTCAATTTATCTTGCAGGAGCTTCAAAGTTTGATAAATATAATATCCCTCAAGATATTTGGAGTGTTGTATCAGGTAACCCTCAGGAAAAAGGCCACACAAATATGATGGAAGATGCCCACGAGTTTGAGCAGGGGACGTTGTCAGAGAAACTACAAAGTGTCAAAGAACCCACATACAAGGAAGGAATGTCTAGTAGCAGAGGAGGCATTTCTAGTGTGAAGCAAAATTGAAATGGAAGGATGAATCTCACAATATCACTAAGGAGAGCCCACACGTTGAAAGCTCAAGCAAGTGAAAAAGAAACCCACACCAACAATGAAGAGTCTGCGACAGCCAAATGCTAGACCACTTTGGATAATTGCGCAAAACAATTTTTAGAATGAGTTTGTGCATGTACATTTTGGTGTCCAACAAGATGCCAAGGAAATCAAAATGGGAGAAAGTGCATTGATGGTTGAGTAAGTGATTTCCAATATAGGGAGATCCATGATTTTTAGCAATAACAGCAATGGGGTTGGCATTGGAGGGAGACTTAGATGAAAGGGGAGGTGACATTATAAAATGTTTCCACTCCCATCAACTCCCAATGGCAGCTAGCAAAGGTGCAGCAAGTATCCACAGAGGAAGTTGTCCATGTTCCAAGCAGAGGGTAGAGAAAGAGTTTCCAACTTTTGAGTAGAGCCAAGCATCTACTGAGGCAGCCCACGTCAAGACATTAAGAGACGCCCATGCCAATTTTGAAGCTACCCTAGAGAGAGAATCCATGCCAATAAACAGAGAGACACCATGCACAAAAAAGAAGAGCCATGAGTTCCAAGCTGAGAAAAGCCAAAATGCTTTATCCCGCATTCAGTGTGTGAGGATATTTCAAAAATTTTAAATACAAAAACAAATAGATTGAGTGTTGTCTAAAAGACACATGGCTTTTGAAGCCGCAGCCTTGTGTGTGGGGCCCACGGGTTCAAAGTCAAGCATTTTGATGTCCAACTCAGAGAAGCTCGCCTTGCGTATGATCGCAAGGAAATTTGAAAGCTGTTGTGATCTTATGCTCATCGTGTGCAAGCAGAAGTTGATTGCAAAAGCATCTACGGGGTTACGACCACCGTATGAACGTAAGAGAAATTTTCAAGGCTCTCGATGGTACACGAGTTAAAGACCCCGTAGGCCCGAGAAATGAATTCTAAGCATCTTGGATGGTATGCGCTCGTAAAGGCGTAAAGGGATTTAAAAGTGTAAGAGAGTAAGTCAAAAGAGGATGGCTTACCGTGTATATGCCCAGGATGAATTTTGTATGAGCGAAAGTCAATTTTTCATGTCTCACGATGCTATGGGATTCACCGTAAGAATGTAAAGGACAATGAGGCAAATTTCAAAAGACTCCGCTCTTACCCTTCAAAGGCAACGTAAAGGCAAGAATAGAGATGAAAATAATTAATTAATTATTGGTTAATTAATTAATTATAAGGACTTCAAAAGGTCTCAGCCAGTCAGATTGTGCCATGTGGCATCCCCAGATTGGAGAGATAAGGAGGATAAAGTAAAAATGAATTTGAAGTGAAAGTTCAAAGATGATAAATGCATAAAATGAAAAATTTAAATAAATTTGAATTTTTATATAGTTTAGACTATATATCTTTTTTAAATTTTTCATTTTTAAAGTTCTGATTTAGCCTAGGGGCTTGATTTTTAGACTGCCATATGAGGGGCTATTTTTATCCAAAATATGCCTTATCATATACCGTTGGAACTGGGAGAAGATAATTTTTTTGAATATGGAGTCAGATTTTGCACAGGTCTTTGTTGATTCAGTATATAAATAGATTTTTGATTTTTAGAGGCATTCTTAGTGCAATGGGTAGAAGTCATCACAGAGCATCAAAGTTGGTTACAGGACAGCTTTGAATACTTTTTGAAGCATGGATGTGGAGAAAATAAACAAGAAAGGTTATATTAGCTTCTTGAAGTCACTTTATAATTAGTTTTTCACTTTTACCATGAATACACTTTAGAATCAGAAATCAGTTACGAGATTGAATAAAATATCTCGGATATTTTTGCCTTGTGGAGCCGGAATGATAAGGATTTGATTCAGCATTTGAGGGAAAAGATTTGAAAGTTTTTTTAACCTATTGAGAAGGTTTTTCCAGATTGACAGATGTCAGTTGCAGATTCAGATCTGGGAATTAACTTCTCCTATATCTTTCTTGTCTTTCTCTATTGTAAGGGTTCCAGTTTTTTATGACTGAGAGACCATTGATGGTTCCAATCTTGAGTTCCCTCAGATCTGTGATACCATTTTTCTTAGTGATTCTTCCTATTATGAATAGCATATTGTATTCCTTTTGAGGCATTCATATTACGCAATCATTCTATGTGTATCTTTTGAGTTTTTGTATGCAGATGTTGTATTCTTTTCAATGAAATTAATACAAAGAGCCTCATCTTTTAGTTTCATTATGATTCTCATCTCCTGATGTTGTTATTTGCAATGTTTTTTGTTTAAGAACTAAGAGCTTGAACCTAGTTACATCCCCTTAAGGTTGTATATCAGAATAGATTTGCTGTTGGAACAAAGCTCCAAGTAAATGCTTGTTTATACTGATAGGATTGCAGGTTACTCCAAAAGGATATCACCATAAGTACGAGAGTTTTAATGAATATTGATGTCTTTTTGCAAGTCAAGAAAATAGACCATATACCTAAATATATGAGTATATTTTAGGTATCCATCTATATGTGAAGATTCAGTTAGTGCCAATGGATAAGGGATTGGTCAGCTTGAAGGATGCATGATCGTTGTTGTTGCATACCTGGTTATGCTGAGAAACCAAATCAAAATGAATATTATTTTCCCATTTTATGTTTTGAAGAACTATAAGTGTAGGTCATGGCTTATTTGTGGTTACTTTCCTTGGTTATGATTAGCTACTATGATTAGGAGATTTACTAGCAAATTGAAGAGGAATATTGACCATATCTGCTATAGAGGGTAGTCTTGTAATGAAGTATCAAGATAAATTAGACAAATCCCTCAGGTTTTCCCACCTTGGCTTTCCAGAGCCTAAAGTGAAGTGAGTCCTGATATGACTCTGTTAATTGGCCCAGAACTAAGATTTAGCCTTGCTGAATATAGGATTTAGCTAGTCCTTAGGCATGTTCCTAGTCGTCGTTTCTTGGTATCAGGTTTAAATCTACCTGGTATGTTCTTTACCAAAAATAACACCAACACTTCCACAACCATTGAACCTTCTATTCTGATTTCTAGCATACCTACATATGCTCCACCTCTTATAGATACTTCTACACAACTTTACACTCCTTTAAGTGTTGGCCCTCTTAGCCTTTCACTTCCCATGCATATTCCTTCTACTTCCATTCCTTCTTCATTACCTTCATATAATGTATTTCCTTTTACTTAATTAAACCCTTTACCTGTTCCTTCTAATCCTCCATTAACATCCTTACATATTCCATCCACTTCTTATAACTTTCCTAATCCATCAAGTATACCTATGCCTACTAGTATTTGTTCTGATCTTATCATTAGTACCATTGTTCAAACCATCATTGATTTACAAAAAAATTCTTGGTTAACTCAATCCAAGTACAATAATCGTACTTTTGATGTTGCTAATCTCCTTTCCTTAAATACCCTTCATGTTGTTATTTTGCAACATGTTGAGGTACCTCATCTTGAGACTTATAATGGTAATGGATATTGTGTGATTCATGTTAAAACTTTCCAAACTATACGTAGTGATTTATCTCATGACTATAGAATCATGTCTAAGTTGTTTCCATGCACTTTTAGGGATAGAGTCTTGCAATGGTATTTCTCTCCACCTCTATATTTTATTGATTGTTTTTGAACTCTTGATAATGATTTAATTCAATAGTTTTAGAATAATATTGGTTCACAATTTTCTTTAACAAATTTAATGCATTATAAGAAAAATGTCAAAGAGAAAGTTCTAAATTTATTGTTAGATTTAAACATTTATATGCTTAGATTTCTTATCCTATTCTTGATCATGATATTCAATGCATATTTATTTATAATTTACAAAAAGACATTAGGGATAAGATTTTCCTTACTAAGTATACCTCATTTTTACATTTATGTGTAGGGCTTCACCATTAGCAGTTACAAATGATTCAACTCGACAGATCTACTTTGATGGGTCCTATTTCTGGCAATAAGAGTGATACTACCAAAAATTAAAACAAGTTCTCTAAACCTAACAATTTTATCAAAATAAAGTCTACAAATATAGTTGATGATCAAGTGGATACTACACCTAGAGGTAAAACTAAATTTTCCTCTTTATATTATCATATTCATCAGTATACTCAATTATCTGAGACTCTTTTTGAGGTGATGACTACATTAATTCAATCTCAAGTTTTTAACCTTCCTCCTATTTGTCTTATTGATACTAGTAAACCAATACCTAAGTTCTTTATTTCAAATGCTTTCTATGAATATTACTATCAACTAGGTCATGATACTCAATAGTGTTAGATTTTGAAGAATGCTATTCATGACCTTAATGATTCTAAGGATATATCTATTGATGCTCAAATTAATAACACAAATAAATACTTTACGCCACCTAATCAGAATTTTCATATTTACGCTAATCTTTTACCTTTATACTTGTAATCAGCAAAAATGGTCATCTAGACTATGAGCCCCCTTTCTAGCATTTTTTTCATAATTTATGTATTGCTTATCTTTGATCAAATCCTCAAAAATCTATTTATTCAATTATAACCTATGGTTTGAACACTTTATCCCAATTCTTTTATTTAATTGAAAGAACTTGTTCCCTTTTAATTAAATAAAATCTCCCACTTCCCACTTATCCTAAGTGTGCACATGTAAATAATTATTCCTATTGAAAAAATAAAAGAAAAGTCATTTTTGTCTCACATGAGGTGCACACTTTCCAAGGTGGGTGGAATCTTCATTCTCCTCCAAACACCTCTTACCTTTTTGAACTCCATGATCAATCTTGATTAGGCGGGATGCTTGTGCACAATGATTACTCAAGATGTATTCTCCACCCTTGATTATGCCTCTCTTGTTTTTAATCTCAACAATCCATTTTTCTTTAAATGGAGGGCTCTCCTCATTCTATCATCTAGGTCTTTTATCTTACTATTATGATACATGTTTTCTTGGTTATTTTAAAGCACTTGTAGCACTCATTTGGCATTCATCTTAAATTTTCATTCTCTTGCTTTCATTGCAGCTTCATGGAATACTAGCTTAGATTTCCTTTATGCTTATAAATTAGATCTCATAGCTTAACTAGGAGGGTTTGTAATACTTCAATTTTTCTAGTGTTAGCCCTATTTTTTGAGTCACCATGTGTAAAACTCTATTTTTATTTTCACTTTCCAAAGTCTACCTTTTGAACTATGCATCATTCCCCTCAAGATGTTATTTTGACTTAGGCACATAAAGTCAAACCTTGTTGCGAAATGCTTGTGAATAAGTCTCTTGACCCACTTTGACCCTCTTTTAGCCTTAGTTCAAAGTGGTTCAAAGTGGTTCAACCTAAGGTTTTTGTACTAACCTTTTCTTTGTAGGTGGGACCTACCAAATAAGCCATTGGCTTATCTTCAAACCACTTTAAACCTCTTTGAATCTCTATTCAAAGTAGTTCAAAGAAGTTCTAACATTGAGGATTGGCACCCAAGAATGTAATCAATATCTAAAAAGATAGATGTCCTAAAGGCATAGGATATGACAACCTAATGATGATGTAAGCATCTCCTTAGAATCATTATCACCTAGTATGGGTAACAAGCTATCGACCTAAGTGGAAAAGGCCAAATATTTATTGAAGGCTAAATCATGTTGTTAGAAGAATATTAATGATGGATATGACACTTTCCTCAAACAATCATTTAATGAAGAAGAATAATGACTCCTTGAAGCATGTGTACTAGCCCGTGATAATATCAGTATTAAAATCTCATCATTCAGACATACTTTCCCAAATATGCTAGCTTTCTTGAAAAGTAAGCTTGAAGCTCATAATTTTTATCCTACTCTGAAACAAATAAAGAGCAGAACAAAAGGAGAAGAAAGATAAGTATTTTAGTTTTTTAGTAACTTGTAGGTGAAGGTTGAAAATATTTCCTTCTTCTGTAATGTCATTTTTCTTTTAGAAGAAAGATTTGGAAAGTTTGTTTTTCTATTAAAAATGAAGTCTATTATGCACTTTTTTGGAAACACCTCTATCCTTGAGTGCCAAAGGCTTATAATTTCTAATACTAATTTAATGGGAGTTGAAGTTGATAAATTACAAGAAATATTCTTAGAGAAAGATGATGTCTGGAAGTCCTAACAAGTGGTCTCCTCGAAGCAATTGCTTTCCTTTCTATGTTGCTAAGTCCAAAATTGCTCCAATATTGTGTAGATTATTATGACATCAAAGCTAAGAGCATACTATATAAAAATGGGGAACCCTTGTTGTATATCACTAGGGAGACCATCTAATCTATCCTAAAACTACCAAATTTTTCCTTCCCTAGTTCTAGCCCTACCTATTCCTTAGTTAAATTATGAGAAGAGCCTTTACAATATCATCACAAGATGACCAAGAAGTGGATAGAAATATTTTATAGGGGATATTCAAGACTACCTAAAGTGATCACTAATGATCACATGAAATCCCATATACATGACTTGATAGTTTTTTGCAAAGAGCAAGAGGTTCAACTAATGTTTTGGTTTTTGAATAATGAATGTTTCATTATATAGGCATGGTTTTAACTAGTAAACAATTTCTCAACTAGGCTGAGTTGATAGCCAGTTCATTAAGGAACCAACTAAAGCACTCACAAGCCTCTAAACAAGAATTTTATATGTCTTCCTATTTGACTTACTATCTTTCATGTGTGAGTGATCACACTGCTATTCCTCATGAACCTTGGAGTGAAGACATAATGATATATCAATATTATCCCTTGCTAAGAAAAGATAGAATATTAGAGGATTTTAGGAGAGCACGTGCTATTTTTCTAGGAAATGCACACCTTAGCCTTGCTAAAGTCCCCATGCCAAGAATATCCCTAGAAGCTCAAAAATTAATTCAAACCTATGGAAGTTTCTACATTCAGTTCCCTAGGTTCACCTATTTTAGAATAGGGGGTTTTAAGGAAGAACTAATTAAGTTACCAAGGTATGCTCTTAATTTCCTAGTCGAAATATGTAGAAAAATATTCTTTGTAGTTAAAGACAACCTTCTTGAAAAGAGATAGGAATCTTTATTCCCCATTAAAATGGGCTCCCTAGCATACAACAAAATGATCAATGCTTTAGAAATAGGAAGTGATCTTGTAAACTTCAATCTATGGTTCTACCAAGAAAGAAGGGGTTTTGATAATAATAGGTTTGCAAGACTAGGGCTTGGTATAGTAGATCAGGTTTAGTCAATGCCTCACCTTGAAGAATTGTGGGAAGAATGCAATAAAAAGCAATAGATCACTAAAAGAGACCACTCAAGGCTAACATTTTCTTAGATCACCTCATTGAAGTTGAAGTTTAAATTGGAAGGGTTTATTGAAGATGGTTTAGAAGTCATTGAAACTAGTTACAAAGAAATGATTGAATAAGTTCAATCCAAGGTTGACTAGAATAGAGATGAAGAGGATGACATAAACCTCAGTGCTAGATCCATATCAGAGTGCATAGATAATTGGTTAAGAGAAAAGAGAAACAAATCAACCAGTGCGATGCAAATTGAAAAACCTACAAAGACTATTTCTTTCTCTAAAGATTTGACTTTTGACATCCCCCTTTCATCCAATGATGTAGGTTGTGTTTATATAGTTAAGAGGAAGAAAGGAGTGGTACCACCAAATTGACTAACAACCCCCAAAACTAGGTCCAAAACTAGGTCTACAATGCCAGTTTAAATGACAATTCAAGGGCCCAAACTTATGGATCAAAAGCAAGATGAAGGAGATAACCTCATGCTATCAGATAATCAAGAGATGGATATAGAATTTTTAGGTACTAAGAATGTAATTCAATCAATCCTCATGACTCCTCCTAGAACTAGAAAAGGGGTGATATTCGCTAGCACCATCCCCCCTAGATATCTAATTCTGTGAACAAGAAGTGTAGCTTCAAGCCTATTTCTATGCTTGTTAAAGATATAGTCACAAAATATGCCACTCACACTCCCAATAATAAGAAGGTAAAGAATGATACCCACCTAACCAAAGATCCTATTATAGGGAAGGTAACAAGGGAGGTAGCCATCTATAGGTAGAAACAGGGTTCACATGAAGTAGAAACTACATATTTTAAGGTCACCACCATGGATTTGGGAGTCCTTACTAGGGACATTAACAACCACATCTTTAAGTTCTTAGCTGACCACATGTTGAATCAATTAGAAAAAGATAGCAAGGATAAGAGAGATATGAAACAATTGGTCATTACCATGGCCGAATGATTCCTTGATGAATGTTGGTGCACTTCCCTTAATCCAAGTTCCATGGTCTTTTGATCCTTACTCCTTTGAGAACCAAAAATTGGTCAAATAAATGGAAAAAGGGAGACTATTTATAGAGGTGATGAATTATTGGGTTGGGTCTATCATGAAGGAAGTAGGTAAATTCATCCTAGATTTTACCACTACATATGCAGAGGGAGAAGTGCTACTTGGAAAAACTCAAAATCTCATTCTTATTTGGGAAATGGATCAAAGTTGATGCCAAATATTTTTTTCCAAGTGCATGAGATAGAAAAATATGGCATAATGAAATTCCTCTTGAAAACTCCATGAAAATTGTGGATCCACGTATGCTTTTCATATTGAAAAGCAACATGAGTTGGAAAGACTCCCTATGTAAAGCCACCTTAAAGAAAATGTGGAGGATCAAGAATGAGATCAAAGAGATGCATAAAGGAATCCTAAAGGACATGCAAATAATCAACCCTATCGGTATCCTATAGTTTGAGGATGGGAACATAGATTCAAAAACCTTAATCAAGAGTTTCCAAGATGCCATGTTCAAGATTAGAGACAATGACACTTCTACTTCCCAGGATTTCACTATCGTGGTTAATGTGGAGTCTATGTTGTGATTGAACAAGGAGCTCATTCCTATATAGAGAAAAAATATTAAGGAGCTGAAGTGGAAAAATGATGCTTGTAGGTTGAAACTGCTCAGCTTAAAGAATCCACACTCTCATGTAGCCCAAGATTTCATGAGTGCTTTCCAAATTTAAAATTTGTTTAAGAAAGCCATGTTGGAGGATGATAAGCTTGATGAACAAATTTAGTTGCATGATGGTTGTCCTTTTTTAATTTCTCATTTAAAAATTGCTTTAACTAGTTATGTTTAGTAATTATTTTTAATCAAGATGGCTGGGTTTTGATGGAGGCCTATTGAATTCTAAAACTACATATGTTGGGGCATAAAATTTATTAGTTGCTAGCTACTGGATAGAGATAAGATAGTCTTAATAGTAGTATCACTTTTTGTCTTTTGGATGGTAATCAATGAAAATTACAGATGATAATGTGAATGTTGTTTTTAAGACTTTGGGATTGAAAGTTACATTTATATATCTATCAATACATATTATAGTTCAAGAGTTTGAGTTTGAACTTTGATGTGGAGGTTTCTTTGTGAACCATTGTGTCGATTATTCATGACATTGATTACTATTTTAAATTTTTGTTCATATGCTTTAGTTCTTACTTCATTTTATCCATTTAGAATATTTCATTTTTTCTTGAAGTTTTGCTCAATGCTGGGAGAAATTTGTATTTCTCAGTCACTCTATATATCTGAAAATTGTAGATTTCACCTTTGTACCCAAGAGTGCATGAGAGATCCTTAGGCACTTCTTAGTAAAAGTACATGTATGTGTTTATTTTTCTTTAGATATAAACTCATTGATAATGTATTAAAGGCAGCTATACCACTTAAAATTTAGAGGGAAACTGTTAAAGAAACATTCACCCAATTGTTATGAGATTCATTGGTTTCCCATCCTAGGTGTAGAGAAAGTTATTTAACATTCAAAAGGGGAAAACAATTTATTCACCAAAAACTAGCTTAGTTTGTATCTTGCATATCATTTTAGTATAGATTTAATTGCATTTGCATGGTTATTCTTAGAGTCTAGAACTCTTTCTCTCATATTTGAATCTCTCTTTCTGTGGTGCACCTTGCAAGGGTCACATATCTTGGATCATTTGAGAGCCACTACACTACTATTTTGCACCCTTTCACATCATAGATAGAGAGTTATAAGCTGCTCCTCAATTCTCTCTTTCCATGGAATTCTTTGAGAATAAGGGTTTATAAAGTGTGCCAACATTCTGGTATACATTTTGGGTGCCCAATATAGGGATGGACAACTTTGTCTAGCTCTTTATTTTGCATTTTTACCACATTTTTAGGTTTCTATTTTGGGTTTTTATTTTTATAGACATAAATATCATGTGATGCTTTACAAATATTGTATGATAATTTCTACTATATCGATATATACATTGACAGTTCTTTTATCATACTAGTTTGTGTACTCTGTCACACTTCCATTTTGCAAACTATCATATTGTCTAATACATAGTATGGCATTGGGAGTAACTATCATCTATGTATGCTGAGAAGTATCGTATGTTACTATTGTAGAAAAAATTATCACCCAGTCTATTTCACTTAGATAATCTAGTTTTTAGTTTGCATTTTCATTTTTAAAGTTTACATGTTGGATTTCTAGTTTTCTAACAGTTCCTAACAAGTGGTTTTGCATGATATTTTTTAGATTTTACTAATCCTTTTGTGCCCTAACTCTTGTTGTTTTTAGATTCTCTTGCTTTCTCATTTTCTAAGTAAATATTGTTAAATCAAAATGGCTACTAACATTTTTTGTAGGGCTGCCCAAGATAAAAAAACAAAAAGATAAAAAAAGTTTTCATTTTTTTTTCTATTTCATTTCATGTGCAGCATATACTAGTTATTTTATTTTATAGACAGTAAAATCTCACAATTAAGGGTTCATTATTGGTAGGAGGTTATACTCTTCACCTTTTATGTGAATAAAAAATCTTGACCCTTCATTGAATCAAGAAAGTGGGTGGGATAATCCACTCTTTAGTGGTTTTAATTAACTTGTTTGGCGTGTTTGTGGGAAACATCAAGAAGTAGAAGAGTATGCTCTTCACCTTTTAGGTGAATCAAAAATCTTGACCTCCTTGGTATGTATCCACTTTGTTAATTTCCTAGTGAGATTCATACTTTTAGAGGACATTCTATTGGTGGAGATATACCAATAGGAATGACCCCAAGTGGGAACAAGAAAAACCTAGTTGACCCGACTCACTATAATCACAAAACCTTTTACAAAGGCCAAAGCCTTTAGGGTATAACACTTGAATTTACTTAGTGAAAGGACTTGTGGAATTGGGACCATGAGGAAATCACTAGGTGGGTATGCTTAAGGTACCCTTGTGTTTACAAGATCTATTATTAAGTCTTGTATTAGGAAGACAAGGGTGTTGCGAATGAGACCCTTACTAAACACTTTAGGACTTAGAGGCCACCCTTTTTAGCCACTCAATATCTTGATGCAAAGATTGATCCTAGTGGACTACCTGGATCACCCCAAGATTTTCACTCACCATATGTTTCCCTTTGGTTGTGTTAATATCAATTCTATAAAAAAAGATAATAATTATTATGGGCAATCACTTTGTGTGAGGCAATGGGACATCAAGTTGTGGGCTAAGGTATTGAGTAATTAACCATGACCTTAAGGTAGATATTTATTGGTGTTTTTTAAATTTGTGCTAGACCTATGCAAATCTATTGAACATACACATGATAGCAGTCTTCATAGGATTTTTTCTCTAAAGAACCTCCCAAGTGTTTGTATTAGCAAGGTTGCTTTGTTCCTTGTCCAATTTCTTGAGGACATGTGATTATGCCACAAATTAGTTTCAAAATAATTATATTTCTATTATAAATTGGAAAAATAGTCTTCTATAACTATCATGATACTCATACTAGTGAATAATTAAAGTCAAACATGAGTCTTGTAGGTGTAAAGTCACAAAAATGGTCTCTAGTGAACTTGTATCACATTGCTTATTTGAGAAATATTGTATAATACTTATGGACTGTAAAAAGTATCACACTGTCATACAAAGTTTGTCTCACCATTACTTTTCATTCTTTCACATGACCTATTGAGGACTATCACGTTACTAAAAATTGTCGCCTTGGAATTTTGACAACTATCATATAGAGTTAGCCATCTAGATTTTATACATAACATGGCATTCTTTGTAGAACTTATATCACCTTAGCTTCTAAATTCTATCACTTGGGTCTATTTCTTGCGAAATATAATCTTTGATTATATTCTAGCTAAATAGGGGTATCCACACTTGGTCCTATTGTGCCCCTAGGACGAAACTTACATGTTTGGATATGTTATAGGCTAAAAATATTATCTTGGATTCTTGGATGAAAAATTGATTTCATAGATTGTTCACTTGTCAAATCCATTTATTTTACCTCTTTGGCTATTTTCTATTGGGCTTCTTTCCTAGCTCTCGACTAGAGTCACTAGTGTCATAAGTTTCTTGGACACTTTTAACAAACTATTATCATTACTACACTTCTTGAAAAGTGAACATATTGACTTTATAAGTTTTAATTCCAAGTTCTTTATGTCATCTTATTAAGCTAAAAATTTCTATTACATGTCAATTATAACTAGGCTCCAATTTGGTCAAGTAGGTCGTCCTTCATTTTGCTTTGAATAATTAGCTTCTCTAGCTAGGCATCCACATAAGAATTTTTTTTCAGGGTGAACCTATTTTGGAAAAATTTGAGGAATACAAGTCTACCACTTGGTATGATCCTATTAGTCATTTTGGTAGTTCTTTTGATACCTTGCTTGATACTCCTAGAGCTGAAAATAGTGTATCTTTAACCATGAATCAAGAGGAGAGACTCTATCACCTAGATGCATTATTTTATATTAGCAGTGAAGACATAAAAAGAGGGAAAAGTTCCACTCAAGATGAAAACTCTAGGCTAGAACAAGAGAAACTTGAAGAAGCTAGGTGCATAGCCTCTAGGATAGCTACACATGCTCATGAAGAAAAGAATACTCATAAAAACAACACTCAATTATTTGGGAACACGTACATGTATACGTTTGAGAATCAAAATGCTAATGCTACATTTAACAAGCCCTTTATAAATCATGCACACTTTGGAAACAATGGTTATAATACTCCTCCAAGAACCCCAAGATCACATGTTGAGGGATACGCATCACCACCTAGACACTTGCAACCTTCACGTCATGAGAGTGAAGTGGACAATGAAGTTACTGGGGAAGACTTCATTAGGTTCCAACAAGATGAACTTTTACAATGAATCATGCTCAAAGCATTAGAACTAAATGGGGATAAATAATTTTCATATATGACAAATGGAGATTGGAGAGTATCCCATGACTTTGATGTCCAATGAATTATTCAAAAGAGATAACCAACTAAAAGTGAGCTCATAAAGAAATAAGTTCAAGAGTTACAAAATTAACTTGCATGCATGAAAATGGAGAAATAAAACCTAAGATCTCATTTGTTGAAACCATATGTTCTCTTCCTTTTGAAAAAGGTCTTTACATGATGCCATTTCCATGGGATACAAAGGTTCCCAAATATGATAAATATGATGGAAATTGTGATCCACATATTCATGTTTGATATTTTATGCACTTAGCATGGATTTTATGCAAGAAAATACATATCTCATGAGGATATTTCCTAGAAGCTTGATTTTACAATCCATGTAGTGGTTCACTAAACTCTCCCCTCCTCTTAAGACATTTGACAAGCCTATGAAAAGGTTTATCCAACATTACTCATAAAACATAAAACACCCTATTATCATGCTAGACTTTTGAAACATCAAGAAAAAGAAAGGTGAACATTTTGTTACTTATTTGCAAAGGTGGAGAAGGTTACACTCTAGGTATCCCTATCAAATCCATGAAAATGAAAAGATTGATATCTTCATTAGTAGTCTTGTACTTGAGTTATACTATGATCTTAGGAAACAAGTGTTCACCACATTCAATGATATGGTTGAGAGTGCTTATCGTATTGAAGATTTTGCTATTAAGAAGGGGTATATAGTTCTAAACAAAGACAAAAATAGAAATGGAAATGTTAAGGACAAGGGAAAACCATGGAACAAGAATAAGTATGTTGTTAATGATGGTGTTGTTGATGCACCTAATACCAAACCTAATACTAAGAAGGCTTCTTCCAACTTAGCTAATGCTATCTTAGAAACCAAGCAACAAGAGGCTACAAGAGAAAATGATTCCAACAAGTCCCAAACCTATGACAAGCATACATTCATAAAGTCTTCTAAGCCTAAGAGTTAATTCACTCCATTAGATAATTCATATGATGTGATCTTAAAGAGATCATTATGCTACCTGATAATTCAAGACCCTATGATCCTACCATCAAACTTCCTTGGTGAAGAGATAATCATTTTAGCTATTACAATAGAAACAAGGGTCATAACATGAATAATTATCCTAAACTCAAGGATGTGATACACAATCTCATTTATGAAGTGAAGGTTTCTACTAATGGGTTGGTTATGAACTATGATCATAAGGCATTCTAGGACCCTATCCAAAAATAAGAACAAGGAGAAACTTCAAAAATAAACCAAAAGGGTAATGATGCTAAGATAAATTATGCATACATTGACACTGATAATGTTATAAAAATGATTGAACCTATTAAGGGGAGTGTTTACATGATGGGGCCTAAATTTATAAGGAACCTAACTACAATACTGATGATGAAAGGCCTAAACTGATATTGAGAACTCTTGATTCCTAGCAACACTTTAATAACAATAGACGTAGGGTTTCACTTAGGGTCACAGGATTCTATTCCTCCTATGGTGAAAGATGGAACGTTCTCACTAGGGGCAGTCCAATGTTTTCCTTAAGGTTGCTGAAGTAGGAGCATCCTAGGTTGCCTTGTTATCTTGCTCATCTTTTTTCATTCTTCTTGTTAATGTTGAGTTCTAGTGGTTGTCAAGTTGCAATCATTGCTGAGTTCCTATATGTGTCAAGCTATCCAATGTTGGTTGAGCATTTTTGCATGTGTTGAGTTGTCCAGTGTTGGCCAAGCATTCCTTCATGTGTTGAGTGAACTTGATGTTTTTTGATGTTCAATTTCTTCTTTGATTGAGTTTTTCCATTGAATGGTTCATAGTATGACCTAACTTGTGTATTGTTGCAAGATTGGTGAGATTTGTTTGATGATGATATGTTACATTTGTCACTGAGTTTGTTATTGATGTCAATTTATCATGTTTGATGTCTTTTGTGGTATTTGATAGAAGAACAGCAGAAAGATTAAGTTGGTATAGATAACTAGTTAAGCATGATAACCACCCGAGGTTATGGGAGATACTTTGGAGTATCTAGTATATATAGTTAATTTTGGAAGCAAAGAGGATAAGTCTAGGAGAAGTTATGTAAGTTTTGGTGATATCTATTTTAAGATAGAGTTTACAAAGGCATGTTCTAGTAAACTTTTTATATCTCTTAGCATAGTTGATATCTTGAGGATTGAGGTTGAGGACATGAAGAAGACATGTTGAGGATGATGTGGCTAACCTCTCTCATCATAATATTATGTATACAGAAAGTTATTCAAATTGCAAGGGGGAAGATTAAGGTCATTGCTAAGTGTAACATATTCTTAATGTGGTCCTATAGTAATTAATTGAAAAGGAATAACCATCGACTTAGGGAATTCTTTTATGGACTTGGTATAAAGGAAGGACATTTTTCTTTATCATGAAATGTGTTGGAAATGATTGAATGATCGATGACAAGTAGTAGAGAGTGAAAAATGAAAAGTTGAGCAGAGTAGTATGGAAGTGAAGGAAACTTCATTATCGAGGTTTTTATGAGTGATCTAAGGTTTGGTATTTGGATCTAAGGTTTGTGACCTAGTCTACAAGGTTTGAAAATGATTGGTCCAATTTATAGGATAGAGGAAAGGATAGAGGAAAGAAGAAGATACCAGTAAATTACTTGTTTGAGTAGTGAGCTCTTCTTATAGTTGAAATTGCATGTTTGGGCTATGGGATCTTCTTGTATACATTATTCTACAACTCCTAAGAAGGTTGGCACAACTCCTAGCAAGGTTGGAATATCCTACTAGGGATTCAAAGCCTCCTAATAGGGACTCATTGTACTAAATGTGATAGACTCCTAACAAGGTCTATCCTCTAACAAGGAATATTTGTATTAGTACATCATCTTGTTGGCATCATTCCCATTAGGGTTTTCCCTTTGATCAAGGATATCCCTATTCAACATATCTAGTGTAATTGTCTATGTGCATCTTTGTATGGTTGATGTTTGTTTAATGAAGATAAGAATTTTAATTGTTGGATAACTAATTCACCCCACCCTCGATCTCAGTTATATTAGTGAACTATTATTTCTAACAATTGGTATTAGAACATCAGGTCCTTGAAGAAAAAGTTTAACAGCTTTGTGAGATCCATGGTGAACATGTTTAGAGAAGATATTTCTACATTTGATAAAAGAAATTTTGACACCCGAGTTATGGAAATTCTTGGTGAATTGTTAGATTTGTGTAAAGAGAAAAGTATTGAGTTCATAGATCTAGAACTTGAAGGTATGAAAATTTTTGTTTATTGGACATGTAAAGAGTTTAGTCATTTTTCAAGTAAATGTCCTAAGAGATTGAGAAAATCTAGGAAGAATCTACTTTCTAATAAAGTTGAGGAATTTAGAGAAAGTATGGAAAGATCCTTGAAAGACTATGTTAATGAGTCTAGATTGGTTAATGGAAGGCACGTATCAAAAGAAACAACTTTAATGACTATTATGGAAAGTGCAAATGTGAGAATTGATGAGAAATTTAGAGTATAAGAAGGAATAGTTGATTACAATTTAGATGATGATGATGATGTTACTAAGCTAAGGAATGATGAGGTATTTCTTGAGACTAACAATAATTTGCAAAATGAAGGAGAGAAAAGGTAGGAACAAAGCTCAAAACCTTTAGTTTAGCCAAGAGTTGAGATAAAAACTCCTACTTCAAGAAAGAACATGATAAAGAATCACTTATCCATATTGATCATTAGAAGCAAAGACAAAGGTGTAATGACAAGAAGTAGAGTGAATGAAGAACTATGCTTGATATCTCAAGTAGAGCCAAAGAATTTAGATGAAGCATATAAATATGATTATTGGAAGCAAGTTATGAAAGAGGAATTGGATCAGATAGAAAAGAATGGAACATGAGAATTGGTCCCTAGACCAGTAGATAAAAATGTGATAGGAACTAAATGGGTATTTAGGAACAAGATGAATGAGCAAGGAGAAATTGTAAGAAACAAAGAAAGATTGGTATGTAAAGGTTACTCACAACAAGAATGAATAGATTATGAGGAGACTTATGCTCCAGTGGCTAGAATAGAAGTAGTATGGTTATTCTTAGCCTATGCAACACAAAAGAAATTCAAAGTTCATCAGATGGATGTCAAGTCAGTATTTCTAAATGGACAACTTGAAGAAGAGGTATAAATTGAGCAGCTTGAAGGATGTCCTTTGAAAAATGACAAGGACATAGTATGTAGGCTGAGGAAAGTATTATATGGATTGAAGCAAGCACTCAGAACCTAGTATGCAAGGTTGGAAAAACATTTGAAAAAGCTCAGATATAGAAAAGGTATGGCAGATAGTAATCTATATTGGAAAGAAACTGATGATGGTTTGATGATTTTGTTAATATTTGTTGATGACATTATATTTGGAGGAAATGATGAAGAAAGTAAGAAGTTTGTAGAAGAGATTAAGAAGGAATTTGAAATGAGTATGATAGGAGAGATGAAATATTTCCTAGGATTGCAGATAGTACAAAATAAAGAAGGAATCTTTATTTCTCAGACTAAGTACTTGAAGGATTTACTGAAAAGGTTTGGTTTGGAAACATGTAAACCTATTGGAACACCTATGGTAACTAGACACAAGTTATCTACAAAGGATGAGACACCTATTGTTGAGTACAAGAGGTACATATCTATGATTGGACAATTACAATAACTAACTCACACAAGGCCAAATATAGAAAATGCAGTTAGAATTGTTACAAGATTCCAAGATGATCGTAGAGAAGTACATTATGTAGTGGTAAAAAGGATATTTAGATATTTGAAGGGAACATTGAGTTTGGATTATCGTATGATAGATCTAATGAATTTACTCTAAGTGCTTATACTGATGTAGGTTAGGCAGGTAGTATGGATGATTAGTCTCTTGGTTAAGTAAGACACAAGATTATACATCTCAAAGTACAACAGAAGAAGAGTATGTTGCAGCAGCAAATAATTGTAATCAAGTAATTTGAATGAAGTAGATGCTGAAGGATATAAGGATAGAAATTAGTGAACCTATTGTTATACATTTTGGCAACACAAGCATGGTAAATATGTCTAAAAATCCATTATTGCATTCGAGGATTAAGCACATTTCTGTTAAGTATCATATGTTGGGAGAAAAAGTTGTAGAATAGGAAATCAGATTGGAGTATGTGAGCACAAAAGAGCAAACTGTAGATATATTCACTCAGCCTCTTCCCAAAGAGACTTTTGAGTATTTGTGAGGAATTCTTGGGGTTATGCCCCTTCCTAAGTTAGAGTAAAAGATGCAAGAGTGCATTAGTCTAGGGTAACAAAGCACCATTGTTTGTCTAGATTGGATGCTAATGCTTCATGTATGGGGGAGTATCTGTGATGGATAGAGCCATCTAGGACCCTTGTTGATGTTGTTTTGAAATGTGTCTTTTGACACTCGAGCTAAGTAAGTATTAGTTGTTGCAAAATTTGATGCAAACATGTTGGTTGTAGAAACCTTTGACATTGATGTCAATGGGGGAGATTTTGGCATGAAAAATATTATGCTAAATGGGGGAGAAGTATTTCATGAAAAAGAGGAGAAGTTTGGCATGAATTTGTAATGACAACTTGGTACAAAGCACATTGAGGTATATCAATGGGGGAGTTGTTAGGATTAAACCACATTTAGAAATAACAATTACATGCAAATATAACTAATATTAGAAAATAATAGATCACACAAAAAAGAACACAAGACACCAAGATTTAACATGGTTCACCCAATCCCTAGTCTACATCCAATAAACAACAAGTCTAATATTATTATGATCCAATAATTACAACCTAATTACAATTCATAATCCCTTACATCTCAATACCACCACAAGAATCACTTTTTGCATCACAACTATGAAAAATCCCTAACCCTAAGCCCTTTTATACAAGTATTTTTACTGCTTTAGGGTTGCAATTAATAATTACATGTTGGCCCAAAATCTCGATAAAATAGGTCCCAAATTTTTTTTTTGGGGGCTCTACCCTTGAACCCCTAAATAGTTGTGGCTTATCGATTCTAGGTATATTGGGGGCTACCACCCCCAAACCCTAGTAAGGAATTATCAAGTATGTATAGTACTTCCCTGATCAATCACCACAATCTAACAATCTATGACTTGGGAACTACTAAAGCTCCACACTAAACAACAATCTCCCACTTGGAGACTGATCTTGTAGTTATGCCACTACTCTGCCTCTATAGTAGATAGATCATTAATCTTTTGTAACCTAGAAACCTAGCTCATGGCTGCCCCACCAACAGTAAAGACATAACCTGTAGTACTCCACTTGGTATCAATATCTCCTACCAAATCTAAGTCAACATAACCCTTTAAATTAGTAGTAGATCCCCCAAAGTGTAAACACTTATTGGATGTTCCTCTCAAATATCTTAGAATCTATTTGATTGTATTCTAATGCTCAATTCTTGTATGACTCATATACCTACTAACAACTCCCACTGCATGTGCAATATCTACCCTAATACATACCATAGCATACATCAAGCTTCCTATAGCTAAAGCATAGGGTACCTTGGACATCTTATCCTCCTCTTCTTGTGTCTTGGGACACATTTCCTTAGTCAACTTCAAATGACCAGGTAAAGGTGTGTTGATAGCTTTAGCATTCTTCATAGAGAAACATTGCAACACCTTCTCCACATAATCAACCTGAGATAGCATCAATGTTTTTGTTCTTCCTATCTCTAAAAATCTTCATACCAAGGATTTTTTTTTCTACCCCCAAATGCTTCATAGTAAATGCATGTGCTAACTAGCATTTTAGCCCTTTAATATGATCCATGTTAGACCTAGCTACAAGCATATCATCAACATATAAACATAAAATAATGTAGCTATCATCATCTAACCTCTTAAAATAAACACAATGAGCTGAATGACACCTGTGATGTCCATGCTCATGCATAAAACTGTCAAATTTTAGATACATTGCCGAGGTGCTTGCTCCAAACCATATAAACTTTTCTTCAATTTGCACACTAAGTTCTCCTTACCTTTGACCTCAAATCCCTATGGCTAAGCCATATATATCTCTTCATCCAAATCACCATGAAGGAAGGCTATTTTAACATCAACCTACTCTAAATGTAAATCTTCAATAGCCACAATACTTAAAATAGTACGGATAGAAGTCATCTTAACAATAGGAGAAAATATCTCATCAAAATCAATGCCCATTTTCTATACAAATCCTTTTACAACTAACTTGGCTTTAAGTCTTTTCTTACCTCCATTCTCTTCTTTTAACCTGTAAACCTACTTATTTTGTAAAGACCTTTTACCTACAGAAAACTTGCATAAATCCCATGTCTTATTCTTCAACAAAGAGTCCATTTCATCTTTCATTGCAAACTCCCACTGAATCTTAGTATCCACCTGCACAGTTTCATCATAACATTTAGGTTCACCAACAGCAGTAAGTAAAAGTGAATACAAAGAGGGAAAGAATCTTTTTGGAGGTCTAATTTTCCTTGTTGACCATCTAACATTCATCAATGTGTGTGGCATTTGTTGTTGTGGTTTTTGCACATCATGAGGAATGGTTGGAACATTAGCTATTGGAGTATCATCTAGCACTACATAATCATCTTCTTTCTTCTCATGTTGTTGCAAAAAATATTTGTACAACACTTTCTCATTGAATATGACATCCTTGCTTCTTACAATTTTATGATTTTCAAAATCCCAAAGCCTATAACCAAATTCATTAATTCCATATCCAAAAAATACACATTTCTTTGACTTAGCTTCTAGCTTGATTCTATTTTCAAAATCTATGTGAGCAAATGCTTCACAACCAAAGGTTTCGAGAAAAGAATAACTCACCTTCTTACCAGTCCATGCTTCCTCTAGAATACCACAACCCAAAGGAGTAGAGGGACCTCTATTAATCAAATATATAGTAGTATTGATAGCCTCCACCCACATGAGTAAGGGTAACCCAACATGCAACCTCATGCTCCTTGTGTGCTCCATTATAGTCCTGTTCATGCATTCAACCACTCAATTTTCCTTTGGAGTCCTTGGAACAATTTTCTATCTATGAATACCATTAGTGGAGTAATAATCTTCAAATTCATGACTGTAATACTAACCACCATTATCAGATTTGAGACATTTTAATTTCTTATCAGTCTTATTTTCAACCAAGCATTTCCATTTCTTAAAATTTTGTAATACATTAGTTTTTGTCTAAGGAAATAAACCCATAATTTTCTAGTTGTGTCATCAATAAATATAACATAATAATGAGAGCCACTAAGGGAAGATATTTGAGCCGATCCCCATACATCAATATGCACAAGCTCTAATTTCTCCTTTTTGTTTTCCTTCCTAGTCTTCACAAAATTCACTCTCGTTTATTTTCCATACACACAAATTCCACAAAAATCCATATTAACATATTTTAGACCTGGTAAAACTTTCTTTGAATGAAGTACTTTCATACCTTTCTCACTCATGTGCCCAAGTCTGTTGTGCCACAACGTTGTATCAGAATTTATAATAGCTATTTATTCTCACTACTCAATAGTAACAACTATTCCTAAACATTCATTTTTCTCTGAAAAATTAAAGTAGAAGGAACAATATGACCTGTACAAAGATATAAGGTGCCTACTTTCACACCTTTTCCTATGACAAGGGAACCTTTTGAAACCTTCTATTTTTTATCATTAAAAGTAACTACACAACCCTCATCAACAAGTTGCCCTGTCAAAATTAAATTCCTACTCAGCCTTGGAACATGTCTTACCTTATGTAGTAGCCAATGATTCCCATTCTGCAACTTAATCTTAACTTTTCCCTTTCTAGCAATATGATAGGGATCATTATCCCCCAAATAAACAAGTCCAAAATCCCCTTCGACATACTCAATGAAATAACCTCTATGAAGTGTAGGATGAAATGAAGCACCAAGATCTATAACCCATGAATCATCAACACTTTCTAAAGACAGAAGCAAAGCATCCTCTTCGGATTTGTTACTTACCACATTTGCCTCCTTGTCTCCATCTTGTTTATCTCCTTCATTTTTCTTTCAATTCCAAGAATCTTTCTTTTTGTGCCCTAGTTTCCCATAGTACAACCAATTGTTCGGTCCTCTTGATTGAGACCTCCTCCCCTTTGACTTTCCTCTCGATTTCTCATGATTTCCAGAATTACATCCTCTTAGTCATTCTACCCCTACTTTGTGCATTCAAAGAATTTCTTGATGTAGATTCACTTGAGTTTTTCCTATGAGTTTCCTCACTCAAAACAACACTAATCACATCATCATATTTTAAGGTACTAGATCTAGGAATAGAATTACTCATAGCCATTACCAAGCTATTCCAACTTCTAGGAAAAGAAAACAAATTCAAGAGAGCCCTAATTTCTTCATCAAAATTGATACCCACAGAAGATAACTGACTAGTAATAGTATTAAACTCATTTAAATCATCTGCAACAGATCCACCTTCTGCCATTTTCATATCAAATAAATGCTTCATGAGAAATACCTTGTTTGAAGTGGAGGGCTTTTCATACAGTTTCACTAGGGTTTGCATGAACTCTTCTGTTGTTTTCACTTTTGTAATATTAAATTCCACTGATGGTGCCAAGCATAATAGAATGCTTCCAAGTGCCTTTCTATCTAAAAGATCCCATTCATCATTTGACATAGATCTTTGATTCTTATCTTTTCCTTCCAACGGCTTCCATAAATCCTTCTAATAAAGATAGTCTTCCAGTTGCATCTTCCTTAACTAGAAGCTTTTCCCATTAAACCTGTCAACCCTCAGCTTACCCTCATTTTCCATCACTCCCACTCAACCATGAGACTCCCAGTCAACCCTAAGACTTTCTTGTAGAGGATAACTAAAAAAAACCTCACTTTGATACCACTTGTTAGGATTAAACCATGGACATAAATAATAATTACATGCAAATATAACAAATATAAGAAAATAATAGATCACACAGAAAAGAACACAAGAAACCAAGATTTAATGTGGTTCATCCAATTCTTGAGCTATGTCCACCAAACAACAAGTATGATATTATTATGATCTAGTAATTACAACCTAATTACAATCCATAATCCCTTACAGCTCAATACCATTGCAAGAACCAATTTTTGCATCACAACTATGAAATAATCCCTAACCCTGAGGCCTTTTATACAAGTATTTTTACCACTTTAGGGTTACAATTAATAATTACATGTTGGCTCAAATTCTTGATAAAATAGGGCCCAAAAATATCGAACCCCAGCAAGGAATTATGGAGTATGTATAGTACTTCCTTGATCAGTCACCATAATCTAATAGGAGTATGATTGATGAAGACGGTTTGATGACTATTTTTCTTTTGTTAGTATTCTTGGTACTAGATATTTTTCATCTATGTTTCCATCAACACCAAAGTGGGAGATAATTGCAATATTTGAGAGATTGGTTTAATGATGATATGTTACTTTTGTGACTGAGTCTTTCATTGATGTCAACATAGCATGTTTGATGTCTTCTATGGTATCTGACAGAACAACATCAGAAAGATTAAGTTGATACAGACAACTAGTTAGGCATGATAACCACTTGAGGTTATGGGAGATACTTTGGAGTATTTGGTATATGTAGTTAACATTAGAAGTAGAAATGATAAGTCTAGAAGAAGTTATGTAAGTTTTGGTGATGTTTATTTTGAGATAGAGTTTACAGAGGCATGTTCTGGTAAACTTGTTATATCTCTTAGTAGAGTTGATATCTTGAGGATCAAGGTTCAGGACATGAAGAAGATATGTTGAGGATGATGTGGCTAAGCTTGCTTATCATAATATTGCATGTAAAAAAATTTATTCAAGTTACAAGGCAGAAGATTAAGGTTATCACTAAGTGTAATTTGTTCTTAATTTGGTCCCATAATAATTAATTGAGAAGGACTAATGACCAACTCAAGGAATTGTTTTATGGACTCAGTATAAAAGAAGGTCATTTTCCTTTATCATGACATGTGTTGAAATGATTGAATAATTGATGATAAGCAACAGAGAGTGCAGAATGAAAAGTTGAGCAAAGCAGTGCAGAAGTGAATGAAACTTCATTACTAATGTCTTGCTGAGTGATCTGAGGTTTGGTATTTGGATCTAAGGTTCATGACCTAGTCTACAAGGTCTAACAGTGATTTGTCTAATTGATAGGATAGAGGAAAGGATAGAGGAAAGAATAAGATACTAGTAAATTACTTGTTTGAGTAGTGAGCTCTTCTTGTAGTTGAAATTGCATGTTTGGACAGTGGGCTCTTCTTGCATACATTATTCCACAACTTTTAACAAGGTTGGCACAACTCCTAATAGGGATTCAAAGTCTCCTAATAGGGACTCATTGTACTAAATGTTGTAACTGACTCCTAATATGGTCTATCCTCTGACAAGGAATATTTATATTAGTACATCATCTTGTGGGCATTATTCCCAATCAATTATCTTGGTGGACTATTGTTTCTAACATGTATTTAATTTATATCATAAATTTAGTGTAAGGAATTTTTTTGGGGAAATGTATAGACCATTTAAAGGTCAACCTTCTATTATGTAAATATTTAGAATATTGTGTAAGCCACTTTAACAAGCATAAATAGGGATGTTAGGTTTAGGTTATGAAATCACTTAGAGAGTTTAGAGAAGATTTTCTTGGAAGAGTGAGTTTAGAGTTGGATCATGGATCCTCAAGTTGTATTTTGTATTGGTCATAACCTAGATGGCCTTACAATTGGGTATGTATGCTATTAACATGATGAATCAATAATGTGTTTCTATTCCTTCTCTCCTTGGTGTTGTTCTATATATTGTTTGCTTCCATTGTGTTTAGTTAGTGAGGTAGTTGGATAGTTAGGTGTTTCTTTGGCCCTAGCTATTCAGATTTATCCTTGCATAGGGTGGTATTAGAGCTTGAGGTTTGTCCTCAATGAGATTGGATCATTTAGAAACCAAAGTTGATTTTGGTTGTAGGGTGGAAAATCTATAGATTTGACCTATAACTTGCAGAGGCTTATGATCTTGTAGGAACCTATTTGACAAAATGGTTTGAGGTAGAGGAAATGCTAACAATTCTATTATGGATATGTTGAGACATATTGCAGCTAGATTAGATGATAAGGAGACAACCTAGAGGAGAGGAACAAATCTTGATGATGTGAGTGATGATGAAACAATTGCACCAAATCCTAATCTAGAACTTGAGGAAGATCAGGATGAGGAAAGATTGTTCAGAGTATTATCTAGGGCACATTCAAAGCTTGTTGTCAAAGTTGTTGCTTATGATGGAAAAATAGATACCAATGTTTTGCTAGATTGAATCTCTGATATGGAAAAGTTATTTGAGTCTGAGAATACTCCTGATAATAGGAAGGTGGAGATCACAATCACTAGGTCAAAAGATCATGCCTCACTATGATGGGATCAGTTATAAACTGATAGATAAAGAAAAGCAAATGAAAAGATCAGTACCTAGTTGAAAATGTTGAACAAGGTGACATTGAAGTTCCTTCCTAATGATTACCAAGTTATTTTGTTAAGAAAGATGCAAAATTTGAGATAAAAGGACATGACTGTGAAAGAGTACATTAAGGAATTCTATAGATTTGATAGTAGATCTAGACATGTGGATGATGCAATTGAGAAAGTTGCAAGCTATCTAAATGGATTGAGGTCTAGAATTCAAGATGAAATAAGTTTTGTGAAATTGGAAAGTGTGGAAGAAGCCTATCAATATACCTTAAATTTTGAGGAGATATTAACAAAGAAGCAAGAGTAAAGACAAATATGTAGATGTGGTAGATTCTAGAGAGGTAGAGGTAGATCTTATGGAGAAGGTGGAAAATATGACAATTCTATGTAAGATAAGGAAAAATATGAATGGAAGAATAAAGATAAAGGAAAGACCAAGTGGAAAGGTGGTAGTTCTTGCCAAGGAAGAGGTAATTTTTATTCTAGAGGAGGTTTTCATGGTAATTTTTTCAGATGTGGAAAAGAAGGGCATAGATTATTTAAATGTAGGTACTTTGGTAAAAATGAACAAGGTAATAAAAAAAAAAATTTCAAAGAGATCTCGAGGGTTCAACTTGTGGAATTGAGGTAGGAGAAAACCTAATGGCGAGGAAAACTTTGTGCAATATGACAGTTGATGAGAAACATATCCTATGGAGAAGTCTTTTCAAGACCATATGTAAGATGAAAGGAAAAAGATGCAAAGTAATTGTTGATAGTGATAGTTCAGAGGATTTGGCATCAGAGGAGGTAGTTAGAAAATTACAGTTGCAAAGGTTGAGGAACCCAAAACTTTATCATGTTTCACAGGTCAAGGATGAGCATAAATTGTTGGTAAGTGAATAATGTGTTATGAAATCCAAGATTACAAACTATTTTGATGAATTTTTGTTTAATATTTTGGGTATGGATTGTTGCCATATTCTACTGGGTAGACCTTGGTAGTATGATAGACATATTCTGCATGATCATAAATTAAATCAATATACTATTTGGGTGAATGGAGAAAATAAAATATTTTTTCCTTTGATTAAAGCTCTTGACAAAGTAAATTGTACTATTGTTAGTATTTTCATGGTTAATAGGAAAAAATTTGAGAAGGAGATGAAAAAGAACCAAGTTTGCTTTTCTATAATTCCTAGAGGGATGAGTTGTGATACATATGGATGAGGGATAGAGTATAGTAATGAATGAGTGACAGATAGAGGCTAAGTGAAAAAAGATAGTAGAGGTTGAGTGATAACATAAATTGATAGTTTTAGCTGAGTGCCAACTTAAATAGAAAGGTTGTTGAATGAATACAAGGAGATTATTGTAGAAGATATTCTTGATGGTTTACCACCAATATAGAACTTAAGTCATTGTATAGATTTGATTCCTGGGGCTAGTTTTTCGAATAAAGCAACATATAGGTTGACAACTACTGAGAATGAATAACTTAATATACAAGTGCAAGAGTTCTTACAAAAAGGTTTGATCAGAGAAAAATTGAGTCCATGTGTTGTACCTACTATATTGGCACTTAAGAAGAATGGAGAATGGAGAATGTGTACTGATTCAAGAGATATTAACAACATAATAATAAAACATAGGTTTCCTATGCCAAGGATGGATGATACAATGGATATTTTGAGTGGAGAAAAGTATTTTACCAAGATTTATTTGAAGAATGATTATCATCAGATAAGAATCTGAGAAGGTGATCAATGGAAGACTACTTTCAAGAGAAAATATGGCTTGCAAGAGTGGTTGGTGATGCCTTTTGGTTTGACTAATGCTCCTACTACTTTAATGAGGTTTATGAATGAAGTTCTCAAGATATTATTCGGTAATTTTTTGATTTTTGATTTGGATGATATTCTAATATTCAATAAGACTAAGGAAGAACATCATGGGCATATTAGACAAGTGTTGTAGAGATTGAAATAGGAGAAGTTACTAATTAATTTGAAAAAGTGTTCCTTTATGTAAGAGAAGATTATGCATGTGGGATTTTTGATTTCAGCCAATGGTTTGTGAATGGATCCTAAGAAAATAAAAGAAAATTTGGAATAGCCTACACCTAAGAATGTGGGTGACGTAAGATCATTTCATGGTTTGGCTAGTTTCTACAAAAAGTTTATAAATAATTTCATTTTTTTTTGTAACTCTATGACTGAGATATGAAAGGAGATAAAAAAGATTTCAATTGGAAAAATGGAGCTAACAAGAGTTTCTCATTTTTGACAAAACATAAGAGTGGAGTAATTAATCAAGTTGCAAATGCATTAAGAGGAAGATGTTCTTTGTTGACTGAGATGAAGGTTCAAGTTCTTGGTTTTGATGAGATGGAGTTATATGATACTAACCCTAACTTTTCTGAGGTGTGGAGAGAGTGCAAAGCACCAAATATATCAAGCCAATTGAGTAAATATGATGAGTATTTCATTCAAAAGTATGTTGTTCAAAGGAATTCAATCATTGTGGTGGATTGGCTGGGCATTATGGGATTGATAAGACATTGAGTTTTCTTAAGAATAAGTATTATTGGCCACATATGTATAAGGATGTTTAGAATTTTGTTAGGAGTTGGGGAATTTTTCAAGTTGTAAAAGGGGTGAGTTAGGATACTAGATTTTATGCACCTATTTCTACTATTGAGAAACTTTGTAGTGACATCAATATGGATTTTGTTCTTGGAGTACCTAAGATAACAAGAGGGTATGGCTCCATATTTTTTTTATGGATAGATTCTCTAAGACGACACATTTCATACCATATAAGAAGACATTAGGTACTATGCATGTTGCTAAGATTTCTTCAAAGAGATTGTTAGAGTGATGTTATGCATGTTGCTGAGATTTCTTTAAAGAGATTATTAGATTGCATGAATTACCATTAGAAAAATGGATAGATAGAAGTTTTGAATAGAAACTTGGGTGACTTTTTGAGATATTTAGTCGGAGATAAGCTAAGTCATTGGGATATGGTATTGGCACACACTGAGTTTGTATAGAATGATTTTATGACTAGGAGTACAGAGAAAACACCTTTTGAGATTGTTATTGGAATGTAGTCTAAAGGTATATCATATTTGAGGGATGTTGTTGGTGAGGAGCATAGAAGTGATGAAGGGAAAGTATTTGTTGATTTAATGAAATATTTGCATGAGGAAGTGAAGTTAAAGTTGGAACAGAGAAATAAAAAGTATAAGGAGATTGCTAATACGTCTAGAAGACATCATATTTTTGAAGTTGGTGATGAGGCAATGGTTCATTTGAAGAAAGAAATATTTCTTATTGGAACATATAATAAGTTAAGAATGAATAAGCTTGATCTTTTTAGAGTTTGAGGAAGTTTGACAATGGTAATGTTTATGAAAATGAGTTACCCGATGACATGGATATATCTCCTACATTCAATGTTATTGATTTCCATAAGTATCATGAGTCATATGATGAAGTAGTTGTACTAGATTATTAGCCTAAGAATTACATTGATGGGGTTGAACATATATTGGATCAAAGAGTTTGTAAAAGAAAAAGAGGAAAATATTACTATTAATATTTGATGAAGTGGAAGAATATACCAGTAGAAGATGCTATATGGATTTCTCAAATTGAGTTGGATTTAGCTTAGGTTGTGGCATCTCAATGATTTAGGAGAATCATACATTTCAACCCTAGTTGTCTAATGCAAGAGAATCCTAGGTTGCCTTTCTATGTTTCTCATCTTTGTTCATTTTGCCTCTTAATGCCAAGTTCTAGTGGTTGCCGAGTTACAATCATTGATGAGTTCTTGCATGTGTCAAGGTGTATGGTTGATCAACTAAATACCTTAGTAATGAAGGATTGGAAATCCTTCCACAATGATTCTATGGTTAGACAACATCATGTGTTTTTTACTCAAAATAGTATACTGACTTCATTTAATTTATCAATTTGGAAGCACAAACTTGAAATGGTGACTGTAAAGCATATGCTCTAGTTCTTCTTTAAGTCATTACAACTAAGGCAAAGAAAATTCTGAAGGAAACCTATGCTAGAAACTAAAATAATAACTTGAGTTAAAGCTTAAGATAATTCTACAAATGGTAAACCTATCTATGCACCTATGTTGTAGGACCAATTCACCGATTCTATTATCAATGACTATAGGAGCGATAAAATTCTAGCTTACAAGGAAATGAACAAAAAAATGAAATGTACTCTAACTGAATAGTTCACTCACCAAGTGGGCCCCCTTGGATGAGTAAATAGAAAGTACAATCAAGATAAGAGATATAAACTTGAATTGTGCATTCTATTCATTCATGGTGAAAGATCATACTTGATAGAAAAATAGTCTCACACTCTACTACCATGAAAATCAACTTATTCTATTCTTCTTCTAACTACTCACTTCAAAGCTACAACAACCATTATTTAAATGAAACTAAAACTACTTCCTAAATCTAAGATCACTCCATTAATGAGGATCAATTACAAACTCATAAAGTTTGAAATAGGAACATCATTAACCATGAATAAATCCTCCAAGAATATAGTAAGTTGTGGAAGCTACATTTGTGTGTTGCAACAACAGAAAGCAATGCAGGATTCACTTTGCTTGTGAAGGTCTAGAAATATGGTTGGATTTGACTTCTTTAGCACTAAAATGTTGATCTTTGAATATCTGTGAAAAATATCTACAAAACAACTAATGCACACACAACCTCCATATACATATATTTATTTCATCATCAATATTAGAGAAAAAGTGTAAAGTTCAAATTACCACTCTTGCAAATCCTATGGATATAGGAGGAAAACTACCCAAAATATAGCATAGATGGGGAAACATTTATTAGCATGTAATACTACTCCATTATACCATTTCTATCCATGGATTCAAGCAAGTATAGAATATTTAAACTACCCATACTTCTACTTCATGTGTTAATGCACACATTCACATGCACACACACACACACACACACACACACACACACACACACACACACACACACACACACACACACACACACACACACATAACATATACACAAAAACATAAGTTCATATGCTTGAAACCATAAATTCATGACTATTTTGTAAGATAACTATTTGAAAACAAGATAAAAAGAACTTAATATGATGGCCTTTTGGAGGCCCATCATTCCCCCCAACTGAGCTATTGCTAGTCTCTAGAAACCATGAAAATATTGATTCTAGCATGAATTCTCTAATCAATGGTTGTCCTCTCCCCTAGCTCATTCTTAACATAATCAAAGTATCCATAATTTTTCCCAAGCCTTCTCCATTTCTAAAATTCTACTGATAGATCATGATCCTCTGCATTGTTGTTCACTTCTAGTAATGGCTATAGGAGAATGGGAGGTTGAAACCTTAATGAGAGCCAATATCTACACATACTCCTTCCCAAATAAATATACCATGGAATTCTGATAATAGTAGCAAGAGCTAAATTTTTAGGAGAGGTCAATGGGCCCTTGGTCTACTAGTGAAGTTGAATGGCTCACAAAGAGCCCACCAAGGATCAAGTCTTGCTGAGTGCAAGGCCCAAGGACATCATAAGGGATGAGGTTGAGGGTCATGCCTAGGATGAATTTGGTAGTGTGGATGCTCCTTAGTTCTTGGCTTTAAGCCGAAGAGGTTTTAGGCATGTGAACCACTAAGTGGGCCCATATTGGGTTCCTCAAATGTCTAGGTGGTCTTCGCTAGTTGGTAGTTCACAGGCTTCGTGCCTCGCTGGGCTACCTCACAGGTTTGAACCCTCCATCAAGAATTTTTTTTTAGGAGAGTGGGGTTCCCTTATCCTTAGGTCATGTGGAATCTATGTCCACCTTTTTCTTAAAGTGACAATTGCTATTTCAACATCATGAGATGAGCATTGCTCCCAATGTGCAAAGGCTTGCTCTTGATAGGGTATAGTTTATTAGCTCCACTAGGGTTTCACATAGTAGAAATCCAATCCATAAATGTCTATCGAGAGTTTTGAACTTCTGGTCTCATGATCAGAGCAGCTATCATTTCATTATCTCTATATGATGTAGCTTGGTGTTCTCTACATATCTCATTCTACATCTAAGACATTACAACTCTCAACTACACATCTCCTATATAAAGGAATGGCTTACACTCTATATCATTAGGCACTTTCATATTATGTAGATATAATTCACACAATAAATTCTTCAAAGGAATTGGAATAGAATAGAATGTGTCATAAAACTCATGTGGAGTTGAAATGGAGGGGTTAATTTCTTCCTCAATTCTTGTCAATTTGAAATTTACAAGCTATTCCTTAAGAAATAATGCATACACTAGTGATGGTGATCTGCATTTCATTAGTTTAGGAATCAATCATGTGATTTATTTAATCTTCCTCTTAAAAATATTATTTTGGTCTAAGCTTTGTTTCAATTGATAGCTTTTTTTATTAATGATATGTTTCATTTTTTCTCTTTCTAGCTTCTATTGTGCTCTTTCCAATAACAATTATTGAAATAAATTGATCCCCATAGACAAGGGTGTAGACAAATTGGGTAGTGGCAATGGCTCTTGGTTGAGAATGTCTATCCATTTAGATGTCAAGTGAGGAGCTTTTGTGACACTCAATGGCATGGAACATTCTCCCTTCCATATAACAAAATTTTTCACCACATTCTCTTCCGTACTGGAACCATTTTTTGCTTTAGCTAACATTTCTAGTCCATCATGATTGAGCTTTTCCATTACTTTTTCAACAATTTCTTTCCTAAATTTTGGGTAGTCCTTAGAAGGAAGGTCTTTTGAATTCTCACAACTATCCTACATAACATGATTTTCTTCAAACTCCTTAGATGCTTTAGGCTCTTCAAAATCCTTATCACTATCAACGAGTACATAGTTGACACTAAGGTCAACTTTGGGTTGTGGACTCTAGTTATTGCACTTAGTGTCATTGGCTATGTTTTGTTGAAATTTTCCCTCCAAAGAGGAATTCTTCACAAACTCAAAAGAATTTGGGTTAACTATTGGAAAAAAGGCTTCAGTAACCCTACTACCTTCATAAAGCCTCACACTTCACCTTGTAGGGGTTGTAGATAGGCATGGAGGATTCTTTCATTTCCTCTTGCTTGCAGTCACTTCTACCATAGGTGCTTCAAGATATTTTTTTGAAGCTTCCTCCTCTTGCAAGTGTTGGATTTCATTAATATTACTTTCACTAATCTTGATCGATTAGATTTCCACAATCCATAATAATGTTTTTTGATTTCTATATTTGATTGTGTCTAGTTTTTTTACATCAACGTTTGTCTTTTCTCTCTAGCACCCTAATGATGGATCATGTAGTATGATCTGAAATGTTGATGTAATAAAACTAGACACAATCAAATCCAAAAATCAAAAAGCATTACTTTCATTATCAAGTTGTTGTTCTAATTTTTCCTCTTCTAGTTCCACAACTTTACCTTTTCTTGCCTAATGGTAGACCTGGTCTTTACAAACAATGGGGTCTTGGGGGCACTAGTAGTTTCTTTATTCTTGCTTTTCTTCTTTCTAGAAATGGAGGCATCAACTATATATATCCTCTTCCTAGTTGGTCTTGAATTGAAGGGAGAGGTTTTAGGAACATTTTCAGTCTTGGGATAACTTTGCAAAAACCAATGGATGTTTTTTCTCTTCCTCTAACACACTAGCCTCTAGGGCCAACCAATCTAGGTTCTACCTCATTTAATTTCAAAAAATATTGCCATTTCCCAATTGATTATTTGTTTAATTCCCTTTCTAGAATTAATTTTATCAAACAATGATGGGAGACAAATTGATCTTTTCCTGATAGTACTAAACAAGCTTGCTTCTTCCCAATATGAAAGAGGAAATTGGAAAGATTTACACATCTATAGTCATGCCAAAGATAAGCCAAAAGCTTGAAATGTAGGACATGTAGGTACTTGATAAACTCCAAGGGTAAATATAATATGGAGGTGCCCTACTTCTTGTCTATGTCCAATAGAGGGTTAGGATTCAAACTAAACTATTCCCTAGCCATACAAAAATCAAAATCCTTTACCTAATTTTGTCCTTCTTGGGGTAACCTAGCAACTTCAACCACCACATCTTCGGTAAGTTAAATTTATAGCCCCTTGACCATTGCAAAGCCATACTTCAAGGCACTCAAAAATTGAAGAGAAACATCTTCATAAAACCCCTTGAGACTAAGGAAGTAATCTAACCATCGTCTTCTCCTGAACATCTCACAACTGGCCACGTCACCTAGCAAAACCCTGTGAACGACTAGCTCATATCTTTGAAGACCTTCACCCATTGTTATGAACAATAGAATTTTGTAGAATAATGGTGTTGTTAGAGATCAATAATGGTGAATTAGCAAAATTTGTAGTGTTACGTCACCAGATGTTACAAAGAGAAAATGATGTACAATTACTTTGTGCTTCTTAAAGATTGTTACTGCAAAAAATCTCATGATATCTTTTCTTGCATCAAGTCTCATAATTTTTTGCTCATGTATAGGTTAGCCATGCTAAAAATGTTGCTAATATATCATTAAAATCTAAGTTTCAACTTTTAATGTCCTTAATTCCCTTAATGACACAATCATGGAAGGATAGGTCATCAAGCATGTGATGACAGTCATTTCATAAGACAAAAAATCCCCCCCACCCCAACTAAGTAAGGGCATGGGTCCCAATAGGCTAGGATATGAAAAAGTAATAAATTCAAAAAACACAAATTCCTCATAAAAATGAATAAAATAAAATATATACAAAGTTATGTGGTAGGTACCTGGCAAGCACTGTAGGAAAAGTGTTCTAAAAACTATCACCTAAATTGATGGAGTGATGGGATGGGATGGAAATATGATGAAGAGAGAGGGTGAGGTGGAGCGTATGGTAGAGAAATTACTTTCAAGAAGAAAGTGTTTATTATGAAAATCTTTAATGAAATCAAGAATTACCTAAAGTTAGAGTAGAAGACCTAGACTATTCAATTGTAGAAATGAGTATATCTTTGTTATGTTGGAACTGTTATAAGAATGATCTAATTATGATCTAGGCAATTATATACTAGTCAAATTTGCATCAAAGTGTATAGATACTTAATGCCTAAGGTTTAACTAAAAATATATTAAACATTAAGAATGACATGAACTAGATGAAAGGTAAATACAGAGAAACTAAGTATTCTAAAACCCAATGTGCTAGTGCAGTGTGTTAAAACACTGAGCTCTATGCCAATTTACTTAACCACTTCAATTTAGTTCAATTTGGAATAAAGAACTTAAATGATAGTTAAGTAAAACTAATAGCATATATAAGAACATGAAGAAGATAATGTGAGAGAGAGAGAGAGAGAACCGATTTGATTTCAGAATTCATCTGGCTAAGTAGATTACATCTCCAGGTCTAACTCAACTTAGTGATCGATGTATAATTGATGCTCTAAAAGTTGATTTAAAACATGCTATAGTCCATCCAAAAATTCCTTACACATATCCTAACTCAAACTATCTTGTAACAAGCTCCCAAGGTGCAAGACTGGTTATAGAAGAGTAAGGAAGAATTTGCCTAAAAAGGGTTAATTATAGACACAGAACATCAACATCATGGAATGGCTTTTTAAAAAGTCTCCTCTTCTAGGATGTCTTAGAATGGCCTCAAAATCTCTTTTCTAGAATGGCCTCCAAGAAAAAATCCCCCTCTCTTTTATACATAAAAAATTGCCTAAAATAGGCTTTAACCAAAACATATAAAAATAGGACATTTTAATTAATCCCCTTCGAAAATACCCCTTAGTCATTTTTAGTGGATTTGGCCTTATCAAATTTGTGGTTAAAAATAATAACCACCTAACAAATTAACTATTTTTTTTTAAAAAGGGGGGTGGGTTTGTTATGGGTTAAATATAACCCATGCCATGTGTATGTTTGAGCACTTAAATAGTGCACTCAGCAATACCCTTTTAATTGAGGCTGACTGGTTGGGGGTTCAAACACCACCGGTGGCCATGGTGTTTTTAAAAAAAAAGGATTTTGGTGAGGTTAAGTTTAAATAAAACATGCACCGGATGGGTTTTGAAGATAGTCGATGGGCCAATAGCCACCGACCAATGTTCATAACATGGCAGTTGGGGGTCCGATTCCTGACGACCCCATCGCCTGTCAAAGATAATTTTTGCCATGTGGACACCATGGATGCCACATCACCTACCATTTGGGCTTCTACCACATTGTTCTACACCTGCCTTACAAACACGTCAGTTGATACGTAGGTGCCATGTGGATACACATGGCACCTTTTTTCACATAGTGCCACATGTCAACTCTTGACTGGCTGGCCGATATCATGGTGACATCATCATATGCCACATCATTGGTCAACCTTTTTTTTGCAAACTTTGACTATCCATAAGTCCTGCATATGAACTTCATTTTTGATGAAACAAACAATGTTGGAATTGTGGCGATGAGACCTTCAACTTGATGCCATTTTCAACAAATTTGGAGATGGTCAAAATTTCACGCCTATTTTTGGTCAACCCCTAATATGCCTATTTGACAACAACTTTGATCAGGCATAACTTTTTTTTCTCAACTCCAATTTTGATGAAACAAACATTTTTGGAAACCTCTCAATGAGACCTTCAAATTGGTGTTGACCTTGACCAGTTTTGGAGAGTTCCAAATTTTTCCTTTTGGACAGCCTCTAGTCCAAGGTTTGACCCAACTTGTACTAGCCATAACTCTAGCATATGGACACCATTTTCACCCTTTCAAGTTGCATTGGATTTAGAATTTTGAGAACTTCGACATGGTGCTAATTACAGGCAATCGAGGAATACTTCAATTTTTGATGAAAATATCCTCCGGATCAAACCTCCCCACTGAAAATGCTTTTGGTCCTCCAAAAGCATATGTATGGAACTTTTAGCTCCCTTTTCACTGATCTCAATTCTATTGCCATTTTCAAAGCTCCACTGCAATGCTTGAATTAGCCTTTGGTCTTGGTCAAATACACCTGTGCCTCAATACTGTCTATTCTACCTTCTCAGGGTCTTACATTTTGACAATATCATGAAAACATTCATGTCATATTTTCCACAAGGGGACTTGTACTTGATTCACGCTAGGAATTTTAAAGAAAGGGATGCAGTTCAAATGGAACTTGAAATTCCATAAAGCAAGAAGAAAAATTGAGCATGATAAACCTATCACTTAGTGCTTCTTACGATGGTAGTTCACATCTGTATTCCAACCTAGTCACTTTTGATGCTCCTTCTTTCTTGCAAACTCCTCGAGTGATGGTAATAAAGCATCAACTTGAAACATTCCTTCACCTTTGTACTTCAGAAAAGATGATTAAAGGCATCACCAAAAAGCTCCAAATGTTTGCATATGCATCAAGGTCATGATAAAGACCTGTAGTAACATCGGTCATTAGCTGTCAATCTTTAACTAAGTCATAAAGAGAAGAACTTTAAAGGCATTGGCTAGCCATTCTCTGCAACTTTGAATCACATTAGCTATAATAGGTGCTTCTTCTAAAGAGCCTCACACCAAACAAATTATATAATAAGAAGTTCAAAGTATCCTCCTTTCTGGATTACAAGAGATATGGCTTTTAATAGCCATACAAACATCTCAACCCTAGGATTATACAACTTCATTACATACAAATTTATTTAGAGTCATATACTCATAAACACACTAGCTTACTATCAACATTTACCCTACTAAAAAAGTAATACCCACAAAGTTGATATTGCTAGTTAGCTAAAAATTGTTCCCAACTCTTACGGAGTTGTTCAACGGAACCTCCCTTCTTGGGTTTCTCACTGTTCTGTTGCACTTCCACTAGGATTGCTTTAGGAGTGGTAGAGACTACTAGTGTATTGCTTTAGGAGTGGTGGAAACTACTAGTGCTACTTTTTCCTTGATCTCTTGCATGGTACTATATCGTACCACCTTGATTCCTTTCTTGTCTACTTTGGGCTGATTGGATTCTGCAACAAACTTAGGGAAGTGTGAAAGTTTTGGGTGCAACTTCCAACAATTCTCTATCCAATGGCCACTTATCTAATAATGGCTATAGAATTTTTGGATCTTTTCATGTATCTTGACCTTCTTCTTCATAGAATACTTAGCCTCAACATTGTGCAAAGAATTTGTCTTCAACAAGGCTTCAGAGTTCTTTTCAGTTTCTCCATAGCCCAATCCTTGCTTTCGAGGCCTTTGTTTTGCCTCAATAGGATGGGTCATGCCTTGCTCATGGATACCCAGGACTTTGCCACTATATCCCATTTTGAACATTAGTTTCTTACTGATGCCCTTAGTGTGCTTTTTAAAACTCCCAATAAAGTGGTGATTAGGTTCCTGCTTCTTTTCTAATGTAGAAGACTCCTCTATCTAACCAATATGGTTGGTAGGTGCTTGGAACTATCTCAGGTACTCCATTTTTTTGCAAAAAGCACAATAGCTTGCATTCTCCTTTGAGCCATAATTAGCCCATTTTCCATGGCCACAAGGGAATCCTTTCTTTGGCAAATACTTCATAGCTGGTGAAGCATTCATACTTCCAGGTGGGGTGAGTGGAGAGTATGAAAAATTTCCTTCTAATCATGGACTTGGTGCATACATGCCCACACTCTCTGAATGAAGAGGACTCCTTCCAATATTCTCCCTTCAAAACATCTCATGCAAGCTCTGCTTTTCTTCATTAGCCTCCTCTAGAAGCCTTCAGAGATTTGCATTCTCTAATCAAAGTTGATGATTGGCTTCTTCCAATTTTTGGACTCTATCATCTTCTTCTTGATGGTTTTGAATGAGTAGTTCCACTTTCTCTATGATAGAATGAATATTTTCCATCATAGATGGAGCTAATTCCTCCCTTTTTGGTGTCATTTTGAAAAATACACCTGCAATCACTTCATATACAACTTGCCAAACTAGCTTTGATACCAAATTGATTTGATTGCGATCTAGGAAATTATATACTAGTGAAATTTGCATCAAAGTGTACATATACTTAATGTCTAATGTTGAACTAAAAATACATTAAACATTAAGAATGACATGAACCAAATGAAACGTAAATACAGAGAAATTGAGTTTTCTAAAACCTGATGAGCTAGTGTAGTGCGTTAAAACATCGAGCTCTATGCTAGTTTACTTAACCACTTCAATTTAGTTCAATGTCAAATAAAAAACTTAAATGATAGTTAAGTAAAACTAATAGCACATATAAGCATATGAAGAAGAGAAAGAGAGAGAGAACCAATTTGATTTTGGAGTTCATGCGGCTAAGTAGACTACGTCTTTGGGTCTAACTCAACTAAGTGACTGATGTATAATTGATTCTCTAAAAGTTGATTTACAACATGCTATAGTCCATCCACAAAGTCCTTACACATATCCCAACTCAAACCGTCTTGTAACAAGCTCCCAAGGCACAAGACTGGTTACAAAAGAGCAAGGAAGACTTTGCCTAAAAAGGGTTAACTATAGACAAAGAATGTCAACATCATGGAATGGCTTTCAAAAAAATCTCCTCTTCCAGGATGTCCTAGAATGGCCTTAGAATCTCTTCTCTAGAATGGCCTCCAAGCAAAAATCCCCCTCTCTTTTATACATAATTTTTTTCCTAAAATAGGCTTTAACCAAAACATATAAAAATAGGGCATTTTAATTAATCCCCTTCGAAAATACCCCTTAGTTATTTTTAGGGGATTTGGCCTTATTAGATTTGTGGTTAAAAATAATAACCACCTAACAAATTAACTATTTTTAAGAAAAAAGGGGGGGTAAGTTTTTTATGGGTTAGATATACCCCGCTCCATGTGTATAATTGAGCAATTAAATAGTGTGGTCAGTAATACCCTTTTAATTAGGGTTGACCAGTTAGGGATTCAAACCCCACTGGCAGCCACCATGTTTTAAAAAAAAGGATTTTGGTGAAGTTAAGTTTAAATAAAACATGCCCCATATGGGTTTTGAAGATAGCCGATAGCCCAACGACCACCAGTCGATGTTCATAACACAGTGGTCAAGGGTCTGATTCTCACTGACCCCATTGCCTGTCAAAGACAATTTTTTCCATGTGGATACCATGGATGCCATGTCACTTGCCACATGGGCTTCTACTACATCATGCCACGTTTGCCTTACAAACATGTTAGCTAGTACATAGGTGCCATATGGGTACACATGGCACCTTTTTTTCACATAGTGCCATGTGTCAACTCTTGACTAGCTGGCCAATATCATGCTAACATCATCATATGCCATGTCATTGGTCAACCTTTTCCCTGCAAACTTTGACTATCCATTACTCTTGCATACAAACTCCATTTTTGATGAAACGAACGATGTTGGAATCATGGAAATGAGACCTTCGACTTGATGCCATTTTCAAACAATTTGGAGATGGTAAACATTTCATGGCTATTTTTGGTCAATCCTTGATATGCCTATTTGACCACAACTTTGACTGGGCATAACTTTTGTGTCTAGGCTATGATTTTGATGAAACAATTTTTTTTGAAAACCTCTCAACGAGACCTTCAAATTGGTGTTGACCTCAACCAATTTTAGAGAGTTCCAAATTTCACCTTTCTGATAGCCTCTCGTTGAGGGTTTGACCCAACTTTGACTGGCCATAACTCTAGTATACATACACCTTTTTCGCCCGTTCAAGTTGCATCAGATTCAGAATTCTAACAACTTTGACTTGGTACTAATTATGGGCAATTGGGGAATACTTCAATTTTTGATGAAAATATCCTCTAGATCAAGGAACTTCTTGTAACTAATTGGTTTGTTGTAGCGCTTGAGGCGATGTCCATTGATAAGAAACTTTTAATCAAACAAGATCAATAGTAGACAACTGAACCACTCCATTTGGAAATACATCAACAACTTCATATGGTCCTAACCAACGCGTTCAAGAAAATTTCCTAGATTGTGTTGATATTTGGAATCATAAAGAAGTTCCCAATCTCCCACAACAAACATTTTATCTTTGATAAACTTATCATGCCACTCTTTTTGTTGATGTTGGATGAGTCCTATGTTATTCAATGCATATTTGTGCCATTCATCAAGGTCATTTAAACTTTGAATTTGAGTTCTATGTTATTCAATGCATATTTGTGCCATTCATCCATAGGCATTATAGCTATCCTCCTATAGACTAGCTCAAAAGGAGTGAGACTTATAGATTTCCAAGTGGTTTTATAAGACCAAAGAGCTTCAGGAAGGTGTGTGGCCCAATCCTTCCTATGGAGTGCTACTGGTGATAATGGCTTCTAGCTCCCTGTTGGTAACTTCTACTTGGCCATTACCTTGTAGGTGGTAAGGTGATGATTTACCATGCCAAATAGTATATTCCTTCATGAGAGTAACTATCAGATTAGATGTAAAATGAGCTCCTTGATCAGATGTCAACTCCCTAGGGACTCCAAATTGTGTAAAGATGGATTCATACAAGAACTTGGAAATGTTTATATCTCTTGGATGCTTCATGGGTTTGGCCTCTACACACTTATTTACATAATTAGTGCAAACTAAAATCAAAGTCAATCCCCCATTTGTCAAAGGGTGCAACAACTACTTGAGGCTGCAGGGGCATTTCATCTGATTTGGTGGGTCTCCCCATGCATTGACACTTATCACATTTCTTTGTGTATCAAGTTGCATCCTTGTGTAAACTTGGCCAATAATACTCGGTTGTCAATATTTTTAAGGCCATCCACTTGGCTATAAAATGACCTCCACAGGGCTCATCATGGCGTGCCCTAAGGATATCATATGTTTCATCTTCGCTTATGCACTAACACATTACTTGATTAGGACTAGTACAAAACATAAATCTAAGAATCCAAGAATAGTTAAAGCTCTTTTCAACTAGTAACTTTCTTTCTTTAGCAGAGAAGTGAACTGACATCTTCCTCATGGTTAGATAATTTGCAATATCTGCATACTATGGATTTTGTGCTAACAATAGGAAAAAAAATTCATCTAGAAAACTATCATCTATGGCTATAGGATCATCATGGACATGCAACTGAGAGAGAAAGTTAGCTTCCACATTGGCCTTGTCAAGTTTATCTACTATTGTGATATCAAATTCTTGCATAAGTAACAACCGACGAGAAAATCTTCCTAATAATGCAGGCTTATTCATTAGATACTTTTATAGTAGAGTGGTCAGTATGAAAAAATATTTCATATCGATTAATATAGTACCTCAACTTATTTAGTTCATAGATAAATGCAAGTAGCTCCTTTTTAGTGATTGTGTAGTTAAACTCTACACCTTGAAATTTTTTACTAATGAAATAAATAACATGTTCAACTGAGTCCACCTTCTAGCCTAGCACAACACCTATAGCATAGTTTGAGGCATTTTTATGAATTTGGAAAGGTAGTCCCCAATTGGGCCTTCTCAAAACAAGTGTTGTGGTGAGAACTTCTTTAAGCTCTAGCAAAGATGTAGCACACTCAAAATCCTAGGAGAATTCAAAATCATTTTTTAACAAGTTATAAAGGGGTGCTACAAGTTGATTAAAATTCTTGATGAATCTTCTATAATATCTAACATTTCCCAAGAAGATTCACACACCCTTTTGCTTTGGTGGCGTGGGCAAGGTACTAATAACCTTAATCTTTGCTAGATCTACTTGAATATCCTGAGATGAAATGAAATGACCTAGTACTACCCATTCTTCTTTCATCATAAAACATTTTTCACTATTTAGCATAAGGTTATAGTCTTGGCACCTCCTAAGTACCTTCTCTAAGTTGGCTTTTTCTTGCTCAAAAGTAGTCCCATAAACAATAAAATCATCCATGTAGATCTCCATAAAATCAAAAAATATATTAGAAAAGATACTTATGAAAACTCATTGGAATGTGAATAGGGCATTGCATAAGCCAAAAGGTAATACTAAGTAGGAAAATGTTCTCCATGGGAAGGTAAAGGTTATTTTTTCTTGATCCTCTAAAGCTATTTGTATTTTATTGTAACTACTAAAACCATCTAGAAAAGAAAAGTATTTCTTGCCAGCTAGGTTTTCAAGAACTTGATCTATAAATGGCAAGGGGAAGTGGTCTTTCTTAGTGGCTAAATTGAGCTCCCTATAATCTATACAAAATGTCCATTTTCCTCCCTCCTTTGGTACTATAACCAGGGGTGAAACTCATTGGCTATTAGAGATAGGGTAGATAAAACCAACACTTAATATTTTCTAGAGCTCATTTGTTAAGAAGGAGATTATTGAAAATAGATTGTTACAAGTATGATAACTATGTTTCAATCATTATTTTGTCACTGATATCAAAACTACTTTTTTCTGGTAAGATAATTTCTTATATGATTTAAGTGCTATCACTTATTTTATTGATGAAGATGATTTGATCAAAAGATGTACCTATAGCACCTAGCAGAAAGGTTGAGTTATGATATAAAAAGGAGTACAAGACTCAACTAAGATAGTGATATCATAGTGCATTGATAATATACTTAATGTTGCAAAGGCTATTTACATTAAGAAAGTTTAGAAGAACAAGTTAAACAAAGTTTTTCTACCAAGCTTGATCGAATGGATAGTAGGTGTCAAGCAAAGTTAGTTTTCTACCAAGCTTGACCGAATGGATAGTAGGTGCCAAGAAAAGTTAGTGCAAGCTGAGTAGAAAATTAGTTGGAGTCAAGTAAAAGTCTATTTTAGTGTATGTTGAGTAAAATAGTGGATGTTGAGTAAAGCTTAGTTGATGTCAAGCACCAGTAAACTTTTAGTTCATGTTGAGTAGTTTTACAGAGGATGCCAACCAATGTAGTATGTTCCAAGAATTCATGGTAAACCATTTTGAGGTGAATTTAAAGAGGATTGAAGGAGAATTTTCTAGAAGTGATATGAAATGAGGGGTAGATTCATTGAATCCTACCTAATTTATCCTAACCCTAAATTGGATGATGGAGAATGAACAAAAAAAGATCTTAATTCTCTATTTATAGGGATGGTTGGTTAGAAGCAAAAGTTGTCATGTATGAGAACCTAAGGAAGACAAGGAGTCAAGGGCATTGCTTCATTCAGTGACCTAATTGAGAGTCTACATTGACATGTTAAGCAAGAAGACTTAAGGGTATGGATGCTTGAAGGGTAAACAAGCTATCAGATCTGAAATGTGTGAAAGCCAAGCATAATGGAGGATAGAAATAGAGATCTGTAATCTACAAATGGAGTTGTAAGTTGTTATCAGATCAAGCCTTACTGTTACTCTCTAATAAGTATATCAATCTAGGGTAAATCCTTTGGGTTAATGTTGACCTAACAGTCATTTATAAATACTTTAACTAGGTGACATTCCAAGTGAATGGTCTAAAGTCCTCTAACAAGGCTCACTCCTAACAGGGTGATTGAAATATTTTAACAACATCACATTTAATAGTGTGTATTGTAACCTTTAATAGTGTTGGCCTTTCATAGGCCATCACTTCAGAAGAGTGAAAAAGAGTAGCATGTTACTGGCGATTTTTCCCAAATTTGGTTTCCACACAAATCATTGTGTCAAGTGTGTTGCTAAATCTATAATGTTTCATGTTTACATTTATGCAAATTGATTTGATAGTAACCTACAAGTTTTAAGTGGTTACATAATCTTATGGATGCATACATGATGATAAATGTTTTATGGGTTCACTAAGCTATGAAAAGTTTTACTTATATATCTGGACCTTGGATAACTGATTCACCCCCCACCTCCCCAAGTTGTTCTAAATAATTCCAATAATTGGTATCAGAGACATCTACTTAAGAGGACTAGTTTGAAGGTACAATAAGCACAAAGATCAAGATGTTAAAAAGAGATGTACCCAATCTTAATAGAGATAGCTTTCCTAGATGGAAACATCTGATGAAGCTACACCTTGGAGGACTTGGAGATCATGCATAATCTACCACTACTACTAAGCATGTTGATCATGTTGGAGCCCTAATTGCTAAGGATTTGAAAAAGAAAAAAGAACACAACCAGACAATGTTGGAGATTGCTTGTACCCTAAGCTATGTTGAATGTGATGATATCAAAAGTCTTGATAGTGCAAAGAAAATGTGGGATGCTTTACACACCATCTATGAAGGAGACAAGAATGTTTTAAGAGCTAAATCTAAGAGTCTCAGAGGTAAGTTTGATGATATGAGAATGTAAGAAGGTGAAAATATTGCTTAATATTGCTCAAGGATAAAATATGTTGTTAATGTAATAATAGGAGTTACTGGTAGAATAGTTGATGATACTGTACTAAGCCAATTTTTAAGAACATTGCTGCCTATATATTTTGTTAGAGTTTTTGCAATATAAGAACTAAGCTGTATGCCAAGGAATACTCTATCTCTTGAAGGTTTGGTAGGTAGACTCACTACTTTTGAACTATCTAACTTTGATAATTACAAACCTGAAAATATTGAATCTTCTTTCAAAGCAAAGTTGTCATTAAGATAACCTAATATGAGGAAGAAAAGGAAAAAGTATGTGTCTAGTGATAGTGATTCTAATGAGGAGGATGTAGATCAACTTGAAGCACTACTGGCAAGGAGATTTCACAGAGATAAAGGAAAGTTTAAAGGTAAATTACCTATCATTTATTTCAACTGCAATGAATTGGTCATATTGTTGCTAGATGTCCAGAGAAGAAGAACTACAGAGGTGGTGATAAGTATAAAAGTAGAAGAGATGAAGACAACAAAGATTACAAAGACAAAGGAAAGTAGTCTTGCTACATTGCTAAAGAGGAAACAAAAGATGACTCTGATGAACATGATGATGAAGTGGTGTATGTTGCAATGAACGAAAAATTTGATGAACATGAGGCAACTACACCCATGTCTTGTGTGAAAAAGAATGATAGATGGATAATTGATAGTGGGTGTTCACATCACATGACTGGAGATAAAAGTAAATTCATTACCTTGAGTTCTTCTGATGGAAATAGTGTAAGATTTGGTAATGATGCACCATGTTTGATAAAAGGACAAGGTTCTATCAAACTCATAGAAAAGATTTTATGTGATAATGCATATGATATTGAAGGATTTATCTATAATCTATTGAGTGTGTCACAATTGAATAATTCAAGATGTAAGGTTGAGTTTGAAAACAAAATTGCTAAGATATATGATACTGATAAAAAATTGATTGGAAAAGGAGATAAAACTAGGAGTAATCTATTCTACCTTGATATAGAGGATGTTATTTGTCTAATTATAAAATTTGATGATGTGTGGCTATGACACAATAGGTTATGTCATGTTAATTTTGATAACTTGTTTAGTTTCAGTAACATGAGAAAAGTTAGAGGTTTTCCTAAGTTGAAGAAGCCTGATAATATAATGTGCAAACAATGTCAGTTAGGAAAAATGACAAAGTCAATTTTTAAGAGTAAAACTCATACCTCTAAAGGAATACTAGAGATTGTTCATACTGACTTGTGTGGACCAATTGAAGTGTAAAGCTACAAAGATAAGTACATTATGCTACTTGTTGATGATTATTCTAGAATGATGACAGTTATGTTTCTAAAATAGAAATTTGATGCTTTCAAAATGTTTAAGTGGTACTTAGCAAGATTTGAGAAGGAAATAGATAAAAGTATAAAATTTTTGAGATATGATAGAGGAGGAGAATTTGCATCAAATGAGTTTGAGATGTTTTGTAATGACAGAGGAATAAAAAGATAGACATCTACTCCTCGAACCCCTCCACAAAATGGAATTATTGAAAGGAAGAACAGTTCTATAATGGATTGTGCTAGAAAACTCATGATGGAGAAGAATGTTGCTTTGAAATACTGGAGAGAAGCTTAAGTACAACTATCTATACCTGAAACTATGTACAATTCAAGAAAGGTACTCATTCAATACCTTTTGAACTATGGTATGGATACTCACCCAATGTAAAATATTTTAAGTTATTTGGAAGCAAATGCTTTATTCTCAAAGATTTCAAGAATGGTAAACTAGATTTAAAATGTGAAGAAGTTATATTCCTAGGTTATTCCACAAGAAGTGAAAATTTTAATTATTTAAATAATAACACTAACAAAGTTGTGAAAAGTGCAAATGTAAAATTTGATAAATATATAGAAGTACATGAGGCTGAACCTATGTAGGAATCAGAAGAATACAAATTATTTGTATATTTTTATGAAGGTATGCCTACTAAAGAAGATGTTGCAAATCAAGCTATCAATCAACAACAAGTTTCAATGACTGCCAAGTCACATACTATGAATGTTGAGTTGCATTCAGGAATCAAGCTACATTTACATGCCAAGTTACAAAATGAAGTTGAGGCAGATTTTGATTTTGAGATAAGTGTACATGAGAGAGATGTTGAACTACCTAATAGATGTACATAGTGACTCTAGAATAGATAGACCAAATGAAGAAACCAAAGCTGAACCAAGATTGTCTAAATATGTCAAGAGACATCATCCTACTACAGAAATAATTGGAGATAAAGATGCTAGACCAATGGCAAGGAATAGATTAAGAAATGTACATGTTTGCTAAGCATGAAAGAACCCAAAATAGTAAAAGATGCCCTAGAAGATGTGGACTGAAGTAAGGCCATGGAAGAAGATTTTGAACAAATTGAGAAAAATAAGACATGGACTCTAGTTCCTAGACCAGGAAAAAAAATGTGATTATCACCAAGTGGGTATACAGAAATAAGCTAGATGAAAATGGTGTAGTCCCAAGGAATAAGGCAAGATTATTCTACAAAGGATATGAACAAGAAGAAGGAATTGACTATGGAGAAACATTTTCTCTTGTTGCTAGAATGGAAGGAGTAAGAACTTTGCTTACTTATTATGCATACAAAGGTTTCAAAGTTTATCAAATGGATGTTAAATCTACATTTCTGAATGACATATTAGAGGAAGAAGTTTACATAGAATAGCTAGAATGATTTGTTCATATTAACAATAAGAACATCGTATGTAGATTACACAAAGCTTTATATGGTTTGAAACAAGCACCAAGAGCATGGTATGAGAGACTTCATAATTATCTTGTGAAGATTGGATTTGAAAGGATTGATGATAACAACAATCTATACATAAAGAAAAACAAAGGAAATGGTATTTTTTTATCTGAAATTTTTGTTGATGATATCATATTTAGAGGTCAAGATGCTTTATGTAAGGCTTTTACAAATGAAATGAAGCAAGAATTTGAGATGTCTATGTTTGGAGAGATCAAGTTCTTTGTGGGTTTGTAAGTAAATTAGATTAAATATGGTATACACATCACTTAGTCAAATTATGTTAAGGAGATACTGGAAACTTTTGGATTGGAGGATTTTAAACTAGTAAGTACACCTATGGTGCCAGGACATAAATTGTCAAAGAATGATGATTTAGTTGAGGTGAATCAAACATTATACAGGTTTGTGGTTGGAAAATTATAATATGTAGTACATAGAACACCTATTATTGCATTATCTATAGGGATAGTTGCTAGATTCTCTACTAATCCTAGAGAGAATCATTTGATGGCTATAAAGAGAATAATGAGATATCTAAAAGGAATAGAGGAATATGGTATATACTACAAGAAAAATGAGAAATTTGAATTAAGAACCTATACTAATATTGATTGGGATGGAGGAGCATTTTTCTTAGGCAAGAGGCTAGTTACATGGACTAGCAAGAAACAAAACTGCACTTCACAATCTACTACTGAAGCTGAATATGTTGTCACTACTATAAATTGTATAAACATTGTATGGATCAAATAACTACTCAAAGGTATGAAGGAAGATATCACTGAACCAGTGATACTTTATTGTGATAATACAATTGCTATAAATATATCAAAGAATCTTATGATGCATACAAACACTAAGCACATTGCAATCAAGTATCATTACTTGAGAGAATTAGTTGAAGATAAAGAGGTGAAGGTGGAATATGTTAACACAAAAGATTAAATTGTTGATATCTTCACAAAAGCATTACCTAAGGATGCTCATGAGTATCTAAGAGGTAAACTAGGGGTGATACTTGTATCAAAGGCTATCTAAGAAACAAAAGGAGTGCCTTGCATCAAATAAGTTGATTGACATATGTTACACATTGATGTAGTGGATCTTACTTTAAGAGCTACCTAAAGTAATCATAGTACTGAAACTATAAATCCATCACAAGCAAGGTGACTAAAGAGAAACTAAAGAAGTTCATATTTTCATATTAAGATGACAAGTCTTTGGCATTGTCAAAGAGGGAGAAATCCTAACACACAGTATGAGGGAGAAATGCTGACTACTAAGAAAGAAAGTGTATATATTGATAACATCTATCTACCTAGTAAGATGGAGATATTGTAGAAGGGAGAAATAAGGATGAATTGATTGTTGATTTTCTATTGATTAGAATAGAACATAATTTTGTAACCTATTCAAAAGATGGAAGTTGCTGATAGAGGGAGAGATTTTAATACAAGGAATTATTTTATTTTTGGTATTTTGTTGGTCTTACTATTTTAATTGAGTTAGTTTGGTTGATCATTTTGGTTTTCCATCAATGCCAAAGAGGGAGATTGTTAAGAAGGAGATTTTTGAAAAGAAATTCTTACAAGTATGATAAATGTGTTTCAATCATTATTTTGTCATTGATGTCAAACCTGCTTTTTGTCGATAAGATAATTACTTATATGGTTTAAGTATTATCACCTATTTGATTGATGAAAAGGATTTGATCAAAAGATGTAACAATAGAACCTAGAGGAAAGGTTGAGTTATGATATAAAAAGGAGTATAATAATCAGCTAAGATAGTGATATCATAGTGCATTTATAATCTATTGAAGGTTGCAAAGGTTGGTTACACTAAGCAAGTTTAGAAGAACAAGTTAAACAAATTTTGTCTGCCAAGCTTGACCAAATGGATAGTAGGTTCCAACAAAATTTATTGAAAGCTGAGAAGAAAATTAGTTGGAGCTAAGTAAAAGTCTATTTTAGTGTATGCCAAGCAAAATAGTGGATGCCGAGTAAAATTTAGTTGATGCTGAGCACTAGTAAAATTTAGTTCATGTCAACTGATTTTATAGAGGACACTAACCAACACACTATGTGTTGAGCATCAAAAGAAAGTTAATGTCAAGTGCTAGCATTATTAGAAAGATCATGAATTCAATGGATCTAAGCTGACAAGTTTGTTTTCTTAGATTGTATAAACTAGGTGGAAGATAAGATTGATGAGCTAGTGCCACAGAATTCATGGTAAACTATTTTGAGGTGAATTCAAAGAGGATTGAAGAAGTTTCTAGAAGTGATATGAAATGAGGGGTAGATTCATTGAATCCCACGTAATTTGTCCTAACCCTAAATTAGATGATGGAGAATGAATGACAAAAGATCTTAATTATCAATTTATAGGGATGGCTAATCAGAAGCAAGGGTTGTCATGTGTGAGAACCTAAGCAAGACAAGGATTCAATGGTATTGCTTCATTCAGTGACCTAATTGAGAGTATAAATTGGCATGTTAAACAAGAAGGCTTAAGGGTATGGATGCTTGAAGGGTGAACAAGCTATCAGAGCTAAAATGTGTGAAAGCCAAGCAGAATGGAGGACTGAAACAAAGATTTGTAATCTGTAAATGGATTTTTAAGTTGTTATCAGATCAATCCTCATTATTACTCTTTAATAATTGTATCAGTCTAGAGTAAATCCTTTAGATTAAGGTTGACCTAATAGTCATTTGTATATCCTTTAACTAGGTCACATTCCAAGTGAATGGACTAAAGTCCTCTAACAAGGCTTACTCCTAATAGGGTGATTGAAATCTTTTAGGAGGGTCACATTTAATAGTGTGTATTGTAACCTTTGATAGGGTTGGCCTTTCATAGAGCATCACTTTAGAAGAGTGAAAAATAGTAGCATGTTACTGATGATTTTTCCCAAATTGGGTTTCCACGTAAATCATTGTGTCAAGTATGTTTTTGAATCTGTTATGTTTCATGTTTACATTTCTGCAAATTGATTTGAAAGTAACGTACAAATTTTAAGTGATTGCATAATCTTATGGATGCATGCATAAATGATAGATTTTTTATGGGCTCACTAAGCTATGAAAAGTTTTATTTATACATCTGGACCTTGGATAACTAATTCACCCCCCCCAGTTATTCTAAATAATTTCAACATCATTTTTAACTATATCCCTCAAAATAGGGTTAACTCTCCTCTGAGGTTGTCAGATAGGTGTGAAGTTAGGAATGATGTAGATCTTGTTAGTCCCAAGAAAATACAACATAATTTTCTGATGGGAAGGTGATAAAGCATTATTCAACTCTCTTCTTGGACCAACTTCCATCTTAATAACTTTGTTTTCCATGAATAACTGGGCAATAGGAGAAGAATCCACCACATGAGGTAATAATAAGTGAAGGAATTGGGAAGCTTCTGAATGCTGAGGTGTGTTCAAAGGTGATAATATGGTTTCTAAGATGCAGTCATCTTGAGGACACTCTTGAGACTCTGCTCTATACTCATTCATGATAATGGATAAAATTATCTCATCTTCTTCTTAAGAGGCTACAAATGATTCTTGACTTATCATCATTAGCTGATGGATGCAATTGACCTCTAGATCATCCTCACCAAAGTCTAGCCAAATTACTTGGTCATCTAGCAATAGTGGTTGAGCAAAGGAGTATAAAGTTAGGTTCTTAGTATAGATACCATTGGATATTGTCATCTTCCCAGACTGGCAAGCTATATAGGCATCTATAGTAGCTAACCATGGTCACCCTAAAGTTAAAGGATATCTACCCATGTTAGCCTTTGGGGAAAGGAAAAAAAGTCTACTAGATAGTCACAAGAGTTTAAGGTGACTATGACATCTTTTATCATCACATCTGGCTTGATGGTAGAACTATCAGCAAGCTGAAATACAGTTGGTGTTTCTCTAAGACCAATGATATGCAATTGAGATAATACCTCCTTTTTCATGACATTGATGGATTCTCCTAAGTCAACTAAAGCATTTTGAATTTATATCCCATGAATGGTGATGGTAGTCATAGGACTCCCAAGGTTCAGAATATTTAGGTATAGTTAATTTCTCCAACATTAAATCAGGGAATTGTCTTAAGATGTGAATAGATTTTGGATCCTTCTTCTTTCTTCTTGGCTGTTTGATACATGTTTCCTTGATGACTTTATTATAGGCACGAAATTCCTTGATAGCACCAAGTAATTGTATTTTTACTATCATTTTCTTTAGTTGATTAAGAAAATCTATTATTGCTTGGTTCTCTATAGGTTGTCATTGTTCCATTAACCTATGAAGAAATGGAGGTTCTTTAGCTATAGGAGAGGTCTACTAAACTCAACCACTTGTTTAGTTAGGGAATCCTCAACTTCGGTTATTATAGGATTTTGGGGTGAAGGAAGAGTATTGCCTGACCTAATTGGATATCATTCAAGGAAATAACATATCTTTTTTGTTGTGTTGGTTGTTTGGTATTTTTGGGATTAGGATTAGGTTGAACTGGTAGTTGAGTCTTCTTAGGAGGAGTATTAGTGGTTGTAGGAGGAGGCATTAGAGCCTACTACTAATGCGATGAAATTAAGTCTTACTAAGTAGGTTGGGTATTCTAATTTTGAGGTTGCTTCCAACCTTGCTAAGGTTGTTGCCAACATTGCTAAGGTTGTTGCCAACCTTGCTGAGGTTGCTTCCAACCTTGTTGAGGTTGCTACCAATTATTAAATCCATTAAAACTAGTATTCTAAGAATTTTTCCATTGATTGTTACTATTATATTTTTGAAGAGGATCTTGTGGCATATCTTGTCTTTGAGCCCATGGCCTTTATTGAATGATTTAGAGCACTTCTCCATTTTCATCAATGACTTTAAATTCACTAGGCATTGGTTGTGATTCCAAGCTTGCAATAGGCTTGCATCTACAATTCCTTTTCTTCTCCCTGTAATGTGGAAAATGTTCAGCTAACATGGCATCAACTTCATCCTTCTTCCTTCTTGTCTGCATGGTATCCAGTTGAGTGGCTACATCATTAATGATGTCTTGTTTGAAATCTAAATAGAAAATTGGATAGCTCCATCTTTGATACTCCTAAACTACCATTAGACTTATGTGGTAGGTCTTTAAGTCCCCTACCTTTCTTCATAGTGGCCTTGGAATAATTTAGACATACACTTTGTATATTAGTCCAATTTTTCTGAGTGATACCTCCTCCCGCCATAAGATATAAAGCTTTAATACTTTCATCATTTACATCTCTTAAAAAATGATGTTTCTTTGATTCCTCATTTAGCTGGTGTTGTGTATTATGTTGCAAGTTGAACATGAACCATGAAACATAGTCTTCTGAGGTTTCATTCTCCTTCAGGGAAATTTTGAAAATGTTATCCCCTTTCAAATCTCAACCCCTAGAGTATTCTTTATACTTTGTAAGAAACAATTTTCTCATTACAGGACAATTTGCTACAACATTAGCACCCAACCCCATGAACTAGCTTAGAGAAGCTTCCTTTAGGGTGGATTGAAACAAATTCAAATTGTGGGTATCATTTGTATAGTCATAACTTCTGCAAAGGATGTCAAACTCAAAGAGGAAGGTTTCAGGGTCTTCAATGTTGGCTAAGTATTTCTGCATGGACCAAGATATCCAATATTGGTTGAGAATTCTTTTATGTACTGAGTGAGCCTGATGTTTGCTGATGTACACTTCTTTGTTTGAACAAGTTTGTTTTTAATTGGTTCCTAGTATGAGATGACTTTTTATTTAATTTAGATCATGAATTTAATGCAAGGATCTTGTCTTGGGATGTGTGTAAATCATTTTAAGGTCCTCCTTCTATTATGTAAAGATCTAGAATATTATGTAAGCCATTTTGGAAAGTGTAACTAGGGATGTTAGTTTTAGGTTATGAAATAACTTAGAGAGTTTGGAGATAATGTTATTGGAAGAGAAAGTTTAGTGTTGGATCATGGATCCTAAAGTTGCATTTTCTATTGAATGTAACCTAGAAGGCCTTATAGCTAGGCATGTATGCTATTAACTTGATGAATTAATAAAGTGTTGATGTTCATTCTCTCCTTGGTGTTGTTATCTATATTGTTTTGTTCCATTGTGTTTACTCAGTGAGGTGGTTGGATATTTAGGTGTGCCTCTAGCCCTAGTAATTAATATTTCTCCTTGCATTAGTTGCAGATAATTCTAAACAAGATACGGTGTCTAAATAAAATTCTACTGCTACTAAATCTACTTATGTTCTTGTTAGAGAATTATAATGAACAACCACTCAAATATATATCTTTGATTTACTAGAGTTATCTCCTCTGCACAAGGAGATCTTAGAAAAAGATTTATGTTCAACTATTGTGCATATTGATATTGATTTGGATTAGTTCAAAGCTATGGTGAATCATATATCCTTCCCACATTGCCATACATTTTCTAAAGAATATGAAAAGTACCTTAGTAACCCTCATGAAGTACAAATCCATCATATCCAAGTCTAATGAGTGTTAATAGAAAATGGTGCAGGGCTAAATATTTTCTTTTTCAATATTGTTCAATAGTTGGGGCTATTTGTCTTTTCTATTTATCCTAGGTGCAAGATCACAATCAAAGCTTATGATGAGGTTGAAAATTATTTCAAAGGTATTATTGTGTTCTCTGATTTTGTTGAATATGTAGAAAAGGATGTGGTGTTCCATGTTCTTGACATTCCACTTGCCTATAACATTTTTCAAGGGAGACCATGGATACATGATATGCAAAAAGTTTCATCAACATTTTTCTATGTCAATAAACATGCTCACTACCACTGAATCTGAACAATAGACATGTTGATGAAGCTAGATCCTCTCTTTCTTCTTGTGAGAAGGAGTTAAAAATGATGAACAATGGTATGGGAGAATATACTTTAGACTCTATTATTGCATTGTCAGTTTCTCCATGATCTTATAGAAAACCATTTGATAGCATGAAGTGCTCATCCTTAGCTAAGACCATCTATGGAACATTTTTTCAATCCTCAATTCTAGTAGAATATGAAAAGGAGGATCAAGGTATTAGGGATTGGATATATAGGGAGGAAGATCCAATTAATGAAGTAATGCTTGTCACACCTATTTCTCCTAAAAAAATGGAAAAAGCTATCAATTTATCAAGAAGATAGATTACCTTGGATGCAAAACTTTGAGATCACCTGCTATCTAAATGTTGAAATTACTTTAGAATAACTAAGAGCAGGGGTGAATTAGTTATTCAAGGTCTAGATGTATAAAATAAAAATTTTCACAATTCAATGAACCCACAAAACATTCATACCCTTGCATGCATTCATTATATATTTACTAAAACTTGTATATTATTACAAATCAACTTGTAGAAATGTAAAGTATGAAACACAACACATTCATTAGCACACTTGACACAATGATTTATGTGAAAATCCAGTTTAGGAAAAACCACCAATAACATGCTACTCCTTTTCACTCTTCTAAAGTGATGCCCTATGAAAGGCCAACCCTGTTAAAGGTTATAATACACATTGTTAAATGTGACCTGATTAAGGGATTTCAATCACACTTTTAAAAGTGAGCCTTGTTAGAGGACTTTACGCCATTCACTTGGAATGCCACCCTATTAAAGGATTTTCCAATGACTATTAGGTCAACCTTAATTCAAAGGATTTACCCTAGATTGATACAATTGTTAGAGAGTAACAATAGAGCTTTGATCTAATACAACTTACAACTTCACTTGCAGAAGATAGATCTCTATTCAATCCTCAATTCTGCTTGGCTTTCATACTTTGCAGCTCTGATAGCTTGTTCACCCTTCAAGCATTCATCTCCTTAAGCCTTCTTTCTTGGTATGCCATTGCAAACTCTTCTCTTGGGTCACTTGATGAAGCAAAACCCTTAATTCCTTCTCCTCCTTAGGTTCTCGCACATGACACCAACATCTCTAACCTTGTTTCTTCATGAGTAGAAATTCCTATATAAAGGAAATTAGAATATTTTCTTGCTCATTATACATCGTTCAAATTAGTGTTTTGGATAGATTAGGTAGGATACAGTGTATCTACCCCATATCTTGTCTTTTCTAGAAACTTCTCCTAGAATCCATTTCAATTCACCTAAAAATAGTTTACATCAAATTATGTGCCACTAGCTCATCAATTTTATCTTTCTTCTAGTTCACAAGTTCCAAGAAAATAAATTTGATAGCTTAGATTTGGTGAATCTTCAATCTTTATCATAATGTAGCAACTTGACATTATCAATATTCTAATGCTCAACACTTACTGTGTTACTTAGCATCAACTGTAAAATTTACCGATGCTCAACATTAAATAAACTTCACTTGACATCAATTGTGTTGCTCAACATCCACTAGAATTTTCTTTCACTCAGCTCCAACTAACTTTTTGCTCAGCTTGCACTAACTTTTCTCAGCACCTACTATTCACTTGGTCAAGCTTGGCAGAAAAAATTTATTTAAACTTTCTAAGTGTAGCTAGCCATTTTGTAACCTTAAATAGTTCATCAATACATCATGTCATCACTATCTTAACTAATCCTTGTACTTCATTACATAATCATAACTCAACCTTTCCTCTAGGTGCTTTTGTTACATCTCATTAATAAAATCCTCTTCATCAATCAACTAAGTGATAGTACTTGAATCTTATAAGCAATTATCTTACAAGAAAATAGTAGGCTTGACATTAGTGAAAAAAAAATGATTGAAACACATAATCTTCTTCAACAATCTCCTTCTTAACAATATCTTTTCCAACGAACTTTTCAATCAGATTTCAACAATCTCCCTCTTTGGCATTAATGGAAAACAAAACTGATCAACCAAGTCAATCAAATAATGAACATCTTGTTTAACCAATTTGACTAGGTTAAGACAATAAGCCAATACTAAAGAAAGAACTTGTATTCCTCCCTCTATCAACAACTTCTAATTAGGTTACAAAACTTTTTCTTAAAACTCCCTCTGAGTTCCTTCTTGTATCTCCCTCTTACTAGGTAGATTAGGATTTCTCCCTCTTACTTTCTAGTTCTCTAATCAATGACTCCCTCTCTGATCAATAGATTAGTTTAGGATTTTCTCCCAGTTATCTCTTGCACTTGATCAATAAAACTCTTCTTTTGATGATGATCAATTTAATTTACTTTCTCCCTCTTTGCCAATGATGCCAAATACCTATACCAAAAAATTGTCATCCTTAAAATATGTAGATATAAGCTTTGTAGATTCCTCATTTTCTCCCTCTGTCACCTTGCTTGTGACTAATTTGAAGTTTTAGCTTTGTGACTACTTTAAGTAGTTCCTAAAGTAAGATCCTCTACATCAATTTGTATTATATGAACATCATCTCGTTTGATGTAGGGAACTACTTTTTTGTGTTACATAGCCTTAGATTGAGATATCACCCCTATTTTACCTCTTAGATACTCATGAGCATCCTTAGGTAATGGTTTTGTGAAGATATTAGCAATTTTTTCCTTTGAGTTAACATATTCCATCTTCACCTCTTTGTCTTGAACTAATTCTCTTACATAATGATACTTGATTGCAATGTGCTTTTTCTTTGTGTACATCACTAGATTCATTGATATATTGATAGCACTTGTATTATCACAATAAAGTATCATTGGTTCTGTGATTTCTTCCTTCATTCCTTTGAGTAGTTGTTTGATCCATACAATGTTTGTGCAGTTTACAATAGTAGCAACATATTTTGCTTCAGTAGTAGATTTGGAAGTACAACTTTGTTTCTTGCTTGTCCATGTAAGTAGTCCCTTACCTAAGAAAAATGCTCCTCCATTGGTGCTCTTTCTATCATCAATGTTTTTGACCCAGTCAACATCAGTGTAGGTTTTCAGGTCAAACCTTTCATTCTTCTTGTAGGATAGATCAAACTCTTTTTCTCCTTTCAAATATCCCATTATCCTTTTTATAGCCATTAAGTGATTCTCCTTAGGATTAGTAGAGAATATTGCAACTGTCCCTATAGCTAATGTAATATTAGGTTTGATATGTACTACATATTGCAACTTTCCAATCATAGATGTGTACAATGTTAGGTTCACCTCAACTGAATCATCATTCTTTGATAACTTGTGTCCTATCACCATAGGTGTACTTACTAGTTTGGAATCCTCTAGTCCAAATGTTTTCAATATTTCTTTGACATACTTTGACTAAGTGATGTATATACCATACTTCATCTGATATATTTGCAATCCCACAAAAAAATTGATTTCTCCAAATATAGGCATTTCAAATTCATGCTTCATCTGATTTGCAAAATATTTGCAAAAAGCATCTTGTCCTCCAAATATGATATCATCAACAAATATTTTAGATAGCAAAATATCTTTGTCTTTTTCTACCTTTATGTATAGATTTTTGTTATCATCAGTCTTTTCAAATCCAATCTTTACAAGATAAGTATGAAGTCTCTCATACCATTCTCTTAGTGCTTGCTTCAATCCATATAGGGATTTATGTAGTCTACATACCATGTTCTTATTGTTATCATTAACAAATCCTTTTGGTTGCTCTATGTAGACTTCCTTTTCTAGTATGCCATTCAGAAATGTAGATTTAACATCCAGCTGATAAATTTTGAAACCTTTGTATGTAACATAAGCAAGTAGAATTCTTACTCATTACATTCTTGCAATAGGGGAAAATGTCTCACCGTAGTGAATTCCTTCTTCTTGTGCATATCCTTTTCAAGCTAATCTTGCCTTGTTTCTTGTCACTACACCATTCTCATCTAGCTTGTTTCTGAATACCCATTTGGTGCCAATCACATTCTTGTCTTTTGGTCTAGGAATTAGACTCCATGTTTTGTTCTTCTCTATCTGTTGAATCTCTTCTTCTATGGCCTTGTACCAGTCATCATCTTCTAAAGCATCTTTCACTATTTTGGGCTCTTTCATGCTTAACAAACATGATTCAATTCTCAAACTATTTCTTGTCATTGGCCTAGCATCTTTTTTTCCAATGATTTGATCAGCAAGATGATGCTTTTTGACATATTTAGACAATCTTGGCTCAATTCTTGTTTCTACATTTTTTCTTTCAGATTTAGAGTCACTGTGTACATCTTTGTCAGGTATCTCGGCATCTCTTTCATGTGTACTAATCTCAGAATCATAATGTGCATTTTCTTCATTTTGGAACTCAACATTTGAATGTAGCTCAATTCCTAAATGCAACTCGGCATTCACAAGATGTGACTTAGTGGTTACAAAAACTTGCTATTGATTTTTAACTTGATTTGTACCATCTTCTTTAGAAAGCATTCCTTTATAAAAGTATACAAATGATTTGTATTCTTCAAGTTCTTTCATAGGATTAGCCTCATGTACTTCTATGAATTCATCAAAGTTCACATCTGCACTTTCCACAGTTTTGTTAGTGTTAGTAACTAAACACTTATAAGCTTTGCTTCTTGTGGAGTATCCAAAGAATATACCTTCTTCACTTTTTACATCAAACTTTTCATTCCTAACATCTTTAAGAATATAACATTTACTTCCAAATACCTTAAAGTATTTCACATTAGGTGGATATCCATACCATAGTTCAAAAGGTATTGAATGAGTACCTTTCTTGACTTGCACATGGTTTAAGGTATATACAATAGTACTTACAACTTCTCTCTAGTATTTTAGAGAAACTTTCTTCTCCATCATAAGTTTTTTGGCATAGTCCAGTATAGACCTATTTCTTCTTTTAGTAATTCTATTTTGTGGAGGGTTCCTAGGTGTAGATGTCTATCTTTTGATTCCTTTGTCATTACAGAATATCTTAAACTCATTTGAAGTGAATTCTCCTCCTCTTTCTGATCTCAAGCATTTTAGACTCTTACCTATTTCTTTCTCAACTCTTGCTAAATACCACTTAAACATTTGAAAAGCATCATATTTCTATTTTAGAAATATGACTATCATCATTCTAGATTAATCATCTACAAATAGCATTATGTACTCATCTCCTCTGTAGCTTTGCACTTTAGTTGGTCCACACAAGTTAGTATTAACAATCTCTACTATTTTTCTAGAGGTATAATCTTTACTCTTAAAGCTTGACTTTGACACTTTGCCTAGCTGACATTGTTTGCACACTATATTATTAGGTTTCTTGAACTTAGGCAATCCTCTAACTCTTTTCATGTTACTAATACTACCCAAATTATCAAAATTAACATGATGCAATCACTTGTGCCAAAGCCATACATCATCAAGTTTTGTAATAAGATAAGTAGCATCTTCTATATACATATAGAATAGGTTTCTTATAGTTTGATCACCTTTTCCAATTATTTTCCCATTTGTGTCATATATCTTGGCAGTTTTGTTTTCAAATTCAACCTTGCATCCCAAATTATTCAATTGTGACACACTTAAAAAGTTATAATTTAATCCTTCAACATGGTAAGCATTATCACATGAAATCTTGTCTGTGAGTTTGATATACCCTTTTCCTTTTATCAAACATGGTGCATCATTACCATATCTTACACTATTTCCATCATAACAAGTTAAGGTAATGAACTTACTTTTATCTCCAATCATGTGATGTGAGCATCCACTATCAATGATCCATCTATCATTCTTGTTCACACAAGTCACAAGTGTAGTTGCCTCATCTTCATCAGATTCATCCTTCATTGCAACATATACAACTTCATCATCATGTTCATCAGAGTCATGCTCATTAACAATGTAGCATGACTTCTTACCTTTGTCTTTGTAATCTTTGCTATCATATTCTCTTTTGTTTTTGTATTTGTTGCCTTCTCTATAATTCTTCTTATGTGTACATCTCATAGCAATATGACCAACTTCATTGTAATTGAAACAAATGATCGGTAACTTACCTTTGAAGTTTCCATTCCCTCTATGAAATCTCCTTGCTAGTAGTGCTTCCAAATTGTTAAATGTCTTCCTCATTTGTATTACTATTACTAGATGCATATATTATCTTTCTCTTCTTCTTCTTCTTCTAATTTACCTTCTCAGTATCCTTCAATAACAACTTAGCTTTGAAAGCATATTCAAGACTATCTGGTTTATAATTGTCAAAGTTAGATAGCTCAAAAGAAGTGAGTCTACCTACCAGACCTTCAAGAGTTAGTTCATTTCTTGGAATACATCTCAACTCTTGGATTGCAGAAACTCTAATAGCATAGATAGTCAATAATTTTTTCAAGACTTTACTTAGCACAGTATCATCATCTATATGACTAGTAGCTCCTCTTATTGCACTAACAACTTCTTTTATCCTAGCAACATATTGAGAAATATTTTCACCTTCTTCCATTCTCATATCATAAAATGTACCTCTAAGGCTCTTAGACTTGGCTCTATGAACTTTTTTATCTTCTCCATAAATGGTGGACAGGGCATTCCACATCTTCTTTCCAATGTTGTAGCCTTTGATATCATCAAACTCGACATAGCTTAGAGCAAAGGCAATCTCCAACATTGCCTAATTGTGTTCCTTTTTCTTCATATCTTTAGCAGTTAGGGCTCCTACTGGATCAACATGTTCCACTATAATGGTAGATTGTGCATGATCTCCAAGTCCTCCAAGGTGTAGCTTCATCAAACTTTTCCATGCAAGAAAGTTATCTTTGTTGAGCTTGGGTACTTCTCTTTTAGACATCTTGATCTTTGTGCTTCTAGTACCTTAGAACTATTCCTCTTAAGCAGATGGCTCTGATACTAATTGTTGGAATTACTTTAGAATAACTAAGAGGGGGGGTGAATTAGTTATTTAAGGTCCAAATGTATAAAATAAAACTTTTCACAATTATGTAAACCCATAAAACATTCATACCCATGCATGCATTCATTATGTATTTACTAAAACTTGTATGCTACTGTCAAATCAACTTGCAAAAATGTAAAGTATGAAACACAACACATTCATCAGCACACTTGACATAATGATTTACATGGAAACCCAATTTGGAAAAAATCACCAGTAACATGATAATCATTTTCACTCTATTGAAGTGATGCCCTATGAAAGGCCAACCCTATTAAAGGTTACAATACACACTATTAAATGTGACCCAGTTAAGAGATTTCAATCACCCTATTAAAAGTGAGCCTTGTTAGAGGAATTTAGGCCATTCACTTGGAATGTCATCCTATTAAAGAATTTTCCAATGACTGTTAGGTCAACCTTAATCCAAAAGATTTACCCTAGATTGATACAATTGTTAGAGAGTAATAGTAGAGCTTTGATCTAATACAACTTACAACTTCACTTGCAGATTATAGATCTCTGTTCAGTACTCAATTCTACTTGGCTTTCATAATTTGCAGCTTTGATAGCTTGTTCACCCTTCAAGAATTCATCTCCTTAAGCCTTCTTTCTTGGTATGCCATTGTAGACTCTTCTCTTGGGTCACTTGATGAAGAAAAACCCTTAATTCCTTCTCCTCCTTAGGTTCTCGCAAATGACATCAACCTCTCTAAGCTCTTTGCTTCATGACTAGACATTCCTATATAAAGGAAATTATAATATTTTCCCACTCATTATCCATCGTTCAAATTAGGGTTTTGGATGGATTAGGTAGGATACAATGTATCTACTCCATATCTTATTTTTTCTAGAAACTTCTCCTAAAATCCATTTGAATTCATCTAAAGATGGTTTACATCAAATTTTGTGCCACCAGCTCATCAATCTTATCTTTCTCCTAGTTCACAAGTTCCAAGAAAACAAACTTGTTTGCTTAGATTTGGTGAATCTTTGATCTTTATCATAATGTAATAGCTCAAAATTATCAATCTTCTGATGCTTGGCACATACTACATTACTCGACATCAACTATAAAATTTACTATTGCTCGACATCAACTAAACTTCACTCCCATCAACTGTGTTGCTCAGCATCCACTAGAATTTTCTTTCACTTGGCTTTGACTAACTTCTGCTCAGCGCCTACTATCCACTCGGTCAACCTTAGCAAAAAAAAAAATTTTGACTTATCCTTCTAAACTTTCTAAGTGTAGCCAACCATTTTGTAACCTTAAGCAGATCATCAATACATTATGTCATCATTGTCTTAACTAATCCTTGTACTTCATTACATAATCATAACTCGACCTTTCCTCTAGGTTCTTTTGTTACATCTCATTGATCAAATTCTCTTCATCAATCAACAAAGTGATAGTACTTGAATCTTATAAGAAATTGTCTTACCAACAAATAGTCAGTTTGACATTAGTGACAAAACAATGATTGAAACACATATTCTTCTCCAACAATCTCCTTCTTAACAATCTCTTTTCCAATGATCTTTGCAATTAGATTTCAACACTAAATTCTATTCAACCAATAGTCTCTTCCACCAATGAACTAGAAATTAATATGAATGAGTTAGATATCAAGTACCTTAGTCATAAACTAAAAAGATAAATAAAAAGGAACTCTGATGATGACAACCACTTTGTGGTAGTGTTAAAGCCAAAAAATAGTAAAAATAAAGATGTATATGAGGATGAAAACCCCTTCAAGATGCCCAAAAATGAGGTACTTAGTAGTCTATCAAGCTATTTCCAAGATAGATCATCCATTTTAATTGAGTCTACACAACCTATAAACCTTGGTTCAAAAGAGTCTCCTAAGATCATACATTTAGCTCAATCACTTTCGACTGAAGAAAAAACACTGTTCAACAAATTATTTCAAGAAAAGAAAATCAAATTTTCTTGGACATATGCAAACACTCCTGACCTTAGCACTAATTTAATCCTACATCACCTTTTTGTAGCTCCTAGTATCAAATATTTCAATCAAAAACTAAGGTAAATGCATCCACATGTTTTCCTACTAGTGCAAGATGAACTCAAGAATCTCTTAAGTAAAAATTTTATTTGAACTGTAGTCTACACTAAATAGATATCAAATATTGTACCAATTTAAAAGCATGACAAGTCCATTCGAGTTTGCAAAGATTTCAAAGATTTAAAAAAAGCTTGCCCAAAATATGATTTTCCAATTCCAAAAATTGACATGATAGTGGACATGACTACGAGCTATGAAATATATTCTTAATGGATGGATTCTTGGTATACAAGTAGATAAAAATATCTCCTAAAGATCAAGAAAAGATAACTTTCACTTGTGCTTGGGGTACCTTTTATTGGAACGTTATGCCATTTGACCAACACTGCAAGTTATACCTATCAAAGAGCTATGGCAACTATCTTTCATGACATGATGCATTAAAATATGGAGGATTTTGTAGATGACACCTTAACTAAGTCTAAGAAAAAAAAAACACACATATGGATGGCTTGAGTTTGATATTGAATTGTATGGAACAATTTTAGCTTAGGCTCAATCCTAATAAATTTTCTTTTGGTGTCATCGTTAGAAAATTAATGGGCTACATCATATAGGCTAAGGCATTGATGTTGATCTAGAGAAATTACAAGCTATAATAGAAATGCCACCTCCTAGAAACATAAGTCAATTAAGGATGTCTAAAATCTATACAGAGTTTTATTTATTAGTTGGTTGATAGGTCTCAACCATTCAATAAAAATATGGACAAGGGATCTACATGTGTTTGGAATGATGAATGTGAGAAAATCCCTTCTCAAATCTTGAAATATTTGGCTTAACCACCTATTCTCATGCCTCCTATTCTAGGGAATCCCTTGATACTACAAATTTCAGCTACAAACACTTACCTAGGGGTGTTACTAGCACAACATGATGAGAATGTAAAGGAACGGGCTATATACTATATCAACATAACATTGGTTATTTATGAGATCAATTATAATAATGTTGAGAAATATTTCTTTGATGTCATATTTTCCTCTCAAAAGTTGCAACATTACATGCTTTCTCATACTACCCACTTGGTTGCAAAAATTGATCCTCTTAAGTATCTTCTAAGTAAAGTTGTACTTATAGGTAGACTTTCTAAGTGGATGATGATTCTATAAAAATTTGAAATTCATTATGTGAAACATAAAGACATTAAATAACAAGTTTGGAGACTAACTTGTTGATTTCCCACTCTAGGATAATGTTCCTATCTAGATAAAGCTCCTAGATTCAACAATTATGTATGTCATAGACAAAACTTGGAAAATGTTCTTTGATGGATCTCATACTCAAATTGGTGTTGGTGTTGGTATTATATTCATTACACCTCATGTCTATAAAATTCCTAAGTCCTATAAGCTATTGTTCCCATGCACCAATAATATAGTAGAATATGAGGCTCTCACCAATGGTAACAAGTTGGCTATTGAATGGAGGATAACCAAGCTATAAATTTATGGAGAGTCCTAACTTGTCAAAATTAGATTAATAATGACTATCAAGCCTAGGATGACAAGTTGGTTCCATATAAGAAATTGATAGATGCTCTAAGGAACTACTTTACCTTTATCACTTTCCAACAAATTCCTAGGGCTAAAAATAAGGCTGTAGATGCTATGTATACCTTGGCATCCATTCTCTAATTGCAAGAACATGAATCTTAGTTTGAATTCATGGTGGAAGAGCTATGTTACCCTGCTTATGATTCCCCTAATAACCAAGTCATTTGTATTGTCATTACTCATGACTCTTCTTAGTATGATATCATTTACTCTTACCATTGTGACCATGTTGTCTTTGATAACCTCACCTAGAATGAAAATTTCTAACTCATTTGCAATACCTCACATTATACCCTTGTCTATGATGACTGGTATAGGATGGGTCTAGATGGAACACTCCTTAGATGCTTATAAATAGATGAGTTTGAAAGAGTGTTAGCTGAAGTCCATGAAAACATCTATAGGTCACACTCTAATGGCCTTGCACTTGCTCAAGAACTACTTAGGGCTATTTACTATTGGCCTACTATACAAGAAGATTCTATGCATTATGCTAAGTCATGAAAAAGGTGCTAGCAACATGATAATTTTATTCATACCATTGGATGTGAATTGATACCATCCATCACACATTGGCCTTTCAATAGTGGGCCTTTGATCTAGTTGGAAAAGTCCATCCTAGATCATCAAGCATACATAATTTAATTATCACTACTACAAAGTACTTCACCAAGTGATTTGAGGTTGTCCCACTTTCTGTTGCTACATGAAATCATGTTGCTTTGTTTATATTGAATCATATCATCTATCACTATGGTATTACCTCCTCTATAGTCACTGATAATGGAGGACAGTTCAAGAAAATGACCTTGGACAACTTTGTAAAAATTTCAAGATCAAACAACATTAGTCCTCTATCTATTACACTCAAGGGAATGGTCAAGTTGAGGCTTCAAATAAAAAATTGCTAAAAATCTAGAGAGAGATTGGCATCTAGAGATTAATCTTTTACTTTGGGCATATAGAAATAACATACCCACACCTACTAGGGCTACTCCTTTTTCTCTAGTTTATGGTTCTAAGACTATTTTACCACTTGAGGTTAAAATTGCATCTTTACAAGTCTCCTTGAAAGGGATAATCACTAATAAAGGTTATAGACCTATGAGAATACATGAACTTGAGGTCCTAGATGAATGTTGTAAGGTTGCTTTTGATTATATTATAGCTTACCAAAAATGCATGTCTACCAACTATAATAAGAAAGTTCATCCTAGACAATCTCAAGTTGGTGATCTTGTCCTTAAAGAAAGTCTGAAGAATCAGAAAAATAGGGAACAAAAGGGAAATTTTGAACCTCATTGGCTAGGTCCCTAAGTAGTCACTATTGTATTTGGATCTGGTGCTTATAATCTCTCTACACCTAAGAGAGAACAAATCCATAAGCCCATTAATATATTACACCTCAAGAAGTTCTATGCCTAGTGCTTTTACTACTCAGTGCTTGTACATATATTATATCCTAAAAGAATCCAAAAAAATAATATATGATGCAAAAAATTTTGTAAAAGTAGAAAATTAATTGAAAATGATCATCTTAGTGAAAACCTAGAAATAAGTCCTTTGAAACATCACCAAAAAAATTAAATATCTCAAAAAATACAAAAAATTTGTAAGAAGTCCAAAACAAAATAAATAAATAAAAATCCTACCAAGTGGTGAAAGCTTGGAAATAGGTGCTACTTGAGACCCTTGCATCTATGTCTATTAGTATCTCATTTGTGTTCATGAACCATTCATCTCATTTTGCTTTACTTTGTCTAGCTTGGAACTAGCTCTCATCTAGGTCTAGGAGGCATGAACCGTATAGCTTATCAGGGTCTCCTTGTTGTGTTTGTGTTTCTTTGGTAGCTTGCTAAAAAATGTTTTTCAACACTTCCCTTGAAATAGAGTGTTTCTCAACACTTATCAAATACTTTGGCTATAATCTAGGATGTTGCAATACTTTTCATTGGAAAACTTGATTCCTAAAGTTATAGTCATATGACTTACACAAATGCACTCAAACACTATGGCTTTATTTTACTTTGTGTTATGCCTGTGATAATTTATTTTCCCTCCCTAATAGTCTCTTGAGGATGTCATGGACTATAATATTGGGGGCATGAAGCATATTTTATTTTTTCTTTCTTTCTATGGGTATACCTTGTTGATCTTAGGTGTCTTGAGCTTCTTGCTTGTTCCACTTGATGCATAGATTGGATTCCCACACACATATCTGATATAGGTCATATTCATATCCTCATAGTTATACTAGTGATGATTGTATGATATTTCAATGTCCCTAATAAGGATTTATTATAAAAACTAGGACCTACCTATATAACCCTTTCAATTACACCTTTTCATAGTAGTCTTAATTCTTGGGTTCATTTTTCATTTAGCTTTCATTTTGAATGTTGAGAGAGTCCTCTTTATCTTTTGTGGATGCATTAGCTAACTACATTCATCTTATCATGCTTCCTCTTAAACATGTCTTTCATTTCTCCTTGATCTTATCAACTTAATACTTATTTTATCCCTTTCATCACAAGGGGTTAATTTCTTCATCACATCTAAATTATCCAAGTGCTAAGTATTCAAATCATGAGTCTATATCATAACATAGGGCTAAACATAAGAGAGAGACAACATCAATACATCCACACACATATCAACATAAGATGAGCATACATAAACCTAAGAATACATATCAATGTCACATGGAAACATAAACATAGGCACTGAAACATAAAGAGATGCATCCATCACATAATCATATAATGAGACAAGTACACAATGCTAATTAGAATCCATAATCTCATATATAAATGGTGAATCAAGTATACATACAACATAAGTACAAAATATAGATAAGACTTCCTTACTAACACAAAATAATATCATAGGAACATAGATCCTATAACTCTAAGATTGACTCCCTCCATCTTGAGTTTGAGGTGGATGGGGAGGAGGTCCCTATTTCTTATCTATTGGCTATATCACCACCTCTAATCTCCTTTCTCTCTCTAAATAGAGAGACACCCATTGATCCCTAGGCACTACTACTATATACACACCCTGATAATACACTACTCTTGATCCTTGATGCTTCACCTCTCATTTAGCCTTTGATAGGTCCTCCCATAGAACCTAATCTCATACATGTGCCTCTACTCTAGCATTAATCAACTATTGATCTCTCATAGCCATAGTCATCTGCACCTACTAAAGATCTACCTCTAGGGATCAGATCCTCTAATCCCTGAGATCCTCTCTTGTAGCTCATACTAGCTACTCCTACCTCTTCTCTCTACCCCTCTCCCTATCCACCTAAGGGTGTCATATGAGCCTTTCCTCCTCTACTGAATCTTCCTCCTCCTCCTCTCTAACCTCACTCCTCAACCTAGTTTGACTACTAAATGGACCCCCAAAGACACTAGGCCTATCTCTACCTCTCCCACATCTCCCTTCATCTCCTTCATTGCTCCCATCATATTCTTCATGCATCAAGTATGATGAACCATGGGAATCATCTCTTCCTCATCTCTCGAGCACATAATCTAGAGAGACCCTTATGCTTGTCTCTTAAAAACATGGTGCATGATTGTTGATGGTATTTCTTTGGGGGAGTATCCTAACTATTTTATTGATGGATAGCATTATTTACATGTTGCATTCATGACTATATTTTTCATTGATGTCAAGATAGTATCGTATTTGCAAAAACTTATTGAGTAGCAGATAGACAATGAAGTGATATGGATAATTTATTGTGGATAAGATCAAGGGAAATTGAGGATATGTTCTACATTCTATCCTGATGGTGTGAACAAGTGTGTGTACAAAGAGTCAAAGATATGGTAGAGTTATTCTTGAGTTATAGAGGACAATGTGCATATAGAGTAGCTGATAAGTGGTTTTTGATGTTTGGATTGTATCTATTAACATCAATAGAATACTAATGAGAAAGTTAGATGGTTATAGTAGAAATCTTGATGATGATGTCAGAAAGTGCACAAGGTTAGAGGTCACATGTGTGGGAAATTATAAAGATTTTGAGGTGACAATGTTGTGTATTTGTAATATCTTAATGAGATCCTATTATAATTAATTGGGAAAGCCTCAAGGCTGACTCAATCATTTATTTTGAGGATGTGTTGCTAAGAACATCTTTTTGCACTTGAGGTGTCTAATATAGGAGAATCCTAGGGTAGTTAGTAACCCTACATGTTGGAGGGATTGTGGCTTGGGAGTTGAGGACTTGGTCACCAAAGGAGTGGTCCTTGGTCATTACTGAGTGTAGTGTTGGCCAAGGTACTCAGTCATTGAAGGAGCTCAGCATGTACTATGTTTCTTGTAAATTATTGTACAAGATTCATAGTGCTTGGATGGTGATTGTTAATTTTCAGTAGTGTGTCTCGCACGATGGAGTTCTCATGGATTTGCTTGGCTGACTTGGTGCATTTATTGTGTAAGGATTAAGATTGTGACATGGATTGATTTTGGGAGTTTATGTGGACACATTTGGGTCTTGGTTATTTGTCATAGGTGTATTTAATGTTGTAATCCTTCTAAGGCATTTAGTATTCAATATTTATTGTAGGTTGACTTGTGGCTCAACATGTATTTAATGTAAGGGTTATTTTAATTTTTAACTTGCTAGGATGACTTGTGTATTAGTTGGGTATAAGTAAGGGGTCTTGTGGAGTCTTAAGTCATAATTATCCATCTTGGAGAAGAGGAGGTGGACTAGGAGGGAAGTTTGAGAAGAGCTAGTAGTTATGGCTTGGGAAACAAAGAGATTTCTTGGTGGCTTGCAAGCACAGTTTTAGATCATGCTTGGAGGTTTCTACTAGAGTGCTTTGGTGGTACAAATCTAGAGTAGCTAAGGTTTAGATTGGATCGTGAAGGATCTTGTAAAACTATTACTTGTTTTGTATTTGGTCATAACTAGGAAGGCCTTACAACATGATACATTACATGTAATCCATTTTTATGAATAAAGAGTTGTGTTTGGTATCAAGTCTTATATCTTGTGTTATTATTCCATTGTGAGGTTATTTTTTGGGGGCTAGGACATCTCCTTTGGGGATTCTCCTGCCTTGTATTATGTCACTATCAAAAAAACATGGTAGGGGATACAAGATAATGAAAAAAATGGGATGCAAAGGAGAAGATCTAGTTGGTAAAAGGAATAAGGGTTTGATAGATATCATTGAGGAAAAGTTTAGAAGACCTAATTATAAGCTAGTATAGGCTTTAAAAAGACATTGTTTCACTTGGGAAAGAAGAAGCTTATATCAGCCCCAAATAAAATGATAGAGATCTCAGATGAGGAAGATACCTTTCCTTACCTAGTAGGACATATCTAAAATGCTCCATGACAATGTTGGGTGAATTACACAAGTGAACAATGCTGAAAGAAATAGTGATTCTAATTGAACAACATTGATAATAGAGTTTACCTATGAAATATTTCATGCAATGCAAATAGATTATCTCAACTATAAGTGCGAGTTATACATGCAGAAATAACTAGTCATAATCAACCCATGGAAGGATTTGAAAAGGATTGAGAAGATGATGAAAGTGATGACTGGGTACCAATGATAATAGGAGAATATTTTAATCTACCACCCTGTAGTACTAATTCTCATGAATATGACTATGATTCAATCTCAGATACTACTACTATTGATAAGGAAATAGATGAGGTTCACACCTATGAAAACCATCTTGAGGTAGGAAAAAGATCTGGTGTTAGGTCCAATGAGTTAGGTTCTACTTACATTAATGTGTCCAATACTAATATAATTTGGACTTTTAGTGAGTCAAACACACTTGTGGATGAGATCACTTTAGGACTTGACTTGTTAATCCATGCTTTTGATAAACTCACCATGAACATAATTGAACCTATTAATTCTCTTCCCCTCATAAATCCAAAACTTATTGAATTCAACTTTGTTATAATAGTCATTGAAGTCCCAATATATCAAAATGAATATGCTCTAGCTTGTTACCTTAACATCATTGAACCTATGACATCTTCTACTAGTGACTCCAACATAAACATGGAAAAGGTAGATATTAGATACCTTAGTCAAAAGATAAAAAGAAAAAAAAAAGGCATTATGATAGTGAAACCCACATTGTGGTAGTGTCAAAACAAAAATTGTAAAGAAAAAGGATGTATCTAAATCTACAAACCTCATTGAGGTGTCTAAAGATGAGGTATTTCATGTTGTCCTGAGTCACTTTCAAGAGAGGTCTTTAGTATTGATAGAACCAAAACAACTAATAAATATAGGAATAAATGAGCATCTAAAAATTATTCATCTAGCTCAATCCTTATTAGAAGAAGAGAAGAAATAATTTGCAGCATTCTTCTAGGAAAATAAAATTAACTTTACTTGGACATATTATGATATGATGCTAGGTCTCGACTCTAATTTAATCATGCATCATCTATCTATTACACCCAGTACAAAAGCTATGAAACAAGAATTATGGAAGATGCATCCTCATGTAGAATTACTAATTATAGTTGAACTAGAAAAACTACTAAAGGTATGATTCATAAGGACTATTGGCTATGTGGAGTGGATACCAATGTTGTGCCTATCTCTAATGTTGACAAATCAATCATCGTATGCACAAATATTAGAGATCTAAAAAAGGATTGTTCAAAGGATGACTTTCCACTACCAAATATAGACATGATAGTGGACATGAAGGCTAGGTATGAGATGAACTCACTAATGGATGGATTCTCAGGCTATAATCAAATCAAGATTGTACCTAAAGATTGGGAGAAGACAAATTTTACATGTGAATGGCAAACATTTGGTTGGAACATCATGCCATTTGATCTTAAGAATTTTGGAGTGACATATCAATGTTCGATTATTGTTAGCATGAATGTTGATGATACTACATTGAGGGAGTATCCTAAGCATTCTAGAGTATTGATATGTTGTATACATGATTGTATTTGTCATTGAGGTCAACATAAAAGTAATTTTGTTAGGACTAGAACAATAGCAATCAGTATTATTAGTATGTGCAAAAGATAAAGAAGTTTTAGATGATGCATAGTGGAGGATATATTCATGAGGTTGTTTTGATGACATGGTTTAAAGGAATAAGTCTGATTCGATGTTGTATGGAAGTTACACTTGTTTTAATAGAAGTAGTGTAGAAATAGAACACCTATTTGGTAGTTTATAATGTTTACATTATATCTTTTAGCCCAAGATGTAATGAAGGTGATGCATAGATAATAGTGATAGAGAATACTCATGTGATTATGCCATCATGTGTGCAAGATGTGGTTTCACACATGTGAAGTTTTGTATAGACTGTGTGTCGACAATATTGTGAGTTAATTAATTATCTTATTTTAATTAATTAGGAAAGCCTCAAGGCCGACTCAAGGAATTATTATGAAGATATTATATAAAGGAAAGATGTTCCCCTTGTTTGTATAAAGACTTAGATTTAGAGGATCAAGTGGAATGTGAAGTATTAGTGTGCAACTCAAGAACGAACGTAATGCTTACTCAATGTGTGTAAGTGATCCAAGGGATCATTGGATGCATAGTATGATATCTAGTTACAATATCTAAAGGAGAGAAAGTCTGGTTGACAAGACAAAGATAGAGGAAGAAGTACATTTCAGTTCTATTATTCTACAAGTAATAATTTATAGAGATTATTTAGACAATGGGTTATTTGATCTTAACCTTGAAGTTGTTTGGGTGTTGGGTCCAGCTATCTTCCACAACTCCTAACAGGGTTGGAATTTGCTAACAAGGATTCAAAGTCTCCTAACAAGGACTCATATGTATTGAATGTTGTAATAGATTCCTAATAGGGTCTATCCTCTAAGAAGGAATATTTATATTAGTACATCATCTTGTGGGTACCATCCCCACCAGGGTTTTCCCTCTAATCAAGGGTTTCCCATGTTAACATATCTGGTGTTAATTGTGCATGAGTATCTTGTTGTGGTTCTAATTTATATTATTGACATGGTTAAGTTTGTTTAAGGTTAATATTTGTGATGATAGTTGTATAGTTGATTCAAGCCCCCCAACCCCCCCCTTCTCAGTTATACCAATGGGCTATATATTCTAACAATTGGTATCAGAGCATTAGGTCCTTGAAGATAAGGCTTAAAAATTTTGGGAGATCAATGGTGAATATTTTTAGGAAAGATAGTTTGAGATTTGATGGTTCTAACTATGATAGTTGGAAGGAAAAGATGAAGACTCATCTATTGTGCATGGGTCCAGATTATTGGCTTTTGATGAAAGCTAAGAAGGCAATTGCTGAAGAATAAAAGCTATAGGAATGCAATGAGGGAGAAAGAGATATGTTTATGTATAACATGAGACCTAGAGAAGCCCTACTATCAGCTCTTCCAAACAATGAATACAATCAGGTAAAGACATTTCAAACTTCTCATGAAATTTGGAAAGCATTTGAAGTTACTTTTGAAGGTGATGATCATGCAAAAAGAATGAAATTACAAAGTTGGATTTGCATATTTCAAGATGCTAAGATGATGGAAGATGAGTCCATCAGAAATTATGTAAGAAGAATATCAAAAATTGTTGCATGTGTTTGATCTCTTGGTGGAACTAAACATGATGATGAAGTTAAATAGAAGACCTTGAAAAGCCTATCACTACCATTCAAGAAAATAGCTCAGATGATTCACCAAGTAATGCCTTGCACCAAAGATTTCACTAAGGAAACTTTGCTTAGAAGATTGGAATCTATAGAAGAAGAAATGAGATGGTCTAGGGAATTAGCCAGAGTTGAGATAGCTTTTAGTGCTATGCACATTTGACCTAATCTGTCAAGAAGTACAAGTGCAAGAGGAGACTTCGCCAGCAGTAGCGAATCTAAAGAAGATAAGAAAATTGAAGAAGGAATAGCCCTTCTATTAAGAAGAGAAAAAGATGGTAAGAAAATTTTTAAGTGTTGAACTTGTGATGAATATGGTCATTTTCCATCTAAATGTCCTAAAAGAGAGAAAATATTTAGAGAAAAATTCAAGCCCAAAAGAGATAAGGGTAGAAATTGTTTATATGCTAATGTAGATGAAGAATCTGATCAAAGTGAAAATGATGATGAATTAGGATTTGTGACTATTAAGTAAGATAACCTTGATAGAGAAATTAGAGAAGAAAGAGATCTAGTTACCCAAGTTGAGAAGAAATCATATTGGATAATTGATAGTGGATGGTCACATCACATGATTGGTGATATGAACAAATTTGTTAAGTTTAGAAATCATGATGGAGGTATTGTTAGAGTTGGTAACAATGTAGCCTATCATATTATAGGGATTGGATCTATTACTGTTGATGGTAAAACTAACATCGGTGGTGTTTACTTTGTTGATGGTTTGAAAAATAATTTGTTAAGTGTTGGACAATTGGTAGATAAGGGATATCTGTTGTAGTTCACAAAGAAGACTTGAATTATCAAAGAAAAGGATGGTAAGCTAATTGGAACTAGAACCAAATCTAGAGGTAATGTATTTTAGTTGAATCTGACTAAAATAACATGTTTGGTTACAAAGGTTTATAGTAGTTGGTTATGACATACAAGGTTTTATCATATAAACTTTGATAATATTGTGAACGTTGGTAGTACATTTGCAGTAAGAGATCTTCCTAAGATTATTAAGCCCACCAATGTTGTCTCCAAGGAATGTATTTTGGCCAAGTAGAGGAAAGCATCTTTTCCTAGCAAGAAGCTCTCTACTATAGAGAAATTGGAGATTGTTCACACATATCTAAGTGGTCCTACAAGAACTAGAGGATTCTATGTTGAAAGGTACTTTATGATTTTTGTTGATGATTTCACTAGAATAATGTGGGGAGCATTTCTTAAAGAAAAGTATGAAGCTTTTGATAAATTTAAGATATTCAAGAATATAATTGAAAATGAATCTGGTATTAAGCTTAAGTATTTAAGATCAAATAGAGGAGAAGAGTACATCTATAGATAGTTCAACATGTTTTGTAAAGAAAATGGAATAAAAAGATAATTATCTTCACCTTGAACACCTAAATAGAAATGGATTGTTGAAAGAAGGAACAAGTTAGTAGCAGAAGCAAAAAGAGCGATGTTATTTGAGAATTGTGTCTCAAAGAAATTTTGGAGAGAAGTAGTTAACACTACAGTATATACTCTAAATAGAGTATAGATCAGAAAAGGTATGAGTAAGATACCCTATGAGTTATAGTTTGGTCACTCACCATTAGTCAAGTATTTCAAAATATTTGGAAGTAAGTGTTACATAAAGAGAGATGATGATATAGGTAAGTTTGATCCCAAAAGTGATGAATGTATATTTCTTAGTTACTCATTGAAAAGAAAATAATATAGATGTTTCAAATATAGAACTAAGATAATAGTTGAGTGCACAAATGTAAGGATTGATGAAAAGTTTGGTACTAAAGAGAAAATGGTAGATTATAATTCTAATGAAGAAGAAGATAATTTTGGAATTGTTAGACAGAATGTTGAAATTCTCTTTGAGACTAACAATGACTTACAAAATGATGTATCTATTAAGCATAGAGAAGATTAGAGATCTAAACCTAATGAAGAGATAAGATTTGAGATGTCAACTCCTATTTCCAGCATGTTGGTATTTTAAAATGCATAGTGATAAAACCTTCTAGAGGACAACATAAATGGGAATGTCTATGGGTTAGCTACTTCCCTATCTTCAACAATACCCAAGTGGATCTAGACCAACATAACAAAGGACAATGCTTCCTTCACTTTTGGCTCTACAAAACCAAGGCAGGAGTACCTAGAGATCCTACTATGTAACCAGTACAAGCAACCATAGTCTAGAATCTGAACAAAGAAAATTAAACCCTTATTTCTACTATTGACTCATGCAATAACATAGATCTACAATAGCTAAATGCAATACAATGCAATTCATAAGTTGAGTGGGGGCATCTTGTTCTAGCTCTTCAAACATAAAATATAAAGATGATTTGAATTTGATTTGATTTTATGTGGGTGGGGAAAGTGGATGAAAACCAAGTATAGACAACAAACTAATGATCCTGTAGTTGATCAGTGCCTCACCTATTGCGCAATTCACAAATCTCTCCAATGCATTTTGGATATCTAAGAGACATATCCTATGCCAAGATTCCAGATCTATCCATTTACCTTGTAAATTGGATATCAATGTTCAATCCAAATATCATTCTTACTTGATATCCTCCTCAATAAACCTGCAACCCTATTGATTTCCCTGAAGCATTTACATAACTCCTTGAATTATAAGCAACAATTAAACAACATACAACCTTAAGAGACAACAACTATGCTCTAGGCTCTTTGTTCAAAGATCATAAAATATTGCAAATCACTGAGAAAGGAGACAAGATTTAAAATGAAACTCAACACCTTTTGTTCTTTGTATTTATTTCCTTGAAATTATACATGAAAATGCACGAAATTGACTCACAAAATACCAAATAAACCAAACTATACAATATACATATGTTATCATACAAGAGAGAAAATGGTGGGAATGAGAAATTGAAGGGATAGGAAGGGGGTATCGTAGCCAAAGCATAGCTTCATTGTCTGGGTCTAGCACATCCTAGATACTATCCATTCAGACTTCATCAATTCCATAAGCCAATTCTGCTAAATGTTTTCATTTCAAAATTTTCTTTCCAATTTCCAACTCCCAACTTTTCCCCAACCCCCAAAATGAAAGAGAGAAAATACATATATATGCTGAAAGCTTTCAATCCTAACCAAGAGATATTTTCCATTTTCTCTTTTCATTCCAAAAAGATATGATTCTTCAATCATGACTCCAACTTCAATCCCAAAATTCATCGCAACTAGAAAACAAATATTCCTCATAACTGAAAATTGGATCAAAATTATACCAAAATGGCATAATATTCTCAAAACTAACCCAACAAGCCTTTTACCATGTGTTTTTACTAGGCCTATAACTGTACTGTCAATTTTCACCAATTTCACTGAGAAGGCCCAAATTTCACATTTCTCCCTATAACTTGAACTAGTGAAGACCTGCTCAAAATTTGATTCTATATATAGACTCCTCATCTTGAGACCTTTCTAATGGTATATGATACTTGGTATTTCAAATGAAAATAACCCCTGTAGTGGCCATTTGAAGAATCATGCTCCTTCTATGAGATGAACAATTAAAAGGATTTGAATTGAAATTTTTTTAAAAATTTCTATAGTTTGAACTATAGAAAATCATATTTTAAGTTAAATTTTTTAATTTTGGAGAAAACTAAAATAAGATATTCATTTTTTAAAAAAAAATTCCCTTATATCTCCCTGGGCCATTCTAACAATGCCACATGTTAGATTCTGAGTGGCTCCCACAACTTTGAATGACCCCACAACCCTTGAAAGATTTTAAACTTTTCTAGGAGGTCACCATGTCATTACTATCAAGAACCTCCCATTTTTTGGTGGTGACATGGTGACCACCAGAATCTTCAACTTTTTTGGTGAGCTTCTATCTAGTAGTAAAATTTTGGTTGACTTTGCCTCCATTGGCCACGACAAGCCCCTCCTTCCTGAGCGTCCTTCAAAAGGTGATGTCTTTTAGACATTAACCATATTGTGTTTTTTTTTATTTAAACATCAAAGTATCCCCAATCTACTACGTTTGGGATTATAAGTTTTAAAAGAAACTCCACTTTCCTATGCTAGCTTAGCAAGCACAATTTTGGAAAATGGTTTGGCAATTGTTGTCATTCCAAAGTTTTGTCGCAATGACTCGGAAAGTGATCTCTTGAAAGGGAGCTGCCATACATCCCTTTAGGCTTTATTTTTCTTCCTTGGATTCAACCACTATTTGTGAAAAAATGAATTGCATTCTCAGACTCTAAAATTGGGAGTAGCACTGAATTTGTGGAAGGGCCCCGTTGCAATGTGGACAGATGATCAATTGTGGAGAGTAAGCAACTTGGACAACAAACATGTGCAGTAGAAATAATGTCATATGATGATCTCCTAATTAGAGCTTATTGTCTTTTCAAAGGCAGTCTAATCCACTTGTCATGTGCTTTGTGTAACAAAGAGAGGGAGAAAATCAACAAAAATGGTGCAGAAGCCTAACTATACTCCTTTACTATGGAGTTCATCAGATATGGAAATCTATTGCCCCTATAATGTAGGGTGTGGGTGGAGTTCCTCTCAAACAATCCTTCCCCTATTTGTGTGGGACTTCATTCTACTACCTAACATCTTTGCTCCTCTATTTCACAAGTGAACACTCCTCTTCATGGGCATACAACCTTCTTGTTTGATGCTCCAACCATCTGGCTTGATGGTGTATTGATCACACAGGTTGCCCATCTCTATCATATTCAACTCATATTGAATTTATAACCTCTTCTCAACAAGCTTTATCTGAGTAGTTGCCATATACTCATCTTCACACTCTACAACTATAATTCCTTGGTCATCTGTCTTCACAAGATGCAGTAGCAAAAATTTCCAAATTACCTCCAAAGTGGTGCTTGTTATCTCTTTCTAGAAACATCAGAGTCCACGTGACTACCTAGAGAAAGAGGGTGATCGTAGGATTGTCTTATTATTCCCAAAATTTGCAAGTAAGGACAAGCATGTTTCTATGGATCAATGTAAGCATCGAAATCTGGCTTTTAGGCTTCAATGCTAGCTTTTATGCTTTCTAGGTTGTGACCTCTCTTCGCCATGTCACCCTAAATTTTCTAAGTGAACTTAACCTCATCACTAATTTCCAAATATCTATTGAAGCCTAGCAAGTCTCTGACTCTGAAGTTGAACATGGGATGGAGGCCTTCAATGACGAGGACCTTGGGAGGAACAATCTCCTCAAGGGGATCAAGAAGACTAGTGACATGATTATAGATCCTTTCAATTCTTGGCCTTGTTTCATATGATCTTGATGTCATTCCTCCCCTTCTCCTATCAACTTCCATAGCTATGATTTATTCATGCAACATTTAGTTATGTTCTTCTTTTTCGCATCCCAATGCATGAACAACCCTTTGCTTTGAGGGAATTCATAATTCTATATGTATATTTTGAGATTTATAATGACTTAAAACATTAAAACATTATCCTCTTAAAACATCTTTAATGCCCTCGAGTTCTATCAATTTGATGTAGATTAGTCAGGCCCACCAAAGTGGGTCTGACTAAAAAAAATTCATTTTCAAACAACTGAACCTCAAATTGATCTATTGAACCTGTCATACTTATTAGAACCAAGTTTTACCATTGAACAATTTGCTAAAACTCATTTTAACTCTTTTTTTGCAAACTATCAGTTCATGCTAAGAGGTCCTTTGACTGGCCTTAAAAACTAACCAAAACACCTGATCAGGCTCTAGAAACTAACACACTGATTATTTGTTCCACATTCCTACACCATGTCAAATATTGTCTCATGATAGATTCTCAGTCAAAAGATATTAACTGTCAAAGTTTCCCTCTCCGAACTATTTGCAAGAAAACGTGTTACAAAACAATTAAACATGCTTGAATTTGGCTTTGAAAACTAGGCAGACTGACACTTGGGGGCATGGAAACTAGGGCATTAGTTCACTATCAAGAGGAAAACATAAATTTGTGATTAGGGCTCATGATGAATAACTAGGAAAATTTGGCAAGTGGTCAAAGTGAGCTACTCAGAATTTGTAGACTAGAAACACTGGCAGAAAAGCGATTTTTGCAAATGGAATGGACCTGAGAAAGTATGCAGACGGATTTGTCAAGATTTAAAAATTGGCACACTTAAAGTAAGTTTAGAGGAGAACATAATGATAAAATCCATTTGATCTCACCTATCATGGATTCAGAGATATGACATCACAAATAGGGGTACTAACCAATCTACCTTTCTTGACAACAGTAAAAAATTATAAATTGCATTCAGAATCACGTCTGAAAACTAACTAAAAAGTTTCATCGTAAGCTCAAAATTGGAACAAAGAAAGTCTCTGACCACTAAAATATGATGCAAAAGGAATTTTATTATTTGGGTCAACTAGTCAAAAGTTATAACTTGTCAAACAGGGCTACCCAAAATTATGAACAATTTAAATCAGCATGGCAACAATAAATGACCAGCTTTGAGGGGTTCAAAACCTAGTCAAACAGATTTTAAATGACTCAAAATCTAAAACATAGGCTCTTTGGATGGACCCTAAACACTCCTATGGTGGTGATTCATGAAATGTTACTAGGTGCAAGTTATTCAGATGCAAACACAACCTCTTGTCACTTTTTGACACTTAGGCAAAAATGCAGATATGGACATTGCTCAAAATAGGACCTCACAGAACGGCTTGGAATGGAAATTTTTTTTCATGGGATGCATGGATATACTGAATAAAAGGTCTTAGAGACATTAAACACCTCTTAGGTTTCACATGTACAACCGAGTACGCTTGCATTAAAAAGCACTTATAGGACTTGATTTTTCAATGGTACTCAAAATTGGGGCTTCATTTTTGAGTCCCAACATAGCATAAACATGACAAAGAATCACCCTTGAGAGAAGATAATTGGGAGCAAGGATAAAGGTGTGATGAAAAGAAATAAAGTCAATGAGGAATTGTGTCTAACTTAGAAACATTAAACACCTCTTAGGTTTCACATGTACAGCCAAGTACACTTGCATTAAAAAGCACTTATAGGACTTGATTTTTCAATGGTACTCAAAATCAGGGCTTTATTTTTTAGTCCCAATACAACATAAACATGACAAAGAATCACCCTTGAGAGAAGATAATTGGGAGCAAGGATAAAGGTGCGATGAAAAGAAATAGAGTGAATGAGGAATTGTTTCTAATTTCTCAAGTGGAACCTAAGAGCATAGATGAAGCATGTAAGGATGATCACTGGATGCAAGCTATGAAATAAGAACTAAATCAGATTCAGAAGAATTAGACATGGTAATTAGTTCCTAGAACTAAAGACAAGAATGTGATAGTAACCAAATAGGTATTTAGAAATAAGATGAATGAGCAAGGAGAGGTTGTGAAAAACAAGGCCAAACTTGTTTTCAAAGGTTACTCATAGAAAGAAGGCATAGATTATGAAGAAACCTACTGACTCATGACAAGAATAGAAGCAATAAGGATGTTCTTGGCTTATGCAATAAGCAAGAATTTCAAGGTTTATCAGATGGATGTCAAGTTAGCTTTTCTAAATGGAAAAATTGAAGAAGTCTACATTGAGAAACCTAATGGATTCCCTCTAATAGAAGATAAATATTTTGTATACAAACTAAAGAAAGCATTGTACAGTCTAAAGAAAGCACCAAGAACTTGGTATGCAAGGTTGGACAGGTATTTATTAAAGGTACACTAGATGGAAATTTGTATTTGAGGAAAACTGATGATGGCCTATTTATCATTGTAATATTTGTGGATGACATAATATTTTGAGGAAATGATGAAGAAAGTGACTAGTTTTCTAAGGAGATGAAAAACGAATCTAAAATGAGCATGATAGGAGAAGTGAAGTTTATTCTAGGATTGCAGATTGCATAGAACAAAGATGGGATATTTATTTCACAAACTAAGTATCTAAAAAAATTTTGAAAAGATTTGGTTCGGAGAATTCCAAACCTATTGGTACACCCATAATAACTAGTCACAAGTTATCTAGTAAAGATGAGACACCTACAGTTGAGAAGAAGTATAGATCTATGATTAGAGGATTGCAATATCTGACACACACTAGACCAGATATAGAAAATGAAGTTGAGATTGTGGCAAGATTCCAAGTTGTTCTAAAAGAGTGTCATTATGTTGTAGTAAAGAGGATATTTAGATATTTTAAGGTGCATCTAATTATGGAATTTGATATGATAGATCAAGTGATTTCACCTTGTGTGCATATACTAATGCAGATTGGCCATGTAGTATAGATGATAGAAAGAGCACCACTGGTGGAGCATTCTTTCTTAGAGGAAGATTGGTTTCTTGGTTAAGAGAGAAACATGACTACATATCTCAAAGTACAGCTAAGGCAAAGTATCTTGCAGCAACAAATAACTATAATCAAGTTATGTGGATGAAACAAATGTTGAAAGATATTGGGATTGAGTTCACAGAACCTGTTATCATCTACTATGATAACACAAGTACAATAAGTATGTCTAAGAATATGGTATTGTATTATAATACTAAGCACATATCCATAAAGTATCATGTTTTAAGAAAAAAGGAAGTAGAGAAAGAAATAATGTTGTAGTATGTAAGCACTAAGATCATATTGCAGATATCTTTACAAAGTCATTGCCTAAAGATACTTTTGACTACCTATGAGGCATGCTAGGGGTTATGCCTATACCTACTCCATAATAGTTGATGCAAGGAGTGCATTAGTCCAATGGTATAGCGCACTATGGTTAGACTAGATTTAATGTTGATGCTTTCTGAGTGGGGGAGTATCTGATATGTACTAAGTCATGAAGCACTCTTGGTAATTGGTATTGGATAGTTTCTTTGGACACTTGAGCTAGTTGATTATTTGAGCAATTAATTAACAATTGGTATTATGATTAACACCTTTGACATTGATTTCATTGGGGGAGAGAATGTACATAAGCAATGAGAAGAGAAACACCTATTAAGATGGCAATGGGGGAGAGTTATCTATTTAGGTTAATATTTGTAATGATAGTTGTAGAATTGATTCACCCACCTCCCCACCCCCCCCAGTTATATTAGTGGACTATATATTCTAATAATAACTACTATATTCAATGATATGATGCATATAATGATGGAAGACTTTGTGGATGATAATTTTAAAAAATCAATGGAAAGAAGGAAACATTTGACAAATCTAGGTTTGATCTTAGACATAATGGAAAAATTCAAACTAAGGTTTAATCTGAAGAAATGTGCATTTGGGGTTACATTTGGCAAGCTACTAGGCTACATTGTATTAGCAAAAGGAACCAAGGTTGATCCTAAGAGGGTACAAGAAATCATGGACATGCAACCAACTTGGGACATTAGTCAAATTAGAGGATTGTAAGGGAGACTATAGTCAATTAGATGATTCAATGCAAAGTTGATAGATAAGGTACAACAATTTACCAAAAATATACATAAAGGGTTTCAATGCAAATAGAATGATGAGTTTGAAATGAGCTTGAATAAACTAAAATAATATTTGACAAATCCACCAATTTTAATGCCTCCTATTCAAGGAAAACCATTGATTCTATACATATCAACTACTATATCAGCACTAGGGGCACTCCTAGAACAAGAAGATGAGAACAAGAAAGAAAGGGCCATATACTACATCAACAAAATATTGGTTTCATATGAGATGAAATATACTATAATTAAAAAATCTTATTTATTTTTGGTCTTTGCTTCTCAAAATTTGAGACACTATATGCTAGTACATTCTATGAAACTGGCTACAAAGATTGATCCACTAAAGTATCTACTCAACAAAGTGTTAGAAATAAGGATTATTGAGAGGGGGGGTGAATCAATAATTTATAAACTTTAGTTTCCAACTAGATATTATTTCTTACTTTAAACCATACATAACAAAGTAATAAAGTAATGTTGAATAGTAACAATAACCATGCATAAAGATAACTCATAAAATCATGTTTTGTTAACTAGGGAAGCCCTGGCCAAGGGAAAACCTCAGTGAGGATAATACCCACTAAATAATATACTGATATATAAGTTCCTTGTTAGAGAATGAACCTTATTAGGATTCAATGAGAAAATTCAGTATAAGGAGTCCATGTTAGGAGACTTTGAATCCCTGTTAGGATATTTGAACCCTGTTAGGAGGTGTGCCAACCCTATTAGGAGTTTTAGTATAATAGATGGAAGATGAGCCCACTACCCAAACATGCTCTTCCAATCACAAGAAGAGCTCACTACCCAAACAAGTAATCAAACTTTTAGAAAATAGAATCTTTCTTAGTTCGATATCAAATCTCAAAATAGCTTCATAAACTTTGCATATATCAGTTTCACAAAAGTTCACATACAACTGCTCAACACAACTACTACATCTTTCATCACAAAATTTCATTTGCATAAATACCATGCCTTTACAAAAGTTTCTACTATGTTGGCTAAGACCATAGTAAAATTTTCCAACTTAGAGTAAACATCTAGGATGTCAGCCCTAATTGGATAAGTAATTATTTTGTAAACAAAATAATTCATTTCCTTTAATTTTGCTATCTTGTTTCATTAAAATATGGATATCTCTTTTCCATATAGTTTGTACTAAGTTCCAAGGTTATAAACATCATCATCAAAATGTATAAAATCTCCATCTAACTTTGCTAGTCATAATATGATGTCAGCAACAAGTTACAAACAAAACAATACATTGTTGTATACCAAATTCATACTTAGACAATTTTCTGAGTACCAAAAGCTAAGTATCTTTATTTCTAAGGTTTCCTATAAACCTGTACATCATGTGTTTCCATATATGACAAAAATTACATATCCTTATTATCCAATTGTCAACAATCTCCCCTTTTAGCATTAATGACAACAAAATAGGGAAAATTGGCTAAGTGACAAAAACTTAACAAAAATAATACAGTAACATTACTTGTTCATTTTGCATATACTCCCCCTTAATATATGATTTCATACTTTCCTAATTTACAATTTTATCATGAACTTACAATTTTCTTAATGTACTTCTCCCCCTTTGACATCAATGACAAAGGTTAGAATGTCAAAAACTTTCCAAAAAAATGTTGTCAAAAATTTATGTACTTCTACCTTAAGCTGATAGTATCTTCATACAATAATCAAAATCTACCTTAAGACTACTCATACCTTTTGTCCATATATCCTTGGCTACTTCAAAAAAATTGAGAATTGTACATAAGGCATATGATGCAATCTCAATTGCATTAAGGTCTTAATACAAAAAGTTAGAATAAGTGTCCTTAGCCTTGACACATTCCTCCAATTGTTTCTCAACAAAATATATTTTCAAAGAAGTATACTCTCTGAAATCCAATACTTCCTTAAAAATTTGTTCCTTTTGAAGTTCTAGTTTCTTGATATCATTGTGAATATTGGCCACTTGTCCTTCAAAATAATCAATCTTACTAGTTGGATGTTGTATCTGGCTAAAAAGAGCTTTACGCTTACTCATTTTTCCTCCAATCTAACTGTCAATATCCTTAGTCAAATTATAAGATAAAGTATACTTAATATACATTATCTTACCATCCTATTGACATTTCCAAAGTTCCTTGATACAAGTATCAAGACTTATCAAATCATTCTTAACATTCTGAAAAATAGTGCTAAACAAGTTAGTATCATGTGAGATCTGTGCCTTTGTTTTTGCAACACTCAAAAAATTTGTAAATTCCTCATCAAATTACTTTAGCACTATTTGTGCCTTTTATTCTAGATCTGCCTCTATGTGTTGCACTGCCAAAGCACTATGTAATCTATCAATAACCTCCATCAAGGTTTTTTGTAGGCTCTTCATTGTTATGTTCTTTTGAATAAGCTTTACAAGAGATGAGATCAAATTAGTTTGATCATCATCATCAATTTCCAGGCTAGCAAGTGAAAGTGGAGTAGATAAACTAAAAGGTTTAGTGTCATCTTCCCTTTGTTTCTTGGCTACCTCTTTGACTCTTCTCTCTTATTCCTCTCTTTCTTCTCTTTCCTTCCTTTCATTTTCTCTCTTTTATTATTCTTCTAATCTCTTCCTCTATTTTTCTTTTCTTCTCATCTTCAAGCAATTTTTGCTTGCCTTCTTCTACTTTCCTCTTCTCTTCCTCTAATAGCCTCTTATCTTCTTCAATTTTCCTTAGTTTATCTTCAATATCTTTGGAATGAGATTTAGGTGGTTTTGAACTCTCAAATGAGTTAGTATCCTCAATGTTAATGGTAACATTAGTATGATCTATCCACATATTATCACCAATCACTAACACTTCTAAGGTTCTAGGTGTTGTTGAAGATGCTTCCTTAGACTCTACCATCATCTGACTTATGGTTTCCATAGTTTCACTTCTTAACTTGTCTTTCTCACCCACCATACATAAAAATGGTCTTACCTTGTTCCTTAAGTCTGGTGCTAGATTGTTCAACAATCTCTTGATTTCTTCTTTGTCATCAGTCTCCAAAGTTGTAAATCTTCTTCTCTATCTAGGGCCTTCTTCTCAATAAGTCTACATCATAGACCTTTTGGTTTACTATGCCTTCAATATCCTTCAGTTTCAGATTGTTGGCTATAATATATCTCATAGTAGAGATATCAATCTGAACTTTCTCAAAGTTATTATACAAATCATAGAATTTGTTCATCTACACAAAGTTGCCTTCAATAGCAATAGTTGAATTAATATTTTCTATCTTTGGCTTCCAAGGTTGCTAAGATTTTCTTTCTAATTGCTTAGAAGTGGTTACCTTCTCTACTTGTTTAATTGTTTGTTCTTCTTCTTCTTTGTTGGACTCAACAATTGTCAACAATGTCTTTTGTCTCTTGACTAGTCCAGTGGCTTGTTGCTTGACCCTTTTACTCTTTGTGATCACAGCTTCCACTAATCTCTTAGATTTTCTCTTTGGCTCACTTGGTTGCACATCTGATACTATTGCATAGAGAATACTTTGTTCCAAAGATGTCTCTACAATAGACACTAACAAAGGTTGCACATTTAATATACCTTGTTTCATGGTTTTCCTGATTGCTTATGACTCGCTCTCGGTCATACTAGCTTTTGATAAAGCTTTCTTCTTAATTGATTCTATCTTCTTGTGAGAAGCCTTCTCCAAGGTTTCCTAATGAGTTGGCTAGATAATCTCACCATAGGTTTCAAATTTGTATTCAGTTTCGTCCTTCTTTGATTTCAACAATTAATCAATATAGCCAACTACTATATCATCACTCAATTCATAACCTAAGGGATCAAGAAATGTTTCATAAGGTTCTAGCACTTGAAAATAAGTAAAATTTGTATCAACCATATTACAAATGCCATCTCTAAATCTATCTACAATTATAGGTGCAATTCTAAATCTCTGCCTCATTTCATTCTGAAATGTCTTCATCATCAAGTTCCCACTATCCAATATCTTATCTATTGGATTTCTTTTGCATGCTTTTGTAATCTTCTCCATTGTACATCTATCACTACTCATAATCTCTATGATAGACAAATATAGAAATTTTTAAAGCACATTAAAGAATATGTGATTGATCAATGACTAGAATCTAAACACACCATTCTTAGTCCTTTTGATCTTTTCTAGGTTCTCAAGCAGTTGCATTCTCAAAATTTTGTTGAGGTTAACTTGTTTCTTCTCTACACATATCTTGTAGGCTACATAGATGAATCTAGCTGACAATTCATCAATCTTTGAACTTCCACATATAGGTTAGGCAATGATTCTACTTAGGAATCTTACATCATCTTTCTTAACGGTGTTAATCACCATGGCCTTTCCATTATACACTACTTTGGTATAACTCTCAAATTTCTTCTTAACCATTTTCTCACCTATAGGTACACTACCTTGCTTACAAAGACCAGTTACCTCATGAATAAGGTTGGCTGAAATATCAACTACACTATCTTGCATCTATAATGTACCATCATGTATTCTACTTAATATGATTTGTGTCCACTCATTTGTGTTTAATTCATGGTATAAATGATATTTAAATAGGTCTTGTTCCTTCAAATGTTCAAATCTAGGCTTCATAGTCATATTGTGGTTAAAGACTAATTCCATATCCTTGTTCATATATTCACTCACAATAGATTCAAACTTGTTGTTAAGATAACTTCCTATATCTTCCAAATAAACTATATAGTTTGGCATAATGGATAATGCTGAATTAGGGTTTCCTTCTCTTTCAAAAATAGGGTTTTCATAGAAATTGCCTTAACAAGTCACTTCTGAGTACTCTTTGCTTCAGATGTAATCACAATGAAGTAGAAATCAAGTCTATACTCCATTTATTCCATCAACCTGAACTTGTATTAATTGTGTACTTTGAAAACATGGAAAGTTATCAATTACCTTTTGTAATTAAGTAACTGCTCAAGATATTCTATTTGATCTCCAAATGCTACCTGAGGTTTTCCATAGTTTTCTTTTATCATGACAAAGCTCCACTAAACTTTGCTTCACGAAATTCTTAGCAAAAACATAGTTTTCATCTTCTACTACAAAATTGACTATCTCTATAATAATAGTAACTCCTAATTCCTTCATAACCTATTTAGACAAGCTCCAAATTACAAGTGAGCTTAGATATTGTCTAAAATTAACTTGATACACCTTTTCCCAAATTTTTTACCCATACCTCAATCTCTGAATGAAGTTGAAAATTCTGGTGTTGTGAACAAGCTTAATTCAACTCAATTGAATCAAACTTGAAAACTAACTTCATTCTTTGTGTCTCATTATCTTCTATCTTTTATTTAGAGATGTCTAATCCTTTTACAGATGCCTCATTGATTTCTTCTCAAAGTTCACTGACTATATTCCTTTGTTCCTCATTTTCTTTATTAGTTCTGGAGTTCCTCTCATGGCTCCTTCTATCATTTTCGATGTTTCTTCCATCATACCTTCTATTTCTGAAGCTTCTTCCATTTTTTCTTCTATCTCCAAATTTTCTATCCATTCTATAATACTTTGTTATATTTTCAAATTTGTTGCATAACTGGCATACTAGCGTTCTACTTCTAGGATTTTGCTAATAATTAGGTGCATGACAATTGTGAGCTATGTATCCAAAGTTGTTAAACTTATAACACATGATCTATCCTCTTTACTTGTAATGTCTTCTTTCTCTCAATTTCCTTTCATTAGATCTTCTTCTATCTATAGGGTTAGTATTTCTAGACATTCTATTGTTCCTTCTATCATTATCATACTTGGTTTCCTACAATCAATTGCTTTATGACCCATATCATGACAATTATGACAAAAAAAGTCCTTAACATGATTAAATGACTTATTTGTACAATCTCTTTTCATATGACCTATTTCATTACATGAAAAAAACTTACCTATAAATTCATACTTGGTTTCCTTAGGAGATTCAACTTGCTTTGGTTCATCAAAAATTTCAACTTCTTTGTCTTGACCAACTTCTTTAGGGTTATCAAAAGATTGACTAGATTCAATCTTATCATTAGATTTTTCTTTTTCTTTTGGATCTAATCTAATCTTAGGTTTCTTTGTAGACATGTTGAATAGATAACCAAGACCAGTCTTATCATAAGTAGATCTTTGTATTGACATTGAATCATCAAGATTTTCTCTACTAGAATAAAGCTTCTCAACTTATTACTTGCATTGAGTTAATTCACCTTTCATAATGGTATTTAATTTTTGAAGTTCTTCATGATCTTCTTTCAATGTTTCAAGCTTCGATGTTTTCTTTGTTAGACTTTCTCTAAAATATGTATTCTTAGTTTTCAAATCAAATTCAACTTTGCTAGGATCACTCCTCAAAGTCAACTTTAAATTTTTAATCTTTAGTTCATGCTTTGAGATCTCGTACTCTATCTTCAGCTTTGAATAATCATTCTCACTAGTTTTAGATTCAGTAGATATAGGCTTGGATTTGAGATGATCAATCTTTTCCTTTAGTTTTCCAATGTATATTTTGGAGTCTTCATATATGTCCTTCAATTTATCTCGTTCTTCAATAAGGAGATCAATTTGTTCAATTGCCTCTTTAGGGTTCTTCATCAACTATTCCATATCCATAGGGATCTTATTCAAGCTATTAACCCTCTTATGAGTAACTATGCTCTGATACCAATTGTTAGAAATAGGGATTATTGAGAGGGGAGGGTGAATCAGTAATCTACAAACTTTAGTTGCCAACTAGATATTATTTCTTACTTTAAACCATACATAACAAAGTAATAAAGTAATGTTGAACAATAACAGTAACCATGCACAAAGATAACTCGTAACACCATATTTTGTTAACTAAGGAAACCTTGGTCAAGGGAAAACCCTAGTGGGGATGATATACATTAGATAATATACTAATATATAAGTTCCTTGTTAGAGGATGGACCCTTCTAGGGGTCAATGAGAAAATTTAGTATAAGAAGTCCCTATTAGGAGACTTTAAATCCTTGTTAGGAGATTCCAACCCTATTAGGAGTTCTAGTATAGTAGATGCAAGATGAGACCACTACCTAAATATGTACTTCCAATTACAAGAAGGGATCATTGCCCAAACAAGTAATCAAACTTTTGGAATATAAAATCTTTCTCACTTCAATCTCAGATCTCAAAATAGCTTCACAAACTTTGCATATATTGCTTTCACAAAAGTTGACATACAATTTCTCAACACAACTACTACATCTTTCATCACAAAATTCCCTTTGCATAAATACTATTCCTTTACACAAATTTATGCTAGGTCGGCTAAGACCATAATAAAATTATTTAACTTAGAGTAAAAATCTAGGATGTCGGCCCTAAGTGGACAAGTAATTATTTTGTAAACAAAATGATTCATTTCCTTTAATTATCTTATCTTGTTTAATTAAAATACAAATATCTATTTTCCATACAATCTGTATTGAATTCCAAGGTTATACATGTTGTTATCAACATGTATACAATATTCATTTAACTTTGCTAGTCATAATATGATGTCAGCAACAAGTTACAAACAAAACAATACACTATTGTATACCACGTTCATACTTAGACAATTTTATGTGTACCAGAAGCTAAGTATCTTTATTTCTAAGGTTTCTTATAAGCATGGACATCATGTGTTTCCATAAATGACAAAAATTACATATCCTTATTAGCCAATTGTCAACAAAAAGCAACATTCATCTGATGACTAGCCAAATGGATCATGATATTAAGTGAGTTTGATATTGAATACTTTGATCAAAAGGCTATAAAAGGGAAGGTAGCTTCTAATCAATTACCAAAAGCTCCATTGTAAGATAATCAACCAATGAACATAGATTTTCCTAATAAACCCATCATGCATGTAACACAACACACATGGAAAATGTACTTTTATGGTTCCTTTACTCAACAAGGATCAAATGTTGGTACTTTTTTATCACACCATAATTTTTTTCTCTACCAAAGACATACAAGATACTATTCCCATGTATGAACACTATTGTTGAATATGAAGCATTGTTTAATGGTATGAGAATGGCTATCAAATGGAGGGTAGATTAATTGCATGTATATGGAGATTCTTAGCTCATAATCAATTAGGTAAATGACATCTATCAACCAAAAGATGAGAAACTACTACCATATAAAATAATGGTAGATGATCTCAAGAATTACTTCCCTTATATAATCTTCCAACAAATTATAAGGACAAAGAATAAAGCTACAGATTCCATGGTGATACTTGCTTCAATATTACAAATAATAGAAAATGATTTACATTATGAGTTCTTAGTAGAAGAGTTACACTACCCTACCTATGATTCTCTTAACTCCTAGATCTATAATGTTGTAGGACATGAATCATCTTGCTACCATCATATACTTCTTATCTTCCAAACCAAATCATTCCTAAAAATCTAAATCAAAATGAGAGTTATAACCTTATTCATAATGCTTTACAATATGTAGTTGTACCTAATAATTTATACAAATGGGGACTCGACGATGCATTACATAGGTGTTTATAATACAAAGATTCTGAATGTGCATTAGTATATGTACATGAAGGAGTTTATGGATCACACTCTAGTAGTGTAACACTAGCTTAAAAACTACTAAGAGTGGGTTACTATTGGCCCAAAATAGAGAAAGACACTATTTAGTTTTCTAAGTTATGCATATAGTTCCAAATACATAGGAATCTAATTCATGCTCCTTCTATAGAGCTTATACCCTTCATCACTCTTTGTCCATTTCAAAAATGGGCCTTTGACTTGATTGGATAGATATACCGACCATCCTCTAATGGACATAAGTTTATCATCATTGCAACAAAATATTCCATAAAGTGGGTAGAGGTAGTACCTCTCACAGAAGCCACTAGTAAAGAAGTAGTTATGTTCATCTTGAACTATATCATTTGTAGGTATGGTATCCCCTCATCCATTGTCATAGATATTGGGGGGAAACTCAAGAATAAAGATGTAAAATAATTGTGTGCAAAATTCAAGATCAAACAACCTTGGTTATCCATTCACTATCCTCAAGGTAATGGATAGGTAGAAGCATCAAACAAAAACTTGCTAAAAATATTACATCAGATAGTCAACAAATCAGGAAGGGATTAGCACCTTCAACTTAATTCAACTCTCTTAGCATACAAAACTAGCATCAAAACACCAACCAGGGCAACCCCCTTTTCTTTGGTATATAGAGTAGATGTTGAGGTCAAGATTCCTACTCTACGAGTCTCTATAAAGGGTGTCATCACTAATGATGACTATGGAATATCTTGTTTGCAAGAATTAGATGAAAATCGACAAGCAATGTTCAATCACCTAAGAGCTTATCAAAAGTAGATGTCAAAGAGCTATAATAAGAGAGTATGACAAAGGGAATTCCAAGTGGGTAATCTCATTCTAAGAGAAAACCCATGGAATCAACATAATAGAAAAATACTAAAGGGTTCCTAACCACTCCAAATCCTAAATTTCTAGCATAGAAAAACACTGACATTGGGAATAATCCAAGTGGTCTAGAAAATCCTTATGATTCTTCGATATGATTGCCAAGGCATTGTCCCAGTTGAACCTAGTCATCTCTATACTTTGCCTCATTTAGTCACAAGATCAATCATGTGATTAGCTATGGAAAGACTCTAGGTGGCTATGAGAATCTTGGAATATTTAATATGAGTTTGCATAACTTCCAGATGAGGTATTACAAAATATTAAACCTTTCTCAATTATGATATTTCTCTCCTCCTATAATAACTCATGTTGATGTGGTGAGAAATCTCACTCAATTATAGTGCAAGGATGATGTGTTGGGATTGGTTTTTATCTCATCTACACTTGCCTTCATGTCTTCATTGATCTTCTACAATTTATTCTTGACATTTTTTTTAATAGATGCAATATCACACAATTTTTGAAATAACAACAAAAAAATTGAACCATAGTCTCTAATTCAGTAACATGAGTGGATAAGGCCACTTGATCAATAGAAATTTTTGTAGAGACTTTCCCCAATACCTTCTTCTCAATTTTTTTTCATTTCACTATAGCAACTTTGATCAGGTATTTATATATGGATCATTTATCTTATCAAAAATTTGTACAAATCGATCAAATATAGGATCTTTGCCATTCAATTCAATTTCCAGCACAACCTCAAGAAATATATCTTTAACATCATGAAGTACCTATCTTTTCTTGTGCTCTATCCTCAAACTATCTTGCTCTTTCTTTCTTTCATATAGCTCAGTGCATATTGTCATTCAATCATCATCCAAAGTATTTAGATCCTAGCTTGGTATGACAATTTCCTCTTCCAGTGTCATTGGGTTTGACCTAAATACTGTAGAACCAGAATCAGTATGCAAAGAACATTAACAAATGAAGTAAACATTCACAAACCAAAAACTAAATTCACATATATGCTTAGACTAAGAAAGAAAATAAGAAGTGCAAACCTCACAAGAGAAAACACTCCATGCTTTCTTGATTCTGTAGATGTGTCCTTTTGTTGTGGATGTATGCTCAAGATGCTCAAAAGCTGCTTCAATGGAGATGGGTAATGGCAAATTGGTAGCTTTGTGAGCTCTCAATTTGGCATTATAAGGGTATGATTGATGGCTTTGGTTCTCAAAATAGCATGGTAACTTTAGCTCAAAGATTGTTGATGAAATGGCTTGGGATGGGATTCAATTTATAGGCTAAGGGGTAGAGGGATGGAGGGCTTAGATGCAAGGATGGATGAAGGCTTAAGGAGGGCTAAGATGCACTCAAAGGGGAGCACATGGATTGTGCTTGTTTAGCACCAATGGGAAGGTGACACTTGTCACAAGGAGGAGGAGTGTGAGAGGGTAGGGTTAAGGGTTGGTTAAAGTCATGATGAGTGGGGTTGAGTATGTAAGAGGGATGTAAGAGGAATGAGTGTGGAAGAGGGAAGAGTGTGTAAGATGGATGTAAGAGTCATGAGTGGGCTTGTAAGAGTCTTTATGTTTTGTAAGAGCACTCATGACTTAGTGGTTGGGTTTTTTTGAGGGGAGACTTTGGTTTGGATTAGGAAAGTCTTAAACTTGTTTAAGGAATGTGACAACATTAGGGGGTGGATTAGGCTTGGGTTTAGGATTAGATTAGGGATGTTAGAGATTTGCAAGTGGATGGCATTAATGAGGGTGGGTGAGTTAGTGGCTAAGCTTGGTTAGTATGGGTGGATGGGGTGGATTAGGCTAAATGGAGGATTAGAAATAGGTTAGGGGTTTTTGAATTTGAGGATTTCATTTATCAAATAGATTTATTTAATAAATGGGGATTTTTGGAATTAGATAGAAGAATAGGATTTAATTGATAAATAGTAGATTATTTGATTTATCAATTAGGACTATAGATGATTAATTAAATTAATCAACTAGGGGATGACAAAGGATTAATTAAATAGAAATTTAATAAATAATGCCTTTTTAGATAACTAAATAGGATTACTAAAATAGTGTAATCAAATTTAGGTGTCTACAAATACATGTGAATCCTTCCTCTTTCTCTTGAAATTCTTTCCTTTTTTGATGCTTGATGAGATGTTCTATGGCATTGGAACTTGAATTTCCAAATTTTTCATTATGACTCTTGCATCTTTTTTGTGGTTCTTCTTCCTATTTCAATGGTTCAACATTAGATGCAATAAGTAGTGGAACAAATGAGACTATATATATACTTAGTGATGTATTCATTTCTTTATTGTTCTTGTGCTCATCACCTACTAACTCCTATATCTTGACTGTTGGAAATAATCAAGACTAGCTAGGTTACTAAGAGGGGAGGGGTGAATCAATAACCTCAAAAACATTAAATTAATTCAGCACTTAATCTATTCATCATTCATTCATCTAATCTAATACATGCATTAGAAAAGATAAACATTCATTACACATGAAAATAGTATTTTCGTGACCCAAAAACCTTCCAAATAGAAAGTAAAATTGGAGTGGGGATGATACCTATTGGGCATTCATTTTGCACAAGGTCAACGATAGGAATCCATAGTGTAATTCCTCTCTTGAAAAGAAAATCTTTTTAAGGATCCACTCCAAGGTTTGGTGTTTATCTTGAGACATACCAAAATTTTCTCAGTAGAAGATAAATGTGAGTGTTCACAAGGAGGCCTTTGCTGGTTCTAAATAACTCTTTTATCTTGGAATTAAAGTAAAATATGTTTGCTAGAACAATATTTTTGTATTTTCTATTTTTCAATGAATGCAACTCTAACAATGCAGCTACTATTAGGTCCTACTCTAACAAGGGTTTAGCAAAGAAAATAATGAAACTGAAAGCAAATAACATGAAATCAGATAACTTGACATTGACATTCCTAAATGGACATAAGCTTTAGAGCACAACATGCTGCGAGTTAAACCTTCAAAGAAATTGGTAGGAAACCAATGAAAATAAGAGCAATGCTTCCTAGAATCCACTGATGCAATTGTCAGTGAGAATCTTTAACAAATTGAATGATGTTTCACTCTTTATCAAATCACAAGGCCATGGAAAGTGTGCTCATGTGAGACAAAAAGCTATGTAGACACAAATTGGGTGATCTCTTCTTGAGCTTGTTACATCGACGAAATTCATATATCTATAGTAAACACCAAAATTAAAAGATCACACAATAGAAAAAACACAATAAACCTTTGGCTCAATCACAATCTCATGAATAAAATCCACAAAACAATGACACATTTAGGCAAGAATAACTACACTCCAAATTCTAGCAACAAAAGCATAATTTTATTGCATAATAACGACAACCCTTCTTACATTTTACAATGGGCTATTTATAAGAAATCATCTCCTCAATTTGTGTTGACAGTAAGAGATATCTTGATGCAATAAAATGCTTTTAAAACATTTTAAAAACTAAATATATACAAACTAACAATCTAACTAGTGCTTAGAGGGACTCCATCCATATTTTACTCATTATTTAGATGCATGAGCCCTTTACATGTCAAAAAAAATGAAAGTATGAGAGAGAGAGTAGGAGGAAGCCATCAGTCGAAGTAGAAGTGCATGGAGACACCAAAAATAGAAGTTCCCCTTCACTAGGCATGTGTCGGAGTTAAATTGCCATCAAAATGTGTTCTCGATGCATGGAAAGTGATATTTTTGGAACTGGTAGTCAACTGTTGGTGCACCTCTAAATTGTGAACCTGTGGAGCTACGGACCTCGATTGGGTCAAAAATCTCAAAATTTTACTAAGTGTCAAAATTGAAATTCTGGCATCTAGGTTTTGCTCATCTTTATCCTAAAGATATGTTTGGATGTTTGCCCTTGAATTTCTCTATAATCTCAATAATCTTAGTAGCATCTAGAAGATCCAAAGCCTCATACTTGTCTTTGACCTTCTTTCTGTAGTTGTCCACCTCAATTCGAGTTTCTGCAAAATCTCTAAGTTTGGTGTCCAACTCTAACAATGCTTCCTTTATCCTAAAGGCTTGTCTAATGTCTTCATCACTAGATGCTTCCTCTAAAGTCTTTCTAAAATTTTCCACAACTACCTTAACTAGAAAAAGCTTCTCTCGTTCTTCATCTTCAAAAATGTCCAAGCATGCATCGCTGTACAACTTTTCTGCTTCTAAAATTTGCTCTCAGGCTTGGTCCTTGAGCCTATGTATCTCATCATGCAATGTTTCCATCACTTTATTTCCATCTACAATCTTTTCTATCCAATCATCTATCATGTCTAACTCTTCTCCGGTATATACATTAATCAAAATGTGGTACCTTTTCCCTTTTATGGTTTGTAGAGTTTGTAAATCTTTGCTCCATACCCGTACCTCATCCATAATACTGAAGTCCTACCTCAAAATGGCCATGATCTTATTAACATTCTCCTGTTTAGCATGCAAAAACTTCAAACTTCTTGTGATTATAGTGACACCCCTATCCTCAAGGCTGTCTCAGCAATCCTGACAAGCTCTCAAAAATGGACTGAGTCGTACACCTTCCCCTTCTCTAAGAATGGTATTCAAAGTCTCCTCAAGGTGTTTGTAATCAAGATGACCAACGACTTCAGCTAGATATCCCTTTAAGATCTCAACTTGCCTTCGAAGTGTTCTGATTTCAACCTCATTGTGTTCCATATGGCTGAGAACCTCCTTGACTCCCATAGTCATCATCTATTGGGAAGTATCCTGTGTAGGCTTTTTGAACATGATATCTTTCACTTCATAGTCTTAAAGGCTAACAAATTCTTCATTTGTACTTTTCAGAGAGTGAGCCACTTGTGCAAATAAGTCTTGATTCGGGGTAGTAGTAATGAATGCAAATGGAATTGCATCATGTAATGGAGAATTAGGCTTGTTCAAAATCTCTGCAATGTCACAAATATCATCCTCTGGAGCATGGAATTGATGCTTGGCACTTCTCGTTATCTCTTTTTGAAACCATCTTGGGATATGCCTTTCTATAACCTTGGCTCTAGATGATGAAGGGATGTGTTCAACTACCTCCTTCCCTCTATCACTCTTTCTTGAAGTCTCTTGTTGTAAGGGTTCTTCTTCTATAGTCTCAATTTTTGTAGATCCCGTAGTTTGATCTTCAACTTCCTAAGAAGGTTTTTGTATACATTCTACTACATGTGCCTCTTTTGATGGCTCATCAGTAACCCTTGGTTTTGGTTCTCCTTGTAATGATGATTCCTTCTAAACATGTTCTTCTGAACTCAAAGGTGGAGGTGTCACTAAAACCTTATCTACCATCATAACCCGAGGTGAAGATGGGGGAGTGAGATGAGGACCTTGTGTCTTGAGTGGCATATGTGTCTAATCTTGCTATTGAAGTTCAACTGTAGGAGTATCTCTAATCTTATCTCCAACCAATTCTATACCCATTGGCATTAAATCAAAATCTAGAATGGAGAGAACATCATCACCTAGTTCCCTTTGCTCATTCACCCATCATTGTACTTCATCTTCTGAAGAAGAGAGTTCTACCATTTCATCTTGGGTGGGTGGTGGGGTATTTGTGACACTCTTCCTTCTTTCCAATTATGTAGCTTTGGCCAGCTAAGTTCTCCTTTGTAGAGGCACTTCCTCCTCTTCATCTGACTCTATTTCCCCTTCATCTAATTCTTCTTTGGGAATGGTTTTAGGAATAGAGGGATTAGGCACTAATCTTTTACGAACTCTTTGCCTCTTGTTCATTCTAACCTTGATCCTCTTTTGTTTTTGTGGAACCATAGGAGAAGTGGGCTCTTCATGCACCAGACGAATGGATGTATTTGGAATTTCTTCCTCTTTTTGTTGACTTGACAAAATAGGAGGCAATGGAAATTCAACCTGGGTATGAGAAGCTCCACCATCTTAAGGTTCTTGGGGAGTGGATTCCTGTCACTACGAAGGGGCCTATTCTTCAACATGCTCTACCTGAATCCTCTGAGGAGAGGCTTTCTTCCTCTTTTCCTTCTTCTTCTCTCAAGGGTGGTAGTATCTCACTGGATGATCAAGCTGATAAACTATTTCTGGCCTAAGAGGAGACTAGAGCGCAAAGATAGGAACTGTGACTTTCTTTCCCTTTCCCCTTTCTGGGTGAGCATGTGTGTGGAATATCACTGTATCTGGAATTGGATCAAGTGGAAAGGGTTTCTTGATCCAACTCTTTGTCATTATGGTGACATGTCTCACTCGATGATTATTATCATCTCCTTCCTCTCTATCAATTTCTACATTCAGAATGGGCCTCTCACCAACTTTATCTACATTGAATAGGGGATCTAGTAGCTCCTATGAGTCTTGTAGCCTTATCTCATTTGGGATGGTCAAGTGGAGAGTCTTCTCTGCTAAATACAAAGTCATTCTACAATAGTCTCGGATATGCACATTCTAGTCATTTGTGGCATTTATCCAATGATCTTCAATGGCATCCTCATGGTAGAACTCTTTTCCTACCAGGTTTTCCACTTTACCAACATTGTCAAAGAATGGTCGGGGAGAGTTATATTCTTCAAGAGGATAATTCTACCATTCCCACTCAAAAGCCTGGATATCCTACTTTCTCTTTACCTAGTCTTCTCCTACTTCAAAAGGCCATTCCCAACAAGGTCTCCATTGTCTTTTGATCCTCTCATAAGCTAACTCAATCTATCAGGATATTTCCATCAAAACTAACTTGTCACTTGGGTATCTTGGGAGCTTCTTTGGATGGATGGATGCACCACCAACCCAAATGTATGTGAATGTTTGAAACTAGATGAAATATGCACCGAAAGTTGTGATCTGCATCTTGGCCTCATCGGAAAACCTCTTCCCATAATCCAGTTCGATGAATTGAATGATGGAAAAGATGAAGGCTTCATTCACAATTATGTATTTATTGCTCTACAGTGAGAGCTTCTTCTTCACCAGTTAAGGATAGACTATATATGGCCATGCATTAGAGTCTTGCATACTACCCTTCTCGTACAACTTGGGATAGTCAGTTGCCCTTGTTGCAAGTAGATACACTACATAAGAAGTCATATAGAACTTCTTCTTGTCTTGTACTATCTATAATTGGTCACACAAGTTCTCACTAAGTGTGGTAGCCCAATCTAGTGGCATCTTTGCATGTCTAATGGTCTCAATGAAGTTGACTATGAATGGACCGAGATGACCTGCTCTAGGAAATCCCATAACTTTTCTTAGAAAAATGATTGAATATCCAATGTCATCCTTCATGTATCCCCAAGTCATATCCACTTTGTTGATTTTCTTCCTCTGAGGTGGCTTCTCAATGAAGTATGAGGAATATATGATGTCGATGGCCTCCTGGTAATGATCCTTATGCCACCTTTCAGCTACTTCATATGAAAGCCTAATGAATTGATTTGCTCTAGGTAGATGAAAAACCCTCTTGATATTATCAGGTCATAGATCCAGGACCACTTCCCCAATGACACTCTTTACCACCCTTTCATCAGGAACTAAATGTCAAGATAGGGTCATAATCAATTCAGCTGACTGCACAGTCCCAAGATGTGATGCAGCATTTACTAATCTAGAATGGATTAGGGTGGATCTCAAGGATGATCTTTCGGTTGGATTGTTACAAACTCTCAAGAACTCTCCCAAGTCCGTGTGTCCAAGTTCTGTGTATTTGATCTGAGAGTATTCATCGTGCAACCATGATTTTGGGGTTACGCCTTAGAACTTGTACACAACTGGTTTTGCTGCCGATTCAAATGTGGATGACATCTTATTATATTACCTGCATGTCACAAGAAAAAGAAAACATAATTAATTATTGGATATCAAAAAAAATGTAAAAAAGAAAAAAGAAGTCCCCTTAGGGAACTTATTTATTAGTTTTTTTTTTCTTTTTTATATTTTTTTATATATTTTTTTTTTAAATTTTTTTTTTTAAATTTCTTTTTTTCTTTTTCTTTAAAAAAAAAAAATCAAAATAAATTTAAAAACATGAAAATGATGTGGGTGTAAGGCACGTGGTATAGGCATGCATAAGAAGCCGATGGCACCGGTGTAGGGTTTGGAGTAGCGGCAAAGGAGATGGGAGGCGCACATGGTATGAGCACTTTGGAGATGACATGCGAGGAAAGAAAATGGAGGTGAGCATAGGTGCTTTGGAAGTGAGCACGTGGCATCATGGGCACGTGGCACAAGTGGGCATCCATGCATGGTGGAAGTGCGCAGGGAAGGCATGCACGACACTGGGTTTCATGAGGCGTGCGCGCGCAAGTTTAAAAGAGGAGCAAAGATGTGGTGAGGTGCAGAGACAAAGTGGAGGGAGGTTTTGGGAGCAGGGGTTTAAAATGGGCATGCGAAGGGAAGGCATGCGCAACATCATTGGCATGCAAGCGTGCGGCGCTATTGGGGCACGGCACCAGATTTCATGAGGAACATGTGCCCAAGTTTTAAAGAAGCGTGTTAATACCTTGTGAAAATGTCGAGAAAGATCCAAAAATGAGAGTTATGGTGGGCAAGGGAGGGGTTATATAGCCCCCGCCCCGGGTCAGGTGCATGACGTGCCTCAATGCATGCACATCCTGCCCTTTTACGTGTGGAAATTGATTTTTAAATTTTTTTAAAATTTTCTTTTTTCTTTTTTTCTTTTTTTGTGTTTTTTTTTAAATTTTTTTTCTTTATTATTTTTTTTCCTAAAATTCTAACTTCTAACCAAATTTCCTTCTCCCGACCCTCGAACTATGAGTTCGAGAGTTGAAAAAAGTAGGGGGGTCCCCATTCCTAGTGAGGAATGGGGCATGTGTTGTGGACACCACAACAAAGAGCCCTAGAAAAAGGAAGAAATGACCAAGGCATTTCTTCATCAACAAACATTCTTTCACTACATGTCAAACACCAACTGAACTTCGAACACCTTGAGCATATTTCAGATGACTTTGCAATCAAAATCTTTGAAGTCAAAACCTTCAAACTTAATGTGTGCATTGTGTATTCATTCCCTTTAACATTTCAGGACACAATTAATCAAAGTTCTCTGTCAACTCAAACAAATCTTCTGCTCTTCCTAGCTCATTCATTCAAAATTTCCACGAAGGCTCTTGGTCAATCAATTGCTTGAGCAGATGAGAGAATCAGTTCAAGGGCTCTTGGAAGGATGCCACATTCTTTTAATTTCTGGCCTTTTGCATAATTGCTCCATGTCATTCAACATGTTACTTTTTATGAAACAATACTTTTGAATGCAAGACACTTTGTTTTGTAACATATCTTTAGCCATTTCAGATCTCTAGAATCCTTCAGACTTAACACTGTCTTTTCTTCTTCTTCTTCTTCTTCTTCTTCTTTTTGTTTTGTATCCTCACTATGCTTAGAATGTGTAGCCAGAACATCGGTGTCATTTCTTGGATTTGATCTCTTATGAACATCCCTTGCGTTCCTCTTTCAAAACTTTTAGAAAACTCTCATGCCAACAATCATCTTAGTAACCTTTCGAGGAGACCCCTCCTAATTGAACCAGTTGAAGTTTGGATCATTCCACATCATCGTTGACTTTAATTCAACAGCACCCAAAACAATCAAATTTTCAAAGTGTTGAGAGCTTGTTGGTCTAGGCTTCTGATTTTCAGACTAAAAGTCCCCTAAATCCACAAGAAATGTCAATTGCTCGGTCGGTATGAGAAACACAGTCATCCAAATGTTTTGAAAAAGAAATACCTCCTCCTAAAATTGGGATCAAAGAGTGGTTAGTAAGATCTTGAGAAAAATCCCAAGTACACCTTACTCCCTAGGACTGACACAACTTTGAAAATGAATACATGATTGAAAGCAAACACACAATTTGAAAGGAAAAACACTTGCAAAAATAAACATGCTTGCAAAAATGAAAATCTAATCTATATGCGGAAATAAAATCTAACTAATTTTTATTTATTTATTTATTTTATTTTTCTTAAGCTTCAAAATAATGTTTCAAAAATTGCCCATTTACAGGCAAAGGTAGAAATTCCCCCTATAAGAAACTTAGCCTAAAAGTGTTTTCTCTAAGAATTTCCATAATCTAATAAAAGCCTATCCACAAGCGTTGAAACTTAGTATGGCTGCCCAACTTTTCTTTCACCTTATCCCACAGTAGAACAAGGTCATAAATCTTGAAGGATTTTATTGTGGCCCTCTTGTCGAAAAACCTCTTAACAACAGCTTGATGTTTAGCCATGTGCTCTAATGCAGTTGTTCATTTCTCATCCATTTCTAGAAGATTCATCAGTCAGATTTGTACTCTGTAAGTGTGATCAACATACCAACTCATAAATTTTAAGACAGGAATCTTGAGATTGAGTGGGAATGCCAGTTCTTGCCTGTAAAAAAGTAGATATGGAGAAGTGCCTAGGGCATTTTTAACTTTGACCTTATCCATCCATAAGGCATATTTTAATTGTGTATGCCAATCCCTAGCATTCTCCTTCAGCAATCATTTTATCACAGTGATTAGGTTCTTGTTTGTAGACTTTGCTACCCCATTTCCTTGCAGGTAGTAATTTGAGGAGAATTTGATAATGACTTTGTTTTCAAATGCCCATTGTACCAAGAATGCAGATGCAAATGTAGATCCATTGTCACATACAAGAGCGAATGGCATTTTGAATCTAGTAACAATATGTTCTTCCAAAAAGTTAGTTACCACCTTAGCAGTGCAATTTCTAAAAGTCTCTGCCTCCATCCATTGTGTGCAGTAATCTATAGCTGTAAGAATGAATGTATGTCTAGTTGATGATGGTGAGTTTACTGGACCAATGAAATCTAGTCCCCACTTTGTGAAAGGGCTCACCTCATATACCGGTTGTAGTGGTATTTCTAGGTGCCTTTCTTTGTTAGCACTAGTTTGGCATATATGGCAAGAACACACATGTTCAAAAGTATCCTTGAATATCCAGGGCCAAAAATAACCTGATCTTAAAATCATTTAAGTTGTTTCTTTTTTCTGAATCGTGCCCCACCGCATACTTGTCATGAAAATGTTCCAAGACATCCTTAGCTTCTTCACATCCTAAGCATTTCAAATAAATCCCTTCGTAGTTCCTTTTATACAACTTGTTATCAAGCAACTTGTAAGACTTGCATTTCATCTTAAGTCCCCTACGTTGTGAACTATTTATCCCTTTGGGGCATTGATCTTGTAAAAGCTAATAGACAATATCCTAGTACCACACATCTGTCACCACACCTTGATTGATATCAACTTGTGATATAACCATCTTCTTTTGATCATCTTCATCTATTTCATCATCAACTTTGAATTCTTTTTGGTTTCCATCCTGGTTTTTAGCAATCATTTTGGACAATCCTTGTCCTTTGACCAGTTGCATAGGTTGAATCTCTAGATCAAATTCTTGAAGTATTGCCATCTACTTTCCTCTTCTTTCACCAAGTTCATTTTGCATCAAAAGCATCTTTACTGGTGGGTCAGGTACAATTGCATACAACTTACTTTTGAGTATGTAGTGATAGAACTTCTTTACTACCTTGATTAATGCAAAGGATTGTTTCTCAAGATTTGAATATTTAAACTCAACATTCTTTAGAGGATAACTCATTAAAGCAATTGGTTTCTCATCTTCCTTCTCTCTCTTTTGTGTCAAGATCCTTGCACAAGAATGTTTAGAAGCAAAGGAATAGATCTTGAATGGTAACTTTTAATATGGACTCATCAAAACTGGGGCCGTAGAAATGGAAACCTTAATATCTTGGAATGATTTCTTTATCTCTGGTACCTATTCTATTTTAGCTCCCTTTTTGAGTAAATCATTGAGGGGGCAAACTATCTCTGCGAAACCACTTATGAATTTGCGTACAAAGTTAATCTTTCCAAAGAAATATTTCAATTCCTTCCGACTATGTGGAAGTGATAACTTCAAAATAGAGTCAACTCTATCTAGATCAATGGAAATTCTGACTTCAAAAATAACATGTCCCAGAAGCTTCTCTTTAGTAACACCAAACAAACATTTCTTAGGATTGAGTGATATGCCATACCTACAACATCTATTGAATACCTGCCTTAGATTAGCAATATGAGTACTTTCATCTTTTGAAAAGACAGTCAAGTCATCCATGTAGATGACTATACACTTGTTTATCAATCCTTTGAAAGCTTCATCCATTGCTCATTGAAATGTAGCTCCCACGTTAATCAACCCGAAAGGCATCCTTCTGTAAGCAAATGTTCCCCACTTGGTTGTGAAAGCAGTCTTTAGCCTATCTTCTTCATCGACCATCACCTGGTTATATCCTGAGTACCCATCCAAGAATGACATCATCTTTGAACCATTAACAATTTGCAACACCTCATCTAGTGAGGATAGAGGGTAGTTATCCTTCTGAGATGCTAAATTCAAGTTGCAAAAGTCAACACAAAGATGAATCTCTCTAGTCTTCTTCTGTACAGGAACCAAATTTTCCACCCATGTGGAATGATGGATAGGAAATATGATCTTAGAATCCAAAAGTTTCTTAACTTCTTTCATAATCAATGGTTGAATTATCAGATTTACTGGTCATTGTCTTTGTCAGAAAGGTTTAGCATCTAGTTTTAATGGGATGTCATGTGTGATAATCTCAGGATCATAAGTTTTTAACTCTTCATAGCTCCAAGCAATAACATCTTTATACTCAATGAGCAATTTGAACATGTCATCCCTTTCCTTTTGATTGCATGCTCTTCCTATTTGCACCATTTTTGGTTCTTCATCAGTACCCAAATTGTACAAGTCACATTTTTTGATTCCTTTCTCTTGAGTTTCCCTTCTATTGAGTGTTGATTCGTCATGGTCAAAGATGCATTCAAGTTCAACCATTCTTTTCAAAATTTTGATGCTTTTCAAATTAAGGATTCCATCATCATCTTCAAGCTCATCATCTTCAGGCTTGTCCTTGGGTGTATCATCAATCTCTTGTCCTTGAAAATTGTGACTGCACATAATAAACTCGAGTATATGTTGATCATCCTGAAAGACCTAAAAGTTTGCAATATTGTCTAGAATAGAATGAACGACAACTAATTTGACTAAGAATCTTTTTAACTTCATCTTTTCATCTGGTTGCAATGCGCTAGCTGAAATAGCAAGGGCATCTACTACCACATTCTTTCTTCTTAGAATGGATTTGATGTTTAGAGCTTCAAAGTCATCCATTATATCCCATACCCATTTCCTATAAGTGATTAATCTTTTGGCATTGCATGAGTATATGGATTTCACTTGTCATGTAACCAATTGAGAATCCCCTTTGATTATAAGAGCGGTGACTCCTTTTTCCAATGCAAAGAGAAGTCCTCGAATCAAAGCTTCATATTTTGCACCATTGTTAGTACATCTAAATTGCAATAAATATGTGGCATAGAAAGACCTACTTTTTGGGTTGATTAGTTCAATACCTGCACTAGCTCCTGATTTTCATTTGGAACCATCGATGCAGAGTATCCAAACTGGATATTCCTTAGGTTTTCTAACTTTGTGCTTATTCGTCCTTAACTTTTCTTTTACTTGAGTCTTGAATGACTATTTCTCGGGAACCCATTGTAACTTTTCTTGTGTAGGGCTTGATGAATCTCCTTCATATCCTATGGATAGAGGAAGTGTTTGTTTTTCTTATTTCTCCTAAATTTCCCCTATTAGTTCACTAATTTTTTCAACTATAGGTTCAAGATGAATGACTACTGAAGTCCATCATTTACCTTTGACATATCATCTTCTTCTTTGAACTTTAATCATCCTGGGAGGAGGAGAAGATAAGCCTCCACCATTTGAAGAGGTATCACTATATGATACATTTAAATCTTCACTTTCTTCTTCAATTTTTTCAATAAGGTCAGATAAATTCACTGAATCTTGACTTTCATTGATTTCATCTTTCGAGGTCTTTGTACTCTTGTTTTCCATCATTTGTGTCAAAAGCTTTGCTATTGCTTCTTGACATGCTGAACATTCAAACTCTAAATGACTAACTTTGTGCAACCAACAAAATCTTGGAAGGAGAAGGATACTAGGGTCAACTTCCTCTCCTAAACAATGTAGATTAGTCACCATACCCTCTATGAATTGTGTCACGGTCTCACTTTTGGGTACTAACACCTTAGGTTCTTCATTTTGATCTTGAGATGTATTGTTTGGAACCATGTTCAATACCATCACTTTGTACAAACCCAAATCTGATTGTAAGAATGCTATCTCATTCGAGGCATTGTAATCTATGATCATTTTTTTTAGTTTGGGCTCAACATCTATCTTGATTTTATTGTTCAATCCTTTCCATGGCAACCATAATTGATTGAAGTTTGTAGAAAACCATCCTCTAAGACATTTTGTCCATTCTCTACTACAGAGTAATTCATATGTCTCTGGGATATCAACCACATGTATGTCAATAATATCTTGGATTTCAGAATCAACTATTAACTGTATCTGCACATCTTTCAATACTCTGATGACTTTTACCTATGTTTTATCTAGTTGTATTACCACTCGGTTAGAGGGTTGAGGATTAACTCCTAGCATTTGAGCTATTGATAATGGTATCACATTACATGAAGCTCCTAAATCAATAAGGCAATTGTGAAGATTCTTCCCATATATCCTTATGCTTAGCAAAAATGGGGGTACCTCAACTTTTTCCTTGAACATAGTGCTTCTGCAACATTTACTTGTTGCGGCACCATCTTTTGAGGGACATTATTCATATTATGGGAAACCTTTGTATTATCCAATGTCTTCATGAGTGCTTCTCTTTTTTGTGGAAAATTCTGAAACATGTCAAACATGGACATATTGACTTTCATTTTCTTGAGATCTTCCACTACATTATACTTTTTAGTAGACCAAGCAAGGTTCTTTATTATTGTTGGTATGTTCACTTGATTTTGATACTGTTGTCCTCCTTGGGCTGGCCTTACCAATGGTGGATTTTTGTTTGCTCTAGGATCAGGTGGAGTCAGTTGCAAACCAAGAGGAATTCCATCGGTCAAGGGATCCTTTTTGTTTCTGAGATTATATGTATTTTGATTGTCATTTCAAAAGGCAAACATCTCATCATGTTGAAGATCGAGTTCTTGACTAAAAGGGAATGAGAATTCCTCACTTTCTTGTTGTTTCACTTGTACATTCTATGTAGAATTGTAACATTATAATAGCATTGCATTGAATTGAACAGGAGGAGGATTATCATTCACTTGTGGGTTTTGATTCACCTCTTGATTACCATTATAAGACACACCATCGTTACTATGCATATTTTGGACATCATCATACTGATTGATATTAGTATATTGAATATTGTTATTATCAGTAGGAATGCTTCCATTATTTGGTTGAGTATTCCATTGTCAATTTTGTCTTTGGAAGCCATTGTTGCAATCAGGAGGATTGAAGTTGTTTTCTTCGCCATTGTTTCCTGCATTGTTGTTACTATTGTTGTTAAAGTTCCTGTTGTAATTCTGACCAAAATTGTTGTTGTAGGGGCTAGCATTATTTCTTTGGATGTTGTTATTTTTCCCTTGTGACAATCTAAGATGTGTCAACTCATTGTTCATTTGTGACATGGTCTTCCTTATTTGACCAACTTTTGAAAGGAGATTGTTATCTGCTTCCACAGGAACCATTTCTTTTTGTTCAAAGAAAGTTGTTTTCGAGGGCTCATACCCTGGATATATTATCACTTGAGTTTGTGGAGTGGGTGTGTGCTGTAATGGAACTAGGTTCATAGGTATGAACTGACTAGGAATGATGGGTGCTCCCAATGGGTATGTTCGCATTGTAGGGACTTTTTGGGTAGGAAGCATCATTCCTCCCCCATTAGGATTAGCTTGCTTCATGAATGTGATCGCTTCTACAAAGACTTTGTCCAATGTGTCAATATTTACTAAGGGAAGTCTTCTCAGAAAGATTGTAGTAAGAGGGTCCATAGCATTCAAATAAACTTGGATGGCGACTTCAACTAGTATTGTGTATGGTGTTTCCTACTTGTGATAGGCCATATGAAAGTGATGATTGAAGCGTGAAACTATCTCAGCTGGGTCCCTTTTTATTGATATGAATTGTTGATGTATCACTGTTGGATTGATGAATCTTTTGAATTGTTCCAAGAATAATTTTTTGAAAGTGTCCCAGTCTCCAATACACCCTGGTGGTAGGTTCACATACCAATTGAAGACAATTTCCCACAAAGAGTAGGGAAATAAATGAAGAACCACGTCTTTATTAGCAATTTGCTTTTGGTTGCAAATTTCTTTAAAAACCTTGATATGACCTTCGGCAGTTCTTGTTTCTCCATAAATGAACCTTGGACAAAATTTCTCAAGATTTTTAGGGAGGTCATGGAGGGCACCTCTCAAGTTAATGGGTGAATCAACTGCATTTGCAAAAAAGGCCATTGGATGATTTTGTGGCCCTAAAGGTGGCTGGGATGGTCATGGGAGTGTTGGAATATGTGGAGGTCCACTTGGTGGTTGAATGGGTGGTGGAGTAGAAGAAGATGACAAAATTTCAAATGGAAGTGGTTGAATTCGAGGTATTCCTCTGTGACTACGTGGCTTACAAAAGTGAGTAAGCTCTAGAAATTCTTGGGCACTTGGTGAAGATCTCAATGCTCACTGGAATAGGGATCTTGGATCAATATCTTCCAGCTTGTATCAATTTTGGAAAAAGTGCACCTCTACAGAAGTACACTTCCTCACTTCTTCTAAATTTTGCACACCACAGAGTTCTGTGGATCTGTAGACTTGCAAACTTGAATTTTTGAAAATTTTAGAAGTGGTTTCTGAACTTTTACAGAGTGCAAAAATTTTGAAACTTTATCAAATCTTTCTTATTTCCAATAATAGGTTCTTTCTTTCAGGCCCTCCTTCTAGCACCACTTCTATTGGGCATTCATTTTGCATGAGGTCAACGACAGGAATCCATAGTGTAATTCCTCTCTTGAAAAGTAAATCTTTTTAAAGATCCACTCCAAGGTTCAGTGTTTGTCTTGCAACATACCAAAATCCACTTAGTAGAAGATAAATGTGAGTGTTCACAAGGAGGCCTTTGTTGGTTCTAAAAAACTCTTTTATCTTGGAATTAAAGTGAAATATTTTCGTTGTCTCAAAATATCACACCAAAAGAACAATATTTTGGTATTTTCTATTTTTTCAATGAATGCAACTCTGACAATGCAACTACTATGAGGTCCTACTCTAATAAGGGGTTAGCAAAGAAAATAATGAAACTAAGAGAAAATAACATGAAATCAGATAACTTGAGATTGAAATTCCTAAATGGACATAAGCTACATAACACAACATGCTATGAGTTAAACCTTCAAAGAAATTGGTAGGAAACTAATGAAAATAGGAGTAGCACTTTCTAGAATCCACTGATGCAATCGTTGGTGAGAATCTTTAACAAATCGAATGATGTTTCACTCTTCATTAAATCGCAAGGCCACAGAAAGTCTACTCATGCGAGACAAAAAGCTATGTAGACAAAAATTTGGTGATCTCTTCTCGAGCTCGTTACGTTAGTGGGATTCATATATTTGTAGTAAACACCAAAAATAAAAGATCACACAACCAGAAAAAATGCAATAAACCTTTGGCTCAATCACAATCTCATGAATAAAATTGACAAAGCAATAACACATTCAGGCAAGAATAACTACACTATGAATGCTAGCACCAAAAGCATAATTTTATTGCATAATGGCCTTTCTTACATTTTACAATGGGGTATTTATAAGAAATCATCTCCTCAATTTGTGTTGAGAGTGAGAAATATCTTGATGCAATAAAATTATTTTAAAAAATTTAAACAAACTAAATATAGACAAACTGACAATCTAACTGGTGCTTAGAGAGACTCCATCCATATTTTACTCACTATTCAGATGCATGAGCCCTTTACATGTCAAAAACAATGAAAGCATGAGAGAGAGAGTAGGAGGAAGCCATCAGTCAAAGTAGAAGTACATGGAGACACCAAAAATAGAAGCTGCCTCTTCACTAGGCATGTGTTAGAGTTAAACGGTCATTAGAATGTGCTCCCAATGAATAGAAAGTGCTATTTTTGGAACTGGCAGTCAATTGTTGATGCACCTCTAAATTGCAGAGTTGCGGAGCTGCGGACCTGTAGACCTCGACTAGTTCAAAAATCTCAAAATTTTACTAAGTGTCAAAATTGAAATTCTGGCATCTGGGTTTTGCTCATCTTTATCCTAAATATATGTTTGGATGTTTGCCCTTGAATTTCTCTATAATCTCAGTGATCTTAGTAGCATCCAGAAGATCCAAAGCCTCATACTTGTCTTTCACCTTCTGTCTATAGTTGTCCACCTCAATTAGAGTTTCAACAAAATCTCTGAGTTTGGTGTCCAACTCTAATAGTGCTTCCTCTGTCCTGAAGGCTTGTCTAATGTCTTCATCACTGGATGCTTCCTCTAAAGTCTTTCTAAAAAATTTCACAACTACCTCAACTAGCAAAAGCTTCTCTCATTCTTCATCTTCAAAAATGTCCAAGCATGCATCACTGTACAACTTTTCTACTTCCAAAATTCACTCTCAGGCTTGGTCCTTGAGCCTTTGTATCTCATCATACAATGTTTCCATCACTTTATTTCTATCTGCAATCTTTTCTATCCAATCATCTATCATGTCTAACTCTTATCTAGTATATACATTAATCAAAATGCGTACCTTTTCCCTTTTATGGCTTGTAGAGTTTGTAAATCCTTTCTCCATACCCATACCTCATCCATAATATTGAAGTCCTGGCTCAAAATGGCCACGATCTTATCAAAATTATCTTGCGTACCATGGAATAACTTCAAACTTCTTGTGATTATAGTGGCACCCCTATCCTCAAGGCTATCTCAGTAATCCTGACAAGCTCTCAAAAATGGACTGAGCCATACACCTTCCCCTTCTCTAAGAATGGTATTCAAAGTCTCCTCAAGGCAGTCAAAATCAAGAGGACCAATAACTTCAGCTAGATATCCCTTTAAGATCTCAACTTACCTTTGAAGTATTCTGATTTCAACCTCATCATGTTCCATATGGCTGAGAACATCCTTGACTCCCATAGTCATCATCTATGGGGAAGTATCCCATGTAGGCTTTCCTAACATGATATCTTTCACTTCATAGTCCTGAAGGGTAATAGCTTCTTCATTTGTACCTTTTGAAGGGTGAGCCACTTGTGCAAATAAGTCCTGATTTTGGGTAGTAGTAATGAATGCAAATGGTGTTACATCATGTAATGGAGATTCGGGCTTGTTCAAAATCTTTGCAATGTCACAAATATCATCCTCTAAAGCACAGAATTGATGGTTGGCACTTCTCATTATCTCTTTTTGAAACCATCTTGGGATATGCCTTTCTATAACCTTGGCTCTAGATGATGAAGGGATGTGTTCAACTACCTCCTTCCCTCTATCACTCTTGCTTGAAGTCTCCTCTTATAAGGGTTCTTCTTTTGTAGTCTCAGTTTCTATAGATCTCGTAGTTTGATCTTCAACTTCCTAAGAAGGTTGTTGTATACATTCTACTACCTGTGCCTCTTTTGATGGCTCATTAGTAACCCTTGGTTCTAGTTCTCCTTGTAATGATGATTCCTTCTAAACATGTTCTTCTTAACTTGGAGGTGCAGGTGTCACTAAAACCTTATCTACCATCATAACCCGAGGTGAAGATGGGGGAGTGAGATGAGGACCTTGTGTCTCAAGTGGCATCTGCGTCCAACTTGCTATTGAAGTTCAACTGTAGGAGTATCTCTAATCTTACCTCTAATTTTTATTTTTTTTTTATTTTTTTTTTTTTTTTTTTTTTTTTTTTTTTTTTAAAAAAAAATTTGTGTTTTTTTTAATTTTTGATTTTTTTCTTCTTTATTATTTTTTTTTCTAAAATTCTAACTTCTAACCAAATTTCCTTCTCCTGACCCCCAAACTATGAGTCAGGGAGTCAAAAAAAGTAGGGGGGTCCCCATTCCTAGTGAGGAATGGGCCGTGTGTTGTGGACACCACAACAATACCCACAAAATTTCACTACTACAATATAAAGCTGGCCTATTAAGACTTACAATGACCACTTCTAGTGATCTTCCCTGTTAAGAGGAATTTAGATTGCTAGATCCACCTTGTTAGAGGTTTTACAAACATACAATGAAGTATGCACTCTGTTAAGAGATTTAAACAAAGACTGTTAAGTCTACCCTGTCAAAGGATTTAGAAAACTGATTCACTTGTCATGATGAAATAGTGGATCTAACTTAAAAATTTATTGTTGAATAGATCCTTGAAGTACAAATCACCTCTTGTGATTGATATAACTTTACTGCTCCTTGTAGACCTTTCTGAATACTCTGCTTTTCTATTGATTCACATTCACTCTTCTCAAAACATTACATATTGATTCCTTGATATACTCATACATATATTGAAAATGATGCAATACACTACATATATACCATTCCAATATTTATAATTACTAGGTCCTTTAAAGCACAAGTAAACAAAATATTATAGAGTCGGCCAAATAGTAGAAACTTGGGTTCTGTAAGCTAACTTGGTGACCTTCTGATACTTAGCATCCACTGCATTACTTGGCCTCGTCATGCACTTGGTAGAAGTAGAAGCTCAGTCCATACTAATCACACAACATAGCTTCAAACTTAGTAACCATTGGAAACTCAGTAGATATAGTGTCACTCAGTAGATTTTGAATCCTTCATTTACATTGCTTTCACTCAGTAAACACTATACATTCATCACTCGGTAGACACTGGCTTGTCATCACACAAATTGATGACTCGGTAGACACTATGAAGCTCGGTGACCAATATCTACTCGATGAACACTGTAGGCTTGGTGAACACTGCTGGATTGCACACTCACTTGGTAGCTTCAAGAATGCTCAGTGTGAACACCACTAAATGCTCAGTATAAACTGTAGATTGTGTGATAAGCTCGATAAACATATAGAATTGAATAAGTGTTGTCACTAATAACAAATATAACATAATGCCAACAATCTCCCCCTTTGGCATTAGTGACAAAAATACTTATAAGCCTTATGTACACTGACATACTGATTTTTGATTTTTCAAAATTGATATTTGGAAATCTGTTGTATATACATTTTCACATATCTCCCCCATATAGATGACATAGTATATACATAGTCTTTCTATACATATATCAATCTATTTTCTCCCTTATTGTCTCCACAAGTCTCCTATGATCTCTTACTCCCCCTTTTTGATAATAATGACAAAGAGTTATCCAATATATTCAAATAGAAACTCCAAAATGTGAGAGAAATTCAGAGTGTACCTTAAGAATAAGAGCTAATGTCTTATCCCAGTTGTCTTGCAAGATTTTTTAGGTGGAGAGAGCCACTTGAACTTTTGTAGAAAGTTCAATCATATGATCTACTATGGAAAAAATGTTTTCCTGGACCAATGTTTTTGAATATGCAACATGTTTCTGCATTGAGTCCATAACTAGAAGGATCATATTTTGGATATCTATCAGTGTGGACCTGATCATGGCATCCTCTCTTAGAAATTCTACCTTCATATATAACAAAAATCTCACCTTGATGTGATGTGATGAGCTTGAACTGGGGTCAAGTTGTAGCCTTTAAGCACTAGCCTTTATATCTACATCAATCTTATTCAATTTCTCTTTTATCTCCTTGGTATACTTGGTAACATCACAAAGTTTTCCAAAAAGAGATGTTACATTGGTGAGAGAATGTTCAAGATTGCTGAAAATTGAAGATAGTTCTAAATTGGTCTATAGCAATGTGCTCAAGCACTTTATTATGAAACTTTTTCTCTGCCTTTTCAATAAGCTTTTCTTGGCCAGATGTATCCTCATTGAACTTATTGACTACTTATTCAAATTGTAGCAAAATGTGTTGAGAAGAATCCACATCAACACCTATGGCTTCTATTATTATGTTCTTAGCATTCTCAATTATTGTAAACTCTTTACCTCTTTCAACTCTGAGTTGTTTTTGCCTTGCCTTCTACTCCAAAAGCTGACTGACCAGTCTCATTTCATCAACTATAGTAGTATCTAGATCCAACTTAGGAATAACAATTTCCTTGTCCAAATCAATGTCATCATCAATTTTCTTAGCAGTAAGTAGAAGTTTCAAGGGTGTCCTTTGTTCCACTTCTGACCTTACTATCTTGGACTTAGGAACATAAACAATTGTAGAAATAGCTCGACTTACAGTAAAAACTTGAATGGGTCCAACTGAAGGAAAACTAAAAGAAGTGCTAACTGAATCTAAAATTGATGTACTACCCAAAATTGAAGTAACAATAGGTGGAGCACAAACTAGAGTACTTACAATAGAAGAACTAACTAGAACAAAAGTTGGTGCTATCAAAGTTGTAGTAGACAAAACTATAGAACATGATGGTAAACTTACTTTACATGTTGGAATTGAAGTTGACACAATTATAGAACTAGATGTAGCTGATGTTGTTGACTTGGGAGCTGATGAAGAGGGTTGCATCTCGGTAGATGAAGTGGTAGACACTTCCATTGCAGATACTTGAAGTTGTGAGGTAGCAAATAGTGATAGAACAAATGATGTGTTTGTTGTAGCTATTGTCACATTTGTTGAAGTTGTCTCCAACCCTAATCATGTAGTAGTCTTAGGTGGAGAATGAGGAAGGGAGGCTATAACTTGTGCTACAATTCTCATTGGATCACTCTCTTCATCTCCTTCCTTGTCTTCCTCTTTCTCTTCATTACCATTCTTTAATCCATGATAGTCTTCAACATCAAAAGTGACACATGGAGCATTACCTTCTTCATTGTCACTATCATCATCATCATCCTTGATCTCTACTGGATCTTAATTGGGCTTGTTTAGATGATAGATGTTTTCCTACATAGATGTGGCATCCTTGACTACATGCTCAATTTCTTTTACCAAAATCAGACAAGTATGTAATCTCATCATTATTTTCTCTTCATTCTTTTTCATAGCTTTCTTAACCTCTGCATTTGAAAGATTTGGTAGCAGTTTCCTCAAAGATTTCTCAAATATATCTTTAGCTATTTGCTCAACTAATTGCTACCTAACCTTGACTTTGTCTAACAAAACTATGGGTATATGTGAAGCAAATTGATTAGGAGAGAACTTCCATCTTCCTAGCTTGTCCATGATCAGATCTTCAACTTCCTTTTGTTTTGCTGGAGTCCTGGATTCATACTTGAGTGCTTTGAAGTTGTTATTTCCAACACCTATTCTCAATTGTTTAGGTCTTTCTTGAAATGTGGGAGGAGGCTTAACAAGTACAACTTCACTGTCTCCTTTCCTTTTAGATCTTCTAGTAAATACAACTATGGAGGCCTTGGGTGGCCTAGTAATGATTACCCTACCCTTCTTTTTCACTAGCTCTTCCTCCTTTTCAGATTGCTACTCTTCTTCTTCTTTAGATTCCTCTTCATCCTCTCCTTTTCCCCCAGTAAGCATGAGAGGGGCACTTTCAGTTTTCAACTTGGAAACCTTCCTCTTGCCTTTGCTAATAGCCTGGGGTAGCTTGAATTCAAGCTCAATTCTAGGTTTGGCCTCTTCATATGTTCCAAAAATATATTGCTTAGGATCTACTGGCTCATTCACTAGTGCATCAATGATATCTTTGGTTTCATCAATGTTAACCTCATATGGAAGAGGTTTCACCCATGCAACTCTAGGCCTGACTACTTGGATATACACTCTATCACAATCAACCATAAAACATACATCATCTTTATAGTCTTCAACAAGCTTGGAAGGAATTTTGAACCTGTTGTGCATCTTCTCCTTGAAATCTTCAAAGTAGTTATCCATAATGCTATCAAAATTTATACCCATTTCAGAAATGAAATCATTAATCTGATACAAAATTGGAGTATCTTTCTTCCATACTACTATACCTTTTGATGGGAAAAACTTTTGAACATAAAAGAAAAGACATGTTAAAAAAGAACCAAATTTGTAGGGGTTGTTCTTTGAAGTCTTGATGATGTCCATGTTTTTATTCAATTGTTTCAACAATAATTCTAACAGATCAAATTCCAATTTTTTCTTCACAACCTTATATGCCAAATCCATTGCCTCACACGCCACACTATTCAAAAAATTGGAGCTATAAATATTGTGAGCAATGACATGAATACCAAACCTTAATTCAATGTAAGAAACAATGCTAATTTTTAGACCTCTACTATTCCACTCAGCTAGGGTTTTCTTTTGAAGTTCATCCTGACCTAGGGTTTTGGTAGTTTTGGCTTTTCTTAGCATGTGAAGGCCTGTGATCTTATGTATCATTTTCTTGGTGATCAATATAGGCTATTCTAACCACAATTGACCATTGTCCACACGATTGAGAATATACCTAATCCACTTAATCTAAAAATTCCTTGGCATATGTGGGATATGGGTTAACCCTTTGGTCTCGAGATGCTTATGCTCGAGTTTCAATGAACCATCAACATACATTTCTTCTAAGGCACTATCCATCTCTAGGTTTCCAATTTCTTGAACAGAAAACTTAAAATGAGTCTGAATGTTGTTAATTAGGAGTACCTTAGGAGGAATTTAAGATTGAGCTCCATGAGGGTCAAGCGACTCTATAACTACTAGTACTATCTTAAAGTTTGGAACTTTCCATTTGACACCTTTTATCAACATCTCAGATCCTATTTTTGCCTTGCTACTACTAGTGCTTCCAGATGCCATCGCTGCTCGATAAATGACAGAAATTTTTAGAACAAATTCTTTGCTGCAAATTCATTTGAAATTGCTCGGATGCACCTGGAATCACTCTACTCTATGTATTCTAAAGTTGCAGTGAAAAATGAGGTCAAATTCCACCTTTTTTGATGAAAAATTCTTCATGAATGCTTGGTACCATGATGACATAGTGCGTGATGGACTATCATCCACTCGCTTGCTCAGTAGAAGCTTGTGACTTGGCGATCGAACAAAAATCTTATTACTCTTGATCTAGCTCAGTTGAGTCTATGACCAACCTTGCTCGGTGAATGCTAAATTCTTGTGATCCCTCTATATTTGAAATACTACTTTGGATCTTCTACTTTATTTCATTGGAACTACTCAATATTTGACTTGAAGATATAGTTCTTGTTACTCCTTTAAGGATCTAGTTGGAAATGGTGGAGTCACCCACTTCTTGAGTGACATGACCATCATTTGAACTAGCTTTTTTGGTAGATTTGGGAATCCACTAATGTCTCATCTGCTTCTTGATGTTATCAACTTTAGCTTTCTTTTCATCTTCAACCTTTCCTATTTTCATGTAGTTCTTAGCTATATGACCAAGTTCAGTGCATGTATAACATCTTACTATTGTGTCCCTCTTTCTCAAGTGATGCCTTGCATAGTTTATGCCAATGTGTCCATATTCTCCACAATAGTGACATCTACACCAACTATTGTAGTCCCAACCAAATATTTTCTTTACAAGTTGTTTAGCTGGATTGAATGGTTTAGATTTGCATTCAATTGCCTTGTGACCTTGTTTCTTGCATTTGTGACATTTACCTTCAAATTTTGGTTTTTCCTTGCATTCATTAGCTTTATCACCATGTTGACTGCAATTGTAGCATTTTCCATTGAATTTTGCCTTTCCATTACTCCAACATTTATTTGAATTATGAACTAACTTACCACAGTGATTGCAAGTAGGTCTTTGATTCCTTTGGGTACCTTGCTTGGAAGATTCACCTTCTTCTTTATATCCAAGTCCTGCTTTACCTTTTTGCCTATGAAGATTCTGCTCACTTTCCTGATTCAATTGATCCATGTTTGCTTGAGATTTCATCATCCTTTCATTGAGTTGCTTTTTAGAAATTAGATTAGCTTTCAATCTTTCATTGATTTGTCTTTTAGTGATTAAATCATTTCTTAAACTTTCATTTTCAGATCTCAGACTCATGATTTCCTCATTTGCATTGGAGAGTTGATTGATAAGACTTTCTATTTTGGTGACCCAGAAACCTTCCAAATACAAAATAAAATTGGGGTGGGGATGATACCAAAAAAAATTCACTACTACAGTTTAAAGTTTTCCTATTAGGGCTCATAATGACCACTTCTGATGATCTTCCCTATTGAGAGCAATTTAGATTGCTAGATCCACCTTGTTAGAGGTTTTACAAACTTTCAATGAAGTATTCACTCTGTTAAGAGATTTAAATAAAGGCTGTTAAGTCTACCCTATCAATGGATTTAGAAAATTGATTCACCTATCAGGATGAAACAATGGATTTAACTTACAACTTGATTACTAAATAGAGCCTTGAAGTACAGATCACCTCTTGTGATTGATATAACTTTACTGCTCCTTGTAGACCTTGTTGAATACTCTACTCTGTTGTTGATTTGCATTCACTCTTCTCAAAACATTACATATCCATTATTTGGTATACTCATACATATATTGCAAATGATACAATACATTACATATATACCATTCTAATAATTACAATTACAAGGTTCGCTAAAACAAAAGTAAACAAAATATTATTGAGTCAGCCAAATAGTAGAAACTCGAGTTCTGTAAGCTGACTTGGTGACCTTTTGATACTTGGCATCCACTACATTACTTGACATTGGCATGCACTCAGTAGAAGTACAATCTCGGTCCATACTAATCATAGAATGTAGCTTCAAACTTGATAACCATTGGAGACTTGGTAGATATAGCATCACTTGGTAGATATTGAATCCTTCGTTTACCTTTCTTTCACTTGGTAAACACTATACATTCATCACTCAGTAGACACTGGCTTGTCATCACACAAACTAATGACTCAGTAGACATTGTGAAGCTCAGTGACCACTATCTGCTCAGTGAAAATTGTAGGCTCAGTAAACACTATTGGACTGCACACTCACTTGGTAGCTTCAGGAATGCTCAGTGTGAACTACTTAACTGATGATCTTACTTGGAAACTGCTAAATGCTCAGTATAAACTATAGACTGAGTGATAAGCTCAGTAACCATATAGAATTGAATAAATTTTGTCACTAATGACAAATATAACATAATGCCAACATTGACTTCAAGTAATTTTAGAGCTATCATTTGTAGAAATATGGGATTAATAGAAAAAATTATAAGTTACCTAGATAATTAATTCCTAATTTCTTTTGTTCCTAAGAAATAATTAATTGAATTTTTCCAATCATTCCTTCACTTAAAGGTTTGTGGGAGGGTGCTTCATCACCTATAGCTAAAGTGTCTGCATTTTTCTCCATGGAGTCTCCTCTAGTTTGAGCATGTTCAGCATCATTATTCTCATATCTAGTATTTTCTTTTTGTCCACCTTGTGTATTTTGAGTATATTTCTTGGTTTACATTCATTTATTATCCCTTGGTACTCATAGGAATTATGTCTACCAATATAAGTAAATAACCAATTGGAATGTCACTTATAGTTTGTTCTTCTAGCTTGGGAAATGATTTAATTTTCTTAATAATGGGGTCAAAGCCATGAATATATACATGTGTTGGGTTGATAAGTGAAGTCCTCTCATTGTCCAACTTGGTTCCTACATTGGTATTTTCATTCTTCTTAGGTTTCTCGACAGGATCTACAAATACATATTATTTATATATAAGTAAATAACATATATAGGTAATTTATTCACATACCTTAATCTATTTGCTTGTTTCACTTGGATTTAGTTTGGTTATTTTATTTATTTATTTTTTTCCTCTCCATTACTATCAACCTTTTTTTTCTTGCAATTGTAAGATGCCTTCTTGCTTAGTCTTTCACACTAGTTATTTTATTATTATTTTCTAACTTTGGGGCATGTGCAAACCCTTTCTCTTGGTCTCCTTTATTTGATGAGTCTATGCTAAATCTGCAACTTACATTTTTTACATCTCTTGCTCTTTCATCTTGATGATGGATCACGTAGTATGATTCGAAACGTTGATGACAAAAATTGTTACACAATCTAATCTAGAAACTAACTATCATAACTATTATGGATTGTGAAAATCTAATCGAATTAATAGGATCTACATCTATCAAATCTTCAATTGTTACATCATCTTATTTTCTAATAATATCACTACCCATTTCACATACTAAATCTACAAAATCTTGTGGTATTTTTTTGATATAATCATTTTCCTTTTTATCAAGTTTAGCATCTTGCTTAATTTGAGTATCAGCAACATCTATATAGTTTCATTCAGATCCTCGATATTATAGACTTTCCTCTAGATTCTCTTTGAATCTAATGGTTTGAGTTTCCACTAAGCTTTAAAATTTTGATTTTTTGTGAAAATTAGGAAGAAAACATATCCTCATGTTTAGGGTTTCTAAAAGTGTTTTCATTTCTTAAGAAAAACCCTAATTTTTGGCTCACACCTTATGGTTTGCAAGGTCATTCATGAGTTGGTATGCAAAATAATAAATAAGGATATGATAAATTTTGGTTATAGGTATAAATTTCCATATCCCTAAGTTATTTGTATTATTTCATATGTTATTAGATTGTAGTCCTAAGTGTTTTAAGTTGCAAAGTTGTGAAAGCCTTTTGGTTGCTTGATGTCACCATTATGTTGTCTAACCATTTTGAGGGTGGTGATATTGTGAAGCAGTCAGTCATAAGGTTCATGCTACACCATAGGAAACATGGCTAGCATCTAGGTTAAGGATGTGAAGTGGAGAGAAGCTTAAAATTATGGGGTTGTAGCTTATATTTTTCATAGTGAATTTTAAGTTGCAAAGCTGTGAAATGTAACCATGGTAGTCAAGATTTAAATTCTCTTGCAGTTAAAGTTTAAGTGAGGTTAGAGTGGAGAAGTGGAGATAACTAGTGATCTCAGCATTGCAAGGTTAAATCACGAGTTAGGGTTTATGGATGCGAAGCTATGAAAAGGGTGATAGTTACCTTTAAAATAGTATATGCATCATTGTGTAGGTTAAGGATGATTTTCTATTAACTATTATGAAGTGGTGAAAAATTCAAGGTACGAATTTTTGCAACATCTCCAATTTGAAAGATGTTAAGTCATTAACCAAGAGACTTAGTGATAGGCCTAAAAAAGAGGTTTCATTGCTTCACAAGGATAAAAGGTGAGAAAAGCTAACAGGTTGTGATGAGGAGATAATCATTTTTGTGCCTTCATAGGTGTTTAGTCATGATAAGAGTTTAAAAGAGATATGTTGCAATAAAGGTTTAAGTAACCATTCATGCTATGAATCATTGGGTCATTGTGGTTAGTAAGATAGTTAGTTGAATAGTTGTGAAGCTATGAAATGGTCTTGATAAATGAGTTCACTACTTTGTGGGTCAATTGCAAGCTATTTGATTTTGGGTTATGATGGAGCAATAGTGTTTATTTTGATAGTTAACACCACATCTCCATAGTGTTGAATGCCAAGCCCTTAAATGTTGTGATATTGCAAAGAAGGTTAAGTAGTGTCTCTTACAACTTTTTGGGTCTATGTGATGAACAAGAAAATATCGTGGTGAAGAATAGATAAGTGTATAATGTGACTTCATAGGCTAAAGTTGGCAATTTGACAATTAAGTGGTAAGGATGTGAAATGGTTAACCATTTTCGTGTGGTCGCAGCCAAAAGTAAAGAAAGCCAAAAAGCCACCAAGAAGTGGAGAAAAAGGGTCAGTCACCACATCACTACTTTTAGTTTTGAAGGCAAAAAGAAAAATAACTAAACTACATGTCCAAGTTTGAAATAGATGATGAGTTGGAGGTACAAACAACATAAATTTTGAATACATAACAACTTTGGAAGTACTACAAAGATTTTGTGCATGTCATTTTAATACTATTAATTCCATGCTTTAATTTGTAGAAAAGAGATAAAAGGAAAACAGAGATAGAATTTTATTATCAATTGTAGAGTGTTTGAAATTATAGAGTAGAGTTGAAGTTGCAGAGTTAATCCTAGTAGATATAGTTCAATAGTATTGTGATAAGTTGAAACAATGGTGCAGCAAGAAGGAGAGTTAATTGCACAAGCTCAACTTGAAGAAGCTCAATCAAGTTCTTCAAAAAGGAAAATCCCTAGCCCTTTTTCTCAAAAAATTGCCATGCTTTCAAGGACCCATAAATTTTTTTATAGAGATCCATAGGTGCTAGATAGAAATGGGAATGGAATGTTTTGGTACTTCTATAAGAATTGGTTGGAAAAGGTCCCTATATCTAACCCTTGGAATACAATTTGGACAAATTGATTATGCCTGAGGTATTTGTTGATGTTGATTTGATGAAGGCATTGATTAAAGCATACAATCTTGTCAGTAAAGCATTTCATAAGAAGGATAGAAGTATACCCTGTGCATTGGATAAGGAGAATTATTATTGAAGATTTTGACTTATGGGGACCTATGTCCTTTTTGATTGACTTAGAAAAATTTGATGTGAATTTCAGTAACCATAAGAGTTTCTATACTGGTAGGACCATATTAACACATATTCCAAAATCAAGAAAGGAACAAGGAGATATACCAAAGAAATTGGGAGATTTTGTTCCTCTAAGGCATTTCCAAAGATAGCTTCAAAATATAGTCATTAGTTTGAACAAAGTATAGGTTCATATGGAACTATGAATGCTACTAGTGGAATCTTTATCATGGCATTGAATATTTAGGACCTACACACCAACATTGGGTATGATTTTGTCATTTATATAGTTAATCTCCTTCATGATGAGATTGTTGTAGCCTAGGAGGGAAGACTTGAGAGTTTCAAATTTCATCATTACTCTTTGTTGATGCATTTGATTCTATACAATAATGTGGGATACATTGATCCAAGATTCATTAAGGGCATAGAAGAATTGGGAGAAAACCTTATTGTACAATGATAGACTAGAGTATGAAAAAAAAATCTACCCTTATTCAAATACTATTTCATTTTACAATGATTTTGTCTACCCTATTTTAAATATGTTGAGAGTTATAGTAGAAAGGGTTCCTAGAAATGTTAGGAAATTGATTAAGCCCTCTAGATGCTTTGATGAAGGAAAATATTTAGGTAATGACTGGGGAAGCATTTTCTTGTTTGAAATTTATACGGTCATTAGGGTTTTTGGGTTCCCTTAACCACCACATATCCTCCCTAAATTTTTTCCACAAAGGTTAAGGATTATTGAATTCTTCTGGCAGTTGATATCAAAAAATAGGGAGTATCTGGGCCAAAATGTCAAAAAGGGGACATTCTTATGTAGATGTTCTAATATTGGAGATTTTTACATTAGTATAAATGCAATTGAAGAAATTGATACATTTCTTAGAGATTATAAATTGCCAACTGCCACTGTATGAACATATGATCTAGGTGATGTTGTTAGAAATGTTTTAAAACAAATGAGGGGATATAAATTTCCATTAAGCAAAAGATTATAGGAAAAGGATGTGATTGTGAATTATTTGGATGATAATGTTTGTAGAGATAGAACAATAAAATGGAGAGACATATTGGGTTTTGAAGAAGAGATGAAGAGAATTGACCCATATTTTAAGGGTTTTTATCATGAAGAAAGCTATTGGCCTAGGTTTGATAAGTGTTTTAAAAAATTGATGAGATTATAGCCCAAGTTCCAAAGGAGATAAAAAATAGACTTAATCATGAATCTCTTGAACCTTATATTGTACTGGAAGTGAGTGATGATGAAGAACAACCTAAAAGCTCAACCTGGGCTTAGTAGAGGAGAAAGAAACAAAAGATTGTTGAAATTCCTCAAAAAGTAAGAGAGAAATCCTTACAATTTATGCCAAGGAGTGGCTAGTACTTTAATGATGCAAGACAAAGTTTCTTGATGGTGTAGGCAACTAGGCATGAGAAGAAAGAAAAAAATTTAGAGCTAAAGGCTAGAATGGTAGATGATAGGATCATAGAGGCTAGAGAATTTATGAATGATGAAAATTTCATAAAAATAGAATAATTTAAAAGCTTCTTATTCAAAATAAAACAAAATGAATTTCCATTGCAACTTAAACTAGGTTACTCCAATAAAAAGGTAGCAGAGATGGTCAAAAGGCTACAAGAGTATGATCCTGAGAGTGAGAAGTTAACTATTGATGAGGAAAGAGAACTGATAAAAAGAAGTGATATGATTATCTTTCTAGGATGGGAAATCAGTTCCTCATTCCTATTGGATCAAAAGAGGAGACAAGAAAAAATTGTTTCTTTTGAAAATGTGAATCCACAGGGAGGATTGAGAGGGTCTAGTTATAGTATTGATGCTTGGACAATGGCAATATGGAGCTTCACTCCATAAAATGAAAAGCCAACCCTTATGGAAATCAAAGATTCCCCTAGTGGGAATGTAATTTTTTGGAATGTTTGTTCCACATCAAGTAGTCAAATTTATGGGTTGATGACTTCAGCATCATTTCTAGGAAAGAATAGAATTGATGTACTGGATGAACAGTTATATGGAGCCTATGAGAGGTATGTTAATACAAGGAGACATTATGAAGAGGAAATGAAAAAAAACATATGTCTTCGAGCAAAGGAATCTCCTATTGATAAATAAAATAGGAATATTAAAAAATATTGCTAGGACTACTACTAAAGTTGAAGACAAGGGTATGCAAATAGAGGATTATGCACTAGATACAGGGATGTGATAGGCTAGTCTATAGATACTAATGAGGAAGACTAGAATTAAGAAAAGAAATAGAAATTAGAACTATGAAAAAAAATTTGATTCATAAGATAAATTATTTTTAAAAATCTTCACAAAATGTACACAGTGGATACATTGTCCTAAAGAGTTCTGAGGCCATTTCATTATTATCTCCCTTATTCACAACATGGGGCCCATATGCATAGTTCTTTCAAAGTCTTGTACCTATGTTGACATAGAAGAATTTCCCAAGGGGGTAATTATCTCTATAAGAAAATTGATCCACAAAGTTAAGGAATTAAATGGTTTCTTTTTAGGGAAATTACAATTAATCTAGAATAAGATGAAAGAAATTACGACAAGGAACCCTAATTTTGTGCCCAATATTGTTGATGAAAATGGGAATGTACGAGAATGGAAAGAATGGTCATCTTCCTTTGATGAAATATTAAAACATGTTAGATTTATTGCATACTATATTAATAAAGCAGATGTTATGGTAGTGTATGATATGATTGATGTTTTGTATAATTTGGAGTCAGAGATGGGAAAGGTTACTACAAAGGTTAAGGCCATCACATATGCAAAATGGAATAAGTACCTCAAGGATTTGAACGTGATCAAATATGCCATGCAACCAGTTGTTGAAACTAATATTTCCATCTGGGAGGTCATAGCAGGCATAAAGGCCTTGCCATTTGGAGATAATGATTAAGTAGTTAAAATCATAACTACAAGGCAGAAGGGACAAAATAGAGAAAAGACATTGATTATGATAGGTTGTTCAAATGCACAAATGATCATTTTGGAAACACCTAAATAAAAGTCACCACCTACCAGTTTTTGAACTACTTCTTATTTTTTGTCTCAGTACAAGGAATGTTTTTAAAGATAAATAATTTGAATTATCTTTTGTACTTTATTTTTTAATCAAATTTTGACAAGTGTCCTCCCATTTGGAGCTTGTTGCAATCCTTGTCTATAAAAGGATTTCAAATATGTTGAGTGGATGTTTGAATTTTATTTCTTTAGGTGCTTATGCTATTAACTATTGGTCTAGATTTCTATGTCAAATAGGTGTTCTTTCAATTTTGTATTCAGAGAATATAATGGATATTGAATGAAAAATTGGTCAAGTTATGAGTTATATTATGAGTTTTGTATTAGATATGTATTTGTTCTCAAGAAGATTAATACAAAAGGAATTTTCTGAATATCTATGTCTTCAAATTTTGTCTCCATTTTCATATATTTGTCACTTTAAAGCTAAATGAGCAAGGTTCATTTTATTTTAATGTGTCTCAGATAGGTTGTATGTCAATTCATTTTTTCTTTTGATTCAAGCAACTAAGTAAATTCTTCTATGAATTGATAGGGTTTCTAAGTATATGGGAGGGATATCATAAGAATAGGATTTAGGGTTAATAGTTGATAAATTTAATTGCAAGTCAATTAAATAAGATCAAGACTTACTAATATGACTCTATGTAATAATAGATAAGGCATTGGTCATCAATTCAAATACATATTGAAGCAGTTGTTTGGTTGTATAATTCACTTTTTAAAATCAAAATCAATTATCTTAAAGTCTATGAAAATGAATTACATGTTGTTCTTTCACTTATTGTGCTAACTCTTGAGTTTATAGTTAGCTACTATAAATCAATAAGTTGATTTCAATTCTAAGAAGATATTAGACCACTTTTTGCTATAAGGGATGAATAATTTGTAAGGAAAATAAGTAAATGATAAAATCCCTAGGTGCACTTGCCTTGGCCCTGTAGAGCTTAAAAGGTAGAAATCCCTTGTGCTTTGTTAAACTGATCCAAATCTTAGTAGGTTTTTGCTAAATATGGGAAATAGCTAACCCTTAGGCATCTTCTTTTATTCTAAACTCTGGTGTTGTGTTAAGGCTTATAGTTTTAAAACACCAACAAAAAAAATTTCTAACAATAGGAAATTATTGGATAACACATATATATAGCTTTGTACTTCTGTACAATTTTTTTCTTGTGTTTCTCCAAAGCTTTAGTTATATATTCTAGACCAAAATTTGGCATAATGTTAGGAAATGATCCACTTCTCATTTCTTTCTTAGTTTTGAGTGCATATTTCCACTGACTATCAATTGTTTGATATAATTCATCAAGTATTTGATCTATGATATCCAGTGGTGTATATTTAAATTTTGTCATCACAATAATCAAAGTATATTATATTTTCTTCTTATCCTCATCATTCATCTTTTAATACTTATAATATTTAAAAGTTTCAAGACCTCTGCTTTCACTAAGAGCATGTGCAATTTCATCTACAATTTTAGGTCTTTAATGCAATAACTTAGGTGTTACTAACCTCATCAAAATCATTCATTTCACTATCATCATCATCATCTTTTATTACTTTCTTTCTTCTCCTTTAATTATATGTCTTAAATTTTTTTCTCGATGACTCAAGGGCTTGCTTCCTTTTCTGATATATTTTTACCTGTGGTAGAGTGGGCTTTGTGATCTTGAAAATGTTGTTTTTTAATATTGGAGTAGCTTCATATGCAACTCATGTTCTAGATCTTTTATTCTTATCGATTATGGGGATAGCTATAGATCTTTTCTTATTTTTTTCTATTCGTATCTTGGCATTAACTATTGCTTTTCCTTTTCCCTCTTCTTTTGCATCATCTTTACCCTTTTCTTTGGTAATCATTAACAGCTTGTCAAATTCACTTCCACTAAATGTGCTCTCAAGTCTTCTTAACATCTTCTTAGATTTCTTACCAATTTTAGTGACCACTACATCAATTTTAATCTTTTCCTTGGCCTCCTCATATGTCCTAAATCATAGGGCATCATTATTGAACCACTCATTTAACAAGACTTCAATGGCTTTGTGGCCTAATCCGTGTTTAACTCATAGCCCATGGGTTCAAGACATACAACCCTTGGTAGTACAAATTTTACAAGTATATTATTAGTGTCAACTAGAAAAAAAACATCGTTGTGATATTTTTCAACCAATGTTGGGAGTATCCTGAATCTCTGGTTCATTCTCAACTTGAAAGTCTCAATGTATTCATTCATAACACTTAAAAAAATATCTCTCTATACCTAAATATACTGCTTTATTTGATAAATTACTAGGGTATATATCTTCCATTTCACTTGAACAATAGATGGGAAATAGTTTTTCATATAAAAGAAAATGCATACCAAAAGTGAACCAAACTTGTATGTGTTTGTTTGACCTAGCAACTTGGATAGTCTTCATGTTGTTTCCCAGTTGCTTTATTGTAGCTTGGCAATACCATACTTGTGTCCTTTCTTCACAATTTTATAACCTATATCAACATCCATGCATGGGACACTGGTGTGCCTACTAGATTGAAATATTTTTTATGCAACCACATACACTTTGAATTTTATCTCCAAGTCAGTTATGTTTTCCAATTTCAAACCTCTTCCATCCCATTGTATTTTAGTGTTCTCTTCAATTTTATTCTTTAGCACCATCTAAATGATTTTAACCTTTTCTATAATAGGGTATCCAGTGAAGATATGAATAACATCTTTTGTAATTTTGATTGGCTCATCTAGCCACTTGTGCATATCATGCACTCTTCTCAATGCTATCCTAATCCAACTTATCTTGAATTTCTTTAGAAAATGTAGGGTATGAAAGAGACTGGTTGATTCCAAGAGCTTATACTCATCCTTCAAATTTTCATTAACACGCATTTCCCCATATACCTCATGCAATCCATGATCCCTGAGTTCAGCAATTTTGCAATATTAAAAGGAACAAAAATCATTAACAAGTAAAAACCTAGGTAAAATTATAGATAGGGCACCCACCCTATTCGTTTGTATATAAATTTCTAGATATAATTTATACTCCAACTCTTTTCAATCATCATTCTGAATCAGTTTAATAAGATTCACCTTTTCCTCGGTCTGTTGTTTCACATTATAGAACTTGAAGCCATTTTTTCTTGTAGGGTTTTGGAAAATAATTTACTCTTCACTCGGTTTTCTTCCAACTTTCTCTGTTGCATGAATTTGCTAATAAATTCACACTACAAAGCTTCTATAACTAGTCCTTAGAAAAAATCATTCAAATCTCTTTTCTCTTCAAATGCAAGGTAAAACAATAAAAATTGAAAACCCAATATATATGTGGTGAAGTTATATTTACGACCATTAAGGTATATTAAATGCATCATACTCTATCTTTTTCCATCTTTAATGAACTCAGTTTCCTCTAGTTTCTTGATCACTTCTCACTTCCATCATTACTTAGTTAAAGTGACAGACTTGTCTCAAACACAAGTAAAGCATTATCATACCTTAAGTATTACTATATTGGTTATCACTGCTAGCATTTTGTTACCAATGAACTCAATAAAACTAATTGATTACTGAATTTCTAGATTGGATGTGTTGTCCTTGTGCATCAAATATTATGTAGATATGGACTTCCTTCCACTTCATTCTAGGAATTAGTGTAAGATATATATTTAGTAATGCAATTCATTGCCTTCTCCTAGCTTAGTTGTAGTTAGTGGTTGCACCTAATCCACTATATGAGGTGTCACCATCTATTGCATTTGATGTCTCCCTTTCTTCTCTATGTCTTATTCCTCTACTCACAAATTTCATCCACATTTATTTTACCTTTCTCTTTTGGATCTTCTTCTTTTGGTGGTGACACTCAATTTTTTCAGTTCTTTCTTAAATGACCAACCTTGTGACAATAATAACATGCCATACCAAAATTCCTCCAATTACCTATTGGAATTTACAAGTGGGAAGATTTACTTCTGAGAGGGGGGGGGGTGAATCAAAAGTAACAATATTTAACCTCTAAAACTATTTAGCTGAAAGTATTCACATGCATCTAATTCATCTAATAAACACAAAAGTAAAGACATGCATGAAAATGGATAACACAAGATTTTGGTAACCCAGAAACCCTCCAAAATGAGAAGGTAAAACTGGGGTGAGGATGACACTGACAAAGTATCACTGTAGCAATATGTAACTATTCAAGGTTACAAAGTTTGACCACTTACAATGGTCTGCCCTATGAAAGGCATGTCTTGTTAAAGACTTTACACCCTATTAAAAGTGACCCGATTAAAGGATTTACAAACACTCACTTGGAATGTTGCCCTGTTAAAGGATTTAGTACCTTATTAAAAGGCTTCCAACATGGCTATTAAATGAACCTATCATCATAGGATTTTCATTCCTAATATAATAGCTAGAGAGTATTAGAAATTCTTAACCTAATGACTTGCAATCTTCAATTGTTGATTCTGCATCCTTGTTTTGTGCTATCTATTTTGATCCTTGCTTGATCTAATTTGTCTCAACTCAAAATTTTGATACTCTATTCTTAATCAACTGAATTCTACAATGTTTTCCTACTTTCTAAGTCTTTAAAATACCCCTCTGAACTTTTCTATAATTCACCCATACATTTCTCACATACATACACAAAATGGGGTTTCATCCTCCTTTTAAAGGCTTCAAAGACTTAGGGTTAGGTATGAATCTATGATCAAAATTCATTCTTATTTTCCTACTAAATTCATTCACTTTTCCTATTGGTTGCATGCCTTCTCCATTTGTCTTATTGGTTGCATGTTGATTTCATAGGAAATGCAAAATATTTGATCTTATCTTCAAGATCTTTCGAGATTCATCTTAAGTCAACTTAAAAAATGGTTTACATCTAAGTTTGTGAAGGCACAAACTCATATGTTGATTCTATGTTACTTAGCACTTACTACTTGTTAATGCTCAAAACATATAGGAATTATGTCTCACTCGGCTCCTATAGTAATTCTATTTCACTCAGCATCTATACTTTGCTTGGCACCTATAGTGACTTGGCATCACTTATCACTCGACACTTAATACTTTCTCAATACCTAAAGTTCACTTGACACTTGTTGAATTTATAGCTTAGCATCTATATTATACTTAGCATCATCTTGAGAATTGGTTAAGTGTGTTGACACTTAATTGTCAAAACTAATCTGAGACCAATAATCTCCCCCTTTGACATGAGTGGCAAAAACACTTAACTAAAAATTATGGATCTTATCTCTATGAGTATTATACACATTCTATTTGGTATATGTACAAAACTCCATAAACTTGTTCAAAATTTTGTAGAAGATTATATACCTCAAAAATTTGTAACTCCCCCTAAGCTGATGTACCATTTTAGTATCCAAAATATCTTGTGTTGAATTTGTCTCATGCTGATATGTCTGATACTCTTTGCCTTGTCTGCTTATATGTCTGATTTGTTTGTCTCCCCCTTTTTTTTTTGCTCCCCCTTTCATACATCTCCTTGCAGTTTATCCTTTTGGATGTATCTCCTTATTTCTCCTAAAAAATTCAAAATTTGATATCTCCCCCTTTAGGTATATCTCCTCCATATCTACATAATGTATTACTCCTTATATCTCACCCTTTTTGACACTTATTTCAAAGGGTCCTAAGAATGAATAGAATATCTAGCCAAAAATGTTTTATTTACCTCCATTATCATCTTTAGAGAAGCATCCTAGTTATCCAATGCTAATTCTAGTGCTTTGAGTTGGATGGTTGTCTCTGCTACAAGATGTACAAGGCCTTCTAAGGTAGAAAGATTTGGATCTTTCTTCAAAAAAATCTTTGCATAGGCCACTTATTTATGTAGTACTTCCAGATGTGGGTAATAGTAGACTGAATCTATATTAATTTGGCCTTAACATTAGCCTCTTCTACTATCAATACAGCTAACTCCTTCTAATTGTGAAGCGTTGTGGCAAAATGCTTCTCACTTTGAGTTGGATCTTTATGTACCTGTGTGCTAGATATCTTAAGATTCTTCTCTAAGATTAGTATTCTCTGGCTAGTTTCTTGTGTGAAATATGATGAGTCACACAATTTAGAGTATAATGAGAATATGTTCTCAAGTATCATTTTTACCTTTTCTATTTTCTTAGCCAGTTCAACCTGTGATAGTGCTATCTCACTAGATATCTTCTCATTAACTTTCATTTGAAATTTCTTTTCAAATCAATTAAATAATTTGATATTAGTGTCTTCATTTTGTACCTAGTCCACTATGTTGGATAGTTTCTCCATGATGGGCTTTGTTTCATCAGGTACTAGCAAGCTAAATGCATAAGGGAAGATTTCTTTGATCTCTATTAATGCTTGCCTCTATCTATACTCATTTTTTAGTATCTCCTACTTCTTCCAACTCTCCAGTGCCTCTTGCACTTCATTTATCTACGCTAGGTTCATTTTCTTGAAGTCATAACTTGGTATGAATATTTCTTCATGAAGTGTAGGGTCTCCATAATGAAGTACCCTTGCTACCTTGGTGGAGCTTGAGCCTAGTGTTGAAACTTGCAGTGGTACTACATCAGTGCTCAGCTACTTGGTAGCAGCCCCCATAGTAGGCAAATTTACCACTGTCTGTATTGCCTCTTGCTCTCTTTCCTTGGGGGTTTTCTCCTCTTCCTTATCTTCTTCTCTTCTACCTTGATCAAGGACAATGATTTGATGAGATGCACCTTGGCTTTGTGTTGTGGGAAACTCTTGTCATGTCTTCTCCTTTGTTGGCTCCTCGACAATTGTTCTTGCTATTGTTGTGGGATCAACCTTAGTAGTTGTATCTTGTGTTGCTTGATCTTTGGGTTGATCACTTGTAGATGGAAGAGGTTGTGAAGGTGGTTGTGTTCACCTTCTCCTTGGTAATTTCAGCCACAGCATTTTGTAACTCTACACTCACCAAAACAAGATTTGTGCACAACTGTAATTGCAATGTTATTTGGTGAAGGATCTTTTTGAGATCCTCTATAATTAGTGGATTAATGTTCTGACCTAAGGTGTTAGGAACATCCTTTATAGTTATAGTGTCTGTAGGTGTAGGTTTTGTATGTGGAGGACTTGGTGGTGGCAATTGGGTGTCTTGGACACTATGTTCTCACTGCTACTCCTCAACTGTTGCCTCTTCACCTTTCTATGTTTTCTCCTCCATAGTTACCTCTTCCTTTTCTTTCTCTCCTTCTTAATCCTTTTCATTCTCCTCTTCTTCTTCATCATTTCTTCCCTCAAAGGGATCTTCCCATCCTTCTTTGACTATTTGGAGTCCACATATAACTTCCCACATAAGAGCGGATTTTTGCACAACATCCTCAATTTGATTTTGCAGAATATTGATAGCTTTGTATTTGGTGCAAACTTTCTCCCATGTATATTATTGTCCTTACTTATTTGATCTTTTGTTAGGTCTGGCATTACATGACCCAATTTTGACTCCCTTATTTCCTTCTCCATTTTTAGGTAGTAATGCCATTTATTTTCTACAATGGAGCTTAGCTCCTTAGGCATAGAATTATCTAGTTCAAGTGGGGTAGTCTTGAACTTGGCCATCATAATGTAGATAGAATCTTCCACTATGTTTTGTTCTTCTCTTGAAAATTTATTAAAATCAATGGTCTTTAAACCAATTAAATTGGCATTATCTCTAATGTTATCACAAACATTTTCCAAATTAGACTTGGTAGAATGTCTTACCAATCTAAATTGATCATTGTCAAATTCTATCTTTTCTCCATCTGACTCTAGGGGTGCAACATATTTTCTTCTTTCCTTTTGTTCTATAGACCCTCCTTACTTTGTGGCTTTTTGCTTCCCCTATTCCTTTGCCACTTGTTTTGTTTCCCTGGTGTCTACCCTTGTAGTTGGCTTGGTTGGGCTTGGCTTTGTTGCTTTCTTCTTCCCCTTGGATTGTGTAGCAAGTTGTTTCTATGCTTTCCTCCTCTTAGGCTCTAGTTTTGGTGCTTCTTGCTCATTACCTTCTTCTTCTTCTACATCCTCACCCATGCCTTGGGTTAATACAAGTGGCCCTTGTTCTTGTTCATCTTCATCATCTTCTACTTCTTTACCTTCTTCTTCTTCTTCTACATTGCCTTCACCAAATTTGGCTTTGAGTTTCTTTACGAGTTTATCCTTCTTCTTCAGTGTGGAGGTATTCTTCAACTCCATGTCCACCTTTGATATTACCACATCAAATGTCCCAAAATGTGGCACACTCTTGTCCACTTCTTCTTCTAATAATACAATTATGGCTACAGATGCCTCATCTATATTTATTTCATAGCCAAGAGGTCTTAACCATCTAACTCTTGGTTTAGCAGCTTGAATATAGGTGTAGTCAATATCTACAAGAAATTATACATCATTTACATTATTTTCAACCAATGAAATTGGTATTCTTAGCCTCTGCTTCATGTTCTTCTTGAAGTCTTCAAAATAGCTAGTCATTAGAGTCTCAAAATTAGCTCCCATTTGTTCTATATATTCATTAACTTGAGCTATTATAGACCTATTTTCTTTCTAGACAACTTTACCAAAAGATGGAAATTTATTATGTACAGAGAAAAAAATGCAAATCAAAATTGCACCAAACTTGCACTATGCTCCCTTGGTTCTCCTTATTGCTGCTAAGTTCTCATTGATTTGTTGCAATTGCAGTTCTGCAAGATCATAAGTATGATCCTTCTTTATTAGTTTGTAACCCACATCCACTACAATGCATGGTACACTGTTACATCTATTGAATTGGTAAAATTTTTGTGCAATAACCCTAACAACAAATGCAACAAGAGGGTCTTGGATGGTGTCTATTTTCATTCCTCTCTTGTTCCACTTGCCACCTATGTTCTTTTCAATTACTTCCTTAGAATCACTTCTAAGGGTTTTTGGCTAATCTAGAGTTGGGTACCCTGTCACTCTCTGTACAATCTTTTTTGTAATTTTTATTGGACCATCCTCTAACCATAAACTTTCATCATGAATCCTACTAAGCACTATCTTGATCCATTCAGTTTTGAAAATTGTGGGGAATTCTAGGGCATGCATCAAACCCTTCTTCTCAACAATTTGATATTCCTCTTTCAATACTCTATTTTTGCACAATCTCTCGTATGCTTCCCTAATTTCCATGTCTCCTATGGCTCCAATTTTATATTTATAACATCTTCTAACATCTTGGACCATAACTACCTTAGGAGGTATAACAGATAGGGCTCTAGCTAGGTCATTTTTGTATGCTACCTCTAGGATTGGCTAGAAATCTATTTGTTTCACTTCATTTGACACAAGTTGAACCTCAAATAGATCTTTCTCATGTGCTTTCCTAGAATTGGAGGCCATTTGTGCTAGCTAGGGTTTTAACACGAAGAAATTTAAAACTACATAGCTCAGCACAAATGTAAATACCTCAAATTCGATGAAATTGTGTTGAATCACTGTTGAAATTGGCTCAAATGCTAGATTCTCTACTTGGAAGTCATTTTGCACTCTTATTTATCTTTTCATTTTGTTCATGATTAAGAAAAATGATTCAAAATGTGATCATATACCCTATTTTTATAGTATTTAATGCTTAGTGCATTTACAGTTGTCCACTCAGCTTCTTAAGTATTTTTGCATTACTCGGCTTCCATTGACTTTTCACCACTCAGCATCCACAGAAGTATCCCTCACTCAGCTTCAACTGAAGTTTCTCTTCAATCAGCTTCCACTACCAACATGGTTGCAACTAATCATTCAGCTTCTATTGTCTTTAGCAATCAACTCGGCATGTATTGAAATTTTTACTCGACATCTAAGGGAAACTTGGCAATACTTATGAAATCTTGAAGTTTTAACTTTACATTTCTATTCATGCTAATATCTTCTTTCAGTATTTTCTTATATGTCATCTTGTGCTTATTTTGATGAAGTGTGATCACTTAACCTTTTAGGTGAAGTGATCCCTTTATTTGATGTGTTGCTTCCATATTTCTTCTTCCATGTCTTATTCATTTCTCCTCTGATGTGTTCAACATCCATCTTCTCTTTTTGTTTGTTGTTCTTTGAGTTGGGTGCCTTTGACCTTGTTGGGAAATTCCTGCTAATATGACCAGTTTTCAAACAATTGAAGCATGTACTTTGATTGAGCCATCTTCTATAGTTTCCACTGGAATGTGTTCTTATGCAATTTTTAGGGATGTGTCCATATTTTTGATAGTAATGGCAGCTATACGTAGTGTTGTAGTCCCAATTTTAGTGATGTCCATGATTATTCCCCCTTACTGGTTGATTAGGTATCCACGTAGGTTTTGATCTGCACTCAAAAGCTCGTTGTCCATACTTCTTGCAATTGTAGCAGTGACCTTCAAATCTTGGTGTTCTAATAGTCTTAGTCATGCAGTTATGTGCTTGATGTCCTTGCTTGATGTACTTATGACAGTTATGTGCTTGATGTCCTTGCTTGTTGTACTTATGACAATGGCTCACATTCTTAGGCTTGTCATTCTAGTGGGCATTCTTTCTTTTGCATACATTAGAGGTATGTCCTTTTTTACCACAAAAATGACAAGTAGGTTTAGTGTTCTTACCTTTGTCATTCCTTTCTTCTATAGTCTTGGATGACTCTCCTTGTTTAGTGCTGGTGTATCCTAGTCCTAAAGTATCATTGCTAGCCCTTGGTGATTTTAGTAGCTACTCAAAGTACTTGATGGCTTCATTTGGTCTATTGAAGCTCTTTGCAATTTTCTTCTCTTTTTTTAGGTCATTTTATAGTTGTTCATTTTGCATCTTTAGTGTAGAGATCTCAATGTCCTTTATATTTAGTTCATGATGTGCAAGCTCAATTGACTTTTTTTCTAATCTATTAGCAAGGTTTCTCTTGTCTTCTTCTAGCATAGTCTTATCTTCAATGGCTCTTTTCTTATGTTCAGTCACTTCACAAAGCATAATGGCTTGTGATTCTTTTCAATCTTGAGAGTTCTGATTTCTTCTACTTGGGGTCTATTCTTCTCCATTAGGTCTTCTATTGTTGCATCAAAATCTTTCAAATCTCCATTTGAAAATAATTTTCAGGTTTTAATCTCCTTGTATTGCGTATCATTCTTAGCTATGACAATCTCTCTTCTTCTCTTTAAAGATTTTCTAAGTTCTCTTGTTTCTTCCAAAGTGTGTAGAGCAAGTTGTACATCAATTGCCTGATTCTCTATGACCTTCCCAAGTTTGTAGACTTCCGTTTGTAGATATTTTCTCCAAGTTATAAGACTCCTTCTTGTGAGAACTTACATTTGATACCAATTGTTGGAATTTACAAGTGGGAAGATTTACTTGTGATAGGGGGGTCAATCAAAAGTAACAATATTTAACCTCTAAAACATTTTAGCTAAAATCATTAACATGCATCTAATTCATCTAATAAACATGAAAGTAAAGACATGTATGAAAATGGATAACACAAGATTTTGGTAACCCAGAAACCCTCCAATATGAGAAGGTAAAACTGGGGTGGGGATGACACCCATAAAGTATCACCACAGCAATATGTAACTATTCAATCTTACAAAGTTTGACCACTTCCAATGGTCTTCCCTATGAAAGGCCTATCCTGTTAAAGACTTCACAGCCTATTAAAAGTGACCAGGTTAAAGGATTTACAAACACTCACTTGGAATGTTACCCTATTAAAGGATTTAGTACATTATTGAAAGGCTTACAACATGGCTATTAAACTAGCCTATCATCATAGGATTTTCATTCCTAATATAATGACTAGAGAGTATTAGAAATTCATGACCTGATGACTTGCAATCTTCAATTGATGATTCTAGATCCTTGTTCTACTCTGTCTGTTCTGATCCTTGCTTGATCTGATTTGTCTCACCTAAAAATTATGATACTCTATTCTTGATAAACTAAATTATGCAATGTTGTCCTACTTTCTAAGTCTTTAAAACACCCCGCTAAACCTCACTATAATTTACCCATACATTTCTCACATACATACACAAAATGGGGTTTCTTCCTCCTTTTAGAGGCTTTGAAGACTTAGGGTTAGGTATGAATCTACGACCAAAATTAATTCTTCTTTTCCCACTCAATTCATTCACTTTTCCTATTGGTTGCATGCCTTCTCCATTTTTCTTACTGGTTGCATGTTGATTTCACAGAAAATGAAAAATATTTGATCTTATCTTCAAGATCCTTTGAGATTCATCTTAAGTCAGCTTCAAAAATGGTTTACATCTAAGTTTGTGAAGGCACAAACTCATATGTTGATTCTATGTTACTTAGCACTTACTACTTGCTGATGCTCAACACATATAGGAATTTTGTCTCGCTCGGCTCCTATAGTAATTTTGTTTTTCTCAACATCTATACTTTGCTTGGCACCTATAGTGACTCAGCATCACTTATCACTTAGCACTTAATACTTTCTCAGCACCTAAAGTTCACTCGACGTTTGTTGAATTTTTGGCTTGGCACATACTATAGCTTGGCATCTGTATTATACTCGGCATCATCTTGAGAATTGGTTAAGTGTGTTGACACTCAATTTTCAAAAGCAATCTAAGACCAACATTACCAAATCTTCCTCCAAAGTGTAATCTCATGAAATTTGTAGTAATATGACCATACTTTCCATGTGTAGTACATGAATACAATGTATTGCAGTCCCAATTGATTTTGTTACTTGTCTTCTACACTTTCCAATTGAAATGCATCTATGATTTACACTCCCATGACTTGTATCCAAACTTATTGCAAGTATAGTAGTAACTATTAAATGCATAATTCTTAGTTGATTGATTCGACTTGGATCTACACTCAAATGATTGACGTTGATACTTATTGCAATGATAAAAATAACCATCAAATTTGGGAGTAACATTTCTCTTACCATTATTTCTCATGCATACATTTATTGTGTATCTAGGATTTCCACAATGATAGCATGTTAGTTTATTTGGCTTTGGATTGGTGCACACATTTCTTCTCTTGACTTATTTTGATGATTCTCCTTTCTTAGTTGTAAAATACTAAGTATAGCCTAAGCCAGTTGTGTCTCTCGGTCACCACTATCCTTTGAGTTGTTCATCCAATAATTTAATGCTTTCTAGTGATCTCTTCATTCTCTAAATGATTTCTTTCTCATATTTCATTTCGCTCTTCAATATTTCATTTTTAGTCCTTATTTCAACAATTTCTTCTATCTTCCTACCAATTTCATGGTTTTCACTAAGTAGTTGATTTCTCATATCATAGTGGTTCTATGTAAATCTTGAAATCTCTTCATCTTTAGTATCCATTCTTCTAGTAATTTGTCTCTTGTCTTCTTCTATCATATGCTTTTCATCCTCATTTTTCTCTTTTGTTTCATTACTATTGACAATTGGTTAATAGTGATGTGTTATTATTGTCATTAATGGCAACATATGATGTACATGTTGATAGGAAACCTCGGCAATAAAGATACTTAGTGTTTGGTAATCAGAAAATTGTCTAAGTATAGAATTTGGTTTACAATAGTGTATTGTTTAGTTTATAATATGTTGCAGATGTCATATTATGAATAGCAAAGTTACATGGAGATAGTATACATGTTGGTGATGATGTGCACAACCTCATAAGTTTGTATAGATTGTACAGAATAGAGATAATCATGTTTTGGTGAAGTAGGATAACAGAATTGAAGGAAAAAATTGTTTTGTCTACAAAAAACTTACTTGTCCAATTAGGGAGAACATCCTAGATGTTTACTCTAACTTGGAAAAGTGAATTTTGGTCTTAGCTAACCCATTAGTATTTGATGTAAAGGCATGATATTTATGCAAGGACTTCTTGCAATAAGAAAAGGGTAAGTTATGTTTTGCAAGTGCTATCTTGTAAGATTGCGAAGTGAGTGAAAATTTTGAAAGTGATATATGCAAAGTTTTATATGAGCTATCTACTGATTCAAGATTAAGTTGAAGATTACAGATTTTTCAAGAAAGGAAAATAACAGTAAATTACTTTTTTGAGCAGTGAGCTCTTCTTGTAGTTGAAATTGCATGTTTGGGTAGTGGGCTCTTCTTGCATACATTAGACTACAATTCCTAATAGGGTTGGAACCTCCTAATAGGGATTCAAAGTCTCCTAACAGAGACTCTTTATATTGAATTTTCTTATTGACTCCTAACAAGGTCCATCCTCTAATAAAAAACTTATATATTAGTATATTATCTAGTGGGTATCATCCCCATCAGGGTTTTCCCTTAGCAAGGGTTTCCCTAGTTAACAAAATATGGTGTTATGAGTTATCTTTGTGCATTGTTATTGTTACTATTTAGCATTACTTTATTGCTTTGTTATGCATGGTTTAGAGTAAGTAATAATATCTAGTTAGTGACTAAAGTTTGTAGATTATTGATTCACCGCCCCCTCTCAATAATCCCTATTTCTAACAATTGGTATCAGAGCACAGTTACATTCAAGAGGATTAACAACTTAAGTAAGATCCCTATGGATATGAAACAGTTGATGAAGAACCTCGAAGAAGCTCTTGAAACAATTGATCTCCTTACTAAAGAAAGAGTTGATGAAGAAGCTCGAAGAAGCTCTTGAAAAAATTGATCTCCTTACTGAAGAAAGAGATAAGCTAAAGGATAGATATGAAGACTCCAAAGTATACATTGGTCAATTGAAAGAAAAGACTGATCATTTAAAATCAAGCCTAAATCTACTAAATCTAGAACTACTAATGATGACTTTTCAAAGTTGAAGACAGAGTACAAGATCTTGAAGCATAAGTTGAAGATTACAAATTTGAAGTTGACCTTGAGAAATGATCCTAGCAAAGTTGAATCTAATTTGAAGACTGAAAATGCAGCTCTAAGAGCATGTCTAGCAAAGAAGACATCTGAGTTTGAAACATTGAAAGAAGATCATGAAGAACTCCACAAGTACAATACTATTATAAAAGGTGAATTAACACATTGCAAACAGTAGCTTGAGAAGCTTTATTCTAGTAGAGAAAATCTTGATGATTCAATGTCTATATAGAGACCTTCTTATGATGAGACTGCTCTTGGTTATCTAATTAACATGTCTGCAAAAAAACTAGAGATTAGATCAGATCTGAAAGAAAAAGACAAATCTGATGATAAGATTGAATCTAGTCAATCTTTTGAGAAAAACAAGGAAGTTGAAATCTTGTATGAACCAAAGCAAGTGGAGACTCCCAAGGAAACCAAGTATTAATTTAGAGGCGAGTGATTTTTATATAATGAAATAGGTCATATGAAAAGAGATTTTACAAATAAGTCATTTAATCATGTTAAGGACTCTTATTGTCATAATTGTCATGGTATGGGAATAATGCAATTGATTGTAGGAAACCTAAGTATGATAATGATAGAAAGAATAGTAGAATGTCTAGAAATACTAACCCTACAGATAGAAGAAGATCTAATTAAAGAAAATCAAGAGAAGGAAGATCTTATTAAGACTGGAGATAGATCATGTGTTATAAGTGTAACAACTTAGGACACATTTATTGGAATTGTCATGTACCTGATGATCAACAGAATCCTAGAAGTAGAGCACCTATATGTCAGTTATGAAACAACTTTGGACACACAACAAGGTATTGCAAAATGGATAGAAACTTTGGAGATAGAAGGAACAATGGAAGAAACTTGGAAATAGAAGGAATGATAGAAGGAACCATGAAAATAACTTTGAAACTATTAGTGAAGAACAAAGAAACATTATGAGTGAACTTCGAGAAGAACCTAATGAAGCATTCATGAAAGGAATAGATATCTCAAAAGAAAAGTTAGATGATGATGAGACAGGAAGATCGAAGTCAGTTGTTGAGTTTGATTCAATTAAGTTGAATTAATCTTGTTCACAACATTAGAATTTGAGAAATTTAGTTAGAGACCAAATTAAAAGTAGTGAAGTTGAGAAAAGATGTATCTAGTTAAGTTTAAATGGTACCTAAGCTAACTTGTAATTTGGAGCACATCTAAACAAGTTATGAAGGAATTCAAAGTTACTGGTAATATACTAAAGATTGATTCTACAACAGAAGATGAAAAGTATGTTCTATAGAGAATTTTTTGATGTGAAGTCTTTAGGATGATTGTCATGATAGAAGGAGGCTATAGTAAACCTCAAATGACATTTGAAGATTGGATAGATGAATTCAAATAGTTGTTTGATTACAAAATGTAGTTGACAGCTTTTTCATATTTGCAAAGTACACAATTAATGCAAGCTCAAGTTGATGAATAAATGGAGTACAGAATTTAATTCTACTTCATTGTGAAGACATCCGAAATGAAGAGCATTCAGAAGCGACTTGTCAGAGAGATTTCAAAGAAAACCCTATTTTTAGAATGAGGTATTTTATCATTTTTCCACAAATTTGTTTGGTAAAAGATATTGTTGATAAGAATTATGGATATGTTAGTAGTAGACAGTGTTGAGAATGAGGATAGACCTAAGTTTAAGATTGTTTCCATAAAACCTAATGAAGGAAAGCCTAACTATGCACTGTCTATCACTCTGAACAATGTAGTTTACCTTGAAGATGTAGAAAGTTATTTGAATTGCAAGTTTAAGTTAATTGGTAGTGAATATATGAACAAAGATATGGAATTGGTCTTTAACCATGACATGACAGTGAAGCTCATATTTGAACATTTAAAGGAATTAGACTTGTTTAAGTATCATTTCTACCATGAGTTAGATACAGATGAATGGACTCAAATTATACTGAGTACGATACGTGATGGAAAACTGTGGATGCAAGATAATGTAGTAGACATTTATGCTAACCTTATTCATGAGGTAACTAGTCTTATCAAACAAGGTAGTGTACCTATAGGAGAGAAATTGGTAAAGAAGAAAGTGGAAAGTTATACTAAGGTAGTGTATAATGGAAAGGCTATGGTAATCAACTCCATCAAGCAAGATGATGTGATATTTCTTACTAGAATTATTGCTTATTCAATTTGTGCAATTTCTAAGATAGATGAACTTTCAACAAGATTTATATATGCAACATATAAGATATGTGTTGAGAAATAGCAAGTGAATCTAAGTGAAATATTGAGGTTGCAACTCTTGGAAAACCTTGAAAAGATTAAGAGAATCAAGAATGGTGTGTTAAGATTCCAATCATTGATAAATCACATATTCTTTCATGTACTGAAGAGATTTCCTTACTTATCCGTAACAAATATAATGAGTAATGACAGATGCACTATGGAGAAGATATCAGAGGTATGCAGAAGACACCCTATAGACAAAATATTGGATAGTGGATACCTAATTATGAGGACTTTCTAGAATGAGATGAAACAAAGATTTAGGATTTCACCAGCAATTTTGGATAGATTCAAGGAGGATATATTTATTCTAGTTGATACAAATCATACTTATATTCAAGCAATGGAACCTCGGTAAACATTTTTAGATTCTTTGAGCTATGAGTTGAATGATGATGTTGTAGTTGGTTACATTGACTTGTTGTTGAATTCAAAGAAAGATAAAGTAGAGTATAGATTTTTCACATTTGATGAGATCACTTAGCATACTCACAAGCAATCTTTGAGAAGGCATCTCATAAGAAAGTTGAATCAATCATGAAGAAGGCACTATTAGAGTTTGGAATGACAAAGAGTGAATCTGAGGCCATGAGACAGACAATGAGGCAAGGTGTATTGAACATACAACCCTTGTTAGTATGTGTTGCTAAGACATCTTTGGGACAAATCATTCCATATGCAGCAGTGTCTGATGTTCAGCCTAGTGAATAGAAGAGAAAATCTAAGAGATTATTTGAAGTACTATCTACAAAGATAGAGACTCAAATAGATGGCCATAGGACCTGGTAAGAGGCAAAAAACATTGTTGAAAATTGAGTCTAGTGTTAAAGAAGAGGAGGAATGGGAAACCAAGAAAGAAAGAAAGGTGAATCCACCTAAGCAAGTAGTAGGAAAAGCTTGGCAACCATGGAAGCCAAAGTTTGAGAAGATTAACACAAAAATTGCTAATGAGGGAAACTTTTTTTAGATGAACAAGTTTTATGATTTATATAATAACTTCAGGAAGCATTAGATTGATATATCTAATATGAGATATATCATAGCAAATGATCTAAGTTTGAAGGATATTGAAGTAGTAGTGAACCAGAAAGTTATGAGAGACTTATAAATAAGAAGACTCCTGCAAGAGAAGAAGACCTTGAACTTTGGAAGTCTATGCTAAGGACTATCTGCAAGACTAATGATGAAGGTGAAATAAAAGTATTATTGAATAACCTCACTCCATATTTAAGAAATAAGATAAGACCATTTATATTCATGGTTAGAGAAAAGGATAAGTTGAGAAAGGAGACAACAGTAGCTATCAGTAAGATGTTGTCAGAAATAGCATCTCCTCTAGGTCCTAGAACCTCAAAAGTGTCAGAAAGTGGTGATACCATGTAGATTTATCAAACCAATGTTACTCATAACATTGACAATACCAATTCATTTGGTGGTTCTAAGCCAAATGAACCAGACATTAAAGATATTGAAGAAAAGTTGAAACAAATTGAGGAAGAGAAGAGGCTACTAGAAGTAGAAAAGAAGAATATAGAAGAAGCCAAGCAACAAAAGCTTGAGGAAGATAGGAAAAGAAAGGAAGATGAAGACAAGAAAATGATTACAAAAGAAGAGAGAATAAAGAATATTGCAGAATAGAAGAAAAGATCAAAAGAGAAGAGAGAAAGAGAGGAAAAGGAAAAGAAAGAAGAGGAAGAGAAAAGAGCAAAAGAAGTAGCAAATAAATAGAGGGAGGATGAGACTAAACCATCTAGTTCATCTATTGTACTCTCTCTTGCAAGTTTGGCTACTGATGATGATGACCAAATAGATCTGATCTTGTTAGTAAACAGTTTTGTCCTTCCAAAATTAAATACAAAGAATGACTCAAGACGCCCAAATAGAAGAAAAATTGCCACTAACAATTGGAAATACTATCATGAGATTGATAGCTTTCCTCTAAATTGAGAGGTACAGCTCCCTCTTAGAAGGATATTCAGAGAATTTAGATAACTAGTTAACATAAAGGTTTTCTAGCATTTACCCATCACTATGGGATAAATACAATTATAAGATTTAAAATTTGTACAATGAAGAAAGAAAATGAAAAAATAGCCACATGACTACCTATCTAGTTTCTCATATCACAGGGAAAGTACAAAGAAGCATTATCTTATTTTGCTGAATATGAATGATAATGCAAAACTGCACCTAAAACATGAAAGAAATGACTGTAGAATCATTTTCAATCCAAGAAAACCATATTCAGACTTTAGAATCTGATGTATGAAACTCTCTTTTATTTCATATGTATAACAAAACAATAACAATATTATTTTATCTCTGTCATTACAATCAAGTTGCAGAAAAAAAGAAATAACACTGCTATTCCCCTCCCTGTTACAATCACTGCACATAAAATATATTTTCCCTTTCCTGTAGCTGTAGAACTGTTGGTGAAGAGAAGAACCCCTCTCTTATTATTCTCTATACTATTTATCTTCTCTTTCTGTCCATTCTTTTTCAGTTTGAATAACTGTTTCTTGAGACTACTCTCAACCTTTCATATTCCACTGTCCATTATTGAGTAAGAGTGATGTATCAAAAAAAGATAAACATAATGTTTAATAAATATTATGATATTTCTTACATTTTTCCAAACTTCTCTTATGGACACTTGTCACTACAAAAATGAATTGCATGTGCATGTTGGATAGGTGGCATGTGATGGTTACAGATTGCAATCATAATCTGTAACTGTCATTAATATACTGCTGCACTTAAATAGTCATAACTTTTGATCCGTCAGGAATCTTGCAAAATGGCTTGGAGGAAATTTTGATAACTAGGTTTCCTTGAACACATATGAAATTCAGCTCAATCCAATGGTTGGATTAAAATATGTGGGCCCCGCAACATGACTATTTTTCTGATTGCAGAACATTTTGCATTTGCTGGTATGTTGACAGACCCGCATACAGTCCATCATAACTTTTGACTTTGACCAAATTTTGAAAATCACTTCAGTGAAGATTTAGAAAACTTGATTTCCTACAACATATCAAAAATTGAGAAAAATCCAATAGTGGGATAAAAAGTTATGCTCCCCGGATTGTGACTGTTATTTTAGTGCAGACAAAAATCTGTAGTTACAGGCTGTATTAAAACTAACAACAATATATACACCAATACCTGCACTTGAATCTCATGTTGGAATTTATTTTTAAGCTACATAAGAGCCTCCCTATTATGTCTCCATCGTAAATGCCCATATTCATTTACGAATTTATCAAGCACCTAGAAAGCCAAAACATATTACTTATAATGAAATAAGGCCCAATTTTGAACTCATATCCTCCATTATCATCAATGCATCTTTCATGGAAGATAACAATGATTTCCTTTGACTTCTATCTCATCTCATCATCCACCATCCTCTTCTAGCCTCAAATCTTAGACTTGTAACCTTGAAACGGGGTCTGAGCTTGATTTTGAATTTGAGCCACACATTCCAACTACTGAATCTGGGTCATTGATCTGTGAACTGCATACTCAAAACTGTCCATGAGCTTTGAACTTAAGAACAGTGGATTCTTTTCAGGCTTCACCATTTCAAATACAATTTTGAAGCTCCCAATCTTGATTGAATCATAATGGTTCACAAACTTCTGACTGCCAGGGCTGAAACTGAAACTTTGAACTAACACGGCACTTTGCATCGACTCCAACATGAACTTGAAGTTGAAGTTGAACTGACCTAAAACTTCAACTTCAACTTCAACCTCATCATATGTGAATAGGAATGCTGAAAAATAGGAGAATGACTGGCCTATTTTTAACATTTTGTGCTAATGACAGAACTTGAACTTGAACTTGAACTTGAACTGGCTAGAAGATTCAACTTCGACTTCAACACTCAAAAGTATATTATGAACTCATTGAACTTGAAGTTGAACTGACCCGAAGGTTCAACTTCAACTTCAACTTGGGCACTCCCATGACTTGAATGTTTGACGTTAAGGCTGAAGAAAAATATAAGTGTAACAGATCTCATCCCTATCCAAACTCATATAGAAGAACAAAACTATGAAAATTTTGTAGAAAACTTTAATGGAAGTGATAGATAGACTACACATCACATTGGCAGTTTAGCATATTAAACTAGATCCTAAATAGAGAGCACAACAAGTGCTAAAGTCATTCAATAAAGAATCTACAAACTTATTGAATGTTGTAGAGGTGAAGACTCAAATTTTTCATGATGTTAATCTATTTAGCACCATCTGCCAAAACATCAAGAATGACTTAATCAATCTTGATACATGCATAAAAGAACTTCAGAACTACCAGTAGGAAGGGAAAACTTTGTATGTTAAGTGTACCTTATCATACAAACTGACTAAAGATATTGATAGTCAAATAGAGACAATGATGAGTGAGATAGAGGCTTTATCTAGCCAAATCCAGCATCCATCTAGCAAAGTAGATGATTTTGAGAGTCAAGTTGCTAGTGTTCACAGTGACATCAGGAAATTGGAACTTTAGAAAGAGTAGATATTCAAGAGAACATATAATTTTAGAGAATCCATTGCTCTGAAACTATCTTTTTTTGAGAAGCAGCTAGGGGAATGTGTCAAGGCCAAGGACACATATAAAAACTTTTTGTATTCAGATATCAATGCAGTTGAGATTGCATCATATGCATTATGTGCAATTCTCACATAAGCTGAGTCTACCAAAGAGACATGGACAAAAGGTATGGATAGTTTGAAGACTATTTTTGATGATTGTATGAAGATAATATCAACATAAGGGAAGACAAAAGTTTCAATAGTTTTGACATTTTTTGGACAAAATCTTGACATTTTGACCTTTGTCATTGATGTCAAAGGGGGAGAGATGTGAAAATTGTATACATGACAAAAGGAGAGATTTTTGGGAGAAATACATTTGAAGATTGTAAAAGTGTAAAGTATATTGTAAGGGGGAGCACATATGTAAAGCTGAACAAGTTGTAATAGATGTAATGTTTGTTTTGATAGTTTATTTTTGTCACTTAGCCAATTTTCCTATTTTGTTGCCATCAATGCCAAAGGGGGAGATTGTTGACAATTGGCTAATAGTGATATGTATTTTTTGTCATTAATGGCAACACATGTTGTACATGTTGACAGGAAACCTCAGCAATAAAGATACTTAGTGTTTGGTAATCAAAAAATTGTCTAAGAATAGAATTTGGTTTATAGCAGTGTATTATTTTGTTTATAACATGTTCCAGATGTCATATTATGACTAGTGAAATTACATGGAGATAGTATACATGTCGGTGAAAATAATAGTAAATTACTTATTTGAGAAATGAGCTCTTCTTGTAGTTGAATTGCATGAATGAGCTCTTCTCCTAACAGAGACTCCTTATACTGAATTTTCTTATTCACTTCTAATAGGGTCCATCCTCTAACAAGTAACATACATATCATTATATTATCTAGTGGGTATCATCCCCACTGGGGTTTTCCCTTGGTCAGGGTTTCCCTAGTTAACAAAATATGGTGTTATGAGTTATCTTTGTGCATTGTTACTATTACTATTTAGCATTACTTTATTGCTTTGTTATGCATGGTTTCAAGTAAGTAATAATATCCATTTGGCAAATAAAGTTTGTAGATTACTGATTCACCTCCCCCCCCCCCTCTCAATAATCCCTATTTCTAACAACTACTTCACACATTCTAGTAAACTAGAACTCTTGTTTGTTGTAATTCTTTAGAATAACTAAGAGGGGGTTGAATTAGTTATCCAAGGTCTAGATGTACAAATAAAACTTTTCAATGCTTAGTATACCCATATCCATAAAACTTCAATATGCATCCATCCATTAGATCATACAATACTTCAACTTTGTAGCTTACTGTCCTAGGTCAAAAAAACTTTGCATAAATGTAAACATGAAACAACATAAGAACATTCACACAATTTGACACAAGGATTTTACGTGAAAAACTAGTTTGGTAAAAAATAACAGTAACATGCTACCAATTCTCCCTCTTCTAAAGTGATGTCCTATAAAAAGTCAACCTTATAAAAGGTTACAATACACACTATTAAATGTGACCCATTTAAAGGATTTCAATCACCCTGTGAGGAGTAAGTCATGTTAGAGGACTTTAGACCATTCCATTAGAGTATCACTTGGTTAAAGGATATACAAATGACTATTAGGTCAACCTTAATCCAAAGGATTTACCCTAGACTTATACAATGATTAGAAAGTAATAGTAAGGCTTGATCTGATAACAAATCACAATTCACTTGTAGATTATAGATCTTTGTTTCAGTACTCCATTCTACTTGGCAATCATACTCTTTAGCTCTAATGGTTTGTTCACCTTTCAAGCATTCATACTCTTAAGCCTTTTTTCTTTGCATGCCAACTATAATCACTTCTATTCAGCCACTGAATGAATCAATACCCAAGAATCTGTGTCTTCCTTAGGTTCTCATACATGAAAACCATTTCTTCTAACCAGCTATCTTTATAAATAGATAATTTAGATCTTTTGTTGCTTAACCACAATCTTACATTTTAGGGTTAGGTAGGATTAGGTAGGATTTAGTTAATCTACCCATTATTCTATGTGGTTCCTCTAGAAACTTCCTTTCCAATCTTCTTTGTATTCACCATAAAATGGCTTACCTTGAATTTTGTGCCACTAGCTCATCATATTTATCTTCAACATGTTTCACAAAATTCAAGAAAGAAAAATAGTCAGCTTAGATTCATCAAATCTTTGATTTAACACTTTTTGTTGTCACTCAACATCTATACTACTTTGTCATTTTGCCAACACTAGTTCACTTGGAAAACACTAAATTTTACTGATGCTTGGCACCTACTAACTTTACTTTTCATATACTAACAATCACTCAGCTTGCACTATTTTTCATCTTTTCTCAGTAGATCTTGATTTTTACTCGGATTCTACTAATTTTTGCTTGGCAAGGCTTGGAAAACACTTTTCTTGCTTAACCTTCCTCCAATCTCAACTTGAGTAATCTTTCATTTCATACTTTAAGTAGATAAACAATACATTATATTATAAATTTCTTACTTGGTCTTAGTGATCCTTTTACATACCAAATAACTCAACCTTTCTCTAGGTGCTATTGTTATCTCATATTTTTAAATCATCTTCATCAATCAACTAAATGATATCTTTCAAACCAAAAAAAAATTATCTCACCAGCATGTAGCATGTTTGACGTCATTGATAAAATAATGATTGTTCCATTATAGGTTCTTCACTTCAAAACAATATTATATCAACAATCTCACCAACAACAAAACCAAAAATAAAATAATATCTTTGAAATTTCTCCCTTTAATAGTATATAAGCTTTGTCAATCTCCTTCAATTCTCTATCTCCCTCTTTCAACTATCTCTCCCTCATTGTGATATTCAGGTATCTATCTCCATTTATCTCTCTCAATACTTATATCTCATTGTATTTATATCTCCCTCTTTGAAAAAAATGCCAAAGAGTTGTCATCTATGTATGAAAATTTAATTAATTATGGGTTCTCTCTCGATCACCTTAGATGTGATTGTAAGTCTTCTAATTCAACTCCTTCATTACTTTAGGCAGCTCCTAAAGTAATATCCACTACATCAAGTTTTAAGATTCATCATTCAACTTAGTTGATGAAGGGCACTACTCATGTTTCTTAAGTAGCTTTAGATAGGGGCATCACCCCTAGTTTATCTCTAAGATATCCATGTGCATCCTTAGGTAAAGCTTTTATGAATATATCAACTATTTTTTCTTTTGTATTCACATATTCCACCCTCACTTCTTTGTCTTGAACCAACTCTCTTAAGTAATGATACTTGATTGCAATGTGCTTAGTCTTTGTGTGCATCACAGGGTTCTTTGATATGTTTATAGCACTTATATTATCACAATATAGTACAAGAGGTTCAGTTATTTCCTCCTTCATGCCTTTGAGTAGTTGTTTGATCCATACCACATTTGTACAATTTACTATAGCAACCAGTTATTCAGCTTCAACAATAGATTGAGATATACAATTTTGTTTCTTACTAGTCCAAGTGATCAATCTCTTTCCTAAAAAAATGCTCCACCACTTGTGCTCTCTATAATCAATGTTTCCAGCCCAATTAGCATATATATAGGCTTTTAACTCAAATTTTTCATTTTTCTTATAGTATAGACTATAGTCTTTTGTTCCTTTTAGATATCTCATAATTCTCTTAATAGCTATCAAATGATTCTCCTTAGGACTTGCAAAAAAATTTGCAACAATACCAATAGCTAATGCAATTTCAGAATTGTTGTGTACTACATATTGCAACTTTGCAATTATAGACCTATACAATGTTTATTAATTCACATCAGCAGAATCATCATTCTTTGATAGTTTGTGTCATATCACCATAGGTGTGCTAACTAACTTTGAATCCTCCAATCCAAAAAATTTCAATATTTCCTTCACATAATTAGACTAAGTGATGTATATACCATATATACCATATTTCATCTAATATATTTGCAAACCAACAAAGAACTTGATCTCTCCAAACATACACATCTCAAATTCTTTCTTCATTTCATTTGCAAAAACCTTGCATAATGCACTGTGACCTCCAAATATGATATAATCAACAAAAAATCAGCTAGTAAAATACCTTTACCTCCTTTTTTCTTCAAGTATAGATTGTTGTTATCATCAATATTCTCAAAACCAATCTTCACAAGATAATTGTCAATCCTTTTGTACCATGCTCTTGGGGTTTGCTTTAAACCATATAAAGATTTGTGTAGTCTACATACCATGTTCTTGTTGTTTGGATCAAAAAATCCTTCAAGTTGTTCTATGTAAACTTCTTCTTCTAATATACCATTCAAAAATCTTGACTTCACATCCATTTGATAAACTTTGAAACCTTTGTATGCAAAGTATGAAAGTAGAGTTCTTACTCCCAATCATGGAACTGGGGAAAATGTTTCTCCATATTTTATTCCTTCTTCTTTTACATACCCATTCCAAACTAATATTTCCTTATTTCTTGTGACTTCTTCATTTCTATTTAACTTGTTTCTGTACACCCACTTGGTTCCAATCACATTCTTTTTCTCTAGTTTGGGTACTAGAGTCCATGATTTTTTCTTCTCAATTTGGTCAATCTCTTCTTTCATAGCTTTGCTCCATTCCTCATTCTCTAAGGAATCTTTCACTATCTTAGACTTATGCATGCTCAAAAAACATGTATCATTTCTTAGCCTATTCCTTTCCATTGGTCTAGTTTCTATATCTCCAATAATTTGTGCAGTAGGGTGATATCTTTTGACATACTTTGACAAACTTAGTTATGCTCTTTTTTCTTCAATAGGTCTTTCAAATTTAGAATCACTATGTACTTTTCTATTAGGTATATCAAAATTCCTTTCATGTACACTTATTTCATAATCAAAATGTGCCTCAGCTTCTATCTGCAATTTGGCTCTTGACTGTAGCTCAGTTCTTGAATGCAACTTGGCATTCATTGTATGTGACTCAAAAGTCACTGAAACTTGTTGTTGATTTTGAACTTGGTTTACAACATCTTCATCAATAGGCATACCTTCATAAAATTATATAAAGGATTTTTACTCTTCAGGTTCCTTTATAGGTTCAACTTCATGTACCTCTGTATATTCATCAAACTTCACATTTACATTTTCCACAACTATGTTAGTGTTAGTATTCAAACACTTGTAAGCTTTACATCTTGTGGAATAACCAAGGAATATACCTTCTTCACTTTTAGAATATAATTTACCATTCCTAAAATCCTTAAGAATGTAGGACTTGCTTCCAAATACCTTTAAATATTTTACATTCAGTGAATATCCATACCATAATTCAAAAGGTGTTGAATAAGTACCTTTCTTGACTTGTACATAGTTCAACGTATAGACAATTTTACTTTTAGCTTCTCTCTAGTATTTCAAATCAATATTCTTCTTCATCATGAGTGTTCTAATATAGTCCACTATAGATTTTTTCCTCCTTTCAGCAATGCCATTTTATGGAGGGGTTCTCGGTGCAGAAGTTTGTCTCTTGATTCCGCTATCATTATAGAATATCTCAAAATCATTTTATGTAAATTCTCCACCTCTATCAGATCTCAAACATTTCAAGATTTTTCCTATCTCCTTTTCAACTCTAGTTAAGTACCACTTAAACATTTGGAAAGAATCAAACTTCTATTTTAGAAACATAATTGTCATCATCCTAGAATAATCAACAACAAATAGGATAATGTACTTGTCACCTTTGTAGCTTTGTACGTAAATTGGTCCACACAAATCTGTATGAACTAACTCTAGAATTTCTTTAGAGGTATGAGTCATACTTTTAAAACTAGAATTTGTCATCTTGCATAACTAACATTTTTTTCAAATCATATTGTCAAGTTTCTATAGTTTAGGTAAACCTCTGACTCTTTTCATGTTACTGATACTAAGTTATCAAAGTTAACATGACATAACCTCTTGTGCCATAGTCACACATCATCAAATTCTACAACAAGATAAGTAGTATCATTCATATCAAGATAAAATAGATTATATCTAGTCTAATCACCTTTTCCAATTAATTTTCCATCAATTTCATAGATCTTTTTTGTCTTGTTCTCAAAATCAACTTTGCAACCTAAACTATTCAGTTGTGACACCCTCAACAAGTTATAGTTAAGTGCTTCTACATAATAAGCATTGTCACACATGATTTTTTTTGTGAGTTTGATTGATCCTTTACCTTTTATCAGATAGGGTGCATCATTACCAAACCTTACACTATTCCCATCATAATAATCAAGGGTAACGAACTTACTTTTATCTCTAGTCATGTGATGTGAACACCCACTATCAATGATCCATCTATCACTCTTGTTCACATAAGATACTAGTGTAGTTGCTTCATCCTCATCAGAATCATCCTTCATTGCAACATACCCCACTTCATCATCGTGGTCATCAGATCCATTTTTGGTTTCCTCCTCAATAATGTAGCAAGATTTTTTTCCTTTATTTTTTTAATCCTTGTTGTCCTCATCTCTTTTGATTATGCATTTGTCTCCACTTCTATTATTCTTCTTCTATGTACATCTAGCAGCAATATGACCAAACTCATTGCAATTAAAGCACATGGTAGGTAGCTTACCTTTGAATTTCCCTTTTCCTCTATGAAATCTCCTTGCCAAAAATGTTTCAAGTTGTTATGCATCCTCCTCGTCTATATCATTGTCACTAGAAACACATTTGACCTTTTTCTTCTTCTCTTTAGGTTCTTTTAATGATAGTTTAGCTTTGAAAGAAGATTCAACATTCTTAGATTTGAAATTATCAAAATTAGAGAGTTCAAAGGTAGTGAATCTACCTTCCAAACCTTCAAGGGATAGATTAATACTAGGTATGCATCTTAGTTATTGTATGACAGAAACTCTAATAGCATAGATGGGAAAAAGTATTCTTAGTACTTTTCTCTATACAATATCATCATCAATGATACCATTAGCTCCTCTAATAGCATTAACAACATCTTTTATTCTAGAGAAATACTAAACAATGTTCCCACCTTCTTACATTCTCATATCATCAAACTTACCTCTGAGACTTTCAAATTTGGCTCTTAGTGAATTTTTATCTCCTCCATAAATTTTGTGTAAAGCATACCACATATTCTTTGCACTATAAAAATCTTTGATGTCATTGAACTCAGTGTAACTTAGGGTAGGAGCAATCTCCAATATTGTTTGATTATGTTCTTTCTTCTTTTTTAGATCATCAGTAGTTAGGACTCTAGCAAGATCAATATGCTCAGTGGTGATGGTAGATCATGCATAGTCTCCAAGACCTCCTAGGTGTAGCTTCATTAGACTTTTCCATGTAATAAATTTTTCCTTGTTAAGATTGGGTACCTCTCTTTTAGACATCTCTGATCTTTTTCTTTCAATACTTTCAAACTAATCCTCTCAAGCACTATGGCTCTAATACCAATTGTTGGAATTCTTTAGAATAATGGAGAGTGGAGGTGAATTAGTTATCCAAGGTCTAGATGTAAAAATAAAATACTTCAATGCTTGGTAGATCATATCCATAAAACTTCAATATGCATGCATCCATTAGATGATACAATACTTAAACTTTGTAGGTTATTATCCTAGGTCAAAAAAACTTTGCATAATGTAAACATGAATCAATATAAGAATATTTACACAATTTGACACAAGAATTTTATATGGAAACCCAATTTGGAAAAAACCACTAGTAACATACTACCAATTCTCACTCTTCTGAAGTGATGTCCTGTGAAAGGAAAAACCTATTAAAGGTTACAATTCACACTATTAAATGTGACTTAATTAAAGGATATCAATCACCCTATTAGGAGTGAGCCTTATAAGAGGACTTTAGACCATTCCATTAGAATGTCACCCAGTTAAAGGATTTATAGATAACTGTTAGGTCAACCTTAATCCAAAGGATCTACCCTACATTTATACAATGATTAGAAAGTAATAGTAAGGATTGATCTAATAAAAAATCACAACTCACTTGCAGATTATAGACTTTTTCAGTCCTCCATTCTACTTGGCATTCATAGTTCTTTAGCTTTGATAGCTTGTTCACCCTTTAAGCATTCATACTCTTAAGCATTCTTTCTTGGAATGCCAACTGTAGTCACCTCTATTCGGCTATTGAATGAAGCAATACCCTAGACTCCTTGTCTTCCTTAGGTTCTTACACATGAAAAACCTTTCTTTTGACTAGCTATCTCTATAAATAGAGAATTTAGATCTTTTTTTTCTTAACCAAAATCATCTATTTTAAGGTTAGGTAGGGATTAGATAGGATTAAATGAATCTACCCACTATTCCATTTGGTTCCTCTATAATCTTCCTTGTATTTCCTATAAAAAGGTGTACCTTGAATTCTGTTCCACCAGCTCATCATAGTTATCTTCCACACACTTCACATAATTCAAGAAAGCAAAATAGTGGGCTTAGATTCGTCAAATCTTCAATTTAACCTTGTTTGTAGTAATCAACATCTATACTGTTATGTCACTTGGCCAACACTAGTTTACTCAGCAAAAACTAAAGTTTATTGATGCTCAGCACCAACTAAACTTTACTCAGCATATACTAACAATCAATTTTCCTTGCACTATTTTCATATTTTCTTGGCACATCTTGATTTTTACTTGGCTTCTACTGATTTTTGCTCAACTTGCACTGACAGCTTAGCAACGCTTGGTAGACACTTTTCTTACTTGATCTTCTTCCAATCCCAACTTGACTAATCTTTCATTTTAGACTTTATGTAGATAAGCAATACACTGTATTATCAATGTCCTACTGGTTCTTAGTGATTCATTTACATACCAAATAACTCAACCTTTCTCTAGGTGCTATTGTTATCTTCAATATTCAAATCCTCTTCATCAATCAATTAAATGATATCTTTTAAACCAAAAATAAATTGTCTCACCAACAAGTAGTACGTGTGACATCATTGACAAAATAATGATTGTTCCATTATAGGTTCTTCACTTCAAAACAATCTTATATCAACATTGTTCCATTTTCAATGATTTAACCTTCTTGGTAAGACTGTAGTTTCTCTCCAATAGATTAGCTATAGTAGCATCAAATTCACTAGACATGTCTCCATTAGATAATTCTTCAATAAATTGTTCATGATAGTTTGTCTCATTTGTTTGTTGGGAAATTTTTGTTTTAATTTGTTCTTTAGCTCATTGATTTGATTCATAGCCATCCTCAACTCTAGTATTTGATTCTCAATAGTCCTATCCAACCTATACATATCCATGACTCTGCTCTTTTACTCTTAGCTAATAAAACCTTCAACAAGAGAACTAAGCTCTAATACTAATTGTTGGAGTACTCAAGAGAGATAGGATGCTGAGAGGGGGGGTGAATTAGTATCCTCTAAAACTTTTACCTTAAACAATATAGAACTTTCATTTTTCCTTCTATAACTCAGTAATCACTAATCTTTATCACAATACTTTGTAAATGAAAATAACATAACTAATTCATTACTCATCAACTAAAACATATAAGCTAATGAAACATAACACATAACACATTTATTTGGTATCAAAGAAACCCTTGGTCAGAGGGAAAACTATGGTGGGGATGGTAGCCATAAATCCATCACTACTATGGTAAGAGGGTGCCTTGTTAGGGCTGCAAAATTTAGTCACTTCTGATGACTTACTCAGTTAAGAGTATACAATGAGACCTATAAGGATCTACCTTTTTCAAGGATTTTACAACACTCTTCAAGTGTGTCCTCAATTAAGAGAATTACACATAAGACTCTTAAGTCCACCTCTTTTCAAGAATGCAGAAAACTACCATAGTAATTATAAAGTAGTAGCAAATGATCTTTTGAGTAGAAACTTACTTTTCTTGATTAGATCCCTCTTCTACTCACTAGTTATCACCTTCTATAATATATCTACAATTCATTTCAAAATTACCCTCAACCTTGATCTTTGATTTCTATTTTTTCTTTTTCACTTCAATACCTTACTCAGCAGCATAAAACACTTCACTATCTCCTTAACAACAATAACAACCTTAAAAACAACAAAACATTATCCCTAATGTCCTTTTACATTTTTGTTGTCCCAATTAATTAGGTTTTTGGAACTTTCCAGAATAGTTCTATGAACACAATCAACAATTAGAATGATATTCATTTCATCCTTTATTGTCATTGGTCCTCCCAACTTTGAAATCAGAAACAATCAATTCAAATTCTTCAAGAAAATCATTTCAAATCTTTACCTTGATCAGTGTAAATCATTTCTCCTACTCAGTTTGTTAATCTTGCATCATATTTTGTGCCAATTCAAACTCTAATGTAGACTCTGTAACACTTGTTAAATACAGTGCTCCAGCATATTGTCCCTCGATGTACCCTTTTTTCAATGTCATTTGTGTAGCTTGGTGGTCTTTGACAGCTTGATATACTCTAACTAACTCTTCTTCTTGGTACATGTAGAATCACTCAGTGAATATTTGAGCTCGAGTATAATAATAAGGCTCATTGATCGCCTTCCTTATTTCTAAGCCAATATGGTAGCTCATTTTCTATGCATAGTTTTGACACTAATTGGAATTATATATACTTGTAGAATTAACATCATCAATAATGAAATGAGCGTAAACAACATCAAAATGAAGGGAATGAACATGCATAAGAATCAGCTGAACTAAAACAATCATTCTCATTTCCTCCCTACCATAATGGCATCATGAGACCTCAAGGACCCTAACCATACCCTCGAGCATGAATCTCAATTTTCCAACAAGATCGTTGGAGTTGTCTCATGAGATCTCTCTTACCAATAAACTATCCATTAACATCACATGAAATAAGAAATATCTAACATGTTAATCTATGAATAGCATAAAAATTCCAAAGTAGTGTTAAGAATTCTCAACCAAGCAATGTGATATAACATCATGATAAAGGAATGCATCAAGTAACATACTAAACACCATCCAAATATGATATGAAATGCATCCAAAGTTAAGAATAAATCATAAGTTCATACTCAAGATACACCAAAGTGTGAAGTGAGTATCCAACATCAGCCTCAAACTAGAAGTAGATCATCTTTGTACACTAGTCCATTGGTAGTGGTATAGGTAGCTACGCTTCCCAACCATGTGGTACTCGCAAGCCACACCCATCGTGTGCATGGAGAAAATGACCTGACCACAATCACATATGACAATCACCCATGGTTGACACACATGGCAAGAAGAATATCATACCAACATCTATATGCTCAAGAAGATAATGTAGTACAATAGGTCATTGGTTAGACCCACTAAGGGTAACTATTGTTAGAGTAAATAATTAATTATTTATTATTTATTCTATTACTTAAGCTTACTTAGGTAAATGCATTTATTTAATATTTTGTATTTAATGCATGTAGTGGTTAGTTGTTGACAACACGGGAGTTTGTTCCCTTCTAGCATGTTCCACCTTTTGTGGATATGTGCTGAGTTGTCATCCTTATCTTCTACCACCTTCCAGCTTTTTCTACAAGCTTCCATGAGCTCTTTATAAGCGGGCTCCCTCTTTGTATTTTCATCATAACATAACATATCATAAGGCATTGTGCATATTGTAAATACATTTTCTTCTTGTGTTTGCACATATTGTCTCCCATGTCCATTTAGGGTTTTTCCCTTGCTCCATGCTCTTCCTCTTCTTGGCTTCTCTTTGACAAGTTCTCCCATGCAGGTGATCTTGGGCATCTTCGAAGTTGGCCTTTCTCAACTCCAACATTGTATCAGAGCCTTCCTGCTATTGCTTGGTTGAAGAATTTTGAAGCCATGATTTGGAGTCACAAACCCTAGTTTGTTTATGCATTTTTTCTTCAAATCAAAGGATCAGCAATTTTTCAGAGCACATTGGGGCCAAACGGACATCACCATTAGATCTGAAAGGCCATTTGCAGTTAGGATTCATATAAAACTTGTCATTTTTGGAGACAAAGCTCTAGGAGCCAAAAAAAATTTAGCCCTACAGGCTGTCATACGGACGTACGAATGATCTGCAATTTAAAAAAATAAGAAAAAGGGCACTGCCGCTGGGCGGCCACCCAGCGGCCACTACTGCACCACCACGGTCGTGCCAGCAGCAGTTGCGCACCGTAGCAGCGCCGCCGCCGGTGGGCCACCCACCGGCCGCTGCGGCTGGGCGATGCCTCCCTCTGTGCCAGCGGACTCTGCTGAAGGTAGTGCCGCTTTGCTGAGTTCACACCACCTCCGCCTCTACTGGTCTCCTTTGCTAATGGGGCACTACAGTTAGCACAGTCAGCATATCTATGCGTGACATGTGGCACGGGCACCACGTGGCACTTTGCCACATGGCCCCTGCCATGTCAGTTGCCCACCATGTGGCATCCACATGGCACTACCATGTGGCCTCCTTTTTTGCCATGACGGCCTCAAAACTGTCAAATTTAATCGCATGACTTGCTGATGTCAGCACTTGTGTCATCAACCTTGCTTGCACTCTCCTTCTAGGTCCTTCTTGACCTACCTTCATTTTTTGGCCATAACTTGAGTATACGGTGGTATTTTTCTGATCTGAAAGAAGTGCCAGAAAGCTAGTTCTAAGACAAAGACTTTGGTGTAGGTATTTTTAGGTTTTGATGCTTTTTCATTGCCTATTTTTTTAGTTAAAATTCATAGTTGTGTTTTTTACTTCGGCATGTATATCTTTTGCATCCCATGCCTATTTTTTGAAAACTTTATATTTTTGGAAAGATGGTTCTATCATCTTTTTAGAAATGTGGTCCTTTTTTTGAGTTTTTGGCCCATGCTCTTTCTATCATAGTTTTCGCATTTTAGCTATATGGTGGATATTTTGAGTGTTTTAGGCCCGAAGATCATTTTCCTAGCATGGTTTCCTTTGTTTTAGGCTATACTTTCTTTTTTTGCAGCTCTTTTTCAGTTTTGATCATTGTAGCTATCATTTTCAAGCACTTTTTTGTATCGCACTGAGATAAAATGCCACTTTTGCATTTCAGGAGTCATGAATGTTGTTTTGAGTTAGTTGTACATGCACTATTTTCATAAAGCACCATGGGGGGGATAGTTGTTTTTTGTTTTAGGCCTTCTCCCTTTGTCAAGTGAGTGTCCCTTCCACAACATTAGCCCCATGCAGAGTCAGTTTGACCATGTCTTTATAGGTGTCTGTACCTCTTTTCCTCTCTCATCGTTCTTGGTTTGTTTGCAGGAGACTTTGGCTCACCTTCTCAGTTGCCTGTCATCACACCCCATCTGCATTAAGGGGGGGTTATGTTGTTGTTCTAATGCATCCATGGTTCGATGGTTCGATAGTGTGAACTATGTATTCAGTGGTTGATCCTATATACAAGGCGATTGCAGTGGTTGGCTACCTATGCATTTCGGTGAGATGGATCATCTACCATATAGACATGGTCGGTTCGTGCCTTCTTCTTCCATGGAGGTTCTTCATATCAGTAGTTTGGTAGATTTTGCAGCTTCTTCATGCTTCAGTGATGCTTTTTCATGATCACTCCTTGTTCCTATTTTAGGGAACATTTCCCTAGTTGGAGGCTTCTTTAGTTCTTCAGTAGGTTACCTCTTTTTGGGGGAGGGTTTTTCCCATGTGGTTTTAACTCTTTCCCCATTTACAGAGGTTGCATCTTCTTGCATTGTACATGGGTACCTAACATGGCCTTGTTGCCAGGACCCAGTCTGCATTCATCTTAGTTTTGTGAGCTTAAGTCATTTCCCTAAGTTGCACTTAAGGGGAGGTGTTAGAGTAAATAATTAATTATTATTTATTTATTCTATTACTTAAGCTTACTTAGGTAAATGCATTTATTTAATATTTTGTATTTAATGCATGTAGTGGTTAGTTGTTGACAACACGGGAGTTTGTTCCCTTCTAGCATGTTCCACCTTTTGTGGATATGTGTTGAGTTGTCATCCTTATCTTCTACCACCTTCCATCTTGTTCTACAAGCTTCCATGAGCTCTTTATAAGCGGGCTCCCTCTTTGTATTTTCATCATAACATAACATATCATAAGGCATTGTGCATATTGTAAATACATTTTCTTCTTGTGTTTGCACATATTGTATCCCATGTCCATTTAGGGTTTTTCCCTTGCTCCATGCTCTTCCTCTTCTTGGCTTCTCTTTGACAGGTTCTCGCATGCAAGTGATCTTGGGTGTCTTCGGAGTTGGCTTTCCTCAACTCCAACAACTATGTAGGGACTCAAGTGGAGTGTAAGTCACTTGACATAGGAAAGCCCAAGCTAAACTAGTATGGTAAATCAACTCCCTTAGGAGGCCACATATAATACAAGTACTCTCTTATCTTATCATTAAGTTTTATTACGCTTAATTAATTTTGGTTATCACTTTTTTAAAACCTCTTTGTGTTACCGTGTTGATGCAGGAGCATTTTGGTTGTCTTGTTATCCCACTAATTTTCTTGGTTGCTGTTGAGTTGTAGCAATTATCGAGTGCTAGTAATTATTCATTCATTGTTGAGTTGAAGTTTTTCAACATCATGTTAACATACTAGTTAGCATGTTATCCCATTTATTCTGCTAATATCAACTGAGTGATCTTTCAAGTGCCAAGTTGGTTGGTTGCAGTGTTTGTTGAGCATGCAGTGTTTGTCAAGTTGCAATGTTTTCTAAGTTGCAATGTTGGTCGAGTTATCTAGTATTGGCTGAATTTTCCTTCATGTGTCAAGTGTTCCTACTGGTGTTTAGTGATCCTATATGTGTTGAGTACTAGTATTTTTCTTGGTCTTTCTTTGACTAAGTATTTTGTGTTTGTCTCTAGTTTGGGCTAACCTTGCACGTATTTACTTTTGTGATGGGTATTTAATATTTTTTGAGAGCTGAAATATGGCTTGGTTATGCATTTAACGTAAGGGTTTATTTAGTTGGTAGTTTTTAATAGGTTAACTTGTGGTCGTGCAAGTATTTAAGGGTATCTTGGGTAGAGTCTTAATCATAATTTTGGAAGTCATGAAGAAGTCATTTTAGTAGAGGAGTCTTAGCATGGAGTAGCTTCAAGATAGAAGTTCACATTTGAGTTTGGAGATTTGTTCTTCTCTGAAAGATGTATTCTTCTTTGTAATGGTCATAACTCAAAAGGTCATACAATTGGGCATGTTGGATGTAAAATTCTTGATTTGAATATATGAAATATTGTTTCTTTGGATCAAAATCTCACTCCTCTTGTTCATTTTCCATTTTGTGTTTGTTTGTTGGTTTCTAGATCACCTCATTTTGGGGTGCATTCAGATTCGTGCTACATCAGGTGGTATCAGAGCTTAGTTGTTACTAAGTGTGCAAGCAAATCATCGAAGTGTGAGGAATTTTTTACCAAGACCTTGGTTGGTAAAAGTTTATTGTAGAAGGATTTTGATTTCATAAGTCCTAGCTCATTGGTAAATTTGGTGTTGGGTTGTAGATCTATGGATTTGGATTGCACTTGTAGAGGACTTGTTTTTCGATCATTATTTATTAAAAAATTGTTTTTGGAAGGAGAGATGTTGATCCAAAATTATTTGACATGTTGAGGAAAACTATAACCAAAGTAGAAGCTATTGAGTTAGTGCAAGATAGTGGAAGACATCTTGATGATGTTGAGAGCAATGAATATGATTCTTTTTGGGATGAATTACATGAAAGGATTGATTATTTGGAAGATTCTAATTTTAGTTGGCATTTGAGGATTAGAAAGAAGGTTTTTTGGTTGGTTAAAGAGATTATAAAGAAAATAAGATAGATCGTGGAAGTGCATGATGATTTTGCTGAAATGGAGGAAGTATTTGTTAGTTTATGGTGACCAATCAAAGAAGTATTGTACATACTTCATAATTCTTTGGGGTTTGGGGCCTATTTTATCATGAAAATTTTATCAATAATTTTGGGCCGACATATTGTAATTAACCATAACCCTAAAGAAAAAAAAATAGTTGTATAAAAGGGCTTAGGGTTAGGGATTTTTTTTCATTAGGTGTGATGTGAAAATTGCTTCTTGCAGTGGTATTGAGCTATAAGGGATTATGGATTGTAATCAAGTTGTAATCACTAGATTGTAATAATATTGGACTTGTTGTTTGGTGGACATAGCCTAGGGTTTGGGTGAACCACGTTAAATCTTGGTGTTTTGTGTTCTCTTCTCTATGATCTATTATTTTATGATATTGTTTATATTTGCATGTAAATGTTATATCTGTCTGAGGTTTAAGCCTAACAGTATCTTTTTCTTTTCATGAGTAGATAGATAGATCTAACATGGAAATTGCAAGGCATCTTGTTGTGTGCAATGAGATTGTTGAAGAGGAGAATTTTACTTATGTTTGCAAGGAATTAGATGTTTCTATTATTCAAGATGATGTTGATATGGAAATGGATGTGATTGAGGACTTATATGTTGCTATCATTGTTTATCTAAAGTTAGATGTTCATTTTATTATGGATGTTGTTGATATGGATGTTTCTTGTGGTAAGAAGATGAATTCACTTGTTCGTGATGTGGTTGAGGGTTTCAAAGCTTTTATTGAGGTGGATTTACATGATGTTGTTATTGCTAATATCGATCTAAACTTATATGTTGATGCTGAGATGTTGAAGGATATGGATGCTAATATTGATGTGGATTTTGAGGATGATTTACACATTGCTGGAGAAATGAATATATTTATTTTTCCTAATATGGATTCATTTACTGTTGATTTGGTGGAGGCTTTCTATATTATGGATTTAAATGATTTTTCTATAATGGATCTGAGTTCATATATTATTGCTGGTCGAGTTTGTGATTTGGGCATTGTTATTGATCTAGTTTTCATGTATGAGGATGATGTTATGGATGATGGTGATGATAAGTTGTAGAAGGAGCACTATGATTTTTAGTTGAGTCTGTATGTTGATTGGTTGAATGAGATTTTAATTTTTGAATGGATGAAGCATAGATGGTTGATTTTTAGATTTGATCTATTTTCTTTGATGGAGTGTAAACCTTTTGTGAAGATGAAGCTATGTGCCAAATTTTCTTTTGGATGCAAAATGTGGGACACATTTCTCTATTTACCTAGTGAGTTTGATGGAAGAGCATCTAAGGTCTTTTCTATTTATCCTAGTAGTCTAATGCAGGAGCATCCTAGCCATCATATTATCCCACTGATTCTGTTGGTTGTTTTTAAGTTAAAATAATTGTTGAGTGCCAGTAATTATTTAGTCATTGTTGAGTTGAATTTTTTTGACATCATGTTAACATATTAGTTAGCATTTTATCCCATTTATTCTACCAATATTGACCGAGTGATCTTTCAAGTGTCAAGTTGGTCAGTTACAATGTTAGCCAAGCATTTAGTGTTTATCGAGTTGTAGTGTTCGCCAAGTTGCAATGTTAGACGAGTCATCCAGTATTGGCTAAGTGTTTTTGCTAGTGCCGAGTGTTCCTGTTGGTGTTGAGTGATCCTGTATGTCTCGAGTGCCAGTATTTGTCTTGGTCTTTCTTTGATCAAGTATTATGTGTTTGTTTCCAGTTTGGGCCAACCTTGCGCATATTTAATTTCATGATGGGTATTTAATATTTTTGTAGAGTGGACTTGTGACTTGGTTATGCATTTAATGTAAGGGTTTATTTACTTGGTAATTTGTAATAGGTCTATTGTGGTCATGCAAGTATTTAAGCGGATCTTGGGTAGAGTCTTAATCATAATTTTGGGAGTCATGAAGAAGTCATTTTAATAAAGGAGTCTTAGCATGGAGTAGCTTGAAGATAGAAGTTTGCATTTGAGTCTAGAGATTTATTCTTCTTTGAAAGATGTATTCTTGTTTGTAATGGCCATAACCTAGAAGATCATATAGTTGGGCATGTTGGATGTAAACTCCTTGATTTGAATATATGAAATATTGTCTCTAGATATCTGAATCTCACTCTTCTTGTTCATTTTTTGTTGTGTGTTTGTTTGTTGGTTTCTAGATCACCTCATTTTAGGGTACATCTAAATTCATGCCACATCACTTATTAGCCACTTTTAGGCTAGGGAACAAGAGATAATCCACTCCACTTCCCTAGAGATAATCCACTCCACTGTCTACCTTACATACCCATGCTCATCACACAATGAGTTCCCAAAGGAAATGCAAGTTCCTAACCTAACCCCCAAATGAAAAATCCCTGAACTAGCCTATATCTCAGAGTTCAAGTCTCACAAGATCCTTTCATATGCATATGTACATACTCTATTGACCCTATGGAAAGACATATTGTCAATTAGTGAAAAAAACTAAGTCATCCAAGAAGGTCAGTTAATACTACAACCGATCTTTCCTTTAGTGAACATGTTTCACTGTAGCCCAAGAAGATTGAGAATACCATGTGTTAATCAGACTCTACCATATGAAACAAGTTCATAGTATAAACCAAGTTCTTAATAAAAATTGAGCATCCATTTCAAGTCAAACAAGCTTCAATATCACCCAAGTGCACAATATTACTTGAGCATCCAGTGTTACCTGAGTGTCAAAGTATCACCCAAGCTCATTGTATTGTTTGAGCATCAACATAACACCAAAGTGCATAGTGTGATCCAAGGATCAGCATTCAGGTAACCTAATAGTGTAATTTGATTATTGTAAAGGCACCTCTTTTCTGAGCTAACTTGGAATGGAAATATTTTTTGATGGTTATATAAGGAAGGCAAATTATTTTTCCCAAGAGTGAATATATATGGAATATGAATGAGAGATATATAAGAAAGTGAAGGAAGTGAATATGGATAGCAATAAGAAGATATAGAATATTTAGTAAGCAAGCTACCAAGTAGTATAAAGGGAAGAGAAGAGTCATATTTATCATAGTCAGGTAATTATAATCTTCCAAGACTCTATATCAACAAATTAGTTGCAAATAAGGATCATCCTATTGATTGCATCCTAACATTTGCATTAGGTAAATCCTCTAACAAGGTGGACCTAGCCTTCCTTTGTAAGATCTCTTAAAAGAGTACATACTACATTGTATTGTAGAATCCTTTCACAAGTTGGACCTAGCAGTCCTTCATACTCCTAATAGAGTAGATCATAAGAAGTGATCAAGTGTAAGCCCTAACAAGCCAACTTTATTATTGTAGTAGTGAAGCAGTGTGGGTGTCATCCCCACCCCAATTTTACCTTCTCCTTGGAGGGTTTTTGGGTTACCAAATATTGTGTCAAACTTTTATGGTGTTTATTTCTTTATTGCTTTATGTTTACGCATGACATTATATTAGATAATCTAATGAAATAAAGCAAAAATATTCAAAGTGAAAAGTTTTAAGTGGTTCATGATTCACCCCCCCACACCCACCCCCCCCCCCCCCCCCCCCCCCTCTTAGTCACCTATTTTTCATTACATTTCCAACAATCGATATCAGAGCAAGGTTCTCCTATCAAAGACTTAACAGCTTGAGAGAGTAAAGATCTAGGGAAATGGAAGTGTATAAGTTAGAGAAAGCTATTGAGAATTAAAAACTTGATCTACATATGGTTATGAAACAAGTCAAGAAACTCAAGGAGAAACTCACTCACTCTCTGAAGAGAAGAAAAGAATTGGATATACAGATGAAAGACAATCTATGCATAGAAGAAAGAATAGAAGACCTCTATAGAGAAAGAAGTTTAGAAGAGGTAGATGCAGCCATAGAAGATCAACTACTAAGGAATGATACTCAACAAGAAGAAGTAAAACAATTGAAAAGAGAACATGAAAGTCACTCAGTTAGGCTATGTGAAGTCGTGGAACAAAAGAACAAAGCAGTAAATGACAAAGAAATGGAAGATGAAGATAAAATATTTCGTGCAATGGGATTAGAAGAAAAGACCAATGAAATCCAACAACTATCACAACATTAGGCAGACATGGAAAATCAACTATATGATGCAAATCATGAACTCGCCAATCTAAGAGTAGAGAATCAAAGATTCCAAAATTAAATAAGAGTTGAAAAGGAACTCAATGAAAGAAGGTTAAAGTCACCAGAAAGTGTGAATCAATTGTATGAACAAACTCTAAACTAACCTTAAGGCATTATTGACTTAGGGTATACTAATCAAGGAGAATCATCATAGCAAGGAGCATAGAAGAACAAAAGACCTACATGTAACAATTGTGGAAAAGTAGGTCATACATCAAACATTTTCTAGAGTAATACTATGCAACCCAATTTCAAAGGTCATTGCTATAATTGTAACAAATATGGACATGAGGCAAATGAATATAGAACCATATCAAATTTTGAAGGAAAATGTTTCACATGTCACAAGCATGGTCACAAATATTTTGAGTGCTAATCAAATCAATGGAATCCAAACAAGAAGCACAATGGAACTAAATAAAGAACATTTATTGATTGGGACAACAACACATGGGGAAGATGTCATCTATGTGGAGAATATGGTCACATTGAAGTAAATTGTATAAGAACTCACTTGAGGAAAAGACATTACTAATATGAGATATTATGTATGCAAAAAGATAGATCATTTGGAAAAAAAATATATGAATCAAGATACAAAAAATTCTAGTGAACATAAAAAAGGAAAAGAAGGTTGAACATATCAGAACTCAGATGAATAAAAAATGGCTAAGGAAATCAAAGGAAAACACTAGGAAAGACAATGAAGCTATTGTCATCCAAACCAATGAGTTGGGTGAAGCATTCACATCCAACTAAACAGTCAAGGAGATGGCTGGAACTAATAATTCAAGGAAGATCCTACATCAATTCTAGATAAACAAGGAAGAACAATCCAAACCTGCACATTTAAATGCACAAGGTCAAGCAAGAGAACTACATTTTACCTTAGTTAAAACTCAGTGGTAATTGGACTATCAATCATCTCCAAGAAAAGCCAAGTTAGAAACTAGTTTTAACTGAGCTTCTCGATGAATAGTTCATGTCAAGCTCAAGTTTGAAGACCTTGTTGAGTTATCTTACCTACCATATACAGAGCATTTATTAGGCCCTAAAAGTTGAAATTTTTATACAAGATGGGTTAAAAGTTTATTTTCTCACCGTGAATTCAAAGATCGGTTTGAACATAATGATTTTCAAACCCTAGGCAATAAAAGAGCAAATTGTTGTGTTGTCATAGCAAATTTGTAGGAATACATTTTTGGAAGGCTATCTATTAGCAGAATTTGTCATTCACTTAGTGAAATGGAAGCTAGCTCTAGTGTGAAGGTGAAGAAGGGTTCTGAGATTTTGTTGAAGGATATGGTCTATGAGGAACCAAAATTAAAGCTTTATCCTACAATTGTTGAGTAGAAAGACCCATTGGGAGCTCACTCAATCATTCCTCTAAAGGCACTATTGATCAATTACATTAGGTCATTTTATCATTACATAATTCAAGAATTAGGTTCTTTCAAGCTAAATGAGGCATATAATGCATTGTGTGAGAATGGAGTGCTAAAACCTGTGCACATGCATTTGGAAGTCAAGGGTTTGACTCATGCCCTATACATGCCAAGGAATCTTCAAGTGAAGTGGATTAGATTTATTTTAAGTAAGGTTCATAATATGCCATTTTGGCTTGAGCAACCAGTAAAGATCACAAAGAAGATGATCCATCAAGTCATGAGTTACCCAATGTTGGATAGACCTAAAACAACCAAAACCATAGCTCGAGGCAAGCTTGTGAAAAAAACCCTAGCAAAGTGGGACGACAGGGGCATGAAATTAACAATGTCATAGACACTGAGATAAAATTTGGAATTCATGTAATTGCACACAAGATCTACAGCTCTAGTAGACCTAAGAGTGTACCATGTGAGATGATTGACCTAGCCTACAAGATTGTTAAGAACAACCTATCTTTCAACCTAGCTAAGTTGCAACTAAGCCAACTAAGAAAAATTATGGAAAGCATTTGGGCATCAAAGAAGAATGTGTGTAAGTTTGGCTCCCTTCTAGTATTTTTTTTTCTACATACAAAAGTTTTTTTCTTCAAAGGGAAATGTGGTTTGGAGAAAGGATAGACAAGTTATATACCAAATCAATGATTTCATAAATGACTTAGGAGAAAATTTTGATGTCATTATGGATGCATACTTTGAGAATTTTAAGGAAAAGATGTAGAACAAAAATAGGATTCCTCAACAAATGGTTGAGTGGTATGAACATGACATCTTCCTCCTAGTTGACTATGATAACACTCATGTTCAAGAAATCATAACCCAGATAGCATGGGTAAAACATTTGGGTTATAAAGTGAACATTGATGATACTAAGAATATCAATGAGGCTCTATTGAATGAGCCAACTAACCCTAAGGATACATATTTTGGCACCTATGAGGAAGCTAAAACAAACATATCTCTAGAAATAGAGATCCCTAAAATCTTGAAGAGAGGAAAGAAAAGAATGGAAAAAATTCAGAAGAAATTGGACAAGAATGATGACCCTCTTATTCTTAGTGAGGGAAAAGCGGAACAGGAAGAAGAAGAGGAAGAAGAACCTCCAAAGAAGAATGGGAAAGTGTTCAACATTTCACTAAAGGAAGCTATACCTAAGAAGGTAGCTACCCCTGTGATCACCACTGCAAGGAAGTCAAGAAGGAAATTGAAGCTTTGGGGTGATGATGAGGAGGAAGAAGAAAATAACTATCATCCAATTGAAGAATCCCCCACTATCCTTTGAGAAGTAGTTGAAAATATTGAAGGAAGGAAGTGGCATGGATGGATTTAAATATATCAAATATCAATCTAGGAGCAAGGAGGAGCAGCAGCAGATAGAGGATGCTTTGGTTGAAAAGATGGCAAGATGGAAATATGATCCTAATGAGATGAAAAGCCAAGGTCCAGAAGTCCTACTTAAGGCAGTGACACAAAGATGGACAAATATTGTGAAAATAGAGATGAACATCAAAGAGAAAATGTTGAAGAGTGTCATGCCACACTTCACCAAAGAAGAAATCAAGGAGGTCACGACCAAGCATGAAAACAAACAAACTCCTAGATTGAAATCTTTTCAATTTTTTTCCAATAATATAGAAGAGGTTGTTCAATCCACAAAAAAGTTATGGAAAACCATTTTTGAGGAAGAAAATAAGGTAGATAAAGATGAAATACAAGATGTAAAAACTATAGAAGAATCATATTTAGAAATGATGGAAGCTACAGTAATATTCTCTCTACCCACTTCTTTGATCCAAGTCATTGTTCCATTAAGTGTGGAGAAGATAGAGGATAAAGAAATTCATGCATCCAACCTAGTAGAAACCAAGTAGAAGACTCTAACAACCTTTGGGCCAAGCATAACTGAGAAAAAATCAGACAAGGATGAAGACACAGTTAAAAAAGGAAGCAAAGAAGAAACCAAGAGTCAATTGAGTGGAGAAGAGAAGAAGGATGAAGACAAAGGCAAAGAAAATGTACATTATTTGAGTGCCAAGGGAAGGGAAAAAGAAAAGGTTTTGGAAGAGATTGACCTTGATACAGGTATTGTGGTTCCAAATTGGGATCAATCCAATCTCTTTGCTGAATAGATGGAGATTTTGAGCAGTATATGGAGAAAAAGGGCTTAGTAGAGGAAACTAAAGGAAAACAAGCATAGAGGAAAGGTTCTTGAAGGCATCAAGGACATATTTTTTGATGTAATGAAAGTTGAGTTAAATAATAAATCCTCTTTCATTGAGAAATTAATTGATAATGTAGATAAATTCAATAAAGATTTAAATGGTCAAGAAAAACTTATGCAAAGGGAATAAATAAATTTTGAGAATAATATTTTGGAGAATGTAGCCAAGAAGATTGTCATTGATCAAGTGGAATTGTCCAGTACTCTCATTGCTACATTAGAAGGAGTTGTAAATAGTGTTGTCTCTTTATTTACAAAACTATGTGATATTTCAATTTTCACCAAGGAAATAAAGGACAAACTGACCAAGATTGATAAAGACTTGAAAAATAGTGCTAGTCAATTAGAACTTGACCCAAGTTTCAACTCCAATCATTTGGTGAAGGTCATATTTTTTTTATAGATTTACAGGCTGAATTACTAAGGGAGGAAGCTAGGATTAGGAAAATAGTATTAGATATTCAAAGTATCATACTTCCTCACATGGATGTGATGTAGAAACATCTTGCACATGCAAAGACGTTAGTTTATGATACAAAGTTCTTAGTTGTAGATCTCATGATGGAGTTATCAGTTGAACTTCAGATTGAACTACACATCATGAGGGTATTGAAAGAAAATTGGGATGAAACTATGTCTTTAATTTTGAAAGTGTGTCATGATTTCCTCAATCATTTTTTGTAAAACCTTGTAAAGATATCACATTTTTAACAAAAGCAAGGGGGGTATGTACAGGAATATGTATAAGGAATAAACATATATGTATATGTAGAGGAATACAAGGGAAACATATATATATATAAGAAGATGAGATGTATAGATGGAGAAAAATGATTATGAAAAACCAAAAATTATTCAGTTGTGACTAAGTCATAGCTTTTCGGTTCAAATAGAGTTGTAGATCCAAGCATATGGAAAGGGGGGGTTTGACAAAAAAAAATTGATTAAGAGTTTTTTTATTACTAAAAAATCTACACATGATAAGTGCTTTTGTCACTAATGCCAAAGGGATAAATTGTTGACCCTATGGCAAGATATATTTTTAATTAGTGACAAAACACTTAAGCCATCCAGGAAGGTCTGTTAATATTGCAACTGAGCTTTCCTTCAGTCAACATGTTTTAGTGTAGCCCAAGCATATTGAGAATATCTTGTGCTAACTGGCCTCTACCATATGAAACAAGTTCATAATATATAAAATTATTTCTCAGTATGAATCAAGCATCTAGTTCAAGTCAAACATGCTTTGGTATCACCCGAGTGCACAATATTAACTGAGCATCCAATGTTACCTGAGTGCTAGAGTATCACTTGAGCTCATTGTATTACTTGAACATTAGCATAACACCAAAGTGCATAGTGTGACCCAAGAATTAGCATTTAGCTAACCTAATGGTGTAATTTGATTATTGTAAAGACACCTCTTATTTGAGATGACTTGGAATGGAAACATTGTTTGATGGTTATATATGGAAAATTATTTTGTCTAAGAGTGAATATATATGGAATATGAATAAGAGAGATGTAAGCAAGTAAAGTGAGAGAATGTGGAAAGCAAGAAGAAAATGGAGAAGATTGAGTAAGTAGGCTACCAAGAAGTATAAAGGGTAAAGAAGAGCCATATCTATTAGAGTCAAGTGATTACAATCTTCAAAGGGTCTATATCAATAAATCAGTTGCAAACAAGGATCATCCTACTTATTGCATCCTAATAGTTGCATCAATTAAATCCTCTAACAAGGTGGACCTAGCAGTCATTTGTAAGATCTCTTAAGAGAATACATACTTCACTGTATTGCAAAATCCTTTCACAAGGTGGGCCTAACAATCCTTCATACTCCTAACAGAGTAGATCACAAGAAGTGATTAATTGTAAGCACTACCAGGCCAACTTTATTACTATAGTAGTGAAGCATTATGGGTGTCATCCCCACTCTAGTTTTACCTTCTCCTTGGAGGTTTCATGGGTTACCAAATATTGTGTCAAAGTGTTATGGCATTGATTTCTTTATTGATTTATGTTCATCCATGATGATAGATTGGATAATCTAATGAAGTAAAGAAAAAATATTCAAAGTGAGAAGTTTTAAGTGGTTCCTAATTCACACCCCCCTCCACCCCCGACCTCTTAGTAATTTTTTTGTCATTACATTTCCAATAATTCTCATGTGTGAGCACAACCAACTTCACAAATGTAATCACATAATACCAATGCGAGGGTTGGATATAAGAAATGCAACAAAAGATAGAAGTAAAACAATCTCACTCAACCATCCTATAGATGGGAGTACAAACTCGAGATGAATCTGAAAGATGGTAAAGTAAAACTATGGTTAGATTAGAAACCTAACAAAAATTCCAAATCAATGACCAAAACAATGCCAAGAAATACCCAAGAAAATTGGGTGGCATGCAAAATGAGATGATGTAAAAATTGCTTAAAAATCAACATTGTCAAAAATTGATGAAATTAAAATCAATTATCCAAATAGTTTTCAAACCCCCAAAAATTGACTTCCAAGCTCGTATGCAAAAACTATCAGCATAACAGCTCAAAACTTCTAAATTTCAAAGCTACAAACCCCAATTTTCTCACACACACTCAATGGGGCCAAATGAACATATGAAAATGGAGGGGAATACTAGTTCTCAACCTCTAACCCTAACTAAATAAAAAATAGAAGTTGAAATGGGTCAAAACTATTAAAATGAAAAATCCCTACCTCACAAGCAAAAGGGTAGAAATAGAAACTAGCACCAAAAAATAATATAGGTGACAAAGTCAATGAAACACTCAACAAGGGAGGAGTTTACCACTCCAAATCCAACAAGCCTATTCTCATGATGATCCCATAAGAACAACTCACCTAACAAATAAATTTCCAAATGCTCATGAGAGTGTTTGGAGGTTTTGTTCCAAAATCCTGAATTTCAAAAGTGGTAAGTGAGAATAAACTCACTTTTAGCCAATATATTCACTTTTACAAGGTGACATATAAATTAGATTATTTACATAAAATAATTTAATTGGCTTACTTAATGTAAATAATCTAGAATTTCCAATTGCTTGGAATTCAACAACGACAAATTAGCCAGTAAATAATAATAAATTAAATCAAATATAAAATTATTGTTAAACTATTAAATCATAATATTGTAATAACTTCTATGACCACTGCAGATTTCTTGATCACGAGTCTAATCACAAATGGATAACGAATCTAGATTTACTAATTAATTGGAGGGTTCATTATTTTAATCAAGCGAGATACGTCGGCCATACAAGGATGACATTGTCTGGGTATGAATAGTCAAATCACTAACTCCATGCGCCACTATTAGGGATATAAGTCTTGCACACTAAACAACCTAATCAAGTGTAGATGCAGGATAATAATATAGTAAAAGAAATAGTATGCAAAATCACATAAATAGTCATTTAATTAATTTCATTAAAATAATCTACATAAATTATTCATTTGCACCATCATAAAGTTTATTGCAAGAACAATGTAAATATTTGTAGCATAAGAACATCACAATTAATCCAACAATATCCATTGATAGTCCTAAACAATAATCTCATCAATCAAGCATAAGCATAAACAACTAGCTACTACAACAATAATCAAATCACCCCAAGGGTATAGACCACTCACATGTCCCAATCTTAATCACTTGCAAAGAAAGATCATCAAGGTTGCATCCATTAGGATGACTTATAGAAATCAAATGGGAGAAGCACTACACCAAACATGCCAAAAATATCCCCTTTACCTGAATATGCTCAACATTCATGCTAACAGCCCTTACACCCAGGATTCTCCTACTATTGAAGTTAATTTTCAAGATCAACCTTGCAGCTTCCAAGAATCACTTGCATGCAAACACTTGCCACAGAAAGAGAGAGCAAAATTTATGGAGGATGGAATTCCTAGATCCATAGGTGAGACTTTCTTGATGAGAAAAAAATAGATTTTTATAATTAAAAAGTGAATGAATGTGATAATTAAAAAGAGAGATCATCCTTATAAAGGAGATCAAAACCCTTATATGAATCTAACCTAGGTTGCATGCTAATAATTAATAAAAGTATTAATTATTATATGCCCAAATTTTAGCTTAAGTAAACTAGAGATAATAAGTGACTTAATAATTAAATAAATATGATTTAATTAATAAGAAAAAAATTATTACTCTAACACTCCCCTTTAGATAAACTTAGGGAGTAACTAAAAACCTAGAAACTACAATTGAACTAAATTTGGGTCCTAGCAACAAAGGCTAATTAGGTACCCAAGCACAACAAAATCTCTTTAAAAAGGAGAAATAGAGAAAACCACATGGGAAAAACCCTACTCCAAAAAGACATGAAAATAATGCTAAAAAAATAAGTGAAGGATTGAAGAAGCCTCCAAAGCAGGGAATGTTCCAAAAGATAGGAACAAAAGATGATCATAAAGAACACCACTAAAGCATGAAGCTGCAAACACTATCAAATTGTTGATCTCAATAACCTCCATTGTATAGAACATGATCAAGTAAAGAAAACTAAGTCTGAAGAGTTGATCAATCGAAGATAGAAGGTATCTTAATGCCCTCCAAAAAAAGTAATAAAAGAATGTCTATATAGTAAATGATCCATCTCACCAAAATGCATAAGTATCCATCCATTACAATTGCTTAAGAAATAGGATCAAATAGTGAATACATGGCTCACTCCATCAAACCAAGAAACCAATAAAACTAGCATAACCCCCCTGCCATAATGTTGAGAGGTAAGACATAAACACTAAAACTGGATGCAATATCTCTTGCAAAAAGAAGAACCAAGAACATCGAGGGTGCAAAAGAAGTACAAACACCTATAATGGCACATGTCATTGACAAATCATGAGGCTAATGTTGTGGAAGGAACACTCACTTAAAAAAGGAAGATGGAGAATATGTTCAACATGAAACCCCCCAAGGCACTTTATAACATAGTGCGAGTACAAAAAACTCAAAGATGTGCAAGATCTCAAAATGTAATATAGTGATGCTTTATCTCAGTGCATTTGCAAAAATAAACAAAAGGATATCAACAAAGATCAAAAGAGACAAAAGGTTGATACAAGAGATAGTACAACCCATGAAAAATATCTAAAACAACAAAATCAATCTCTAGACCTAAAACAACCAAGATATCTACCAGAATGCAAAAAAGCAAAAAAATGAATGGGATGTACCTGGAGCAGAATCTAGAAAATAGAATGTCTCAAGATATGCCTGCTAGAGTGCAAAATAAAACATATATCTTTGACTGCATAAACTTGCAACCAAAGAGCATCAAAAGTTTGAACAAATTGCACCATCATGATGGGCTTGAATTCAACATTTCAACGATATCTCTTTTGTGAAAAATAGAGTCTTGATGAGCAAGTTACAACCAAAAATCAATAGGCATGTCAAAAAATAGTTGGAAACAAAAAATAAAAAATCCACTACCTCAGGATCCATGCCAAAATACATTGGGAAGAGTGCCCACTAGTACAGAAATTACCTCAAGAAGCATGTAGGTTAGGTACCAAACATTACATCAGGATGCATGCTAGTTTTGTTCCAAAATTATCTCAGGAAGCATGTCAATTCTATACTAGAAACCATCTTGATTTTTGCAACAAAAAATATTGATTTTTGTGCCAAAAAAATCTTGATATCTATGCTTGAAAACCTCAATTTTGTGCCAAAAATCATAAAATCGTTGCCTCAAGAAACATGCCCAATTTGGGAGCAATTTTTTGTTTTGCCTCAGATTCCAACTATGTCCAAATTGGACAAATTTTATATGAAAATAGGGATTTTTTGGCACTCTAAGCTCAACACTAGTGAGGTCCGTTTGGGCTCAAAGTGCATTGAGAAAACATGACCCCCTAGATACAATACAAAAAAAAAAAACTCTAAAAAATGAAACCCTCTAAAAGAAAAAAATACAAATCTAAAAGCCAAGCCAAACCTCTCATAAATAGAACAGGGGAATTGAGATCTGAAACTTTGCTACCATGTTGAAGTTAATGAAAGATCAACCCCATAGCTCCCAAGAATCACCTGCATGCAAACATTTTTCATAAAAAGGGAGAAGAAAAAGCTATGGAGGCTGGAATTCCCATATCCATAGATGAGACGTTCTTGATGAGAAAAAAAGATATTGTTATAATCAAAAAGTGAATGAATGTGATAATTATAAAGAGAGATCATCCTTATAAAGGAGATCAAAATCCTAATAGGAATCTATCCTAGGTTGCATGATAATAATTAATAAAAGAATTAATTATTATATTGATGTAGTGCAAGGCAGGAGAATCCCCAAAGGAGATATCCAAACCCCCAACAAATAACCACACAACGGAAGTACAACAACAAGCAACAATAATGCAAGATCTAATACCAAATCACAACTCTTTATTCATAAAATAACTAATTACATGAAATATGCCTGGTTGTAAGGCTTTCCGGGTTAGGACCAAATACAAACAACAATTACAATAATAGTTCTACAAGATCCAACTTATAAACCCAATCCAAACTAGTCCAGATCCACCACTGGATAAGAACACCAAGAAGAGTCCACACTTGTACCCTTAGGTTCACCAAGAAATCCTCTAGTTCTCAAGTTGTAGCTACTAACTCTTCAAAGTTTGCATCTACCCTTCATCCTCTCCTCTAAGATGGATGGTAATGATGATGCCTAAAGACTCCACAAAACTCCCTACTTATACCCAACAAAGCCACAAGTTGGCCCAATTCATTACAAACTAAATTAAATCCCTCACATTAAATATATGTTGAGCCATAAGTCAGCTACAACACAAATTAAATACCCATACACAAATTAAATGACAAAAGTTAGCTCATAGACAACTCGACACCAACAAGAACCAAGACCAAGTTGAGTGCCAGAGAAAACCAAGTCAAGCATCAACCAAACCATAAGCAATGTCAAGCTCCTAGAGCATGTCGAGCACCACAGTGTATGTCAAGCTCCCAGAGCATACTGAGCACCAAGTGTGTATCGAGCTCCATAGAGTATGTCAAGCTCCTAATGTTTTTCGAGCTCCATAGAGTATGTTGAAAGTATTCATTAACCAAGTCACTCGATTAACACCACAACTCAAAACAACTCAATATCGACCGAGTCACACTTCAATCCAAAATCCCTCCAACATGCGCGATTGCAAGCCAACCAGGGATGCTCCTACATCATATATGCCCAAAGTTTAACTTAAGTAAACTAGAGATAATAAGTGATTTATTAATTAAATAAATATGATTTAATTAATAAGAAAAAAACTTCATTACTCTAACACCTGCATTAGAACTATTTTGTGTAGTGGCAAAGTATTTCTGGATTGACTAATGATTTATCAGATTGATGATCTAATCATTTCAATAATTTATTTTGGTTGATCTGATCTTATCATATCACATAAACCTTTAGTAGATGTCAAATAAAGGTTTGAGGGGTGAATTCTATAATATTCTACACAACGTCATTTATTTTATTATTAGAGTTGACTTTCTTAAGTCTTGTTCTTGAGATTGGGTATAAGAGATTGAATTTTTGAGTGATTTAGTAAGTGATGGAAAAGTGAACTTTATGATGTGTTTTTAACTTGTTGAATATGTGGATAGGCAAAATATTAAGGTCAGGTTGATCATATTGCACTTATAAGGAACTATTTTGGCATAGGTGATGCTACTCTATTGTTTAATTTTTGAATTATATTCTATTTTGGGTTTGAAGCCCTTATATTTTAATCAATTGGTTATAGACCACTCATTTTATATTTGAGTAGTGCTCTATAAGTTATAATCCTGAATACTAATGCATTTTCACTTTTCGAACTAAACCTTTAACAAGCTTAATTACTTCTACAGAGTAATATTTATGGGTTTCATCTCCACCATGCTTTTCCCCTTAATCAAGTTTCCATGCATAAATTATGGTTTCATGCATTCATGCATTTTTACTTTGTGATTTTGTATTTCACTTTTCGTTGCTATTGTGTTATGGTTATGTAATCAATTTAAGTTATTAGAAATATTTAGAACACTAATTAACCCACCTCTTAGTGTTTCCTAATCCTAACATCCTCAAGAACACAAAATGCAATATGAAGATAATATACTAACATCTAAGGCTTATATAGTATTTTCTTATGACTTAAATTTCACCAATGTGAACTTAGATACCTAAATGTAATACTTAGTGAACTAGTTTTTCTATTTTTTTTTAAATCATAAAAATTAATTGATATTTGAGGTAGTACATGTTAAATACTTATAACCCTATATACACTATATAGTTAAAGGTGTAATTTTTTTTAAGGGAATTAACAAGATTTAAGTTTTGTATGGTGAAATGAGAAGTCGACATAATATATTAGGTCATATAATAGATTTTATTGATGAGATTTGTGGAATTTGTACAACTTTTTATTCAATATTTTTCTATCACTAATGTCGAATATCATTCAACAATGTAAACTATTAAAAAATATTATACATATGACTTATTAGTACTCTCAAAATGTTCCAAAAGAAAATTTATTAACTCAAATAATGACTCTAGTTTTGACAATAAGACACCCCTCAAAGGCTCCAAACATATGGTTATTATGCCTCAAAGATTCCTTGCACATTTCTCCCCTATGTTAGAAAATGACTTATCTACATTTCTTCTAAGTTATAGCTAGGTTGTCACTTAAAAGCATTACATCTATGTAACCACTTGAGTGAGGAGAATGAATTGCAACCATACAACACCTCACATGAATTTATGAAATGGAAAGAAATAAAGATCTACTTGATAAAGACTCTTATTTTTGTTGGATCCAAATTGAATGTTGATGTTTCGAATCTTACTATAAGCATAATATTGAGTATGTCAAAGAAAATATCTATTGCAATAAATCACTTCACCTAGAATAACTAGAGAAAGTGAATATATGGTTGGCAGAATTATCCATCACCTCCCCTATTCATATTGTTGTTCTATAATTAAAAAAAGACAAAAGTTGTAACTTAACTCAATCTTATAAGATTGTGCTACAATAAAGAAAAACAAAGACTTTATCGTACTCCCCTATAATGTTGAAATTAACAACGACCTTTAGTAAAAATATCCCCAATTTATACATTATATAAAATTAATCTATAATTATTTTTCTTTTAACAATGTAAATTTTTCCACTTTCACTTATTAAAGTACCTTTAAAAAAAATTCCTCTATACAAATGTCTATAAAAATCCTAAGACTTCTTACCCAAAATCTTATCCTCATCAAGATTATAGATGTTTCTTAAAACATTATAAACATCCCATGATCATTTCACTAGGAACAAATGAACATTTGATCATTATATTATATGACTTTTTAATTTATTTTATTTAAATTTTTTTTGGTCTAAAGTTCATTTAAATGTTTGAAGGCATTTTATTTGACCATTATATCGTATGAATTGACTTTACAATTTGTTTTACAAAGTAACCATTATTTTTCTTTATCTAGAGTCCATGTTAAATGTTGGTGAAAGCATTCTTTACAGAAAAACAAACAAGTATAAATGTAATGATTTAATATATCTCATCAAGCCATTTAAAATAATTAATATTAATAAATTGTGTTGTACAACTTCTATCATAGTAGGAGCTGGTTTAGTGGTGGAGAATTTATGTTCTTGAAGGAGAGTCCACTAGTTCAAATTTAAAGGGGGACAAGGTATGTACACCTCATTTGTAGCACAATTAAATGCATTTGGCAATGAGTATGATTAGTCTCACATTACTCTCACCATAAGTAGACCAAAAACAAATAGTTGACATCATAGACTATAAAAACCTCATTTCCTTTCCTCTAGATATGTTTTTAATCTATAAATGATTTCTTCCTATACTTTTAATATATAAGACACGCCTAATTTTTTCAAATAGTAAATAAGTTTAAACATGTGACCTGTCTTTCAAAGATACAAATACTTCACCATAATCATCTACATGTTCATATGACCTCTCCAATAGAAAAATGCAAAGACTTCAACTTAACATTATCTACCACAGTCAAATAATTAATGTACAACCATCTATTCATAAGACACCTCTCCATCAGTAAAATGTAAAGGCTTCAACCTTGGGCCCAAACTCATATAACAGTCAAATGGACGATCAATAACCACCGAGACTTCATTTTCTCTCCATTTCCAAGATGCCATTATCTTGGAATTCACTTTTGGGGTGTCATCTGAGTAAACATTGCATTTTTCCCATATGGGTTTCTATCCTTGTGGGTCAAATTTCATTGCAAATCTGAGTGGGGCTGTGGGAACAAACATTGCATGTTACCATCCTTACAAATTTCATTGCAAATCTCAGTGGGGCCAAAAGGGCAGCAAGGCCTTAATTTCTCAAAATAGTTTGAAACACAATCAAAGCGAGAGGTGGTGCATTATGAGGCGCCAAAAGAGCAGAAAGAGGGAGGTGAGGCAATATAAACATGAACATTTCTCTTGAGATATTCTCCCCAAGTGGTGGGCTCAGCTTTGTTTTTTCTCTTCAAACGCCAGCAATGACATACAATCCAGAAGGCGGTGGCCTCCATGAGCATTATTGTGTGTACCAGACAAAGTTTTCCTTCTCTCAGCCGTGAGACTGATAGAGCCATGACATTGTTGCTCATTATGGTGTTGAAAAACAAGTTGCAAGTTGCCCAATACAATCTATTATCGTACACTGTTAACCATGAAGCTCGACTTGTTTCAAAGATTCGCATTCCTTACACAGTTTCTCCAGAAGAACCAAAATACCCATAGTAGATTTTTCAAGCTTGATGTCTTTACTTCATTGGAATCACACAATAATACCTTGGAATGGATTCAAATAAGAATTGTAAATTTGTTATGAAGACTTCTGTTTACTGCTTTGTAATTATGATTTAAGTTAGGTTGCCTGTAGCTTTCGTAAATTACTTTTATACAAATACAAAAATAACTCCTATTTATTGTAAACTATTTTGATTTTCAACATAAAAATGTCCTATTAGATAGGTAAGACATTTCCTTCAGCTATGAACCTTGACATGTTTGAAAGATTCAAATATGTAGAACATTTCATTCCACAGTTTTTAAGAACCCTATTATTATTAAAATTGACATCTCTAATTCACTGGGATTATATAATGAATAATTTAATTAAATCAAATAGTTAGTGTATTAGATGATCGTAAATTTGTATTGAACATTTTTTTTAATGATTGCTATGATTTGGTTGGGTTAATTTATTTTAGCTAATTGTGGTCAGTATTGTAACTCGCTATCATTCAATATCAAAAAGAATATATTATTATTATTAATACTTGAGTTTTGAGTCTATTTATGTTTGAGTAGATCTATTGCAAAGGCTTGTATTAGAATGAGACTTAAATCTCCAAAATCTGGGCTTGACATTTAACTTATTATATTTCACATGTAAAATTGTTGAAGTGTTTTTGTTCTTTTACTCTTTTAGTTATTAGCACATGTTAAAAGACATGTATGTCTTAAATACATTTCTAAAGATATATTGAAAATCTTAATTTTGAATAAGAGAGATAGGTGTCTCACGATTAACACCTTTTCAATAGGCATATTTAAGATAGCTACAATGATATGTAATATATGATGATCATATGAAAGCATATGAAATCATAATTTTTTGTCTAAGAAACCTATTCTTCCTCATGCAAAGTGTTTTTAAAAGAGGTCACAAGAAGATGATTATATGGTTGTGAAAAAATATGTCATAGGTCCAATTTTTGCGGCAGATATGATACATTAGTTGCCAAGATGAAATAAAACTAAGAGATAATTTGACAAAATATTTTTTCACATGAGGCATGTCTCATAATTATAACTATTATTTTGATGCGAGAGCATCGAGCTTAGATCTTGTGGACCTTATGGTTTGTACAGATGGGGATGTGTTCGGAGCACATTGTACAACCTTGTCCTAAGTGTGCATAATGATTGGAGTAATCATCTTGGAGTTAAACCTTCTTGGTGGCTATTGGTAGCGTGTTCCTGATTTTCTGGATAGACTTCAAGCATTGTAAGCATTGTATTCACAAGCTTTGACCCAAGGGAGTTGTGTCTTGCACTCTTGGATTTGGATTGTTGGATGGCACATGGATCTATGCCTAAGAGTGTGTATCTTTATGTTTTCATATGAGTTAGTTATGTATTGTAAACTTGGGGCATGTCCTAAGTATTTAATTATTTTATGTATTTAATGTTTGTTACCAAGCCGACTTGTAGCTTGAGGGTTTATTTAATGTAACTTGTTAGGCTGACCTGTGGCTTGGTTTAGTATAAGTAGAGGGTCTTTTGATGTCTTCAATCATCATTTAGCATGGAGTTCAACATGGAGTAGCTGAGAAGAGCACAATTTAGCAGAGCTAGTAGCTAAGTGTGGGCTTGGAAAATAAGAAGGTTGTTTGGTGGCTTGTTAGCACATGTTTAGATTCTTCTTGGGGATTTTATACCAAATTGTGAGTCTAGGATAGCTAGAGTTTAGATCTTGTGAGGTCTTGCAAAACTATTATTTTAATTTCTTTGTATTTGGCCATAACCCATAAGGCCTTAGAGTCAAGCATGTTGGACATAAATCTTATGATTCTATTATGATAATTGAAGCTATTTTGGATCTAAATCTATGTGTTGTTATATTTTCATTGTGTGATTACATGTTGGGGGCTACAACATCTCCTTTGGGGATTCTCATGCCTTCTATTGCATCAAGTGGTATCAAAGCTAGTCGATCGTGTGGAGATGGTTGATCTTGTGGAGTTGGTTGATCTTGTGGTGTTGGTTGATCTTATGGATTTGGTGTTGAATTTGATCTTGTGCTAGTTGCGTGGAGGATTGATTATTTGTAGATCCCTAGATCTCTTTGTTGTGAGTTGGTAGATGGAAGTTCTGACTTACAATTGTTGAGGACTTGCAGACGGATCCTTTGGTTATGAAGAAACCTTGATGTGAGAAGATGGAGTTTTCCTTGAGTGAATAGTTCACTAAGTTGAGGTAGGTTGTGAATATAGAAAGAAGACTATTGAGTGGGAGGCAACTAGAGTCTTGCAATTAGATCACCAATGTGAGGCCATTGCACTTTGAGAGGGATCCATCTTGGCTTGAAATAATTGAGAGGATACTAAAGCCTAGTTTGAGTTGGAGTCTACCAGTCAAGAATAAAGTTGCATGGCCTTTTAGAAGGATTGTTCAAAGGAGAAGACACTTTGTTGTTAAGGAAGAGGTAAAGGATGACTTCACTGAAGCTAAAGAGGTATGTGTTGTTAGTTTTGTTGATCAGTTTGTGGAGTCTGATATGAAACCTATAGAGAAACTTGTGGTTGTTGTTGAGATAGCTGAACTTACTAAAGATTGTCCTAACCTTATTGAGATTGAAAAGGATATTTATTTTCATGATTAGTTGGTTGTCTAACATGAAAATTGCAAGAACATCTTATTGTGGATGATGAGATTGTTGATTATGAGAATTCACATATGGATGAGGATTTGTATATGGATCTGAATTCTTATGTTATTGCTGAGATGATTGAGGATATACCAATTATTTTTGATATGGTTGATCTGGATTTCCATATTGTTTCTAATGTGAATATGATTTTAAATTGGCATAGTGTTGATGATATGAATTTTTCTATTGATTTGAAGTTGGATTTACATGTTGTTGATGTGGATTCACTTGTTGATGTGGTTGAGGATCTACATGTTTCTTCTGATTTAGATTTACATGTTATTGATTTTCTTGTGGTTGACATGGCTGAGTATTTCCGTGTTGCTAATGTTGTGGATTTGGGTTTTTATATTGTTGGTATGGATTTCATTTTTGAGGATTTACTTTTGTTGGTTGTGACTAGTTGCAGAGATTGTTGGGGAAGCATTATTATGTTCAGTTTGTTCTTGGGAGTGAGCATATTGATTGGGTTGTTGAGATTCATTTGATTCTAATGTTTGAGTGGATAAAGCATAGATGGTTGATTTTCATATTTATTTTCTTGTCCTTGATGGATTGGGAGCCTATGGTGAAGATGAAATTGGTTACATAAAATTCTTTGCCATCAAAGTATGGTACATACTTTTCTATTTACCTGGTGAATTTAATGCAGGAGCGTTCAGCTTGGAAGTTTTGGACCTTATGGTTTGCGCAGTTGGGGATGCATTTGAGGTACATTGGAGAACCTTTTCCTAAGTGTGCATAATAATTAGAGTAATCATCTTGGAGTTAGAGCCTTTTTGGTGGCTACTAGTATCATGTTCCTAATTTTTTGGACAAACTTTAGAGATTGTATTCACAAGCTTCAATCTGAGGAAGCTGACTCATGTGCTATTAGATTTAGATTATTGGATGGCACATGGATCTATGTCTAAGAATACTTACATTTATGTTATCATATGAGTTAGTTATGAAATGTAAACTTGGGGCCTATCCTAAGTATTTAGTAATTTCATGTATTCAATGTTTGTCACCAAGCCAACTTGTGACTTGAAGGTTTATTTAATGTAACTTTCTAGGAAAACTTGTTTCTTGGTTAAGTATAAGTAGAGGGTGTTGTGATTTCTTGAATCACCATTCAATATGGTGTTTAGCATGGAGTAGCTAAGAAGAGAGAAGTTTAGTAGAGCTAGTAGGTAAGTATGGGCTTGGGAAACAAGAATGTTTCTTGGTGGCTTGTGAGCACAAGTTTAGATTCCTCTTGTAGTTTTCTACAAGATTGTGAATTTAAGCTAGCTACAATTTGGATCTCGCAAGGTCTTGTAGAACTGTTATTGTAGTTGATTTGTATTTGGCCATAACCTGGATGGCTTTACAGTCAGGCATGTTGGATGTAAGTATTATGATTATATTATGAAAATTGATGTTATTTTGGATCTAAATCTTTGTTTTGTTATTATATTTTTGTTGAGTAGTTACATGTTGGGGGCCAGGACATCTGCTTTGGGGATTCTCCTACCTTGTACTACATCAAGTGGTATCAGAGCTAGTTGATCTTGTGGAGATGGTTGAACTTATGGAGTTGGTTGATCTTGTGGTGCTAGTTGATCTTGTGGATTTGGAGTAGCATTTTATCTTGTGCTAGTTGTGTGGAGGATTGATTATTTGTGGAGCCTTAGATCTCTTTGTTGTGACCTAGTAGATGGAAGTTCTAACTTAAAACTATAGAGGACTTGCAGATGGATCTTTTGGTTGTGGAGAAACCTTGATGTGAGAAGATGCATTCTTCCTTAAGTGAACAAATTGTTGAGTTGAGGCAAGTTATGAAGATGGAAAGAAGATAGCCAAGTGGGAGGCAGTTGGAGTCTTACAATCAAATCGTTGATGTAAGGCAGTTGCACATTGAGAGGAATCCATCATGGCTTGAGATTGTTGAGAGGATATTGAAGCCTAATTTGAGTTGGATTCTACCAATCAGGAAGAAATTTGTATGACCTATTAGAAGGATTGTTCAGAGGAGAAGACATGATTTTGCTAATAAAGAGGTAAAGGATGACTTTGCTAACACTAAAGAGGTATGTGAGGTTGGTTTTGTTGATTTTTTTTGGATTTTGATATGAAACTTGCGGAGCAACTTGTGTTTGTTGCTAAGATACTTGAGCTTACCGAAGAGGTTCCTAAGCTTGTTGAGATTGAGAAGGATATTTTTTTCATGATCAATTGGTTGTGTTTGGCATGGAAATTGCAAAGCATCTTATTGTGGATAATGAGACTGTTGATTATCAAAATTTAATTATGGATGAGGATTTGTATATGGTTGTTAATATGGATCTAAATTCATATGTTGTTGCTGAGATGATTAAGGATGTAGCAATTACTATTGATATGGTTGATCTAGATTTCCATATTGTTGTTGATGTAAATATGATATTGGATTCGTGTATTGCTAGAGATTTTATTGTGATGATGTGTATGTTGCTACTGATTTGGATTTGGATTTACATGTTGTTGATGTAGATTCACTTGTTGTTGTGGTTGAGGATCTATACGTTTCTTCTTATTTGGATTTACATGTTGTTGATTTGCTTATAGTTGACATGGTTGATGATATCCATATTTCTACTATATGCATTTGGATTTTTATATTACTAACATGTATTTCATGATTGACAATGTTACTTTTTATGGTTGTGACTAGATGCAAAGATATTATGGTTCATGCAGTTGAGGTTGTGTTTGAGGCACATTGGATAACCTTGTCCTAAGTGCACATAATTGTTGGAGTAATCATCTTGGAATTAGAGCCTTTTTGGTGGCTATTGGTAGAGTGTTCCTAATTTCCTAGAAAAAAATTGGAGATTATATTCATGAGCTTTGATCCAAGGGAGTTGGCTCATGTGCTCTTGGATTTGGATTGTTGGATGGCACATGGGTCTATGCATAAGATTGCATACTTTTATGTTTTCATATGAGCTAGATATGCATTGTAAACTTGGGGCTTGTCCTAAGTATTTAGTTATTTCATGTATTTAATGTATGTTGCCAAGCCGACTTGTGGCTTGAGGTTTTATTTAATATAACTTTCTAGGCTGACCTATATCTTCATTTAGTATAAGTATAGGATCTTGTGATTTCTTGAATTTTCATTCAGCATGGAGTAGCTGAGAAGAGAAAAGTTTATTAGAGCTCATAGCTAAGTGTGGGCCTGGGAAATTGGTAGCTTGCGAACACAAGTTTAGATTCTTCTTGGGGTTTTCTACTAGGTTGTGAATCTAGACTAGCTAGAGTTTGGATCTTGCAAGGTCTTGCATAACTATTATTATAATTGCTTTATATTTGGCCATAACTCAGAAGGCCTTATAGCCAAGCATGTTGGATGTAAATCTTATGATTCTATTGTGAGAATTGATGTTATTTGTGATCTAAATCTCTCTATTATTGTTATAGGTGCATTATGTGGTTACCTACTAGGGACTAGAACATATCCTTTGGGGATTCTCCTACCTTGCATTGCATCATATTTTATTGAATTAAATGAAAATGGAAACTAGATTTTCTATTATATATGGAACACGTCAGCTTTTGTGCAATGTCCCATTGAAGTGATCAAGGAAACATGATGAATACATCCTAGTTGTAAGAGAAATCTTGCCACCCAAAAATATTTTTGATTCAATTCTTTCAATATAGATTATCTCAATGTAGAGTAGTTATTTCTGGAAGCTTGCTATTTTTTAGTAGGCTAGTCATTTGAACTTAGAATGTTTTAATTTTTTCCCTAGAGACTCATTTCAAATATATCAACCTACCAATAAAGCTCCATTACAATATCAACTATATTTGGGAAGTTATTAAAAAAATGGGTATTGGAAGCAAGGTATAAAAACTTTGAACTTAGTTTTGAAAGCTTTAGAGGCTATGAAAAGGGGTCCAACCTCGGCTTTCTATAGATTGCATGAGACACACATTGTAGATTAGGTTGTAGCATTTTTTAAATTGGGTCATAATAGTCAATCAGAGTAACTGATGATGAATCATGGCCATCAGAAGTTGCACCACCTAAAATGGATGAAATATGAATTTCCTTCAAAATTTATTTTGAGTTCTGATAGTTGTTGAGGTCTACTCTAACGTAATAAACTATGAATAATAATATTATTTTATGTTTGGTTAGCCTCAAAGTCTAGGGTTAAAATTATAATAACCTTCCTAGGAAATAAAAAATTGCCTATATAAAGAAGGCCCATAGGGTTGTCTAGGACAGTTTTGGGGATATATATTTATGATGGCTCTAACTTACATAATATTGTAAGGAAGATTTCCTTATGGCTATGCATGTTATATTTCTAAAAAAATTAATTTTGTACTTTTGGAGATAATAAGAAGCCAATTTTATGTTCTTGCAACTTCTTGTTATTTCTCTATTTATGTTATATGTTATGTTATTAAGGGGAGAACCCTTCATCAAAAGATCTAATGGAATAACCTTTTTTTGGAGAGCAACAACAAACAAAAAATCTAGATATGACAAAGACATGACATAGTTGCACTATAAATGCATACACGTGTCACAAGAACACTATGGCATTGAAGAATGCCTCCATAAGAAAGGTGGCACTAGTAGAAGACCAACTAATGTGGATAAATCAGCATCATGAAATAATAATACAAATTTTAAGAAATAAAAGTACCTTAACACTAATTAACACAACTTACAATCATGTTGTCTTGGAAAAGGAACCAAAATGAGATGGGGAATTATCGACTTCTAATCTACACCATCCCACACTAACCATTAACTCAAGGTTAGACAATTACTAAATACTCAAAATTGAGGGATAAGGGCCTAGTGAGTTTGATTCAATCAACTAGACTAACAAAAACCTTATCATGTAAAGTTCTGTTGTCACAAAAGTTTGCACCCTTGTCCAAATTTTTTTACCTAAGGACAACCTTGTGAAACATGGAAACAACTTTCAAGCTATGGGACTTGAACTATGAGGTTGAGTCTCCAGAGAAGGTTGGCTTCCTTTTCTATAAGGGTGTACCTAACTACACTTGGAGAGGAAAAGGGAGAAGGAATGCATGAAAGAAAATCTACCTACTCTAACCTAAGGGGTGAAGCACCAAAATAGAGCGTTCAAACCAATCTTTGCCAATACATGCACACTTGAACAAAGATGACATCAAAGATATACATATCCAGACATTGTTTTAATCTAACAATCACATGCAGATCAAAAAACCCAAATAAATGACACAAGGAAGAAGAGAATTCACTTATATATCATTCATAGGCCAAAAGAAGATACAGTCATGCAAGATTGTAGATATCCACATTACACTAATGAGAGGCAAATGGGTCTTGCACAGTACATCAATGGCTGAAGGAGATAAGGTAGAATGCCATATGGTTCAAAGGCAATGGAGATTTACAGTAGCATGCTAGAGCAATGCTAGAGAAACAAAGAGGGTCTGACCCTTATAGAGACTACAAAATCTACTTTTATAGCTTAGGCATAACTGAGATATTTCCAACTAAAGTTACTCCACAACTGCTGCCATTAAATGGTCAAAGGAAAATCAAGATGATCCAAAAAAATATTTAATTTGGTAAACTTGTAGAGGCATGAAAATCATGAAAACCCTGACTGGAGAAAACCATGAAGTGAAAAAGGGGCACCAATCAATGCTAAAACTCCTCAAAATGGATGATCAGATAGTGGGAAGAGTTTCCTCTACGCTATTAAAACTTAGCATTAATTGTGGAGTGGTTGAAATTGATCAGAAAGATTGGATCGTGCAACAAACCCTATCTTTCCTTGTTTCTAGCTCATGAATCAGCAAAGTCAATAGGTCAACCTAGTCACACAACCAAAAACCTCCATGTGCACCAACCATATTATTTCCTTTTTCCACCTTGCGAAGTCTTCATGCATTTGACCATATCATGTTTAACTAATTGGACCACCTTCAAACTTAACCGTGACAGTTTACAATACTGTCAACCTTAAATGCACCAACCATTAGAAACAGGGTCTTTTGCCAACTTGTTTGACACTTCATCCACATCACCATAGCCTACAAAAGGAAAGGACCCACCATACTACATGTCAACTTGTCACTTTGTCACTATGACTAAAGATCGAACAACTTCCTATAGCAACAAAGTGACCACCCTTGATTTGTTTGCATCAGATGGTAGAGGGTATAAACTGAGAATATGTGGCCCACAACCTAGACATGTCAGAGACTTGTCCAATGAAAATCCCATCATATGCCATCTCAATCTGACTCATCACCCTGTCACCCTACAACACACATAACACAACATTGACATGTCTACATAGTTGGAAAGACGACCCACCAAAGAAACTCGAACCCACATAGACACATGGCACGATGTCATTTTATTGCATGACATAAAGAACATACAACTCCCCAAAGTGATAAAGAGACAATCTTGGATGATGAAAGATCTAATAACGAGTAAGGTGCACCGAAGGAACTAGCCCCTACACCTTACACAGTCATTAGCCAATGAGAAACTAGCAAAATGCTGACATTCTCTAACAATTTCTTGGTTGTTCTAACAGGAAAGGGGCCCATTGATTCATCGCTATATCGCATGAAATAAAGGTCGTGCAACTCCACATAGTGACAAGGTGACAACCGTAGATCATAAAAGATCTGACGATGGGGAAGTTGTATGCCTGTGGAATATTAAAGTATGTAGTCACTTAAGGAATAAATCATAACCTAAATTTTAACATGAAGTATTTTTGTGCCATTTATCTAAATTTTTAAATATGTGAATGTTACCATGTTTAAATTCAAATATGACAATTTTGGCAGGAAGGCAAAAATGACCAACAAATCTAGCGACTCAGGGGGGATTCAAGCTAGCTATGCATAGATCAATAGCCTGCACATCCATTGAGGAATAGGGTCATAGAAATCATGAAGGTCCACTTGGTAAAAACCCTAAAATTGTAGAAAACATGCCCAGGAACCTCCAAACTGTCTCTCTACAACTGAAACCAGGAACCAAAATGCTCTGCAACCACTACAAAACAAATGTGCTCATGCACTTCTTGGAAAATAGGAAACCAAAGGAAGGAAACTAACCTAACTATATACATGAACATCATTGTATCTCAGAAATAGGGTTCGAGATATATTCCATTAACTAGAATGGTTAGAATTTCTTCATTAGGTCTATGTAATTGGAAAGCATTGGCCTATTTTCACCTTATAACCACATAGGGACCACTCAATAGTGCATCAAATTTTGAGTGCCTCCTTGGTTTTTCCCTATCTGCATGCCATTTTAATACCAGATCATCCTCTACGAAGATTCTAACCTTGGCCTTCCTATCAAAGCTCCTTTTTACTTGTTGTTGATGTATTCCTAGGGTTTGCATGGCCTGGTTTCTTTTCTCCTCTAGCTCCATCACCTCTACCATTCTTATTGTCATGGCATCACTTTTCATTAGCTCCAACTGATGAGCCAACTCTAGAGATGGGAATTCTAATGAAATTGGAAGCCTTGCTTCCCTATCATATACCAACATAAAGGGTGAATTTCCTATGGCTCTCTTAGGTGTTATTCTACCATCCCATAGTGTTGTCTTCAACTTTTGATGCTAACACCTCTAGTTATCCTCTATAGTCCTCTTCATAATCTTGATTAGGTTTTTGTTAGATGATTTAGCTAATCCATTTCCCTAAGGATAGTAGTTTAAAAATGTGCTCAAGTAGATATTATGGTCAACCGCCCATGCACAAATCTGAGTCCATACAAAATATTTTGCATTATCTAAAATAATGGTTGAAGGGGCACCAAACCTAGTCACAATTCCATCAAGGAATTCAACAACTGAAAATTTTGTGGCATCCTTCAATGCAACTACTTTTGTCCATCTGGTGAAGTAATCCATAGCAACTAGAATCCATTTGTGATTAGAGCTAGAAGGAGGGTTGATAGGGCCTATAAAATCCAATCCCCATTGAGAAAAAGGTTGATCCACTTGAATGGGATGAAGAGGAAGAGTTGCAAGCCTCTTCTTACTTGAAAAGAAAGCACATTTTTTACACTTCCTCACATACTTATGACAATCATGGAACAAGGATGGCCAATAGTAACCAGCCCTCATGATCTTCATTGTAGTTGTCCTTGCTAAAAAGTGGCCACCATCAAGACCGTCATGAAGCTCTTTGATCATTCTTTTAGCTTGGTCTATGTCAACGCATCTCAATAGGGCTCCATTGAAATCCCTCTTGAAAAGAATACCATCAACTATGGCATAAGGAATTGACTACAACCTAAACTATATCCTTTTAGCCTTATCCAACCTTGAGGATATCCATTTCCCGACAAAAAGGTCATCATTTCATCCATCCAATTCTTTGGGTTATCATTTCTTTGCTCCTTGTTGTTCTGTCAACATCGTTTCCTAAGATGAGATCATCTGTTCACACAATCCCTTCCCTCTTACCAACTTGGTAATCTAGATGTCAATATCATACACCATTACCTTAGTGATCCAACATGATCTCTTCTCATTAATACCTTTGCTCAAAAGAAAGTCCTTCACACTTTCATGGGGTACTAATGGATGGATCTTGTTATGAGACAGAATGTGTCTAAATTTCTTCAAATCTTTTATGACTACAAGGGCTTGCTTTTCTACATAATTGTATTTGTCTTCATATTCCTTAAGCCCTTCATTAAAGAAGGAAATAGGTTGTTCCTCATTCTTATTATTTTCTTGAGTTAAGACAACAAAGATGCTTGACTCACCAACTAAGGTATAAAGAATGAAATCCTTCTCAAAATTTGGATTGATGAGAGTAGGGGTTGAGGCTATGGCTACTTTGATCTTTTCAAAACTTACCTTCCCTTCCTTGGTCCATGTAAACATTGTATTCTTTTTAAGCATGGTTGTAAGAGGTTTCACCATGGTAGCTAATAGAGGGATAAACCTCCTTACAAAATTTATTCAACCAAGAAAGCTTTGCAGTCCTTTCTTATGGCTAGGGAGGAAGAGAGCAACGGTTGCCTTAGTTCTCTTTGGATCAATGGATATACCATCCTTTGATACAATGTGTCCTAATAATTTTCCTTGATTGGTGGGAAAGACACATTTGCCTAGGTTAAGGGATACCCCAAACTCTCTACATCTTATGAACACTTGTCTAAAAATGATCTACTATATCCTTTGAATAAACTATGATATCATCAAGGTAAACCAATACAAACCTTTCAAACATGTTTTTGAAGGCCATCTCCATTGCCTTTTGAAATGTGGCACCTGCATTTGTTAATCCAAGAGGAATTTTACTATAAACATAGGTGCCCCATTTGCCGGTGAATGCAGCTTCTATCTATCAAACTCCTTGACCAACGCTTGATTGTAACTAGAGAATCCATCAAGAAATGAGAATCTCTTTGAACCACTGACCTTGGACAATATTTGTTCCATAGAAGGGAGAGGAAGATGATCTTTAAGGGAAGCTTGGTTAAGATCCCTAAAATCCACACATAATCTAATTTCTCCATTCTTCTTCCTAATAGGGACAAGGTTTGCTACCCATGATGAGTGCTTGATAGGGAAAATTATATTAGCCTCAATGAGCCTGGATAGCTCTTTTCTCATTACTAGTTCAATCTTAGGATTCACTGGCCTCTATTTTTGTCTTACTGGTTTGACATTATCAATTAAATATATAGTATGTTGAAACAAACTTGGGCCAAAACCCTTTAAATCATCATATGTCCAAGAAAATATATCATTAAATTCTTGACATAGATGAATAAAACTTTCTTGCTCAATTTCATAACATACCTTCCCCATGTTTAAGGTCTTCCCATCAACAACCACAACTGGTGTATAATCATCTTTGTCAGTGGCTAGGTTCATCCTTCTATTTCTTGCTTGGTCATCAAGGTTGAAGACCCTTTATAAGGTGATGAGACCCTTAGGAAAATTATTAGAACTAAGATTAATTATCTGGTCTCCATATTGGTCATGCAACCTTGTTTGGTTTCTCTTTGAGAATTCTGCTTCATTCTACAAGAAACTTACAATTTGTGCATCAAATTCAAATACTTGCCAATTAGTGTTGTTGTTAGGAATTGCAAGCCTAACTACCACTTTAATCTATTGCTTTTTCTCAGCTTCAAGGTTCTTTGGGATATCATAAGATGCACCCACTGCTGCAAGTCTATCAACATGTTTATTCTCTTTTCTATGGATGCTCTGAATATTAAATGCATTGAAACCTTCAAGAAAATCCCATACTCTATGTTTGTAAGACTTGAGCAAACCATTCTTAGTGATATTCTAATTTCTCACCTGATTGACCACCAACTCACTATCTCCATATACATTCAATGCTTGAATTCCTCTTTTTTGAGCAAGTGAAAGACCTTGAATCAAGGCTTCATACTCGGTCACATTATTGGTACAACTGAATTGGAACCTAAAGGAGAAGTAGTACCTTACTTGTGTAGGAGAAATCAACATCAAACCCACCCCTAATCCATTCTTGTTTCTTGATCCATCAAAATACATACTCCATATCCCACTCATATCTTCTTTGGTCTTCATAATGTTAGGGACAAGAGTATCCTTTTCTAACACACAGTATGTGCCAAGACCTATCTCAAGGGTTTTTGATATAGGATCAAATTGATATGCATTATCCAATTTATCTAAGAGAAAATCAGGTATCTCTACTAGAGAAGTGGCAGGCTCATTTACTATGTCATCCATCTCTAGGATAGTGCAATTCATATTGATGAGATTAGGGGTGTAGGGCTCAATATGATGGAGGGCTGGAGGCTCTGCCCTAACTGAAGCCTTAGTTCTATATCTCATTCTAAAAAACATGTATGACCAATCAAAAGATATGTAAACATCTATTTGTGTAGTGAAGTCTCTTGAAAGACAAATAGCATAGTGTGGCTTGACCTCAACAATCGATATATCTTGAGTTATTTTACAACCAGGGCATGCAGATAGGGCCATTTCAACATCCCTATGGATCCCTACAATCTTGACAGTACTACCATCCAACTGTAATACATCCCTAACAATGGGCTCATATTATATTTCTAAAGCATCAGCAACCTACTTAGGCATCACTAAACTACTAGGCCCTGAATCAATCATGCAATTGTGGACTAGTTTATCCCCTATAATTATAGAAACATAAAATGGAGGAGATCTAACCTTTTTACTTGTTTCTATTTCTCTTGATGGTTGTACCAAACTTGTGGCACTTCCTTCTCCTGATGGTTGATCCCTTAGGTCAATACTTTCCAATTCTTGTTGCAGTAGCCTCTTTTGCATGGGTATAGTAGCAATAGCATCCCACGTGTAAATATTCACATTTGTCTTCTTCATTTTCTCTACCACACTAAATGAGGCATTAGGTGCTCTGGTAGAAGCCTTGGGAGCTAAATGTGTAGGGGGTTGAGTTGGAATAACTTGGGGGCCATTTATATCTCCTCTACTATTATTTTTTCTTTGTTGTTGGGGAGTATTGGCTTGATCATTCACCATTTGTACGTAAGGTATTGCGTTTGATATTGAAGCTTGATTAGGAGGAGAAGGGGTAGCATCTTCAACAACTCTTCTTTTGCTTCTAGTATTATGAGCAATGGGGTCCTAATTTACATTACAATGTTCCTTCACCTAATGATTCATAAAGGAGAAATCACCTTGTCTTTGCATATGTGAGGCATCCTTGGTTTGTCTTTCATTATATGACTGTCCTACTATGGGCTCCTGAATGGTCAAAGCTAAATAGGATTCAGCCTTTTGACACATGCAATAGGCATAGGAGTAGTTGCAGGAGGGATGAAAATCTTGATCTTGAGCCATATTGTTTTGAGGGACTATGGCTCTACTTTGATTTTCATTTGAGGTAGCGGCATGATTGTTCTACCTATTCGGATCAAAAGAATTATTGTTCCCATAATTATGATTTGGAAGCCTATCATTATTCAGAGTTTGATATTGCAGTTGTGAAGCCTTATTACCTTGAGCTTGTTGTCTCTCCAAAGTCATCACTTTATTGCTCACCTTCTGCATCACAAAGGAGCTATCCTCCAACTTCTTCTCTTGGCCTTGCAATATTTTATCTATGTTCAACAACATAGACTACATCATCTCCTTGATTTCATCTATTCCATTCAAAGGTGTGGAAGCTTAAGGGGCTAGGGCAAGGGGTTGTGATGTGGAAGTTGTGGGAATAGGGGCTATTGTTGGTTGGTGATTTGGGATATCAGGGAAGAAAGGCATAGGAGGTCTTGGAGCTAACTTTCCTCCTTGTATCGATATGTTTCCTACCCTTATTGTTATTTCATAAGCATCAGGTAAGGTATCTCCTCCCATGGTTTGGATTGTAGTGGCAATATCACTATTAAAATCTTTGAGGTAATGTAAGAAGGCATTACTAGGGGTAGGCTTCACTGAAGTAGGTATTATGTTCCATGTCTTTTGAAATATGTAGTTGAAATCAATCATACATTCATGGGGGGCTCTTTTTATGGTGGTTAGTTATTCTAAAAGTGACAATTAGTCACTTTTTATCCTCAAAGTGTTTAAATAGTCCTGCTCTTAATCCATCCCAATCCATTATAGAACCATGTGATAGACCGTGGTACCATTGTAGGGATTTTCCTTTTAAAGATGAAGCTAGGAGTCTAATGGCCCATCATCTTCTGTAATACCATAGATATTGTAGACATTTGCAACCTCTTGAATATGTTCTAAGGGAGAGATAGAAGTTTCACCAGTGAATTCAGGTATGCTTTTAAGTGCAGCTACTGTTATGTCATGTCTTAACCTAGAAAGCCATCAGCTTAACATTAATATGAGCTGATGGCTTTCTAGGTTAAGATCTCACAACACGAGTGGAAATGGATCTTGTAGATTATGTATTTCCTTTATGCTCCTAACTAGTGATAAAATACTCTAGTCTTTCTTCCTCTAGGATCATAAAATGAAAGCTCTTGATACTGAAATTTACCTCTACAAGATGGCCTTATTTCAGCTTTAGGCATGAATCACAACAACTTTGGCCTAGAACCAGATATGAAGGGTGTAGATTCGCCAAGTGCTTTGTAGAATGAGCCTCTTAAAGGCTTGGAATACTGAGAGCAACACTATCTCTCCAACATAATCATGAGATTTTCTTCTTCTTGACACCAATAGACTTGGAATCTTCTTGAATATTGTCCCACCAAGCGTGCCAAAAACTATTGTCACAAAAGTTTACACCCTTGTCCAAAGTTTTTTACTTAAGGAAAAATTTGTGAAACATGGAAACAACCTCCAAGTTGTGGGACTTGAACTGTGAGGTTGAGTCTCTGGAGAAGGTCGGCTTCCTTTGCTATTAGGGTGCACCTAATTACACTTAGAGAGGAAAAGGGAGAAGGAATGCATGAAATAAAATCTACCTACTCTAACCTAAGGGGTGATGCACCAAAATAGAGCGTTCAAACCAATCTTTGCTCACACATGCACACTTGAACTAAGATGAATCAAAGATATATAGATCCAGACATTTTTTTAATCTAACAATCACATGCAGATCAGAAAACCCAAATAAATGACACAAGAAAGAAGAGAATTCACTTATATATCATAAATAGGCCAAAAGGAGATACAGTCATGCAAGATTGTAGATATCTACAATACACTAATGAGAGGAAAATGGATCTTTCACAGTACATCAATGGCTGGAGGAGATAAGGTAGAATGCCATATGGTTCAAAGGCAAAGGGGATTTACAGTAGCATGCCAGAGCAATGCCAGAGAAATAGAGAGGTTCTGACCCTTACAGAGACTACAAAATATGCCTTTATAGCTCAAGCATAACTAAGATATTTCCATCTGAAGTTACTCCATAAGTAATGCCATTAAATGCTTAGAGGACAATCAAGACAATCCAAAAAATGTTTGATTTGGTACACTTGTAGAGCATGAAAATCATGGAAACCCTTACTAGAGCAAACTCTAAAGTGAAAAAGTGGCACCAATTAATGCAAAAACTCCTCAAAATGGATGATCAGATATTGGGAAGAGTGTCCTTTATGTTGTTAAACTTAGCAGTAATTTCAAAGTGGTTGAAATCAATCAAAAAGATCAGATCGCACAAGAAACCTTGTCTTTCCTTGTTTCTGGATCATGAATCAGTAAAGTCAATAGGTCAACCTAGTCATGCAACTAGAAACCTCCATGTGGAACAACCATATTATTTCCTTTTGCCACCTTGTAGAGTCTTCACATGTTTGACCATATCATGTTTAACTAACCACACCACCTTCAAACTTAACCATGACAGTTTATGATACTATCAACCTTAACTGTGATGTCAACCTTAGACTTGGGCCTACCAAGACATGTGGCAAAACCTCGCTATGTTTCTATCACTAAAGATTGAGCAACTTCCCATAGCAACAAAGTGAGAGATTTTGATCTTCCTCCATCTAAAAGCCCCAAAAAACCATCAATCCTACTAGTGCACCAACCAATAGAACTAGGGTCTTTTTCCAAACTGTTTGACTCTTCTTCCATATCACTATGGCCCACAAAAGGAAAGGACCCACCATACTACATGGCAACTCGTCGCTTTGTCACTATGACTAAAGATCAAGAAACTTCCTATAGCAACAAATCGACCACCCTTGATTTGTTTGCATCGGATGGTAGAGGGTATAAACTGAGAATATGTGGCCCACAACCTAGACACATTAGAGGCTCGGCCAATGAAAATCCCACTGTACACCAATTCAATCCGACTCATCACCCTGTCACCCTGTGGCTCACACAACATGACATTGACATGTTAGCATAGTTGGAAAGACAACCCACCAAAGAAACTCGAACCCACAAAGACACATGGCACAATGCCACTTTGTCGCATGACATAAAGAACGTGCAACTCTCCAAATCAATAAAGTGACAACCATGGATGATGAAAGATCTAATGGTGATTAAGGTGCACCGAAGGAATTGGCCCACACATCTTACACAATCATTACCCTAGCCAATGAGAAACCAACAAAATATTGACATGCTCTAACAACTGCTTGGTTGTTTTAACAAGAAAGGGGTCCACCAAGTCATTGCTATATCACATGAAATAAAGGTTGTGCAACTCTGCATAGCGACAAGGCGACAATCGTAGATCATAAAGATCTAACAATGGGGAAGTTGCGAGCCTGTGGAATATTAAAGTGTGTAGTCACTTAAGGAATAAATCATAACCTAAAGTTTAACATGAAGTATTTTTGAGTCATTTATCTAAAAAAATTAATATGCAAATGTTACCACGTTTAAATTCAAATATGGTGATTTTGGCGGGAAGGCAAAAATGACCAACAGGTTCATCTATGCAAGAGGAATCTCAAACAAGAAGTTGTTACTCTCCACCCTAGATGAAAGGATGAAAGGTCACTTAATAGAAATTGACTTGATCTCCAAGAAAATAATATATCATAAAATATACTATAATATCTTTGACATTGTAATAACAACCAATGAAGACTTCTAGGACCAAGGAAACCAACTTCCACCCACTAGGTCACACTAGAAAAGGGTTTGCTATAGGTATGCCCAATTGAACTTCAAAATTAGATAGCTTGAGGACACTAGCACCCAAATGAGATACTAACCTACCAAGAGGACATTAGAGTGTTGTGTTTCTATCTCAATTATATGTTGGAGTCCTTCCTATAAGAAAGTTAAATAAAAATATAACTTCCTACACTAATTTTGAGTGGTAGATTAGGTAAAAACCTTGTTGGTTTTATAATAGTTATTGAAACTTTTTAAAAAATAGGATGCATACAACAAAACAATGATTAATGAGTGGAAAATCATTTCAAAATAAAACGATCTCACATTTATTATTTAGAAATAAAAAATAAATTACAACTTGCTTGTAGAACAACCTTCTTGTAGGATCATCACTAATGAAGATCTAATGGTAACTAAAAAACTATTAAACTCTTAAAATATGTCATCATGCATTTCAAGTGTAGAACAATAGGAGATAAAAGCATGAAAGCATCAAATAGTATTACAAAACTATAAGAATAAAACTACCCAAAAAGGGCACACAAATAAACAGTTAGGATTTGCAATGACAAATTATATATGATTTTTGTTTCTTTTCTTTGTGGTGGCAGGGGGGACACTGCCCTGAAAAGAAACCTATTGGATGCATTGCCTCATTGACCCCCAAGTGAGCATGGGACTAGGGTTGGAAAGGGGAAACTCTTGGAAAAGCTTGTGGTTAGGGGCACTGCCCCTTAACCCCTAAACCTTAGAACATCTATCACTCATATATCAACAATAATCTCTTTATTATATCTACATGATGGAGCCTTGGTGGTGCACTAGTGTTCCCTCTTGAATAAGATCACCTCAATTCTTTCAACATTCTTGAAAACTGAAATGCTAGTGGCACATTTTTATAGTGAATCTATTGGTGTGTGCCACTCTCAACTGATACTTTAAATACCATAACTAGCCCTTCAAATAACTAATTATTTACTATTATTCTATTTGATCTGTTTAAGTCTACAATTCTCTTCCAAAGCATTATAATGGAAATAATTTAGGTTTGCATCTTCCATCAAGTAGAAAATTTCACTTGAAAAAGCTTATGGTGTAGTGTAAAAATGTTTAGATTTAAAAATTTCATCCCAAAAAATAACCATTTCAAAATATTGTGGCATACAACAATTTCCTTTTCTATGCTATAATTGTATCTCCCAACAATTGAATGTTGAAATGTAATTTATCAATCTCAAAATTTAAATGTAATGAATAGTCTTTTTTATAATAGTTTTTTTGTACTTTATAAAAAAAAAAGTGTCATATATTATTTTGAAATATGAACAATATATAAAAGATTCAACAAAACCTCAAAAACTTGAATTAGATTTACAATGAACAATTTAGAGTTATGAAATTGACTCATTAACAAGAATTTCTTGTGGTAAAGTATGAAATCATGAGTTTCGGTCTCTTCCTAACTCGCATGTTACTAAAAGAAAAATTGTGCTACCATAATGAATTAATAATTTATAAAATATAATATGCTCAATTCTTACAATTTTATATTTACTACCACTAAATTACACATTTTTCAAATAAAACGATAAGGCTAAAAACAACTCCTAATACCCCAGCCATATAACAAATCACGACGATCTAAAATAAAAAAGGATTATGTCAGTTAGTTTCTTTATTTTTATAAGTTTCTTTATTCTTATAATTATCTTTTCTTTTAAGGATGATAATATTTCCAACTTTTTGTTAAGGGTAAGAAAACAAGATAATAAGAAATGGCGCTTCACTTGTAACATTGTGAATAATATACCTTACTCTTTCATTCCTTCCTTTACAAGTCAATGGGCGAACAAAGCTTTCAATAGAAACTTCTTTGTCACACTAAAATTATTGTACTTCGTGTCTCCTCTTGTTTGCCTAGGTGAACGGTGAGGAAGCAACTCTATGTCCCATACAAACAACTTAATGTTTGACAATGAGTCATATAAAGTTTTGATGTGTATATTGAATTAATATATAAGATATTAAAAAATTGTTCAAAACATATTCTAGTGTAAAGGAAGCTTTTTGCATCTTAATAGTTTGTGAAAAAATAATGTCGATTGATTGTTTTATATTATTTTCAAATTTTAGTTTTATATTATTTTAGATTAATATTTTGGACACATAAATGTAGATGACATCATCTATTTTGATGAGCTGTATTTATATATTAAATTGCTTAATGGTTAAAAGAAGGTGTTTTATTTGTTCTATATTAAAATGTAATAAACAACTATTCTATTTTTATTGGTCAAAATATACATCATTAGTTGTTGAATTGTTTGATATTTAAGAATAGTATTTACTTATCTGAGATCCAATTCGTTATCATTCTAACAGGCCTCATTATCATGTTTAATTTTTTATTACTATTATTTCTAACAACTTATTTTTGTTGAATAAAATTACAAGTTTGTGATACAATCTTCAATAAGATTGTTGTTATAATTGTATCCATTTTTACGAAATAGTTTTTCTTTTTCTTTTCTCATTCTATGACTAACAATCTTAGAGCCTAATTGCTAGGTACCCATCAAAATTGTGACTTTTTGTGTATAAGGTTGTGAGGTTCAGTTAATCATCCTAAGCCATTTATATATAATATTATTGCATGAACTTGTCATTACAGGAATATTATTAGTTCATATGGAAACTATAGCATTCAATGCACTTCAACTTTTAATTATTATTTTTTGAGCTATAATGTAGGGGCCCATAGTACACGTGTCTATTTGTACTATGTCAAAAATGAATCAATAAATTTATTACATTATCTAGCAACATTCATAACATCCACATAAAGACATGTATAACCTACTCCACTATTTTATGTACCTTTACTATTACCTAAGTTTTGGGGCTTGACCAAGGTGCCAAGATTTTCTTCAATTAAGAGAGCATTATGCAAACACTTTTATTAGGTACCAACAAATAATTTTGTCGAAGACATTATCATTATTTTGAGAAAATTTACATAGATTTAGAAATTGATCTTAAAATTTAAAGATTTCCTTTGCTTGTATGATTCTACCATGGATGCTCAACTACATAAGATTCAAACATGGTATCTTTTTCTATATCCTTCTAAGCTTAGATCTCAATCATTCATATTTTATTTCAACATCTCATCAAGTAAAACTCATGTAACATGGTATTAAAAAACCGATTTCTCCCCATTAAAATTGTAAGAGACATTTATATATTAATTTAGTTAACATACATCAACCATACATACATATATATATATGTATGTATGTATGTATGTATGTATGTATGTATAAGTTAAAGACTTATTTCATTAGAATTTAAAATTATTTAAACATTGTTTTACTTGTATTTATTGAGAGTTATTTATTTCATATTATTGCAATGAAATGTAGAGACCAATTATAACATATTAAAATATAAACACAAAAATATACTATAGCACCATACTCGAGGGTCATCCACTAATGGTGGCAAATAAAAGCTTTCAAAAAGTTTATAGATTTTCATTACAAAAGTATATATACACATCCATGAAATGTGAAGAAGAATTAAAAGTATGTCAATATTAATACAATTGCAAGACGTGATGAGACCAATAAACTTTTATAGTCACTTAACAATTAATTTATAATTTTAATATTAAAAAACATTAAAACCCACTTTTAAATTATTGTTTTCACATTTATATAATTACACTTATCACCAAATTATACTTCTAAGATAATTATACATGATTTTTTATTAAATATAACAAAATACAACAATATAATCAATACTTTCATGCTTTCAATCCATTTAACCTCTCGATTTTATATTACAAAAATGTCAATATAATTCTTCTCAAACTAATCTCTAAAACACGGTTTTGTTAAATGTCGTGAAAGTCTATATCAATCTGGTACTCAATATTAAACTAGTAATAAAAACCCCAATTCAATGGATTGTCTAGTATATATTGACATTGCTTGGGAGTATTCACTCATAGATTATTAAAACGAAAACTATCGAGTAGAAGACTTTTATACCACCAAAACAAAAAGAAACCAAACATACACCTATCAAAATGGTCTAATCTAATTATTTTCTCTAATTTTATTTTAACATTACTTAACTACATGATTTTTAAAATTAAAAAAGTAGGCATGTCCCTTAAAAAAGGCACAATTGTACAATGTCACATTCATGAGCTATTCATGTCATGTGAGGAAGGCAAATGCTCCAAACATCATGTTCCATGGAGTCAATTGTTTAAGACATTTTAAGCAATCCCTTGCAAGTCATTGGGGAAAACTTTCCTAGTGGGAAAGAGAAGGGGACTTCAAATTGATGTATTTTCAACGGTCCATTTTTTGCCCATTTGGAGAGGGAATTGCCCTGCTTTTCCTAGTAGTATTTATCATACTTATTTGTCTCCTTGAACCACCACACATGACCTCATGATGAGGAAGCCCATGACTTATAAAATAAAATAAATACACATATGTTAGTCTAGACAATTAAGATATCCTTACATTATTGCATGTACCACACGAATCTCCCTTTGGTTTGGAAGTAAACCACGTAGCTAACAAAATAGTTTGTGGTTGCTATAGTGGGTGTTATAAACAATAGAATAGTTGAGTTTGACCATGAGATGGTGATGGAGTGAATAAGAAAGCTGTTATTTGAGTGGTTATATTCATTATAAAAAGAGTGAGCATTTAAATGATGATAAGTAAATAAGAAAGACGTCATCTTGACAGTCATGTTGATTATGAAAAGAGTGATCATTATAGATGGTGATGGAGTGAATAAGAAAGTCATCCTTTGAGAGGTCATAATGCTTGTAAAAAGAGCTACCATTCTAGATGGTGATGGAGTGAATAAGAAAGTTGACCTCTTTGTGGTCATAATGGTTATGAAAAAGAGTGACCATTCTTACAAGTTGAGATGGTGATAGGGTGAATAAAAATATTTCCCTATCATTTGTTATGAAAAAATTTACAATTCTTACAAATTGAGATGGAGTTAATTTTACAAGATTGCTCTTTCATAGTATTAATTTACGAGTATTTTAGTGGAAAGTTGGCATTTCCTGAATGGGCCAAGTATTTTATGTGAGAATATAATAGAAATAGGATAATTTAAAAGATGGATTGTGTGTTATAAAAGAGATGTTTGTGGATTATAAATTTTGAAGTGGGGCAGATTTGTACAACATATTTTTTATGGAATAAGTCATTTCATAGTATATCTTAAGAGATTCTAAATAAGAAATCATACTTAGCAAATATCTTTACAATAATATGTATCTTTCTATATAGTCATCCTCCTAATAATATACTAGAAGAATATATTGTTGAACAATATGGTATATATAATTTATCATATATTTGGAGCATTATACAATCACAAAGACAAAGAAAATAGGAGATGTCACATTATAATAGTTTTGCATATATTGTATGTTAGGTCATTATGACCCATGAAAACTCTTGCATAGTATGTGATCTATGTTATACAGTGTACTATATAGATAATATCATAAGTGCAAATCTTATCATACACCTCATCATTAAATAATATAACTAATTTTGCATTATTCAATTTGATATATATCGGGCATTAGTGTAGCTTTCCTCTTCAACATCTTTTATGTATTGCATGATCTATCTTCTACATTGTACTATTTCAATTATTATATGAGTTAATCTTATAATATGTCTCATAATAATCTATTATAATTACACATGATTTATCTATGTGGCTGAATATACTAAATGCTTGTCTCATGTCAACATTTATATCCACATGAATGCATTATGATAACTTACCTTTAGGTGCATAATATTAATGATAAGTAATTGTTTAATTAATTTTTTTGTCACATGTCAACATCTGCATCTACTCAAACATATTATAATAGTGTATCCTTAATATCAAAATATTAATTAAAAATAATTATTTGATTAATTAGACCATCTTTCTTATAATGATTAATAAAATGAATCTTATTCGTCTAATTAATTAAGATAATCCAGTATTGGTAATAATTATATAAGTTGTATCTATTGTATCATTTGATTAACATGGTCTAGCCCTTTTTCTAAATTTTAAAATGAGTAATGTTAGTTTAATTAATTAAGGGTATCCATTCTTCTAATGTTCTCCAAAAAAAATAATTAAATTATTTCCATTTCTAGTAACATCTAAATAAATCTCAGTTTTGTCTGCACTAACCATTTAAAATATTAAAAAGATATATGCACCATATATTTTCATACATGTCTCCACATTCTCTCACATGTGCAAATTTTTTACATCATCATATAGGCACCCTTTGATCCAAGATTTCATCTTCTTCATCCAATGCTTACTTCCTACACTTTGACATGATTGAATCTCCAAGATTAATACATTTATAGGAGATCATTATCCTCATCCTTCTAGTTTCCTCTAAGTCTAGCTAGAAAGGTGCCCTTGTGGGGTTGTCTTCCACTTTAGAGTCCATTCTCATGAACTTCTTCCAAACTAAAGAAGAGACAAAATATATCTCCCTAATACTGTTGGAGAGATGTGTAACTTACTCCTCTTGGGATTCATCACAAGGGCTTAACTACCACCTGTGTTCAATAAGTTGAGTGGTTGTATCAAACACTAACAAATTGGTCTTTTGGTGCAACAACAACCCCACTCTAACAAGTGGTATCAGAGCTTGGTCACATGTTCAAATCCTTAGACTATCCGGCAACGCTGAGGGGGAGATTTTTGGAAGAATGTTCAGCACTCCCCTTGAGATTCATGAAAATGGCTTAACTGCCTCCTATGTACTATAATTTGAGTGGTTGTATCGATTTGGCACTGACAAATCTTGGTTTTTTGGTGCAACGACAACCCCACTCTAACAAATAGTATTGTGGACAATATTTTTTCCTCCATGCACCTTTCTCTATTCAAGAGGCTCTTTTCCTTTTTGAACATTCATTGACATGGTATGGTGATGGTTCACAACCCATTGGAAATCAAAGGGAAATGTTTCTCTCTTTTCTATGATTGATGGATTATTTCTATTAAAGTTCACAAAAGAGGATGATTTTATATTTGTACTCTCTTTCTCATGGGCATACAATGAACATTCCATAACACTTCTCAAATGGAATCCAAAGTTTGACCCATCTAAAAAACTCAATCAAATGACTCCTATATGGGTTCGAATATCATGTCTTCCACTAGAATTCTAGGATGAGCAGATTTTCTAATGGGTGGTCAATTCCTTTGGTGACTACATTATAGTAGATTCCATCACATTAGAAAATTATAGGTTAGTATTTGCCTAGTTTTGTGTTAATTTTTATTATCAATAAGTTCCTTCCTAATTTTTATACACTAAATCTAAATGGGGGAAATGCAGCTAATATTTAGTTCACGGTAATGACACATTATACTATCAAAGTTGTGCTAAGAAGGGACATACTATAGGATATTGTAAACAATCTCTTTAGGAACCCAAGTTAAAGGAAAATGTTCCTCCCTTATGGCATTTAAAATGAAGTGTCAAAAACCCTAAAGCATGGTGAGCTAAATGAGTACCTTTTTACTATAGGCCTTCTAGAATTGATGAAATCCTTGTGCTTTATAGATTGACAAGAAAAAATTTCCTCTCTTGAGTCACATGAGGATGGTAATAGATGTAATGCCCCACTAAGGATCCCGTGGAACAAGGTATTAAACATGCACTTGATTAAAACAATTAAAACATAGATTAAACATTACATAGCATTGTGTATCTCATTACCATAACATATGCAAGACAAAACATGTAAAAGTAATCATAATGATCATACATGTTCAGCCTAAACTTTGCACTTTAGAATGGTAACAACCTATAGGGAAAGTCTAAATATTGTGGGACCAAAATTGTTTATATTCAAGATAATCTCTAAGATTGAGGAGATTTCTCTCCATAAACCCTAGTGGGGATGATACCCATGAATATCTCAGTACTACAATTAAAAGTACCTTGTTATAGATATAAGTACAAAAATAGGAATGCACCCACATTTAGGCTTACAACCTAGAGCTCACACCTTAATTGCATAAATCAAAGAACATTAAAGCATATAACCACTTTACAAAGAGGGAATTGACTTATAGTCCAATGCCAAACCGACCGGAAGCATCATGTATTCGTGAATAGTTCTAATGAAGCTTTGAAAGAAAACTGCATTAATTTGCTCAAGATAGTGCATTATATCATTATCATCAATCTAGATATCCTTCACATTCAAAACTCTATCTTAGACACACACACACACACACACACACATGTATGTATATGTGTATGTATATAAATGTATGTATGTGTGTGTGTGTGTATATATGTATGTATGTATGTATATATGTATGTATGTATATGTATATGTATATGTATGTATGTATATGTATGTATGTGTGTGTGTGTGTATATATATATATGTGTGTATATATATATGTATATATGTGTGTGTGTGTGTGTGTCTGTGTCTGTGTCTGTGTGTATATATATAGATGTATGTGTGTGTGTGTGTGTGTGTGTTGAAATGTGTATTTCATCACTATAATTCGATCAAATCACAATGTCCTATGCAAAATAGTATCTTCCATACTTAGATCAATAATAAGTAGTCATCAAACTAATACTCTAAACTAGGTATCCAAGTATACCGAATTGATCATGTACTAAACTACCATGTTCTGGCCAAAATATTGTTAAACAAATATTCATAAGTAAATATGGAATTTATGAAAATTGGATAAGACATGTTAGGATGTCTACTATCAACCTCTACCACTGCAACCTCTAACTCTTCATTATCTATATGTACTAGGTTGTTCTATCTAATTGTGTCCTACTCTCTTTTTGATACTTAGTCGATTTCACATATCCAATCCTTTGGTGATTAGGAAAAATTGAATCATGGCCAAGAATATTGAATGTTGTTTCCATCAATGAAAAAATATATATGTATTACAAATTAATTGTTGCCAACAATATGTTCAATACCTATTCCGTGTGTCTTGGTACTATCATGATTTACAAATTACTTTGTGCTATATAGTATTGAAATTCTCTCATTATATTTATATCCTTTCTTATTTTCCCAAAATGAGCTATCAAATATACATGCTACATCTTCCATCACCTTGACCTTAACTTTTATAATCGATTATGTTCTAGTGGTTCCTTCAAATTAGTGATCCAACTCTTAGAGTCCCATGTTATTTTCAAATCAAATCATAATTACATACATTTTTGGCTTCAAATTTTGGTGTTTTGTAACCTCTAGGGTTTCAACTTCCTTCCTTCATAAATCTTTTAACTAGCCCATTTCATGCATTTGGACAATTTCTTTTTATATCAAAATGTCCTTTCAATAGTATGCTTGAATATGAATGTATACATTTCTATAGGTATTGATCACAAAAAAAATATTAAATTTTAATCTCCATAATATTATTAATCTAAGAGTTCTATGAATTTATGACCAATTAGAATCTTATAATAACTCTTCGTCCCTTCCTCTCTCCAATTAGAATCTTAAATAGTAACTATTGTGTCTATGAGTTTGTATGTGTTCATACCTTACAACATAATCATCATGAAATTATTTTCACAATGATTTTTGTTTAGAATAAAAAATCTTAATGATCATGGAAGAAATGAAGAAGGAGTTTTTTTGGGGAGCAATGAGGAAAAGTGATGGATTTGTGTTGGGCTAGGGCTTGATCCCTAGCCCCTATGTTTGTTGTTTCTCTTTCTTGCTGATTCTTTTACTATTCTTTTTTTGATTGACAGTTGATGGACAAAGTTAGTGTGGGATCCAAATTTTGGTGAGCATTTGCAGACATTGTTGGATTAGAGATTTTTGCGTTCATATGACATGGTTGGGGGCTTCTTCTGTGTTGGTAATGCCAGATGGATCTTCTCCTTGAGTGCATGCAACCATATGTGAATCATTTTATGTGGAAGAGAGCTCCAAGCTTAATAAAACATTTAATGGATGTATTCCATGAAGTCATGCTCACCCGATTATGGTTATTCCTATGGAGGTTGTGAGGGAGGACATTGAGTATTGCACTAAGCATACGCTAATATGTAAATTTCTTGGAGTGTGGATATTCTTATCAGCTCTTGAGGAATGAATTCAATGTTTGTGGAAGGTGGATAGAGATATGGAGATCATGCAAGCTGGGAATAGATATTTCTTTGTAGTGTTTTCTTACATGTCTACAAGATCATGTTTTTGAAGGAGGCCCTTGTTTTTGCAAGAATGTGGAGCTACTTGTTAAACTTTAACATTTAGGATTTAATTATGTAGAGTATCTCCTCTCAAGAGTGCCACTTTGGGTTCCCTTTCCATGTTTTCCACTTGAATTCTAGTGAGAAGACATTCTTTGTCAAATTGTGACTTTTCTTGGAAAGCTAGCTATGATAGCGCATCAATCCTTGGAGAAAAAGAATTTTCTTTTGCCCAAATCTTTGTTGAAATTGATTTGAGTAACCCATTACTAAATTATTTGGAGATTTGTCTTGGGTCTTCTTCCTAGGTGCAACATGTGGATTATGAATCCTTCCCCTTTTGGTGTCAAATATGTCATGTATATGGTCATCTCCAACATCAATGCCCTCAGGCTTCAACATCTAACGGGGTTGATGATTATGTTGTTGGTAATAGTGGTGGTCGAATGAATAATGCAGGAAAAGGAAAAGCCCAAGTGACTGAGGTAGGCCCAGATAAGGATGGTTTTATTTATGTTCACATGTGAGCTAAGGAAAGTGGACAGAAAAGACCTTGTAAAGACCATCAAATTGATTTTGTTTTTAATCGATTTGAGGTCTTGATAGTATGACCTTAGAGGAGGGTATGCCTCCTAACCTCTCTTCTAATCTAGCTGGCCTAAATGGGGGAGTTCCACCTCATGAATTTTGTGTGGCTTCCTAGATGGTCATTCATCAACAGAGTGAGTTCCCTACTGCTCCTGAGTCTAGAGCTTTTGTGACTTTGGTTGTGCCTCAAGATAATGACATAGTTTTGGAAAACTTGGTTAAGGATGTGGTGACGTTTAGGAAGGGTAAGGGGTCTCCTCTACCTTTGGGTTTGATGCAAAGGCCTTTTAAGAGGGTTTATTTTACTCCTCCTATAAAGAGTGGGTGTAAAAAGGATTAGGAGAAGATCAAAATAGCAAGAGATGTATTGATAGAGGTTGGGGCTATGAAACCCTTGGATGCTCATTTCTCTCACTCTACTTAGTGTTGATTTTTTTGTCATGGAATGTTCAGGGGTTGAATAGTGTCCCTAGACAAAAGGTTATACACAAGTTGGTGATTGATCATTTTATAGATATCTTTTGTGTCTAGGAGACTAAGCTTTTTGTTGAGTCTTTGGTCTGTTGTACCCCTAGCATTTGGCCTCATGGATAGTGCCACTATGTTGGTGCCATGGGGAGTGCCAGTGGTTTGGCTATCTTTTGGGATCCACAAAAAATATCTTCTCTTGGTTCGATATCTTTTCACTCTTCCCTTTCTTTGGTGGCCTCTTCTTTGGATTATGGTGAGGTGGTTCTTATTACTAATGTCTATGAGCCTGTGGACTATGTAGGAAAGGTAGGGCTTTGGTCACACATTTGGTATGTAAGAAATTGTCATCCTTACCATCCTTGTGTTTTAGCAAGAGATTTCAATTTAGTTCTAAGTCTTGAGGAGAAGACGAGTGGTTTAGCTTAGTTAGCACCTTCCTTTGCTCTTCGTCAAAATATTGATACATTACATCTTTTTGATATCAAGCCAACTAATGGGATATTTACTTGGAATAATAGAAGATTTGGGGTTGAAGCTATCTTTGAACATTTGGATAGATTATTGGTTCCCTACTTCTGGATTAGTGGCTCTCTTACTCTCTCTTTCAAAATTTTGAACTAGTGGGGTTCTAATCATTGACCAATTAAAATTTTTGGTATTGGGGTGATTATTCCTAAGAATCCTCCATTCAAGTTTTAGTTGATGTGGCTTCGAGCCTCCTCTCTTAATGATATTATGGTTGGTTGGTGGAGAGATGGTGCCCCTGCCTACGATACTGCTATGAATTATTTTTCTAAAAGATTCAATATGTCAAAAGGAAGTTGAAAAAATGCAAGAGAGAATGTTTTGGGAATCTTGATGCCATGAAAGGGAAATCTCAAGAGCATCTTGATGTCATTACTAAGAACATTAGTGATCTTGGTTTCTCTTAGGCTTTGGATAAAGCTGAATCCCTTGCCTCTAAAGATCTAGAGGAATGTGAGCTTCGTGAGGAAATATATTGGAAGCAAAAAGCCAGTGTTGGTTGGCTTAGGGAGGTTGATAGGAACACTTCCTTTTTTGCATAAAATAGTGCAATCTCGTTAGAATCATAGCTATATTTCTTCTTAGATTAACTCTAGAGGTCTTCATTTGTCTTCCTTGCCTGCTTTGTTCGAGGAGACCATGAGGTAATTTTCTCCCCTCTTTTCTAGGGACTCTCCCCTTGCAATAAATGAAGACACTTTTATTTTTTCTTGTATTCCCTCCCTTATTACCCAAGAAATGAATGATTTTCTCATGCGACCACTCTCTTTGGCTAAGTTGAGGATGTGGTCTTTGGTATGCATAGATGAAAAGCTCATGACCCTGATGGTTTTCCTATTGAATTCTTTCAAGAATTTTGGGATATTATTAATCAAGATTTGTTGGAGCTAGTTAGGGAATCTTTTTCTAGCAAGCAGATGCTCTGAGCCTTCAATTCTACCTTCTTAGCTCTTATTCCGAAAAAAGATGGGGCTAATCAACTAGAGTTTTTTAGGCCTATTTCTTTGTGTAATGTGGTCTACAAAGTTATTACTAAGTTTATTTCCTAGAGGAGCTCCCTACTATTATCTCAGAAGAACAAGGAGGTTTTGTTGTAGGAAGACAAATTTTATATGGGGTTGTTATTGCTACTAAAGCTATTCACTCTATGGCTAGTTCAAGGGAGTGATCTATGTTTATTAAGTTGGATATGGCCAAGGCCTATGGTAAGTTAAATGGAGTTTCCTCAAGAATATGCTTTTTGCCTTTGGATTTAGCCTAGAGTGGATAAGTTGGACTATGAGTTGTGTTACTACTACATCTTTCTCTATTCTTCTAAATGGTCAACCTTCTGAGTTATTTGGTTCTTTTAAGGGTTTATGCCAAGGTGATCCTTTGTCCTCCTATCTCTTTATTATTATGGTTGAGGACCTAGGGAGATTCATCAAGTATCTAGTTTCTCAAAATTATATTCATGGTTGGCATTGGGATAATGGGTTACCCTCACTTTCTCACCTTCAATTTGTTGATGACACTACTCTTGTGGGTATTGCTAGGATCCAAGAAGTTGAGTCTATTCGACATACTCTTGACATTTATTTGGTGGTGTCAAGCCATAAAATTAATGAACATAAGCCCTCTATATATTTTTTAATACTCTTAAAGCTATTCAAAGGAGGATTGCTTATATCACGTAGTTTCATATTGGGTTGCTACCCTTGACATGTCTTGGTATTCCTATCGTTGTTTCTAGGTGCCCATGTCTCTTCTGGAAGAATCTACTTAACAAACTTTAGGAGAAGGTAAATAATTGGACTCATAGATGGCTTTCTAATGCTACTTAGATTACTCTTCTTCAATCTATTATTCAATGTCTTCCTATTTATAGGAGCATGGTTCAAGCTATTCATGTGTACTTTCTTAAGGAGTTTGATGCTCTTTCTCAACAATTTCTTTGGAGTGGTAATTTGCATAACTCTAAATAGAGTTTAATTAGCTAGGAGATTATTTGTTAGCCTAAGAAGGAGGGTGATCTTTGGTTGCACTTTTCTATCTTAAGTAGCCAAGCTTTGGCTATTAATTTTTATTGGCATTGATGCTTTGGACAAAATCAACTTCGGGCCAATATAATTACGTAGAAGCATTTTAGAGGTGCTAATCTGCATTCTGCTTCATTTGGAAGGTTGTGGCTCTATGGTATGGCAGACTCTTAAGAATGGTGCTTAGTTAGTTAAGAGAGGTCTTTTTTGGATATGTAAAGGAGACTCTGAGGCTTTGTTTTGGTTTGATGCTTGGGATGGTAACCCTCCTATCTTGTCTATGTACCATCATCTTCAAATTCTTTGTTATTCTTTTCTTGCTGCTAGATGGGATAAGGTGGTTCATTATAAGATCCCTTATCACTTTGGTCTTCTTGTTGGCTATAGATGGAAGGACTCTTCTGATTGGCCACCTGGGGGCTCAGAAGAGGACTGCCTAAAACTCTGTAGGATTTTGGCTTCTAGAGAGTGGTGCTCTTTGCCAAGGCTAAATATTTTGGCTTGGGGTGGTGCTCCATCTGGTAAATACTCTATTTCTACTAGGTACCGGGAACTTACTAGACAATTATTTGGAGATCATATGGTGCCTTGGTGGAAACCTATTTGGAATAAATTTTCCTAGTCCAAATGTAATTTCTTCATGTGGTTGGTGGCTCATAACTGGTGTCTTGAATGGAATAATCTTTGTAAAAATAGATTTTAAGGCCCCTCATTTTGTGTGTTGTGTGATAATGGAGAGTAGTCTGTCTCCCACTTTTTCTTCCACTATTCCTATTCTACCTAGATTTGGCACCTTTAGTGGAATGCTTTGGGTTGTCCTTGTAGGCATGCTTCCTCCTTGTCTGCTTTCTATGATCACTTGGGGAGTGCCCACACTAAAGCCTTTCCTCTTCAGGTTGTGTGGGTTGTTGATCCTTCATTCATTCTTTGGCATATTTGGTTGGAGAGGGACATGAGAATCTTTCAAAATGTTCAGACTGGAGTTATGCAACTCTGGTGGAAGATTTCTCACTCTTTGCATGAGAAAATTCAAGATAAGTGTGTATTAGATGGGGTATGGATCCAAGTAACATTACCATCTGCAATTTCTTCAATTTTCATCTTCAAAGAGGGGTCCCAAGAGTTGTTGGTCAATGGTTGCATGGTCTGTCTAGACAACATAGGCGATAGATGAAGTGACAAGTGAATCATGAGGGGCATTGGACTCCTCTTCCTCCTGGAGATCTAAAAGTCAACACTAATGCTTCTTCCTAGGGGAATCTAGGTCCTATTGGTGTTGGGGGAGTGGCTCGTTGTAGTTCTCGCGATGTTCAATTTCTTTTCTCGGTGCATAAGGGTTGTCATACTAAAAATCTTATGGACGCGTTGGCCATTTTAGATGTTGTGGCACAATGTTGTTTAAGGGGATGTTGTAGGATTATCTGTGAGTCAGACTCCCAAGTGGTCGTGAACTTGCTTAATTTACAGGCACTTGCAGATGTTAGTTTGCCTCTGGCTTTAGTTGTTAATCAAACTCTTCTCTTTTGTAGAACTCTGAAATCCATTTGTTTTACTTACATCCCTTGGGAGTGGAATAGAGTTGTGGATTGCTTGGCTAAATGGGCTTATGATCATGTGCAAGATTGGAATGTTATGGATAGGGGCCAATTACCCCCCTGAAGTATCTTGTGAAATTCATGACCTTGTTGATTGAGATAGAACTCTTTGTGGAGCTCTCCCTTTTGTATCTCTTATTGTCTTAATAGAAAATTTACCCCTCTTTTAGAAGAATAAAAAACTTAACAATCTTAATATGCATAAGAAGATATATGTATATATGTATATATGCACATGTGTGTGAGATAAAAGTTCACAAAAACATAATCATCTTAAAAACCAAATTCAAATTTTAAAAATCAAATTATATATTAACCATAATCGAATTATATTGCTCACCAAATACACATGTAATTTAATAAACTCACAATTGCACATTTTTGGAATTGTAACAATAAACCCATAGATATTTGTTAAACAATTATGAAAAAATACTTCCATTAATAAATTCAGTTGTGTTAGTTTGGCTAGGTACTAGAATAAAACTTGCATGTATTTGTCTAATGAATATACGACCATTTCTAAGCCGGTCTACAGTTAATAGGTCAATTGTTGGTCTCAATATTCATTCTGCTTTTAACATCCCTTTATTCCACAGTTGCCAAGCAATAAAAAACTACATTAGCTTGAAGTTGAGACGCAGTATGACAATTGATCTCAAGAGTATATGATTCATATCTTCATAATGAATAGCAATAAACCGATACCAACTGGGTAGATGACATGTATCAAAGGAATCCCATGATGAAAAGCTCAAAACGTTTTGAACCACAATTTCATTGCCACCTAAATTCATCGAGTCACTTGAAGACAAGGAATGTATGCAAATGCTACCTATAATCATAAAATTTTGGTAATGGAGCCTTTCAACTCAACTCAATCTGTAGGAAGTGAAATCAAGCGAATCTCTTGATAGATTTTTATTATGAATACCTATCAATTCAAATCGATAAAACTAATAAATTAAGATAAAAATCACTTGTGGTCTACAGATGTGATAGAGCTAGTGATATCAACTGAATGGAAAAGTATGTCATGTTTCTTTCAGAGATTATTTTATGAGAAGAAACAGTAGGAGGTCAGTGTTAGTTTTGCCTCATCAAAATATAATATTGATACTTGTACAGACACTGGATTTGTACTGGACATATGTAGTTTCTGGACAATGAGGTGTTTTTGGCACTTCGTGTGAGAGCAAAAGTACATCCACTTGGTTATGTGGGACATAGAGTTTGAACAAATGACATGAAGAATAGAGAAAAGGCCATTCACAACCGCATCTAAACCCACATTACATAAAATGAAAGACTGGGAGTAATTTGGTTGTCTTCATCATGAAGAAATTGAAGTTGAGGATAAAATTTATCCTCAAATTACATAAAGAAAGATTAGGATAGATTAGAATTTTGGGTATAGAAAGAGAGGAAGAATTCTGTTAGAGTTCATAATTTTAAATTATCTTTATACAAATGACTGAATTATGTAGATACTGGCATCTCTAGATTCTACCAACTTAGCTTTAAAATTCATTCCTAAATGAGGAAAACAATAAAAGTGACTGACTTTATGAAAAAACTTTGGACTCTAGTGAAAGAGATTCTCTTGGCCTCATATATTTCTCTATAAAGCATGATCAGCATCAATGATAAGATAGTCTTGTATAAGCAGTTATCTATTCTATTCTCCCTGATTTCCTTAGCTAGTTACTTCATTCAGGGCTACGTTTAGTTGCTAATGCTCACTACCTTTCCTTTGTTTCTTCAATAGCAGAAAAGCTTGAAAACATATATAGTTGCCATACAAGCTGTGTTGTATTATACTTTGTCGTGTTTTGTGCTATTTTACGTTTTTCTAAGAGCAGGGATTCTTCATTGCCCTGCTGCCTTTGTTTTGTGATTCTATGATATGGAAATTGCAGAGTTAGAAGCAGATGGGAGGAAGATGGAGAATCATCAAACAGATAAAGAATATACCATGGATGGGTCTGTTAATTTGTGGGGAAAGAGAGTGGAGAGGGCCAAGACTGGAAGATGGAGAGCTTGCTCCTTCCTCATTGGTATGATTAAACAATTCATGGATTTCTTCTTCTTCAAAGGAGATTCCAAATGTCGATGGTGTTTCTTTCCATGCACAGTTAATCTTTGAAAAACTCGTTTTTCTAATGTTGTCGACTTTGAAAGCTTGACATCTTTAATTCAGCAATGTTCCAATGCATCAACTTTTTTTGTAGAGATAAAAATGTTTCATTGTCACCCTAAATGCCCCTGTTGTTTCTTTTCATACACTGTTTCTGACAACTTCTTTTTCTTTTTATAAAGGCTATGTAAGCAATGTAGTCATTAATGAGTACCAACCTTACTCACAGAGGAAAACCTCAGATAAGCTATGAACCTTTGTTGAGATCTTTCTCTTGCGCAAAAGGGATAATTCTAGCATTCATCATTTTAACTGTTTGCTGAAAATCTATATGATAATTATTCTATGATCTATCAAAGCTTTAACGAAGATTAACAAAGCTAGTCAAGCTTTCATGGTTTATTGAGTATTCTTATGTCTAGTGTTTCATCCGCTACTTCACTTCTTTTAAATCTGGTTTTTGGACTAGATTTGTAACTTACTGATAGTTGATTTGATGTTTTGTTTGTAGATGGTCCATCATGGGGTTCGAGAAGTACCCTGTAGTCTGTACTTTAAGCTTTCTAGCTCAATGCCTGGCTGCTGATAGCTTTGGGAAATGTACTCGGTTGTTATAAAAAAAATCGATACCTCCCAGACTGTAGCTGAACTTTAAAAGTCTAAAAGAATTGTCTCTGGTGATTTTAGAAGCCGAGCTGTATGATTGATTGATTTCAAGAAGGCAGCCTAGCTTCAAAAAGTTCACAGAGTCATTTATACTATAGCCTACCTTTACAAGTACAAAGGAATGGTCTACCAGTTCTGGACAAGACAACCTCTTTTCAGCTAGCCTTAAAGCCCACAAGAATTCTCTTTACTAACTTTGAAAGTTCAATATGACTAGAATATTATTTTTATCTTTAGAAGTTAGCCTTTCTCATTCAGGCATTGCGGGGTCATTAGAATTGCTGTCAATCAGTCCAATGAGGTTCACACGGTTGCATCATTCATGAACAAAATCAGTTCTCTTCCATCTATTAGACTAAATTGCCCTAAGTATTCCTACAGATTCATGGTTTCTTAGTGAACCTCAATTTAGTTTTTCTGTTAATCTATATATTTAGTCAAGGATGTAATCTCCAACTAGGAAGGAGTAGGGGAAACCCCATGAATTCAAACAAGACTTAACCTTCTCATATCTTCTAGTTTTATCAGATTAGCTTTTTTCTAACCTGGCAGAAGAAACCCAGTAGAACTTCTGGAAGTAAGGGAGACCAATGGCTTTATCTACTGTTTAAAATTTAAATCATTGTTTTTAGTTGCGTTGCTGTCACTAACAACCAATATATTTATAGTACATATAAATTATCAGAAGTCAGAGATTGATAATTTATCTAAACATAGAAAGATTCAAATAGAGTCAGAGAGATAGAGATGAATCTAGATTATATGTATATTTAACTAGAGAGGTCCTCTGTAGTGCTCTAATTACTATCATGGCCTTACTGCAGGGTATGAAGCATTCGAGAGAATGGCTTTCTATGGTATTGCCTCCAATCTAGTGATCTACTTGACTAAAGAGCTGCATGAAGGCACAGTATCTTCAGCCAGGAATGTCAACAACTGGACCGGAGCTGTTTGGCTTACGCCAATTCTAGGTGCCTATGTCTCTGATACATACTTCGGCAGATACTGGACCTTCTTAGCTTCTTCAATTATTTATCTACTGGTAAGAAACACAACTTCTTACTCATTCCTTATTAAGGGCTTCTACAGTGGCACATGCTCGAACAATCTATCAATAGACTAGTAATGACAAGGCCAAGTGATGTAGATGCAATCTAATGTTGGTGAAGTGATGGTGTTTCAGGTCACCTTAAAACCTGTTTTTGTCTTTAATTGAAAAATGTTGGAAGAGTGCATCTCCATCTCTTCCGAGACTGTAGTTGCTGGATAGGCAATATCATGGACCTTGTATTAGAGTGGGGTTGTCGTTACACCAAAAGACCAATCTATCAGTGCCCAATACAACTATTCAACTTACAATACACAGAAGGTCGTTAAGCCCTTGTCACGAATCCTTAAAAAAAGTACTTAGCATTTTGCGCCTTGCATATACAGGATTGTACTTGAGGTATAACCACTGACATAGACCTTGCAAATACAGGGCAGTGGTTGCTTTATAAGCAATGTCATATACCTCGCAAATACAGGGTTGTGGGTGCTATCTGAGGGCGTGGCTGTTCAATAGCCAATGTCATTCACTCTTTCTATTGGAGGATGTGGTTGCCCACAAGCCAAAACATATTTTACTATGGGAATAATTTGTTTTACCGCAATAGGCAAAGCCCGTACTCATTTTAGCAGTCACAATTTTTCAGTAGAGTGCATTGAAATGTGTTCCCCCGCCCCCTCCATAACTAATGCTATTTACTTACTATTTCCCAGGCTGCTGTTATTCTATAGCTCAAACCTTTCATCTATGGAGTAATCTATCAAGCAATAATAACTTTAGGTAGGGAGTAGAGGGATGCACTTCAATGATATAGGATTGTATAATCATTGGTTTACATGGCTTAGTAGTTGGCATGTACCTTCATTGTTTGACATTAGTGGTTGTTAAGAGGTCAACAGATTTTTTTTTAAATGCAGGTTGTTTATCAGCCACAACTTTATTTGGACACAAGCCATCCAACAATCACAAAACAATTTTAGTATACTACATCATCTCACCTACCTACTGATTGTTACATAGCCAATACCATACAGTCTTAATGCTGACAGGATGGTTGCTAAGCAGCCAAGCCAACATCTTATGTCAGTAAAGAATATTATTCCCCATCCACCACCTTAAAGGTACCCTAAAGTTGTTGCTAAATACTCAACTTTTCTTTGGCTATATCTGTTTGGGCTGTAGTGTAAAAAGAATATTATCGTATAAGTTATCGGAGTTGGATTGTGTGTATTTTTAACATCAAAGTTTCGAATCACACTCCATAATCCATCATCAAACTGAAAGTGAACTAGAGATGTAACCTTCACAAAAGAATATGTTTTCCAATTTTGGTTTTTCCCCTGTGCAATTCAATAAGAGTAATGAACATGTCTATCATCTAATATCACAATCCAATCACTTTTTCTACATGTTCTATTAAGTGACTAATACTATCTTCTCCTACAGGGCATGGTGCTTTTAACACTGGCAGTGTCCTTGAAATCCCTGAAGCCACCTCGTTGTGGAAATGGGCTAGTATGCGAGAAGGCTAATAGCCTCCAGATTGGCTTCTTTTACTTTGCATTGTATGTTCTTGCAATTGGCACAGGGGGCACCAAACCAAACATCTCTACTTTTGGGGCAGACCAGTTTGATGACTTCCATGAGAAGGAGAAGCTGCAGAAGAATTCCTTCTTCAACTGGTGGATGTTCACCGTCTTTTTTGGAGCCCTAGCTGCCCAGACTGCACTGGTCTATGTTCAAGACAATGTTGGCTGGGCTTTAGGCTATGGGATTCCCACTGTAGGACTCTTCGTTTCACTAGCAATATTTATTGCAGGGACTCCTTTCTACAGGCACAGGGTTCGAACGGTGGACAGTCCAATCAAAAGGGTTTGTAGGGTTTTAGTAACGGCTATTTGCAAGTGGAAACTGGCTGCCCCTCACGATGTGTCCAAGCTTTATGAATTGGGTGATGCGGAATACCAGGCCACTGGGAAGCGCCGTATCTTTCATTCTCCAGCCCTAAGGTAGATTGAAAAAACTCTACTCTAAATCCCCTGTTTTACAAATTTAGAGTACGAGATATCATAAAAAGATAGCTTTTTATTCGCGGGTTTTCAAAATCCTCTATCTTCATCAGAGGAAGAAAATGGATTTTCATAAATTAGTTTTGGAGATAAAAAAATGTTAGAGAAAATTAATTTTAGAAAATATTTTATGTTTTTATGGATACATTCTATTATTTAAATTGTATAGATTATGGACTTAAAAGATGAAATAATATCACAAGAACTTTAATCTTATACAAACTTTGAGGAATTTATTGTTAAATTTAACAAGGAATGTTCTATTTTAACATGTGGATGTCAAAAAATATATAAAAAATATCATGTAAAATTACATCAATGAATAAGTCAACTTTCAAGATATTGGATATTATGAATATTCTAGTAGGTCAAGAAAAGAACTCCACCTAAGTAGAGTTATTAAATCACAATTCATTTCAAAGTGCAAAAATAGTATAGTATATTCCTCTAGGCTCTCCTACTATCACAAGTGTAGACATAATATCACCATCTAACTCTCTTTAAGCTAGTCTATTATTAAACTTGATAAGAATGGATTATTAATTTTAACAAGGAATGTTCTAGTTTAACAAGTAGGTGCAAAAAGAGTCACGTAAAATTACATCAATGGATATGCCAAATTTCAAGATATTGGATATTCTAGTAGGTTAAGAAAATGACTTCCTAAGTAGTCATTCTATTAGCATTCATTTGGAAGTGCAAAAATAGTAAAATTTTATTCCTCCATTTTTTAAAAATTCGTCTAGATCTCTCACTCACACCTAAGATGGTGTGAGCTATAGTTCTTAAGTGAGCTATCAATCTTGTCTCTTCACCTCTTATATTTACTTTTTATCTATGGTCAAAGAGATAAAATTCTTCAATAAAGTATTCTCTCTTTATCCAAACTTCATTGTTTACATAATTGTCATGGCATTTTTTCTACTTGAAAACTTCCACACACTAAAGTCCCATGTACTATATATATTAGGAACTTTCCAAGTGAACTACCAACATCTTCTCTTTCTATGTTTTGTTTACCTTTTCTTTTCATTGTCATGGGTGAGAAAAAATTCAAAATTCTTCATCATATTTTATCAACAAGTGATATTGAGAATACCCCAAGTGAACTATCATCTTCTCTTTCCTTGTTCTATTTACTCTTTTTTTTTTGGTCACCAAGTGAGAAAAAAATATCGAGAGGAGTATATCCAAAGCTTTACTATCTACAAGACACATCCAAAACTTCATTATGTACATAATTATTATGATATTTTCTCTCACTCAACTTTTAATTCAACGTTAATAATTGAACACTTAGACATACTAAAATCCAACTTACTCTATACAACATCGTTACCTACCCCTACCCTCAACCAAATTATCACTTTAATCAACAAGAGATATTAAGAACATGTGAATCCAAAAATTATACAGTAACCTACTCTTTTCCAAATTATTCTCAACTTATTGTCTCTCTTTTCCATTGAATTCAATAAATTTTTGTTGTATATTAGTGTTTCCAATCACACTTTCTTACATCAACTATTCTTGTAGATTCTTTTCTATCATGATCAAAATGATAAAAAAAACTAATCAAATTATTATCTTTAATAATAATAATAATTGTCTGATATTACTTGAGTTATTATCATTTAATCACACGTTAAACTTTTGTCAGCATTTGTTTTCTTTCCCAGATTCCTGGACAAGGCCGCCGTGAGAGTGGAGAGCAGCGCCAATGGAACGACGCCACGTGTGTGCACAGTAACGGAAGTGGAGGAAACAAAGCGGATGATCGGGATGGTGCCGGTGTGGATGGCTACAGTAATACCCAGTACGGTCTTGGCTCAGGTAAACGGCCACCCTTAAATATCACACACTAAGAAAGAAATTAAGTTTGGAAAAATAAGTCAACTGTGACTATTTAACACTTTTAGCCTAGAAAGCCTTAGTGTGTGATGTTTAAGCTGTCCGCAGGTGAACACGCTGTTTGTGAAGCAGGGCACCACACTGGAACGCCACATAGGACCAGCTGGCTTCGAGATTCCTGCCGCTTCTCTCAGCGCCTTCATCACTCTCTCCATGCTCATCGCTGTCCCCATCTACGACCGCCACGTGGTGCCCCTCCTGCGCCGCCACACAGGCAACCCACGTGGCATCACAATGCTACAGAGAATGGGCATCGGCTGTGGTGTGCAGATCCTAGTCATGGTTTTCGCCACGTTGACAGAGGCCAAGAGGATACACGTCATCCGCCAGCACGGACTGGAGGACAGCAAGGGGGCCGTTCCCATGAGCATTCTCTGGCTTCTTCCGCAGTACTCACTCATGGGAGTCACTGACGTGTTCGTTGTGATTGGCATGCTCGACTTCTTCTATGACCAATCGCCTGTTGACATGCAGAGTCTCGGTACCGCCTTTTTTACGACAAGTCTCGGGATCGGCAATTTCGTCAGCAGTTTTCTGCTCACTACGGTTGAGAAATTAACCGGTAAAAACAAAACTGTTTTTATATTTTATTTTTCTAAAATTAGAGTTCTGATATGGAAATGAGTTTGAAGATAATTTAGGATTGTGTTTTTTGGGTTCTTCAGATTGTTTGGTCAATTCAGTCATTTCTAGTTATTGGCTTTCTACAGTTTATATTGATTAATGCGTAGTGTTTCTGGATTCAACTGTTTAAGATTTGTTCCTATAGAAATTCCGGATCACACTTTCTGACCCATCATCATGATGTACGAGATAAACTGAATGAGAAAGTTTGTATCAATGTTTATGTCACACTCTGCGATCCATCCTCAGAATAAAAGAGATAATGGATCATTCAGTGTGATCAAAAATGTTGATGCCAATTTTTTCCTTGGGTTCTCTTTTTACATCCTACTAAAAGTTGTTTGCATCAATGTTTCAGTATGATGTGTTTGCATCAATGTTGGGAGTAGGATATGTTTCTATCAAAGTTTCCGATCATACTTTGTGATCCACCATACGAATGTAAGATATGTTTGCATCAAAGTTTTTAATCATACTCTGTCATCCACCATCACAATGTAAGATGTAGTTGCATCAAAGTTTTGGATCTTACTTTGTTATCCATCATCATAATGTAAAAAGATATGTTTACGTCAAAGTTCCGCCAGAATGTATAAAGAGAGTTGAAGGAGAAAGTTTGCATCAATGTTTCTGATTACACTCCATTATCCATATTATGAGGGTGTAAAAAAGAGAGTTGGAGGATCACAAAGTACAATTCAAAGTTGTTGATGCAAACTTTCTCTTTCAGCACTCTTTCTATATCTGGATATGGGTTATAGAGTGTGATACAAAACATTGGTACAACTCTCTTTCAGCTCTCTTTTTACATCGTGATGGTGGATCATAAAATATGATTTAAACATTGAAGCAAATTTTCTCTTTCAAATCTCTAATGATACATCACAAAGTGTAATCAGAAATGTTGATAATGGAAAAACTCACACAATTGAATTGAAAACAAAACATACTACTTATTCACTTCATTTCAACTTCAACATCTTATAGCTTTAAAAAAAAATTAAATACATAAACTAACATTTTTTCTTCTGAATATTTACAGGTAGAAATGGGCACAAGAGCTGGATAATCAACAATCTCAATGACTCACACCTTGATTACTACTATGCATGCATAGCCATTCTTTGCTTCCTCAACATGCTCTTCTTCATTGTTGTTGCAAAACTGTATGTCTACAAGGAAGACGTGAGTACAGTGAACAACAATAGTGAAAATAAGGGCAGAAATAAGTTCAACAGCCAACAAACTCCTCATACATCCACCCATGGATTGGAATTTATTAATCTCATTAAAGTTCAACCCTCTGAAGGTTTTCAGTTGTCTTCTTCCTCAAAGTGACGGTAGATAAAACTAGGACACTTTTGTCTCTGCAAAGGTGATGTATATTATGTCTGTCAAAGTTAACATGTAGTTCTCTATTCATATTTTATGTTTCTTGATAAGAAGGCTAGGTAGCCATATCATCAAATAGATATTTAGCTTACATGTTCTCTAGAGCTCTTTCCTGTTGTCTTGTCTTTCTCTTTATTACATTTTAAAAGATATGTGAGAATATACAGCGATGTTTTAGATGAAATTTTTTTTAAAAGTTTTTTAAAAATTATGAACTAAGAATGCATAACTAATAACTAATAATTTGGTAATGGTATATGTTGTTTCTATTATATATTATATGTGATGTTGATTCTATTGGTATAAGTTTTAAAATCTTATATAATTGATTGTGAGAAATTTATCATAATGTATAATATTTAAATAAATCAGTTTTTGAATTAAATTATAAGATTTTAGTATCAATATTTTAGATCACACTTTGTATTCTATTTTTAGGATGAATGATTTATAATTCCTCTATAAAATTATGTGTGAGATTTAAACATCAACATTTTGGATTATACTATGTGATCTCCATCAAGATAAATGGTTGTGCATTAATATTATTTATCTTAATAATTATATATCATGGAATGTGATTTGAAACATTAATGTTCAATTACTCATAATGATAGTTAAAACAATCTACAACATTCATGTTAAAATCATACGCAATTTAAATGAAAAACTACTATATATTATTTTTTTTCTTTTTTACAATATCAATAAAGATTAACTGTCAAAAAAATTATAAAATCAACCTTCAGAAATTAATAATAAACTAATAATATTATTTGGATTTTTTTATTTTTAATAAATCTTAAAAGCTAGGTTTAGCAAGAATTTCAGAATCTTATATGTTGATGATAAGAAATTTGTTACAAAATATAATATTATCACTAAAATAGAGGTAAAAAATTTATTGAATACCAAAGAGAGCAAAACAACACAAGAAACAAAAAGAACTACAAAGCTTTATCTTGGTCCACAAGTTGAACCAGCATCTGAGATATATTAAAGGAGAGCATCATATGATCAATAATGTTCCAATCCGGTCAATGCTCAGAGGCCCATTTAGCCAAACAATCAGCCACACTGTTCCATTCATGAGGGATATGCATAAAAGACATAGAATCTAGAGATTTGCATAACTGAATGATCTGCTAAATAACTAGAGCCAAATGCCAATCCACATGCACAAGGTTCCGACTATTCAATAAATTCACAACCACTTGCGAATCAGTCTCACAAATAATTCTTTTCTAGCCATGTTGACAGCACTATTCCATTGCAACTAGGATAGCCAAGGCTTCCATGAGGTTATTAGTATGGTGGCCCTTGTATATAGAAAAAAAAAACTGAATATCACCAGAACTATCATGCCCAACTCCCCCACTACCAGTCGGACTAGGATTTCCCCGAGAAGAGCCATCAGTGTTGATTTTAAGAATGCCCACCTCAGGAGGAGACCAATGCCCCTCACAATTAACACGCTAAGACTGTTGCCTGACTATATTCCAAAGCGGTTGTGGGGGACCGAGGGAGTGCTGCCTTGAAGAGGAAAGGAAAGGCGTGAGTAAATACCAGCATCTCTAGAATCCAAACCTCCACCAATGTCACATTTAGCTAGGAGTGTTTCATGAAGAGAATTAACAATTTTCTCCCACAAGTGCCTGATCTCAAGCTGCACATCATGAAAGATCCTCCTATTCCTCTCAAGCAAAACATGTCATAATATAAAGGAAGGGTCAATAGTCCAAGCAACCTGAAGAAAAGAAGTCTTGGAAGGGGGATGGCCCAAACGGTCCTAGAATTCAAACAAAGAGGAAACATGCCAGCATGTACATCCCCACACACTCCACCAGAAGTGCCAAATCTGGCAAAGGGGCACTGGAAAAAAAGGTGAGAAACAGTCTCATCACTTTTGCGGCATAAAACACAGATGAAAGGCCCCTAGAAGCCTCGCTTGCAGAGAATATAATATTAAGATGTATACTAATTTTTTAATTTAATTGTGTGTAACATTAAGATGAATGGTTGCCCATTAGCATCATTCATTTTGATAATAGAATGTGATCTGAAACACTGATGTTCAATCATTGATTATAATAGTTTAAAATAAAATCCAAGCATTCGTGTCACAGTCATAAATAAAACTAAAACTACTATATCTTAATTTTATACAATACAAAGATTACCTGACAAAAATTATAAGAAGAAACTAAAACCAACTACCAGCACTCAACAAATTCGAAAATGACAGAAACAATAAAAAAATCAACCATTCCACAATGATTTAAACCCAAACTTATATTATTCTTAATTCACTGAAAACAAATTTAATTTTTTTTAAATTTCTGAAGTCACGATGCTTTCTCTCATATTGCTTAGAACTTTAAAATATTCAGATGAAAGTTGTTGCAGACAATTTTAATTAGAATTTGAAAGAGAAAAGTCAAGCATAGCTTTACTTTTTCTAAAGCTAGTACATTACAACTCTAATAATATTTTTATTATTCCTTTATGTTGATTATGTGGGGCTGCCTTTTTATCCTTTGAAGAGAGACAACATACCAACAACTTATCAAATTTATCCAGATATATGCATTCTTTTCTATCGTGCAAAAGCACTGAGGAAGAACTTTCCATAAAAGTTCACTGCACTTTTTTCAGCACAGAGCAAAGGGGAAGAAAACAAAAAGACACTGCAGACACAAAGAGTTGACACGAGATAAAGATGAAAGCATCACTCGGAAAAATAAGTGAATGACAACTAATATATTTGTTTGTAATGTGACAGCCACCACTTCCAAAATTGACAGCTACAAAATGAGAGTAAGAAATCAAAATCAGTAGTGCTTCTTGTAGACCCGGCTGCTTGGATCTCATCATACCTTATCTTTTCACACTTTTATCTTTTTTTTTTTCTTCAAATTTGAATTTCGATACATAATATATAAGTTAATTTATTTGATATAAATACTTTTATTCAACGTTGTTCAATGATGAAAGGTGTCAACTCTACAAAGAAAATAGACGTCCAAGTTGGGTCTCGCCATATCTTATTCTTTTTCATATCTTATTTTCTATTGGTATTTCAAATCTCAATGAATAAGATATTTTGTGTGTTAAACATATTCAACATTATTGTTCATATGACCACAATTGTTTGATTTAAATGCCTTTACTCGACATTACATTTTGTGTGAGCTAAATGGTGAAAGATGTGGACTCTTTAAAGAATTAGATGTCCAAATGCATATCTTATCTTATCTTCTCATTGGTATTTCAAATTTCAATGGATGAGATATTTAATATTAAACATGCTTACTCAACATTACTCCTTATATGATCTTATTTCTTTGATATAATCATCTTTACTCAACATTACAACTTATATGGGGTCAATGGTGAAAGATGTGGACTGTTTAAAGGAAATAGATGTCCAAATTAGGCTCCTTGGGTCTAACCGTATCTGATTTGGTATTTCAAGTTTCAAAAAGTAATATATATTTTGTGTGTTAAACATAATTACTCAGCATTGCCACTTAAGTGTGACAATGTGTTTGATTAAAAGTCTTTACTCAACATGACATCTTATGTAATCTTAATGGTGAAAGATGTGGATTCTATAAAGGAAGTAAATTATATAAATTGGACTTATTGGGTCTTTCCATATCTTATCTTATCTTCTCATTGATATTTCAAATTTCAATGAATAAGATAGTTTGTGTGTTAAACATTTTACTCAACATTATGACTTATATGAGCTCATTTATTTAATATAAACATCTTTAACTAACAGTGCGCCTTATGTGAGCTCTAAACAAATGTCCAAATGAATATCTTATCTTATCTTCTCATTGGTATTTCAATTTCAATGGATGAGATATTTAAAATTAAACATGCTTACTCAACATTACTCCTTATATGATCTTATTTCTTTGATATAATCATCTTTACTCAACATTATAACTTATATGGGGTCAATGGTGAAAGATGTGGACTGTTTAAAGGAAATAGATGTCCAAATTAGGCTCCTTGGGTCTAACCATATCTTATTTGGTATTTCAAGTTTCAAAAAGGAATATATATTTTGTGTGTTAAACACAATTACTCAGCATTGCCACTTAAGTGTGACAATGTGTTTGATTAAAAGTATTTACTCAACATAACATCTTATGTAATCTTAATGATGAAAGATGTGGATTCTATAAAGGAAGTAAATGTATAAATTGGACTTACTGGGTCTTTCCATATCTTATCTTCTCATTGATATTTCAAATTTCAATGAATAAGATATTTTGTGTGTTAAACATCTTACTCAACATTATGACTTATATGAGCTCATTTATTTAATATAAACATCTTTAACTAATAGTGCGCCTTATGTGAGCTCTAAACAAATGTCCAAATGCATATCTTATCTTATCTTCTCATTGGTATTTCAATTTCAATGGATGAGATATTTAAAATTAAACATGCTTACTCAACATTACTCCTTATATGATCTTATTTCTTTGATATAATCATCTTTACGCAACATTACAACTTATATGGGGTCAATGGTGAAAGATGTGGACTGTTTAAAGGAAATAGATGTCCAAATTAGGCTCCTTGAGTCTAACCGTGTCTTATTTGGTATTTCTATTTCAAGTTTCAAAAAGGAATATATATTTTGTGTGTTAAACACAATTACTCAACATTGCCACTTAAATGTGGCAATGTGTTTGATTAAAAGTCTTTACTCAACATGGCATCTTATGTAATATTAATGGTGAAAGATGTGGATTCTATAAAGGAAGTAAATATATAAATTGGACTTATTGGGTCTTTCCATATTTTATCCTATCTTCTCATTGATATTTTAAATTTCAATGAATAAGATATTTTGTGTGTTAAACATCTTACTCGACATTACGACTTATATGAGCTCATTTATTTAATATAAACATCTTTAACTAACAATGTGCTTTATGTGAGCTCTAAACAAATGTCCAAATTAGACTACTCAGTTTTTATGATATCTTATATTTTCATTAGTATTCAAATTTCAATGAATAAGAGTTGGAGGCCTATCTCTATTGCCGAGATATTCATGTGGTAAAGAATTAGATCACAAGATTGTTAGCCCCTGTCTTATGAGTTGGCATTATGTCAAACTCAAAATGTTAAAGTGATCTTGGTTACATTGTTGAATTAATAAGAAGCTAAACGCTTGCAAAGAACTCTTTGCTAAGTCAGCTTGACCATACTTTTGATTGCATTTTATATGTATGATGATCACTAATGGATTTCATTTTCAATGTTAACATGGTGATTGGATTTATACTATGTATGCATAATGAAGTAGGAAATGTGCATTCATAATGCAAATATGACAAGTATTATATCCCAACTCGGTGATGTTAACAAGTCCAAAGTTAATTACTTTGGACATTATATGCACAATTCGTTCCAAAGGATTATACTACAGCTGAGGATCTTGCACGACATAGTCACTTAAGACTACAGCTAAACAGGCAATTAGCATCGATAATAGCATTGAGTTTTAGTGCTATTTTGGCTAGAAATTGACGCTTCATGTGGACGCAAAAGTTGTTGCCCGAGTGCTTACAATACTCGGTGTTGCATTTAGCGTTACTACTAATATCATATTTTGAGTAATTTCTTGTGCTGAGTGTGGCACCTTTTTTTGTCACCAAGAAAACACGTTGATGATTACGCTAGATATGGTGCCATTTATAGTGTCTTTAAAACTTCCAATTTGGCTCCTTTTTTCATCCATGTTTGCTTCAATTTTTCCTTCCTATTATGCTTCCAATTTGCTTCCATTATTACGTTGGTTCTTGTTTTACTTCAGGATTTGATTCATGTTTTTCTTTTGTTTTTGTTTCTATTATAATGTTATTTGTTGCTTCTAGTTTTATTATAGGATTGCTTCTCTGTGTGCTTCCAGTTTTGTTTTTTGTGTTGCTTTTGATTTCATTTCATTTTCAATTTTTCTTTTTGTGTTGCTTTCATTTCTTCTTCGTTTCTAGTTTTGCTTCCAATTTTTCTTCTTATGTTGCTTTTAGATTTCCTTCTCTTAAAACACCATTTGTTGTTTCCAATTTTTCTTCTTGTGTTGCTTCTAATTTTCCTCATTTTTTTGCTTCCATTTCATGCACCCTACTTTATATGGCTCCCAATTTTTCTTGTAGTTTTGTTTCTATTTTGATGTCTTTAGTTGCTTCTAATATGGCTTCTATTGTTACATCTTTTGTTGCTTCTAAGATTGGTTCCCTTATTAATCTTTTGTTTGCTACCTGAATTGCTTTGATTTTTGCTTCCTACATAATGTTTAGTTTAGTTTCAGGTTTGGATTCCATTGTTACTTCCTTTTTACTTAAACATGATTCTTATTCTACTTTCATTTCTGATTAGTTTAATATATTTTATTCCATTCATGAAACCCATATCAACACCAAGGTGGTCTACATCAAAATGTCTATAGTTTAACTAAATTTGACAATTGAGTAGTACATTAAAATCAACATATAAAAAAAAAAAATTATCCAAAAATCATTAATCAATTTTAATATATATAAATTGACTAGTCAAGACTGATATATTGATCATCATATATAACTAAAATAAGTGAAAGCCCAATATGCTAGTAGAACAAAAGCATGTCAAAATGATACATGTCCAAGTCGACATAAGTCAAAATGGTGTACATGGGAAATAGAAGAAAATGTTTCACCCAATCAAGATCAAGACCCACCCTCAACACAAGTAGTGCTAAATTCAAATCCTTCAGGTGTAGGGGCAAAGCCAAAGCTATTAAGAGATTTAACACCATCAATGGCACTTTTGATTTTTTACTATTAGGATCCAAATGAAGATGTATATTCAGTTCCTTCCATTAGGTATCTAATGCTAGTGGAAGCAAAACCCCTTCCTAACCCAATCAATTCAATTTACCTTGATGACCCAAAACCATAGAGGAATCCCATCACTAGTGACATATGCTTGTCCAAATTTGTTTACAAATTATATAAGTAAAAATGATAAATAATGTAATTGAAAATGATACAAGTCAATAGGATACAATTCGAAATGATATAAGTGAAATTTAGGCAAGTCAAAATGTATTGAAACTTAATAATATGCGTTTTAGGTCAGATATATCAACAATGGTCCATGATACAATCAATATTATAGTGATTGTCACTAACTACTAGTAGCAACCGCCTCATCATCATCATAACCACTATAATCATCATCATGTTACCATCATCATCATTGGCCTCAATATTTTCATCATAATCATTTACCTTATGATCTAGATCACAACCAAATTCTAGATTTTTTATCTTGAGAAACATCTTCATCTTCTAGAAGACCTAGCATATGCCTAAAAGAAAAATAGTTTTACTAAAAAATTATTGTTTATTTAGAGAAATAAAATGTTTTTGCATTATATATCTAATATTCCAACATATGAAATGCCTACATAATCATATTACATGAATCAACAACTAAACTAGACTGAAAAATATAATAGAATTGTAGGTCTTAGCAAACAAACAAGAAGTTGTTTTTTTCTATCTTGGTTGTAGGAATAAACTTAGAAAAGAGTTCTAATGTTTGTGGGACTAGTCACAAAACAAAATTCCTATTTAACCATAAAATTGTAGTTCATTTTTAATTCTATCCCATGTCATGTTGTAATGTTAACTTGTCTCTCAAGATTAAACAAAAAAACTAGTGCATGCATGGATGGAGACACTTTAATCAGATCCATCTAAATTTGCAAAAAGAATAAACACAATGAAAATAACAAGAAGGAACAAAAGGAATGATGTTATATGTTCATTTATGGAATAAAAAATCACATTACTATCAATTGATAGCTTGCTTTTAAACATGCCATGCTAAATAGGCATAATTTCTTATGAAAATTTAGAGATGGATTTTGAATTCAATCTTTGTACTTTACTAATTCTCTTCTAAGGATGGCCCCCTCCTAAAGATCCATTACATTACATATATATAGGCTTCATGACATGTAGGTTAGCCTTAAGATCAATTGTATTCCCCAAGACAAAGAAATGTATTACAACAAATAGGTCTAGCCATAGATCATAAATAACACATGACAAAAATCATGTGAGAGATTTTTGAACCAAATTTAGGTCCTCAATGATCCAATAACATAGTTATATGCACCACTAAATATCACAAGTCATGAATCTCCATCGCAAATCCAAATTCTACAATAAGGTACAACAACATATAAGAGCACATTACCTAAGAGATAATAAATCATAACTCGAGAAATATAGATGAAAACTAGCTAAGAACCTAGGAACATGATCCAAGATAGGTCTTGAATATACTATGATTATCACATATAATAACTTGAAGATATGAATAACTGCTAGATTGATCTCCTAGACTATATGAACTAGAAAATTTGTATAAAATAGAAATAAAATACAATTTGTTTGATGCAAGATTTATCTAACCCTAAGATCTTCCATCAGACATCTAGAGTTGACAGGAAAGTAAGTCTCTCACTTTGATTCTAGAGAAGAAATAGGATGATCCAACTCAACTTGAGAAATTAATGAATAATATTCAAATGGTATCTCTTTCCACTTGATCAAATACTCTATGTATTTCTTAAAAGTCTTGTACTCCTTCTAACTCTCTTGTTCAAAGTTTTCTCTATCCTTTGCAATTGCCTCTTAGTATATTGTTTATTCACATCTAATTCATCATCTGAAATCTAATCAATTTCATGATACTCATTGAAATCTACAATATTGAATCTATGCAAAATATCAATGTCCTCAGGTCAACCCACTTTAGAATCATTTTTTGAATCAAATATCTTCAAGATCTTACAAGGTATAAACTTCCTCATTTTCAATTTGTTATAATTTCCAACTAGAAATATTCCTTTCTTCAAATGAATCATAATTTCATCTCCTACTATAAAATCCTTATGTCTCCTAGACCTATCATTTATCTATTTTTACTTCTTATTTGTGTCTTCCAAATAATACTTAACCTCCTCATTTAATGACTTCATAACATTTGCAAATTTCTCTACTCTTGCACTTCTTTTATCTTCATGAATAAGATCTTTTAATTCTAAAAATCCTTTAGGAATCATGCCAATATCTACTTCAAATGGTATTTTATGATCCTATGATTCATCAAACTATTATATGCAAACTCTTATTGTGCTAAAACCAATTCCTGACTACCAGGCTCATCTCCAACCAAACTCCTCAACACATTCCCTAAAATCTTGATCACAACCTTTGTTTGTCTATTAGTCTACGAATAAAGAGTAGAAATAAACTTTAAATTGATATTCACTTTCCTCTATAGTGTCCTCAATAAGTACCCTACAAATTTACTATTCCTATTTGAAACTATACTCCTTAGTAATCCTTGTAACTTTAAAATCTCCTTAAATAATAACTCATCCACATGTATTCCATCTTATGTCTTCTTACAAGGAATAAAATGTGACATTTTTTTACAATCTATCCACCATCACAAATGTAGAATCATTCCCTCTTTGTGTCTTCGATAATCACAAAAAAAATCCATACTAATGTCCTCCCAAGGTCTACTAGGTATTGTATCCTCTTAAAATAAAAGCACTTCATTTTGAGACCTTTTACTCATCCTTGGTATGTTTTTTGGTCTCTCTTTCTTCTTCCAATATTGCTCACATTTATAGGTCATATTTCTTGTTTTGAAATGGTCCTTTAGGTGTTATTTCATCATATCTTTTAGAAATTTTAGTTTTTCCTGATTATTTATGCACCTTCTTTGAGGCTTCTAGGACTCCTTTCTTGTCCCCCCACCCCCTAGGAATAGGTTCATATGTTCCAGGATAGGTCAATCTATTCTAAAAGTGGTTGACCCAGTTCAACCTCTTCACTGAGGAATTTAAATTTTGGGGCCAAAGAGTCTCAAGTTTTCCATTTTTTTACTCTTGCTCTTTAGTTAACCTACTTTGTTTGCAATCTTGAAAGATAGTATATAGGGAAGCTTGGAATTTCATTTTCATCCATCGAGCTACATCATCATTCTACAAGGAACCAAGAGAAAGCATACACACATTCATAAGACTAAAAGCAAGCAATTCAAGAAATCATCAAGTTCATTCATTTCCTTCTTACATAAGGCATCTTCCTTCAAGATGGTAGTGGGGTTTGCCTTCTAAGGAGGAGATTTATAATCCAAATCATTCATGTTCTTCCATTCTTCATCAAGTCATGTCACATACATCCCTTAGCATGAGCTTTTGACTTCCATGGTTTCCTTTTGGTTTCTACGTGTCAAGATTATTACATTTGCATACTTGATTACATATCAAATTCAATTGCATCTAAAAATGTAAGTGTGTTTCCCATGGATATTTTCAGTCTTACTACATGATAGAATTTACTTTTAATATAGTTTTGTTTCTAGATTCGATTCTTTAGCATCAACATTTTAGATCACACTCCATGATCCACCATTAGGATGAGAGAGAAGGATAGAAAAGAAAGAAAGATTTAGAGATTGGCCTGAAAAATGAAATAAAAATGTAAGGAGAGAAAAATCATGCACAATGAGGAGGGAGAAAAAGATACAAAAAGTAAAAAAGTAAAAAAATCTGAACCAACAACTATTACCCAGTAACTAAATAAGAAAAAGAAAAGACAAGACAATAATAAACATACAAACCACTAGACAAAAAAATAACAAGACACAAAAAAAGGTTAATAAAAATTGTTTATTTGTTTGTGTGTGTGTGTGTGTGTGTGTGAATTTTATTACCAAAAACTAAAATCACTAAAAACAACAAGAAACACAAAAAAAGGTTAATAAAAATATATAAATTGTTCTTATTAACCTTTTTTTGTATCTTGTTACTTTTTGTGTTTTTATTTTTTGGTCTAGTGTTTTGTATATTTTTTGGTCTCTTGTCTTTTTGTTGGAAATACAATAGGGAAAGTAAACTCTGAGAGGGGGGTGAATTGGTCCTTCAAAACTTTAACTATAAAATCATTCACCACACATCTATCTCACAATTTTCATGTAAACTAAAATAGCTAGCTAAACATATTCATCCATAGCAATATGAAAGTAAATAAACATTCAACACATATATGTCGCAAGATATTTGGTTACCTAGAAACCCTCCAATGAGAAGGTGAAACTGGGGTAGGGATGACACCCACAAATATTCACTATTGCAGTTGTAAAGTGCATCCAATGAAGGTTACAATGTTTGATCATAAACTATGATCTACCCTGTGAAAGGTCCACCCTATTATAGGCTTACAAGATTGCTAGATCTTACCCTGTTAAAGGATTTCAACACCCTATTAGAAGTGTGTCTAATTAAAGGACTTAAACATACAATGAAGTAAGCACCCTGTTAAAGGATTTACAATAGCCTGTTAGGACTACTCTATTAAGAGATTTAACTAATTCACCTGTAAGAATGTCTCAGTAATGATCATGTGGTTAGCATTATGCTGCTAGATAACAGCTCACCTCTTTCAATGTATCCTTGATCCTATCTAATTAGATGTGTCACTTTTTTCCTCTAACTTCTTTCATATGTTCTCCTTTAACTGAATTTGTAATGTATAACTCAATTCACAACTCCTTAGCCACCATGAATGCTTTATCTGTGCATGCAAACTTCTCTCTCCACACATTACAATGTTTTAGGTTTTGCCTTCCTTAAGAAGACCTAGGTGACTTAGGGTTAGGTGTGAATCAATGATTGTGATTCATCCATTTTTCCACTTAATCCATCCCTTTCACTAATTGGTTGCATGTACTTCATAGGGATCATCAATATAGATTCATTCTTATCATCTAGAATCACAAAACAATCCTTAAGTCGGCTAAAAAATGGTATACATAGAAGTTTGTGCCATTACAAACAACTACGTCCAAAAGTATTTTACTTGACACTTGAAGTCTTTGATGCTCAGCATCCATTGTAACTCGGCCTCTAAATGACTCAGCATCCACTGATCACTCGGCATCTAAATCACTCAACATCAATTGTCTACTCAACACTTGAGTGACTCGACACTTACTAGTTACTCAGAACATACTATTTATCTCACTTGGTATATATTATTTGACAACTTATGCTCAACATACATTACTTGTTCAGCATGAACTAAGTTCTATATAATAAATGACTTAAGTTTATTGTCACTCATATGTCAAAACCAATCTAAGATTAACAATCTCCCCCTTTAACATGAGTGGAAAAAATACTTGGTCATGCATGAATATCCTTAACTTATGAGCATAACTCATATAATCTCTTTTCAGTATTTGGCTTACATACAAAATTTTAAAACTTCAAAATTTTGCAAAACTTGTGACTTATCAATCATACCTCAAAATTGCATAACTCCCCTTGAGTTGATTATTTTGTTCTGAATCTTAGTAGTCTTGGTGAGTAGATATGTTGTACTTTTGTACTGGCTCTGTTTCTCTGTACTGAATCCCCCTTTGTTTGGTCTCCCCCAAAACTTATTCATGCATTCTCTTTATATCAGTCAAAATTCATTCTCCCTTTTTTACCTCATTCTCCCCCTTTTTGACACTTATTTCATGGATGGTACACAAATAGTGTGTTTGTCCAAGAATGATTTATGGACCTCCATTATGAGCTTGAGTGTTGCGTCCTAGTTGTCACATGCTACCTCTAGAGATTTGATTTGAATAGCTAACTCAGTAGCAAGGTTAACTAGGCCTTCATGAGTAGAAAGATGGGGATCTATCTTCATCAATGTTTCTACAAAGGCTAGTTCCTTGTGCAACACCTCCATGTGAGGGGTCAACATGGATTGGATGCTAATTAGTGTAGGCTAAATGTTGGCATCCTAAGCTTGTAAAGTTATTTATAAAATGGGATTGACTTTGACTATGAGATTGTTGCAGGATTTTACCTGTGGAATTCAAATCTCCCTCCAGGTGGTCAATGTGTCTCTGCACTTCTTGTGGGAACAAAGGTGCATCACACAACTTGGTGTAAAGAGAGAAAATGTTCTCCAACACTTTCTTGGCACCATCAATTTTGGTTGCTAACTCAACTTGACTAAGTGCAATGGCACTTGATATCTTTTCAGCTATCTTGTCATGAAATATCTTCTTAGACCATTCTAACAATTTGACATTTGTGTCGAGGCCTTCATCATTTACCTTCTCCACAATATTTTCCAACTGCTCAATGATTGGATTTATTTAATCAATTGTAGGTAGGCTGAATGCATCAAGAAATATGTCCTTGATGTCATGAAGTGCTTGTTTCTACCTATGCTCACTTCTGAGCAATTCTTAGTGTTTATTTATGGCTAGAGCATCCTGCAATATGCCCATTTGCTCTATGGTGATGGATGTAAGATCAAATCTTGGCAGTTCAATCACCTCATCTAAGTTGATATCATAAGATGTAACTTCATCAACCTTAGATGTGTTAGGACTAGGCCTTGATGACTACAATGGTGTAGCTTCTATACTTGGCCTATGAAGTGCTTGACTAGGAATACGAGTAGCAATATTTGGTAGGATAACCAGTGTATGAATTTCTATTACTTTCTCTAGTTTTGTAGTCAAGTATGAATATTTCATCCTATCCTTCACCTTTTATGTGATCTTTGTATCACCATGTGTTTGTGTTGTAGGTGCAGGACTAGCTTCCTAATCTATTTGGACTGGTGTCCCATCTTTCTCAACTGTTTAAACTACATGTACTAAAAGATTTTGCACCAATGTACTAACATGTTATGACATTGTGTCCTTCCTTTGATATACTACCATAGGTATGGTATATTTTACTTTTGTAGATTAAGGGGGGCAATAGATAATTCTTTATTTTTCTCCTCTACAGATGCGTATTTTTCCTTCTCAATCTCATCCACACTAACCAATACAAGATGGTTGCATATTTTTTCCTTGGTGGTGCTATCAATCAATAGCTTCTTCATATTCTCCTCTATTAAGGGATTGATGTTCTAAGTGGTGTTGTCAAAAACATCCTTGATCTTGATTGTTTATGCTTATTGATCCTCTTTGTCCACATGAGGGGGATTAGCACTCGACATATGTACCTCTGGTACATTCTAATCTTGATGTTTCTCTTCCTTATATGTAGCCTTTGTATCTACTTCTTTTTAGTCCTTCCCTCATGTCCTTCCCTTATAGATTCATCCTTTGTTATCTTAACTACCTCTTGTTCAACTTTTTCTTCAACTACTTCCATAGGTGTCTGTTTGTTTGACTCATCTGTTGTTACCCCATGTATCACCTTCCATAGCTAGTTGGTCTTTTGGAGAAAATCTTCAATATTGTTCTATAAAATTTTAATTTAGCTTTGTATTTTGGAGAAAAATTTCCCTTATGCTTATTAGTTGCCTTTGTCATTATAGACTTCTCTAATTCTAGCATCACTCTTGCTCGAGTAGTCTCTATGATGTTCCTTCCAATTGAGAGATTGTATTGCCACCTTTGCTCAACTTTTTCATAGTCTTTGTTCTACCTAGGGTACGATACCCCATTACCCTTTGAATAATCATCTTTGTGATCTTGATAGGGTCATCTTCTAACCATACAGAGTTGTCATGCATTCTTTTGAGAACTATCTTAATCCACTCTGTCTTGAATACATTATTAAAATCTAGGGCACGGATTAACCCTTTTCTCTATACAATTTTTTTCCTCTTTCAGCACTCCATTTTCACACAATTTTCCATACAAGTCTCTAATTTCCATGTCTCCTATACTACCTACCTTAGCAATACCTTACATCTTATATCATTATGGTGGTATCATAGATAACGCACCAGATGGGTCTTGTTTGTATGCAATATTAGGAATTGCCTAGAAATGTAGTTGTTTAATCTCATTACTAATCAATTGAACATTTAAAACTTTCTTTCCTTCCTTAACCACAACAACAGAAAAGTTAGACACCATAATAACTATCTAGGGTTTGTGTAAATTCAAACAGCATAGCTCAGCACACGATAAATACCTTGAAAAATATGATGTTTGGTGGTGAGTAGCAGTTGAATTCAACATGTAAATGCTTCAATTGATTTCTCCAATTCACCTTATTCTCTTTGTGCTCTCTTCAATCTCGAATGATTGCAAATGAGTCAAAAATTAATGATATAGCCCTTGAAACTTTGCAATAAATGCTCAGTGCTTACACAACTATAAGCTCGGCTCCAATAGAAATTTTGACTCACTCGGCTTCCATGTAATTTCTACCATGCTTGCTAACCATAGCGATCTCAGCCAATACTATCACCTTCGATAGCTTGACAACAACTAAACTTTCACTTGACAACAACGATGAAACTTTTCATGCTTAGCAACAACATGAAAACTTATAGATTTCTTATAAGTTCAAATAAATACTTTGCATCTTACTTCATGCATATATGATCTTTTCAGAACTAAATCCTTGCAACTGATGTATAATTGAACTTTGAAATATCAGTCCCACACATACCTCTTGATTTCCTAGTTGCAGATGGTGTGATCACCTGATCCATTGGAGTAAGTGATCCTGTCTGAACTTGATGTGTTGCAATCTTCCATTTTCTTCCATGTCTTGTTCATCTTTACTTTGACTTATTCAATATCAACCTTTCCTTTACCTTTATTGAATTCATTGTTAGGCTCTTTGGACCTTGTTAGATAATTTCTACTAATGTGACTAGTCTTCAAACAGCTAAAACATGTCATTTGACTCAACCATCTACTGTAGTCACTACTGAAATGTGCTATAATGCAATTCTCAGCAACATATCCATACTCTTGACAATAGTGGCAACTAGTAGGATCTATCAGTATGGCTTACCTTAGCTTGCTTGTTTGATGACCAATTAGGCTTGGATCTACACCCATATGCTCTATGTTCATACTTCTTACAGTAGTAGAAGTAACCTTCAAATCTTTCTATGCTTGATGTAACCTTTCACCACTATGTCCATTTCACCACTAAATATTTTGATGAACCCAACTTGTGCCCCTTTCTTTTTTGAGTTAGACTGGCTATAAGGGTAAAATGAAATCAACTACCCTAACACATTTAAAAAGGGGAAGACCAAGATCCTATTGGAAATAATCAATACTAGTTGGGTTACTGAGAGGGGAGGGGTGAATTAGTAACCTTAAAACTTTAAACTAATTTAGCACTTAATCAGCATAATCCATACACAATTAATTCATCTAGTCTACTGCATGCATGAGAAGCTGAAAGATAAACATTCATGACACATGAACACAATATTTGGTGACCTAGAAACCATCCAAATAGAAATTAAAATTGGGGTGGGGATGATACCCACAAAACTTCACTACTGTAGTATAAAGTTGGCCTATTAAGGCTTACATTGACCACTTCTGATGATTTGCCCTATTAAGAGCAATTTGGACTGCTAGATCCACCTTGTTAGAGGTTTTACAAACATACAATGAAGTATGCACTCTGTTAAGAGATTTAAAGAAAGAGTGTTAATTCTACCCTATTAAAAGATTTAGAAACTAATTCACCTATTAGGATGAAATAGTAGATCTGACCTACAACTTGATTTCTGATTAGATCCTTGAAGTACAGATCACCTCTTGTGATAGATATAACTTTACTGCTCCTTGTAGACCTTATTGAATACTCTGCTCTACTGCTAATTCGCATTCACTCTTCTCAAAACATTGCATATCCATGATACATTGGTATAACACAATACATCACACACACTCTCACACACACACACACACACACACACACACACACACACACACACACACACACACACACACATATATCATTCCAATATTTACAATTACAAGGTCGGCTAAATCACAAGTAAACAAAATATTACTGAGTCAGCTAAATAGTAGAAAATCAAGTTCTGTAAGCTGACTTGGTGAATTTATGATACTCAATGTCCACTACATTACTTGGCATCGCCATGCACTTGGTAGAATAGAGGCATAATCCATACTAATCACACAATGTAGCTTCAAACTTGGTGACCATTGGAGACTCGGTAGATATAGTGTTACTCAGTAGATACTGAATACTTTGTTTACCTTGCTTGCACTCGGTAAAAACTGCTCATTCAATCACTCAGTAGACATTGGCTTCTCATCACAGGAACTGATGACTTGGTAGACATTGTGAAGCTCAATAACCACTATTTTCTTGATGATAACTGTTGGACTGCACACTGTCTATTTTCACTCGGTAGCTTTTGGACTGCTCGGTGTGAACTGTGAAACTTGGTTATCACTGGATTGCTCGGTAAACACTAGAGACTAAATGATGATCTCGGTAACCATATAGAATTGAATAAGTGTTGTCACTAATGAAAAATATAACATAATGCCAACAATCTCCCCCTTTGGCATTAGTGACAAAAACACTTATAAGCCAAGACTTATGTATACTAAAAAAAAATTTAAAAAATTTATCTTTGTAAAGCTATTGTATATACATTTTCACATATCTCCCCCATACATAAGACATAATATATACATAGTCTATCTTCCTTTTATTCTATACACATATCAATCTATTTTCTCCACTTTTGTCTCCATATATCTCTTACTCCCCCTTTTTGACAATAATTCCAAAGAGTTATACAATATATTCAAATAGAGACACCAAAATGCGAGAGAAACTCGAAATGTACCTTGAGAATAAGAGCTAATGTCTTATCCCAATTGACTTGCAAAATTTTGCAAGTGGAGAGTGCCACTTGAACTTCTGCTGAAAGTTCAATCATATGGTTTGCAATAGAAAAATTGTTATCCTAGACCAATGACATTGAATATGCAATATGTTTCTGCATTGTTTCCATTATTGAAAGGCTCATGTTTTGAATATCTATCAATGTGGACCTGATCCTTGCTTCCTCTCTCAGCAATTCTGCCTGCATATCTGAAAAAAATCTCACCTTAATGTGATGTGCTAAGCTTGAGCTAGGGTCAAGCTATAACCTTTGAGCATTGGCTTTCATATCTATATCAATCTTATTCAGTTTCTCTTTTATCTCCTTGGTAAACTCAGTAACATCACATAGTTTAGCAAAAAGTGATGTTATATTGGTAAAAAAATATTCAAGATTACTCAAAATTGAGGATAGTTCTACCTAGTTAATGTATATGAGCAATGTTAGTAAGCTAATAGAAACCAAATTTAAATAAAGCTTCTACAAACTAAACAAAATTCATAAACTTCAAGATAGACTAAGATGAGCTCTCAATTGAGAATATGAGCCATTAATGGACCCTCTCAATAAGAAGCTCTCTTGTTGAGTGGCTTTATCTAAATGGATAGGATGTATGCTCAATATGCTTCCAAAGGCTTCAATGGATGATTGTGGATTTTTGGTGTGTATAGATGGCTTTAGTATGGATTTGGCTCTTAAAATAGCATTATAACTTTACTTCATGGATTGTGTTAAAATGGCTTGGGAGAGGATTCCTTAAATAGACAAAGGGCTTGAGGGATCAAGGGCTAGGATGCAAGGATGGGAAAAAGCTCATGGAGGGCTTAGATTGCATGAGAGGAGAGCACATGGATTGTGCTTCCTTACAACCAATCAAGGAGTGACACATGTCACATGGTGAGAGGATGGAGGAAAGGGGAAGGATGAGTCAACAAAGGAGGCTCAAGGGATAAAATCTTCATAAAGACCCTTCATAAGTGCTTTGTAAGAACATTTATGACTTTGTGGGCTTTATAAAGTTTTGTGGTTGAAGATATTTGTGAGAGATACCATGAAATTCGAATTTGAGGGTTTAGGTAGGTTTTAAGCTTGCTTAGGGTTGTAAAAATGATTAAAGGAAGGGTTAGAGATGGCTTAGGACTAGGCAAGTGGATGGAAAGTGGATTGCAATTAATGAGGGTGGGTGAAGGAGGAGATATTTGTTAACTTTGGCTTGAGTTAGAAAGTCTTAACCCATGTTTAGGGAATGTGACAAGGTTAGGAGAGGATTAGGATTAGGGTTAAAGACATCTTCTAGAAGAGTCTAGACTTTGGATGAGGATGAAGACTTTCTAGAAGAGTCTAGAACTTCCTAGGATAAGATTTTATGAAATAAATAAAGTTTTATTTATTTCAAGGGTTTGGGTTGAGGAGATATTTATTAAAATATTTTTAATAAACATGAGGATTAATATTTAATCTTGATTAAATATTTTGAGTTGGGATTAGGGGTAGGAAATGATGGGATTAGCCTTTAATCAAAATTAAAGAAGGATTAGAAGATTTTGGAAGAGGTTGGTGGTCTTAAGGAAATTGGCCAAGTTTTGGGCAAAAAATAAATTTTTTATTTATTTTAGGATTTTTGGTCAATTTATTAATTAAATAATTAATAAATAAGGAAATAATGTTTAAATAAGATTTAAACATTTTTGGGAGGGATTTATTAATTAAATATTTTTAATTAAGATAAAGGGATTTAGTGGCATAAAAACTAATTAATTAATTAATAAATGATGATGTCATCAGGACTTTTTCAAAAAATAAAATTACTTTATTTTCTAAAGGATTTTTAGGTGTCTACATTTTTCCCCTCTTTGATGTGATGCCGCAAGTGGCATGGCATCAAAGATAAGAAAATAAGATGCCCAAGGCTAGAGCAGAAGAGGAGAGAATGGACTGTGAGATGCCCCCTCAAGAAGGCAGTGGGGAGAGAAAGTGAGGCTTGACGACTTTTTGAAAAGTACAAGAATCTGAGATGAGCAAGAAGACTCAGATTTGCTTAAGAGAAGAGGTTTGGTTAGCTCAAACTTTCACTACGGGAGAATGATAAAGGGAGAATCAGAGGCACAAGAGGAAGCAAGCTTAAGATCTCAAGGATTGCAGAGGATGAAGGAGCAGAGCGCTACAAAAGGAATCCAGGATGGGGAGATGGATGAGGGGATTAAAAAAACTGATGCAATAGGATTTCAAAGAGTCAGATTGGCGGAAGATGGGTTTCAGAGATCCCTAGGACTAGTATTGTGGATCTCGAAAGATGAGGCTTGGTGGATTGATTTGGATTGGTGGATCCCTAAGACTAGGATTGTGGATCCCTAAAGCTAAAGGTGGGGAGTGATTCAAAGAGATACTGATGCATAAGCTGGGGTAGGAGAGACAGATGTCGGATATGGATGGGGGATAATGGAGATGAAGGAAAACCATTGAAGCTTTTTGAGCAGGGGGGATACTTCAAAGAGAAGTACCACCATGTAGTTGAGCACTAGATTTGCTATAGGACTGTTGGTTAATTGCCAAGGTTACCAAAAACATCGAGGCCTTTTCACCAACTGTTCAGAGGACTGACGAACTGACTCAAAACAAACACACAAGGATTGCGCCAGCATCACACATGATTCCCGAAAGAATTAGAGTGGAACTGACACTGGGTAACCCACAAGCAGAAAAGAAAAACAAACAAAAGACTTGATCAAGACCTTACGCTCAGATTGCCCCATTCACAGTATACCATGATATGGAAGATCGTGGCAACCTTGAGGAGGGAACAAAAGGATTGCTTGGAAAAGATACTTCAAGACCCAAAAGGGAAGATTCCAAATCAAAAGAAAGTGAAAATCCAAAAGAGAAACATTTGCCAACGAGATGGGTAGGATGAGGTACTAACGGACCAAGATCAGACATGAGGAAAGCTATATCCTACAAGGATCTATCGGAGAGCACCTAAGCTGGTGGATTTGGATGAGTGATGCATCTGGCAAGCTAAACTAAGAAAGATAACACTTTGGTGATAGGAAATCTAGCTAAAGGATGCATTGGAATAGCTAACCAAGATGTGCGATGGGTGCAAGATGTTGATCAAGGACGAACTGACACGAACGTTGGATAGATGCAATGGTACTAAGCTAAAGAGGATGTACAAGCTGACAGACCAAGATATTTACAAGTGAGCTAATCAAGATATGGTACAAGCTAATAGACCAAGATAGTTACAAGCAGGCAAAAGCTCAGGATGATAGGATAGCAGGCTGGTTCGATGTTGTGCAAGATGTGAAAGCTAAGGGTGGGGTGATAGCGAAAGATATGGATTTGGCAAGATGCATCCAATGATGATGAGAGATTTTGTGACCAAGGATAGCTAGAGGAGCAGGATGAGATGGCTAGATAGGATGGTAGATAGCTAGGATTATGATGGATATGAAGAGATGACATTGGGTTTGCATGAGGATAACCTAGAGCTAGATACCAATGACAAGGGAGGATGGACAAGACAAGATCTCCAAGGAATATAGTGCCCCCAATTAGAAGATAACATGCGGAAGGAGGTCTTATGATGGATGTGATAGGATTGAAGCTAGGATGGAAAAAGCTGAAGCGGCTAGGGAGATGGATGATAGCTGAGATGATTGGCTGAAGCTGCATAAGATTAGTGGATGGTGTCAGATGGAAGTTGGAGGATGGAGGATAGGTGGATAGATTGGAAGATGGAGTTGGATGTCAAGAGATGACCAAAAGCATGAGGGTGATAGGCTAAGCTGGGGATGGCGGGATTACGCATGATGCTTGTTTGCCAAGTTTTCATCATGGTACTTGTCCAAGGTGCTTGAATTGCCAAGTTTTCACCAATGGACGCTTTATTTTTCTTTTCTTTTTTGACTTTTTGACTTTGGACTTAGCTGGAATGATTTTGGCTTTCTTCAACTATTTTGGCTTTTTTGGGATTTTTCACTGGTTGTTGGAATGTTCAATTTTGTTGCTAGCTGTTGGTACACCGGATGTGTGATTTATGCAATAGATCGGATTAGATGGGATTGATGGTAGGATATGGAGGGATGAAAATGCTGGAAAGGAGCATGAGATGGGGATGCTTGCAAGAGCAACATTGGCACATGTTGGAACGGGTGTGAAAAGAGCATATGGGGGATAGATGGTAGATGCGGGCGTGATGGAGGATTTGTGGAAGCGTGCTTGGGGATATAGGCACCCAAGATGGAGTTAGGAGATGGGGGACATGAGTCACTAGATGGGGGATTAGCAATGGTGGATGCCATTATGCATTGGGTTTCAACATTTTTCTTGGGGATCTACATGGTTTTGGATTTTCTTTTCATAGGCTTTTGCATTGTTTTGCATTCTTTGATTGGATTTTGCCTTTTTGGAGTATGTCTTTTAGAATAGACATATGATTGCCTAAGATGTGGATTTTTAGCTTTATGCATTTTGAAGTTGGCATTCACATTGCTGTGGTAAGCTTTGGGAAGATGGTTAGGAGAAGCTTTGTGAGATGGAGAGGATATGAAAGAGCATGTAGGGGGATGATGATGGATGATGTGCCCTGATATGTGCCTTTGTTGATCTTGCATAGAAATGGATGGAATAGGATTTTTATGATGGCTGATAGGAGGATGGAGGATGGTAGATTTTGGGACATAGCGACCCAAAATGGATTTAGCGGATGAAGGGGGGATATGGTAGGTTGTTTTGGGTTGCAAAGATGGTGGAGGGGGGATGACATAAGATTTCTTGAAGGAGTGATGGGAGGCTGGCATGGTGGGCTTGGAGATAGGCTTGGTTTGGGGGTGTGGTGTACCAACACCTTTAGATGGTGAGCCTTTGGATACATATCCAAGACCATGAAATCCTAGATTTTTTTGTGCAATAATAGGCTCTCTAATTCCTTGCTCTTGTGGTCCTAAACCTTGACCTTGATAATGCCATCGATTGAGCATTTGAACAAGCTGAGGAAACTTTTTGCTTGCAAAAAATGGTAGAAGTGATTTATTAGGTGTATTGCAATGGGGAGATATTGTTCTTAATTCTTCTACTGAGAGAGGGCCACCGTGGATGAATGTAAGTGAACCAAGAGGGTAGATTATAGATGGTGGAATAGCTTGGATAGGTGGTAAGATGGAAGCATAGAGCGGGGGAGATGGAAGGATAGGATCTTGATGTAGCTGGTGGGATGACAATATATCTTGTAGTGGAGGAGATATGGCTTGAGGTTTTGGAGATGGAGGAGATGGTGACTGCACTATGGATGGAAGACATGGTACGATGATATCTTCATTTATGCTTTGGGGGATGTCAACATGCTTTTGGGCAGGATCTTGATAGGATTGGTTTTGAGTGGATGGTGCGATAGGAGGTGAAGGGATGGACTTTTCAAAGATAGCAGATGGATAGATGGGAGATTCAGTAGTGGAGATGGGTGAGTAGAAGATGGATGCATAAGGGTCATTATGGGAGATTTGGGAAATGCTTGGAGGTGATGTGGATAGGATTTGGAGGGTTTTGACAGATGGTGGGATTTTGATGCTTGTGGGAAGTGGATGGATTTTAAGCAATTTGATGGATGGTATGGGGATGATAGCTATGGGAGATGGAGGTGATATTATAGATGGGGAAGCTTCATTACTGACTACTTCACATGGTTGGATTAGATGACATGGCTTATCGACTGTTGGAGGTGACTTTTCTTGTATTTTCTCTAGGAGTTTCCTTGGAGACTCGTGTGTCGAAGGTGGAGGTGGATTGACAGGAATAGCTAGTGTGATGGGGGTGGAAGATTGGAAGCTTGGTTGATGGGGTGATGGAGGGGAAGCTAGAATATCAGATGGTATGACTAGATAGTTTGGAATAACTCTTGGATTTTGGGGGATGCTTGGGGGAATGTTTCTAAGGCTTTCAATATACCCGTCATAGTCAACAAGATTTTCATCATCATTGGAATAGGAGGTGGCGGGAGCAAGGACAATGCGACCAAACACATCATGATAGGATTGGTACTTCATTCTTTGATGATGAGGTTGATGGGGATGGGGTCTTGCGTATGGATGAACACAGAATCTCATGGTTGGATTTGGGTTAAGCATAGATTTTGGATTGGCTGATGAAAGATTTCCTAGGGAGAGTCAAAGTTGCATGACAGACCTAAGGAGGATTGGCTGGAGATTTTTGGCTTTCCTGTGGATGGAAGACTTCAAGGGCATGCTGTTAAAAAGTGAGAGTTTTTCTTTCCTATGCGCTGGATTGGTGGAGATTGTGTCAACCTAAGAATAGACTAATGATCCTATGGGCATGACACGAGATTAATCACTTGTGGATCCCAACCTTTAGCTCAAGGTGATGAGGGATAATAGGTGACAAAGCTAGATTACCCTAGACAAAGCTCTGTCAAAAGGATAACCGTGGTGAGGCTGGTGGATTGGTCGGATTGATTGGATAACAAATTCTAGCAAAATGACAACAACTCTCTAAAGGCTTGGGTGTGATTTTGAATTGGGTTGCTAGCTGGCTGGGGGGGATGATTTGGAGAGACTTTGGATTTGGGATTGTTCTAAAGCAAGGAACTAGATAGATTTGGTTGCAGCGGGGGAGCTTGGATGATTTTCTGATGAGGCAGTGACTACGCTAAGTATGCCTTAAGCTGGGAGATTTTTGCTTTTTTTGGGATTTTGACCAAAGTTGGCAAACATTCATTCAAAAGCTATGAACAAATAAGCAGACAAAAGTTTTGAGCAAGCACGTCAAACACACCAACATCCTAGGAAGCTTTCTACAAGGATGAAATTTGTTATAGCTAGGGAGTCCTCAATATACGCAAGGTACATGAGGCCCAAATCCGTAGATGAAACCAAAAAGATGTCACACAGCCGAGAGGAGCAATAACCCACTTCTCCTCTTTCACTTCTCAAGGGTATAAAGTTCCTTGAGGCTTAGCCCGAGTGATAAAATTTTGATCCCAAGAGAGGTGTCTTTGGATTCACCTCCCGATCTTTATACTCCGTCGGAATGCTGGAGTTGAGGTCATCCCAAGGGGTGATGAAATCCCCAAGCAGGCCTCCTAAAAAGTGTAAAACAAGACCACATACATGATCTTGGGCTTTAAAAGACACGCGTTCATTCCAATTGATGATTTAAATTTTGTAAGCTATGATTGAAGACACTTGTGATTATGGCATACAATGTTCATTCCAATTTGGCAGCGTCATTAGCATAATGAAAGTCGAGAGATCGTCAAAATAAGAAATGCGACCACCATTGAAAATGCGTCAAAACCATGCGATGTTCATTGATTTTTAGGCATTCAAGATTGAGTGTGAGTTTATTTTAAGCCCAAAACAAAGATGTGTGAAACTCAATTGCCAAGCGCACGCTCGGAGGCCCTCCACGTCAATAGTTGTTCAATTTTAGTTCCCAAACTTGAAGTGTGATCGATTTAATCTAGAGTTTTGGTCATTTAAATTTTTTGATAAAGTTAAAGCAAACGTTCAAAGACCAAGTGAGTGAGTTAGATTGTGGAACATTTAACACCTTTTTCAAGTAGACCCATCCCCATAAATGGTGCTAAGATTGCAACCAATGGTTGAATTGATGGGTGATTAGAAAAGAGGTGAGCCCAAGGAACTACTCAAGTTGATTTTTGCAAATTTGTATATAACTTAACAAAGTTTCTTAAATGTCCAAAAATCAAACTTTACCTAGATTGCATGTGGAAAAGAGATTTTTTTTGTTCAATTTTAAGAGCTCCAAATGAAGTGTTTGATATTGCAATGGTTAATTGATCCTTAGAATTAAAGATTGGATTTGTTGTTTTAATCATGCATTCAAGGAAAATTTGATTTTAATCCATGGCATTCAAGAGTGATTTTAGCAACATGCATTTAAAGACAAGTGGTTAAACATTCAAGTGTTTTCTTTTGAGCATTCAAGATTGAGATTTTGTGTGTTGTTTTAAGAACTTTGAAGTGCTTTTTTTTAACCTTAGATCATTTAAGATTGTTTTGGACTCAAAAGTGAAAATGACTCTTTGGACTTTGGTTTTCATTCAAGATTTTGTGTTCTAGTTTGCATATTTTAAGCCCAAAAATGATATTCCTAGATTGTTTTGATGCATGAAAAACCTAAGAAACATTCAAGATTTTGCAATAAGACATTTGTTTGGAACAAATAACAAAGCTTTTAGGACATTTTTTGGCAACCATTTAGGACTCTTAGTTTTCATGAGATTTTTTAAAAGAACTTTAGTGTGCACTTAGTGTTGATTTTGAAACTTTTGAAATGGAAACTTGAAGTTCTTTTTAAATTCCCAAAAATGAAGTGTTCCTAATTTTGCATGAATGCATCTAAAACCTTGATGTTGCAAGGATGCAAATGATTAGATTGGTTTAGTTTCACTTGTTAAAATATTTTTTCTTTTTTGCAAATTTTTAATTTTTCAATGGATTTAAGTATGATTTGGGGGTTCATTTTAAGCACTAAAAAGAAGTGTGTATGATTTTGCTTCCTTAAAAAAAAATGGCCAAGATCTCCCACAAGAAGAAGAAGAAGAAGTAGATGGAATAAGAAGAATATAGACAAGAAGAGGAAGAAGAATTTCAAGTTCTTTGTCCACCTATAAGCTTGAAAAATCTGCAAACACTATGAGATAGATTATGAGTTCCTTTGTCTTCTTCATGCTCATGTGTACCTACAAAACCAATTTATACAATCCTACCAATCACAAAAACAAGTAAAATTAGCCAAAATCAGCAAATGACATACAAAACTTGACTAAAAAAGCTAATGAAGATGACCCATGTGGGTTCCCACCGGGCGTGCCAAAATGTATATGAGCAATGTTAGTATGCTAGTAGAAACCAAATTTAAATAAAGCTTATACAAACTAAAAAAAATTCATAAACTTCAAGATAGACTAAGATGAGCTCTCAATTGAGAATATGAGCCATTATTGGGCTCTCTCAATGAGAAGCTCTCTTGTTGAGTAGCTTTGTCTAAATAGATAGGATGTATGCTCAAGCTTTATGCTTCAAAAATGGCTTCAAATGGAGTTGGAATTTGGGTGTGAGTGTATGGTTTTGATGTAAAATGGCTTCTTAAAATAGCATTATAACTTTACTTCATGGATTGTGTTAAAATGGCTTGGGAGAGGATTCCTTAAATAGGCAAAGGGCTTGAGGGATCAAGGGCTAGGATGCAAGGATGGGAAAAAGCTCATGGAGGGCTTAGATTGCATGAGAGGAGAGCACATGGATTGTGCTTCCTTACAACCAATCAAGGAGTGACACATGTCACATGGTGAGAGGATGGAGGAAAGGGGAAGGATGAGTCAACAAAGGAGGCTCAAGGGATAAAATCTTCATAAAGACCCTTCATAAGTGCTTTGTAAGAACATTTATGACTTTGTGGGCTTTATAAAGTTTTGTGGTTGAAGATATTTGTGAGAGATACCATGAAATTTGAATTTGAGGGTTTAGGTAGGTTTTAAGCTTGCTTAGGGTTGTAAAAATGATTAGAGGAAGGGTTAGAGATGGCTTAGGACTAGGCAAGTGGATGGCAAGTGGATTGCAATTAATGAGGGTGGGTGAAGGAGGAGATATTTGTTAACTTTGGCTTGAGTTAGAAAGTCTTAACCCATGTTTAGGGAATGTGACAAGGTTAGGAGAGGATTAGGATTAGGGTTAAAGACATCTTCTAGAAGAGTCTAGACTTTGGATGAGGATGAAGACTTTCTAGAAGAGTCTAGAACTTCCTAGGATAAGATTTTATGAAATAAATAAAGTTTTATTTATTTCAAGGGTTTGGGTTGAGGAGATATTTATTAAAATATTTTTAATAAACATGAGGATTAATATTTAATCTTGATTAAATATTTTGAGTTGGGATTAGGGGTAGGAAATGATGGGATTAGCCTTTAATCAAAATTAAAGAAGGATTAGAAGATTTTGGAAGAGGTTAGTGGTCTTAAAGAAATTGGCCAAGTTTTGGGCAAAAATTAAATTTTTTATTTATTTTAGGATTTTTGGTCAATTTATTAATTAAATAATTAATAAATAAGGAAATAATGTTTAAATAAGATTTAAACATTTTTGGGAGGGATTTCTTAATTAAATATTTTTAATTAAGATAAAGGTATTTAATGGCATAAAAACTAATTAATTAATTAATAAATGATGATGTCATCAGGACTTTTTCAGAAAATAAAAATACTTTATTTTCTAAAGGATTTTTAAGTGTCTACATTTAATAGCAATCTACTTAAGCACTTTATTATTAAACTTTTTCTCTACCTTTTCAATTAACTTCTCTTGACCAAATGTATCCTCATTGAACTTATTGACTACTTCTTCCAATTGTAGAAAAATGTGTTGAGATGAATCCACATCAACACCTATAGCCTCTATTATTATATTCTTTGCATTCTCAGTTATTCTAAACTCTCTATCTCTTTCCTCTTTGAGCTATTTTTTCCTTGCCTTCTATTCCAAAAGTTGGCTAACTAGTCTCATTTCTTCAACTATTGTAGTATCCAGATCCAACTTAGGAATTACAATTTCTTTGTCCAGATCAATATCTTCATCAATTTCCTTACTAGTAAGCAAAAGTTTTAGGGGTGTCCTTGGTTCTACTTCTGACATTACTGCCTTGGACTTAGAAATAGAAACAATTGTAGAGATAGTTGGACTAGCTGAAAAAACTTGAATGGGACCAACTAGAGGAAAACTGCTCAAGAGAAGTGCAAACTGAATCCAAAATTGAAGTACTACCCAAAATTGAGGTAATAATAGGTGGAACACTCATTGGAGCACATGCAATAGGAGCACTAGTATACATATTCACAAGTGATGTATTTACAAGCATATGCAAAACTAAGGTTGACAAAATTGTAGAACTGGATGTTGTACATACTACTAATGTACTTGACTCGAGAGCTGATGAAGAGGAGGGTTGTATCTTGGTAGATGAAGTGGTAGAAACTTCCATTATTGATACCTGTAGCTGAGAGGGAGAAAATAGTAACTGAACAGATGATGTGTCTGTTGTAGTTGCGATCACATTTGCTGAAGTTGTCTCCAACCCAGATGATTTAGCAGTCTTTGGTGGAGAATGAGGAAGGCAGACTATAGCTTGTGCAGTTATTCTCACTGGATCATTTTCTTCATCTCCTTCCTTATCTTCCTCATTAGCTTCTTCACCATCCTTTATCAACTCTTGACATTCGTCAACATCAATGGTGACACATGGTGTGTTATCTTCTTCATCATTATCACTATCATCATCATCATCCTTGATCTCTATTGGATCTTCACTAGGTTTGTTCAAATGAAAGATGTTTTTTCCACATGTTTGTAGCATCCCTAACCACATGCTCAATGTCTTTGATCAAAATTAAACATGTATGAAATCTAATCATCATTTTACTTTCATTGTCTTTCATTGTTGTTGTAACCTCTGCATTTGAAAGACTCAATAACAATTATTTTAGTGATTGCTCATATATGTCTTTTGATGTCTATACATTTGATTCCCACCTTGGCTTCAATCTTGCCAACAATTCATCTAAAATTTGAGGGGAAATTTGATTAGGGGAATATTTCCATTTTCCCATTTTATTGAGCACTAGCTCCTAAATCTGCATCTTCTCAACATTTGTTCTAGTTTCAAATTTTAGTGCCTTGAAGTTTGTGATGCCTACACCTTCTTCCATTTGTTTTAACTTTTCTTGAAAGGTGAGTGGGTGCTTGTTGAACACAACTTCATTACCACCTTTCTTCTTAGATCTTCTTGTAAACACTGTTGTGGAGGCTTTAGGTGGCTTGGTAATAATTACCCTGCCTTTATTTCTTACAGGTTCTACCTCCTTTTCAGATTTATGTTCTTTTTCTTATGATTCTTCAATGTCTTCTCCTTTATCCTTGGTAAGCATGAGAGGGGAATGTTCAATTTTCAACTTGGCTACCTTCCTCTTACCTTTTCTTATAGCCTAAGGTAACTTGATTTCAAGCTTAATTCTAGCTTTGGCTTCTTCATATGTTCCAAATATAGGTAGCTTTGGATCTACTGGCTCATTGACAAGGGCTTCAATAATGTCTATTGTTTCATCAATGTTAACCTCATATGGAAGAGTTTCACCCATGCAATTTTAGGCCTAACTACTTGGATATATACTTTATCACAATCAACCATGAAACATACATCATCTTTATAATCCTCAACTAGCTTAGGAGGAATTCTGAACCTGTTGTTCATCTTCTCCTTGAAAGCTTCAAAATAATTATCCATAATACTATCAAAAATTTCACCCATTTCTACAATGAATCCATTAATCTGATACAAAATGGGAATATCTTTCCTCCATACTACTAAACCTTTTGATGGGAAAAACTTTTGAACATAAAAGAAAATATAGGTTAGAAAAGAAACAAATTTACAAGGGTTGTTCTTTGATGTCATGATGTTGTCCATGTTCTTGTTTAACTACTTCAACAATAAATCTAACAAATCAAATTCTAGATTCTTCTTCACAACCTTGTATGCCAAATCAACTACCTCACATGGCACACTATTCAATTTACTAGAGCTATATATATTGTGTGCAATGATGTGAATACCAAACCTTAATTCCACGTCAGATACATTGCCAACCTTCAAACCTCTGTCATCCCACTTGGCTAGGGTTTTCTTCTAAAGCTCTTCCCGACCTAGGGTTTTGGTTGTTTTGGCCTTGTTTAGCATAGGGAGAACCACAATCTTATGAATCATTTTCTTCATGATAAACACAGGCTGCTCTAACCACAACTGACCATTATGTACATAGCTCAAAATATACCTAATCCACTTAATTTGGAAATTCCTTAGCATATGCAAGATATGAGTTAATCCTTTGACCTCTAAATACTTATGCTCGAGTTTTAGAGATCCATCAACACACATCTCTCCTAGGGCACTGTCCATTTCTATGGTTCCAATTTCTTGCACAGAATGCTTAGAATGAGTGTGAATATCATTAATAAGAAGTACCTTTGGAGGAATTTTTGATTGAGCTCCATTTGGGTTGAGTGACTCCGCAATTGCTAGTACCAACTTAAAATTTGGTGCTTTCCATTCCACACCTTTCACCAATATTTCAGAACCTCTTTTTGCCTTGTTGTTGCTAGTGCTTCTGGATGCCATGGTTTCTCGATAAATGAGAAAAATTCTTCGAACAAATCTTCACTGCAAATTTGCTCAAGATTGCTTGGATGCACCAAAAATCACTCTGCTCTGGGTATACTGAAGTCACGATGAAAAATGAAGTCAAATTCTGCCCTTTTTTATGAAAATTTTCCATTAATGGTTGGTGCCATAATGACATAGTGCTTGACAAATTGTCATCCACTCACTGTGCTCGGTAGAAGCTTGTGACTCAGCAATCGAAAAAACTTTTATTACTCTCGTCCTAGCTCGATTGAGTCCATGACTAACCTCGCTCGGTATGACCTAATTTTTTGTGATCCCTCTATATCTAAAATACTAATTTGGATCTTTTTCTTTCTTTTATTGGAACTGCTCAAGATATGACTTGAAGATATAGTTCTAGTTCTTCTTTTAAGAACCTAATTTGAAATGGTGGAGTCACCCACTTCTTGAGTGACATGACCATCATTTGAACTAGCTTGCTCGATAGATTTGGGAATCCACTATTGTCTCATCTGCTTCCTAATATTATTAGTTTTAGCTTTCTTTTCATCTTCAACCTTTCCTATGTTCATGCAATTTTTAGCTATATGACCAAGTTTAGTGCATGTATAACATCTTATTGTCGTATCCTTCTTTCTCAAGTGATGTCTTGCACAATTTATGCCAATGTGTCCATATTCTCCACAATAATGACATCTACACCAGGTATTGTAGTCCCAACCAATTATTGTCTTTACAAGTTATTAAGTTGGATTGAATGGTTTAGATCTACATTCAGATGCCTTGTGACCCTAATTCTTACATTTATGACATTTACCTTAAAATTTTGGTTTCTCCATACATTCATTAGCTTTATGACCATGTTGACTCCAATTGTAGCATTTTCCATTGAATTTTGCCTTTCCATTGCTCCAACATTTGTTTGTTGTATTACCTATCTTACCACAGTAATTGCAAGTAGGTTTTTTATTTCTTTGGGCACCTTGTTTGGAAGATTCACCTTCTTCTTTGTATCTAAGTCCTGCTTTATCTTTTTTCCTATAAAGATTCTGCTCACTTTGTTGATTTAATTGATCCATGTCTACTTGAGATTTCATTATCCTTTCATTGAGTTGTTTCTTAGAATTTAGATCAGCTTTAGATCTTTCATTGATTTTTCTTTTGGTGATTAAATCATTCCTTAAACTTTCATTTTCAGATCTCAGACTCATGATTTCCTCATTCGCATTGGAGAGCTAATTGATAAGACTTTCTTGCTAAAAGGATTGACTTTGAGTTTCATTATTTCTCTTCTCCAAGTCTTCATTTTCCTTATTCCTTTGTTCCAATATTTCACACATTCTTATTGACTGAATTTCCTATTCTCTTTTCAATTATCTTACTTCTTCTTGCAGAGAGCAATTCTTTTCTAGGAGTTCTTTGATTGCCTCATTTGCTTCATCTGAACTGCATGAGGGGAAAAAGTCTTTAATATTTTCTTCAACATGTTGGTGGTTATTCATTTGTTTTGCAAGTTCCTTCCTTCTTTTTAGGGATTGGGAAAGATGCTCTTTTGCTTTCTTGAGTTGAGCTATGGCCATTTCTAGATCTAGCTTTTCATTATCAATAACTTTGTCAAGTCTATATATCTCCAGTGTCCTTGATCTTTGCTCAAGCTATCAAGCTTTATCTTGAGAACCACAAAGCTCTAATACCAATTGTTGGAAATAATCAAGACTAGCTAGGTTACTGAGAGGGTAGGGGTGAATCAGTAACCTCAAAACTTTAAACTAATTCAGCACTTAATCAGCATAATTCATACACCATTAATTCACTTAGTCTATTGCATGCATGAGAAGCTGAAAGATAAACATTCATGACACATGAACACAATATTTGGTGACCCAAAAACCTTCCAAATAGAAAGTAAAATTGGGGTGGGGATAATACCCACAAAACTTCACTACTACAGTATAAAGTTGGCCTATTAAGGCTTACATTGACCACTTCTAATGATTTGCCCTATTAAGAGCAATTTGGACTACTAGATCCACCTTGTTAGAGGTTTTACAAACATACAATGAAGTATGCACTCTGTTAAGAGATTTAAAGAAAGAGTGTTACGTCTACCCTATTAAAGGATTTAGAAACTGATTCACCTGTTAGGATGAAATAGTAGATCTAACCTATAACTTGATTGTTGATTAGATCCTTGAATTACATGTCACCTCTTGTGATAGATATAATTTTACTGCTCCTTGTAGACCTTGTTGAATACTCTATTCTATAGCTGATTCACATTCACTCTTCTCAAAACATTACATATCCATGATATATTGGTATGATACAATACATCACATATATATATCATTCCAATATTTACAATTACAAGGTCAGCTTAATCACAACTAAGCAAAATATTACTGAGTCAGCCAAATAGTAAAAACTCAGGTTCTGTAAGCTGACTTAGTGAATTTATGATACTTGGCGTCCACTGCATTACTTGACATCATCATGCACTTGGTAGAAGTAGAGGCACGATCCATAGTAATCACACAACATAGCTTCAAACTTGATGGCCATTGGAAACTCGGTAGATATAGTGTCATTCGGTAGATATTGAATACTTTATTTACCTTGCTTGCACTCAGTAAATACTGTTCATTCCATCACTCGATAGACACTGGCTTCTCATCATAGAAACTGATGACTCAATAAACACTACGAAGCTTGGTAACCACTATCTGCTTGGTGATAAATGTTGGACTGCACACTATCTATTTTCACTCGGTAGCTTCTGGAATGCTCGGTGTGAACTATGAAACTTGGTTATCACTAGATTGCTTGGCAAACACTGGAGACTGAATGATGAACTCGATAACCATACAAAATTGAATAAGTGTTGTCACTAATGAAAAATATAACATAATGCCAATAGATCCACCCCTTGGATTAAGTTTGATTGATACAAAAGGAAGTATCAATTATTGATCTCTAAGCCTATGTTGTCTATTAGTGTCTAAGCACTTAGTCATTTACTAGGCAAGGATGAATGGTCATCACTACGAATGAGTCATCTAGTGAAGGCTGAGAATAAAAAGGACTTGTGTATTTTGCATTACATGTTGAACAAGTTAGTGATTGTCAAGAACCTTATTGGAGACTGAGCATATATACGAGCCGAGTTATTTTAGTAGAGACCGAGTAAATTGAAGAGAAAATATTTTTTGAGCAAGCAGAGAAGCACATGCATATAGAAGTCAAGTGTTAGTATTTTTAGTGAACAGATTTGTCCTTCAGAAAGAAAAGTAAATAATGACTCAATATGCCCAAAAATAAGAACAAAATGTACTAACAGTTGGATGAGTTATCATTGATTGAAAACTCTCCTCTTGATTGAGATGTATAGCTCCCTCTTAAAAAGATTTACAATGAATTACATGATTGGTTATGTCTTTTACCTAAAGACGTGAAGGTTTACTGATATTCACCCATCAACATCGAATGAATGCAATTATCAAATTCAAGAATAGAATAAAGAGAGAAAGAATAAAAAGTAGCCATATGACTAATCATTGAACCCCCTTTTACATCACAGATAAATAGTGAAAATGTGATATTATTTTGCAACTATGAATAACCAAAGGATTGAATTCAAAATATTTAAGTAGCAACCATACGATCAACAATGATCCCTAAATTACATCTTCAAACCACAAGATCTGACAAACATAATCTATTTTTATTATGAACTCATAACAAGAAATCATATGATTAACCTATCCCTAAAATTACATAGAAATACAGAGTAACAAACTAATTCCTCTATCCCTTGTTATAATTAGAAAATAATTTGACCCCCTGGTAGCCTTCTAACTTCTATAAATGAAGAACCATATTTTCTCTATCTTCTCACCATATATATAGAACTTTCAAGTGTGTTTCTCAGTTATTTTAACTGATTCTTGTAACTTAACTATTTGACCTCTTTGTTGATGTGGTTAGGACTACCTTTGAAAATGAATTAATCCAACTTCATAGATTATGATCTTAGACTTTATTCCTATATGGTGTAGAGAAAGTTACTTTGCATTTGTGTAGACTACGAAAAGAGAATCAAACAATGGTGACTACTATCATGTTTTCCTATCTTTCAAAGTGAACCTTATAATAAAGAACTCATTTCACTAAGAATGTCTCTATTTGATTTATGTCAACTACCTCCCTTTAAGAGTACTTTGGATCATATTCATGTTAGATTTGTAAGCATCATTTCTATGGTTCAGAGGTTTTTCTTTGCACCATAGTGAGATATCTATGGCCTAGTGTGATTGCTTGGGTTGATATCTAATAAGAATTCTTGAGTTGTCTTTCTAGAGACATTTAAACCAAAAGATCTCATGCTTTCATTGTGTCTCCGTGTGTAGAAATTGATTAATGATCAAGCAATGAGGTTCCACTTCAAACATGAAATTATACCTAATGTGAACACCAATTCGTGGGTTGTATTCCATGTATGAGATTTGGTATATTGTTGATAATCATCGAGCTCTTTAAATGCTCACAAGATCTTTCGTTATACTAGGATTTCAAAGAGAGATAATGTGTGTAGGGCATTCCATCAAATATTTGGTGAGCATCACTCTATACAATTTTCCATCACTTTTTTCATGGATCTCTCATCGAACAAAACCCAAAACTTGGAGAGAATTGATTCTTATTTGTATTGTGTGCAACCCATGGCCTTCTATCAAATGATTGAAATGTATTGTGATTTTTAAAGCATTGGTAGTCAATCTATCAATATCTTACATGAATCGTAACTTTGTTGATGATGATGTCTTCAGCCCTGATGGCACTTCAATTGATAATGCTTCCAGTCTGCATGATGCTTTGATCAATTTCATGCATTGAGACACTATCTCAAGGCTATGTGAAACCTGGAACTTAGAAATTGTGAAGATAAAAAGAGGGATCTTCTCATGAACCCACAGGCTTAGGCCAATTTGGTATGAGTCAATAATTTCAAGCTAATGATATAGCTACATGAAACACTCGATATCAGATACTTGAAATCTATGAGTCTCGAACCCTTCCTTATAACAACCTACAAACGCAAGGAGGAGAGCATAATCATTGACACTTATGGGCTTTGATTAGGATTTGATAGTGTGAGTGTTAAATGTGGGCCTCTGTGATTCACACACACATCAACATGATCATTATCTGGAGAATCATCCTGAAATGTTGTCCATCTGAAATAACCAACAGGTCGATCTGTTGTCTCCTAACTAGAATGATTTTTCTATTTTCTCTCAGATCGAGAAGCTATCAACCAAACATCTAGGATGAAGGATTTTATTTAAAATAGATGATATGCAGTATTAAGCTATATGTATGCAAGTAGATCTAAGAACATAAAGAACAAATTACTCTATATGCATGTATAATTAATCTATGTGAGATTGCTAATATGAGAGTACTAAGCTAAGAATGCAAGAGTAATTGAGTCAATATTAGATTGTATTCATGTGCATCCTCTGAAATGAGGAATTGAGAGCTTCTTAAATAGAATTCTAGAATTGATCAATATTAAGGATCAAATTGAATGAACGGTCGAGATTAGAAATGAGATTTAGTTAGAATAGAATGTTTCCTTATGAAAAGGAAGTTAACTAATTGCTTTTGAGTGGAATAAGGAGTTAACTGATTTAATTCCTTTTCTGATTTCAATCAACTCAATGTTTCCATTTCTGAACTAAAGAGAGAATATTAGAGAAGATATTTGATTTAAGGAAATTAAATATGACCTAATAATTGAATATTCTAATTAATTGAATAATTAAATTCAACTAGAAATGGGATATTTAATTAAATCAAATATATTTAATTCCTCGTGTATATTAGCTAAAGGGGTGAATTTAATTTGATTAAAGTACTAGGACTTATATTTAAATTAATTCAATTAAAAGGTTAATTTAGCCAATTCAATGAATATTCAAGAATTAATTAAAGTAATTGATTAATATAGATTAATGATTTTCTACATTTGACACTTAGGTCGAGTAGAGATTATCAAAATCAGAATTGCCTAGTACAATAGGACTTTAAATTGATTAAATAGACCAGAATTGGTTTAGCATGGCAATGTGCCAATTTTGGGGTATTACATTTTCCCCTCTTTGAATGAATGTCTGAGCAACATGTTTGATTCAAAGAAATTAGAAGTATGAAGCATAAATCAAGAAATGAGATTGGTTCTAAAATTGTTGACACGAAGACCAATTGAAAAGCTTTTTAAGGTTATCTCCAGAATGAAGCTTAACTTTAGGGGATTCAAGTAGAACACCTAGATACCGAGATTGATAAGTGTTTTAAGGTTATCTTTAGAATAAAGCTTAACCTTAGGGAATCTAGATAGAACACCTAGATACCAAGATTAATAAGCTTTTTAAGGTTGTGTCTAGAACGAAGCTTAACCTTAGGGAATCTAGATAGAACACCTAGATACCAAGATTGATAAGCTTCTTAACATTATCTCCAAAATGAAGCTTAACCTTAGGAAATCTAGATAGAACATCTAGATATCAAAATTGATAAGATTTTTAAGGTTATCTCTAGAACAAAGCTTAACCTTAGGGAATCCAAATAGAACACCTAGATACCAAAATTGATAGAACAAATATTTTCAAAATTCACAAAATTATTCCTAGAATGAGACTCAATTCTCAGAAGTTAGGGTTAGACTGTCCTAATACCTGTCCATTAGAAAATGACAAGATTAATCACAATTCATAAAATTATCCTTAGAATGAGGCTTAATCCTCAAGATTCAGGGTTAGACTGTCCCAATACCTATCCATTGAATAATGATCAAAAGAAAGAACTTAGAATTATCTCCAGAATGGAGCTTAGTTCTCAGCAAGAGTTAGAATTATCTCTAGAACAGAGCTTAATTCTGAGCAAGAATTTAGAATTATCTCTAGAATGGAGCTTAATTCTCTAGAGTCTAGATAGAACACCTAAATACCTATCTATAAAATATATGACAAGACCTATCATGAGTCTAAGGATCATCCCCAAAATGAGCCTTGATCCTCAGGAGTTAGGATTAGATTGTCTTGATACCTATCAATTGAACTATGATAAGGATCATTATAAGTGTGGTCAGTTGATCAAAATATGAGGTAGATGACATATGATGCTAGATAGAGGGAACAAAGATGCCCCGAGTGATGAGATGCCCCTAGTGGTTAGGACATAAAATTTAGACTGAGTTGAAGCTAGTTTTGAATGATTTAATGATGTAATCATCTTGCCCCCTTGGGACTAAAATTGAAAGATGACACACTAGAACATTGATGTTGAGCGGTATATTAAAATATACTGAAGAAATCCAAAGTTTGAAAGAATATAGAAGAGATCGAAAGGATCTGAAGTAAATTTGAGGTCGATTCGAAGTGATTTCAAGGTTCAAAAGACCAAGTTTGACCAAAGTTGACTAGGTTTGACCAGAGTTGAATTTTCCAAAAATTAGAAAATTTGAAGAAAAATGTGATTTGAAAATATTCAAAGATTTAGAAAGCATCAGAAAAATGGATTGCACAAGTGTTTGATTGCGTTGATCCCAAAATTTGAAAGTGTGTTTTTGAGCTATTTAAGTGTGTCAAATTAGGAATTTGATCCCAAAAATTAGTTCAGAGTAGCCAAATTAGCCAGGGGGTGATTTTCTTGCCAATCAAAGCACTTTGAAAAATTAGGTCAAAACCTATATAAGGCCCAAAAGGGTCATTTTCAATTTATTTGTGCATTTTGTCTTTTGTGAGAAAGGAGCTCTGAAGAGAAAATGGTGCATCATCACGGATTTGAGCATTCCAAGCGACATAGCCAGTCGATGGACTACGGACCTCCAATGAGTCATTGATTATCCCACTTTGCATTTCAAATTTCATGCATTTTTAGCATTTTTATCATACTTTTTAGGGTTTTTAAGTTATCCAACATTGGATCTCGTGTGAGGATATCATTCTTTGTGTGGTTCTAAATCTCTTTTTGTGCGAGGAAGTACCAAACTAGTACTTTTTTTCTAGGCATTTTGGGGTTCCTCACACGGAAGTGACCCATATTTCACGTGAGAAGCCCTAAACATGGTTGATTTTTCACTGCATTTATAGATCTTTCTCATGTGAAGACTTGATTCCTTCCATGAAACACTATAATCTTGTGCGAGAAGATGAAATCTCACTCGAATAACCTTTGTAGTATGCAAAATATTGTTTTTGAAATTTAATTTTGCATTGATGTTTTATGCTCTCATTGGCCATTTTCACCTATCTAATACTGATCATGTGCATAGGTTAGCTTTTTGGATATCTCATTTAGATCTTATTATCCTCCCTGTGGAGCATTGATTAGATAGTTAGATGAGGTAGACATGGCACATATTAATGCCCTCAGCCTATCATATCTTTGTTAGATTCTTGCCTTACTGGTGAATCATGGTTTATTAACAACATTTGTTGAGCATTTCCATTTGGAGACAAACACCTTTCACTTTCCTCAAGGAGAGATGACCATCACTCCAAAGTACATCTATTGGGTTCTTTGCATACGTTTCCATGGACCACAAGTAGTGTATGACATAGTGCCATAGATAGGTATAGAGGCATTGAGGGCCATTTTCTAGGAGGATCTTACCATGGGTATAGTCATTGCATGGGATGAGTTGGTGCAAACATATGGTCCCACCCACAGATTGGCATCAGTGCTTGGAGTGTTCATTAGCTATTTTCTAATGCATGACAGAGGTCAACACAGACTCGAGTGTAGATGGGGTAGAATGTTACAGCATATACTAGATGACCCAGTTCATTATGGATGGGTTCACTGCATGCTCTCACATATGTACCATAAGATGCATGAGATCATATATCATAAGAGGAAGAGCATGGCCATAGGGATCTATGTTCTTCAAGTATGGGCATGGGAGCACTTGCCCGTCATGAGGCCCATCTTTACTGATGGGAGGTAGGAACTTCAGCCTTACATATGCAGATATCGTGGATAGCTGACCCAGATAGCTCTGGGTAAGACTGAGCAATGGAGAGGTCAATTGGATGACCTAGTAATAGTGGTAGAGAGACCATGGAGAGAGAATGAGGCATGGGATGATGCACAAGTGGAGCTAGGCTATATGTTTTCTTCCCAAGCACTGATTGGTCACTCCATGCAGGTGATCGAGAGATTCCCACTAACTCACATATGGTGATAGTATGGTCGACCCCAAGGCATCCCACGGGAGTATTATACATATACTTACCTTGCCACAGACCTGGATCGTGGGTGGTCAATCAAACTAGACCAAGGCCAATCTATGAACTATGTGTGTTCCCTTGTTGTAGTGCAATGGGACTATATGGTAGGAATAACATATGGGGGGATCACTCCAACATACTAGGAATATTGTGTGAGTCATCATTTCCCTTGGTTCATAGACCCAGTAGGGATGGTAGCACCAGTGTAACCAGTGCAAGCACCACAGTCATTGCTGCCATAGTAGCTACCATAGCAGCCACAGTAGGAGAGACCTAGGCAGACGGCATGACAGGTTCATATTCCTCCCCAACAAATGGGAGATGATGCAAGTGTTGGAGTGAGTGGGACAGGATAGAGACATCCTCAAAGTGAGATGGGTACCTTGGGAGCTATTGGAGGGCATAAACAAAGGCAGTGAATCAAGTAGGAGAGGCCAACTGAGCAACCTAAGGTGGCAGCTGGTGAGGATGAGATGCCAGATTAGCTCACTCCAAATCCTTAGTAGGATTTCTTGAGGAGGACTAGAGAGTGACTGCAAGAAGCACAATGATAGCTAGCCGATATGTAGATATAGCTGATAGTGTGAGATTTGCACCTCCAAGATTGAGAGGGGGAGATCCAAGATCTCTGTGCAAAGTTAGAGTAGCAACATGAGGAGACTTGACTATAGAGTTCTAGAGAGGCATACTATTACGTACGATATATCATAGTAGTACCTGAGGTTATAGATCAAATGCCTTAGTTTTTTGAGTATGCAAGGGCATCAAATGGTGTTCAACAACTAGCAAGACTAGATGCCCCTCCTCCTCCACGTGGAGATGAGAAAGAGGGGAACAATTGGATATGCTTACTGCTAACTTTTGAATATGGCTATGTATTGATTGATGTACCAATGCCATTTGTATCATTTTGAGATCGACAACACTCAAGTAGCATTTAGGTTTTTATCGATTACATAATTGACTCCACATATATATATATATGACATTTTTTATTCGAGTATCTTCGCATGTGTCATCTTTTCCCTTTTGTACTTTTTTGTACATGACATGTTTATGATATGATTATGAATTCAAATTTGATATGATGTATGAATGTTTTATGATGAGATGAATCCTAAAATTATGTATATGAAATACAAAATGTGAATGAGCTAACATCTCATGTAGTATTCCATTTTGGTGATAGTGATAGGTATCCCATGAAGATTGAGAGGATGGAGCAAAGAACCGAACACTTGTGCAGTCATGAAGAAATGTGATTCTTTGAAGAAACCAACAACCCCTCATCACAAAGGATGCAAGTAAATCATTGATTGCACCATGTGCTTATGCAATGTAGCCCTATGCTAGATGCAACCCTAAGTTTGGTTACCAAGCTTATAAAATTATTATCACTGAGTATTTAGCTAAACCCACAAATGTCATACAATCCCCACTAACATTGAAATCATGGAAATATTAATATGACACATGTTCTAGTTTTATCAAGATTAAATTTAAGCATTTGAGGCACAAGAAGCCAAAATGACCAAAACATTTGTCCCTTTTGATATAGTAAGCGACATAAGCATCAGAGCATAAATGCTAGGATGGACAGAATATTTCTTGTGTACAGACACACCAAACACACGAGAGATCCTTGTTATGCTAAGTAATCGGTAAGCATTTCTGCAAGGGCCCTTGTGTTCATAACCTGAGATAGAAGTGTGCTAAGTATACTTGTAGTGACCCATATGTTCACTTAGTTGGACATGTATCAATATTTACTATGGCATAGAAAATTTTCTCAAATAAGAAAGGAGAATAACCAACCTCATTGAAGAGTCCATATAAAATTAGTTGAGGTACTCATGGTCATCCAACACAAGATAGAAGCTCTTAAGTGGACACCCCTTTTATATGGATGCTTCAGATCATTGGAACTAAACCATCAAATAGAAAGAAAAGAAAAGATCATGCCCCTAGTCCTTGCTTCTCTAATCAAAAGTGAATCATTGAGTTGCTCAAAGAGATATGATAAAGAGAAAGAAAAACAAACAAAGTAAATCTCATCATATCTCAAATAGTATCAACATTTGTATTTCAATGTCAATTATAGGATTGATGTCAAGTGTCGATGTTCAAAATATATGTGAAAGAAATCTCTTCAATAGGATGATGATAGTAGATAGAATCAGTTAGAACAATTGGTGACTAAAGTCAAAGAGGAATCTTCAATAAGAATAATCTTAGTAGGAAATTAAGTGATAGTAGATAGATGCAGTAAGAACAACTAGTGACTAACACGCGAGATCTTCTTTGAGAGGAATCTTAATAATGACATAAAATAAAGTAGGAAGATGCAGTTAGAACAACTTGTAACTGACACAAAAGATATCTTCCATGAGAGGAATCTCCAGAGTGACACAAGTGACAATAGGTAGATGCAGTTAGAACAATTGGTGGTTGACACAAAAAAGATCTTCTATGAGAGGAATCTCAATAGTGAAACATGTGACAATAAGCAAATGTGGTGAGAACAACTAGTGACTGATGTGAAAGAGATTCCTATGACACTGTAGGGTGTTGCCCTTGAGTTATGACATGATTCAATCCATGGATGCATGAGAGAAAGCAGCAAACTAAATCAGGATAGCAATTGTACAAGAGCCAGAAGATGTGCTACAAGATTTAACATTCAAAACAAGAGGCACCCAATTATCAGTTTTTCATCTTCTTGGTAGAGGTTCTATTTTTTTCTACCATGATGCCTACTTTCTAGGTGTCATCAACGGAACTTTTTTTGTTTTTCAAATTTTTTTGTTCTTTTTCTCTTTTTTGATTTTTTTGTATGTTTTGAGTTTTCTCATTTTTTTGTTTTTTGTTTTTGTATTGTTTTTAATGCTTTTGGTACTACCAAGGTGCCTATTGCTAGGCTTTCACTAAGATAATGAGTTTCTCAAGACTTTTAAGTATGTACAAAGAGCTTTTGCAATTAGTTGTAAAACCACTTTAGATGGAGAGTGTTGATGGGCTCCTTGAGCATCTCTCCATCGATTGTTGAAAGTTGGTATGCACCAGATCCAAACTCTATAGTAACTATATATGGACCAAGTTAGTTGGGTTTTAACTTCCCTTTCTATACCCATTGTTGTTGATTCTTAGGGTTTTCTCTTAGAATGAGATCACCCAGTTGGAAGTCACGTGGCTTAACTTTCTTGTTGTAGCTTCTAGACATACGCTACTGATAAGCTCAAAGATGATCTCACACCACTTGTTGACGTTCATCTAAAAATTCTAGCTCTTGAAGCTGAGATATTCTATAGGCATCATTAATAATGAGGCCTTTTATGGAGATTTTCAAAGTAGGAATCTCAACCTCAATTAGAAGCACAACATTCGCTTCGTAAACCAAGGAAAAAGGTGTTGTACATGTTGGAGTTCTTATACGTGTTCTATAAGCCCATAAATCTGGATTAATCTAAAGGTGCTAGTACCTTCCAGATTTTTTGATTATGCAATGCAAGATCTTAAGGATAGCCTTGTTAAATGTTTTTTCTTGACCATTACCCTGGGGGTAATAAATAGAAGACCAATGTTGCATGATTCTAAACTTTTTGCACAACTCTTTAAGATCCTTGTTTTCAAATCACCCTCCATTGTTAGCAATGATGGAGGAAGGTACACCATACCTACATATTATGTAATTCATAATGAATAGAGCTATAGTTTTTCCATTTGCTATAGAGAGAGGAACTGCCTCTACCCATTTAGTAAAGTAGTTTGTAGCTGTAACAATGAACTTATGTTCATTTGAAGAAGAGGAGTGAATATGACCCATTAAAACAAAGACCCATTGTTGAAATGGGTATAGTGTGATAGATGGAATTATCTCCCTCGCTGGAGTGTGAATCATATTTCCATGGAGTTGGCATTGTTTGCAGGATTTTGCATATTTGATTGCCTCTTGCTCTATATTTGGCCAATAGTAACCATCTCTAATAAGTTTACAAGCTAGTGCCAAACCATTAGAGTGAGATTTGTAAATGCCCTTGTGTACATCAATTAATGTACATTTGGATTCATCGAGTTCTAGACACCTAAGTGTTCCATCAAGACCTCTCCTAAACAAGTCATCAGTAATAATGATATACCATGAAGCACTATGGATAAGGTGGCATTTTTCATTCTGGGTTAGATTTTTTGGAATTGTTTAGTCATGCAAGTAAGATTAAATATGATGGTAGCAAGATGAATCATGTCCTACAATAGAATAGATCATCTGGGATTTAGAGGATTTATAAGCAAGGTAGAATAGTGTTTCCACTAAGAACTCATATTGAAGATCATTCTCTAGCATCTGTAACATGGAAGCAAGAGTATCCATTGCATCAACTACTTTGTTATCTACCCAAGGAATTTTCTGAAAAGTAATATTAGCAAAGTATATATTTAGGTCATTGACCATGCATTTATAAGGTATCAATTTCTCATCTTTCATCTAATACACATCATTGACCTAGTTGATTACAAGCTATGAATTACCAAAGATATTCAATTCATCAACACTCCATTTAACTGCAATCTTTATGCCATTAATTAGGGCTTCATATTTTGCAATATTGTTTGTACAAGGAAATAAAATCTTGTATACCTTAGGAAATGAATATTTATGTGGTGTTATAAATAAAAGCCAAGCACTAGATCCCTATTGTGTAATGGAGTTGTCAAAGAACATCACCCAAGTTTGGTGCGTTAGCACTAGAATTGGTTCATCAGGAAAGTCAATGTTCAACAAAAGAAGACTTTGCATTGGTGCTTCTACTAATTGATCAATAATTGACTATCCTTTGATAGCCTTCCTTTCAACATATTGAATATCAAATTCTCTTAGTATCATGACCCGCTTAGCTAACCTTCCTATTAGGGTTGTCTTGTTGAGTAAGTATTTCAGTTGATCAATCCTAGCAACCAGTCAAGTAGTATAAGCAAGCATATAGCTTCTCAACTTTTGGGACGAAAAGATGACTACCAAGAAAGCTTTCTCAATGATGCTATAATTCATTTCATATGAAATTAGTGTGCAACTTAGATAGCAGATAGCTTGTTCCTTGTTATCATTGTCTTCTTGAGCTAGCAAGATACCAAGAGATGACTCTGTTGTTGAGATGTACAAAATGAGAGGCTTCCCATAGATAGGAGGCATCAGGATTAGTAAATTAGCAAGGTATTGTTATATCTGTGTTAGACTCTGATTGCAATCTTTGTTCTAGTTATATTTCACACCTTTATGTAGAGTCTTATTGAAAGGTTGTGACATATCCACCAAGTATGAGATGAATTTGCAAATGGATTGAAGTCTTCCTTGTAAGCCCCTCATCTAACTGATATTACAAGGTGGTGGCATGTCCATGATTACTTGAACTTTTTATGGATCTACCACAATTCCTTTTGCATAGACAATGTAACCATGCAATTTCCTAGATGTTATACCAAATGCACATTTCTTAGGGTTGAGTCTCAGACTGAACTTCTCCATATGATCTAGGATAGGTCCCAAATCTTTAAGATGAGTATTGCATTTTTTACTCTTAACCAAGATGTCATCAACATAGTCCTCCATCATCTTATGCATCATTCATGGAAGATTATTGTAACTACCCTCTGATATGTACACCAATATTTTTTAAACCAAATGGCATTACATTCTGGCAAAAGGTTCCCCATGAACAAGTGAAAGCAGTTTCATCCTGGTCTTTTGGTGCAATTTTAATCTAATTATAACCAAAAATCCATCCATGAGTGAGTACATTTCATATCCTGCTATCACTTCCACTATCATTATTAACCTCATAATGGTTTTTGACACTTGAGTGCCAACACACTTAATCACATTCCACATTGGAGCCGAGTACACCATGTAAGTCGAGCCACAATATGAGCCGAGTCAAGAAGATATTCAAGTGCTGAGTGATCTTCAGGTGCCGAGCAACTTTTAGATGCCGAGTGAAGATCAAGTGCCGAGTAAAGTTCAGGTGCCGAGTGAAGAACAAATGTCGAGTGTTAACAGGTGCTGAGTAGCATAAAGTGTCGAGTAATACAGTTTTATCTAGGTGCCGAGTTATTTAGGAAACAGCATGTGCCAAGCATCAGGAATGCTTCAGGAGCCGAGTAACTCAGGATATTAGCATAAGAATTAGTACTTGCACAAATTATGATGTAAATTGTTTTTATAGCCGACATAAGGTAAATCTTGAAGGATTTAATGATAAGATCAAATCTTTTATCTTTCCTATGCAATTGGCATGCAACCAATAGAAGAAGTGAAAACAATAAGCAAGAATGGAGATTGAATATGGATCGTAGATCCATACCTAACCCTAAATCCTCAAATGTCTTTATAAGGAAGATGAAATTTCATTGTAAATATATGAGTGGATGGACGAGGGTATGTAAGAAAAATCTATTTTCAGAAGCAAGGGTTATCTGATCACAAAGGATCAAGATCAGACAAAGCAAAACAAGTGCCTGCATTCAGCAATCAAGGATTGTAATCTATTAGGTTCATTGTACCTAATACTCTCTAGCAATTGTATTAGATTGAAAATCCTATGGTGATAGGTTAGCTTAACAACTATTTCATAGATCCTTTAAATAGGTGATTAAATCCTTTAACAGGGTGACACTTCATGTTAAGTGTTTGTAAATCCTCTAACTAGGTCACTATTGATACAGTGTAAAGCCTTTAATAGGGCAGGCCTTTAACAGGGCAGACCATCAGAAGTGGTTGAACAATATTGCTGCGATAATTTTTTTGGGTATCATCCCCACCCCAGTTTTACCTTCTTATTCTTGGAGGGTTTCTGGGTTACCAAATTCCAGTGTTATGTGTTGTTGATGCATGCATTTTGTTTCATGTTTACTTGATGTATTTACATGCATGCAATTTACTTTCACCTAAAAGATTTATTGGTTAAAGTATGATACTTCTGATTCACCGCCCCCCCCCCCCCCCCCCCCCACTTCTCCTAAGTACTCTTTCCATTATTTGAATATTCCAACAATATCAATGTTGGGGAGTGGAAAGTCATCCTTTGGACATGCTAAATTTACATCTTAGAAATCCAAACAAACTCAGATAGACTTTTCATGTTTGGAGACTAGAACAATTTTTGATATCCATTCAATGTATTCGATAGCACGGATGAAACCAACCTTGAGAAGCTTTTCCAGTTCAACTTTAACAAGTAATGCAACATGAGGATGCATTTTCATAAGCTTTTGTTTGACTGATTTAACTCCTGGTGCAATAGATAAATGAAGCATTATAAGATCAGGACCCAACCCTAGCATATATGAATATATCCATGCAAAATTTATCTTTTTCTCTTGGAATAAGGAAATGAATTCCTCTTTCTCTTTTGGACATAAAAATTTTGCAAGATTTATCATGTGAGGTTGTTCCTCTATTCCCAAGTTGATCAGCTATGTTGGCTCTATCAACACTGATGATCTCTATTGAAGATGACTAGGAAGTGCATCAAATATCTCATCCTTAGGCACCTTAAAGAGGTTTTCACCTTTAGATACATCCTTTATTTTTAGTATTTTAGGTTCCAATACTACCACAATGTGGTTTTCATTGTTGGAACTTCTATTTCTTTTCTTTTTTATTATGTGACTGAGATATTTGATTTCAACTTCAGTAATCTTGATGCTTTGTTCACTAGTGGAAGACATTATAGGTTCGATAGTGTTTAAGTAGTAAGAAAGAGCATAGTCATTCTAGAATGTAGGGACTTCATTAGATGAATTAGAATTCCAATCCATAAGCTCAAGATAGGTAAGGGAAAGAGATGTGGCAAGTTCAATGGTGTTTATGGTATAGTTATCAAATGCATGGATAAGTAAGTTGAGACCTAGAGCAACTTCATCCATAAGTGTGTTCAAATGCTTTTGAGTTCTAATGACATTAAGTAAAGACTCAATGATACTATTCATATAAAACTCATCTGACCTAACCCTAGATGATTCACCTACTTCAAGCAGATTTTCATAGACATGAACTTGGTCAATGTCTTTGTCTATAGTTTCTTTTGAGAAAGAATCAAATTCATACTCTCTAGAATCTATGTTGCATGGAGGAAAATTATAGAATTCCCTAGTGGTATTAGGGACCCATTCTCCTTCATCATCTAGATTTTTACAAAGTTTCTCAATGACTAAAGCATGACTAGACTCTTGTTGTTCCTCTTGAATATAGGGAGAATCAATACTATTGTCAGAAGAATCACTATCAACATCCATGGTGATGGCACATGGTACAAAATCATCTGGTTCTACAAAGAATTTAGTAAGATCAAAAGGAATTAGATAAGGATAAGGATCCTCATCATTGATATCATCCTCAAGATCATCTGACTCAGTTTATGGCTCATGCTCAAATGAACTCTCAGATTCTGGTATAAATTTATTAATCCCTAGATGAAAAGGGATCTTCTTAAACCCTAGGCCTATTGTATCTTGAGACCTTCTAGTAATTTCTTTGACAAGATCAATTAGGCCATTTTTGTTGCATCAAATTGGACCATTCCCTTTGTAGCCAAAGAGTTTCATGAATTTAAGACTTGGACCATACTTTTCAGAAGTAATCTCACGAGACTACTTTGTGAGATCAACTAGATTTTCCTCTTTGTATATCCATGCAATAATGGCTTTATTTTCATCGTCCTTCTCTAGAGGTATAGTAGCTTTAACAAAGGTACCATTGTATTTAGTTTGAGGTGTCAACATAAAAGGTATCTTCACTTCAGACAGTCTCCCATAATGAAGAGGAGACTCAAGAAGAGATGTCAAAGATAGAACTAGTTCTAAGTGATATTTACCCATCCCAATTTCTTTTAATTTGAGAGACTGCTCGATTCATTTTAGGTTATCATCATGATGACTTGTAGATTCCCTATTAGTAAAATAGGACTTTAGATTGATTAAATATACCAAAATTGGTTTAGCATGGCAATGTGCTAAATTTGGGGTATTACTAATATGTGTCAAGATACGAGAAGGACTCATCATATTCATGAGGTCAATCTTAGATTGCTAAGGAGACTTCACACCTTTATCTTTAAATGTCAACACGAACTATTGACATACTACATTTGATGTGAGCTATGTGAATAAGCTATTGTTTGTGTGTGCCTCAAAGAGAGTATATATAATCAAGTATACGATTCACATGTATTTTTTGTACTTCCAAGTCATTGTTTTCATGGGATTTTGATTCATAGCTTGGGCTTATTTATTTTTTATTGTCAAGAAACTCATGAGAATTTCCCCATCTTTGCATATGATGTCATGAGTCCCTCTAATAATTGGCTAGATATTTCTACATTCTTCCAACTCCCATCATGAAATAGAGTTTGAACATTGTCATGTCAATATGTCTCTCTATCAGACTATAACTGTAAACACTAGATTAGTGATTCTATTTGAAAAGGCCATTCTTCTTCAAGTTTGATACCATACAATTATATATCTATGTGAAGTTCCAAAGTAATTTGGTGCATAACCTCTACATTAACTAATATGTTAATGGGGTGTTGGTGATAGAGTTTAAGTTTGATTAGCCATGTAATTCTTGGTACAACTCGAATTGTGATCCTAACCATTTGAGCCTAACCCATACATCTTGAATTTTTGAACTTTGAACTAAACTCTTGAACTATTTATTTTGCATTCTAAACCAACCAATATGTGTTTTGAAGCTGAACTTTGTATCTGAACTTGTTTCAACCTTTGGGTAATTTGAAACATTGTATCTACATACTTTTGAATTGGTGAATCTACATTTTTGCACATTTCACACCTAACAAGCTGAACCTCTAAACTTGAAGCTTGGACTTAGATTCTGCAAAATTGAACTTGAATTTGCTTTTCAAACTTTGAACCTTTGAACTTTTACGTTCAAGTTCAAGTTCAGTATGATCATAAAGCATTGCTTCTTTGCAAATTAAAATTTACAAAGATATCATTAGTAATAAGAACCAACAAGGAACTCAAACAATTTAAGAACTACTTCTACAAGAATGATTCTCACAAGTTCAAAACTTGGGTGTTGAAAGCATGCTTACAAGTATGAATGCAAATGAGCGTCAACACACTAATATGTTGAGCAGTATAGTGTTGTCTTATGAGTTTTTAATTACACAAACATATATGTAAACCATTTTGGATGACTTCCATATCAGATTTAATATTTGTAGAGATAGTCAAGACGGAGATTATGTGTCATTACAGAAGGTAATGATCCCGAGGAATACAATTCAACCAATCAAAAAAGGATAGAAATGACAAAAGATGATGAATTGTAAACCCTCAATTGAGATCTAAAACTTTCACAAAATATATATTTAAGGAGGATTCTAACCCTAGAATCAGTAATGCATATGGGTATGCAAGCATGTATGAGAAGCAAGAATAAGGATAGAATAGAACAAGGAAGGCTAAGTTTGGAATCAGTTTAGACAAGGGCAATCAAAGCAGTGAAGGACTAAAAGGAGATATCATATCAAGAGATTAGGATCAGAGATTGTACAGAGGAGATCCAAAATCATCTTGTATAGCAAACCAAAGGTACTAAATCAATTTTGAATCAGGGAAAATTTCTTAACCAAGTGATCCTAATAAGTCTATGTAAACCTCCTAACGGGGTCCTTAATTGTAAGTGTAAAATCATTTAGCAAGGTAGGACTTAAAAATCTTGAATATTTTAACAAGGCATAACCCTCACAAGGTAGATGAAAATAAGTGAGAAAAGGGAGAAAATAGAGCTAGTAAGGCTAAGTCTAGAATCATTTCTGATAAGGGAAATCAAAGCAGTAAAGGACTAAAAGGAGATATCAGATTAAGAGAACAAGATTAGAGATTGTAAAAAGGAGATCAAAAATCATCTTGCAGAGAAAAATGAAGGTACTAAATCAATTTTGAATTGGGGAAAATTTCTTAACCAAGTGATCCTAACAGGTCCATGTAAACCTCCTAACAGAGTCCTTAATTATAAATGTAAAATCATTAACAGGGTAGGACTTAACAGTCTTGAATACTTTAACAGGCCATACCCCTCACAAGGTAGATCATAGATTATGATCAAACATTGTAAAAATGAAGATTTGTGGGTTTCATCCCTACCCCAGTTTTACCTTCACATTGAAGTGCTTCTAGGTTACCAAATCATTTGTGTTATGTGTTGAATCTTTTATTGATATAATGTATTTCATTTATGTTTTGACATTACAGTTTTAATGTTAGACCTAAGATATGAGATGAATTAGGTGTGAATTTAGTAATTTGGTTTTAGAGTTAAAGTTTAAGATCCTAATTCACCTCCCCACCCTTTCAGTATCTTGTTTCACAATAATCCTCCCAACACCAATACACAACTCAATGCAAAAGGAATGAATAACTTGGATTCATTTCCCCCTCATCTCCACCTTAAGAGGGTTTAAGCAAGTAACTATGCAATATAGAGCTAAGATATAAAGATATGATATGATGATAAAGTGTATTGAATTGGAAAAGGGAAAGACAATATACCTTGTGAAATACAAATTTGAAAATGGGCTATCAAATGACCTCCAAAAGGGATAAATCTCCCTATACTAAACACAAACCTATAAGATAGACAAAACCCATAAATTGGTTCATGATTTGTTCGGGCTAAACTAGATAATCAAGGTCAAATTGGATCACTAGGGGTGACTTGGTCACCATTGATTCCTCAGGAGCAAGCCAGTTGGCCTTGAAAGAATGAGTGCAACATTGATTTTGATTTCACAATTCCAAAGAAAGCCAAAAGGATATCCTATTCATAACATGTTCGCCAATCCAAGATCTAAAACTTGAAAAATAAAGGTATTTGTTTGATTTGTGTTTGGGGGGTTGCCTCAATCAATTCCCAATTTAGGAATTAACCTTAAATTGAAATAAAGATAGAATGATAGAAAGTAGTAGTAATAGATCTAACATGAAGCAATGTAAATCTATAAATATTCTCTTGAATTTGAAATGTCGTCATGCATGTAGATGCAATAGCCTTGAATCAACTTCAAAAACCCTAGAAAGGAAATCAAAGTGAAACCAAAAGCTTCATGAATGAATGTTCTTGAAATCCACCTTATGAATGTAGATGAATGTAGATCTTGAGAGGATGAATGTAGAAGATGTTGGAAATATAAGAGGAGTAACTGAGAGGGGAGGGATGAATCAGTTACCACTAAAATAAATCTCCATGATCCCTTTATATGTCAGTACAAAATTAAATCTAAAAACTATATACTACTGATGCTTGGCAAACACACATAAAATGTTGTAACTCAATAAATACTAAATATGCTCTGTTTAACATGCAAATTTTAGATGTTATCTGTGATTACCATTATTTTGACTTAGATGCAAACACATAAAAGAAAATAGCATGAACACAATTGACACTAGGATTTAATATGGAAACCCAATTTGGGAAAACCACCAATTGCAACTAGTTATTGTTTTTACTCTTTTTAAGTGAGCCCTATTAGGACCCAACCCTATTAAGGGTTACAAAACACACTGTTAGGTGTGACCCTATTAAAGGACTTAATCACCCTATTAGGAGTATTTTTGTTCAAGGTCTTTAGACAATTCAATAGAAATGTCACCATATTAGAGGTTTTACAAATAGTTGTTAAGCCAACTCTGTTAAGAGATTTAGATCACTGCTACAATGGTTAGAGAGTAACAATGAGATGACCTAATTTTTTAATTTTTTATTACAGATCTTTGTTCTAGATTGTACTCGATCCTTCTTGATCAAATATATCTTTTCATCTTCACAAGGATATTCTACTTATCCTTCTAATTCACTTCCTTATTACATCATTAGATCTTCAAAATATTCCATGCGTTCACACTCTTACACACTTTCAAATTTTCAACTTGACCTTATACTTATATTATTCATATTGTCAAGTCAGCTCATATACAACTTAGAATAACTAATATTCATCACCTGAGTCAGTTAGAACCAATAGATAAATCAATTAAACTCAATATGCCAAAATAAGAAAATCCTTTGTTAGCCGATCTTGCTCGGTAGACACTAACTCATTAATGATTTTCCAGTGTTAACCAGGTCAACTCAGTTAACACTGCATATTTACAAAGATTCTTTGATAACTAAGTGAGCTCAGTTAACACTAATCTTCTATAAAGTTTCCTTTGATGCCCGAGTTAACTTGGTAGACACTGCCCTTTGAACTAGGCAAGTATAGGAACACTCAATAGACACAGAAAACTATCTTCACTGCCCAAGTGAGCTTGGCATACACTGACTAATAATGATATGACATTTGTGTAACATCAAAGACAATACACAATTAACCAATTGTATTCAGCAATTTCTCTCTTTGGCATTGATGGCAACACAACATGTCATAACACAATGAAATTTTGGAACAAGAATAAAGTAAGAAACATATCCTTAGTTTCATTTTCATTCACATCTATGAGAACTTTCTCTGCCAATATGAACTCTTTCTGTCTTTAGTTTCTCCCTCTATCAAAAAACTTCTATCTATAACAACTTCTACCAAGTTCATTTTACCTCATGGACATCTCTATGATAGCATACTTCTCTCTCTTATAGAAAACTTCTCCTTCTAATTAAAATTTCTTATGAGATATGACAATAAAACTTATCCCTCTTTAAAAACATATGCTAAAGACAAAAAATTGATTAATATCAATGTACCTCAAATACTAATTCATTTGCAATATGCCCTTGTTAATACTTGTTGGTTTAAATTAGTACTTTACTATTTACACTTACTTAAGTTTACTTAGGTTAATGCATTATTTAATTATATTGCATTATTTTATTATTTTTATTTGTGAGACACTTAGGAGTTTGTGCAACCTTTTGATTTGTCATGTTGACAACACAGGAGTATGCACCTTTATTTGAGCACATGGTGTCTACAACACTGTATTGCATGTCCCACCCTTCTAGGCTTATCCTCTCATCACCGTACTTACTTCTGTGCTTAATGGAGGATAATCCATATCTGGTGGACATGTGCTTGGTTGTGTGACACTTCATGGTGCTCACTTCTATGCATTCTAGAAGCTCTCCTGTAGCCTTTATATTCAGGCACTCCTAGAGTACTCTAAGCATCAGTTATTGAATACATTGTTATTCTGATCATACTCTCTCCATTTTTGGTCTTCATTTGTGCTTGTGTTGGAGTTCTTAGTTCTTGGGTGAATTTTTCCCTTAGGAAAATTCTTACATGGTATCAGAGCTTGGAGTCTTTCTCTTCACAAGTCGTTCGAGACCTCTTGCTTCATCACCTTAGCCTGAATCCAGAGTGCTGCAGAAATTGGGAGCGTCCAACATCAGATCTGACCTCTCCATTCCATCCAGAATGTTGAACTGGTGAAAATCGACTATAAGCATGCCTATCTTGGGTGAAAGTTGATTGTGAGGCTAAAAAAAATTTTGCAAATCGAAACCCGAAGGCCCCAATTTGCAGTATAGGTATGGTCATTTTCGCAGATTTATGAATTTATTTTCGGATCTGTTATTTTTCTTTGTATTTTTAGTCAATTTTATTTGCGAAATTTTTGGCCCTTGGGCACCTGTCAGAGGAAAAAAAAATTTGCGAGTACGGACAGCTAGATTCTATACTACACCTTTTTGGTCAGTAGTATTTTATTATTTCGCAGGTTATTTTTACTCTATGAGCTTCAACATAACCTCGACGGCGGCCTAAGCCTGCACCAGCAATTCATACCCGAAGGGACACCAACATCTGGAAACTGGACATGTGATAGGTGGCTCGCATTTTGCTTTACATTCTGCAGCATTTTTCTTTTAAAGAATGCATTGCCAACTGCCCACTGCATGTGGGATTAAAGTTTGAAAATCTGGCCGTAGTATTTGGGGAATCTGGCATCAACGACTTCTGCACAGTTTTCGACAGTGCCAGGAAAAACTCGACATCTTGTCTGTTCTATTCTCTGGCCCACGCGTTCAAACTCCGGCCACACTGAAGATCCCATCGCCCCATCTTCCGGCATCTGGTGTTCTTCCTGCGCACAAACTGTAACTCTCAGATCTGGCACCTGTTTTTCCTTTTTCAGCGTCTACAATCTGATTGCAATTTTTGCCACCGCCCATGGTTTTATAAGTCTTTGGCATGACATTTTAAACCCCCGGCATTTTTGTGAGATATTCCAACAGAAGGGTTGGAGAACTCCCGCCCAGCAATTCTCCACGTAGACGAATTCGCAGCCGCCACGCGGCACACCTGCCACATTCACTTGCTCACTTAACATGTCATCTCTGGTAGTGCCATATTGCCACGTGGAAATCGGCCAACCAAGCGTCAGTAGTATAGTACGGACTGCTGAATCAGCCTGCCATGTCAGCCCCAGGAGTGTATTTCTTGCTGACGTCATCATTTTGCGAGCCTAAAATTGACGCTCATCTGAACATCATTATCTAGCATTTTTTGAACTATGTTGACAGCTATTTGACCGTCATATTTAGTCACGCATTTTCTCCTCCTGACCCCTCTCTAGATTGCTTTTCAGTTTGGCAGCCTGATTTTGCAAGCTCCTAACTTGGTCATCTGGACTCCGATTCAGGTGCAATTTTTTTTGAAATCAGGTAAAATTTCTTGAATTTTCTATTGGTGGTGTTGTTTTCTGGTTTTGGTGCACAAATTTTGTAGAAATTGCATTTTTTGGCAATTGTACCTGTATAATCTTGCCTTTTGCAACTTCAGAAGCTTCATACGGGCACATCTGGTCACTTTTACAGGTTTCATTTTTTTTGAAAGTGCATATTTTTTTATCTACTTTCTAGATCTAAAGTCAGATTCTAGGGTTGTGTGGACAAATTTCTCACTTTCAGAATTAGGCCTTCTTTGGCATTGTAATGCTTTGATTCTTTTTAGAATTGTTGTAAAAGTAAGCTACAGTGCTTAAGTGACAGATTTCAGCCTTATAAGGTAGTTGTAAAAGCCAAATCAGCAAGTCCACTTTGTTCATTTTGACAAGTGGCCCATTGTAAACGCACCACTTATAAAGTGCCAAAGCATCTTTTTTTTGGGGGGGGTCTTTTGATTGAGTGAAAAGGGGGGGGGTGTACAGTGTTCTTGTGTCTCTATTTTGTGCTCTTTCATTTCTGCATCATGGGTTTTAAATGTCCTCCTCTAACCTCACGCAACTATTCTGCTTGGAAAGATATTGCATGGAGTAGATTAATGGAAAAAGGATATAGTTTATATGTTGATGGTACAATCACTAAACCTACTGATGCTAAAGAACTCATTGATTGGACAATTCATGACCGAAAAGCTTTAGGTGTTATTAGGAGTTGTGTACATGGGGATCTTCTCTTTCACATTAAAAATTGTTCAGAATCTAAGGAAGCTTGGGATAAACTTGAATAGTTGTATGGTAAAGTGGATGAAGAAAAGGGATTTCAGATTGAGGATGATCTACTTCTCTTAGATCCTAAGAATTACGACACAATTCAAGATTATATCATCAAATTTAATGAGTATAGGGCACTTCTTAAAGATTGTGTAAATCCCATGAAGGATGATAGGTTGATACATCACATCCTGAAAAAGCTACCTATTGAGTATGCCAACTTTGTTTCGAGTTTTAACACTCACAAGTTGACCATGGGATCTGCTTACCAGAAACCTTCCTTTGATGGATTTGTAGACATGTTGATTGTTGAACAATCTCACTTGGTGGATTTTGGTCTTCTCAAGTCATCCAAGACCAAAGCCTTGGTGGCTAATGATGCTCAAAAATCTAGTCAAGGGGGAAAAAGCAACAACAAGAAGAAGCAATGGAAGCAGAAAACACAATCTAAGACACAACATGACTCCTCTCAACAAGGTGGTTCTTCTTCAAACAAGAAAGGAAGTAATGAAAAGAAGGACAAACTCTTTTGTGCATATTGCAAAAAGCCAAATCATGATGAGCATCATTGCAAAACCAAAAGAATCGATGAGTTAGAAAATCTACTCAAGAAGAATAAGATTCAAGTGCCAGGTACTTCCAAGGATTCTACTCCTAACTCTTCAAAGGGTAAAGGTCAAGCACTTATGGCAAACTCAAGTTCTTCTTCAGAATGGATACTTGACTCAGGTGCCTCTTACCACATGGGTTCTTCAAAGCAAGATTTTTCTTCATTGAAGCAGTCAAAGGTACCACACATCTTCATGGGAGATGATGCTAAGATGGAAGTTGAAGGGAAAGGACATGTAGAAATGGAAGATGGGCAATTCAAAGATGTTCTCTATGTTCCAAATCTAAGCTCCAATCTCCTATCAGTTTACCAAATCACTCACCTTGGAGATGGTCATAAGGTTGAGTTCCTTCCCGATTCAGTGATGGTGTGTAGTCTAAAAGATGATTCATTGGTAGCAGTTGGGAAAGTCAATGATGACAGGAGGTTTTATTCCTTCTCCCACTTTGTGCCTAAGAGTTCTTCTCAAGCCTTGTTAACTCACTCACATTCAAACAACAACTTATGGCATGAGCGGTTTTGTCACCTTGACTTTCGCTCCCTTCAACAACTTCGCTCAAAACACATGGTCAAAGGTCTACCCAATATCAACTTTTCTAAGGGAGAGTGTTCATCTTGTTCAGTGGATATGCATCTCAAGGAGAAGTATGATAAAGGGAAGTCTTCTCGAGCTCTACTTGTTCTTCAGCTAGTTCGCATGGTATTAGCAGGACCATTTGCAGTGACTTCAGTTAGCCAAGGCTACTACATACTCGCATTTGTTGATGACTTTTCAAGATTCACTTGGGTCTTCTTCCTTCATCATAAGAATGAAGTAGTTCATAAGCTTCAAGACTTCAAGGCTCATGTTGAACATAAGTCAAGGAAAGCCATCAAAGTATTAAGGGTGGACAATGAGAATAGATATGTTGACAGAAGACTTAAGAACTTTTGTAACATTGAGGGGATTGATCTTCAGAACTCACCAACCTTCAGTCCGCACAAGACAGATGTTGCAGCTATGAGGATTAGGACTCTCAAGACCATGGCAAGTTGCATGATAAAGGCCAAGTCTCTTGATCCTACACTTGAAGTTGAAGCCATTAGCAGTGCTACTCACATACTTAACAGATCTCCTTATCCAGCCTTAGATGGAAAGACTCCTTTTGAGGCATGGTGCAGCAAAAAACCAGTTGTGAGTAGCCTTAGAGTCTTCAGTTGTCCAGCATGGGCAAACGTTTCTTCCAGGAGTTGCAAGGCACAGACACCTAGGCCTTGTACCTTTATCGATTATGAAGACAATGTGAAGGCTTACAAACTTCTTGATCCAGAGACACGTGAGATTTTTGTGGAGAAGGATGTTCACTTTGAGGAAAGTTCACCGAGCTTTTCCTCTACTCCTCTCTGCACATCATATACAATGGAAACTGATAGTGACACCAGCGATAGTGCTTCAACAGGTTTAGATATGTGGGGTTCTGTCGACAATTGCAGTGAGAGATCACATCAGTCCAGTCCACATGCTTATATTGCCACAGTGAAAGGTCCATCTCAGCATGGTACATCTCGTCTTCCAGCTCTAGCTTCACTTGACTTGGGAGACAGACTTGAGGACACGCATCTTCTCATTGATGATGATACTTCTACAGTTGTTGCGAGGGCTCACTCTGACCCTCATGTCCATTCTCTACATGATCAATCTGCACAGGTTGGCATGATTGTGGATCCTTATGAACAACAATTAGTGGACATCTCTTTGTCAGTAGAGGAGACAGATGGTTCAGTGGAACAGGTTCAATAGACATCCTTGATAGATCTGCATTCATTCTTTTCAGCTCAGTTGGATAGGGTGAACTTCAGCATCAGTACAGGGATACTTGAGCAGGTTTTCGGGCCACCACACATCTTCAGGCCAGTACCTTGGGCATTGTTTCTTCCTAAGGGGAGGAACACCATTCTGCATTCTTGGACCAGCTTCTTCATCGGAGCAGCTTTCACTTGTTGGCATTCTTCTTTTGGGGGGGGAGCCTCTTTTGTCTCTCTTCCTTCTCTTATTCTCTTTTGTATATATTGGATGTATGTCATAATGGGGGGGTCCTGATTACTCCATCCATCGATGCATCCTCTTTTATCTCTCTTTTTGGGGGAGGGTTTTTCCCATGAGGTTTTCCCTCTTTCCCCGCTTTATGGGAGATTTGCATTTCATTATGTACATGGGTACCTAACATGGCCTAGTAGCCGGGACCCATTATACATCTTCATCCTAGTTTGTAAGCTTAAGGGCATTCCCCTAACTTGCACTTAAGGGGGGGTGTTGGTGTAAATTAGTACTTTATTATTTACACTTACTTATGTTTACTTAGGTTAATGCATTATTTAATTATATTGCATTATTTTATTATTTTTATTTGTGAGACACTTAGGAGTTTGTGCAACCTTTTGATTTGTCATGTTGACAACACAGGAGTATGCACCTTTATTTGAGCACATGGTGTCTACAACACTGTTTTGTGTGTCCCACCCTTCTAGGCTTATCCTCTCATCACCGCACTTACTTCTGTGCTTAATGGAGGATAATCCATATCTAGTGGACATGTGCTTGGTTGTGTGACACTTCATGGTGCTAACTTCTATGCATTCTAGAAGCTCTCCTGTAGCCTTTATATTTGGGCACTCCTAGTGTACTCTAAGCATCAGTTATTGAATACATTGTTATTCTGATCATACTCTCTCCATTTCTGGTCTTCATTTGTGCTTGTGTTTGAGTTCTTAGTTCTTGGGTGAATTTTGCCCTTAGGAAAATTCTTACAATACTGGACCAATAGATTGATCTTCAATAGGTTTTGGTTGATGCATCACTAAACTTCATTTAGTGAGCTTTAGATAGGGGAATGACCCCTAGCTTACCTCTTAGATACAGAAATGCAACCTTAGGTAATGGCTTGGTGAATATGTCTGCAATCTGTTCTTTTCTGTTCACATATTCCAATATGACTTCCTTATCTTGCATTAATTCTCTTAAGAAGTGATATTTTATTGTGTTTTGTTTTGGTATACATCACTAGATTCTTTGATATATTGATTGCACTAGTGTTATCATAGTATATGACTAGTGGATCTTTGATCTCTATCTTTATTCCTTCCAACAATTGTTTGAACCAAACAATGTTAGAATAATTAACTATTGCTGCCACATATTTTGCCTCTGTTGTGGATTGAGAGATGCAATTTTGTTTCTTTCTTGTCCAAGAAACTAGTCTTTTACCAAGAAATAATGCTTCACCACAAATGCTCTTCCTATCATCAATACTTCCTACCCAATCAGCATCAGTAAACACATTTAAGTCCAAATTACCTCCAAAATTTTACCATAAGCCATAGTCTTAATACTTTTCAAATATCTAATGATTCTCTTGATTGCCATCAAGTGATTTTCTTTGGAATTCGCTGAAAATCTTGCCACCATACAAACTATTAATGCAATGCCAGGCCTTATATGCACTACATATTGCAATTTTTCAATCATTGATCTATATGTGGTCTGATCTACCTCTTTTGAATCACCATTTTTGGAAAGCTTATAGACATAGAGGTTCCAACTAGTCTTGAATCTTCCATTCCAAATTCCTTTAGTATCTCCTTGATATATTTGGATTGAGTAATTTATATATCATTTTTGTTTTGTTGAATCTGCAATCCAACAAAGAATTTTATCTCTCCAAACATAGACATCTCAAATTTTTTACTCATTTCTTCTGAAAATGCCTTGCATAAGTCATAATTTCCTGTGAATAAGGTATCATCAACAAATAACTAGCACAATCTTCTTGTCTTGCCCTTCTTTTATATACAAACTATTGTTATCATTTGTTCTTTGAAAACATAACTATATCAAGTAATTATGAAGTCTTTCATATGAAGCTCTGGTAGCTTTCTTGAGACCATATAATGCTTTGTGTAATTTGTAGACCATGTCATTTTTGTTAGGATCTAGAAAACCTTCTAATTGTTCAATGTAGACTTCCTCATTAAGAATTCCATTCAAGGATTAGATTTAACATCCATTTGATACACTTTAAATTGTTTGTGTGCTACGTATGCTAGCAGAGTTCTAACACCTTCTAATCTTGCAACAGGATAAAAAATTTTACCATAATCAATACCTTCTTCTTGAGAATAGCCTTTGCACACCAATCTTTCTTTATTTTCAGAAACTTTTCCATCTTCATTTTGCTTGTTTCTAAACACCCATTTTGTGCCAATTACATTTTTATCCTTGGGTCTAAGAATGAGGGTCCAAGTTTTCTTCTTCTCTATTTGTTCTATTTCTTCAGTCATTACTTGAACCCAACTTGCATTATCTAGAGCATCTTTAACATTTCTAGGTTCAACTTCAGCAAGTAAACATGTACCTTTTAATTTTCTTCTTGTCCTTGTTCCATCAGATTTGTCTCCAATGATATGATCAGGTGCATGATGCCTTCTGACATATCTTGCTAACATAGGTTCTTTGGATTTGGAATGAGTTCCACTATTTTTATCATGGACTTCAATATCAAACTTCAATTCCACTATCTGTGACTTGGGTCCATCAGACTCGGTTTGAACTAGCTTGATAGCTTCTGACTGTGACTCAAGTCCTTTAGACTGTGACTCAGGTTGATTTGTCTACAACTCAATAACTATTGGAGATTTTGAGGACTCGAGGGGTGAAACTTCCTTTCTCTCAGATAGATTTCGTAGGGTATCATGTTTGTAGTAAACAAATCTTCTATAATCCTCTAGCTTTTTTGTTTTCTTCTTCACTCTTTTCTACAAACTCATCAATCCTCACATGTGCACTTTCTATGATTTTATAAGTAGACAAATTCAAACATTTGTATGCTTTACTTCTACAAGTGTATCCTAAAAATATGTCTTTATCACCCTTGACATCAAATTTTCCTTTTCTAGATTCTTTTAAGATATAACATTTTTTGCCAAATACTTTCAAGTAACTTACATTAGGTTTGTGGCCATACCATAGTTGATAGGGAGTTTTGTTTGAATCTTTCTTTAATTGTACTCTATTCAAGGTATGAACTGCAGTGCTAATAGCTTCCTTCTAGTATTTGATTGCAACATTATTTTCAATCATCAATGTTCTTGCACAATCCATGATGGATCTGTTTCTTCTTTCAACTATACCATTCTGCTATGGAGTACCAAGGGCTGATACTTTTCTTTTGATTCCTCTCTCAATGTAGAAATTATTGAATTCATTGGAGATGAATTCACCCCCTCTGCCTCATCTTAAACATTTTAATCTCTTTCTAGTTTATTTTTCTACTCTTGCCAGATACCACTTGAATATTTGAATAGCTTCAAATTTTTCTTTCAAATACATTACAGTCATTATTCTAGAATAATCATTAAAAAAAAAAGAATGAAAAATTTTTCTCCACTATAACACTCTATTCCAATAGGTCCACATAAGTCTATATGTATAAGTTCTAAGACTTTTTCTGACTGATAGTTCTTTCTTTTAAAGCTAGTCTTTCCTATCTTACCAATTTGGCAATTTTTGCATAGACCCATATCAGGCTTCTTCAAACTAGGAATACCTCTTACTCTTTTATATTTGCTTATCTTAACCAGGTTATCAAAGTTTACATGAGATAATATTTTGTGCCATAACCAACTTTCTTCTACTCAAACAATAAAACATGAACTTTTATTGAGATCAAGATAAAATAGATTACCTTTTGTTTGCTTGCTAGATCCAACTAGATTTTCTTTTCCATCTAGTAGTTTGGCCTATCCATCCATGAATTCTACCTTGAATCCAATGTTATTCAACTATGCCACACTTAGTAGATTATTCTTTAGTCCTTCTACCCAATAAGAATTATCGCATATAAGTTCTTTAGTCAAAGAAATATGTCATTTTCCTTTCATGTTACAAAGTTCATTGTTTCCAAATCTCACACTACCTCCATCATAATATTCCATGTGCACAAAAAAAAAAATTCAAGTCATATGATGTGAATAGCCACTGTAATCCATGTATCATTTTTGCTAACATGAGAGATAAGTGTCATTTTATCTCTTTCATCATCAGATTCATCTTTTACTACAATATATACCATTTCATCTTCACTGTTATCAAAATCTTTAGCCATAAAACAAGATTTCTTACCTTTGTCCTTGTAGTTCTTGGAATCCTTCTTGCCTTTGTACTTATTATTTTTCTTTTCATATTTGTTTTCTTTTTTTGGACACCTTGCAGCAATGTGACCAACTTTTTCACAAGAAAAACATATTAGAGGAACTTTACCTTTGTACTTTCCTCTGTCTTTCGAATGCTTCCTTGCAAGTAGGGCTTCAACAACTTCAAGATCATTATCTAAGATTTATTTTGTTTCTTATTCTTCACTTCTTGATTGAATGGCCTTTAATTTCTTATTCTTTTTCTTGATTGAGAGTTTAGCTTCAAATACAAACTCAATAGCTTTTGAGCTAGAAACATAGTTATCAAAGTTATCTAACTTAAAAGCTGTCAATCTTCCAACTAGACCATCCAAAGATATTTTATTATTTGGATCAAATCTCATCTCTTGAATAGAAGACACTCTAATTTCATAAATAGGAAGAATATTTCTAAGTACCTTTCTTACAACTATTTATTCTTCACCATCTCCTCCAGATGCTTTGATTGCACTCACACTTGCTTTGATTCTTTCCACATATTTTGCAATGTTCTCATCTTCTCTCATTTTCATCTAATCAAAATGACCTCTAAGACTTTCAACCTTAGCTCTTTTACATTTTCATCTCCTCTATAAATGTCTTTTAGTTTGTTCCATATTTCATGAGTACTTTTACAATCTTTTACTTCATCAAATTCAGCATAACTAAGAGCGAATGCAATATCAATCATCGTGATGTTATGATTCTTCTTTTCAGCAATATCTTCAACTGATAATGTTCTAGTGGGAATCACGTATTCAGCATCAAGATATTTATAGCCTAAATCACTAATGGTAGACAAATGTAACCTCATAAGTCCTTGCCATGTTGCAAAATTGTTTATGTTCAACTTGGGAATCTCTCTTCTATAAGACATCCTGATCTTTAGCTTAGGTCCTTGAAACCTTCTCTACAAGCACCAAAAGCTCTGATACCAATTTTTGGAAATATAAGAGGAGTAACTAAGAGGGGAGGAGTGAATTAGTTACCACTAAAATAAATCTCCATGATCCTTTTAGATGTCAGTACAAAATAAACTTTGAAAACTAAATATTGGTGATGCTCAGCAAACATTTATAAAATGTTGTGACTTAGTAAATATCGAATATGCTCGATAAGTACTTAACATGAAAATCTTAGATGTTATTTATTATTATAATTATTTTGACTTAGATGCAAACACATAAAATAAAATAGCATGAACACAATTGACACCAGGATTTAACGTGGAAACCCAATTTGGGAAAACCACCAATTGCAACTAGTTACTATTTTTACTCTTCTGAAGTGAATCCTGTTAGGAGCCAACTTTATTAAAGGTTACAAAACACATTGTTAGGTGTGATATATTAAAGGATTTAATCACCCTATTAGGAGTTTCCTTGTTAGAGGTCTTTGGATAATTCAATAGAATTACCACCTTGTTAGAGGTTTTACAAATAGTTGTTAAGGCAACTCTGTTAAGAGATTTAGATCACTGCTACAATGGTTAGAGAGTAACAATGACATGACTTGATTTTGGATGAAATTGAATTGTTGATTGCATATCTCTATTCTAGCTTGTACTCAATCCTAATCAAATATATCTTTACAGCTTCACAAGGATGTTCTACTTATCCTTCTGATTCACTTCCTTATTGCATCATTTGATTTTCAAAATCTTCCATGCATTCACACTCTTACACACTTTCAAATTCTCAACTTGACCCTATATTTATATCATTCATATTGTCAAGTCAGCTCATATACAACTTAGAATAACTAATATTCATCACCTGAGTTAGCTAGAACCAATAGATAAATCAATAAAACTTAATATGCAAAAATAAGAAAATCCTTCCTTAGCCAACCCTATTCGATAGACACTAATTTAGAAATGATTTTTCCTATGTTAACCATGAGCTCAGTTAACATTTCATATTTGCAAAGATCCTTTGATAACTTAGTGAGCTTGGTTAGCACTAGTTCCATCCAATATTTCCTTCATTAACCGAGTGATCTCGGTTAACACTCATCTTCTATAAACTTTCCTGTAACGCCCAAGTTAACTCAATAGACATTGCCTTCTAAACTAGGAAAGAACAAGAATGCTCGATAGACACAGAAAATTATCTTCACTGCCCAAGTGAGCTCAACATGGGCTAACTAATAATGATATGAAATTTGTGTAACATCAAATAAAATGCACAATTAACCAATTGTATTCAATAGAAGATGCAACAATTGATCACTAATATATGAAGGGTGATATTAAATGCTAAAAATGCATTAGATATATCATAAAATTATTCAATAGCTTCAATACATAAATCCTTAATATTGAATGGAGAGTTTCTTGAATACCTTGAATGCTTGAAGAATGCTTGCACACTTGAGAACTTGAATGCTTGCACATGTGAGAGATGAGATTTATTCATGGATGGATGAAATGGAGAAAATGGAAGAGCTTATACATCACTTGCAATGGACATGTTCAAAAATAGGGCCCAACCAAGGGTGCACTGTGATCCTAATTGGCCCATCGGGGGTGCACTACAACCCCAATTGGCCCATCCAGGGTGTCCTTTGGCCCTTATTTTCCCATTAGGGGTGAATTGTGTGCCTAGTTAATTAGGGGCACACTGTACCCTTCATAATCAGGGCCTTGAACCTCTAAGATCCCTCTGGAATCCCAAAATTTAGGCACAGAGTCTGAGATATAGTCATTTTGGTGCAGAGAACATATTCCAAGTGGTTAAATAAAGGAAAGAGAGGACATAGGTGGATAGATCCTACCTCAAGCTTAACCTTATGAAAATAAGAGCTTTTAAAGAGAAACTATTAGGTTTTGCCCCAATTTCACCTAAGAGAAACGATAGAAAAGTGAAAAAAAGGAGGAAAGGTTCAAATGAATGATGACCTCATCTTAAATGGGTGCTATCATCACTAAATTGGGTTGCTTCCAATTTAAGATGGTACATTTATCCTCCACTTTAGCAATCAACCCACATTTACAATAAAGTAGAGAGAAGAAGAGAAGAATTTGGTGAATCAAAACAAGATAGAACATCACTTAGTCAATGTGAATAAGACCCCAAGACCAAGGGTCCTAACTCCACATTCATGAACTAGAGTACATAGAAAGACAAAAGAAACAAAGCTAAAAAGATAAAGCACAACAAAGGGTTAGTAGTAAAATAAATCTAAATCAACCAATGAAAGAGACCTAGATTGAAGAAACATCTCACACACTGATATCATATTTGGAAAGCTATTACATGATCATAAATGATGACATAGGAAATGGAAGAGAAACATCATTAATAACATATCTTCTAGATCTATTTCTACTAACATGAAAACAAAAGAGAGAGAAGGAAGAGAAAAAAGTGATTACCTCGCTCAATGAGGTGGCCACCTTACTATGAATCACAAGAAGATATGCCACAAAAGATGGTGTTGAATGGTCTAAGAGGGTGGTAACCCACCCAGTAGTCGACCCATTGAGGCTCTATCCATAAATCAATGTCCTTTGTCTCGCCATGGTGTGACCCTGCATAAGAATGTATTACCTGTGTATGGGACTTAATATATTATACTTGAATGTGTTACTTAAATAGGGACTTAGAAATTTGTTATGTGTTACCCATATATAATATTTAGCATATATGTCTAGATGTGTTACCCATAAATGAGATTTAGCATGTTTATCTATGTCACTCATCATGAGATTTATCATATGTGCTTGTATGTACAAAAGAGAAATATGAAGTAACAATGCATATATTTGAGAATAACTTAGAAAGCATACCAAGCATCAAGGGGTAAAGTATTCTAAGCCATGCTCAAAATTCATATTTTCTACCCCATGAGATAAAAACTATGTATAAGGAGGTTCTATAAATTCCCCCATCCTTATGATCTCTAGATACTAGACATGTGAAGGAAGAGAAGCAAGATACCTACTTCACACAAGGAGATATACTACAACTTTCTTAGTGAAGAGCCTTAACTCTTACAATCTAAGAACATAGAAAATCATTAAAAGGATCTTATTGGAAATTTGTTTAGTGCTCCCCTCAGGATTTGTGACAAGGATTTAATTACCTCCTATGTACTTTAAGTTGAGTGGTTGTATCAGGCATTGATAGATTGGTCTTTTGGTGCAATAGAAACCCCTCTCTAACAAGTGGTATTAGAGCTTGGTCATAGGTTTTAATCCTCAGACCCTCAGGTAACATTGAGGAGGAATTGTTGGAATTGTGTTCAGTGCTCCCCTCAAGATTCATGAAAAAGGTTTAACTAGCTCCTGTGTACTATAATTTGATTGGTTGTATCTGCTATTGACAAATCAGTCTTTTGGTGCAATGGAAACCTGACTCTAATAGATATATCACTTATGGAAAGAGGATCCTCAAAAGGGATAAATCTTAATGACAAGACATCTACCTTATAGGAGTTCTTGATTAAGATAACATCTCCAAGGAGAGCAGATGGAAGAAGAACAAGAATATACCTATTCAGTCTCGTATATAGGTGGAATAGGGATCCTTGATGAAGGATAACAATCTCAAAGAAAGGGAAAGTGTGGCTAATGGAAATAGCTATTCTTGATAAAGAAAAGGTAATGACTTGGGACATGGACCTCTTGCAAAAGAGATAATCCATAGTCAAGATGTCATTCTTCATAAAGAAAGAACAATGTCACATAATAAACAAGTTCCACTTAATCCCAAGGAAAGTAAATCCTTAGAAAAAGAGATAAAGAAACTATAAATCTTCTATCCCCCCAAGTGTGAGACAAGAATAAGAAATCTATATTAGATTATGTATAAAAATATTGAGACATGTAAGGATGACTCGTAAGTGAAAATTTTTAGGCATGCACAAAATGCAAAGGCCCTATATCCAACAAGAAGAATATAATACTACACAATAGAGGGGATAAAAGAAAGAAATGTCATAGGATAATCAATTCTAAACAAGATAATATTCTATAAAATATCACATATGAAGTAATCTATAGATGATCAGTGAATGAGAAGCATTAAAATACAAGGAATGAAAATACATTTGCTAGGAAAAAGCACATGACCATGCATGTAACTATTACCCATTTTTATTACCATGCACAAAATGGGTCATAGGTTAACTAGTCACATTTCCTAGGGTGGTGAAGATAAATATTTTAGCTCATTAAATGTCCATGCAATTAGGGCACACAAAAAATATATTTTCAAACCTTGGTTATAGACATTATATCCTAAGTCCCAAGAATTAATTTATGTTTTAATGTTCCAACTAGCTTGCACTTTCCTAGTCGTCAGATCCTTCAAGATCTATGACTGTCACCTGCCCACTTTCTAGAAATGCTTGATATTTAAATAATGTAGGTAAGCACCTTGTGATGCAGGAGAATCGTAGGTGTAAGGGAAATCTTGCATCACCTAAAAATATTTTATTTTTAGTCTTGTCTATTTTAATAGGGACTAGTAGACAGGGTGGTTACTATTTATGGGAACTTGCCATTTTTAGTAAGTTTGTCATATAAGCTCAAAATGTTCTCATTTTCTATAGGAAGGTTCATTTTAGAGATATAAGCCTACCATAAAAATTGCATTGCTCCAGCTTAAGTATCTGAGAAGTTATTGCAGATTTTTGGTAGAAAAAATTGCAAAAAAATCTTTAGGCTCACTATTGGAGGCCTTAGAGTGCCCAGATGAGGTCTAAAAACTCAACACAAGGGTGCTAGCATGGTTTTGAGCATGTAGATCTAGAGCTGGCATTTCCAAAAAGTGGTTATAATAGGCAATGGAACAATGGTTCATGAGTTATGGCCTTTGGAAGTTGGACCATTGAAATTTCTAAAATAATTTGTCAAAGATGTATTTGGCCGACTCTATATGTATTGTTAGGGTCTTTTAGTAGAACCTTCTTGGGTGGCATAAAACTACCTATTTAAGAAAGGCTCAAACATTGTGTAGGACAGTTCTAGGTGATAGTTCGCAGCACTGTCTTGTAGATTACTGTAATGAAGGTGCCCATTTTGATTAGCATATTGTAATTGAGAATTCTGTAATTTCACATTTGCAGGGATAATAAGAAGTCCATATTTTATTCTCTCATTTTTTGTTGTTTCTTTATTTCTATTATGAGTTTATGGTATTAAGGGGATTCCCTTGCATCAATTGGTATCAAAGCTAGAGTTCTTGAGTGTGTGGACAGATCATCAATTATGAGGCAATTCGTACCAGGACCATGGTTTGGGCTGAGCATGTAGATAGATTGTCGATTGTGAAGTAGTTTGCACTAGGGTTTTAGGAGAAGCATGAAAATGCCTCCATGAAGAGAGCATGGTAGAAGAGCTATAGGTGTTACACCTAAGGGTTTTTGAGCCCTCTAAAGATAAATTCAAGCATTGGAAGAAGAAATGAAGAAGAATAAATATTCCTATTAGAGATGAAAGTGAGGATGAGGATGAAGTAGAAGAAAATGCCAAAGTAGAGGTAGTTCTAAATCCAAAAGAAGAGAGGTTTTTTAGGGCCATCTCCAAGATTAGAAAAAGACCTAAGTTTGAGGTTCCCACATTTTCAAAAAATCTTAACCTAGAAGAGCTAATTGATTGGATCAATAAACTAGAGGAGTATTTTGAGTATGAAGATATTGAGGATCTAGATAGGGTCAAGTTTGTGAAGGCAATTTTGGTGTTCTTTTTGTTAAAGAACATACCAGGTAGATTTAAACCTGATACCAAGAAACAAAGACTAGGAACGTGCCTAAGGATGAGCTAAATCCTATATTCAGCAAGGCTAAATCTTAGTTCTGGGCCAATTAACAGAGTCATATCAGGACTCACTTCACTTTAGGCTCTGCAAAGCCAAGGTGGGAAAACTTGAGGGATTTGTCTAATTTATCTTGATATTTCATTACAAGACTACCCTCTATAGCAGATATGGTCAATATTCTTCTTCAATTTGCTAGTAAATCTCCTGATCACAGTAGCTAATCATAACCAAGGAAAGTAACCACAAATAAGCCATGACCTACACTTATAGTTCTTCAAAACATAAAATGGGAAAATAATATTCATTTTGATTTGGTTTCTCAGCATAATCAAGTATGCAATAGCAAAGAACATGCATCCTCCAAGCCAACCAGTCGCTTATCCATTGGGCACTAACTGAATCTTCACATACAAATGGATACCTAAAATATACTCATATATTCAGGTATATGGTCTATTTTCTTGACTTGCAAACAGACATCAATATTCATTAAATCTCTCGTACTTATGGTGATATCCTTCTGGTGTAACCTGCAATCCTATCAGTATAAACAAGCATTTACTTGGAGCTTTGTTCCAATAGAAAATCTATTCTGATATACAACCTTAAAGGGATGTAACTGGGTTCAAGCTCTTAGTTCTTAAACACAGAACATTGCAAATAACAATAGCAGGAGATGAGAATCATAATGAAATTAACAGATGAGGCTCTTTGTATTAATTTCATTGAAAAGAATACAACATCTGCATACAAAAACTCAAAAGATACACATAGAATGATTGTGTAATATGAATGCCTCAAAAGGAATACAATATGTTGTTCATAATAGGAAGAATCACTGAGAAAAATGGTATCACAAATCTGAGAGAACTCAAGATTGGAACCAGGAATGATCTCTCAGTCACAAAGAACTGGAACCCCTACAAAGAATGAAAGATAGAAAGATATAGAAGAGAAAGAATTTCAGGATTTGATCTTTACTTGACAAGTGTCCACTTGAAATTCAATCTTCTGGAAACTGAAAACTTCCTCCTTCCTTCTCCTATCTAATCTGATTTGATTTTATCATTAATCTGTAATAAACTTGTGAAATATCCTTGCCTAATGATGAAATCCCTTTACTTGCCAAAATATCTGAAATCTTCATGAAATGCTAAAGGAATCAAACTTTAACTAATTTGAAATTAATTCAATTCAACCCCAACTACATTTTTATTATCTTTTAACGATACCCATGTCATCATTATGTTAGGAATCAATTTTGAACCTCCATACCTGAATACAGTTGCAGAAAAGGAACCTGATAGAAAACCTCATACTACTCAAATAGATGGATTCTTGTGCAAAAACTAACCTCAGAATTGAAAAATTCAAACTTTCACGATTCCGACAACATATGATAAGGCATACTTTGCCTTCCAGAAATGCCCAGAATCTCGATTTGAAAAACACTCATTTGGTAGAGATATCAGGTCTGCACATCTTTGAATTTAAAAATCCAAAAAAAAACTTATAATAATCTAATGTCTTAACATTAGAATTAAAGCCCTATTTGATTTTAAAAACTGACATGCATACCCATTGAGAAAATACTTTAAAATTCACTTTAAGCCCATTTTACTTTTTTGTTTTGCCTTTGACTCCACTTGGGTCAAACCTCTGTTGACCAAGTGACACATGTCACTCATTGATTGGCTCAGGATGGTACAGTCACTGCCTCATCACTACATGGTTTGCATCATCTGCCATGTGTCATCTTTTCACCACTTCGCTATGGTTAACCGATGAGCAACTTCAGTTAGCGAGGTAACGAGAACCATTGGATATGCCACGTGGCACAATTTGGTACATTTCTAGATCTGCTTGCCACATCATTACCCAGTCACTCTATCGCTGCCACTTGTCCTTTCATCATTTACTGATGGCATTACATGCGAGACCCATGTAACACTTTGAATCTCATCAAATTTTGGGGTTTTTTGGTGACCTCGCTATGTCGCTAGCCGAACTTTTTCAAATTTCTCGGCTAGTGAAGTAGCGAGGCACCGAATTTTTTAGTTCTCCAATTGCCTGCAACTTTTTGACATCATCAGCTTTGACTTGTGTGCCCATTCAAAAAATTTTAGTGTACACGCTAGCTAGCCGACCACGGGTCTATCTTACATGCTGGAGCGGCTTACAAAAGCCCCCCTCTCAACTTCATATTAAACACTGTGTTGTGTTGTATTTAAAAATTTGAAATTTCTTCCCCACGGCCCATGTGGGATATAATTTTTTCATGGTAATCCCTCTTTAACACATGTGACTCGTTCAAATCTTTGACGCCCTGCCTTCTCATGCAGCGGGTCTTCTCCTTGTTTGGGCGCAGGCTTCTCTTGTTCTGTGCAAGTTTAGTTGCATCTTTATTAAGCATTATGGTGAAAATAGTATGTCTTTCCTACGGAGTGAAACATCTGTCGCCTCTTCTCATTGCTGCCTCTGTGTGAGGCATCTTTTTAAGTGTGTGAGGAGTCTTTTAAAATGTGGCGGTTGAATGCATTATTTACTTCATGGGTTGTTGCTATCGTGGGGAACTCCCTTTTTATAAGCATGGAGTTTCCTTTTTTAAAATGGCATCTTTATCTTTACCTCTAGATTGGTCTCTTGTTTTCTATCTGTAGCTTTGGCACCTCCTTGTTCATTGTGTTGACTACTTTGTTCTCAACATGGGGACCCTGCAGATAGATGTTACCTCTAATCTATCTCCCCTGCTCATACCGACTTTTGCTTCTTTGCTGGGGCTTCCACAATCATATCTGATCCTCTGTAAATATTCATCATCGCCTCATAGAGCCCCCTATCCATCTCCATAGAGTCTTTCCTCACTTCATTATGCGTGGATTCTTGCTCATTTTATCTTTAAACTATGTTCAGCCCCTGCGAGTTGCCTCAGCTAAAACATGAGGTGTTAGCTGGTGAATATGTTAGATCTCCGCTAAGCATGAGACCCTTCTCATCAAAACATGAATGCAATTTCATTGGTCTATGGTCTATGCAGATTGAGCATGTGGAATGCCTGTAGTCTCCTTTCTTCAGATGTGGAGACCTTGTCAACAAATGCATGAGCATTCCTTTCTATTCTACATGCTTTGCTAACTGGATCATGACGTGAGATGTCTTTAAAACTTGCGACTTCTTTAAATGTGTGAGGCTGAGTTGTTGTTTATTGTGGGAGCTCTTTTGTCTCTTGCATGGGATACATGGCTTTATATGTTGTGACCATTGCCACCTTGGACGCCTCCCTCTACTTAGATAATATGCCCTTTCAAACTTAGGCTGCCCCTGCTCCTGTTCTTTGAGGCTATGTGCATTAAACACACTCTAGTGATGCAAATTTCCATTGCTAATCAATACACTCATATTGGTTTTGAAATTTTTTTATACAAAGCTTCAAAGTATGTGGAAAAAGAACTATAGTTTAACGTTTTCTTTTTGTTGCACACACAATTGCTTTTTCTCCGACTACCTCTAATTAATTTATTTATAGTCTTGATGCCCAAAGGACTTGAAAAAATGACCTCTTATAATCACAGAATATATGTCTTGCCTGTCACTGTAGGTTTTTTTGATTCTCCATAAAGTTTTGGGCGAGGGACATCAGGATATCTTTCTGGGATAGCTAGGATTGGAGACCTTTTTTAAGGAATGACAAGAGACAGCAACGAAGAATTAGTGGAAATCTTAATTATTTGAGGACAATGTTTTTGTAAAGAGGAGGTCACCCCTTGACTGCCCATGTTTGATGAGGCTTCTTTCTATCTCAGCGTATAGAGTGGGGGTCATTTCACAATACTACCCCATCTTTACATCATCAAGGCACCTTCAAGATTCTACAAAACTTGGATTCACTTGATGGAATCAGTCGGGCCCAAAGTGGGTCCGACTAAAAAAAAAATTCATTTCTGAAAAATTGAGTTCTCAAACTGACCTACTGAACCTTTGACATCGACTAGATGCAAACTCGATCTATGCTCTGTCATTAAAGATTCATTTTATCATTCTCTTGCAGCTTCTCGACTTTGTGTCAGGAGGTCATTGACTGCCTTTGAAAACTGACCCAAACCTCTAACCATGCTCTGAAAATCGGCACACTAACTCTCTATACCACATTCTTGTACCCTATCAGATCTTGTCTCATGATGAATCTAGGGTCGCCCCTTCAGAATTACCTGCACAAGAACATGTCAAAAAACAACAAACTGGGTTTGAATTCGGCTTTGAAAACTGGACAAATGAGCACATGGGAAAACAAAAATTGGGACACTAGTTCTCTATGATGAGGATATTTTGAATCTACAATTTTTCCTCATGACGAATAAAAAGATACAAATAGTGTACGTTCAAAGTGGGCTACTTGGAATTTTGCAAACTGGAAACATTGACAGAAAGCATTTTTTGCGAATGGAATTGACCTGGTACAATGTGAAGACGGATTCATCAAGTTCTAAAAATTTGCACACTTGTAATATTTTTAGAGGACAACATAGTGGTACAATTCATTTGATCTTTCCAATCACTAATTTCAAGTTATAATGCCACAAACAGGGGTACTGACAAATCTGCACATGCTGACACCAGTAAAAAGTTACAAATTGCGTTTGGAATCACATTTGAAAATTGATCAAACGGATTCGTCATAAGCTAAAACTTGAAACATAACAATTTTTTGACGTCTACAATGCAACGCAAAAGAAAATTTCTCATTTGGGTCAACTAGTCAAAAGTTACAACACGTCATATAGGGCTTCCCAAAATTTTGAATATTTTGCAAAAAAACATGAAAACAGTAACCGACCAACTTCGAGGGATTCAAAACCTAGTCAGACAAACTCAAAATGACTCAAAATTTGAAACATAGGTTCTTAGGTATGGACACTAGATAATCTCAAAGTGGCAAGTCATGACACATTTCTGGGTGCAAGATATTCATTGGCAAACATAGCCTCCTGTCGTTGTTTGACACTAGGGCAGAATTGCAAAATTTGACAAATGCTTGAAACAGGACTTTGCCAAATGACTCAGAAACTCAATTTAACTTCCAAAATGCTTAGGCATGCTGAATGAAAGGTGCTAGAAGCATTAAAAACCTTAGGGGTCTCAAATGGACAGTCGGGTACATAGGCATTAAAAGCTTTTATAGGGCTCAATTTTCTCAAATTTTTCAAAATGTGACTGAAAATGGACCATGCAATTTTCAGTCCCAACAGGCAAAACTAAAGGGACATGCAAAGATCTGGTGGCAAGAGGTTTAGTTGGAGTTAAATAAAAAGGGAAAGGACAAAATCACCAAATGGGATCGGATGATAGCTAAAATGAAGCGACAATTCATTCCTATGGATTATGAGCTTGATCTATTAGAGAAGATGCAAGGAATGAAGCAAGCAGGAAAATTTATTCAAGAGTATACCGAAGAGTTCTATTGATTTCTCATTAGAACTGGCCGTGCAAAAGCTGATAAGGAGAAATTCACTCATTATCTTAATGGGTTAAGGCCAAGCATTCAAGATGAGCTAAGTCTAGTTCAAATGAGCAATATTGAGGAGGCATACTAGTTTTCCCTAAGAGTTGAGGAGAAACTGAGCAAGAAGTTTGATAATAAGAATAGTGGAAGAGGTCATGGTGGAAGATCTGGCAGATGATCTTATAGAGGTCGTAATGTTGATTAAAAGAGCAAGGATGAAGATGGAAGTAGCAACCAGAACCAAAGGGGAAATAATTCCAATCATTTCCATGATCAGAATAATAGAGGCAGAGGACAAGGATCTGGAAGAGGAGGCTTTCATGGAAAATGTTTCCACTGTGGCGAGGAAGGGCATAGATCATTTGAATGTACCCAGTGCCAAGGAAGGATAGATCAAAGAATAGAAGTTTAGGAAAGAGTTGCACAAGTTGATGAAGATGCCAGATCCTCACATTATGAAGATTTTGAAAGAGAAGAAGTCCTAGTTAACATAAGAATCTTGCTGAGTGGTGAGAATGAACCTAATCAAAGGAGTTTGTTTTGTACAAGGTACAAATTTGAAGATAAGTGTTGTAATGTGATCATTAATGGTGGAAGTACTAATAATATAGTGTCAAAAATTATGGTTAGCAAGTTGAAGCTGAAGAGACAAAAACACCCATGTCCATAGTGCATTGCTTGAGTGCAAGATGACCACAAGGTTATGGTCAATGAGCAGTGCTTAGTGAAATTCAAGATTAGGAGCTACCAGGATGAGGTATTATGTGATATCATACCTACAAACATATGTCATATGTTGTTGGGTAAGTCATGGCAGTTTGACATGCATGTTGTACATGATGGGTGAGAAAATACCTACACTCTAACTAAGGATGGAGTGAAACATAAGTTGAAGTTGTTGAAGGATAAAGAAGAAAAGGTATATGGTGCTACTAGAATATGTTTTGTTGATAGAAAAGAGTTTCTTAAAGGTATGAAACATGAGCATATGTGTATTGTTATAATTCATAAAGATAGTAAAGAAGAAGTAGAAAAGGTACCTATAAAAGTTGTAGATATGTTGGAAGAGTTTTCTGATATTGTATCAGATAATGTACTAGATGGATTGCCCCCAATGAGGAAGATCAGTCACCAAATGGATTTGGTTCCAGGAGCCAGTTTGGTAAACAAGGCAGTGCACAGAATGACACCAGTAGAAAGTGAAGAGTTGAACAGGCAAGTTCATGAGTTGTTGCAGAAGGGGTTGATTCAAGAGAGTCTGAGTCCATGTGTTGTACCAGCAGTGTTAGCACCAAAGAAGAATGGAGAATGGAGGATGTGCATAGATTCTCATTCTATCAACAAGATCACCATCAAGTATAGATTTATTTTACCAAGGATGGATGATATTATGGACCGTTTGAGTGGAGCTCAATATTTCACAAAGATAGATCTGAAGAGAGGGTATCATCAGATTCGTATCAGAGAAGGTGATGAGTGGCAGACTACTTTCAAGACAAGGGAAGGACTACATGAGTGGTTAGTCATGTCTTTTGGGCTAACCAATACATCGAGCACTTTCATGAGGCTCATGAATGGGGTACTAAAGGAGTTTCTAGGTAAGTTTCTCATTGTTTACCTAGATGATATATTGATCTTTAGTAAGACATTGGAGGAGCATTTGATTCATATTCGCAAGGAGTTTGAAAAGTTGAGGGAAGAAAAGTTGTTGATAAACCTGAAGAAGTGTAGTTTTGTAAAGAATTTTTGGTGTACTTGGGATTTGTAGTCTTAGGAGAAGGTCTGAAAATGGACCCAGAGAAAGTGAAGGCTATCCTTGAATGGCCTACTCCGAGGAGTGTGACAGAGGTAAGATCTTTTCATGGACTAGCTACATTTTATAAAAATTTCATAAGAAGTTTTAGCAGTATTTGTGGACCCTTGACTGAAACAACGAGAGGAGATAGGAAAGAGTTTAAGTGGATTGTAGGAGTAGATAAGAGTTTCAATCTATTGAAATAGAAAGTTATTAAGAAGACTGTTTTAGCACTTCCTAATTTTAACAAGGTGTTTCAAGTAGACTGTGAAGCTATTGGTACTACAATAGGAGCTATTTTGAGCCATGAAGAAAGACCAATTGCTTATTTCATTGAGAATTTGAATGATGCAAAAAGAAAATATTCTATTTATGATTAGGAATTTTATGCTATAGTTCAAGCATTGAAGAAGTGGAGACACTATCTTCTTCCCAAGGAGTTTGTTTTATATACTGATTATCAAGCTTTGCAATACTTGAATAGTCAAGGAAAATTGAACCAAAGGCATTTAAAGTGGGTTGAGTTTTTGTAGAGTTATACATTTGTTTTGAAACATAGAAGTGGGAAGTCTAATAAAGTTGCAGATGCTCTTAGTAGAAGACAACTTTTGCTAATAGGAATGCAGATAGAGGTGGTTGGGTTCAAGAAACTTAGTACATTGTATCCAAATGATCCTAATTTTGTTGAACTGTAGAAGTCTTGTATAGAACCTATTACACTTGATAAGACAAAGTGGTTCGATTTCATGATCCAAGATAATATGTTGTTCAAAGGAAGCCAGTTGTGCATTCCAAGAAGTTCAATGAGAGAGAACCTCGTGACGGAGAAGCATAGTGGAGGATTGGCTAAATATTTTGGTAGAGATAAAACTATAGCTTTGGTTGCTAAAAATTATTATTGGCCACAATTATAAAAATATATGACAAAGTTTGTACAAATTTGTTGAGTATGTCAGATGGGGAAAGGAGTGAAGCAAAATACAAGGTTGTACCAACCATCACCTATACCAGAGAAGTTGTGGGAGGATGTTAGCATGGATTTTGTTCTTGGATTACCAAGGACATAGTGTAGGCATGATTCTATTTTTGTGGTGGTTGACAGGTTTTCAAAGATGGCACATTTTATTCCTTGTAAGAAGCCTAGTGATGTTGTTCATGTAGCAGAGTTGTTTTTCAGAGAAGTGGTGAGATTATATGGACTACTAAAGAGTATAATTTCAAATCGAGATACCAAATTTGTTGGGTATTTTTGGCATACATTGTGGAAGAAGTTAAAGAGAGATTTGAAGTTTAGTTCATCACATCATCTATAGATTAATGGACAAACAAAAGTTGTGAATCACAGTTTGGGAAACTTGTTGAGATTCCTGGTTGGAGATAAACCAAAAGGATGGGATATGATTTTACCACAGGTAGAATTTTCATATAATAATTCTATCAATAGGAGTACTGGTAAATCACCATTCTAAATTTTATATGGAAGTAGTCCTAGAAATGTTTCTGAATTGAGGAATTTGGATAAGGGAGAGATAAGTAGTGTTGAAGCAGAAGATTTTGCTAAACATTTGAAGAACATCCATGAGGAGGTGAGGAAGCACATCATAAAGATGAATACATAATATAAGGCTAAGGTGGATGTGAAAAGGAGATATAAGGAATTTTAGATTGGAGATGAAATCATGGTTCATTTGAGAAATGAGTTTTTTCAAGTAGGTACATATAATAAGCTGAAGATGAAGAAGTTTGGACTGTGCAAGATAGTGAAAAGGCATGATTATGGAAATGTGTATGAAGTGGAGTTGCCTATTGAATTGAATATTTCACTAGTATTTAATATTTCAAATTTGACAGAATATTATGACGGAGGTGGTGGAGATGAAGTTGTAGAAGCATAGTGGAGCATTCCAGCAGCTAGTTCAGCTACCAAGGAGATTGAGGAGGTACTAGATAGTCGTATTGGAAAAGGTATCAAAAATAGAACTTATGAGGAATATCTGGTCAAATGGAAAGGGAGACCAATTGGGGATTCATCAGCAAAGGAGGAGGTTAACCATCTTGGTTTTCCTCTAAACACTTGAGATGTGATAGAGTCACTTCTCAAATTACCCTGGGTGTCTAATGTAGGAGCATCTTGGGTGTAAGGGCAATCTTGCATCAACCAAAAATATTTTATTTTCAGTCTTTTATATTTTAATAAGGAGTAGTAGAAAGGGTTGTTACTATTTATGAGAACTTGTTATTTTTAGTAAGTTTTTCATATGAGCTTGAAATGTTCTCATTTTCTATAGGAAGGTTCATTTTAGAGATATAAGCCTACCATAAAAATCTCATTGCTCCAGCTTATGTATCAAAAAAGTTATTACAAATTTTTGGTGGAAAAATTTGTAGAAAAATCTTTAGGCTCACCGGTGGAGGCCTTAGAGTGCCTGGATGAGGTCTAAAAACTTGACAGAATGGTGCTAGCATGGTTTCAAGCCTATAGATCAGGAGCTGACATTTCTAAAAAGTGATTATAATAGCCAATCGAAGCAACAGTCTGTGAGTTATGGCCTTCGGAAGTTGGGCTACCAAAATTTCTAAAATAATTTGTCAAAGATGTATTTAGCAGACTCTATGTGTATTGTTAGGGTCAGTCAGCCCTAGGTATTAAGTTTGAGCATCTAGAACCTTCTCGAGCGGCATGAGACTACCTATTTGAGAAAGGCCTAAATATTGTCTAGGACAACTCTGGGTGATAGTTCACAGCACTATCTTGTAGATTACTGTAATGAAGGCACCCATTTGGGTTAGCATATTGTAATTGAGAATTCTGTAATTCCACATTTGCAGCGATAATAAGAAGTCCATATTTTGTTCTCACATTTTTTGTTGTTTCTTTGTTTCTATTATGAGTTTATAGTATTAGGGAGAGTCCCTTGCATCACCTTGTTGCCATGTGAATAGGTGGGTCTAGCTCCTATTGTGGGTCATAAAAGTAAGCTTGCTAGGGTGGATCAAAGACATATCAAGTTGTGTTGGCATATGGTAGAGCCCTTATTGATTGAGATACTAACATTATGAACAAAGTGATGATGTGTTTCTAGGTCATCCAATCTTGAAGGATCTATAGTGGTCACTTTTTTACATTTTGAAATTACAATGGGTTTAGACAATGCGAGAAAGCAAGAGTGTGTCACGTAGCCATGTGGGTCATCTTTTCCAGAGGGTGATAGGTCTACTGAGGTGGAATATGTGTCAGCTACTGCATGATGATTCACCAAGTTTTTACATGTACACGAACATGGATGTTGAGAGTCCTATGGGTCTAGAAATATTAACAGTAGGCACAATAATAATGAGGATCTTTCATGATCATTGATTTTTTAGGGATCAATGATTGGTGGTTACCCACTTTGTGGAATGATCAAAACTTAAGAAATGCAAGAAAACACCTAATGGACACATGTCTAGGTGGCCCACCTTTGTAAGGAGCTAGTTGTCACCATTAGAAAGGTGTCAACAGTGATAGGAAATGTGTTTCCAGTTGTAGTTTTTTGTAGACTTAAAAGATAAAAGGAAAAAAGGTTATGAACTTGACCTATCATGTCATGACATGTAGGTATGACTTGGCAATCAACAAAATTTTGACCCCAAGGTGGTGAAATATTTATATAGAGATAGAGCGATGCGAGTTGGCAATGGTTGAAGGGATGAGTTGATGATCTAAACGGCCCATTTTTAATGAATGTCTAATCTACAGTTGGGCATGGGTATGGTGGAGATTAGATCAAATCATTGTTGTGGGATGATCACCAAGAAGATATGATTCATTGCATAAGGGAGTTGTAGTTGTTAGTGGCTACGAAAATAGGGTGGTTGAGGTTTTGATATTTGGATGCTACAAGAAGCAAAGAAGTAGTTAATGGTCCTCCTATAGCAAGAAACACTTGGCCTTACCCATGATGGGGAGAGTATAGAACATAAATGTGAATGTAAGTTCTTATCTAAATATTTGTACTCTTCCAATGAATTTTTTACATGTGCACCTCCCATCTGAAGCTTGTTGCAATCATGGTCTATTTAAGGATTCCCAAGATGTAGAGAAAGGGCTGGCATTTTTAAAGGCTTATGCAAGGTAGCATTGTTAAGATCTCTCAGAGTCCTTCATGCTTTTCTTGGAAAATCACTTTATTTTTATAATCAATCTAGATGAATGTTGCTTGATGACCTTTGAAAATTTGAATGAAGGGATGGTCTTAGAACCCTTATTGTGTCTTCTTGTTGCTTAAGCTTCTAATTTGATAAGATCTATTGAGATTTTATCTTCAAATCATTGGGTTCTGTCTCAGTTTTAACTGTATGTGAGATTTGATTGTTCATGTAGGTTGCAAGTCAAGATACTTTACTCTTTTTCAAGATATGACATTCTAAATGTTAGCATCCCCTTTAACATCTTGTCTAAAGTACACCCTTCTTGTGAAATATTTATATGTGGATGGTTCTTTTGAGTTCTTGTTAACTGCCCAAAAGTGTTTCATCGAATCAAGTCAGCAATATCTTTATTCTATCATCCAGTGTATCACCTCATTTACTTTTCAGTATTTACTTTCAAGTAATCCTTCTATCACTTTCCCCTTCAAGTTTATTTTCCTGTTTGAAGAAGTAAATCAATGAAAGATCAAGAGGAGCTGGCCTATAACTGAGAGATTCACTCCTAACTTAGGTATTTCCCACTACCTAGGAGTGTTTCTATGTTACTTGAAGTTAACTGAGTTGGAATCCAGTCTAGGTGCAACTTTTAGAGATAACAATAAAAAAGAAATGCACTACCATAGACAAGAATGTTCCATAAAACAATACAAATATATAGAGATATGAAAGGATAATACATTATGCCTACTTAGTTATTGTGAAAGAAACAATGAAGGGATAATAGATCCTTAAGAAAGAGAGAAAGAAAGTCTAATATATGTGCTAAATGATATATTCCTTATAATAGAATGAAAATTTATAAAGGATGTTGGTTGTGTTGGATAAACTAAGAAGAATACATTAAGTTTCTCTAAGTGGCTCAAAATTATACAAGACATGTAATTTCAAGAAAGTGAATGTAAGAAAAGACACCATCGTATAAAAGGAAAACATGTCAACAAAGGGAGATAATGGATCCTATGATATAAGAAGAGGAAATATGGCCCTTTCCCCCCATGTGAAGAGTCAAGGGGAATGATTATTATGTTACTCTCAAAGTAGGAAAATGATCCCCTAAAAGATAGACTGACAATGTCACAAACCAAGGAGCAACATAATAGGGATATAAATGTATCAAGTAAAATGATCATGAAAAATATACCATGCATCATCACAATTCATATGAGACATAATATAAGAAATACATTGATAAAGCATAGAAAAAGAAGATCTCTTAGACAAAGTTAGATTGAAATGTAAAGAGAGGCACTCAATGAGCATATACTTATCAAATAAATGTGTTTGATGCACAAAATCAAGAATGTGTGATGTTGGTGTAAAATCTAAATTTTCCCAATCTTGAAAAGTTGAGAAGCCACTTAGAGAATCAATGTAAGGAAGATTCATATGATATAAGTTTGAATAGGTAAAAGTAAGATCATAATGATCATCATGTTTCACAAGATCTAAGTTGATTTGAGGTGTAACTTGAAAGGAACAAGAAGAAGAAAGGGAGTGGTTCTCTATCACTAAGGTAAGCTTAAGAGAAGGACAAAGAGAACTCATCAAGACATCATCTATAGAAGGAATTTCAATGAAATGCATAAAAATAGGTTCATAAATATTAGCAATAACTATGAAATCATCCAAAGGTTCCTTATGAGGAAGAGAGTAATCTTGACACAAGGTAGGATATGGAAAACTAGGGCCACAAGAACACATGCCCAGCTCTGAGGCTTTTTCGGTTATGCCCAAAACAATGATTTAAATATACATCAAAATATATCCAACATGCTATATCTACAATCTATTTCCAAACTCTAACTCCCTCACTTCCCTTTCTCCCATTTTTTTTTAGATCTAAACCAAGAATCACTACTTATACTTGCAAAAATGTCTTTAAAAAGATTCTAGGTCATTGTACAGAGAAGGTCGACCTCATAATGGTCTATTTGCATCCCAATGATCAATCCAAGACATTAAATTACTTACAAAAATTAAATATATAATTTGAATCCCAAGTAAGAATCAACAAATAACTTGGTGAAAGACATCACTTATTAAAAACAAAGATCACTAAACAACTTAGTGAGAATAGAAGAGAACACTCAGCAAAATAAGAGACATAATCACTTGGAAAAAGATGAATCCAAGCTACTCGACAATAGAAGAAACTTGAGCCACTTGGAAGAAAAATAACCCAAGCCACTCAACAATAAAAGATAGGAACACATCCAATGAGAAGATAAGCAACAAAATTATCGTGAAGGTCCAAAAGAATGACCAAACATAACACCATCGAGAAGGATAACAAAGCAACCCAAGATACTCCTACATTAGACAACCAAGGTTGAAAAGAAATGATTCTCTTGAATCATGAGTGTATCACAACCCAAGTTGAATCTAACTCATATTGAAAAATCCATGTAGCATCTCTAATTGGTCTATCCTTCCACTTTACCAAATACTCAAAGTAGTCATTTCCCCCTGTACTCTTACCAACTTTGTGTTGCAAAATCTTCTCTATCTCTTCAGACTACTTCTTAGGATAATCACTCAATATTGTCAACTCATCATCAGATTAATAATACTCTTACAAATCATCAATATTTAATATAGGTGATACATCCATTTCATTAGGTAACTCTACTTCATAAGCATTATCACTGTCAAACTTCCTTAGGCTTCTGCAAGGACCAAACTTCTTTGTCTTCAAATTTCCACAATTATTAATAGGAAATCTACCTTTATTCAAATGAACCATCACATCATCGCCAACCTTAAAACTTGTATGTCTCCTTGACTCATCTACATTCTCCTTATATTTTTTATTACTCCATTCTAGTTTATTTTTCACTTTCTCATGCAAAGACTTCATAAATTCAACAAATTTGTCAGCTTTGGCACTTCTCTTTTCTTCTCCAAAAACATTCCTCAGTTCTAATATACCTCTAGGATGCATTCCAGTAACACTATCAAAAGGCGTCTTTCTAGTACTCCTATTCACAGAATTTTAGTATGCAAACTCATCTTGTGCCAACACTAAATCCTAGTTACTCATTTTATCCCCAACTAAGCATCTCAATAAATTTCCTAAGCTTTTGTTTGCAACCTCTATCTATCATTAGTCTATGGATGAAACGTAGAACTAAACTTCAACTCAATATCCAACTTCCTTCACAAAATCTTCCAGAAATAACCAACAAACTTATTGTCTCAATCAAATACAATACTCCTCAGAAATTCATGCAATCTAAAAACCTCTTTGAAGAAAAGATTTGCAACATGCACTACTTCATTTGTCTTCTTACGTAATATGAAATGTGCCATATCAATCACAACAAACATAGAATCATATCCTCTTACAATCCTCGATAAGCCAAATACAAAATCCATATTGATTTCACACCAAGGTTTCTTATGTACTAAAATAGGTGTATACAATCTAGTATTCTGACTTACTCCTTTTGCAACTTGCCAAACTCCATGACTTCTCACAAACTTCTAAACATCCTTATACAATTGTAGCCAATAATAGTTCTCCTTCAGTAAACTCAAATTTTTATCAACATCAAAGTGTCCAACCAATCCTCCGCTATGTTTATCCTTAATAAAATTGGATCTCATAGATCCTCTCATTATATATAATTAAACTCCTTTGAACAACATACCTTCTTAAATAAAACAATCTTCATACTTAGTTGATTTGGTAGATTGGATTTTTGCACTCTATCCATGCCTCAAAAAGAATCAGGGTCAATGTCATACAAATGCTTTATATCATCAAAGCCAAGAACTTCAACCTTCATCTCGATCAACAAGGAAATTATTCCACTTAATGCATCTACAACTCAATTAGATAGTCCACTCTTTTTCTTGATCACAAAATGTAAAGTTTTACAAGTACTCAACCCAATTCATATGCCTCTAATTCAATTTATTTTGACTTCCCAAATACTAGAAATCCTTCTAATCATTATACAACACAAACTCCTTAGAAATCAAATAATGTATCCACTTATTCAAAGCTTGAACAATAGCATATAACTCTTGATCACACAAATAATACTTCCTCTTAACATCATTCAACTTCTCACTAAAGAAAGAAACAAGTTTTCCTTCTTAACTCAACACAACTCCAATTGCACTACCACTTGCATCACATTCAACTTGAAACACTTTATTTAAATCAAACAAAGCCAACACATGTAATTCAAAAACCCTTTATTTCAAAGCTTCAAAACTCTTATCAACACCATGTATCCACTTAAAATCCTTTTTATCTACTCTCATTGTCTCATTCATATCATTACTAATAGAACTAAAGTTACCTATGAACTTTCTATAGAAACTTTCCAAACCATGAAATGATCTTACCTCTCACACTGAAATCACAAACCCAAATACAAAATCTCCTCCTTCATGAATGAACACTGCTTCAAGTTAATCAACAACTTATCCTCTTTTAATCTCGGTAACACTTGCCTAATATGCTCAAGATGGTTTTCCTTAGTCTTTTTGAATATCATAATATCATTCAAATAAACAATCACAAACTTATCCAAGAATTTCTTCAAGATTTTGTTCATCAACGTCATAAAAGTACTCAGTGCATTAGTCAAACCAAAAGGCATAACCAACCATTCATACAAACCTTTTTTTGTCTCAAAAGTATTATTCCATTCATCACCCTCTCTGAATCTAATCTAATGATAACTACTTTTCAAATCAATCTTTTTAAAATATTTGGATCCACTTAAACAATCCATTATATCATCCATCCTCGACATAGGAAACCTATACTTCATTGTTATCTTGTTAATAGCTCTAGAATTAGTACACATTCTCCACTTACCATTCTTCTTAGGTGCCAATACAACAAGTACAGCACATGGACTTAAAATTTCTCTGATCGTAACTTTATGCAATAATCCATGCACTTGTTTGTTAATTTTTTCATTCTTGGTAGGTGTCAATGTAAGGTGCTTTATTTAGGAAACTAGCTCCAAGAATAAGGTCCATACAATGACCTATACTTCTTACAGGAGATAAACCAACAGGGACATTCTCAAAGATAATTTATGGATACTCAATGAGAAATAGTTCAACTTCCATTGGAACTTGGTCAATACTAACACAACTCAACTTATTAGGGATTACAACAAAACTTACTTTATGATTCTTCATATCCTTCTCAAATTGATTCCCATTTACCATTATAAATTGTATTGTAGTACAATTTACCTCATCAAGAATCTTAATTAAAGATAACAGCACTTCCCTCCTTCCATTCACCCAAAGACTATATTGATTCAATCTAACATCATCATAACATGTCTATCATACTAGCAAGGTCTTCCCAAGAGTATATGACAATAATTCATAGGCATAATATCACACAAAAATTCATTAATTCCCAATCTTAAATTTCACAATACATTGCTCACTTTCCAATAATTTATGTTCATCCTTGATCCATGAAACATGATAGGGTTTGGGATGCCCTAACCTTTCCAACTGTAACTTTGTAACTAGCTCTTTTGATTCCAAATTTATTGAACTACCACTAATAATGATTGCCTTACAATATTTCCCTATCATCTTGCATCTCATTTTGAAAAGACTTCTCCTCAAGATAGGTTTTGTCTATACCCTTTTCTAGCAGTTGTGAAAAGCATTTGTTCCTTGTCCTATAGGTTATTTTCTAGGTATGTTTTTTGTAACAGGTAAAATTTATCAAAGAAATGTTAAAAATTCTAGTGACATGGAAGAGATCTTTCAAGGCATCATATTTTGTCATTACCTTTTAGAGTTTTATGTTGAGGGGTCTCTTTGTCGTTGAGTTGTCCCCCCCCCCCCCCAACTTTTTGTCCTAAGTGATTAACCTAATGCTTTGACCTCATGAAATAAAGCTTTTTGTATGTCACTTACCTAAGGGTTATATTGCCATTGATAGGTTCCTCTCTCTATTTGTGTAGTAATTTGTTACTTTTTCCTTGATTGTCACCTTGGTCCATAGGTTAATTCTTATATTTTCAACTTTATTTTGAAATCATTTGTCTTATGTATGTCTAAGTGGAGTGGGGTCATTGAATCAATGGCTCACACTTATTCATGGCTCCTGATAATTGATGAAGCAAAGATGTGAGATGCAAGTATGTGTTCCTTGGTGGGCCTGAGGATTTCAAGACACTATTTTTTGTACTTGAAGAGAATGATAGTTCTCACTTGTTCGTGAGTCTCTATCTCTCCTACAAGGAAAATAAGCACAATGGTGACTCATGGAAAAGATTAGAATATGAACACTAAAGGTGAGGCCTATCTTATTGGCACTATTATTATTAATTTCATTAGTCCATGTATTTTTAGTATGAAATGCAAATGGTGGGTCTAGAACACAGTCATTAATTCAAAGTTGCAAGAGCTTCCCACATGGATAAGTGAGGAAATCAAATAGGACCTAGCTATATTTAATATTGTGTGGTCTAATTTTATTTATGTCTCCTAGCACAAACATAGCGAATAAGCATGATGCATACACATGTGTGGATCCCACAAGAGAGATGTTGAGTGGGACCTGATTACTTGGCCGAAGGAATAAAATTTCATTGGGCCATGTCAACTAAGTCAATGGGTTTTGAATGATGCTATAGATAAGGGCTAAAAGGAAAATGATCAAATGACTCTCACTTATTCATATCTTTCTCTCTCCTGGATGGTGAATAAGCAAGATATTTGCATGTGGACTATCTCATGTGACCACTAGATTTAGATCACTTAAGAAGTATATTATCGACGTACTTTGAATCAATGATCAGGACTTAATCTTATTGTAATGAACGTTCACTGGCTTGGATGAATTGTGAGAGTATGATCAATGGTCTATGTTTATTCGTAACCTCTAACATAGAGATAAAGAATAAGTTTGATGTTGACACATGTATCTTCATTCCAAAATGTGGAATTTTCAAAAGGGAGTTATGTGGCTCTATCTTCATTTTTTATTGGATGGGTTGTAGGCCTAGGATGTTGATTAAGATGGTCAATTAAGGTCAGAGAGAGTTTTTAGCCATCAAATTAAAGATGTAACCAAATCAACGGTGCCAATTCAAATTGTGTATTACAATGACAAAAAGTCTTTTCCACTTGCAATTTGGATTTATTTCACACAAAGTGATATTAATGCCACCTTGAGGGATTTTGAAGCCATTTCTTCCTATTTTATGTCATCTTAGTACCTTTAGATGTCCTTTTTTTTTAAAGATTTACTGCATAAAGCTTCATAATAGAATTTAGGATGAAGATTCTCAGCAAAAGAGACTTGGAACAAGTAAATGCATGAGATTTTTTGAGCTCTATTGTTCTTATAGGAATTAAATTCTTGGGTTTGCTTCAATTTTTTAGCATCTAGTAAAACCCCTAGTTTCAAATTAGTAAACCCTTGTCAAGATAAATTGAGTAATTTGCCTAAAAGACCCTCAAATTGTCGTTGAAGAAGTACTCTAAGAAATTCAATTATGAAGAAAGGAGGCTACAAGATTATTTTATAGACCAATTACCCTTTTTTAAAGAATGTAGAGAAGTTGTGGAGATGTGAAAAACCCTAAATAATGAGGTTTGTCCAAGGTTGAAGGATAGATATGGAAATTTATGTAACACCAATATGCCTAGCAAGGGTCTTGATGTTTTCATGAGGTGTTACAAATAGGGTAATGCAGGTAGCCCATTCCAAAATGTATGACAATATAGTCTTGGAAAATTAGTAATCCCCATTATTTTTCTTGATATTGATTTGTTGATAGAAGTGGTGGCAAGATATGACCCTCTTACTCATATAATTAGAGATTTGGATGGGGAGGTTTTATTGAAAATTGATGTGGAACCAATAAGAAGGGAATTTGATCTCAACTCTAACCTAGTTGTGATAGATGAGATAGGCTTCAAAGTGTTCAAAGAGGCTTTTGAACAAGTTAAATTGACCCATGTTGTCATATCATATATTGTAGGGAATGTGGGACATTATGATGATGCACTAGTGAATGCCCATACTACCTTATACCAAGTATTAGGGTTGATAAGTAGAAATAAATTTGGTAAAGCTACCATGTGGATGTGCTTGGGGATCCAGAAGTATGGAGAAGTTATAATCTATGATTTCCCTAAATATTTAGAAGAGAAGATCAATGAAGGGATGGTAGCTTTTCATAAAGGAAAGTCCATAGATTTTAAGTGGTATTCATTATTGATGCATGTGATTCTCTTCCATAATAGTGACTACTTTTCTCAACATGTGTATATGGAATTTGGAAGGGATGGTCAATTATTGTCAATCCAAGTTTTGTCAACAATTTTTCCTTCTAATTAGATGGTTTACATTCACATTGTTTGAAAATTATTTTGATTTTTAGGAGGATAATTTTTTCTTTTGTCAAATATTTTCCTAATTTTCTCCAAGTTTTCATAAGGCTAATTGATTTTGAAGCCAAGCCAAGATTATGCAATCAATGGGGGGACATCTATTTCTACCCTTAAAAAACTATTATTATGGTTTATGGTTTCTTAGGGATACCTTTTGTGTTGCCAAGATATGTTCCACTAAGAATTGGATTCCTTGAAGTTATAATGCAAATTGCAATTCTTCAAGAAATAGATTTCCCACTAGCTAAGGCCTGGAAAGATACTTTCTTTCCTAAACTCACAATGTTCCACGATTTCTTCTATTATGAAATAAGGTAGGAATGAGTTGAATCATTTGATTAGGCCCTACTCCATGAGTGTCACTTCAAAAAGGTTAAATGACATAGAAGGTTTTTATGAGATGTTGATAAAAAAGATAAGGGTTGAATAAAGGGGTAAACATGAGTTTGATTTTCGTAAGGATATCATCAGAAAAATGATAAGGAGATATAACCTCAAAAGAAAAATAATAAATGTTGTTATGCCATCAAAGAATTCTGGGATGAAATTAAGGAGGAAGAGCCTAGTTATGACCCACTACCAGATGCTAAGACAAGGGACAGGAAATTGAGGATCATTTTAAATAACTTTATAGAGGTATATGACACAATGAATGAGAAGCTTGGTAGAGCCAAGGTGTCTAAAGTCACTTTTGTAGAAGATGTGGAGGATCTAAATTTTATAATAGAGGCTTTTGATATGATCCATCATGAAGATAAAGAACATAATAAACAAAGAAAAGAGGAGGGACTGGGTGAAGGTCCATCAAAGAAGTAAAGAAGTGATATTGGATTGATAGTTTATCAGAGAAAGAAATTGGCTAGGGGTAGGAATGCATTGATTACTTACCAAGGGAAAGAGCATAAGGATCCTTAGATGAGTAATACTTTCCCACAATCTCTAAGACCTCCTACACCACCCTCACTATCAAAGAGACATCATGATTATTTGAAGGAAGTGAAGGGATTCTCTAGCCATATAGTGACAACTCCAATTATAGAACCACAAACAGAAGAAAATCAACCTGAGGAGGAGTTTGAAGAGGAATACACATATGTACCTAAAGAAATGATGACATAAGGCCTTCTCCAAGTGCCAAGGGAACCCAATTTAATACCACAACTGAGGAAATAAAGAATTTTTTTCCTAGAGATGTGAGAATAGAGGAATGCAAAGAATTCATGGAGATGATGAATTTTTATAAAGTCAATTGCTTTCAAACAACTGCTATGGAGACATTTCAGGTCTGAATGCTTCCAGAAAGTGGATGAGAAGAAGGAATAGAGGCCTAAAGTTGATATTGAGATAATTAGACATGAAGTAAAGATGAAAATGATGACCAAATTTGAGGCCATTACACTAGAAGAAGGAAGGAAAATTGTGCAAAAGTCAAGAATTATGTTGCTTCCAAATTTGGGTATAGTAGATATTATTTCTTTTGATTTGGTGATGCAAGAAATGAGGTCAAAAAGGCCAAATATTAGAGTAGTTGATAGGCCTACCAAGGGAACATATTTTAGTGAAGATTTGGGTGTTCTGGCCAAATGTTCATTCTCTATCTCTACCTCAAAAAAGGAAATAGTTAATAAAGAAATTAGTGTTAGAGGAAATGTGGTTCTACAAAGAGTTTAGGATGCCAAGCTCATTGATGCAATAGGTAGTTTAGGTGAGTATGTATCATATGTACACCATATAGCTAAGGGAAAATAAAAGAATCAAGAAGAGTTACAAGAAACATTTAATCATGTTTTTACTACTTAAGAACATTAGACAAAGGTAAACATTAGCTTGCAAACTAACAATTAGATGTTGGAAAAGAGGATAGTATAAATGGAAGTGGAGATATCACAAAATATGGAGAGAGAAATCCCTTGATCAAGATAATTGAGTATAATTCCAGTTGTTCCTACCAGCGCTATTGTGCCCATTCAACAATTTCCACCAAGGGAAAATAAGGATTTTGATTCTTTAATCAAAGAAGTGGTTGATTTGTAATTACATATTGAAAGTAGTAAAGATTATTTGGATTATGATAGAGAACTCATTTTCAGGACTACTCTAATGCATTTACATGAGAAGATAAATTTAAGGATTTGTAGACTTCGTCAAGTATGTGAGTTATTGTATTTGGCCATCAACAAGCTAGAGAATGATAGAATCTTTGTAAAACAACATATAAAAAATGGGTCAGTAGAGAAGAAAAAATGAAATAGATTGACTTATGTGTTAAGATGGACCCTAATTCTTCCCCAAAGGTCAAGTCTACATCTAAGATTTTGAATCATTTAAAAACTTTTCAGTTTTACCAAATCATATTGAGAGCAAGATGATGGAATTAAGAGACAGTTTGAAGAACTTAGAGGATATGTTGGTACCACCAATTTTAAAAGAAGAAGAGAAATATAAAAGAATTTGCTAAATGGAGAAATGAGACAATTACCAAGGTAAATGACATGGTAAAACCCATACCCCAAGACATGAATATGACACTTTTTGAGGAGTGTATTTTAAAATTAATGAATTCTGGAATATTTTATGAAAATTTTGAGAAGGAAGTCACACAAGCCATGGTGAAATATAACCCATATAGAAAGGTGGAAAAACATATCCTCAAGCATGAGTGGCTAGCTGATGAGGAATATGAGTGGGTTAAAAGATACATTTCATCTGACAATTCAAACGATGACAGCACACTAGAGAAACAATGATAAAAAAAGATATTCCATTGTGAAAGTGATAGACAATTTGAGAAAGAAGATAGAGAATCATGTGTTGCCAAGAGATGTCATATCATGCTATTAGAGAAATAACTACACACTTTTTCCTCTAATTAGTCACATATATTGTTACAACTAGAATGTTTTATGAAATGAAGTATTGACATGTGTCTTTTCCTCTAAGCCTAAAGCTTATTTGCAACTTGTCTATATAAATAAGTTCCCAAGGCTCTAGAGAGGTCCAAATTTTGAGAAGAATGAATATCATTTTCATGTTTTAAGTCAGTCTTGTACTGTGTAGTATTTTTTTTTATCCTATTCATGTAATAAAGTATAGAGTGGAAATGTATTGAGCTTATTTGGAGTCAACTTACTCTACAAACTTTGATACTTTGGATGTATTACTTCAAGCTAATTAATACAAAATAGAGAAATACTTGGTTGTTTAATTCATATCTTGTCTCTTCATGTGTCACCTTTTAATTTTCTGAGATTCAATGACATGCACATTGAGTTTCAATTGTAATTCATTTGAATTATATCTTGTTTCATATTTCATTGATAATCAAATTAATTATGTAAATGATTGATATGACTTGAGAGAATTGAAGGCATCATAAGGAGATTTTAATAAGTATGAGATTTGAAATTCAGTATTGATTTTATTTTCACAAAGTGAGGGAACTCATCATATTCCACCTCAAGTTTAGGATTAGGGTTTTCTACTGCAAGTGATCCTTCATCATCATTAACATCATCAAGATGTACTCCTCTCCTCTCTACTCTCAACAACATCTAATCTGGCAGTAATTTTTCTCAAAATGTCCATAATAGCATTATCAATATTTTCTCTATCATTAACCATCTTAAATAGGCTCCTTTGAGATCGTAACCCTCTACAAGTTATAGATCAAACTTAGATCTATCACCCTATAACCAAGATCAAAAATAGGGTCCTATGTGATCCAATCCTATGAACAACTCGCTCTGGTATCACCTGACATAAGACAAGAGATAGATAACTAGGGCCAAAGGTATGCATGCTCAGTTGTGAGGCATTCCAAGTTATGACCAATACAATAATTCAATTATACATCAAAATTCATCCAACATACTATATTTTTTTATCTATTTCCAAACTCTAACTCCTTTACTTTCCTTGCTCTGACCTTTTTCTGGATCTAAACCAAGGCTCACTACTTATACTTGCCAAAACGGCTTACAGAAGATTCTAGATCATCATACAAAGAATTCCAACCTCATAATGGTCTATTGCATCCCAATGATCGATCCAAGACATTAAATGAATTATATAAATTAAATGCATAAGTCATCTCTCACATAAGAACCAAGCAAAGAACTCAATGAAATACATCATTGAGCAACAACAAAGGTCGTGATATTGCTATCAGGATTTAACTATGTGATTTTGAGTCAAACTCATTGACCCATGTTTTATGAGTAGTGATTCAACATGAATCCATCTCTCATGAGAATAAATGGAACACTTAGCTACTGATAGCAATATCAAAATTTGACTTGTGGAAATTATCTCCTACTTAACAACAAAGGTCATTGAACAACTCAATGATAATAGAAGAGAACACTCAGCAAAAGAAGAAACTGAGCCACTCTGGAAAAAAAAAAAGAACTCAAACCACTCAGCAACAAAAGAACCCTATTGTAAATACAATGGGGAAGTGAATTCTCAGGGGGTGAATCAGCACTTAAAACTTTCAACCTCTAAAACTATTCTATTCACCATGCATCCATCTCACAATCTATGCATATAAACTAAAATACCAAATTAAACATATGCATCCATAGCATGAAAGTAAAATATTCAATACATGTATGACACAATATATTTGGTTACTCGAAAGCCCTCCAAGGAGAAGGTAAAATTGGGGTGGGGATGAGACCCACAAATCTTCACTACTATAGTAATAAAGTGTATCTAATGAAGGTTACAATGTTTGACCATGAAACATGATCTACTTTGTGAAAGATTTGTCTTGTTAAAGGCTTATAAGATTGTTAGATCTTACCCTGTTAAAGGATTTAAACACCTTGCTAAAAGTATGCTTGGTAAGAGGACTTTAACTTATAATGAAGTAAGCACCCTGTTAAAGGATTTACAATAGCCTATTAAGACTACTCTATTAAGAGATTTAACTAATTCACCTATTAAAATGTCTTAGCAATGATCCTTTAGTTAGCACTATGTTTCTTGATGTTAGATCACCTCTATGTTGATGTGTACTTTATCCTTTCTGATCAGATGTATCTCTATTGTCCTTTGATTACTTTCCTTTGTTCTCCTTTAATTGATTTTGCAATGTAACTCAATTGATAATACCTTAATCACCATGAATTCTTTGTTTGTGTATGCAAACTCTCTTCAATACTCCATAGAATTTGTTAGAAAGTTTAGGGTTTATTCTCCTTAAGAAGACCTAGGTTATTTAGGGTTAGGTATGAATCAATCATAGTCATTTAGCCATATTATTTCTTAAACCTTCCCTTTTTTTGATTGGATGCATGTAATGCATAGGGATTCACAATTAAGATTTGTCCTTATCAACAAAGATTGTAACACAATCCTTAAGTTGGCCCAAAAAAGGTTTGCATAGAAGTTTGTGTCATTACAAACAACTATTTCAAAACTGTGTAACTCAACACTTGAAGTCCCTAATGCTCAACATCAACTATAACTTCAATGTTGTAACTCAACCTCTAAATGACACAATATCCATTGATTACTCGACATTTGAATAGTTTAACACATACCATCTACTTAGCACTTGAGTGACTTGGCACTTACTAGTTACTCAACTCACACTAAATATCTATCACTTGACATATGCTATCTAACAACTTATGCTCGGCATGTATTACTTGTTCGGCATGAACTATGTAAATAACTTAAGTATATTATCATTCATATGTCAAAACCAATTTGAGATTAAAAATCTCCCCATTTGACATGAGTGAAAAAATACTTGATAATGTATGAATAACCTTTAGCCTTTCAAGCATACCTCAAATAATATCCATATCATACAAAATTTTAAAACTTCAAAATTTTGCACAAAGGCTATGACTCCTCAGTCATACCTCAAAATTAATAACTCTTCCCGAGTTGATTGTGCTATTATGTATCTAAACTCAAAATTATTCCTCCTCCTGAGTAGATTTGTATTGGTTGATCTATGTATCTCCCTCAAAAATATTTTTTCCCCCATACTTATTTCTCCTCTATTTTGACACTAATGTCAAAGGGTTACACACTTGGAGTGTGTTTGTCTAAAAATGATTTGTGGACCTCAAGCATGATTTTCAATGTTGCATCCCAGTTATCACAAGCTACCTCCAATAACTTGATTTGGATGGCCAACTCGATAGCAAAGTGAACTAAGCCTTCATGAGTAGAAATGTGTGGATCTTTCTTCATGAGTGTTTCAAAAAATGCTAGTTCCTTGTGCAATATCTCCATGTGTGGAGTCAGAATTGACTAGATGCTAATCAGTTTAGCCTTGATGTTTGTTTTATCTTGTGTAACACTGCTAACTAGCTTTGGGAGTTAAGGAGATTCTTGAAATATTTCTTACTCTGAGTTGGAGACTTTGGTAGAGTAATACCAGATGACTGTATATGACTCTCCAAACTTAGTATGTGACTCTATATTTCTTGTGTGAAGATTGTAGGATTACACAATTTGGTGTACAAAGAGAAAATGTTCTCTAATACCTTCTTTACACTGTCAATTTTGGTTGCTAACTCAACTTGTGATAGTGCAAGAGCACTTGATATCTTTTCATCAACCTTATGTTGGAACTTTATTTCATAGCATTCAAGTAGTTTGACATTAGAATCTAGGTATGTTTCATTTAGCTTCTCCATAAAGCTAGTTAATTTTTCAATTATTGTCTTGTTTTCCTTTCGAGCTGATAGACTGAATACATCAATAAAAATTTCCTTGATATCTATCAAGGCTTACTTCTACCCATGCTCGTGTTTGAGTAGTTCTTGCTTCTTATTCTTTGCTAGAGCTTCTTGGAGTATGCCCATCTATTCAATAGTTATAGTTGCATAATCAAACTTGGGCAACTCAATTACTTCATCCAAATTCACATCAATAAATGATGTAATTTCAGCTTCCTTGGATGTGCTTGGACTCTATTGTGATGATTTTAGGTGTATAAATTATGTACTCATCCTATAAAGAGCTTGACTAGAAGGAGGAGTAGTTTCTTGTAAAGTTACCAGTATTTGTATTACTAATTACTCCCTAGGTTTGGTAGTCGTACCTAGCTCTTCAATCTTATCCTTTTCCTTCTCTACATTCATAGATGCACCTTGCTCTTGTGCTATAGATGTAGGAGTATCTACCTAACCTATTTGAACTTGTGTTCCTTCACTCTTATATGTTTCCTCTTTCTTCTCTCCAACTGTCTCACCCTTTTCATGTTCAATTTCTTCTATAGTGACTAAGACTGGAGTACTTTGTGCCAATATACTAATGGTAGAAGTAGTTGTCTCCTTCCTTTGATATACCACAAGGGGTAATGTAGGTTGTATCATGGTGAATTGAGGATGGGTTGTAGGTGTAACTTGTTTTTGTACTTCCTCTACAGCAGATACCTTGTCTGCCTTCTCAATCTCATCAATACTCACCAGTACAAGATTCTCACAAAGTTTATCCTAGGTGGTGGATTCCACCAGTATTTTCTTCAAGTCATCCTATGTGAGGGGATTGATATTTTGAGTGACAATATTAGAAACTATAATAATTTGGCTTAGGCTAGAATTCACCCAAGAACTAAAGAACTCAACACAAGCACACAGTAGATCAAAATAGATAGAGTATGATCAAAATTATGATATTCATTCAATAATTGATTCAGAGTACACTAGGGGTTCCTAAATATAAAGGCCTCAAGAGAGCTTCTAGAATGCATAGAAGTCAGCATCATGATATGTCATACAACCAAGCACATGTCCACTAGATATGCATTATCCTCCATTAAGCACAGGATTAAGTGCGATGATGTGAGGATAAGCCTACAATGGTGTAGCATGCAAATCAGTGGTGTTGACAACATGTGCTAAATGAGGAGTGTGGAAAATTGTGTTGTCATCATGACAACTTAGTGAATGATGCATACTCCTATGTTGTAGACACCATGTGCATAATTAGAGTTGTGTAACTCAATGAGAGTACACAAAATCCTAAGTATCTCACTAAAATAATAATAAAATAATACAAAATAATTAAATAATGCATTAATCTAAGTAAAACTTAAGTTTAATAAGTAAATACTTATTTACACCAACACCCCCCCTTAAGTGCAACTTAGGGGAATGCCCTTAAGCTTATGAAATATAGGATGAAATGCAATATGGGTCTTGGCTACAAGGCCATGTTAGGTACCCATGTACATAATGATATGCAATCTCCCATAAAGCAAGGAAAGAGGAAAAACATCACGGGAAAACCCTCCCCCAAAAAGAGAGATAAAGAGGGATGCATGAATGGATGGAGTAATCAAGGACCCCCCCATTATGACATACATCCAATATATACATAAGAGAATGATGAGAAGAGGAAGAGATAGGATGGGCTCCCGCGCCCCCCCCCCCCCTCCCCCCCCACCAAAGAAGAATGCCAAATAGTGAATGCTCCGATGAAGAAGCTAATCCAAGACTGCATAATGGTGTTCCTCCCCTTAGGAAGAAATAATTCCAAGGGTACAAATGAGACACTTCCACTGTGTGTAGAAGGAATCCCATGGATAAGTGATGTCTCTGAAACCTACTCATCTGGCTGAAGAACCTATCCCAAAGAATTGTCTGTCCCTGCAACTGATGAAGAACCCTGTTGCAACTTTTGATCATAAGTATCCACAATCACTTCAACCTGGGAGGATTGATCATGTAGAGAATGAATAAGAGAGTTGGATGGAGCTCTCATGACAACTGAAGAAGGTATTTTTGCATCAAGAAGAAGAGGCAGATCATGAATACTATCTCCCAAATCTGTCACTGAACCTGTATCTGGAAGATTGAATGTACCCTATTGTTCTGGACCTATCACTATGGCGATGTATGCATGTGGACTGAACTAATGAAGTGACCTTTCATTGTATCTGTCGATAGAACCCCATGTGTCTGAATCTGTTGAAGCACTATCGCTGGTGTCACTATCAGTATCCACACTGTATGATGTGCAGAGAGGAGTAGAGGACAAGCTTGGAGAACTTTCCTCAAAATGTACATCCTTCTCCACAAATATCTGATGCGTCTCAGGATCTAGAAGTCTATATGCCTTCACATTGTCTTCATAACCAATGAAAGTACAAGGCTGAGATGACTGTGCCTTGCATCCCCTGGAAGATATCTTTGCCCATGAAAAACAACCAAAGAATATGAAGTGTGTCACAATAGGTTTTTTGCCGCACCATGCCTCAAAAGGAGTTTTTCCATCTAAGGCTGGATGAGGAGAACGATTAGGAATGTGAGTGGCACTAGATATTGCTTTGACTTCTAATGATGGATTGAGAGAATTGGCATGAATCATGCAACTTTCCATAGACTTAAGAGTCCCAATCCTCAAAGCTACAACATCTATCTTATGTGGACTAAATGTTGAAGGAGTCTGAAGATCAATTCCCTCATGTCTGCAAAAGTCTTTAAGTCTTCTGTTCACATCCATGTTTCCATTGTCCATGCAGAGTACTTTGATGGCCTTTCTAGATTTCCGTTTAACATGAGCCTTGAAGGCTAGAAATGTGTCCAACACTTCATTCTTGCTATGCAGAAAGTAGACCCAAGTGAACCTTGAAAATTCATCAACAAAAGTGAGTATGTAGCGATACTGGCTGAATGCAAAAGGACCTGCTAATACCATGTGAACCATCTATAGAACACTTGTTGCTCTAGAAGACTTCCCTCTTTGTAACTTTCCTTCTGGATGCATATCCACTAAATCTATTGAACATTCACCCTTAGAAAAGTTGATTTGAGGTAGACCTTTCACCATGTGGTATGTGCAAAGTTGTTGAAGATAGCGGTAGTCAAGATGACCATACCGCTCCTGCCATAATTGCATGTTTGAATTGGATTGTGATAACAAGGCCTTTGAAGAAGACTTGGGTACAAAATGTGAGAAAGAGTACAACCTCTTATGATCATTCACTTTCCCCACTGCAAACAAGGAATCATCTTTAAGACTATGCACTTTTATTGAGTCTGGAAGGAACTCAACTCTATGTCCATCTCCAAAGTGAGTGACTTGGTAGATTGAAAGGAGATTTGAACTTAGGTTTGGAACATAGAGAGCCTCTTGAAACTCTCCATTTTCCATTTCCATGTTTCCTTTTCCTTCAACTTCCATTTTGTTATCATTCCCCATGAAGATGTGCAGTACCTTGGAGTGATTCAATGAAGAAAAATCCTCCTTTGATGAACCCATGTGATATGAGGCACTTGAGTCAAATATCCATTCCTTTGAAGAGTTTTTATTTGCCATGAATGCCTACCCTTTGCCCTTTGAATCTGAAGAAGATCCCTTCTCCTTGTAAGCATTAGGCAATGGAACATTATGTTTCTTCATGATGTTGGTCAATTCACCAATCTTTTTGATATAACACTTATGCTCTTCATGACTCAATTTCTTACACTAAGCACACTTCTTCTTCTCCTTATTTTTGCCCCCTTTCTCGTTAGAATTTGAGGACTTGCCTTGTTGATTATATTGTGGTGTTTTCTTTTCTGCATCCTCAAATTTATCCTTCTTCCATTTCTGTTACCCTTTCCTTTACTTGAAGACTGTGCAGCTGAATTTTGAGAACCCTCATTGGCCACCAATGCTTTGGACTAAGGTGATTTGAGAATCCCCATTGATTTCAACTTCTTTTCTTCATCATCCAAAAATTTAGCATATTCATCAAAAAGTAACTTTCTTATAGGCAGACCCTAAGGTAGTCTTTGAAGTGTTAAAAGAAGATACAAATGTGGAATATTTTGATGGTAGCTTGTTATGAATGAGATAGATCAGTCTGTCATCTTTTATAGAATTCTCACAATCAGTAAGCTTTTTCCTTAATTCATTCACCTTGATGATGAAGTCCTATATTGAGTCATACGACTTAGGATCTAAGGAAACAAGCTCATCTTCTATTTTGAAAACATCCTCTTCAGACACTTTACCATATAGGCTTTCTTGGGTATCCCAAGCTTCCTTGGATGTAGTACATTTTTTAATTTGATAGATGATCTTATCATCTACCCCCAAACATATATCTCCTAGGGCTTTCCTATCCATGGCTACCCAATTAAAAATTTCACTTGTTGATACATTATCACCTGCTGGTTTAGGAAGAGTACCATCTACATATTGTGAAACTCCATTATGCATTAAGTGATACAAAATTTTGATTGACCACGAAGCATAGTTATGAGGAGTTAATTTAGGAAACTTAAAGTTGCTCATTATGTAGAAAATGAAAGAAATGTGCAGAAAAGAGAGAACGCAACACCAAGAACACCCCCCCCCCCCCCCTTTTCACTAAATCAAGAAACCCCCCAAAAATAAATGCTTTGGGCACTTTATCAATAGTGAAATTACAATGGGCCACTTGCCAATTTTAGCCTTTGTGGACTTCTAATTTTGCTTGTTACAACCTCTTAATAGAGTACAAATCTAAAACTCTATAATGTGCTACAATTCTAAAGCATTACAAAGCAAAGAAAGGCCCTATTGCTGAAAGTGACAATTTTGTCCATAGAACACTATAATCTGGTACCAAATCTGGAAAGTAGATGAAAAAATATGCACTTTCAAAAAAAATAGAACCTGTTTTCAACTCTAGATGTGCCCGTATGGAGCGTTTGAAGTTGCAAAATGCAGGATTATCCAAGTACAGTCGCCAAAAAATACAATTTCTAAACAATTCGTGCACCAAAACCAAAAAATAGCTACACCACTAAAAAATTTAGGACATTTTACCCAATTTCAAAAATAAAATGCACCTGATTTGGAGTTAAGATGTGTGAGTTATGGCCTCTTGAAGTTGGACTGCAAAAACAAAATTGAATTTGAAGAGGGGTTGCACCAGAAAAAGATGGGGTTAAATTTGACAGTAATATGGTCATCATAGCAGTTGTAATATTCTTGGAAATGACGTCCAAATGGGCATCAATTTTATCCCAGTGTATTGATGATGTCAACAAAAATCAGCCCCACTAGATGACGTGGCAGTCGATCTGGAGGGTGTTGTACCATACAGATTGTATGGAATTTATCTGCGTGGCTGCTGACAGGACATACAATGGTGCTAATTTTGTGCACGTTGGTGGCTGCAGGTGCTAGAGTTTTGTCGCAGGGCAATTTTTGAGAGCATCGCATGGCATGGGATAGGGATCCACGTGTCCAAATCTGGGACCTGTGTGGGAAACGTCGAACGTCGAGATTAATCCTCGAGATTTGGACAAACTCCGAAATATTCAGTCAGTGATGCTGAAGTTTTCTTTAGTGCTGTCAGAGTTTTGGGAATAGTCCCACAATCGTGGGGCTTTGGTTTCCAAGGTTATTTAAAAGGAAACCAGCGCTACATTTCAAACAAACATGTCTGCGCCAGGTAGTTGGCCACAGTTTGGTCGTGGGAGTTTGGGCGCCCGAAATATTTGGTATCTCTGTCGAGTTTTAGATTGTACGAGCCTACTATCAAGCTGTGTTGCAGGTATGGCCTGTGATTACTTCAAACTTAGACTTAATATGAAGCTCGTGAATTGATAAATTAGACCCTGCAAATAAAATTTCCAAATATCCACCACTAAAATAATAGAGCCAAGTCGAGGTATCACTGCCCGGTTTGGCCAAAAAAATTTCTCTGTTTGTAGACAGAAAAAATAATTTCGAAAAATTCTTAAAATGCTCAAAATTGAATGCAGATCCAAAAATTAAATAATCAAATCAAATAAAATGATCATACTCAATTGCAAATCGGGGCCTTTGGGTGTCGATTTTCAAAAAAAAAATTCCTCATGATCAACTTTCACCTAATATAGGCAATTTTATAGTCAATCTTCACCCAATCAACACTTCGGATGCAATGGTGAGGTCAGATCTGGCTCTAAACACTCCCAATTTTTGCGGATCCTTCAGATTTGTGTCAAGGTGCTGAAGCATGAACGGTCTCAAATAGCTACATGATGAGAATCCTCCTTAGCTCTGATACCATGTAAGAATTTGGCTTAGGCCAGAATTCACCCAAGAACTAAAGAACTCAACACAAGCACACATTAGACCAAAATAGATAGAGTATGATCAGAATAACGATATTCATTCAATAATTGATTTAGAGTACACTAGGAGTGCTTAAATATAAAAGCCTTAGGAGAGCTTCTAGAATGCATAGAAGTTGGCATCATGATATGTCATACAACCAGGCACATGTCCACCAGATATGGATTATCCTCCATTAAGCATGAGATTAAGTGTGATGGTGTGAGGATAAGCCTACAATGGTGTAGCACACAAATCAGTGGTGTTGACAACATGTGCTAAATGAGGAGTGCGGAAAACTATGTTGTCATCATGACAACTCAGTGAATGATGCATACTCCTATGTTGTAGACACCATGTGCATAATTAGAGTTGCGTAACTCAATGAGAGTACACAAAATCCTAAGTGTCTCACTAAAATAATAATAAAATAATACAAAATAATTAAATAATGCATTAACCTAAGTAAAAGTTAAGTAAGTGTAATAAGTAAATAATTATTTACACCAAAAGAAACATCCTTTATCTTTATAGTATCATCTCATGTGTTCACTTCATGTGGAGGACTGGCACTCAGTACAAGTGTATCTAGTACACTTTGTTTTGTTTGTTGCTCATCCTCAGCTGGTGCCTATGTAACTATATTTGTTTATGTGTCTTATTGTTGTGTAACTGGCATGGTATCAACTATGATTACCTCAGTCACCTATTGTTTCTCTTCTTTATCCTCACCTACCTCAATAGGTGCATGTGTTATTTCCTTGAGTGTTGCCAAACCATATAGTGATTTTGAAATCAAAGTGGTCTTTTATACAATATCCTCAACCTTGTTCTACAATATATTGAATGCCCTATATTTTGGAGTAATTTTTCTAGTATGCTTCTTCAATGCCTTGGCCATTATCTCTCTATCTAGTTCTAGCATTGCTCATGCAAGTGTAGTCTCTCTTATTTGTCTTTCTATGTTTAGACTATACTATCACTTCTGCTCAACTCTATCAGATAATTCCTTTGGTAGAGAATTGGAAATCTCAATTGGAGTTCATTTAAATGTTTTCATCATGGCATAAATTGACTCCTCTACTTGGTTCATCTTAACTTTACCAAGTGTATCAAATTTAATATGTGTGAGACTAGATAAATCAGCATTGTTCCTTATATTCTCACATATATTGTCTATATCTAAAGAACTACTTGAAATTGGTTGTTGTCATCAGATTTAGTCTTTTCTTCATCAGATTCAACTAGAGCAACATATTTTCCCCTTGGTCTCTTCTTGGGCTCCTCTTCATTGCTAATTGGTCTAGCCCTCTTCTCCTTTGGCTTGACTACTTCTTGAGCCTTCTTTGAAGTATCCCTTGTGCTTGCTCTTGTAGAGGGAACTATAGGCTTAGGTTTCACAATATTCCTTGGTTTTCTAGCAACTAGTGTCTTCAATTTCCTCTTTATTTTCTTAGGTGCTTCATTGGCTTCTTCTCCCTCGGCATCTTCTTCAATTTCCCACATCTTTTTCTTGATCTTCTCTTGACCTTGAGTTAAGGCCAATGGTGTTGAGCTCATATATCCTCTCCTTCATCATCATCTACCTCTTCTTCTTCTTGTCTGATCATTCACCAAATATGTCTTTTAATTTCTTCACAATTTTGATATTCTTCCTAATGATTGAGGTAGTCTTCAAATCCATTGTTATCTTCAATTTTGTTGCATCATAGTTTCCAAAGGCAGTAGCTTCAGCATCTACATCTTCTACAAGTAATGTTGTTATTACTGTAGAGGCTTCATCAACATTGATTTCATAGCCTATTGGCCTTAGCCACCTTACCCTTGGAACAATAGCTTGAACATATGTAAAATTAGTGTCAACTAGAAAGCAAACATCATTGAAATTTTTCTCAACTAGTGAAACTAGTATCCTCAGTCTCTTCTTCATTGACTATTTGGAGTCCTCAAAATAGCTTGTCATAACTGACTCAAAATTGTTCCCAAATTGCTCAATAAACTTACCTATTTTTACTGGAATACATCTGTTTGTTTTCCAAGCAATTTTTCCAAATGTGGGGAAAGTATTATGCCTATAAAAGAACATACATACAAGAATTGAACCAAATTTACATTGTGCACTTTTGGTCTTCCTTATAGCTCCCAAATTTTTTGATAGTTGTTACGTCTGCAACTTGGCAAGGTCATAGGTATGATCCCTCTTCACTATGCCCATGTCAACAGCAATACATGGTACACTATTGATCCTACTAGATTGATAGAATTTATGTGCTATTATCCTTACTTCAAATGTAATTAGGGGATCTGAGATAGTATCAATTATCATGCCTCATTTATTCCACACTACCCCTATATTCTTCTCAATGACCTATTTAGATTCACTTCTCATTGTTTTAGGTCAATCAAGTATTGGTTACCATGTTACTCTATGGTTAATTTTCTTGGTAATATTCACTAGTCCATTATCCAACCATATAGAATTAGCATGGATTCTGCTCAAGACTATCTTAATCCATTCAGTTTTGAAAATATTTTTAAAATCTAGGGCATGGGTCAACACTTTCCTCTCTACTATTTTGAATTCATCCTTCACTTCTCTATTTTCACATAATTTTCCATAGGTTTCCCTAATCTCCATGTCTCCTATTCTCTCAACCTTACATGTATGTAGCATCTTACATCTTGAATCAGTAAAACTCTCAGTGCTATCATTGACAACATACTGGATGGATCTTGCTTGTAAGAAATATTAGGAATGGCTCTAAAGTTTGGTTTCCTGATCTCATTGCTTACCAATTTCACATTCAAAGCTTCTTTTCCCTCTTTAACCTTAGTAGCTGAAAAACTAGACACCATAATGTAAACTAGGGTTTGTAAAAATTCAAACTACATAGCTCAGCACATGATAAATACATTTGTGAATCTATTGTGATGGTATCGAGAAAATGTTGAATTCAGCTTGCAAACCTGGTATGATCTCTTTTAATTTATTCTTTCACTCTTTATGCTCTTCTTCAAATTTTAATGATGTCAAATGAGTAGAAATCAATCATATAGACCTGAAACCTTGCATTTAATGCTTAGTTCTTACATAGCTGGAAGCTTGACTTCAATAAGGATTTTGACTCACTTAGCTTCCATGAAGTTTCCTTTCCACTTGGAAACCAGTACAAGCTCAGTCAACACTATCAACTTTGATAGCTCAACATCAACTAATATTTCACTCGGCAAGCTTGAAACTTTTAATGCTCAACAGTAACATGAAAACTAACAAAACTTAAAAATTTCTTCTAGATTATTAACAACACTTTGCATCTTTATTCATGCATATGTAAACTTTTTAGAACTAAATCCTTGGAATTGATGTATAGTATATCTTTTAGATATTAGTCCCACATACCTCTTGATTGCTTAATTTGAGGAAGTGTGATCACCTAACCCATTGGATGAAGTGATCCCTTCTAAACTTGATGTGTTGTAATCTTCCTTTCTCTTCCACATCTTGTTCATTTCATCTCTGATATTCTCAACATCTACCTTTCTTGTTCCTTTGTTGAACTCACTGCTTGGTGCCTTTGACCTTGTTGGACAATTTATGCTTATGTGACCAATCTTCAAATAGCTAAAACATGTGGTTTGACTCAACCATCTACTGTAGTCAATTCTAAAATGTGTTCTTATGCAATTTTCAGCAACATATCCATACTCTTGATAGTAGTGACAACTACACCTTCTATTATAATCCCAATTATAAGAGTTGCCAATGTGTTTTATCTTAATCTGCTTGTCTGATGACCATTTAGGCTTGGATTTGCACTCATATGCTCTATGTCCATACTTCTGACAGTTATAGCAATATCCTTCAAATCTTTATGTGCTTGAGGTCTTGGTTTTGCATTCATGTTCTTGATGTCCTTATTTTTTATATTTATGGCTATGACTCATGAACTTCTACTCTAGATTTTTATTTGTAGTCTTGCTCCTGTAAACATTAGCAGTATGAGCTATCTTACCACAATTATGACAAGTAGGTTTGGAGTTCTTACCTTTGTTACTTCTTTCTTCACCACTTTTGGATGATTCTCCTTCTTCAGTACTAGTGTATCCCAATCCATAAGTATCACTATTGGATCTTGTGGATCTCATCAATTATTCAAAGTACTTGATGGCTTCACTAGGTTTGTTGAAACTGTCAGCAAACTTCTTTTATCTTTTCAAATCATTTCTCAGTTGTTCATTTTTCAACTTTAGTGTTGAGATCTCAATATCCTTTGCATTTAGTTCATGATTTGCAATCATCATTTGACCCAAAGTTTCCAATTGCATGTTAGCAATCCTAGTTATCTCTGTTGTTTTCTCTTCCAATCTATTGGTCAAAATCCTTTTGTCACCTTCAATAATGACTCTATCCTCTTCAGCTTTCTTTTTCTGCTCAATCACCTCACATAGCAATACTGATTGGACTTCTCGTTCTCTCTTTAGATTTTTGACTTCTTCAGTTACGATTCCATTCTTTTCCATCAAATTTGCAATTGTTGTGTCAAATCCATTGGATTTTCCATTTGCAAATAATTTAGTAGTGTTAATCTCTTGGTATTGAGTGTCATTCTCATCAATATAAATTTCCTTCCTTCTTTTCAATGATCTCTTTAACTCATCTCTTACTTCATTTAGCTGATGTAGGGCAAGTTTTATTTCAATCATCTAGTTCTCAATAGTCTTTCCCAACTTGTAGAATTCCATCTTCAAGATCTTTCCTCAAAGCTGCAAAGCTTTACTTTTAGAGAACTGTGCTTTGATACCAATTGTTGGAAATACAATAGGGAAATAAACTTTGAGAGGGGGCAAATCAACACTTAAAACTTTCAACCTCTAAAGTTATTCACCACACATCCATCTCATAATCTATGCATATAGACTAAAATACCAAATTAAATATATACATCCATAGCATGGAAGTAAAATATTCAACACATGTATGACACAAGATTTTTGGTTACCTAAAAACCCTCCAAGGAGAAGGTAAAACTAGGGTGGGGATGACACCCACAAATCTTTAGTACTACAATAATAAAGTGTATCCAATGAAGGTTACAATGTTTGACCATGAAACATGATCTACCCTATGAAAGATCTACCATGTTAAAGGCTTACAAGATTGTTAGATCTTACCCTATTAAAGGATTTAAACACCCTACTAAAAATGTGCCCAATAAGAGGACTTTAACTTACAATGAAGTAAGCACCATGTTAAAGGATTTACAACAACCTACTAAGAATACTTTGTTAAGATATTTAAGTGATTCACTTGTTAAAATGTCTCAGCAATGATCCTTTGCTTAGCATTTTTTTGTTTGATGTTAGATCACCTCTATATTAACATTTACTTGATCCTTTCTAATTAGATGTATCTATGTTGTCCTCTAATTCCTTTCCTCTTTTCTCCTTTAACTGATTTTGCAATATAACTCAATGCATAACACCTTAATCACAATGAATATTTTATTTGTGTATGTAAACTCTATTCAATACTCCTTAACATTCATTAGAAATTTTAGCATTTTTCCTCCTTAAGAAGACCTATGTGACTTAGGTTTAGGTATGAATCAATGGTAGTGATTCACCCATATTGTCGCTTAAACCTTCTCCTTTTCTAATTGGATACATGTAATGCATAAGGACTCACAATTAAGATTTATCCTTATCAACAAAGATTGTAAAAAAATCCTTAAGTTGGCCCAAAAATGGTTTACATAGAATTTTGTGCCATTAAAAACAACTATGTCAAAACTGTATAACTTGGCACTTCAAGTCCCTCATGCTTGGCATCAACTACAACTTCAATGCTATAACTCAGCCTCTGAATGAATTAGCATCCACTGATCACTTGGCATCTAAATAGCTCAACACATACCATCTACTCGACACTTGAGTGACTCAGCACTTACTAGTTACTCAACTCACACTAAATATATATTGCTCAGCATGTATTACTTGTTTGGCATGAACTAAGTAAATAACTTAAGGATATTATCACTCATATGTCAAAACCAATCTGAGATTAACAAACCCAAGTCACTCAACAATAGAAGAACTTGAGCCACTTAGCAATAGAAGATCCCAAGCCACTTGACAACAACAAAACCTAAGCTAGATAGGAACAAATCCACTAAGTAGATCAACAATGAAGTTACCGAGTAGGTCCACAAGAATAACTGAGCATAACACCACCGAGTAGGATAACAAAGCAACTTATAATGCTCTTCCATCAAATATACATTCTTATCTTAGGGTTCATCCCAAAAAGTAAGATCATCCAATAAGGGAAAAAAATCGCAATAAAAATTGTAATAGTAATGAGGCAAATAAGTTATAAGAAGGAAATATTTCTATCCAAGGGCTCATCCCAGATAGTATCATTATCAAGGGTGGGAACACTATAAATCACTAATGGTTGATCAATGTCATCTTTAAAAAAAAATACCCCTTAAAGGGGTGTGAAAATAAATGCAAGGAAAAAATAAGTTTTCATCATATGATGAAATGGAACATCTTGAAAATCATGAATGGAACTTGAAAATAAAGAAAAGAACAACATTCAAAGGAAATGCAATGACTACGAAATGAACTAGATGCAATTTTTTTGTATTTTTAAAAACTAAAACATATCATATACAATAGGAGATCTAAATACCACTAATGCACCAAAATCAAACAAGATATGCAAGTGGGTTAGGTTCACCAAAAAGGAAAGTAAACACCTAATGCAAAGAATCTAAATACAATAAGAAAAGTGTGTAGAATGTGGGGTTCACCAAATGTGTAAGGGTAAAATAGAATCAATAATCCTAACACATTTAAAAGAGGTATGATGAAGATCCACCCCTTGTATTAGTTTTGATCAATACAAAGGAAGTACCAATGTGCAACCTAATGCAAAAGGAATGAATAACTTGGAATTATTTCCATCTCACATCCAACTTAAGAGGGATTAAGAAAGTAGATATGAAATATAGAGCTAAGATGTAAAGATAAGATAAGATGATAAAGTGTATTTAATTGGAAAAGGGAAAGATGATATACCTTGTGAAATACAAACTTGGAAATGGGCTAACAAATGACCTTCAAAAGGGTCAATTATCACTATCTAGATTGAAAACTGTGAGACAAACAACACCCAAAAATTGTTTGGTGAGTTGTGAGGGTTGAAGTAGATAATCAGTACCAAACTAGATAATCAAGGCCAAACTATATGATTATGGGTGACCTGATCATCATTGATGTGTTAGGGGTAACCTATTCGGCCCTAATGGAATTTTGATTTTGCAGTTCTGAAGAAAGATGAAAAGGATATCTATATTTTCAACCTTTGTGTCAATCCAACATCTAAAACTTGTAAAATAAAAATATTTGTTTGTTTTTTGTTGGGGGATTTGACTCTGTCAAACTGCAATTTATAAATTAGCCATAAATTGAAATGAGGATAGCATGCTAACAAGTAGTAGTAATAGATTTAACATGAAGCGATGTAAATATATGAATATGCTCTTGAATTTGGAATGGATTCAAGTATGTAGATGCAATAGCCTTGACTCAACTTCAAAAACCCTAGAAGCTAAATCAAAGTGAAACCAAAACTTTCATGAATGAATATTCTTAAAATCTACTTAGATAAATGTAGATGAATGTAGATCTTGAGAGGATTACTATAGAAAATGTAATAATGGATTTTGAATGTATGGAGGGAGATCTTGAATGTCAAAAATGTAATAGAAGATCTAGAACTAACTCCTTCAATAGCTTGAATACATTAATCCTTGATCTTCAATGGAGAGATTGCTCAAATACCTTGAATGCTTAAACAATGCTTAAACACTTGAGAACTCAAATGCTTGTACATGTGAGAGATGAGATTGATTCATGGATGGATGAATTGGAGAAAATGGAAGGGCTTATATAGAGCTCATAATTGACTAACTCTCATAGGCCAACCTACCTATAAATCAACACCCCAACGCTATTTGAACACGGAACCCAAATAGAGGACCCCAAATAGGGTCCAATTAGGGGCACACTAGGGCCCTAATTATCTCATCAAGGTGTGATACATCCTTGATTGATGAGGGGAACACTGCACCCCTAACAACCAAAGCCCAAAACCTTCAAGATCCCTTTGGGGTCCTAAAATAGGTCCTAGATCCCATAAATTAGGCATAAAGGCTAAGGTATAGTCATTTTGATGTGTAGAGAAGATTCCAAGTGGTTAATCAAAGAAAAGTAAGGGCATAGGTTGATAGATCCTATTTTGAGATTAAAGCTATGAAAATTGGATCTTTTAAAGAGGATCGATTAGATTTTACCCCAATTCCCTCTAATCAAGGAACTCCCTCATCAACAAGACACTGTGTCATTGTGTATGGTTCATCTCTTGTTATGTTTCATTATTTCAGTTATTGAAGTTTGATATAAGTTTAATTTGGCCACAGCTTATTCCCCCCAGAGTTCTATGTGTGCACTTTCTACCAATAATGTATCCTTCTTCTCTTGTTTTCTTGTTTAATGCATCCAACATCCCTATGAACTTGCATTCTTTTATAAGTTTATGTTCTTTCTTGTATGCATTTATTGTGTTATGTAATGATTAACATCTTGAGTGCAATCTTATGCTTTTAATTGTAGCTTTTCTATAAAGGATATCTCATTTAGGATATGTAGTTGATATTGTTTATTTTTAAGGATCCATCATCTCTATGGTGTTCCTCTTGTGTTTTCTAAAGTAGGTATAACATGGTATCCTTTCATTTTTTTCTAGATTTGCATTATTTTATGGTATACTCTTATCTTTGGGTTTGTAATATTTTCTTTCTTGCAAGGCATGATTGTCTCTACCTAGCAATATCTTTACATGTCTTGTCTTTTAATGTTTGTACCTTAATAATCATCTAGAGCATCAATAATGCCCTTCATGTGTGATATTTTTTTTCTAGCATAACATTATGTATTTGGAATTGCATATCATATGATGTATCTTGTCTTCTGTCTACGATTGTGCGTTATTTTAGATCTTGTTCAATATAAAATGTTTTTTTTTTGTGTATGGATAGATTATGGTTTCTACTTATAGCAGTGGTCCACAAAATACTAGCTATACTGAGAGGAGGGTGAATCAATATAATGCTTATAAATCCAAACATTTTGCTTTACCAAGCTACTAACATGCAATTTTATTGTCTAATTGATTAATAGGTAACTAAAAATACATTTAATACAAAGAGTAGCAACACATAACACAAGTTTATCTTGTAGAAACCCTGCTAGGGTGCAAACCACTATTATGAGTTGATGCTTACAAAGCTTGCACTCTTATAGAGTGTGCTTAGTAAAGCACTTATCGTAGTGGAATAATACCTGGTTAGGGGATTTGGAGAAGATTGGTTAGAGGATTTACAGTGTTAAAGGTAGCATGTTTAAAGGACTTAAGGCACAAATGAATGTGTCAGCCTACTAGGGGATTTAGTATATAGGACTTGTAAAAATATTCTTGTAATGATATATTGTTGTGAACATGAGAAAACAATAAAATTCTTGATCTATTAGAAGTAGCCTATTGTATTAGCTTGATATAAATCATCAATGTACTCACCAACCCATCTGCAACTTATTCTATACTTCCTCAACTATGCAACTTAGACTTGGTCTCTTCTTTGTTTGGATTACTCTACGTTCAACACTCATACCCTCTTATTTGAATAGGTTCACTAACTCTAATAAAAACATTTCACTTGCATCCTCTTTCTTTACCATTATGTTTTCTCTTTTCTTCAAGTGATTTTTATAATCCCAACTCAATGTCATTCTAGATTTTCATGTGCAACCAATAGTTGTTCATACAAAATGAATGACTATATACATATTTTTCTTCTCATCCTAAACCCTAATATGTGAGTTCAATTTTTTAATTTTACTCGCTCCATCTTGTGTGTCTCCTTTCTTCGAACTTGTACCATTTACGCAGCTAACATGTGTTAAACATACTTTCCATTAATGGAAAGTCATGGGTTTTACCTAACATTTATCTAGTTTACTGGGAGGGATTCAAATTTAAATTCTCCCCCCATGTTTTTTTTTAAACTTGAAGTAGCAATTCCTTCATCATTATTTGATGTGTCAGAACTATCTCTTACTAGTTGCAGGGTTAGCCCTTGCATGCATACCATTATCAAATCTAGGTTTTGTTAGCATAAATGTTAATGGTGTTCCTTTGAGGGAGTGTTGTAATTCTTTAGAATAGCTAAGAGGGGGGGTGAATCAATTATCCAAGTTCCAGATATACAAATAAAACTTTTCACATCTTAGTGAACCCATATCCATAAAACATATTCATGCATGCATCCATTATATTATACAATCACTTAGACTTGTAGATTATTGTTCTAGATCAAAACAAATTTGCAAAAATGTAAACATGAAACATAACTCATTTGATACTAGGATTTTATGTGAAAACCCACAAGTAACATAGTACTTATTCTCACTCTTTTGAAGTGATGCCCTGTGAAAGGCTAACCCTGTTAAAGGTTACAATGCACGCTATTAAATGTGACTTGGTTAGAGGATTTCATTCACCCTATTAGCAATGAGCCTTGTTAGAGGACTTTAGATCATTCACTTGGAATTTCACTGAGTTAAAGGATTTACAAATGAGTATTAGGTCAACAATAATCCAAAGGATTTACCCTAGACTGGTACAATGATTAGAAAGTAATAGTAAGGCTTGATCTAATAAAAAATTATGACTCACTTGCAGAATATAGATCTTTATTTTGGTCATCCATTCTACTTTGCTTTCACACACTTTAGCTCTAATAGCTTGTTCACCCTTCAAGCATTCATATTCTTAAGCCTTCTTTCTTTACTTTCCAATAGCAGTGTCTTATGTTCAATCTCTGAATGAAGTAATACCTTAGACCTCTTGTCTAACTTAGGTTCTCAAACATTGACCAACCTTGCTTCTGACTGACTATCTCTATAAATAGAAAATTAAGATCTTTTTCTATTCATCCTCTATCATTCATTTTAGGGTTACGTAGGATTAGGTAGGATTCAATGAATCTACCCATCTTTTCATTTTAGTCCCTTCTAGAAACTTCTTCTTCAATCCTCTTTGAATTTACATCTAAATGGTTTACCATGAATTATGTACCACCAACTCATCATAGTTATCTTCCACATGCTTTAGAAATTCAAGAAAACAAAATGGTTGGCTTACATTCATTAAATAAATGATTTGACATGAATACTAGCACTCAGCATCAATATGTTGTCATTAGGCTTCCAAACTATTCTTCCACTCATCTTCAACTAGATCACTCTGCAAACACTAAAGTTTACTAGTGCTCGGCATCAACTAAACTTTACTTGGCTTACATTGTATCACTTGGCATTTAGTGAAATTTCACTTTTCTTGGCTCCAACTAATTTTCTACTCAGCTTGCACTAACTTTCCTCGGCACCTATTGTCCACTCGGTCAAGCTTGGAAAACTTAATTCTTGTTACTTTTTCTTCTAGACTTAGTCAGTTTATCCAGCCTTTGAAACCTGAAGTAGATAATCAATGCACTATAACATCACTATCTTAAGTGATCTTTGTACTCCTTTTTCATACCATAACTAAACATTTCCTCTAGGTGCTTTTGTTAGCTCATTATTAATTAAACAAATGATAGTACTCAAATCAACTAAGTAGTTGTCTTACCAACAAGTAGCAGGTTTGACATCTATGACAAAACAATGATTAAAACAAATTTCCACACTTGTATCAATCTATTTTCAACAATCTCCCTCTTTGGCATTGATGGAAAACTAGTACCAACAATAATACCAAAAATAATAGTTCCTTGTATTGAAATCTCTCCCTCTATTAGAAAATTTCATCTTTTGTATAGGTTACAAAATTCTATTCTTATTAACAGACAATCAAATCATCCTTATGACTCCCTCTTTATCACTTCCTCTATCTAATCTTCAGGTATTTGTCTCTATTTATTCTATTCTTATATCTCCCTTAGCACTATCTCCCTCTTACTAGGTAGATGTACCATTTCTCTCTCTTTAGTAATCATCAGGTACACTACCTCCCTCTAAGTAGGTATTCTATGTTTCTTCCTTACTCTCACTATGTTTGGTATTCTGTATTTTTCCCTTTCTCTTTTTCTACCTCTTTGACAACAATGCCAAAGACTTGTTAGCTCAACATGTAGATATGAACAATTTCAATTTCTCTTTATATCACCTAGCTTATGATTGATCTACAACTCCAACTCTTTGATTACTTGAGGTAGCTCCTAAAGTAAGAACCATTGCATCAATGTGTAACATATGTCAATCATCTCAGTTGATGTAGGGCACTTCTCATGCTTCTTAAATAGCCTTGGATAGGGGTATCACCCCTAATTTACCTCTTAGATACTCATTAGCATCCTTAGGTAATGCATTTGTGAAGATATCAACTATCTATTCTTTTGTATTCACATATTCCATCTTCACCTCTTTATCTTGACCTAACTCTCTCAAGTAATGATACTTGATTGAAATGTGCTTAGTCTTTGTATGCATCATAGGGTTCTTTGATATATTTATAGCACTTTTATTATCACAATAAAGTATCACTAGTTCAGTGATTTCCTCCTTCATACCTTTGAGTAGTTGTTTGATCCATACAATGTTTGTACAGTAAACTGTAACAACAACATATTCAGCTTCAATAGTAGATTGAGATATGCAGTTTTGTTTCTTATTATTCCAAGTAACCAACCTTTTTCCTAAGAAAAATTATCCTCCACTAGTGCTCTTTCTATCATCAATATTTCTAGCCAAATCAGCATTAGTGTAGACTCTCAACTCAAACTTGTCATTTTTCTTGTAGTATAGACCATAGTCTTCTATTCATTTCAAATATCTCATTATTATCTTAACAACCATCAAATGATCCTCTCTGGGATTAGCAAAGAATCTTGCAACTATCCCAATAGATAAAAAAATATCAGGTCTAATATGTACTACATATTGCAAATTTTCCAAGCATAGACCTATACAATGTTTGATTCACCTCAATTGAATCATCATTCTTTGATAATTTGTGTCCTATCACAATAGGTGTGCTTAGTAGCTTCAAATATTCCAGTCCAAAAGTTTTAAGTGTCTCCTTTACATAGTGTTATTGAGTGATGTATATACCATATTTCATCTGATGTATTTGCAAACCCACAAAGAACTTGATCTCTCCAAACATAGACATTTCAAATTCTTTCTTCATTTCATTTGCAAAAGATTTACATAAAGTATCTTGACCACCAAATATGATATCATCAACAAAAAATTTAGATAGTATAATACCTTTTCCCTTTTTTGTCTTCAAGTACATATTATTGTTATCATCATTCCTCTCAAATCCAACTTTCACAAGGTAATTGTAAAGCCTTTCATACCATGCTCTTGGTGCTTGCTTCAAACCATATAAAGCTTTGTGTAGTCTACATACCATGTTTTTGTCGTTAGCATCAAAAAATTATTCTGGTTGTTCTATATAGACCTCTTCTTCCAATATGTCATTCAGAAATGCAGATTTAACATCTATTGATAAAATTTGAAACCTGTGTATGCAGAGTAAGCAAGAAAAGTTTTTACTCCTTCCAATCTTGCAATAGGAGAAAATTTTTCTCCATAGTCTATCCCTTCTTCTTGTGCATATCCCTTGCAAACTAATCTTTCCTTATTCCTTGCGACTTCACCATTTTCATCTAACTTGTTTCTGTACACCCACTTGGTGCTAATCACATTTTTATCTTCTGGTCTAGGAACTAGAGTCCATGTCTTATTCATCTCAACTTGTTTAATTTCTTCTTTCATGAATTTACTCTAGTCCATATCTTCTAAGAAATATTTCACTATTTTAGGTTCATGCATGCTAAGAAAACATGTATCACTTATTAGCTTGTTTCTTTTCATTGGTCTTACATCTTTATCTCCAATAATTTGTGCAGCAAGGTGATGTCTTTTGACATACTTTGACAATCTTGGTTCTACTTTATTTTCCTCATTTGGTCTATCAACTTTTGAATCACTATGTACTTCTCTATAAAGTAACTCAATATCTCTTTCATGTACACTAATATTAGAATCATAATGTGCCTCAACTTTATTCTATAACTCGGCACCTAACTATAGCTAGGTTTCTGAATGCAACTCGACATTCATTGTTTGTGACTCAGCAGTCATTGAAACTTGTTAATTTGTAACTTGATTTACAACATATTTATTAGCAAGAATACCTTCATAAATGTATCCAAAAGATTCTTATTCCTCTGGTTCCTTCATAGGTTTAGCCTCATGTACTTTATATTCATCAAATTTTACATTTGCATTTTCTACAACTTTGTTAGTGTTAATATTTAAACACTTATAAGCTTTACTTCTTGTGGAATAGCCAAGGAATATACCTTCTTTACTTTTTACATATAGTTTTCCATTCCTAAAATCTTTGAGAATATAACACTTGCTTCTAACTACCTTAAAATATTTTACATTGGGTGAGTATCCATACCATAGTTCAAAAGGTGTTGAATAAGTACCTTTCATGACTTGGACATGGTTCAAGGTATAGACAAATGTACTTACAACCTCTCTCCACTATATCAAAGCAACATTTGTCTCCATTATGAGTGTCCTAGCATAGTTTATTATAGATTTGTTCCTCCTTTCAACAATTCCATTTTGTGGAGTGGTTCTAGGGGAAAATGTCTATCTTTTGATTCCTTTGTCATTACAAAATATCTCAAACTCATTTGATGTAAATTCTCCTCCTCTATTAGATCTCAAACATTTCATGTTTTACTTGTTTTCTTCTCAACTCTTGCCAAATACCACTTAAACATTTAGAAAGCATTAGACTTTTTTTAAGAAACATGATTGTCACCATCCCAGAATAATCATCAACAAATACCATAATGTACTTATCACCTTTATATCTTCGCACATCAATTGGTCCACACAAGTCAATATAAAAAATCCCCAAAATTTCTTTAGAGGATTGAGTCTTTCTCTTAAACTAGACTTTGTCATTTTGCCTAACTGACATTATTTGCAAATTATATTGTCAAGTTTCTTCAACTTAGGAAAACTTTTGACTTTTCTTATGTTATTAATACTAACCAAGTTATCAAAATTATCATGACATATACTCTTTTCCATAACCAAACATCATCAAATTCTACAACTAGACAAGTAGCCTCATCCATATCAAGGTAGAATAAATTATCTCTAGCTTGATCACCTTTTCGCATTAGTTTTCCATCAGTATCATATATCTTAGCTATCTTGTTCTCAAACTTAACCTTGCAACCTGAAATATTCAATTGTAACACACTCAACAAATTATAGTTAATTCCTTTGATATAATAAGCATTGTCACATAGCATATTTTCTATGAGTTTGATAGAACCTTTTTCTTTTATTAGATAGGGTGCATCATTACCAAACCTCACACTATTTCCATCATAATAATTCAAGGTAACGAACTTACTTTTATCTTCAGTCATGTTATGTGAACACCCACTATTAATGATCCATCTGGCATTCTTGTTCACACAAGACACTAATGCAGTTTCCTCATCCTCATCAAAATCATCCTTCGTTGCAACATACACCACTCCATCATCGTGATCATCAGAGCCATCTTTGGATTCCTATTCTATAATGTAGTAAGACTTCTTTCCTTTGTGTTTGTAATCTTTGTTGTCTTCATCTCTTCTACTTCTGTATTTGTCGCCACCTCTATTATTCTTCTTCTCTGGACATCTAGCAACAATATGACCAACCTCATTGGAATTGAAGTACATGATAGGTAACTTACCTTTGAATTTTCCTTATCTCTATGAAATCTCCTTGCTAGTAGTGCTTCAAGTTTTTCTACATCCTCCTCATCTGTATCACTGTCACTGGAAACATATTTTACCTTTTTTCTTTTTCTTCTCATTAGGTTCCTTCAATGATAGCTTAGCTTTGAAAGCAGATTCAACATTGTCAAATTTAAAGTTGTCAAAATTAGATAGCTCAAAAGAAGTGAGCCTACCTACCAAACCTTCAAGAGTCAAATTAGAACTTGGTATATATCTCAGTTCTTGTATTGTAGAAACTCTAATAGCATAGATGGGCATAAGTGTTCTCAAAACTTTTCTTAATATAGTCTCATCATCTATCTTACCAATTGATCCTCTTCTAGCATGAATAACATATTTTATCCTAGAGCAATATTGAGCAACATTCTCACCTTCTTGCATTCTCATATCATCAAACTTACCTCTAATACTTTTAGATTTGGCTCTCAAAAAAATTTCATCTCCTCCATAGATGGTGTGAAGAGTGTCCCACATCTTCTTTGCACTATCACAACCCTTGATGTCATCAAGCTCAACATAGCTTAGGGTAGGGGCAATCTCCAACATTGTCTGATTGTGTTCTTTCTTCTTTTTCAGATCTTCAGTAGTTAGGGCTCCAACAGGATCAACATGCTCATTGGTGATGGTACTTTGTACATGATCTCCAAGACCTACTAGGTGTAGCTTCATCAGACTTTTCCATGCAGGAAATTTTTTCCTATTAAGCTTGGGTACCTCTCTTTTTGACATCTTGATCTTTTGCTTCTCGTACCTTCAAACTAGTCCTCTTAAGCAGATGGCTCTAATAGAAATTGTTGGAATTATTTAGAATAATTGAGAGGGGGCTGAATTAGTTATCTAAGGTCCAAATTTACAAATAAAACTTTTCACAGCTTAGTGAACCTATATCCATAAAACATATTCATGCATACATCCATTAGATCATAAAATCACTTAGACTTGTAGATTATTGTTCTAGGTCAAAATAAATTTGCAAAAATTTAAACATGAAATATAACACATTTGACACTAAGATTTTATGTGGAAATCCAATTTGGAAAAAACCTCCAATAACATGCTACTGATTCTCACTCTTATAAAGTGATGCCCTGTGAAAGGCCAACCTTGTTAAAGGTTACAATACACACTGTTAAATGTGACCTAGTTAAAGGATTTTAATTGCCCTATTAGGAGTGAGCCTTGTTAGAGGACTTTAGATCATTCACTTGGAATGTCACCCAGTTAAAGGATTTACAAATGACTATTAGGTCAACATTAATCCAAAGGATTTACCCTAGACTGGTACAATGATTAGAAAGTAATAGTAAGGCTTGATCTGATAAAAAATTACAACTCACTTGCAGATTACAAATCTTTGTTTTAGTCCTTTATTCTACTTGGCTTTCACACACTTCAGCTCTGATAGCTTATTCACACTTCAAGCATTCATATTCTTAAGCCTTCTTGCTTTACTAGCCAATAGCAATCTCTTATGTTTGGTTTCTGAATCAAGAAATACCTTAGACCTCTTGTCTAACTTAGGTTCACAAACATTGACCAACCTTTCTTCTAAGTAGCCATCTCTATAAATAGAAAATTAAGATCTTTTGTCATTGATCCTCTATCATCTATTTTAGGGTTAGGTAGGATTAGGTAAGATTCAATGAATCTAGCCATCTTTTTATTTTAGTCCCTTCTAGAAAATTCTTCTTCAATCCTCTTTGAATTTTCGTCAAAATGGTTTACCATGAATTTTGTGCCACCAACTCATCATTGTTATCTTCCACATGCTTCACAAAATTCAAGAGAACAAAATGGTTTTCCTAGATTTATTAAATATACAATTTAACATGAATACTGGCATTTGGTATCAATATGTTGTCACTTAGCTTCCAAACTATTCTTCCACTCATCTTCAACTAGATCACTCTGCAAATACTAAAGTTTACTGGTGCTTGACATCAACTAAATTTTAGTCGACTTAGACTGTATCACTCAGAATACACTGAACATTCACTTTTCTTGGCTCCAACTAATTTTTTGCCTGGCTCACACTAACTTTGCTTGGCACGTACTATCCACTCAGTCAAGCTTGGGAAACTCAATTCTTCTTACTTTTCCTTCTAGACTTACTGTATCCAACATTTGCAACCTTGAGTAGATAATAAATGCACTATAACATCATTGTCTTAATAGATCTTTGTACTCCCTTTTTCATACCATAACTCAACCTTTCCTCTACGTGCTTTTTTTATCTCATTTGATCAAAACCTCCTCATTAATCAAACAAATGATAGTACCCAAATCAACTAAGCAGTTGTCTTACTAGCAAGTAGCAGGTTTGACATCAGTGACAAAATACTAATTGAAACACATTCTCATACTTGTATCAATATATTATCAATAGGAGTATCCTAAGAATTTATAGAACACTTAGGGATATTTTTAGAATGATTGACATGTTACATTCATGATTGTGTTTGTCATTGATGTCAACATAGCATTATTTCCGTGAAGACTGACAAGTAATAAATAGAGAATGAGGTCGTACAGATTGTGTATTGATGATTAGGTCAAGTGCAATTAAAGATGTGATCTACATTGTATCTTGATGACATAGATAATTGTGCATATAAAGAGTCAAAGGCATGCACGAGATATGCTTGATTTACGGAAGACAGTAAGCAAACAGGGTTCATGATAAGTGGTTTTTGATGATTTATTTGTATCTTTTAAATAAGATAGAATCGTGATGAATGTGGTTAGATAGTGATAGTAGACAACTTGATGATAATGTCAATGAGTGCACAAGGTCTAAGTTTTCATGTGTGAAAAGTTGTAAATACTATTATCCTATAGTGAGTTGTAATTGTGAAAAGGTGTAAAGGTTTTGTAATATGTTGATGAGCTCCTATTATAATTAATTGGAAAATCTACAAGGTTGACTCAAGGAATTATTTTGAGGATATGATATAAATGAAGGTTATTTTTCTTGTGGTGAATTGTATGATTGATGTGTTCAAGTGTGTGATATGTGAAGTATTTAGTTAATGTGAGTAAGCAATCCAAGGGATTATTAGATGTAAGTTAGTGATTTGGTATCAAGATCTGAAGAGGAGAAGTCTAGTTAGAGGAGAGAAAAGGAGCTAAACATTTCTATTATTACGCAAGAAATAATATAGAGATTAGTTAGATGGTAAGTTTAGTGGTCTTTCCCCTTAAGTTGTTTGGATAGTGGGTCCATCTGCTTTCTACAACTCATAATAGGGTTGGAATCTCCTAATAGGGATTTAAAGCCTCTTAATAGGGACTAATATGTACTAAATGTATTTCATTGGCTCCCAATAGAGTGTATCCTCTAACAAGGAAAATTATATTAGTACATTATTTTGTGGGTACCATCCCCATTGGGGTTTCCCCTATGATCAAGGGTTTCCCTAGTTAACATATCTAGTGTTATTGTGTATGAGTATCTTATTATAGTTGTTAATTATATTGTTCAAATACTTAAGGGTTAATAAGGTTGATAAGGTTTTAAATTTTTGGATAATTGATTCACCCTCCCCCCCCCCCCCACCCCCACCTTTTAGTTATCTTGGTAGATTTTACTTTTGTGACAATTGGTATCAGAGCATCAGGTCCTTGAGGGAAAAGCTTAATAGCTATGGGAGATTAGTGGTGGGTCACTTTAGAAAGGAAAGTCCTAAATTTTATGGAGTTAACTATGATAGCTAGAAAGAAAAGATGAAGACTCATTTTCTATGTATAGGTCCAGGGTATTGGTTGATGACAAAGACTAAAAAGGTGATTGTGGAAGAAAGAAAACTTGAGGAATGCAGTAAAGCTGAAAGAGATCTATTTATGTGAAATATGCTTGCCAAAGAAGCATTATTGTCAACTCTTCCTGAGAATGAATATAGGTAGGTAAAATCCTTACATACATCTCATGAAATTTGGATAGCCTTAGAATGTACTTTTCAAGATGATAAGCATGCTAAAGGAGTTAGACTTTAGAATAAGATATATTTGTTTCAAGATGCTAAAATGATGGAAGATGAATCTATGAGAAGCTATATTGGTAGAATATAAAATAGTGTTACAAAAATTAAATTTTGATAGGGATATAAAGATGAATATGAGATTTTATGGAAGATTTTGAAGACATTGACACCACCATTCAAACAAATAGTGTAGATGATTGAGCAAGTGATACCTTGCACTGAGAAGTTTACCAAAGAGATTTTATTTGGAAGATCAGAAGCAATAGAAGTGAGCTTAATAAATCTAGAGAATTTCCTACAATGGAAATAGCCTTTAGTGCATTGAGTATTCATCCTTCTTTATCAAGAAGTGCAAGCACCAATGGAGACTATGCTAGCAGCATCATATCCAAATATGAGGAGGATAGAAGAATTGAAGAAGGAATTTCCCTCCTTGTAAGAAGAGAACCATATGGTAAGAGAAATTTCAAATTTTGGACTTGCAATTAATTTGTTCATTATGCTTCTAAGTGTCCTAAAAGAGAGAAAAAAGTATAGGAAGAATTTCAAGCTTAGAAGACCTAGAGATTGTTTATATGCAAATGAAGATGATGAGTCTGAGGAAAGATTTTAGAGTAGAAGTGATGATGAATTAGGATTTATGGCTATAAAAGAAGAAAAATTAGAGAAGAAAAATCCCTAGTTTCACAAGTTGAAAAGAAATCTGATCGAATTATAGACAATAGGTGTTCATATCATATGAGTGGAGATATCAATAAGCTCTTGAAGGAATTGTTAGAGTTGGTAACAATGCAACTTGTCACATCATGAGAATAAGATCTATTACTCTTGATGGAAAGACTAACACTAATGATGTTTATTTTGTTGATTGAGTAAAGCATAACCTATTGAGTTTTGGACAGTTGGTTGATAAAGGTTATCAATTGCAATTCATAGAGAAGACATGCATTATCAAAGATAATGATGGTAAGTTGATTGGAATAGGAATAAGATCCAAAGGTAATGTGTTTCAATTAAACAATACAAAAATGACTTGTTTAGTTGAAAAAGTGGATAATAGTTGGCTATGGCATAGAAGGTTTTGTCATATAAACTTTGATAAAATTGTGAAGGCTAGCAATACATTTTTGTTAGAGATATACCTAGAATCATGAATCCTACTAATGTTGTTTGCAACAATGTATTATGGCTAAGTAAAAGAAAGTTTCTTTTCCTAGCAAGAAGTTCATTTCCATTAAAAAATTGGAGATTGTTCATACATATTTCGTTAGAGTAAATAATTAATTATTTATTCTATTTACTTAAGTTTACTTAGGTTAATGCATTTATTTAATATTTATTATTTAATGCATGTAGTGGTTAGTTGTTGACAACATGGGAGTTTGTTCCCTTCTAGCATGTTTCACCTTTTTTTTGGAAGAGTGCTTAGTTGTCAACCTTATCTTCTACCACCTTCCAGCTTGTTCTACAAGCTTCCTTGAGGCCTTTATAAGCAGCATCTCTCTCATTGTATCATCACTTCTTGCATATTGTAAATACATATTTTCTTGTGTTTGCATATTTTCTCTCGCATGTTTGTTTAGGGTTTTTCCCTTGCTCCACACTCTTCCTTCCTTGGCTTCCCTTTGACAAATTTTTGCATGCAGGTGATCTTGGGCATCTTTTGAGTTGGATTTCATCAACTCCAACATGGTATCAGAGCCTTCATGTTGCTGCTTCATTGAAAAATTTTTGAAGCCGTGATTTGAAGTCACAAACCCTAGTTTGTTTGTGCATTTTTCTTCAAATTGGGAGAACAAAAAATTTTTGGAGCACATTGGGCCCAAACGGATGTTTCCATTGGATCCAGAAGGTCGTTTATAGTTAAGATTCATATAAAATTTATCAATTTTGGATACAGAGCTCCAGGAGGCAAAAAAAATTAGTCCAGGCCCTACCGTACGGACTATAAGGATGCATAGTGAAAAAAAAAAAATTTAAAACAACGCTAAGCTGCGCCACTGTGGCACTACCCTATAGCTATCACGGTACCACTCGCACCTCACCTCAGCCAGCTGCGCCTCCCTTAGTCTACTGCTGAGTAGCCGCCATCGATAAGCCACCCACCGGCTGCCGCAGCTGGGCGAAACCACCAACTTTCACCACCTCCATCAGTGTTTGTGCCAGATCCAGCCGCCTGACTGCAGATCATTGCCTCTATTCATCCGCTCTGTCGATTACTGTGCCAGCCCGCCACCCATCCTAGTTGTCAGCCCAATCAGCAATTTTTGCCCACGTGGCATTTTATTCATAGCACAATTGGCAACTTGCGGGGGTGACACCTAACCTGGGTGCCACGTGGCACCTTGCCATGTAGACCTGCCACATCAGCATATGCCACGTGGCTACCACATGGCCTCTTTTTTTGCTGCAATGGCTAACTGGCCATCAAATTTTAATTAGTAAATGATTATGTTAGCATGATGTCAGCACTGCATCGTCCACCTCTTGCACATCTCCTAGGTCCTTTTTGACCTACTTGCAATTTTTTGGCCATAACTTGAGCATATGAAGGTATTTTTCCAATTTGAAAGAAGTGTCAAAAAGCTAGTTTCGAGACAGAGACATTGGTGTAGGTATTTTTAAGTTTTGATGCAATTTTATTGCCCATTTTTTTAGTTGAAGTCCAATATTCTATTTTTGACTCCAGCATGCATATCTTTTGTGTCCCATGTTAGTTTTTTGAAAATGTTATAATTTTGGAAAGCCGGTTCTGTCATCTTTTCATAAATGTAGTCCTTTTCTTTAGATTTTAGCCCATGCCATTTCTATCATATTTTTGACATTTTTGTTATATGGTGGATATCTTGGGTGTTTTAGGTCTGAGGATCATTTTCCTAGCATGGTTTCTTTTGTTTTAGGCTATACTTTCTTTTTTATCATTTGTTTTCCTATTTTGATCATTGTAGCTATTATTTTGAAGCACTTTTATATCGCACTGAGATAAAGTGCCACTCTTACATTCTGAGATTCATGAACATTGTTTTTGAGTTAGTTGTACATGCACTATTTTGATAAAGCACCATGGGGGGGATAGTTGTTTTTTGTTTTAGTCATTCTCCCTTTGTCAAGTGAGTGTCCCTTCCACAACATTAGCCCCATGTAGTGTTAGTGTGACTGTGTCTTTATAGGTGTCTGTACCTCTTCCTCTCTCGCCATTCTTGGTTCGTCTGCAGGAGACTTTGGCCCACCTTCTCAGTTGCCTTTCATCTCACCTCGTCTACATTAAGGGGAGATTATGATGTTGTTCTAATGCATCTTTGGTTCGATAGTGTGAACTATGTAGTCAATGGTTGATCCTATATACAAGGTGATTGCAATAATTGGCTACCTATGCATTTCAATGAGATGGATCATCTACCATATAGACATGCTCAGTTTGTACCTTCTTCTTCCATGGAGGTTCTTCAGATCAACACTTTCTTTTAGGTGGCATATTTTGTGGCTTCTTCATGCTTCAGTGATGCTCTTCATGATCACTCTTTGTTCCTATTTTAGGGGACATTCCCCTAGTTGGAGGCTTCTTCAGTTCTTCACTAGGTTCTTACCTCTTTTTGGGAGAGGGTTTTTCCCATGTGGTTTTCTCTCTTTCCCCATTTTCAAAGGTTGCATCTTTTGCATTTGTACATGGGTACCTAACATGGCCTTGTTGCCAGGACCCATTCTTCATTTTTGCATTTCTTAGTTTTGTGAGCTTAAGGCATTTCCCTAAGTTGCACTTAAGGTGGGGTGTTAGAGTAAATAATTATTTATTTATTAATTATTTAATCTATTTACTTAAGCTTACTTAGGTTAATGCATTTATTTAATATTTATTATTTAATGCATGTAGTGGTTAGTTGTTGACAACACGGGAGTTTGTTCCCTTCTAGCATGTTCCACCTTTTTGTGGAAGAGTGCTTAGTTGTCAACCTTATCTTCTACCACCTTCCAGCTTGTTCTACAAGCTTCCTTGAGGCCTTTATAAGTAGCCTCGCTCTCATTGTATCATCACTTCTTGCATATTGTAAATACATATTTTTTTGTGTTTGCATATTTTCTCTCGCATGTTCATTTAGGGTTTTTCCCTTGCTCCACGCTCTTCCTTCCCTAGCTTCCCTTTGACAGGTTTTTGCATGCAGGTGATCTTGGGCATCTTCAGAGTTGGATTTCATCAACTCCAACATATTTGAGTGGTTCTACTAGAACAAAAGGGTTCTATGGTGAACGGTACTTTATGAATTTTAGTGATGATTGCACTAGAGTGATGTGGGTGTCATTTCTTAAAGAAAAATTTGAAGCATTTGAAAAGTTAAATTTGTTCAAGAATGGAGTTGAAAATGAATTTGGTGTAAAGATAAAATGATTGAAATCAGATAGAGGTAGAGAATTTACTTCTTGAGAGTTTAACATCTTTTGTGAAGAAAATGGTATTAAGAGACAACTATCAACCCCTAAGACACCTGAGCAAAACAAAAAATTTGAAAGGAAATTGGTCTATAACTGAAGCAACAAGAGAAATGATGTTTGAGAATGATGTATCGAAGACATTTTGGAGAGAAGAAGTCAACACAATAGTACACACCATGAATAGATTATAGATCAGAAGAGGTACAAACAAGACTCCTTGTGAATTATGGTTTGGAGATGCACCATCAGTAAAATATTTCAAATTTTTTGGAAGTAAGTGTTACATAAAGAGAGATGATGATATTGAAAATTTTGACACAAGAAGTGATGAAGGTATGCTTCTTAGTCATTTATTGAAAAGAAAAGCTTATATATGTTTTAATCATAGAACTAAGACAATTATTGAGTGTGCAAATGTGAAAGTGGATGAAAAGTTTGGAGTTAAAGAGAAAATATTGGATTATATTTTTGATGAAGAAGAATAAAATAATAAGCCTATCAAAGAGAATATTGAAGTTTTCTTTGAGATTAATAATGATTTTTAGAATCATGTATAGATTGTTGAACAAAGAGAAGAAGTGAGAGTTGAAATAACAACTCCTATAAAAAACATGAATTTGATAAAGAATCACCCTGTTGATCAGATTATTGGAAGCAAAGATAAAGGAGTGATGAAAAGAAATAGAGTATGTAAGGAATTATGTTTGATTTATCAAGTTAAACCTAAGAGTGTAGATGAGCCATGTAACAATGATCATTGAATTCAAGCAATGAAGGAAGAATTAGATCATATTGTGAAGAATGGGACATGGGAATTGGTTTCTAGACCTAAAGACAAGAATTTTATAGAAATTAAATGGGTATTTAGAAATAATATGAATGAAAAAGGTAAATTTGTAAGGAATAAAGTAAGATTGTTATGCAAAGGATATTCACAGCAAGAAGGCATAGATTATGAAGAGACATTTTTCCCTATTGCTAGAATGGAAGTAGTTAGAATGTTCTTGGCTTATGCAGCAAGTAAAAAATTTAAAGTATATTAGATGGATGTAAAATAAGTATTTCTTAATGGATAACTTGAAGAAGAAGTCTACATTGAGCAACCTAAAGGGTTCCTTTGATAGAAGAAAAGGATGTGGTATGCAGATTGAAGAAAGCACTATGATGTAAACTAGATTGCTTCAAGCCCTTTTCTTCACTAAAGACTCATTGAGGATCCTCTTCTAGCCTAATAGGGTTCCCCTTTGTCACCCTAACCTCAAGAGGATTATATATTATCTTCCATGATTCCCTATCTAGCTACACCAACATTTTTACAACTTGCATCCATCATAGAGACATTCCAACTTGTTCTACAAACTCACAATTTCAACATAAATGGTCATTCTACCATCAACTTGGAGTGAGGGACACAACTTGATAGGTTTCTCACAATTTCAACATAAATGGTCATTCTACCATCAACTTGGAGTGAGGGACTCAACTTGACAGGTTTTAAAATTCCCCTATCCTCTTGGTCTCAAAATCCATAGGTCTCACTATCGATTCCTTCAAATTTGGCAAAATTGTCCTAATTAGGCATAGTTGAATTAAGCCTCCAAAGTTGGTTTTAGGGCTATAACACCAAATTTCCCTTAACAAGGTGGAAAAATAATTACCAATATGAATACCCTTTTGGAATTAATTCAATATTTTTTAGGTCTTTGGTCCTCAACTTGTCTGTACATTGCTTTGCTAATTTTGTGCCTATAAGTAAGGGTTTCAAGAACTTCATGTTAGCATCTACTAGGGTTTGAAGAAATTATTAGTACATATTATCTTGGAAAATTATCCTCACACAAATGGCTTCCTCATACATCCCTCTCCTTCTCCAACTCTTATATTGAACATCCTAGTACATTCATTCTATCAAAAACATCTTGCAAGCACTGTGATCACCTATCCATGCATTAAAAGATTGTCTAGGGCATCACTTGAAAAATATGAAATTGGCTTGTCCAAACTTCTCCTTTTCTATGTTCACTTTAAAAATACTCCACTTCCATATCCCTCAAGGCCATGAGTAGTCCATGATGAGGGTTCATGGGGGAGCCATTTTTCACAAAACTGTCAAAACTAGAATAGCAAACTATCTATTTACAAAAGATTTTCTAACTATAAACAAATGAAATCTTATAAACTTGAAATATAAATAAAAATTTATAGTAAGAAGATCAACTTCAAATATCCAATACAAACATAAATCATTTAATCCATTAAAGCACTGGAGCAATCAAAACACCAAAAATTCTCAGTTTTGGAACAATAATTCATGGCTTTTAATTTTCAAAATCAACTTATTGCAACATCCAAACCTTGAAATGGGTCTCCTTTTTGTTTTTATAGGTTTTCAAAAAAAATTTATATAGTTATCATAACCATCAACTCTCCTTATGATATGCAACATTCTTGTCAAGAAATTGTCATGCAATTTTTTAAAATTGCTGACAACATTTTGCATCTCCTTGCAACTTCGATATTTAGCACTTGGAACCTTCCAAATAGGTCTATTATGATCTCTTTATAATTTTTAAGCATTATTTATCCTTTAGAGAATCAACTCACATGATTTGGACTACTTGGACCTAATTGACAACTTTTGTAACAATTGACATCTTTTTTACGTCTTTCCCGACTTTGTACCAAATGACAACATATGACCTCCAACATATGCAAAAAGATGTAAAAATACCATATAAGAAAAATTAAACTCAAAACCAAACTTTTCCTATACTTTTAGGTTATAATACCCATAAACCTAATCTTGCTTCCTAAAAACCTAAACACAAAGTAAGCAAAAAATCTAGAATGGATTGAACCTAGTCAAATCCATCTAGGAGAAAACTCACATGACCTTGTAAGGTTCAAGCACACCCAACTTACTTGGATAAGGTAAATACAATCCAAAAACCAAAAAATGTGGAACTAGGACTAGGAGTCAGCCTAGGTGCTCTTGCACCATATTGTATGGTCTAAAGCAAGCTCCTAGGACCTAGTATGCAAGGTTGGATGGATATTTGGCAAAATTGGGATTTGCTAAAGGTAGAGAAAATATTAAGTATATTTGAGATAAATTGAGAATATATTGTTGATCATTGTAATATTTTTTGATGACATAAGCTTTGGAGGTAATTATGAAGCAAGTGATAAGTTTGCTAATTAATGAAGAATTAGTTTGAGATGACTATGATTTGTAAGATAAAAAAAAATCTTGGGTTTATAGATTGTATAGAATAGTGATGGTATTTACTTATCACAAGCTAAGTATTTGAAAGACTTGTTGAAAATATTTTTCTTAGAAAATTATAATCCTTTTGGTACACCTATGGTAACTGGTCACAACTTATCTATAAAAGATGAGACACCTACAATTGAGCAGAAGGAGTATAAATCTATGATTGAAGGTTTGCAATATCTCACTCACACTAGACCAAATGTAGCAAATGTAATTAGGATAGTGGAAAGATTTCAAGTTGATCCTAAGGAATCACATTATGTAGCAGTAAAGAGGGTATTTAGATATCTAAAGGGTACACCTAATTTTGGACTATGGTATGATAGATCAAGTTATTTCACCTTGTGTGCTTATACTAATATGGATTGGGCAAGAATTATGGATCATAGAAAGAGCACTAGAGTGGATCATTTTTTCTTGGAGGAAGATTGGCTTCTTGGCTAAGCAAGAAACAAAATTGTATTTCACAGAGTATAGTAGAAGTAGAGCATGTAGTAGTAGCAAACAATTGTAATTAGATCATGTGGATGAAGCAGCTGCAGAAGGCTATTGGGATAAAGTTGTCAAAACCTATTATCATACATTGTGATAACACAAGTACAATGAGTATGTCTAAGAATCTAGTGTTGCATTCTAAGACTAAGCATATATATATTAAGTATCATGTTTTGAGAGAGAAAGTTGTAGAGAAAGAGACCAAACTAGAGTATATAAGTACAAGTGACTAGATTATAGATATCTTTATGAAACCTTTTCTTAAACATACATTTGATTACTTGCAAGGTATGTTTGGGGTTATGCCCCTGCCTACTTCTAAGTAGATGATGCAAAAACTGCATCAGTCCAGTCGTATAGAGCACTAATGTTTGTTTGGATTGAATGTTGATGCTTCCTATAGGGGGAGTATCTGAGATGAGAAGATTCATCAAGGACCCATGGTAGTTGGTTTAGAATAGTGTCCTTGGACACTTGAGTTGATTGAAGACTTAGAGAAGATGATTGACATAATGAAGCATTTTTTATTGATGTAAATGGGGGACAAGTATACATGAAAATCATCTCCTATGAATAAGGGAGAAGTGTATCCTATGTATTGGGGAGAAGTATTATAATGGAATAGAGTGATTGATGTCAATGGGAGAAATATTGAATGGAGGAGAAGTACAAAAATTGATGAACATGCACAAAAGAATGAGCATTGTTCCTGAGAATTAGAGTGTGAAAAATTGAGGTTGATCCTAAGAAAGAGGAAGCATAGATAGAATAGTATTGGAGTGGATTTTATATTTGATTGATGAAGAGGATTTGAAAAGGAGAGAACAACAGCAACAACAGAGTTTGATTTGGTATTCCTAGAACTTAGATGTTTTTCATCTATGTTGCCATCAATGCCAAAGGGGTATATTGTTAGCATGAATGTTGATGGTATTCCTTTGAGGGAGTATCCTAAGAATTTCTAGAACACTTGGGGAGATTTTTAGCATGATTGACATGTTTCATTCATGACTATATTTTTCATTGATGTCAACATAGCATTGTTTTTGTGAAGAATAACAGAGGAATAGATAGAGATTAAGGTCTTATGGACTGTATATTGATGATCAAGTCAAGCACAGTTATGGATGTGTTCTACATTGTATATTGATGGCATGAGTAAGTGCACATACAAAGACTCAAATACATGCATGAGATATGCTTGATTTACAGAAGACAATAAGTAGACAAAGTACCTAATATGTAGTTTCTAATGATTGATTTGTATCTCTTAACTAAGATAGAATCATGATAAGCACAGTTAGACAGTGATAGCTGACAACCTAGTGATGAGATCAGTGAGTGTGCAAGGTATGAGGTTGTATGTGTGGAAATTTGTAAAGACTGTGAGCTAACACTGACTTGTAATTATGAAAAGATGTAAAGGTCTTGTAATATCTTGATGAGGTCCTATTATAATTAATTATTTTGAGGATATGATACAAAGGGGGTTTAGTTTCCTTGTGGTGAAGTGTGTGATTGATGCATTCAAATGTGTGTTATGTAAAGTATTTGGTAAATGTGAGTAAGCAATCTAAGGGATTATTGGATGAAAAGTTGGTGATCTAGTATCGATATTTGAAGAGGAGAAGTCCCATCATAGGATAGAAAAGGAGCTATAAATTTCTATTATTCTACAAGGAATAAAATAGAGATCAGTTGGATAGTTATTTCAGTGGTCTTTCCCCTAAAGTTGTTTGGATAGTGGTCCATATGTCTTCTACAACTCCTAATAGGGTTGGAATTTCCTAACAGGGATTCAAAGCCTCCTAACAAGGACTGATATCTATTGAATTTATTTCATTGGCTCCTAGTAGAGTCCATCCTCTAACAAGGAACATTTATATTAGTACATTATTTTGTAGGCACCATCCCCATTAGGGTTTTCCCTCTGATTAAGGGTTTCCCTAGTTAGCATATCTAGTTTTATTGTGTATGAGTATCTCATTATGGTTATTGATTATATTATTCACATGCTTAAGGGTTAACAATCTTGATAAAAGTTTTAATAGTTGGATAACTAATTCACCCCCTCTCAGTTATATTGGTGGACTTTTTTCTAATAGGTTTCCTACATTCATTAGATCTATGACCACAAATAAAGCAATTATAACAATAACCAAAAAATAATTTAGAATACTTACATGTGCAAGTCCCAGTTGATTAAATGCAAAGCATCATCCATTGAATTGTCTCCTTGTATCTTTAGGTTGTTCAAGTTGATTAGGTACTTATTTGATAAAATATTCTCGATGATTGGTTTGTGTTGTTACAAGATTTTATTCCTTAGTAACTTCTAATCCTTTAGATGATTCTCCTTCAAAATATCCAATCCTTATCTTTCCTCCAATAGGTATTTGTGTCATAATTTTCTCATAAATCTTTTTAATGCTTGAATATAACTTCTCAATATGTTGCTTAGTTTGTGTGAGTTCTCCTTTGACAATAATTTTGTACTTCTCAAGTTTTTCATACTATAATGTTGTAGTCTCAAGTTTAGATGTCACTTTAGTAAATATTTCATATCTACATTCTCAAATCTCAAATCTATTTGAATTTTCTTCTCATCTTCCATCATACTCATCTTCAAGATTATAATTTGAAGATTATATTTTAGAATTTTATAATCCTTCTTAAGCCTTGAAAAATATTCACAATCCTTGATCTAATCATGTGATTCCCTTTTCATTCTAGTTTTTTCAATTTGTTCTTTCAATTTCAATGTGAAATCTTATACATTTTTAGGCTTGATCTTCAATTTATTTCTTTCATCTATAACAGTACCAAGTTCCTCATGAGCTTCTTCAATATTCTTCTACAATTGTTCCAAATCCATACTAATCTTACTCAAGATGCTAAGCCTTCCTTGAGTAACTTTTCTTTGATACCAATTGTTAGAAATAGGGAATATTGAGGGGGAGGGGGTGGTGAATCAGTATTCAAAAACTTTTGCCCAACTATGGATATTATTAATAATCTTTAAAGTTGCATAGATGATCAAACTAAAAAGTAAACATAAAAAGTAACACAATGAAACTCATAACACCATTATTTGCTAACTAGGGAAACCTTGGCCAAGGGAAAACCCTAGTGGGGATGCTACCCACAAAATGATCCATTAATCAAAAGTATATTGTAAAATATATTGACCCTATTAGGAGTCGATTACATCCATATAGTATATAAGTCCTTGTTAGAAGCCTCAACCCTATTGAGAGTTGTAAGTATAGTACTAAGTACAAGATGATCCCACTGCTCAAACACGTATATACAACTGTAAAAAATATTTTTAGTGAGATTGATACAAAAACCTTTCACTATGATAATATCTTCTATATCTTATTAGTCTTTGTAGTTCCTCTTCAAAACTATGCATACAAATGCTCTATTCTACTCTAACATCAAATTTTCATCTTTTTCAACATACAAAGTGCCTCGCTAAATGAAAATTATATGCCTTTATACCAAAACTCTTCATAAGTCAAACTTGTGTTCTCTTGCACATTACCAAATCTTTAAATGATTTTTTTCCATGTATGGATTAACATCTAGGATTTTATCCCAACCTTATTAATAAATTATTTTGGTAAACCAAAATAACCCCTTAACTAAAAACTCATTATAATGCCTTATACAATGTTATTCCCTATTAATCTATTATTGATAATCTTGCCATGACTCATACAAAACTTGATATTAATTTTTTGTGGTCTTAAAAATATGTCATATACTATATGTACTACCTTCCTTCAAGTGTTCAAGTCTTCAAGTGCTTCCAGTGAAGCTCTCAGAACAAAAGTTTCTTCTTGTTAACAGTTTCCCTTTATCATACTTAGACAATTTTGTAGTTAAACTTCATATTAGCCTTTTCCATCTTAAATTAGATTATATGTTGCCATAAATGACAACACTATTACTTTACATTAGCTAAATTTCCAATAGGCTTTTTTGTTATTGTGATTTTGATCTTGTTAGCCAAATATATCCAAATTCCTCAAACAACCACAAGTATATTATTGTCCCCACTAAGTACTTTACAAAGTGGGTTGAGGCTATTCCATTGACCTACACTACAAGAAAATAGGTTTCAAAGTTCCTCTTAAACTACATTATCTGTCGCTTCAACATTCTCTAGAACATAATAAATAATAACAACACTCCTTTCAAGGACTAGGAAGTCACCACATTATGTAGGAAATTTGGGATCACCCAACATTTCTCCACCAAGTACTTCCTCTAGGATAACATTCAAGATGAAGCTACCAATAAAACTATTCTAAAAATCCTCAAAAAGATAGTTGATGAAAGTCATCATGATTGACAACTCAAAATTACTCCTACCCTCTAGGTCTATCACACATCCATCTATACTCCCATAGGAACCACTCTATTTTCCCTAGTTTATAGTTCTAAGGTTGTCTTACCCATTGAAATTGAGCTCTTTTCCCTCATAATATCTCTCAAGAATATGCTGTCTAAAGAAGAATAACAAGTTTCTTTCTAAAGAAGAATAACAAGTTGCTTTCTTGCAAGAGTTACAAATCCTCAATAAGAGACACCTTATTTCCTTGAACTATATATGTGTGTATCAAAATTACCCTCAAATTCTATATCACAAGAAATTCAAACCTTAGGAGTTCGAGGTTGGTGACCTAGTGTTGCAACATAATGTGAGAAATCTCCAAAACTAAAGAAAGGAAAGTTTGAACCTAATTGGCTTGGACCATTTATCATCACAATAAAGTATATTTTTGGGGCATATCATATTGCAACTCCAAAGAGAGATTCATTCCCCAATCCTATAAAATTTTAGAATCTCAAGCATTTTTATGCTTGAGGTTGATAGTTACTGTACAATGTAAATCAGTTTGACAAAATTCTAAAAAGTTAGAAATAAACAAAAATCCAAAAAATAGCACAAAATTTCAAAATCTAAAAACATTTTTAAAAAGATCCTAAAGAACAGACTAAAAAGTAGAAAGAGTTGTTGGAAATTTTATTATTGTGGTGAAAACCTAGTAAATGGGCACCTCAGTGATGTAAAACCTATTCAAAGAGAAAAATAGAAAAAGAGAAAGAAAAATAATTTGTTAAGTAGTGAAAACTTGGTAGTTCAAGTACTCTCGATAAGTAAACTAGATCCATTATCTATCATACTCACCTCACTTCCACGGATTCCTCCATTCATTACCTTTTTGTGTAGGACTCCTATCTAACTCACACTTTTCCATGCATCCCATAAAAGACCTCTAATCTATGAGGTATTCATTCACTTTCACATTCGCAAAAGATCTCTAGTTTGTAGGGCAGTTTCATGTCACATTATGACAATAAGGATCTGCTTAGATCTTATTACACTGAGATTTTCCCAAATAATGACTACAATAGAACCTAAATAAATTGACAATGAGACTAGATGTTTCAAGAACCTTGTCCCTTTTCACAGCAAATACCAGCTAATACTCACACGAAATTGATGCAATTTGACACATCCAATCTTTGCCCTACAGGATGATTCTTTCCTTAGTTAGCATATCAATATTTCACTATCAGAATAAAGTTCATGGCAAAAACTATGGACTAAATGACTACTTGGTTAGGACATCTTTTTTTTTTGTGTTGGTTATGACCTCGTTAGGATTGTCCCAATCTTCAATATCTTGGTTGCTTCTGAATGGTTAACACTTAACTACATGATTTGTTTGTGCTATGATCTAGCTTCCTGATTCTCTAGTACATCTATGTCAATTTTCAAGTTATGGTAATGCATTGCTCACTAGCGGCAATGGTTGAACACACTTTCCACCAAGATCCCTAAGAAGAATTTGGGTTTGCCCAAACCTCTCTAGTGCATATGTGTCATTTGATCCATCATGGCTATGAAATCTACATCTATGTTCCTAAAGTATTTATTGTATTTGAGAGTCTATTCCATGCAACAGAACCTTTTCATTTATGCTCATGTAGCACCTAAAGCATAATTTCTCTTGCAATATAAAATTAGGGTTCTCTCTACCATATAAACACAATTGAATCCCATGAATTCATGTAGTTAGGATTTATGTAGCTAGGACTCATTCCCATATGTTTGAGACAAGAGTTTTGTTTATTCCCCCCTCCTATGTTGGCTACCTATTCCTATGATCTATAATTTGATACAACTCATTTAGAGTCTCATGGTAATATTGCATTTTCACATTTAGGTCTTTTATGTAGTTTCCATTGTTCATTTTCCATCATTACATTTTATATTACATTTCATTTTAGTTAAGTCATGATATGTTACAGACATTTTCAATTGCATTATTAGTTTAATCCATTAAGTTCATTATAAAATTATTATATTATAGTTACATACTATATCATTTTCATTAGTCATTAAGTCAATTAGGTATTAATCACTATATCCATTTAATAATTCATCATATCCATTCACTAGTCATTAATCATTATATTTTTTGTCTACTAATGCAGGAGCATCTAGAGGTATAAGGGCAATCCTGTGTCACCCAAAAAAATGTACCTAGACTTAGTTTCTATTTCATGTGTTTTCATTTCTAGATACCCATTTGGGTCAACTAAAAGTTCCAACTCTCACAGTTCCACTATTAGTGTTCTAGGATAGAGTATTTGAACACCTTGGGATACATGTAAATGTCAAAAAAATAGGAGTATGTAATTGAGCCATCATTTTGGTGAACTAGAAGGTGTAAATTGGTTGAACGATTGTAATTTTAATTTAGGGCATTCCAAAAAAAGAATCAGGTCAAAAGGCCCCACGGTTTGAAAGTTATCACAGTTTTTTAGTTTTTGGAGACATCCTAAGAATGCTTCAAAGTTAGGTTAGGGGCATTAAATGACCTCAAACATGGTCAAAAATGGGGAACAATTGAAGCTGGTCCATAAGGCTATAGAGTTCTTCGAGAGCTTTCCAAAAATGTAAACGGTTTGTCAATCGGAGCTACAATTCAAAAGTTCTGCCTCTTGGAAGTTCGGTGACCATTTTTGGATTCTTCTAATTTTGTGTCGACTTCTAATGCGACTTCTAGAGCCTTCTATTTGGTCGGTGGATGCCTACTAGAACTTTCTAGAATGTATTCCTAATCCTTAACCCTCTGGGGTCTATTTAAGAACATTTCTGGCATTGTAAAAGGCAGTTCAGAGTGGAGTTTGAGAGGAGGTACTGAAAGGAGAAATTATCTCTAGATTTATGCTATTGTAAGCCCATAGGGCATGTTTTGGAGTCTATTTTCTCTATACTGAATGTATTAGCTTATTTAATAAGTTAATAAAATTTCCCTTTCCTATTGTGTCCATTTTGTGCTTGGGTCATGTCTCCATCAAGTGGTATTAGAGCTAGGTTTTCCTGAGTGTGTAGACAGAGTGCCGACTATGAGGCAGTTTGCACTAGGACTGTGTGGTTGTGGGTTTGAGTTAAGAAGATGCCTCCATGAAGAGAGTGTGGTGGAAAGGCCAGAGCTATTAATCCTGAGGAGGTTAGAGCCCTCCAAAGGTAGGTACAAGAATTGTAGGAGGAGCTCCATAGAGGAACAAATATTGTCACAGGTGACGAAAGTGAGGACGAGAATGAAGAAGAAGAAATTGGACCAGAAAGGGAATTTGAAAGGGAAGTTCTGAATCAAGCAGAGGAAAGGCTTTTTTGGGCCATTACTAAGTTTGGCAAAAGACCTACAATTGATGTGGGTGTATTTTCAGGAAATCTGAAACCAGATAAGTTAATCGATTGGATCAATGAATTGAAAGAATACTTTGAGTACGAGGATATCAGGGATCCAGATAGGGTTAAGTTTGCAAAGGTCAAATTGAAAGTCCATGCCAAAATCTAGTGGCAAGATGTTTAATTGGAAAGAAATAGAAGAAGAAAAAAGAAGATCACAAGGTGGGATCGTATGGTGGACAAATTGAAGAAGCAATTCATTCCTATTGATTATGAGCTTGATTTGTTTAAGAAGATGCATGGGTTAAAGCAAGCAGGGAAATCAGTCCAAGAATATACAGAGGAGTTTTATCGACTCTTGATTAGAGTAGGGCATGTAGAAGAAAATAAGGAGAAGGTTGCTCATTATATCAGTGGTTTGGGACCTAGCATCCAGGAGGAATTAAGTCTGGTAAGAATGACCAGCATTGAAGAAGCATACCAGTTTGCCCTACGAGTTGAAGAGAAGCTAAATAAGAGGTTTGAAGGGAGACAAAGAGGGTGTGGTCAAGGAGGAAGGGGTAGTGGTAGGTCATCTGGAGGTCGAAATGAAACTCAAAAGAAAAATAAAGATGTGGGTACTAGCAAGAACTAGAGGAAGGAGGGTTTCAACCGCTCCTGTGATCAAGACTTTGGAAATTAGAGAGGAAGAGGTAGAGGACATGGAGAAGGAAGAGGAGGCTTCTATGGTACCTATTTCCATTGCAATGAAGAAGGTCATCGTGCCTTTGAATTCCCTCAATGACAAGGAAGGACAAATAAGAGAGCTGAGGGTCAAGCTAGGGTTTCTCATGTGGATGAGGATGCACAATCATCACATTCAGAGGATGTAGAAAGAGGAGAGACTTTAGTAAATGAAAGGGTCCTACTAAGTGGTGAGATTGAACTAGGACAACTGAGGAGTTTATTCCGTACTAGGTGCAAGTGTGAGGATAAATGTTGTGATGTGATCATTGATGGTGGTAGTATTGATAACTTGGTATCAGAGGAGATGGTCTCTAAGCTAAAGCTCAAGAGGGAGAAACACCCCTAGCCCTATCGGATTTCTTGGGTGAAGGATGATAATAAGGTCCTGGTAAGTGAACAATGTTTAATGAAATTCAAAATTGGAAGTTACCATGATGAAGTTCTCTGTGATGTTATTCCAATGGATGTTTGCCATCTATTGTTGGGTAGACCATGGCAGTTTGATAGGCATGCAGTACATGATGGTCATGCAAACACATACTCTCTAACAAAGGAGGGAGTTTTCCACAAACTGAAGCCCATGAAAAAGGAAGGTGAAAAGGTAAGTAGCGGTGCTAGGATTTGTCTTGTTGATGGAAGGAAGTTTTTAGATGGCATGAAACATTAGCGTATGTGCTATACTTTGATTCCTAGGAAAGATAAAGAAGGTAGTAGTGAAATACCACTTGAAGTTTCAAATTTACTAGGTGAGTTTGGAGATGTCATCTCTGATAATGTTCCAGAAGAATTGCCATTGGTAAGGCAAATCAGTCATCAAATAGATTTAATTCCAAGAGCTAGTTTTCCTAATAAGGCTACTCACAGGATGACTCCTATTGAAACTGAGGAGCTAAACAGACAGGTGCAAGAGCTATTGAGAAAGGGTTTGATTCGAGAGAGCCTGAGTCCATGTGCAGTACCTGCAGTATTGACACCAAAGAAGGATGGAGAGTGGAGGATTTGTACAGACTCTCGAGCTATAAATAGGATAACCATCAAGTATCGGTTTCCTTTGCCAAGAATGGACAATCTTATGGATTGTTTAAGTGGAGCTCAGTACTTCACAAAGATAGATCCCAAAAGTGGCTATCCCTAGATATGAATACGAGAAGGAGATGAGAGGAAAATGGCCTTCAAGACCAAGGAAGGTCTTTATGAGTGGTTAGTCATGCCCTTTGGATTGACGAACACCCCAAGCACCTTCATGTGGCTTATGAATGAGGTACTTAAGAAGTTCTTGGGAAAATTTGTTATTGTCTATTTGGATGATATTTTAATTTTCAGCAAGACTTTGGAAGAACATTTATTGCATATTTGTAGTGTCTTTGAAAGGTTAAGGGAAGAGAAACTGTTAATTAATTTGAAGAAGTGTATCTTTGCAAAAAGGGAGTTAGTCTACTTGGGGTTTGTTATATAACCTGAAGGTCTCAAAATGGATCCAAAGAAGGTAAAAGCCATCTTGGAATGGCCTACTCCAAGGTCTGCTACTGAGGTAAGATCATTTCATGGCCTGGTTAGTTTTTACAGGAAGTTCATTAAGAATTTCAGTGGCATGTGTGCACCCCTGACTAACACAATAAGAGGGGATAGAAAAGAGTTCAAATGGATTGCGGCAACTCCGAGAAGTTTTGAATCATTGAAGAAGAAGGTGACTGAACAACCTGTGTTGGCACTTCCAAATTTTAGAAAGGTGTTCTAGGTGGATTGTGATGCTAGTGGTAGTGCTATTGGAGATATATTAAGCCAAGAAGGTAAGCCTATTGCATATTTTAGTGAAAATTTGAATAATGTGAAAAAGAAGTATTCTGTTTATGATCATGAGTTTTATGCAATAGTTCAGGCCTTAAAGAAATGGAGGCATTATTTATTGCCAAAGGAATTTGTTTTGTATACTGATCATCATGCATTATAGTACCTAAATAGCCAAGGTAAATTGAATCAGAGGCATATGAAGTGGGTAGAGTTCTTGCAGAGCTATACATTTGTGTTGAAGCATAGAAGTGGAAAATCTAACAAGGTTGCAGATGCACTAAGCAGGAGACAGTTGTTGCTTATAGTAATGTAGGTTGAAGTAGTTGGGTTTGATGAACTCAAGAATATATACCCTGAGGATCTTGATTTTGCTGAAGCGTGGAAAGCCTGTAAAGAGCTTGTTGCTATAGACAGGACTAAGTGGTTAGACTATCTGATTCAGGATGGTATGTTGTTCAAGGGCAGTCAATTGTGCATTCCAAGGAGCTCCATGAGGGAAAATATGATTAAGGAGAAACATAGTGGAGAGATGGCAAGACATTTGGACATTTTGGCCCTTGAAAAATTCTAAAGAAACATGACTCAGGAAATGCATATGGAATTCACATTTCTCCTATTTTCAACATTGCAGACTTGACAAAGTATCATGATGATGGTGCAGAAGAGGAGCTAATGTTAGAGCCATGTCCAATTCCTGCTTCTAAGAAGGAGGAGATAGAAGACATTCTAGATCATTGTGTGGGTAGGAGTACCAAAAATAGGCAGTATGAAGAGTATCTGGTCAAGTGGAAAGGACGACCGATAGAGGACTCAACTTGGATATCACCAGTTGAGGTTTCCCATTTGGGATTTCCTCTACCATTCATAAATTGACAGGGTCACTTTTCAATCTACCCTGGGTGTCTGATGCAGGAGCATCCAGAGGTATAAGGGCAATCCTGTCACCCAAAAAAATGTACCTAGACTTAGTTTATATTTCATGTGTTTTCATTTTGGATACCAATTTGGGTCAAATAAAAGTTTCAACTCTCACAGTTCCACTATCAGTGTTCTAGACTAGAGTATTTGAACACCTTGGGATATGTGTAAATGTTGAAAAAAATAGGAGTATGTAATTTAGCCATCATTTTGGTGAACTAGAAGGTGTAAATTTGTCGGATGATTATAATTGTAATTTAGAGCATTCTAGAAAAAGAATCAGGTCAAAAGGCCCCACGGTTTGAAAGTTATCACAGTTTTTCAATTTCTGGAGACATCCTAAGAATGCTTCAAAGTTAGGTTAGGGGCATTAAATTGCCTTTAATAGGGCCAAAAAATTTGGGATGAGTGAAGCTGGTCCATAAGGCTATAGAGTGCTTCGAGAGCTTTTTGAAAATGTAAACGGCTTGTCAATCAGAGCTACGGTTCAAAAGTTATGCCTCCCAAAAGTTCAATTACCATTTCTGGATTCTTCTAATTTTGTGCCTACTTCTAATGCAACTTCTAGAGCCTTCTATTTGGTTGGTGGATGCCTACTAGCACTTTTTAGAATGTATTCCTAATCCTAAACCCTTCGGGGTCTATTTAAGAACATTTATGGCATTGTAAAAGGCAGTTTAGAGTGGAGTTTGAGAGGAGGTACTGAAAGGAGAAATTATCTCCATATTTATGCTATTGTAAGCCCATAGGGCATGTTTTGAAGTCTATTTTCTCTGTATTGAATGTATTAGCTTATTTACTAAGTTAATAAAATTTCCTTCCTGTTGTGTCCATTCTGTGCTTGGGTCATGTCCCCATCATCTACTTACCATTACACAATTGCACATCCATTACTTTACCATATACATCACATATCAAATACCCATAAAATAAAATCCACACATCATAATAAACATGTCATATTATATCCATTTCATATAATCTCTAGCATATAGAATCCTTCATCATACACACATTAGACATATATAGCATCTTATAAATCTCATCACATCAGATATATCTTGCACCACAAATGTCAGTAATATCATCATAAAATCATATGCATAACACATATAAACCATATAGCATAAGACTATCAAAATAATATCATCATTTATTTATTAATAGATCAATGTTCATTTTATATAGACCATATCAAATCCAAAGTCCATCATATAGGATACATATGAAGTCAAAATCAATCAATTAATCAGTAAATCAACACATCAGTGTCCATTTACAAGTCATATAGTAAATCATAATACAAAATTTTGCATTTACATATGCATAGTACGTCATACATGTATCAACTGAAAACTCTATAAAGTCTCAGGTGCCTGGTTGAAAGGGTCCTCTAATGTCACCTCTATGAGGTGGTCTAGACTAACCCACTAATTTCTCTAACCTCTATCACCCTCTGCTAATCTTACCTCAAAATATGGCTCCCTCCTAGCCTATGGCACCACATCTCAATACAAGTCCCCATTGTAGATTGTTTCCCTAATTTCCTCAAACTCTTGATAGTGAGATGCCAATGGCTCCTGCATGACCTAACCCTTCCATCCTAAGTACTCTACATCAAGTCTTTCTAACCATGTTACTCCTACACCTATTATTAGAGTTGGTCTCTTTTAGCCTACACAATAGCTAGTTGCTTGTGTAAGTCTTGGACCCTTGATAAGTCCTACTCCTCTAAATAATATGTTGTGACCTCTTTAAAATATCTTGCATCTACTCTAGTATGTAAGGAATCAACCATCTCATGTGTATTTGTTAGAAACTAAAGTACACCAAGATAAAAAAAAAAGAGGGGGAGAGGGAGGCGATGAATCAGTATCCAACTATTAAAACATATATCAACCTTATTAAACATTAACCATGTGAACAATATTATCAAAAACCATAAGAAGATATACATACACAATAACACTAGATATGTTAACTAGGGAGACCCTTGATAGGGGGGAAAACCCTGGTGGGGATGGTACCCATAAAATGACATACTAATATAAAAGTTCCTTGGAAGAAGATGGACTCTATTAGGAGACTTTGAATCTATGTTAGGAGATTCCAACCCTATTAGGAGTTGTTCCAACCCTGTTAGGAGTTGTAGATGACAAAGGACCTACTATTCAAATAGCTTCAGGTGCAAGACCATTGAACTCACTATCCAACTGGTTTTTATATTATTCCATGAAAAATAATAAAAATGAAATAACCTTAGCTCCTTCTTTATCCTCTTGACCAGACCAAACCTCTTCTCATCTCAATACTAGATCACCAACTTTGCATGTAAATAATCCATTGGATCACTTACTCACAATTACCAACTTTGCATATCACTGCACAATTCACACTTGTATTCTTGTTCTAATTAATTGCATACTTCATCAAAAAAGAAAATAACCTTCCTTTATACCATATCCTCAAAATCATTCCTTGAGTTGGCCTTCAGGATTTCCCAATTGACTATAATCAAAGGAAGGTAAAGGTTGAGACAAAGATATAGGTTGAGAAGCAAGAGAACAATCTTTAGCCTTACCTTTATCTTTATGGTTCTTGCGACACTAATGAGCATGTTGGTTATGAATAGTCTTACAAGGAATAACAAGGGGAGTAGGATCAAAAGCCATAGGTTATGAAGAAGGAACATCAATGGGTTGAGATGCAATAGATAAAGAAATAGAGGAAAAAGTAGAAGGAACAAATGGAGTAGCCAAGACAATCAGAGGTGAACAACCCTTAGGTGAACATAGTTCCATAATCTTCCCTATTTTATATTTAGAATAGTTTCTATAGAGATAATCAGGATAAGCAGGTGGTTTTTCAGGTGAAGACAACCAATAAAAATTAATCTTAGCACAATCTCTATGATGTGATGGTTTATAAAGAGAATGACTAGTAGTAATAATAGCTCCATCATGAGAAAATTTAAGGCATTTATGAATAGAAGAAGTTACAACTTGGATGGAAGAAAGCCATGGGATACCAAGCTTAACTTTAAATTGATTAGAAGAAGGAATAACAACAAAGGTAGTATAAAAAAATTTCCCTAAAAGTTCAACAGGTAAAGTGATAGAACCTTGAGGATGGTAGAGAAAATTATTACAAGTTTGAATCCACATAGGAGTTGAATCATAAGTATCTTTATGCAATTGTTTGTTAAAAAGGTGTTCTTTGGTGATAACATTATCATAGAGGAAGGATCAACCAAAGTACAATAAGAAGGAATATGAGAAACTCTAGTAGTAATGTAAAGAGGACCATTAGGTCCCTTAAACATATTAGACTGACTAAAGCTAATGATAGGAGGTTTTTTTTAGGATCATGTGGAGAATAAATTAGAGGTTGAGATTCTAACTCAACATGATTCTCTTCTTCTATCTTCTCATCATAATCAATATAATGATCAAAAAAATAATGTTGATTAATAACATTCACTAAGTATGAAGGTAAAGGATTAGTATAAATCTACAAATTCTGATTAGGTGGCACAATAGACTTGTTTGTGTTATTAACTTGAGAATCAATAGAAATAGCCTTAGAAGCAATAAGATCCTAAATAAAATTCTTCAAACCATAACATTTTTTAGTATTATGACCTAGTTGATGATGATATTGATAGAAAGCATTAGAATCAAAAGACTTAGGCAAAGGTTTACTAGGATCAATAGAATGAATAGGAGGAAGATTAAGGACACGCGCATGAATCAACTTAGTCATCACCTTAGAAAAAGGCTTAGATAATTGAGTATACTAATGATCAAGACAAAATATAGAGGAAAAAGTAGTCATACCTCAAGACGTAGTAACCACTTGATCATCAACTGTATTTGGAGACTTGATTTTCATGAAATTTTTTAGGTTTAGAAAACTTGTTTAAATTTATAACAGCATCACTCTTATCACTAGAAACAAGAAAAAAATAACAATTACATGCAAATATAACTAATATCATAAAACAATAAATTACACAAAAGAGAACATAAGACACAAATATTAATGTGGTTCACCCAATCCCTAGGCTATGTCCACCAAATTATGAGCCCAATATTCTTATTATTAAGTGATTACAACCTAATTGCAATTGGTAATTATAACTCAATAACACTAAAAGAAGCTACAATCTCATCATACATTATGAAATCCCTAACCTTAATCCATTCTATACAAGCTTTTTTCACTTACAAGATTAGGGCTAGAATAAATCATCCAATAGAAAAAAAAATAGCACCCAAAATCTTTTACAATGATAAAGTCATTTCAACTTTCAGGGGCACTACCTCAAAAATCCTCGTGGGATTATTGCTCTTCAACCCCACCCTATTCTGCAACAAGGAATGCACTTGGGGTACTACCCCTTGACCATGTCTTGGGGGTGATGCCCCAAAACTCCTTTAGTAATAATCTATGTGGAAGTCATGTCGGATAAAGTCAAAAAATTAACCTCTGAGTCTAATTAGGTTCCACATCACAATAGCTTATCCCTAATGTATTTTTGTAAATAAGAAATAAAGATGCATAGAATATCATGATCAAGCATAGGATAAGAAATCTAAGCATACAAATGATTAAATCTACCAATAAATTCAGTAACTATCTCTTTAACATATTTATTACAATGCATTAAATCATTTAGGGGTTGTTTGGTTGCAAGCATAAGAATTGAGAATAGGATTGCATATTGGGAATAGGAATAAATCTTCCAATAACAACTATTTTTTGGAATGGACATAAGCTCATTTTAGGGGCAAAATAAGAATATGTATTCATATTCCCTATTCCAATTGATGCACCAAACAGAAAATAAAAAACATATTTCCAATTTCCTATTCCTATTACCAAATGGGCCCTTAAAGAAACTTATAGACAAATATTATTCTGAAACTATTGAACAAAATCATTAGCAAGAGTTGGAAAAGAATAAATAGAATAAGGAGGTAGAGAGAAATACCATTGCAAGGCTCTATCCCTAAAAGTATGCAAAAAAAACTTAGCCATGGCCCTATAGTCATGAATATAATCACTACATATAGTCTAGAAAGTTTTAACATGAATTACAGGATCTCCCTCACCATTATAAGTCTCAAGACAAGGTACCTCAACATGTTACAGAACAAAAATGTGAAGGATATCTAAGGAAAGAGGATTACCAACATCACATGTAGGAATATTATACTTAGATTGATTTAAATGTCTGAGTTGTTATTGTAAGGCAGAGACAGTTTGAACCAAGGTACTAACAATAGGATCAAAAGCAACACTAGTAGCCAAAGGTATACTAGATGTATTAGGAAATGTATAAGAAGTGGAAGGAATATGTAAATATGTAAATGGAGGATGAGAATTAATGCATAAAGGGTTTGAATAGATAAAAGGAACCACATTATATGAAGGTAATGAAGAAGGAATGGACGTAGGAGGAACACTCATAGGATGTGAAAGACTAGGATGACCAACACTTAAAGGAGTGGAGACCTATGTAAAAGTAGTCATAAGAGGTGGGGCATAGGTAGGTATACTTAAAAGAGTGGTAGAAATTGGGATATAAGGCTCAAAGGTTGTGGAAGGATGGGGATATACTAACTCTTGAGCGCATTTTGTCGAAGACTTAACATGAGTATTAATAAGGTGAGATAGAGAGGTTGTTGTCATCATTATTAACAATATTTTTAAGATCTTCATTAGCAACAATGCTATTGGGATTATGATTTTCTTGAGAAATCCAAGTTTCCATTTTATCAAATTCATTAGAGAGCTTATCAAGTTATGAAGGAGGGACTCTAAAAGCATCATCATCATCATGGGATGAATGAGAAGAGTTATGCTTTAGGATAGGATTAAGATCATGAGAAAATATGTGAGTTTAATTATAAGTCCTTGGAAGAAAAGAGGAATCATGATGAAAGGAGTCCATGAGTCTACAACTTTTCCAAAAAAGAATGTTATGGGTTGAAATTCATGTAATTAAGCTCATAAAAGAGGAGATTACAAAAGGAAACTCTAATGAGATCTAACCATATAAAGGTGATTAATAGCATAAAAGAGAGATCTAACCACACACAAGATAGATAAATCTAACTCTAAGAAGAAAGAGGAGGAAGGGGCATATGCCAAGTTCACCAAAAGAAGGTAAAAACATATTGAAATGAAATGAAGTGATCTAACACAAAAAAAGAAAGATTTGACAGAGTTGGGTTCACCAAAACAAAGTAAACACCTAATGGGAAAAAAAAGTGATCTAACACCATAAAATAACAAGTTGACATATTCGAGTTTACCAAAAAAATTATTGGTAAAATGGAAGCACTTTAAAATAGGACTATAGACTTCCACTTTACAAGGACACTAAGCCATTCAATTACAATGTGAAAGGGAAAGAGGGGAATTTCAAAATATGATTCTATGTCTAACCCAAATTAGATTAGCTAGGACCCAAAAGAGGAAGAGTGCTAATAATAAATTTGGATTATAGAGGGAATAAAGTATAATGAAATGTGATCTTTGGCCTTTTTATAGGATAGCGTGAATGTGAAATTGAACTAATTTCTTAGGAAGTGTAAATCTACATGATATATGAATACAATCAGCCCAATTAAGATGCAAATCTATGATAAGGATATGAAAGGAAATAAAATATGAAAGACTCACCTTGAAATGCATAGAGGAAGATGTATTTAAGCTCAAGAAATTTCATATCAAAATATTTTCTAAAATTTCGATCGTAGATATTGGAATAAAATAATAAAAAGGAATAAAACCTAGAAATCTCCCAAGACTCTAAGACTGAAGGACTAGGTCAGCTTTGGAAGACATATTTCCACCAGGTTGACGTAGTCTGTGACTCTGAAACTAATGACTCCAAAAATCTTGTGAACTTTAGGTTCTAGATCTATAATCCTTTTCACTCCCATCCTAAAAATCAACATAGAAAAGAATGGTTTGGGGTTGGGGTTTGATGAGGTCTTGCCTCTTGTCAAGCCCTACATTAAGGAATTAACCATAAATGAGAAATGTAAATGTAAATGACTATAAAGAATAAGATAAATGTTAGGATTCATCTTGCCCATGTGTACATAATGTAGTTGTATTATGGATTTTTAATTAGGAATGTAGGGCATCTGCACTCTTTGCAATGAATCTACAATAATTCCATCATAGTGTCATGGATATAAATATGCATAAATGAAGAAGAATTTGAATTCTTTAATGCATATCTCCTCCCTTGATGGCCAACAATATACTATATCTTGAAGAGCAAATGCTCACAAAGGATTCTTCAATGCTAGATAGAAATCGCCTTGCTTGAATTCTTAAAAAAGGGCTTGAATGCTTAAATACCTTGAATGCAAAAAGAATAAATCTTTACTAGAGATAAATATCTTGAGTTAGATGCTTATTATTAAGATGATATGTGAAAATGAAACCTCTAAGTCTCCTTATATATGAGTTTTTAGGTGGAAAAATAATACAAGTCAACTGGATAATGGTCATTAACTAATTAAACCCCTAAGGACTTTCAAGCCTTGAGCTCCAGAACTAATAGGGACTAGATCTACCTAGGAGGACTAGGTCAACCTAGGTTGACCTAGTCTATACTAGGTTGACCTAAGTCAACTTGGTCTAGGAGGAAAGGTCTTGGGTGCCACAGAAAGCTAAGACAGATACCGAAAAGATAGGGTGGAAAGATAGAAGAGAGAAAAGAAAAAGAGGAACAGGAGAAAACATATCCATACTCCAAAGAGGAATCATGAAGATGAGGGAGATAAGAGGTCTTAAAAGGAAAGTGCATCCATTTAAAGATGGTACAAATAATAGTCGTACAAGATCTCACAAGATCCAATAATCCCTAGCTAGTCCAGATTTGTAACAACACAATAATCTAGTAGAAACTCAAAGAAAGATCATTAATTATGCTCACAAGCCACCAAGAAATCTCTTAAGCCCATGCTTATCTACTAACTATGATCTTAATTCACAAATCTATATTCCTTCCTAAATCTTTCTACTCCCATGCTCTATACCCCTCTAAACACTTCCCAAATCCTCCTTATATACTTGCACATCCATAAGTCATCTTGTTGTAAATAGAATCATCTAGAAACAAATTAAACATCAAATTCCTTATTCGGCTTATAAAAATTATTAAATGGACATAGAAGAAAGAACTAAGACCCTAAATAGATCCCCACATCTTATGATTGATCCACATTAAAATCACACACAACACATATTAAATGCATAGGTTGATCAATCAAATCTCTAAAGAACATCATTTTATAAGCCAAACCACTGAGGGTCAGAAAAAACCATCGATCAAGCCAAGCATCACCAAGTATACCAAGCAAGCACATTCACTGAGCTTCTACAAGCATCACTAAGCACAAGTACCACTAAGAATATCATCAATCAAGCACCTTAAGAATCATCAAGTTCCTTTAGTCACCAAGATCCTCGTATAAAACTACACCCAAAAACTCCCTAGTAGTGACTGAGCATTACCATCTTTCAATCGAGTCCACCCACTCCAAGGTCAAAAGTACTCTAGCACGTAGGATTTCCAACTACCCTAGGATTCTTCTACATCATAAATTCACAAAGGATCCTTTAATACTTTGAAGAAAACTTGCTTGAACACCTTGCCCATATTTATTGATGTCTTGTGAATGCTTGATGTGAAAATGAAGACTCTAATGCTTCTTTTATACTAGTTTTTAAGCCAAGAAAAATGAGGTAGATGAACATGGGAGTAAAATAAAATAATTGGAAACTTTAAGACACTTTGGGCCCCTCTCCCCAAAATCATTAAGGAAGAGGAGGTCGACCTATTTTTAAATAAATCAACCAAGTTGACCTTTTCCTAGAGAAGGGGGCAAAAAGGGTCCCTAGAGGTCTCAAAGGCAATGCAAATAGAATCAGGAAAAGTGGAAAGAGATAGGAGAAAAAGCATAGTGAGCATATATCCATCCATGGTCCAAGAGGTTGTTATGGGACAAGTTCTAAAAGGTCTTAAAAGATGGGTTTTTCCATTTCAATATGGTATAATATGAACAAGTATTATTTTCCTTTCTCACTTCCTCATCAGTTACCATTTGTAAATTGGTTGACACCTTGTTTGTGTGTTAACATTAATGACAACATTCTCTATAACCTATCTCATCAGTAAGATCCACCCAATCTCATAACATGAGTCTTTTGGACAATTATGTCAACATACAGTTCATCTTTATATTGCATGTTCTTTATGCCTTAGCTTTCCTAAAGAGATTAGCACTACTAATATGAGAAAGACAAGAAAACATGTGCCTTATGTCTTAACTTGAAGGCATTGTCCCTACACATTTGTATAATTACAATGATGCAACCTCAAAAGAATATGATAATACTTGACACAAATTACATTACATGGAGGAGAAATTAAAATAATAATATAATCTAAATTATGTCAAGATGGTCGTATTCTATATAACTGAGTAAAAATCAACAACCATACAGACTTTGATACTAAGAAAACTAAAATATCTTATAGTAGATGGTAATACATATTCTTAAGCTAAATAACACACAAAATAAATGTTCTCCATCCATAGTAAAACTCCAACCCTTGATAAAAATAAATAAATAATAAATAATGAAAATAGTATGCATACCTTGTGATTATGAAAACAATCTTTGAGACCTATCTTAAGGATAGAAAGTTTCTATTAGAAATAGAGAATACTGAGGGGGAGTGGGGGATCACTTTTAGCCAACTATATATTTTAATACATATCCATATGAATGGAAACATGATTAAACTAAAAATTAATTACACTACACCAAGAAACTCATAACACTATGATTCATTTTTAAGGAAACTTTGGGCAAGGGAAAAACTTGGTGGGGATGGTACCCACAACAATGCACTAATGTGAAAGTTCTATATTAGGATATTTGACCCTATTAGGAGTCATTACATACATTTAGTACATGATTCCTTCTTAGAGGACTAGACCTTATTAGAGGTATCAACCCTATTATGATTTGTAATACAATAGAGCTTACAGCTCATACAAATAAATAGATCTATACAACAAGTATTAGATACAATACAAAAATGACTATAATGATATATGTTATATCTAATTAGTCCTTATATATTTCTTATTTGATTATGCCCATGCAAAAAACTGATTGTATATAACCATCAAAACATCATCATAGTACCAGACATAAAGCTTACAAATAATGTGCATTACAATTCTATACTTTATATTATCAAAATGCCCTTATTTTGTACCCTTTTGATTATAGTTGTCTAGTTGACCTAATGATGAAATGTGTAAACAATTATCCAAAACTTATTACCAAAACTTTTAACTATTGGTTAACATCTAGGACATCATCCCTACATTCTAAGTAATTGATTTGATAGGGGAATTCAATTCCTTAGGCCAAAATGCTTAATCTCTACCTCATACCTAGTACTCTATGATATAGACATGTCTTTGTATTTTCAGTCTAAAACATATGCCAACTAACATGAAAATCCCAAAAAAAATTACATTATATATATACTACATTCTATCATAATACAAAAATTGTGTCCAATAACAATAATCCAATGAAGCTCACTGACTAAAACAATACCTTGTTAGTAGCATTTATGAATTATACTTAGACAATTTTCACATCCAACCAAAACCAAAACTATACTTAAGTTTGTGTAACCTTACCTTATGACATTATTTCCATAAATGACAACATCCATGCCATCATATCTGATAGCTACTTGCCAATAGTTTCTCCTCCAAATTATATGCTTGTATTTTAGTGACATAATCTCCAAATTGCTTATAGTGATATTATAGATTAGAAATTATGAATGATTAAACATTTGCAAATTAATGATGATATAAATAAATTAATTATAGTTGAATTCATATGAAGAGAAAAGAACATGGTCATTGTATTTAGTAAAAAGAACTTTTTACATAACATGAAAATAGATTCAAGACAAGAATTTAAATACAAAAGCCACAACAAACAAAATTATAATAAAGTTTTAATAGCTACAACAATAGTCAACTCTATCTTTGTTCTACCTTAGTTGTAAGAAAAATCAACTCTATTTTGCCTTGGTTGTAGGAACAATCATCTCTATTTTTCCTTGGTTGCAAGAATAGCCAAATTTGTTTTGCCTTGGTTATAGGGATAATAAAAAATAGAGTTCAAATAGTTGTAGAAATATTAATACATATCTACAAAATCCACAAGACAAATACCATATCTACGAGATGACAATAAATTCCTATAATATTACAAGAAACATTAGAAAAAAACTTTTTAAAGATGAAATAGATGCTATAGGAAATAATGAAATGAGGGTAATGGATCAGCCAAGACTACTAAAGGATATATCTTTAAGTATCCAAAACTAAAGGTGACAAGAAAAGATTAAATTCATTGATTCTACATCAAAATAAAATTAAAATGATGCATTATTTACAATTAACACAAAGATAACAAAAACAATGATAATGAGTAAAACATATATAATGTCAAAGCATATGTTGAATACATCAACATATTTAGACATAAATCATCAAGCTATACATTGTTAAGCATGAATGTTGATGTTATTCCTATGGGGGAGTATCTTAGCATTGTTCAAGATTTGATATATATGTTGTGTGTTGCATTCATTATAGAGTTTATCATTGATGTCAACATATTGATTATCTAATAAAGACTGGCAATGCATTAGACAAAGTTTGTATTTGTGAGGGTCGAGGAATGAAGTTGAGCTTATGCGTAGTTGAGGATATGTTCTCCAAAGTATCTTGATGATACAAGTAAGAGCATGTATAGAAAGACAAAGATGATACAAATTTATTAAAGATTTAGTGAAGGTAGTGTTTAGGAAAAGTTTATGTTTAGAAATTACTTTTGTTTTGATTGTATCTCATAACAGAGATAAAATATGGTCATGTAGACTTGGATAGAGGTAGAAGATATGATAAATATTTTTTGGTCAAATGAGGACATCCTAATGAGCATCAAATTAACTCTTATGAAGAATGTGATCCAACAGTTGTTTTTAAATGTGAAAAGTGTAAATATTCAATGTAACATGTAAATGTAATAACTTAAGTTGGTCTTGTATTATTATTATAAATTGGGAAAGCCTCAAGAAAACTAAATAATTTGTTTTAGGACTTGGTAAAAATGAAGGATGATTTCCTTGGTTGTAATTATCCAGTGCGGATATCTGTGTAATGTGAGTATGAAAACTTTGTTAGCATGAATATTGATGGTATTCCTTTGGGGAGTATCCTAATCATTGGATAGGTTATACGATTGACATGTTGCACTCATGATTGTGTTTACCATTGGTATCAACATAGTATTGCTTCTGTGAAGACTAGAAGAGTAACAAACAAAGAACAAGGTCATACAGACTATATTTTGATGATTAGGTTAAGATTATTTAAGGATGTATTCTACACTATATCCTAATGACTTGGATATTTTCGCATATAGAAAGATGAAGACATGTAGAAGATATTCTTGATTTACATAAGATAGTAAGAAAATAGAGTACCTAATAAGTAGTTTCTAATAATTACATTGTATCTCTTAACTGGGATATAATCAAGATTAACAAAATTAGAATATTATAGTAGATATCTTGATGATGATATAAATAGGTGAACAAGGTCAGAAGTCATGTGTGTGAGAAGTTGTAAAGACTATGAGTTGACAATGATTTGTAATTGTGAAAAGTTGTAAAGTTTTTGTAATATCTTAATGAGGTCCTATTATAATTAATTGGGAAAGCCTCAAGGCCAGCTCAAGGAATTATTTTGAGGAATTGGTGTAAAGGAACATTACTTTCCTTGTTGTAATGTATGTATTCAAGTGTGAAATGTGAAGTGTTTGGTAAATGTGAGTAAGTGATCCAAGGGATTATTTAGATGCAAAGATGGTGATCTACTATCTAGATCATAAGAGAATTGGTCCGGTCAAAAGGATAGAGGAGTTCAAGTTATACATTTCTATTATTCTAGAAGGAATAATATAGAGACCAGTTGGACTATGATTTTGATGGTCTTGCCCCTGAAGCTGTTTGGACAGTGGGTCCTTCTGCCTTCTACAACTCCTAATAGGGTTAGAATCTCCTAACAAGGATTCAAAGTCTCTTAACAAGGACTAGTCTGTATTGAATGTAACTCATTGACTCCTAATATATTCCATCCTCTTACAAGGAAGTTCTATATTAGTACATTATTTTATGGGTATCATCCCCACTGGGGTTTTCCCTCTAATCAAGGGTTTCCTGGTGTAGTTGCACCTAGGGGTAAAGGTGAAACCCTAATGCATTTTTTTTATTTTCAAATGGTCTAACCAACCATTGAGTAAATAAGGACTAGAATAAAATCTCAATGTGAGTTTAGGAGTTTTGAATAGGTAGGATTTGGAATGTGAGTCAAGTTTTGTCAATTAGGTCCTGATAGGCAAGAGTTGCTTAGAAATTGATCAATAAGGAAAAATATGGAAAAGGCTAGAAATGGGATAGATGTGTTAAAAAGTGTCCCTTAGCTATTTTAAGTTCATTTTCTAAGATTTAGAAATAAACTAGTCAAGTTTAGAGGCTCCACTTGCAAAATTGCAAAAGTTGTCAAAAAGTTCCTCATTGACAACTTTGCAATTTTTGCAAAATTACATAGCAACTTTTTACACAGTTTTGGTCAAAAGGAAACAAGGGTAGTTATGGGTCAAACCAAAGGGTAAAGGGTAATGTGGTTAGGGGAGTCTATAAGAAGACCTTCCAACTCTTTGTCAGCGATTGGAGACACCATTGTATGAACAACATATGCAAGAAGAATAGTTTTGATTGATAGAAAATGGGATTTTGAAGGGTTGAGTAAGATTTTAGATTGATTGGCTTACTTTTTCTGATGGAATAGTGTCTTTGTATCATGTGTTGAATCTATGCATATTTTTTTGGTTTAGAGCATTCATTTTACAAGGTTTAGAAAATTAATTAGTTTGTGTGTTCTTGTTGTCCAATTTTGTGTTACCAGCACTAAAATGGCTATGGCTTGAACTTCCTTGGTCAAAACACCATGGATTTTTGACATTAATCAATAAACCTTGTAAATAATGTAAATAGTTTTTTTGGGGTCTATGGAAGTGAAATAGCTATTTTACAAGCAAGCCCTAGGCAAGCAAGGAAGGCTTAGTAAGGTGAAGTGAAGGCTTGTAATGGAGATATGAAGAGAAAAAAGGATTGGCACATGCCAATATTGATTAGTAAATGAAGGAGTAATGCACTAGGATTCCATAACTCAGAGGAGGAGGTTGGGTGTGTAGTTTGGAACAATTTTTGTGAAAGATTCATTATCATTGCCTTTGAAATCCTCAAAATGAGGGTTTTTTGAAGTCATACTGTATGGTCATCCCAGGGGCCTAAGAGCTAAAAAATCTTCAAGTTTAGGTCATAGGGAGTCAAATTTCTGAAGACATCAAGTGGCCTTATTAAGATTTTTTGGATTTATTTCTTGTTCTTTGTTTTTAGGAGGGCTAATAGGGGCTCCTAGGGCTACAAGGCTAAATAGGGTAATTTGGAGTTGTGGGTGTGTAAAACCAAAAAGAATGATATAGAATGTGTCATGAACCACATAAGGGTGGTTCAAACTTTTTTTTTTCCCTTTAGGTTTATTTGGTGAAGTTTTGGCACCCTAGGCCAAATAGTGCATACTTGGTGAACCAAAGGTAGAGGATGGAAAGTTAAATTGTTGGGTGAGTTTCTTAGTGAAAGGGGATTTGGAAGGAGTGCTCTAGGTTGGAGTTTGGGATAGTAACCCTTAAGTGGTCTAGGAGTTTTATGCACCCTAAAATGGTCACCCAAACTATGGGCCCCCATTATTCAATTTATCAATTTATCAATTTCCTAAATCAATGGTTTGTAATATTTTATTAAATCAATTCAAATCAATTTCCTTAATCAAATTTGATTATTTCATTTCTAAGGTTGATCATTTTATCCTAAGTCTTATTTAACTAAAATAAAATCTCCCTTTTAATTAAATAAAATAAGTCCCCATTTAATTAAAAGAAAACCTCTTTTTTAATTAAATAATTCATCCACATTTAATTAATTAAGAGAAAAACCTCTCTTTTGATTTAATTAAATATTTCCTATTTAATTAAAAAATCTTGCTCCATTTTAATTAAATAAATCCCCACTTAAAGAGAAAATAAAATAATTAAAAATTCCTCTACACTTGAATGCACATATTTCTAAGTGGGATTCCATTTCATTCTTTTCTACTTTCTCATTGGTGGATCTTTATTTCACATGGATCATTCTTTCTCCACCCTTGATTAAATATTTTTTCCTCTTAATCTTGATCATCCAATCTTCTTTATAAGGGAGAGTCTTCTCCTCATTTTACATACACACACTTTAGGCTATTGTTATGCTGCAGGTTTGGAGAGTGATTTTTGAAGGAGTTTGAATACTAAAGCTTTTTGTGGAGAACTTATATCTTCTTGTCTTCTTCTTTCATACATCCATGGTTTCCATCATCATGATCCATCCTTGCATTTTCATATTAGTTTAGATCTTGCTTTTATAGATTAAATCTTACATTGATAGATTAGATCTTGCATTGATAGATTCGATCTTGCATTGTTTTTCATTGTTATCATATAGATTAGTTTTCATTTATGTTTGCATTCATATTTTGATCCTTGAATCTCTTGTTTTATGGTGTACTTTCATGGGCACAAAATTGGTCAAATTGAGGGCCTCCATTACACACCCTTACACTCCATGAATAGGGATTGGGTGAACTATGTTAAACCTTGGTGCCTTGTCTTTATTTCTGTGTGTTCTATTATTTTCTGTTATTGGTTATATTTGCATGTAGTTTTTATTTCTATCTATAGTTTATCCTAACAAGTGGTATCAGAGCGAGGTTGTCTTTCAATTATCCTTTGCAGGAAAGTCTCACGGTTAAGTGGGAGTCTCATGGTTGAGTGGGAGCAATGGCAGATGAGGGTAAGCTAAGGGTTGATAGGCTTAATGGGCAAAACTTCCAGTTATGGAAGATGCAAATGGAAGACTATCTATATCAAAAGGATTTATGGAAGTCGTTAGACGGCAAAGCCAAGAATCAGGGAACTATGTCAGAGGTTGAATGGGATCTTTTGGACAGAAAGGCACTCGGAAGCATTCGGTTATGCTTGGCACCATCAGTGGCATTTAATATTACAAAAGAAAAGACGACAGAAGATTTGATGAAAACCCTAGCGACACTATATGAAAAGCCCTTCGCTTCAAACAAGGTATTTCTCATGAAGCATTTATTTAATATGAAAATGGCAGAAGGTGGATCTATTGCAGATCATTTAAATGAGTTTAGTACTATTACTAGTCAGTTATCTTCTATGGGTATCAATTTTGATGAAGAAATTAGGGCTCTCTTGATTTTGTGTTCTTTGCCTGAAATCTGGAATGGCTTGGTAATGGCGGTGAGTAATTTTTCTCCTAGATCTTGTACCCTAAAATATGATGATGTATCAGTGTTGTTTTGAGTGAGGAAACTCGTAGGAAATCCTCAGGTGGATCTACATCAAGAAGTGCTTTGAATGCACAAAGCAGCGGCAGAACAACTGAGAGAGGAAGTAACTCTGGAAATCATGGAAAATCAAGAGGAAAGTCAAAGGGGAAGAGGTCTCAATTGAGAGGACCAAATGATTGCTGGTACTGTGGGAAACCAAGTCATAAAAAGAAAGATTACTGGAATCGCAAGAAAAATGAAGGAGATAAATCAGATGGAGACAAGGAGGCAAATGTGGTAAGTAACAAATCTGATGAGGATGCTTTGCTTCTGTCTTTAGAAAGTGTCGATGATTCATGGGTTTTAGATTCTGGAGCTTCATTTCATGCTACACCTCATAGAGGTTATTTCATTGATTATGTCCAAGGGGATTTTGGGCTTGTTTATTTGGGGGATAATGAACCTTGTCAGATTGTTGGAAAGGGAAAAATTAAGATTAAGTTGCAGAATGGGAATCATTGGCTACTACATGAGGTAAGACATGTTTCAAGGCTGAGTAGGAATTTAATTTCAGTGGGGCAACTCGGTGATGAGGGTTGTGTAGTTACTTTTAATGATAAAAATTAGAAGGTTTCAAAAGGTTCCCTTGTAGTAGCAAAAGTTGTGAAAGTAGGCACCTTATATCTTTGTATAGGTCATATTGTTCCTTCTACTTTGATTGTTTCAGAGAAAAATGAATGTTCAAGAACAATTGTTGTAGGTGAGCAGGGAGAAGAAATAGTTGTTGTAGATTCTGATACAGTGTTGTGGCACAATAGACTTGGGCACATGAGTGAGAAAGGTATGAAAGTACTTCATTCAAAGAAAGTTTTACCAGGTCTGAAATGTGTGAATATGGATTTTTGTGAAAGTCGTGTGTATGGAAAACAAAAGAGAGTGAGTTTTGTAAAGACTAGGAAGGAAAACAAAAAGGAGAAATTAGAGCTTGTGCATACAGATGTATGGGGACTAGCTCAGGTATCTTCCCTTGATGGCTCTCATTATTATGTTACATTTATTGATGACACAACTAGAAAAGTATGGGTTTATTTCCTTAGACAGAAATTTGATGTATTTCAAACTTTTAAGAAATGGAAATGCTTGGTTGAAAATGAGACTGGTAAGAAATTAAAATGTCTCAAATCTGATAATGGTGGTGAGTATTGTAGTCATGAATTTGAAGATTATTGCTCCACTAATGGTATTCATAGATAAAAAACTGTTCCAAGGACTCCACAAGAAAATGGAGTGGCTGAATGCATGAACAGGACTATAATGGAGCACGCAAGGAGCATGAGATTGCATGCTAGGTTTCCCTTACACATGTGGGTGGAGGCTATCAATACTACAGTATATTTGATTAATAGAGGTCCCTCTACTCCTTTGGGCTGTGGTATTCCAAAGGAGGCATGGACTGGGAAGAAGGTGAGTTATTTTTTTCTCAAGATCTTTGGTTGTGAAGCTTTTGCTCATATAGACTCTGAAAATAGAACCAAGCTAGAAGCTAAGTCAAAGAAATGTGTCTTTGTTGGATATGGCATTAATGAATTTGGTTATAGGCTTTGGGATTTTGAAAATCATAAAATTATAAGAAGTTGAGATGTCATATTCAATGAGAAAGTGTTGTACAAAGATCTGTTGCAGCAACATGAGAAGAAAGAAGATGATTATGTAGTGCTGGCTAATACTCCAAAAGCTGATGTTCCAGCCATTCGTCATGATGTGTAACAACTGCAACAACAAATACCACACACACCAATGAATGTTAGAAGGTCAATGAGGCAAATTAGACCTCCACAAAGGTTTTCTCCCTCTTTGTATTCTATTTTATTTACTGATGCTAGTGAACCTGAAAGTTATGATGAAGCTGTGCAAGTGGATACTAAGATTCAGTGAGAGTCTGCAATGAAAGAAGAAATGGACTCTTTGCTGAAAAAATAAGACATGGGATTTTTCCAAGTTGCCTGCAGGTAAAAGGGCTTTACAGAATAAGTGGGTTTACAGGTTGAAAGAAGAGGAAGGAGGTAAGAAAAGATTTAAGGCCAGGTTAGTTGTAAAAGGATTTGCACAAAAAAAGAGAATTGATTCTGATGAGATATTTTCTCCTGTTGTTAAAATGACTTCCATTCGTACTGTTTTAAGTCTTGTGGCTACTGAAGATTTGCATTTAGAGCAGCTGGATGTTAAAACGGCCTTTCTTCATGGTGATTTGGATGAAGAAATATATATGGCTCAGCCACAGGGTTTTGAGCTCAAAGGTAAGGAGAACTTAGTGTGCAAATTGAAGAAAAGTTTATATGGCTTGAAGCAAGCACCTCAGCAATGGTATTTGAAATTTAATAGTTTTATGAATGAGCATGGATATAACAGGTGTCATTCAGATTACTGTGTTTATTTTAAGAGGTTGGATGATGATAGCTACATTATTTTATGTTTATATGTTGATGATATGCTTGTAGCTGGGTCTAACATGGATCATATTAAGGGGCTAAAATGCCAGTTAGCACATGCATTTGCTATGAAGGATTTGGGGGCAGCAAAAAAAATCCTTGGTATGAAGATTTGCAGAGATAGGAAGAACATAACATTGACGCTATCTCAAGTTGATTATGTTGAGAAGGTGTTGCAACGTTTCTCTATGGAGAATGCTAAAGCTGTCAGCACACCTTTACCTGGTCATTTGAAATTGACTAAGGAGATGTGTCCCAAGACACATGAAGAGGAGGATAAGATGCCCAAGGTACTCTATGCTTCAACTGTAGGAAGCTTGATGTATGCTATGGTATGCACTAGGCCAGATATATGAATCATCCAAGATTTGAGCATTGGAATGTTGTCAAGTGGATTCTCATATATTTGAGAGGGACATCCAATAAGTGTTTACACTTTGGGGGCTCTACTACTGATTTACAGGGCTATGTTGATTCTGATTTGGCAGGGGATATTGATACCATGCAGAGTACTACAGGTTATGTCTTTACTATTGGTGGGGCAGCCGTGAGCTGGGTTTCTAGGTTACAGAAGATTAATGCTTTATCCACTACAGAGGCAGAGTATGTTGCTGCTACAGAGGCAGCCAAGGAGATGATATGGCTTTAGTTCTTCTTGGAAGAATTGGGGCATCCTCAGAAGGATAATTATTTGTTCATAGATAGTCAGAGTGCCATTCATCTTGCAAAGAATTCAGCTCTGCATTCTAAGACCAAACACATACAGTTGCGGTACCATTTCATTCGATCAATTTTGGAGGATGGACAGTTAAAGCTAGAGAAGATACATACACGTGATAATCCAACAGATATGTTGACAAAGGTTGTAACAAGGGAGAAGTTGAACTCCTCTTCAGCTTCGGTTGGTCTTTTAGACTGAACATGAATAAAAGAATAGCAGCGTCCAAGGTGGTTTGATCCAGTGGGACCCCCATGCGATAGTGGTATTACTACAGGATCTGTCTCTAAGTGGGAGATTGTTGTTTAGTGTGGAGCCTAATCAGTCCCCAAGTGGGAGATTGTTAGATTATGGTGACTGATCAGGAAAGTACTGTACATACTTCATAAATAGTGGGGTTCAGGGCATCGCCCTGAAAAAAAAATTTGGGTCATGGCTAACATGGTAGCTGATATATTATGGCTGACATGTTATAACCCTAAAGTAGTTTAATACTTGTATAAAAGGGTTTAGGGTTCGGTATTTTTTTTCATTATGATGTGATGCGAAATTGGTTCTTGTGGCAGTATTGAGTTGTAAGGGATTATGGATTGTAATCAGGTTGTAATCACTGGATTGTAATAAGATCGGACTTTTTGTTTGGTGGATGTAGCCCAGGGATTGGGTGAACCACGTTAAACCTTGGTGCCTTGTGTTCATTTTTGTGTGTTCTATTATTTTTTGTTATTGGTTATATTTGCATGTAGTTTTTATTTCTGTCCGTAGTTTATCCTAACAAGAAGTGTCCTCACATTTTAGGAAAATAGGAGTTGCCTTGGAAGAGAAAGAAAGCTCTGAAGTGAAGAAGTTCCCCATCAAAGTGGTATCAGAGCCATAAGATTGTGGCTTGTGGTGGTATGTTGTATTCCACTGATTCAAGTGGATACTCAAGGATGGTTATGAATGTAGAGTTGGCAAAGGAGGTAGATGAGAAAAGGAAGCTCATAGAAGAGAAGACCAGGTTTCTTGACACAGCCCTAGAGGAGGTGAAAGATAAGATAAAGGAGATGGAATATGCAACCCAAGCTAAGGAAGATGAAGACTTCAATAGGGTAAAGAGAAGCTGAGTTTGGAGGATGAAGTACCTGAACCATTCATCAAAGCTCTCAAGGCTTTTGGAGGAAAGAATCTTGAAAATGTGTCAGTATTCCATGGCAAGATGGATGTAGAGGTGGTCCTAGAATGGATTGAAAATATTGAAACTTACTTTAAGTGTGAGAGAACAACAGAGACCCAAAAGGTGAGATTTGCAAAATCAAGATTGAAAGATAAGCATTGACATGGTGGAAGTTTATGCAAGAGGAAAGAGAAAGTGAAGGGAAGAAACCTATAGCTAAGTGGAAGGCTATGGTGGTAGAGATGAAAGAAACCTATTTGCTAAAAGACTATCAAATTTAGATTCATAAGAAGAGATAGAATCTTAAGCAAAAGGATCTTGATGTGGCTACCTATACTAAGGAGTTTCAGAAGTTAGCTCTAAGGTCAAGGGTACAAGAGGAAAAAAGCATCAAGGTGGCTAGGCATCTAAATGGCCTTAAGTGGTTTATTCAGGATGAGTTGAGCTTGTTTGGTCTCACCACATTTTAGAGTTGTTTTCAAATGGCTAAGAAAGAGGAAGATAAGTTGAGGAAGAAAGGGGACTCAAGTTCCAAAAATAGAGGTAGAAGTAAAGACTTCAAAGGTGTCTTAAGAGGAGGCTCTAGTGGGAGGACTAATGGACAAAGAATCTATAGGGATTCCAAATTGAATGAGTAGGCCAATGAGACAAGTCAAAGGGGAGGCTTAAGTAGAGGCAGAGGATCCAACAATGGAGGCAGAGGCAGATATGGGAACAACATCAAAGGATCACACTTCAGTAATATGAAATGTTATAATTGTAGCAAGTTGGGGCATCCTACCTATAGATGTCTAGAGAAGGAATCCTCATCCTATGGAGAGACAAAAAACACATACATCCAAGAGGAAAATAATCATAAGGTAGGTGAAGTGGACCTTAACATAGAGAAGGGAGAAAATCCCATGTTAAGGAGAGTCTTCGTTAAGGAACCAATGAAGGATGAACCCAAATAGAGAAGAGCACTATTTAGGACTACTTGCACGATACTAGATAAGGTGTTCAAAGTAATCATAGACTTAGTGTCTATAGAAAATGTACTATCAGAGGAAGTAGTACAAAAACTTGGACTAACAAAGATACCACATGTTTGTCCTTATTATAAAGGACAAAACATCCCAGTGAATGAACAAGTTTGGGTAGACATCACCATTGGTAAGTATTAGGACAATATCTTATGTGATGTGCTTCCCATGGATGCTTGCCACCTACTATTAGGAAAGCCTTAGCAATATGATAGGGAAGCAATGCATCATGGCAAGGAACACAAGTATTTTTTCAAGAAGGATGGGGTCACCTATAGGATACAATTTGTTGGGACTCAAAATTGCGGCCTTGATTTTGAGTACCATTGAAAAAATAAGCCCTTTAAGTGCCTTTTAATGCATGTGTACCCAGTTGTACTTGTGGGGCCTAAGAGGTGTTTAATGTTTCTAATATCTTGCATTTAGTATATCCACTAATCCCATGAAGATAAATTATCATTCCAATCCATTCTATGAAGTTTCGCTTGGAGCAAGGTCCAAATCTGCATTTTTGCCTAAGTGTCAAACAATGATAGGAGGTTGTGTTTGCAATTGAATATTTGACACCCATTAATGTTTCAAGACTCACCACTTTGGGAGTGTGTAGTGTCCATACCAGAGAACCTATGTTTCATATTTTGAGTCTTTTTTAATCTATTTGACTAGGTTTTGAATCCCTCAAATTTGGTCATTTATTGTTGTCATGCTGATGTGAATTGTTGAGAATTCTAGGAGGCCCTGTTTGACTTGTTATAACTTTGACGCAGTTGACCAAAATGAGAAAATTCATTGTGCATGCATTCTAGAGGTCAAATACTTGATATGTTTCAATTTTGAGCTTATGAAAAATTTGCTTGATCAGTTTTCAAACGTGATTCCAAATGTAATTTATGATGTTTTATTGGTGTCAATAATTGCAGATTGGTCAATACCCATGTTCGTGATGTCATATCTCTGAATCTGTGATAGGTGAGATTGAATGGATTGCACTGTTGTGTTCTAATTTAGAAATACTTTAAGTGTACCAATTTTCAAATCTTGACAAATCCATCTGCACACTTTCCCAAGTCAATTCCCTTTGCAAAAAAAAATCATTTTTCTAACATTGCTTCCAGTTTGAAAATCTGAGTAGCCCACTTTGACCATTCACCAAATGATTCTTGTTACTTGTCATGAACCCTAATCATACATTTATACTCTCCTCATGATAGTGAACCAATGCCCCAATTTTCATTTTTCCAAGTGTCCATTTACCTAATTTTCGAAGCCAAAACAGAACGTGTTTTATGATTTTTTGACATATTTTCTTGTAGGGAATTCTGAGAGGGAAACTTTGATAGTCAATATCTTTTGACTGAGAATTTTTCATGAGACAAGATTCGACAGGGTACAAGATTGTTGAACAGAGAATTAGTATTTTTGATTTCGAAGCTCGGCCAAGTGTTCTGGTTAGTTTTTAAACCCAGTCAAAGGACCTCCTGGCACAAAGTTGACAAGTTGTAAAAAGAGTTAAAATGATTTTTAATTGAATGCTTCATTGGGCTAAATTTATTTTAGTCAATAAAGAAAATTCATTGGATCAATCTGACATTTCAGTTGTTTGAGAACGAAAAAAAATTTAGCCGAGCCCACTTTGGGGCTTGACTGTTTTCATCATATTAATGCAAATGCGTGTGGACTGAAGATTCTCAAAGGGTCTTTAAGCAAGCGTAAGATATAAATGGGAACTTAAGGATTACCAAATCCTCCATTGATTACAAGCTAAGAATTAGGAGTTTCACATAAAGACTAAAGACATCACATGTACGATGGTAGTGAAACATGAAGGATTTGTAGGGCACCTGTGAGGTTTTAATATAACTATACCAACATGTACTCATGAAATCTCAAGGGTTCCAAGAAGTCTCAAATGCATAGGAATCCATTTGTCAACTAGAAATAAATTTTTCAACTACTTCATATCATATGAGTATAAGTGTTCATTTGCAAGAAGTGGGGCATGAATCATTGGCATCCAAATCTGCAAGAAGGATGATGCTTTTCTATTATCTATTGATGCATGTGGGAAGACCTTGTGTTCTATGATTTAGTAATGTGGAGGAGCAATTTTCTATGACTAATAGGGGCATTGAGACCTTTACATTGTTCTCCTTTCCCCGGTTCCATGCCTTTTCAACATGAATGCACAAGTTAAAGGGTTTTTCCCTTTGAAACACCACTACCAAGGACACCCAAGAGTTTTAAAAGGAACAAAACATTTTAGAAGCCGCAGATAAAGCTGGCCGAAATGGAAAAGCCTCTTCATTTTTCTTCAATTCAAGGATTCTGCTAAGGGCCACCAGTTTTAAGTGACTTCCCCAGTCTTAGTCACCCGAGCATAAAGAAAAAGGGCTCGATGAATAGTTGAAAGAGAACATCTTAATAATCACAAGAGTCAACCATCAAGAAAGTAGAACAATAAAAATGACATTTTAAAATAGAGAAGTTGATGACAAACAGTTGTCTAGTAGAGGAAAAACCTTCAGCCCAAGTATGAAGGAGATAAAGTACATACAAAGTCTTGAAATAGACAAGGATCCAGCAATAATTATCTTAAATAAGCCTCCAGGTTTACCTATTCATGGTGGTACTAGTATGCAAAAAAAATTTGGATGTGTTGGTGGCAACGGCTTTGAAATATGACTATACAAAACTCCCTCCATTGGTGCATAGACTAGACAAAGAATGCAATGAAGTTTTGGTGATGGGCCAGACTTGTGAAAGTGTAACACTACTACATGCTTTCATTTGAGAGGAGACTTCCATGAAATCCTTGTCTGATATCTTTCTGGTCATCTAGTTTGATTGATTGATTGATTCTACTATATAGAATCATGGTTACTCTGGAAGAAACATAAAGCAAAGATATTGGGCATTAGTTATTGTCATCCCAAAGCAAAAATAAGGTCGAATAGTTGCTCCCTTGAAAAAGGTTAGAATGGATTCACAAAGTTAGTAAGAGAAGGAGACCATGCCCAACAAACCAGCTTAGAACAAAGGGAAGACAATGAAAAACAATATTTCCCACATTGCCCATGTAGGGATATTTTGTAGTGTTTAAATATAAAAACACACCAAAGCTAAGATGTCTTCAAGACAAAGTGCATTTGGAAGCTTGACCATGTACATGAGTCCTAGCTGGCTAGAGAATAAGATAGAATAAATTTTGAACCAAAGTGTTGATGTCATCAGATGATGTGGAGCTCAGAGTGAATCACCAACCAACATGTGGCAACAAACGAGCTCAAGATGGATGCGTCAAATTTTGCCACATGGCAAGATCTAATAGCTAGCACATTATTGCTTTGTGGAGATGCTTAGAAGATAAGCAAAGCAAGGAAGCACCTGGTTGCCATGTGGCAGTGGACCCCAAGTCAGCAATGACATGGCAAGTGCAGTCCTCAACTAATCACAAAGTGCCACATGGCAGTAAGGTGGCAAGTGCCAGATGGTATGGTGACAGGGTGCTAACTGGATAGTTTACGAGCCAATGAGAAATTGCCATGTTGAAACATGACATGTGGGACCAATCAAAGGGTGCCATGTGGTGCTTGATGTCAGATGAATGTGCAGTAGGAGGGCCAATCAAAATGTGAAATGTGTTGCAAAGAGTCAAATAGGTTTGACCTAGAGTGAAAAAGTGAAAAAATCCAAAATGAGAGAAATTCAAATTTTAATTGTTTTATCCAAAAATCACGTACAAAAGTTTTTATTTTAAAATGGATATAACCTAAAGTTTTGACTTTAAGAAATATGTAAAATTTTGCATAAAATTTTTGAAAGGCGAAGTGCAGGCGTGAGGCTAAAACAAAGATATAATTTTCAAAATGACTTTCTGGGAGTTTTTGATAAGCAAGTATAGGCATATTATATATTGTCAAAATTGGGAGAAGATGAACTTTTTGATTCTAGAGTTTTTTTCAGGTTATATGAGGTTTTCTCCTAGATTCCCATTTTGCAACCACATTGAAGTATCGAAGTTCAAATGTGATTTCTAGCAAGGTAATGAGCTGAATGTGGGTAAAACATGGTAAAGATTCATTTAGGGTCGAGTTTGATCACCTTCAAATCAGTTAAATCTAGATTTTATCAACATTCCATGATGCATTTTAGATATTTTGGTTGCATAAGGGTTTTCATCATTCAGCAAAGATATTTCCAAGTTTATTATAGAGTAATGATGAAAACTAAATCAGATCAAATGGGTAGAAAGATGAAAGAGGTTTTACAACTGAAAAGGATGGAATTTCAAGTGGACACATGTCATCTTTAGATCAAATTTGGGAATTCATTCTTTGTTTATATCTTCTACTTTTTCATCCATTGTAAGGGTTGGTTCCAGTTTTGGAGAAAAATTACTCGCTGTTGTGATACCACGTGTGTTCCAATCTTGAGTTTTCTCATATTTGTGAAACCAGAGTTCCAGTCTTGATATGTTTTCATCACTGTGATACAACATTCTTCAGCATATTCTCTCTTGTATAAATAATAGTAGTGAAGATAATATAGAAAGTTTTCATCTATTAGGTGTTTCTATGTTTTAATTTCATGCATCTAAGTGTATAGTTTCAAAGAAATGAATACAAATGAGCAAGAATTTCTTTAGTTTCATTCTGATTCTCATCTCCTATCTCTATAATCTATATTCTTATGTGGTCTAGGGACAAAGAATTGAGACCCATTTGCATCCCCTTAAGGTTGTATGTCTGATGTATTTTATTATTAGAACAAAGGGTTAAGTAAATGCTCAATGTGTTCGACAAGGTTGTTGGTTATCTGAGAAGGATATTTCATAAGAATAAGGTCTTTATGAGCATCAATGTGTGATTCACAAGGTGATAAGATAGATTTGGTATCTGAGTATATGGAATACATCATTGATATCATAGATGTATGTATTTAATTTTTGGAATTGCCCAATGGATAAGGCACTAATCAACTACAAGATCATTTATTCTTACTGCTACATATTTGGATTTTTTTGCTAAAATCAACATCATTAATCAAATATCTTTCCCTTTAATGTTGAATGAACTAAAAAGGATGCCCTCACTTAGATTAGCAATTTCTTATGTCATGTTATTAGTTATTCCATGTATGAGATATGTGCATAAGTGTTAGAATATTAAGGGTTTATATCTACTTTGTTTAGATTCAGTGTATGCTTTGATAGCTAGTACCATATAAAGAATCTATAGGTCCACCCGCCTAGGTTTTACAAAGCCCAAAGTAGAAGAAGGGTCAAGAACTATAGTTGGTCTAGTGTCTAAAATGGTATGTTGAAGATGGTAAGTAGTTGCCCCTAGATGTATCTTATTCTCATCAGGGTAATTTGAAATTGTGTTGTTTCAAAACATCAACACAGTCCTTAGTGGAGCACGAAAAGGTAGAGAAGGCTACTACCAAGACATTTTTGATGAGTGGGAAAGAATTCCTCAAGGACTTGAATGAAGGTGAAGGAGTAGGGTATGCCATCATGGTGAAACCCAAGGAGGAGGAACCATCTTCACCAACAACTATACCTGCAAAGGTACAAAACTTATTAGATTAGTTCAAAGATATCATTTGTGATGGAGCACCACCACTATTACCTCTGAAGAGAACCATAAGTCATCAAATTGACTTCATACTAGGAGCATAACTACCAAACAAAGTTGCAAATAAGATGACTCAAGAGCAGAATAAGGAGACTACAAGGCAAGTCTAAGAGTTTCTTGATCAGTCATTGATTAGGAAAAGCATCAATCCATGTGGCATACCAGTTTTCCTAGCACCTAAAAGGGAGATAAGTGGAGAAGTGCATTGATTCTAGAGAAATTAATATAATCACAATTAAGTACAGATTTCCTATTCCTAGGATAGAGGATTTAAAGGACTGTCTAGGTGGAGCTAGGTACTTTTCCAAAATTGATCTCAAAAGTGGATATTATCAAATTAGGATGAAAGAGGGTGATGAGTGGAAGTCTATTTTTAAGATTACCAAAGATCCCTATGAGTGGTTGATAATGCCATTTGGTCTTACCAATGCACCAAGTACCTTCATGAGAGTCATGAATGAGGTTTTGAAAGATTACAAAGGAGTATTTGTTGTTGTGTACCTAGATGACATCCTCATCTTCAGCAAGACAAAGGAGAAGCATATAAAACACCTAGAAATAGTGTTGACGAAGCTTCAAGAGGAAAATTTGATATTAAACCTAGAGAAGAGTGAGTTCATGAAGGAGGAGCTAGCATATTTGGGGTTTGTAGTATCCTAGGGGAATCTAAAGATGGACAAGGACTATTGGAAACATAAGAGGAGTAACTGAGACAAGAGGGGTGAATTAGTTACCACTAAAATAAACCCCAGATCCCTTAGATGTTAGCATAAAACATAAAATCTACAAAAAATTACTATAGCTCGGTAAACACATAGGCACTCAAGCAATACTGATAATATGTTGTAACTCGGTAACCACTAAAATAACATCTATAACTCAACAAATTTTTAACATGAAAATCTTAGGATATTCTCTATCATTAACCTTAATTAACTTGGTTTCATACACATGAAAGAAATAGCATGAACACAAGTGACACCAAGATTTAATGTGAAAACTCAATTTGAGAAAATCCACCAATTGTAACTAGTTACTGATTTTCACCCTTTTGAAGTGAGCCTTGTTATGAGCCAACCCTTTTAAAGGCTACAAAATACACTGCTAGGTGTGACCTTATTAGAGGATTTAATCACCTTGTTAGGAGTGCCCTTGTTAGAGGTCCTTGGACACTTCAATCTAGAAATGCCACTTTGTTAGAGGATTTACAAATAACTATTAAGCCAACTCTATTAAGAGATTTGGATCACTGCTACAATGGGTAGAGAGTAATAATGAGATGACCTGATTTTTGATGCACTATATTGCTAATTTTAGATCTTAATTCTAGCTCAAATACTTGATCCCTTCTAATTGAATGTATCTTTGTAGTTCTTCAAGGATATTATGCTTATCCTTCTAATTCACTTCCTCCAAGCATCTTTTATTCTTCCATATACTCACACTCTCATTCAATCCTCAACTTCATCTTATATTTATACCTTATGCATTGTCAAGTTGTCTTGAATACAACTTAGAATAATTAATATTCGTCTCCTCAGTCGACTAGAACTAACAAACAAATCCATTAAACTCAATATGCCAAAACAAAAAAATCCTTCGTTAGTCGACCCTGCCCGGTAGGCACTAACTCAAAAATGATTTTTCTATGTTAACCAAGTGAACTTTATTAGCATTGCATCTTCAAAAACTTCCTTTGGTAATTGAGTGAGCTCGGTTAACACTAGTTCCATCTAACTTTCCTTTGTTACTTGAGTGAGCTTGGTTAGTACTTAACTTCTGCGAACGTCTCTTTGATGCCCGACTGAACTTGGTAGACACTGAATTCTAAACTTGGCAAACATTGGAGTGCTTAGTAGACACAATAAAAAAAATTCATTGCTTGAGTGAGCTCATCATACACTGACTAGTAAAGATATGACATTTTGTGCAACATCAAAGACAATATACAATTAACCAATTATTTTCAACAATCTCCCTCTTTGGCATTGATGACAACACTACATGTCATATTATAATGAAATTTTAGTGAAAAATAATAGTAAGAATAATATCCTTAGTTTTATTTTGATACTCATCCATGAGAACTCCTTCTTTCAGTGTGAAATCCCTCTGCCTTTAGTTTCTCCCTCTGTCAGCAAACTCTATCTTTAACATTTTCTTCTAACAACAAACTTTGTCCTTTTGATATCAGACCAAGTTCTACCTCAAAATTTCTCTAATGTATGACTACAACAGTAAACTCTTCCTCTTTAGAAACTTTCTGTGATATGATAGCCAACTCTCCCTCTTTGACATCTTATCCCAAAGATAGTATTTAGTGAATATCAATATACCTCATATACAGATTCATATGCAATCTTCCCTTTCAATACTACATCAACTTGACTAATCTTCAACATTCTCTAGTTGATAGATTACTAAACTATTAGAAATAGATAATACTGAGAGGGGGGGTGAATTAGTATTCTACAAACTTTTGCCTACAACTAAATATTGTTAATTACTTTATAACTTGCATATGAAAGTAAACCAACAATGTTGAATAGTAAATATAACCATACACATAGAGAACTCATAACACCATTATTTGTTAACTAGGGAAACCCTAGCCAAGGGAAAACCCCAGTGGCGATGATACCCACTAGATGATTCACTAAACAATAGGATCTTGTTAAGGATATTAACCCTATTAGGAGTCTATGAAGTACATATAGTGTCTCAAGTCCTTGTTAGAGGATTAGGGCTTGTTAGAAGCCTTAACCCTATTAGGAGTTGCTAAAACCCTATTATGATTTGGTAGATCAATTTTAATGTATGCAAGAAGAGCCCATTGCCCTAACATGCAATTATGCAATTTAGTTCCTTCACAAAATAGATATACATATAATACTTGTTTATTGTTGTAACTCACACTTTCTCTGATCTTATATCAGATTTCACATCACATAAAGTTCATATATAGTTCTCATAATATTTCACATGTCACATCTAGTCATGCAATTTCTACAATATTTGTGCATCACACACACTCACTACGTAGCTCACACTTTATCTGTGTAACATAAGATCTTTACTTATATCTTGTGCATTCACAAATTGTTGCTCAGTTGGATTCCATGTCTTTACACACTTGAAATAATATAAAATAATATCCACATAGTTGGCTTAATAAGACTTAGTAATTATTTTGAAACCAAAATAATTTCTAAAGTTGTAAAGCTCTGCTTTTTGTCATGCTTTGTTCTATACTATTAAATACCAGCATAGTTGAACTCATTGTAACTTGTGTCATACTAATCATACACACATGTGCACTCATCATGAAGGTGTCACAAATCTTTCCTCAAGTCTACATAAGCTAACTCTCTATGCATCGTCTGTACTGTTAAGATATGTTCACTGTACTGCTGCAAACTGTCTAATACTTAGACAATTTTTTGTTTTGAATGCATAAATGAAATGTTGATTATATGTTGCCATAAATGACAACCATCAAGACATATAACTAACCATATTTCAAACAATCTCCCCCTTTGAAATTGATGGCAACATTTGGAAAATTTGGCTAAGTCCCAAAATGATGTCATACATAACAAAAACAAATTAAAACTACACAAAAATTGCCTTTAAAATATAACAATTTTATTCATATTTTGATGGATCATTACATTCCTTATCACTCCTTTACATTGATACATACATAATCTTCCCTTACATGTACATTTACATCCATCTAATTTTTTTCTACATAGTAACGCAATACTCCCTCTTTAACATCAATGGAAAAGGTGTCAAGAACTGTATCAAAAAAACTTATTTCCTATTGTTGATTAGCTCATCATTCTAGATATGCAATCTGCAAAATCAATCTTAAGTCTATCAAAGTCCTTCTTCTAATTGCCTTTGACTATATTTGATATTTAATGAGTGCATAAGATGCCACCAACTACACTCAAGTCAGTATAGGCAAATTTGTCATAGGAATTCTTTGTTGAAAGACATTCCTCCAATTGCCTCTACAAAATTACAACCTTGGGTACCAGATATTCATTGAAAATAGAGAATCTTCTTATGACCTTATCCTTATCAAATTCAATGCTTCTGACAACATTGTGTATCTTCTCAATCTCATTCTTAGAATCTTCAATTTTGATCTTTGGTTGCTACAATCTTGTAGTGAGTGACTGAAGCTCACTCATATGGCCTTTGATATTTGTATCAAAATCAAATAAGTGTAATACATTGTGCATTTTCCATGCAACTTCTTACCTTCATCAATACATTTTATGAGTTCCTCAATGTTTTCATCAAGTGCCTTCAAATAATTGCACACATTGGTGCACACTGTGTTGAATAGGGTTGCATCATGATTACTTTGTGCTTGCACTGCTACTACTTCAATTAAGGTTGTGAGTTCCCCATCAAAGGTCTTCACCAACTCTATTTCCTTGGCTTGCAAATCTATATTTTCTACAATTGTGGAAACTATCTTCTGCATGCACTCCAAGACTTCAGCAAGGGTCTTCTCCAAAGACCTTATAGATTTATTTTTCTCAAACAATTTGCTCAAATTTCTCTTTAGCTCTTTCTGATCTTCATCATCAGATGGAATAGGTATTGTTTCTGATATTTTGGCTACTAATACTACTAAAGATACAATAGTCTTTATCTTATATTCATCTGCATTCTTATTTTCCTCAACCCCTTTCTTCTTCATCTCCTCTTCTTCTATTTTTTTCTTTTCCTCTTCTTCTTTCTTCTTTTTTTCTTCTTTTTACTTCTTCTCTTCTTCTTATTTCTTTCTTTTCTCCTCTTCTTCTTTCTTTCTTTTTTACTCTTCTTCTTTCTACTTTGTCTCCTTTTCTTCTTTCTAATTCTTCTCATGTTCTTCTTTTTTCTTCTTCTCCTATTCTTCTTTCCTCTTCTTTTCTTCTTCTTCTTTTCTTTTTTTTTCTTCATGTTCCTTTCTCTTCTTTTCTTTTTCTTCCTTCTTCTTTTTCTCTTCCTTGTCATCATCAAAACTAGTATAGGCAGTGATATTGCCAACAATATTTGCCCCATATGCTGCAAATGGATTCTCCTTTTGTATCCATAGTTATGTGTGTACTATCCACTTGCATGGATTTAGTACCCATAACAATGTGACGTGGAGATAGTGTTTGTTGTGTCCCTTCACTAGAAGATGTATCTGCTTGTATATATATTGGACTATCAGCCTTTGCTTGCACACTCTCCTTAGGTACTGAGGACATATATTTCACTATAGCCTCCTATGTTTCTTGCCTTATCTCCTTATAATTAATTCCCATAAGAAGAATCGCTCTTCTTTTGTTCCTTAGCAAGGGCTCAATACCCTTCAAAATTTTATCAAATTTCTCTTTTGATCCAACATCACATAACTTGTTTGTGGATGTGATCCTCATATTCCAATCTTCTTCTACTACTCTTCTCTTCCTATTGATCAACCTATTGTATAGGTCTTCAAGATTTTATTCTTAATGTTATCAAATCTCTTATTTCTCATAATCATGTTTCTTATTACAGCATTCTCTAATTGTCTCCTATCCATACTACTATACATGTTATAAAATGTATTCAATTGAACAAAATTGTCATCATTTATGATCTACATGTTCAAACTCTCTACCTTTGGCTTCCATGCCTTCATTCCTATGGCTATCTTGGCTTCCTGTGCATCTTACTCAATAGATTTATCTTCATCACCATCATCTGAGCTTTTAGAACTACTCACTTGCATAGTTTTTCTCCTTTTGTTAGGCCCACTGTTGGTCTGTTTTACTCTTTTCTTTGCTTGAGGTGTAGGTTCCTGCTTAACCTTCACCAATCTCCCTGACTCCCACCTTTGACTACCTTCTTGCTTTCTCATAGCTTTCTCTTATAGGTTTCACTTGCACAACTGCTACATATGGTGCAATGGGAGCTTGTGCACATGGTTGTGCCACCATTACTCCTTTTGAAGGTCCTATCATTGTAATAGGTGTTACTGCTAGCACTTATGTCTATCCACTAGCCTTCATCTCTAGTGAAATTCCTTTCAACTCATCAAATTCATGTCTTGACATACCAAATTCCATGAGAATGGAATATATCTCTCTCTACTTTCTTCTTGCTCTCTTTGTTGTAGAGCTTAGATTCTACTATCCTTGACCTTTCATCATATGGTCTCCATTTAGGACATTTTGTCTCCTACTTAGACTCAAGTATGATTTGAGCATACCTTTGAATTAGTTATGTGCTCATCTCATAGCCCTTATGCTTAATGAACTTCATTCTAGGTATCACTGCTTCCATGCATGTGTTATCAGTCGCCACCATGAAGCACAAATCATCCTTCTATTTCTACCATAGAGGGAGTTATCCTATACCTTAGTTTCATTTCAAACTAAAATTTCTTCATCATTTTTTCAATATCAATATCTTTGACATTCTTTGGTTTGGATCTATAGCATTGAGTTATCATCTTAATCGTGCACTTGTTGCTATCCCAATTTATCACTACGAGGAACTTCCTTGTAACATAGAAGAAAAAATGAGTCAATAGGGACTCAAATCTAAATACTACACTCTTTATTTATTTTTTATCTTTGTATATTGTCCAATAGTTGCACTCTTACAATGTCACACAAATTTACTTTTCCCCTTTCAATGGCCATCACATATGTTGTATGAAGGAATCCAACTGGTACAGATTTTACCCTTGATCCATGGTTCAACTTGTACCCTAAGATCTTGGTCAATAATTTGACTCCTATATTTTGAATAGGATCAACCCTCATAGTCCTTCCATCAAACTTCATTTTCAAGTTTGTCTCCACTATTTTCCTGACGCTTTTCTCATTAATAGGATTACAACCTTCATTGCTAAATCTTATGACCTTGTGGATTAGGTTATTGTCAATGAAAATATACGCATCACCTAACCAGAACATTGTTAGGATTAACCTCAAATAGAAATAATAGTTACATGCAAATATAACCAATATCATAAAATAATAGATCGCAAAGAAGAGAACACAAGGCACCAAGAGTTTATGAAAATCCCTAACCCTAAGTCTTTTCATACAAGCTTTTTGTCGCTTACAAAATTAGGGCTAGAATAATAGAAAAATAGTAGCTAACACCTTTTACAATATAAGGTTATTTTTGGCTTCATGAAAACCATCGTGGGGGCATTGCCCCTCGATCCAACCTTGTACTATGACAGGCATTGCACCTGGGGCACTACCCCAAGACCTCGCAAGGGTGCTACCCCTTGACCCCATCTTGGTGGAACTGCCCCCAAACCCCCATAGAAATAATATGGGGAGAAAACTACACTGAATAAACCTTTGAGACTAATTAGGCTCCACATCATAATAATCTCCCACTTGGAGACTAATCGGACTCGACAATAATAACCTCCCACTTGGAGACTGATCATAGCACTGCTAAACATGTAGCTCCCACTGGAATATAAAACCACCTTGAACTTTGTTGTGCTTTTATTTTTTTTATTTGAGAAGACCAACCAAAGTTGAAAAGGAGTTTAGCTTCTCCCTTGTTACTACATTGGTATACATATCTATTAGATTATCATCTATATGTATCTTCTCGAACTTTAATTGTCCATCATCCAAAAATGACCAAATGAAATGGTACCGTAACTATATGTGTTTTCTCTTTGAATGTAGAGTTGAATTCTTTGTAAGATGAATGGAACTCTGGCTATCTATGAAAAAATAATTATCCCTCTAAGGGTGACCCAATTCTTCCAGGAAGAACTGAAGACATATCATCTCCTTGGTTACCTCTGTAGTGGCAACATACTATGCCTCTGTATTGGATAAAGCGTTAACCTTCTGTAATCAAGAAACCCAGCTCACAGTTGCCCCACCAACAATAAATACATAACCTATAGTACTCCTCTTGGTATCAATATCCCCTATCAAATATGAGTCAACATATCCCTATAAATCAGTAGTAGAGCCCCCAAAATGTAGAAACTTACTGGATGTTCCTCTCAAATATCTGAGAAACTATTTTACTACATAATGCTCAATTCCTAAATGACTTATTTACCTACTAACAACTCCCACTACATGTGCAATATCTAGCCTTGTACATACCATATCATACATCAAGCTTCCTACAACTAAAGCATAAGGTACCTTAGACATCATGTCCTCCTCTTCCTGTATCTTTGGACACATCTCCTTTGTCAACTTCAAATGACCAAGTAAAGATGTGTTGACAGCTTTAGCATTCTCCATAGAGAAATGTTGCAACACCTTCATAATATAATCAGCCTAAGATAATGTCAATTTCATGTTCTTTCTCTCTTCATACCAAGGATTTGTTTTGTTGTCCCCAATTCTTTCATCGAAAATGAATGTGCTAACTATTCCTTTAACCCCTTAATGTGATCCATGTTAGACCCAGCTACAAGCATATCATCAACATATAAATATAAAATAATGTAGTTTTCATCATCCAACCTCTTAAAAAAACACAATGATTTGAATGACACCTATTCTATCCAAGCTCATGCATAAACCTATCAAATTTCAGATACCTTTGCTAAGGTGCTTGCTTCAAGCCATATGAACTTTTCTTCAATCTACACACTAAGTTCTCCTTACCTTTGACCTCAAATACCTATAGTGGTGCCATATAGATCTCTTCATCCAAATCACCATGAATAAAGGTTGTTTTAACATCAAGCTACTCCAAATGTAAATCTTCAGTAGCTAGGATACTTAAAACAATGCGAATAGAAGTCATTTTAATAACAAGAGAGAATATCTCATCAAAATCAATACTCTTTCTCTATGAAAATCCTTTTACAACTAATCTGACTTTAAATCTTTTCTTACCTCCATCCTCTTCTTTTAACCTATAAACCCATTTATTCTATAAAGCCCTTTTACCTATAGGCAACTTGCATAAATCCCATGTCTTATTTTTTAGCAAAGAGTCCATTTCTTCTTTCATTGCAAACTCCCACTGAATCTTTGTATCCACCTACACAACTTCATCATAACATTTAGGTTCACCAACATCAATAAGTAAAATAGAATACAAGGAAGGAGAAAATATTTCTAGAGGTCTACTTAGCCTTGTTGACCATCTAACACTCACTGGGGTGTGCGATATTTGTTGTTGCGGTTGTTGCAAATCATGAGGAATTGTTGGAACATTAGCTTTTGGAGTATCATCTAGTACTACATAATCATCTTCTTACTTCTAATGTTGCTACAACATATCTTTGTACAACACTTTCTCATTGAATACGACATCCGTGTTTCTTACAATTTTATGATTTTTAGAATTTCAAAGTCTATAACCAAATTTATTAATTCCATATCCAACAAATACACATTTCTTTGACTTAGCTTCCAACTTGGTTATATTTTTAAAATCTATATGAGAAAATGCTTCACAACCAAAGGTTTTAAGAAAAGAATAACTTGCCTTCTTACCATTTCATGCTTCCTCTGAAATACCACAACCCAAAGGAGTAGAGGGACCTCTATTAATCAAATATATAGTAGTATTGACAGCCTCTTCCCACATGTTTGAGGGCAACCTGCATGCAACCTCATGCTTCTTACACACTCCATTATAGTCTTGTTCATGCATTCAGCCACTCCATTTTCTTGTGGAGTCCTTGGAACAATTTTTTGTCTACAAATACCATTAGTGGGGCAATAATCTTCAAATTCATGACTGCAATACTCACCACCATTATCAAATCTGAGACATTTTAATTTCTCACTAGTCTCATTTTCAACCAAGTATTTCCGTTTCTTAAATATTTTAAATACTTCATATCTAAAGAAATAAACCCATACTTTTCTAGTTGCATCACTAATAAATGTAACATAATAATGAAAGCCACTAAGGGAAAATACCTAAGCTAGTTCCCATACACCTATTTGCACAAGCTCTAATTTCTCACTTTTATTTTCCTTCCCAGTTTTCACAAAACTCACTCTATTTTATTTTCCATACACAACTTTCATAGAAATCCATATTAACACATTTTAGATCTGGTAAGACTTTCTTTGAATGAAGTACTTTCATACCTTTCTCACTCATGTGCCCAAGACTATTGTACCACAGTGATGTATTAGAATCTACATCAGTTATTTGTTCTCCCTACTCAACTGCAGCAACTATTCCAGAACATTCATTTTTCTCTAAAACAATCAAAGTAGAAGGGACAATATGACCTATACAAAGATATAAGGTTCCTACTTTCACACCTTTCACTACTACAAGGGAACCTTTTGAAACCTTCCAATTTTTATCATTAAAAGTAACTATACAACCCTCATCACCGAGTTACCCTGCTAAAATTAAATTCCTTCTTAGCCTTGGAACATGTCTTACCTCATGTAGTAGCCAATGATTCCCATTCTGCAACTTAATCTTAACTTTTTCCTTTCCAACATTTTGAAAGGGTTCATTATCCCCCAAATAAACAAGCCCAAAATCCCCTTGGACATAATCAACGAAATAACCTCTATGAGGTGTAGTATGAAATGAAGCACCAGAATCTAAAACCCATGAATCATCACTACTTACTAAAGAAAGAAGAAAAGCATCCTCTTTAGATTTTTTACTTACCACATTTGCCTCCTTATTCCTTTCTGGTTTATCTCCTTCATTGTTCTTTTGAGTCTAACAATCTTTCTTATGCCCTAGTTTACCACAGTACTAGCAATCTCTTAGTCCTCTAGATTGAGACCTCTTCCCCTTTGACTTTCCTCTTGATTTCCCATGATTTCCATAATTATTTCCTCTCTCAATCATTCTACATCTACTTTGTGCATTCTACATCTACTTTGTGCATTCAAAGCACTTTCTGATGTAGATCTACCTAAGGTTTTCCTATGAGTTTCCTTACTCAAAATAACACCGATCACATCATCATATTTTAGGGAATTAGATCCAAAAATAAAATTAATTACAACCATTACCAAGCCATTCCAACTTTAAGGCAAAGAACACAAAATCAAGAAAGCACTAATTTCTTCATCAAAATTAATACCTATAGAAGATAATTGACTAGTAACAATATTAAACTCATTTAAATGATCTACAATAAGTCCACCTTCTGTCATCTTCATATTAAATAAATGCTTCATGAGAAATACCTTATTTGAAGTGGAGGGCTTTTCATATAATTTCACTAGGGTTTCCATCAACTCTTCCATTGTCTTCGCTTTGGTAATGTTAAATGTCAATTATGGTGCCAAGCATAACCAAATGCTTCCAAGTGCCTTTCTATCTAAAATATTTCATTCCTCATTTGTCATAGTTCCCTGGTTTTTAGTTTTTCCTTGCAACACATTCCATAAATCCTTCTGATATAGATAGTCCTCCATTTGCATCTTCCATAACTAAAATTTTGCCCATTAAACTTGTCAACCCTCAACTTACCCTCATCTGCCATTACTCTCACTCAACCATGAGACTCCCCCTCAATCATGAGATCTTCCTACAGAGGATTGCTAAAAAAATAAAAATGACAATGATAGTCTGGCTAAAAGAATGATGACCATTTGGCTCTAACACCACTTGTTAGGATTAACCTCAAATAAAAATAATAGTTACATGCAAATGTAACCACTATTAGAAAATAATACATCACACATAAGAGAACACAAGACACCAAGATTTAAAGTGGTTCACCCAATCCCTAGGCTATGTCCACCAATAGAAAGTCCAATATTATTATTATTATCCAGTTATTACAACCTAATTACAATTTGTAATCCTTTACAACTCAATACCACCGCAAGAACCAATTTTTGCATTGCACATTATGAAAATCCATAACCCTAAACCTTTTTATACAAGTTTTTTTTTGCTTACAAAATTATAACTAGAATAATAAAAAAATAGTAGCCAACACCTTTTACAATATAAGGTCATTTTTGGCTTCGGGGGTGCTACCCTCGAAAACCCCTGCAGGGGTGTTGCCCCTTGACCCCACTAACCCCGTCTTGGGGACACTACCCCCACACCCCCATAGAAATAATATGGGGAGAAAACTATGCTAAATAAACCTCTAAGTCTGATTAGGCTCCACATCACAACAAACATATCATCATGTACTCTACTCAATATAATTTAGGTCCACTCGTGATTTTCAAATTCTATGTAGAATATATACTTCACCAAATTCAAATATTCAAGGTGTTCATACTCAGACTTTGGGGATAATTCATTATTTCACATGAATCCTGAGTCCTTTTAAATCTCCTCATTACTTATACTCTCAATTTTACAATGTATAGAACTCCTTATATCTTCTACAAATAACACATTTTCTAAAACTTGCGAAAATGCACCTATAGGATCATCTAGTAAAGAAATGAATGGATGTTTCTTGAATTCATATCTTGGTCTATCACTAACATCATACACTCTTTGACTAGCCATTCCTTTATAACTATAAATATTTCAAGAACCTGGATTCAATACTCTACAAAATACCTCAAATTCATAATTGTAGGGCTTCTGCAACTTTTATCTTCATAAACTTGCTTTGCACTTCAATTGTTGTCAAATCACTCTTCAATTTGCTCAAGACACTTTGCATGAACAAATGGTACATCAAATCTTTCTCACAATCCTTAAATCATTTCAAAATAGACTGGGCAATAAATGTGTATCTACCACAAACTCAAAATACTATCTCTATTTACTAGTGATCTTGTTCTTACAATTCCTACTTACTGTGATCATATCAAGATTTGAGAACTAAACCATAAATTTCTCTCTATGTCTTCTACCTTCTGTTAACTGTGCAATCTCTAACTCATTCTCTAACATTAGTTCTAACCACTGATGCTCTATTACTTCTATAATAGCTTAATTCAGACAGGTTGAGCCACCAACAATTTGTGACTTCAACTTTCCATCAGGTGCATCAAAGAATTTCTCTTACAATACGATATGTGAACTCTCTGGATTACAAGCCTTCGCAAATGTTTCTTTGAATTCATCAACATGCTCTTTAATTTCCTCTTTCTAATTGTTATTACTTCTATTCTCATTCCCTCTATTATCTTTATTGTCGTTCCTTCTGTGATTAGGATTCCTGTTAAAGTTCCCTCTATCCATTCTACAGAATCTTGTTGTGTGTCCAAAGTTATTGCATAACTAACATCCAAGTGTATTTCTCCTTTGATTGTTTCCATTCTAAATTTTAGGTCTACAATTCCTTGCAATATGTCCAGGATTATTATATTTGTAACAAACAAACTACTTTCTCTCACCATCATGTTTCTCTCCATCATTAGATCTATTGTGAGATCTACCTCTTCTATTACCTATAGGGTTAGTATTCCTAAACATTCTATTATTCCCATTATTACTATCAAACTTAGGTTTCTTACAATCTATTACTTTATGTCCATAACCATGACAATTATAACAATAAAAATTAGTAATAGATTTAAAAGACTTACCTATACAATCTCTCTTCATATGTCCAGCTTCATTGCATATAAAACATCTACCTTTGAATCATGTCTTACCTCTTTGGATGAATCAGCTTGCTTAGGTTCTTTAACTTGCTCTATTATTCTAGGTTTGTCAAATTTCTCTATCAATTTAACTCTCTCAACTTCATCAAACCACTTGAACTTTTCTTTAGGGATTTCTATAATAGGATCTAGTTCTATCTAATGCATGAGCACCTAGGTAGGCTAGTGTGTAACCTAGGGTTCTTTTGTTTTTTATCTTGTAGTGATGCTAGCCTCATCCATAATCTAATAAGAGGTCCTATTTTGTCCTTAGGTGTGCTTAGGAGAGTTGGCAAGACCCAACATGGCCAAATTGCTAGAAATTGGAAAATATTGTCAATTAGGCAACATAGGTCTTGGAATGGGAAGAATGCTAGAATAAGGTTCATATGGCCTTCAAAATGTTATTTGAGTTCATTTCATGCTTCTTACATGTCCACTTGGTTTTTGCAACAAGTTTGGAGGTCTAACTCCAATTTGGACAAAAGTTGTTGAAATATTGTCATGTTATCATGACAACATTTTCTTGCTCAAAGAGAAACTTTTTTCAAATCTGAGTGTGGGGATTCTAACCATTTGGAGTAGTTATTTAATATATGGAGGAACCTATAAAATCAAGAGGACAACCTTTCCCATAAGTTGGTCAAGTTGGAATAGTATTGTACAGACTGTATGCAGCATTTTGGAGTTGCCAGTTATTGATTTTTTAAGGCATTTGAATAAGGATGGATTGAATAGTGTAATTTGAGTGTTGGAGAAGTTCTATATTTTTGTTTTTCATCTATTTTTTTTATTTTTTTGTTCATTTTAATTAGTTTTTAGTGGATTAGGAAATTCTTTTAGATTTGTTAGACTGTTGGTCTGAACAGAGCAATGTTTCAAGAATGGGACCTTAGGGCCATTTCCCACCATTGGTTTCCTCTAGTCTTTTGGGATTTAGAACTAGGGTCTATGTAATCTATGTGACAAGAATCAAGGCCTTAGAAAATGCCAAAAAGCTTCTATAAGGTGATTCCCTAGGCAAGTGAATGCCACTTGGCTAAGGGTCACAAATCAGAAAGTAAGTGATGGAGGGGATTGAGAGTGCAAATACCTCAATCCATGCATGTGGTAAGTAGGGAGGAGGTCTAACCTAGCTCAACTCTAAGGGAGGTGTTTTAGAAAGTTACCTAAGGAGGTTTTTGAAGCCAACAACATCAAACCCTTGAAACCCTTAAATCAAGCCTAAAATAGTGGTTTGACCATATGGACAGGTTGGGGTCTAGAAAGTCACAAAATCTCTATGTAGGTTGAAAATGGTATATGTAATGCTAACTTCTTTGGGGGGTTGTTAAACATATTTTCAAGATATCTTAGTTTCGAGTCACTTGGATGGCTAATTATAGTAGCCCTTGTTACAACATTTTGTCTTTAAAAACCTTGTGGGAAGAAAGTGCCATGAACTTAGTTTGATTTTGAGACTTGGATATTGTAAGGAATCCAAGGAGACCCTTGATGATTGGTTGACACCTTTGGGGTCATAAAACGGGTCTGAGGGCTAGATGCTGAATGGAGCAGACTAGTAAGCAAGGTGTTGGAATTTTGTTGATGCTACCCAACTGAAGGATGAGGATCTCTTGAGTAAGGTCCTAGGAAGCTTAGGGTGTGGAGGATCCCTAGTAGGTCAGGTATATGACCTAAGGAAACCCTAAGAGAAATTGGGGAAGAAGAGCAAGATTGGGTGTTACATCAAAGTGGTATTAGAGCAAGTTAAAGATTTGGGAATAGTTGGTAGATTTTTGCAGCTACTCAACAGTAAGTAGGTGAAAGCAACATGGTGAAAAACATAGAACTAGCCAAGGAAGTAGATGAACAAAGGGAGAAGAAAAAAGTTCTTGAAGAATCCCTAGCAAAGGTGAAGATGCAACTGGATGCATTTGTTGAAGTAGCCAGGAGAAAGGAAGAACAAGAATCTAAAAGGGGTAAGGAGATAGGAGAGGAGGATGTAGTCCCTAAATCTAACCCTATCTTGAATGAAGAGCCCTTCTTGAAGGCTATCAAAGCCCTAGGAGGAAAATCTATGGAAGGTGTACCACTTTTCTATGGAAAGATGGACATAGATGCAGTCATGGACTAGATAGATGGCATGGAAAACCATTTTGAGTGTGAGAGGGTATCAAAGGCACAAAAGTTTAAAGTTGTTAAGTCAAGGCTTAGAGGCTCAAGTCTAACATGGTGAAAATATGTACATGATGAAAGAATCAACATGGGTAAGACTCCTACATCTAACTGGAAGGCTATGGTCACTAAGGTGAAGGAGAAATTTCTACCTAAAGACTTTGAGATTTAGCTCCACAAAAGAAGACAAGGGCTGAAGCAAAAAGATCTAGATGTGACCTCTTATACTGAATAATTTTAGAGGTTATGTCTAAGATCCAAAAAACAAGGAGATGAGCCAATCAAAGTGGTAAAATATCTAGGTGGCTTGAAGTGGAATATACAAGAGGAGCTTAGTTTGTGGCTACCTACAATAGTTCAAAGATGCCATCAACTAGCTCTAAAGGTAGAGGAAAACAATAAAAGGAAGGGAGAATCTAACTTCAAGGATAGAGGCAAGGATAGAAATCAAAGAGGACAAAAAAGAGGCTACCAGGGTAGAGGTAGTGAGCAGAAGAATCAAGGTGAAAGCAAGTCCACAAAGCAAGCTAGTGATAGCTCCTCGAGAGGTGGTTACAACAAAGGAAGAGGCAACCAAGGAGGATCAAGTTGAGGGAGAGGATCAGGCAAATCCAATTCATACTTTGCAAGTATGAAATGTTACAACTGTGGTCACTTGGGTCATCTAGCCTGTAGATGCCCAAAGAAGCCTTCTTCCTCAAATCAGGACAAGAGAATGGCATATGTGCAAGAGGATTGTAGAAAGGAATTTGATGTAGACCATATTGAGTCTAAAAAATATGAGAACCTCATGTTTAGTAGAGTGTTGATCAAACAACTAGCTCCTAATGAACCTAAAAATAAGAGGGCCTTGTTTAGGATAAAATGCAAAATCCTAGGAAAAGTATGTAAAGTAAAGGTTGAGTCTGGTTCTACTGATAATGTAATATTAGAGGAGGTTGTTATTAAGTTGAAATTGCAGAAGATACCTTGTGAAAACCCTTAAAAGGTCACTTGGCTCAACAAGGGACAAAGCATCTTGGTGAATGAGCAAGCTTGGGTGGAATTCTCAATAGCAGGATAGAAAGACAAATTGTTGTGTGATGTTTTGCCTATCGATGCTTGTCATCTTTTGCTAGGTAGCACTTGGCATTTTGATAGAGAAGTTGTGTATGATGGTAGGGAAAATTCAATAACTTTCAAGAAAGGAGGCAAGACCTTCAAAATTTAGTCGTATTGGAAGGGGAAGATACACAAACAAAAGTGCCTAGTGTGCTATTTTGTAGTCGGAAAGAGTTTGTCAAAGACCTCAAGGATGAGGAATGCCAAAGTTTTGTAGTAGTATTGAAGTCTGAAGAAAAAGAGAACGTAGCCAAGGAACCCTTACCAATTGAAGTTCAAACTTTGCTTGGAAAGTACAAGGACGTAGTGAGTGATGGTAGACCAGCTAGTCTACCTCCTAAGAGAGTTATTAGTCATCAAATTGACTTTGTTCTAAGTGCTTCCTTACCTAATAAAGTTGCATACAAGTTGGCTCTAGATCAAAACTTACAAGTGGCAAGACAAGTCCAAGAATTGATGGATCAAGGCTTGATACAAGAGAGCATAAGCCCATGTGTAGTTCTTGTTGTGTTGCCATCTAAGAAAGGGGGAAAATGGAGATTATGCACAAATTCAAGAGCCATAAATAGGATTACAATGAGGTATGGGTTTCCCATATCTAGGATTAAAGACCTCATGGATTGTCTTGGAGGGGCTAAGTACATTACAAAGCTGGACCTAAAGAGTGGTTATCACCAAATAAGGATAAAAGAGGGAGATGAATGGAAAAAAACATGTAAGACTATTAATGGCCTTTATGAATGGCTTGTAATGTCATTTGGTCTTTCCAATACTCCTAGCACATTCATGAGACTCATGAATGAAGTGCTCAAGGATTTCATTAAAGATTTGTAGTGGTGTATTTGGATGATATACTTATTTTTAGCAAGACTAGAGAAGATCATACCAAGCATGTTGAAGCAGTTTTGAAGAGGCTTCATGAGGAGAAGCTAGCCATAAATCTTCACAAGTGTGACTTCTTCAAGGAGGAACTAGTGTACTCAGGCTTTGTGGTGTCTCAAAAACATTAAATATGGATAAGGAGAAGGTTCTTGCTATACTAGATTGGCCAACACCTACCACATCTACAGAGGTAAGAAGTTTACATGGTTTGTCTTAATTCTATAGGAAGTTCATTAGGAAATTTAGTGGTATTCATGCACCTTTATTGGAAACCATAAAGGGTGGAGTCAATTCTAAGTTTAAATGGACCTTGGAAGCTTAAAAGTCTTTTGAAATATTGAAGAAACAAGTAGCTACTTAGCCTATCCTAAAAATTCCTAGTTTTGAGATAATTGTTCACCTTAGAATGTGATGCCAGTGGCTTAGCAGTAGGTGGTGCATTGAGTCAAGTAGGTAGACCAGTGGCTTTTTATAGTGAGAAGCTCAATTGGGCCAAAAAGAAGTACTTATCCTATGACCTAGAGCTCTATGCCTTAGTTCGGTGTCTTAGGAAGCGGAGACATTATTTCTTGCCCAAAGAATTTGTTGTGTGTATAGATAACCAAGCTCCTAACTACATCAACACTCAAGAGAAGCTAAGAAATAGACACTTGAAGTGGATGGAATATTTGTAGGCCTTTACCTTTACAATCAAGCATAAGAAGGGCCAATTGAACAAAATGACAGATGCACTAAGTGGGAAAATTATGACAGTCCAAGAGATTCAGCTCCAAAGCATTGGAATAGAGAGTTTTCAGAATCTCTACAAAGAAGACGAGGACTTTGTTGAAGCCCACAAGGTATGCATGGATTTTGAGAATCATTTTCACAAAAAAAAATTAGAATATACCTTGTAAAATAGCTTGATATTCAAGGGTAATCAGTTGTGTGTACCAAGGGGTTCCATGAGAGAGAACCTAATATAAGAGAAGCATAATAGTAGCCTAAGTGATCATTTTGGTATCAACAAAACCATAGAACTAGTGCAAAGGTTCTACCATTGGCCAAAACTAGTAAGGGATGTAACCAAGTATGTGGAGCAGTGCATGGTGTGTATGAAAGCCAAAGGAGGGATCAGCAATGCAAGTTTATATCTGCCTTTACCAATTCCAAATAGGCCATGGGATTGTGTAAGTATGGAATTTTTTTTAGGTTTACCAAGAAACAAGCAAGGGTATGATAGAATTTATGTTGTTGTTGATAAATTCAACAAAATCAGGCATTTCATTCCATGTAGGACAACTAATGATGCTAGTCACATCACCCATTTATTTTTCAAGGAGGTTGTATGGATTCATGGACTCCCATTAAGTATTGTATTGAACAAGGATGTTAAATTTTTGAACCATTTTTGGAAAACCTTGTGGAAGAAGCTTGATACAAACATTTCTTTTTGGTTCAGCTTACCAGCCCCAAACTAATGGTCAAACTAAAGTAGTTAACAAGACCTTAGGGAACCTTCTAAGGTGCCTAACTAAAGAATATGGTCAAAGTTGGGATGTTATTATTTCACAAGCGAAATATTTATATAATGATAGGAGGAACAGGACCACTGGTAAGAGTTCTTTTGAGATAGTTTATGGGATGAATCCAAGGGGTGCATATGAACTAAGATTTCTTGGAGACATGGATCTAAGAAGTGGCCAAGCTAAAGACTTTGTCCAAACCCTAAAGAAAATCCAAGAATAATTCAAGAAAATCATTCAGGACAACACTCAAAAACTCAAAGCCAAGGTGGATGATAAAAAGAAGGATGTTTAGTTTGTTGTTGGGGACTATGTGATGGTCCATTTAAACAAGGCCATGCTTCAAAAAGGAATTCTTACTAAGCTATAGATGAAGAGAGTAGGGCCTTGTAAGATATTGGCAAAGTATGGAGAAAATGCCTACAAGGTTGAGTTACCTTCAAATTTGGGCATATCCTTTATTTTTAATGTGCAAGACTTGGTGGCATACAAAGGGAACCTACCCTTGGTCAGTCTATATTTTCATGTTGATCTTGAACCTGCTGCAACGCCTATAAACAACAAGTTGGAAATAGAGGAGGTCATAGACTCAAGGGTGAAGAAGTCTATATGGAGAACCTCATCAAGTGTTAGGGGAAGCCTACTTTAGAGGCTTCTTGGGTTGCTAAGATAGATTTCAAGAGACTTGGCATACCCCTAGACATGATACCATCAAGTTTCGCTTTGCTCTTTGGAGGGGGAGGGGGGGAGGGGAGTATGGTGCAGGAACTCCTAGGTAGATTAGTGTGTAACCTAGGGTTCTTTTGTGCTTTGGCTTATAGTGATAATAGTGACACCACTAGTCCAATAATAGGTCCTATTTGGTCCTTAGGTGTTCTTAGGAGAGTTGGCAAAACCCAACATGGCCAAAGTGCTAGAAATTGGAAAATATTGTCGATTAGGCAACATAGGTCCTAGAATGGGAAACATTCTAGAATAAGATTTTGTATGACCTTCAACATGTTATTTGAGGTTAGTTCATACTTCTTACGTGTCCACTTGGTTGTTACAACAAGTTTGGAGGTCTAACTCCAATTTGGGCAAAAGTTGTTGAAATGTTGTCATGTTGTCATGACAACATTTTCTTGCTCAAAGAGCAACTTTAAAAAAAAAACAGAGTGTGGGAGGTTCTAACTATTTGGAGTAGTTATGGAACCGATAAAGGAACCTATAAAAGCAATAGGACAACCTTTTTCATAGGTTGGTCAAGTTGGAATAGCATTGTATAGGCTATATGCAGCATTTTGGAGTTGCCAGTTATTGGTTTTTGAAGGTATTTGAATAAGGATGGATTGAATAGTGTAATTTGAGTGTTGGAGAATGTAGACACTTAAAATTGTCCCTAAAGACTATATTAATTTATTAATATTTCCCATGACATTGTAATTAATTATTAATTAATTAATTACATTGCTCACATTCTTCTACTTATTTAATTAAATTATCTTAATTAAATAAGTTCATTCTCCTAAGTATTTAAATTTAATTTAAATACCCTTAGCCTTAATGTGTTAAATTAATTTAACACATGATCCTCCATCATCCCATTTTTTTCAAATAAAATTTGTTTATTTAATCCTCACATCCTATTAATTCCTCTAAACCCATGATTTGTTAGAATTCTTTTAGAATAACTGAGAGGGGGGTGAATCAGTTATTCAAGGTCCAATAATGTCCAATTCAAACTTTCTAATAAAACAGGAGTGAATCAGAAGTACTATCCTTTTTCTTTCTTATCATGCATGTAATTAAGCATTAAACAATCATGAAAAGTAAACATGCATCACACCATAACACAAAGGATTTTGATAACCTAGAAACCCTCCAGGAATAAGAAGGTAAAACTGGGGTGGGGATGATACCCACAAAATAACTGCGCAATTGATTTCAACCACTTCAGATGGTTTGCCCTATTAAAGGCCTGCCCGGTTAAAAGCTTTACATAGTGTCAAATGTGACCCTGTTAAAGGATTTCTACACTCTATTAGGAGTGTGCCTTGTTAGAGGACTTAAGAACATTCAACTTAGAATGTCACCCTATTAAAGGATTTACATAGAGCTGTTAGGCTCACCCAAGTCCATGGGATTTACAGTCATCTTCTCAAAAGAATCTTCCATCCCTCTCTAAGGATCTCCTATCCTCCTCCTAAGGATCTCTTTATCCTTCTCCTAAGGATATCTTTATCCTTCTCTTGGGGATCTCTTTATCCTTTTCCTGAGGCTTATCCACCTAGTTGTTAAGCTAACCTAGCAATGTAGGATTTCAATATCTAATACAATGGTAAGAGAGTATTAGAAAGTTTTTGACCTAATATAGATTGCAACTCTAACCTTGCAGATTTTAGATCATTCTTTAGTTCTTTTCTTTGCTTGGCTTTCCTCCCTTGCAGTGTTGACAGCTTTTCAACCTTCAAGATCTGTCTCCTTGAGTTCCTCCACTCGTTATGCCAATGCACTCCATGATCACTTGATCAACTCAAAGTCTTGATGCTTTGTACTTACTCCTTACTATGTCCTCCTTTACATTAGCCTTCTCTTGGCTTCAACCACACTTGTGACCAACTCCCCCTTCTCACACACTTGATTTCTAACCTGTAACTCCTTATATAGAAGTTTTGTTCATCATTTTCCGCTCAAATCTTTGCTCTGAGAAAATGATATTGTTTTCCCTCCAAATTGCTTCTTCTAGAAACTTCATGATAAATCCATTAGCAATCACCTTGAATTGGTTTGCATGGTTTACATAAAATTCTGTGACATCTACTCATCATCCAACTACTTCACAAAATTTGATGTAACAAACTTATCGCTACTAATCTGGCAAATCTTTGACTTAACAAACAATGCAACAACTTGGCATCATTGGTTTACTGATGCTCAACTCCTTCTGTGTTACTCAACTTCTATTGTCATTTTACTAGCGCTCAGCACCTATAGCATTTTTGCTTTGCTCAATACTTGAAGACTTACTCGGCATCCATTACTTCTTCTTTTTTATGCTCGGCACCTTACCAATTCTGTGTTACTCAGCACTTGAAGGATTATGTGTTACTCAACACCTAAAGGATTTTGTGTTACTCAACACCTAAAGGATTTCTTGGCACACACTAAAGATTAACTTGCTCGACTTCAACTGAGAATCTGCTCGGCTCTAACTAGCTTGCTCGGCTCTCTCCAATGAACTTAGTTAAGCTTTATAAATGACTAAGTTAAACCTTACATCTTTGTTGTGTCTTAGTGTGTCCATCCTCGTAGAGTATGTCATCAATACACTATTTCATCAATGGCTTAGTTGATCCTTATACTTCATTACAACATCATAACTTCAACCTTTCTCTAGGTACTTTAGTTACATCTTATTGATTGCCACCTCCTTGACAATCAACCAATTGATAGTATTTGGATCACTTAAGCAATTGTCATTCCTGCAAGTAGCGAGTTTGACATCAATGACAAAAAAATGATTGAAAACATTCTTTACCAATTCCATTATTCTTCATTCATGATCTTTTCAATCATTTCCAACATGATTAAATTAAATTTTATTTAATTTAATCTTAAGCCTAACCTAGAGCCTAGCCTATAACCATCATTGTCATTCTCTTAAGTCTACTTCTCTAACCCAACTTAATCATTCTTAATCTCCCTCCTAATCCCTCTCATTAGCCCAAGAGTGTGCTCACACGTGTGAGATAGCATGCCTACACACTACCCTTTGCACTATTGTCTCCCACTCTTCTTCTCAAGTTTTCTCACACATGTGTGAGCAAACTTTGAATTTTTGACTATTTACATGGTTTGCATATCACCTTATGTGGCATCTACATAGATGCCACCTCACCAAGCCCTCCCTCAAGCCTATAAATAGAGGCCTTGTCTCAAGCATTTGCATCTCTCATTATTGCATTGTTATCATGCCATTTTAAGTCTTGAGTTTTCATGCCAGGGTTTTTATTGTAGTTTGAATTTTCATAGAGATTTTTAGGTGAATACTAACCATTTGGTAGTTGGTTTAGCTTTGCATTTTCATTATTAGTCTAGTTTACATGCATTTTCTCATCTCCATTTCATTTACATCTTAGTTTAGCTTGCATATCTAGTTAGTTTCTTTGGTTCATTTCATATTTTCACCATTGAATGCTTTCAAGTATGGCTTTCTCCATAGCCATTTCTTGAAGTATTCTTCATTTCATATAGTTTAGGATCATATTGCATCCTCACTCACATTTGCACACTCACTCAAGAGATTCATCATTTTGTTGTGTTTGAGAGAGCACACCAAACATACCCCCCATCTTAACCCACCAACAAGGCCTCTCATAGGTGCCCTTATTGAGCTATAAAAGTGGTTGGAAGATTGGGTTTGTTGGCTCCTTAGAGTTGTAACACTTAAGCAAGCATTAGTTAGTCAATATTTTTTCACTTTAATGAGTCTTTGATGCATATTTGAAGTTTTTAACTATTGTTTGTTTGTTGATTCGTGCTCCCAACAGGTCACATTTTCTAGCACACATTTTGGCATGCCCAGTGGGACCCATATCTCTTTTTTTCATCCAAAAATTTGTCAAAAAATTCATAATCTATTGTCAAAAACCTTACTTTGCCATCTGTGCCAAACGCAGTGTCATCTGCATTCTATCATCTACACAGATCAGTGTCTATGCAGATTAGCGTCTGCACATATTGGCATCTCCGCACGTTTTTTTTTTTAAACAAAAAATTATATTATGTTGTCTTCGAAGTTTTTTTTTTGTCTCTGCATATTGTTGTCTACGTTGTTGGTGGCCTAAAAATTAGTCATTTTTATAAACTGTCGTCTGCACCTAGTATACAGTCATCTACACCTTTAGGTGATCTTTTTTGTCATTTGCAATTTTTCGGCAACCTATTTTGGCGTCTGTAATTTTTTGGCTTTACAGTTCTGTCGTCTCCGTAGTTTCTTCGCGGGTTGTCATCTCCACTGATTGGCGTCTCTGCCCTTCTTCTTTTTTAAGTATAAATTAAATTTTGACTTTTGGTGGTTCTGTAGGATTGAGGTCATTCTAAGCTTATTTACATATAGAAAAAATAACAAAAAAAAAAGTTAAAATAAATTTTCCTATAGTAAAACCTTCATTTTTGAGATTTTCTTGTGAGGCTAATCAAGTTTATTTTTTCTTACAGATTGGAGCATTTTAAACACCTAACCATGTTTCTTGCAAGTTTCTCTTAATGTTTTATTGCTCTTGGGAATTAACTTTGAAAAACTTAAAACAAACCAAAAGTGATTTTCATCACTAAAGAAGATTTGTAATGATTCTTATCACTTAAACTTAAGGGTTAATGAACTTGTATGGATTAAACACTTTCATTTGAATGCATGAATGTTAGGTTAGCCAACATTTGGACTTGGTACTTAAAATTGACGTGGTGCATAAAATTGACGTGAATGTTTAGGATAGAAACAACATTTGGTTTTGGTGCTTAAAAAGAATTCACACCATCTTGAATGCATTAAGGGACAATGGACATGTATGCCTAGGCTAGATCACATTTGAAATTAATGCTTAAAATGGACATGTATGCCTAGGCTAGATCACATTTGGATTTGGTGCTTAAAATGAAGTCATACACTCTTGAATGCCCTAAAGTAAATTGGCTTTATTTTCAACATTTTGTTTTCATGCACTTGCTTTACTTTCTTGTTGACGAATCTACATTTTCATTTACGTTGGCAACATTTCAAGTTGGAAAGAACCTTGCATGTTTTAATCATGAGTGTCTTCAATTAGATTACAAAACCTAAAGCTTCATTGGAAAGAACAAGTGTCTTTTAAACCCCAAGGCCACTTACGTATTCTCTCCCCTCGCACCTTCGGGTGATTTTGGGTGCACAAGAAATAAGTTGTCTTATTTTTCTTTTTTTAGGAGGCCTACTTGGGGATTTCATCACCCCTTGGGATGATCCCAACTCCAATGTTCTGGCAGAATATAAATATCGAGAGGTGAATCGAAAGACACCTCTCTTGGAGAAAAATATTGTCACTCTTGGCTAAGCCCCAAAGAACTTTATACCTTTGGGAAGTGAAGGAGGATATTTGGATTACCGTCTCCCCCTGGCTATGTGACAGTATTTTCTTTCATCTACAGATTTGGGCCTCAAGTACCTTGCATATTTCGAGGACACCCTCTAGTTGATCCTTGTACATCCTAGTTAAAACCTCATAGAATTGTTGGTGTGTTTGACATTCTTGAGTGTTTGAAACACACTTGCCTTGTATATATTTCCTTGTTTGATTTTGCATTCCAAATTTCGGAAAAATCCAAAAACATTATAGAACATAAAAACTCAAAAAAATCGTAAAACTTCAAAAATCAAAAAAAATCAAAAAAAAATCAAAAACAACAAAAATAATTCTTGGTTTAGGTCTCCTTAGTCAAGCTATCCACATCAATTCCACATCATTTATTCTTTCTATCAAAGTCATCACCCTCATACATCTCTTGTCTTCATCATTCAAACCATTCCTCAAAACCTGAATCATCTCTATTCATCCAAATCATTTCCTCATTTTCTTAATCATTCAATCAAATCCATAATCTTCATCCTAATCATGGTTCATAATCCACATCAAGATCCAATTCCCCCATTCAATGATTCATATTCATGATTCTTAATCTAATCCCTTGTCAAATTTAGTCATTTCTAATCAATTCTTAGTTCAATCCATTTACATCTTCCTCCATAATCAATCTTTCTAATTTCATTCATGTCTTCTTCTAATTCAACTTTTCATCAAATCTTCTACTTTGGACATAAGAGCATTGTCACGAACATTGGACTTTCATTCAAATTCAACATTCACTTATTTGCAATATCATAGGGTTTTTATCAAATCAAATCAATCCCTCATCCAATCCTATCCAATCAATATCAAATCAAATCCAATCAATATCAAGTCCAATTCAAATCAAATCAAATCAACACAAAGTTTGAAATTGCTCCTAGTCCCAAGTTCGTATTCCATCAATCATTGAATCTTTTGTCACTCTTCCTCTAGCATCCATGGATCTGAATTTGCTTAATCAAATGGTTGACAATCTTCAAAGGCAATATGGAGTTATACCTCCCGTTCAACTAGCATATCAAATCCATCCTCAAAACTTCATATCCAACTCTAATTCATCTCACGTTCATTATTCTTCTACCTTTAACAAGGGAAATCCACCTCATTATCCTTCAACTACATACGATTCCATTCATAGCCCACACAATTCCTAAAACACAAATGACCTTGCCACAAAAATTGAGCAACTAAAGAATTATCTCTTAGCAAGCCAAAAAAAAGAGTCCACCTTCCATGCCATGTGTCCTCTTCCCCCATGTTTCGAAGATCATAGTCCTCATGTCCCATCCAACCCCAACCCTCCATGCAATCCCCTATCCATAGTTAAACCTTCCCACAATCCTCATCCTAATCCTCCAAAAACATCATCTCCACCTCGTAAGGGGTATTTCTCATCATTCTTGCTAAGTGTAAAATACAAAATGAAGAGAGCCAATCACCCAAAGTCATACACCCCATTCCATCTCAAGACCTTCCTCCAAAGCATGACATTATAAATTCCTCTTCTCCTTTAGATCCAAGAATTTCTCCATCCCATCATTCCCCTATCCCTGAAGATCCATTTATCCCTCCTACTCCATCTCATGATCCCCTTCCTAATCAAGATCAAGGCATTCAATGTGTCATACACCTTACCGCTTCCCCTCCATCTCAAGAGTTAGCATCCTTCGATCCTCCACTTCATGAAGAAGTTCCTTCCACTCGATCCACTCATACTCCTCCATGTCAAGATCAAATCACTCCATCTCATGATCCACTTGTTCCACTACATGATCCTCTTGTACGTCATGATCAAAGCACCCCTTCATTTTTCTTTCATGATCCCACCTCATCTCAAGATACCATCATCCATCATAATCCCCCCTGTGATCCTAATCCTCCACTTGACCCTATCACACCTATCCAATCCACTCATGCATCCCATCTACCTGGACTCACATCTTGTGTTGAAAATGATAAATATCCCATTAATGAAATAATTTCTCAAGATGTTGGTACACCTTCCACTCCTTCCAAATCCAAAATTATCCCTCCCACGCCTAAAGCTTCCCATGATTCATATACCAAATCCATTTTAGGACCTTATATCCATATTCCCATTCCTTCCTCCCTTCCATCCATTCTAGGTCCTTATATTCCACTGCCAAATCCTTCATCCCCTCCATCCATTTTGGGTCCTTACATACATCCATCCACCATATCCATGTTTTCCACTTCATCCCCTCATAGTCCTAATAAAGATCAACAAAGGAACACATCCTTGAAATCCTTCCAACGTTCATTGTCCATATGTTGTCCACCACATTTATCTTCATGCACCCATACCATGGCCAATGGAAGCAAATTGGATGCCAAAGAAAAATAGAATAAAGTCAAAAATCCACAAAAATCCAAGGATCAACATGTCCCCTCTAAAAGACATGCCCAAGAAAAGACAAATCTGATCCAAAACCAAATCAAAAGGCCACAAAGGCTCAAAATCAAAAATGCAAAAATTTTGTGGATCCCAAAGCTACTTAATGTAGCAATGAATCTCAAAGAAAGATTCCAAATAACATCCAATTTTGCTAATCCAAAGGCTTCCCTCATGCATAATCCATTCAAGCTCCCACTTTCCAAATCTATTTTGGGTCCTTATATACCCAAATCCACCATCCTAAATCCATCATCTCCTTCATCCATTTTGGGTCCTTGTATCCCAAAATTCAAACTTACATATCCTCCACAATTTCCTCCTTTCCATCACCCTTCAAGGTGTGTTCCAATAATGATCTTTTCATCTCCTTCATCCACCCATTCACAAGTCTTCCAACCTAGCATCCATGAACCATTTCTTCCTCCTACCCACTCCACCCCCTTAATCCAAACCTTTTCATAAGTCATTCTCCTCCATTCCCCAATCTGCCTCATCCTTCTTTTCACTATCCTACCAACATCTATGCGAACATAGTCAAATTTCCTTGAAAATAACAAAGAAAAATAAAAATTAAAAAATATCAAGGGATACCATCCATGTAAATAGATGCTTGAGTCCTCCTTTCATTCTCCTATCATGTATCCATTACCTTCCAATTCCTCTTATCCATCCATTCTCTTTTCCTCTTCCACTTGCACTCTACACTGGGGGCAAGTTCCATCCATACCACTCTTCCTTACATATCTTCCATCTTCCATATTCCATTCCTTATCCCTTTTTTGACTTTCCTTTGATCCATCCATATGCACTTTCCATATCCCTTGCACATCCTTCATACATTATCCTACATACTTTCATAATCCTTTCATAGCTTTGATCTTGACATGCTATCCCTCTCTTTCATCTCATAGTCCTTGTCATGTTCATCCATTTTCCATCCATACTGCTACATATTTCTATCCCCCTTTCATATGTCCTTGATCTTGGTTATCCCATCTATCTCATCCACTTCATATCCCCCATTTCATCCATACCCTCCATATCATTATCCCTTTTTCACACTCTCCCTCCCATATCCCTTATCCATTCCACTTTCATACGTGTGCTCGTGATCAATATTAGAGGCACAATACCAAAATGTTTATACATGCTTTGGTAGAGTACATGCCTTCCCTTCCTCCCTACATTAGCCTTCACACCATCTTTCGATTTTCATGCATCCTTTCCCACCATATTTTCTTCCATTTTCCTACCCTTGGTATGGGGCATTTGAACTCCTTTGAAACATAGTCCTTGGCTCCCCATTATCTAATACCATATCCTTTGGTCCTCCATATTATTCCTCCATTCAAATATCTCCACCCTTCCCATCCATTTACCATTCCTTAGTTATTCCTTGTCATTGGTTCTACTCGATTCCACCTTCCATCAATTTTTACTTCTTCAATCCATTCAATATTCCCTTCTTCTAATCATTTCATTCAAATCATTTTCATCATCACTTGCTTCATTTTTCCATCTACTTGCATATACCTTGATCAACTTTCTAATCTTCCATTAAACACACTTTCCTCTATCAACCATTTATCACTTTCTCTCTTGCACTCTCCTTCCATTCCAATTCAATCCATCCATTATCTTATCATATCTTATCCCAATTCTTCTAGTTCATCATCTAATCTCATGACACTGAGCTTCAACCCATCAAACTGAGCTTATCAAGTAGTGATTGCAAATAAACTTACACAAATTCACACTAAGACTAAATGATTTAAGAACATTGTTCCTTTCACACTATTGCCAGTGAACAATCACAAACATTCCAATACAATTCAATCACACAATCAAATTTTGCCTTACAGGATGAATCCTTCCTACATAGCCTTAACAAATTTCACTATCAGAATCAAGTTCATGGAAAGAACTGTGGACTGAATGACTACTTGGTCATAAGTTCTTTTGGTGATTTTATCTTTGTGTGTCAGTGATAGCCTCCCCATGTGTTCCTTGATCTTCAATATCTTGGTATCATTTGAATGGCTTAACCTGATTACACGTGTCATTTTGTGATATGATCTATTTTCATGATTCTTTAGCACATCTATGTCAATTTTCAATTTATGGTTATGCATTTCTCACTGGGGGCAACGGGTTAGCACACTTTCCACCAAAATCCCTAACAAGGCTTTGGGTGTGCCTAGACCTCTCTAGTGTGTATATGTCATTTGTTCCATCATGACTCTGAAACCTACATCTATTGTCTTGAGAGTTAAGTCCATGAAAAGGAATGCATAACTCCTCTTGCAATATCAAACTAAGGTGTGCTCTCCCATATGAACACAACTAAATCTCATACATTCATGTAGTTAAGTTGCATTTAGATTAATCATTATCCAATTCATCCTGCTTCATTTTAAGCTTACCAACAAGTCATGCAAGGCCTTTCCTTAAGCCTTTTTCCTTTCCTTTTCCTTCCTATGTCTATTTTTGAGAAAATGGGGCAAAACATAATTCTTTTTCACCCCATTTCCTTGAGGGGGGCACCCCTCCTCCTCTGTCGTCATTCTTAGGACTCCTATCCTTCTCCGCGGCAACCTATATTTTCTTTTCTTTGATATGATGTCATCCTGACATCACATCAAAGAGGGGAAAAATGTAGACACTTAAAATCATCCCTAAAGACTATATTAATTTATTAATATTGCCCATGATATTGTAATTAATTATTAATTAATTAATTACATTGCTCACATTCTTATACTTATTTAATTAAATTATCTTAATTAAATAAGTTCATTCTCCTAAGTATTTAAATTTAATTTAAATACCCCTAGCCTTAATGTGTTAAATTAATTTAACACATAATCCTCCATCATCCCCTTTTTTTAAAATAAATTTTATTTATTTAATCCTCGCATCCTATTAATTCCTCTAAACTCATGATTAAATTAAATTTCATTTAATTTAATCTTAAGCCTAACCTATAACCATCATTGTCATCCTCTTAAGCCTACTTCTTCTCTAATCTCACTTAATCATTCTTAATCTCCTTCCTAATCCCTCTCATTAGCCCAAGAGTGTGCTCACACATGTGTGAGATGGCATGCCTACACACTCCCCTTTGCACTCTTGTCTCCCACTCTTCTTCTCAAGTGTGTGAGAAAACTTTGAATTTTTGACTATTTGCATGGCTTGCATGTCACCTTATATGGCATCTACATGGATGCCACCTCACCAAGCCCTCCCTCAAGCTTATAAATAGAGGCCTTGTCTCAAGCATTTGCATCTCCCATTATTGCATTGTTACCATGCCATTTTGAGTCTTGAGTTTTCATGCTAGGGTTTTCATTGTAGTTTGAATTTTCATGGAGATTTCTAGGTGAATACTAACCATTTGGTAGCTGGTTTAGCTTTGCATTTGCATTATTAGTCTAGTTTACATGTATTTTCTCATCTCCATTTCATTTACATCTTAGTTTAGCTTGCATATCTAGTTAGTTTCTTTGTTGCATTTCATATTTTCACCATTGAATGCTTTCGAGTATGGCTTTCTCCATAGCCATTTCTTGAAGTATTCTTCATTTCATGTAGTTTAGGATCATATTGCATCCTCACTCACATTTTCACACTCACTCAAGAGATTCATCATTTTGTTGTGTTTGGGAGAGCACACCAAACATACCCCCCATCTTAACACACCAACAAGGCCTCTTATGGGTGCCTTTGTTGAGCTGTAGAGGTGGTTGGAAGATTGGTTTTGTTGGCTGCTTAGAGTTGCAAAACTCAAGAAAGCATTAGTTAGTTAATGTTCCTTCATTTTATTGAGCCTTTGATGCATATTTGAGGTTTTAAACTAATTTTTGTTTGTTGATTCATGCTCCCAACAAGTCACATTTTCTATCACATAGAGAAATTATGTATTTTTGTTTTACATTTGTGTGTGTAGTTTTTTGTTAATTTTAATTAGTTTGTAGTGGATTAGGAAATTCTTTTAGATTTTCCAAACTGTTGGTCTGAACAAAGCAATGTTGCAAGAATGGGACCTTAGGGCCATTTGGTTCCTTTGGTCTTTTGGGATTTGGAACTAGGTTCTATGTACTCTATGTACCAAGAAGAAAGGCCCTAGAAAATTCCAGCAAGCTTCTATAAGGTGATGCCATCACAAATTAAAAAGCAAGTGATGGAGGGGATTGAGAGTGCAGATACCTCAATCCAGGCATGTGGTAAGTAGGGAGGAGGTCTAACCTAGCTCCACTCCAAGGGAGGTATTTTGGAAAGTTACCTAAGGAGGTTTTTGAAGCCAACAACCATCAAACCCTTGAAACCCTTAAGTCAAGCCTAAAATAGTGATTTGACTGTATGAATAGATTGGGGTCCAGAAAATCACAAAATCTCTATGTAGGATGAAAAGGGTATCCATAATGCTAACTTGTTTGTGGTGTTGTTAAGCATATTTTCAAGATATCTCAGTTTTGAGTCACTTTGGCGGGCTAATTCTAGTAGCCCTTGTTACAACATTTTGTCTTTGAAAACCTTGTGGGAAGAAAGTGCCCATGAACTTAGTGTGGTTTTGAGACTTGGATGTTGTAAGGAATCCAAGAAGACCCTTAATGACCTTTGGGGTCATAAAATGGGTTTGAGGGCTAGATGTGGAATGGAGCAAGCTAGTAAGCAAGGTGTTGGAATTTTGTTGATGCCACCTAACTAGAGGATGAGGATCTCTTGAGTAAGGTCCTAGGAAGCTTAGGGTGTGAAAGAGCCCTAATAGGTCAAGCATATGACCTAAGGAGACCCTAAGAGAACTTGGGGAAGAAGAGCAACATTGTGTGTTACATCACTATCCTTATCTCATCTTTCTTTGCAAATTTCTCTCTAAGAAGATATCCAAGTCCTATCTTTTCATAAGAAGGTCTTTGATGAAATATTTGTTCATCAATTTTCTTAGAACTTGTATAGAGTTTCTCTAACTGTTGTTTAGCTTGTGTCAACACTTCTTTCACAATGATGTATTTTTTGAACTCCGCATGCTCTATCTTAATAGAATCTAATTCAAATGTCACTTGACTTTACTAGGATCTAAGGTCTGCATTCTCAAATTTTAGATCAGGTTCACTCTAATTGCCACTAATCTTAAGACACAACTTTAGTTCAACAATTTTCAACTCATGTTTCAAAATCTCTCTCTTTCTTAAAAATTTATATATCATCATTGTCACTAGTCTACGCAAATGATTCCTTGCAAGATATTAGATCATCAATTTCATCTTTTAGTTTGCCAATGTAAACTTTTGCATCTTTATATATATCTTTCAAGTTATCTCTCTCTTCAGTACGAAGGTCAATCTATGCAAGGGCTTTTTCAAGATTCTTCTTCAACTATTCCATATTCACTGGGATCTTACTTAAGTTGTTAAGCCTCTTCAAAGTAATTGTGCTCTGATACCAATTGTTAGAAATAGATAATACTAAGAGTGGGGGTTGAATCAGTATTCTACGAACTTTTGTCCACCACTAAATATTGTTAATTACTTTATAACTTGCATATGAAAGTAAACCAACAATGTTGAACAATAAATATAACCATACACATAGAGAACTCATAACACCATTATTTGTTAACTAGGGAAACCATGGCCAAGGAAAAACTCTAGAGGGGATGATACCCACTAGATGATTCATTAAACAATAGGATCTAGTGAAGGATATTGACCTTGTTAGGAGTCTATGAAGTACATATAGTGTCCTAAGTCCTTGTTAGAGGACTAGGCCTTGTTAGAAGCCTCAACCCTATTAGGAGTTGCTACAACCCTATTAGGAGTTGGTAGATCAATTTTAATATATGTAAGAAGAGTCCACTGCCCTAACATGCAATTATACAATTCAATTCCTTCACAAAATAGATATACATGCAATACTTGATTGCTATTGTAACTTGCACTTTCTTTGATCTTACATCAAATTTTGCATCACATAAGGTTCGTAGATGGTACTCACAATAATTTGCATGTCATATCTAATATGCAATTTTGCAATATTTGTGCATCACACACATTCACTATGCAACTCACACTTTATCTGCACAACATAAGATCTTTACTTGTGCATTCATAAATTGTTGCTCAATCGGCTTCCATGTCTTCACACACTTGACATAATATAAAATAATATCCACATAGTTAGCTTAACATGACTTAGTAATTATTTTAAAACCAAAATAATTCCTAAATTCATACAACTCTATTTTCTACTATGCCCTATTCGACACTATTAAATACCAACACAGTTAAACTTGTAACTTGTGTCATACTGATTATACACACATGCACACTAGTACACATTATCATTAAGGTGTCACAAAGCTTTCCTCAACTTCACTAAGCTAACTCTCTATGCATAGTCTGTACTGTTAAGATCTGTTCACTATATTGTTGTAAATTGTCTAATACTTAGACAATTTTCTATCTTTGAATGCATAAATGAAATGTTGAGTATATGTTTCCATAAATGACAACCATCAAGACATCTAACTGACCACATTGCTAACATAAACTTCATTTAGTGAGCTTCAAATAAGGGAATGAACCCTAACTTACCTCTTAGATATATAAATGCATCCTTAGGTAATGGCTTAGTGAATATGTTTGTAATTTGTGCTTTAGTATTCACATATTCCAATCTTACCTCTTTATTTTGCACCAATTCTCTAAGAAAATAGTATTTTATTACGATATGCTTGGTCTTGGTATGCATCACAGGATTCTTTGATATATTAATTGCACTAGTGTTATCACAAAAAATAACCACTAGATCCTTGATTTCTACCGTCATACTTGTCAGTAGTTGCTTGAACCAAAAAATATTGGAATAATTACTTGTTGTTGCAACATGCTATGCTCTTTTTGTAAACTGATAAATTCAATTATGCTTCTTACTTATCCAAGATAGTAGTCTTTTACCAAGAAAGAACACTCCACCATGGGTGCTCTTCCTGTCATCAACATTTCCTGCCCAATCAACATCAATTAAGGCTTTCAGATCTAAAATGCCTCCTTTCTTGTAGCATAATCCATAGTCTTCAGTACCCTTCAGATACCTCATGATTTTTTTTTATTGTCATCATATAATCTTATTTAGGATTATCTGAAAATCTTGCCACCATACCAACTGCTAATACAATATTTAGCCTTATATGCACTACATATTGCAATTTTCCAATCATTGATTTGTATGTAGTCTAATCTACTTCCTTGGTATCATCATTCTTGGAAAGCTTATGTCCAATAGATATAGGTGTTCCAATTGGTCTTGAATCTTCCATTACAAACTTCTTTAGTATCTCCTTGATATATTGGGATTGAGTAATGTAGATGCCATCTTTCTTCTGTTGAATTTGCAATCCAATGAAGAATTTCATCTCTCCAAACATGGACATCTCAAATTCCTTACTCAATTATTCTAAAAAATATTTGCACAAGTCATCATTTCTAGTAAATAATGTGTCATCCACAAATATTTTTTCCAACACAATCTTCTTGTCTGGTCTTTATTTGATATATAGGTTGTTGTTATGATTCATCTTTTGAAAACCAATCTTCATCAAATAATTATGAAGTCTTTTATATCAAGCTCTGGGAGCTTACTTGAGACCATACAATGCTTTGTGTAGTTTACAAACCATATCCTTTTTTGCTAGGATCTACAAAACCTTTAGGTTGTCCTATGTAAACTTCCTCTTCAAGAATTCCATTCAAGAATGTAGATTTCACATCCATTTGATAAACTGTAAACCCTTTATACGCATCATAAGCAAGTAAAGTCCTAACACCTTCTAATCTTGCAATAGGAGCAAAAGTTTCACCATAATTAATTCCTTCTTCTTGAGAATAACCTTTTTGTACTAACCTTGCTTTATTTCTTGAAACTTCTCCATCTTCATTCAGCTTATTTTTGAAAACCCACTTTGTGCAAATTACATTTTTATCCTTGGGTCTAGGAACAAGAGTCCAAGTCTTATAATTCCTTTCTATTTGTTCTATCTCTTCATTCATTTCTTTAATCCAACTTTCATTATCCAAAGCATCTTTAACTAATCCAAGTTCAAATTTAGTAAGAAAACATGTACCTTTCAATTTATTTCTTGTCATTGTACCATTTGGCTTGTCTCCAATGATTTGATCAGGTGCATGGTGCCTTCAAAGATATCTTGTCAACATAATTACTTTGGATCTAGAACTTATTCCACTAGCCTCGCCATGATCTTTTGTATCAAGCTCAGGTCCCAATGTCTATGACTCTAGTCCTTTAGACTTAGTTTTCTCTGGTTGTAACTCGATAGCTTCTGATTGTGACTCAAATCCTTCAGACTGTGACTTAGGTTGCACTGGTTGCAACTTGGGTGCTTCTGGAGATTTTGGGGACTCTTTTCTACAAACTCATCAATCCTCACATGTGCACTTTATATGATCTCATGAGTAGAAAAATTCAAATATTTATATGCTTTACTTCTATTGGAGTATTCTAGGAATATGCCTTCAGCACCTTTGACATCAAATTTACCTTTCCTAGTATCTTTCAGAATATAACATTTGCTACCAAATACTTTCAACTTACATTAGGTTTGTAGCCATACCATAGTTCATAAGGATTTTGATTTGAGTCCTTTTTCAGTTGTACTTTGTTCAAGGTATGCCCTGCAATACTGATTGCTTCCTTCCAGTATTTGATTGCAACATTCTTTTCTATCATCAAAGTTCTTGCACAATCCATGATGGATCTATTTCTTCTTTTAGTTGTACCATTATCTTGTGGTGTACCAGGGGCTAATATTTGTCTTTTGATTCCTCTTTCAAAGTAGAATTCATTGAATCCAGTGGAAATGAATTTACCACCTCTATTTGACCTTAAACACTTTAGCTTCTTTCTAGTTTCCTTTTCTACTCTATCCAGATATCATTTAAACTTTTGAAAAGCTCCAAACTTATCTTTTAGATACATTACAGTCATCATTCTAGAATAATCATCAACAAAAAGATTAAAGTACTTTTCTTCACTGTAGCTCTCAATTCCAATAGGTCCACATAAGTCTGTATGAACTAGCTCCAAGACTTCTTTAGAATGATAGTTTTTTCTTTTGAAACCTATCTTGCCTATCTTACCAATTTAACAATTTTTGCATAGGCCCATATCTGATTTCCTCAAACTAGGAATACCTCTCACTCTTTTATTTTTTCTTATCTTGATCGGATTATCAAAGTTCATATGACATAACCTTTTAATCCATAACCAAATTTCTTCTACTTGAGCAATGAAACATGAACTTTCATTGAGAACTAGGTAGAATGGGTTACCTTTTGTTTGATTATCGGGCCCAACTAGATTTCCTTTTCAATCTAGCAAATTGACCTTCCTATTCATGAATACTACCTTTAATCCAATGTTATTAAATCATGCCACACTTAGTAGATCATACTTTAGTCCTTCAACCCAATAAGAATTGTCACATATAAGTTCATTGGTTAGTGAGATACAACCTTTTCCTTTTATGCAACATGATTCATTATTTATGAATCTTACACTTCCACCATCATAATGTTCCAAATGTTCAAACTTTGTTTTATTGCCAATCATATGATGTGAGAAACCACTATAAATAATCCATGTACCATTTTTTCTAACATTAGAGATAAGTACCATTTTATCTTCTTTATCATCATATTCATCTTTTGCAGCAATATAGACAATTTGATCATCATCACTACTATTTGAATCTTTAGCCATAAAACAAGACTTCTTACCTTTTTCTTTGTAGTCCTTGAAGTTCTTTAAATCTTTCTTGCCTTTGTACTTGATGTGCTTATTTTCATCTTTGTGTTCTCTATTTAGACACCTTGCAGCAATGTGACCAACTTCTTCACAAGAAAATCAAATTAGAGGAATTTTACATTTGTACTTTCCTTTTCCTTTGGGATACCTTCTTGCAAGCAATGTTTCAATGGCTTCAAGACCACTATCAAAATTTTCTTCCTCTTCACTTTTAGATTTTTTTCCTTTAGACTTTGTATCTTTCTTCTTGAGTGATAACTTGGCTTCAAATGCAAACTCAAGATTGCTAGAACTAGGAGTATAATTATCATAGTTATCTAGCTCAAATGTTGTCAATCATCCAACTAGAGCATCCAAAATTATGTTGTTATTTGAATCACATCTCATCTCTTGAATAGAAGTCATTCTGATTACATAGATAAGAAGAAGGGTTTTGAGTACCTTGCTTACCACTTTCACATCATCAATTTTCCCTCCAGAGGCTTTAATTGCATTGGCACTAACTTTGATTCTCTCAACATATTCTGCAATGTTTTCATCCTGTCTCAACTTCATCTGATCAAACTAACCTCTCAAGCTCTTTTATTTGGCTCTTTTCACATTATCATCACCTCCATAGTTATCCTTCAATTTGGTCCACATGTCATGAACAGTAGCACATCCTTTGACCTCATTAAATTTAGCATAGTTAAGAGTTGATGCAATGTCAATCATCATAATGTTATGATTTTTCTTTTCAAAAATATCCTCCACATTTAATGTTCTAGTAGGAGCCTTGTAATCATTTTCCAAATATTTCAAACCTAAATCATTGATGGTTGCTAGGTGCAACTTCATAAGTTTTTGTCATGCCTTGAAGTTATCTCTATTCAACTTGGAAATCTCCCTTCTCTAAGACATCGTAATCTTTTAGCTTAGGTCCTTGAAACCTTTTCTGCAAGCACCAAAAGCTCTAATAACTTTGTTGGAAATATAAGAGGAGTAACTGAGAGGAGAGGGGTGAATCAATTACCACTAAAAATCAATCTCAGATACCTTATCTTTGTTCAACTTAGAAATCTCCCTTCTGTAAGACATCATAATCTTTTAGCTTATATCCTTGAAACCTTTTCTGCAAGCATCAAAGGCTCTAATACCTTTGTTGGAAATATAAGAGGAGTAACTGTGAGAAACCACTATCAATAATCCATGTATCATTTTTTCTAACATGAGAGATAAGTACCATTTTATCTTCTTCATCATCATATTCATCTTTTACAGCAATATAGACCATTTCATCATCATCACTACTATTTGAATCTTTAACCATAAAAGAAGACTTCTTACCTTTTTCTTTTTAGTCCTTGAAGTTCTTTAAATCATTCTTGATTTTGTACTTGATGTGCTTATTTTCATCTTTTTGTTCTCTATTTGGACACCTTGTAGCAATGTGATCAACTTCTTCACAAGAAAATCAAATTAGAGGAATTTTACCTTTGTACTTTCCTTTTCCTTTGGGATACCTTCTTGCAAGCAATGCTTCAATGGCTTCAAGACCACAGTTAGAATTTCTTCCTCTTCACTTTCATATTGTTTTCCTTTAGGCATTGTATCTTTCTTCTTGAGTGATAATTTGGCTTCAAATCCAGACTCAAGATTGCTAGAACTAGGAATATAATTATCATAGTTATCTAGCTCAAATGTTGTCAATCATCCAACTAGAGCATCCAAAGTTATGTTGTTATTTGGATCACATCTCATCTCTTAGAAGTCACTTTGATTACATAGATAAGAAGAAGGGTTCTGAGTAACTTGCTTACCACTGTCACATCATCAATTTTCCCTCTAGAGGCTTTGATTGCATCTGCACTAACTTTGATTCTCTCAACATATTCTGCAATGTTTTCATCCTCCCTCAACTTCATCTAATCAAACTGACCTCTCAAGCTTTCTGCTTTGGCTCTTTTCACATTATCATCACCTCCATATATATCCTTCGGTTTGGTCCACATGTCATGAAAAGTAGCACATCATTTGACCTCATCGAATTCAACATAGTTAAGAGCTGATGCAATGTCAATCATCATAATGTTATAATTTTTCATTTCAAAAATTTCCTCCACATTTAATGTTCTAGTAGGAGCCTTGTAATCATTTTCCAAATATTTCAAACCTAAATCACTGATGGTTGCTAGGTGCAACTTCATAAATTTTTGTCATGCCTTGAAGTTATCTTTGTTCAACTTAGAAATCTCCCTTCTGTAAGACATCATAATCTTTTAGCTTAGGTCCTTGAAACCTTTTCTGCAAGCACCAAAAGCTCTAATACCTTTGTTGGAAATATAAGAGGAGTAACTAAGAGGAGAGGGGTGAATCAATTACCACTAAAAATAAATCCCAAATCCCTTAGATGGTAGCATAAAACATAAACTCTACAAAAATTTATTGTAGCTCATTAAACACATAGGCACTATGTTAGTCCTGATAATATGTTGTAACTTGGTAACCATTGAAATAACAACTATAACTTGATAACTGTTTAACATGCAAATATTAGGATATTATCTATGATTAACCTTAATTATATTAGTTGCATACACATGAAATAAATATCATGAACACAAGTGACACCAAGATTTAAAGTGGAAACCCAATTTGCGAAAAACCACTAATACTAGTTACCAATTTTCAATCTTCTAAAGTGAGCTCTGTTAAGAGAAAACCCTATTAAAGGTTACAAAACACACTATTAGGTGTGACCTTGTTAGAGGATTTAATCACCCTATTAGGAGTGGCCTTGTTAGAGGTCTTTAGACACTTCAATCTAGAAATGCCACTTTGTTAATGGATTTACAAATAGTTGTTAAGCCAACTTTGTTAAGAGATTTAGACCACTAATACAATAGTTAGAGAGTAATAATGAGATTACCTGATTTCTGATGTAACTGTATTGTTGATTTCATATCTCAATTCTGGCTCAAATACTTGATCCTTTCCGATTAAATGTATCTTTCCAGCTCTTCAAGGATATTCTACTTATCCTTCTAATTCACGTCCTCTGAGCATATTACATTCTTCAATATACGCACACTCTCATTCAATCCTCAACTTGACCTTATATTTATACCTTATGCATTGTCAAGTCAGCTTAAATACAACTTACAATAATCAATATTCATCTGCTCATTTAGCTAGAACCAACAAACAAATCCATTAAACTCAATATGCTATTAAAAATAAAAATAAAAATAATCCTTTGTTAGTCAACCCTGCTCGGTAGACACTAACTCAAAAATAATTTTCCTATGTTAACCAAGTGAACTCAGTTAACACTACATCTTCAAAAAATTCTTTTGGTAACTGAGTGAGCTCGGTTAACACTGGTTCCATCCAACTTTCCTTTATTACCCGAGTGAGCTCAATTAACACTCAACTTTTGCAAACTTCTCTTTGACACCTAAGTGAACTTGGTAGACACCACCTTCTAAACTTGGCAAACACTAGAATTCTCAATAGACACAAGAAACTATCTCCATTGCCTGAGTGAGCTCAACATATATTGATTGGTAAAGATATGACATTTTGTGTAACATAAAAGACAATATATAATTAACCGAATATTTTCAACAAAGGACAAGATGAAGGCAATCTTGATTTGGCCTATCCCTAGATCTACTACCGAGGTCAAAAGCTTCCATGATCTAGCATAATTCTATAGGAAGTGTGAGAATGTTTAGTGAGATTTGTGCACCAACGAATGACACCATCAAAGGAGGCATAAAGACCAAGTTCACATGGACGAAGGCAACATATGCAAGTTTTGAGAGGTTGAAGAAAGAAGTGGCAAGCCAACCATTATTGGTTTTTCCTAGTTTTGAGAATCCATTTGTGATGGAGTGTGATGCTAGCGACATAGCAATTGGGAGAAATTTGAGCCAAGAGAGAAGACCAGTAGCATTTTTTAGCGAGAGGCTTAATGAAGCTAAGACAAGGTATTTAGCATATGACTTGGAGCTCTATGCACTTATCTAAGCCCTCAAGAAGTGGAGGCATTTCCTATTGCCTAAGGAGTTTGTGGTCTTCATAGATAACCAAGCACTAAGCTTTATCAACTCATAGGAGAAGCTAAGTCTGAGGCACATCAAATGGATGGAGTTCTTGTACAGTCCTACACTTTCACAATCAAGCACAAAAAGGGGACAAACAACAAGGTGGTGGATACTTTGAGCAAGAGGTTGTTGATAGTATAAGAGGTCAATTTGTAGAGCATAGGATTGGATGGATTCAAGGACCTGTATGAGGAGGACACTGACTTTTCAGAAGCCTACAAGGTATGTACTAACTTTGCTAATTATTTTCATAGTGACTTTGTTGATTATACCTTGTAGAATGGGTTATTGTTCAAAGGTCAATAGTTGTGCATCCCAAGGGGATCTATAAGGTAAAATCTCATACAAGAGAAGCACAATGGGAACATGAGTGGGCACTTTTGTCTTAACAAGACTTTAGACCTTGTGGAGAGGTTCTATTACTGGCCTAAGTTGCAAAGGGATGTATGGAGGTATGCAGAGCAGTGTCACATATGTCAGAAGGCAAAGGGCACTTCATCAAATGAAAGACTCTGTCAACCTCTACCCATTCCTAATACCAAGGACTAGGACATGATTAGATAGTGTGTTTGTGGTGGTGGATAGGTTCAACAAAATGAGTCATTCCATCCCATGTAAGACAACATATGATGCAAGCAATATTGTTAATTTGTTCTTCAAGGAGGTGGTTAGGATAAATGGCCTACCATGGAGCATAGTTGTTGATAGAGATGTCAAATTCATGGGGCACTTTTAGAAGACCCTATGGAAGAGGCTTGGAAAAAATCAGCTCATAGTTTTTCCTACCATCTTCAAACAGATGTGCAGACTGAGGTCATCAACAAGGTCCTAGGAAACCTATTAAGGTGTCTAACAAAGGAGTATGGGAAAAGTTGGGAGCAAGTCGTACCACGAGCAAAATTTGTCTACAATGATAGTAAGAACAAAACAACATGGTTAAGCCCTTTCCAAATAGCATATGGGACTCATCCAAGGGGCATCATGGAGCTAGGAGACTTACTAGGCCAAGCCAACATTAGTGGGCATGTTGATGACTTTATTCAATCTTTGAAGGAGGTGCACGATTAGGTGAAACAAACCTTGATGGAGGCCAATTAGAAATTGAAGGAGAAGAAGGATGAGGGGAGAAGAGAGTTGCAGTTTCAATGGGAGACTTGGTGATGGTTTATCTAAACAAAGCTAGGTTGGAAAAGGGCATCCCAAGTAAGTTAGATGAGGAGGTTGGGCCATGCAAGGTACTTGAGAATTATGGACCCAATGCCTACAAAGTAGACTTACCCAAGGACATGGCTATCTCTCCCATTTTTAATGTCAAAGACCTAATTGTTAAAGAAAAAGGTTAATTTAACTTCATTAATTAAATTATCTTTTCTCCCTTCTTAAAATTTAGATTTATGCACTTTTTCATTTCACATTTAATAATTATTTAGTAATGGCTTTTACCTTTTTGTTGGGTGATGCGACGCGCTCCCCTGCCCACAGGTGGTTAATTATGTGGTGTTCCATGTTCACTAACAATCATGGCTTTTGGTGCAATGGAAAATGGGCCCAACAATTGGTATCAGAGCCTGGTTTTGGCCTGGTCATGGGTTCAAATCTCCCCAGTGCCTTCCCGACCTGCATAAGCACCTGGTATGCGCGTCGAGGGGGAGATTGTTGGGTGATGCGACGCGCTCCCCTACCCACAGGTGGTTAATTATGTGGTGTTCCATGTTCACTAACAGTCATGGCTTTTGGTGCAACGGCATATTGTTGGGTGATGCGACGCGCTCCCCTGCCCACAGGTGGTTAATTATGTGGTGTTCCATGTTCACTAACAGTCATGGCTTTTGGTGCAACGGCAAATGGGCCCAACAATTGGTATCAGAGCCTGGTTTTAGCCTGGTCATGGGTTCAAATATCCCCGGTGCCTTCCCGACCCACATAAGCACCTGGTATGCGTGTCGAGGTGGAGATTGTTGGGTGATGCAATGCGCTCCCCTGCCCACAGGTGGTTAATTATGTGGTGTTCCATGTTCACTATCAGTCATGGCTTTTGGTGCAACGGCAAATGGGCCCAACACTTTTAGGTTACCATTTTCAAGTTTCAATCTCTCTATAAGGATAGATCATTTGTAAGTATCTTGTATCTTTTCTTTTTCTAAGAATACATTTGCATATTTTTCAAAGAAAACACTTGCCTCTTGTCTTTTTCTTCTTTTTGAAAGGTTTTCTACATGCAAGTATTTGAGGGCTTCGTGGATTTGTTTTGCGTATTGCTAAAATCCTTCATGGCGTCAAAGCCAGATTTTCTATAGCTTGTTCAGTATTTGGAGAAAAAGGAGAACAAGGGTTTAACAAATCAAATCTAGTGTTTTTCGAGTATTTCTTGATAAAATAGGGGGGTCATTAATTTTCGAAGCAACTTGAGGCCAAACAAACCTCATAGATGGATTCAGAGGGCATCAAACCCCCTATTTCCATTTAAAGTTCATCTATTTTGGACAATGTTGATCCAGAAGGCAAATGTTTTTTTTGCCTAGAAGGTCATACGACATTTGCACACACTCCTGTGCAAGTTTTTTTTTAAATTGCAAAAAAAAAAATTTGTGGAGTTTTGACATGTTGTGATTAACTAATCATTGTGATCTCTGCTAGTGGTCACTGCTTAGTTGCTCTGCCAGCAATGCCACTGCAACTCCGCCCTCCCACCACCTATGCACTGCTCTGCCCACTAGCCATCGCTCCACCTCTTGTGAGAAGCTCCACTGCCCTCCTGCCACAGGGCTGCCACCACCGCTCTACTTGAGGTGGTGAATGATTTTTTTTAATTTCAAAAAAAAAACTTGTTCTTGCTCATACAAAGGCCCTATCGATTTTTTCATCGTATCTTGAGCATACGGGGGTGTTTTTTGATCCAAAAATAGCACCAAAAAGTTTGTTTTGAGACGAAGACAATGGATCAAGATTTTTTTGGTTTTGATGCAATTTGGTTCCTATTTGGGCAGTCAAAGCCAAATGCTTTATTTTCACTCTGGAGGGCATATCTTGAGTATCCCAACTCCATTTTTCAAAAATATTATATTTTTAGAAAGCTTGTTTAGTAATCTTTGCAGAAATGTTGGTTTGTCTTCTAGATTATGCTCTAAGCTCTTTATATTATGATTTTTTCTTTACTACACTATGGTGGATATCTTGGGTGTTTTAGGTCTGGGGATCATTTTTGTGGCATGGGATTTCTTCTTTTGGGCTATACTATCTATTGTAATAGCTCGTTGCCCTTTCTAATCATTTTTTATATCATTTTTAATAATTTTTATGCAAATGCACTAAGATAAAGTGTCACTCCTTGTATTTTTAGGATCTTTCTCATCATTGTGACTTATTGTACTCACACTACATTATAAAGTACCAAGGGGGGATAGTTGTTTTCCTTCTAGTGCCCTCTTCCTTTGTCAAGTGAGTGTCCCTTCCATGACATTAGCCCCTTGATGTGTCAATGACACATGCCTTAATAGGTGTTTTTACCTCTTCCTCACTCTTGATGTTCTTGGTTCTTTCTATTTTGTAGGAGATATTGACCCACTTTCTCAAATGCCTATCACCTCACCCTTGTCTGCATTGGGGGGGTTCTTCTATTGTTTCTCATGCTTCATTAGGTTTATTGATCAACTCTTTAGGCTTTGGTGTTTTGTGCCATATGTTTCTTCAAGTTCAATTGCTTGCCTTTGTGTGCCTCCCGATTCGATGCAGATTATAGTCTTCTCTACCTAGTCAGGTTTTATTTCAGAGGAGGTTGAGTAGATCAGCAGTGACCTAATACCTTATAAGGGTCCTAAAGTGGATGAAGTAGAGTGTCAGGAAGATCTAAGGGAGGATATCTCACACTTGCAAGTACTTGAAAGGAAGCAACCATAGGTGGAGAGGATATTGGATTCTAGGGTGAAGAAGAGTACAAGGAACAAGGTTTATAAAGAACATCTAGTGAAGTGGTTGGATACACCATAAGTTGAGACCACTTGGATTTCTAAGAGTTATTTCAAGAAGCATGGCATCAGCAAGGAATTCCTCTCTCCAACAGTACCTTAGTCTTCTTCTTGCAAGGGGAGAATAATGTAGGAGCACCTAGGGGTAAAGGTGAAACCCTGATCCATTTTTGGTTGTAAATAGTCTAACCAACCATTGAGGAAACAAGGACTAGGAATAAAGTTCCAAGGTGAGTGTAGAAGGTTTGAATAGGTAGGATTTGGAATGTAAGTCAAGTTTTGTCAATTAGGTCCTAATAGGCAAGAATTGCTTAGAAATTGCTCAATAAGGCAAAATATGGAAAAAGTCTGAGAAATGGGATAGATGTATTCAAAATTCGTACATAGGTGTTTTAAGTTAATTCCCTAAGACTTGGAAACAAACTAGTCAAGTTTAGAGGCTCCACTTGCAAAATTGCAAAAAATGTCAAAAAGTTGCTCATTGACAACTTTGTAATTTTTGCAAAATTGCATAACATCTTTTTGCATAGCTTTGGAAAAAAGGCAATAGAGGTAGTTATAGTTTGAACCAAAGGGTAAGGTGGTTAGGAGATTCCATAAGAATTCCTTCCAACTCATTGTTAGGGGTTGAAGACACCACTGCATGAACAATATATGCAAGAAGGATAGTTTTGTTTGATAGAAAATGAGATTTTGAAGGATTGAATAAGATTTTGGATTCATTGGTTTACTATTTTTGAAGGACTAGTATCTTTGTACCATGTATTAAATCTGTGTATAGTATTTTTGGTTCGGAGCATTCATTTTACAAGGTTTAGAAAATTAATTAGTTTGTGTGTTCCTGTTGTCTAGTTTTGTGTTACTAGCACTAAAATGGCTATGGCTTGAACTTGGTCAAAACACCATGGCTTTTGAAAATCAAGAAATAACCCTTTTAAATAATTTAAATAGTGTTTTTGGGGTCTATGGAAGTGAAATATCTATTTTACAAGTGATCCCTAAGCAAGCATGGAAGACTGAGCAAGGTGCAATGAAGGCTTCTAATGAAGATTTGAAGAGAACAAAGAATTGGCATGTGCCAATATTGCTTAGGAAATGAAGGATTAATGCACTAGGATTCCATAACTTGGAGGAGGCTGGGTGTGTATTTTGGAACAATTTGTGAAAAATTCATTAACATTACTCTTAAAATGAGGGTTTTCTGAAGTTGTACTGTGCGGTCATCCCAGGAGTCTAAGAGCTGAAAAATCTTCAAGTTTAGGTCAGACAAAATCAAAGTTTTGTAGACACCAAGTTTCCTTGTTAAGAGGTTTTTGGATTTATAACTTGTTCCTTGTCTTTAGGAGGGCTAATAGGGGCTTCTAGGGCTACATGGCTAAATGGGGTAATTTGGAGTTGTGGGTGTGTAAAACCCAAAAGAATGATGTATAGTGGTAGGAAATGAGTCAAGAACCACATAAGGGTATTTCAAACTTGATATTGGCCCTTAAGGTGTATTTGATGAAGTTTTGGCACTCTAGGCCAAACAGTGCACACTTGGTGAATTGTGTATGCACCCTAAAATGTCACCTAGACTATAGGCCCCCATTATATTCAATTTATCAAATTTCCTGAATCAATGGTTTGCAATATTTTATTAAATCAATTCAAATCAATTTTTTTGATCAAACTGTAATTAATTTAATTATTTCAACATTTCCTAAGGTTTGATCATTTTATCCTAAGTCTTATTTAATTAAAAGAAGACCTCTCTTTTAATTAAATAATTAATCCAAATTAGGCGAGAGCCTACAACACAATGGTAAATTGTGAGCCTCTTAATTGGGAGATCTTGGGTTCAAATCTACTCAAACTTAACTAGTAATTAATATAATTAATCACAACAAATAATAATAATAAACATTGGCTTTGGCCTCTTACTGATCCAAAACTTTAAAAAATTCACATTTAATTAATTAAGAGAAAAAAGCCCTCTCTTAATTTAATTAAATATTTCCTATTTAATTAAAAGAACTTGCTTCCTTTTAATTAAATAAAACCCTCCTTAAAAAGGAAATAAAATAAATAAAAAGTAAATAAATTATTTTTTCCTCTACACTTAAATACACATATTTTTAAGTGGAATTCCATTTAATTTTCCTCCTCTTTTCTCGTTGGAGGAATTTTGTCTCACATGGATCATTCTTTCTCCACCTTTAATTAAATTTTATTGCCTCTTAATCTTAATTGTTCATTCTTCTTTATAATGGAGAGCCCTCTCCTCATTTTTGACATCCACGATTATGCTATTGTTATGTTGCAGGTTTGGAGAACAATTTTTGGAGGAGTTTGAGCATTAATCCATCATAATGATCCATCCTTGCATTTTCATATTAGCTTAGATCCATATTTGCTTTCATAGATTAATATTGCATTGTTATTTCCTTTCATAGATTAGATTTCCTTTCTTGCATTGCTTTGCGTTGTTATCATTTAGATTACCTTGCATCTTCATTTGCATGCACATTTTGGTCTTTGAATGTCTCATTTTATGGTGTACTTGCATGGGCACAAACTAGGTCAAACTGAGGGCCTCCATTACAAACCCTTGCACTCCATGAATAGAGAGCCATGAGCTACCATTTGAAACCTCATTCTTGAGCTATATTGGATATAATGACTCATAGAAGTGTGCTCACATTTTATGCATACATATTTGGTGTCCATCGTGCAACAACCCACCTTTATTTGTTGGTTTTAGATATTTTTGGAGCTAACCCCCTTATGTGGATTTGTTTGGAGACAAAAAACCCCAGGTCCTAAAGATTTGATCATATCTCCCAATGGCTTGGTGTTTTGGTATAAATTTTGTTTTGTAGGTTAGCAATATATCAGAGAAGCTTCAATGAAATTTTTAGATTTTTTTGAGTTATTTTCTATTTTTTATATTTTAGGGTACAAATTAGAAAATTATTCAGAAATTTTGACATTTTTGGAAAGGTCTCTGAATTCTAAATAGGTTTGGTTCTTTATGTTTTGATTTTAGAGAATATATTAAGGCTTAATAATTCAATTTGCAAAAATTGGTCTATTTTGACAAAATGGATCCCTAGGCCACAAATGAAAAGATCTTTTCAAAATTCTAACATTTTTGGAAAGCTTTCTAATTTTTGATAGGGGTTTCTTTTATGCATTTAGGGTTTTGGATCCAAATTCATGTCATATAGGTCCAATCTTGTTGACTAGGTCAAAAATCAATATTAAAAAAGGGCATTTAATGAATAGCTTGCATTTAATTTTCACATGGATCAATGCATGATGTGAGCTTTCATTTGAGTTATTTTCTGGTTATTATCACTCTTAAAAATTAGATTTTTAGATCTAACCCTAGTTTTGCATAAGTTGGATATATATTGCATATCATGTGTTTGCTTGTGTTTGCTTGTTGCTTTGTTTGTGGCGAGCGAGCATTCAAGCATAAGTGAAAGGTACAACTAATAAAAGATGCATTACAAGGATTACTAGGTATTTTGTTTGATCTCTATAACATTTGGATTTAGAAATTAAATGAACCCTCTCATGTGTTTGGCTCGAGTGCTTTTACATGCTTTCATAGATTCGCACTTCATTTGGTGCTCTAGAATTGGATCTAGATTTACTTTCACGCATATGTGTTTCACATAGTAATTAGGTCCTATGAACACTATTTATGGAGTTCTTGAGGTAATGTGCTTCATTCGCTTGGCTTACATGTGAAGCTCTTCTCAACGATAGATCCCCTTGTAGGTAGCAAAAGATATTTGTTATTATCTCATTATTTCACTTAGGTTTGTCCTCAACATCCATTAATACTTTCTCTTTTGAGATTGGTGGTGTTTGTTATTGGCTTTTCCAAAAATTTGGTGAGATGATTTTGAATTAACATGTCAAAGAATCGTGTTTGCTACATTTGTGTAAGGTGAAGAGACTAGAGGAGTATGCTTTGTTCCCTTTTGGGCACATCAAAAACTTGGAACTCTTGAATCCAAACCAAGTTCCCATGTGGTACAACTCTGTGAGTCTTCATTTATTAGAGAGAGTTAATTATAGTTGGACATTCCCTTTTTTGGGTCAACCACCTAGATGGAACCTCAAGTGGTAATAGCTATTTTTGATATGGTAGTAGCAACAACTATATAAATATCCTTGTGGGGGAAATCCTCATGGGTGTAGTCTTTTGTTGGGTGGTTGGATTTCCTCAATATCTCTGATTGATTAAATTCTCAAAATATGTCAAAACCCTAGTGCATCGGGATTGGATTTCACCCACTCTAGATTGCAAAAGCTGCAGAGTTGAACATTATTAAGAACCATAGTGCTTCCAAATTTTTTTTTCTAGGACTATATGCATAATTGGAAAGCATTTTGAGAACATACACAGTGGTGATTCTAGGGATTAGACTGATGCTATGACACTATTGTTGTCCATATGCAAGGTTTCTTTGTCCCTTGCTCATTGTTTGAATTTGTTTGCTTAAAATTTCTTATTATTGTCTTGTGTTCCTAGTTCATGATTCAAAATTTATCACACCTAGTTGGATATTTAAAACATAAAACCTGAGTTCCTGAATCGAGACTTTATAATCAAACTGCTTTGTTATCTTGTTATTTCCAGTCTCCCTAAGTTGATCCTATTTAGATTAGGCTACTTAACCTATTATTAGAAGCTTGTTTTCACCTTGGGTTATTGTGCTTTGACCTCTTAAATTAGTGATCTTTGATTTCACAAGTGACCTTGTTTGGAGTCACTGAGTTAGAGACAATCCTTGTTGAGAAAGATATACCTTTGGATTCTTTGATATAATACTTGGAGAGTCTTAGTAATCTCTTGTCCATCCACTTTCATAAAAAATCAATTTTAATTACTTATAATTTGAGTAAATCATCCTCCTAGTTCATATGTGCTAGGGTATTCACCCAAAGTTGTGGGCACCTCTGTGGCAATGTTGGTTTATGCCTATTGCAAAATTCTATCTTATCACACTTTTAGACAAGTGAGTGCTTTACTATCCTAGTTTGGCACCAACATTTCTTAGGGTTATCCTATCACATAGTACCTCTTCTTTCATGTTGGTTAAAACAAGATATCAATTAGATCAAGGAAAGTGACCTTGAGTCATCTTTAAATAATTACCTTTAGTTCAAACTCATCAAAGACGTAAGGGAAAAGAACCTGTGTTTGTTCAATCACCTAAGAATATTCTAGAAGCTATGTTTGACCCTAGTAGTGACCTTATTGAGTTGAGTACACCCTTAGCATCACCTTACTCGGATATGGATGTGAATTTTACAATGGGTCCACAAAAGAAGAATCAAAGTGGTGAATTCTATGTTGACCTTTTGAGTGGTGGTCTCACTCATGAAAATATCCCAACCTCACACCATATTAAGGATAGATATTTGGATGCACACCAAAGGGATGAGATAGGCAAGCATTATACCTATCAAGAAGAGAAATCTCAATATGATGATCAAATTAGTGAGCATTCTAGCATTCATGTGGATGCAACATTTATAGGTAACCAGTTTAGACAATCAAGATCGTGTACACCACTCATGATACCTCTAGGTTATGCGAGTGACAGACTCAAAGTACTTGAGCATGAGGGAAAAGCCCTTCTAGGGGAACAAGTTAAGAAGGAAGAATATTTAGACACATAGAGGAAGAAAGGCAAGTTATGATTGAGATAGAAAGGAAAGCCCATCAAGAAGCACAAGACCTTCAAATTGGTGGTGGAAATTATTGGCATTATGTTATATTTGTCATTTGTGACAACACTTATTCAATTTTTTATGGTTACCGAGCTCATCATTCAGTCTCCAGTGTTTGCCAAGCAAACTAGTGATAACCAAGTTTCACAGTTCACACCGAGCATTCCAGAAGCTACTGAGTGAATATAGACAGTGTGCAGTCTAGCAGTTATCATTAAGAAAATAGTGGTCAAAGAGCTTAACAATATTTACTGAGTCATCAAAAGCCAGTATCTACTGAGTGATGGGATGAGCAATATTTACTAAGTGCAAGCAAGGTAAACAAAGTATTCAATATCTACCGAGTGACACTATATCTACCGAGTCTCCAATGGTCACCGACCTCGAAGCTAAATTGTGTGATTATTATTGACTGTGCCTCTACTTCTACTGAGTGTATGATGATGCCAAGTAATTCAATGGATGTCTAGTATCAGAAGTTCACCAAGTCAGCTTACAGAACCCAATTTTCTACTATTTGGTTGACTCGGTAATATTTTGCTTACTTGTGTTTTTACTGACCTTGTAATTGTAAATAGTGGGATGGTATATATATGTGATGTATTGTATCATACCAATGTATCATGGATATATAATGTTTTGAGAAGAGTGAATGTGAATCAACATCAGAGTAGAGTATTCAATAAGGTCTACAAGGAGCAATAAAGTTATAACTATCACAAGAGGTGATCTGTATTTCAAGGATCTAATCAGCAATCAAGTTATAAGTCAGATCTACTATTTCATCCAAACAAGTGAATCAATTTCTAAATCCTTTAACAGGGTAGACTTAACAGTCTTTCTTTGAATCTCTTAATAGAGTGCATACTTTATTGTATGTTTGTAAAACCTCTAACAAGGTGGATCTAGTAGTCCAAATTGCTCTTAATAGGGAGATATCAAAAGTGGTCAATGTAAGCCTTAATAGGCCAACTTTATGCTGCAGTATTGAAGTTTTATGGGTATCATCCCTACCCCAGTTTCACTTTCTATTTTGAAGGTTTCTGGGTCACCAAATATAGTGTTCATGTGTCATGAATGTTTATCTTTCAGTTTCTCATGCATGCAGTAGATTAGATGAATTAGTGGTGAATGGATTATGTTGATTAAGTGCTAAATTAATTTAAATTTTTTGAGGTTACTGATTCACCCCTCCCCTCTCAGTAACCTAGCTAGTCTTGATTATTTCCAACAATTGGTATCAGAGCTTTGTGGTTCTCAGGATAAAGTTTAACAACTTGAGAAAAGATCAAGGACAATGGAGGTATTCAGACTTGACAAAGTTGTTGACAATGAAAAGTTGGATCTGGAGATGGCCATAGCTCAACTCAAGGAAGCAAAAGAGGATCTTCCCAATCCCTAAAAATAAGGAAGGAACTTGCAAAATAGATGAATGACCACCAATATGTTGAAGAAAAGATTGAAGACTTTTTCCCCTCAAGTAGTTTAGATGAAGCAAATGAGGCAATCAAAGAACTTCTAGAAAAGAATGGCTTTCTGCAAGAAGAGGTAAGAAAATTGAAAAGAGAACAAGAAATTTAGTCAATAAGATTGTGTGAAATCTTGGAACAAAGGAATAAGGCAAGTGAAGACTTGGAGGCAAGGAATAATGAAACTCAAAATCAATCCTTTCAATAAGAAAGTCTTATCAATCAACTCTCCAATGCTAATGAGGAAATCAGGAGTCTGAGATTTGAGAATGAAAGGTTAAGAAATGACTTAATCACTAAAAGACAAATCAATGAAAAATTGAAAGTTGATCTGAATTCTAAAAAGCAACTCAATGAAAGAATAATGAAATCCCAAGCAGACATAGATCAATTGAATTAGCAAAGTGAGCAGAATCTATATAGGCAAAAAGGTAAAGCAAGACCTGGGTACAAAGAAGAAGGTGAATCTTCCAAACAAGGTGCTCAAATGAATCAAAGACCTACTTGCAATCACTGTGGTAAGTTAGGTCATACATCAAACAAATGTTGGAGCAATGGAAAGGAAAATTTCAATGGAAAATGTTATAATTGCAGTTAGCATGGTCATAAAGCTAATGAATGCAAGGAGAAACCAAAGTTTGAAGGTAAATGTCACAAATGCAAGAAACAAGGTCATAAGGCATCTAAATGCAGATCTAAACCATTCAATCCAACTAAAAAACTTGTAAAAGAAATATTTGGTTTAGACTACAATATTTGGTGTAGATGTCATTATTGTGGAGAATATGGACACATTGGCATAAATTGTGCAAGGCATCACTTGAGAAAGAAGGATACGACAATAAGATGTTATACATGCACTGAACTTGCTCATATAGCTAAGAATTGCACGAATATAGGTAGAGTTGAAGATGAAAAGAAAGCTAAAGCTGATAACATCAGGAAGCAAATAAGCGAGTAGTGGATTCCCAAATCTACCAAGCAAGCTAGTCTGAATGATGGTCATGTCACTTAAAAAGTGGGTGACTCCACCATTTCCAGTTAAGCTCTTAAGGAAGAACTGGAACTATATTTTCAAGTCATATCTTGAGCAGTTCGAATGAAAGAAAATAAAAGATCTGAATCATTATTTTAGATATAGAGGGATCACAAGAAATCAGGTCATACCAAGCAAGGTTGGTCATAGACTCTACCGAGCTAGGATGGGAGTAATAAAAGTTTTGTTCAATCGTCAAGTCACAAGCTTCTACCGAGCACAGTGAGTGGATGATAGTCTGTTGCGCACTATGTCATTATGGCACCAAGCATTAATGGAAAATTTTCATCAAAAAGGGCAGAATTCGAGTTCATTTTTCACTGCGAATTTAGTATACCCAGAGTAGAGTTATTTTTGGTGCATCCAAGCAATCTCGAGCAAAATTGCAGCAAAGATTTGTTCAAAAAAAATTATCATTTATCGAGCAACCATGGCATCCAGAAGCACTAGCAGTAGCAAGGAAAAAAGAGGTTCATAAATGTTGGTGGAAGGCGTGGAATGGAAAGCACCAAATTTCAAGTTGGTACCAGCAGTTGTGGAGTCACTCGACCCAAATGGAGCTCAATCGCAAATTCCTCCAAAGGTACTCCTTATTAATGATATTCATACTCATTTTAAGTCTTTTGTGCAAGAAATTAGAACCCTAGAGATGGACAGTGCCCTAGGAGAAATGTGTGTTGGTGGATCTTTGAAACCTAGGCATAAGCATTTAGCGATCAAAGGATTAACCCATATCCCACATCTGTCGAGGAGTTTCAAAGTGAAGTGGATTAGGTATATTCTAAGTCATGTGCATAATGGTCAATTATGGTTAGAACAACCTATGTTGATCATGAAGAAAATGATTCATAAGATCACTGGTCTACCTATGCTCACCAAAGCTAAAACAACCAAAACCCTAGGTCGGGAAGAGCTTCAAAAGAAAACCCTAGCCAAGGTCTAAAGATTAGCAATGTATCTGACATGGAACTAAGGTTTGGAATTCACATCATTGCACATAAGATATATAGCTCCAATCGATTGAATAGTGTGTCGTGTGAGGCTGTTGATTTGGCATACAAGGTTGTGAAGAGGAATCTAGAATTTGATCTATTAGATTTATTGTTGAAGCAGTTAAACAAGAACATGGATAGCATCATGACATCAAAGAAAAACCCCTGTAAATTTGGTTCTTTGCTAACTTGTCTTTTCTTTTATGTTCAAAAGTTTTTCCCATCAAAAGGTTCAGTTGTATGGAGGAAAGATACTCCCATTTTGTATCAGATTAATGAATTCATTCCATAAATGGGTGAAAATTTTGAAAGTATTATGGATAATTATTTTGAAGCTCTCAAGGAGAAGATGAAAAACAGGTTCCAGATTCCTCCTAAAATAATAGAAGATTATAAAGATGATGTATGTTTCATGGTTGATTGTGATAAAATGTATATCCAGGTAGTTAGGCCTAGAGTTGCATGGGTAAAACCTCTTCCATATGAGGTTAACATTGATGAAACAAAAGACATTATTGAAGCCCTAGTCAATGAACCAGTAGATCCAAGGCTACCTATCTTTGGAACATATGATGATGCTAAGGCTAGAAGAGAGCTTGAAATCTAGCTACCTCAGGCAATAAACAAAGGTAAGAGGAAGCTAACAAAGTTGCAAACTGCAAGTGCCCCTCTCATGCTTATGGAGGGAAAAGGAGAAGACATTGAAGAATCTGAAGAAGAAGAGCAGGAATCTAAAAAGGAGATAGAGCCTGTGAAAAAGAAAGGTAGGGTAATTATTACCAAGCCACCCAAAGCCTCCATAGTTGTATTTACAAGAATATCAAAGAAGAAAGGTGGTAGTGAAGTTGTGTTCAGTAAGTCCCCACTCACCTTCCAAGAAAGGCTGAAGCAAATGGAAGAAGGTGTAGGCATCACAAACTTCAAAGCCTTAAAATTTGAAACTAGAACAGATGCTGAGAAAATGTAGATTAAGGAGCTAGTACTCAATAAGATGGGAAAATGGAAATATTCCCAAGATCAAATTGCCCCTCATATTTCAAATGAATTATTGGCAAGATTGAAACCAAGGTGGGAATCAGTTGTACAAACAACAAAAGGTATATATGAGCAATCATTGAGATAGTTGCTACTGAGTCTCACAAATGCAGAGGTTAAGGTAGCTATGAAAGACAATGAAGGGAAAATGATGATAAGATTTCATACATGTTTAATTTTGATCAAAGACATTGAGTATGTAGTTAGGGATGCTACAAACATGTGGAAAAACATTTATCATTTACATAATCCAAGTGAATATCCAGTAGAGATCAAGGATGATGACAATGACAGTGATAATGATGAAGAAGATAACACACCATGTGTTACCATTGATGCTAAGGATTATGAGGCGGTGATGAAGGATGGTGAAGAAGAGAAAGATGAAGAAGTTGATGAGGAAGATAAGGAAGGAGATGAAGAGAATGATCCAGTAAGAATAGTTGCACAATTTTTAGCCTCCCTTCCTCACTCTCCACCAAAGACTGCTACATCATCTGGGTTGGAGATAGCTTCAGCAAATGTGATCGCAACCTCAACAGACACATCATCTGTTCAGTCACTATTTGCTACCTCTCAGCTCCAAGTATCAATAATGGAAGTGTCTACCACTTCATCTACTGAGCTGCAACCCTCCTATTCATCAACTCCTGAGTCAACAACATTAGTAGTATCTATAGCATCCAGTTCTACAATTTTGTCAACTTCAATTTTGCATGCTCCTGTAAGTACATCATTTGTAAATATTTCTACTAGTGCTCCTATTATATGTGCTCCAGTCAGTGTTCCACCTATTGTTACTTCAATTTTGGGAAGTATTTTAGTTTTGGATTCTATTAGCACTCCTCTCGATTTTCCTCCAATGGGCCCTATTCAAGTTTTCACAGCAAGCCCCACTATTTCTAGAATTGTTTATGTTTCTAAGTCTAAGGCAATAATGTCAGAAGTAGAACCAAGGACACCCCTAAAACTTCTACTTACTGGGAAAGAAATTGATGATGATATTGATTTGGACAAAGAAATTGTAATTCCTAAGTTGGATCTTGATATTGCTACAGTTGATGAAATGAGATTGGTCAGCCAACTTTTGGAATAGAAAGCCAGGTAGAAATAGCTCAGAGAGGAAAGAGACTGAGAATTTAGAATAATTGAGAGTGCAAAGAACATTTTGATTGAAGCTATAGGTGTGGATGTTGACTCTAATCAACATATTTTGCTACAGTCGAAAGAAGCAATTAATAAGTTTAATGAGGACACATTTGGTCAAGAGAAGTTAATAGAAAAGGCAGAGAAAAAGTTTGATAATAAGGAGCTTGAGCACATTGCCATAAACCAGGTAGAGCTATCTTCAATTTTGAGTAAGGTTGAACATTCTTTTACCAATGTAACATCTCTTTTTGGCAAACTTTATGATGTTGCCAAATTCACCAAGGAAATAAAGGTAAAATTGAATAAGATTGATGAAGATATGAAGGGCAGTGCTCAAAGGTTTCAGCTTGACCCTAGCTCAAGCTTAGCTCATCACATTAAGGTGAGATTTTTGTTAGATATGTAGGTAAAATTGTTGAGAGAAGAAGAAAGGATCAAACCCACATTGATAGATATCCAAAACATGATCCTTCCAATCATGGAAAAAATGCAGAAACATATTGCATATTCAAAGTCATTGGTCCAGAATAACAATTTTTGTATTGCAGACCATATGATTGAACTCTTAGTAGAAGTTCAATTAGCTCTTCATACCTACAAAATTTTGCAAGAGAACTGGATAAGGCACTAGCTCTTATTCTCAAGGTACATTCCGAGTTTCTCTCACATTTTGGTGTCTCTATTTGAACATATTGTCTAACTCTTTGGCATTATTGTCAAAAAGGGGGAGTAAGAAATATGTGGAGACAAAGGGGGAGAAAATAGATTGATATATGTATAGAATAAAAGGGAGAAAGACTATGTATATATTGTGTCTTCTGTATGGGGGAGATATGTACAATTGTATATACATCAGCTTTACAAAGATAAATTTTGAAAAATAAAAAATCAGTATACATAAATCTTGGCTTATAAGTGTTTTTGTCACTAATTCCAAAGGGGGAGATTGTTGGCATTATTTTATATTTGTCATTAGTGACAACACTTATTCAATTTTGTATGGTTACCTGGCTCATCATTCAGTCTCCAATGTTTGTCGAGCAAACTAGTGATAACCATGTTTCACAATTCACACCGAGCATTCCAAAAGCTACCAAGTGAATACAGAAAGTGTGCAATCCAGTAGTTATCACCAGGAAGATAGTGGTCACTAAGCTTCATAGTATTTATCGAGTCATTAGAAGCCAGTGTCTACCAAGTGATGGGATGAACAGTGTTTACCGAGTGCAAGCAAGGTAAACAAAGTATTCAGTATCTACTAAGTGACACTATATCTACCGAGTCTCCAATGGTCACTGAGTTTGAAGCTACGTTGTGTGATTAGTATGGATTGAGCCTCTACTTATATTCACTGCATGATGATGTTGAGTAATGTAGTGGACATCGAGTATTAAAAGTTCACCAAGTCAGCTTACAAAACCCAAGTTTCTACTATTTGGCTGACTTAGTAATATTTTGCTTACTTGTGTTTTAGCTAACCTTGTAATTGTAAATATTTGGAAGGTATATGTATATGTGATGTATTGTATCATACCAATGTATCATGGATATGTAATGTTTTGAGAAGAGTGAATGCGAATCAACAAAAAAAGCAGAGTATTCAACAAGGTCTACAAGGAGTAGTAAAGTTATAACTATCACAAGAGGTGATCTGTACTTCAAGGATCTAATCAGAAATCAAGTTGTAAGTTAGATCTACTATTTCATCCTAACAAGTAAATTAGTTTCTAAATCCTTTAATAGGGTAGACTTAACAGTCTTTCTTTAAATCTCTTAACAAAGTGCATACTTTATTGTATGTTTGTAAAACTTCTAACAAGGTGGATATAGCAATCCAAATTGCTCTTAACAAGGAAAATCATTAGAAGTGGTCAATGTAAGCCTTAACAGGCCAACTTTATGCTGCAGTATTGAAGTTTTTTGAGTATCATCCCCACCCCAATTTTGCTTTCTATTTGGAAGGTTTCCTAGTCACCAAATATTGTGTTCATGTGTCATGAATGTTTATCTTTCAGTCTCTCATGCATGTAGTAGATTAGATGAATTAGTGGTGAAGGGATTATGATGACTAAGTGTTGAATTAATTTAAAGTTTTTGAGGTTATTGATTCAACCCTCCCCTCTCAGTAACCTAGCTAGTCTTGATTATTTCCAATAGAAAGAACTCTCCTCCACTCATTCCTCCTGAGACTCTATGAAATGGAAAACATTGGAGAACACCTTCACCATCTCCTAGTCCTAGAGGAAGGAGAGCTTCAAGACATGATGATTATAGGAAACCAACACCTCCTAGAGTTTCAAGATAACCTTCAAAACATGCTCATCATGGTTCACAATATAGAGGTGGTAGCTCAAAATTTGATCGTAATTCTTATGATTTCATGGCTATGCAACAAGACCCACATTTTCAACAACATATGGAAGCATGTATGGAATAAAAATAAGATGCATGCTTTCAAAATTTACCAACAAGGGTGCTAAGGTCCCTTACAACTTTGATGTAGACAAAAAGATTCAAAAGCATGACCCCTCTATAAAAGAAGAAATTGACCAATTGAAGAAACAACTGAAGCAAATATCAACATCCAAGAGTTATTTTTCACTTGATTCAGTTTGTCCTAATCCTTTTGATAAGAGTGTTAACATGAAATATTTTCCTAGAAAATTTGAAATCCCCCAGTATGACAAATATGATGGAAATGGGGATCCAAATGATCATGTGTGTCAGTTCTGTACTATGAGTTTTGAGTTTCATCATGAGGACTTGTACCTTATGAGATTATTTTCGAGGAGTTTTAAGGGTCAAGCAATGGAATGGTTTACCAATATAACTCCTACTTTTAAGATATTCCCTAAGTTAGTTTGGAGATTTGTTCAATACTTTGCATACAATCTTTCATGATCTATCTCACTATTAGACTTATATCACACAAAACAAAATCAAGGAGAATCCTTTGTTACTTTCTTGCAAAGATGAAGACGATAGTGCTCTCACTATTTTAGGACTATTCTTGAGAAAGAAAATATTGAAATCCTCATTAATAACATGGTTCCTAAGATGAACTATGAAGTTAAGAAGATGGTTTTTGAGTCCTTTGATACCATGGTTGAAGCTGCATTTAGAATTAAGGATATTTTGAGAGATCAAGGTATTTTGATAAAAAATGGAAACAACAACAATAACAAGAATAAAGAAAAGAACACATACTGGAATAAGAACAAACAAGTGGTTAATGATGGAGCTGTGGATTCCTCTAAGCTTAAAGACCAAGTTGTTCTCTATTTGGCTAGTGCCAATTAAAAAAGTAACAAGCCAAGATATCAAGAAAGGCTTAAAGGAGAGAAACACAACTTTACATAATTGGGTGAGTCATATGAAGAGATATTCACAAAGCTCCTTGCTTGTAATCTTGTGCACCCTTATGATGCCACAAAGTTCCAAATATCTGAAGTTAAGCCATGGTCGTGAGATGAGAAGGCCTATTGCAAATTTCACAATGGCATTGGACACGATATTAAAAATTGTGGGAGATAGCATATTGTTTAAGATCTTATTGAGAATAGAAAACTTGAAATAGATGGATTAAATACCAATGTTGATCACACAACATTCAAAGAGTCTTTTCCCAAGCATGAAAAAGGGGAATCTTCCCAACCTAATAATGGCAAGGCTACAACCAATTACACTTATGCAAATGGAGAAAATGTTGTCAATATGCTTGAGGTTATAGAAGAAAGTGTCAACATGATGGAAGATAAAGATCCCAGTGGTTATGATTTAAATTTGAGCTCTCCTATCCTTGGTGAAAAAACCTATTTTAGTGCTAAGGGGTGCTTACTCTATAGATTCATCTCAAGGTCCCATTATCATTAGAGGACCCAATTCAAACTAGTTAAGTAAACCTAAGCAGGTGTCTTCCCAAAGTCTCAATGTTGTTACGCAAAGTCAAGGTCTGCCTATCGTCAAAGGACCTAGTTCAAACCAACCAAGTAAGCTAAAACAAGTGCAATCCAAGTATGTTCCTTCAAAACCAGTGGTTAATCCTAGGTCAAATTATAATCTTGTTGATCAATTGCAAAGAACCCCCTTCTCAAATTTTGATCTTTGAGCTTTTAGAGTTGTCTTCAAGACACAAGCAAGTCCTTAAGGATGGTTTGCACATGGTGAAAATCCCAAACAATTTAGATGTCGATCAATTCTAGAACATGGTTAATCATATTGCTAGCCCTAATTACCTTTCCTATTCGAAGGAAGATGTTAAATCTTTGAGCCATCTGCACAATCTTGCCCTTCATATTGAGGTCATGATCCATAGAACCTATGTTAGGCATGTGTTGATAGATGGGGGTGTTGGGCTTAATATTTTTTCTTTGAGTCTTTTGAAGACATTAGGTTATTCTAAACAAGTTATTGATACCAAAAGGAAGATTACTATCAAAGCCTACGATGAGGCAAAGAGAAGTTCAAAGGGGTTGGTCATCCTTTCCGTTAGGATTGGTCCTATTGAAAAAGATATTTTATTCCAAATAGTTGATGTGGGACCCCTTGCATACAATATTTTACTTGGTAGACCATGGATTCATGATATGCAAGCAGTGTCATTTACCTATCAACAATGTGTTAAGTTCCCTTGCAATGGAACAAAGATTTGTATACTTTGTTTATTAACTCAATTTCAAAAAGTACTCGTGTTCCCCTCAACAAAGGAGTAGATGATTTTGATGCAACTTTAGTTGAATGTAAAGACAAGTTCAAATCCATAAACCTTGGCATGGGGGGATATCAACTCAACTCCCTCGTAGCATTACTAGTTTCACCTAGGTCTTATGGTAAACCTTCACAAGAGATTAAACCTTCCTCTTCAACTATGACATTATTTGACACATTTGTCAGTTTTCAATGTCCATTCAAGATGAGAAAGAATATGTGGATGTTAGAGATTGGATTTATAGAGAAGAGAACTATATGCATAATGAGAACTTCACTCCCTCTCCTAAAGCTTATGGAAGAGGGTATACTTTTGTCAATAAGATGGGTTATCCTGGACATGGCCCTCTTAGTAATAGATTGGATGCTAGAGCCGAACCCCTTGATCATGGTCTTTTTGGATGTAAGTCTAAGAAGCCAGTTAGCCTGGGATATGCGAATCACAATAAGAATTTTGCTTCTATCCTTTATAAGTTGAATGTGAAGAAGAACAAGAGTACATACCTAATTTGGAAAATCAACAAGATATGTGTGAAGATTGGGTCCTTTCTACTAATCTCCTTCGGGGAGATTTAGATAGTCCAGTATCTCATGAGATAGTTGCAAATTTAGAACAAGAGAGTCTAGCCCTTGATGATATTGAGGCTTGCACATCTAGGTGTCCCAAGCCTTCATGGTGTAAGCATCCTAGTCAAGATTCAAAGACTGATTCCAATGAGTATGAATGGGACTCCCTCTCGGAGCCTTCTATAGTTGATATGGAATTGATGTTGTTCATACATATAGTTCTCAACCCGAGTTAGTCAATAATTCACGTGTAAGATTAGATTATTTAAACTCACATGTTACATTAATGGATGATTCTTCACTTGTTAGGACGAATCCTGATTTGGGTAGTTTAGGAAGTTACTTGATGAACTCTAATTGTTCGATCACTAGAGATATCATTTATGTTTATAACCTTGAACCGGACATTGATTTACCCCTTGTTCATCCTTATTTGATTGATTGGTCCCAATGTAATCATGAACCTAAGCTTTTAATGTTTCAAAATGAATATGAGATATCTTGTTATTTGAATGTCACTAAACCTATAGTCTCTTCCACTAGTGAACCGACTACCAACATAATAGAGCTAGACATCAAGTACCTTAGTCACAAAATAAAAATAAAATAAAATAAAAATAATAGAAGTTATGATGGCAAAAACCACTATGTGGCAGTGTCAAAACCAAAAAAAAGTAAAATGAAAGGACATATCCGAGGGTGAAAACCTCTCTGAGGTTCTTAAGGATGAGCTACTTGATCATCTCCCTAGTTATTTTCAAGATAGATCTTCGATGCTTATTGATCCAACAGAAGCAATCAATTTGGGTACGTACGAAGCTTTAACAAATGGACTTAAGATGGATATAGAATGGAGAATTACAAAGTTGCACATCTATGGGGATTCATAGCAAATAATCAACCAAGTCAATGATGATTATTTAACAAAAAATGAGAAATTGGTACCTTACAAGCAAATGGTTGATTCCTTGAGACACTACTTCACATTTGTCTCATTTCAGCAAATCCCTCGAGCAAAAAATAAAGTAGTTGATGCTATGGCTACACTTGCTTCACTTCTTCAATTAGAGCAACATGAATCAAGATTTGAATTTTTGGTGGAAGAGATACATCACCCTATCTATGATTCCCAAGAAAGTCATGTTATTTGTACCCTTGTTGGTCGTGAGTCATCCTGTTATGGTACCATTTATTCATACCTTCGTGATGGCATTATACCTTAAACCTTTAATTGATCTAAATGCAGGAACCTTATTTGAAACACCTCTCACCATTCCCTTATCTCTGGTGATTTGTATAGGATGGGTCTAGATGGAACACTTCTTAGATTCTTAGAAAAGGAAAAATGTGATCAAGTATTAGTTGACATCCATGAGGGCATCTGTGGGGGACATTCTAATGGTCTTTTTATGGCTTGAAGGTTGCTTAGGGTGGAGTACTATTGGCCCACGATGCAAATTGATGTAGTAGCTTTTGTAAAGTCATGTGAAAAGTGTCAAAAACATGGTAACCTGATACATGATCCAGGCAGGGAACTCATTCCTTCTATCTCCATTGGTCATTTCAGCATTGGTCCTTTGATCTTGTTGGGTAGATTCATCCCAACTCATCATATGGACACAAGTTTATTATTACTGCTACTGATTACTTCACTAAATGGGTAGAAGTTGTCCCACTTTCTATTGCCTCAAGCAAGATAGTTTCTCTATTTATTCTAAATCATATTATCCGTAGATTATCACTGACAATAGAGGCTAGTTTAAAAATAAGGACCTTAAATAAATCTGTAAGAAATTCAAGATAAAACAACATTTGTCCTCCATTTACTTCCCGCAAGAAAATGGTCAAGCATAAGCATCAAATAAAACCATTCTTAAAATATTACATAGAATAGTTCATAAGAATGGTAGAGAGTGGCACTTACAAATAAATTTGGCTTTGTGGGCCTATAGAATGAGAATTTGTACTCCTACTGGGGCTACTCTTTTTGTCCTTACATATGGTGTTGAAATAGTGTTACCTTTAGAGGTTGAGATTCCTTCACTTAGAGTTTCCCTCAAAGGTCTAGTTACAAATGAAGAATACTACGCTATGAGACTTCAAGATTTAGAACTTCTAGATGAGAAATGCCAAGCATCATTTGACCATATGAGGGTTTATCAAAAGCTCATGTCAAAAGCATTCAACAAAAATGTTCACCCTAGAGAGTTATAGGTGGGAGATCGTGTCCTATGTGAAAATCCTAAGAATCAATAGAATAGAGATCAAAAGGGTAAATTTGAACCTAACTGGCTTGGACCTTACATTATCACAACAACTTTTGGGTCTAGTGCCTATTAACGGTCTACAACAGAGGGAGAGCAGCTCCTTGATCCTATTAATGTCATGCACTTAAAGTAGTTCTATTCATGATGCCTATTCTATTTGGGGACATCTTTGTACATATTTATTGATCCTAGAAAAATACAAAAAATGACATATTTCAAAAATCCAAAAAAATGATATACTGTCAAAATTCTAAAAATTGGAAAATGTCATGAAAAAATGACCATCTTAGTAATAAGTGCTTTGATGTATCTCCAAAAAAATTATATATTCCAAAAATAAATAATAATAATAATCCAAGTGGTGCAAACCTAGAAATGGGTGCTAATTAAGGCCTTTGCACCCTTGTTTCTTAGTGTGTCCTTGACACTTAGCATTTCTCCATCATTCCTTGTCCTTATTTCCTTGGTTTAGAATTGGTATGGGGCATAAATGTGTTAGCTTTGGTCTCTTGGATGTGTTAGTCTCTAGGACACCTCACAAATGATGTTTTTCAACACCACCCCAACTGTATTTTTTAATACAACCCCTGACATCGAGTGTTTTTCAACACTTATTGGTTTGGTCTTACCCAGTTTTGTCATGTGATCTTACCTACTTGCAAGCATTTGATCCTTATCCTCAAAACTCAATATTAGTTAACACACTTAAATTTTTAAACACAAACACTTAATGCTTGACCAATGTCATGATCTTTTCTTTGTGTGCTAACTATTATTGATTTTTGTTGAGTGCCCTTGTTTAATAAGTCTCTTTGGGATGCATAGCTAGAGGACTTGGGGCATGGGGCATGTTTTTATTTGTTTTCTACTTGTGGGTGTGGTCTTGAAACTCTAGAGTGTCTCTTGTTGTCCCCTTGAAACACTTCAAAGATTTGAGGCATCATCCTTGACTATTTTTGCACAATTGTTCTTATGGTCATCCTAGCCTTTATGCCTTGATGCGAGCATGGTTTTGCTACATTAAATTGGGTAAGCTAACATCAGATTCATCTTGACATTAAAGTCTTTGATGCTTATGTTAGAATCTTTCCACATTCAAATCTGATATAAATCACATTCATATCTTTAGAGTTGTGCTTGTGACTAGTGATAATTGTGTGATTTTTCGATGTCTGTTAATAATGGCCCAATGATGAAAATAAGTTCTTTTACATTCTCTAATGAATGATGAACATAAAATCCTATGTTACAGTTTCTCTATTGCAAGTACACCTTTGCCTTATCATGTAGCTTGCATTATTAGATTTCATGTTAGTTTGCATTTTTAGGTTGTATTATGAGTTTGAGAGGGTTTTCTCTTATCATTCTTGTGGACTTTTAATCAACTATGGTCTTTTTTTGATCTTCATTTCCTTATATTCTTTTGTGATCTCAATTGAAATTTCTATCTTAAATAGTTGATTGATTTTGGGGCATTCTATTTCTTATGAAATTTTTTTTTTTCTTCTTTTTGTTTCTTTCCATATCTTCCAAATTTCTACCTTCCATTCACTTTCACCCCACTTCTTTTCTTCTAATTCACCTTTGGGGCATAATATTTCATGCTTGATGATCTACCTTGGTTCTGTGATTCTTATATCTTTCATCTTGCATCAGGAACTTTATCTTTTGTTCGATTTGATCAAATTTATCTATTTGTTGTTTCTCCTCTATCTTATTTTGATTTTAATCACAAGGGGGCAATACCTATCAACTTCAATCCTTGATTTAGTTTTATCAATTTTATCCTCGACTTTTTAGAGTAAAAATTTATTTATATTCTTTGTCCTAATGTGTTCTTGAATCGACCACACATCTCAGTTGTTTTGTGATCCCAAATCGATCTCACACTTCAATTTCTTTCTTTGACTACGTGTGTTCCCAAATTGAACAAACATTAGTCAAAGAGGGGCAAATGTATGCACCCTAAAATGGTCGCCTAGGCTATGGGCCCCCATTCTTCAATTTATCAAATTTCTTGAATCAATGGTTTGCAATATTTTATTAAATCAATTCAAATAAATTTCTTTGATCAAATTATAATTAATTCAATTATTTTGACATTTCCCAAGGTTTGATCATTTTATCCTAAGTCTTATTCAATTAAAAGAAAACCTCTCTTTTAATTAAATAATTAATCCACATTTAATTAATTAAGTAAAAAACTCCTCTTTTAATTTAATTAAATATTTCCTATTTAATTAAAAGAACTTGCTTCCTTTTAATTAAATAAAATCCCACTTGAAAAAGGGAATTAAATAAATTATTATTTCCTCTACACTTTAATGCACATATTTCTAAGTGGGATTCCATTTAATTTTCCTCCTCTTTTCTCATTGGTGGAATTTTATCTCACGCAGATCATTCTTTGTCCACCCTTGATTAAATCTTATCGCCTCTTAATCTTAATCATCCATTCTTCTTTATAAGGGAGAACCCTCTCCTCATTTTTGACATCCATGATTATGCTATTGTTATGTTGTAAGTTTAGAGAGCAATTTTTGGAGAAGGAGTTTGAGCATTAAAGCTTTTTGTGAAGAACTTCAATCTTATTTTCTTCTTCTCTCATGCATCCATGTCTTCCATCATAATGATCCATCCTTGCCTTTTCATATTAGCTTAGATCCATATTTGCTTTCATAGATTAATATTGCATTATTATTTCCTTTCATAGATTAGATTTCCTTTCTTGCATTGCTTTGTATTGTTATCATTTAGATTAGCTTTCATCTTCATTTGCATGCATATTTTGGTCTTCGAATATCTCATTTTATGGTGTACTTGCATGGGCACAAACTAGGTCAAACTGAGGGCCTTTATTACAAACCCTTGCACTCCATGAATAGAGAGTTATGAACTGCTATTCGAGACCTCATTCTTCAGCAATCTTGGATATAATGACTCATAGAACTGTGCTCACATTTTAGGCATACAAGTTGAAGGTAGAGGATGGAAACTTGAATTGTTGGGTGAGTTTCTTAGTGAAAGGGGATTGGGAAGAAGTCCTCTAGGTTAGGGTTTGGGATAGTAACCTTGAGTGGGCTAGGAGTAACATTGGAAGAGAAAAAAATCTCTGAAGTGAGGAAGTTACCCATCATTTCCCTAGTTAACATATCTGGTGTTATTGTGTATGAGTATCTTCTTATGATTGTTGATTATTTTGCTCACATGGTTAAGGATTAGTAAGGTTGATAAATGTTTTTATAGTTAGATGATTGATTCACCCCCCCCACCCCTCTTAGTTATCTTGGTGGACTTTACTTTCTAACAATTGGTATCAGAGCATTAGGTCCTTGAAGAAAAATCTTAACATATGATAGCTGGACAGAAAATACGAAGACTCATTTTCTATGTATGGGTCCAGGATATTGGCTGATGACAAAGACTAAAAAGAAGATTGTGGAAGAAAGCAAACTTGAGTAATGAAGTGAAGCTAAAAGAGATTTGTTTATGTGCAATATGCTTGCCAAAAAAGTATTATTGTTAGCTCTTCCCGATAATGAATAAAATTGGGTAAAATCCTTAGAAACATCCCATGGAATTTGGAAAGCTTTAGAAACTATGTTTGAAGGTGGCGCACATGCTCAATGAATCAAAATACAAAATTGAATATGTTTGTTTAAAGATGCTAGAATGATGGAATATGAATCTATAAGAAGCTATATTGGTAGAATACTAGAAATTGTTGCAGGTATTAGGTCTTACAATGGATCCAAAATAGAAGATGGGGTTATCTGGAAGATCTTAAAAACTTTGACACCACCATTCAAGCAAACATCATAGATGATTGAGTTATTGATACCCTGCACTGAGAAGTTTACCAACGAGACACTACTTGGAAGATTGGAAGCAACAAAATAAAGCTTAAAGCAATTTTAAGATTTTCCTGGAGTAGAGACAACCTTTAGCACATTAAGTGTTAACCCTTATTTATCTAGAAGTGATAAAACTAGTGGAGACTATGCTAGTAACAATAGATCCAGATACGAGGAGGATAGAAGAATTGAAGAAGGAATTGCCTTGCTTGTAAGAAGAGAACTAGATGGTAAGAGAATTTTTACATGTTGGACTTGCAATGAAATTGTTCATTATGCTTCTAAGTTCTCTCATAGAGAGAAAAAGTATAGGAGGAATTTCAAATATAGAATACTTATGGATTATTTGTACACAAATGAAGACGATGAGTCTGAAAAAAGAGTTCATAGTGAAAGTGAGGATGAATTAGGATTTGTGGCTATATAAAGAAGAAAATCCTAAAAAAATAATTAGAGAAGAAAAATCGCTAGTTTCAAAGGTTTAGAATAAATTTGATTGGATTATAGATAGTGGGTGCTCACACCATATGACTAGAGATATGAATAAGAATATTAAGTTTAGAAATCACGATGGAGGAATTGTTAGAGTTGGAAACAATGCAACTTGTCATATCAAGGGGATGGGATCTATTACTCTTGATAGAAAGACTAACATTGACGATGTCTATTTTGTTGATGGATTAAAGAATAACCTATTGAGTGTTGGACAATTGGTTGATAAAGGTTATCAATTACAATTCACAGAGAAGACGTGCATTATCAAGAATAAAGATGGTAAGTTGATTGGAATTGGTACAAGATCCAGAGGTAATTTTTTTCCAATTGAACCTTATAGAAATTACTTGTTTGGTTGTAAAGGTGGATAACAATTGGTTATGGCATAGAAGATTTTGTCATATAAACTTTGACAGCATTGTGAAGGCTAGTAGTACATTTTATTTTAGAGTTCTACATAGAATCATGAAATCTACTAATGTTATGGCTAAGCAGAAGAAAGTTTCTTTTCCTAGCAAAAAGTTCACTACCACAACAAAATTGGAGATTGTCCATACAAATTTGAGTGGTCCTACCAAAACAAGAGGACTCTATGGTGAAAGGTACTTTATGATTTTTGTCAATGATTTCACTACAATGATGTGGGTAGAATTTCTTAAAGAAAAGTTTGAAAAATTTGAAAAGTTTACATTGTTCAAGAATAGAGTTGAGAATGAATCTAGTGTAAAGATAAAATGTTTAAGATCAGATAGAGGTAGAGAATTTACTTCAAGTGAGTTCAATACCTTTTGTGAATAAAATGGTATTAAGAGACAACTATTAACACCTAAGGCTCATGTGCAAAATGGGATTGTTGAACGAAGAAATAGGTCAATAACAAAAGTAAAAAGAGAAATGATGTTTTAGAATGATGTATCAAAGACATTTTGGAGAGAAGTAGTCAACACAACAGTATACACCATAAACAAAGTGCATATCATAAAAGGTAGAGACAAGACTCCTTATGAATTATGGTTTGGACATCCATCTTCAGTAAAATATTTTAGAATTTTTGGAAGTAAGTGTGACATAAAGAGAGATGATGATATTGGTAAGTTTAATGCAAGAAGTGACGAATATTCCTTTGTTATTCATTGAAAATAAAAGCTTATAGATGTTTCCATCGAAGAACTAAGACAATTGTTGAGTGTGCAAATGTGAAGGTAGATGAAAAGTTTGGAGTTAAAAGAAAGAATGTTGGATTATATTTTTGATCAAGAAGGAGACAATTCTAAACCTATTAGAGAGAATATTGAAGTTTTCTTTGAGACTAACTATGATTTGTAGAATGATGTTCAAATTGTTGAACAAAGAGAAGAACAAAGATCAAAATTGAGAGAAGAAATAAGAATTGAAGCAACAACTCCTACAACAAGTAGGAATTTGACAAAGAACCACCCTGGAAAACAAATTTTTGGAAGCAAAGACAAAGAAGTTATGATAAGAAACACGATACATGAGGAATTATGTTTGATTTCACAAGTTGAACAAAAGAATGCAAATAACACATGCAAGGATTGTCATTGGACTCAATCAATGAAGGAAGAAGTAGATCATATTGTGAAGAATGAGACACGGGAATTGGTTCCTAGACCTAAAGACAATAATGTTATAGGAACTAAATGGGTATTTAGAAATAAGATGGGTGAACAAAGGTGAAGTTGTGAGGAATAAGGAAATATTGGTATGCATAGGATGTTCACAACAAGAAGGCATAGACTATGAGGAAACATTTTCTCTTGTTGTCAGACTTGAAGTAGTGAGAATGTTCCTAGCTTATGTAACAAGTAAGAAGTTCAAAGCATATCAGATGGATGCAAAGTTAGCATTTCTAGATGGGGAACTTGAAGAAGAAGTCTACGTTGAGCATCCTTAAGGTTTTCCTTTGTCAGAAGAAAAAGATATGGTATGTAGAATAATCAAAGCATTGTATGGTCTAAAGCAAGCACCTAGTACCTGGTATACAGGATTGGACAAATATTTGGCAAAATTGGGATTTGATAAAGGTACAAAAGATGGTAACTTATATTTGAAAGAAACTGAGAATGGATTGTTGTTCATTGTAATATTTGTTGATGACATAATCTTTGAAGGCAATAATGAAGCGAGTGATAGATTTGCTAATGAAATGAAGAATGAGTTTGAGATGAGTCTGATTTGTGAGAAGAAGTTTTTCTTGGGTTTATAGATTGTACATAATAGTGATGGTATTTTCTTATTACAAGCTAAGTACTTGAAAGACTCATTGAAAAGATTTGGTTTGAAAAATTATAAGCCTGTTGGTACACCTATGACAACTAATCACAAGTTGTCTAGCAAAAATGAGATACTTACAGTTGAAAAAAAGAAGTATAGATCTATAATATTTCAAGTTGATCCTAAGGAATCACATTACACATGAATAAAAAGAATATTCATATATTTAAAGGGTACACTTGATCAGATTGTGAAGAATGAGACATGGGAATTGGTTCCTAGACCTAAAGACAAGAATGTTATAGGAACTAAACGAGTATTTAGAAATAAGATGAGTGAACAAGGTGAAGTTGTGAGGAATAAGGAAATATTGGTATGCATAGGATGTTCACAGCAAGAAGGCATGGACTATGAGGAAACATTTTCTCCCGTTGTCAGACTTGAAGTAGTGAGAATGTTCCTGGCTTATGGAACAAGTAAGAAGTTCAAAGTATATCAAATGGATGCCAAATTAGCATTTCTAGATGGGGAACTTGAAGAAGAAGTCTACATTGAGCACCCTGAAGGTTTTCCTTTGTCAGAAGAAAAAGATATGGTATGTAGAATAAATAAAGCATTGTATGGTCCACAACAAGCACCTGGAACCTGGTATACAAGATTGGACAAATATTTGGCAAAATTGGGATTTGGTAAAGGTACAAAAATAGTAACTTATATTTGAAAGAAACTGAGAGTCGATTGTTAATCATTGTAATATTTGTTGATGACATAATCTTTGGAGGCAATAATGAAGTGAGTGATAAATTTGCTGATGAAATGAAGAATGAGTTTGAGATGAGTATGATTTGTGAGATGAAGTTTTTCTTGGGTTTACAGATTATACATAACAGTGATGGTATTTTCTTATCACAAGCTAAGTACTTAAAATACTTGCTGAAATTTTTTTTTTTGAACAATTATAAGCCTATTGGTACACCTATGACAACTATTCACAAGTTGTTTAGCAAAAATGAGATACCTATAGTTGAGAAAAAGAAGTATAGATCTATAATATTTCGAGTTGATCCTAAGGAATCACATTATCATGAATACAAAGAATATTCATATATTTAAAGGGTACACCTAATTTTGTTAATGGTATGATAGATCAAGTGATTTTACTTTGTGTACTTATACTAATGTGGATTGGGTAGGTAGTGTGGATGCCAGAAAGAAGACTATTGGTGGAACATTGTTCCTTGGAGGAAGATTGGTTTGTTGGCCAAGCAAGAAACATGATTGTATTTACAAAGTACAATAGAAGCAAAGTATGTAGCAACAAAAAACAAATGCAATCAGATTATATGGATGAAGAAGATGTTGAAGGACACTGGGATAGAATTTCAGAACATGTTATCATACATTGTGATAACATGAGTACAATAAGTATGTTTGAGAATCTTGTGTTGTATTCTAAGACTAAGCATGTATCCATTAGGTGTCATGTTTTGAGAGAGCAAGTTGCAGAGCAAGAGATCAGATTAGAGTATATAAGTAAAAAAGAGAATATTGTAGATATCTTTACAAATCCTTTTCCTAAAGATACATTTGAGTATTTTTGAGGTATGCTTGGGGTTATGCCCCTACCTAATTCCAAGTAAATGATGTAGAAAGTGCATCAGTCCAGTGGTACAGAGCACTATTATTTGTCTAGATTGAATGTTGATGCTTCCTATATGGGGGAGTATCTTGATGAGCAGAGTCATCAAGGACCCTTGGTATTTGTAATAGAAAAGTGTCTGTGTATACTTGAGCTAATTAAAAAAATTAAGCAGATGATTGACATGATGAAGCCTATGTCGTTGATGTCAATGGGGGAGAAGCATTCGTAAAAAACATCCTCCATCACAATAGGGGAGAGAGAGTACATGATAACATCTTTTGGTAGTATGTGGAAGATGTATGTATGGGGGAGATTTGTTCATGTATTTACTGATGGCATTATGGAGCAACATTAAGTTATATCAATGGTGGAGAAGTTGTGAACAATTGATTTTCATCCATGCAAGTTATTTCTATGAGTTAGAGTGTGAACAACTAATGTCGATCCCAAGAATGACGAAGCACAAACAAAGAAATGTTCCAGTGAGTTTCATATTTGATTGATGAGAGGATTTGAAAAGAAGAGAACAACATCAGCAAGAAAGTTTGATTTGGTATTCCTTGAACTTAGATATTTTTCATTTATGTTGTCATCAAAGCCAAAGGGGGAGATTGTTAGCACAAATGTTGATAGTATTCCTCTGGGGAGTATCCTAAGCATTGGAGAGACTATTTATGATTGACATTTTGCATTCATGATTGTGTTTGTCATTGATGTCAACATAGTATTGTTTTTGTGAAGATTGAAAGAGTAATAGACAAAAGACAAGGTCATAGGGATTGTGTTTTGATAATCAGGTCAAGTGCAGTTAAGGATATATTCTACATTATGTCTTGATGACTTGGATAAGTGCACATAAAGAAAGATGAAGACATGCAGAAGATATTCCTAATTTTTAGAAGATAGTAAGCAGACAAAGTACATAATAAGTGGTTTATGATGATTATATTGTATCTCTTGTATGCGTGGAAATGTGGCCTTTGTTAACACACACACTTCAACACGGTCATTGTATGCGGATTCATCATGGAATGAACATGAGATTGTTCACCCAAGATTTGCCCTGCAAAGCGACCAGTTGCCTTCTATCTAAAGGGATTTTGCTTGTTAATATCCTCAGAATCAAGGTGCAAGCAACCATACCCTCTAAGAATGAAGGATTTGATATGCAACTAATCTATGATGAGATATGCATTTAATCTGAGAACAAGTAAAGGAAATTAGATTAATCATATGCATGTTATACTAAATGAAATTAAACTAAGGATGCGAGTGTATGAAAAATGTGAGCAAACGTGAGTATGAATTTCAACAGCACTTCGATAGCAATTCAATTCATCCTCCTCAAAATGAAGAATTGAGGGTTTCTTAAATAGACTTTCTTAGAATCCATCAACGGTTGAGATCGATTTCAATCAATGGTCAGGATTAAAGATGAGGTTCAGTTAAGGTGGAAGATTCCCAAATTAAAGGGAGTTAACTAACTCAGATCTAAGTGTAAGAGTCAGTCAACTCAAATAGACTTTAGCATGAAAGCAAGTGATCTGGGTCACTTCTAATTTGATCAACAGTGAACTGGGAATTTCCATTTTTGAACAAAAGAGAAGAATTAGAAAGAATATTTAATTTAATAAAATGAGATATGCTCTCATAAATACCTTTTCTATTTAATTAAATAATTTAATTTAATTAATTACAAACACTTTTCTTATTTAATTAAATAACTTCATTTAATTAATTAGGAATGGTTCCTATTTAATTAAATAACTTTGCTTAATTAATTAGAAATAGCTTTTCTATTTAATTAAATAATTTCATTTAATTAATTAAAATAGGCATATTTATTAAATTAAATAAATTTGATTTCGTAGTACATTAGCCTTAGGAGATAATTTAATTTAATAAAAGTATGAATGCTTTAGATTAAATTAAATTGAAATCAAATAGGTTTAACATGGCTAATATGAGTGCATACTATAGGGATTAAATAATGAGTATGATGAATGCAGATTAGGGTTTTAAGCATTTGACAATTAAGTCAAGTAGCAAAAATCAGAATAAGAATTTGCCTAGTGAAATAGGACTTAGAATTGATCCAAATAGACCAGAATTGGTATAATGGCAATGAGCCAATTTTGGGGTATTACATCTCTTAACTGAGATATAATCGAGATGAGCACAATTAGACTATGATAGTAGATAGCGTGACGATGATGTGAATGAGTGCACAAGGTTAGAAGTCATACATCTGAGAAGTTGTAAAGATGATGAGCTGACAATAATTTGTAACTGCGAAAAGTTGTAAAGTTTTCATAATATTTTAATGAGCTCCTATTATAATTAATTAGGAAAGCCTCAAGGCCAACTCAAGGAATTATTTTAAGGACTTGGTGTAAAGGAAAGTTACTTTCCTTGTTGTAATGTATGTTTTCAAGTGTGGAATGTAAAATGTTTGGTAAATGCGAGTAAGTAGTCCAAGGGATTATTTGGATGCGAAGTTGGTGATTTGGTATCGAGATCATAAGAGGATTGGTCTAGTTGAAAGGACAAAGGAGCTTGAGTTATTCATTTCTATTATTTTATTAGGAATAATATAGAGACCAATTAGACATTGAGTTTGGTGGTCTTGCCCCTGGAGCTGTTTGGGTAGTGGTTCCTTATGCCTTCTACAACTCCTAACAAGGTTGACACAACTCCTAATAGGGATTCAAAGTCTCCTAAAAAGGACTGATATGTAGTGAATGCAATTCATTGGCTCCTAATAGAGTCCATCCTCTTACAAGGAACTTTTATATTAGTACGTCATTTTTTGGGTACCATCCCCACTGGGATTTTTCCTCTGATCAAGGGTTCCCCTAGTTAACATATATGGTGTTATTGTGTATGAGTATCTTCTTATGGTTGTCAATTATTTTTCTCACATGGTCAAGGATTAACAAGGTTGATAAATGTTTTAATAGTTGGATAATTGATTTACCACTCCCTCCCCCCCTCTTAGTTATCTTGGTGGAATTTACTTTCTAACAAAATTGTATGTGAGATCCAATGAACTTGATAACGAATGTATTTTAATCATAGAAGTGTTTGGTGTAGTGAGGCATAGTGAGTGGGCCAAGAGACTATATTTGGAAAGAATTTTTTGTTGGATAGTTATATACTTTTATTAGAATGAGAAGGATATATAGTATTGAGGCCAGTTAGACAACAAGTTAAATAGTCTTGCCCAGAAGTTGTTTGGACAATGGGTCCATCTATCTTCCTTAACAACTCCTAACAGGATTGGCACAGCTCCTAATATTGTTGGAATCTCCTAACAGGGATTCAAAGTATCCTAACAAGTATTGATATGTGTTGAATATATTTCACTAACTCCTAATGGGGCCCATCCTCTTGCACAAAACATGTATAGTGGTACACAATTTTTTGGGCACCATTCCCACTGATTTTTCCTCTGATCAAGGGTTTCCTTGGTTAACATATATGGTGTAATTTTGTACAGTGATCTTTCTACGATTGTTGCATCTACTATTTACATGTTTTCGAATGAATAAGGTATTTAGAGTTGTTTAATAACTGACTCACCCCACCTCCCCCTTTTAGTTATCTTGGTGGACTTTACTTTCTAACAATTGGTACTAGTGCATCAAGTCCTTGAAGGAAAAGCTTAACAACTTAAGGAGTCTATGCATAGTTTAGGAAAATATATTTAAATTTTCATGGAGTTAATTGTGACAGATGGAAGAAAAAGATGAAGACACTTTCTATGCATGTGTTTGTGTTATTGGTTTATTATTAAAAGTAAGAAGGATGTAACCGAAGAAAAAAATTGTGAAACTTGTACTAAAGCTCAAAGAGATGTATTAATGCTAAATATGCTTGCTACATAAGCATTGTTGCCAACTCTTCCAAAAACTAAACTTACACTAAAAATAACTTGAAGACTAACTCATGAAATTTAGATTACTTTGCAAAGTACATTTGAAGGCAATGATCATGATCAAGAGGTTGGATTACAAAATTAGATATGTCTATTTCAAGATGCTAAAATGATGGAAGATGAATCTATAAGAAGTTAGTTTGGTTGAATAACATAAATTATTAAAGGAATTAAGACTTGTGGAGGATTTGAATCTGAAGATGGGGTTATATAGAAGATATTGAAGACTTTGACACTTGCATCCAAAAATACAACACAAATGATTGAACAAGTTATTCCCTTAACACCAAAATTACAAGAGAGACTCTTCTTGAGAGATTGCAATTAGTAGAAATGTGGATGAGACAGAGTGGAGAATCCTCTAATGTTGAAATTGCTTTCAATGCATTGAATGTTCAACCCATGTTATCAAGAAGTACAAGTACAAGTGGAGATTATGCTATTAGCAAATGAACAAGAGTGGAAGAAGAAAAGCATATTGAGGAATGACTTGCCCTATTTATGAATAGAGAACCTAAAGGTGACAAAATCTTTAAATGTTAGACTTCTAATGAATATGGTTGTTATTCCTCTAAGTGTCCTAAGAGAGTAAGAAAGACTAGAAATCACTTCAAATTAAGAAACTTAAGGAATGTCTTTTTGCAAATGATGAGGAGGAATTAAATGGTAATGTAGAAGAAATTTTAAGTGAAAGTGATGATGAAATTGTTGGACTAACCGCTAATGTTCCCCTTCAAGATTCGTGACATGGCTTAACTGCCTCCTGTGTTCTATAAGTCTAGTTGTTGTATCGAGCATTAACAGGTCGATCTTTTGGTGCAGCAACAACTCTAGCTTGTAACAAGTGGTATCAGAGCTTGGTCACAGGTTCAAATCTCTTTGGTAATGCTAAGGCGGGATTGTTGGATTAACTGCCAACGTTCCCCTTCGAGATTTGTGACATGGCTTAACTGCCTCTTGTGTTATGTAAATCTAGTGGTTGTATCGAGCATTAACAAGTCGATCTTTTGGTGCAACGACAAATCTAGCTTGTAACAGAAACATGATTTATTGCTATTAAGGAAGAAAGCCCTGAAAAAAATATGTTAGAGAAGAAAAAACATTAGCATCTCAAGTTGAAAAGAAGAAATCATATTGGATTATTAACAATGGTTTTTTCCATCACATGACTGTAGATATGAATAAGTTTGTTGAATTCAATAGCTATGATGGAGGGATTGTTAGAGTTGGAAATAATGCAACTCGTCATATAAAAGGAAAATGATCTATTACACTTGATGGAAAGAGTAATTTTGATGGTTTGAAACATTAATATTTTGAGTGTTGGACGACTAGTGGACAAGGGATTTCAATTGTAATTTACAAAGAAAACTTACATTATCAAAGATAAAGATGATACACTGATTGGTATTGGTACACAGACAATAGGTAATGTATATCAATTGAATCCTACTAAGATGACATGCTTAGTTGCTAAAGTGGACGATAGTTGGTTGTGGCATAAGATATTTTATTATATCAACTTTGATAACATTGTAAAGGTAAGTACTACATTCATTGTTAGAGATTTTCCCAAAATTGTGAAGCTAGCCAACACAATGTTTAAAGAATGTGTGATGACAAAACAAAACAAAAGTTTATATATAAGCAAGAAATTTACTACATATGTGAAGTTGGATATTGTGCACACAGATTTGAGTGGTTCTAATAAGACAAAATCATTCTATGGTGAAAGGTATTTTATGATTCTTGTTGATGATTTCACTAGAATGATGTGCATACAATCTCTTAAAGATAAATTTGAAGCTTTTGAGAAGTTTAAGATAATTAAGAGTAGCGTTGAAAGTGAATCTGGTTTGAATATTAAATTTTTAAGATATGATAGAGGTGGAGAGTTTACTTCAAATGAGTTTAACAATTTTTGTGAAGAAAAATGACATTAAAAGGAACCTTTCAACCCCTGAGACACCTGAATAAAATGGGATAGCAGAGAGGAGGAATATAATAGTGATAGAAGCAACATGAGTAATGATGCTTGAGAATAATGTATCTAAGATTATTTGGAGAGAATCAGTGAATACAATAGTGTGTACTATGAACATAGCACAAATTAGACAAGGCATTGATGACAAAAAAAGTACTAGTGGTGGAACATTCTTCGCAGGAGGAAGATTGGTTTCATGGCTAAGCAATAAATAAGACAGTATTCCATAAAGTTAATAGAAGATGAGTATGTAGAAACAAAAAATAGTTGTGATCACATGATACAGATGAAAAAAATAATATAATATATTGAGATCGAGTTTAAAAAGTTTGTTATCATACATGGTGATAGCGCAAGTATAGTGAGAATGTTAAAGAATCCAATTTTACATTCAGAGAAAAAGCACGTATCTATTAAGTACCACTTTTTGAGAGAGAACGTTATAGAGAAAGAGATCAGATTAGAGTATATTAGCACAAAGGAGAAGATATCAAACATATTTACAAAACCTTTTCTGAAGGATACTTGAGAGGTATGCTTGGGTTATGCTTGAGTCTACTTTTGAGTAGTTGATGTAGAGATTGCACCAGTCCAATGGTGACGAATAATTGTTTCTTTTATCTAGACTAGATGCTTGCTTCTTCTCTTACGGGGGAGTATCCATGTTTTAGCTAAGTTGTTAAGGACTCTTGGCACTAGTATTTAACAATGTCTTTGGATGCTTGAGCTTATCACATATCCTATGAAGTGAATTGACATAATGATATCTTTGTCATTGATGTAAATGAGAGAGAAGAGTAAAACATGGAAAACATCCTTTCATATTAATTATTATTAACGGAGGAGAGTATTACACAAAATATCCTAGTATTTGGTATGTATGTTGGGGAGAATAATACATGAAATACCTTTGTATATTGATTTATGCCAATAGTTCCAAAGGATTTGAAAAGATTGATGAAGAGGATTTGAATATTTGATTGATGAGGAGGATTTGAAAAGATGTTGATGTATGGGGGAGATTAACACCTTCTTATACATGTTTACAGTAAAATGAACATTCATGGACAACATGAATGGGGGAGCAATTGCAACATAGATGTTTGGTATTCATGGAACTTAGATGTTTTTCATCTATTTTGTCATCAATGCCAAAGAGGGAGATAGTTAAGCATGAATGTTGATGATATTCCTATGGGGGAGTATTCTAACATTGTTGAAGACATGATACAAAGGTTGTGTGTTGCATTCATGATAGAGTTTGTCATTGATGTCAACATATTGGTTATCTTGTAAAGACTGGTAATGCAGTAGACATAGTTTAGATTCACGAGGTTTGAGGAATGAAGTTGAGCTTATGCGTAGTTGAGGATATGTTCTACATAGTGTTTTGATGATACAGGTAAGAGCACATACATAACAAAAATAATACAGAGTTATTAAAGATTTAATGAAGGAACCATTTAGATAGAGTTTTTATTTGGTAGTTACTATTGTTTGGATTGTATCTCCTAACAAAGATAAAATCTCTTCATGTAGACTTCGATTGGGGTAGAAGACACAATGAAGACGATGTGGTTAAACGCGCACATCCTGATGAGCATTGAGTGAAGAGTTATGAAGACTCTGAGCTGACAATTATTTGTAATAGTGAGAAATGTAAAGATATAATGTAACATGTAAATTGGGAAAGCTGCGAGGAGAACTCAATAATTTGCTTTTGGACTTCATATAAATGAAGGATGATTTCCTTGGTTGAAATAATCCAGTGTGGATATCTGTGTAAAGCGAGTATGGAAACTTGTATGTGAGATCTAGTAAACTTGATAGCAAATGTCTTTTGATCATAGAAGTGTTTGGTGCAACAAGGTACAATGAGAGGACAAAGAGATTGTATTTGGCAAGAAGTTGTTGTTAGACACTTGTATAGTTGTATTTTTCTAAGAAGGATAGTACTAAGGCCAGTTGGATGATGAGTTTGGTGATCCTACCCATGAGCTGTTTGGATGATGGGTCCATCTGTCTTCCTTAACAACTCCTAATAGGGTTGGAATCTCTTAACAAGGATTCAAAGTATCCTAATAGGGACTAATATTCACTGAATGTATTTCATTGAATCCTAATAGGGTTCATCCTCTTACAAGGGACATTTATATTAGTACATCATTTTGTGGGTACCGTCCCCATAAGAGTTTCCCCTCTGATTAAGAGTTTCCTTAGTTAACATATCTAGTGTAATCATGTACATTGATATTTCTATGGTTGTTTCATCTATTGTTTACATGTTTTGGAATTAATGAGGATATTGAGAGTTATCTTGGTGGACTTTACTTTTTAACATACACAACTAGATAAAACAAAATAGTAATCTCCACCATAAAAAAATTTCTCATACTACAAAGTTTCACTAGAAGGGATAGTCCCTGGCATTTAAAAAAACAAAACTAGATAAAGCTTTGAGAATAGATTGAGAAAACTTATCTTATGTTGTAAGATTAACTGGTTTGGGCTAAAGATAATTCTAATATACCATGTATACGATAGAAAATCAAGTGAAAAGAGAATGTGAGTAGGAATACAATAGCTTTGAGATAAAATTATCCTACACGATTGGAACAGTCAACTACAAAATTACTATGTGTAAAACAAATGATGTATTTTACCCATTATTTTTAAACCAAAACTAGTATACAATATGTAAGACCATTTTTAGTACCTATTTGGTCTTTGCATAACATATATAGAATTCAAGAGTGTTTTCTCACAATATATGGTTCAAATAATGACTAGGGTTATTGCTACAAGGAAAATACACAAGTAATCCACCCATGACATCAAGTTTCATCTACCAAACACTCTATTCCCACACTAAAACTACCCATATCTTCAAGAGGACTTAACAATATAACATTACCCAAGGTTGTAGATTTGTCTCATGGTTTCAAGTGCCCCAAAGAATAATTTCTCATCAAAGCCTTTGTTGAGGGAAGGTTTATGACATGTCTTCATAAAAACAGTCACATCCTTTGATAAACTCGATGAAAATACCCCAAACTAGTTTCAAATGAAAACTTATTCAATACACTAACCAATCGTATAATTTTCATACCATAAAACACCCATACAAATATGTACCATTTGTTGTAACATGACTATTATAGGAAAATTTGGAAAGTTTTAGTCACTAAAATTAACATAAATTACACCAAAATCTATAATAATGAATGGAGAAAAAAGGAAGTATAACTATAAAACCATCCATCACATGTGGTATTGCATCATTAAAGTGTTGTACGTGATTGTACAAACTTCTACAACAACAAAACACGTAGGAAACTTCAGAATTTTACATTATACTCATTGTTTTTTTAATCCTAAAACTCCAACTACTTCCTTCAATATGTTGTATCATGATGACTATGGATTAGAAGAGGGTATATATCAGTCTGTAACAGAATTCAACTAATTCCAAGGTTGGTTGAATGATTAAACTCACTTTGACAACTTTTAATGCAAATGTTGTGAAAACAACTTTTGCAAAATTTTGTCGATCGTGACATTTGGACACTTTGACCTTAAAATGAGACATCTTACATCACATATGTGTTAATTTGGCTTAATTGACTCAAACACGAAAGTTTTCTTAATTGTTGTCGCCGTCATAAAATCAACTATATCCATTATAGACATTACCAGTGACAAAATTATGCATAACTTCTCATCAATAACTCAATACCACAAACAAAATAGGGTTTTATACACCCATTCAATATTTATAAAACATGTCTTAAAATCAACTTGGGTTACTTTTGATCAATATATTTTGAAATGGATTATTCATCTATTACCAAGTTGGGCCTATAAGAATATCAAATGATGTTTTTTGCCCATAACTTTTTAACTAGAACTAAACTATACAATATATAAGACCATTTTAAAGTACCCATTTGGGGTTCTCACAACATGTATAAAATTCAAGGGTAATATTTTTACAACATATGACCCAAATAATGATTGGTACTGTTGCTAGAAGGACAAAATGTACAAGTAATCTACTTAGGGCATCAAGTTTCGTCTACCAAATACTATCTTCCTATTGTAAAACCACCCATATCTTCAAGAGAACTTAAAAATACAACATTACCTAGGGTTATAGATTTTTTTATCATGGTTTTAAGTTCCCTAAATAACAATTTGTTATCAAAATCCTTGTTGAGAGAGGGTTTCATACCATTCTTCACAAAAATGACTATAACTTTTAATAAACTCTTTCAAAATCTCCCCAAATAGTTTCAGATGAAAGGTTATTCAATTTATCATTCAACCATATAACTTTCACACCATAAACAACCCATACAAATCTATACCAATCAGTGCGAAGTGTTCCATTTATTGTCATGAGAGATGGATTTGTGTGAAACTCATGAAACATGAGTCAATGAGTTTGACTAAAAAACTACATAGTTAAATCTTGATAGCAATATCACAATTTGACTTTCTATGGAAAATATCTCCCACTTATCAATCTTATAAATGTTATAAAATCTTCCATTAAATAAAAGCTAATAAAAATACACAATGATTCTTTTTATTGTCAACTCTTCTTTGTGGTCCATGTGACTTTTCTTAGTGTTTTCCCAACTTTGCCCATGTGCTTTCATCACTTTGCTTCCAAGCTTAGCCCATATGACTTTGGGCCTTTGTAAACGACTAGTGACTTCTACTACCATTTTTTTTCAAATCCTCATGCAATATTGATAATTTAGTTAATATAATCTGATTAGTAATTCCATAAAAAAACCTCCCTTAAATATAATATTGGAAATCTTAAAAGAACAAGGATATACAATGAATTTATTGGACGTGGCTATCCTCCCACAAAAAATGTACAGCTGACCAATTTTCAAAAGATCGAAAACATCATGGTTTTTTTTTTAAATTTCAGCATTTGATCTTCATGATTTGCGTAGTCTATAGTTAAAAATAACAAAAATATAAAATAATCACTGCATTTTTGTAAATCTAAAAGAAAAAGTTTGACTTTATCTTGTCTTTGATATATATATATATATGTATATATTTATTGGAAATTAGCCTCTACCCATGAAATTTAAGCCCTCCATCCAGCATTTGTGCATACAAAAGTCACAAAACTTAATTTGAAAAAAAAAAATCGTGACGAAAATCAAACGATATAAAGACCACTTAATTTTATTAAATTGTGACGAAAATCCAACGATATAAACTCCACAAATTTCCCGCGGTTTTGCACTCCATTGTCTGTGCAGCTTCTTCGTAGTGTATGCAGCTTATTTTGAATAAATATTTTGCGAAAAGAACCAGGGGTTGAATTGTTTTCGAAGATGGAGATACTGAGTACTAATCGAAGGGCTTTCCCAGTGGAGGAATCCCCTGTAGGCAGCGCTACAAAACACGGGTCTAGAACTTGGCCAAATCTATCTTTCTACCAGACAGCTCCCCACCTGGAAGTATGTCTTGAAGACTTTGAACTTTTTGCTGTGGATCGTCTCAGAGGTAAAGAAGACACTCCTAATTTTTTCCTAAAGTTCGCGGCATAAGTTACGACTATTTGGCATTTTGAAAATTTGATGTTGGGTGTTTTCTTGAAGCACTGTTTGACTATGTAAATTTCATTATGCTGTTTTTTCCTCCTATCGTACATCTAGGTTTAGATAAGAACTGATGTCCAGCGTTTTTGTTACTAGCCTTTTGGATCTCTTGATGTTGGGTTTTCTCTTTGAATGGGTAACTGAATAAAATGATACTGGGTATTGGGATAAATTTTTCTGATTAACAGATGATGTCTCAACCTTTTTAGCATTATACGTAGTTTCCTAATCTTGGTTTAATTTAAAATAATTATTGCTGGGTTTTACAAAAAATGATGTTCGGGGAACATTTTTCTATTGACTGTTGGGCATTTAATTTGCACGTGCATTTAAAATTTGATATTGGTATGTTTTCGCTGTCCAGTTAAACTTATTCTGAAAGACCCAACGTCTCATCCGCTGGAGTTATGGTTTAGATTTTTACGGGGAACTAGCGTTTGTACCATAGTCATGGTCTTACCAGTGGCCCTGCTAGCAGTACAAAAAAACCTTAAATCTTGGGTCAGGATTAGCTGCCTTGATAGGGTGTGGTATGATCTTGGATTGAATGCTAGAGGGCGTGGGAAGCTTGAGCTTGATCATTAAGGAATGCAAACACGTATCAACGAGTTTGATTTGAAAATTACACAGTTGAATTCTGATAGCAATATCACAATTTGATTTATTGTGGAAAAATCTCCTACTTATCAATGTAAATTTGATCAGGGAAATACATTTCAAGCAGCATGGGTTTGCTTAATACTCTCCATAATAGATATTAGCAGATCACACTATTATAGTTTGGTAACCTGAGATTGCATTCAAATGTGTGACATACTTGGTCTGCATTTTAAATTGAATACTCTCCAGTGACATTCTTAAGGTTTGGAAAACTTGATCACTTCCTGAAGTAGCCCAATTAAAGATGGATTGTGCTTGAATGATCCACATAATTGATAGGATACAACCGCTTTTCATATCAATCAAAGTTGTAGGCTCTTTATGTTGGCGAGAACCATTTGCACTTGGATCATGCTGTTGAAGATGGTAGCAGCGACAAAGATGTTCTATGCATGCCTGTTCCATTTTGCTTGTTCATAAGATGCTGCTGTTATGTTCCTGATGGCTTGTGCTAATTGCATTTATTGTTCTTGCTCTCTTCTATGTCATGGTTTGCTGCTAAGTTCAACTGTTTATCATGACGGAAATTTTTTTCTTATCCTCCTTGTAATAACCCCAACAGGTTATAACTTCTTCAAACACCAAAAATCTTTATACTTCAGTTGTTTGACATTTCGTCAAACACTTTGCAAGCAAGCTCTGATACCACTGTAATAACCCTCCTCAAATCTGCTCTCAAAGAAGCTGATTGAAGGCTCAAAGAATTTTGTCAAACAATTCACATGCAAGAGATATATGACTCATATAGTATTTCAGCTTGCTTTAAATGACTTATTTTCAATTTGCATTAATGAGAAACTTGTGCTAGAAGACTCAAAATGGACTACACAATGACGTAACATGAGTTTGCTCCTAATTTTGACAATATTCAGTGCATATATTATGATCTAAGCATGAAAAAAGAACACCTACAGCCAATTGGCATTTTTGCAAACAGTTGGTATGCAAACTATCTAGCTGATAAATAATGAGATTGAATTGCTTAAATGACACCAACAACTATTATTTTTTTGATTGCAATCAAATTTCTAATACAATGCTCATGAAATATGGCCAAGACTTTGGCATTTACATGGATTACAAAATGACAATGCTGGTATAATGCACACTTATAGCTAAAACTTATAATACCCTATAAAAAACAATACTAACAAAGGAACCTGGTTGTAGATGGCTGTAATAATTTTCTTTCAATGCTGCCCCTTTTGCTTTACTTTTTCGAACTGCTTTTTCGGTCTGCTTTTATGGTTCCGCTTTTTCCGCTTGCTTTTTCGATTTCGCTTTTTCCGCTTGTTTTTTCGATTCCGCTTTTTTCGCCTGCTTTTTCGGTTCCACTTTTCCGCTTGCTTTTTCGATTCCGTTTTTTCCGCTTGCTTTTTCAGTTCCGTTTTTTCGGACTGCTTTTTCGTTTCTGCTTTTTCGGATTGCTACTTTGTTGAATCTCAAGACCATATCTTTCAATGGCGTCAAAATTTTCAGCTTGAAGAGATTTCGTCCTTCAAACTATTGAGACATAACCTCCAGAAAATTCTCCAATTTCTTTGATATTTCCAACCATGCATAAAAGAAGCTCTTCCATTTCTTTTATAGTGTTCTCACAAGAGCTTCATCCTTCGTTTTCTCAATGTGGGATAAAACATAACTCCCTTTATGTAACTTATGTCTCCAATGTGTTATAAAATAAAGAGGACTCTTTTAATTTAAATATTTCTCACAAACTATAGTCTATGCATTAATAAAGTTAAATATTTTAATTTAACTTTATAAAATGGTTTTATCAATGCATAACAAATCTTATCAGTGATAAACAAGTCTTCTTGTCGATTTTAAACAATTACCATCGACATATCATTGCCACTGGATGTCGGCCCATGCCCAAGATGACTTACTATAAATAGTAAGTATGCCCAAAGTTGCCTCAAAACCCCTCAGAAAGACCTGCAACTGAAACTATCTAGGCCAAATGGCTTCTAAGTCCTTTTAATGTCCTGGTTAGCCTACAGGACCGTAGGGAAATAGGCTAACGACAACATCATGCTATGAATGCTAAAAAAGGGACATTATAGTCCGCCCTTCCCAAAATTGCTTGTCCCCAAGCAATGGCCGAACAACAACCCAATCAATCCACCTGGATCCCAAATGTAGTCATGAACTATACTGCTGTCAGTCAACATAGGCTCTTGCAACAACTTGTGAAAATTAACCAAGAGGAATCCATAAATGAATCGTGAATCATGATGCAATTGAACTCCAAATCCACTACTGCTACAGTCAGGAACCCACGAGGCACAAACTCTCAAAATATTAGACCCCAAGTAGAGTAGATCACCCCAACTGTCAACATAATAAACACCATCCACACAACCCACCATGTTATGTGGAATGCACACTCCAACTCTGCTACAATAGTGACCACTCCCACATGAAACTGCACCAAATACAGAGAATCCACACACTGTACATCTGCTGCAGTTAACACAACTTTGCAGATTACCGGCCACTGTCTCATAACCATAACACCCATGCACTGCTGATGGTGAATAGTCATTACACGGTAGATAGCAAAAATGAGAGCCCAGTCCAAACCTGTCTGCCATCAACTCCTCAACGCATGGATCAAAAGCAAACCGATGAACATATCCTTTAGTATAATGTCGGTAAAAAGAACCAATCTGAGTCAAAGACTCATCCTGCAGACGTGATATGACCAACTGTGACTGATCATCAGCTAAGTCAGAGGATGATATAGCCAAGAGTGCAGAATCAACAACAACATCACTAGTCTTTGTGCCCTCCAAGTCAAACATATCACAATGCTCAGCTGCAGCGCCCAACTCAGTTGAACCTGCCTCCAGTGGAAATGGACCAAATATGCCAATAGTAGTGTCGTGGACAGATATATCCTCATCTCCACTACCTCTATCAACCTTGACCATGGACATCCGCGAATCACCAGACATCACGGTCCGTGATTGTACAGAATTTGGTAAAGACTGAAGTCGCTCTAACTCCATGGTCACCTTAGCCAAATGAAATTGTAACTCCTCGAAAGCCAACTGTGTACTCTCAAGAATCTCAGGAGTCACCTCGAGCTGCTGAGTAAGCTCACTCACTTCATCTTCCTTGGCCAATAATGCATCGTATGCTGTACTCCCCCACTCCATAAGATAATCTCTGTCGACTACCAACTGCATATAATTTTGTCTCAGAATCCGGATAGCCTTCCATAAAGAGTGGATCTCTGTCAAGGAAAGATAATTGCCTCCTTGCTCGTCACTAGTAGGAGAACCCCATCTATAAACTGCTAACAACTGACGAGCAGCATCGAAATGCTCGCAAGCGATAGAAATGTCTCGCTCGCCAACTCTCAGCTGACTAGACACATGATTGTTCCGATTGGTCGAACTCCTATACTCTATCCCTGGTACACTGTCCAAAGGAGTAACCTCGGAATAGCTATCATCTGTAATACTCAGATCTTGGGACTCTTCTGTAAACTCTGTCATATCTGAGAGATCATCAACCCATTCCAACAAGAATGGTCGACTAGATATACGAACAATGCCCAACGCAAGTGTGTAAAAACTAATTCCAGCATCAAACAAGTTGCTGGCATGGATGAGAACTACACCTGGCAAACTACTAATCAAGTCCATGATGGTGCAATAGATACTACTACCAAGGAATGATAGATATCTCTGGTCAAAACGATCCCAAGTACTAAGATTAGGATCCCAACATCTAATCCATGAACGGAAACCAGCTGGCAATTCAAGTAAACTTCTCACCTGAGTAATGTGAACAATACCAACTGACTTCACGCACCTGTCTACTATCTTTGAGTTCGGAGTGTGAATGCTAGACATACTCATATCATCATCATGTGACCCGACTGTAAAAGAAAACTGAGTCCCTGCTATACGCGCTAACTCCCGAACTGAACTCACTTCAAGACAAAGCTCGTCCACGTGTCTCTCAGAATCCTGGAGAGCCAATCGAGTACACACCAAGGAATTTCGAGTATCCTCCAGCTCATGAAAAAACCGGTATACCTCCTTCTCCTTCTTCACTGCATCTTCCTTGCTCTATTGTAAGTCGTCACGTGAAGAACCTGTTGTGACTCCTTTCTGTCTCTCCTGCAGTTGAATCATCCAAATGTGATTCTCAATCAATCCATGTATCCTGTCATGATGAGATAAAGCCGTGACAATATTCTTGTCCCTTGTCTTCAGCTGGCTTGCCAAACCAAGTGAAGAGCTACTAGCCTCTATCTCATGTGAAGAAGCATCCAACTGTGCTTGATACTCATTTTCTGCAAAGTACTGAATGCTCACTTTCTGATCAACTGTACTATCCTCAAACATGACAGTATCCTCAACTGCTGTAACTTCATCCAGCCCAACTGTAGTGGAATCACTATCTGTGTCAATCACACAATCCGGTGTGCCTGTGATATCACCTTCTGATGCAACTGGCTCAACTTGCACAACATTTGTAACCCCTTCTGCCTGTGAAGATGATGCAGATAAACCATTACCTGAAGATGTGCTGAAGTCTCCCTGTATCGAATCTGCATGTTTGTTAAACTCCTCATACAAGTTTCTGCCTATCATAGGGAAGGTATGATCCTTAGGCCTATCAAAGAGTTCAATCAGTCTCTCTGAAAACTCCACATATGAGGTAATGTGTGCATGACCCATAGTGACCATACCATGATGCCACCACTTGTGTGCTAACCCATCCAGGTGAATTGCTGCATACTTAATAGCTTCTTTCTCAAGCATAGGGTTCATTTGAAAGTATGTGTCAAGCTTTTGAACCCAAGCTCTTGCTATAGACTTCCTCGAGCCATCATAATATGGTAACTGAAGTTTACTTACTTTCTTTTGTAGCTCATAGCTCTGGTTCCTGTCATGTCCACGTGGCATATGCTTCATCCGCACATCTATATACTCCCTAAAGGTGATTGCAGCAATAAAATCTGGACCTCCGGCTTTCCAATCTCTCCTCAGCTGGTCCTGTATATCAGTGATCTGGGGCTCTGGTACGGGCTGATTTGGAGCTCTAGGAGGAAATGTGGGAATAATGGGCTTCGAATTCACTATCCTAGTTTGCTAGGGTGCATGACCGAAATTGTTCCCAACTTGTTCGCCTCCATTATGTGTCCCATCCTGATTATTACCACTCTGGTTATTACCATTCTGATTATTTCCTCCACCCACATTAGCATTCAACCCCATTTGACAAGCCATCATCTGCATCATAAGCTCAAATCTCTGACTCTGTTCCTGTGCTCTTTGCTCTGCTACTTGCTGTCCCTGTGCTAAGGTGTCTAATAATTGTAAGAATCTTTCCTTTCCCTGATCTGGACCGGCATTCATTTTGTCAAACATTTTTTCTCTCTCTGGCTAATCCAAAGTCCCTATAAGACCTCCACAGGATGGCAGGACTTATAGCTCTGATACCATTGTAATAACCCCAACAGGTTATAACTTCTTCAAACACCAAAAATCTTTATACTTCAGTTGTTTGACATTTTGTCAAACACTTTGCAAGCAAGCTCTGATACCACTGTAATAACCCTCCTCAAATCTGCTCTCAAAGAAGCTGATTGAAGGCTCAAAGAATTTTGTCAAACAATTCACATGCAAGAGACATATGATTGATATAGTATTTCAGCTTGCTTTAAATGACTTATTTTCAATTTGCATTAATGAGAAACTTGTGCTAGAAGACTCAAAATGGACTACACAATGACCTAACATCAGTGTGCTCCTAATTTTGACAATATTCAGTGCATATATTATGATCTGAGCATGAGAGAAGAACACCTACAGCCAACTGGCATTTTTGCAAACAGTTGGTATGCAAACTATCTAGCTGATAAATAATGAGATTGAATTGCTTAAATGACACCAGCAACTATTATCTTTTTGATTGCAATCAAATTTTTAATACAATGCTCATGAAATATGGCCAAGACTTTGGCATTTACATGGATTACAAAATGACAATGTTGGTATAATGCACATTTACAGCTGAAACTTATAATACCCTAAAAAAAACAATATTAACAAAGGAACCTAGTTGTAGATGGCTGTAATAATTTTCCTTCAATGCTGCCCCTTTTGCTTTACTTTTTCGAACTGCTTTTTCGGCCTGCTTTTACGGTTCCGCTTTTTTTGCTTGCTTTTTCGATTCCGCTTTTTCGGCTTGCTTTTTTGATTCCGCTTTTTCTGCCTGCTTTTTCAGTTCTACTTTTTCCACTTGCTTTTTCGATTCCGTTTTTTTCGCTTGCTTTTTCGATTTCGCTTTTTCCCCCTGCTTTTTCAGTTCCGCTTTTTCGGACTGCTTTTTCGTTTTTGCTTATTCGGATTGCTACCCTGTTGAATCTCAAGACCATATCTTTCAATGGCGTCAAGATTTTTAGCTTGAAGGGATTTCATCCTTCAAACTATTGAGACATAACCTCCAGAAAATTCTCCAATTTTTTTGATATTTCCAACCATGCATAAAAGAAGCTCTTCCATTTCTTTTATAGTGTTCTCACAAGAGCTTCATCCTTCGTTTTCTCAATGTGGGATAAAACATAACTCCCTTTATGTAACTTATGTCTCCAATGTGTTATAAAATAAAGAGGACTCTTTTAATTTAAATATTTCTCACAAACTATAGTCTATGCATTAATAAAGTTAAATATTTTAATTTAACTTTATAAAATAGTTTTATCAATGCATAACAAATCTTATCAGTGATAAACAAGTCTTCTTGTCGATTTTAAACAATTACCATCGACATATCGTTGCCACTGGATGTCCGCCCATGCCCAAGATGACTTACTATAAATAGTAAGTATGCCCAAAGTTGCCTCAAAACCCCTCAGAAAGACCTGCAACTGAGACTATCTAGGCCAAATGGCTTCTAAGTCCCTTTAATGTCCTGGTTAGCCTACAGGACCGTGGGGAAATAGGCTAACGACAACATCATGCTATGAATGCTAAAAAAGGGACATTACACTCCTTCAGATGTATTGTGAGATACTTGCATATCATTAAAAGTCTTGTGATGGTTGTGTGCCGTTTTGTTCTCTTTTGGAACAATTTATTCTTTGATATGGTTTGTATTATTATGGCTACTGTGGCATCTTTGTCAACAACTCATCTATTATTTGGTTAGTATTATTATGGTTGTCGTGGCATCCTAGTCAACACTTGATGTTTCATGGTCATTTGAAGAGCTATTGGTTTGAATAAAGATAGACAATGTTAGTTTTGAGATATCGCAATTCTTGGCTTGATGTTTGTTCACCTTTGGACTCCCTCTTGTCATTCTTTTTTTTGATTACTTGATATTATTGTGTTGGGCAAAAACAGTGTGGTATGAAAAACAATGACGAGGATTTACTCTTTGCAGAGTTTTAAAGTTGTTTTTGTTTTGCATATATGTTGGGGATAGTAGCAAAATTATTGATATTATTTTTTGTAGATTATTATTGAAGCATCATATCACATATTGTGAGTTTTAGAGACTTGTATAATTGTGTGAACTTTATTAAGACTTAAATGTTTAGTCTCAGTTTTATTTCATTTTGAATGTTTCTCGCGTCTTTGTGTACTGGAAGCAATATTTTTGATCATATATGATCATCAACTTTTGAAGATTCATTTTGCAAAGGCTTGCAATTGGTTTGAAGATCTCAATAAAAGGAATTTTTGTTGAGTTTGGTTGTTATGCTCACTGGGGGGGTTTCCCTAGGATATTTGCATTGTGTTGAGTAATTGTCTTGCATTTTTATGGCTTGATTTGTTTTCTCCATATTTACAACGCCCTGGGGGATGGGGGGATGACGGAATGAGGGGACAAGTTTCTAGGACGAGGGGATAAAGGGGCCTTATTTTTGGGGACAACAAGGGGACGACGACAAGGGACTGATGAGGCTATATATACTATACATATGGTACTTAAAAATGCTAGTTATGAAAAGATGTATTGTAATATAAGATAGAAAGATGGAAGACTAAATACTTGAACATTGAACATAAATAGTCAAATCAGAAAATAGTTAACACCAGGACGTCCCCCCATCCTTGGTGGAGGTGGTGGAATCTGGTGGCACCATTGGGGACGGAGGAATGGAGTCCCCAAATCTTTGATGAGTCCCCATCTCCAGTGTGTAGGGCAAAATGGGGGGGACACGTCCCCATGTTACTATTGTGTTTTCTTATTTCTGGTTCAAAAGTTTTAACATGGCATTAGAGCAAGTTTGAAGTGTACTTTGATCTCGAACTAGAAGTTTTATCAACTAGCTTTTCTTTTGTCTTCGTGATTATTTTAATCTTCATCTTCAATGTGTGAAGATGGTGAATGGATTAAAAGTTGAGGATAAGTTAGAGGGATCATCAAATTTTGCTTCTCAAATATCAAGAGTTTTGATTTCTTTTGAGGAAAATGATCTTTTAGACTATGTAAATATTGATGTTGCAGAGCTATCTGATAATGTAAGAAAGTCTTAGTAGAAGAAGAATAAAGTGATTTCCAAAAAGATCACAATTGACTTTATCAAAGATCATTTGATACCAGTAATTTCAAGATTGGAATCAGTTAAGGAGATGTTCAACACTCGAAAGAATTTATATGAATTTCACCAATAGAGCTCTTACACTTGGGCGTCAATTGCTGCATGTAAAGATGTTGAGAGGAGGATATGTGTTCTCTTATTTCATGAAAATTACAGAACTAAAAGATCTTGTGGTTAATCTTTTGCTGATGAAGATCATGTTATGCTGGCAATGAACGGTCTTCCTTATTCGTGGAAGTCATTCATGAAGGCATTAGTGGAAGAGATGAACATCCAAAGTTTGATCAGTTAAGGGTAGATTGCATTTAAGAAGAATATAGGTTGGAAGCAAGAGGAAGTAGCCTAAGAAGTCATCATGAAGATGATCATGTTTTTGCAGCTCATACCTCTAAAAGAAAAGGGAACAAAGAAAACTTCAAAAGATTCAAAGACAAAAGCCTTGATTCAGCTCCTGTTTTCAAGAAAAAGAAAAGAGATCTGTCTTGAGTTCAATGTATTAGGCTTGATAAATTTGGTCACTTTGCAAGAGATTGCAATATGAGACCAAAACCTCATCATGGAGCTGCCGTTGCAGATGTGGAGAATTCTTCTCCTCAAAAGGAGTCTAGCAATGATTCTTAAGGTTTTCTTTTTATTTCTGCACTTTCTAGTAATCTTCCTACAAATAGTGAATGAGGTTGATTGACAACCAACTCTTCTTGTCACATTATTGGATATAAAGGACATTTTTCTGATGTAAATGAAAATGACTCTCATTTACAAGTAATCATTGGTGATGATTTTTTAAATTGGATTTTGGTATTCCTCTTCACTTAAGTGATGTGTTATTTGTTCTGGGTATAAAAAGAAATCTGATTTCTATATCAACCTTAGAGGACAAAGGATATAATGGAGCATGGAAAAAATTTCTGATTTTAAAACAACTTGCAAAATTGGAGCTCATCGGTGACAACCTCTATGAACTTTCAGCTCGTCCACTTCATACTTTTGCTCTAAATTCTTTTGATTCAAGTCAATTATGGGACAAGAGGTTTGGGCATTTAGATCTCAACACTTTAGCTTCATCAGGGTCATAAAGAGGATGCAAGGGATTTGCTCTAGGCAAGGATATTAAGAGCACCTTTCATAGTAGTAAATCTAGAACTAATACATTAAGATTTATGTCGTCTCATGTCTGTTGCATCTCTTCGGGCATTTAGATCTCAACACTTAAGCTTCTATGGAAAAAGCTATTGTTGGTCTTCCTAAACTAAATCAGGCTCATGAAGGAGTATGCAAGGGATGCGCTCTAGGTAAGAATATTAAGAGCACCTTTCATAGTAGCTAATCTAGAACTAACACATTAGATTTATGTGTTCTCATGTCTGTTGCATCTCTTAGTGGATATTGGTATATCTCTCCTTTATTGATGATTTCTCTTGTTAGTGTTGGATCTATTTTCTCAAGTCTAAGGAATTTGATGAAGTGTTGTCTCATTTTAAAGAAGTCAAAACCTTGGTTAAAAAATCATCTAACAAAAGAATTAAGATTGTAAGATCTGATAATGGTGGAGAGTATGTATCCGAAATCTTCCATATTTTTTGTGTTGGAGTTGGGATTAAGAGGGATTACGATAGTTATCGAGGCAACAAAGACAATGATTTATGATCAGTCGTCCTACAACTCTATGGCCCGAAGCTTGCAGGACAACAATTCACATTCAGAATAGTTGTCCACATTAGATTCTTGACAACATGAGTCTAGGAGAAGCTTTCTTAGGTATGAAACCAGACATCAGTTATTTTAGAATTTTTTGTTGCCCAGTATATATTCATATTCTTAAAGAGAAAAGAACAAAGTTGGAACCTTTAGGAAAGAAAGGGGTATTTGTTGCCTGTATTGATTTTTCAAAAGTATATAGAATTTATGTTTTAGGTTAAAAACAAATTGAGATAAGTAGGGATGCCATGTTTGATGAAATCATACCTTGCAAGTTATCCAAAGATTCAAACTTTGAAAATGAGGGAGAAAATGTTGAGAATTCTCAAGATTTTGTAATGGCTGATCTAGAATCACCTTCAAAGATTTAGAGGGAGATTGCAGATTCAGATTTTCAGGCTGATCCATCTAATCCATCTGATCCCATTGATTCTTCAGCATGTCCTAGTGCTGCTTCAACCAAAAAGAAAAGACCTCTATGGGCTAGAAACATTATTGAAGAAGCTGAAAACTATGCAGCTCCTTGTGGTACTTTTAGAGAAAGTAAGAGATCTCAAAAGTTTGCTGGTTATGTTGCATTAATGAGTCACATAGCTGCATTAGAACCTTCTAGTGTTGAAGAGGCCTCTAATCAACAAGTATGGAAGAATGCAATGATGAAAAAGTATCAGTGTATTCTTCAAACGATGTTTGGGTTGTTCCTAGAGCAAAAGGTAAATCTGTGGTTTCTTTTTGTTAAAGTACGATCAATTTTTTCATTGCTGTAACTTGTAATAGCACTGTGGATATTTTATGTGTTTTCCAAGTTGCTATACGAATGAATATATACGTGATACAAAGAGGCATGTCTCTTGAAGAGACACATCTCTTTAATATTATAACTTACATTAGTTATAGTTATAACACAAGTAATATACCCTCAATATATTATAATGATTATATAAATAACACTCTTAATATAAGTTAATTATTCCATATATAATATTTGTCATATATTATTTACATATCTCATATATATAATATAATTTATCTGACAAAATTATAACATTCACACTCCCTCTTAATGAAGAAGGATAAAACATATAGATATTACACCGTAGGTAATATTTCAAAAATAATACATATTGGAAATCTTTCCAGTATATGATGTCATATAAGTATTGGCCTATCAGAATATCAACACATAATATTCACCAATTACTATTTGATATCATATTAGGTAACATGAGTAGTCGCCTATCAAAACATCAATTAAATGTAAATGATATTCACCAAGTGCTTTGAGTAATGTCCTATCAGAGCATCAACTAAATGATATTCACCAAGTACTTAGTGTGGTAATGGCTTATCAGAATATCAAGACAAGATATTCACCAAGTGCCTAAAATATATCTATACAAACAACTTGTAGATAGTGAAATTAATGACATCTAGCACCTAGTTGTTGATTTATAAGATAAAGCCTTTCATGATTTATTTCAACATTTGCACAAAATGTATATCATTATACAAGTTATTGTAAGGTTGTCACCTTTCAATAACTTCTCCAAATACAAGTGATAATCATTTGGAAGTCGTCACTTCCTCATGATATACATAGGGGAAAGGCCCATACACACATGACATCAAAAGTTCACATGAAGTCACCATTGATACTATTATGTGGTGTTGTCATGAGATCCACCATGGATCATATTAGAGAATAAGGTTTTCACCTCAAACTTATCTCTCATAGAGAAGAATGTATTACGGAGGATTTCAAAACTCCCTTTGAATCTAAAACATATCCTTTATCTACTCCCTCTCTTTGTCCAAGGTTGCTTCTAATAAACTGTTATGCTCCCTGGTTCAACAAGTATCCATCCATCTAGTAATGTCATGGTCTAGATATCCTTGGTTCACATGGAACTTCATCCCATGAATCATAGTCCCTTTAATTGTGATAATTTTTTGATTAGTGGAGAGATCATCTCAACATATTCTACTCCTTCTAAACCAATATGATCAAGATTCTTGGAAGCAAATTGAGACATGTCATCTATCTACTCCCTCTCTAACAGATGTGCCAAACTCCCTTTTGTTATAGAAAGGTATTCATATTTGGTGGCACGCCTAATGTGCCTTCCTTCTTTTCTTGCAAGAACATCCTTAGAGACATGGGAAAAGATCAAGGTAAATAACTCCTATAGCACAATATAGAAATCCAATTAAGAGAGAGAATACGATGAGAAGATAAATGTAATGCTTAAGGCTAATCAATACTTATCTGCACGTCCTTGATACAAGTTGCTTCAATGAAGAACCATATCCTCAAATCAAAAAATGCTTTCTTAGATTGTTTGAGAGACATCTCCTCTTTTGAATCATCTCCTCACCAATTATGACTCAAATTGGATCTTTGAAGTGTCTCTTCTCTGATTCTTCCCTTTGAAGATGGTTCAAGTGGGAATGAAACATATGTTGTTATTCCCCAGACAATGTAAAATTCTCACTTATTTCATTATTCAGAGATTTCTTGGCATCCTTGTGACCATAAAATTTTTGTTAAGATCGCAGCAAGCATATATTCTAGATGATAAAATATAACACTTTTATTATGAGTTTTGAACTGCCACAAATTTCCTTATAGTATTGATGTATTTGAGTACTTATGCTAGGTAAAGAGATCAACAATTCACAAAATTATGCATGCAGCTTGGTCATAGCTTGACAAAGGCAAGAATTCCAGAGGCCAAAATTCTGCAAGTTATAACTATTCTCCAATTTCAACCCAATTTCTTTGTCCATCCATAAGCGATCCTCCTGTGAGCCGACCCATGGAAAACTTGAAGGACAGGTACAACGGCCGTCCATAAATCAAACACACTCTCACTCAAATCATTATGATATGATAGATTTTAATGACGTCCACGAGGCTAAAGTAGCCTATGGGATCCACATGATCACCCCCGAGGTAGGAGCAAAACTAATATCAAATTCCATATTATGAACATAAGCCTTCTTATCTCATATTCCATAATATCAAATCCTATTAAATTTGACACATCTCCATTTAAATATGTATATATTAGATACATTTAGCTACTATAACTTCCTTTGATATGAACCATTAATTTGTTCACGACTTCTCAAGAGTGCTCTCTGTGTCTCAAGCCTCAATATCTGGGAAGATAACTTTGTTTACATTCACAATGTGCCCTTAGGCAGCAACTACTTCTAATACCTTATAATTGTAGACTTTGTCAACTTTTTAAAGTGTACCTATGTGCTATGCAATTCAATGCTTACTCAATATTTACAGATACTTATGTCTCTTTCTGATGACATGACCACATGAAATAGATGTGAGAGTTATTACCACGTAATATATGATTTGTCTCTGCCTCTTTAATTATTTGTTCGATGGTTTTGGTTCTGACTATACTAATTGTCAGTCACTCTCGCCTCATCTTATGGTTCTATCTACATCACTCGTAATCAAACACTTGTTGAGGCCGCTAATTGCTATCTTGTCCCATTAAAATCTCTCCTATGCAACATCAAAGATGATCTGCTCTAGACATATTGTGCACTACCTATCTCCAAATCGCAACATTGGTCATATCCTTGGAATATCACGTAGATCCTCGACATCCCGATTCTGAGAGCATCCCAAAGAGTCCATGATTCCTCCAAATCATCGAGCATTCATTACTTTGGCTTACCTAGTTTGACATGCACAAATCAGAACAAGATCTGCCTTTCTAGTTGAGCAACTTAAATTTGGTTGGAGACTTCATTAGATTCTCTTGTCATATGATTTATACATCTGCCTATTTGCAGGTGCTTTGAATATACTTTTTGACTTTCTAGGGGATGAAGATTACGAAAACGATATCCAAATTACTTAATTGATTTTCTCCAAGATTAAATGCAGATAGATTTGCAATGTTGTTCATCTCAACTATTTCTCTTGTTACTATCTATTCTCACGCCTCTAAGATTCAATGCTACCAGTCAATGAAGGAAGTTTGTAAATTTTCTCCAACAGTCGAGCACTGAAAATATGTGACTGGGAGCCTGATTGTAGTTCATGCACATTTTGCTAATATTCATGTCATTCTTGCATCAGTAATTCAACATCACAGTCGCAACCATAGATAGACATCACTACAAAAATAAAATATAGTCATACTTGAAGCATCTAAGAACTACAAAGATTGTGGCATCATAAAGTATAGAAACAAAAACTCCCCATAGGAATTTGAGTTTTCGTTTATGGTAGAGCTTATGACGGGTTGGAAATTCCTTGATGTAACTCCTTTAATTATAACCACGACTCTCTCTTGCAAATCAAACGAGGCATTTTCAATTGGAATATTCAATCTTCCTCCCAATTTGGTATGTGTCGACAATCCTCAATGTATAATCGTGACCCTCTCTATGTACTCTATGATTTTGCATACTTGTAGACATTTAATGTGTCATCTAAATTGTTAGCTCGATGGTTCAATGTTGTATCCTCCAACGTAAAGCGGCATAGGATTACATATTCAACTATGATCCCATATGATAACAAGGTTTCTTTAACTTAGTTACTCCACGTGAATGTAGATAATCCCATCAGTGTTGGTATCATAGTTGGAAAACTCGCCAAAGGCAAAATCTCGCCAAGCCCTCCAAAAGTTTAATCGAGAAAAACTCAGTGATTTTTAAATAAAACTCTGGAATCTAAAAAAAGCCTGAAATTTAATTAAAAATACATTTATTTTGCAAAATTTAATGAGAAGATGCATCTAGTAAGTTAATTAAAGAGAACACAAAAGAAACAAGTAGAGTTTAGATATATATAAATGCATAGTGGGTACAAAATTGCATTCTCATGCGGAATGCTCATGGCAGGAAGCAAAATAGTAAATAGTTTCAACCTGTCAAACTAGAAGTAAATACTAAAAGTCTAAATACATCAATACAATCACATCTTCCTCTTTCTAGCTGCACTAGCGGGAAAGCGAGGGGGTCTAGTCCTCGAAGAAGTGCCTCGCACTGGGATGGGGTGTGTGTTGCGTGACTGTGAACTTTGTGGTTGTGCCTCCTCGCTTGACATCCCTACTGACTGGCTCGGCGTCTTGGAAGAGGATGTATCTCCTCCTATATGTGGCATCGGTAATGCCTCCTCCTTTGAGCTTGAATCATTAGCATCATCATCTTCACCCTCAATGTCATCCATTGTGAATTGAAAATCAATTCCAACATCCCCCTCCATGGCCTGCCTCTCCAAATCAGCGATCTCATCTAGTGAAAACAATGAACCTGGCTCCTATGCTGTCCAATCAGAATAAGGATCTATCTCTTCCGAATCAAGCAGACCAGGTAGTGTTGAACTCTGTGCCCTTTTTATGCGCAATTTAAGATTATAGTGCACATAAACAAGATCATTAAGCCGTTTTTGAGTCATTCTGTTTCTTTTCTTTATGTGGATGGACTCAAATAAGCTCCAATTGCGCTCACAATGGGATGAGCTACAAGGTTGGCATAGGACTTTGAGAGCAAAATTCTTTAAATTGGGGGTATTGCCACCCCAACTTGCCCACCAAGCATCTGCAAAACAAAATATAAAAAGTTATAAAGCAATGAAAAAAGATAATCAGAAACACAACTTATCAATTTGCAAAGGCTTTAAAGTTTGACGCCTTACCTGGTGCTTGAGTAGATCTTGTTCTCTTTGCTAGCATAGAAGAGAACAAATTACCCTTTGATTCCACAGACTTGTTGTTCGGTCACAACAAGGTTTCTCTTCGCTTCATTGGATATCATTCTCTCAATGCATTTAGAGAGACCTTCCATGACCTCTCCATTAGGATCTGAGTAGGAATCATCAACCCTAAAACAAATAGAAAATGATATCAAGTCTTATTACACAACCTTAAAAAGTAAAGTAAAATAAAGTCTTAGTAAAATCTCAACTTCAAGGACAATCATAGTACTTGAATTTGGGGTTGAGGAAGTAGCCTGTTGCATGAATGGGTTGGTGGAGCATATTGTTCCACCGCTATCAATTATTTCCCAAATGGGGTCAAATCTGAGTATGTCCCCATGATAGTAATTTCTAACAGCCTTTTTGGTCCTATCCATGGCCTCATAAAGACCTACCATTGGGGATTGTTGCCCATCACATATGCGCAAGACTCTAACCAGGGGCATAGACATCTTCATTTGAAATTTGAAAAATACAAATTAGTTAATAATATAGTAAGTTATGAATTAATAATGAAACTTGAATCAACTAAAAATATAATATTTTGATTCTTGAAGTTACCTCCACAATCTTCTTAGCCTTTGCGAAAAAACTATCATCAAAGACTATTCGTGCCACAACCTCTCCTTCGAGCTTCTTTGAGTAAGATGAAGCAACCCAATCAGCATACACAAACATTTGTTTCAGAGCCAATATGTGGTTGAGAATACTTTGCAATGTCAAGAGCACCGTTGCAAAGCTTGTCATAGTGGGTCTCACCAAATTTTTGCCTTTGGTCTTTCTCATCAAACTGAGAACCCATGGGTGATTATAGATATATTTGGCGACTCGCCTAGCATCTTCCACAACTGGACTTACCGAATCGAGTTTTCCTATGTCCTCCAAAAGAAGGTCAAGGACATGTGCTGCATAAGGTGACCAAAAAAGTGTGGGATGCCTCTCCTGGAGGATTCTACCTAAAAGATTAGTAAAAAAACAATAATTAGTTACAAACTTTCCATATTTATATCAAAACTAAATTGAATAATACCATAGCATTACATTTAAGATTCATATTGAACATAAAAAATCAAATTTACTTGCTGCCACATATGTTGCTGCATTATCTGTGATTATTTGCACCACATTCTCTACTCCCACCTCCATGACAACATTCTCCAACATCAAAGCCAATGTGTGTGCATTTTTCACTTTGTTAGAGGCGTCAATAGATTTCCAAAACACTACATCATCTTTGCAAGCAACCAAGAAATTAATAATAGTTCTACTTCTTCCATCTGTCCACCCATTAGATAAAATGGTGCAGCTATACTTCTTCCACTCTTTCTTTTGGTCTTCTATCAATACTCTTGCCCTACCAACCGCATGGTCAAGCAACCTACAAAATGTAGGTGTAATAAAGTGTTAGTAAAAAATAGGAAATAACAATTAAGATTTAAAATATAACAATGAATTGAAGTGAACCACAATTATTTACAATTACTAAATAGTAAAATACTAACCTTCCACTCATCCTTTCAAGTAGGTGGCTTGTACCCTTTGTCCGATATTGAAATTGCATTCACCAAATTCAAACAATAAGGACTATCAGCTGCATACATTGAGATATTGTTGAAAAACCAAAAATCAGCTGCTGCAATATCAGTTTGCTCATGCACCTCCTCGAACCCAGTGCCCTCTAATGATGGTTATGATCCAACTGTGTTCTTGGGCACAAAATAACTCCCTATCCTTGATGCGGATGGTGATGAAGAACTAGGAAATGTAGAAGAAATGGAACTGACAAAATAGGCATTTTGTTTGTGGATCCGTGGGCCATGAAAAGATCCTGGTATATTCTCAAGTGCCTCTTCTTCTTCTTGCATATCAAAAGGAGCTCCTTGAGATTCAGCTATGGTTGCCCTCATAGCTAATTTTGCCCTCTCTCTATTCAATTTTTTCTCTTCAACATCTGCAAGTAGGGCATTGATGAATCTTTTTTCTTCTTTAGTTACCTTCAAACAAAGATTTGAATCATGTTTCTTTATGCCTGCAAGGTGGTATTTGAAGTGGTTTATGCCTCTAGGAATAAGTCTCTCACATGGAATGCATATAATCTTGCCAACATCATTTGGAGCATCATAGGCATATCGCCATGTCTTATCTTTTGCATTTTTAGGCTGAGTGCCTATATATCCATATGGGCATGGTGTTTGTGGCCACTCTTTTTGCGGGTTTGTCATTTTTTAATGCTCAACCTCTGTCCTAAACATAAATTTATAGAAAGATAAATAAACAAAGTTGGAACAACTAGGGTTTGTTTTTAAAAAATCTTACATATTCTTCAAAAAAGATTGTGAAACATAGAGCTGAATGGCTTTCAAATGATTCAAACATAGAGTTAAAATGCTTTTAGATGATTTGAAATCATTTACAAACAACAAAAAAAACAATAGAACATTTGTTAAAACTATAAAAAGTTTTCAAACTATGATAAAAAGAACATACCTGGAGAGATATCTGTCTTTTAAAACTGGTTAGAATCCTCTAAAATCCACTCATATCCTCCTTGAATCACTTGCAATCAGCTAAGAATGCCTCCAAACCACCTTCTCTCCACACCTCAAGGCTCTAGAGAACACAAATGCAACAAAAATGCAAAAAAAAAGGAAGTTTTTTGCCCTATTAAGCTGTCACAATGCGTGGGCTACAGGAACTATGAGTTTTTGATTAGAACTCGCTGATTACTCGTCAAGTAATTGGCGAGTTTTTGCCCAGGTGCCGAGTTTTTCGTCCCGTGAGTTAATCTGGGGTTTACTCGCTGAGTTAAAAAAATTGGCGAGTGTTCCAACTATGGTTGATATGTTTGTAAGAATAACTCTTCTAGGAGTGTAACTCTAATTTGATATGATGTTAAAGTATGATCAATTTTTTCATTGTTGTAACTTGTAATAGCACTGTGGATATTTTACGTGTTTTCTAAGTTACTATACCAATGAATATATATGTGATATAAAGAGACATGTCTCTTTAATATATTAACTTACATTAGTCATAGTTATAACACAAGTAATATACCCTCAATATATTATAATGATTATATAACATTGAAAAGATTTCTCTTGTATTTGGTGTTGAACCCCAAGGTTTGGAGGAAAGGGAGGAATGAATATGGGAAAGTTAAAAAGATTATCTTGATTTGTTACACAGTAAATCTGTCTTTTTCATGGGAGATAATTTGCTATATATATATATATATATATATATATATATATATATATATATATATATATAGCACTCTTAATATAAGTTAATTATTCCATATATAATATATGTCATATATTATTTATATATCTCATATATATAATAAAATTTATTTGACATAATTATACCATTACCACTTTTAAATGGTTATTTAAAACTAAACATGTTGCTGATGGTAGTATAAAGAAAACATAAGGCTAGATTTGTTGCTAGAGTTTTTTCACAAAAAAAAGGCATATATTATGAGGAAAGCTTTGCATCTGTAGCACGTTATTCTTCTATTAGAACAATCATTGCTATTGCAGTAGTGAAGGGTTGGAATCTTCATCAAGTATATATTTAAACATTATTTTAAAATGGAGTCATTGAAGAGGAAGTTTTTATTGAACAACTTGAAGGATTTGTAATTCATGATAGAGAATCACATGTATGCAAGTTGAAAAAGGCCTTGTATGGTCTCAATCAAGCTCCTTGAGCATGGTATGAGAGAATTGATAGCTATCTCCCAAGTTTGGGTTTTGAAAAGAATGATGCAGATTCACATTTGTATTTTGCTAGGTTCCCCCAAGTTTTGAAGACAGGTCGACGGGACAGGTTTGTGGGACACCAAGTTTTTTTGCCTATTTTAGGGACAAGGGGGGATGGCAAATGGGGACGTCTATATATATATATATATAGAGAGAGAGAGAGAGAGAGAGAGAGAGAGAGAGAGAGAGAGAGAGAGAGAGAGAGAGAGAGAGAGAGAGAGAGAGAGATTAAAATGTACATTGAAATTTGCAAATATTTATCTCATTCATATAAAACTAAGCACAAAGCATGTCATTTAAACATTATAGAACTTTAAACATTTAAAAATTAAAATCAGAATTACAAATTTTAGGTTACTATCAGTGCCAAAAAAAACATTTAAAAACTTTTTTTTTTGTTATTGTGCAAACCAAGGGGGATGGACAACTGCCCTTGGGATGGTCGAGGGATGTTTGTGGCATCGCCAACTGTCCCGAGGACGACCGTACATCCTTCTTTTTTCTCTTTCTCGTCCCCAAGTTTCCAGGATGTCTCTTCGACATTCTGGCAAAGTGGGTACGGTAGGGGGACGTCCCGTATCCATCCCATTTTCCCTGGGATGTCCCCGTTTCCGAAACATGGTGTTTTGGAGGGGGGATGCATCCTCGAGTAATGTAGGTATATTTAAGTAAATGGGAAAAAAGTGCTGATCCCTGTGCTCTATGTTGGTGATTTATTTCTAACTAGTGATGATAATCTTATCATTAAATGCAAGAGTGAATTTACTTTAGAATTTGAAATAAAAGATTTTGGGTTATTGCATTATTTCCTTGGGCTTGAGGTGTGGCAAAATTCAAATGAAATTATTTTAAGTCAAGGTAAATATGCAATAGATATATTGAAAAGATTTGGGATGTTGGATTGTAAATCTATGGTTATGTTAGAAATAATAATCCACCAAGATAACTGAGAGGTGGGGGTGAATCAATTATCCAATTAAAACATTTATCAACCTTAATTACTTTTAACCATTCAATCAAAGTAAACAACAACCATAACAATATGCACATACACAAATACACCAGATTTGTTAACTAGGGAAACCCTTGATCAGAGGGAAAACCTCGGTGGGAATGATGCCCACAGAGATATATTGATATATATATTCCTTGTTAGAGGATGGACCTTGTTAGGAGTCTATAAACACATTCAATAACGTAAGAGTCCCTGTTAGGAGACTTTGAATCCCTTTTAGGAGATTCCAACCCTATTAGGAGTTGTAGACGACAGAAGGACCCACTATCCAAACAACTTCTGGGCAAGACCACTGAACTTCACTATCCAATTGATCTCTTAACTATTCGTTGTAGAATAATTGTTTGTATTGTGCTTTATCCTCTTCTCTTTGTCCTGTCAACTGAACCAATCACTATCAGACCTTGTAGACCAGGTCACGAACCTCAGATCTAAATGTCAAACCTCAGATCTTAAAATAAAATCTAGGCAACAAAGTTTTCTCCAACTTCGCTCTGTTCTGCTTATCCTCGCATATCAACTTATTTCTTTTCTATCAAGCTCTTCGTGCTTCATACAATCGTTCATACATAACAAAGGAAAATGTCCTTCCTTTATACTGAATCCAAAAAACCAATTCCCTGAGTCAGCTAATACACCTTCTCAATTAATTATTATAGGACCTTATTAAGAATACGTTATACTTAGCCATAACAATAATCTGTCGCCTTGTAACTTGAATAACTTTTCGTATGTGTAATATTATGATGAGCAAGCTTAACCACGTCATCTCCAACATGTCTTCTACCCGCCTTTAATCTTGCTTTTTAGAATAACAACTCTGCTAAGAGATATAACAAGTTTACCAAAACATGCTTCTTTAAACTCTATCTTAGAATAGTCTTCACCAAAATTTACATAACTTCTTGCAGACTTAATATCTTTGGCACCCGAGGTTAGTTGCACATACTAGACACTTAGTAGTATCTCCCATTAACCTCACAAGTGAAAATACTCAACGATTTGTCATTACCAACTTGATCTTTACAGCCGTTCTTTTGTCAGATACCACAAAAATCTGCTATGTTGACATCAATGACAAACATAGTCATGAATGTCACATATCATCAAAATAATGATCTAATCATGTTTCTACAATACTCCCCCATAGGAATATCATCAACATTCATGCTTCCAACAATCTCTGCGTTTGGCATTGATGGCAACATAGATGAAAAAATATCTAGTTCCAAGAATACCAACTGTAAAAGATTGTTATTCTTTCTTTTGAAATCCTCTTCATCGACCATTCTCGTTTATTGATCATTCGCCCCCATTGATATACCTCAATGTGCTCTGTAACTTCTCCATGTATCAAAATGTTTTTCATGCTGTAATCTCTCCCCCATTGACATCAGTGTCAAAGGTTTTAGCAACCATCTATCACTGCAATAACTGTCTCTTCAAGTGTCCAAAGACACTGTTCAAAACAACATTTATCAAGAGTCTTAGATGACTCTGTCCATCATAGATACTCCCCCATACAGGAATGTCATCAGCATTCATGCTTCCAACAAGTTAGTCATATGGCAGCAAATCTGAAAAAATTACATGAGGGTGCAGCACTTTCAGATTTGGTTGGTCCATCTATGTATAGGCAGCAAATTGGATCCTTAATGTATTTAGTTAACACAAGGCCTAATATTTGTATGCAGTAAATACATTGAGTCAATTAATGTGTGAATCGAGGCAGTTTCATCTTGTTGTAGCCAAACATATTTGGAGATATGTTCATGGCACAATGGGATATGAATTAAAATTTTCATTACATATTGAGCTAACTCTACAAGGCTTCTTTGATTCAGGCTGGGCGGGGTATGTGCCCGATAGGAAGAGTACTTTAGGTGGTTGTTTTAGCTTGGGTTCAACAATGGTTTCTTGGTGCTACAGGAAACAAACTTGTGTGGCTGAGAGCGCTACTGAAACGGAGTATGTTGCAACTTGTATGGCTGCATTGTGTTGAGTACAGCTTACCGAGCCTCCTATGATAATGTGTGATAATTAAAGTTGTATAAAACCTTAAGTTAATCCAGTTTTTCATGATAGGACAAAACATGTAGAAATTAAATTTCATTATTTGAGGGATATGGTTTAGAGAAGGGCTATTGAACTTAAGTATATTTCTATAGAACAACAGTTTGCAAACATTCTCACCAAGCCACTTCTAAGAGTGAAGTTTTGCTACCTCTAGGACAAGCTTGGCACTGTGGAGAATAATGTTCTTACGAGAGAGAGTCTCAGCTATAGTGATTCACTTTCATTCCTTATGAGTTCTTCTTTGCCAGAGAAGTTCAAGTTGAAATCTCTTGTTCCATTCTTTGCGAGTAGGCATGATGGATCCACCCTTTGTGAATAGGCATGGTGGAAGTGCATTCTTCTCTGCGAGAAGTTTGAGGTATAAGCCCTCATTCCACCCACTATCCACCCTCTATGAGTAGGCATTGTGGAAGTGCATTCTTCTTTGGGAGAAGATTGAGTTGCAAACCCTCACTTTACCATCTGTGCGTAGGCATGGTGAATCCACTTTTTGCGATTAGGCATGGTGGAAGTCATATGTGTGACTTGTTGTCATATTCTTATCTTTCACCTTCTAGGAGTAGCTATGGTGAATTATCTTTTGGTTAAATTTGGATTATTGTTATGATGATATAACGATCTCTTTATTGTTATGATGAGATAACAATTTTGTTTATTATGAGAATTGTGTGGACATTATCGTTGGTTGCAGTCTTGTGCACTTGCCATGACCCTCTCTTGCTAAGAGGGAGTGTTGAAGATGGTAGCAGTGACAAAGATCTTCTATGCATATTTGTTCCATTTTGCTTGTTCATAAGATGCTGCTGTTACATGGCTTCTGCTATTTGCATTTATTGTATTTGCTCTCCTTTGTGTCACGGTTTGCCGTTAAGTTCACCTGCTTATCATGACGGAAGTTCTCTTCTTATCCTCTTTCGGATGTACCTGAGATACTTGTATATTGTCAAAAGTCTTGAGATGGTTGTGTGCTGTTTTGTTCTCTTTTGGCATTGTTAGTATTCTTTTATATGGTTCGTATTAGTATGTCTATCATGGCATCTTAGTCAGCATCTCATCTATTATTTGGTTTGTATTATTATGGTTGTCATGGCATCACAGTCAGCAGCTGATGGTTCATCAGTCATCTGAAGGAGCTGTCAGTTTGAGTAAAGATAGACAACGTCAGTTTTGAGATATCGCTGTTCTTAGCTTGATGTTCGGTCACCTTCGGACTCTCTCTTGTTATTCCTTTTTTTTTTTTGATTATTTGATATTATTGTGTCGGGCAGAAACATTGAGGTATGAAAAACAGCGGAGGGGATTTACTGTTACTAGAGATTTACAGTCGTTTTGGTTCTGCATATATGTCGGAGATAGTAGCAGAATTATTGATATTATTTTCTTTAGTTTATTATTGAAGCATCAGATCACATATCGTGAGTTTTACAGACGTTTATGATCATGTGAAGTTTATTAAGACTTAAGTATTCAGTCTCAGTTTTATTTCATTAAGGATATGTCTTCGCATCTCTGTGTACTGAGAGCAATATGTCTGATCATATATGATCATCAAGTTTTGAGACTTTTGTTATTAGTTTGAAGATCTCAATAAAAGAGAATTTTTTGGTGGGCTGGGCTGTTTCCCTCGCCGAGGAGGGTTTCTCCCTGGACATTTGCATTGTGTTGAGTAATTGTCTTTCTTTTCTATTGCTCTATTTGTTTCTCCTTATTTCTGGTTCAAAATTTTCAACACGTACTACCATTACATTGTAACCTGTTAGAGCTGGGTCACTGTGTGATAACAGTATCTGTGCTTGAATGCACCTAATAACTGTTATAGCATAGGTGCACCAAATCTCCCCTGGATAATTTGCCAGCCAAGTGAGACATCAGTAGTTTGTGCATTGGGTCACACATGAATCCATCCTAAATTTGTCATAGCATAACTGTACCACATGACCACTAGAGGTATCGATCATATACTTACATTCACAAGAATTTGTTCCTCAGTTGTGCTCTTATAGTGATTGCTTTACTGTGACAGCATTAACTCCTCGGATTTATCTTTCCTGTCTTTACTTATTTTCGGCTTGGATGGATGACAATTCAACGATTTATTTATATGCAGGTCATGTTCATATAAGTGCCTCTGTCATGATTACACAAAATTTCCTTTCTTGAATCCTTCATTTTTTACTGTTAGGACTTATTAATTTTGCAGGTGGCATATTGATCCATGAAACCAAACAAAAAACCACTATTTTTTGTTTACAGTCACCCGCTGAAATACTTTTGGAATAAATGTTTGAGTGCACTACTTCGTGTGAATAAATTTGACTTTTCTGCTTATAATATATTCATTGGAAGCTGTAGTAGAAGGTTTCTTATGCTGAAACTCATCCTATTAACTCACTTTAAGCAAAATTTGGGAGACTATATGGGCATTTAAAATTTTTTACAGCTTTGTTTTGATAGTAAATGACATCAGTTTCTTTTGTAAACAGAAATGTCTAAGGGCTATTTGTAATCAAATGATTGTCAGGGAAGTGAGGAATCTTTCACTTCTCTATTTATTTATTATTTTCCTTTCTTGTTAATGGTTGTACAGATGTCATGTCAATTGTCTTAGGCTCTTAGCCATTGAGTGGGTTTTAATTATTCTCCACACTATTTGTTTGCCTAGTGGTTGGACTGCAAATTATTTTGCACATAGAAAAATCCTGTTAGAGATGCATCCGTATGTAATGAAAGGTAGGTTCTATCCTTAGAGACATTATGCAAAGAACCATATATGGGGAGAATGACATCACATTGTCATAAGCTTTTTAAGTTTTAACTATTATAAGTGCAGTAAGTTTTAACTATTATAAGTGCAGCTTGCAGATGATAACACTAGTTTATTGTTCACAAATTGCAGTCCTGAAAGGTCTAGAAGAAGCATTGTCACGTGGAAAGAAAAATGATGAGGTTGAAGGCATGGTATTTATACAACCTTTATTTTTAATGGTTTTTTGCTCAAGATTCTGCAATGTTATGACCTTTTGTCATTCTTAGAATGTCAAGTTTGTGAAAGTAGAAAGAAATAATTCAGCAAATTATACTTTTTCTTTTTATCAGGTAAATGAGTTGTGGAGGAAATACATGCGCACTTCAAATGCAACTGACACAAAAAATAAAGACATAATATCACATTTTGTGTTGCGCTTGGTATATTGCAGGACGTAAGCACCTGTCTTTTTAATTTTACTTTCTGATTTTTGGCTTGATACAGTTTGTGATTTTAGGATTATGGAATTGCTTTTTTTCTGATGTTTTGAACCCTCATTTCAGGGAGGAGCTCCGCAGATGGTTCCTTCAGATGGAGACTACACTATTCCGCTACCGGTTTCGTCTAGAAACACCAGAAGCTCAGGTACTGTCATACTCAGAATAGAAATTATGTCATGCAATGATATGAGATACTCATGTTTGGAGGATTGGTTAAGAACTTTACATGTTTGGCTTTGTCCACAGAGAATGTTCATGGAGGAGTGCAAACTTCCTTACAAAGCAATTACCACAGTAGAGTTTGAGGTGAATTCCACCTGTTATTTGATGTTGATATTGATTTATTGTAACATAATAGGTAGGCTTGATAGCTATTCAAGTTAAGCCCAGCTTTTAGGAAGTTTTAGTTGGTTTTGTGTTATTCGTAGAATTCTATTGGCAATTTTGAATTTTGGGTTTTCTCCACTTCCATCATTTAGAGAATAGGGAATGGATTTGGAAATGTTGATTGACATACTTTATTTTTGGTAAAAGTAAGTTTTTGGAAGGTTCTACATAGTTGACCCAGGTAGAATGGTTGTCTTTATGTTAAGATGAATGACATTTAAGAAGAATGATGTTGGCTGGAGTGCATTCCCAAGTATTTGTCATTTATTTACTATTTGTTTCATTGCTTTGATAGGCCGTGAAAGATAAACTGGGACAAGTTGCCCGCTCCCTTAACCAGCCTTTGCCTAATGGTAAGACTCATTTGGAGCATTTTCATAATATGTTAGGTTAATTTTCTTTGAATTTCTATTAGGGAACTGTTATAAGAGAGTTAATGAATTTAAGTAATAGATATTTGTCATTTTTTCAGCATCAAATCCTTATAAATAACCCGGCAATGAAAGTCACAGTTACCAATTATGGTTACTAAAAAGTAATTAGATAGATAAAAGAGATGTTGAAAATGTGTTTACGACAAAACAGATGAAAGGAAGGAGACTTATTTTGAACCTTCAAGTCTTAGAGAGGATTTGTAGAATAATTGATCCTTGTTTTTTATTGAGTTTCAAAGCCAAATCTTGTCATCTATAACTCTCACCAGAAGGTATCTTGACTTAATTTTTAACCCTTCTATTTTTATTTTGTTTCTCCTTTAATACTCTAATGAGATTTTGTTGATATGTGTTCTTATCATCAATTAACCTCACTGCAACATCATTCTTTGTGGATTATATTTTAATCATCTCTTTTGTGAGGTGTATTCTAATATTTTATCATTTATTTTCTTTTTCAATTCTCGTTATTTAAGAAAGTAGTAGGCAAATTTATTAATGAAATACAAACTTTTTGAGGATTTAAGTGTAGAAGTAATATAAAGGTGATAACTACAATCATTTATGAAATGCCCATTGTTTCATGGATTTTTGTGGATGAGACATGGGGGGATATTAGTAGGTAGTGCAAATATGATACATACATATTTAGTTAAACACTTCTGCAAAGTAGCAAGTATGTTCATAGAGGGATTGTGACTTTTTGAGTATCCAAGCCTAGAAATAAATAGATAGAATAATATTGAGTTTCCATCTACAACTATATAATAATATATGAAATTACCATAATATTTGGGTCAGATATAATGGTAATATGGTCTTGGAGTAAACATATAGATAGTTTTATGAAAATTTGTAGAAATCAGTGCATGATATTTTTTAGTATTTATGTGTGATAGTTAACAATAAGTTAACATGCTAATGCTAATTTATTAATCGAGGTTAGTAACTAATAATATTAGTTAGGTTTGGTGGTTTGCATAGCAAGTTGAGAGGCTCTATAGAGGCCATATTGTAGTGAATACAAAATGTTGAAGATGATTGATTTATTTGCGTGTTTGAGCTTTTGCTCTACTTAATCTCTTGTTTTTAATATGGTATTTGAGCAAGGTTTTGCATGAGAGTTCTTAATAATCCCTCCTTTTGTTTTTTCTTGTTTCTAAGTGGTTGACAAAATGGCTAGGTAGTATGGACCATGCACAACATTCATTGTGTTGCCTATCCACCATTCTTGCATTTTGTCAACAATTTTGCTATGTAGACCATGTGCAAACCTGTGGAAATTCATTGTCCACCTATGTTCCCTTTTCTTTTTAGCTTATTTACTTTGTCATCATTATTTTCACTCCTTTTTGATCATTACTTTTTTGTACCAAAAGAAAACTATAAATATTGTATGGTTAGAGTTGCATTTAAGTTGCTGAAATCTCTTGCTTTTGTAGAATGTGTTTTGAGTAGCATTTGTGACAATGTGGGATTTATGATTTGCTAGTAAGTTTCAACGAAATTTTGAGACATCTAACTACATATTAGATCAATATTGTATTTGCTTCTCTAGATATTTAATTGGTTTGTTATGGCGCTCAAACTAGTTTGGCTACTTTAGAAATGAGTAAGCACAAGTCAACAAGAATATGGTTTATTCTCGCTTTGGCATACACAGTTGATTGGCATTCAAATTTCTAGATTGATTGTAAGCTTTGCTTCATGGACCTTTGTCACAAAGTAGAGGAGTGTACAAAATCAAGATATGAGACAATTGTCTTTGAGACAAGGCTATATTGAGTTCTCACTTAGTTGAAATATGATTGGCTACTAAGGTGTAAGAATTATACCAAGAATACCATTAGAAATGGGGTGTCAACTGACTTATGATAGAGGAAAGTGTTGGCATTATGATTTGTGTTGTTATTGATGTCAACCTCTAGTGTGACATTAATGTCAACTTGTCAAAACATATGGAATAATGATGAAGAAGATTTGAAGAGATTGCTAAGACATTGATTGATGAAGAAGATTTAAAGAGGTTTATGAGACATTGATTGACTTAGAAAATTTGGGGAATAAAGTATGATAGACAAGGAAATGTCGGATGGAGTATTTGAAGGCTTTATGGGCTAATGACCACTTGCAACTTTGGATTTAATGATTGACTATTGTAAGTATTACACCATCATGTGTGTAGGTCCCCAATTGATAATTTGTAAAGCCCCGCCAGGGAACCCAAAAGAAATTAATCTAAAGTCTCACTAAGTTTGCCAAACATTGTTTTTAAAGATAATAACAAGAAGAGATAGCATAGTAGAAGCAATAACTCACATACATAAAAATAATTCATAAACATATTACATCTCCTAAGGATTCCATGATGTTGAATCACATATATAAAAGTTCTATGAATACTAAATTGATAAATAACAAATCCACATCATAGATAAAACACAAGTATGAATCCAATAATATACAATTACATAAGATCCCACTTGGCATAACCAGAATGCATAATCATCCACTGTACAAGTCATAAGGTATGAAAAGCTCAAAGAATATACATCATGAATAAATACATTATCTCATAAGATCTCTGATAATTAAATACAATACAACATAATATAACCATTTAACAAAAACAAAAGATCAAAATGAAAGGAACAACTGTACAAACACATCCAACAATGACATGCAGCTATCAGATCTCAATGGTATAAGAAACACTACCATGGGACCTAAATGGTCCACTCCCACTGTGCTGAGAAGATAATCTCAAGCTCCATACATATTACAATCCACAAATCATAACCAACATTTAGGTCAAGGAAAACTTGATAGCAATCTATCTCAAAGGTACCAAGACACAAATAACATCTAAACCCAGAGGCAACAAAGACACGTAGGAAATCTACTATGTAAGTGGGCAAGTGTCATTGCATGAGTGAACTCTAAAGTTACCCTGGTAGCCTCTTCAAACTCTGACCCTCTAGTGTCTCTATGCGGCATCAATATCCTTTTGTATAAACAAGGCATACTAATGAAGCAAGGTCGCAACCAAGCATCCTCTCTGCTCCCATCCTAGCATGTACTAGCACTCAAGGCATGAGCGAGGAAATGTATTGACTCTTATTAATTCATTTAAAACTCATTTAATGAAATGTTATTACTTATTAAAACAACTTACAATGGATTGCCCGGGTAATCTCTGTAGGGCTCCGACCTTCATTGCAAGCCACTTCCCAACATACACATAAATTACCTACCCTAAGCTCATGAAAAGTACAACTCATAAAATCACAATTTTCACCTTAGTCCTTTACAAGCAACTGGAAAGCACCTATAGATAAAACATAGTATTCACCTCAGTCCTTTACAAGCAACTGGAAAGAACTTAAAGACCAACCACGATAATCACCTTAGTCCTATACAAGCAACTGGAAAGCACCTAAAGATCAACCACAATAAGCACCTCAGTCCTATACAAGCAATTGGAAAGCACCAAAAGATAACCTATTGAAAACTCAAAGGTTATAGCAAGAAAGTCACAATAATCACCTCAGTCCTTATAAAAGCAATTGGAAAGCACCAAAAATAACTGATTGAAACTCATAGATTTCACCAATAAAAACACCATATAACTATTGATCCATAACTCAAAGATCACATAACAAAACCATGACATCACATGACATCATAAAACAATAACTCTCAGGCCTCTGGTAAACATCCAAAATTGGTCAACACACTAAGTCGACCCCAAACCCAACACAAAGTAAAATATACATCACAGCAAGTGTAGTTTCATATTTTATTTGGTTTTGAAAACAAATGATTTTGTTTTAGAAACAAGGTCAAGTTTTCATTTTCCAAGTGTCATAAATACTAAGGTTTTCGAACTTTCAACAGACATAAAATTTTCCTAGTATTAGAAGATATTTTAATACAAAATTGAACCATCAAACAAAACCCGAGTTTATTAAAAATAATCATTTTTCCAATTACAATTATCAAATTTACTTTCCAATTATATTTTAAATTCTTAATCATAAAAAGTCTTCAATTTAAATATTATTAAAATTCAACAATAATCAATTAAATTATTAATGATAATAATTTTATTTATTAATAATTTATATTAAACCATTAATAAAACAATTACTAATCTATTAATAAAATACTAATTATTAATGATAATATTTATAATATTAAATATTTAATAATAAAAAATTTAATAATTATTAATATTTAATATAAAAAAAAACATATATTTAAATTTACATATATTAAAATATTAAAAAAATTAACCACCCCCCCCACAAAAAAATAAATTACCTTTATAAATTTTACAGTGGAGTCTGCTGTGCGACAAGTTTTAAAAGCTCGCTGGCAGCTTTGTAGTCGTCGAGGAGAAGAGAAGGGGAGGGGTGGGGCGTGGTGGCCCTACCTCCCTATTTTATTTAATAATTTATTTTTTGAAATTTGTTTTATTAAAAAACAAAACAAAATAAATGATGCCCTTCCTAAACTAATACATTTTTTTTAATATATATAAAATATAATGGTAATTACTGTGGTAATTATATTATTATATATTTAAAAAAAGAAAACTTCCATAATAGATTTGATAGGAAAACAGATGCAAACTTATCGAATTTGTAAATCTACATTCTGGTATTCTTTTTCAAACCTCATCCCCAATCCAAACAATCAAATTATGAATTCTTAAATATATTAGACAAGGGTTTTCAATCTTAAATTCTTTCACTAATGGTTTCAAGAATGGTAATTTTCAAACAAGGGTTTCAACTTGAATTAAGTTATGAAAATAGATCTATTCAGACATAGAGAAGACAAAGAGATTTCAAAGAGGAAATCACCAAGCAAGACTCAACAAGATCCTACCTTGATTTGATGCTAAACGATTGGATGTATAGAGCTCGCAAGAAAATTCCCATCCTTTCGAAAACCCTCTTTCTTGGAAATTGGCTTCAAACTTGTGTTTGGAGAAATGAGCTTTAATTTCTTAATAAAGAGCTTTCTCCTTTTAGGGTTTCAGTTTTGCAATCACGCAAAACCTTTTTCTTTATTATTTTCTTTTATTTTAATTTCATGTTCAAACTTTTTCACATTTTAATTAAAATAAACTTTGTTAAATTTATCACAAGACATCTTTAATAAAAATATTTATTAATTTAACTAATAACAATATTTAGAGTTCATTATAAAAAATGAAACTCCTAAACAAATTATTATTAAATTAAATAAATATAATTTCGCCAAAATTAGAACTTCAACTAAATTTTTAAATTTTTTAAATTTAATTAATTTCTCAATTAATTAGATATAATTAAATATTGATTTTTCTTAATAATTTTTTCATTAAATTAAATCATTTAATAATCTTTTATTTGATTCAATTGTAACTGAAAATCACCACAGACTCACAAATCTAAATAAGAAAACCCATTACAAAGGACAAAGTACTAAGTCAAACTCAAGTGCCAAAATCACGAATTCACATCTCTCTACGAATTTGGAAGGGTAAATAACTTAGATACTTGTCTTACTTTCTAGGACAATCACTTAGGGTTAGGATTTGGACTTAAGAATTATCTCCCCTCTTTTAACATTAAGATATTGCGATAGGGCACGCTCATCTTGGCAATTCATGGAAGTTGATGCCTGGTACTTGCAATCTGCATAAAATCCGAGTATGTACATATACATATAATCTAAACTAAATAGGCAATGGCGGAGAGTGGTGCATCATGTAGATCCCGACTAGCAGATGAGTACAACTCCCTCCCTCAATCACATCATAAACGTCAATCATAAAATAAAACATACATGTACACCATACACATGCAAGTATGAGGTATCCATAGAAACTGCGTATAAATCATCCATCTATCATCATGGAATAACTGAAATCATTGTGTACAAGCATCATCATCGAAAGAATAATCATGTACATATGAAATAACCAAGTATCAAGTAGCTCATCACATAGATCAACTGAGTATGAAATAACATCCAAACAATCTGGTAATCAAGTACCACTAATCATCAAACATAACCATAAAGCTGGCCTAAAAAGAATTCAGCAAGATAATATGAAAAGTCACTAGGGTAAAGCTGGCCTAAAAGAATTCGGCAAGATAATATGAAAAGTCACTAGGGGTAGGCATTACATAATTTGATAGAGATTTGATGCATTTTTTGGTTAATAATAAGGATGGCTATGAAGGTGGTTTGGACAGGCTTAGAGAATGGCTTGCATTGCTCTGCAATGAGATTTCAGGGTATGCAGTTTGGTGGGCTTGTTAGATGATTCGTGCAGTTTCAGCTCAGATATTTTCTGTTGGCATGCTTCGCAAGTGAAGATTTGTTGCCACATACGCTATTTTGCTGTCTGTTGGCATTTGTGCAATTTAGCCTTTTATGGTGACTTGATTTTAGTATTATGTGTCCAGATTTTGGCTAAGAGAATTGCTGAGAGACATATGATGATTTTGACATGTTGTATGGTGCTTTAGATTGCAATAGACACTTTGGAGAGTGCTTTGGGCCAACCAATAACCTGTTTTCAATGTATTTTTACACGTTAACTTTGGGTCCAACTTTGTAAGGAGTTGCAATATGTATGGATGGATTATATTAGTTGAAGAAGAATTTTTATGGTGAGTTTGGGTCTGCTTTATCTGCTAGGGTGGACCACATAGAGCCATATTGTTGAAGGTGACTAACTTTGTATCGATAATGCTTTATATTTTTATGGTTTATCTTGCTGATGTCATTAATGGAAAAATCTCTGTATATTCTGGTTCGAGAGAATGAGATATGGATGACTCTGTGTGAGGTAATGTCAAAGACTATGTGAATCAATTGCAAAGACAAAATTAGGAGATCAAGGTCCACGATTATTGTAGGGGCTCTGCTCCTTCCTTTGCTACAAGAACTGCTGCTGGTATATATGCAGAGAATACTGGATCTACTGCTTATACCGCTACTTAAACTACTGCTGCCTCCCCTGCCCATAGAATTGTAGGGGCTACAGGTGCTTCAAAGCCCTATTATTCTATTATTTCCTACGGGCAATTGAGTGAAGTGGCCCTGGTGGCTCCTGTAGGACAGGAAATGGGTCACCTGGCCTTGTTTATGGCCCCTACTTATGTAAAGGCCGCTTATGGATGTACCTGCCCTTGCTTATGGCCCCTACTTATCTATAGGCAATGGCTACTGGGTCACCTTTCATATTATTGTGGAACTAAAGTACAAATTGTTGAATTAGACTAGAAAGTTACTGTACCAATTTGGGAAATATTATTTTTCATTCATTAATCATTATTGATGCAATAACTATCGTTTCAAGTTCTATCTTCATTGTTTCATCTGAAATCCTTGGCACTGTGCCTAAATTGGTAGGGACAATGAGCTCCTTGGTTTTTGGCCTAGTAAATTTTAATCAAATATTTGCATATAATGAGTACATCTTCTCACTGTGGTTTTATCCATCTTGGGATTTCCATGTAAATATAGTGTTCCTATGTGCATGAAATCATTTCTTCATTTTGTGCTAATAATTAGTTGGATAAATAAATATTTGTGGTAGAATTGTTAAAGTTCTTAATTGTGGCGATTCACTTCTGCCCTCTCAGCACCTAGTAGTGTTCAACAAAAAGAGAGATTGGATTGATAGATGTGAAGTAGCGCTTCCAAGAATTTACTCATTTTTGTCTTTGTATCTTTTCGTTCATGTTAAAAAATCTAAAACATCTAAAGAGACTTGAAATATACTTGCCAAGTTATACTCTCAAATCGATGGAATTAGGGGTTATGAAATTCCTAATGAATTAATGGCTCTTAATCCAAATGCTTTTGATAATTTATACGATTCTATCAGTAATGTTAATCATTTTTACACAACTAAAATGCTGTGGCATAGATAAAAGGATACTTCATTGGTTTTCAATGTGCCGTCTGAGCTTGATTTTGAGTATTTTGTGTTTGTTTTTGGTTTTCACATTCATTGAGTTTCTTTACTGCATGGACAACGCCTTCGATTGCTTCTATATTTTTAACTTCTTATTTGAAAGAGAGAACAGTTGATCAAAATTAACCCATGAAAAGCTCCAAGTCACTTGTAACCTTTTTGATAATTTTGTGGATTCATTTCTTATATATTTTTTTTGTGGGGATTTTTTTTCTAAATTTTTTAAAAGCATAAAAAACTATAGTGCTGTCCCTTAGATACAATGGCTTAGATGGCATATGGTCAGCAAATTTACATTAACAACTCATTAACTAACTAGTATTAAAAAATATATCAGCTTATATTGATCATCCACACCATAGTTTAAAATCTCGTTCTTTGCCACTAATGGGCGAGGCAAAAAAAAGTTTTTTGGGCAAATATCGGAGATAAATCGGTAACTTCGCAGGAATTTTAAAATGACTTAAATTTAATTAAAAATGCAATTATTTTGCTAAATTCAATAAGTATATACATCTAATGGATTAGTAAATCAGTAAACAAACCAAACAAGTTGATCTAGATATATATAAATGCAATAAGTAACAAAATCGCATCCTCATGTGGAATGCCGATGTAGTTAGAGACTCTAAACTCTGAAGCAAACTACAAATAGAAAACTGCCTTTGTAAAGCCAACTTTCCATTTTTGCAAGTCCAAAGCCAACTTTGATCCCTATCACCAAATTGGTGTGGGAAATGGAAAGAATACAAGCACAAAGTAGTAACTAAAGACTTTTGGGCCAATTCAGCTGAGATGAATATGAGACGAGGAGAATGTGGTAAAGAATATTTGTAAGCTTAATCAGGACATTTAAACTTTTGCCTACACTTGACCAACTATAAGATGATGGAGATTGTATCCATCCATATTACGAAGACGAGAAAAATGAAGATCTTCCTCCCAATAAAATGGTCCAGTTTTGAAACTTACAAATTTGACAATATTAATGAAGCTAGTTACCATGTATATCAATTGGTGGGTAGATCAAAAAATTCACATACTGATGGAAAAGAATGTTGCCTTATTATTTGATGCGCAACATGGATGTAATGTCCCCATTTCGGGGGCATTTTGATTTAATTATTTTAATTAATTAAGTTGTCCAAAATAATGAATATTTTATGAGGATGACTAATTCATTATTTTAATTAAATAAATAAGTGGTATTAAGTTAATTATTAATAAAGTTATCAAATAAATAAATATTAAAAGGTAACTTTATATTTAATTAATTTAATAAAGTGACTTGAATTATAAAATATCTTATAAAGTCATTTAATAAATAAAATAAAATAATGTTTTAGAAGTTTTTGGAGAACGTGGAGAAAAAGAATAAATAGGCATCCTGGGCTTCATTCTCACCAGGCAGATTTGTTGTTGTTGATGTTGATGTTTGATGGTTGTGGAGCCTAGGGTTTCTGCAGTAGTCACAATTGGTCATTGAGAACGAAAATTCTCAATTGGTAGGCAATTTTGAGGGTGTGAAATATCACTTGAATTATTGCAGCTGGGGAGAAAGTTACTTCAGACTTCCATTTGTGCTTCATTGGTTAAAACTTTGGGGCCTTTGGCCAAGTTTTGTATGATATTGATTGGTGTTTGCTTTGGAGACTTTTTGGAGTTCATAGTCTTCAATGAATTTGCATTGAGGAGGTGATTTGCAGCATCTACAATTTATTTAGAAGTCTGATATATTGCTGCTGGGGCATCATTGGAAACATATTTTTGTTCATATCTTCACTTAGAGGTATCCGATGGTTCTGGGTATTGTTGCATTCAATTTCTATCGTCAAGACAATCATTTCAAGGACAAATTCGAGGAGCTTAGAAGTTGCATTTATTTTTTTGAAGTATTGTCAGGCAATACCAGGGGCGGCTATGTGAAAGCATCGATTGGGCCTAAGAGAAGTTCATTTTGCTTGAAACTTGATTCTTTCATCAGCTCTTTTCTAAGGCATCATCATTTCTCCAAGTTCCTTTGTTTATCATTCATGTTAGCATTGCATTTTAGGTGTTATAAGTTTCAGCTGTAGGTGTGCATTATACCAACATTATCATATTTTGTAATCCATGTAAATTGCAAGAGTCTTGGCCATATTTCATGAGCATTGTATTAGAAATTTCATTGCAATTAAGGAGATAATAGTTGCTGGTGTCATTTGAGCAATTCAATATCATTTATTATCAGCTAGTTAGTTTGCATACCAATTGTTTGTAAAAATGCCAGTTGGCTGTAGGTGTTCATTTCTCATGCTTAGATCATATATATGCATTGAATATTGCCAAAATTAGTAGAACATTCATGTTAGGTCATTGTTTAGACAATCTGGAGTCTCCTTGCCAGCATTCTTATTGATGCAAATTGAAGAAAAGTCATTTTAGTAAACTGAAAAGTTATATCAGTCATATGACGCTTGTATGCAAAGTGTTTGACAAAATTTCTTGAGCTTTCAATCAGAAGTTTTCAATCAGATTTGAGCAGGGTCATTACAATGGAAGCACATTCTTCCAATGATGATGAAGCAACCCATAGTGTTGAGAAACCTGAAGGTTGAAAGTATAAAGGATAAGATACAACAAAAACTTCAGCAAGATCAATAAGAAAGAAAGTTGTAAATGAGCAAAAGAAATCAAATTAGGCTCATTCTTCAGCTTGCACTTTATCCATAAAGGAGATTAATTTCATGAATCAATACAGAATATCCATTGCGGAAAATGAACCACAAGTGGAGATGGAAATTCCTCCTCCAATTCATGAATAGAATGCAGAACCTATTGAGTAGGAAATCCAAGAAGAGAAAACAGTAAGTTCTCAGGAGAAGTTTGCAACTTCTCAACGATATATTGCCTACTTCTCGGCCGAGATTTTGATGTGAAAAACATGTAATTTCTTGCCTGGTGAAACTTCTTGCGAGAAATTGGTATGTCGCTGACGTCTCTGTGCTATTTTGATCTATGATCCACACCATCAAAAAGGAGTTAATGTCCCTGAGTGTAGTATCCAGTTTATCATTATTCTACTAAAAGCCTGATAATAAGGCCACCTAGGCCATCCAACTAAATATAAAAACACTTAGTAATAGTATTATACTAAAATAAAAAAAACATAAGCAATTTTTTCTAGTATGCCCATATTGGCAGCTAGCAGCAACAAAAATAAACAGTTTTAAGGGACATGGTCTCTATTGAGCTCCCTTATAGCCGCATGGTGGAGTGCAACTGACCAATCCTCTTCAGGAACTTGAAGAGTTCCTTTTCCCTCATCACTGCCATCTTCACCAAGGCAATAGACAAAGGAATGTCATTGAACTATGCAAAACCTTCAGGGAAATCTGATCTGGAAAGGTTGCCAATTTTCCTTTCAAGCTTTGAAACTCCGGTCTGAATCTTTTTGAGATCACTAGTTGTAGCAATACATTTGTCACAGTTCCTGGACAGAGGCCATTATAGGTTTTGTAGTATTGATTTCCTCTGGCATCATTTCAGTTGTGAGTTTAATGGGGCCCATTTTTATGCTTCAGACACATGAGAGAAGCTATGTGCAAACTTTGAGCTATTTTCCATCTCCATCTTCTTATCATTTACAGTCTCTGCCTCATTTCCTTTTCCTTTTTTCTCTTCACTCCCACTATCTTCCTCTTTTGCAGACTCCATATCCACATTTACCTTCTTACCTTTGCCCGTGGGATGAGTGGCAAGTGTAGTAGACCGCTTGGGATTGCTAGTTTCCTGAGTAGCCTCAATATTAGAGTTGATTTCTTGGTTAGTAAACTTAGATTTATCACAGTCCTTTCCTTTCTTCTTACTCAAGGTTGTGCTTTCCACTTGTTATTCTTTGAATCCACCTTACACGGATTGGGGTTCTTGAATTTTGAACCAGAATATATATAAATACAATGATCTGATATATAAATCACAAAAGTAACAGATGAAACAAAAGCTTATCCTGGGAAAACCCTCCACTTGAGGGTGAGAAACCCAACCCACTAAATATTGATCTTTTATCAAGTTCTCAGAACAACTACAAAAATCTCATGCTTATGATTGATAACTTTCAACAGTCAGTCAAGAAGCCTTATTCACCTTATATAGAGTTTTAACAGAGTGTCAAAAAGCCAAGAGTATCTTGCAGCTACTAACAATGCTTAGTAGTCTTACAAAATATATGCATTGATCACATACATGTCAAAAATACAAAATTAGCTTGAGACAAAGTGTCAATCATTCGTGCAAAACAATCTTCGTTGACTCACCCGATGATCACAATCAACCACACTAAATGAACTTACTGTAAATCCCTCTTCGTTTTACGTAGACATGGACCTTGTATCTTCATGACAACTAAAGATACACATAGTGGAATATAAAAAGACCATCGTTATGAGCACTGCTTTTGTTCTTCAATAAATTTGCGGTAACATTAATTCCTTGAATCAGCAAGAAAGCGAAGCATGAATTGATGACATTTACACCCAACCAAAAAAACACAAAGCCTTGTCATACACAATGGTGCCATTCCATCCTATCCCAGCGATTAGGAAGGCGAACAAATTAGAACAACTTAGCCAAGATCAAATATACAACAAAATGTCTGTCTGACTGGTGTTGATAAATGAATTTCACTAGTAGTACACCAAGGGACATGAACAACTCGATAACATGAAGAGAGACATTACACTGTAATAGAAAAATGCAGATTGACTGGAGTAAAGAACAATAGAAAGAAAATACAGCTCCCAAAGATGTAAAACAGCAAAACGACAGAACACACACGTGTGCTTGGACCTAGAGATGAAGGGCACAAATCAGCATAGCAATAACTGTTGTTGAACAACTCAAGCTTGAAGGTGCTCTGTTCCAGCTACTGGATCTTCAATACTCCCTCTTAGCAAGAGAGAGATCATTCATATGTTATGGAATCTCTCAATAAGATCGACACAAAAGGCTGCACCCAAAATGTATCAATAACAAAATCTTATCATAAAGTTACTCAACAAGATAGTCATCTCAGCATGATGTTCACCATGGTAACTCCTAGAGGGTGGATCCACCATAGCTACCCCAAAGGGTGGAACAACGGCTTTCACCTCAAACTTCTCTTGCAGAGAAGAATGCATTAACAAGAGCTTTTACCTTAAACTTTTCTCGCAGTGAAGTATGCATTAACAAGGGTTTGTACCTCAAACTTCTCTCACAAAGAAGAATGCATAACAACATGCATAAGAGTCACTGAAGCTGTTACTCTCTCTCAGTAAGAGCATCATTCTAAACAATACCAAACTTATTTTGAAAGTAACAAAACTTGACTTTGGGAAGTGGCTTGGTGAGAATGTCCACTATTTGCTCTCCTGTGAAAATGTTCCTTTGAACCATATCTCTTAAACAATTGTACTTGATTTCCACATGCTTAGTGCTATCATGAAAAACATGATTAACCTTAAGCTTCACACAACTTTGGTTGTTGCTTAGAATCACTGTAGATTCCAAAGGCTGCCCAAATAGTCATGCAAGAAGTTTGCAAAGCCACACTGCTTCCCTTGCAGCCACATGAGCTGCAACATATTTGGCTTCAGCTATATTCTGAGCAACACATGACTGTTTCCTGCTGCACTAGGAAATCATAGTTGAACTGAGTTTGAAACAACATCCTGAAGTGCTCTTTCTGTCAGGAACACATCCTACCCAGTCTGAATGAGAACCACATATGTATATCAAAATATGTTTGGCTGCAACAAGATGAATCTGTCACAGTTACACATGAATTATTTGAGAGTGTTAACAACATAACATATATTAGGCGTACTGTTAAACAAATACATTAACAAACCAATTAATTGTTTGTACATAGTCGGGTCAACTAAATCTGAATTGGCTGCAACCTCATGTAACTTTTTCAGATTTGCTTCCATAAGAGTTGCCATGGACTTACAATCTAACCTCATGTCCAAGGAAGTAGTGGATATGATAGATATCTTTCATCTTGAATTTAGAAGCTGACTCCTTCCATTTAGCAATGAGACCATCTTCACCAATAAGATACAAATCATCAACATAAAGTACTATGATTAAGCCTTTATCATCAGTTACTTTGAAATACAAATTTGGATCAACATCATTCTTTACACAGCCTAAACTCAATGAATAATGATTAATTCTCTTATACCATGCACATGAAGGCCATACAAGGCCTTTTTCAATCTGCACACATGTCATTCCTTCTCATTAACATGTGAATGCTTCTTCAAGTGTCATATTGACGAGAATTCCATGTGGACTACAATTCTAAACATATACCATTGTCTTGCAAGCTTCTGCCAATACAAATTTTTGAAGGCCCTGAACAGGAATCATGGCTTTCACTGCCTCTATGATAGATCTGTTCTTTCTTTCAACTTCACCTTTTTGTTGTGGATTATGAGGGACAAAACTACCTCTTAATTCTAACTTCAATATAAGTTTTTTGAAATATACCAGAAGTATATTCACCTCCACTATCAGACCTTAAAACCTTTATCTTCTTATTGGATAAATTTTCTAGAAGAGCTTTAAATTCCTTAAATGTGGACAACACTTCATAAGAGTCTATATTTTAGAAAATAAATCCATAACTTACAAGAGAAGTCATCAATAAAAGTAACATAATATCAAAAGCCATTTAATGAAGCAACATACATAGGACCGCACAAGTAAGAATGAATCAGCTCTAAGATATTCTTTGCTCTACATTCACTGCTATGAAATATAATTTTAATGTTCTTACCTAGAGCACACCCTTTGCAGACTCCTTGATGATCTTAATTCAGCTTTGGAAGGCCAATTACCATCTTTTTCATGGATGACAATGCTCTAAAAGTTCGATGAGCAATTCTTTTATGCCATAGCTTACTTGTACTTATTGAATCATGTGCTAAGGCTTGAATAGAATGAGCTCTTTTTCATGGATGACAAAGCTCTGAAATTTCGATGAGCAAGTCTTTTATGCCATTGCTTACTCGTACTTATTGAATCATGTGCTAAGACTTGAATAGGATGAGCTGAAAATGTAGATAGGCTGTCATGATAGACACCAATCTCAAGAGTTGTCTTAATGCTAGTGTTCTCTTTCCATGCAAGGACCTTGCCTTCAACAAATGCTACATGATAACCTTTATCTTGTAATGCTGAAATAAAAATCAGATTCCTCTTGATTCCAGGAACAAATAGTGCACCACTCTAATGAAGAGGAATTCCAAAATCTACATGAAAAGATGTAGAACCAACACCCTTTACAAAATAGCAAGCATCATCACCAATGATAACTAGTAAGTGAGTTTTTTTTCTTTCAGATTAGAGAGGTGCTTATGATAACTTGTAATGTGGCGAGAGGCTCCGCTATTAATAAGCCAAGTATCACTTTTAGTAGGAACATTACTAGAAAGAATAGAAATAAATAAGAACCCTTCCGAATTTTCACTCGACTCTCTACGAGGAGAAACATTTTCAACATTTATGGGAACAACTTGATGCTTGGGTCTTTTAGTACAATCTCTAGCAAAGTGACTGTATTTATCACATCTTAAGCATTGAATCCTAGATGTATCCTTCTTTTTCTTGGATTCAAGGGAGGAGTCAAAATTCTTAGCTCTATCTCTTGAAGTTACCTTTCCTTGGATCGAAAACTTAGCTTTATTTTGGACCTTTTCTTTCTTCTTAGTCAGGGTTGTGCTTTCTGCTTGTTATCCTTGAATCCACCTCAGTACTGGCATGGGTATGGGCTTTGAGAGTGACATGGTGGAATTTTAGCCTAGGTTTTTTATGCATTTCTTTTTCTTGGGCCATTTTGTGTCTAATAGGCTAGTGGAGTAAGGGGTACTATAATTAGGGGCCTCTTGCAAATGATATGCCTAGGTGGACAGAGGGCCAAATGGAAGCGGTAAAGTTGTAAAATGATAACTTGATGGAGGGGGTTGGACTGTTTTTGTTGGTTTTTAGCAGCCGCCACTTTCGAAACCAAATTTTCTAGGGAATAGATGATAAAAACGAAATAAAATAACATAGTGACTGTTGAAGTGATTAAGCAAGGGATTATGGTAAAGAAAATAGAACTGAAATCTTCCTTCCAGGATGAAGTACTTCATTATGATAAGACATACTGGGTTCCAGGATTTTGGGAGTTGCTCTTACTCATAACCTTTGGGGTGTTTGGCTCAATTTTCATTTTCAGGGGAGAAGTTGTTCAGGCTCTCCATGTTTCAGACTTTGCTTATCTTCTTCCATTTCCTCCCATTAGTTGAGAGACCCATCGTCTTCACAATCACATTCTCATTGACTAAAAAGAAAATTTCGGCAACAAAAACCCTTCTGCCAGTCCAAGAGGAAGCAAATTGGGTAGATAGGCTTTTCTTGTGGCAATTCATATTTTCAATATATTGTGGAACCCCTCCTTGCATATATACCAAACAATGACATTGTTTTTGTATTTGTCATGTTTATTTGGTTCGACTCTAAGCCTATCACCTCCCATAGCATCACTCTAAAAAATAGTAGGATTTTGGTAATATAAAAGCCCTAAATTACTTTTAATGCCAAAAAAGGAATTAAACACCCAAAATAAATTAAAGTACCCTCTACAACCTCAGTACCATTGATGATCTCCCAAATGCCCTAATAGCTGATTCCAGGATTAGAATTTAAAGCTCCCAAATTACAAAATTTTAGACAAGTTGCAGAAATTCTTTTATTGTCATTTGTACTTGCTAAACAATGATGCCATCTCATCATGACCAAGCACTTTCTTTTAGTCACATGGTATGAACCCTTCGTCGTCACATCATAACTCCACGAGGAGGGAAATTTGTCATTTCACTCAATGTTTGCACCATGTTAAGCATAGCCACCCAATTCAAATTTCTTTGGCCAATTCTTATTTGTAGTCCCTTAGTCTCTCTCAAAAAATCTATTCTTTCCCTAATAAGTTTTAAGTCTGTACTTAATAGTATGCCCCAAAAGTTTCTAAGCTTAATTCCCACCTTCCACCATATCAATATTTTCCCCCTTAAGGAAGGGTCTTCACATGGTGTGGAGGTGTTCCTCCTTTCTTCAACGTTTGATTTTCTATAGGTAGGTCTATAGTTGCCACAATGTCTACTACACTATCACTTTCTTTGGAAATGTAGCTTATAGTAATGGCGTCAAAACCCAATAGAGGAGTTTTGATATCTTGCATAATCCCTTCCACATACCAGCTAACATTAGTTAACCCTATAGTTGCTTCAATTACAAGTTTAGAATATCCTATATCAAGAGTTCTAGTTCCGATTGAAGGGGCAAATTGATCCCTCTAAAAAGAGGGACATACATTTAGCTTGGTTACTAGTTTAGCCATTTGCTAGCAAAGGTTGCAACCATTTCTCCTTTGGAGCATCTTATCACCTCTCCACTCGCAACATTCCCCTATTTAGTAACTCCATTGAAGTTGAGCTTGTACCAATCAGCAATGGAGTTTTCCATCTCGTTCTCTTTCTTGCCAATCTCTTTGAGTTATCAAATTTAATTCTTAACTATTCTATTATCCCACTGAGTAGGAAGGTAGAGTTGTGACCTTTTCACATATCATCCATTAGAAATGGGATCCCTTACCTTTTCAGTTCATCTGGCCATTTGACTTGTTTTTTGTGGTAATTCTAGTCGCAGTCTCCTAAGTTCCTCATGGTCCAACTGAAAAGCGATGAAATTAAAATGTTACTATGTTTGTAAAATCCATGAAAAGCAAGAATGCAACAGATGCTTGGCAATTGGTCAAGGACAAGGATGGCATGTTGAAAATAACTAAGTTTGGGAAACTCTTGAGAAAGGCATTCAAGGGAGCAAAAGACCTAAATGATTTCTAGTGAAAGAATGTTAAGAAAGTTGTTGAACATGTGAGAATCCCCACAAAAGTCTGTATATGCTCAAGTGCTGAATATATTGTAGCAAGGAAAGCATGCTAAAAACTGAAATTTTATTGAAATACCTGGAATATGCATGTCGTCGTTAAAACATAAGTATTGGTGAGGAATTGTGCTGATCTTGAAACCCATCATCAAGGAGAAATGACAACCATAATCTATGGTCAAGTAGACAACAATTACACCCAAGCCGAAAGGTCTTGCTCGAAATCACATTGGTTCTCAAAGGCCAAGGTTAAAACATAACGAAGGTCAGATTTGTTCTTAATGGGCAATGATCCACCCTTCTTGTGATGTTCCTATATAAAGCCCATGATTGTCACTGCGAAGAATGTCAATTGAAATGGCAACATTTTTTTTCTTTGTTTTGACCATTTCAGATGAGGAGCAATAATAGAGAGGGAATGCCCAGATTTTGGCTGCACAATAGTGAGGAAAGTTTCTAGAGCTAGTATTGAACCATTTCCTATCTCGTCCATATAGTGACCACATTGATGGTTGTGAGAAGGCATTCTACACAGAATCAAAGGAGTTTTTAAGTCTTTAGATAGAGTGGAATTATGGATTTTCCCTTATTGCGAGTTCATGGAGGCAATGCGATCCTTTTGCAATAAATTGATGTCCACGTTCTAGGTTCGCACCTGCCTTGTGGTTGAGATGCAACAATATGTTTATGTATTTGGGTTTGTACAATTGAACCAAAGCTCTCCCTTTGTTTCATTTGCAGTGTTGACTCACTGTTATTATCTTTGGGGGCAAAGCATTTCATAAACTAAGTAATAAAAAAATTCCATGGTATACCTTAATATGCTTTCCAAACGAATCTTGAGCATATGAAGGAATGCCTTTGAGAGAGGAAGATGTACTAGGGGTTTCTATTTGCTCTCCCAATGCATTTTACATTGAGTCACAAAATGTTTCAGAGTGTTAAAATCTACCAAACTCTTCCAAACATACTTAGAGTGCGAAACCTACATGGTTGCAAAATTCAAGGAAAATCCATGAGGGGAGTCCAAATGCTTCTTGGTTGCAAAAATCACATGCTCAAGGAATATTTCCAAGGTCTCAAAAGCATCCGCTATTAGCTCATACGTACTATGAGTGCAAAACACACGAGAAAGGATGGTATTAAAATGTGAATTCCTCCATAGGTTGGAAAACACACTCTGGGTATAAATGAATATAAGCTTTGGATTTTTTTATATATATTTTTGAATTTCAACAAGGTTTTCTTGAGCCTCATGCTCGGAATTTTACTCGAGCAATAAATAATGAAATACTTTAGTAACATTTCATATGCGCTTGAGAATAAAAGAATGGGGGGTGAATGTAAGTGGTTGAATTTCCTATACATCAATAATGTAAATTCATTTAAATGATGGAAATTTATTTAAATAGTGCCCATGGAAGTAATTGCAAAAGTTAATATAAAAAATTTGGTTCGAGTTCAAAAAGTTAATTACAATAACGAATAATTAAAGTTCATGAGAAATTTGGATTTAGGTTAAATTAATTAATAAATCCAAGTCAAGATCAAAATTGAAAATTGGAAAATATTGGATTTTTGAAAAATAATTAAATATTGAATAAACATCCAATATTTCATGAAAAAACATAGGAAATTATTGTGAAAATGACAAAAATAGATTTAATTTGAATTGATTGAGTATTTGGAATTATGGTGGAAAGTAATTAAATGCTGGAATTTTCTTGTGCAATACTCAATTAAAACATCGGAGATGAAATGATTGTCAGAATATTTAAACTAGAGCCTATTCGAGAGTGCGCCCATGACGAAGCTTGAGGATGAAGATATATGCTCAAAATAACATATTTTCAAAATATTAGAAACTTGAAGACAAGTGGCAATTGTTGAAAGAGAACCTTCTCCAGAATGGAAGCTTTTAAGGAAATTAAAAACAATTGTCTAAAACTAGCTTACAACCAATGTACCAGCTTTAGGGATTAGATTTCTATACAGGAGAAGCATTCTCATTTCATTTTCACATCTAACTTGGATAGCCAAAAGCAAGAGATGAGGATTTTGAAGAGCTTGTGAAGAAGTTTTCGAAGATGCGTGAATATTTCTAGAGAGAGGAGAGAATTTGGGAAAGAGAAGATCTCTTTCTAGAGAGGTGGACTTGCATTGAGCTACAAAGTCAAGAAAAGAAAATTGTGAAGTTAAGAGGAAAGAGATTTACATTAGGAATTAGAGAGAAGGCATGGATTGTTTTTGAGGGTAGAGAAAATTTCTTTCTAGAGAGAGTAGAGATACTATAGCAAATTTTCAAAATTCTCTTCTCCAAAAAGTCAAAATTTGCAAGTAAAGGGATTTCATCTGTTTTTTATTCTTCCAATGTTCTTATGTTGTTTGTTTTGTTTTGTAGCAAGGAGAAATGTCAAAACTTAGAGAAAAACGTTTGTTGGCCTTGATAAAGAATGAGCAAAGGGGATTCTATATGGAGGCAAAAAATGTTTCGAAGTGGAAAAATGTGGGTGACCCAAATTTGGGAGGTCTTGACATAGGTGAATTCAACAAGAGGATGTTAAGGTATAAAGACCATGACCCTACATACTTAGCTACTCAAATTGTTAAAAGGGGGGTCATGGCTATAACTAGTTTTCTTCCAACCTTCCAACATGTAGAGTTGATTGTAGAAAGGCATTAGAATCCAAAGACAAAACAATTAGAGATCCAAATAGCAAAGTATTAGCAAATTTTCCTACACTAGTGGCTTTAGAAGCTTTTGGAATCCCAACATACAAAACAATGGTATTGAAGTCGAAGGAGCAAGTACTTAGAGTTTATAATGTTGACATTGACCATTGCGATGATGTGATCAATCATAAGTGGCTATGGAAAAACAAAGCTCGCCACTCCAAGTTACCCAAGCAACTAGTTTGGTTAGACTTCTAGTGAGAGTATAGTGATTTGATCATGATGTTGAGTAGGATATTTGTGGCCCCATGGTCTTACGCATCTGAACCATGGATTTGGTATTTTGTTGAACAAGTTATCAAAGGATTCACCAATATGGACTAGGTTTGAATGTTTAGTGACAATTTAAATGAACAATTTAAAAATCTAGAACAATCAAGAGAAATATACATGAGCTCCTATGTCGTATATATGCTAGCCCAGATGATGAGGTATGATGGATGAAGTTGTAAAGGGGCTATAGGAAGTGGTTTACATAGCTTGAAAGTGCATGAGTGCTATCCTTAGTTACAATTGTTTGCTAAGATGGACTTTGTGAGAGTCAATAACACTTTTGCCATTCACATTTTTAGGACAATGTAACGAAGATATACATGAGTTTGTCAGGCGAAGAGACGAAGTTGATAGAGAAGTATGCATCATGGTTCATTCAGTTCTCAACCTTCTTCTACATCAAGTTACAAGGATTTTCTTTAGAGTCATAGATGTTCCTAAGGATTCCAATTGACAAGATGGCCCTGCTAGAAGTCACCAGACAGTTGATAATGTATTATAGGATTCAAAAGAGAAAGAGGATGTGGGACTTGAATTCCCAATTACAATAGGAGATGTCATTGAAATGTGTCTATTTCTACAAGTAGTTGAAAGATTGACATACAAGCTACATTTCTAGTGTCTATCACTTTTCATGGCAAGACCGAATTATGGCACATTTAACATAATCAAAGTGGTGGCTGGTTGGAAATATCAATACAAGGTGCACCTTGGTCATTTTCGGGCCAATGTTGAGGATGAGTACAAGATAAAAAAGAGAATTTATTCCAGATTGTCACTCAACATTATTAGAGCATGCAAAATCATCCAAGTACTTAACCAAGTGGAAGAGCATAGAAATGTGATCTAGCCAGGATATATGAGCTGAAAAGAGAGAAGACCATCCAACCATATGATTGGTCCAAGAGTGAAATATTAGACATCAATTTAATATCTAGATTAATAGTAAAATTCACAAAATGGTGGGTTGAGCGTCAAATTACCAAACTGAGGGTGTCTAAGGATGGCTTTACTTATAAATTGATGGGGCATCAACCATTGCGAGATGATATACCAAGGCAATTTTCATGAATCAAAATTGAAGGAGAGATCCAATAAGAAAGTGTTGAGCGAGGAAAAGGGAAGAGTATTGCTTAGTGCAACCAAGAATTAGGTCCGACTTGTATGACAAGGAAACCCAATATAGAAGAGTCTAAGTTGATGACTACTCCATCACCTAGTCGGACTCCAAACATAGAAAAGATTGATGCTTTCACAAGGGGAGAAGTTGAAATTAGCAAGAGAAGGATACCACGAGAAGATCATATAACTAGGCTAATACAAGATAGAGAGAGCATAACCGCTTCTCAAGAATCTAACTAAGGAAATGATAAAGATCAAGAAGTTTCCGTTGGGGCAAGCCTTGGGGCCATATTATAACAAGAAGTGATGGACGTAGAGGTTCCTATGCCAAAGATGATATTTCCTACTGTAGAAGTAGAGGTTCTTCATGCAACAACAGAAAGTCCCATTGTCAAGGAAGGAATGGAAGTAAGAGTAGTCCAATGATGAGAACAATTGTTAGTCCATTGTCAACATGAAACCATATTAGATTGGTTAAGGCAAAGGCTGCAAAAAAGTAATTAGAAAGAAATTGACTTGACATTCAAGTTACAGGAAATCTTAAACCAAGTCAATAGACCATAAGAGAAAGGCAAGGCCAAAAAGTTTGCAAAGTTCATAGTGGTGAATTTGGATCCAATATTTTATAGATTGTAGTACTTGCAGTTGATAGAACAAAGGACCAACTGTTGTAGGTGAATGCAATGTGATAGATTTGGATTTGGAACATACCTTTAAGGAGTAGATCATCGAAGAATTTGAGGGTTTTGCACAAGAAATAAAGGAGAAGATAAGGAAGTTGGAAGGAAAATACCAAAAAATAGAAAGAGAGAATAGGCTTTGTGTGAGTATGTGAACTACTTATCTCATTGGGTGAGGGAACAAAGTCAAGCCTTTGTTCCTCCTATAGTTATTTTGGCTAAGTTGGTGGAAGGTATTGTTGATGTTTGGTAGCTTCAGTTGGTTAAACCTCTGAGACTATAGTGTGTGTGTATATATATATATTACATATATTACATATATAAGTGTGAGATATTATTTATATATATATATAAATATATAGACACACATGCATGTATAATAATTATATATATTTAATATATGAGATATTATATAATTTGTTATTTTATTAATTATAGTGGATAGACATGCCTCATGAGGACATGTCTTTCCATGTGTCATTTGTAATATATATAAGAGGAGATTGATGCATTTGAAAAACATATACCAAAATGGCAATGCAATTACATTTGTAAGCGGTCCTAAGAAATCAACATAGTATCAGAGCCAAGTTGTAGTTGCAGATGTAAAGAAGTTTGAGAGATCTATTCTTTAGAAATCAATCTCAACAGGTTGTTTAAATGAGAATGAGTCAATGTAGAAGTGGGGTGTGGGCTAGTACCGCGAAGTCACTCCAGACAAGCTAGTATATTCTCAAGATTGCCCCCAAGTTTTGTTGTTGGATGTCTGCATTGCCAGAAAATGAATTGCTCGGCTACTGTGATTGTATTGGATCAACATTGGAATCTCATGCTCAGAACTAATTATGCTTGGGAAGATGACCACTGAAATGAAAGGGTCAGATTAGAGTTGTGTGATACCATTAAGATCTTATGTTCTTGTTGGCACAAATAAGTGAGGCTCATCGAGCCAAATCGGGTCAAACATGGACGAGCTTGGATTGTGTTGTCATTGTATGACAATATCGATGCGAGAAATGTGCATTTGGGAGAAAGCTAACAAAGACATGTAACCACCGAAAGGACATAGAAACTTATAAATGTAATTTGCAAAAAAAATGGAAATGCGAATAGAAAAGAAGTCCTACTAGCATATGATGAATATCACGTGCTTTGCATGAAGATGATTGGCAGATGTCACACTACCTTTGAAATAAATAGAGTTGTTTGCATGAATGAACCATAAACAACTAACGATGGTTGTTGGATATTATCAACACCGCCTTTGTTGGGTTTGATATCTTTGACGTCTGAACCGCACATTGTTATAATCACCGATAGTCGAGATTGGGTCAATATTGTCGAGATTGGGTCAATAATAAGGATCCAAAATAGGGACATTTTTGATAAAGGGTCAATTCAACATATTCCAGAAAGGCACGATGAAATAAGTTAGGTGCATGGGCCACATAGAGACAATGCATCCCTTGTCCCATTGCATGTTTAGACTGTGCCAACAAAGCTCATCTCCTTGAATTTGAGCCATCATTTGTGTCCAGAGATATATAAAAGTTTTCTCATGACTACACACGTGATGTTCAAATTTTTACAAAACAAAAACATATCGTATTTCCGCTAGCAAGGATAGAGCACGCAGAGTGACCGCCATGTACGAGGAAGGCCTCATTTGAGGTCAAACCAATATAGACCGCCAACTTTAGGGAGTAAGTTTTGTGAGGGGATATTATAAAACAAAGGATAATGTCAGCAAGAGCAACCCTATTCACTCCACATTGGCATGATAGGACATATAAGGTGAAATAAAGTAAGTCAACCACCTGGGAGTACGAAGAAGACATGTATATGGCCAACGAATGAGAAGGGGCTTTATTAAGAACTGATAGCTTTCTAAGTCTACCTTGACATTTTGGTTTGCATACAATATCTCATTTAACAAAGCTAATCTCTTCTAATCTCTTCTTTTCTTCAAAACTTGTCCAAAGAAAGGCTTTGTTGAATTTTTCAAGTTTCTCTGCCATGTTTCCAAAGATTTTGTAAAGACTTTAAACTGTTTCTGCTGAAATGCTGATGAAGCAAAGACAAATGAAATACAATGCTAAGAAATGCAATTCTAATTGTTACACAATTGATGACAACTAGAAATGAAATTTGCATAAATTCAATGCTTTTATGAAGGGAACCTGAATTATGAGCAAAGTACTTGTGCCAAATGTTGCAACAATCCACCCAGCAGCAGCTCCAATCCCCAACGCCTCATATGCAGTTGCTGACTCCTATAGCCATGATAGGCGGTGAGATTGCATGTGCTGCTTTCCAGACTAAATGCAGCTCCCAGTGAAGGCTGTGTGAGCTTCAAACATGCACGTGGCCTCCTAAAAACATATTGCAGGCCCCTAAATTCTGAAGGCAGGCCTTCCCAAGGTGATCGCAGCTCTGTAGAAGATAAACCACTGCCTTGTACAGTGATGACAGCCTTTCAAAATGCAAGACGAGCCCCTAAATCAGAAATCACAGGGGTATGTATTGTATCCACAGCCAATTAATTCCTCACAATTTGATCTCCCTCTCAGGTGATTTCTTTTGCATAAATTGACCTTCTCAATTACAGTGAATACAGGGGAGAAAGGTCTGAACAATTTGCTATACCTCAACAACAAATTGTTGAACAACTTGAATAAAGACAATCTTTCAGAACTCACAGCCAAACCCTCAGCGAATATCAAAGAAACATAACAATTCATTGGATGATTAATTCTCCAAATGAGAGCATATATTTATAATCCCTTTTGTGCAACTTAGCTTCATCTCGCACCTTTCACTAAAGAACCTTCAACTTCACAAAATCGTTTTATAATATATAATAAGATAAAGTGCATTAATTATAAAGAACCCTCATAATAATGCATAAAATATGAACTCCACTAATAAATAGCTCCATCCTGTACAAATGACGACCAACCAATTGTGCCACCAGTGTACTGCCAAAAATAACAACTATCCAAAATTAGACTTACTATAATGGCAAGTCTACAACTGAGACCCTCAAATCTCACTGTCAACACATGAGGGTTGCGATGATGATCTGACCAACCTTGGCTACAGCAACTTGCTAAATCTTAGACTTTACAGATTTTGAAAAGGGAAAGAAGATGAACCGGAATACCCTTTAGGAAGCAACACAAAGCTGTAGTTGTCCAACATTGTTTAATAGTTTGCCTTTCCAGCCAACCAATTGCTTTTTCATTCTTTATATTATAGAATTCCAAAAAGCTGAGTTGACATCCTTGACAGTGAGTAGAAGACTGATGTAGGCACCTGGCAAAGCAACACATTAACAACCTAGAATATTTTTGATTTGATTCTACAATTCTTACTCACTCATCAAAGATGGGAGCCAAATTCTGATCCTTTAAAGCCATAGATCTCAAGCCCCCAATCTCACTACTGGATTGTTTAAAATACCAAATAGCCATCTCTCCAAGCTGAGTTTAAGAATCCAACTGGCTCACACCATCAACGCTGAAGCAATATGTATTCCAGAAGTTTTATAATTTGCAACTCCTTTGTCTTTGAAGCACGAAACTCAAATATCAGAAATATTAAAGCACATTTCTTATAACTAACAATGCCAACTACCAAAGTATGTTTACTTGCAATTGAAGTCTTGCAAAGTTATTTCTCCCAAATTAGAAATTACAATTATACATAGGATGGGACTGGAATGTTTGTAGGAATGCCAATGCTTGTAATTAATGGTGCACGAACTATTACTTCAACTATTCTGGAAAAATTAATTAAATGCAAGGGCCTGATAAACTATAGCTTCATCAATCCTGGGAGTTACAACTATTAAATAAGAACCTAGTAATCTTGGTGATAGTGCACAATTTGCAGCATGAGATGCTTCTCTATTCCCACGCCAAGGAATATGTGCAGTTGCTTGCATTCAGATGCAGGCTTGTGATAATAATGTTGCCTCTTAATAGGTTGTCACAGGCTTCCACTGTGACTGCTGTGTGATGCCAATAATGGCGTAGGAAGACAGGCCTCCAACCACAAAATAATTGCCAGGCTGTACTGTCACTTGCACCCACACAGCCTTCAGAATAATAATCGCATGCTACCTCAGGTTGATAGCAAACTTACACACAATGCTTGCTTCTTCCCGAAAACTGATCGCAGTCCCTATATACAGAGATTGCGGCAGTGTACTAAGGCTTAAAAATACAAATCAGATGATCACCCAGAATTGCAAAGAGAATGCACACCCAAAGTATCAGAAAGTTTAGATGCCAAATTCAGTGGCAAGCGTCTAATCTTGCAGATGTAATTCGCCCTATAATCAGAGGTGCAAAATGCCAAACAAGCAGATATAACTGGCACTCAAATGCAGACCCTCAAGTGCCAAAGTTGCAAAGAAATAATGACGCCATGATCAGATGCTTCTAGGTGTCCAAATAGCAGAGATAGGAGCACCAAATTGTAGGTAGAAACCACACCCAATGGCAGGAATATCTGGGCGCTCAAGAAGCAGAATTCTCAATCACCAAATTCTCGACACCAACTGCCTTTCGAGTTACAGAAAGTACTGTAAGAAACGCCAATATGCAGATGAGAACAACTCCGAGCAGCAGATGTAATTGGGCGTTCAATAGACTCCAAAAATTTCTAGCAAGAAATCACTTTTCTGCCGCAATAAGAATAGTAAGAGAAGTTACCAAAATTCAGTTTGCAAAAGCACAATTCAAATCCCAATGGATTGAGTGCATAAAACCCAACATCAATCCCTCACAAGAATTATCAGAAGGCAATAAACAAGAGGTGAAGCTAATTGCTTCATGAAGCCTCTTTATAAAGCACTTGGCTTCTCCCATACACCTTTCATTAAGGTTGCTTCATCAACACACCATTCAATTAGAAGCTTCCAACTAATTCTTTTAAATAAATAACTTTTAAGCACATAGCTTCATGTAGACTCTTTTCACTTAAGAGGCTTTACAATTACACTTTTAAATTATAACATGAATAAAGTACTATTAATAATTAAAAATTTAAGGCCTCATAAATAACTCAATAAAAATGAACTCAATAAGTATGCTCAGTCTACTACTGAAGAAGATCAACCAGCAGTGCCTCTACTGCACTGCTAAAAATAGAAACCACATCAGAATAGCCTTACTAAAAATAGCAATTCTGCCTCAAAAACCCTCAAAGCATACTACCGGCTCACAAGGGTCGCCGTAATAAGTTGACTTAGCCAACTGTAGGAGCCTGCTAAAATGTGGACATTACATTGGGTATCATCAGTGATTTCGTAGTTGCCATTATCTATTAAGCTCTTTTTATTATTTCTCTTCTTATGTCTGCCACCTGACCTATGTAAGAAAGAAAAATTTCTATCCTTTTCTTTAATCCGTTGCACCCTTGATCTCTGCTTCTAGTAGATCTCTTCCTTCAGATTATCTTTCCATTTCCACTGCCATTCTTCTTCTTCTTCTTCATGTAGGGATTCGGAGTAGTCACCAATAACCATCATATTCTGTATATTTTCAAGCTTAGAACTAATATCTTCCTTCTGGGTGAAAATGTCACCAAAAGTAGATTTATCATAGCCTTTGACTTGTTTTCTGATTATATCCAGCTTCTGCGAGGCTCTATGTATAGGTGACCCTTGGATAGGGTTTGCTAGCTTTGGACACATGCTTTAAAGTCTGGGTGTGAGGCCCAAATGATCTTATGCTGGAATGTGAGAGGACCACTTGGAGGTCTATCAAGCTAGTGTAGGAGTATAGGATTATGGTCCAAGCCAGTTCTGGGAGGGCCTTAAGAGAAGCATTACAACCAATGTTCCACCTAGCTGAAACCAGAAACCTGTCCAACTGCACTTCGATAAAGTGGTTACCTTTCCTGCTGTTTGACCAAGTGAAGGGATGACCCAACAATTCTATGTCAAAAACATCAGTCTTAAGATAAAGTTTGACAGATCTGTCATGTTGTCAGAATAGTCATTAGGCCTTCCATCTTTTCAAAATGGAGTAGTGAAGAATCAGAATCAGGAGCCACCATCCATAACAAATTCAAATCACAAGGGATAAATGAGGAGATCTTATCCCAAACATGCTTTCAGAGTGGATGGTAGGGGCATACACATTGAATAGTCTTCAAATACAATTCCCTGGGGCAGAAGTCACAGTAAGGTAGGACCGCAAAAACATCTCATTCAATTTTGTTGGGTTCCATCTGGACACCACACTCCCTGATGCTCTTGCAGCTTCACTTATACAAAAGGAAGAACCTGGCCAAATTCTATCAGCAATATTAGAGAAGGTCTGGGTAGTCATTTTCACTTCTTGGAGTCAAAAGGATATCTATTTTTTAACTCCATGATACAATTTTTCAAAGCACATTGCTTTTGAGGACTATTTAGTCCTCTCATGTTCCATGAAAGGAACTTCATTTCTTATTTTTTGTGTTAGAATCTAGGGTCTTTTGCCTTCCAGTGGCAATTTCCCTGACCATCTCCCTCTGCCTTGATATTCTTACTTCAGGTTGCCCTACTTTGCCTTTAGGCTCCACATCCACCTTCTTAGCTTGAGATTTCTTTTTCTGTGTTAACCATTCTTCTTTCTCTACATTTCCAGGATTACCAGTTGAGGCTTTGGGTTGAAGCATGACTTTTTAGCTTCTGGGGCGACAATCATATTCTTAGTTATAATACCATTAGCATCAACAGCAGTTGAGGTTTGTGTTGCAGCTGGGCTCAAAATAGTGGAGGCTGTTTCTCCCTTGTTATGAACATCCTCATTAAGGGTATGAACTTCATCTTGCACCTTAGGCACAAGAGGGTGGGATATTCTACTATCCTCCAAGGGCTCTTCAGAATCTTGAATTTCTGCTGGAGCCTTGAATGAGAGTTTCTTATTATCTTTGGTATGGCCTAATCCAAATCCATTCAGCAGTAGCATTCTTCATTGAGTCTACCTTTGCTTGATAATCCCTTTTGGGTTTTCTTCTCATGATGCTCTGTATGAGAAGAAGGGGGTCCACCATTCAGATTAGATTGAAACTTGCCCAGCTTAGGAGTAGAGAATGTTTCCCTTTCGTCCAATACACTCCTATCTTCATTTAGAGTCCTTACATCATCTTGAGGTGAGACAGGCTCCAAAATAGGGGGGCTACTAGATGACGTCAACAACTTTAGCAAACCAACCATAAAGGGATAATTGAGCAGTCCCCAGCCTCCTGTTGGGCTTCCCCAATGTGTCGATGGTAGGAGCTTTTATCTTTCAACTTGGGCTCCATAGACGCAATAACATTGTAGTCAACTAGTACATGTCCTGGTTTAGAACATCTTTGGCAATAGATACTTGCATTCTCATAAGACTAGGGCTTGGGTCCACTTTCCCCATTTGGATTGCAGAGTAAATAAGTTTTGGAAGAGTCTTATTAATAGTAACTTTTACACAAAAATGAGTGAATACTAACCTGAATCTTGCCCGAGTCACAGCATGTGAAATCACATTTTGCCCAAAGGCGATTCCCACCCAACTGAAAATATGTTTGTTCCAGAATTCGAGTGCAAGACCTGGCATATGAATCCAAACCAAAGCCATCTTGTTGAGATCAGTCACAGGATCAAAACCTGGTATCCACCTGCACAGAGCCAGGCTTTCCATACGCCTGGGAGCTTGACAATATCTTTATCGGAACCTCTTCTATCTTGAATTTGAACAAAAATTGTTTCATGACATAGCACAGGTAGAGACACTACCCTTCAATTTCCATGTAGCTGACACCAATCTTTGGATCATGTCAATAGTTGGTTTAAAGGAGAATAACTTACTATCAATGCATTGTTCATGGAAGAAACTATTCTATCCATAACAACACTGGATAGACCGGTTTCTGTTCTGTGCTCTGTTATTAAATATTTTGACATGATATTTCAGGTATTCCCATGGGTTCTATTAACCATCTCACCTTTCCAGTTGGTTTGGGGACTTGCCATTATTTTTCCAACAATGATGATTCAATGAATCCCCAGAAAATCCTTTCATAACTGCAGAAGATTCAACAATACCCCCATTCAAAAGTGCATAATCCGAAATAGTGGTCCTAGAGGGCACATTCTCTGTGTTAGGAGGGTCAAGCTGTTGGGGTCAGAGACCTCTCCAGTGTCAGCGTCCATCTGCAGGTTTGAATTCTGAAATTTCGTTGGGAGGGTTGCAGAGCTAATTCCTTTATTTTATTTTATTGTTTGTTATTGTTGTTGAACTTCATTCCGAATTTTATCCTTGACACTACCATCTGACATAGAAAACATATAGAGGATATTGGAGAGAATTCTAAAGTTTAAAGGCACAAACATGCCTTAATTGGAGAGGACAGGAATTACATTATTAAGAATGTTCTTGAAGAGTCAAAATTTGTAGGATATTGTTGTTTGCTAGTATTAATTTCAAAATTTATCATTTTTCTAGTTTGAGTATATTTGGGTACTCACAAAGCATTTTGTATTTTGCAGCGGAAAGCTTCTTCTTCAAGGTTAGTTTCTTGTTGAATTTATTTTATTGTTTGATGATGCTGCTACATATCATTACTAGCCACTTGAAGCTATATTCCATCTTACAATTTGGGTGTGGGGGCTTATTCTTGTGCAGTGGTGGGTTTACTTATTGAATTGATATTTTAACATGCAGGTTCCTTTTGAGGAGGTTCCTGAGCTTGTTAGCAGTCGAAAAATATTCTTGCAAAGAGGTCATGCATATGTTCCCATGGGCCAGGTACCATTTTAGCTATATCTGGAAGGATCTATCATTCAACATTTATCAGTAACTTTTTTACATACTGTTAACACTATTTATGATTGACACTTGGATTCTGGAGTAGCATTTTGAAGCAAACTTTTGTCATCATTCTAAAGTTGTTATGCATTTTAGATTGTTGCAATCGTGGTTTCTCAGTTCAGGAGTCGTCTATCGAAAGCACTTGTTCTAACAAACAGGTATATACTTATTCTTTGGTGTGCTAAGTTGATAGATTGTACTTTGATGATGATTCCGCTATAGATAAGAAAAGAGTGTAGATTGTGTATTGTAATTCTTTTTGATAAAAACACATAAACACACCACTAGCATGAATTCTGTGTGATGGGGAGTCACTGGAAAGCAAAGGAGAGCTTCTTGTGTTCTAAACTGATTTTATCTAATTCAGTTGTTCATTCCAAATTTTGTTTTTGCTATGCCTTTTTCCATTTTTACAGGTATATCAAGTCAAAAAAATGGAAGGGGACTAAGTGATTGAGATACTTACAGAAAATGATATCTTCTGATTTATATTTCTACAGCAGCTTAATTTGTTGGCTATTGTGACTGCTTCAAACAGAAGCACCGACCATTTGTATTTTAATAAATTATTTATTTAGCCATTTTGTTCAAACTTCTAAATAAATATTATTTGTAAGCTAAGAATTAGAAAGAATGATAATCACGATGACATGTTAGCATGACAATTTATTTGTTGTGGAGAGAACTAGAGAGCTAGTGGGAACTCTGTAGCCGTGATAGGACCTTTTTCAGTTGAAGTTAATGAGATGATAATTGCTTGTCATATTAAACTAAAGAGAGGAATACTCCTTATATAAGCAATTACAGAAGATCATTCCATATCATAAACAATTGAGAACTAAAGACAAACAAAAGCTACTAAAAACTGACTGACTGACAGAATAAAAAGTTACTGAAAACTACTGAACAACTGAAATGACCATTATGAGATAAATATTACAATATAACTTTCATATCCTTCCTTAAGGCTATCCTACAAATGACAATACAAATTTTTGTTATTCTTTTGGCCATGGGTGCATAAAAGGCTGACTTAAACAGTCTACGACCTGAACCTATTGTTGAGACCCTCTTTTGTTAGATTTTGGATCAGCCAACTACTTTCTTCAAAACTTCTGTACATGACTAAGTTTACCACAATAATGACATATGATCGATTACAGATTCTTGGAGGAATCAATATGTTGCTTTGTCCTTTTCGCTGAGTGGACTTGCCTTCGCCTTTGTCCATTGCAGTAAGCGCATGTGCCATGCTGGTTTTATTGCTGCTGCTACCAAATTTTTGTAAGAGCTTGTTGCATAGATCATTAAACTTCAAATCAGCATCGGCAGAGGCGATGTTGCGAGTTTCAATTAAGTGCTCATTGGAATTTTGAAGCTTCTTAACATGATAACTACCATATCCTCTTTTCCCATCTTGTGATCAATGCCTGCCAGTTGATCATGAATGTCTTTGATCTTCATGAGATGATCCCGAAGGACATCTTGTCATTCATATTAATAGAGTACACCATATTTTTATAGGAAGCAAACTTTTCCTTTATTTGACGTCTTGTGCAGGTCCTTCAGATAACTCCAGATCTTTGGAGCAACCTTGCCAAACAACATTTCTGGAAGCAAGGTGACTTAAGTAGCACAATCACTTCCTTATTAAGCTTATCAAGCTTGTTCTGGTCTTTACTTGCAGCTGTGGGATGAGTAGATTTATCAATTACAAGCTGATCAAGATGCCGGTATAAAAAATAGTGAGCAACCTTTGCGTTTAGATACTATACTTCTTGCCCTTGATCCTCTGAGTACCTTCCAGCATGATGTTGGGGAACAAAGCCATCCCTCCTGCTACCCAGAGACATGAAAATCCAAAAAAATCAGCATCTAAAGAACTTCAATTTTTGTTGAAAGTAAAATGGAAAAAAATTGAAGGCTACAATTTTGTTTAACAATGACAAAAAAAAGATGCTACAAAACAGCACCATGATTTTGTGGGAACATCGACAAACCCTAGATGTGACTCTGTAAGTAGAAATTAGACATGATTTTGTGAAAAAACATTAAATACCCTAATTTTGTGGCGAAAATGGTAAAAATCCATTATTTTGTGGGAAAATTTGTAAAAAGCAGAAAACCTGAAGGTAAAGAAAACCATTTTTTTTGGGAAAAATAATGTGCAAAAACCTCTTTGTTTTAGTTGTAGTAGAGTATCTAGAAACCCTTGTGGGCAAGACACATCCAAAAAATCTTCAAAAATGTAAAAAAACCACTCATTTTGGGTTCGGATTTGGATTTCGGGATTTGGCAAGCTTTTGTTTTTGGGGTAGATTCTGGTAACATTGGTGTATATATAGAGAGAGAGATATTTTCATTTATATATATATGTATGTATGTATGTATGTATGTATATACATTGATTCATACATGTAACATGTTCAATGTTCATTCATCCTTGATTGAAAACTTCAAACATATAATTGGTTCATTCATTAATTCATATATATATTGTAACAAACGAAATTTCTTATCGAAAACAAAGACAGTTTAATAAAGAATTCCCTATATTCGTAGATAGCCAATTAAAGTCCTTTTCATATGACATTAACTGTTTTAATAATTAACTGAAATAACCATAACCATATCAATGTTCATCCGGAAATAATCTAGTTTAACGATTAATCGAAGATAACTGTATCCATAATCATTTGAAATAACTAGATCAACGATTAACTGAACTTATAATCAACTGAAATAACTAATTTAATGATCAACTGAAAATAACTGTATTTATGATCAACTGCATTAACTAAACTAATGATCAACTGAAAATAACTAAAAGTAACTAGATTAATGATCATCTGAAAATAACTGAACTATCCTTTCTACATACAAGTAAAGCAAATGCTTATCAAGAAAAGAAAGAATGAAACATACAAGTATCATCTAGAGGATCTTTAGTTGGTTGTGCAAGCCTCGACTTTGGTGAGAGGAGAAGCATTGACATAGGCTTAACCTCCCAACCTTGGACCATGCTTATTCCCACACAATCTAATAAATTAGAAAGGCCTTCCCTACCTCAAGATCGGGCTTGGAATGTTCTTAGAATGTCTTGGTGTTTAGAATGTCCGCACAGTTATGAAATAGACATGCTTGCCTAACTGACACGTTTGATATCAAGTGATTATTAGATTGCAAACATGCCTATGAACTACCTTGGCCAAGGATTTCCGATGGCCTCAATGACCCGATCACCACTGCTCGACTTGACAACATGTTCATTACAGGGATGAGCATGAGCTATTAAGTATATTTCATTTAAGTTATGCATGTCTGATTTCTCTTTTGCTTTCTTGCAGATTTATTTCACCTCTTCACCATTCATGGCTACACAACTGATGATTCACATGTGTTTTGGAAGATTATGAGCATTCTGCCCTTTACGCCTCTTCACCATTTCATAGCTATACTGTCGGTGAATCCTAGGTGTTTGGAGAGTTATGAGCATTCTACTCTTGATCATTGATTAAATCTTTTACAATGAATTGTGACAAAAATAAAACATGTTCTTAAGATCAGTATCATTCATCCGGGTTTTTATTACACTTAGAAACTCTTCTTTAAGAGATACTATACAACTTCTTTTATGTTGATTCTGGAAGCTTTGAAAGTAAGAATAAAATCCATTATAAATAACAAGGATCATTTAGCAAGCTAAATATTAAGGAAATAACATGAACTGAAATGGCTTTTCACATGACTTGATATAGTTTGGGTCTGTCCTGATGTATTTGCAAAGAGTACTTGGTAATCTGGCTCTCCTTCAGTTGCTAAGAATGTATCCAAATAATGTTGAGATACTCAATCTTCTGTGATGATCGATTCACACTCAACAAGGTTCTAAGGCGCTACTTGTGAATAGAAACTATAGATTGAAATAATAGTGAACGCTGCTTAAGAATGGAAATACTGGTTGTATTAATAGTGAACCCGACTCTTGCAATAATTGGAAAACGGGTGTATGAAGGGCAGAGAGGAGACTAGAATGTAGCAGAAGGTAGTCGGGTGTACAAAGGCAAAGAGATTTTGAAAACTTAGCAGCAAAATGAAATCAGGAATATGGATTATGGTGCCCGACTCCTCTCATGACTTCCATTATAAAGAACTAGCCATGACTTCTTGGCTTCCGTAACATAAAAGATTATTTGTCAATTCAAATTGGCAAGTGTTAAATTGGTTGAAAAGAAAAGAAAAATAAAAAATAAAAGGTTGGAAGAAAGTTGGAAAAATTATAATTTGGTTGTATTTTTATAATATGTATATATGTACGTTCATGTAAATATATCAATGGGGTGACATCATTTTATTAAGTTATTATAATATAATGGTGCCATTTCATTTTTATATTTATATGTACGTATATATATATTATAATAATATGATGAAAGATCAATTAAAATCCCTTGAGGTATGTTTTATATTTTAATTAGATTATTTTATGTTTTTTTAGATTATTTTCTTAATAGCTCATGCGGGTCCCACAATATATCCTGTGTTCAAGTCGTTGAGTTCTTACCAAAGAAGTTTAAGGTCATACTTGCCAATCCTGATTATTGAAATTAAGCGAGCATCCCATTCTGATGATCTCGTTTAGCAATGCTTCCCCCCTCTTCATCTTCTCCTGTAATTACCCATGAAAACACATCCACCATAATAACAATTTTATAATAATTTCATATAAACATTTTAAAAAACTTTAAATTATTAATCATAATTTCAAAATAAAGCAATTGCTAACATCAAATAACAGTTGATGGTTAACAACCATCTTCATTAACAGTTAATGCAACCTATATAAATAACTACCTATTTCACATGATCATGAAAGAATAATTTGTTAAATCCAACGGTTATGAGGAAGTTTTAAGATTAAGGTCAAATTTTGGCATGTAACATACCCTACCCCCTAAATTTTTCATCGTCCTTGATGAATATCACATCAAAACTTTAAACAACACCTAATCAGTTTAATTTAAGAAAAGAAAGGAAATGTTCAGGTTCCAGCCCTAGAGAAAAGATGAAAGGTATTTTTGAAAAATTTCGTGATAATGCTCCCAAGTGGCATTATCCTCTGCATACTGATCCCATTGGACCTTGCATTGTGTCACCTCTCGATTTCTTAAGCGTAGCTTACGCACCTCAAGTATTCTGAGTGGTTCTATTTCTATCACCCTTGGTTCTCACACCTGTAATAGGTTCCAATCAATTATATGATCATGATGAGTACAACTTCTAATATTTCAAAGGGTCCCACATATCTTGGGGCTTACTTGGCATTCTTACCAAACTTGATAGTACTCTTCTGAGGTTTTACCCTTACTAGTACTTTTTCTCCCACTAAGAATTCTCTAGGTGTCCTTTTTGCGTTTGCATAACTTTTCTATCTGTCATTAGCTTCATTCAATCTTTGACGAATCTGGATTATCTATTCTTCCATTTCCTTAAGCATTTCAAGTCCAAAAAGCGATTCCAACTCATAGGAGTTCTACATTTGCAGCCATATAGAGCCTCAAAGGGGGCCATTTTAATGGTGGATTGATAAGAATTGTTATACGCAAATTCCTCCAAAGGTAAATATGTTTCCCATTGGTATTGTCGATCCATACAGTAAACTCTCAAAAGATCTTCCAATATCTGGTTTACTCTTTCTGTTTGACCATCTGTCTTAAGATGATAGGCTGAACTGATGTTTAGTTAAGTGCCTAGTGCGAAAAATTATGTTTGCCAAAATCTGGAAGTTATCCTAGCATCCTTGTTTGAAGTAATTTTCTTTGGGATTCCATGCAATCTGAAAATTTCTTTTATAAAATTTATGAGCAATTTCTGGTGCTCCATCAGTTGGATTTCCTGGTGTAAAATGAGCAACTTTTGTCAATCTATCAACTACTACCAGAATGGTATTGTGTCAATTTCGTGTCATAGGTAGTCTTTGTATAAAATCCATGGAAATTATTTGCCATTTCCATTTTGGTACTTCATTAGGGTGCAAAAGGCCGACTAGGTATCGATGTTCTGCATTTACTCTTTGGCATTCTAAACATCCTGCCACAAATTCTGTTATCTCCCTTTTCATTCCTTTCCAAAAATATAGTGATTTGATATCGGATAACATTTTAGTTACTTAAGGGTGTCCTGAATATGGAGCTAAATGAGATTCTTCCAGAATCATTCTTCAAAGTTTAGATTTGTTGGGTACATAAATCCTGTTATGATATCATAACAACCCATCCTCTTCTAGACTAAATTCCGAATACCTAGAATCCTGTGGGTCCCTGATAAGAGCTAGGCTTATCTCTGCATAAAATTCATCAAGCTCTAGATGTTGTAAAATTTGGTCCTTTAATGTGAAGTTTATAATAGCCATTGTAGAAATGTCTCTTCTCCTACTTAAGACATCTGCCACTTTGTTTTCCTTACCCTTAATATAACTTATGTTGAATTCATTGTTTGATAAAAGTTTCAGCCATCTTCTTTGTCTAGCATTTAGAATTGGTTGAGTGAAGATATATTTTAGGTTGTGATGGTCAGATTGTAGTTCAAAAGGTTTTCCAATCAAATAGTGTCTCCACATTTGAAGAGCATCTATGATAGTTGCCAATTCCAAATCATGAGGTGCATAATTCTATTCATAATTTTTCAGTTTCCTAGATCCATTTGCAATTACTTGTTCATCTTGCATTAACACACCTCCTACTCCTCCTGATGCTTTTGTTATAACTAGGAATTCCTTTTGTGGGTCAGGTACTTTTAGTATGAGTGCTGTAGTTAGCTTTTCCTTTTAGTATTCAAAGGCTGATTGACATTTTTTTTTCCCTTTCTCTAAAGTGATGTAATTGGGTAAGCTATCTTGGAAAAGTTCTTGACAACTTTCCTATAAAACCTTGCCAATCCCGTAAAACTTCTAACTCCTATCACATTTTTAGGTATGGGCCCTACCTCAATTGCTTTGATTTTCGATGGATCTACGGCTATTCCCTGAGCTTATATAATGTGCCCTAAATACTAAATTTTCTTTTGATAGAAAGTGCACTTATACAATTTTCCATATAATTTATGTTCTCTTAACCTTTGCAAAACGTTTTCCAGATGTTTTTGATGTTTTTCCTCGTTCTTTGAATAGATTAGAATATCATCTATAAAGATCAGCACAAACTTATCCAAACAATCTTGGAATATGCTATTCATTAAGTTCATAAAGGTTGTTGGAGCATTGGTTAATCCGAAGGGTAACATTGTAAATTCATAATGCCCATACCTAGTTCTAAATGTAGTTTTGTGAATATCTTCATCCTTAATACGAAGTTGGTGATATCCTGACCTCAAGTCAATTTTTGAAAACACTGTTGCACCTTTCATTTGATCAAAAAAATCATCTATTCTAGGAAGTGGATACTGGTTCTTGATGGTAACCTTACTGAGCATTCTGTAATTTATGCATAATCTCATGGTCCCCTCCTTCTTCCTAACAAACAACACTAGGGCTCCCCATGGTGAAACACTGGGCCGGATTAGTTTCTTGTTTAACATATCCTGTAGTTGTATTTGCAACTCCATTAATTCTGTGGTAGTCATTCGATATGGTGGCCAAGAAATGGGTTCTGCGCTTGGTATCAAATCTATGGTAAAATCAAAGACTCGGGAAGGTGGTAGATTGGGGAGTTCTTCAGGAAACACATCTTGATAATTCTTTAGATAGGGATATTTTTCTTTGAAAGATTCCTCCTACTTTTCTCTGATTTTCCCATCTTCAAAAATGTAGTCATCTCCATATGTCGTGTTTTTAGGTTCTCTCATGTCCTCAACTCTAACTGCAAAGATCTCATAGTTTTTTTTTCCATATTTCTTAAGTTACATGGTAGATATTTGTTTTGATTTAATTTCATATTTAATCCCTATAATGCTTGTGGGTCTACGTTGATCATCTAGAGAATTTACAGTTTTGGCAAGACAATCCACCTTGGCCTTATGCTCACTGAGCCAATTAATGCCTATGATAATGTCATAAGACCCAAGAGGTGCTATATACAAGTTCAATTCCGTGGAGAAATTTGGAAAATCAACCTGAGCCTCAAACAAACACTGCTCTACCTTAGCCCTTGTCTGGTTTGCATATTTCAACTGTCCATGGTTTTGCCATAAAATTAGATCTCTTTGGAAATCTACTTAATAGTTTAAGCGATATAAAACATTCAGAAGCTCCAGTATCAATTAAAATGGGGACAGGGTTCTTGTAGATCTTACTTGGAGTTTCTATCAGGCCTATTTATTGTTCTACTTGTCTATTGTCCAGGGCTGCATGGATCCTTTGCTGATAAACTTGTTGTTGCTGTGGAAGAGGTGGTCATTGCAGCTGATTGGAGTTGGGTTTGACAGGGCATTTATTAGCATAATGATCTCCTCCACAAGTGAAACATCCTGAAGGTGGCCCCTTCCTTTCATTACTCTTATTATTCTTACTTGTACTAAAATTACTTTTGACATCCTTGACTCTGTTTCCTTTTGATTTTGGCTTGCTATACTTGAAATCCTTAAACTGGTTTTTCTGAGATCTAGTATCAGCACCTTCCGTATTCCATTTTGTTTTCCTTTTATTATCCTAGATGGAGTCATCCTTCTTGATTTTGTATTCTTGCCTAACAACCTTTTCTAGAACTTCTTCCATAGTTCGAGGAGTGAGAACATTAACTTCTCCTCCTATTCTGTTATTCAAACCCATAATGAATTTTCTCACCTTCAGATTTTTATCTTGTTGATATGGTGGTACATACTTCAATAGTCGGGTAAATTTCTCCTAGTACTTATGTACAGTCATATATCCTTGCTTCAAGCTTTGGAAATCTAAAAGTTTTTGGTCATAAAAGGTTTGGGGTAGCCAACAATTTCTAAAAATGGTTACAAATTTCTCCCAAGTAATCTCAGTGGTTTTAATGTTTTGCTCAACTTTGGTGTTTCTCCACCAGGTTGCAGCTTCTCTAGTAAAGTGGTGTATTCCCCAAACTGCTTTTGAGGTGTTTGAGAAGTTCTTAATTTCAAAATACTGTTCCATTTCAGTTAACCAAGCCTCTGCATCCTCTTCGGACTCGGAACGAGCAAATTTGGCTGGTTTGATTTTTTAATATCTGCTGACAAATCAGCCACTATTTCTTGTTTCTTTTGTTTTTCAGTTTGAATGAGTGAAAAGGTTTTCTTATTATATTTGGAGACTTCTGTCTCTCTTCTTAGAGGAGGTGATGATTGTGTTTCTTCATGGTTATGCCCCATTTGGGCTGCCATCTCATTCATTCTTCTTTCCATACTATCCAACTTCAGTGGTGTTTCTTGCAAAATCTGAAGTAACAAATCAGTGGATGATTGAGTGTTTTCACGGACCATGCCATGATTTGCAGCGTTCTCGTTGCTGTTCATTTTGTTTGTTTATTGGTTTAACCTATGAATTTACAAAAAAATTGTGTCAATTTATTGAATCTATGTATTTTTTTTTTCAAGTGTACCTACAACAAAAGAGTTTTGCGAATGCATGAAACACATAAATTAAACCAATTTATTTAATTAACTTAATACTTTGCTGCTACATTCATGGCAGCCTTATTTACAAAAATTTCCTCTGTTGAGGATGTTTACATCATAAAATCTAATCTTGCTTCTCAGTATTCAGTTTTGACTCAGATCTGTACATATCCCGCATCATCCAGGATCTGTGAAAATGCAGAAGAGAGTTGCCTTGACGAGCGTTCTAGTTTTGAATTAATTTGTTCCTATATGCTGCTTTACTAGCAGGAGTCCACTTGACTCTTTCTTTCTTCATTCGTTGCAATGCCTAGTTTAGAGTTTCGTTATCTTGGGGCATGGAGCAGCAAGTATAGTTGAATTTTGGCATGTTTTTAATTAAATAGGGAAAGATGGGATGTTGAGCCTTCTTGCGGGGTGTTTTACATACTTGCATCTTGTACAATTATTCTAAGAATTTTCAGGTTTACATGGAAGGTAGTGTGCCCTAGGTTTAGTGTTGAACCCAATGCTTTGATACCATATGTAATAAACGAAATTTCATATCGAAAACAAAAACAGTTTAATAAAGAATTCCCTATATTCATAGACAGACGACTGAAGTCCTTTTCATGTGACATTAACTATTTTAACAATTAATTGAAATAACCATAACCATATCAATGTTCATTCGAAAATAATCTAGTTTAACGATTAATTGAAGATAGCTGTATCCATGATCATCTGAAATAACTAGATCAACGATTAACTCAACTTATAATCAATTGAAATAACTAATTTAACGATCAACTGAAAATAACTGTATTTATGATCAACTGCATTAACTAAATTAATGATCAATTGAAAATAACTGGATTAACGATCATCTGAAAATAACTGAACTATCCTTTCTACATACAAGTAAAGTAAATGCTTATCAAGAAAAGAAGGAATGAAACATACAAGTATCATCCGGAGGATCTTTAGTTGGTTGTGCAAGCCTTGACTTTGGTGAGAGGAAAAGCATTGACATAGGCATAACCTCCCAGCCTTGGACCATACTTATCCCTACACAATCTATTAAATTAGAAAGGCCCTCCCTACCTTGGGATTAGGTTTGGGATGTTCTTAGTCCAGCCACCTGAGCATCCTGGTGTTTAGAATGTTCGCACAATTATAAAACGAACATGCTTGCATAATTGGCGCCTTTGACATCAAATGATCATTAGATGGCAAATATGCCTATAAACTACCTTGGCCAAGGATTTCCGATGGGCTCAATGACCCGATCACCACCGCTTGACTTGACAACATGTTCATTACAGGGATGAGCATGAGCTATTAAGTATATTTCATTTAAGTTATTTATGTCTAATTTCTCTTTTGCTTTCTTGTAGATTTATTCCACCTCTTCCCCATTCATGGCTACAGAGTTGATGATTCCCAGGTGTTTTGGAAGATTACGAGCATTTTGCCCTTTACACCTCTTCAACATTTCATGGCTATACTGCTAGTGAATCCCAAGTGTTTGGAGAGTTATGAGCATTCTACCCTTGATCATTGATTAAATCTTTTATAATGAATTGTGACAAAAATAAAACATGTTCTTAAGATCAGTATCATTCATCCAGGTTCTTATTACACTTAGAAACTCTTCTTTAAGAGATACTATACAACTTTTATGATGATTTTGGAAGCTTTGAAAGTAAGAATAAAATCCATTATAAATGACAGGGATCATTCAACAAGCTAAATATTAAGGAAATAACATGAACTAAAATGACTTTTCACATGACTTGATATAGTTTGGGTCTGTCCTGATGTATTTGCAAAAACGACTTGGTAATCCGGCTCTCCGTCAGTTGCTAAGAATGTATCCAAAGAATGCTGAGATACTCAGTCCTCTGTGATGATCGATTCACACACAACAAGGTTCTAAGGCGTTGCTTGTGAATAGAAACTACAGAGTGAAATAACAATGAACATTGCTTAAGAATGGAAATACTGGTTGTATTAATAGTGAATCCAACTCTTGAAATAATTGGAAGACAGGTGTATGAAGAGCGGACAAGAGACTGGAACATAGCAGAAGGTAGTCAGATGTATAAAGCCAAAGAAATTTTGAAAACTTAGCAGTAGAATGAAATCGGGAATATGGATTATGGTGCCCGACTCCTCTCATGGCTTCCATTATAAAGAACTAGCCGTGACTTTTTGGCTTTTGTAACATAAAAGATTATTTGTCAATTCAAATTGGCAAGTGTTTAATCGGTTGAAAATAAAAGAAAAGAAAAGAAAAGGTTGGAAGAAAGAGTTGGAAACATTATAATTTGGTTGTATTTTTATAATATGTATATATGTATGTTCATGTAAATATATCAATGGGGTGACATCATTTTATTAAGTTATTATAATATAATGGTGCCAATTTATTTTTATATTTATATGTACGTATATATATTATAATAATATGATGAAAGATCAATTAAAATCCCTTTAGGTACGTTTTATATTTTAATTAGATTATTTTAGGTTTTCTTAGATAATTTTTTTAATAGCTCATGCGGGTCTCACAATGTATCCTGTGTTCAAGTTGTCGGGTCCTTACCAAAGAAGTTTAAGGTCATACCTTGCCAATCCTGATGACTGAACTAAGTGAGCATCCCATTCCGATGTTCCCGTTTAGTAATGCTTCCCCCTCTTCATCTTCTCTTGCAATCACCCATGAAAACACTTCCACCATAATAACAATTTTATAATAATATCATACAAACATTTTGAAAGACTTCAAATTATTAATCATAATTTCAAAATTAAGCAACTGCTAACATCAAATAACAGTTGATGGTTAACGACCATCTTCATTAACAGTTAATGCAACGTATATAAATAACTACCTATTTCACATGATCGTGAGAGAATAATCCGTTAAATCCAAAGGTTACGAGCAAGTTTTAAAATTAGGTCAAATTTTGGGATGTAACATATATACATACATATATGTATGTATGTATGCTAAGTTACCGATTCAGATGCGGGAAGTGTGATTTTTTTCGAAGGGATGCGGATGCGCATTGATGCGTCTGTATATATATGTATGTATATAATCTATATAATATAATATTGCTAAATATTATTATATATATCTAATATTGTTAAACATTATATATATTTGTTTATCTGCTGGCTCTCACAAAACGCCCAACATTGCAATCACAAGGCACTATATAATTGTCTATCTATTGGGAGTTTATCAAGTGTTAACTGCTGTTACAAATTGTCTATCAGCTGGGCGTAGCAATTTGGGCAATGTTGGCAGTTTTTTGAGAGCCATCCAAGGTTGGAGTAGGGCTTTACACATTCAAAGGCTTCTTTTGCTATATTCATACCTGTTGGAGGGTCGTACTGCTAAAGCAGTTCCATATAAGTTTGAAATACTCCATTAAGGGTGTCGTACAAGCTGATTGAGGCCCATACCAGGCCTGTAGCTGATTTTGGGGCAGCTACTATGTTTGTCATAGAGTTCTAGGCAGTGATTTAGTCTGTAAAGTTGTGGACAGCAGTAATTGTCTCTCTATATATATTACAGAAGTTAGGACTCAACAAATGCATCTTGCCGACATCCAACGCGCTTTCAAATGCATCCTGCATCCGTCTGCATCTACCTTTGCTTCTAGGTTCCAGGAGGCCACATTAGTAACTTAGTATGTATGCATATGTATATTGATAGATTCATACTTGTAACATGTTCAATGTTCATTTGTCATTGATGTTAAGGAACTTGGATCTGAGGTAGAGTTTTATTTTAGCTCTTATAATTTATTTACTGTGAATTCAGATGCTTATGAAATCTTCTTTTATAATCAGTTGCAGATACATACATATACACACACACACACACACCGCCCTGGGAGAAGGGGGGGGGTGGTAGAGGGAGCAGGGGTGTATATACTATACATATGGTACTTAAAATGCTCGTATGAAAAGATGTACTATAATTATACAAAATAAGATACAAAGATGTAAAAAACTTAAACATTGAACATTGCATTGAAGTGTTCAACTGGAACATCATGATTCATGATCAAATGACAAACAAATAATGAACATTGAACATCAACAAATAATAAATATTATTCTACATATCAGTCTTCGGATCAAATTGTATGAGTATCTAAATTCTACAATCTAATGGTAATCAGTGATCATATGAGTCATGACATAAAGATAATTACAATAAATATCATGTGACATGAATCATGATAGCAAAATAAGTAAATAATGCAAACAAAAACTACAAGTCTCCAAGAGTCCAAATCAAAATGCCTAACAATGATCAATGATCATCCCCTAGAAGTTGAAACTCATCTCTGTTGGAACTATTAGTGTCTCCTAGATCAATAGCCGAAAAGGGAACACCTACTAGCCCTATGGCCATAGTTACACCGCCTTGGGAGACGGGGGGATTGGGGGACAAGTTTCCGAGATGGGGGATAGAGGGGCCTTGATTTGGGTATGGTGGGGGGATGGTGGGGGACAAGGGAGGTGGCCGAGGGAGCAGGGGTGTATATACTATACATATGGTACAATTGGAGAATGATATCTAATTGCGCTCACAATTGGATGAGCTACAAGGTTGGCATAGGACTCTGAGAGCAAAATTCTTTAAATTGGGGGTATTGTCACCCCAACTTGCCCACCAAGCATTTGCAAAAAAAAATATAAAAATTTATAAAGCAATGAAGAAAGATAATAAAAAACACAACTTATTAATTTGCAAAAGTTTTAAAGTTTGACGCTTTACCTTGTGCTTGAGTAGATCTTGGTCTTTTTGCTAGCATAGAAGAGAACAAATTACCCCTCGATTCCACATAGACTTGTTGTTCGGTCACAACAAGGTCTCTCTCCACTTCATTGGATATCATTCTCTCAATGCATTTAGAGAGACCTTCCATGACCTCTCCGTTAGGATCTGAGTTGGAATCATCAACCCTAAAACAAATAGAAAATGATATCAAGTCTTACTACACAATCTTAAAAGTAAAGTAAAATAAAGTCTTAGTAAAATCTCAACTTCAAGGACAATCTTAGTACCTAAATTTGGGGTTGAGGAAGTAGCCCGTTGCATGAAGGGGTTGGTGGAGCATATTGTTCGACCTCCTATCATTTATTTCCCAAATGGGGTCAAATTTGAGTTTGTCCGCATGATAATAATTTTTCTAACAGCCTTTTTGGCTGTATCCATGGCCTCATAAAGACCTCGCATTGGGGATTGTTGCCCATCACATATGCGCAAGACTCTAACCAGGGGCATAGACATCTACATTTGAAATTTGAAAAATATAAATTAGTTAATAACATAGTAAGTTATTTATTAATAATGAAACTTGAATCAACTAAAAATATAATTGTTTTGATTCTTGAAGTTACCTCCACAATCTCCTTAGCCTTTGCAAAAAAACTATCATCAAAGACTATTTGTGCCATAGCTCTCCTTCGGGCTTCTTTGAGTAAGATGAAGAAACCCAATCAACACACACAAACATTTGTTTCAGAGCCAATATGTGGTCAAGAATACTTTGCAATGTCAAGAACACCATTGCAAACCTTGTCATAGTGGGTCTCACCAAATTTTTGCCTTTAGTGGTCTTTCTCATCAAATTGAGAACCCATGGGTGATTATAGATATATTTGGTGACTCGCTTAGCATCTTCCACAACTGGACTCACCCAATCAAGTTTTCCTATGTCCTCTGAAAGAAGGTCAAGGACATGTGCTGCACAAGGTGACCAAAAAAGTGTGGGATGCCTCTCTTGGAGAATTCTACCTAAAAGATTAATAAAAAATCAATAATTAGTTACAAACTTTCCATATTTACATCAAATCTAAATTGAATAATACCATAAACATTCATGATTCATATTGAACATAAAAAATTAAATTTACCTGCTGCCACATATGCTGCTGCATTATTTGTGATTATTTGCACCACATCCTCTACTCTCACCTCTATGACAACAATCTCCAAAATCAAAGCCAATGTGTGTGCATTTTTCACTTTGTTAGAGGCGTCAATAGATTTCGAAAACACCACATCATCTTTGCAAGCAACCAAGAAATTAACGATGGTCCTACTTCTTCCATCTGTCCACCCATTAGATAAAATGGTAGCCATACTTCTTCCACTCTTTCTTTTGGTCTTTTATCAATACTCTTGCCCTACCAACTGCATGGTCAAGCAACCTACAAAATTTAGGTGTAATAAAGTTTTAGTAAAAAATAGGAAATAACAATTAAGATTTAAAATATAACAATAAATTGAAGTGAATCACAATTATTTACAATTACTAAATAGTAAAATACTAACCTTCCACTCATATCCTTGCGAGTAGGCAGCTTGTATCCTTTGCCTGATATTGAAATTGCATTCACCAAATTCAACCAATAGGGACTATCAACCACATACATTGAGATATAGTTGTAAAACCAAAAATTAGCTATTGCAATATCGGTTTGCTCGTGCACCTCCTTGAACCATCCAATGCCCTCTAATGATGGCTGTGATCCAGTTGTGTTCTTGGGCACAAAATAACTCCCTATCCTTGATGCAAATGGTGATGAAGAACTAGGAAATGTAGAAGAAGTGGAACCGACAAAAGAGTCATTTTGTTTGTGGATCCATGGGCTACAAAGAGATCTCGGTATGTTCTCAAGTGCTTCTTGTTCTTGCATATCAAAAGGAGCTCTTTGAGATTCAACTATGGCTGTCCTCATAGCTAATTTTTTCCTCTCCCTATTCAATTTTTTTTTCTTTAGCAGCTGTAAGTAGGGAATTGATGAATCTTTTTTCTTCTTCACTTACCTTGAGACAAGGATTTGAATCATCTTTCTTTATGCCTGCAATGTGGTATTTGAAGCGGTTTATGCCTCTTGAAATAAGTCTCTCACATGGAATGCATATAACCTTCCCAACATCATTTGGAGCTTCATAGGCATACCGCCATGCCTTATCTCTTGAATTTTTAGGCCGAGTGCCTATATATCCAGATGGCCATGGTGTTTGTGGCCACTCTTCTTACGGGTTTGTCATTTTTTTAAATTCTTGACCGTGTAACATCCGGTTTTTCGGGGTCTTAATTAACAAATACCATACTCAAAGAAATACAGTTATTACTTCGTTTCATAGGAAGACAGTTATATCATTCATGTTCATGTGAATAAGATTTACCGTTAAAATCAGTTAGACAAAATTTCTTAACTTAAAAACTTGAAAAACCATCAATTGAAATTACTATAGAAATTGAAAACTACATACCTCGGGAAAACGAGATCGAAATCAAATTAGGGATACTTCTGCAACCACTCGGGTTAGTCCACAAATACACTATAACAATTTCACATGACGACTATCATTTAAAAACCGCTATCTGAAAATGAAATGATGATCACAATCAAATACCACTATATTTAAAATTAGGGCATCGCATACCACTATAACAATTAGGGAATCGTTTGCCATCGGTTCATTTAGGGCTTTTGATACTGCTATATCACTTAGGGCTTTCGCTACAATGGACTCAATTAGGGCTTCCAATACCACGGATTCAATTAGGGCTTCCGATATTGTTGTATCATGTAGGGTTCTAGCTGTCACTCAATCAATTAGGGATTTAGATTCCTTTCCTTCTGATTACTTAACTATGACAGTAACTCAAGATTAGAAAATATACTTATATTCGTTATTCATATAAATGAAAGTAAAATGACGGTAACAATGAAATAACTCAATTTATTCTTACCTCATAAATAAAAGTGATCTTACCAATTTCCGTTAAACAATTCAATGCATAGCTTATCTTTGTTCGATGCACCTCTGGCTCTTAAGAAGAGGTGAAAACATTGTCAGGGGCTTTACCACCCAACCTCGGACCACAACTTGTCCCCACATGATCTCTAATGAGAAAGGCCCTCCCTACTTGGAATTGACAGGAGACATCTTACCATCCACTGGGCATCATGGTATATAACACGCCATACGACTTGGTAGCAAGAGATCACAATAATAGGAATATGCATGAGCTATTAATTAATTCATATTAAATGATAAATATTGAAATGTCATAACTAATACTGGTTCATATTATTGATGATTCCTTTATCACACCTCATCACCCATCTTCTTGGCTACACAGCCGGGTGAGTCCCAGGTATTCGAAATTCTCAAAGTAGACGACTCTATCAATTATTCAAGAAGATTACGTACAATCATTATTTCACATTTTGTGATTACATGATTATTTTTTTTAGAATTCCAAAATTGAATGTTTAACTCTAATAGCCTTCGGCATAATGATCTATGGATCTGTACTATGATTACCTGGCTATCACTTACCTTGAGCAAGGCAAAATTAGAAAGAAAATCAAATCTATAGTATCAACAATTCATCAACGTAGCGATAAATGTACATACACATTGTGTTCATATTTTTAATAATGGCTGGGACAACATATACCTTGCTATGTAAAAAGTTCATTTACAATCACAAATTACCCACAACGTATGTTTGACTTATATTCCTTGTTGAAGTCTGTGATTCTACCAGGATAATCATGCTGCACTTAGAGGCCAGTAGTTAGTTAACTTCTACAACAAACACAGATGCTTGATTATATTGAAGTTGTGGTTCAAAGGCTTTTAAAAAAAGTATTTATATTAGTAATATCAACTTGATGAGATGATAATGATTCGTTCCTATTATGTGTTGCCAAAGATTGCGCTGTATTCAGCTATGCAATTAATAGTTGAAGTACCACGTAAGCAAACATACACTAAATTTCTCTCAGAATGAATCGCTGAATAGAAGTCGGGGTCGACTTAGAATCGGAAGTAAAATGATAAAGGAAAACACAGTAGCATGACTTGTATGTAGTTAAGCCTGCAACCCAAGGAGATGTGTAGTCAAATTGGTAGTCAATCTAGACCACGGCGACAGTCTACACGTGAGTCTATACAAATGAAAACCATAGATATATTGCAGAGAAATACATAATGCATCCGCCTTTCTCCCTGTTCATAATGCAATTTCATCTGAGTTATATATATATTCCGCACACACATTGTGCATAGAAAAGAAGAAGTCGGGGTTAGATAAAGAAAACCGATTCTTAAAAAAAGTCGGGAGTTACAAAATAGATCACCCCTCTCACTAACAACTTCCATTAATATATGAGAAGATGTGACTTCTTGGCTTCCGAGGGTTCAAGATTAAAACTATTTGAATTAAAAGCATTTTCACTCGAGTGATGCTACCATACCATACATCACCACAAATATTGCATCTCCACTTTCTTGTGCCCCCTGTTCCTGTTCCTAATCCGCTTGTTATTCTAGTGGCAAATTGTTTTGAAGAATATTTTGGATCAAACTTACCCCTAGCCCACTTTGCCAAAGATGGGGAGGGGCAATCAATAGATGGAGTGCCAGATAGTACAAAATCAGTACCCATGGAAGTGAAACTAGTTTGGGTCCATTGCTGATTTGGCCCAGCCCAATGTCACTCTTATGCTCACCCATCTCAACGGTGTCATCATCATGCTCAACCCCAACCTCAAGCTCAGGTTCATATTCAGATTAATTGCCACAATCTGAATGAAATTCCATCTCATCATCACTATGAGTATTAATGTGGGAGCTCATTTTGACACTGCATTTCACAAAATGGAAAAAGAAATTTAATAAAGTTAACAATTTGAATTTACAAACTTTTATCCTGAAAATTTAAAACTAAATAGTAAAAAATAAGAATTTGCAAAATGAAACATTAAGAATCTTAATCTATTATTTAATAGTTATAAATGATTCAATGAATGAATGATAATCATAACCATAACAAAATGAAACAACACACATTTAGAACTAAAAGTATTGGACAATAATTTATAAACATGCATTTGAAAATTAGGAAAACAAGTTAAAAACCCTACTTTTTGCTTGAAAAACTTCTTCGACAAGATGGTAAACCCTCATCTTTTTCTTCTTGCTCCTAGTCTCTCCTTTTTCACTTGCAAACACTTTCTTCACTCTTGCACAAACCCTTATCTCAGCTCTTCACTCTTCTTCTTCTTGCTGTTGCAAACAATGAGAAATGCAAATGTGAATAAAAATGAAGAATAAAAGGCTTTTGAACAAAGGAGGAGGAAGGAATGGGCCCCACAACCCAATAGCATAAAAATAGAAACATTAAAACATTATAAAAATGCCTTTAATTTTTAAATTTTAAAGTGCCTCTTTTGCTTGTCGTGGGAGACGTCCTAGCGTCCCCCTGCAATGAAAGAGATTCCTTTGCGTCCCCGTGCACCCCCACAATCGGAGATGTCTCACAGTCTTGGAGATGTCTTGCCGTTTCCAGTGGCAGCGACACTCTAAATGACACCGCCCGAAACGTGGTGATGTGGTCCCCTCGTCTCGAGGATGTCCCCATCTCCGAGACAGCCCAGTTTTGAGGGGGGGACGTGTCGCCGTGTTACACTATATATATGTAATGTTTTTCCGATTTCAATGTTTGGCTTTGATTCTGAGTATTCAACCAAACAATATCGCTCTGAAACTTCAAGCAATAATACTGATTTCTATTATATGTATCAGGTGAATGCATATATATCAGACCGAAGGTAATAATATGTGTTGACTTGGTGCTTTTCCATCAATCTTCTCTTTCAATATATATAGTATTTGAAGGAGTCATGTCTGATTGTATAGACATGACTCTACATGCCCTTTGGGCTCGTAGGGTCATGTCTATACAATGAATGACCCTTAACTAATCGTGTCTTAACCAATACAACATTAACATGTTCATTTGCCCTGATCGGTGATACCAAGACATGCAATATTGATCACAATCGTTGATCCCAAATTACATCTGTCTGCCGATGATGATGGTGGTCTGAACATCAACATGATCAGCGTTATGGATATTCAGACATCATGCAATCTGAAATATGTAATGGATTATCAGCACATTAGTATTGATCAAATCAGATCGAATCAATATGACAGTCGATCAGAGTAATGTATGTTTGCATATATATATAGATACACACACACACACACATGTAGATCTACATATATATGTATGCTTTCATATATTAGTCTGTTAAACACATCTTGAGTCATAGTCCAATAATATATATCCGACTGATGCTACAATTTCAATAGTTGATTCTAAACTTCAAACATATAATTGTTTAATTCATCAATTGGTCATGTCTTATTCATAGAAAAAATGCTACATCTGTAGATCAAAGCAAAAATGGTGAAAAATACTTGAGAGATTAATGGATGATCATCAAATGACCAAATGCATGCCTTATGGTCAGAATTAGATGCTTTTTAGATTTAAAAAAAAAAAAACAATGGCATGTGGATTCTGTTTTTGGGTGCCTGTGGATTCCTCCAGATTCTGCCTGGATTGTGGATAGGCATCCAGAAGGAATCAAAATTAGACTTGCATCGGAATCAGGATATGGGGTTAAATTGGATTATCCGGTATCTTTGAGAAAAAAATATGTTGTGAACTGCAGACAGGACCAAGCAAAGGGTCATGTAGCAGTCAGCTTGTGTCTTCAGTCATTGCAATTCAGGAAAACAGAACCAAGAAGAAAACCCAGGTCATGTGTAAAATCTAGAAACTTTCTTTGTTGTAAAAAATGGTGCCCACAGCCTTGGCCATCGTGTGGACTTTAGATCAGAGAAGTCACAAAAACCACAGAAGAAAATGCCGACCCTTGTTAAAAGGACGCAATCCAGTTAAATGGCGACAGTAAACCCCTTCAGCTGTGTCCAAAACCCTGGAAAGCAGATGTGATGCTCATAAAGTAGCCACAGTACTTCAGGAAAAAACTCATGCTTGAAAACCTCTGCTCTAAAGAATAGTTCAATTTTTGTTGGAGCAAAAGCTGATCAGAAAACCTACTGCAAAAACAATCTCATTTTTTGTTGAAGCAAAAATTTGATCATTAAAAATAAAAACCCTAAAAGATCTTCTGAAAATTTCCTCATAAATGTTTAGGAGAAACCACAAATTTTATTATATAAAAAAATCTGCCAAAATGTCCTACAATGTTTGTTTTGAAAACATGGGCTAAAGGCTTCAAAAATTTTCCCAAAATTTCTAGCTAAAAAGACCGTGGAATTCTATTAAAAACTCCGCCAAAAAGGAACCTATGCTCTGATACCATGAAATGACGATTGCTGTATTAAACAAAGGAGAGGAGTGCTCCTTATATATGCAATTGCAGGAGATCTTTCCATGTCGGAAATGATCGAGAACCAAAGACAGAAATTGAAGTTACTAAAAACTGACTGTCTGTCTTATAGAATAGAATGTTACTGAAAACTAACTGAAATACTTAAATTACCATGCAAGCAAAATATTTAAATATTACTTTAATGGTTATAAATCTCAGAGTTATCTTTTTAAAATAAATTAAACTTTCTTTTAAGATTTTGAATTTTTTTTCTTGATAATATAGTTGATCTTTGTTCTAGTGTTTAATGTTAAATTCCATGGTGCAGAAAGTGGACTTCATCAATTGCTGAACAAGAGAAACATCGCTTGACTCCTGTGCGTTAAGCTTGCTGTTTTCCTGTTATTATTGTGATTTTCTGAAGGCCTTTGTGTTTCTCTTCTGTTATGGTATTGGAATCATTTTATGGTATATTCTAATGCTAGAATATTTTGATGCAGATTGTAGAGACATTAACTACATGCTATCTAGGACCTGACTATTCTCATGTTGGTGACCAGAAATCAGATTTCATATTTATAGCTTTTCAGAGTAACTGTAATAAGCTCCAAAATAAAGATCTGTAATAGTCAAATTTATTCCATTTGCTAAAAGCCTAGATATAATTACAACAAATTTTTTCATTGCAGTCAAATGACAACGCTGAAATTTCGCTCAAGGACTTGGACAACCTGGCCAATAACTCCTTTCCACTTTGTATGCGTCACTTATATCTCAAGGTGATTTTCATCTGCTCTTTTTGGGAGCTGAATTTTTTTAATATTTCATTTTCTTAAGGGAAGTAAGAGCTTCATCTTGTTATATCTTGCCTAAAGCTGCTGGGTAGTTATTTTAATAACTAGACTATTAAGGTGCCTTTTTTGTGCTTGGGCAGGTTAAAGAGGATCATCATTTGAAGCATGGGGGAAGAATGCAATTAGGACTTTTTCTTAAGGTACACCCATTGATAGAATATATAAAATATTAGCTTATAGGTTGAGCTTCCTTTTATAGCAAATGATGCCCCATAGGCATAAATCATTCCATGTTTTATATTGTCTAATAAGTTCAATCTATCAATCTCATCATGTTTCTTGGTGGTTTATGATCTCTTTGTAAACCTATTTTCTCTTAACTTTTGTTAATTTGAGTAGTTTGACCATGCCCATTGAAGACTACATTAGTCACCAAATGGATGATAATTTCTGTATTTATTTCTGTTGTTTTGACTATTGATTTCCCTTTACAAGTCGCATGACATCTCTATATAAAAAAATTGATTGACAAGAAACACATGCTTTTAATCAATTAGCCTAGATAGTCTTTGTTTTGTTAAGTTACATTTTTATTTTTAATAATAAATAATATTGTACATTTATGTTCATTCATCGAACCCTACAGCAGGCTTTTTCAAATGTTTTTTGTTTGATGTTTGTATGCACCCTAAGTGTCATATGCGTTCTTCATAAAAAAACACTACATCTTGCCGAAGAGAATTGCTTGTGATGAATTATAGCATAATATATAATTTCTACTGTATCCTAGAATTATAATAACGAATTATTAATATACAAAATGGTTCTATGTTGCCTGTTCTTTTTGAAGTTAGATGTCTAGTTGATGAGGTGCTAGGCATATTGTTATGCGCATTCAGTGGAATTATTGAGTGTTCTCTACTAAAGATTCTCAATTAATTCAAGTGATTTTTTGTTGCTCATTGTCCTTTTTAAAGTTATATTTCTAGGTGGTGAAGTGTTATGTACATGGTTACTCGCATGCAGATTGAGTTGGGAAACATCATATCCCAAACAATTCTCAATTAATTCAAGTGAATCTTTGTTGTTTTATCCCCTTTTAAGTTAGATATCTAGTTGACAAAGTGCTATACACATTGTTTCTTGCATTCACATTGATTTAGGAATCATTTTCTCTTAAAAATTCTCAATTAACCCAAATCCATCAAACTCCAGAAAGTTTTTTCAAAGCAAATTTATTAGTTGGTCTCTTGATGCAGGGTGTTGGGTTGAAATTAGAGGATGCTCTTGCATTTTGGAGGGCAGAGTTTTCTAAAAAGGTTTGTAAGATTTTCTCCTATTTGCTTTTCTTACTTCTTGTTGCTCAATTTTGCTCCTTTCCTTTTAATTGATTACAATTCTCATTGATATATCTCGGAGTGCTTATTCTTTGAATTTAAAACAATATATGAATCTTCAAGTACTGCATGTCCCTTCTGCTATTTTGATAACCCACCAAATCACCATTTTTGTGAGACATCCCCATGCGATACAACCAAATCTTTTTGAAGTGTTCAATTTTACATTAAATTTTCTTTTAGAAGTTAATCACTGTTTAGTTTTCACCTACAAATCATTTACTTTCCAAACCTTTTGCAGAGGTTGTTAAACATTTCCCCTTCACCTTTATTTTTGACTTAGATTCATTGCATATAACTAATATTCTTATTTTCAACTTTAATATATTTCCATTTTAACCAAAGAAATAATCCCTTTTAACCGAATGGACGTTGTAATCTTTATTTTTTACTTGGGGAAACAGTTGAATCATCTTCATCTCTTTGTAATTAGCTGTTGCCGTCAGTACACAAGGTGCATCTGCATCACAGTTCAAAAAAACTTAATCAATAAGTGAAGATATTGATTACAAATGTATTTCTTCTTTTCTCATGTAACACTATCAACATCAAAGTGACTCCATTTCACTTCTACTTATCTTTGATTCTAGTTTTTGAAGTTGTAGATCTTTCAATAATTTTTTTTGGTTCAATTTTGAATTTCTCTGTTGATTTTATCCCCTTGCCATACCAAAATTTTGGATCTAATTTGCTATGGAAACCCATCGCCATGTACTCATTTCCCACCATGCTGGAAACTTGAAGAAACACTGGTTTTATATGTACATTTAAGGGAGAAAACAAGATTAAAAAGAACAGGAAAAGGATAAACTGAATAAAAGCAATGAAATGATACAATTTGAATTTGGATATTACATTTTTGGTCTTGGTCAAAATGGTGAATTTTTGAGGCTGAAATATTTTGCTTCATAGGTGGATGGTATTTCTGCTACAGCAACAGTGATAATTTCCTGCAAACTTAGAATTTGCAAAAGCTGCCTCAAAAGTATTTTTCACAATTGAGTAGTATTATGCTATATTTGAAAGCATGTACATGCATAGAAACTCTTGTTGTGCAGGGAAAGCTTCAAAAAGCTTTGCAAGCATGAACTTTGGGGTGCTGGTATACTATCTTATTGCAGAATTGTTCCATTAAAAGACTTCTGCCAACAGAATTATTAGGATTTTTTTAAATTTTTTTTTTTTATGAGAAAAAAGACGGGTAAAAATTTATTCACTCAAATCCAAGTTACAGAGCAAAGTCCGAAGGCCCAAAACAACATTACATACTCCTGTCCTCTAGTAACATCTGATCAATGATCTCACAATACTCAGAAGGTAACTCATCCCTACCATTAATAACCCATCTATCCACATTCTCTGAAGCCCACTTTGCCAGACAATCCGCCACTCTGTTCCATTTGCGAGGGATATGACAAAAGGAGACAGAGTCTAAGGAACTATAGAGACTAAGAATTTGTTTGGCCAAAGAGGAAAGTTGCCAACTAACATCTTCCAACCTCTGGTTATTCAGCATATCCACAACAATTTGAGAGTCAGACTCACAGATGATCTTCCGCCACCCTAACGAACAGCCACGCTCAATAGCAACTTTAATAGCCAGGGCCTCCTTCAAATTATTAGAATGCCAACCCTTGTAAACAGAGAGGAGAAAAACCACATCACCATCATTTCCCCTACCAATAGCCCCAATACCAGCATGACCAGGGTTCCCCCGAGAAGACCCATCTGTATTGATCTTCAAGAACCCAATTGGGGGACGAGACCACCTCCCATCCAGACACACCCGTTGCTTACCATGGCTCGGTCTTTTACTGGGAATGCATCCCCGACAATTATCTCTCAGGTTCAGATTCCTCACAATAACCTGATCCCCAGGATCTATATTAACAGACATATAACACTTTGCATAGATTGTCTCTTGGAGCCTATTAAGAATCAACTTCCACAATTGGGAGCTTCCTAATTTGGAATCATAAAAGATTCTGCGATTCCTTTCCAGCCAAAGGTTCCAAAGAATGAAGATCAAACCAACCATCCAAGCGGTTTGTAAGAAAGAAGTCTTCGTTGGAGGTCTGCCCAAGCTTTCCCAGAAATCAATAATAGAAGTAGCATGAATACAACCATGACACCAAGCCTCCCACCATCTATGCCATATCTCTCTCGAAAAAGGGCAGAGAAAAAACCAGTGGGGGACACACTCCTCATTGTGCAAACAAAGAACACAAATAGAAGGTCCTTGAAAACCTCTTTTGCGTAGATTCTCCTAAGTGAGGCATTTCTTCTGAGCCAACAGGCATAAGAAAAAGTTACACTTGGGCCACGAAAAGCTGCTCCAAACCTTCTTTCACTAGTTCACTTCAGCCAGATCGTGTAAGTTCCTGTCAAGAATAGCATAGCCTTGAGCCACTGTGAATTTACCTTTTGGACTAGGACTCCAAGTCAAGCTGTCCCTCCCGTTGAGAGAGTTGCAAAACCTATCCTCTAGAACTCTAGAGAGAAGGGCTCGATCCTCATCAGAGCCACCCATCGACCACTCTTGAGAATCCTTCTAGCAAGTCATCTCAACTTGCCCTAGGCACTTGACGGTCTTAAAATGCTCCACCTTAAGCCAACTTGCATTAGTGAAAGTTTGGGAAAGGGGAAGAAGCTGGGGATAACTAGAAAGAATGGGAGGATGACCATCCCACAAGTCCTGCCAAAGCAAAGTATCCAAGCCTATGTTACAAATCTAGAAGAGCCCCTCCTTAACTAGTTGGGCTCCCTTCTTAAGAGTATCCCAAATACAAGAGCCTTTACCCACCAAAGGAAGACGTGGCACCTTAGAGCAATCCACACCAGGAAAGTACTTATGAGTAAGAATCTTAGCCCACTCTTGATCTTGATTGTTGCATTGTTGCCAGTACAACAAGAGCCATCGAGCAAAGCCTAAGGCCACCCGCATGTTTCAGCCTACACACATACTCCTACTTGACCAGGCTTCACTTCGAGGATAGAAGACTACCAGACCAAAGGAATTGCTGAGATAAAGCATCAAAGTCCCTCACAAAATTAGATGGGGGAACCTGAACACAACACCTATAAATGGGAAGAGACTGCACCACAGTCTTTAGCATAACCACTCTCCCAGCAGAAGATAACCATCTGTAGGTCCAGTGACTAACCTTACTCCTGAATTTATCCAAAATCCCTTGCCAGTAATCCTTTCGCTGAGCACCCAAGAACAAAGGGACCCCAAGATACATCAGAGGAAGGGAGCCAATTTGGAATCAAAGAATTCTAGCAATCTTGTTCTGAATAAGCCGAGGAGTGTTAAAGAAATAAATAAAAGACTTGTCATCATTAATTCTCTGTCCTGAGGCTTTCAAATAGATATTCAAAGCTTTCTTGATATTCATTGCCTCACTGATTCTAGCCATGCCCATCAATCCGGTATCATCCACAACTTGAAGATGAGAATACAAAGGAAGGTTATTATTCCAGCTCCAACCTTGGATAAAACCTTCCGCAGCTGAGCTTTTAAAAATCTGCCAAGACCCTCTGCCATGATAATGAACAAGTAGGGAGAAAGAGGGTCACCTTGCCGAAGTCCCTGAGAGGCACCAAACAACTCTGATGGTTCTCCATTAATAAGAACTAAGGAGGGCAATGTCACACAACTAAGAACCCATTCGACCCACTCCACAACAAACCCAAAAGTCAAAAGAATTTTCTGTAAGAACTCCCAACTCACTTGATCATAAGCCTTGGCCATGTCTAGTTTAATGAACATAGCTTTCTCCTTAGAAGTAGCCATATAGTGGACTGCCTCCGTTGCTATCACAATTCCATCCAAAATTTGTCTTCCGTCAACAAAGCCACCTTGTTCAGCAGAGATCAAAAAACCAAGGAATGGCTTGAGCCTCTCAGCAATCAATTTGGTGATGATCTTGTAGACAACATTACATAATGCTATAGGCCTGAATTGAACTAGCCGATTAGCCCCTTCCTTCTTAGGTATGAGAGCCAAGAAGGTAGAATTTAAAGACTGTAGCATCTGTTTATTCCTGTATGATTCCTGGACCACATCTAGGAGATCATACTTTATTATCTCCCAAAATTCTTAGAAAAACTCAATCGAAAACTCGTTTGGACTAGGGGCCTTACCTTCCTTAATATTAAACATAATTTTCTCCAATTTTGGAAGCAAGATAGGGCTTAAGAGGGCGACATTTATCTCTGCAGAGACTAGGTGAGGGATACAATCCAATATATCTCGCTCTTCAGGCCCAGCACAAGGATCCTCCCTATAAAAGAGATTAGAGAAGTAATTGACTGCTTCCCTAGAAATATTTGCACAAGAAAAGATCTAAATTCCATCCGTTAAGACAAGAGAGGAGAGAGAGTTCCCATGCCTTCGTGCCTTAACAGAGTTGTGAAAAAAGGCAGTGTTCCTATCCCCCTCCTGAAGCCACTCAATACAGGATTTCTGCTTCCAAAAAATCTCCTCCTGAAGCTCCCATTCTTCCAGCTCCTTAAGAGCTAGGGACTCAGCTTCACTCATCTCAGAGTTCAACCCATGGTCTCGAATCTAGCGGGTAATATTATCTAGCTTGGTTTGAGCAGCAGTCTTCTGAACATGTAGATACCTGAAGCACTGTTTATTCCATCTCTTAAGCTTGTATTTCACATGTTGAAGCCTTTTACTGAAAGTATATATGGCCGTACCATGATCAGGCATCCCCTCATACCACCAATCCATCATAAGATCAGGTAAAGACAAGTCTCTGAGCCACATCAACTAGAATTTGAAAGAGGGATTCTTGATGACTCTGTATGAAGTGATGGAAAGCTTAACGGGCCAGTGATCTGATGCCCTCCAGTCAAGAATTTCAGAACTGGTGATCCACTTGTTGTCCATCCAATAACAAGAAACCAAAAATCTTTCAAGCTTTTCCGAGATAGCCTCACCACCACATCTTCAATTATTCCAAGTAAAGACACCATTAGTCGGCTTCACATCAATGAGAAACAATGAGCCAATCATATCTCTGAGCAGAGTTGAGGATTGGTCCAGCCTTGCTAACCCTCCTCTTTTTTCCTCCAGGCTAATAACTACATTAAAATCTCTCACCATTATCCATGGGAGATAAGGTTCCAGGGATCGGATGAATCTAATATGGGTCCATAACTGGGATTTACTTGGAAAGTTTGTAGGAGCATAAATATTGGATAAGAAGCACCTTTCTCCATTCTCAAAGCTAGTGGCAATCAAAGAAATAAATGACCGACTGGAGATCCACCATAATGGGGAGACTTTCCTTGGGTCCTAGAAGCAAGCCACCCCTCCTAAACTATTCAAGGCACCTAGCACCTGCCAAGAGCCTTGGGGCCAGATATACGCAGCACAATTAGCCAATCCATCCAATGAAAGTTTAGTTTCCTGAATAAAGACCATATCAGGAGACTGGGACTCAATTAATTTGCGAACAACCTTTTGTCTGGGGATGCTATTCAACCCCCTTACATTCCATGATGGCACAATCATTTATGGGGGTGAGAGAAATGAGAATCAATGGGTTTCACAGACCCAAACTCAACCAAATTTTCACCCATTATCTTCACTCTCTCCTGATCAGTCTTCCTACCAATTTTTGACCGTTTATCTAAAGGCTCCTTTTTGAAGGGTTTCTGTTGAATGCCTAAAACAAGAGGAGCCTTATTACTTTTTGTAGAATCAGATGTCCCCTTAGACCTAAGAGGGTCAATGGCCACCAAGACTGGGCCCTGCGAACCCTGTGATCCACAAAGATCCTTGATATCCTGAATAGGAGGGGACAAATCAATATCCAACTGCCTGCCTTGTAGGTCCCCTGCAACTAGAATTTGATCCTCTCTTTGCATATCTCCTTCTTGAATCTCATGTTGACTTTTGGCCTCAGAAGAGAGCTCGACCGAGATGCCTTTCTCTTGGACCATGTCTCCAAGAGCCTCAAACCTGTTAAAGGTGTTGTCAGTCCACCTATCCATCCAAGTTCTCTTCTTACCTTTGCCCTTATTACAAGATTTAACTTGAGTAAATCCCTCACTGGCAACAGGTCCATTAGATACCGTTGCCTTTCCCTTGTCTTCCCTAAGGGGACCTGGAACATCTAAGGAAGGTTTCTTATACTTGGGACATTTGTGAGGAAGATGCCCATATTCATGGCAGATTCTGCATCTAAATGGTAGGGTCTCGTAATCCAATTGCTGAATTTAGGAAACAAAGCCCATACAAATCTCCATAGAATTTGGCAATGGATTATTTAAATCAACTTCAACACAAATACGAGCAAAAGAAATTACCTTTCGATCTTGAGTTTGTGTAGTCGATCCCACAAGTTTTCCCAGAAGCATAGAGATTGAATGAAGAATATCTTCCCTCTAGAATTCCAAAGGAAGTCTCGACAAGCGAACCCACACTGGAACTCGAGAGGGGATTTCCTCAGCAGAGTTAAAGCCCGTGTGCCAAGGCTTGATGAATAGCCCCACCTGGTTAAAGAAATAAGGGCCACCTTCAAAGGTCTTATTCCTATTCGACATGCATGAGAAGATGACCATAAAATAATTATTAGCTGCTAACAAAATCTCCATATCTCCTTCAGGGTTCCACACTTGACGGGCCCAGGAATCGAACACAAGCAATGAAAGACGAAGACCCAAAAATTTGCAGATAAGAGCATGATTACTCCGGTACTCAACATCCTTCGAAACCTGTTCAGGTTGAATGACCAGAATTGGCCGGACCTTGGCTTTCTGCAAACATCCATTAATTTTTTGTAATTGGAGCTTCCCACTTGAAGAGGATTCTCCTTCCCCCGATTGGGATTTACCATTCAGAGCCCTACTACTGGCATGCACCTTCGAAGTCGGCTCACCCATCTCCAAATCTTCACTAGAAGGTCAGGGAGAGGCGACACCAAGGTCTCCCATTCACCCCGAGCTTGGATTTAGCAAGCAGACAAGGAAAAAACGAGGCAGAAGCCCCTCAGCCCCACACTACCGCGGACTCCCACCAAAGATTTAGCAATGATAACAAAAAAAGAGCTGTAGGCAATCACTCACTGCCAAAAGAGACACAAGCTCCCAGAACACCACCACACACCTAGTCTGTAGCAAGCCACGAACCATGAAACAACAAACAAGACGCCACAGGGAGCAAGAGAGGATGCGGGCTAGGGCATGCAGGCCCTAGCAGTAGACCAAGAATTGCCCTCCTGCATTCTTCTTCCTCCTTTCAAGTAGCATTCAATTATTAGGATTTTTTAACTAGATAATGATCTCTACTTTAAAATTATTTTCATACTGTATGGAAATACAAATCATAGTTTGAAGACTCTGATGCGGACTTGGCTCAGCAGCTCTCAAAATTTTGACTTTGACTTGGGACTTGGCATAGTTTCAACAAAATGCTTGAAATATACTTGACAAAAACTAGCCTCATAATTATACAAAAAATGCTTCGAGATAACATAAAAATGTTATTTGACTATCAATTATTCATAATTCAAACTTCAAACATTACATGTATTATCCCCAAACTCTCAAAATTCAATAGTTTTAAACAAATTCAAAGTCTAATAATACACCGTAATACAACAAAATTGTAATAAAAACATTGTAACTATTTAAATTTGATGATATGTTAACATGAAAATACAACCACATACAATCTGTATGTCTTTCCTCTCTTAGTGTAACTTAATTTTTCGTAGTTTTCCTCTGTTTCATTGTACTTTACTATTTTTTATTGATGATTTTATCAGCTTTGAATGCTTAAAAATCTCTTTTCAAATTGTCTTCTTGCTATGTTGATTCTTCACTAGGTGCAATGTTTGAATGAGAACAATAAATGACAAATGAAAATTTGAAATTTCACTTAAAAAAGCATGATTGTTATGTCTATGTGCCAAACAAAAGAGTCTGAGCTCAGGAGAGTTTTGAGTCCTACGCTCGTAGAGTCTTGGAGGACTTGTTTGAGCACTCTCCAAGACTTGGCATGGGAGTCTAGTTTATTCAACTCAGCTAGCTCAGGGACTCGGGAGTTTGCAGAGTCCTGAAGAGTCTTCATTATGTGGGATGGAACTGGTTCAGTAAGCTGCTTTTGTATTCATACAAGAGAAGTAAAGCGTGGAAAAAATCAAATTTTGTTTTCATGTCTTATCATGATTCATGAAGTTTGTTTCAGAGCTGATATTGTTTCCCAAACATCACCAATGATTCATACATAATTTTGGCATATCTTGTATTACAATACTCATGTTGTAAGCATATTTTTCCTTGGCTACTTGCCTGTGTATTGTTGTCTGTTTTCTGAATTTGTACTCTAATCAGGTTTGTTCAGAAGCAATTTTATGCTTGCAATTCTATCATACTCTGTCTTCTCATTTCTATCATATTCTATTAGTAAGCTCATTTGTACCCTACCATGTTAATAAATATACCCATTTAATTCTCACTTAAAACAGGTAGGTGTGGAGAAATTTGATAAGGAATATGCATATTCAATTCGGCACAACTATGGAAAAGAGGGGAAGAGAACGGTAAGAGTTGAGCTTTATATCTTTAATGCAGATATTTTCAATTGCAACTCAACCTTATGTAGCTAAGTCCATCTTTATCCTCAATGGTGCAGGATTACAGCCCTTATTCCTGTCAAAAGATAATTATGTCCACACCTGGAGTAGGAGACCATCATGGTTGCCCTTATCGACATTTCAGGTATTCATCAATGTTAAAATACTTAAATAATTAATCTCAACTGAAATTTCATGCTATTGATCTCAAAACTGTTGCTTATTTCGAAATAAAGTGAGGAGAATTTGCGAGCAATGCTTGGGAAAGTTGGGATCAGTGCTAGGGCAGTTGATGATATCATCCACAAAGCTCGCGAACGTCATTACCAGGTATATGAATTTGTTGTCAAATTGAAATGCAGAGAAATATTTAATGCATTTTTAGTCAACTGTCAAGAAATTATCCCTCCAAATAATTAGATGTTTAATATAAAATCATGCGTACAAATAAACAGATGACGTGACTCTGTTGATTAATTATAGAGTTTGAGCCATGTTGTGGCAAGACAATATTTTGGATTTTTTTAACACAATAGTCTTATGTAAGTAGTACTATGGAGTTTTGTGAGCGTTACATGTTATGGGTTTGAGTTCTATATTTTCTGCAAATATTCATGCTATGGTGACATAGTTTCTGATTATCCTTTTCTTTAATAGACTTTGAGCCATGTTGTGGCAAGACAACATTTTGGATTTTTTAATACAATAGTCTTATGTCAATAGTGCTATAGAGTTTTGTGAGCGTTACATGTTATCAGCTCGAGTTCTATGTTTTCTGCAAATATTCATGCTATGGTGACATAGTTTCTGATTACCCCTTAAAGATTAAATCCTTAACAACCATGATATCATGGTTTTATTTTCTTTCTTCTGATAATAAGTTTAAAACTTCAAATTGATATTTTAGTTATGAGAAAGTGAGGCTGAGCTCTATTAGCATGTGACATGACAGAGGTATAACACATACTCTGAAGGTTTTTGACACAGGAAATACATGGTTTGGGTATGAGTGCCAAGATCTTTACTTCCGTGTAATAGCTTTATATCAAAATGTATTTGGGAGACATTTCAAGATTTTATTGTCTTTTAACTTAGTCTCATGGCTCTACTTGTACTCCCAAGGCACAAATCTTATGATCATTTAAAGAGCTCACTTGAATATTTAACCAAGTCTTTTTAAGACTGACGAGTCTGCCATACCACACCACTCAATAGGCTTGCAGTGTATATATATTTTCAAGAAAGGAAAGGCTTAATCTCTTTCAAAGCTGTAAAATGAGGGTTATTCTGGAGCAGCATTCTGTTTAACTTTTTCTTCGTAGCTTTCAGAACTGAGGAGCATTTTTAAAACATTTTCTGGTTTTGTATTCATCAACACAAAACCTTGGAATAGAGTTTTCCTCATCATAAACTAACGATTCTTTTGACGCCAGTGTTTCACCCAGTGATGGCTCCCACGCGTCTCTCCTTTGAGGAGGGGTGATGGGAGAGTGAAGTTTCAAATACATTGTGTGTTTTCTAACATTTTAATGCCATTTTGTGTTTTTGGATTTGAAAGCAGGGGTTTGGGGCAGCACCGCCTAGTGGGGTCAAGGGGCAATGTCCCATGCAGGGTTTTTTGGGCAGCGCCTACGGTGCGCTTCCTGTTATATAAGGTGGGGATGAGGCAGAACGCCTCTGCTGCCAAGCCCATTTTTTCTCTTGCGTGGCTTTTGGACTCTTCATTTTAAGCATTTTTCTCCCAAAATTGATGTGTTTGAACTCCCTTTGAAATGCAACATTTTTAATGATTTTGTGTGCAATTGCAAATTGAATGGAACCCAAAATTAAATAAACAGATGCAATTTTTAAAAACCTTATTAAAATTTGCTGCCTCCTAGGAATGCCCTTAGGTCTTTAGAATGGTCGAGGGATGCTTGTGCATCTCCCTCGCCGTTCCGCGAATGCCAAGATGTCCCTGCATTTTGGCAGTGACAGGGAAACTTGGGAGCGCGATCTGTACATCCCAAGAGAGATAAAATATGACACTATCTCTTAAACCTAAAATCAAAACCATAGTTACAAGACTCGAACTTCCCTTGGACTTGACAAGCTGATTTTTGACTTGGGCTCGATGTCTAGACTCAGCAAAATCTTAGCACGGACAAAACAAACTGAAAAATCTAAGAAATTCAAAGATTTTTAAGGATTAAAACTTTTCTCATGCATTATCCAACCAATTAACATCAAAATTTTAATCCTTTTTGACTTAGGCGACATTTTCTGTACAACATCACAGAGCCGTCTCTGCACCTCATTATTGGCATTGAAACTTGGGCTAAATTGGAATACCTGATTAAGGTAGTGGGTAGCTGCATGCATAGGCATGTGAAGCAGATTGTGCTGTCATCAATCACTGACACCCCATATGGGACCATATTTAGCCTAATTCCTTGTATAAAAAGATCTAATGGCCTCTTTCACCTTGTACATGCCCTTATAAATGTATCCCATTGCAGGCTTCTCTCCATCAACAATTTGTAGGAGAACAATAAGAGACTCTATGAACTACAATCATTGTGAAAGTTGAAATGTTAAGCTTTAAGTTTTACTTTAAAAAATGAACAATGAGCATAAACCTTATTTATCGGATTTGCGCATCTAACCGTCGAACCAGATCGAGCTCCAGATTTGTGAACCGGTCCGTGCCGGATTCACGTAGGGTTTGGATTTGATCTTGTAGATTCGTCTAAATTTGTAGTTTGCAAATTCGAACAACCCATAGGGTTGAATCAAGACCCTGCATGAATTCAACACAAATCCATCATGAATCTATGCAGACCAAGGAGAATCCAACAAAAAATTTGTCACGAAGCTACGTGGACTCAAGATAATTCAATGTGAATTTGTATGAATCCCCAAGGGCCTGCATGCCCAACTTGGAATAAATACACACAAACACACACACACACACACATAATGCATATAGATATGTTTTATATATAATGCATATATATTTGTATATATATTTGTGACATATAATGCACATATATATTTATAATTATATATAACACACACACGAATCCTTATGAATCATAATGGGAAAAAAATCACGAATCCATGAATCGAATTCTTGAACCCAAATTCGACCCCTAACTTGAATTGACAAGTAAGACATAAACAAGTGTAGACAAAATTGATGAAATGAAATAAAAATGAGGACAAAAGATAAAATTACCTCCTCAATCTCTTTGGGTGGTTGCCAAAAGTCACTCCATTAAAAACCCGGTCAGTTGTTTCAATCCTTGCACTACTTTTTGCATATGATGAGGTAGTCCACTCCTCAATCACAAACATGCTTTTCAAACTGGCATTGGACTAAAGCAAGGATTTCAATGTGATAAAATTTGTTGCAAATTAGGTGACCCTTGGACAAACCAACTCATTTTTATTTGTGAAATCCCTCGTAAGGTTGAAAACCCAAGTATGTTTATACATTAATTTACAAATAATTGTTCCCTGCTCTACACATTATTTGTATCCAAGGAAGTTTGCCAAGATCCTTCTGCATGAGGTCAATACAATGAGCAACACAAGGGTTCCAAATCAAGTTGAGGTGCCTCTCCACTAGAAGTTTACCTTAAAGAAATAATTTGCTGCATTATTCATGTCTATCTGTACCACATACTCCTCATCCACCTCCTTTAACATTTCCTTCGACACATTACAAAGATATCAACATTTTTTGCTTTCCTTGAAGCATCAATTGATTTCAAAAACATTTTGGTCCCTGAGGGAAAAAATCAATTTAGTGCAATCAAAATTTGAAAACTTAATCACTAAATCAATGGTTTATACTAGTAAGTACAAGCTCTACAATTATCTGATGAGGAGACAAGAAAGTTCAGCAGTGTTTTACATCTTCTATCTGTCCAACCATCAATCATGATGGTGTAACCCTTCTCCCTTCGTGCCTCACATTGCTCATTAATTGCGACATTTGACATCAACCACCTTTTAGGTCAGAATAGGACCTTTTGACACCTCATCATTAGGGGCTTTGAACCTTGGATCACAAACATTGTCAACATCTTATTGCTATTTGCCAACACATAACTTCTCCTTTTTTTTGATCTGGTGATGGCATGTTTCCAAGCCTTATTCCTTTGAACTCTAGTAGGGTTTGCATGTGAGTTGAGTTGAGAGTTGAGACCTAGGTGAACCACTTCCAGACTTAGACGTTATGCCACTGCTGAATATGTCATAAATAATAAAAAAACATATACGATAAAGAAAATCAAACATTAAGGCTTCTTACTTTTCAAAATTTTCATTAACATAAAATGAAACAAAACTAGAAAACAAATGTAAACAAAATGGAAATATGAATGTAAAAAAATTGACAAAACAAAAATTGTAACTCGCCTTTTCAAATTTGCTCTGCACTTCAAATTTGTAGAGGCCTTTTCTAAATGCTTCTTTAAGCTCCTCTCAATGTGTAAATGCAAGCTACAAACTTGCACAAATAATTTGCAATCAATATATGAAAGCCAATCGACTTGCTGATCTATATTTTAAAATCCAAATGCTCCTCTAAAGCCTTTTCTCTCTCTTCCTTGTGTTTGGTAATGAAGGAATGACCTTTTTGGTTTTTAGAGACCATGTAATGAAGGAATAACCTTAATAAAACTTAACCATATGAACAATATAATTAGAAACCACAACAAGATACTCATGCACAATAACACCATATATGTTAACTAGGGAAACCCTTGATCAGAGGGAAAACTCTCGTGGGGATGGTACCCACAAGATGATGTACTAATATAAATATTCCTTGTTTGAGGATGGACCCTGTTAGGAGTTTGTAACAACATTTAGTACATATTATTTCCTGTTAGGAGATTCCAACCCTGTTAGGAGTTGTGTAAGGCAGATAGATCCACTGTCCAAAAAACTTTAGGGGCAAGAACAATGAACCCAGTGTCCAAATGATCTTTGTATTATTCCTTGCAGAATAATAGAATTGTACTGTACTCCTTCCTATTTCTCTGTCTTGTCAACCATACTTCTAATCTTGTTACTAGATCACAAACTTAGCATCCAATAATCCCTTGGATTGCTTACTCACATTCACCAAATGCTCTGTTTCTTTTCGCACTTCGCATTCAATACTTGATCACACACTTTCTTACAAACAAGGAAAACATCTTTCCTTTATACCCTATCTTCAAAATAATTCCTTAAGTAGGCCTTGAGGCTTTCCCAATTAATTATAATAAGATAATTAATTAATTCATAATTACAATAGCATGGTCAGCTCATAGTCTATATAAAATTTCAAACGTGCGATACTAGGGCTTGCACACTTGTTGACGTCATCATCAAATTGTCTTCTGTCATTGGCTGACTGCACATCACCAGATTATATCTCTGCTAGAAGATATAATAGGATCATCAAAAATTGCTTTCCATGCACTTTTTCTCTACACTGCTCTCTGTAAATTACTTATAGCTTCCGTACATATTCAACTTAGACTCTGTGTATTTAACCACGTCATTAGGATACAAAATGGAACATGTCCTTAACCGCGCTTCACTTGTACATCAAAACTTTGTCTGTACAAGTATTATCTTTGTTTGCTATTCTGTCAGTCTTTATAGAATTACTGCTATGTTGACATCAATGACAAACACAATCATGAATGCAACATGTCAATACTCTCCAATGCTTAGGATACTCCCCCAAAGGAATACCATCAGCATTCATGCTAACAGGGCTTGCCAAGTATTTGCTAAAAAATTGCGGCTTTTGCTCAAAACTCAGCTTAATAACTTGTTGGGTTTTTGGGAAAAGCCTAAGTTGCCGATTTCGGACGCTGGAGCTCGGGTCCGGGTCCGGATTCGAGCCCGGGTCCGCGACGGGTTTGGGTAGGGTTCGTGTTTTTCCCTGCGGGTCCTAATCCGGGCGGACCTGTAGGGCAAAACCCGAACCTTGCCCGGACTCAGGTGAATCCGGGCGGACCTGCGACAGGTGGGCCCAAAAAGTGGCCCAAAAAAGCATTAAAAAAAAAAATATATATATATTTTTGCCAAACCTTAAAGTAAGGCCTATTAGATGCATTTCATTCATCTAATCTCTCATTTGCTTTGTCATTTTGCTCTTTCATTTTGGTGTGGCCATTTTGCAAGTTTGAAGAGAAGGTTGTAGAGATTGTTTGTGGAGTCTCAAATCCTTCAAATAATCAGTGCTGAGTGTTCCAGGTATGCATTTGATCCTTCCTTTTGCTTCTTTCATAGTTTGTTTTTAGTTTTTTTAAAAATATTTATTGTTCTAAATTTTTATCAAGTTTTGTATAAGTTTTGAAATATTTTTTGAAATTTGTTTTTATAGATTGCAAGAATCCAAGAATGAGTAGTTAGGGTTCAGCGGGTGGGGTGGGATCCCAAAGATTTAAAATTGATAGAGGCTCTTTTTTGTGGAAGTATACAACAAGAATTGAGCAATGTGTTGGAGGGGGAGGGTATATATGGAAATGCAATTTTTGCCAAAACCAATATAGAAGCTCCTATTACTGGGTTAAAACATCATTTGATAGGTCCATCAGGTCAAGGGATTTCCATGTGTGAGGGGCCCCTAGAGGGAGGTAAAAAAGGGTTGCCGGCTCCTCAAATAGTAGGCATGTTAAAAGAACAACAAGAGGCTGATAGGTTAGTGTCAAAGGCAAAAAAAGATAAGTCAAAGCAAAACCACCAACACTACCCTCTTAAACAATCAGTAGACCACATCCCTTCCTACCTAACCCATTTGTGGATGAAGATGAAATAGAAACACCCCCATCCCGCAAGAGAGGTCCATTAGATACGACATTTGAAAATGACAAGAGAGAAATTGCTGACATAAAGATTGGGCGTTGCCTCATTACAAATGGTGTTTCATTCAATCTAGTGAGATCCTTTTATTGGAGAGAGATGGTGAAAGCAATAAATGATGCACCTCATGGTTACTGATCCCTTGGATATGAAAAGTTGAGAACCACCATATTGCATAAGGAGAGAAAGAAAGTAGAAAACCTCCTCAAACCAATAAGAGATTCTTAGGTCCAAACGGGGGTGAGCATTGTCTCTGATGGATGGAAAGATTGCAAAAACCGTCCATTAATAAATGTGATTGCTGTTTGCCCCAAGGGGGCAATGTTTTTGAAGGTGGTTGATTGTGAAGGGCAAGTAAAGGATGCAAATTTTATTGCCCAACTTCTCATTGAATCCATAGAGTCCGTGGGAGCTGACAATGTTGTCCAACTAATGACGGACAATGCTAAAGTTTGTAAGGCTGTAGGTGCTTTGGTAGAAGCACGATATGAGCATATCTTTTGGACGCCATGCATTGTCCACACTTTGAACTTGGTGATGAAAGCAATGGGTAGCCAAATTGAATGGATGAAAAATGTGTATGAGGAGGGTGAGCAGATCCAAATGTTTGTGACAAACCACCATATGTCACAAGCAATTTTAAGAACTTTCTCCCTCTTGGAATTATTGAAGGTAAATTTTAAACTTTATTTAGCTTCATTTATCTTTTTAATTTTTGTGTCATATTTCACAAAATTTAATACATATTCTTAAATTTTGTGTTATCAACTTATTATATTAACTTAGAATTTGAATTAACATGGTAATAGGTTGCTGAAACAAGGTTTGCTTCACACACAATCGTCTTTAGACAACTTGTGAGGGTGAAAGAGGCATTGTGTCAAATGGTTATTAGCAACAAATGGGGTGGATAGAAGCAAGCTGATACAGAAAAGGCCAAAACTGTAAAGAATTTGATCTTGAGTGATGATTTTTGGAATAGGGTGGAATATGCATTAGAACTCACCAAGCCCATCATGTCTATGCTTCGGTATGCCGACATGGATGAGCCTTGTTTGGGGAACATATATGATGCCATGGACTCCATGCTAGAAAGAATGAAATCAGTAAGTTTAAATTTTTATACAATACTTTATCCTTGTTTATTGAGAGATTTTGATTTTTTATTTTAATTAAGTTATTAACACTACATCAAGATAACTTACATGTACATCATTTGACATCCCAGGTCATTCAGAGGAGAGAGCAGGATCTTGATACCTTGTATAGTAAGGTGGAGAAAATTGTTCTACATCGTTGGAACAAGATGACCACACCTTTACACCTCCTGGCATATGCACTTTCCCCTAGATATTATAGCAGTGAGATACTTGCTATTCTTGGTAGAGTGGCACCATATAGAGATCCTGAAGTTGCTGCTGGGTATAAGAGGGCACTTAACAGGCTCTTTAGTGATCCTGATGTGGCATCAAATGTTAGAAGAGAGTTTGTTGATTTTGTCTCAGGCAAAAATGCAAAACTTGATGCAATCAATGACCAAAGTAGATTGGATGCCATTGGATGGTGGTACTTACATGGGGAAAGTTACATGTACCTCCAACCTCTTGCCATTAAGATCTTGTCACAAGTATGTATTTAAGTTATTTTCCTTTTCTTATGGCCACTTAGCTTGTCGAATTAGCACTCTTAAATTCCTATTGTATTGTAAAATTACTTAGCTAATTTTTTAAAATTTGTTGGTTGTCTCTCTTGGTTGCGAGCTCTTCTACTACTGAGCCGAATTGGAGTACAAACTCTTTTATCCACTTAGTGAAGCGTAACTGGTTGGGTTCGAAGAAAGTAGAGGACTTGGTATTTATTCACAACAATTGGCGCCTCCTATTACGCAAGGATCCAAGATATAAGAAGGGATCAAAGAAGTTGTGGGATGTACTACTTGAGACTTCTGACTTGGATATGACTGCCCAAGATATATCTAGAATTGCCTTGCTAGATGTTGAGGAGGATGAGGAGGAGGATGTGGTTGCATTTGGGGCTAGTGGAACCGGTTTGGATTCCAATGATGAGGAAAATGTCAATGATATAGATGAGGATGAAGCCATTGATCCCTCATATTTTGATGACCCATTTGACCCTTGAAGGGCATTTGCATCTTTGATAAACTATGTTTAAACATTTGTCATTGACTCATTGAGTCATTTATGATTTATCACCATGTTTCAAACTTTATTAAGTCATAATTTATCATCTATCAATTTGATGAAGTAGTCTATGTTTTGAAATTCTATTTTGCATTTTAGTAATTCAATGTATGATTTTATTTACAACATTAGCATAGATTAGTGAGTGAGTATTTAATGTTTATCTTTGACATTTGGCATTGATCAATAATCAAGTAACATTGATATATTCATACTATGGAATGACTTAGTTTTACTTTTACAACTATGTGAGTTTTTTTTTTTTTTTTTTTTTTTTGTATATATATATATACATACTCACGAACCCACCCACGAACCCAAATGGGGAATTTTTTTTTTGCCCGAACCCACGAACTCGAACCCTGAACCCGAATCCGTCCTCGAACCCGAATCGGCAACTTAGGGAAAAGCTTGTGCAGCTAGGAAACCTGCTTGTACTCGTAGGGTTTGTGAGCTACAGTATGAATGTTTTAGGTTAAACTAATAATATGGGGTATCCAAATCTATCTTGCCTTCATACATAGAGATGTCTAGATTGACTTTACCTTGTATGTTGTCTGCACCAAATTCTTGTGAATTGGAAGGGTTCCAGATCTATTCAAATAACAGAGAGAATTGATTGACAATATTGGCTTTATGTGCATGACATTCCTACAATATTTCTTCCTCTCTTTGCAACACACCCCTATTATTTTTTAGAACATCTATAGAGTTGGTTTTGCTAACGATTTCTCTTCCATATAAGGATGTGAAAGAAGATAGCTTGAAAGTTTATGAGTTCCACACTCTTCTTGAATTTAAACCTTGTGTGTGTTGGCACACACATAGAGATGAGGTCCCAGAAACCACTACAATCATTCAGAAATGATGTGAAGCAATTTTTCTGTCATCCCATTGATTTGGGTCTAGGGTTGAACTTGTTTATTAACCCAATCAAAGAAATTCAATCATCTTATATGTAGAAACTGATTGTGCACATGGCAGATATTCAAGTACACGTAATAGGAAATAATTAGGAAAACATAGAAGATAACTGACAACTGCTTTAGAACTGTAATAACCCGTTTTGTACATTATTAATGAGAGCAGATGTGTGCTCTCTCTCTCTCTCTCTCTCTCTCTCTCTCTCGGGAGGAAGATAAAGCATTGGCTGAATTCTTCATGTTTAATCTACTTCAACCGTCAGTACTGCTCAGAATCACTGAAAACAAGTGAAGTTCTGCAGTAACATGGAAGTTGAGTTAGCACTTGTTGTTTGGAAAATAGGTTGTTGAAAAAGAACTGCTGCAAATGTAATAGCACTGCATGTACGGTATGTGTTTTTCAAAGGCAGCAATCTCTTACATTTATATTTTGGCTAAGAGAAGAATGGACATGCCTATTCATTGATTTATTATTTATGGTTAGTACACACACACACACATACTAATCAGAATGATTTAACTAGTAATCATACTAATGTATCTCATGGTTAAATCAATCCAACTGAAGCTATAACATTAAAGCTCCCTTTTAGCTAGGGAGGATAAACATATGAATAGATCTTACCTCAACGCAGTATTAGGAATGACAAGTTTTAAGGATATCTTTGATTAGAAGATATCCAACATTTTTAGATCATCTCATAATATCAAGAGTAATGATCTCAAAATATCAAGTCACATGATACTCACCAAGTACTCAAAAAATGTCCATAGATAATGTATCCTCAATAATGCTTACCATAGAAACATTCATGGTTTGTTTAAGGAACTTAATCCACCTTGCAAGGTACAATTTATCATGATTTGTCTCAAACATCATAAGATGTCCATCACAATAGAAGGTCATGGAACTTAATCCACCATGCAAGTTATCATCTATCATGATCTGTTTAGACATCATAAGATGTCCATCACAATAGAACACCATGGTTTGTTTAAGGAACTTAATCCACCATGCAAGTTATAATCTATCATGATTTGCTTAGACATCATCATAATAGAAGATTAAGTTATTGAAAAATCATTGAGTTATTGAAAGATCGTCACCTTTCAATAACTTCTACAAATACGAGTGTAATGAATTGCAAGTTGTCACTTTCTCATGATGTACACAGGGGGAAGGCCCATTAAAATTATGCAGTCACACACATGGATTTTCAGACTTGCTTTGAATATCAATCTTCTGAGCTCCTCATCCAAAGTTGCCTCTGCTGAAGTCTCAGGCTCCCTCCAAATCCTGATCTCAGTCTTCTTTCTGCAAGAACAAACCCGGAGTGAAAAGGAAAAAATCAATGCAAATAGCTTTTATAGTATGTATATAAATACAAATAAGAGAGAGACTGTAATGAATAGACAAATGTTATACTCAAGGAAAATACTTATCTACGCATTGACATCTATGATGCAATCTTTTATAGTTCTTGGTACATCCTCTTCATGCTAATATCAATACTCCCTTTGAAGCTCAAGTTCTTTGTATACACACATACTTTTTGAATTCTTGCATTGATCCATTATCTGCCCTTTGAATACTCTTTATAAATGATTATTCGTAATATAAGTAATAATTCTTGTAGAGAGTTAATTAATTATATTTTAATATTCATTCCAATATGTGTGTGTGTAAATCCACTCAACACCTTTGGTCAGCTGACGTCACTTTTCTAAAGTTAATATACCAGAATAGCATATGGTAATGAGCTGCCGGTTTACAAACATGTCATTATATCTATACGGTGTCCACTTGGAGATATCCGCGGGAGATAATCTCCATGGCAGGTATTTAACAGGTTTGCTACCATTTTTGGCCTTTTAATATTATGCCCATAATATGCAAATATTTTTCTCCTCACATTCAATGGGATAACACATTTGCACTCTCTTAAATGACTATCATTCCTTGTATTTGTCTCCAACTATGATCGCTGAAAAAGGTCTCTCCACACAAATGCTTTGACTTTGATAAATGTCAATAACCTGTTCGATAACTCCTTTCCACGTGGTCGGAGACGCTGAAAATTGGCAAAAGTCATGAAACTTAGCACTACTTTTGCTTTCCACATTCTGTTTGTGACTTCAAAGTCTTCTTTGTTCAGGATAAACTATTATCCGATGCCCTTTTTGAAACAATATTTTCATTCTTTTGCCCGTCAATGTATGAGTCGAAGGTCATGCGATATTCAATCGCTCTCTGCTATAATCTCAGTCCTAAAATATTTTTTCTCACTTCGTATGATTTGATCAAACACAAATATCTCAGCACTTTGGGCAAATGATTCATACTATCAGCAAGGTCCATCGTTCCAACAAATATGCTTCCTTCTGTATTCCAAAAATGTTTGTCTCTCTAATATTAGAGAGTATATATTCCTCCATTTGCAGACCAATGCTCCATTTTGGATTCACAACGTAGATTTGGCAAGGGAGCTCTTATAATATTTGAAAGAATGGATCAGCACATTTCACACTTGGACGTGAACAGGGATGTAGGATATGCATACCCCTACCAGAAAAAGCCTGATCATAATGTCTTGTGCTAGGTTTGAGGGATTGTGTACACATCTAATTTGTTTTGACTTCTCCATATCTTATATGATTGGTCTGTTACATGAAACAAATAGTAAGGAGACTAGCCAATTCCCAGTGACATTGAAGAATCCCTGTGCACATTCAATCATATGTGCTGGTCATCTGGAGGAGTTCAATTTATTTGTAATGAGTACACTGACCATAGATAAAATATGCCTTCCGTCTTCTGTATATATATGGCTATGCAAAACACAGCTTGATGCGTGCCCTCATTTGTTGTGCTTTCATTTCTATTTCATTTGCGAGTTGTGCTTTGCTTTCTATTTCATTTGCAACCTGACTCTGATACCATGTTGAAAAAAAAGAATCACTGCAAATGTAATAGCACTGCCTGTACGGTATGTGTTTTTTGAAGACAGCAATCTCTTACATTTATATTGTGGCTAAGACAAGAAGAGACATGTTCCTTCATTGGACATATCTATTCATTGATTTATTATTTTTATTTATGATTAGTACATATTAGACAATTATTTTATATATATATATACAGTAATTGTCTAATGATTACTGATCAGAATGACTTAACAAGTAAATATCAATATATCTCATGGTGAAATCAATCTGACTGAAGCTACAACATTAACATAGGTCCTGACTAGGACAAGAATCTTGTTTATGCAGCAAAATCTGTGTTCTGGTGACTTAATCCTCCTTGATCATCTTCATTCTTCTACGGTCCTTTATCTCTTCAACATATCTTTGGTTGCTTTGGGTTGTGCATCTTGAAGAAGCATTGCAATAGCATTTTCAATAAAAAAACTAATTTTTTCAATGCTGAGGGCTATGTTTCAAACTCCGGAGTTTTCAGAATGAAGTTGACAGTAGGTTTTGAATGGAAATGTGTTAAAATGCTGGCAATTTTTTCCTTGGGATGGAGAATTATTTAATAGTGTTTTGACATGATTAACATTCTAAAGAGCTATATTCAAATGAATTAATGTTAGCATCTATGGATTAAAAATTTGAAATTCAATATTGATTGAGCTTGTGGGTTTGGAATCTTTGGATCACTGGTGTTAATGGAGGGGATAAAGGCCCTCATTTATTGTAACCTCAACTGGCTTGGACCTGCTTAAAAATTTCTAAGATTCATCAATCAGAAAACTATTTTGATTAAAATAGGAATTTGACATTGTAAATATGAATAACTGAATGTTGTATTATTAGCGATAATGAAAATAGCGGTTTGAAATGTTTTTCCATTTGTTTCTTAAATTTTACATTTTTTTATTCTTTGGTTTATAGGCTACCATTTAGGTGGAAAGGATAAGGGAGGCAGAGAAATGTTAGGGTGTCCCCAAGTATCATCACTAAATAAGAAACCTAGGGGGATGCCATAAATATCCTAAACATCCCCAGGACTGGAAGAAATGCAGAAAAAGGTGGATGAAAGGATGCTGACCCTGAAACATTTGGGACAACTCTAGAGGGGAGAGTATGTGTCCTTATTGGATATTGTTTTAATAATAGTCACCGATATTGTCAGCGTAGGTTTGTAAGGCTAGTTGCAGCTCTTGCCTTCAAATATTCACACAGTAACATCCCATGGCAGGAGATATCTTTAAGGCTCGGTGTCAGGAAGCAACATAACAGTTAGTCAAGTGTCTAATTATACCTTGATATCTAATTTAGCATTCTATGACAGTATTTGCAATGTTTTGATGTGCAGCTGGCATGCACAATGACTTTTGAAGCTGTTCATGCATGTTCTTGCGACACAGGGATCAACCATCCAAACCAATATTTCAGAGAGAGTCAAAAAGTTTTACAAGCAAAGGTTTGTGATCTTGTGGCTTTATTGTCTTGGTGGGTTACCTTTGTTTTTTCAAGCGATGCTTTACCATGTGGAATCTAGTGATTATACATTAAATGCATTGTACAAGGAATAAAAAAGTTGTAATATATTGTATTGGTGAATAAATGTGTTCTTTTATCTCTGCAGAATCCAGTGCCTGAATCAGGAGACTCTCCATCAACCCCAAAGCAGAAAAGTTGAAACTACCTTGATTTTAGGGTGAAAGAAATGTTAGATGATTACGTTTCAACTACCACAGCTTCCTCCTAGAAAGATTACCAGATTGGGAGAAACCTCAATGCAAATGGAGCAGTCCTAGAGCAGTACTATCATTTTTGAATTGATATTTGTCAGGGCTCATGTGCATGGTATAGGTTTAATAATCAACACCTGTTTTATTCAAACATGCGTAGGCATGTTTCTTTCATCCAAAGCTCTTCAATCAGGACAAGCTGCTGGCATTGTTTGTCGTTCAGGGCCAGCAATTCTGGTAGTTCCTTGTTATCATATACATCCTCTTACATTTTGTAATTATATAACATCTTAATCTAGTACATTAAGGTGTGTAGTTGGTTCCACAATGTATTTCTCTCAATGCTATCTATTCAAATTCAAGTCTCCTTTTTCAGTAATCTTGTATGTTTTTCCCATTGAATATTGTCCTTAGTTTAATATTCAACCAACTAGAATATCTTATCCAGCTTCTTATCTTGGTTGAAATTAGTTTTTAGAGATCTATTTGTAACAAGGTATTTGCCAACAATATTTAGTATTATATGATGCATTTGAACACCAGTAGGGGCTTATTTATAGATATATCCGATTGTATTTCTGACTTCTAGCGCTTAGTTATGTAACTTATCAACTAAAGTTAGCTATGTTGTATTCTTGTGCATGGGCATTCATACCGCCCACAGAAGCAACACCTGGAAAGTTTTTTTAAACTCTTTTCAATATTAATGTACACTTTTTCATTATGGAAAAACATCATCAATGTCAATAAAAAGTTGGCGTGCTTACAACTTTTGTTCTCTGGAAAATTGAAAATCCTTCCCCTTTTTTTAATCTCCCTCCAGTTTGAACTCTTGTTTTGATATTTATTAGTTATCTTCACTTTTAACTATTAATTTTTTTTAAAATTTATTAGTTGTGATCTCCACATTAGTTCATGTTGTGATTTATGATTTTTAAAATTGATTTAGATTTTAGTTTTTAAATTATTTAAATTATTTTATATTAGTTTAATTTTTTTTTAAAATATTATTTTTAAGTTTCTATAATTTATTTACTCAATAGAATATATATATATAGTTGCAGAGGATAAGATAGTATACTTGTTGTAGAGGACGATAAGGAAGGATCACACTAGATGACATATATCTAATTGAGCTAGTTATACAGTGGTAATCCAAAGACAATCAAGGAAAACATGTAAAATTATATCATGATATATTCAATGGGAATGATTTCCTATACCATTGTATATGTAGAAACATGTCATTACAAAATTTGAAGTCTTCATAGGCGACTATACTAACAACAGTAAATATCTACTGTCAATAATACAAGAGCATTGATTGAGACAATATCAATAAATTAATGAAATAGTGGGCCATCGTAAGAACACTATCGTCAACAAGGTACACATATCTTATGCTATAGTGAAAAATACATGATAATGAATATTAAGAGCATGTGAATATTTTGAGATATTGTTCAACTACAATAGGATCACCAAAAAAACATGGTCAGAAAAGATAAATTTTAGGAACCATTCTTCAAAATTGTCAACCCTAAGAATCCATGAAATTATCTTGCAATAAAGAACCACAATGATCTTAAACTAGCAATAGATGATATAAAATTAATGGGAGTGGAACACCACTTGCCAAAGTAAGACACTTTCTTGGCTGGTATATAAAATATTTAATGATATGGACATTAGTCGCAGCTCCACCACTCCAAATCAAGGGAAGAAAGACAATAATTGGAGTAAGTAGAGACTAGGAAATGAAATCCATGACATTAGGTAGGAGTGTCAACAAAAGAATAAAGCATGGGTAGGAGAAAATAGAGTAGACATGATTGTGAAACTACATCAAGACATTCTTATTCGACGACCATGCTTTGCACATACAAAATAAGCATCTAATCATTAAAGGTAAGTACAAGGTATGATAATGTTGGTAATTTGGCTAAAATGATATCTCAAGGTTGTCATTTACGGCAACATATAGTCTATTTTGAGATAACAAAATGAAAGGATAAGTTTGATGTATTGAAACTTAGAAATTATTTAAGTCTGGTAAAGAAAAACAATGTATAGTTAGCTAATTTTGTTTAGCATTGTTCATTGGAGGCACTTGGGAATGTGCACACTTACTGGAAGGTAGTACGAACTCTATACAAAATGTGATAAAAGCACTTAATTTTTTTTTAATGTATGAAAGACATTATGTTAGATTTACCAAGTACAAGTTACTAGGATGTAACAAAGTTAAAGGAAGAATAATGATATTTTGGTTAAGGAATAGTTTGGTTTACCAAAACAATTACTTGACAATGTTGGGATGTTGTCCTAGATGTTAAACCATACGTGGCAAAAGATAATTTAAAGATTTAGCAAAGTATCAAGCAACAAGGCCGACATAATAGAGTTTATCGTGTAAAGGAAGAACACTTAGTTTGAGTGAAGTGTGGCATTGTATTGTAATGATATAATGTTTCAGTGTGCACTTTATGTGATTAATATAGATGCAAAATTGATGCTAGTACAGAGCAATACAATTGTATGATCAATTTTGTAGAAGAAACTAAAATGACAGATCAGATATTGAAGATATCAACACTGTATGAGGTTTTGTATCTATCACTATTGATAGCATTGTGAATCTGTATATGCATGTCTGAGCAGTGAGCTCTTCTTGCGCTCTTTTGTATTGCAATAACAACTACTAATAGGGTTGAGGCTTCTACCAAGGCCTAGTCTTTTAACAAGGACAAATTTACTATTCGAATATAATAGACTCCTAACATGGTCAATATCTTTCACAAGATACTTTTGATTAGTGGATCGTTTTGTGGGTACTATCCCCATCGAGGTTTTCCCTTGACCATGGTTTCCCTAGTTAAAAAATAATGGTGTTATGAGTTACATTGTGTTATGCTTATGATTACTTTTTAGTTTGATCATCTATGGAAGTTTAAAGATTGTTAGTACTATCCATAATTGGGAAAAAGTTTGTGGAATATTGATTCACCCCTCCATCTCAGTATTCGTTATTACTAACAACTGGTATTAGAGTACAATAACTCAGAGAAGGCCTAGCAACTTGAGTAAGATCTCTATGAATATGAAGCGATTGCAAAAGAATCTCGAGGAATCTCTTAAGGAATTTGATATAGTTACTGAGGAAATAAATAAACTGAAGATCAAACTTAAAGATGCACGAGATTCCATTCAGAAGATGGAAGAGTATATTGAAACATCTAGAATGAAAAATAAAGAGCCACATAATTAGAACAAGGATTGTGAAGTAGTTTTAGGGACTCAAGGAGAATAAAATTGTGAAACATGAGCTTGAAATTACAAATTTAAAGATGAGCAAGATGGGAGATGAAAATAAAAGTCAATCAGATTTGAGATATGAGAATGCAAATCTGAAATCCGAACTCACTAAGTTGGCATATGAACTTGAATCCAAAAAGTTAGATTATACATAACTTGAGAAGTACAACGATATTGTTAAATGAGAACTTACACAAACAAAGCAACATCTTGAAAATTATATTCAAACATTGAGAAACTTTGATGAGTAGATTATGACACAAAGATCTATTGGAGACAAAACAAGGATTGTATATGTTGAAGGAGAATCATCTAAAGGATCTGAATTTTGTGAGGATCAAGATTTAGTGAATCAACCACCTAGTCAACAAGAAGATTTGAACAAAGAAGTACATGAACAACTTGAAGAAGTAAAGAAACAATTCAACGAAAGATACTTTTCATGTAATCAACTTGGACACATGAAGAAGGATTGCACATGTAAGTATATACTAAACACTTTTTTGGTTATTATTATAATTGCTTTGCTTATGGTCATAAATCTAATGGATATAGGAACCCTAGATTTAATAATGATAATAGATTCCATGGAAGTACTAAATTGTAGCTAGTAAACCTTTGAGAGAAATAAATATCATAAGAAATGGAGTTATGTGTTATAAGTGCAACAATTTTGGACATGTTGCTAGGTATTGCAGACTACAGACTAATCAATTTCGACTTAGATATGGAAACAAAATTATAACATGTCAAATCTGCAACAATTTGGGACACAAACAAGATTTTGCAGAATGAACAACATGAGAACACCTAACATGAGATTAGAGAATATAACTCCTAGAAGGAATGTGAACAATAATGCAAGAAGGAATAAAAATGTGATAGGAAAGCAAGTTGAAAGTCTTAATAAAACTTTTGTTAGAGAAGGGACACGTGCAAGCACTAAGGTATGAGTAGAAAAGACAAAAGACACACCAGAGATCAAAATGAGATCAATAATTATAGCCAGAAACCCCTTATCAACTTAAGCTATAAGTTTGTAACACTGAACAAAGGATAGTACACCAGATATTCATCAGATCCCTTATTAGAAGAATTAGGTTTTGTAGTTGGCAGTAGCTTGGAATCAATATGCAAATGCTATTTTTAAGAGTGCAGAAAAAGTTATGAAGATATGTTAGGTCACAGAAGAATTGAAGGTCTACTAGATTTAGTAACAACTTTTTGACTACGGATAATTAATGTAGATGCAATTTTGTAAGGATTCAAGGGTTGAAATCAATTAATTTGGACGCCATTTGATCAATTGAAGCTTGGAGTGACTTGGACAAAACAATTAAAAATAATTTGAAGCATTTTAGAAGTGATTTGATTGAATTTTCTGTTAGGAACCTGTGTGTTCCTTCTGTTTATTTTGTTAGAGTAGTGTTGTTGGACGCATATGCTTTGTAAGTCGTCCCGTGAGTATATTTTATTATCCCACATGCATAGGTAGTATTACTTTTCTAGATCGTACTCAGTATATAAGAATAGGTTGAGGCCCTTGATGGGCACGGACGAATTTATTGTATTGAGCTTGCTCAAAGGAGGTTACCCCCTCGAAGTGGCCTGCGATCAGTAGATTCATTCTGAGTTCTGCTATCACTTTGTATTCTGTTATTTCGAGCATTCTCACGATATTGCTATAAGGAGGTTCTTCACATCTGGTATCAGAGCACTCTCTTGGGCTCGCTGGGTGGAAATTACATCAATTTTTTTTTTTTCTGTCGTGGCCTTCAGGTTCCTCTCACTTCTAATATCTCTTGTTATTGCAATAACTCTTTTCAGTTGTTCTGTCTGTGAGTGAATTTTTCTAAGTCGACTATTCAAAAAAAAAAAAAAAAAAGAGTAAAAATTTTTCTGTTTTTTAGTCGCAGCTTCCTTGTTTGCTTTCTGTTTCTGCTCATACTTTCGCAGAACGTCTGCAATATCATTTCGCATACTTCCTTCCTTGGCGACCCAACCCCAAATTTTACATATCAAAGCCCTAAATCCCTTATTTATCTAATTTTAGGGTTTGCCCTATCTTTTTCACCTCTCATCCAATCGCCACCAAACTGAGCCACAAGATTCAATTCCTCATTTTGCTCCCTTATCCCTCTTGGACTGTTCGCCTCATTTCGCCTCCCTACCCTTGAAACCCTCATTTTTCTTTTTCCCTTGTCCCCAGATAGTCTCCCACCACCCGTCGAACACCCATTTCCTATATGAGCTTTACCCAAATCCAAGTTTGCCGTAACTAAAAAAGTTTTTGTTTCTCATCTTCTACCCATTCCAAAAAAAAAAAAAAAAAAAACCTTGCTTTATGGTTGTTATGCGTACAGGAGCAAAAATCATGGAAGAGGAAATTGCATCCCTCAAAACCAAACTTCAAGATCTGGATGACAAAATTCTGGGTCTTAACTTTCAGCAGTCAACCATGAGCCGAAACCATTCAGGAGATACTGGGTCCTCTTCTGGCAATTTCCGTGGACCAAAGCTTGATTTTCCACGCTTCGATGGTTCTGATCCGACTGGATGGATCTATAGGGCAGAGCAGTATTTCAGCTTGCATAATACTTTGGATAACCACAAAGTCCCCCTTGCATCTTTTCATTTGGAACATGAAGCTCTTCAATGGTTCCGTTGGTACATCAAGGCTAATGTAGGCCCAACGTGGAGAGAATTGTGCACCCTCATTTTGGAGCGCTTTGGCCCTAGTTCCTTTGATGATTTCACAGGAGCACTCACTAAACTGCGTCAAACAGGCACTGTAAGAGAATACCAGACAGAGTTTGAAAAATTAGCTAATTACACAGAGGGCTTGTCTGATGAATTCTTCCGTAGTTGTTTTGTCAGTGGTCTGAAGGATGCACTTCGCTCAGAAGTCAAAATGTTTCGACCTACTACAATGATGGAAGCCCTTGGGTTGGCTAAGTTAGCGGAAGACAAGATTAGTGCTCTACAACGCTCCAGATCTAATTTTGTTCCATTCAGAAATACAGGTTCTCACAACCCTCCAGTCATACCAGCTCCCAGAACTACTCCGATCAAGCACTTGTCTGAAACAGAGATGCGAGTCAGGCGAGACAAAGGGCTTTGTTATAATTGTGATGAGAAATGGTCTCGGGGCCATAGATGTGTTCAGCAAAAGCTCTATCTCTTGGATGTGGATTCTCCACCGGAACTGGAAGAATATGTAGATGCTCAGGAAACAGTGGATGATGAGGTTGAGCCTCACCAGCCTGAACCTCCTTCACCAGAAGCTCCACCAGAGATATCTGTCCATGCTTTGGCAGGAGTCACTACTCCACAAACCATGCGGGTCCAGGGTTTCTTCAAGAAGATCCCTCTTACTATACTCATTGATTCTGGTAGCACTCATAACTTCATTGATCCACGAATAGCCAAACAGGCTGATTGCTTTATCCATCCCTGCTCTAGCTTTGAAGTCATGATTGCCAATGGGGGCACTTTACCTTGTAAAGGGAAATGTCGCAATGTGCGTCTCTCTATTGGAGATTATAACATGCGCTCTGACATGTTTGCCTTACCCTTAGGTGGCTGTGATGTGGTTTTGGGTGCCCAATGGTTACGCACTCTTGGCCCCATTCTCTGGGATTTTGCTGAACTTTGGATGCAGTTTTCAGCCGAGGGGCACCAACACACTTTGAAAGGCTTACAACCAGGGTCTCTCAGCATCATCAGTTCACACCGTATGGAAAAACTTCTTAAGAAGAATTCACATGGTGTCATCGCTCAGCTCCATTCCATTCAGATGCAGCCATCAGCAGTCTCTAGCACTCCTGCCGATCTCCAACACATTTTGGACAAGTATTCTGGTGTATTTGCTGAACCTGTGGGATTACCTCCTTCTCGTCCAGAGGACCACCGTATTCAGCTCCTTCCTGGCAGTGTTCCGCCCAACATCAGGCCCTACCGCTACCCATTTCATCAGAAGACCGAAATCGAGATACTTGTCCGTGACTTACTGAAGCAAGGTATTATTCGCCCTAGTACCAGTTCCTTTTCTTCTCCAGTTCTGCTTGTTCGCAAAAAAGATGGGTCATGGCGACTCTGCATTGATTTCCGAGCACTTAATCATCTCACTATAAAGGACAAGTTTCCCATTCCAGTTGTTGATGAACTTCTTGATGAACTTCATGGGGCTCATTTTTTCTCCAAGTTAGATCTTCGTTCTGGGTATCATCAAATTCGGGTTCATGAGGAGGATATACCTAAAACTGCCTTCCGCACACATGATGGTCACTATGAATTTTTAGTCATGCCCTTTGGCCTCACGAATGCTCCTTCAACATTTCAGGCAGTGATGAATAACATATTTCGACCATACCTCCGGAAATTCATTCTGGTCTTCTTTGATGATATCCTCATATATAGCAAAACTTGGGCTGAGCATCTCCATCATCTGGAGCTTGTCTTGCAACTTCTCTCTGATCATCAACTCTGTGCAAAACTATCTAAATGTGTGTTTGGCCAGGAGGAAGTGGAGTATCTCGGGCATATTGTTGCACACCATGGAGTGCGGGTGGATCCTACAAAAATAGATGCCATGAAAACTTGGCCGCATCCTAAAACTCTCAAGAGCCTTCGGGGTTTTTTGGGGTTGACTGGCTACTACCGCAAGTTTGTCAAAGATTACGGGAAAATTGCAGCACCATTGACAGCTCTGTTAAAAAAGGATGCCTTCTCCTGGACCCCTGTTGCTGAGACTGCATTTGAACAACTGAAACAGGCTATGTGCAGTACACCTGTTCTCGCGATGCCAGATTTTTCCAAACCCTTCACTATTGAGAGTGATGCTTGCGGCAATGGATTGGGTGCTGTTCTCCTGCAAGATGACCATCCTATTGCGTTCACTAGCAAAGCCCTCTCTGGTAAGAATCTAGCCCTCTCTACTTATGAAAAAGAAATGATGGCTATTTTGCATGCTGTACAGAAGTGGCGGCCATACCTCTTAGGGAGTCATTTTTGCATCAGAACCGATCACCAAAGTCTGAAATACTTCCTGGAACAACGGGTATCCTCTCCTACACAACAGAAATGGGTCAGCAAACTCATGGGGTATGATTATGAGATCACCTACAAGAAGGGTAAGGAGAATATTGTGGCAGATGCTCTTTCTCGCACATTTGATAATCAAGCTTCCCTTTCCGCTATTTCTATGCCCATTCCCAATTGGTTAGCGTCTGTTCAGCAGGGCTATGACAGTGACTCTTCTTTATCTCAAATCATTCACCAGCTAGCCAATAATCCTTCTGCTATACCACATTACTCTTGGGATGGTGCTTCTCTTCGATACAAGGGTCGGCTAGTGCTTCCTCAGAACCTAGCTCTACATCAGGCTATTTTTTATGAACTCCATGCTTCTCCTTCAGCAGGGCACTCAGGCTTCCTCAAAACTTATGAGCGAGCAAGGAGAAACTTCTTTTGGAAAGGGATGAAACAGACGATTCAACAGATGGTGGCTGAATGTGATACTTGCCAACGCCACAAGGGTGAAACGACCCTCCTTCCTGGCTTGCTCGAACCATTGCCCATCCCTACACGGATTTGGACTGATATTTCTATGGATTTCATTGAAGGGCTTCCTAAATCCGGTGGCAAGACAGTGATCTTGGTTGTGGTTGATCGTCTCTCGAAATATAGTCATTTTTGTGCCCTCAGCCACCCCTATACTGCCTCCTCTGTTGCACAAATCTTCATGGACCAGATATTTCGTCTTCATGGACTCCCTTCTTCCATTGTCTCTGATCGTGATGCAACTTTTACCAGTCATTTTTGGACTGAACTGTTTCAGAAAACTGGCACCAAACTGAAGATGAGTTCGGGCTATCACCCACAAACTGATGGTCAAACTGAAATTGTCAATAAATGCTTGGAAACTTATCTTCGTTGCTTCACTTCCGAACAGCAACATCAGTGGGCCAAGTGGCTCCCTTTAGCTGAATGGTGGTACAATACCTCTTACCACACTGCCTCTAAAATGACTCCATATGAAGCAGTCTATGGTCAGGCACCTCCAGTGCTCCTTCCCTACACTCCCAACAGCTCACCAGTCTAGGCAGTTGACATAGTTCTCCGCAGCAGGGATCAGATTCTTCGTACCTTACAGGATAATCTTCACATGGCCCGTAATCGGATGAAACAGCAAGCAGATCAACACCGTTCTGAGCGCTCATTTCAAGTTGGGGATATGGTTTTTCTTCGTCTACAGCCATACAAATAATCCTCCCTAAAGCTGAAAGGGCGTCATAAGCTAGCCCCAAAATTTTATGGGCCTTATAAGGTTCTGCAGAAGATTGGTTCAGTTGCTTATAAACTGGAACTTCCTCCTTCTTCCCGCATTCATCCAGTCTTTCATGTTTCTTGTCTAAAGAAAGTTCTGGGTACCACTGTCAGAGCACAAACTACTCTCCCTGAAATGGATACGGAAGGATCCATTATCCTGGAGCCGGTGGCAATCATTGACCAGCGCACTCGCCAGCTTCGCTCTCGCTCCATCTCTGAGGTCTTGATTCAGTGGCATGGCATGCAACCAGAGGATGCTACCTGGGAACCCCTTCTTCAGATTCAACAACAATTTCCACACCTTAAGCTTTGAGGACAAAGCTTTTTTCTAAGGGAGAGGGGATGTTAGGAACCTGTGTGTTCCTTCTGTTTATTTTGTTAGAGTAGTGTTGTTGGACGCATATGCTTTGTAAGTCGTCCCGTGAGTATATTTTATTATCCCACATGCATAGGTAGTATTACTTTTCTAGATCGTACTCAGTATATAAGAATAGGTTGAGGCCCTTGATGGGCACGGACGAATTTATTGTATTGAGCTTGCTCAAAGGAGGTTACCCCCTCGAAGTGGCCTGCGATCAGTAGATTCATTCTGAGTTCTGCTATCACTTTGTATTCTGTTATTTCGAGCATTCTCACGATATTGCTATAAGGAGGTTCTTCACATTTTCGTCAAGCCCTAAATTTGCGATTTAAGAGGTATTTACCAATTACAAGGTTAATTTTTGAAGTGAATTTGAAATTGAATATTGTGGTAGTGGATCCTTCATTAGTTCATGACATTTGGAGAAACCTAGGCACAAATTTAAGAGAAACCCTATAAGGAAAATGATCTCGCTTGAGCATTTTTGCAAGTGCCCGAAGGAGTTTTGATCATGGAGGATTTTAGAGCATATATACATTGCTAATTTAAGACTATAGAAGATTCAAACATCATGAGTGAATTTTATAATGTTTATAAGGAGGACAAGTCATTCAAAGATGGTCTTGAGCACCTAGGGAAACTTAAGGTTGTGTAATACATTTTCTATCACAAATTTGAGAATGAAGAATGGACAAGAAGCATCTTGATCCGAGTACATGACAACATGATTTGGATTGGAGATGAACTAGTTAAAACAAATATTGAACTAATTCATGAGGTAACATGATATTTGAGAAAAAAAGACAATTCCTATCAATGAGAAAAATGTTAAAAAAATAGTACAATAGAACATTGAAGCCATTTGGAATAGAAGAGGGATGATGCTTAGCGAGATCAAGTATGAAGATGTGAGATTCATAAGTAAAATTTTAGCTTACAAGATGAATTCTAGTTCTAGAGAGGATGAGGTATCAACATGATTTATTCATGTTGCTTACACAATGTGTGTGGATAGAGTGAAAGTAAACCATCATTAAAAAAGTTAGTTATGGCATCACAACTACTCCATGGAAGGGATTTTCCCATCTAAAACTATTGTTTAAATAAAATTTACACATTCACATATATGTGAAGCATTAGAGGATGAAGAAAACCATTCTTTGTTATTGTGGCGGTTTCACCACTATTGGTCCTTGATCTTGATGTAGATGAGAGTACTTATTTTGGGTGAGCTGCAAATTGGCTCTCAAAATCTCCACACCCTTTATAGTTAGGGTCAAATACAACATCTCCCCATAGGGTTTGAGGAACTCCCACAAGTCCATTGCAATAACAACTAATTATTACATTCCTCGTTCTTAATTTATTCTCTATATATTTAATTATAATATGCTATTCTTGGATGAAAAATAATTTACAATATTTTTTCTTTTATCCATTCAGTTGAAAGAGAGGAGGCAATAATGACACAAACACAACTAAAGGTTTTAAATAAAACATCTTTAATATCCCCTAGTTAATATGCGATTCCTTGAAATCCACACACAATCATGCCACATATATGTTTTATCTCTTGGAGATGCTTCATTATCACGTATTTATATTTTGGAAATACCCTTGCAAACCAATTAGATTTCTTGTTTAGTTCATCAATAGAGAGAGTTGCAAAAGATTCATATGTAGCTCCACCAAGAAAAGTAGATGTTGGGTACATATGTGCACCCATTCCAAGCCTTCTCCTCATTTCTTTGGCAATACAAAAAGTTGATCCTCTATGACAGTCTTCACATTAACACCAAACTTAAAGGTTTGACAAAGTGTTTTAACACTATTAGGGCACATAATGTAAAATAAATATAACAAACTAATGGATTAACATGGATCTCCAACACTTTCTTTGCTCTCTTTTTAGGTACTTTTTCTTCTATTTTTGGCATTTTTGAACCCTTCAAAATTAAATTTCCTTTAATCAAAAAGTAGTTAAACACTAATTATAACTTGCTAGTATCCTCTCTATTAAAATCTATCAATATTTACACTTTACGCCTTTTTGTTGCAACATATATAATCATAATAGGGGTTTAGTTCCTAATTGGTGAGTTTGCACTTGGCCATGATTTTTTCTTAAATCCATTTCCTTTTGTATGTTTTATTTTGTTTCGTATAGTTTTGGTAGCTCTATATTTTTGGGCTATGCATTTTTCTTATATATTTATGGACTATTTCTTACTAAACTTTACACTATTTTCAATTATTTTTTGCTAATTTTCTCCCTTGTAAACTTATTTTAGTTCGTACAATTTTTTTTTTTTTTAAAAAATATGAAATTGTGAACATTTTTTTGTAAGACAATAACTTTTTTTTTTCAAACTTATAAATATTAGTAAGTATTTTATATTGGGATTTTTTTTTGCATTGTAACATTATGTATAATATGAATTGTTTAACTTAATGTACTTTAAATTATTTTAATAATAATTTGTTAATAAGGATAATTTTCTTTGTTAGCTTTGTTAAATTTTTTTTCTATCTTATGTGGGTCATTTTTAAATTGTAGCCCATTTTATGAGGGCATTGTTTCGATCCACCTTAGTAGTGCCACTGTTAATTTTGGTATTGTAAATAGTAATAATATATATACTTGTTGTATTTAGTAACGATTGACAGTTTTCTTTCTGGTTCTTTCCTCCATTCAAACCTTTGAACTAGTTAATTTATTAATATATTTTGTTAGTGGCTTTCTAATAATTTGTTAATATATCTTAAATATTAATTTGAAGTTGTATACAATAACAAAAAGAATTATGAATAAAAAAATCACCATTAATTATCTAGATACATTTTTTTAATAGAAAATTCCAATCATAATTTTGATTTACTTTGTTCTTGATTTCATTTTTTTTGATAGAGGATTCCAATACAAATATTTTAGTATTCTTTTCAGAATTTTTATTCTCTTGTTTGCTATTTTTCCATGAACGTCCAACACAAAGTTTTTTTTTAATAATAAACCTATTTACAATTGATGTCCAAAAATCTATACATAAAAAACTCATAATTTATCAAATCTATAGTCATTAGAAAGTTCGTTCTGAGTACTTGTGTCATGCAAAGTGACTTGTCTTCATTGTTCCATCGAAGCATGATTCCTAAGGTCAAAAGCCATGAAAATTGGAGAGTTTTTGGCCTTCAGAAAAAAAGACTAATTAGGCACTTTCGATAGAAAGTACTTCCCATCGAAAGTCCAAGGGTAAAATTACCGAGATTAATAGAATTGAAATTGGAATCCATTGTGAGAAAACCTTGTTGTAAATTTGTTTAACAATAATTGAAATAAATTATGAGATCTAACACACATAAAAACACCATAACCTACTTAAAATATGCCCCATCAATGCTTCCTCGCAATTACTCAAACCCCTTCCAAATCCAATATGCATAGACAAAATTAATCACATGGAATTGCTATATTTCTATGATAACATGTGATCATGCTTAATTTTGTATTATGCAAAACCCTATAGATGAATAATACATGTCTTGCCATCATGAAGAGATGCTTTCAATTACACAGTGAAATAGTTGGCGAGTGTAAAATTAGAGTTACGAAAGGCGTGTTGGAAAGGAAATTGAATGCGCAAGTTTGCGATGAAATAGCCAACAAGTGTAAAATTGAAGTTACCAAAGGTGTATTAGAAATAAAACTAAGGTTTGGATCATATCGTCTAAGATGTGAAGGACGGTCCCTAAGGAAGATGAGAGGACATAATTTGTAAGTTTTGTGACGAGGGAGTGGTGGAAACAGAGTGAGACTATGTGAAAGATTGCATCACATATGAGGATATTTGCAACCAACGCAAGGATATTCACAACCAACACAAGGAAACTTTAAAGGTGAACAACATAAAAGAGCTCTTGGAAGGGCCAAGACTCCACAAGGGGGCCATCTTATGTAGATCCATAACAAAAGGGATAGCTTGGAGAAATCTCAACTAAGGAATCCTATATTGGTCTGATAGACCGTTGGTCTCGTAAACGTCATTAAAAAAAATCTTTCGTTTCGTTTTGTCTCCATATCCCAAATATCTTCTTTACACATTATCCACACAACTTCTCGTCTTTTTGAACCCCACTTTTCTTTATCCAATTAATTAGAGAAGGTCATTGTGTGTAGTTGAGGAAAGACATTTAGAGGAAAGCACATTAAACCATCCAAGTATATCCACAAGGGAGCCATCTTATGTAGATCCACAACAAAAAAGACAGCTTGAAAAAATCTCAACTAAGGAATCTTATATTAGTTCGATAGACCGTGTCATTAAAAAAATCTTTCATTTCGTTTCGTCTTCATATCCCAAATATCTTCTCTACGCATCATCACCACAACTTCTCGTCTTTTTGAACCCTAATAAACAACTAAAGATACCAACTGTAGTCTGCCGTCTAGACATTCTCCGCTACAGAGCATCATTTACCCTTCAAAGCCTTGAAACTTCTTGTACCTAGTATTAGTCGATCTCTCTTACCAGTTCTATTTTCCCATATTCCTTGTATTCATGGCGTCTTCCTCATCACTTCACAAACGTTCTCGCAGTGAACTTGAAAGGGAAACTTTAACCGCATCTAAACAATTATATGATGCATTCATCAACCACCGAGGCCCTGACACCAAAGATACTGTGGCTTTTGCCCTCTATGATTCACTTGAGGAAAAGGGATTTTGTATATTTCTTGATGATCAAAAATTAGAGCTGGGAGATTCAATTGACTCTACCTTAAGAGATGCCATTTACGACTCCTCTGTGCAAATCGCCATATTTTCACCACGATATGCGGAGTCCCCATGGTGTCTTAATGAGCTGGTTGACATGCTCAAAACAAAGGCTCTGTTTATACCCATATTTTGTAACGTGAAGCCTTCTGATGTTCGATACTCTGACAAGGGAGTCTATAAAGATGCCTTCGTTGATCATGAAAAGAAGGGGAGATACAGCAAGGAGACGCTTAGCGACTGGAAACAGGCCCTCCGTTCTTCTGCAACTTTCTCTGGCCACGAATTCAACACATCGAAAGAGTAAGGCTTTTTTAAATTTATTTTTTCTTTAAATCCAGTACAATTTAGTGTTTCTGTGTTTTCTATTTTTATTTTTGCTACTCAATATCTCCTTCATGTTGATCTTTGAACGCTTTGGAAATGATCAGTAATGTCGAGGAGCTGTGCACAAAGATTTCCTTGGCTGTGCAACATAGGGTTGGAAAGAACTTTCCAAGAGATGCGGAAAGTGCATCTGATGCAGCGTCAACAAGTAGATCAGCAAAGTGGAAGAAATCAAGTCTTCTGCCCAGAGACTCACATCCGGTGGGCATCCATTCCAAGGTTGAAGAAATAAAAGGCTTGTTGGAAAACCCGGAAAATCAGGTAATAGCCGTTGTTGGTATGGGCGGCCTGGGGAAGACATTTCTTCTCCAAAATGTCTACAGTTCCATAAAATCCAGGTTTGAAAACTCTATTTGGCTCTCAATATCTAAATCTTATTCTGTCAAGGGTTTGCAACATGATATAGCCTTCCATCTAGGTTTAAAAAGTGAGATTGTGGATGGTGCTTTATCTGAAGAGAAGGCGGCTGAAATAATTCATGGCCGTCTGGAAGGGAAAAAATCTCTGATCGTGTTGGATGATCTGTGGGAGTTGTCCACAGAAGACGATCTTTTATATAAACTTGGCCTGCCAGCTCATAAAGATTGTAAAGTTGTGGTGACCACGAGAAATAAGGAGGTTGCACTAAACTCAAAAGCTCATATTTATGAGATGGAAACATTGTCAGATGAAGACGGTTGGAGGCTCTTCTGTATCTACGCATTTCCAAATATCAAGGGAAATGAAGCACCAGCGCACATGGAAGAAATGGGTCGAGGGATTGTAAAACAATGTGGAAATTTGCCTCTTGCTATCAAAACGACAGCAGCATCTCTCGCTAGACACACAGATCTGAGCAAATGGGAGTCCAAGCGCCTTCAGCTGGAAAGGGCTTTTATTCCCTTTGGAGAGCATGATCCTGTCATGGATATACTAAAATTGAGTTACGATTCCTTGCCACCACATCTTAAACCCTGTTTCGCTTATCTTTCTTTCTTCCCTGAGGATGCCAAGATAGACTGCGAAGATCTGGTATATCTATGGATAGCAGAGGGTTTTATCCCAGCAGAAGCAGGAGAAAAGGAGTGGGATAAGGCGAGGAATTGGATAGACCAACTTGACCAGCTGTGTCTACTTCACCTATGGGAAGGATATAACGATGAAAGTCATAGGTCTCTTACCATATTTTGTACAATTCATGATCTGCTGCATGATTTGGCCATAAATATTTCGAGAGAAAAGAAATGTGCTTTTTCTCTTGAGGAGGCCTCCAGTACACACACAAACGGCGCCTCTGGCCTGTGCCGGATTTTATTGGCCAAGCAAAATATAAATACTAATGCCCTCTCACAGATCCGTCCTGCTTATCTCCGAACACTCTCTCTGTCTCAGAATGGGGAGATGAGAAGAATTCCAGAAGACTTGTTTAAGAGAATGAGAGGACTGCGTGTTCTGGATCTGAGCAACACAGGGATCTCTACATTGCCAGAGTCCCTTAAAAATATGATACTTGTTAAAGTCCTCAACTTAAGGGGTACAAATATAAGAGAGGTACCGGAGTGTGTGAGACATCTGAGAAGTCTCTTGTTTCTTGCATTGCCTAGCCATTGCACGGAACTACCAGAATGGATAAATGAACTTAAATGTCTTGAGCATTTAGAAGGTTTTAGTCTTTTTCGCATGCCAAAGGGAGCAGCAACAAAGCTGGTCTCTTTGAGAACGTTCCGCACACGCATGTGGGTGGAGCTAGAATCCATAGAAGATGGTTTGGCCCATATGACTCAGCTTCAGGAAATAAGCTTCAGAGTTGAGCATGAGACTGAACTGAAGCGGATCGATGAAGGGCTCCCTGCGCAACTGGGGAGGATGCGTTTTCTCTCAATAGGTAATAGGATTGGTGATCGGCGTGCTAGGGAGCTTCAAAATCTTCCGCAGAAAGTAAGAGCAATGAATCATTTAGAAAGACTTGCATTAAACTATTTTGTAGTGCCAAGTTGGATGTGTGATTTGGCAAATCTGAGGCAATTGGAGTTACGTGATTGTCACTGCATTGATTATCCTCAGTTGGAGGGAATGCCCAATCTAGTGAAGTTAGTGTTGAGTAGAAATATATTGTGCAGCAAATTGCCGAAGGAGTTTGGAAAGCCCGGAGCATTTCCACAACTCCGTTTTTTCACAATCAGTGACTACGAAAAATTAGAGGAGTTCCCGGAATTGGAAGAGGGAGCAATGCCAAATCTCGAGGATTTGAGTCTAGGGCATTGTTACGGTTTAAATAAAATTGGACGGCATTGGAAAGGTTGAAAAGTTTAAAGGTGTTCACTTACTCAAGTTGGGCGGCTAAGGAATTGGTAGAGACCTTAAAGGAAGGTGGGGACTATTGTAACAAAATCAAAGCCATAAATCCCTATCTAACCATTAAATCAAAGCCATAAATCCCTATCTAACCATTATAAGATGGCAGGGCTAAGGAATTAGCGAGACATTAGAGATTTTACAAATCTTCATTCCTATTTTTAGAATTTTACTTGAATTGTTTGTTTCACTCAGAGCATGAGTGGGAAGACGCAATTTTTTGAGTAAGCTTGGAGTTGCAGATAGACTCCAAAAAGTAGTGTCAATGGGACACATTATGTTTAAATATGAATACAAAGATATAAATAAAAATATATTATGTTTAAATATGAATATAAAGGTGTAAATAGAAAACATGAGACATTTATTTTAGGTGTTTGTGATGATCGAAAATATAATTTAAAAAAATATCATTATTTTCCCTTCAAATCTAATTTAAATCTATGTTAAAACTAGAATCAAATTATTTAATTTGAGAGACAATAGATTATCAAGTAATTAAGATTAAAAAGATATTTAGTTCTTTATTATTATTAGATTTTATAAAGTTTTTAATATTTTTTTAGACTTGATTCTTAATGAACTCATAACCAATCAATTTTACCACAATAAAGGTATATATATATATATATATATAAACAAATTTAAGAATATGTATTAAATTTTCATTATCATTATCAAAAAAATTGTATATTTTATCCTTTTCATATATTTGAATATCAAATAATATAAAATATAATATATTGATTACAAAACTCTTCGGTAACAAATATTTTTAAATTAATATAGTAATATAATTATGCAACCGATTGAAAAATGGCGAACATAGCGAAAAAAGAATCTAACTCCAAAAAAGTAGAATGTCTCCCTCTGACGATCATTTGTGGCAAAAATCAGAACCCTAATCAGACATTTAGACCTAAAAACCAGTGCACTGCTGCACCTTCTCCCCTAAAGATTAGAAATTGCTTCAAAGTATTATCAATAGATCAGGGGGGAATTCAATCAAACAAAAATATTGAAAGGAAAAATAGATTCAGAGCCCTAGTTCGTCTCCACAAAGAAAGAAATGAAGAAATCTCCAAAATCCATAAGGGCTCTAGATATCAAGAGGGAACCGATTGGCAACAGGTTATAAACAGAAAAGCCAAAAGATCAAGCAATATCCAAACAAGGAAGCAGTCAAGAACAATTGAAAAAATAGATTCAAAACCAAAAAAGATTTCTTCTGCAAGACAAAATACACAAATATTGGGGATCACAATAAATTTTTAGGAGCACCAGGAGAGTCCACCAATCAAACTTTGATCACTTTGGTTAATCCTCGCCCTAAAATCATCGCGACTGCTAATAGTATCCCTTTAGGTTTTTTTAAAGCTAGCCCACCCTTGCAAACTGACTGATGACTGAGTATTTTACCCTTTGTTTCCACTAATGCCTTAGCCTACATCCCCCCTCATAGAAAATGACAGGTAAATACCCTAAAAAATGGAGAAAGCAAAACTACCTATCCAAAAGGAGAAAATTCTACTAAAAATATTGACATTTAATTATAAGTAATGAATCTAGTGAAAATAGATGACATGAATGTTCCACATTAGGAGTATATGCTTTCTGGAATGACCTAGAAAACCACAAAGCAAAACTGGTAAAAAAGTCTAGCAAAGATCTGCTACTCCCAAGTAAGTATCATTACATATGCTAAGCATTTGTTGTATCTACATTGCCTAAACATTAACATTAGGAATGAATTAGTTACATTATCAAACTATTTTTACAAAGGCTACCCACTCAAATTTATGACATGGGAACCAAATTTCAATGAAATTATCAATAATAAAATGCAAGTATCAAAGTGGTTTGAATGTGAAAACTATCCACCTGAATTAAATAACATTGAAATTGTGAACAAGATAGGGAACTCTTTAGGAAACTGTATAGGTATATAATCAAACTTTAGTACTTCCAACAAGATCAAAATTTTAATCAACACAGAGATAGGTCAAACATAGATTAATACAAAAATAATAATAACAAATAGATCAATTTACAAAATAACCTTCTCTAATTACAAAGGAGATATCTATGGAATAATTGGAGCAAAAATAAGATTGGAAAATACCAACACCAATCTTAAAGAGTCCCTAAGGAACACCAGTATATTGGGAAAGAAGGGAGAAAATTAAACACAGAGGAAAAAATCAAAAGAAAGAACATAAGGAAAAAAGGAAAAAATAGGGAAGGTATACAGAAGCAACAACACAAGTTGATCAACTTGATAATCCAAAGAGATTAGAAGAATCAACAATTGGATTGACAAAAATTCAGGAAAATTAGTACAAACTCACAAAGTTCAAAAAATACGAAGGATGCCAAAGAGAAAAGGAAAGCCTTGAAGATATGGAAACCAATATGCAAATCTTGAATAAATTAATTCATGAGGTCTTGCTCCTTCAAAATGATATAGATGATCAAATAATATTAGAAGAACAAAATCACAAGGAGCATGACGAAAAAATATTAATAGAATAGGCAACGTAAATGATGATAGCACTGGCAATATCATAAGCAGAACGAAACTCAACAAAAAAGAGTAATAAGCAACAACAATATGAAAGTAAGTCAGAGCCCGACATCACAAAGAAACATGACACATTAGAAAAGAACTAGGCTTTTGAACCAATCAACAACAATAATCAACCATTAGTAATACACAAGTCAGAAAGAAATAAACAAATAGACCCAAAAAAAGAAATAACTAGAGAAAGCCAAGCACAGGTAACAAACATACCATTAGCATCATCAAAACACTGGAGTAATATCACAATCAAGAAAATACCCAAGTAGAAGAGTTATAAATTCTGGTAGACACCAACTAATGGAAATGATCTATTTGAAAAAAGAGGGGAAGAGAAACACCAGACACAAGAGGAAAGGGATATCTCAAAGGATCCCCTTATAACCATGGAAATAAAAACAATATTCAAGGAGTCAAATTTAAAGGTAAGACAAGTCTGCAACCAATGGGAAGATCAAGAAGATCAATTAGAAAGTAGCCATATATGGGAAGACTTCGAAGTATTGGAGGACATAAATCAAAATGAAGATGAATAAGAGATCAAAATCGATAATGAAGAATGTAAGAATCTAGAGATTGAAGAAACAACATTAGAAGAACAAATGACCAGAGAATTATTAGAAGAAGATTAGCATAAGGAAGAAGATGTAATCCTAACCAACACAACCAAAGAGCAGATATCCTTGGATAACCTAGGAATATCCATTAATCAGGAGGGACTCAAAACCCCAAAATGTGGCAAATAGAAAGCGAAAAGAGGAAGGAAATCACTTAAAGGATTAAGAGAGGCAACAAGACAAGTGAAGGAACAAACAAAGATCATGAAATCCTAAACGTAGGGAAGGAAAAGATCCTTCCCATGGATCAATGAGAATCATAACCTGGAATGCTAGGGGGCTAAGTGCTCCTAGCAAGAATCTCTTGTTAAAGTGTAACCTCACATTATTTGAATCAAAAGTTATATTAATTCAAGAAACCAAATTAAATACAGAGGAAGCGAACAAGTTAGAATTGAAACTAGGCCAATGGAAAATAGAATTTAAGGAATCAAATGAGGCTTCAAGAGGATTGAGAATTGTCTAGAATTCTTAGAAGATAGATACAATATAATAACAAAAAAAAAAACAATTGGATGGGTTGCAAAGTCTCTAGTCTTAGGTGCAACCTCCAAATTATTCTTCTAAATGTCTATGGACCCACTCAAACAACAAACATGGTAGTAGTATGGAATGAAATCAGTTCTGTTTTTGGAAAAGTATCAAAATGGAATCATTTTCATTAGAGGAGATTTCAATGAAATACTAAAAAGAGAAGAAAAATATGGAGGATCACAGACAATATCACGAGCTACATTGAATTTCAGAGATTGGGTAGCAAAAAATACACTAATAGATATTCCAACCAATAATGGAATATTTACATGGAACAATAGGAGGATAGGTTTCAACTACATAGCAAAGAAACTAGATAGATTCTTCTTTAGAGGAGATCTAAGCAACATAGATATGGAAATTAAAGCAACTATCTTTCCTTTTGTTTGTTCAAATCACTATCCAATCAAATTAGATTTAGTTGAACCAATCAAACCAATAAGAAATCCATTTAAATGCGAAAAAATGTGGTTCTTAGATAAGAAATTCAAGGAAAACATTAAGGATTAGTGGCAAGAAGGATAGGTCCAAGGATTAAAAATGTTTTGTTTTGTTTCCAAACTAGAAGTGATTAAAGAAAAAAATTCTAAAATAGAAAAAATCTCAATTCAATAACACATTCAAAGAAAAATTAAAAATTGATGAAGACCTGAATAAACTAAACCTAGAAGTTATTAAAAAAGGAAGAGATAATGAGAAATATATTAAAGAAAAATGACTTCTTACAAAACAAGAAGATATCTTAGCCAAGGAGGAAATATTCTAGAAACAAAAATCAAGGGAGAAATGACTGGTAGAAGGAGATTGAAACATAATTTTTTTCATAGAAGTACCTTACATTATAGAGCATTAAGAAAAATTAAAAAAAATTAAAAATAAAGAAGGTAATATGGAAGAAAACCTAACCAAAATTTTTGAGGTAGTTTGTAGACTATTTTGAGAAAATACTTAATAATTTTGAATCCTCAAACCGATTAGCTTGTTTCTCATCACCTTGGGCATAAGGAGTATGTGTAAAACCAAATCAAGGTGAGGGACAAACTATTTACTAAATTTTTTTGGCGACTCTGCTAGGGATTTGAAGCAAAGTCTAGTGCTTGGGTTTGTATTCTCAGAAATCAATAGGTTCATCCCCCAGGATGGAGGATGACGACTCTATATGAAGGACCTACTTTCTTTGGTCCAAGAAGGTCTAGTGTAACTCAATGACCATGTGAAATTCAAAGATCGGGAGAAGGCCAAGGACTAAACCCACTCTCCACGAACTCAATGAGACTATTGGTAAGCTACTACAAGAGATTGTACTTTTATATAAAGCAAGCATCTCCCATTTCATCCAAGAGAATATCGACATTGAAGAGGATCATGTTTCTGCATCTTTATGGGAATGTGTGTGCGCTAGATTCTACAAGCTGAAAGACATGCAAAGAGAGGAGTTGAGGTTGATGCAAGAAAGGATGAAGCTCATTCCTACTCTTGAAGAACCCCACACCACAGATGACAAGGTGCTTGTGAGCTTTTTGATCAATTTAGAGAAAGCATCTCCTATGAAGTCTGTGAGGACATCAACATAGAAGATGATCTTATGTCAAAGATGTTTTGGAATCACATATGTACCAATTTTCATAGACTCAAGGATCTGCAAGAAGTTGAAAGAAAGAGGCTGAAACAAGTGCAAACAATTGAACGTAAAGAACCCTTGAAGTCACTTGACTCTATTCCTTATGATTTCCAGATGATTAAATAGCAGTTGAACATTCCTGATATTTTAGAAAGAGACAATAAGTCTTTATCAGATACATTTGCTCAAGCAAATCTCAAATCAAAGGTGGATGATCACCATCCTATTCTGAAGCATCCATTCAATGATGAGCAACCAAGATGTGAGACTTCAACATCAACTTGGGAGATATGCAAGGAGCAATCCATGAAGAAACCTTGCCAGTATGAAGAAGAGTTTCAAGAAAACAAGGTAATGTTGTTCACTTGTAAGGAATCCTCTCTTAAGCAAGATTTGACTAAAGAAGGAAGTCTTGTTGTCAACTATCAGCCCTTGGCCTCTTCTGCATCAACAATGGATATAAGTCCTCTAGCCAAAGAGAAAGAGGTGATGAGAAACAGGTTTTTGGTTAGTAAATAGTTGGTCCCTCACCTTGATTTGGTTTTACACTAACTCCTTATGACCATAGTGATGAGGAACAAGCTATCTCTAATAGATTGGATTAGTGCACTCCTATGTCACCAATCCCTGAATTGAAGGGTATAATTCCCCTATGTGTAAGATATACTTGGAATTATGTCTTTATGTGATCAAAAGGGTAACTAGGGGTATGCTCTTAACTTGAGAGTAGAAGAGGTTAATCATGATGCTCATAGACATAAGCAACCTAGGTGAGGTTTTAGGTCTAACACTAACTCTACTCCTACTCCTAAATGCATCTAAGACTATGGGATGCAATGGAAGAAGAACATACATAGCCCTAAGTGGATCTCTAACCAACCAAGGTTGCCCAGTGGCAAACTCCCATCACACTTTAATCCTAATTTCACATTCTAGATGCAAAATGCTATGCAATTTTGGAAAAGAGCAAAAATACCTATGAAAGATAACACTTTGACTACCCATACTACTAACATTGCACCAACACCTTAATTAGCCCAAAAACTAGTAGCTTCACAAGTACTTGTCCTACAATTTCAGAAAGACTAACCTACATGCATGTTAGCTCAAAAAATAAGAGACAAAGATAGGAAAAACACTCACCAGACATCATCAAATCCCTCCCTACAACCCTTCGAGTCTCACTCAATAGTTTCTTCTATGGGGGAAGAATAACATGGTAAATTGTCGATCCTTTCTATTGATTTTCAAAAGAATACATATAGAAATAAGAGATGGAGCATTACAAAAAATAATCGAACTAATTCATCTTCTTTTCTAGAATGACCCATAGCAAGAAACCATTTATCAGTTACAAAAGGCAGCAACAATGATTGGGCTAAATTTTTTGTGTTTATTAATATGGACCTTTGTGCATCTAATGAGCCATCGGGAAAGACTCTAGCAACATTCTTGGCTATATCTATTAGTTACTACAGTTCTTTGACACCTTAGAATTTCATTCATTGGGCTCTGCCACCCTTTTATAATTTATATGAGTTCATCTCTGAGCTTAAATGCTGAACACCGATCTTGTACGATGTGGTAGCAAATCTCAGGGGATCACAGAGGGTCTTCACATTCTTGCTCGAAAACTCCATAAATGAAAATAGTGTTTTACTGGTTTATCACTATAAAACATAGCCATGTCTCATTTTCATCGCTCATCACCACAATGTCTTACTACTCAATCTAGCCTCCAATAGGATAATTACTATAGGATATAGAGATACCCTCTCTTTTGTGTACCATGAGCTTGATCTCCACATCACTATGACCTATGCTGACAACTTCATTGTCCATCGATATAACTAAGTTTTTTTCATTCAACTTGCCGATGATCGCTGAAGGTTGTGGCAATTGGCATTACTCGTTGCTCATCGCTGTAACAAAGTTTCATCTCCTATGCTTAGCGATAAGCCTAATCGCTATGACCTATGGCGATAACTTCATCGATCATCCATTTCTCATCACTCATCAGTGTAACACAATTTTATCTTCTGCACTTAGCAATAAGCCTGATCGCTATGACCTATAGCGTTATTTATTTCACATCGTAAATAGCCATGTTGCCATCACCGTATAACACATCAAAGTAGCAACCTTCATCACTGTAGCTATAGTGATGAGAAGGAAAAGTTAAGGTCATTCATGATTGACCAATTTCTAGAGTCACCAGGTATATTTGCAGCTTAGCCAACATTGCTTGATGTGGGAAACTATAATATGACAACAATGCCAAATATAATGATGATAAACCATGTTATGTTTGGTGCAAGCATGAAACAATGGATTCTTGGACAATGAGATGGAACTTTAAATGTCACAATGAAGTAAAGAAGGTCCTCCATGATGTTGCATGAGCACAAATAGAATAGCCTATAGCCAAGTGATTTCTTTTGCTGCTTTATTTGCTACAATATATTCAACTTCTATAGTGGATACAACAATGGTAGACTTCTTTTTATTGCACCAAGAAATGGGACCTACACCAAGATAGACAACATAACCTATAGTGGAGTTACAATCATATGCACATCTTGCCCAATTAGAATTTGAATAACCTACAAGGGGAATATCTCCACGAGATGAATAATAAATGCCCATTGCTAAAGTTCCTTTGACATAACCTAGTATTCTATTGGTTGGTGGGACCTTAGGGGAACTCAAAAAGTTGGAAACCACACTAACTACAAAAGAAATATCTGGTCGAGTGTGTCAAATATACAAGTCTATCCACCAATTGCTTGTATGAGGTAGGATCAACACCATCACCTTCCATGTCCTTGCTTAACTTTAATCTTGGAGCAACTGAAGTAGACACACTCTTACAATCTTCGATTCTAAACCTTTTTAACAAGTTTAGAGCATATTTTGTTTGAGAAAGGTAAATACTATCATCCTTTTACGATACTTGTATGCCAAGAAAATAGTGTAGAAAGCCAAGATCTATCATCTCAAATGTATCTTACAAGTTTAAGTTCATGTTATTGATTTGATCCATGCTATGTCCTATAATAATAAGATCATCAATATAAAACACAATAATTATGCCCATCATCAAATTCATTCACATACAAATTTGGATTGAGAGGACTATTATGGAAGCCATGAATTTGAAAATATTAATCAATTTTAGCATACCAAGAGCTTGGGGCTTGTTTTAAACCATATAAAGACTTCCTTAATTTGCAAACCCAATGTTCTTGGCCTAGAATTTTGAATCCTTGTGGTTGAGTCATACAAAACTCTTCATCAATTTCACCATTAAAAAATGTATTTTTTAACATCCATTTGGTGAAGAGACCACTTAAAATGAGCTGCCAATGCAATATAGTCTTGATAATACTAATCTTTTCTACTAGGACAAATGTTTCTGTGTAATCAATTCCCTCTTTTTGTGAATACCCTTTGGCCACTAGTCTTGCCTTATATTTTTCAATACTTCCATATGAATTAAACTTGGTCTTACAAACCCACTTATTGTTAACTACATTCTTACCCTTTGGCAACTCTACTGATTCCCAAGTTTTATTCTTTATCAAGGAATCATACTCATTTTGTAGTGTTTGTTCCCATTCATGTTTTCCTTTAGTATCTACATATGTTTGAGGGTCATTAGTCTTAATTATGGTGGTCATTAAGGCATTGTTAATTTGTTGAGTCCTTTGATAAATATGTTGAATGCTCTTGGTTTTTTTAGGAGGACTAGATTATTCAACTATATCAAATGTTTCCTTAGAACTTTCACCAATTTCAAAATCATTGGGAGATTCATGATTATCTATAGCCACTTGTGTAATAGGAGAGGATTTTGGTACACCATCAAACCCCTCATTAAACTTGACATCCCTACTTGTAAACACATCTTCTACACTAGGACCATATAACTTATATCCTTTTTTTGGTCATCATACCCCACAAAGATGTACTTGATACTTTTCTTATCAAATTTCTTTTCTCTAATCTCATCTAGCATATGAACATATGTTTCACATCCAAACACTCTAAAATACTTAACATTGGGCTTTCTCCCACTCCGAGCTTCTTCAGGAGTAATATTTTGCAAAACACTTGCGGAAAATCTATTCAAAACATGAGATGTGGTATTAACTACTTCAGTCCATAGAAACAAAGGAAGATTTTTAGATTGTATCATACAACATTCCATTTCCACTAATTTCCTATTCTTGCTTTCAGTAATGCCATTATTTTTAGAAGTATATCTAATAGTCATCTCTCTTGATCCCATGACATTCACAAAATGATTTTTACATATTCTCCACCATTATTAGTTCTTATTTGTTTGATCTTATTCTCACTTTCATTTTCCACAATCTTCATTCGAGTGGATCGTTCACATGTTGAGTAGTCCGGTTGCAATGTAAACATATCTTTGTTTGTTTCTTTCTAAAAATATTTCTATCTATCTTTTCCTTGGTCAAAGGTGACGTGCACAGTTGTTCCCTTAATACTTTTGTTCCTTATATCATACATAAGGCATATTATTTTTCTTAATGTTCTATCCACCGATGTCATTGGCTAGATGAGTTTCTTTGCCAGTTTGCTTCTTATTGCCACTGCATTTACATTTGATGTGCTTCTCTTGTTTTGAAAATTTGTTTTAAATTATCACCCCTTCCTTTATCCTAGTTGATCCTTTTTATTATTATCCAAAATATTCTTTCCTGATTGTTATTTTTAATTTTTATAATGCCGACACTTTCCTTATATTCTTCTTTACATTAATAATTACTTCTGTTTACTGCGTGGTCGAAAGAGATCTATGTGTTTATAATGTTCTTGGCTCCTACTTATAATAATTTGGCCAATCAATTCCCAATTCCCTTTGACACAAAATAATCATTATGATCATTGTCCTATCATTCTCCCTTTGTATAAGCTATTTTTCTCCTTATTTTATTATGTTCGATGTCGCTGTATTTCTTATGTCCCCATGTATTGTAATGGGTAACGGCTCATGCCCATCTTTAAACATAAGGTGACATTACTGCACTAGTATACATGTATTTATTTATGTGTTAGTCCACTGACTTGGGCGTACTTCACGTGGGATGCATGTTTGCATGGTAAGGTTGATAATTCTGCAACCTATTTCCATTATTCACATGGTTGATAATTTTGCTACTGTTTGGTGTTTGAGTTATCTTTATTCCTTCTGTCCCGATCTCTTTTCCTTCTAACGTTGCTCTCATTAAATTCTATCACTAATTAGTGCTCTAATTTTTCTTTTATCAATGTAATCACTCATTGTACAATATTGGTTTTATTAAGTTATATGTGTTGCTTTATTTTATCTCATATCCATGTTGTTGTCTCCAATCAGATGCATATGAATAATTGCTTGTTATATTTTTGTTGTATGCATTTATGACATTATAAAGATATCAGGTTGTATTTATGTATATTTTCTTTCTTGATTTTTAGGTTGGCAGGATCATGTTCTAATACCTGGTTTTAGTCCTTCTAGTCAAGAACCAAAAATTTCTATTGAAATTCTTCACATTAGGATGGTAGGAACATACTCTCATACCATTTGTGATGGTCCACATCCAATCTTCTTGATTATACATATATGTTTTTCATTCATCCTCTATATTTGAGAAAATAACTTTGATATCCTTATATATTTGTCATGTTTGAAGGGACGTGACTCTTCTAATGCCCTTATTTTAATTATTATTTATATGATTAATATATATTATTATTTATTTAGATTTTCATAATTGTTATTATTTATTTGATTATTAATTATCATAAACATTATTTATTCTTTATCATCTAATAACTATGCATTTCAATCATAATATTTGATATATTACCATTTACTAATATATTAATAGAATATCATTATTATATCAATATGTTGATATATAGATTAGAATATATTATAGTAATATATAATCTTATATCATACATAATGAATATATTATATTCATTTATCATTATATCAATAGTTAATAGTAATGTATTTAATAGTGTATATTGATATTATTTTATATAATCTATTTATCTCTCTTAGGTCAAGAACACTATAATTAGGGTTCTAAGTGGGGGCCATGATAGGGAGTAACTAGAGGATTTGACTTGTTAGGCTTTTTTTGTTCATATGGAGAATTATGAGTTGCGATTCCTTGTCACTGAGTTCTCTATGAAAGAAAAATTTCAAGTGAAATTTCTTGAGAAAGAAGTTTGAGGTGAAAACCCTTGTTCCACCCTCTAGGAGAAGCTAAGGTGGGTCCACCCACTAACTTGGTTCACAGTGGATATCGTGTGAGTTACTACATGATATTTTTGTAGGAAGTCTTAATTGGGAAACAAGATACTGAGGGGGTGGGGGGGGAGGGTTGGGTGAATAAGGATATGCAAAACTTTTATCCCTTAAAACAACTTTACTGTATTCACCACATTTTTCATCTCACATCTAATTCATGCATAACATAACTTGTAAAATCAAATTCTATAACATGTAGATTTATCTTTCAATCACATGCATGAAATGTCAACACATAACACAAAGATTTGGTTGCTACTGGAGTAATAAAGCTAACCTGTTAGGGTTACAATTATGACCAGTTTTGATGATCTACCCTATTATGGGTGTACCCTATTAAAGGTTGTTAAGACTATTAGGTCTTACCTTGTGAGAGAATTTTATACTTACAATAAAGTAAGGAATCAATAAAGAGATTTACAAAAGGTTTGTTAAAACCACTCTGTTAAGAGATTATCCCTGACTTAGTTATGATTCAATACTCGATCCTTCAATTTGCATTCTACTACTGATTATGGATCTCCTCTCTTCAATTCTGATTCGATCTTCAATCTGTTATGTCTTTACTCCATCCTTCACTACTTCATAAGGTCACTATCTCTATTCTACAATATCAAAACTTAACTCTTTTGCCTTCTTCACAATGTTTGCGCTTTTACACTTTGATCTTCTCTACGATCGCACATATATCTTTCTCTCTCTTCTCTCTATTTAAAAAATAGGGTTTAGATCTATCTATTTAAATATTTCTATAGAGTTTTCTAGACTCTTCACTTTTCCTTTGATTGGTTGATCAACGCTCAAAGGGATCTGTGATCCACATCATAAAAGTGTAACAATCTCTATAACAACCTCTACAAATATGAAATGTCGTGTCTATGTCAGCTTGAAATAGTTTACGTCAAAGTTTGTATCATTTTTGAGTTTAATGTCAACTCTTTGTTGCTTGGTACTTACTATCTCTGATGCTTGGTCGTCACTATTCTTATTGCTATAGCCTGGTCTTAACTTTATTTAGCACCTTTCGTATAACTCGACATCAATTTTCTTTGTCTGCTCAACATTCACTTGGCTCGACTTGTACTAAAAATACTCGTTGACCAAAGACTCTCAACTCTTGCAGAGCTGGACATATACATGTTTATTTACAAGCCTTTTACAATTCGGCCTATATAGAGTAGCTCGATCGCAGCGATGAATGACTAACTCTGCCTTGTATATGACTAAGTGTTTGACACTAATAGACAACAAGATTTAGAGATACCAATAATCTTCCCCTTTGACATTAGTGGGAAAAACACTTTGTCATGATTACATCATTACAATAAAAAATTAAGAGTACTCTCCCTAAGCCTATGTTTGTCATACCATGTTTGTTTGGTGAATTCCAATTTTTGTCTACTCTCTGATCTCATCATTATACCATTCAGTATGTAATCAATACTACATTCCCCCTTGTTTTTTCCCTCATGGCTTTTGCTGGGGTTGAGTGTGTGGAATCAAACCATATTTTTCAAAAACTGATTTGTGTACCTAGTTGATCATGGAAAGAGCATGATCCCATGTGGTTTGAGTTGATTCCAATACCTAAATCTGCAATTCCAATCTTGCTGCACAATTAATTAAATTGTCAGGAATTGAAATGTTATGATCTATATGGATTAGATCTTTTATTGATTTTAGTTCACATTGCATAACCTCTAGAAGAGGTATCAACATTGACTAGATTGAGATCAATTTGGCTCCAATGCTACTGTCAGCTATTTGTAACTTGGCCAATTTTCCTTGTGCAAATAATAACTTATTATAATGCATTGTACTGGATTTAGCTGGTCATGAAATACAATTGCCTGTTTGCTTCATTTTAGCTTGAATCCATTGTATGTTTTCTTGAAAATCATTTGTGAATCTTGGCACATCACACAAAATATTATACAAATATTGTATCTTATGTATAATCTCCTCAGTGTTTTGTACATGTGCCTTCCATTCAACCTTTTTCTCGACGATGGTTGTAGAGATTTTCTCTATAACCTTATTTTCAAATTTCTTTGCTCACCACGCCATTTATTTCTTGTTTGCTTCAATATCTCCAATATTTATTTGTTCAACAATTTGTACAAGCTGGGAAATAATTGGGGCTTTCTTATCAATATTTTGTACATCAAAAACATCAACGAATATGTCCTTTATGTATGAAACACTTTTTTTTGTTGTTGCTCTCTTCTCATTTCTTCCTATTTCTTCTTCTTCGCCAAAATCTCCTATAACACGATAGTTTTCTCTAAAGTCAGATTTGCTAGTTCACATTTTGAAATCTCAATGACTTCATCTAGACTAATAGTAATATTTGGAGAACTATCCTTTACTACTTTTCCTTTTCTAGGAGACAAAGTGCTGCTGCTTGACATTGCCTTTGTAGGAGTAGGTGATGGGGTGTCTGTTAGGATTAAGCACAGATGGAAATATAAGTTACTTGTAGATATAACCAATTATATCATAAAATAATAAAGTGCACAAATGAGAACACAAGATACAAGGATTTAACGTGGTTCACCCAATCCCTAGGCTACACCCACCAACAATAAGTCCAGTATTATTATTATTATCCAATGATTATAACCCACAATCCCTTATAGCTCAATAACACCACAAGAAGCTAGAATATCACCATACATGATAAAATCCCCAACCCTTAGCCATTTTATACATGATTTTTTCGCTTACATAATTAGGGTTAGAATAAGTTGTCCAACAGAAAAATAGCAGTCGATGCCTTTTACAATATAAGGTCATTTTTGGTTTCGATGGCGCTACCCCTGAAAACCCCTGTGAGAGAATTTCTCATTGACCCTACCCTATACTACAACAAGGAGTGCACCTGGGGCGCTGTCCCTTGACCTTGTCTTGGGGGAGTTGTCCCCAAACCCCCATAGAAATAATCTAGGAGGAAACTGCGTCAAATAAACCTTTGAGGATGATTAGGCTCCACATACCAATAATCTCCCACTTGGATACTGATTAGACTCCACATCACAATAATCTCCCACTTGGAGACTAATTAGATTCCACAACAATAACCTCCCACTTAGAGTTTGATCATAACACTGCTAAACCTATAGCTTCCACTAGAATATCAAACCACTTTGGACTCTACTAATCTTTTGTTCTATCTATTCTAGAAGACCAACTGAAGCTAAAGAGGAGTTGAGCTTCTCCCTTGTTACTACCTTGGTAAATATATCTATTGGATTATCATCTGTATCTATCTTCTCTAGATTTAACTATCCATCATCCAAAATTGACTGAATGAAATGGTACTGCAACTATATGTGTTTCGTCTTTGAATAAAGAGAAGAATTCTTCTCAAGATGAATGTCACTTTGGCTATCTATAAACAAATAATCATCCCTCTGTGGGTGTCCCAATTCTTCCATGAAGAATTGAAGCCCTATCATCTCCTTGGCTGCCTCTATAGCAATAACATACTATGCCTCTATAGTGGATAAAACATTAACCTTCTACAACCAAGAAATCCAACTCACTACAATCCCACTAACAATAAATACACAACCTATAGTACTCCGCCTGGTATCAATATCCCCTACCAAATCTGAGTCAACATATCCTTGTAAATCAGTAGTAGAGCCCCCCAAATGTAAACACTTACTAGATGTTCCTCTCAAATATATTACAGTCCATTTAATTGCATTCCAATGCTCAAGCCTAGGATGAATCATATACCTACTAACAACTCCCACTGCATGTGCAATGTCTAGCCTAGTACATACCATAACATACATCAAGCTTCCTACAAATGAAGCATAGGGTACCTTGGACATCTTATCCTCCTCTTCTTATGTCTTTGGACACATCTCCTTACTCAACTTCAAATGATGAAGTAAAGATGCACTAACAACTTTAGCATTCTCCATAGAGAAACATTGCAATCTCTTCTCAATATAATCAACTTGAGATAATGTCAATTTTTTGTTCTTCCTATCTCTGCAAATTTTCATACCAAGAATTTGTTTTGCTGCCCCCAAATCCTTCATAGAAAATGAATGTGCTAATTCTTGTTTGAGCCCCTTAATGTGATCCATGTTAGACCCACCTACAAGCATATTATCAACATATGAACATAAATTGATGAAAAATACCAGTTGTCAAAAAATTGCAAAAAATGAGAAGGCAATGATTGAAGGTGCAATAATTTATCGTACAAATTGGACTGAAACCAAAATGGAACAACCTTTTTAATAGAGAACAAATAGATATAGGGTAGAATCAAAATAAATACGATTAAGTCAGAGTAGAGGCAAAAGGAAGAATTGTGGATTTTATCTTGACAATAAAATTTAAAAGCGATAATAATAACCACCACAAGAGCATAGGAAGTAGGGTTTGTAGGTCAAGCTCCATTCACCATTCATAGTTCATATGGAAGTACACATTGACAAGTCTTAGTCAACATTGGAGGAATTGGCATGCGCAAAAATGGAGAGAGGGCACCACAATTTTAATTAAAATCAAGTCGAACATTCAATGAATTAGTGAATATTAACAAATTCATTATAACATTCAACGAATAATAGTGAACATTAGAAAATTCATTCTATCAGTGAATTTAGCATCAATTTAAGTAAACTAGATTGTAATAAAAACATCAGGAGTGTTGCATTAGTAAAGTGATCAAAACAATAATTCATCCATGTAAAATAAAAAAATCATATTATTTGGTTTGGAGATCTTTTTTGAGTCCTTCATCATCGATGTTTAGTATTCCACATCAATAGCATAATTTGCAAACTTTACCATTTATTTTCTTCTTCAATATTGCATAAGTGGGCAATGTTGTAGGATAACTTTTATAAAGTTTTGACACTTTATGAAGAAACATAGAATATATAACACAACAAAATACTCAAACTTGAGCACTACTTTACCAAGCCCAAAATATTCTATTTATAACCATATACATAAGTGTACATAAGCAATGCGATTGAGAATTTAATTATTAGTGGTTGTGGACGGCTTGTGGATGACTGCACATGTTTAATATGTCTTTCTAGATTTTTCTTTGGTATGTGCCAACTGAAAGTGGAGGTATTAATTTACTTCAACATCCCCCCCCTAAATTAATTACAATTACTTTGCTAAATATCTATACTAACTATCTAAATATCTTGACTACCTATCTAAATATCCTACCATAATCTAGAAACCATGAGAGTTAGGTCACTTCTCGCAATCCCAAAAGATGTTGAAGAGATACAAACTTTTCTTCACTTAAGGCCTTGGTGAATAAATCAACAATTTGGTCATTCATTTTGTAGTATTGTAGATGAATCACCTATTGCTGGATTAGATGTCGAATATAATAATGATAAACCTTGATATGTTTGGTGCAAGCATGATACATTGGATTCTTGGACAATGAGATGGAACTTTAAATGTTATAATGAAGTAAAGCAGGTTCTCCATGATGTTGCTTGAGCATAAATAGAATATAGCTTATAGCCAAGTGATTTCTTTCACTGCTTCATTTGTTGCAATATATTCAGCTTTTGTAGTGGATACAACAATGGTAGACTTCTTTTTATTGCACCAAGAAATGGGACCTGCACACAGCTAGACAACATAATCTGTAGTGGACTTATGATCATCTGCACATCTTGTCCAATTAGAATTTGAATAACTTGTCAACTAGTTGTGCTCCTCCCATCAAAAAATTTGAATCCAAAGGTAACAAATTGGCCAATGGTCATATTTTAAAATATTCAAATATTTCCAACCTTGCATGATGTAGGTATATGAAAAAAACTTGAGTTATTTCTTATATTCCTAAGTCTTCAAGCTTTTCATGCTTTATCCCTTTAAAGATTTATGTCGTGATAGTGTGCAGGTTAACCACGACAATTAAGGTTCAAGCCTTTTTGTAGCTTCCTAGGTATTCAAGTCCAACCCATGGTTAGGGTGGCAAAGTTGCATTCCCCTCTATTTGCATGTTCATGAGGTTACATAAATAAACCAGGGTTAATATGGCGACATTGCGATTTTCTCTTGTTTGCATGGTTGCAAGTGGTTAAGCTTAACCCAAGGTTCTTGTTGTGGAGGAGCGAAATACAATGGTTCGTGTGTTTGTAGAGGTTAAAGAAAAACCATGAGTTAAAGGTGTGGATGTGCGACAAACCACCATGTGGATGAGCTTGATGATGTGGCAATCTAGTGTCAGGTTGAGTTGGCTCAAGGACATGTTCTGATTGGTCAAGGTGCTGACATGGATAGTAAAGTGATTACATGTTTCTAGGCCATTAGATCCTTCAAAGATCAATGATTGTCACTTTGTTGCTAACAAAAGTTGCACAAAGGATACTCATAGTGAGATAGTAACAATTGGATGTGTGTCCTAGTGGGCTCGTTGTAGTTCATAACATGGTTTTTTCTCTACTGTCATATTGAAGAATAATCAAAGATCATCGCTATGTCATTTTATAGAAATGCATGACTTTAATTATGGTAACATAGTGATAGCCTACCACGTGGCATGGTGGGACCAAATTCAGTATGTGGACCACACAATGAAAGATGAGTAATAGTAGTGATAGAATTAGCAATGTTTGATTGGCCAGAAGTGCTAACTATGCCAAGGGTTTTCAGATTTCATAGTCGCTGTCAGATGTAAAAAAGATCTACTTTTGTTGTTATGTCACTATTAAGAACTACTTGATCTTTAGCTATAGTGAGATAACAACAGGTCGACACATGTCCTAGTAGGCCCAAGTGATGAAGCAGGGAGAAGAGGTGAACAAATCAAAGGGTGACTCGTGGCATATTCCAGGAGGGTTGAAGGTTAAAATGCAATGGTGGGTCATATTTTGAATAAACTAATACAAAACATTTATCATTTGTCCAAGCTGAAAGGTATAAAGGTGCTCTCGACCAATGAGATATCAGGAAAGGTACAGGGTGGTGGTTGAATACCCTTGACTTGCTAATTTTTGACTTAGCATGTTGATATAATAGGAGAGCATCTCTTTAATGGCAGATTTGATCATTGAGACCATTTGCAGATTATTTTCAGCATTCCCCATGCTTGATAAATGAGAAGGGACACCCCACCACCCCGATTATCCATCTACTTGGCTAGGGTGTTAATGACTTCCATTTCTATCTTCTCAGGGTTCAGGTTGGTATAAATATATGATTTTTCTTGCATCTGGGTGCACACCTAATCAAATCCTTTTATATTAGCATTGATATCTTCTTCTATAACTTGGTAATAGTGGTTGAATTTTTGGCTTCCAAGAGAAGTTTCTCAGTTATGCTTATAGTATAAAAGCAAGTTTTGTAAGCCTTCCAAGGCTTGATCTTCTGTCTGATTCTATAGCATTGTATTTCTATACTCTACTACTATAATTTATGTTGCCTCTAAATTAATATAATTCTTTGTTGTATCTCTTTCTCCATTAATATACTATGTAACACCTTCTTATCTTGTGTTAATGTATTATCTTATTCTTCAACTGCATGATTGTATTTATTTGGCCTTTGAATGATATAGAGTGAAGTCTCTTCGTTATAACATTATTTTTGGTTTTTGATATGCATGTAGTTCATAACATGGTTTTTTCTCTATCGTTAGATTGAAGAGTAATCAAGGGTCATTGCTATGTCATTTTATAGAAATGCATAAACTTTAATAATGGCGACATAATGATAGCCTAACACATGGCATGGTGGGACCAAATTCAGTATGTGGGCCGCACAATGAAAGATGAGTCAGAGCAATGATATAATTAATAATGTCTGATTGGCCAGAAGTGCTGACTATGCCAAGTGTTTTCCAATTTCATAGTTGCCATCACATGTAAAGAAGATCTACATCTGTCATTATGTAGCTATTAGGAACTGCTCTATCTCTAGCCATAGAGACATAACAACAAGTTGATACATGTCCTAGCGGGCCTAGATGATGAAGTAGAGAGTAGAGGTGAACAAATCAAAGGTTGACGCTCGCCATATTCTAGGTGGGTTGAAGGTCAACATGCAATAGTGGGTCATATTTCAAATAAACTAATGTAAAAGGTTTGTTGTTTTTCCAAGATGAAAGGTATAAATGTGCTTTCAACCAATGAGATATCAAGGAAGGTATAGGGTGGTGGTTGAACATCACTGACTTGTTGATTTTCTGACTTGGCGTGTTGATACTAAAGGAGAGTAGATCTTTAATGCGGAATATGATCTTCCTGACTATCTGCAGATTTTTTTTAGCATTCCTCATGCTTGATAAATGAGAAGGGACACTCCACCACCCCAGTTATCCATCTACTCAGATAGGGTGTTAGTGGCTGCCATTTTTGTCTTCTTAGGGTTCGAGTTGGTATAAATATATGATATTTCTTGCATATGGATGCGCAACTGATCAAATCCTTCTATATGAACATTGATATCTACTTCTCCAACTTGGTAGTGGTGGTTAAATTTTTGGCTTCTAGTAAAAGTTTCTCAGTTATGCTTACACTATAAAAACAAGTTTTGTAACCCTTCCAAGGGTTGATCTTCTCTCTAATTCTATAACATTATATTTCTATACTCTGCTACTATAATTTCCTTTGCCTTTGAGTTAATATAATTTTCTATTGTATCTCTTTCTTCCAATAATATACTGTGCAATACCTTCTTGCCTTGTGTTAATGTATTATCTTATTCTTCAACTGTATGATTGTATTTATTTGACCATTGAATGATACAGAGTGAATTCTCTTCCATATAGCATTCTTTTGGTTTTTGATCTACATGTAGTTGTTGGGTTGAGTAAGGATTGAACCTGTATACCTTGAGATTATATTTGTGAACTGTGCATTTTCAAGAAGAAATATCACCCCCCTTTAGATTATATTAGGTAGTTTCATTTCATGCATTCCTCCTCCCTTTTCTTTCCAAAGATTAGTTAGATGCACCCTAATAGTAAGGAAGCCAACCTTCTCCAGAGACTCAATCTCATAGTTCAAGTCCCACAACTTGGAGATTGTTTCCATGTTTCACAACATTTCCTTTAGGTAAAAATCTTTAGGAAAAGTGCAAGCTTTTGTGACAATAGTTTCTGGCACACCTAGTGGGAGTAATAGGGAAGCATTCTTAAGTCTACTAGTTCACTGGTGTCAAGAAGAAGAACTTCAAATTTATGCTGAGAAGATAGTGCTGCTCTCAGTATTCCAGGCCTTCAAGAGGCTCATTTTCATGTACTTGGAAACTCCATCTCTACATTTTGGTTTCTAGACTAAAGTTGCTGTCATTCATGCCCAAGGTTCATACAAGAGAATCTGCTAGAGGTAATTTTCAATATACTGAGCTTTCATTTTCAAACCCTAGAAGAAAGAGAAATAGATTATCTCTATCACCAATAAGGAGTGCATCAGTAACTCATACACCTACAAAATCTCTCTCTACCCCTTTTGCTAATATATCACAACCTCGGATTCCATCCTCCCATTTGAATAGACCATTATTTCATATGGCACAACCTAGAGCACATGCTTTTGCCACCTTCAATGGTGGAAGCTCCCTCCTTTTGGCTCAAAGACATGATGTACCAGTTGTTGCACTGAAATGTATACCTAAATCTACTGGTGAAACTTCCATTTCTCCCCTAGAACATATCCAAGTAGTATCAAATGTCTACAGTATACATGGTATTGCAAAAGATGATGTTGCTATTAGACTGCTAGCTTCATCTTTAAAAAGTAGAGTCTTACAATGGTATAGAGGTTTGTCTCCTAACTCTAATACTGATTGGGATGGGTTAGGAGTTGGGCTTTGTAAGCATTTTGAAGATAAGAGTGATCACCTATCACTCTTGGAGCAATTAACAAATATTAAAAGAGCCCCCTATGAATAGATGACTGATTTCAATTATAGGTTTCAGAAAACATGGGATAGAATACACACTGTAGTTAAGCCTTCCTCTGGTAATGTTTTTTTTTGTATTATCTTAGGGCCTTTAATAGTGATATTGCTACCACCTTGCAATCCATAGGAGGGGAAACCTTTCCTAATGCCTATGAAATTTCTATAAGGGCAGAGAATATTCTAATATAGGGAGGAATATTGGCTCTACGGCCTCCAATGCCTTTCTTCCTAGATATGCCCAATCAAAGGCCTCTAGTAGCCCCTTTTCCTACTAGCTCTACAAGTCAACCTCTTTCTCTAGCCCTAGTAGCCTCCACATCTTCCAGTGAGTTTGGAGAGTTGAAGGATATGATGCAGGCCCTCATGTTGAGTAATAAAAAATTGCAAGATTAGGGCTCTAAAATAGGAAAGAAGTTGCAAGATCAAGAAAAGAAGTTGGAGGACAATTCCTAAGTAGTCCAAAAGATGAGAAACAAGGTGGTGACATTGGAGAGGCAACAAGCTCAAAATACTAGACCTCCCAACCTTACTTTCAAAACCCCACATATAATAGGCCTATTGGAAATACCTCTACAAAAAATACAAACCCAAATCTTGTGAGGACATTAGTTCCTCAAAATAATCTTGCGTAGGACCAAGACTTTTGTCCCTCCTATAATTATTCTTATAGCCATTACATGTGCCAAAAGGCAGAGTCATACTTAGCATTAACCATACAAGATTAGGTAGCTAGACAATAATATAATGCCACTCAATCTACTAATGCTGCCCATTTGAAACATTAGGGTGGTTGTTACTTTATGAACCATCAACTAGCAGAACATTATCATACAAATTAGGATGCTATAGCTTACAATACCAGAAGTGAAAGAAGAGGTATTGAGGATGCTATCCATCCTCCACCTAATCAAGGTTCAACTTTAGGAGTTGCTCCTCATGTACCAATAATGAATGCATAACCAAGTGTGGTTACCCAATAGAAGTAGGACACAAACAAAGAGAAGCCTATGGAATCTTAGACTACTCATGTTCAGTCAGTAGCCCCTGCAGTTCCCAAGGTTTTAGTCAAAGCAATTAGTGCTCCTCTTAACATTATGGATCAGATGAAGAGGATCAATGTTAGTGTCCTTATGTGGGATTTTGTTATTGCTATGCCATCACAAAGAGCACTACTACAACAAGAGCTACAAACCATAAGAGTGGAAGATCAATCAACTACCCCAAGCGATGCTACAAGCTTAGTGCAACCAAGCAAAGAAGGAGGGTCAAGTGAGAAAAGAAGGCCTCCTCCTTTCCATGTCTCTTTAATAATAGGAGATAAACTAGCCCATTATTTCATGATTGATTCAGGGGCTAGTAGTTCTGTAATGCCTAGGTGTGTAGTTGACCTCATGGGTATCAAATATGAGCTATCAGTTAGGGATGTGCTTTAGTTAGGTGGCAGCTCTATCAAGATCATAGGAGTCTTAAAAAATTTAGAGATGACATTGCATGCTTCCCTTAGTTGTACTATTACACAAGATATATCGTTAGCTGAGGTCAAACCACTTTTTTCCATCTGTCTTTTTAGAGACATTACTACATAAATAGATGGCTATATTTCATCTAACTGGTCTTACATGTTTTTTAGAATGAGGTATGGAACAAAGGCTTCCACAAGAGTAGAACCTCTAGCCCTCAATCATATAGAGACCTACACTCCTAGTCGCATAAATATAAATTGCACTATTCATGAGATAGATGATAAAGATATGGCACAAGAGTATATTACTTCTCTAGCAGAGCTACCTGACTATCTCTTGGATGAGTGGGAAACAACTTATCAATTTGACCTAGTGCAAGAAGCTAGAGAGATAGGTCTTGAAACCTATTGTATACTTGAGGAAGAGCCCCCTATTCCGAATCTTATAAAGACAAAAGAAATTATGGTGGATTGTGGAGTTTTTTATTTGATGGCTCAAGGAATAAAAATGGTTCAGGGGTTGGTGTCATGCTCAACTCTTGAATTGGAGAAGTACTATTTTTTATTATAGGCTCCAATTCAGCTGCACCAATAATGTAGCAAAGTATGAAGCTTTGATCCAAGGCCTCCAACTAGCACAAAAGAGAAGAATCAAGTCTTTAAAGGTATATGGGGACAGTGAGTTGGTTTTTCATCAAGTTAGAAATCAAAATATCACAAAGAAAAAAACCTTCTCAAATCTTACAAGCATAGGGTATGGATTTTCTTGAGAGCTTTCAAGCATTTAACATCCAGAGCATCCCTAGAAGAGAAAATAAACATTCTAGTAGGCTTGCAATAATTGGTGCTTCTTATGATGTACCATAACTGTTAGAATTACAATAGGAAAGGTAAAATTCTAAGGGGGGGGGGGTGGTGAATCAATAGTTCAAACTTGGACCCATAAAAATTTCACCACACATCCATCATATGCATTCAATAGATAAACTAAAATAACATGTAAAGCATATACATCCAAATCATGTAAACATGTAAGCAATCACACACATAACACCAGATATGATTACCCAGAAACCCTCCAAGTGAGAAGGTAAAATTGGGGTGGGGATGACACCCACAAATCTTCACTAGTGTAGTTTTAAAGTGTATCCAATTAAGGTTACAATATTTTGATCATGGATCATCATCTACCCTATCAAAGGCTTACAAAGACTATTAGGTTTCACCTTGTTAGAAGATTTCAACACCTTGTTAAAGGACTTCAACTTACAACTAAGTAAGCACCCTGTTAAATGATTTCATACAGCTTGTTCAGACTACTCTATTAAGAGATTTGATTGAAATCACCTGTTAGAATGTCTGAGCATAGATCTTACGATTGACACTTGCTTGCCTAATAATAGATCACCTCTAAACACTTGTCTTCTTGATCCTTCTCAATCAAATGTCTCAATGCTCTGTTATTCTTTAACTAATTCTACAATTCACTCTTTCTTCATTACTTCTAAGTCACCATGAATGCTCTATTTGCCCATGAAAAACTCTCTCTTCACTCTCTTAGACTCATAGACACTCATAGATAGTTTAGGGTTTCATCCTCTTTAAGAAGACTTAGTGGCTTAGGGTTAGGTATGAATCTACGACTGAGATTCATCCATTTTTCTACTTAAACCTTCCCATTTTCTAATTGGCTACATGTAATTGCATAGGGAATCCAACTAGAGATTCATCCTTATCTCCAAAAGATCATAATCTAATCTTAAGTCAGCTCAAAAATGGTTTAGATAGTTGTTTGTTCCATTACAAACAAATATGTCCAAATTGTGTCACTTGGCATATGGAGTCTCTCATGCTTGACATGCACTAATCTTTCTATTGTGACTTGCCACCTATACTGCTTAGCATCCACTATTTACTTGGCTCCCGAATCACTCGGCATGGTTTATCTGCTTGGCACTTGAGTGGCTCGGCACAAGAGTGACTCAACACTCATTGTAACTCAACATGGTCTAATATTTATATGTTATGCTCGACATGTATTACTAGTTTGTCATGAACTAAGTAAATGGCTTAAGTGTGTTGACACTCACTTGTCAAAACCAATATAAGATCAACAATCTTCTCCTTTGACATGAGTGTCAAAAACACTTGAATATACATTATCAACCCTAATCTCTCAAGCATAACATATCCATGACTCAACTTATATACAAAACTTCAAAATTTCAAAATTTTGTAATAACTTGTATACCTCAAAATTTGATAACTCCCCCTGAGTTAATATGTCTATTTTGTATGCAAAATCTGTGCTCCTCTTTGACTTCAATGCGGCGCTGATACTCTTTCATGCTCTCCCTGAGCTAACATTTCTTCATTTTCCTCTTTTCTCTCCAATTTTTTTTTTCTTTCTCAATAATGTATTTCCCTAACAATATATCTCTCCCACCATATTTTCTATATTTCTATCTCTTCTATCTCCCTCATATTTTCTCCCCCATATTCTCTATCTCCCCCTTTTTGACACTTATGTCAAATGGACTATTCACTTATAGTGTGTTTGTCCATAAAAGATTTATGGAAATCCATTATGATCTTGAGGGTTGCATCCCAATTATCACACGCAACATCCAATGACTTGATTTGGATTTCAAGCTCGACAGCAAGGTGCACTAGACCATCTAATGTAGAAAGATTGGGGTCTTTCTTCAGTAGAGTTTCAACATAGCCTAGACCCTTGTGCAATATCTCCATGTGTGGGGTGAGGGATGCCTATATGCATGTCAATTTGGCTCTTATGCTAGCCTCATTTGCTGTCAATACAACTAATTGACTTTTTGTTTGAAGTAATTTCCTAAAATGCTTCTCACTATGAGCTGGATTTACTTGATGAAGTAATTCTGCATTCCAGACTCAAAATGTGACTTCTGGTCTCTTGGGTGAAGAGTGTTGGATTACATAACTTTGTGTACAATGAGAATATATTCTCAAGGACCACCTTCATATTCTCAACCTTTTTTGCCAATGCAACTTGAGTTAGTACTATCTCACTAGATATTTTCTCATTCACCTTACCTTGAAGCTTCTTTTTTGACCATTCTAAAAGTTTAGCATTTGTATCAAGGTTTTCATTACTAAAATTTTCAACTATATCTATCAGTTGTTCTATTAGTGGCTTGGTCTCTTTAGGAGGTGGTAGACTAAATGCATCTAGAAAGATGTCCTTAATATCTTGAAGTGCTCGCTTCTTCCTATGTTCTCTCCTAAGCATTTATTGATCAAGAGTTATATCTCCATAGTGAATTACGTTTTCAACTTTTGATGAGCTTGGGCTTGGCACTGAGATTTGCAATAGAATAGCTTCTGTGCTCAGCTTCTGAAGAGTTTGAGTAGAAGGAGTGCCAGATGTTGGTAAGGCTACTATCGCTTGGATGGCAACTTGTTCCTTCACCTTTGGTGTTAGTTCACTCTCTTCAGGCTTGCCTTGATCTTTCACTATGACTTGACTAGCACCTTGTTCTTGTGCTGTAGGTACAGATGAATCTATTTGTCCTATTTTCTATTGTCCTACAATGTCTTTCTCTTCTGCTGGCTTCTCAATAATATCAACTTTAACACTTGTATCAACCTTGGCAGATGTATCTATTTTCATTAGGACCAAAGGTTGTACATGAGTAACTGAAGGGATGATGGAAGGTGGTTCTTGTGGATTCACCTTTTCCTTCCTAACATCAGTTACTACCTTTTGCAATTCATCTACATTGACCAAAACTGGATTTTCAGAAAGTTTAGCCTGCAATAAAGATTGATCTAGAATCTTCTTCAAATCTTCTACAACAAGAGGATTGATGTTTTGAGCTGATGGATCAGAGACATCCTTTACAGTTATAGTTTTAGTAGTTACACTTGTGTCATGGGGAGGACTGACACTCAACAATTATGTGTCATGCACACTCTGTTCTTCTTGTTGCTTAGGCTCAGCTATTTCCTTGTCATCTTTGTTCACTTCTGTCTCTCCTCCAACTATTTTATCTTTTTCATCATCTTCTTTATCATCATCATTAACCTTTGAAGGATCAATTTCTCCTTTCTTCACTTTGCTTAACCCATAAATGAGTTTCCATATTTGTGTTGACTTCTTGATAACATCCTCAATATTATTTTGGAGAATGCTAAAGGCTTTGTATTTAGGTTTGAACCTAACTGCATATTTCTTCATAGCCTTAGCAATTTGTCCCTTTGTTAACTCTGGCATTACTTGGGCTAGTTGTGTCTCCTTGATTTGTCTTTCCAAATTTAGACAATAATGCCATTTTTGCTCAACTATGTCATATAGACTCTTAGGTATAGAGTAGGCAAATTCTAGTGGTGTTGTCTTGAACTTTGACATCATGACATATAATGCCTCTTCCACTTGGTTTTTCTCGACTTATCCCAATTTGTCAAAATCAACATGACTAAAATATGATAAATCTGCATTATTCTTTATATTTTCAGATTATTTTTCAAGATCTGAGAGATGATTATGACTCACCACCTTGAATTGGTTGTTGTCATTTGACTTAGTCTTCTCTTCATTAGAATCTGACTGTGCCACGTACTTCCTTCTCTGTCTTTTCTATTCTTAGCCTTCTTGTTCTATTATATTTGTCTTTTCCTTGGCCTTCTAGGTAGTTGCACGTGTGCTGGCTCTAGTGGTAGGTGCAATGGGCTTTGCTTGGCTAGGTTTTACAATTTTCTTTGCCCTTGCCACAGGTTGTGCCTTAGCCTTCCTTTTCTTTGGCTCAATAGAAGTAGGTGCTTCCTCAACTTCTTCTCCCTCAGAACCTTTAGTATTTTCCTCTTCCTTATCTTCTCCCATGACTCGTGTCAATGTTAGAGGTGTTTGTGCTTATGTTTCTTCTTCCTCTTCATCCTCCTCTTCTTCTTCTTCTTCTTCCTCGACACCCTCTCCAAATTTGGCTTTTAGTTTCTTCATATCTTGTCCTTCTTTTCCATGGATGAAGCAGTATTCAGTTCCATGGTGATCTTAGATTTTACCATTTCATAGTTGCCAAATATCTTTGCACTTTTATCTACTTCTTCTAATAGTAAAGTTGTGATGGCTACTGAGGCTTCATCCACATTAATTTCATACCCAAGTGGCCTCAACCATCTTACCCTTGGTGTGGAAACTTGTACAAAAGTGTAATCAACATCCATAAGAAAGAAAATGTCATCATAATGTTTCTCAACTAAAGAAACTGGTATCCTTATTCTTTCCTTCATTGAATTTTTGAAATCTTCAAAGTAACTTGTCATCAACGACTCAAAATTCTCTCTTGGTTGCTCAATGCACTCATTAATTTGTACTGCAACTGATCTATTAGTCTTCCATCCTATAGTGCCAAATGAGGGGAATGTGTTTTGTACATAAAAGAATATACAAATCAATATTGAACCAAACTTGTATTGTGCACTCTTGGTTTTCCTGATTGCTCCAAGGTTTTCCATCAATTGTTGTAGTTGTAGCTCTGCTAGATCGTATGTATGATCTTTCTTGACAATCTTGTAACCAACATCCATAGCTATACAAAGTACACTATTCAATCTACTAGATTGGTATAATTTGTGTGATATCACCCTTACAACAAAGTCTAACAGTGGATTAGTGATTGTATCTATAGTCATACCTCTCTTATTCCATTTTGCTCCAGTGTTCTTCTCAATTACTTCCTTGGAATCACTACTCGGTGTTTTAGGTTGATCTAGGTTTGGGTAGCCAGTAACCTTATGAATTATTCTCTTGGTTATTTTGATAGGTCCTCCTTATAGTCATAAGGAACCATCATGAATTTGGCTTAGTAAAATTCATATCCACTCTATTTTAAATACATTTGGAAAATCTAGGGCTCATGTTAAACCCTTTCTCTCTATGATTTGGAATTCTTCCTTCAAAACACCATTATCACATAACCTATTATATGCATCCTTAATCTCTAGGTCTCTAATGCTTCCTATCTTGCAATTATAACATTTCCTCACATCTTGCACCATTATTAGATTTGGCGGGATCATTGACAATGCACCAAAAGGATCCTGTATATAAGTGATGTCAGGAATGACTTTAAACACAGGATGCTTAGCTTCATTACTAGCTAGTTGAACATTTAAAACTTCCTTCCCTTCAACATTTTTTGAGCTTGATGCCATTGTGTCAAACTAGGGTTTTTGAAAATAAAAATTGCGTAGCTCGACTCTTGATAAATACCTTGTGAAATCTGATGAACTGGCGTGAGATTGCTGCTAAAATGTCTTGCAACTACTTTGAATGGGTTTTTGAATTGCTTTCTACTCTTCTTGCTCTTTCTCGAACTCAAAATGATGAAAAAATGAGCAAAAATTGATCATATACCCTTCGAAAACCTTGCATTTAATATTGAGTGCTTACATAGTTGTAAGCTTAGCATCAACCAATTTTAGGTTTACTTGACATCCATTGATATTTCCATCCCTTGGCAGCTACTAAGAGCTTGACATCAACTAGTCAGACTGCTAGCTTGACATCAACTAGCATTCCACTTGACATACATAGGAAACATTTCATGCTCGGCCACATCATGAAAACCTTAAAGATTTATCTTGAATTTTTAACAACATCTCGTATCTTTATTCATGCTAATGTAATCTTTTTAGTACTATCACCTTTTGGAACTGATGTATGATATAGCACTTGAATATCAGTCCCATATACCTCTTGATTGCCTAGTTTGATGAGGTGTGATCACTTGACCCATTGGGTGAAGTGATCCCTTTTGCATTCGATGTGCTACAATCATCTTTCTTTTTCCATGTCTTGTTCTTTTCATCTCTAATGTGTTCAACATCTGCCTTGCCTTTTCCTTTATCAAATTCACAACTTGGTGCCTTTGACCTAGTTGAACAATGCTTACTGATATGACTAGTCTTCAAACAACTAAAACATGTGGTTTGGCTCAACCATATTTTGTAGTTACCATTGAAGTGTGTCCTAATGCAATTTTTAGGAACATGTCCATATTCTTAACAATAATGATAGCTATATCTTGTATTATAATCCCCATAATAAGAGTTTCCATTGTTCCTTACCTTTGTTTGGTTGTTTGATGACCACATGGATTTGGATTTGCATTGAAAAGCTCTATGTCCATACTTCTAACAGTTGTAGCAATAACCTTCAAATCTTTGTGTGTTCATGGTCCTGGTTCTGCATTCATGTGCCTAATGACCTTGCTTGTTGCACTTATGGCAGTGAACCATGCTCTTAGGCTTAACATTCTGATTTACAGTCTTGCTCCTACACACATTTGCAGTATGTCCTTTCTTACCACAATTATGACAAGCAGGTTTAGAGTTCTTACCTTTGTTGTTCTTTTCTTCAACACTTTTGGATGATTCTCCTTCTTCAATACTTGTATATCCCAGTCCAAATGTATCATTGTTAGATCTAGGGGATCTTAATAATTGCTCAAAGTATTTGATGGCTTCATTTGGTTTGTTGAAACTTTCAGCAAATTCCTTTTCTCTCTTTAGGTCATTCTACAGTTTTTCATTCTACAACTTCAATGTAGTTATCTCAATGTCTTTGACATTTAGCTCATAGTTGGCATTCATCATTTGACTTAGAGTATCCAATTGTGTGTTGGAAATCTTGGTTAGCTCTATTGACTTCTCTTCTAGTCTATAGGCCAAAACTCTTTTGTCCTCTTCAATCATGGCTTTGTCTTCCATGGCTTTCTTCTTTTGTTCAACTACTTCACATACCAGTATGGCTCGTGATTCCTGTTCTAACTTGAGATTTTTGATTTCCTCAGCTTGGATAATGTTCTTTTCCATCAGACCTGCAACTGTTGCATCAAATTCATTTAAGTCTCTATCTATAAATAGCTTAGTAGTATCCATCTCTTTCCATTGTGTGTCATTCTCCGCAATAGAAATTTCTTTCCTTCTCTTCAAGGAACTCTTTAAAGCTTCCCTTGCTTCATTCAGTTGATGTAGTATAAGATGTATTTCAATCTCCTAGTTCTCAATAATCTTTCCCAACTCATAGACTTCCATTTCAAGACCTTTCCTCAAAGCTGCAAAGTTTCCCTTTTAGAGAACAAGGCTTTGATACCAATTGTTGGAATTACAATAGGAAAGGTAAACTTCTGAGAGGGGGTGGGGGGTGAATCAATAGTTCAAACTTGGACCCATAAAAATTTCACCACACGTCCATCATATGAATTCAATAGATAAATTAAAATAACATGTGAATCATATACATCTAAATCATGTAAACATGTAAGAAATCACACACATAACACCATATATGATTACCCAGAAATCCTCCAAGTGAGAAGGTAAAACTAGGGTGGGGATGACACCCACAAATCTTCACTACTGTAGTTGTAAAGTGTATCCAATTAAGGTTACAATGTTTTGATCATGAATCATGATCTACCCTGTGAAAGGTCTACCCCATTAAAGACTTACAAAGATTGTTAGAGGATTTCAACACCCTGTTAGAAGTGTGCCTTATTAGAGGACTTCAACTTACAACTAAGTAAGCAACCTATTAAAGGATTTCATATAGCCTATTAGGACTACTCTATTAAGAGATTTGATAGAAATCACCTGTTAGAATTTCTCAACATAGATCCTATGATTGGCACTTGCTTGCCTAATAACATATCACCTCTAAACACTTGTCTTCTTGATCCTTCTCAATCAGATGTCTCAATGCTATATCCTTTTCTCTATCCTATTTTCTTCTCTAACTAATTTTGCATTCACTCTTTCTTCATTACTTCTCAGTCACCATGAATTCTCTGTTTGCACATTCAAAACTCTTTGTTCACTCTCTTAGACTCATACACACTCATAGATAGTTTAGGGTTTTTTCCTCCTTAAGAATACTTAGTGACTTAGGGTTAGGTATGAATCTACGGCTGAGATTCATCCATTTTGCCACTTAAACCTTCCCATTTTCTAATTGGCTACATGTAATTGCATAGGAAATCCAACTAGAGATCCGTACTTATCTCCAAAAGATTGTAATCTAATCTTAAGTTAGCTCAAAAATGCTTTACATAGTTGTTTGTGCCATTACAAACAAATATGTCCAAACTATGTCACTCGACATATGAAGTCTCTGATGCTCAACATGCACTAAGCATTTTGTGTGACTCAACACCTGCACTACTCGACATACACTGTTTACTTGGCTCTTGAATCACTTAACGTGGTCTATCTGCTTGGCACTTGAGTGACTCAGCACATCAGTGGCTCGACACTCATTGTAACTTTAGATGGTTTAATATTTATATGTTGTGCTTGGCATGTATTACTAGTTCAACATGAACTAAGTAAATGGCTTAAGTGTGTTGACATTCACTTGTCAAAACCAATCTGAGATCAATAGGAACACATTGAAGATGAAAAGAAGCAACACATTAGGGTGATAATGAGACCTGTAACTCTAGACAATGATACCAACTGGCAAGTATTTGACTTTGATGTGCAAATTGTCAATTTTCTGCAAAATGAGGTAGAATTCTTAGAGAGAAACTAATCCAAATCATAAGGCCAATATGGTAATCAAATCATCAACCTTAGCTCCAATAAGTTTCCCAAGGGTTTAATCAGTTTTGAGATTGTCTTTAATCCTAATGATCAGGCAAGGACACAGTTATGAATTTGGCTACTAACAAAGATGATCACATACTAGTAGCTACAAGTGCAGGAAGAACTCTCAATATGGGAAATGTATGTTCTTAAACTGAACAAGAAAATTTTGTTCATTTGTTTTAGGAATTTAATAATGTATGTTATTAGACATGTGATGATTTAAAGGGTTTTGATGCAAGTTTGTTTCAACATACCATAGATTTGAATGATAATGCCAAACCTGTTAGACAAAAATAGAGACCAGTTAATCCTAGAATTGAACCATTAATGAAAAAGAATCTATCCAAGCTAATAGAGGCCAACACCATATTTCCTATTAGGCATTCCTCTTGGGTAGCTAGCCTTGTTCCTATTAGAAGGAAGAGTGGGGAGATTAGACCATGTGTAGACTTTAAGGATCTGAATAAGGCTTCTCTTGAAGATCACCATCCTCTCCCTTCCATGGAACATATATTATCTAAGGTCAGTGGTTCAGAAAGATTTTCCTTCTTGGATGGGTTTTCTAGTTACAACCAAGTATTGGTCCAGGAGTTTGAAATATAAGACAACCTTTACAACTAAGTGGGGCATCTATGCCTATAGCCAAATTCCCTTTGGGTTAACTAATGTAGGTGCCACCTTCCAAAAGGAAATGGAGATGGCTTTCAAGAATATGCTTGAAAGATTTGTGCTGGTCTACTTCGATGATATAACAAAATATTCAAAGAATGTGGTAGACCATTTTGGCCACCTAAGGCAAGTGTTTACCAAGTGTAGAGAATATGGTGTAACCCTAAAGCCAAGAAAGTGTGTGTTTGCCACTAATTAGGGGAAATTGTTAGGGCATATTGTGTCCAAGGATGGTTTGGCAATTGATCCCGAAAGAACAAAAACAATCCTTTCTCTTTCACTTCCTAGTCATAAAAAAGGATTGCAGAGATTCCTTGGTAGAATCAATTTTGTGAGAAGGTTCATTCCTAATCTTGCTACCATGGTCAAGTCTCTCACAACCATGCTAAAGAAGAATAGGATGTTCACTTGGACAAGGGAGGGAAGAGCTAATCTTGAAGAGATCAAGACAACAATAGCATCTGCCCACACCCTTTTCAACCCCAATTTTGATAAGGACTTCATTCTCTACATCCTAGGGGGCGAGTCAAGCATCTCAACTATTTTGATTCAATTAAATGAGAAAAATGAGGAATGACCTATATAGCCTTTTTTGTAAGGGGCTAAAGGACTATGAAGATAAATACAACTATGTTGAAAAAAAAGCTCTTGTAGTCATAAGAGCTCTAAAGAAGTTCATGCACCTTTTGTCTCACAACAAGGTTCAAATCTTGGTCCCTCATGCAAGTGTGAAAGGCTTCCTTCTAACTAGGGATATCAATGAGAAGAGGAATATGATGTTGATATCCAGATCACAAAGCTTGTGAGAGGAAAAGGATTATGTAAACATACGATTTCATCTTAGGAGATGATTGAAGAGGTTGCACTAGTATTGATAGATGAGAAACCAATAGGAGATAACAATCCAAACAATTGGATGCATGACATGACAACCTTCTTGTCAGGAGAAGGATATCCACAAGGGTTGAACAGAGCTAAAAGAAGGCAATTCAGATTGAAGTATATCCCTTTTTCCCTAGTGGATGGGATTCTTTTTAGAAAGGATATAAATGGAGCCTTATTAAGATGTATCAACCTTGATTAGACAGATAGGATGATCAAAGAACTTCATGATGGTCTTGATGGTGGCCATTTCTCAGCTACACCAACATCCATGAAGGTGATAAGTGCTAGTTATTATTGGTCAACTCTATTTCATGATTGTCATAGACATGTGAGGAAATGTGAGAAGTGTTCCTTCTTCTCAAGAAAAAAAAGGTTAGCAACTCTTCCTCTTCAACCCATTCAGAATGATCAACCATTTTCTCAATGGGGGATAGGTTATATTGGCCCAATCAATCCACCTTGCAGCTCTGGTCACAAGTGGATCTTAGCTACAACTAATTATTTTACAAGGTGGATAGAGGAAATAGCCTTGAAGGATGCTATAGAGACTTTAGTGGTTGAGTTCCTTAATGGAATTATAACCAGATTTGGAACCTCTTCAACAATAATATCTGACAATGGAAAATCTTTTGTTGGAGCTCATATATGTTCCTGGGCAGTTGATCATAGTATCTATTTGAGCACTTCCTCAAATTAATATCCCCAGGGGAATTACTTAGCTTAGTCCTCCAAAAATAACTTGATGAAAATTATGAAGAGAACAATTGAAGACAATCAAAGGTGTTGGCATCAAAAGCTAAGGAAAACCCTTTGGGCTAATAGAATTACACCTAAGAGGGCCATTGAGAACTCTCCCTTCATGTTATTTTATGGAAGAGAAGCCAGGCTTCCAATTTCACTAGAGTTCCCCTCTCTTTAATTAGCTCATCAATTGGAGCTGGAAGGGAATGATGCCATGATAGTCATAATGGTATAAGTAATGGAGTAAGAAGAGAAAAGATAACAAGTTATGAAGATCCTTGAGATACATCGACAACAAGTAAATAATAGTTTTGACAAGAGGGCTAAGGCTAGGGTTTTTAGAGAGGGAGATCTTGTTCTCAAGTGGGATGCACACAGAGCTAAACCAGGAAGACACTCTAAGTTTGATGCTATATGGAGTGGACCCTTTGTTATCACCAATTGCAAGGAGGCCAATGCTTTTTAGCTATCCAGGCCCAATGGTGATGTCCTACCAATTCTAGTTAATGGAATTTATCTCAAACCCATCTTCTAGAGATGGTTAGGGTTTCATGTATATATTAAAGTGAGTGTTTTTTTAGTCTTTCCCATTTTTTCAAGAAGTGCATGAGCAAATGCTATTTTCCCTAAAGATAGCAGTTTTGAAGTTTTCCAATTGTAGAGAAGACATAGACATAGTTATGATTTCACAAGGCACAAATCTATTTTTTTGACTCCATAGCGGAATGAATGCTTAAGTTCACTGGTCATATGCTTAGCAGGCAAGCATCCCCTCTGAGTTGCCAGAATTGTTAGCTATTTTTGCCTGTCCCACCAAAAAATTTGAATCCAAAGGTAACAACATGGTCAATCATCATATTTTCAAATATTCAAATAATTAAAACCTCGCATGATAGAGGGATATGAAAAAACCTTGGGTTATTTCTTACTTTCCTAAGTCTTCAAGTTTTTCATGCTTTATCCCTTTAAGGATTTAAGTCGCAATGGTGAGAGGGTTAACCACAATAGTTAAGTTTACAATTTTTTGTAGCTTCACAAGTATTCAAGTCCAACTAATTTATAGGGCGGTGAAGTTACGATTCCCCTCTATTCACATGTTTGTGAGGTTAAATAAATAAACCAAGGTTAAGACGATGATGTTGCAATTTTCTCTTGTTTACACAGTAACGAGTGGTTAATATTAACCTAGGATTCCTACTATGGTGGAATCAAATACAATGGTTCTCATGTTTGTAGAGGTTAAAGTGAAACCATGAGTTAAACATGTGAACATACGATAGACTACCATGTGGATGAGCTTGGTGATTTAGCAGTCTAGTGACAGGGTGAGTTGGTTCAAGGACATGATCTAATTGGTCGAGGTGTTGACATGGATAATAAAGTGATTTCATGGTTATAGGCCATCATATGCTTCAAAGATTAGTGGTTTTCACTTTGTTGCTAAAAAAATTTACATGAATGATACTCATAGCAATATAGTGACAATTGGAAACGTGTCCTAGTGGGCCAATTGTAGTTCATAACATGGTTTCTTCTCTGCTGTTAGATTGAAGAGTAATCAAGGGTCGTTTCTATGTCATTTTATAGAAATGAATAAACTTTAATTATGGTAATGTAGTGATAGCCTACAACATGGCATGGTGGGACCATATTCAATATGTGGGCCACACAATGAAAGATGAATCAAAGCAATGATATAATTAACAATGTCTAAGTGGCCAGAAGTGCTGACTATGCCAAGTGTTTTCCAATTTCATAGTTGCCATTAGATGTAAAGAAGATCTATGTATGCAATTATGTCACTATTAGGAATTGCTCTATCTCTAGCTATAGAGACACAATGATAGGTTGACACATGTCCTAGTGGGCCCAGATGATGAAGTGGGGAGTAGAGATGAACAAATCAAAGGTTTACGCATGCCATATTCCAGGTGGGTTGAAGGTCAACATGCAATGGTGGGTCACATTTCAAATAAAGTAATATAAAAGGTTTGTTGTTTATCCAAGATGAAAGGTATAAAGGCACTCTTGGCCAATGAGATATCATGAAAAGTATAGGTTAGCAGTTGCATATCATTGACTTGTTGATTTTGTGACTTGGCATGTTGATAGTAAAGGAGAGTAGATATTTAATGGAAAATATGATCTTCTTAACCATTTCCAAATTATTTTTAGCATTCCCCATGCCTAATAAATGAGAAGGGACACTCCACCACCCAAATTATCCATCTACTCGACTAGGGTGTTAATGGTTGCCATTTTTGTCTTCTTAGGGTTCGGGTTGGTATGAATATATGATTTTTCTTGCATCTGGGAATGCACCTGATCAAATACTTCTATATAAATATTGATATCTTCTTCTATAACTTGGTAATAGTGGTTGAATTTTTGGCTTCCAAGAGAAGTTTCTCAATTATGCTTATAGTATAAAAATAAGTTTTGTAACCCTTCCAAGGCTCGATCTTCTCTCTGATTCTATAGCATTGTATTTCTATACTCTACTAATGTAATTTCCTTTGCCTCTAAGTTAATATAATTCTCTATTGTATCTCTTTCTTCCATTAATATACTATGCAACACCTTCTTGCCTTGTGTTAATGTATTAACTTATTCTTCAACTGTATGATTGTATCTATTTGGCCTTTGAATGATATAGAGTGAAGTCTCTTTGTTATAACATTCTTTATGGTTTCTAATATGCATGTAATTTTTGGGTTAAGTAAGAATTAAACCTATGTACTTTGAGATTATATTAGTGAACTGTGCATTTTCAGGCATAAATAAGATTGAACATACTATTTTGGTGTATCACCCCCTTTAGATTAGATTAGGTAGCTTTCTTTCATGCATTCCTCCTCGCTTTTCTTTCCAAAGAGTATTTAGATGCACCTTGATAGTAAGGAATCCAACCTTCTTTGGAGACTCATTCTCATAGTTCAAGTCCCACAACTTGGAGATTGTTTCCATTTTTCACAAGGTTGCCTTTGGGTAAAACACATTAGGCAAGGGTGCAAGATTTTGTGAAAATATAAGCTACAAGGGGAATATCTCTATGAGATAAATAATAAATTTCCATTGCTAAAGTCCCTTTCACATATCTTAGTATTCTATTGGTTTCTATCAAATGTGGGACCTTAGGGGAACCCAAAAAGCTAAAAACCACACTAACTACAAAAGAAATATTTGGTCGAGTGTGTGTCAAAAATACAAGACTACCCACCAATTGCTTATATAAGGTAGGATCAACATCATCACCTTCCACATCCTTTCTTAACTTTAATCCTGGAACAACTAGAGTGGACACACTCTTAGAATCTTCCATTCTAAAACTTTTCAACAAGTCTAGAGCATACTCTATTTGAGAAAGGTAAACACTATCATCCTTTTTCCATACTTGTATACCAAGAAAATAATGTAGAAAGCCAAGATGTGTCATCTCATATGTATTTTACAAGTTTAACTTCATGTTATTGATTTGAAGCATGCTATTTCCTCTGATAATAAGATCATCAACATAAAACATGATAATTATGCTACCACCATCATCAAATTCCTTCACATACGAATTTGGATCATGAGGACTATTATGGAAGCCATGAATTTGAAAATATTCATCAATTTTAGCACACCAAGCCCTTGGGGCTTGTTTTTAACAATATAAAGACTTCCTTAATTTGCAAACCAAATGTTCTTGGCCTAGAATTTCAAATCCTTTTAGTTGAGTCATATAAATCTCTTCATCAATTTCACCATTTAGAAATCCATTTTTTAACATCCATTTGGTGAAGAAACCACTTAAAATGATATACCAATGCAATAATAGTCCTGACAGTACTAATCTTTGCTACAAGGACAAATGTTTCTGTGTAATCAATTCCCTCTTTTTGTAAATACCCTTTGGCCACTAGTCGTGCCTTATATTTTTCAATACTTCCATCTATCTTAAACTTGCTCTTATAAACCCACTTATTGTTAACTACGTTCTTACCCTTTGGAAACTCTACCAATTCACAAGTTTTATTCTTTATCAAGGAATCATACTCATTTGTATAACTTGTTCCTATTCATGTTTTCATTTAGTCTCTTCATATGTTTGAGGATCATTAGTTTTCATTATGGTTGTCATTAAGACATTGTTAACTTGTTGAGTCCTTTGATAAATATGTTGAATACTCTTGGTTTTTTTAAGAGGACTAGATTCTTCAAGTATATTAGATGTTTCCTTAACACTTTCACAAATTTCAAAATCATTGGGAGATTCATGATTATCTATAGCCACTTGTGGAATAGGAGAGGATTTTGGTCCACCACTAAACCCATCATTAAACTTGACATCCCTACTTGTAAAAACATCTTCTATACTAGGACCATACAATCTATATCCTTTTTTTTGGTCATCATACCCCACAAAGATACACTTGATACTTTTCTTATCAAATTTCTTTTGTCTAATATCATCTAGCACATGAGTATATGTTTCACATCCAAACACTCTAAAATACTTAACATTGGGCTTTCTCACACTCCAAGCTTCTTTAGGAGTAATGTTTTTCAAAACACTTGTGGGTGATCTATTCAAAACATTAGATGCGGTATTAACTGCTTCAACCCATAGAAACAAACAAAGATACTTAGATTGTATCATACAACATGCCATTTCCACTAAAATCTTATTCTTCCTTTTGGAAATGCCATTTTTTTGAGGAGTACATCTAAGAGTCATCTCTCTTGATCCCATGATAGTCACAAAATTATTTGAACTTATTGTTTACGTATTCTCTACCATTATTAGTTCTTATTTGTTTGATCTTATTCTCACTTTCATTTTCCACAATCTTCACTTGGGTGGATCTTTCACATGTTGGGTACACACCTTTACCACGAAGTTTGGTGGGTTATCATGCCACGTCAAAGGGTCCTCTTTGTCATAGGCCTTTCCTTTCCCATGTCGTGTACCCACTATTTCCATCTGGTGCCAACATAAACATATCTTTGTTTTTCCTTTTTTAAAATACTTTTACCTATCTTTTCCTTGGTCAAAAGTGACATGTATAGTTGTTTCCTTAATACTTTTTTTCCTTATATCATACATAAGGCATATTATTTTTCTTAATGTTCTATCCACTGATGTCATTGGCTAGATGAGTTTCTTTGCCAATTTCCTTCTTATTGCCATTGCATTTATATGTGATGTGCTTCTCTTTTTTTAAAACTATTTTAAATTATTCTCCCTTCCTTTTTTCTAGTTGATCCTCATTATTGTTTTCCAAAATATTCTTTCCTTATTGTTATTTTTAATTTTTATAATGCCGACACTTTCCTTATATTCTTTTTTAAATTAATAATGACTTTCCTTATATTCCTCTTTAAATTAATAATTACTTTGCTTTACTACGTGTTTGAAAGAGATTTGTGTGTATATAATGGCCTTGACCCCTACCTATAATAATTGGGAAAATCAATTCCCTATTCCCTTTGAAACATAATAATCGTTGTGATCATTGTCCTATCATTCTTCATTTGTATATGCCATTTTGCTCCTTATCCTTATGTTCGATGTTGTTGTATTTCTTATGTCCCCATGCATTTTAATGGGCAACATCTCGTACCCATCTTAGACATACGGTGGCATTACTACACTAGTATACACATATTTATTTATGTTTTAGTCAACCGACTTGGGCATACTTCAAGTGGGATGCATGTTTGCATGGTAAGGTTGATAATTCTACAACCTATTTCCACTATTCACATGGTTGATAATTCTACCATTTTTTGGTGTTTGAGCTCTCTTTATTCCTATTGTCCCAATCTCTTTTCCTTCTAACATTGCTCTTGTTAAATTCTATCACTAATTAGTGTTCTAATTTTCCTTTTACCAGTGTAATCGCTCACTATATAATATTATTTTTAGTAAGTTATATGTGTTGTTTTATTTCATCTCATATGCATGTTGTCATCTCCAATCATACACATATGAATCATTGCTTGTTATATTTTTGTTGTATGCATTTATGACATTGTAAAGATATGAGGTTGTATTTATGTATATTTTCTGTCTTGATTTTTAGGTTGGTAGGATCATGTTCTCATACTCATTTTCAGTCCTTCTAGTCAAGAACCAAAAATGTCTATTGAAGTTCTTCCCATTAGGATGACAGGAACATGCTCTCAGACCAGTTGTGATGGTCCGCATCCTATCTTCTTGATTATACATATATGTTTTTCATTCATCCTCTATATTTGAGAAAATAATTTTGATATCCTTATATATTTGTCATGTTTGAAGGGACGTCTTTCTTCTAATGCCCCTATTTTAATTATTATTTATATGATTAATACATATTATTATTCATTAATATTTTTATAACTGTTAGTCTTTAGTTGATTATTAATTATCATAAACATTATTTATTCTTTATCATCTAATAACTATGCATTTTAATCATAATATTTGATATTTTACTATTTATTAATATATTAATCAAATATCATTATTATATCAATATGTTGATATATAGATTACAATATATTATAGTAATAAATAATCTTATATCATTCATAATGAATATATTATATTCATTTATCATTATATCAATAGTTAATAGTAATGTATTTAATAATGCATATTAAGATTATTTTATATCATCTATTTATCTCTCTTAGGTCGAGAACACTATAATTAGGGTTCTAAGTGGGGGCCATGATAGGGAGTAACTAGAGGATTTGACTTGTTAGGATTTTTTTGTTTAGAGGGAGAATTATGAGTTGCGATTCCTTGTCAATGAGTTCTCTATGAAAGAAAAATTTCAAGTGAAATTTCTTGAGAAAGAAGTTTGAGGTGAAAACCCTTGTTCCACCCTGTAGAAGCAACTATAGCGGGTCCATCCACTAACTTGGTTCATGGTGGATATCATGTGAGTTACTACAAGATGTTATTGTAGGAAGTCTTAATTGGGAAACAAGATACTGAGAGGTGGGGGGGGGGGGGGGGGGGAGTGAATTAGGATATGCAAAACTTTTATCCCTTAAAACAACTTTACTATATTCACCACATTTTTCATCTAACTTCTAATTCATGCATAACATAACTTGTAAAAAAAAATTCTATAACATGTAGATTTAACTTTCAATCACATGCATGAAATTGTTTGTCTTAGAATGGTTTTGGCATTTGAGTGTCAACACACTTAACCAATTCCACCATATATGCCAAGTACACTAGGTATGCCAAGTGAGTTATAGTAGTTGCCAAGTCAAGATTTTAATAGGTGCCGAGTGACTTTAGGTGCTGAGCAAGTAATAGATGCCGAGCAAGATAGAGTGTAGTATGTGCCAAGTGATTCAAGAATATTCATGTGCCAAGCAACACAGAGAGTAATAGGTGCGAGAAATCCAAAAATGTAACATGTGCTGAGAACTAATAATATAATATGTGTTGAGTAACACATAATTTGCATATGAGTTTGTGCCCTCACAAACTCAGATGTTAACCATTTTTGGAGCCGACATAGAGAGATTTTGAAGGAGAAAAAGGATAAGAATGAACCTTTTACATTCCCTATACAATCTACATGCAACCAATTAGAAAAATAGAGAAGACATGCAACTAATGAGAAAAATGCAAGGTATGAGCGAGAATTTGAGATTCAACATGGATTGTAGATCCATACCTAATCCTAAGTCTTCACAATCTTTAAAAGGAGGTCAAAAGCTCTATTGCATGTGTAAGAGAGAACAGTGGATGGGGAGACTATAGCAAAATTCAGTGAGAAGAAGGAAAGACTTAGAGGAACAGAGCAGATTTTTCATATCCAGTTGGTCAGAATAGCACAAGGAACAAGGGACGCATATAGAGATAAGATCAATCAAGGATTAGAATAGGAAGAGAAGATCTAGTACCTGAACCCAACAATTGAAGATTGCACTCAATTAGGTCAAATGTTCTAATACTTTCTTACCATTGTATTAGATGATGAAAATCCTATGTTGATAGGTTAGCTTAACAGCTAGGTGGAAAAACCTTTGGAGAAGGTGATGAAAATCCTATTGAATTAGGTGGGTTTAACAACCTATTGTAAATCCTTTAACAAGGTGACACTTCTTGTAAAGTGTTTATAAATCCTCTAACCATGTTACTATTGACACAATGTAAAGCCTTTAACAGGACAAACCATCAGAAGTGGTTGAACATATTGCTACAGTAATTTTTGTGGGTGTCATCCCCACCCCAGTTTTACCTTCTTATTCCTAGAGGGTTTCTGGGTTACCAAATCTCTTGTGTCATGTGTTGATGCATGATTTCATTTCATGTTTGCTTATATGTTTACATGCATGTACTTTACTCTCAATTATGTGTTAATGAGGGTTTAAAAGGATAAAAACTAGTTACTTCTGATTCACCCCCCTCTCAAAAGTACTCTTCCCATTTGAACATTCCAACAATTGGTATCAGAGCTAATGGTTCTCACAAGGAAGAAGCCTAACAACTTAGAGAAAAAGTTTGAAGATGGAAGTCTTTAAACTTGGGAAGATTATTGACAATCAAGTGATTGATGTGCACCTTGCTCTACACAAGGTAGAGGGAGCTAGAGAGGAACTAAGAAAATCCTTGAAAAGAAGAAAGGAGATAGCCATAATTGAGAATGGCACACACTACAAGGAGATTGACACCACACAAGTGTTTTTCAATAGAGATTCCAAGGAGTTTGATGCAGCAATAGCATAATTGATGGAGAAAAATAGAGTAGAAGCTGAAGAAATCAAATTACTCAAACTTGAACAAGAATCACAAGTCATAATGCTTTGTGAAGTGACTAAACAAAAGAAGAGAGCCATTGAAGATAAGGCCATGATAGAAAATGACAAAAAAAATCTCACCAATGGAATGGAGGAGAAGATAATTTAGTTTGAAAAGATCTCAAATATGTAGCTAGACACCTTAAGCTAGATGATGAATGCTCATCATGAGCTAAACATGAAGGACATTGAGATCTCCACCTTGAAGATGTAGAATGAAAAATTGCAGAATGAATTGAAGAGAGAGAAGGAGATAACAGAAAGCTACAAAAAACCCAATGAGGCTATCACGTACTTTGAACAATTATTGAAATCACCAAGGGCTAGTAATGATACTTTAGGACTTGGTTACACTGGCAGTGAACAAGGGGAATCATCTAAGAATGCAGTAGAAAGGACCAACAAAGGTAAGAACACTAAACCCACTTGTCATTTCTATAATAAAAGGGGGCACACTACTAATGTTTGTAGGAGTAGAAAGACCAATTAGCAGGACACATCCAAAAACAAAGGTTATTGTCACAAATGTAACATGCAAGGACACTCAACACAAGACTACAGAACCAAGACCATGAGGACACCAAGATTTGATGGTCACTACTATAACTGCAAAAAGTATGGACATAAAGCTTTTGAGTGCAGATCAAAGCCTATGTGGACACCTAATCAGCCTGTAAGGAGAAACAATTATGCACACCACTACAATTGGGATTACAATACCAGGCAAAGTTGTCACTACTGTCAGGAATATGGTCATGTTCCTTAGAACTATATAAGAACACACTTCAAGGGAAATTACAATAGGTGGTTAAGCGAAACCACATGTTTTAGTCACTTGAAGAAAAGACATGTCAACAGGTATTCCCTAACAAAGGCCAAGGCACCCAAGTTAGAAGTCAACAAGGGTAAAGAAAAAGTTGATGTGGAACACAATAGGGCAGAAATGAAAAAGATGTGGCAAAGAAGAGATGGATCAAGTACATCCAATGGAGAGATCACTTCACCCAAGAAGTCAAGTGATCACACTTCATCCAATTAAGCACAAGATAGGTACATGGGGCTGATATATATAAAGATGTATTAGAACAAAGAAGTGCTGCCAAGAAGAAATCTACATGAGAAAAGATGTCAAGTTAAAAATTGAAAATTTTGTAGAATATGCTGAGCTGGAAAGTCTAGTTGATGTCGAATGAGATATGTTAGTGGCTAACAAGTAAACATAAAATAGTGGATGCTGAGTGTACAATTATAAGCACTGTGCAATAAATGCTAGGTTTTGAGCTAATAAAGTTGAAAATCACTCATTTTAAAGTCATTCGAACACAAAGAAAAAATGAGAAGGCTATGATTTACACCGATCTCAACAAAAATTGAATAGAACTCTTCGATTCAAAGCTATTTCATCAAGTGCTGAGCTACATAGTATTTGAAAGTTTATTTGAATATTAAACCCTAGTTCGATCAAGATGGCATTTGGGTCTAAAATAAGAAAGGGAAAGGGTAGTCATGAAGTCTAACTTGTCAGTAATGAGGTTAAGTAGCCAAAATTAAAACCCATTCCTGAGGTGGCGTATAAAAATGACCTAGCTGGTGCTTTGCCAATAATTTCAGACAAAGTAGTAATGGTCCAAGATGTCAGGAAATGTTATAACTGTAAGATTGGAGTTATAGGTGACTTAGAAATTTTCAATGCCTTTGAAAAGCTATGTGACAAAGGTATAATGAAGGATGAGTTCTCAGTAGTTGAGAAGAAGGGTTTAACTAAAGCCCTAGTTTTTCCCATTGTATTTAAGACTAAACGGATTCGTATAGTGTTGAGCCAAATTCATGATGGATCATTTTGGTTAGAAATAGGGCCATTGAAGATCAAAAAGAAAATTGTTCAGAGGGTTACTGGATTCTCAACCCTAGATTGACCTAAGACCCTGAGAAGTGACAAAAAGGAGGCCATAGAGAAAAACATTGGTGCCAAATGGAACAATAGGGGGATGACATTGACACCATCATTGAATCCCTACTTGATTTTTTCGTCAGAGTCATATCTCACAAATTATATCAATCAAGCAGATTGAACAACATTCCATGTATAGCAGTAGATGTTGCATACAAACTTGTGAAGAAGGACCACTCTTATGATCTAGCAGAGCTCATGCTACAAAAAATCAATGAAAATTTGGGAGCCATAAGGAAATCTAAAGGAGCTCAATGCAAATTTGGATCAGTATTGGTTTGTATATTTTTCTATGTCATGAAAGAATTTCCATTAGTTGGAAAGGTAAATTGGGATCCTAACAAGACAATTGTCACACAAGTCAATGAGCTTATTGAGCAAATGGGAGACAATTTTGATGCTTAGATGACAAGCTACTTTGAGGACTTCAAGAAGTCCATGAAACAAAGAATGATGATACTAGTATCACTGGTTGAGCAACATGTAAATGACATTTATTTCTTGGTTGACATAGATTACACTTACATCCAAACTGTGGTACCTAGAGTAAGATGGCTTAGGCCACTTGGATATGAGCTTGATGTAGACCAAGCTTTAGCTGTAATCACTACTTTACTTGCAAAGGAGATAGAAAAGAATGCTCCTCACTTTGGGACTTATGATATTGTCAAATCCAGAGTTGTAACAGATTTGAAAATAACCTCTACAGTGAATAAGAAGGACAAAATGATAAGAAAGCTCAAGAAGACATTTGGAGCTAATATAGAAGCTATAGGTACTGTAGCAGAAGAAGAAGTAGATGAAGATGAAGACAAGAGTGAACAAGAAGAAGATGAACCAAGGCAAGGGCCATTGGAATTGACACAAGGCCTAGGAGAGGACAAAGAAGAAGGTGTTGAGGAAGAAGAAGCCAAGGAAGCACCCACTAAAGCCAAAGCCACCAAAAGGAAAGCCAAAACTTAGCTTGCATCCTAGCCCAAGGCAAAGAAGGGGACAAAGCACATTGCAGTCAAAACAAAGAAGCCTACTACAAGGGCTACCACCAGGGCTGCAACTCAAAAGGCAAAAGATGAAGCCAAAGAGAAGAAGAAAGCCACATAACAGACTGGTGAAGAACCAATGAAGAGAAGAAAATATGTTGCCCAGCCAGACTTAGAAGAAGAAAGAACAGAGTCAAATGACAACAACCAGTTTAGAGTGGTAAGTCATCCCTCAAAGTCTGCCATTGACAAGTTATGTGTAAATATTAGAAAAGAAAACTTGAATGGTTTAAAGACTATATACTTTAATAAGCTCAATAAAGAAGAGAAAAATAAAATAGAGGAATCAGTGTATGTAATGATCGCTGAATACAAACACACACCTCTAGAATTAGATAGTACAATGCCCAAGGAGCTGTACAAGATAGTTGAAGATAAGTGGCATTTTTGTTTACAAATGGAAAAGGAGATAAGAGAATCAACCCTAGCTAGAGTGCTGCCAGACCTAACTAAAGGTCAAATAGCTAAGGAAAATAAAAGGCATAATAGAAAATTTTCTCCTAAATATAGAGTATTTTGCATCCTCCAAAATACGATAGAGGAAGTTGTAAATAAATCCACAAAATTGTGGAAGTCAATATACAAGAAAATTGATGATGTATTTGACGTGGAATATAAGGTAGAAGTGAGTGCCAAGAGAAAAGAAGCAAAAGAGATAACAAAGAAAGTAGAGGAGAAGAAAGAAGAGGAGAAGAAAAGTGAAGAGGAGAAGAAAAGTGAAGAGGAAAAGAAAGGTGAGGAAGGAAGAGTATAAGAGGAAGTAAATAAGGAGGAAGAAGAAGAGGATACAACTAATGGAGAGGAAAAGACATTAGATGAATAGGAAGAATAAAGTGATCAAGACACACAAATACCACCTCCTAGCCCTCCTCATGCCACCATCACACCTACAAAGACCATAAAAATAAAGGATGTTATTGACACTTCATGTCAAAACATCAATCCACTCATTGCAGAGGATCTCTCAAAGATCCTTCACCAATCTACTCTACAGGCACAATTGTGTACAAGCCCTGTATTGGTGAGTGTAGATGAACTATAAAGAGCAATAGCAACCCCACAAAAGGAAAAGGTGAAGCCAAAGGATACACCTTTCACATACACAACTATTAGAACTAAGGTTCTGATGCTTCCACCACCACCTCCACCAAGTGCAATAAGTGAAATTGTTCAGATGCTGAGTGCAACAACAAGGGAAGATACAAGAAAACATGAACATTCAATAAGTTCACCACCAAAAATTGTTAGTGATAGAGGGAAATCAAAGGAAAATAAGGAAGAAACAAGAGACGAGGAGCAAGCTGCAATACAGATATTGGTTGAATTACCAAAAACTGGTACTCCCACTTAGACTCTTCAGAAGCCGAGCACTAATATGATATCAATACAAGTTCAAACACCAGGCTTGAGCTCTAGAAAGGCAGCCAGGATACTTCACTATAGAGATCTTGAACTTGATGAAGAGATCATCATTCCCTCCTATGAACCCAACACCCTCACCATAGAAAAGATAAATGAAATACAAGGTGCACTAGAGAGGAGAAAGAGATAAGAAATATTGAGAAGAGAATACAACTATAGGTAAGCATTGAATGAGATAAAGGACATCTTCATGGATGCCTTCAGCTCACAATCACTAGATGAAACAAGGCCTATAATAGAACAACTATCAGATATAGTTGACCAAGTGACTAATACAAACCATGATACAAATGTAAAATTAATGGAATGGTCATAAAGAAAATTCTATGGCAAAGTAAAAGAGAAAATATCAAATGATATAGCATTAGCACAAGTTGAATTGGCTAAGAAATTAGAAAGAGTGAAAATTGTACTTGGGAACACTTTCTCATTGTACAACAAACTGTGTGATTTTTCCAACTTCACACAAGAGACTAGCCAAAGAATAATGAGCTTGGAAAGAAATCTCAAGATTTATAGCATGCAAATTCCAACAAATCTAGCTTAGAGTGAGAAGCATTTTGCACAGATGCTTCACACACAAAGGGAATTAGCTGTATTAACATCAGAGGAGGAAAACATAAAGGCAAAATTGATGCAAATCCAATCCTCCATAACCCCACACTTAGAGGTTCTCCACAAAAAGCAAGCATATGCAAAAAAAATCCTAAAGAAAGATCCAAATCTTTCTACCCTATATGGACTTGTACACTTTGCTGCAGAGACTACCATCTAGGACAAGTCACTGGGCATTGCATTGGAAAGTTGGGATGCAGCTTTGAACATACTCCTGGAGGTAAATAGTACATTTTTGGCTAAGTATGGTATTACTCCTTAGAACCCTTTGACATTAGTTTCAAAAAGGGGGAGATATGTATATATGGAGATATATGAAGATATATGGAGAATACCAAATTTTGATAATTTTGATTACATTCTTTCATTCATTTTGAGAATAAAGTGGAAAGTCTGTAGATAGCCAAAAAGGGGGAGACAAGAAATAAGACAAAGTGAGGGGGAGATGCAAAATTTTGACAAGCATGTGGAAAATAGATCAGATACAGTACACAGGGACAGGGAATAGGAATAGGAATAGGACAAAGGATAGAGAGAATCAGGCACGTTAGCATAGAATTTTAATTTAAAAAATGGACTAGGCATAATCAGCTCAGGGGAGTCATAAGGTATATTGTTGCTCACAAAATTTTGAACAAATTTTTTTTTTTGAAAATTTGCATGTATGCCAAGCAAGAATAAAGAATGTACTCAAGCAGATCCATTCATTAATACATAGTTAAGTGTTTTTGACAGTCATGTCAAAGGGAGAGATTGTTGGTCTTAGAATAGTCTTGACATTTGAATGTCAACACACTTAACCAATTCCACCATATATGCCAAGTACACTATGTATGTCAAGTGAGTTATAGTAGTTGCCGAGTCAGGATCTTAACAGGTGCTGAGTGACTTTAGATGCCAAGCAAGTAATAGATGCCAAGAAAGACAGAGTGTAGTATGTGCCGAGTAATTTAGGAATATTCATGTGCCGAGAAACACAAAGAGTAATAGGTGCCGAGCAATCCAAAAATGTAACATGTGAAGAGCACCAGTAATATAATATGTGCTGAGTAACACATAATTTGCATATGAGTTTATGCCCTTGCAAACTTAGATGTAAACCATTTTTGGAGCTGAAATAGAGAGATTTTGAAGGAGAAAAAGGATAAGGACAAATCTTTTACATTCCCTATACAATCTACATGTAGCCAATCAGAAAAATGGAGAAGACATGCAACCAATGAGAAGATTGCAAGGTATGAGCGAGAATTTGAGATTCAATATGGATCGTAGATCCATACCTAACCCTAAGTCTTCATAATCTTTAAAAGGAGGTCAAAAGTTCCATTGCATGTGTAAGAGAGAATAGTGCATGGGGAGACTATAGTGAAATTTAGTGAGAAGAAGGAAAGACTTAGAGGAACATAGTAGCAATTTCATATCTAGTTGGTCAGAACAATACAAGGAACAAGGGACACATACAAAGATCAGATCAAGCAAGGATCAGAACATGAAGAGAAGATCTAGTACCTGAACCCACCAATTGAAGATTACACTCTATCAGGTCAAATGTTCTAATACTTTCTTACTATTGTATTAGATGATGAAAATCCTATGTTGATAGGTGAGCTTAACAGCTAGGTGGGAAAACCTTTGGAGAAGGTGATGAAAATCCTATTGAATTAGGTGGGTTTAAAAACCTATTGTAAATCCTTTAATAGGGTGGCACTTCTTTTAAAGTGTTTATAAATCCTCTAACTAGGTCACTATTGACACAATGTAAAGCCTTGAACAGGGTAGACCATCAGAAGTGGTTGAACATATTGCTACAATAATTTTTGTGGGTGTCATCCCCACCCCAGTTTTACCTTCTTATTCCTAGAGGGTTTCTGGGTTACCAAATCTCTTGTGTCATGTGTTGATGCATGCTTTCATTTCATGTTTGCTTATATGTTTATATGCATGTACTTTACTTTCAGTTATGTGTTAATGAGGGTTTAAAAGGATAAAAACTAGTTACTTCTGATTCACCCCCCCTCTCAGAAGTACTCTTCCCATTTGAACATTCCATTAGAAATGTCAACACACAACACAAATATTTGGTTACTTAAAAACCCTCCAAGGTGAAGGTAAAACTGGGGTGGGGATGACACCCACAAATCTTGACTACTACAATAATAAAGTTAACCTGTTAGGGTTACAATTTTGATAATTTTTGATGATCTACCCTATTAAAGGTTGTTAAGACTGTTCGGTCTTACTTTTTGAGAGAATTTTATACTTACAATAAAGTAAGGACTCAGTTAAGAGATTTACAAAAGGTCTATTAAACCCACTCTATTAAGAGATTATCCCTGATTCAGTACTTGATCCTTAGATCTGCACTTTACTGCTAATTATGGATCTCCTCTCTTCAATTCTGATTTGATCGTCAATCTGATATATATTTACTCCATCCTTCATTGCTTCATAAGGTCACTATCTCTATTCTGCAATATCAAAAATTAACTCTTTTGCCTTTTTCGCAATGTTTGCACTTTCACACTTTTATCTTCTCTATGATCACACATATATCTTTCTTTCTCTTCTCTATATTTAAAAAATAAGATTTAGATCTATCTATTTAAATATTTCTATAGAGTTTTCTAGACTCTTCACTTTTCCTTTGATTGGTTAATCAACACTCATAGGGATCTGTGATCCATGTCATAAAAGCGTAACAATCTTTGTAACAACCTCTACAAATATGAAATGTCATTTCTATGCTAGCTTGAAATAGTTTACATCAAAGTTTGTATCATTTATGGATTTTATGTCAACTCTTTGTTGCTTGATACTTATTATCTCTAATGCTCGGTCATTATTGTTTTTGCTCCTATAGCTCGGTCTTAATTTTATTTGACACCTTCTGTATAACTTGGCATCAATGTTCTCTATCTGGTACGCATTCACTAGGCTTGACTTGTACTGAAAATACTCGATGACCAAAGAATTTCTTGACTCTTATAGAGCTCGACATATACATGTTTATTTACAAGACTTTAACATGATTCACCCTATATATAGTAGCTCGGTCATAGTGATGACTGACTAACTTTTCCTTATATATGACTAAGTGTTTGACACTAATAGACAATAAGATTTAGATATACCAACAATCTCCCCATTTCACGTTAGTGGTAAAAACACCTTGTCATGATTATATCATTACAATAAAAAATATGAGTACTCCCCCTAAGCCTATGACTTTGTTCTTATAGAACTTCAATATTTTTTCTGATTGAATAATATCTAAATAATATGACAATACATATATTACACGACTCTAAGTAGTTTGATTGTATCTATGTCATACCATGTTTGTCGGCTGAACTCTGACATTTATCCACTCCTTGATCTCATCATTATCCCATTCAGTATGTAATCAGTACTACATTCCCCCTCATTTTTATCACTTATGGTTTTTATTGGGATTGAGTGTGTGGAATCAAACTATATTTTCCAATAAATGATTTGTGTACCTGGTTGATCATGGAAAGAGCATGATCCCATGTGGTTTGAGTTGATTCCAATACTTGAATTTGTGATTCTAATGTTGCTGAAAAGTCAATTAAATTGTTAGCAATCAAAATATTATGATCTGTCTGGATTAGATCCTTTATTGATTTCAATTCACATTGCATAGCCTCTAGATGAGGTATTAGCATTGATTGGATTGAGATCAATTTGACCCGCATGCTACTATGAACTATTTTTAACCCAACCAATTTTCCTTGTACAAACAATAACTTATTATAATTCATTGCACTAGATTTAGTGGTTGTGAAATAGAGTTGCTTGTTTGCTTCATTTTAGCCTGAATCCACCATATGTTTGTTTGAAAATCATTTATGAATCTTGGTACATCACATAAAATATTATACAAATGTTGTATCTTATGTATGACCTCCTCAGTGTTTTGTACACATGCCTTCAATTCAACCTTTCACTCATCAAAGGTTGTAGATATTTTCTCTACAACTTTATTTTCAAATTTCTTTGTTGATGACGCCATTAATTTCTTGTTTGCTTGAATATCTCCAACATTTATTTTTTCAACAATCTATGCAAGCTGGAAAATAATTGGGGCTTTCTTATGAATATTTTGTACATCAAAAGAATCAACAAATATGTCCTTTATGTCATGCAACACTTGTTTTTTTTGCTGCTCTCTTCTTATTTCTTCCTATTTCTTCTTCTTTGCCAAAATCACCTATAACACGATAGTTTGCTCCAAAGTCAGATTTGCTAGATCACAGTATGAAATCTCAATGACTTCATCTAGGCTAATAGTAATATTTGGAGAACTATTCGTTATTACTTTTCCTTTTCTGTGGGAGAGAGTGCTATTGCTTGGTATTTCCTTTGTAGGAGTAGTGATGGCATGTCTGTTAGGATTAACCACTGATAGAAATAATAGTTACATGTAGATATAACCAATATCATAAAATAATAAAGTGCACAAATGAGAACACAAGACACAAGGATTTAATGTGGTTCACCCAATCCTTGGGTGATGTCCACCAACAACAGGTCCACTATTATTATTATCCAATGATTACAATCCACAATCCCTTATAGCTCAACAATGTCGTAAGAAGCTACAACATCACCATACATGATAAAATCCCTAACCCTAAGCAATTTTAGACAAGTTTTTTTGCTTATAGAATTAGGGCTAGAATAAGTCATCCAATAGAAAAATAGCAGCCAATGCCTTTTACAATATAAGGTCATTTTTGGCTTCAAGGGTGCTGCCCCCCAAAACCCCTGTGAGGGCATTGCACCTCAACCCATCCTATATTGTAATAGGGAGCACAGTTGGGGCATTGTCCCTTGACCCTATCTTGGGGGAGTTGTCCTGAAACCTCCATAGAAATAGTCTTGTGGGAAACTGCAATGAAAAAACCTTCGAGTCTGATTAGGCTCCACATTATAATAATCTCCCACTTGGAGACTGATTAGACTCCACATCACAATAATCTCCCATTTGGAGACTGATTACACTCCACAATACACTAGTACATTTGCACTTGTTTTTCTACCAAAATTTTTGACCAAACCTATGATTTCATCTTATTTTTGGTTTTAATCTCCGTGTTGGTCGAAAATGTCCTAAGTTTTCCCAAGTTGGTCAAAATTTTGACCAACTCGGGACGTAACAAAAAAAGAACAAAATATATGCTTATACTCATATCTTTTTATTCTTATATATTTGCACATTGGGCTTATAGTGTTATGTTATTATTCTTATTATGCAGGGGCTTCATTCTGTGTTGGGGAACATTGAAATTGGCGGGTAATATTGCAAATTTCTGATTTTTGCTTTACAGTTTTCCCATTTATTTATATAAAAAATCTTGTTTAATTTTTAATTTCCTATCAAATTTTGCAAAAAGTGTACTTGGGTTTTTTTGTTATGCAAAGAAAAATTGACAAGGGTTACAATGTTCTTAGGGCATGATTAATGGTATTTGGTATTTTTGCACAGAGTTCTTGTGGTTACAAAGGGGTATGCATACACATACTATTTCTACACAGATTTTCTTTCAAGCATGGTGTGATTGATGAGATGAATCAATATTTTTGGGTATGAATTAAAAAAAGATGAAGAAACAACAACACAAGATCATTATTTTTCTTCTAAGAAATCACACTATTTGATGTTATTATAATCATTTTTCTTTATTGTTGATTGCTTCTTGACATGTTGATTCTACAATCTTCAAGGCCATGGCAAAAAAGTAAGAAACCCATTCTTTTGGTACTGGTGAAAGATATTATAATTTTTGTAATAATAAAGATAATAAAGAAAAAAATTAATAACCATTATTTTGATTTTTGAATAATTTAATCACTAGAAATTGATGGAATGAAAATATTTTCATATAAATGAGCATTTGATAAATAGCTTAATGGAATTTGCAAGAAAAAATTATTTGCCTATGTAGCTTCTTCATGGTCAAATAAAAAGTAAATATGAAAAGTGTACCAAAACATAGCTTTTAATAATCAAATCAAGAAAAATTAGATTTAAACCAATTGTAACAAAATATCCTTTAGAAATCCCAATAGTTTCTAGACCATTCCAGATATGCTGAGGTGAGAGAATAATTTTCTATAGTTACATATTCAAAATACTCATAAATTGACAAAAGTGGCTGAAATGATTGTTTAAGAAAATAGTTTCTTTTTAATCCAAATAGATACTATAGTTGACTCACAAGATTCCAATATTGTAGGCTTTATATTATGAACTGCCAATATAGAAAATGACATAAGAAATTCTTATGAAAATAGGACCACAGATAAAATCTAGTCTCCTCTTTTTTCCCTTCTTTTGCAATAGTGCTCTCTCAAAATAGCTTCGGGGGTTAGATGAAGAAAGTAGGTAAATGAAATTATTAATAATCGGTAAGACTCAAATATTTATGTTAGACCTATATAGATAAATTTGTGTTGTAGATTGTTAGAACACAAATTTTATATAATATTATTAAATAGTTTTTAAGTGAGCTATCAATGCATTTATCAAATATTTTTTTTTTCATGCATGACTTAATTTTTTAAAGAGAATCTTAAATCATTGGTTTCTTTATAGAGAGTTCTATGCATGAAATCCTAACTCCCATGCACAACAAACATATATATGAGCTTCAATAGAATAGGTTTGTGAGATATCTTATTCTACTATAGTAGAAAACCATTCACATTCTTATTCATATTCCAATAACCTCCTAGATGTTTTGGCTATTAATGTGAGACCACATATTTCTTCTTTATAGAGAGAACACAAAATTGGAGTTTAGATGCTCTTACTATGAGATTTAGGTCACATCTTCTAAAATGCATATAAAAAATACTTCTTACATCTGGCAAGAAAATAAAGCATGAATGATATAGTACACATCTAATACAAAAGATTATTGTCATTTATTTTTTCATACATTTATGTCTTCAAATTATAATAGCAATATTCATGAGTTACGATAAGACTATAGGGTATTATAAGAAAAGGTACATCTAATGATTCCAGTGTATCCATACATACACCTTCCAATTGCTCCTATTAACACCATCCATGGTATATGAATAGCAAATCTTGATAGCTTAAATTGGGAACAACACAACCATGTTGCACCTCAAAATATTGATTTGCATGATAAATAACTCAATTGCAATGCTAGGACTAGATATTTGTGCTTTTCTCCTAATAACACTCTTGAATCAACACTTGCACCTTACTAGCTCACTTTCAACAAGCTCACCTTGGATTTAATTCTACATGAAACCTTCTAGCATGCTCCTCAAATTTTGGATGCAACAATGTAACATAAATAAGAATATTAGAGAATTAAAATATACAACATATGGTGTTCAATCATGATGTGTACACCAAACATCCATAACACAGAGTCCACCTTATCAAGCACCAAGTATGTGGAGAAGGCAAATTAAACCCTCAAATTAGAGGGATCTTAATCCTCATCAATCATTAGAGTTCATGCCATGGTATGTTTTATATTTTCTTATCTATTAGAAAATTATTAGTAAGTAGAATAAAGGACTGAGGACCTAGGTGTGTTTTAAAAACATTAACTAGGGTGTAGGAAGTTACTGAATGGTCTTAGAATCAAGGCATTCCTTAGTATATAGCAATAAGTGTCTTAGAACTTAAGGGAGTCCTTGTATTGGAGTCCTAGCATAGGTCTCTAGCCTAGAGAAGGGTCCCTATCATGGAAAAGCTAAGGGATGCCCAAATTAGCAAGTAGGAGATGTTAAAAATTGAAAGCAAGAAAAATTGCAAAAGTTGCTATGCAAGAAATGTTGCAATTTTGCAAAAAAGTTGCTGATTACCCTTCCAAACATGAAGGAGCCCAATGGAAGCCCTAAATGGGAAGGAGAAAGACCTAAGAGGACCTATTTAACCTTCTAAAACCCTAAAGTTTCCAGTTGGTTGTGTTAGTGTACAGACTGTATATTGGAATGTTAGTTTTTGGACTGTAAGAAGGCAAATTTGAGAGTAAAGGAAACTTTTGAGAGTGCTATGCCCTTAATATTATTGTATGTAGGGTTATGAATAGTCAACTTTTCTATTCAACCTAAGCATAATTAGGTATATATAGCAAGTTGTGAGTCTTATTTCATCATCTTATTGTGAAGTGTGTTCTCATTGGAGATATTTGGAGGTTGCCCCCTCAAAGTGGCCTATTACTCTCAGATGTTATCAAGTATTTATATAATATTTCATATTATTTCTTCTATTGTGCAAGTTATTTCATTACAAGTGGTATCAAAGCATGATCTTGGCACCATAGAGGCAAGATTTTTTCTCAACATTGGGGTGATTTTGGGAAAAGCATAACTTTTAGATTTTAGCAAAATTTTCAAAAATTTTTAAAGGGTTTTGGAAAAACATATTAAAGAAGCTATAGTAAAAAATTTAGAGGAATTGGAGCAAATTTGAGGAAATTATTGCAAAATTACTATTTCTACACAATTTTTTGAGATCTTCATATCTCTCACATCCTGCTAAATTGGAGTATAAATTGTATTGGGTTTTTCAATACATAGTAGAGGAGCCTAAATTCAAAGATTGGAGAAATTGAAAAACAAAAATAAGAAAGATATTGTAAAATTGGGAAAATTCTCTCTTAAGGCAGCAAATTTGCTAATTTTTTTGGGGATTTTTTCGAAGTAAGGATTTCTTGGCCCAAGTAAGTTACAATAAAAAATAAATAAATTAGAGAATTTACATTACAATAAAAAATAAATAAATCAAAGAATTTACATTTCATTTGTGTAAAACATTGGTTTCCATAGTGACAGGGCCTCCAACAAAAGGCAAAAAGAATTCTACCACACCAGAGAAATCCTCTAATCAAGATTGGGAAGCAACAGAGGATAGTAAGCCCAATGAAGAACTTAGTAAATTCAAGGAAGAGGTTAAGCATGATATGTGTGACCTATGAGGAGATATATCAGATATATGAAGCATCTTAAGCACCTATATGAATGAAACAAGGAAGGAACTCTCAAGCAATCAAGGTGAAACCTTCAAGTCGACTAATAATGACACAAATTTTATTAATCCTATGGGATCTAGGAATTTTTTTCCAAAGGTGCATATGCACAAATTTGATGGAAAGGATCCTCTAACATGGATAAATCAAATGGAGATTTTTTTTGAAATACATCAAATCCCATATGGACAAAAGGTTAAGATGGATTCCTTATATCTAGAACTAGATCAATTCATTTGGTATTGTTGGCTTTGTACTTATAGGAGGAAAATGGTCTCATTGTATCATGGTCAATTTTTATAGAAGAACTCCAAGCACAATATATATAGTAATAGTGTGACAGAAAACTTCTTTAGCCAGCTTGCTAAGCTTCAACAAACAAAATCAGTTAAGGATTATATTCAACAATTCTAAAATCTATTCTTAAGAGTGGATACAATTATAGAGGAAAACTTGAATGATTTATTCTTGGGTGGTCTCAAGGATCACATTTAACATGAGGTACGCATGTTTTGTCCCAGTTCAGTAAATGAGTCTTTTATATTGGCATGCAAGGTAAAGGAGAAGTTCTTGATTTCTAGAAAGCAGGGGGCTAATGTGAAAAGAGACAAAGGATATTCAACACCTTATCTTCCTCAACGTACTAGGTTGACTCCACAAAAAATTGAGGAGAAAAGAACACAAGGGTTGTGTTTCAATTGTGATAGAAAATATTGTCAAGGACATAAATGTAGTGAAAATAAATTGTTCTATATTGAAGGTCCAAGTAAGGAAGAAGAGGATGAGCCCATATCAGAGGAGGATAGGGAGTCAGGTGAGGAATCACATGATTCTCAACCAATCATTTCTTGTCATGCACTTTCAGGTTTCAATGTACCACAAGCTCTCAAGGTAGTAGGTTTCTTAAAGAAACGAAAAGTAACAGTGTTGATAAACTTAGGTAGTACTCACAATTTCATCACCAAAAAGTTGCAACTCTTCTAAATTGTTTTATATATCCAGCCCTAGAGCTTTAGGTTTTTATTGTAGATGGGGGTACAATTAGTTGTTCAGAGAAGTGTCATAGCATCAAATTATCCATGGGAGATTATCAACTTGATACCCCAATGTATGCGATATCCATGGGTGCAATAGATATTTTTTTGGGAGTACAATTGCTTACTACATTGGGAATAATTGAGATGAACTTCTAAGAACTATTCATGCAATTTCAATCACAAGGAAAGGTAGTGGAGCTAAGGGGATTGAAGAAAAAATCCCCATAGATGGTATGCTCTCATGAAATGAAAAAACTTCTTAAGAAATGTGCGGATGGATTTGTGGCCCAACTATGTTCATTAGAAGTCTCTCAATCTAATGCTCTTACTCATCTAGATTTACAAGCAATAATTGATCGTCACTCAGTGATTCTTAGAGATATGCCTAAAGGATTTCCTCCTAAGAGGGATCATGACCATGCCATATAACTAGTTCTAGGGAGTCAACCACCAAATATTAGGCCTTATAGGTACCCACACATACAAAAAAGTGAGATAGAAAAAAATGAGGAAATGCTAGAGGCAGGAATTATTAGGCATAGCTAAAGTACTTACTCTTCACCTGTTGCGCTGGTGCATAAGAAGGATGAAAATTGGTGCATGTGTCTAGATTATAGAATGCTCAACAAGTACACCATTAAAGATAATTTTTCTATTCCAATCATTGATGATCTTCTAGATGAATCAAATGGAGCTATGTATTTTACCAAGTTAAATCTTAGATTAGGTTATCACCAAATTCAGATTAAGGAGGAAGATATTTTGTAAGATAACATTTCGAACTCATGAAGGTCATTATGAATTTTTGGTGATGCCATTTGGTCTTACCAATGCACCATCTACATTCCAAAGTTTGATGAATTCCATTTTTAAGAAGTTCTTAAGAAAGTTAGTGTTAGTGTTTTTTGATGATATATTAATTTATAGCAATACTTGGGAAGAACATTTGCAACATGTAGATCAAGCATTACAATTACTTGAAGATCATCAACTCTATGCTAAGCCATCCAAGTGTGCTTTTGGTCTTAAGGAGGTGGAGTATTTGTGACACATAGTTTCACATAAAGGAGTAAAGGTGGACCCTAACAAAATTAAGGCTATCATGCAATGGCCTATTCCAAAAAATATTAAGAAGTTGAGGGGTTTCTTGGGATTGACAGGATACTATAGAAGATTTGTGAAGAATTATGGTCATATAGTAGCACCCCTTACAACTCTATTGAAGAAGGATTCTTTTCATTGGAATGAATATGCTAATGTATCATTTGAGCAATTGAAGAAGGCTATGTGTACAACTCTAGTGCTTGCCACTCCAAACGTCACCAAGGAATTCATTGTGGAATGCAATGCTTATGGAAATGGGATAGGAGTAGTTCTCATGTGAGAAGGTCTACCAATTGCTTTTGAGAGTCATCAATTAAAAGGTAAAAATCAACTCAAACCTATTTACGAGAAGGAAATGTTAGCAATCCTTCATGTAGTTAAAAAATGGAGGCCTTATTTAATGGGATGACACTTCAAGGTTAAGACAGATCATGATAGCCTAAAATATTTTTTAGAACAAAGACTATCATCAGAAGAGAAACAAAAATGGGTTACTAAGATGTTGGGATATGACTTTGAAATTGTATACAAGAAAGGGAATGAAAATATTGTGGCAGATGCACTTTCTAGGAAGGATGAAAAAGATGAAGCCTTATTGTGTGCCCTTTCAATATTATAAGAAAATTGGGTGATAGAAGCCAAAGAAGAGTGGAAAGATGATGTTGCGACAAGTAATCTCATCTAGCAAATAAAAAGTGACCCTAGTAGTTCATATAAGTTTTGTTTAAAGGGGGATATTATTTGGTATAAAGAGTGCTTGTATCTCTACAAGAATTCCACTCTTAAACAAAAGATTTTCAAAGAACTACATGAGTCCCCAATTGGTTCTCATTCAGGATTTTTGAAGACATATCATAGGGTCAAGCAAGATTTTTTTTTGGGAAGGGATAAAAGGTGATGTTCAAAATTTTGTGGTTGAATGTTTTGTTTGTCAAAGAAATAAGGGGGAAACAATTAAGACACTAGGTCTCTTGCAGCCTTTATATATTCCTAGCCAATGTTGGGAAGAGGCTTCCATGGACTTCATCACAGGGCTCCCCAAATCTAAAGGTCATAATGTCATCATGGTAGTAGTTGATCACCTTACTAAATATGCACGTTTTATTGCATTATCACATCCTTTTACAAAAATTATAGTGGCAAAAGTTTTCTTGGAGAATATCCAAAAGCTACATGGTACACCTAAGTTTATTGTTAGTGATTGTGATCCTATCTTTACTAGTCACTTTTGGAAAGATTTATTCTCATGTTTGGGTACTCAATTGGCTCATAGTTCTTCATACCATCTACAATCAGATGGGAAAATTGAGGTGGTTAATAAATGTTTGGAAGGATATCTATGTTGTTTCACTTCAGAAAAAACAATCTCAATGGGTAGATTGGCTACCTCTTGCAGAATGGTGGTACAATACTTCTTTTCATAGGTCATCAAAAATGTCTCCATTTTGGCACTTTATGGATATCTTCCTACTTCTATCACATCATCATTAAAGGTGTCACCAAGAGTTCAAGTAGTAGAGGATCACTTGCTTCATCAACAACAAGTACTTTAAGGACTCAAAGAGAATTTACCTATGGCACAAAATCGAATGAAAAAACAAGCAGACCAACATTGTAGTGAAAGAAATTTTGAAGTCAAGGACCAGGTCTTCTTGAGGTTGCAACCTTCTAAAAAAATCTCAATGAAGTAACAAAAAAGGAATAATAAGTTGTCTCCAAGATATTATGGACCATACCAAATCATGCAAAAGATTGGTAGTGTTGCCTGCAAGCTTGAGTTTTCACCAACAAAAAAGATACATCTAGTTTTTCATGTTTCTTGTTTGAAGAAGGTAATTGGGCAAAACATTCCTACTCAAATAGTACTACTAGAACTTGATGAAGAAGGAAGAATAATTTTGGAACTATAGTGCATTCTTTAAACATGCACGAAGAAGTTGAGGAACAAAACCTTGACTCAATATCTCATCCAATGGAAGAATTTACTAGTTGAAGAGGCGACATGGGAGGATGAGGGGTTCATTCAAAAGAATCCACCATTGGTTAGCATTGAGGACAATGCTTCTTTGAAGAAAGGGGGCATGCTATGCCCTTAATATTATTGTATGCAGGGTTATGAATAGTCAACTTGTGGCTATCTTAATCCTTAATTAAGTCATGTTATCATTACTATATTATAATTTAGGTAGGTATGTCAGCCTAAGTGTTATGAAGGGTCGTGTCTATTCAACCTAAGCATAATTAGGTATACATAGGAGGTTGTGAGTCTTATTTCATCATCTTCTTATGAAGTGTATTCTCATTGGAGATATTTGGAGGTTGCCCCCTCGAAGTGGCCTATTACTCTAAGCTATTATCAAGTATTTATATAATATTTCATATTATATGTTCTATTGTGTAAATTATTTCGTTACAAAGAGTTAGTTTGATTGTTGTATCACTTTGTATTGTAGTTATACTAGTTTAGGACATTTTTGTTTCAATAAAGTAGGTGTATTTGTTTCATTTTTCATTGTTTTTTCTTTATTGCCAGTCTGCTATCCTGACTTAGGCAGTTGGCATTAGAAATAGTGCAACTCACTATACCATTATAGATATAGTACGACCTCTTGGGGATAGTGAGTGTACTTTATGTACCTCCTATTGGAAAAAGGAAGGGCCCTCAAAAGCATACTCTATTATTCACAATCTTGATAATGGCAGCCTCCATCTTGTTAATAAGTTGTTCCTATCCTAGCCTTTAATTTTTAAAAATCATCTATTTCTCTCCTACCATAACTCCCATATGATAATAGATGGTGTTGCAGCCTAGAATCCATCATACAAACAATCCTTATTTCAAATAGATGTTTGTCTTTGGTCTTAGCTATTTTCTGATTAGGTAATTATATCCCTCCTTAGTGTTCTAGTTTCTAGTAGTCATTTGATAGTTGTTCTGAAGAACCTCGACGCCATAAGAAATCCACAAACCATAGTCAATGAGGACTACTGGAGCAACCTTCATTACTGCATCCAAATCAAGGTAAGCCATTTGCTTTGTATTTTTATACCATGGAAAGACTTGTAAACTTATATCCATATTCCAACTTTATTAAACTAATTTCTCCTCTTTCTCTTTTAGTGCTCAGAATTGCTATTGCTATTCAAAGACGGTAGCAGAGAAAGAAGCATATGAGTATGTGATGTTTAAAGGTAGCCTTCATTTGATAACATTTTAAGTTTCTTTTAATTTGAACAATGTGCATATTAACCCATAATTGGGTGACAAAATGTTCACTAATGTATCTTCACTATATTTTCCATTCAATGTGTTTGTAAAATGAATGAAAATGAAGATCACATTGCATTTTAGGGCTTTATTCACCTTTTACATGTTTGGAAGAGTAGAAAAAGGTCATTATATGTGTGGATGGTCTAAATTCAGATCCTCATAAAACTTAAGATGAATCAATATGCATTCATGTTTCATTGTGTCTAATGTGGAAATGAATTAGTGCAGTGTAAAAATATATTCTAAGCACACAAGAAAGATCCAACATAGAAGTTCAACAAGTTTAATAGTATTTGGTAAAAATGTTCATATATTTCTATTCTCTACAAAATCTTCTATTCTCTGAAAATTGTATCAATTCATCATAAGCTAATATGATTTTACACCTTTTTCTTTTACAAAAATGGCATTTGATAGAAAATATGAATACTTATTTGCTGTAATCATTGGAATGACAATGGTCACGGTGGCTAGAACTAGCACTGCCATTGGTGGAGATCACGTAGACAATACACATCCATCTTATTTTGGTTTTTACTTTGCTTATTATTATATTTCACATGTTACCAACACTTTACCTTTGAGAAAAATTTCTACTAAGTAATCTATTTGTATGTTGGATAATGTTAAGCTGCTTCTCACACAAAATTTATATTGCTCCCTATTTATTTCATGCTTTATTTAAATGTTGAAATCTATGAAACTGTCAATATATTGTGAAAAAATAGAGTTGTTTGGCATGTAGGTCTTTTCTATTCTCACTCTGCATGTGTAAAATGGGGTAGCTTAGATGAATTAGAAGCAGGTCATCAACAATTCAAACAATAGCAATACAATTTCAAACAATACAAGTCATCCTCCTATTTCTCTTCACACCATCCTCCACTAGTAAGCTATATTTTGTTTCAAATTCACCATTCAAAATTAAATACATAGTGGATGACTTTTGAATACCATCACATAACAATATATTGCTAGATTTGATACCATTTAGTATAGATAATAGGAAACTTATGACACTATTAGGTCAGATAATTTTCCTTTTCTATTATCATAATAATTGACTTTGTAATAAATTATTAACAATAAACAAAGATGAAATGATGTTATAATTGTTGTAGGAAAATTGAGAGTGGAATGTGTTAGATGTTTTGGATACAATTGATTAATTGTATATTGTCTTTGATGTTACACAAATGTCATATCATTGGTAGTCAATGCATGCCGAGCTCACTGAGGCAGTGAAGACAATTTTCTGTGTCTACCACACATTCTTGTGATTGCCTAGCTCAGAAGACAGTGTCTACCAAGTTCACTCGAGCATTGAAGGAAAATCTGTAGAAGATGAGTGTTAACCGAGCTCACTTGGTTAATGAAAAAAAGTTGGATGGAATCAATGCTAACCAAGCTCACTCAGTTACCAAAGGATTTGTGCGAATATGGAGTGTTAACCGAGTTTTAGTTGGTTAACACACAAAATCATTGCTGAGTTAGTGTCTACCAAGCTGGGTTGCCTAATGAAGGATTTTTTTGTTGTGGCATATTAAGCTTAATTAATTTATCTATTGGTTCTAGCCACTTGAGATGATGAATATTAGTTATTCTAAGTTGTATTTGAGCCGACTTGACAATATGAAAGATATAAGTATAAGGTCAAGTTGTGAACTCAAAGTGTGAGTGTGTGAATGAATTGAAGATTTAATGATGAAGAGAGGAAGCAAATGTGAAAGATAAAAAAAAATCCTTGAGGAGTAGAAAATATATATTTGATCAAGGAGGATCAAGTACAAGCTAGAACAAAGATCTGGAATCAACAATTCAATTGTATTCAAATCAGGTCATCTCATTGTTACTCTCTAACCATTGTAGCAATGATCTAAATCTCTTAATAGAGTTGACTTAACAACTATTTGTAAATCCTCTAGCAAGGTGGTGATTCTATTGAATTGTCTTAAGACCTCTAGCAATGCCACTCCTAATAGGGTGATTAAATGCTCTAACAAGGTCACACCCAATAGTGTGTTTTGTAACCTTTAACAAGGTTGGCTTCTAATAGGGCTCACTTCAGAAGAGTGAAAATAGTAACTAGTTGCCATTGGTGGTTTTCCCAAATTGGATTTCCATGTTAAATTTTGGTGTCAATTGTGTTCATCTTTTATGTGTTTACAACTAAGTTAAAGTAATGATAATCACATACAACATCAAAAGATCTGCATGTTAATACTTGCTGAGCATATTCAGTATTTACCAAATTACAACATTTTATGTGTTGTCTGAGCATCAACCTTATTAAGCTCTTAGAGTTTATTTTTTACTGACATCTATGAGATTTGGGATTTATTTTAGCAGTAACTGATTCACCCCTCCCCTCTCAGTTACTACTCTTATGTTTTTAAAAATTGGTATCAAAGCTCTTTTGGTGCTTGCAGAGAAGGTTTTAAGGACCTAAGCTAAAGATCAGGATGTCTTACAGAAGAGAGATTCTCAAACTGAATAAAGACAATTTTGTAGCATGGCAAGGACTTATGAGGCTACATCTGACTAGTATCAATGATTTAGGGTGCAAATATCTTGATGCTGAATATAAGACTCCCACTAGAACATTATCAATTGAAGATATTGCTGAAAAGAAGAATCATAACATCAGGATGATTGATATTGCATCTACTCTTAGTTATGCTGAATTTGATGAAGTTAAAGATTGCAAAAATGCTCATGAAATGTGGACTAAATTAAAATATATATATGGAGGACATGACAATGTGAGAGGGGCTAAGGTTGAAAGTCTTAGAGGTCATTTTGATCAGATGAAAATGAGAGAAGATGAGAACATTGCAAAATATGTGGAATGGATCAAAGTAAGTGTAAGTGCAATAAAGCATCTCAAGGAGACATTGAAGAGAAAATAGTTGTAAGAAAGGTACTTAGAAATTTTCTTCTTATTTATGCTATTAGAGTAACTTCTATTCAAGAGATGAGATTTGATCCAAAAAATAAAATATCTTTGGATGCTCTAGTTGGAAGATTGTTTGCTTTTGAGTTAGATAACTTTGATAACTATGTTCCTAGTTCAAAAGCTATTGAGTCTACATTTGAAGCTAAAATTTCACTTAAGAAAAAGGGTAAGGAATCAAAGTTTAGTCAATTAGGAAGTGAAGAAGAAGAAACAAAAGAAAGTTGAAACAATGATCTTGAAGTTGTTGAAGCCCTACTTGCAAGAAAGTACTCCAAAGGAAAAGGACAATACAAAGGTAAAGTTCCTCTGATCTACTTTTCTTGTGAAGAAGTTGGTCACATTGCTGTAAGGTGTCCAAATAGAGAAAAAAAAGATGAAAAGAAAAGCAATAAGCACAAAGGCAAGAAGGATTTCAAGAACTACAAGAACTTCAAAGACAAAGGTAAGAAATCTTGTTTTAGATGAATCTAATGATGAAGGAGATAAGATGGCACTTACCTCTCATGTTAGAAAAAATGATACATGGATTATTGATAGTAGCTGCTCACATCATATGACTAGAGATAAAACAAAATTTGAGAACATGAAACCTTATGATGGAGGTAGTGTGAGATTCAAAAACAATGAACCTTGTTGCATAAAAGGAAAAGTGTGTATCTCATTAACCAATGAACTTGTATGTGACAATGCTTATTGGGTTGAAGGATTAAAGCATAATCTACTAAGTGTGGCACAATTGAACAACATTGGATTCAAGGTAGAAAATTCATGAATGGCAAGGCCAAACTACTAGATGGAAAAGGAATTCTAGTTGGATTTGGCAAGCAAACAAAAGGTAATCTATTTTATCTTCATCTAAGTGAGTGTTCATGTTTTATTGCTCAAGTAGAAGACAACTAGTTATGGTACAAAAGGCTATGTCATGTAAACTTTGATAATTTGGTTAAGATAAGAAAACATAGAAGAGTAAGAGGCATTCCTAATTTGAAGAAACCTGATATGGGTTTATGCAAGAATTGCCAAATTGGTAAGATGAGAAAGACTAGTTTCAAAAGCAAAAACTATTAGTAAGAAGAAGTCTTAGAAATTGTTCATACAAACTTATGTGGACCTATTGGAATATAAATTTAGAGTAGAGAAAAGTTTTTCATTTTTTTTGATGATTATTCTAGAATGATGACTGTAATGTACTTGAAAGAAAAATCTGAAGCCTTTCAAAAATTCAAGTGGTATTTGGCAAGAGTAGAAAAATAAATTGGAAAGAGGTTGAAATGTTTAAGATCAAACAAAGGTGGTGAATTCATCTTCAATGAATTCAATAATTTTTTCATTGAAAGAGGAATTAAAAGACAAGTATCAACCCTTGGTACACCACAACATAATGGTATAGTTGAAAGAAGAAACAGATCCATCATGGATTGTGTAAGAACCCTGATGATAGAAAAGAATGTTGCTATTAAATACTAGAAGGAAGCTATCAACACTGTATTTCATACCTTGAATAGAGTACAGTTGAAGAAAGACTCAAAAAAAACTCGTTATGAACTATGGTATGGCTACAAACCTAATGTAAGTTACTTGAAGGTATTTGACAACAAATGTTATATCATGAAAGAATCTAGAAAAGTAAAATTTGATGTAAAAGGTGATAAAGGCATATTTCTAGGATATTCCTGTAGAAGTAAAGTATACAAATGTTTGAATACGTCTACTAATAAAATCATAGAAAGTGCACATGTTATAATTGATGAGTTTGCAGAAAGGAGTGAAGAAGAAAGCAACAAAGAGCCAGAGGATTACAAAATATTTTTTTACTATGAACCTGATACCCTGGCAAATCTATTTGAGAGAAAGAAGGCTTCACCTCTTAAGTCCCCAAAATCTCCAATAGTTACCAAGTTGTAGATAGTGCAACCCAAGTCACTGTCTAAAAGACTCGAGTCATAGTCAGAGGCTATCGAGCTAGTTCAAACTGAGTCTGATGAACTTGAGTCACAAAAAAAGGGACCCAAGCCTAATATTTAAGTTTATGATGAAAATAGTGGAACTTATTCCAAATCCAAAGAACCTATGTTAGCAAGATATGTTAGAAAGCTGTGTTAGCAAGGTATGTCAAAAAGCATCATGCACTTGATCAGATCATTGGAGACAAATATGATGGAACAATGATAAGGAGAAAATTAAAAGGTACATGTTTACTTGCTGAATTTGAACCTAGAAATGTTAAAGATGCATTGGATAATGAAATTTGGATTGAAGAAATGAATGAAGAAATAGAAAAAATTGAGAAGAAGAAAACTTGGACCCTTGTTCCTAGACACAAGGATAAAAATATAATTGGCACAAAATGGGTGTTTAGAAATAAGCTGAATGAAGATGGAGAAGTTTCAAGAAACAAGACAAGACTAGTATGTAAAGGCTATTCTCAAGAAGGATTATTGATTATGGTGAAACTTTTGCTCCTGTTGCAAGATTAGAAAGTGTTAGAACTTTACTAGCATATGCAACACATAGAGGATTTAAAGTACATCAAATGGATGTTAAATCTACATTCTTGAATGGAATTCTTGATGAGGAAGTCTACATTGAACAACCATAAGGTTTTGTAGATCCTACAAAAGAAACATGGTTTAAAAATTACATAAAGCATTATATGGTCTCAAGAAAGCTCCTAGAGCTTGGTATGAAAGACCTCATAACTAGTTGGTACATATTGGCTTTCAAAGAAAAAATGATAATAGTAGCCTATATATCAAAGAAGGACCAGACAAGAAGATTGTATTGGTAGAAATATTTGTTGATGATACTCTATTTACAGAAAATGATGACTTGTGCAAAGTAGTTTCAGAAGAAATGAGTAAAGAATTTGATATGTTCATGTTTGGAGAGATAAAATTCTTTGTTGGGTTGCAGATACAACAGAACAAAAATGGTATCTGCATTACTTAATCTAAGTATATCAAGGAGATACTAAAGAAGTTTGGAATGGAAGATTCAAGACTAGATGGAACCCCTATGTCTATAGGGCATAAGCTTTCCAAAAATGATGATTCCAAAGAGGTAGATCAGACCACATACAAATCAATGATTTGAAAATTACACTATGTAGTGCATACAAGGCCTGATATTGTTCTAGCAGTTGGTATGGTGGAAAGATTCTCAACAAATTTTAGTGAAAATCACATGATGGAAATCAAGAGAATCATGAGATATTTGAAAGGTACTGAAGGCTATGGCTTATGGTACAAACTTGGAGGCAATTTAGACTTGAAGGCGTTTATTGATGCTAATTGGGCAGGAAGTATTGATGTAGAAAAAGCACTAGTGGTGGAACATTCTTTCTTGGTAAAAGACTAGTATCTTGGACAAACAAGAAGCAAAATTGTACATCTCAATCCACAGTTGAGGCATAATATGTGGTAGCAACAGTTAATTGTTTGAAAATTGTTTGGTTCAAGAAACTATTGTTAGGTATGAAGATAGAAATCAAAGATCCAGTAGTCATATACTGTGGTAACACCAGTGCAATCAATATATCAAAGAATCTAGTGATGCACTCCAAAAAAAGCACATTGCTATAAAATATCACTTCTTAAGATAATTGGTGTAGGAAAAAGAAGTCAGATTGGAATATGTGAACACAAAAGAACAAATTGTAGACATATTCATGAATCCATTACTTAAGGATGCATTTATGTGTCCAAGAGGTGAGCTAGGGGTCATTCCCCTATCTAAAGCTCACTAAATAAAGTTTTGTGATGCATCAACTAGAATATGTTCAAGATCAATAAGTTGATGCAGAATTGACAAGGGCACATTGGAAATGAATCAGTACTTAAGGTACATTAACATTAACAGAGTTGTTATCTTTGGTATTTGTTGTCAAAGAGGGAGAGGTTATACTATCATATCTCATAAGAGGTAAGTTTGCAATAAGAGGGAGAAGTTTTCTATCATAGAAACTTTATGTAGAGATGTCAAAGAGGGAGAATGGACTTGGCAAGAAGTTATCATAGATAGAAGTTTTCTAATAGAGGGCAAAAAAAGCTCACATTGATAGGAGTTCTCATGGATGAGAATCAGAATGAAACTAAGGATATGTTCCTTTATTTTTGCTCTAAAATTTCATTATGTTATGACATATTGTGTTGCCATCAATGCCAAAGAGGGAGATTGTTGGATACAATTGATTAATTGTATATTGTCTTTGATGTTACAAAAATATCATATCATTGGCAATTAGTGCATGCTGAGTTCACTTGGGTAGTGAAAACAGTTTTCTGTGTCTACCTAGCGTTCTTGTGATTGCCTAGTTAAGAAGATAGTGTCTATCACTCGGGCGTCGAAGGAAAATCTGTAGAAGATGAGTGTTAATTGAGCTCACTCACTTAATGAAGAAAAGTTGGATGGAATCAGTGCTAACCAAGCTCACTTGGTTACAAAAGGATTTGTGTGAATATGAAGTGTTAACTGAGTTTCAGTTGGTTAACATAGGAAATCATTTCTGAGTTAGTGTCCACTGAGCTGGGTTGGCTAATGAAGGATTTTCTTGTTTTGGCATATTAAGCTTAATTGATTTATCTATTGGTTCTAGCCAACTAAGATGATGAATATTAGTTATTCTAAGTTGTATTTGAGCTGACTTGACAATATGAAATATATAAGTATAAGGTCAAGTTGTGAACTCAAAGTGTGAGTATGTGAATGAATTGAAGATTTAATAATGAAGAGAGGAAGCAAATTTGAAGGATAAACAAAATATCCTTGAGGAGCAAAAAATATATATTCGATCAAGAAGGATCAAGTACAAGCTAGAATAGAGATATGTAATTAGAAATTTAGTTTCATTAAAATTAGGCCATCTCATTGTTACTCTCTAACCATTGTAGCAATGATCTAAATCTCTCAATAGAGTTGGCTTAATAGCTATTTGTAAATCCTCTAGCAAGGTGGTAGTTCTATTGAATTATCTTAAGACCTCTAACAAAGCCACTCCTAAGAGGGTGATTAAATCCTCTAATAGGGTCACACCTAACAATGTGTTTTGTAACCTTTAATAGGGTTGGCTCCTAATAGGGCTCACTTATGAAGAGTGAAAATAGTAACTAGTTGCAATTTGTGGTTTTCCCAAATTGGGTTTCCATGTTAAATTCTGGTGTCAATTGTGTTCATTTTTTGTGTTTGCAACTAAGTTAAAGTAATGATAATCACATATAACATCAAAAGATATGCATGTTAATACTTATTGAGCATATTCAATATTTACCGAGTTACAACATTTTATGTGTTTTCCAAGCATCAACCTTATTTAGTTCTCAATGTTTATTTTGTACTGACATCTAAGGGATCTAGGATTTATTTTAGTAGTAATTGATTCACCCCTCCTCTCTTAGTTACTCCTCTTATATTTCCAACAAGATGTTGTCCTGATGCCCGTTTCCCCTACTGCAATCAAAAATGAATTTTCTCTTTCTTCCTTTTCAAAGGATTTGTGGACTTCCTATAATAATAAGTATTTAGTAGAACATTACCAAAATGATTTGTTCTTTTTCCATCTTTAAGTTGTGTGGAGTGTTTTTATGTCTTTCAAGATGTGTGGATCTTTTTAGAATGTCTTTTAGTTGAATTATAAGAACAGTTTGCATGGATGCAAATGTTTATTTGTTTTATTTAATGACAAAAATTGTATGGAATTGATAAGAAGGATGACAGTGTCATTAAATTTTGATGAATGATGTTTCTTGGTTTCTATTATAACTTTCTTTGATTTTTATTTTCACTTTATTAAACCAACAGATCTTTGTTTAGACGGGATTCGAACATGACACATGAGTTGTATAGATAAGAGGTTTGATTATCATTTGAATTTGTGGTATAATGGTCAACCTTTACCTCTTTTGTGCATTATTAATGAATATTAATATAGTCCACACAAATCTTTGGAGACTCAAGTTTTCTTTAATGGTGTCATTTATTTCATTGTTAGAGTTGATAGCAGGGATGCCTAGGAGTTGGAGGGATTTAGTAATTTAGAGGGCTTGTATAAAGATGGAGATAACTTTTTACACATGATTATAGGTTATGATGTGAATCAAGATCAATGGAGCTTTACTCTTTTCATTCTTGCCTCAGTAGGCTTTGTATATCGCCTTATTGAATGGGAGGAAAATCTATTAGTTTGCGGATCGAAAGTGGGTCTTGGGCATTTTGTGTTCTAGATACTGGATACAGAACATAAGCTGTGGATTTGGGAACAAGAAATAGATTTATCACATGGGGTTCACACTTCCTAGGAGGTATCTACAAGCGGTGGCCTGATATGGTTTACATGTGGTTATAATTGAGTCATAGTTTACCATATGAAGGATAGGTATTGGTCACTTTATGGAGCATATGATTCCTTTGGTTTGCAACACCTAAGAGGTATACCATCTATAACTTTTGAGCCTACCCTTTTGTCATTTTGAAACCCTCCTATGGAAATCAGATTACAATTCTAGTGTTTGTATTCTTGTAAATTTAAATTTTTGTATTTATGAGAGCAAAGTTATTTGATATGAAAATTATTTTTGGGTATAGTTTATGGTTTGATTTGGTTGGGAATAGTTGCCAGTGCTATTGAAGTGCAACATAGGGTAGCTAATTGGCTATCTTTCCACCATTCATAGTTGCCATTTTTTGCTTAAACAATTTGTTGTTTCATGTTTTTGTGTATTACGATCATTCACTGGTTTATGAACATGATGAAGTTTCACTCACAAATCCAACAATAGTGTCATAATTTGTGTGTTGATATTTTAACCATGGTGTTACTCACAAATCTAATAATAGTGTCATAATTTGTGTGTTGATATTTTAAGCATGCTGTTACTCACAAATCCAACAATAGTGTCCATGTCCATATTTGATACCATTTATTGCCTAAAAAGGAAGGGACTGACATATTTCCAAGGAGATGCCTATCTAAATCTATCCAATGGATTGATTCCCAAGATAGGGTAGAGGTCAGCATCCCTTTAAAACCTTGAGGGCATAGTCTAAAGATAGGATAAGGGTTTGGATCTCTAAACTTTAAGGGAACCTATTGTGATTGATATCTAAGAAACTTGGTTGTAGCCTAATCTTCTTTTTCTTGAACTAAAATGGTGTTAGAGGTAGTATCGACACTAAGGATCATAAATAGTAAGTTTGGTTAATATGGTTAGTGATTGTGTAACTCTCCTTACTTTGACTAATCAAATAACATAGATTTGATTCAAGGAAACTTAGTCCATTCAGTTCAGGCAACAAGTATATTAGATAGGGCTTAATTCTAGTTATAACATGCCTAAGCATAGAAGGGAACATTACATGCTTGGATGTACTGCTGGTTACAATGAGTTTGTAGATTACAGGTGCAACAAACTAATGGTGAGGAGATAAGGAGATCCTCAATTTTCACTTGTGTTCTAAATCACTTCCATATTTATTCTTGAAAACCCTATCAATGACTAGTCAACTACATGTTTTGTAATTAGGAACATAGTTGTTTGTTCAGATATAACATTGTAACCCATGTCTCAGAGAAATACAAGCATATAAAAGTGTAAAATGGGATCAAATTTATGTCCTTTTTGAGGCAACATAAAGAGCATACAAGTGTTCCTAGTAAGGAAGATGAGTAAGGGTCAAGGCCTTATAACCATAGGTTAAGTTCCTAGGAGCCTGGTGAACCCAAAGTGACGAAAAAACATCCAGGTACCTAGGCAATCTTGCATAGCCCAAAAATAGTGACCATTCAACTTTTCATGTTTTTACTCTAATTTAGTATATGTTTTGAGATTGTATTTTGTCCATTTCTAGTTTCTAGCTTACTGGTTGTGATAGTTTCCTTGTTATGGGTCACATGCTGACTTGACCATTAGAATTCCTGTGGAAGTTCACTCTGGACAACAATTGGTGCTTCATGTGTTAGACTGAGGCCCTTGCCCTTCTCTGAAGTTGTCATTTTTTTCTTTAAACATCAGTGTGGAACCACCACTAAGAATGTAACATTTAGTTTGTCGTGTCCTTTGATACCCCTAAGGTCTGCATCATGGATCTTTTGTTCATTACATGCTAGACTAGCTTACCCTTTCACATGGAGATTTTAGACATTTCTATAATATTAGCTGGGCCACACATGACTAGCCTTTCTTCTTTTTATGTTGTTTATTTCAAGCTAGAAGTTGGGCTTCGTTGTCTTTGGGTCTAACTAGTAGTTATCCATGAAAGATGTTTACTTTGTTTGCTATTCCTCATGGGATTATGGGTGGAGCCTTTGATAGCTATCATTAGATTAATTTTTTGGGTGGATGCCTGCTATAAAAATAAACATATTAAGATTGCAAGAGGTTAAGGGGGTTCAAGGGAGTAAAGGAAATCAAACACTTTCTTTCCTCAATTGTAATCTTTCTCGATCCATTAATTATGAGTTAAATGTTATGTCCACACTGCATTTGTAATCTATTTTCTAAGAAGCTGCTAGGGTTGGCTACTGTGCACTAGAAAGGAGAAAAAAGGGTACACATGACTCATATTTTTTCTCTTATTAGCCTCATCCTGCTTATGTCTTGTGTCCTTCATTTCTTATTCTTGTGTGATGCTTGTGAACTTAAATAAAAGGGTACTCCTCTTCACCCAATTTCTAGAATTAGAGTTGAAGCAAAATTTGCAAACATTGAAGAGAGTGTGAGTAGCATAAATCTAGATGGAATTTCATTCATGATTGATGTTGCGAAAAAAGATCATAGTCCAGGAATTGGGCATGATAATCCTCCTACAACCCCTTAGTGCTCAATCTCTTACTATTTTTCATATGTTTCTTCTTAATTACATTACAGTACTTTGTGTTCCTCCTAGTGTTTTTCCATGTATCTAACTAGTTTGTGGACATTGTGTATTTAATTTAGATATGTCATCTATTTTATGCTGATCCAACCCATAATGTCTCCTTCCACAACACCTTCCATTTGGCTGTTTTAGCCACAGGGGCTACATAAATAAATGTTTATTTTGTTTGTAGGGCTTCTTGATTAAATGTTATTCAACATTTAGTTTCTAGAAAATGGAAGGCATTTCTGTTTGATATTTGACAAGCAATATAATTTAGAGTTTATTGGTTAGTTAGAACACTTAACAATGAACAACTTATGTTTACTCTTTCAAATATTCCATGATTTTTAAATAACCTAAACAAATATTATATTTTCTATTTATCTATATAGATATAGAGAGATCATTAATCTTTTTCCAATAACTAACTCAATATGTAAAATGTTTTAACGTATACTTTGATCCCAAGTGAAACATTTAATATTTTATTATGTAAACGATGTTCTTCTATAGTCAATATTGTTGAAATCATGTGTACTCAATATGGGCAGCCATGAGAATGGTATTTTGTATGTGATTTTTTCCATATAATGGTATATTATTTGATTGATTGGAATATCTTCTCTTCAAATACTAATTTTTTCTATTATAAGCATTTCCACATTTCTCTAAAAAAAAGTGACAATTTTTGGACTTCATCGATTATAGTATTAGAACCAAAATTGGTTTCTTCTTGGCTATCACTATTGTTTGAAATATCACCATGCCATCTAGAGTTTGCATACTCACACATATCCTCAGAGTGATAATTGACTATGCATTGATAAGGAATTGAATTCTATAGAAGGAATCTTCATACAAAATTTCAATGATTTGGTCTGGTGAGGATCAATCAGTATGTCAATTATATTTGCATATGAATACTTTGAACAAACCTAATGCTTATTATATTTTAGTTGATATATTTCTGGAACTATATACATCATCTTTTTTATGCTCCATGAGATTGATCCTGACTGATACCTATCAATATAACTATCACTATTGTTTAATTGTGTCTTTTGCTGCTGAAGGCTCTTCTTATATGGCCGAGTCTCTAAATACACTTGTCTCTAAATTCATGCTTGCTTGAGACCATCATGTCTTTTATAATTGATATTCATCTTCAAGATATCCTTTGTGATAGATCAGACCTCTTAGATTAAGAGGCACATAATATCTGATAAAGTCTTCCATGAGAATGCATACTCTCATCTCTATATGGCTATTTATGTCCTTTCAACATATTAATTCTTTGTATATGTCAATGCTACATACAAATTTCACATCTGTGTAGTGTTCAAATAGGAATCCATAAACAAGCTCTTGTTTGAGTAGTGATATGAAGATGAGACATTGATCTCCAACAGGTCTTCACAAATGGAGACTCTAAATTTGATAAAAATCTAGGCTTCGTCATATGATAGGAATCGATGAGTGACATCTCTTCATTACAACCTTAATGTGAAGCTCTTCATTACACCTATTGATTGATCAAATAACTAATCCACTTTGGACTTAATTAATGAATTAACCATTCTTTACAAAGTGATTTGTGATCTATTTTCTTGCTGATTGAAACCAAGTAATCATTATTTTAAAAGCGATGATAATAAATGAATATTATAGTAATTATGATGATCATTCTACCTTAATATACAATCCACCTAGTATTCTCCTTGCTTATAGTAATCATTAATAATATCCAATACTATTCAAAATTATGTTTGCTGATCATTGCTAAAGTAATATTTTAAATTTGCATCATACTTCCTTTGATACCATATTTGTCTTTAGAATATTAATAAAAGGAAATTTATGATCAATATGTGGAATGCCATTTAACGGACATGTCAGAACATGAAATCTCTATTTTTTATGTCAACCTTACTGGTTCAATTTAATCAAGGGTAATATCATAATCTTCATGTTCATGAGGTTGGTGACTAATAAGATCATTGAACCCAGATCATACTTTGGATAAGCTTAAGTATAGAATTTTCACTGGCACCACTTGGGTGCCACTTCTTGAGATTTAGGACCTAGTCATCTCAAATTTTAGTAAGCTCTTTGTTCTTTCATTGGCATCATTTCAGAGTTTATCTTTAAAAGTTTAACATGTTTTTTATTCCTATTAAGAAGATGATTGGAGAAGTAGTTTCAGAGGTGAAATATCCCCCCTAGTCTTCTAGTTTCTCCAATAAGATGAAGTTGGTAGTGTATTTCTGTTTTAATAAAGTATTTTCTCTATTTTTGTTGTTACAAGATTTATCTAAGTTAATGTTGTATGTATAAAGAGTGGGTAATTTACAATAAAGAATTTCTATGCCAATGATTTGTAGTTTTCAATCTCTTAGACTTTTCTTTGTACATTCCTACTGGAGAGTCATTATATTTAGTAGTCACTCTAACTGGTTAAAATTTACATTTACATAAATGAATAGGGAAGTGGTGGAACATTTATCCCATTGAAGTTGAAGCCGAAGCAAATGAAACTGGAGGTGCGCCCAATATTTTAGATGCTTTCACTATAAATGGACAACCAAGAGACCTCTATTCATGCTCAACATCAGTTACCCATTTTATTTTTGTTAAAAAATGCTTTGGATTTAATTGGGTATAACTCAATAGATCAAAAATAGTTAATTCTAAACAATTTTTCCATTTCTAACTAAACAAAATCAAGATAGTGAGCAATGAAATTTGATGTATGTAGGTGTTAGTAAACAGATTTGTCCTTCAGATTAAAACATAAATAAAAACTCAACATGCCCGATTGGGAGGAACAAAGCCTACTAATAGTTGGATCAGTTATCATTGATTGATAACTGTCCTCTAAATTAAGAGGTACAAATCTGTTGTTTATAGATTTAAAATGAATTTAAATGACAAGATATATCTTTAAGTTGAAGATACTAAGGTTTTTGACATTCATTCATCACCATGAGATGAATGCAATTATAAGATTAATAAGTTGGTAATGAATGAAAAAGAAAAGCTATAGGACTACCTACCAAGTCTTTCATATTACAGAGAAATTAGGGGGTTACATGACTTGTCCCAAAAAATACAAATTTGTCAAGCAACTGGTTTACAAACATGCACATTCTGACATAATACTGCAAGACCATATCTCTGAATCATAAAGAAACAACTATATAATTGATTTCAACTAGAAAAGATAAATATCCAGACCTGAAGATCAATACAAAATATTTTTGTTTGTTGATCTTAGATTGGTTTTGATAATTGAGTGTCAACACACTTAAGCTTTTTTACTAAGTTCATGTTGACCTAGTAACATATGTTGAGTATAATATGTATAGATGTAGAGTAAATCAAGTGTCGAGTAAATAGTAAGTGCTAAGCAATTCAAATACCGAGTAAATAGTAGATGTCGAGCAAGTTCAAGTGCCAAGCTAGATAGAATTATAGTATGTGCCACACATTAGTATTAACAAGTGCCAAGTAACACAAAATAGACCTAGTTGTTTGTGATGGCACAAACAACTATGTAAACCATTTTTGAGCTGACATATGGATAGATCTTGAAGCTTTGAAGATAAGATCAAATCTATTTGGGTTCCCTATGTGATCAACATGCAACCAATTGGAAAAATAGAAGGAATTGAGAAGAAAAAATGAATGAATCTCAATTGTAGATTCATACCTAACCCTAAGCCACCAAAGTCTTTTTAAAGGGATATGAAGCCCCATAATTCAAGTATGAGAGAGAGAATTAGTGAATGTATGTGATGAGGTGATTCTAGCAAAGATTTCAAGGAAGTGAAAAGGGTTAATTAATTAATATACATTCAAGGTGACTTAGAAGAAGGACAAAATTGTAGAATTAGTTTGCAAAATAGAGGATCGAGGATACAACAATTTCATATCAGATCAGAAAGGATCAAGATGGACTAAATTGAGATCTAAAATCAGCAATACTAGATTGTAAGTGTATCAGATCAAATATTCTACTGTACTTTCTAACAACTATATCAGCACGATGAAATCCTTTATATTAAGGTTGAATTAATAGTCATTGTGAAATCCTTTAACAAGGCGACATTCCAAGTGAGTGTTCTAAAGTCCTTTAGCCAGACACACTTTTAACAGGGTGGGATCTAACAATCCTTTGTAAGTCTTTAATAGGGCAGGCCTTTCATAGGGCAGATCATGAGAATGGTCAAATTATGTAACCTTAATAGGTGAATTTTATTGCTGCAGTAGTGAAGAATTGTGGGTGTCATCCCCACCCCAGTTTTACCTTCTCATTGGAGGGTTTCTAGGTAATCATATCTAGTGTCAAGTGTTTATGTAGATGCATTTACTTTACATTGTATTTCAATATGTTTATGCATGCATTGTTTTAAAGTGAAAAGTTTAACTGGTTAGAGATTAGTACTTCTAATTCATCCCCCCCCCTTCTCAGAAGTATACATTTCCCATTTGTATTTCCAAAAATTGGTATCAGAGCTGAGTTCTCATCAGGAGAAGCCTTACAACTTGGAGAAAAGATCTTCAAATGGAAGTTTACAAGTTGGGAAAGACCATTGAAAATTAGGAGATTGAGATACATCTCCTACTACAACAACTAAATGAAGCCAGAGATGCCTTGAGAAGTTCACTAAAGAGAAGGAAAGAGATTGCTATAGCTGAAAATGACACACAATACAAAGAGATTGACACCACAAAGTTATTTGTAGATGGTAACTCCTATGAATTTGATGCAAAAATTGCAGATCTCACGGAAAAGAATAGAGCATAAGCTGAGGAAATCAGAAATCTCGAGTTGGATTAAGAATCACAAGCTATATTTCTATGTAAGGTGACTGAAAAAGAAGAAGACAACTATAGAAGACAAGGCCATGATTGAAGAAGACAAAAGAATTTTGGCAAATAGATTGGAAGAAAAATCAGCAAAGCTATCTAGGATCTCAAACATGCAATTGGATACCCTAAGCCAAATGATGAATGTCCATCATGAGTTGAATGTTAAGGACATTGAGATAACTACATTGAAGTTGCAAAATGAACAATTGTAGAATGACCTGAAAAGAGAAAAGGAGTTTGCAGAAAGTTTCAACAAGACAAATGAAGCCATCAAGTACTTTGAGCAACTATTGAAATCCCCTAGATCCAGTAAAGATACATTAGGATTGGGCTACACAAGAATTGAAGAAGGAGAAACATCCAAAGTTTTTGAGGAAAGAAACAATAAAGGTAAGAATTCTAAACCTTCTTGTCATCATTGTGGAAAGAAAGGACATACAACTAATGTTTGCAGGAGCAAGAATGCTAGTCAAAATGCTAAGCCAAAGAACATGATTCATTGTCATAAGTGCAAAAAACAAGGTCATCAGGCACATGAATGTAGAACTAGAACCATGCATGCACCAAAATTTGAAGGACGTTACTAAAAGCCTTTGAATGTAGATCCAAGTTCACATGGTCATCAAACAAGGGAAGAAGCCATGAAAATTTCTATAATTGGGATTACAATACAAGACATAGCTGTCATTATTGTCAAGAGTATGGACACATCCCTAAGAATTGTGTAAGAACACACTTCAATGGTAGCTATAACAGATGGTTGAGTCAAACTACATGCTTTAGTTGTTTGAAGACTAGTCATATCAACAAGCATTGCTCAACAAGGACAAAGGCCCCTAACTCAAAGTTCACTAAAGGAAAAGGAAAGGTAGATGTTGAGCACATCAAAGGAGAGATGAACAAAACATGGAGGAAGAAAAATTGATGCATCACATCAAATGAAGGGATCACTTCACCTAAAAGGTTAAGTGATCACACTCAAAAAACTATGCAAAAAGGAGGTATATGGGACTGATATTTAAATGCTTCATCATACATCAATTTGAAGATAGGTTAGTGCTAAAGAGGATAAACTAGCATGAATAAAGATGCAAGTAAACAAGGAAAAACCAAGGTCAAATCTTTAAGTTTTCATCTTACTGCCGAGTGTGAAAAGTTCTCTTCAATTGCCGAGTATAATTCTAGTGTGTGCCGAGTTGTCAGCCAAAGCCAGTTGAAGCCAATTTAGTAGTAGCTTTTGAGTGAAGGAAATTTCTATAGAAGCCGAGTAAGGGTAATTCTAATAACTACCGAGAGATGGAAAACCAGTGGATGTCGAGTGAAACAAAAATTACATAGAGGTTGAGTCTACAACTATACATGCACCATGCATTAAATGCTATATTTTGAAAGAGTATAAGGCAGATTTTCACTCATTTTTCTTCATTGCAAACAAAGAGCAAGAGAAAAAAAGAGAAAAGAAGCAATTGATGAGTAGATATTGAAGCATTTGTGTAGATTCCAACAATGATTAAGTATCATTTCATTGATCTAAAGGTATTCTTCACATGCCGAGTTATGCAATTTTATATTTGTTGAAACCCTAGTTTGCAAAATGGCCTCTAGCTCTAAGAATCCTAAGGATAAGGAACTATTTGAAGTTTAGCTAGTTAGAAATGAGGTAAAAAAAACTAGATTTTAGGGCTATTCTTGAGGTTGCATACACAAATGACCCAACATGAGCATTATCTGTTATTCCACCCAAGGTCATAATGGTACAAGATGTGAGGAAATGTTATAATTGTAAGGTTGGAGGAATTGGAGACATGGAAATACGTCAAAGATATGATAAATTATGTGAAAATGGAGTGTTGAAGGAAGAGTTCAAAATTATAAAAAGAAAGGGACTAACTCATGCCCTAGATTCCCTCACTGTCTTCAAAACGAAATGGATAAGAATTGTCTTAAGCAAAATCCATGATGGATGCCTATGGCTGGAAGGAGGACCTATCAAACTATCAAAGAGGATTGTACATAAGGTTACAAGATACCCAAACCTAGATTGGCCTAAGACCCTAAGGATCGACTCTAAAGAGGTGATTGAGAAAAATACAAGGGCAAAGTGGAACAAGAGAGGAATGACCATTGATACTATCAAATATCCACTTCTTGAATTTGCAGTAAGGGTTATATCACATAAATTTTATCAGTCAAGCCGACTGAATAGTGTTCCTTGTATAACAGTTGATGTAGGATATATGATTGTGAAGAAATATCATACTTATGATCTTGCAGAGCTATAGTTGCAGCAAATAATGGAGAACCTAGGAGCAATAAGGAAATCCAAAAGTACTCAATGCAAATTTGGTTCAATTTTGGTATGCATATTCTTTTATGTTCAAAATGAATTTCCATCTTTTGGAAAAGTAGGATGGAAGACCAATAGGTCTGTGGCTATGCAAATAAATGAGTACATTAAACAAATGGAAGACAATTTTGAGTTAGTATATGACTAGTTACTTTGAAGATTTTAAACAATTAATGAAATAGAGGCTACAAATTCTTGTTTCCCTAGTGGAGAAGTACTAGAATGAAATTTATTTCTTGGTAGACATTGACTACACCTTTATCCAAGTTGTAGTACCTAGAGTGAGATGGCTAAGGCCTTTGGGTTATGAAATCAACATAGATGAGGTATCAACTACCATCACTGCACTACTTGTAGAGGAAGTTAAAAAGTCAGCAAAAATATTTGGTAACTATGATGTTGTGAAATCCAAGGTTGAAATGGAGTTGAAAACAACCTCAACTCTGAAAAAGAAAGATAAAATGGTGAAGAAGATGAAAGCTAAATTTGGTGAAGGAGTTGAAGGCAATGATGGAGATGATGATGAAGAAGAAGAAGAGGAAGAACAAGAGTAGGGCCAAGAACTTCTTGCCCTAACCAAATTCATGGGTGAAGATGAAGAAGAAGAAGGTGCCGAGGAGGAACAAGCCGAGGAAGCACTAGCAAAACAAGAATCAAAGAAGAGAAAGGCTAAGACACAGCCTGTAGCTCAGCCAAAGGGAAAGAAAATTGCAAAACCAAGCCCTACAAAGCCTACTGCTTCAACCACAAGAGCCACCACTCAAAAGGTCAAGGAGCAAGAAAAATAAAAGAAGAAGGCTACTAAACAACAAGGTCCTCTGCTGAAGAAATTAAGGAGAATATATGTTGCACAACCTAAGTCTGATGATGAAAGGATTGAGTCAGAAGACACAAGCAAGTTCAGAGTGGTAAGTCATGCTCCCAAGTTTGATATTGAAAACATTTGTGATAATGTTAGGGATAATGCAAACTTAACTGGTTTGAAAAATATTGATTTTAATAAATTGAGTAGAGAAGATCAAAATAAGGTTGAAGAATTAGTGTATGCCATTATAGAAAAATTCAAGAATACCCCTCTTGAATTTGATAATACAATGCCCAAAGACTTATATTCAATTATTGAGAATAAATGGCATTATTTCCTAAATATGGAAAAGGAAATAAGAGAGTCTACATTGGCACAAGTGATGCTAGAATTGTCAAAAGGGAAAATAACCAAAGCAAATAAGAAACATGGTAGCAAATTTGCACCCAAGTATAGAGCCTTCAACATACTGTAAAATAAGATTGAAGATGTTGTAAAGAAATCCACTCAAATGTGGAAGTTGATATATGGCTTGAAAACTATCAAGAAAGGAGAAGAGGATCTCTTTAAGGGAAGGAACAATGGAGAAGATGAGGATAATGAAAAGGAAGGAGAAGCTGAAAAAGAAAAGGAAGGAAACACAGTGGAGGAGACACAACAAAAGGGAGATGAAATGGAAACAACTGAGGAGCAAAAAATAGATCAAAGTGTGCAAGACACACAATTACCACCATTAAGCCCTCCACATGACACAAACATACCTGTAGTTACAATAAAAGTGAAAGATGTTCTTGACAGCTCAGCTCAGAACATCAATCCACTAACTATAGAGGATCTAAAGAATATCCTTGACCAATCCACACTATAGGCTAAATTATGTGATAATCCAGTATTGGTCAGTGTGGATGAGTTATAGAAAGCAGTAGCTGACATAACTAGGGATAAGGTGAATACACCAGAACCATCTTCTACCATCTCTATAGCTACTAGTGGTCAACCTCTAGAGAAAACATCAGCAAAGGTTGACACCACAACCAAAAATTTTATGATTGAAAAATAGACTAAGACTATAGAGGAGCCCACAAAGGAACAAGCAGGACAAACAGAGGTATCTGTACTTACTACACAAACACAAGGTGCATCAATCAATCAAAGAAGATTAGAAGAAGACAAGGAAATTCGAAAATAAAAGGAGTAGGAAGAAATCAGACATTGGTTAATTTACCAACAACTGGCACTCCTATCAAATTCCTTCAAAAGTTGAGCACTGATGCAATGCCACTTCAAATTTTTGCACAAGGCTCAAGCTCAACAAAGGCTGCAAGTGTACTTCACTACGGAGACCCAAAATTTGATGAGGAAATAATTATACCACAATATTACTATGCAACTATGAACCTAGAACAAATCAATATCATACAAGAGGCATTAGAAAGGAAGAAGAACCAAGAAATACTCAGAAATGAGTATAAGCAAAGGAAAGCACTACATGTGACCAAAGACATCTTTTTAGATGCATTTAGCTTACAAACACCTGATGAAACCAATCCTATATTGGAACAATTGTTAGAAATTGTTGAACATGTGACAAATGAAGACTAAGAAACCAATGAAAAACTCATGGAATGGTCTAAAAAGAAGTTTCAAGGTAAAGTTAATGAGAAGATATCTAGTGGAATAGCACTGCCACAAGTTGAGTTGGCTACAAAGATAGAAAAAGTGAAGAAGGTACTTGAGAATATATTCTCACTGTACACAAAATTGTGTGACCCCACACTCTTCACACAAGAGACAAGCAACATGATTTTGAGTTTAGAAAGGAATTTGAAGATTTCAAGCACACAATTGCCTCAAAATCTAGCTTAGAATGAGAAGCATCTCCATACAGTGCTTCACACACAAAAGAAACTAGCTATACTAACAACAGAAGAGGCTAACACAATAGCCAAGCTAGTCCAGATTCAAGATTCCTTGACCCCTCACATGGAAATACTACAGAAAAAACTAGCCTATGTTGAAATAGTACTAAAGAAAGATCCTAATCTTTCAACATTGGATGACTTAGTTCACCTTGTAGCAGAGACAACCATCCAAATCAAATCCTTAGATGTTGTAATAGACAACAAGGATGCTACTCTCAAGATTGTAATGGAAGTGAATAATAACTTTTTGGATAAATACACACTCAGTGTATAAACCCTTTGACATAAGTGTCAAAAAGGGGGAGAAATATCAAAGGGGGAGATATAAATAAATAGAGAAAAAAAAACAAAGGGTAGAAAACAATAGAAAAGAAGATATCAGATAAAGAGTATTAGAATGATTGAAGACAACAAGTAACAACAAGAGGCAAATCTACTCAGAGAGATTTTCGATACAAAAAAGACACATAAACTTAGGGGAGTCATAATTTTTTTGAGGTATATAGTTCATTACAAAATTTTGAACAATTTTGGAGTTTTGTATATATGCCAAACTAGATGTATATTATATTCGAGGAGATTAGATTCATCATGTATAGTTAAGTGTTTTTGCCACTTATGTCAAAGGGGGAGATTGTTGATCTCAAATTGGTTTTCACAATTGAGTGTCAATACACAAGCTTTTTGACTAAGTTCATGCCAAGCTAGTAACATATGCCGAGTATAATATGTATAGATATTGAGTAAATCAAGTGCTAAGTAAATAGTAAGTGTCGATTAGTTCAAGTGCTAAGTGAATAGTAGATGCTGAGCAAGTTCAAGTGTTGAGCTAGACAGAATTATAGTATGTGCCGAGCATCATTATTAACAAGTGCCGAGTAACATAGAATGGACCTAGTTGTTTGTGATGGCACAAAAAACTACGTAAACCATTTTTTAGCTAGCATATGGATAGATCTAAAAGCTTTGAGGATAAGATCAAATCTATTTGGATTCCCTATGCGATCAACATGCAACAAACTTGAAAAATGGAAGAAATTGAGTAGAAAAAATGAATGAATCTCAATTGTAGATTCATACCTAACCCTAAGCCACCAAAGTCTTTTTAAAGGGAGACGAAGCCCCATAATTCAAGTATGAAAGAGAGAATTAGTGCATGTATGTGAGGAGGTGATGCTAGTGAATATTTGAAGGAAGTGAAAGGGGTGAATTGATCAGTATACATTCAAGGTTACTTAGAAGAAGGACAAAATTGCAGAATCAGTTTGTAGAATAGAGGATCGAGGATACATCAATTTCATATCAGATCAGAAAGGATCAAGATGGACTGAATTGAGATCTAAAATCAGCAATACTAGATTGTAAGTGTATAAGATCAAACATTTTGCTATACTTTCTAACAACTGTATAAGCAGGATGAAATCCTTTATATTAAGGTTGACTTAACAGTCATTGTGAAATTCTTTAATAGGGTGACATTCCAAGTGAGTGTTCTAAAGTCCTTTAGCCAGACACACTTTTAAACGGGTGTTAAAATCCTTTAATAGGGTGAGATCTAACAATCCTTTGTAAGCTTTTAACAGGGTAGGCCTTTCATAGGGCAGATCATGAGAATGGTCAAATTATGTAACCTTAATAGGTGAACTTTATTGCTACAGTAGTGAACGATTGTGGGTGTCATCCCCACCCCAATTTTACCTTCTCATTGGAGGGTTTCTAGGTAATCATATCTAGTGTCAAGTGTTTATGTGGATGCACTTACTTTATATTATATTTCAATATGTTTATGCATGCATTGTTTTAAATTTAAAAGTTTAACTGGTTAGAGATTAGTACTTCTGATTCACCCCCCCTCTCAGAAGTATCCATTTCCCATTTTTATTTCCAACAGGGTATTCTAGTCACTGCAGATATAATCTCCTCCGTCACCATGAAATCCATTCCATCAATCTTAACACTCCCCTCATTCCATCTCTTAACCATACTACACGTAACAAAGGGTTTTCACCCATGAAGCCGCACAATGAAAGTGGTAACGTCACATTTTTTTCAAAATGCTCCACACCTTAGAACACCAATGCCACTTCTCTACTTCATCCTCAAGTTCCCTCCTATGTCTTTCTCCCACCATGATTTTGTTCTCTCTGCAAGCTTTGCTTTTGGTAGTGATGTGTTTTGAAGGTTGTTTCCTATTAATATGATTTGCATTCACAAAACACCTATTCACTTTGTGTACTTGATACCCGAAATTGAGCCTCAAAGTGTGATGATGGAAAAAAAAATGTGTTTCATGATTTGGCTATCATACTTACACATCATATTTTGACACAATTCCCAAAACTTGTAACCTTTCATAATTAAACTTTAATGATTCCCGATCTACTTGGGTCCTCTCCCTTTCTATCAACTCACAAATTTTTGATAGAATATTGTGCCCATTCTTTCACATTTTTAATTAATCATTCTTGACTGCCCAATTGGTCAACCTGTCAGCCACTTAATTGGCTTCCCTATACTCATGAGCCACATATATATTATCAAAAGACTTAAGGATCTAAATGCACTCTTTAATAATATTCACAATCATCCATGTAGGCTTTTCTTCTCATTAAGATAGTCTATAATATTCTTCGAGTCTCCTTCAAGCCATAGATTTCTGACTCCAATGTCCCGAGCTAGTTTGAGAGTTTGATGAGCCATAAACATCTCCACACAATGGTTAGTTTTCATACCCATAGGAGCTGAGATAGTAGCAATACCTTTTTCATGGGTTTTTCTAATGATTCCACCCACCCTAGCCTTACTAGGGTTGCCTTTGGTAGCCCCATCAAAGTTAGCTTTACACCAACCCTCAGGTGGGAGAGTCCATCTACAATCCTCCCTCTTATTTTTGTCAATATCCTTTGTGCTTATAAGAGGGTTATGACCTTTATTAGTAGTGTAGTTTTCTAACAAACTGTTAAAGATTTTTTGGAAGACAACTTTAGCATTAGTTTCTTTCTCCCTAAAAATTATGTTGTTCCACTCCTTCCACACTCCCCAAAAGACATGAGGCTAATTCCATTCCCACAAGCCCTTATTCACATCCCCATAAGCCCCAAGGTGCCATTATTCAAAGAGATCTGAAGTGTTATTAGGAAAACACCAGGTCATCTTGAAGAAAGACATGAAATAATACCATATATCTCTAGTGAAGTGACAATGTATAATGATATGATCCACACTTTCACTATGATTTTTACAAAGATTACATCTATTAGGAATAAAATTCCTCCTCTTAGTGAGGTTTTTCATCTTTAAGATACAATTTTGTAGCATTATCAAAAAAAAAATGTTGATTTTGGGAATATGGCTAGGATACCAAGCTTTAGCCCAAACATGGGTAGTTTCCTTATTTTGCATAGTTTAGTATCCTGAGGCAATAGTATAGTTGTCATCCTTTGTCATCCCCTGAATAATGGCATCCTTGTTGGAAGATAGAGGAATATGCCTTATCATGTTCATCAGTGGCTTTAGCTCCTGGGACAACTTAGTCAGATTCAACCATTCATTGTTATCCCTGTAGTCGCTCACTTTACAACCATATCTTTCCATACATAAATTTTCCCATATGTTAAATGACTCGATGTTTCATAATGGCCCTTGTCTTAGCCAGTCATCATGCCAAAAATTTATATCTTCACCATTGCCCAATTTCCATTTTGCTTTCTCAATGGCTAAGCCCATCATCCTCAAAATGCCATTCCAGATGTTAGATCCCCTTGGGCCAAGGTCCCTACTAATGAATTGTTTGAAATTAATATTATTAATATCAAGATGGTTTGTTAAGAACTTCCAATTTTTTAATTTGTTCATTTGCAAAAAAATAATATCAGAGAGACTCCCAAAGAAAAATAAGATAATTTATAATGTGTTAGAGACTTTGAGGTTTAATTTTATTTTAAATTTTATTGAGGCTTATGAGACTAACATTTTTAGTATTAATTTTATATATTTGACCCTTGGTTTATATAGCATAATTTCTATTTTAGTTTGGTAGGGTTATCTAACCAGCTAGTCACGTCATATGATTTATGAGAAATATGGGTTCCACATCCTTTTATAATACCCAAAATTGGTAAAAGTTCCTTTAAATAAAATTCTCTTGAATTGTAATCATATTACTTGTTGGATACAACTGATGATGATAAGTGAAATGAGAGATTGTTGGAGAAAAGAGATGTTGATGAAGAACAAGGTCAAACTTGAGTTGCAAACTGTATGTACAAGAGTTAGATAAGTTGTTATATTGTCATTGATGTCAACTTGTTTGACAATACTAATTCATGTAAGTTGCAATCTATAATTCCGCGCCAGGGAATCCAAAAGAAATTAACCTAAAGTTTCACTAACTTTGCCAAACTTTTTTTTTGAAAGATAATAACTTAACAACATCAAATATAATATAGCAGAAGTATTAAAATTCCCATAAACACATACCATAAAAAATATTACAATTCTTGAGGGTCCCATGACGTTGAAATGCATTTAAGTTTAATTAATACTAAAATCAATAAATATCACATCCACATTAAATAATAACTATACGTATGAATCCATTTAAATAATATACAATTATCTCGAAAGCTACTTGTCAATAATCAAAATGCAAAATCGTCCACAGTACAAGTCACAACGTACAAGAGGCTAAAAAAATATACATCATGAAATAGATTACATCATCTCGTATGATCTATGAAATTAAATACAATAAATATAACTATCAATCATAGTACATAAGAATAGAAAGAAAGGAACATCTACACAAACACATCCAACAATGACATCCAATGGTCAGATCTCAATAGTATAAGAAAATTCACTACCACTCGACCTTGTGAAACCCAAAAAGGTCCACTCACATTGCGTTGAGGAGATAAACTCAAGTCCCAAATAGGATAAAAAACTCAAAAGTCAAAACCAACCTCTAGGTTCAAGGAAACACCTGAAAGAAAAATATCTCAAAGGGTACCAAGACACAAGTATCAACTAATCCCAGAGGCAACACAGACATGTAGGAAATTGTAGGTGCACTTTCAGTACACCATTTTAAAAACTTTTAAAGTTGCCTCCCATAAAGAATTTCCCAAAATTGTTCCTAGTATGTTTAAAAAAGTTTCTATGAAGGATTGAATTATTTCTGAGTCCAGATATGCAAATGTGGAAGCAAATAAAAGTCAAAGTTCATTTTTCCACCATGGAGAAGCAATTTTTGAATTTTTCGCAATGGAGTAGTCAACTTGGGATTTTCCACCAAAGGAAAAATGAAGTGTAGTGGAAAACTCATTTTCCACTATGCCTTTCGTAGTCATTTTTAGATTTTCCATTGGAGAAGGACTTTTTGAATTTTTCGCAATGGATTAGTCAACTTGGAATTTTCCACCAAAGGAAAAATGAAGTGTAGTGGAAAACTCATTTTCCACTGCGCCTTTTGTAGTTATTTTTAGATTTTCCATTGGAGAAGCACTTTTTGAATTTTTTGCAATGGAGTAGTCAACTTGGGATTTTCCACCAAAGGAAAAATGAAGTGTAGTGGAAAACTCATTTTCCACTGTGCATTTCGCAGTCATTTTCAGATTTTCCATTGGAGAAACACTTTTTGAATTTTTCACAATGGAGTAGTCAACTTGGGATTTTCCACCAAAGGGAAAAGCAGAGTGGAAAACTCATTTCCTGTTGGGCCTTTCGCAATCATTTTTAGATTTTCCATTGGAGAAGCAAATGTTTCATTTTCCACCAAAGGGAGAAGCATAGTGGATAACTCATTTTTCGCTATGCCTTTCGCAGTCAAAGTTTAGTTTTCCACATGAGGAGAGAAAAGGAAAATATCAATCCAAAATGAAGATATATGGGGTCCAGTATCAAGATCACTCCAGAAAAATAATTTGGGAATCAATCTACATCAAAATGGTGCCCACTACATGAGAATGGAAAATTGAAGATTGGGTGCACTTTTCGCACTCAAAAATAGAATTTCCACCAAGCATCAAATCCACAATAGAGAGATGGAAAAGAGCTCTTAATTGATTAAACTAAGAATGGTAATCTCATAATGATTTATTGCTTGAAGATTTGGACATCAACATGACATTAAATATGAAGTGAAAAACTCATTTTCTGCTACACCTTTCACAGTCAGTTAGGAGTTTTCCACAAAGGGAGAAGACAAAAGTCAAATTTTCACAAAGGATGAATTAGAGTGTTTCATAGCCAATGAATTGATAGCAAAGAAGAAGTATTTTTTGTTAATTATTTTCAAAGTGTAGCTGTTACTAGAATGTGTGAATTTCACCTACAACATAGAAGTGGAAAGCTGAGAAACTGGTACGCTTTTCAACCTTCATTTGGGATTTTCTGCTACAAGCATTCTAGAGAATCACTTCAAGAATTCACCAAGGAATAAACATGGTAAGGATGGAAGATAACATAGTGGCAAATTGAAGACATCTGGGTTACATAGCATGTGAAAGAAGAGTGGCTGGAAACTTTATTTTATCAATTCTGATTTTACAACAGTCATATAGACCAGCATTCACTAGCTCATATCTTTTGACTTGGTGATTATTTTTCCAATCGCTCTAGTCAAAATGAATATAATTAGGTTTGAAAAAAAATATCCAAAGATGAGATTGATCCAACAGTGGAATCAAAAGATATGCCCCCCGAAACATGACCCATTTTTACCTGGCAGCAGTATTTATTTTGCTGTCCGCTCAACAAAGGAAAGATTTTGATATTGATTTAACATATTTAAATGTGAATTGTTAAAATATAATTTAAATATGTTAATATATATCATTATTAAATTTAAAAGTTAATAAGCATATCAGTTTTCAAAAGGAAAAATATGAGAAGTCGAAGAGACAAGATCGGTTATAGAACTGAAAAGTCACTGGAAGAAACCAAACGGTTGCTGGAGAATGTATTTATTGTAAAACTTTTTCATTTGAAGGGGTTCTTCTTTTCTGCAAGAGACAAAAATTTGGAGTAGGGGGAAGGGACTTAGTTTAGTTTTTTGTATTTTCATTATGCATGTTAAGAGTTCGAGTTGTTGTAATAGATTTAGCATAAGTTGTGAGCAAATAAAATCCGAGCATTCTTATTTGTGATGTTCAAAGCAACAAGGGTTCTATTCTGAATCAGAGCTTTTAGTTATTTTTCCTTTGATTATAATCAATCAGAGTATTGTTATTTTCACTTTGGATATCATCTCGCATCTTGTGTTGAATAATGAATGGGTTGTATATAGATCAGAGTATTTGCAGACATTCCTATTACAACAATTGGGATTATTTAACACTCTCTTTCATTTCATTTTCCACTGCATTTGCATACATAGCATTTACATTGCATTACCAATGTCAGGGAGTCATATGAAGTGTGAATTCCTAAGGTTGGCTAGGTGTAGACCTGAATTCTTTGCTTGAGTTAGTTTTGTCTAGGGTTGGCTTGGTTTTCCTCTTTTTTTCTCAAGTTAAGAACATACCCAATTATTTTAGGAACAAACAAATTCATTGAATATCATTGATAAGGGAGTTGTACCTTTCAATTCAGGGGAAATCTATCAACTTCATGATAGATTATCCAATTGTTGGTATCAAATTGTTTCTCACAGGTTCAAGCATTCAAGAGTTACATTGGAAAGAACAATCTATTTACCAACAGTAATCTACTATGAAAGTGGGTAAGTGTCATCGCATGAGCCAACTCTAAGGTTACCTGACAGTCATTTAATACTTTGCACCCCTAGTGTCTCTAAGCAATGTTAGTATCCTTTTGTACAGACAAGACATACTAACAAGTAAGCTCTAGGGTTACCCTGGTAGTCTTTTAATACTCCAACCCCCTAATGACTTTCTGAGGTACCAATATCTTATTAATTCATTTTACACTCATTTAATGAAATGTTATCACTAATTAAAATAACCCAAATGGGTTACCCATTAGCCTCTTTAGGGATTTAGCCTCCATTGCAAGCCACTTCCCAACATGACATATAGAAAACCTACCCTAAGCTTAGCAAAAGAAAAAGATACCAAATGACTATAAACCACACATAAGTTCTTAAACAAGAAACTTGAAAGATATAGAAAACATCATTGATCCAAATCATAGATTTCATCAATATGATCATCCTAATAGGACTGATCCAAATTCAAATACACATAAACCAAATCCATGTCATAACATGACATCACCAAAAATAAATAATTTAATCACCTCAATCTTATACAAGCAACTAAGAAGCAATCCAAAGATAACTAATTGAAGACTCAAAGGTTATATCAAATAAGACACACCATTCACTCTAGTTCTACACAAGAGAAACTAAAAGTAATAATAAAACATCTAATAAATTCAACATAGATCACACACGACACTTTACCATGGTTGGGTATAAAATATCATAATCAAAACATCATCATGACATCACAGAACAAAACTGCCAAGCCTCTGGTAAACATCCTACCTGGTCATAGCTAAGTCAACCCTAAAACTCGAACACCAGTAAAATCACACGTCACATAAAGAGTACATACAAAAGTCATTATCATAATTCATTAGGTTTGAAAACATAAACGTTCATTTTTTACTTATATGTTTTCAAGTTCTTATTTTTTCATTTTCAAAATACAAAGATTAAATAACAACTAGGGTTTCAATTTTCTTTTCCAAGCATTATTGTTTATAGAGTCTTCAATTCCAAATAGGGTTCACATTTTCATTTTCATTTCCAAATATTACAGATCATAAAGTTTTCAATCTCAATTAGGGTTTCAATTTCCATTTCTCTAGTTACCAGATTTACTAAGGATTTTGAGTTCACTAGAATCCCAAACGATTCAACAAATTCATATAAAGTTGTTTAAGCATAGTTTCATAGTTCAATTCATTATCAAACACAACACTCAATAAACAACCGAATAACGTTTCTTGTCTTTTCAAAGTATTATAATTATTAAGGTTTATGTATCATAAAATTTCCCTAGTGTTATAAATCATTTTCATATAAAAAATGCACCAACAAAGAAAATCCGATTTAACCAATTTTTCCAACTTCACAAATCACACTTTATTGTACAATGACATTTCAATAATAAATTAATTAAAGACTTCAATTAAATATTATTAAAATTAAAGTTAATAACAATTAAACTATTAAATTATTAGTTATTTTTATTTATTAACAAAATAGCTCATATTAAATTATTAATAAAATAACTATTAAAACAATAATAATTATGAAATTACATTTAATATTTACCAAATAATAAAAAAATTCATATACTTTAAAAACATTTATTAAATTTAATAAATTAAAAAAACTACTTAAAAAAATAACATATCAAATAAAAAGGCGTTTATGATGGCCCACCAGCCAGACAACAGTGCTGCCACAACAATTTGTTGTGGCTACAACAATGTACTTCTATGTGTAGTAGCAACCGTTGTCAATGAAGGAGACATCGTCGGAAGGTAAGGAAATCGGGGGGGGGGGGGGGGAGAAACGGGGGTGGGGGGAGTAGTGGCCCTGCCCTTTAAAACAATAAAAATTATTATTATTTTCTAATCTCCACTAGCGCCATTAAACCCAAAAAATAATACACATAGCCCCCTATTCATCTTTTTAAATATTTAATAATGTAATTACATTGTAATTACAAATTACTACATATATATATATATATATTAAAAAAGTGATCAAATACTCTGATAGCGAAATTCAGAAAAAGCATTCAAATTTACATTCTAGAATTCAAAATTTTAATCCAAAACTCAACTATTTAAAATTTAAACGAATGAGGGTTAAAACTCCATTCCACAAACATAGATAACTTCGATATGAAGATAAATTAAGATTCACAATAGGGTTTCATTAATGATATCAAACAAATCTACAAATATCTGGGAACAGATCTATCCAAACACGAAGTAGACAAGATTGGAAAATGGAAATATTATTGTGTAAATTAATCACAAGATTCTACCTGAATCTGATGCTAACACGCAAACATGCAATCACACGAAGAATGTGAGAAACCCCCTTTCTTCTAAAAACTTCCTTCTCTAAAAATTGCTTCTCCAAATCTTGGTTCTTGCAAAATGAGCTTTAGATCTTTGATAAAGAGTTTTCCCCTAAATTTAGGGCTTCGATTGTACAATCACGCGAGAAGAATCATTAATCTTTATTTGTTTATTACTTTATTATATTTTAATATCCAGCACAACTTTATGCAATTTAATTGAAATATTTTTATTAAATAATTTTCTTTCTCTCTTTAATTAATTTATTGTATTTTAATTTCATGCATAAGTTTTATGCAATTTAATTAAAATAAACTTTATTAAATTCATGTTTTCTCTATCTTATTAAATCATGAAAATACTTTTAATATAATATTTATTAACTTAACTAACAATATTATTTAGAGTTTATTAATTAAAATAAAACTCCTAAATAAATTATTATTAAATTAAATAAATATAAAACACCAAAATTAGAATTATAACTTTATCTTTAAATTTAATTCCTTTATTTAACTAATTTCTCAATTAATTAAATATAATTAAATATTGAATTATCTTTATAACATTTTAATTAAATTAAATCATTAAATTATCTTTTAATTTGATTTAATTATAAAAGAAAATCATCACAGACCAAAAAACAAAATATGAAAACTCATCTTAAAATACAAAATACCAAAACAAACTCTAGGGTCAAAATCATGAATTCATGTCACTTGATGAATTCAGAAAGTTGAAGCTAACTCAGATACTTGTCCTATTTTCTAGGACAATTGGCTTAGGTTAAGATTTGGACTCAAGAGTTATCTCCCCACTTAGACCATTGAGATACTGCAATAAGGTACGCTCATCCTGGCAATTCAAAGAAGTTGATACTCGATACTTGCAATCTGCATAAAATCCACATATATACAAACACATATATTTTAAAATAAAAGGGCAATGATAGGAAGTGGTACATCATGTAGATCTCGACAAGCAGGTGACTACGACTCCCTTCTTCAACCACATTAGAAATGTCATACATAAAGTAAAATAGATAGGTATATTATACACATGCAAGTATGGGGTAAGTAACCATAGAAATTGCATATAAATCATTCCTCTATAACTTACATCATGAAATAACTAAAAGTCATTAAATGAACATACATATATCATCATCAAAACAATCATAAACACCTAAAATAACTAACTCATCACATATATAAATTGAGTATGAAATACATCTAATCTAATATGGTAACCAAGTACTGATAATCATAAACATAAACATAAAATAGACCTAAAAGAATCTAACAATACAACATAAAAGTCAACTAGGGGTAGGCAATATATAATCATTTGAAGGACGTGAGGTTGGATAGAGAAGTGGAAGACAAAGTATGAAATTATATTGAAGAAGTTATGATAAGTATGTGAAACTAATTAGAAAATTGGTGAATTAATCTATAATAGTAATGAAGTGTTGGAATGATGTATAACAAAGTTAGTTTGGTTGGTAAAAGAAGGAATGAAGTTGGCAAGTGAAAAGATAAGTTACACTGAGCTAGAGATAGTGATTAGTAAATGAAGAATTCATAAGGTTAAGTGAACCACTATTAATTGAGTAGAGGAGGGTTAACCAAGCAAGTCTAATATTAACCAAGTGTAGTATTAACTAAGTATAGAGAAGGATGGAAAAGGAAGACTACCATTTGGTAAAAGATGAACATTTTGTGAAAGATTGAGTAAAATCCAACATAGTGTAAAGATCTGGATTGTTTGAGAAGATTCTAAGGATGAGGATAAAGTTTTTTAGCAAGACCATTGGCTAGAATAATTTAGGAAAGGTCTGATGATGAAGATTTGATGTGTGCTTAGTGATCTAAGGTGAATAAAAAAGTATAAGGTTAAAACATTTTCTTAAGTGACTAGATTCAATGTATCTGAGCTGGAAATGATTAATTGATGATTGTGGTTAAGCGATAATTTTTTTGAAGAAGATGAAGCAGAAAAAATATGTCAATATAAGGAAGAGACAATAATGTAAATGTTGTTGGTCTAGTTGATAGCAAAGTTGATACAAATTGTTGAAGAAGATCATACCGAGTAGACCAAAGTGTGAGTTTGAGGTGAAGTGAAGTGTTGATCTGATGACTAGTTAGTGAGAAGAATGGGGTTTTGATCAAGAAAAGTGAGTTGTTTATTTTAGTAGATCATTTGATTGTCACTTTCTAACCATTGTAGCAGAAAATCTCTTAACCAAGTGGAATTAACAATATTACTTTGTAAATCCATGTGTATGGTGACATTCCATTGAATGTTTGTAAGTCCTTTAGAGAGGCCACTTATTGATGAGTGACAAGGTCTAGATGGTCTTTGGTGAAAATCCCCTCACATGGTCACACCTAATGGTGTGCTTTTAACCTTTGACAATGAAGGCTCTTAACTAAGATCACTTTAGAAGAGTGAAAATATTTTTGGGACTAGTACCTATTGGTTTTTACCCTAATCAAGTTTCGATGTAGTAAATCCTTGTGTTAATGTGTAAATGAATATTTTATATTTTATTTTCTTTTACATGTTAAAATTGTTATCATTTATGTAAGTTGATTATTGATGTTGACACTCTATATAGGAACTACAAGTTAGTTTATAAGTTTATAGTTTGATGAGTTAATGTGGTTACTAAGTTTATTACTGATAAGTATAATTTGTTATAAGTGTGGTGAATTATTTGAAAGGGCTTGTGGATAACTGAGAATAATAGATTCAAGTTCCCCCCTCCCCCCTCTCAGTTATGTAACATTACCATTAAATTCCATGATACATTGTAACCCTTGAGTATTTTGAGCATGTAATTCTTTATAAACTCATCACTCCTCTATAATGTGGGAAATATAAATCTCGACACTCACATATGGATCCTTGAATGCATCCTAAAGTGGTTTCTAGTTGGATTGATTGATGAAATGTTGACTTATTTCATTAATACTTTCAAAAGTATAGATGATATACAAGAGAGTTAACAATTTTGTCACTAGGAAGTTCATATGGATTCTACACTATTGGCATACAACCCTTTCAGTACTCAACTCTAAATTTTAAAGTATTAGTTGAATCCCAAGTTATCTCACTATTAAATTCTATAGATCCATGTATGCTAGAAAACTAGATCTGTTGGAAGCAAGAGCAAACAAAAAAACATTAGTTGCACATGGATATTATGATATTCAAAAAAAAATGCAACACAACTAATGTAATGCTTGATTTTTGCAACTCAAAGCAACCAATAAATCAAGTCCTCAAACAACCTCAAACAACTCAACAAAGGCACCCGTGAGAGGCCTTATTGGTGTGTTAAGATTGGAGGGATGTTGGTGTGCTATCTCCAAACACAAATATGGTGAATCTCTTGATGTGAAAAATGTAAGTATGATAATGAAAGTATGCTATATGAAATGAGGAACACCTCAGACAATGGCTATGGAGGAAGCCATGTTTGAAAGCATTCAAGTGGATGTGGAGATGGGATGCAATAAAGAAACTAAGCTAACATGCAAACTAAGCTAGTATGAAAGTGAAATGAAGATGTAAATGCATGAAAAAAATAATATAACAATGCAAATGCAAGCTATCAACTACCAAGAGTTAGTATGCAAGCAACTCTAGAAAAACACTACAAAGCTCAAAACTCAATCTAACATGATAACAATGCATCTGGAGGAGATAAAAATGCTTGACACAAGGGCTCTATTTATAGGCTTGAGAGAGGCCCTAGTGAGGTGGAATCTATGTGGCATCCACATAAGTGCCACAAGGAGACATGTAGGCAAGCCATGCAAGTGGTCAACATTCAAAGTTTTCTCACATGTGCGAGAAAACTTGGAGAGAGGAGTGTGGGACAGAGCTTGCAAGAGTTGTGAGAAATGGAGTGGTCTCACATATGTGTGAGCACACACTTAGGCTTAAGAATGGTTTAGCAAGATGATTAAGGTAATTAAGTGGGATTAAATGATGGGTAGGCTTAGGAGGATGAAAGTGATAGGTGTAGACTAGGTTTTAGGCTAGGTTTAAGATTAAATTAAATAAGATTTAATTTAATCATAGGTTTAGAGGAATTAATGAGATGGAGGGATTTAAATAAATAGAATTTATTTAAAAGGGGAATTTATGGAGGGTCATGCATTAAATAAATTTAACACATTAAGGATGGAAGTATTTAAATTAAATTTAAATACCTTATGAAAGTGAACCTAATTAATTAAATAAATTTAATTAAATAGGTAGAAGAATATGAAAAATATAATTAATTAATAAATAAATAATTATAATGTCAAGGGCAATATTAAATAAATTAATATAGTCTTTTGGGATGATTTTAAGCATCTACAATCCAAAGGTGATCAAATAAGAGTAACCTCCATTAGCTCAAATTTTGTAGAATAAATTCTCTATTGATTTTTTTCAAAACTTTATGCACCTTGGAACAAGGTATGACTCAAATCAAAGCCATTCAATATAATCATGAAATACTTACTATCATCCTGAAGATATTTTCTTTGTTTTAACCAATATAGACCAATTTTTCAAGTGCACGAAGAGACCATTGAGCATAATCAAGATCCACAATAATTATTGGATATTGTTCCTTCTAACTTGACCCACTTTTCTCAAAAAGACTATGATTAATCTCACTCTAGATTAAATCAATAATTAAAATGTCCTCATCTGGATGTCATTATAGGTGATTTTTCCAAGGCCACATGACACTTAATTGGCCATAGTGTTCTCTAGGTCTTCTAAGAGGCTTCTCAAAATAAGTCACGAGGATAATTTATCAACTATGATCACTTCATCCTATCATGTTACTCAAACGTGGAAGTTCATTTAGGTATGTCCCACTTCAGGCTAACGTATTGGAATGGATTGATTTAAGAATTTCCAATTAAAATTCATATTTTGTTGAACACATGTTCTAGCCAATTTTATTCTGTCTAAACTACATTTAGGTCACACATTTTCAAATTGGAAGTATCCTTGACAAATAATAAATGCACATGTTCTAGTAATTTGGAGTCAATTTATTTTAAAAATTAAAATTGTTTGATACTGTTGATTTTCTTACATAAATAGCATTTAAGAAAACCTTAAAAATAACCTTTCATAGATCTATGAGTTTAGTAAAAAAATTAAATATTTTAATAAGTGATTATATATTTTTAATTAAAAGTAGGTTATTAGAATTAAAATATAATGCTAACCATCTTCTCAAAAAATAGGAAATGTCATTACACATACAAGATGCACTACAGGTAAGATTCCATTCCAAGAGTTTTTTCTATTTAAGATAGTTGGTTAAGACAAAGATTTACCAATGATATAAACTTAATTACATTTTCAGTCCACAAATTTTTAAAAATAATAGATAAATATAGTCATTCAAAAAAATCTATTTATACTTAAAATAAAAATAGGTTACAACATTTCATATATTACATAAACCATATCCTCTACATACGCATACATCATCTCAATCTATGAAAGGGGGAAAAGACACCCCATACATCCCATTGAAATAGCTAAAGGTTGATAAGGTACTCTTTTAAATCATATTCTTATATATTTGTAGGGTCTAGTATAAAATTTTCTTTAGATTAATAGCTCTACATGAAATATTCCAACAATCAATCTTTGACCCAAGAGGCTAGGGATGGGATCAAGAAAAACCCAATCTAGTATTTGCACCGAATTTCTCCTATTGGACCATCCCCAAGTGATAATGGCCATAACTTGAGTTAATACTTGGAATCCTTCATGACTACCTTACTTCTATGCATGCTACTAGTACTATCATTGTACATTTTTCTTAGGTCATCTTTAGTTTATTCCTCCATCTTTATGAGATCATTCAATAAAACAACCATTATAAAGTGTGCTTCCATTGTTCTCTTTACTCTTACTATTTTTTGTGTGGCCAAGTCTACAATTCTAATCCATCACCTTATCTTAATAGTCTTTCTTATAAACAACAAATCATATTGTTTGATAATGGAATTAATAATTCCTAATATATTATATTTGATAGCTAGCCCTCAATGCCTTAGTGGTCATGTCATTTGATGTTGGTATGTTTATCCTCTCTATTGGAAATTGTCTCTAACCCTAACCACCTCCTAAGATTGGTGCCACCACCTTGATCAAATCCTAAAGACCCCTTGATTAGCTAAAAGGTTTGTAGATCCTTTATCATCTCTAAAAATATGGGAAATAGATATATATCCCATGTTATCTAAATAGTTTCATATTTTTTATGTCCGGGTCTTTAAGTTTTTTACTGGGTGTAGATTTCTTCAATATCACTTGGATCTGTACAAAAAAATCACCTTCTGTATCAATTTTGTTTAAATTTTAATTTTAGCATAGCTATAGCTTTCCTACAAACACGTCTACCTTGACCATATTATTGGTAGAAAAAACAAGCTTTTGTAATAGGGCCCACACACATCACTCACTACCTTCTCTAATTATACACCCAACCTTGGCTAGCCTTGGGATGCCTTTTGAAACCTTATCAAATTTTAGATTTAGTCTTCCTTCTTGAGGTGTAGTGTTAGAGTGGGTCATCATTGCACCAAAAGACCAATCTATCAATGCCTGATACAACCACTCAACTTATAGTACACAAGAGGCAGTTAAGCCCTTGTCATGAATCCTGAGGGGAGCACTAAAAAAAATTCTAACAATTTCCCCCTCAACGTTACCCAAGGGTCTGGGGATTTGAACATGTGACCAAGCTCTAATACCACTTTTTAGAATATATAGTCCACTGATATAACTGGGAGTGGGGGGTGAATCAGTTATCCAACTAATATCACAATTAGTAGCCTTACTGAATCTTAACCATATGATAAATCTAATCAGAAACCACAAGATACTCATGCAAAATAACACCATATATGTTAACTAGGCAAACCCTTGATTAGAAGGAAAAGCTTGATGGGGATGGTACCCACAAGATGATGTACTAATATAAATATTCCTTGTTAGAGAATGAACCCTATTAGGAGTCTATGAAAACATTCAGTACATATTAGTCCTTGATAGGAGACTTTGAATCCCTGTTAGAAGATTCCAACTCTATTAGGAGTTGTGCCAACCTTAGTAGGAGTTGTAGAAGGTAGATGGGCCTACTATCCAAATAGCTTTAGGAGAAAGACCAATGAACCTATCGTCCAAATGATCTTTGTATTATTCCTTGCAAAATAATAGAATTGAATTGTACTACTCCTTCCTCTTTCTTTGTTCTATCAACCAGACTTCTGCTCCTCCTGATCTCAATACCAAATCACAAACTTCATATCCAATAATCCCTTGGATCCCTTACTTACCAAATACTCTTCTCTTTTTTTCACTTCCTTGAACACTTCACACTTGATCCATCTTTCAGAAAAGGAAATCATCTTTCCTTTATATACCCTATCTTCAAAATAATTCCTTGATTTGGCCTTGAGGCTTTCCCACTTAATTATAATAGGACCAAAATAAGATAATTAATTAATTACAATCATGATAGCAGTTTTGGCTCACAATCTATACAAATTTTCACACGTGCAACTTCAGGGCTTGCACACTTACAAACATCATAATTGAAGTATCTTCTTCCACTATATAGCTTTGCATATCTAGATTATATCTTTGTTAGAAGATATAATACAATCATCATAAATTGCTTCTTAGGTGCTCTATCTCTATACTACTCTTTGTAAATAAGGCATATCTTCTGTACATCTTTGACTTAATTGATGCATACTTAACCTCTTCATTAGGACATAGTGTTAAACACATCCTTAACTGTGTGTCACCTAAACATCAAACCTTTGTCTGTATGTCCTTGACCTCTATGTACTACTTTGCTAGTCTTCATAAAATTACTATTATGTTGACATCAATGACAAACATAGTCATGAATGAAACATGTCAATATTTCCACATGCTCTCCAATTCTTATGATACTCCCCCAAGGGAATACCATCAACATCCAAGCTAACAATCTCACCCTTTGGCATTGATGGCCACATAGGTCAAAAATATCTAGGTTCCAAGAATACCAAATAGTACTTTGCTGTTGCTCATGTTCTTGTCTTTTCAAATCCTCTTCATTAATGAAATCTAAAATCCTCTAGAACACTACCCTATTCTACATCTTCTTTAGGATTGGCATCAATTGTTTACACACTAAACAACTCTTAGCTTCTCCCCAATACATCAAAAATCTTCATGCTACATATCTCCTCTATAGAGATATTCTTTCTTCTTTCTTACATGAATATTTATAAATCTCCCTAATAACTATTTCTCCCCCATTCATCTAAAGGATGTTTTTCATGTACATATCTCCCCCATTGACATCAATGAAAAAGACCTCATTATGTCAATCAACTGCTTCAAGTTTTCAACCATCTCAAGTGTCCAAAGACTCTGTTCAAGACCTAATACCAAGAGTTCTCAATGACTTAGCTCATTACAAATACTCCCCCATATAAGAAGCATCAACATTCAATCCAGTCAAACAGTAGTGCTTTGTACCACTGGAGTGATGCAATCTTTGCATCATCTACTTTGACTTAGGTAGGAGCATAACCCCAAGTATACCTCTCAAGTACTCAAATGTATCTTTAGATAAGGACTTTGTAAATATATTTGCAATCTGACATTTAGTACTAACATACTCCAATTTGATCTCTTTCTCTGCTACCTTCTCTCTCAAAACATGATACTTAATAGATATATGCTTAGTCTTAGAATGCAATACACAATTCTTAGACATACTTATTGTACTTGTGTTATCATAATATATGATAACATGTTATGAAAATTCTATCCCAATATCTTTCAACATTTACTTCATCCACATAACTTGATTACAGTTATTTTTCGTTGCTACATATTATACCTCGACTATACTCTGGGAAAACCAATCTTGTTTCTTGCTTAGCCAAGAAACCAATCTTCCACCAAGAAAGACTGCTCCACCACTGGTGCTATTTCTATCATCCATACTTCCTCCCCAATCGACATTAGTATAAGCACATAGAGTGAAATCACTTGATCTATCATACCATATCCCATAATTAGATGTTCCCTTCAAATATATGAATATCCTCTTCACTCTTGCATAATGATACTTCTTAAAATCAACTTGAAATCTAGCTACAATTCCAACTACATTTTTTATACCTGGTCTAGTGTGAGTCATATATTGCAATCCTCTCATCATAGATTTGTACTTCTTATGCTCAACTTTAGGTGTCTCATCTTTGCTAGATAACTTGTGACCATTTATCATTTGTGTGCTAATAGGCTTACAAATTTTCAAGCCAAATATTTTTAACAAGTCCTTTAAATACTTCACTTGTGAAATGAAAATGTCATCACTATTTTGTAGAATTTGCAAACCTAGGAAGAACTTCATTTCTCCTATCATGCTCATTTCAAACTCATTCTTCATTTCTTCAGAAAAATTATCACTTGCTTCATCATTACCTCCAAATATTATGTCATCAACAAATATTACTATTATCAACAAACCATTCTCAATTTCTTTCAAATATAAGTTACTATTTTTCATACCTTTAGCAAATCCAAGCTTTGCCAAATACTTGTCCAACCTTGCATACCAGGTTCTAGGTGTTTGTTTTAGTTCATATATAGCTTTCTTCAATCTACATACCATATCTTTCTCTTCTATCAGAGGAAAACCTTCAAGTTGTTCAATGTATACCTCTTCTTTAAGTTCTCCATTCAAGAAGGTTGATTAACATCTATCTGATACAGTTTGAATTTATTATTTTTTGCATAAGCCAAGAACATTCTCATTGCTTCCATTCTAGCTACAAGGGCACGTGTCTCCTGATAATCTAACTGTGTTTCTTACAAGTCTAACCGTGTTTCTTACAACTTCACCTTGTTCATTCATCTTGTTTCTGAATACCCATTGCATTCCAATAACATTCTTGTCTTTAGGTCTTGGAACTAATTACCATGTGTCATTCTTCACAATCTGATCTAACTCATCCTTTATTGCTTGAATCCAATGATCATCTTTACACACTTCATCTATACTCTTAGGTTCAACTTGAGAAATCAGACATATTTCTTCATTAATTTTGTTTCTTGTCATCACTTCTTTATCTTGGCTTCCAATTATCTTCTCTGGAGGGTGATTCTTTGTTAGATTCCTATTAGAGATAGGAGTTTCTAAGTCAACTCTTATTTCTTCTCTTGCTTCATATCTTTCTCCTCTTTTCTCAATAATTTGTACATCATTCTACAGATCATTGTTTGTCCCAAAGAAAATTTCTACATAATGTCTAATAATTCTAGTAATATCTTCTTCTTCATCAGAATTGTAATCCATCATCTTTTTCTTAATCCAAATTCTTTCATCAACTTTTACATTTGCACATTCAACTATTGTCTTGGTTCTATGATTAAAACATCTGTAAGCTTTGGTTTTTAATGAATAACCAAGAAATATACCTTCATCACTTCTTGGATCAAACTTATCAACATCATTATCTCTCTTTATGTAACACTTTCTTCCAAAGATTTTGAAACACTTTACTGAAGGTGAATAACCAAACCATAATTCTTAAGGGGTCTTATTCATACCTTTTCTAATCTATAAATATTCATGGTGTACATTTTTGTATTGATTGCTTCTCTTGAAAATGTCTTGGATATATTATTCTCAAACATCATTGCTCTTGCTACCTTTGATACTTATCTATTTCTTCTTTCTACGATCCCATTCTGCTTAGGGGTCTTGGGTGAAGATAATTGTCTCTTAATTCCATTCTCTTCACAAAACATGTTAAATTTTCTACAGGTAAATTCTCCTCCTCTCTCTGATCTCAAACATTTTATCTTAACATGAGATTCATTCTCAACTCTATTCTTAAATATCTTAAACTTCTCAAATGCTTCATATTTTTATTTAAGAAATGCTACCCACATCATTCTAGTGAAATCATAAAAAATAATCATGAAATATATTTCTCCATAGAATTCTCTTGTCCTGGTAGGGCCACTTAAATATGTGTGAATAATATCCAGCTTCTCTATAGTAGTGAACTTCTAGCTAGGAAATGATATCTTCGTCTTCTTAGCCAAGATACATTCTTTGCAAACAATATTAGTAGGCTTTATCATCTTAGGAAAATATCTAACTACAAATGTGCTACTAACCTAAACACCATGTTGTCAAAGTTTATATGAAAAAACCTCCTATGCCATAACCAACTGTTATCCACTTTTGCAACCAAACATGTTATCGTAGCGGGATTCAACTAAAATACATTACCTCTAGATCTTGTACCTATTCTAATAAACTTACCACCTATATATTTGATAATGCAAGTATTTTTTGTAAATTGCAACTGATAACCTTTATCCACCAACTATCCAACACTCAACAAGTTATGCTTTAAAAATCAACAAAGTAAACATCATTAGTGTTAGTCTTTTCGTCAAGAGTATTAGATTCCATCCCTATAATGTGGTAGGCTGCATTGTTACCAACTCTAACAATAACTCCATCATGATTATTGAATTTAAAAGATTTGTTCATATCACCAGTCGTGTGATGTGAACATCCATTGTCAATTATCCAATTAGATTTCTTTTCAACTTGGGAAACTAGAGCTTTCTCTTCACTAATGTCTATGTCAAGATCATCTTCATTAATAGCTACAAATCCCAGCTCATCTTCTAGGTTAAAAATTTCCCTTATACTTCTTCTCTCTCTTAGGACATTTAGATGCATAATGATAAAATTCATTACAAGTCCAATATTTAAAGATATTCTTACCATTTGCTTCTCTTCTTACAAGAAGGGCTATATCTTCTTCATTCTTCCTATCTTCATCAAATATGATTATACTACTACTAGCAAAATCTCCATGAGTGCTTACACTTCTAGACAAACTTGGTCAAACACTTAAGATGCTAAAGGTTGTCTCCACTCTTGTACCTTCTTCTACGACTTCCAATCTTCCAAGAAAAGTTTCCTAGTGAACTTCTCAATATAGGGTATCGAAAGTTCAATCATTTGTGCTACTTGTTTGAATGGTGATGTCAAAGTTTTCAAGATCTTCCATACAACCTCATCTTATTCCTTGGTTCCACTATATGATTTGATTCCTACAACAATCTCAGATATCCTACCAACATAGCTTCTTACTAATTCATCTTCCATCATCTTAGCATCTTGAAACAAACATATCAAATTATGCAATCTTATTCTTGTTGTCTTTTGTCAAAAGCCAGTAATCTGGACCCATACATAGAAAATGATCCTTCATCTTCTCTTTCCAACTATCATAGTTGACTCCATCAAATTTAGGACTATCCTTTATGAAATGACTCACCATTGATCTCCCAAAGTTGTTAAGCTTTCTCTTCAAGGACCTGAGGCTTCGATACCAATTGTTAGAGTGGGGTTGTCGTTCTTTCAAAAGATTGATCTATCAATGCCCAAAACAACCACTCAACTTATAGTACACAGGAGGTAGTTAAGCCCTTGTCACAAATCCCAAGGAGAGTGCTAGACAAATTTCTGACATGTAGACCACTTTGCTTCCCATTTTATTTTTCTTTTGTCTTTGAGAGCTCCCTTAGTCATTCTTAATTTCTTCCCATCTTTTCTAAATTTTATCATGACATCTTGCGAATTGAGTATGGGATTTTGAGTAGAAAATAACCCTCACCCCATTATATATATTCCTTCATTATTTTCCTAATTACTTCTTCCACTTATATTTATGGGTGTTCTTAAAAATAATTTTATTTGTTCTCTTTTATACATGCCAAACCAACATCTTCCTATAAATCTTTACTTTATAATTTTGGCCAGCTTGTCATAAACTTTGGGCTCAAATCAACTTGATGAGGGTCTGTCCAACCTAAATATTGTTGGAGTTATTCCCAAAAATTACAAGTAAAGAATTATATAAGAATAAGTTGATTATCATACTTACATTATTCACAACATAATGGACACCAACTAGGGACATTGAGTTGTTTTTTCATGAGTCAATCTACCATTATAGTAAACTCATGAAGAATCACCCAAAGGAATGGACCAACTTTAAAAAGCACTAAGGAATGCCAACACAACACCATTGGCCATGCTAGATCAAATTCATTTCATTTACTATCTTGATAAAATATTCTCCTTTTTCAATCCATATCGAATAATTGCATTTTCTTGATACACTATTTGAATCTTCCTTTGTCACATTATAGTATTCATAGTCAGTCAAGTATCCTCTACAATTGGTTACAATGTAGATAAATATATCCATTTGCATTACTCCTAAACTCTTAAATTCACCTTCATAACATAGTTGGCCACCTTCCTTCTATGCAACTCTTGAATAGAATCAACATATATCCCAATTCCATCAATTTCATCTAGAGGCTTATGCCTATTCTATGAATATTCCCTCTTACCATAGTTAATTTTCCATGAAATATTATCCATAATTATTCTCTTCTATCATGTTAATTTTCCATGCTTGATATTTTTCTTGGGTATTTACTATGTATATAGATTCTTTGAAATGTCTTACACCATGACCGGTTTGGCTATCTATATATCTTCCATGAAAGCTTTGGACCTAGAGTGATATTTTGTGCCCTAATTCTTCTTAGTCCTACTCCACCAACAATATTAAGTAAACAAGTTATTTCCTAATGGATTGGTGAGATTATTCTTCTTCTTTTGACCCTTGTAATTTCTTTTGGCATAAAGTTTCCAAATTTTTTTCTATCTTAAGTGTAATTTGGAAACATAACTTTACATACATCAACACCACTAATAACATAACTCTTATCATTTTCAATCTCCCTATTAAGGAGTATTATTTTCTCTACAAATGGGAGGCTTTAGTTCTACATCATTAATTATCTCTTCCTACTACCTACATTGACAAGGCCCTCCAAGCCCAACCCATCCACCAAATTTTTTTTGGACCTCCTAGGTACTTTAATGAAAAGGCAATTTATCCATTTTCATTATTTATCCTAATATATTAGAGTATTTATTTAGCACCCCTTATATTCCCTTAGTGTCCCTCTTGTTGGCTTTCTTGAATAGTATCACATTGTCCTATAAAATGCCCTCTCCCCTTAAACTTTATCTCAAAAATAAATAAATGCTCATAATATAATATTACAAAGAGGAAAATTAATAACTTAATATTCACAACCAATGTCGAATACATCTCAATAATGTAGTTCTTAATCAAAGAATTAATACATTTAAATGATATAACAATAGCATAAAATTAGGTACTGCATTCCATATGTCCAATTCAATGTCATATATCATACAATATATAAGAATTAATAGACAATCATCTAAACACCATCAATCTAAAAAAAATTAGCTATCTAGAGATATGTGAGCTCAACTTAGCTTCTTGTATGCCTGACCATGAAGCTTAATTTCCCCTAAATCCTTTCATGAAACAAAATATACCTGACCTTGCATGAAATTCTCATTGACCCAGAAATGATAGGTATGAGGGAAACATTCATGAACTTAAGGTAGCTCACACTTAAATCTAGACTATTTCAAAAACCCAACAACCGAAAACTAAAATCAAAGTTTAGATGTAGGTTCTAATACCACTTGTAAATAATTTAAGATAGTGAAACAATTTCCTTCACTAATATTAAGAGGAGGGTAACACATATCTTTTTTCAATCGAGCAAAAGGAAAAAACATAGATTTTTTCTAGATATTTACAAGAATTACAAAGGCTTAACATAAATAAATAAAAATAGCTTGCATACCACAACATAGTGATTTACATTAATAAAAATCATTTTCATACAAAACCCTCACCATAAAACTACATAGTATATTATTTAGAAATCAACACTAGATAATAATATACCCACAAAGCAAGCTTCTCATTGGAGTATCATCAATCAAAGATATGAAGATGCCAACTAACAAAATCCTCACAATACATTACAATACACAAACATGTTACAATGCCCTTGTAAAATATAATTTCCATCTAGGAAAAGGAAAGAGCACATATTATGTAATACCCCTCCTTTGCTATCATTGTAGATCTAGTTTTTAAAGTTCTATATGACTCTTCTGTAGATGTGTTAACCCTTATTTTATATTTGAAATGCAATACTTTGATATGTTGAGTAATTAATTATGTTAGGTTGTAACAATTTCCTACTTGTAGTGATGATGCTCTAATTTCTCTTAAATAGTTAATGAAATTACTTTTATGATGTTGTCATATGGCATAACTTAGAAATATGTTTATTATGTCCTCATAATGATGAGATGTTCATGTTAGAATATGATATTATTTATATTTGGGATTTACTATTATACTTACCTCATACTTGCATGTGTATGGTGTGAGTGTCTATTTCATATTTATGTTTGACATGCTTGATATGGTTGAGAGAGGGAGTTGTAGTCACCTACTAGTCAGGATCTACACAATATATCACTCCCCACAATTGTCTATTTAGCTTAGATATTTATGCATATGTACATGTTTGTCTTTTATGCATATTGCAAGTACCAAGCATCAACTTCCCTAGAACGCCAGGATAAGTGCTCCCTATTACAATAACTCAATGGTAAGAATGGGGAGATAATGCCAAAGTCCAATCCCAACCATAATCTAATTACTTGTCTTGAGAAGGAGGACATGTATCCGACTTTCCACCATTTTTAAACTCGTGAGTTTATCTTTGCCTCTGTTGTTTAATTTTGAGTTTTGGTCAATTTTGGTAATGTTGCTTTTATGTGGATTTGGATATGTGATTTATTTAGAAAATTATTTAATTATGATATTTGGGTTAACTGTATAATATTGAGAACTATTAAATATTATTTGATTAAAAAAGAAAATATTAAAATATGAGAATAGTTAGTAATTAAAAATTACTTAATTATGTGCTTTAATTTAATACACTTAATTTGGAATTCTAATTCAAAAAAATGGTTAAAAAGAAATTAAAACATGATGATATTTAATTAATTAAATATATGCTTTAGTTTAAAAGATTTATTTAAAAGTCTAATTTAAGAAGTTGGATAAAAAAAGGAATTAAAAGATTAAAGATATACTATTATTTTATGATAAGTATCTAATTAATAATAATTAAATTAGATTTATATTTAAATAATAAGCTTTAATTATTATTATTAATTTAAATAATAGACTACGCTTTAAACAGTGGTTGCACTAATTAATAAAATGAAGGAAAAGAAAAGAAAATAATATTTTAATTATTTTAAAAAAAATGTGCATGAAAGGATTAAACAATTAAAATACTAATATTTTTAAAATAAAGTTAGTGACTTTTGAAATATTGGAGAACATAAACCCTAGTTAGGGTTATGATTCTTTATTAGAGGGTTTGTAGTTCATTTGAGAGACATGTAGGTTTTGGGGAGCAAAGTTTGGAATGGAAACAAAAGAATTATTGGAAGCTTCGAGGGTTTTGGATTATTAAGGGTTTCACCAGATTGTTCAGATTAGTAGCAACAAATTAAGGTAGTGTTTGGAACCCATGACCTAGTAAATTAGTTTGAAAAGATATGTATTCTTCGTGTTCTCTTGAGTGCTTGCAATTTGGTTGTTTGATTTATTGTAGTAACTTGGATATAGTAGAAAATTTTATAAACTAGAGTAATTGAAAAATTTGTTATTCTCAAACCTTTAATTAAAATTTCATAGAAGAAAAAATTGGAGAAAAAACAAATACATTCAAGATGTAGAATGAAGTATATTACACTTGCATATTTTCAGAAGATCAAAGGCATGTGAAAATAATAAATGTGTGTTATTTATTATTTTATAATAATCTAATGTAATTTTCAGATTTTTTTAAAAAAAACTTGTATTTTGTAATAAAGAAATACTAATTATTTTTTTATAATTGAGTTTTTAATATTAATCCTTTTTAAAACTCTTGGTGGGTTATAACTTGTTATATATTTATTAATGCAAGTGGAGTTATAAGTTAATAAATATATAATTGTGACATAGTTATATTTTAAGAGAAGTTATAGTGAAGATATATAATCATCTACTAATGAATATTCAAATATTATGAGAGAATTTGTAGCAAAGTAAATTAAAATTATGATTTCAGGTTTGAGATATTTCTAGCTGCATTATGAATTAAAGGAAAAGTAAATATTAATATTATACTTAAATATAAATCAAAATATTTTGGAAATTAAATTTATATTGATATTTAATCTAATCATAGATATTTCTGTTATTAATTTTTTTTAAAAAAAAAGCAAAAGCGGACGTGCCACTATATATATTATTATATAATAGAATGGTTCAAAAAATCGATCGAGAAAGAACCATAAAGAAAAACTCAACATCACTATTTTATACAAAATGATATATAAGAGAAAGTGAAGTCAAAAAGTTAGTGTAGTTGCCATCTTGAGACACCCTTGAAAATCTCTAAGATAGCCTAAACTACACTAAACATTACATATGCTAGTACAAAACTCTTTACATATGTTGAGTATATTGTTTGTCAATTGTGATGAGTTTTTGTAGATCATTATCATGCTGAAACAAGCCCATTGATTTATCGGTTTCAATGTCTAGACCATCACACCCCTAGTTGGCCATGAAATCTGCCACCATGTTCCCTTTCCGAAGAGTATGTGACATGCATATTTCTTCAAAGGTATCTAATAGTCACCAATTTTTTTGTAATCTATATGCTAATATCCAATTATGTGATTCTTTCTTAATACATGTATTGATAATAACCATTGAGTCACCTTCCACTTATATTTATTAAAAGCTGCCTTTTCTAGCAAGAACTAATCCTGCAAATAATGCCTACTCTTCAGCCATATTATTAGTACCCCACTACAATGGAGAAGATTTAATTACTAATACCTCGCCCTGATTGTTTCTAATACATACCCCAATTCTAGATATATTGGGATTACCACGCGAGCAACCATCAAAATTTAATTTTAGAAAACCTGGGCTAGGTGGATACCAATGCATTGTAGCTCTGTCTTGGACACCTTGATTTGAAGAGCTATAAGACCAACCAATAGGAATATGTATGCCTTTCCATTCATGAATGACTATGTTGTCCCAATTAAAGATACTACTAGATTGCATTTGACCTTCGAATGACTAGCATTAATTACTTTAGAAATAGATCTTTCTACATTTTGAAGAACCATGTCAATATTTGAAAAATTGTGTCAGAATATCCTCTTGTTACATTCCCACCAAATTTCCCATACCACAAGTGCTAGAATACATTTACATAAACTAGAAAAGAAGGAAGAGGAGTATAACTTTGGCCATGACTGAAAAAGATCCCATAATTTGTTGGGCAACGGGGTGGAGTAATGCAATTTTTTGAGAACAAAAAAGTAACATTTGTATGCAAATGGACAGTTAAAAATAAGTGATCCACATCTTCTATTTCTTGGTTACACAATTGATAATTAAAAGGTTAGGAGATATGAAGCTTGTTTAACCTGTCACTTGTTAATTCCCTTTTCTTTAAAGCTACCCAAGAAAAAAATTCTTCCTTACGAAGAGTGACCAAATTCTAGCAAAAATAATATGTGTGGCAATGAACCTTTCTGACCTCTTGCTACTATAAAAGTCTATAGAACTCCTTAACTACATAGTTACCATTTTTACCTAGGACCCAAAGTAACCTATCTTCCTTGTTCGACAAGTAAAATTTTTTTCGTGATAGAATTTCTAAAAGTATTTTCTTGTCTTGATCTATTATAGGTGGTTCATTCGGATCTTTCCATATCAATTTCCTAGAAAACAGACATACAGCTAAGACAAAATCCACAAGGTGACATCCCCACACTCTTTTTGAATGTTTAACCAAATCCTGGTTTAGACCAGTCTTGATGATTAGAGGAGCTCCATTCCACGAATCTCTCTAAAACTTAGCCTTCACACCATTATTCACTTCCTATGTAACATATTTGACCATAACATCTCTTGAAGACATCATAAAATCCTGAATGGTTGAATCTTGACTGGATCCAAAAATAGACAACACTCTTGATCGACAATTATTATCAAGATATTTTTGTTGCATAATCTGACACCATTTAGTATGTGGCTTAGAATACATGTGCCACACTAGCTTCCCCCCAAAATCTTTTTTACAATTTAACAAGTCATGAACTCCTACACCTCCCAATAACTTCACCTATGTCATTTCTTTCAAAAAGACAAGCAGGATTTTCTTCACACCATTCACATTCCTAGTCCATCTGTAATGCCCCGCCCAGAGATCCTTGGAAACAAGGATGAAAAACAAGCCAGAACATTTTTTTTTTAACAAGTGTAAGTGCACAAGATACAACCTACACAAACTAAAAGATCGCAACGGAAGACTGAAAGACAACCAAGCACCAACGGATCTCCAAACGCCACTACCAACCAGAACAAAACCATGAAAACCACAAAGACCTACCAAGCTGAAAGACATAAGCTGGCTCTTGGAAACTAGCTAAGTCTAAAATCTTGAAGCCCTGAAATTTGGCTAAGTCTGAATTTCTGAAGCCCTGATATTTGGCTAAGTCTGAAACCCATCTCAAATGAATCATCGCATATATTAAAATATATCTTAAGTATAAGGAATTAAATATACATCAACTTATACTTAAACGATATATTTTAAACTCCGAAGGACTACAACAGTAACCCAAAAATTGAATTTCAAAAGAAACCTCCTGAATTCAAAATGCAACAACATAGGCTTGAAGAATGCCCAAAAGGGTATCCAGATCAACTCTCAAAAAGATCAGAAAAGTACAAAAAGTGCCCGCTGGTGGCATGTGCAAGTTTTAACCAAAGGGCGCGCAACACTTTTTACTAAGGGAGGGCGACACTTCTCCCTTAGTGCATGCAACACTTCTCAAGAAGGTGTGCGATACTTTACAGTATCGTATGACATTCTTTATATAGGTGTGCGATACTTTAACAGTGTCACACAATGTTGAACAAATGTCGCCCATAGAAAAAAAAACACTTCAAAAAACTCAAAAAAGGCCAAACACATAGAAAAAGCTTCACACCAGGGAGTACCAAATCCACATTCCGAGGCAAGAGCACTCGAACAATAACAGAGTAATTGAAAGATCTAACCATCTACCAAACAGAGAAGGGAAAAGTACAAAAAGGAAACATCACATTCAACTGAAAGAAACATCGCAATAACATAGTTAACATTGCAATGAGCAAAATAACCAACTAAGTACGCGGTTCCTCCCAACCGTCAGTGGCGTCATAGGACCATCGTGGGCCCTAGCCATCCCCCATGCATAACATCCCAAGACAACGATCAAATCATTGGTGCTATCGTAATAGGAACGTCACTACTAAACATGTACAATGTAAGTAAATAAAATCTAACATGCTAGTAGTAAGCATAAGATAAAAATGTAATCAGATAACATCATCTACTACATGCTAATCATCATAATGAGGAATGCATTAAAACTAACATCATCTAAACATGATAACATCATAATGAGAGCATAAATCACAAGAAGCATACTCCGTATACCGAAGTACCAAGTGACACATCTAGCTACAATCGTACTAGGACAATAGACCATCTCTGTACACCGGTCCCTAGCAGTGGTGAAGGTAGCTACGCCTCCCAACCACGTGGCACCTGTAGGTCCACACCCGCCATGCTGATGGAGATAGTGATCCAACCACAAACACACAAAAAAACACCACAACCATGGCTAACACTCACGCCAAGCAGTGTGATGACTGAAACCAAGACATAGACAATGCATAAACTATAGGTCTTGGTCAGACACCTCAATGGGCTTACTATGTAGGGACTAACATCATGGAGAGTTGCTTGGCATCAAAAAGCCCAAGCTAGGACTTGCGCAGATTCAACATCCCTCAACGGAAAGGCTCTTGCACCCCAAATATTTTATTATCTTAAGATTATTACCACCCAATATTTATTTAATTTTCACTTAATTAAAGCTTCCTTCACCAACCCTCTGGGCACAATGATCACCAGGCTGCGAGGTAGAAGCCCCCTCCATATGCTACCCTACCCTACCCATGCTCATCCAACGATGAGTGCCCGTAGGCATGCAAACTCCCAACCCAACCCCAATGATCACAACTTCTGGAAGTACCACGGAAGATCGAGCCCTGCAGGTCACCCAACAATGTACATGTGTGTGGTGCACCACCATCACAGAGATCATACACAAGGATAGGATGAGAATGCAAACATAAGTCAATCGATCAAAAAACATAATTGGGATGACAGATGCTACATGCATCCCAAAGCAATGAAAGATGCAAAAGTGTTCTGACTGGTATCCAAACGGATCATCCAGGTCCATGAACCACAATGTGCCAAGAAAACTCGAGAAAATAGGGCGGCACGCAAAATAAGGTCAAAACCCCAAATTTTAGATAAAATAAAAAAATTAAAACCCATTTGGCCTTTGGGTTTAAAAACCCCAAAAATCCAAAAATAATTGAAAACAGACACCGTATGCAAAAACGGCCAGCATAATGGCCCAAAAACCCAAATCCCCATTTCAAAAATAGGTAAAACATTCATACTCGACCAACCGGGCAGAACTAGCAACCAAAAATGGAGGGGAACACTAGTTCACAACCTCCTAACATAATGTTACAAGAAATGGAAGTAGAAATAGAGTAAAATCAATAAAACGGGAAGGCCCTACCTGATGGAAAAAGGGGCAAAAATTGAAACCTGAACGATAAAATAATCAATTTGCCAAAATTGCTAAAACTGATGGCAAAGAAAGAACTCCTCGAGCTGAATCCAACGAGACCAACCTCACAAAGATCCCATGCTCATAGCTCCCAGAATGAACAAAACAAGAATCCTACAGAAGAGGATTTTCAAATTGCTCTCCAAATTTCAATTTCCAAATTGTGATAAGTGATTTATGAAATCACTTTTCCAATACTTATTAACTTTTTGGGTGAATAGTCGATTCTGGAAAATAGCTAGCTGGAGTAGTTAAACTCTGAATTGACCCAAACAAAAATAGGTTATTATCTGCAATGGGATTTCACCTACGGCAAAGTTGCCAAAAATTAAATTTGAAAAGATTAAAACCTGAAAACCCCAAAAACATAGAAAAACACTTAACACTTTCGCGAGAAATGCAAACTTCTAAATGCACAGACACACTCATTGGTCTAATCACATAATGCAAATGAGTTTAGATTTACTAAACACCAAAAGGTTTTGATCTAAATAATAACAATAAGGGTACGTCGACCATATAGGAACGACATGGGTAAATATGAATAGCTGAATCACTAACTCCATTGCCACTGCCAGGGATATAATTCCTGCACACTAAAACACACGATCAAGTGCAATGGCAAATAATATCATAACCGCAGAAACATGTATTAAAATACCTATTTAATCCATTTACATCACTCATATTCGCAGAAAGCGTAAAGATACAAGAATGAAGTAAATAACCATAGTATAGAATCCATCTCATAACATAATCAACAAATAGGTCCAATACATCATATAACCAGATACCATCATAGATCTACTGTCATCTCAAAATGGCATCAACATGCAAATGTGATAAACTGAACAGTATAGCAGTAAAGCATCTATGGTACTGAATCCAAGTATAACATCTGACCCTTGGGTCATCATAAGGTGCAAAATAATAAGAGTATCAAGTATCTCTCGAATCAAAATAGACAAGACATAGACTGCAAACATGAGAGGCACTACATCCTCCCCCACTAGCATAGGCTTACTCCTAGAAGCCATAAAAAAGATAGGGGTACAATTCCCTCAATCGTGTAGCATCCTTCCAAGTCACAGAGGTCTCATCGCTCAAGTCCCATTGGACCCTTACCTGCTCTATGTCTCGACCTCGCAAGGTCAGCCTCCGGTGCTGTAGGATACGAATGGGCTCCAAAGTAAGCTGCTCATCCACTACCTGCAAAGCATCCCAATCAAGCACATGGGTCACATTTGGAATATACTATCTCAACACAGAAACATGAAAAACATCATGGATGCGTGAAAGGCTAGGTGGCAATGCTAGACGAAAAGTAATAGGACCGATCCTCTCGAGGATCTCAAAAGGTCTGACAAAATGTGGTGCCAAATTAGAGCCTTTCCCATAATGAATGGGGCTCTTCCTCGGATGCACTCTCAAAAACACCCTGTCACCAACAGAAAAATGATGATCCAACCTATGGGCATCTGCATACTTCTTCTACTTGTCTTGAGCAGTAACCAAATGCTCCCTAATGTGAACAACCTGGTGCTCCATATCTTGAAGCATCTTTGGACCCAAAAGAAATCGATCCTCCAAATGATCCCAACTCAAAGGGGTATGACATGGTCTACCATACAATGCTCAAAATGGTGACATGCCAAGAGAACTATGATACCCGTTGTTATATGCAAACTCAGAAAGGTACAAATAGTCCTCCCACTTCACCTGCCTATCCATAACATACATGCGAAGCATATCCTCCGGAACTTGATTAACTCTCTCAGTCTGACCATCGGTCTCTGGGTGATAAGCTAAACTAAAATTGAGCTACATGCCCAAAGCATGCTGGAGAGATATCCACAGTGCAGAAGTAAACACTGGATCTCAATTCGAAATGATCCGACGAGGAATCCCATGTAAACGAACAATATCCTCCAGGAAAACATGCACTATAGAAGAAGCTGTGTAGGATGCTCTCATGGGTGAAAAATGTGCTACCTTGGACAACTTGTCCACTATCACCATGATGCAATCATGTCTCTGTGATGACATAGGCAACCCTGTGATAAAATCAATAGATATTGTATCCCACTTCCACTCTGGAATAGTATGTGGTTGCAAAAGACCTGCCAGATGCTGATGCTCTGCCTTCACTCTCTGGCACTCAAGGCATCTAGCAACAAAATCAGCAACATCGCACCTCATCCCTACCCAAAAGTATAGTTGTTTGAGATCAACATGCATCTTCTTAACACCAGGATGTGCAGAATACGGTGCACGATGCGCTTTTGAAAAAACCAAGGTACGAAGATCACCCAACATGGGTACATAGATATGCCCCAAATGACATAATAGTCCATCAGACTCAAGTACATAACCTAAAAATCTCCCCTCAAGGGTACGTCTAAACTCAATCTCCGCCCTCACCTCTTGATACCAAGTGTCACTAGGCAAGGCCTCTAAGATACGACCTCGTAGATCCACTCCCAATGACATCACTGATATCTCGTGTCGCCTTCTGCTCAAAGAATCCATGATGACATTCTCCTTCCCTTTAATGTAATGAACATCAAAGTCATACTCACACAGGAACTCCATCCAACGACGCTGTCATGCATTCAAGTTTGGTTGAGTAAAGATATACTGTAACCTCCTATGATCACTATGCAACTCAAACCTATGTCTCAAAAGAAAATGCCTCCAACGGACAAGGGCATGCACTACGGTCGCGAGTTCCAAATCATGAGTGGGGTAGTTTAGCTCATGGTCCTTGAGTTTTCTAGACTCAAAAGCAATCACTCAACCATCCTGCATTAACACTGCACCCACGCCTTCCAACGAAGCATCTGTGCAAACCATGAAATCACCTACAGGATTAGGCACTGCAAGGATTGATGCACTGGTCAAACACTCCTTAAGAGCATTAAATGCTACTTCACACTGGTCTGACCAAACAAAATTCTTCCCTTTCCTCTGAAGAGAAGTGATGGGATGGGCTACTCATGAGAAATCCTTCACAAAGCGATGGTAGTAACCTGCTAAACCCATGAAACTACGAACTTCTGAGACATTTGTGGGTGTCAACCAATCCATGATAGCACAAATCTTCTCCGGATCCACTACAATACCATCACCAATGATGATGTGTCCCAAATACTTCACTTCTGATTGAAAGAACTCACATTTACTCAAGTTTCCATATAACTAATCATCTCTCAAGCACTACAATACCTAATGTAAATGGACCTCATGCTCCTCCTCAGTCTTTGAATAGATCAATATGTCATCCAAGAATACAATGACACACTAATCGAGGTAAGTACAAAATACACCATTCATCAAACTCATAAATATTGATGGTGCATTAGTTAACCCAAAGGGTACAACCGTGAACTCATAATGCCCATATCGTGTACGAAATGCTGTTTGATGAATATCAGCCTCTTGGATACAAAGTTGATGGTATCCCGACTTCAGATGAATCTTTGAGAACACTCGTGCCCCCTTTATCTGATTGAACAAATCATCTATCCTCGGCAAAGGATACTGGTTCTTCACCGTCACCTTATTCAGCTATCAATAGTCAATGCACAAATGCAATGAACCATCCTTCTTCTTCACAAAGATGACTGGTGCACCCCAAGGGGATACACTAGGACAAATATGGACCTTGGCCAACAATTCCTCCAACTGCAATATGAGCTCACTCAACTCCTGAGTAGTCATGCGATAAGGAGCTCGTGAAATCAGCTCCACTCTTGGTACAAGATCAATCTGAAAATCAATGTCATGCTGCAGTGGCATACCTAGAATTTCATCAGGAAACACATTTGCATACTCATGAAGTAGTGGGTGATCATCAAGTGTCACCGTATGGCTCTCAGCTTCCTTGAGATCACTAAGAGACACAAGAAACAATTGACAACCCTTCCACACACTTCACTTCAGCTGATTAGCTAAGATCATATGAAGTGAGACTGGTCGCTAGACTCCCAAAAGTTCCACCTACCCACTTGTGTCATCAACACACTGTACCACCTTACGATGGCAATCGATATTTTCTTGATGGGCGGCTAACCAATCCATGCCCAACATAATGTCATACGATCCCAGCGGTAGAATTCGTAAGTCCACTATGGTGGTGAAGGTTCCCAAACTCAAAACATAACTTCTAACCAACGAGTCAACAGCCACCTTAGAACCTGTGGCTAACTCAACTTGCCACCTATCAACTTGATGCATTGCCACTAGCCCACATCGTTGAACAAAAGATGGTGACATGAAAGAATCAGAAGCACCAGAGTCAAACAAAATTGAAGTTGAAATACCATGCAACGTGCCTATAGCCTCGACTATCGTACCTTGATGCTCAGCTTGACGGTTGTCAACCACCACAAAGACTCAGTGATTCCTACCTGCATCTCCTACAGTAGGCTCAGATCTAGCTGCACCCTTACCAGGTCCTGTAGATGGTTTGATCGAACAATCATATGATTTATGACCAGGTTGGCCATAAGTGTAACAATTCCCAAAAAAGTTAGGTCCTATCCCACCACCACCCTGAGTAGCACTAGGATATGGTGCACTACCTCTGCTAGAATTCTGCTGATTGTATTGGGGAGGATGATCCTGCTAAGATTTCTATCCTTATTTTTGAAAATCTCCTTTCTTTCCTGAGGTACCAGAATCTTGTCCACTCTTGCCCCAAAAATTCTTCTTATTCTTACGGGAAGGACCAACCTGAGAGGGTTCTGATTGGGATTGGCCCTTGCCTAAGGACTGAGTGAACTGAGCATCTTGTCCTGAATTCCTTGCACTTTGGTTCTGGGAACTGGATCTACCATTGAAACCTCTAGCTAGATTTTCCTGTGTAATCTGTGCCTTCTCTACAGCAAGGGAAAGAGTCCTAGGCTGATGCATGTAGACTTCTCTGATGATGGAATCCTTAAGGCCTATGATAAAATGATGAGCCAAGAGTAAATCATCATTGTCATAACATGAATACTACCTAAGTTCAAAGAATCTAATCTCGTACTGATCCAAAATCATATTTCCTTGCCGGATTGTGTGGAACTCATCAGCACAGGCCTCTCTGAACTGACGAGATAAGAATCTCTCTTGAAACCTCTCCTTAAATATCTCCCAGGTGAGATCTGCAATACTAATCTAAAGCTTCTTACTCTTAGTATTCCACCAAATAGATCTGTGGTCCCTCAACTACATAATTGCACAACGAGCCCTCATGTTGGTTGAATATGGATACATGGTGAAGCAACGTTCCATGTCCAACAACCAAGTCTTAGACTTGAGGCCACTTCCCTTACCATGAAACGGTGGTGGTTTGGAACTCTGAAGGGACTTCATGATATCCAATCTGATGGAATCCTCACTGTCTCGATTCCTACCACCTTGATGATGCCTTTTACCCTAGGTGGTGTACGAAAATGATCATGCTCATGCTCTTCCTCTCTATGCTCTGAATGGTGGGACTCTCCATGATGAGATCCCTCTTCTTGATTCTGATCTTGCTGACGCTCCTCAACACGAGGGCCCATCCGAGTAAGAATTTCCTAGAGCACTGGAATTATTGCCCCCAAGAGAGCCTGATTAGCATTGTTATTACTCTGCTCTCCCCCTCCTCCCTGCCGTTCCTCTTCATGGTGTTCATTTCCACGGTTACCACTACAGGTACCACCACAGCCACCATGTCTACGTATAGGAGGCATCACTGATAGGAAGCAACAAGATAATGACAGAACAATCAGATCACAACATAAGAGTTAGAACCATAAACCAACGAGATAACAAATAATAAAACAAGATAGCAATACTCAATGGAAAGCAAAACCATAGTGGAAGCATAACACAGAGATCCCAATGTTGCAACATGGGCTCTGATACCAGATGTAATGCCCCACCCGGAGATCCTTGGAAACAAGGATGAAAAATAAGCCAGAACAATTTTTTTTCAACAAGTGTAAGTGCACAAGATACAACCTACACAAACTAAAAGATTGCAATGGAAGACTGAAAGACAACCAAGCACCAAGGATCTCCGGGCTGGGCATTACACCATCCCTTAGCAACTTTTGTATTGTTTGAATGACTATTGCAAGTTCTTTGAGTACCACAAAATAATAATTTGGAATAGCTGAAAGTACTAATTTTATAAGGAGAATTTTGCCTGCAAGAGAAATCCATTGAACCTTCTAGGCCACAACTCAAAATTTAATTCTTTCAATAATGGGGTTCTAGTAACTATTTCACTAGCCCCTAACAAAAGAGGTATGCCAAGATATACTGATAGCAAGGTATCAATTGAGGAGCCAAAAATATTGATGATTCTATTTGAAATGAACTGATTGGTATTGAACAAATTGATTTTTGATTTACATGCATTAACCTTTTGTCTTGAAGCTGAAGTATAGAGATCAAAGTTTGGTTAATTTTCCTAGCTTCATTAACATTAGATTCCCCATAAAGTAAAGTATCATGTGGAAAGAAAGAGTGTGTTACTAAAGTTTTTGTACCCTCAATTTTAGCACCTTTCCAATTGCCAAGTGTATGTTGTTTGTGAATAGTTCTACTAAAGGCTTTTGCCATGAAAATGAATAGAATTGGAGAGAAGCATCCCCTTGTCGAACCCCTTGTGTGGATGAAAAGAAACCTGATGGGACTCCATTTATTAAAACTAAAAACCAAGCACCCATTATATAGGCTTTAATCCATTTACACTAGCCCTTTTCAAATCCAAATTTCTACAACACTTTGAAGAGAAAGTCCCATCTAACTCTTTCGTATGCTTTCATCATGTCAAGCTTGACCGTGATGATTGAAGATTTATCACTGTTAATCAAATGGAATACCTCATGAGCTACAAATGCTCCTTTTGTTGTCTCCCTACCTAAAACAAATCCACCTTGTTCTTGAGACATCCTTTTTGGAATGAGATATTGAATTCTCAAGTAAACTATCTTTGTAATGATCTTGTATATTGTGTTATATAATGAGATTGGTCAAAAATTTGCAAAATTTTTGGGACTTTTGATCTTTGGGATGATGGTCATATTGGTAGTATTAAAATATTTTTATATAGCTTTACTTTTCCTTGACTCTCAATGACATCCAAAAATTCCCGCCCTATGAAATTCTAGCAAGCTGAAAAAATAGAGATGTATAGCCATCAGGGCTTGGGGTGTTATTTGGAGGAAGAGAAAAAATTACTTTTCTAAGCTCTTGTGTGCTGAAAGGAACCATAAGAGAAATATTATTAGCATTTGACACAATAGATGGTATATTATTCAGAAGATCATGCTCTGAAGGTCCACTAGATGCAAGAATAGTAGGTGGTGCAAGTAGGCTCTTAAAAAATCTCACCCTTCTTCTTGGATTCCAATCTTATTAAAAATTTGTAAACCAGTATCAACATTGTTAATCAAAAGAACACAACTTCCTGCCATTTTTTGTTTTGTCAATGCATGAAAAAGGAGGTATTTTTGTCCCCATCTCTTAATCATAGTTATCTAGATTTTTGACGCCATTATTCCTCTTCTCTATTGCATAATTCTTCTCATTCTATTTGTAAATATTTCTATTTATGATAAGTGTCATCATGCATGCCTTGTTTGATGATTATGTCAAAAACTTTAGCCAGTTATTGTTTGACTTTCCCTTTCTCTTTGAAGATGTTTTCAAAAACCACTTCATTCCATTTTTAAATCTTTTTCTTAGTATACTTTAATTTGACAACAAATCAGTGCTTTTTTTATCCTTTACCTTGAGGGGCACTTATCCACCATTTCTTAATAAGGTGAAGGAACTGTGGATGATGAAGCCACATCCGTTCAAATTTGAAAGATGGTTGATATTTGAAATCATGTTGTGCCAAAGGGGGGCCTAACTTCCATTCCTACGAAATGAGAAACCTATCCAATCTGACTACAATCTGGGAAAAATTTGCTCTTTTATTAGTCCATATGAAGGTACCATTATTAGGCTCCACATCCAAAAAGTTATTGTCCTCTACAAATCCCAAAAAATCTTGTATAGTTTTTATTGGTGGACAAATACCCCCATTCTTTTCTGTCATCTTGAGGATGGCATTGAAGTCACCACCCAAAATTATATGTTGATCATTATGTATCTAGATAGTCTGAGTCAAGTTTATCCACAATTTCTATTTATCTTGAGTTCAAGTAGGACCATAAATATTTATCAAAATGAAGGAGAGCTTAAATTTGTTCATTTTCAAAAGTTGTTAGTTGTCTTTTTGTTCTATGAGCTGCCCTTGCACATGAGAAGAGTTTTAAAGTACAACAATAACACCCGAAGCTCCTATCCCCTTTCTATGTACCGAATTCCATTTAGACCATTTGGCTACTATCTTCTCAAACATTTCCTTTGACATATTGGTTTCCTATAGAAATATGGTGTCTGCATTCATAGAATCAATTTCCTTATTGATTCTATTTCTCTTTTTAGGAGCTATCAAGCCCCTAACATTACATGACATAGTTTTCATTGCTGACAAGGAGAACTCTTGGTTCTCCTTATCACTCTTTTAGATGGTGTAAATTTACCATCCAATGTTGATTGAATTCCCACTACAATTTACTCTTTTGTCTTAACTCCCTTAGGATTTCTTCCCTTCTTCTTGGGTGTCATTTTGGCTTGTATGTTCTTTTTGTGAGTCTGTTCAATAGATAGCACTAAATTGTGATCATATCCACCTTTATAGTCATACTAAACTTCCTTTTGCAATTCCTTACTTTAGTATTGATTGGGATCCTCTAAATCAAAGCCATTTTCTAATTCCATGTCAACATCAATAATATAATCTTCATAATGAAAATCTATGATATCATGTAGATTAGTAGCCTATGTATTCAGAATCTTTCCTAAATCCATATCCATTTGTGAATTCTGACTAAAAGAATCTTCCTTGCTATTTTCCAAGTAATCTTCTTGTTCTCTTATCTCCATGAAGGAGCCAACAACCATTCCAATATTTTGAGAATCCTAAATTAAACCATTAATATCCCTACAATAACCTTGCATATCCTAAGAGTCCTCACTATTAACACTTTCCCTCACTATTTAATTAAGACCACAATCCTTTTTGTGTCGCAAATTACCAGTTCCTTGACATTGCATATCATTGCCAATATCAAGATCATCTGAGATCATATCTCCCTCTACTTCTTCCCTCATAACTTCATTAAAATCACATTCCTTCCTATGTTGCAACATACTAGTATCCTAATACTACATCTTATTTCCAAGATCATGGTCATCTATGAACATAACTCCATCTTCATCTACTATCTCATAAATTATCTTGGTAGCTAGCTTTGTGATCAGATAATTTCCTTGTTTTTGATTCCCCTACCACATGTTTATCAAACACTTTGTGCATATTAGGAATTTTAATTGGGTAATCTTGAAACATCATCTTTTGAATTATGATGTCTATCTTGGAAGGTGGGACCTTTGGCTAAACCCATTCTATAGTCCTTAAGGTTTCTGATGAAGCATGAAAAAGGTTTTCCTAAGATTTCCAATACATAATTAACCACCTTAGGAAAGTGAAAAATTGTTGAGCATCTTAAAACCATGTGTCATAGTGTTTTGTGGAAAAAGACATCTATGTAAAGAAGACCAATTCATTTGAAATAGTAATTCCTTGTACTAACTTATAGCGTGAACACTTAGCTAGATCTGTAGAATGATCTTTGCACACTCTCACTTCTGATTGTATTTTATTCTTGCATTATGTGTTAAAATGCCCAAGTCTATGCTAAAAGTTCTAAAATAACTCTATATTCTACAAGATAATACTTTGATGCCAAATTCCCCATTTGGTTTTAATGCTAGTTTTCTTTGGAAAGACCCTTGAGCTATCAAGAAGAATACATAGCCTAATATCATAGTACATAAGTAGAAAGGGGATTAAGTCATGTTTAATGAAAATATCCAATTTTTTGGCAAGGATTTCCATAATTTCTGGATCTCTATATTCCAAAGGCAACAATGGGAGGGAGATCCAATAGGGGAAAAAATGGTATGCTTTCTCATCTGGTTTAAAATTTAGAGTCCAAATCAAACTGAAAAGACCTGAACCTTTGCAAAACCAAGCTTTGCACTTGTGTATCTCATTTCTTTGTTTAGGAGACTCAAATAATGCAACAAACAAATTTAACTACTCTCTAATAAGAAGATATCCTTTAACCCAACCTATGATGCCCACACCCATTCCTCAATGTCTAAAAATAACAAATTTTTAGTTGTAAACTTACCTATGAGTGTCGATTGTCGAAGGAGACCAATATGGTTTTGCAACATTTGTTTAGGAATAGTAATATTGATTTCTCTTTTAGGATTGTGATGTGTCTACTTGTTTTGTAGAGGAAGTTGGTTTTCCCACCACACTTGTGTAAACTTTCTTGGGTAGAAGGGTGTTTTGCTCTGTTTATATGTAGGAATCCAAACCTTTCTAGTTTGAGTTTGGCATATCATTGAGAGGGGATCTAGGTGGAGTCCCTTCACAAATATCAAATGGTTGTTCGCTTTACATAGAAAGTTTATTCCATCCTTTATTATGTGTGTTGAGGCATGTATTCTATAATAGGAAGTGATTACCCAATGTAGCCTTAGTTCAAATATTCTTTTCCTTAGAAATAGTTGTTATTGCATGATGTGAACTCATCTGTAGTTTTTTAACTTTATACGCCACATGTTTGGATGACTCACCATGCTCATAAGTTGAGAACCCTTTCAACCCTGACCACTTTGTATTTGAAGTATTCCCTTGGCAATGTACTAGAGAGGTTTGAGTTGCATTTGCATAGGAAACATGCCCTTGCCAAAGAAGAGAGGCTCGATCTATCCTTGGGAAATGTCTTTTATGATTAAACAAAAAAATGTTACTTGTCTATTTTTCCCCATGATCTTCATATGTGATACCTGTCTGTTTTGCCTCACAATCTTCATTACTTTACAATTTTTTCTTGAAGTGAAAACTAGGGTTATTGAGAAAGGGCTTTTTTGGTTGAACAGTTTCTTTCCCTCTGAATATTTGAAGTCCATTATCAATGCTTGACCTAGATTGTGATGTATTCTTCTATGCATATGAAAAAACATGGAAACCCTTTCTTATAGTTTTTCCCCTCGACAGTGTGTAGGCTGAACTATTGGCTTTCCCCTAAATATCTTTGTTAAAGTTGTTTGAAGATCAAGTTGTTGATATCCAATACATTTCTCTCTTTGATTTGCATATGACTATTGCATCTACTCCTTCATGTGCACCTGGTGCATCTAATCCCTTACACTCCTCATTTTGAAAATGATATTATTGTTGAACCTAATTAAAATTTAGGAATATAGGCTAAAGCCAATAATTTTTTTTAACCCTTGGTTGTAAGCACTACAAGAGAGAAGCCCCACTATTTTAGTAAGGGTCAAAGATAACTCTCAATTAAGAACCATAGTAGAGAGTGACCTAGTGGAGACTTGAACCTTGGTTGTAGGCACTACAAGCAAGAAGCCCCACCTTTTCACCAAAGGTAAAAGCCTTACAATATTTATGTTATTAATTAAATCAATTATGATTTAAGATTATTTAAATTAATAATATTATAATATTGCATGATATTTACATGCACAAAGAGATTTGACATTTAAATACTCATTTATTTACATAAGTATAGTAGCATAACAATTTACATTAACATGTATATTCTTAATTTAATGCTAAACATATCTTTATGGCCCAAGCTAAAGAATAAAAAATATGGAATTAAACCATACGACAAAAAAAATGTGTTTTCTTAAATATTCTATTTATAATACTGTGATGTTTATTCTTGTGATGATTTTTCTTTGTGGGTTGTTTAGTTGGCCAAGTTAGGATGTAATATAATCATAAAATATGGGTATTACAACTAAGTCTACAATGATAGCAAATGAGGGGTATTACATCCTCCTCCCGTTAAAATAGGCTTACTCTTGGAAGCTGACTATCACTACTAAGATATATATATATATATATATATATATATATATATATATATATATATATATATATATATATATATATATATATAAAAGTGTTATGAATCCAAGTTTTATTGTTCCTAATTATATTGTTTCCAATTTTTTTTAAAAATATTTCCTATTGGTAAGTCTTGTTGTTTAATCTTGCTGCAAGTTTAACCACTTGTTAATTGATGGTGCACAATATGCCCAAAGTTTTGAATGTTGAAACTTGGGCTCTGATCTTAGATGTAACAACCCACTCAAGAACCCAAAATAAATAAATCTACTATGTTACAAATTTTACTGAACTATTTTTTTAAAAGTGTAGACAACATCAAAATAACAATGCATAAGCAATATATATACACATGAGCAAGTACAAATATAATTTTCACTCCTCAAGGTTCCTTCGTGTTGAGTTACACTTTAAAAGTTTATATTAATTAGTTTAAGACTTAAGTAAAATATCTATAATCATAAAAATATAACATATTAATCTCATAAGAAAAGGCATGAATACAACAGATACAATGAAATACATCTAATGAATAACATCCACTGCACATGTCGCAAAGTATGCAAGAATAGATACAAGTACATCAAAATACAAGATACCATGATAACACATATACATCAATGAATAGAAATCTCCAAGATAAGAATAATAATGATAAAGGATACAACTGCACCAATGAGCATATAACATCCACAAATATGAGGTGGACCCAAATGGTAAGAAGACACTACCTTCCAACCGCTTAGTCACCTAATCAAGCTCCCACTCCCACTGTGTAGGAGAGATAATGTACGATCTAGACATAGATAATTGAATCAAAAAATAATCCTAGGAAAGGAATCATGATAGCCAAAACTAGCCCAAGGGTAACACAACTACTCAAGAAGGAGAGATAATCAAAATCGAAAGGACACTCATTCCAATACCAACTTCACACACCAAGTCAACATCCAAATACCAAATAAAATATAGTATCAAATCAAGATAAAGTCAATGAAAGGTATCCACCTTACGTCAAAGGCCACATGTCCAAGAAAAATAATCAACATATAACAACTGCCATCAATAAAAGTAAATCACCAACAATAAGTACACCACCAATAAACAACTAGCACTCATAAATAAAAGTCAGTTGTCAATAATAAATGACATTCAATCAATAAGTAGCAACTCAAAATAAATACACCATTAAAAGTAATATCCAACAAGTACACCACTAGAGGAAAATATAAAAATAAAAACTATGAATAAGACTCAAGCTACATACTAGGAAGTGTCATCTATAGTGCCTACCCCTAGTTTACTTTTAAGTTATTATTGCCAAAATCTTTTAGGCCAGCTTATGTTATGTTTGATGGTTAGTGATGTTTGATTTTTAGATTATTGAATATTGTTTCATACTCAATTGACTATATGATGAGATTACTTTGGTACTAGTTATTTCATGTATGCATGATTATACTTTGATGATGATTGTTTATAGTGATTCTAGTTATTTCATGATGATAGTTAGATGAATTATTTATATGTGTTTTCTATGGATAATTACCCCATACTTGCATCTGTATAGTGTACGTGTATATTTTATTTATGTTTGATGTATTTGATGTGGTCAAGGAAGGGACTCGTAGTCACTTGCTAGTTGGGATCTACATGATGCACCACTTCCTTCTATTGCCTATTTAGTTTAGAATATATGTGTTTGTACATGCGTGGTTTTTATGCAGATTATAGGTACTGGGTATTGAATTCCCTAAATTGCCAGGATGAGCGTACCCTATTGCAATATCTCAATGGTAAGAGAGGGGAGATAACTCTTGAGTTTGAATCCTATCCTTAAACCATTTGTCCTAAAAAGTAGAGCAAGAATCTAAGTTGTCTACCTTTCAAAATTGTCAACCAATGTAAATTCGTGATTTAACCCTTGAGTTTGATCAATTTTTCTATACTTTATTATGGGTTTGCATTCAATCTTGTGGGTCTGTGATTATTTTCTATTATATTAAATCAATTTAAAAGAATAATTAATAATTTAATTTAATGAAAAATTTATTAAGAAAATTCAATATTTAAGTATATTTAATTAGTTGAGAAATTAATTAAATAAAGGAATTAAATTTAATGATAAAGTTATAAGTCTAATTTTGGAGTGTAATAATATTTATTTTAATTTAATAATAATATATTTAGGAGATCATTTTTAAATAAATGTTAAATATTATTACTACTTAAGTTAATAAATATTTTTATATAAATGCTAAATATTATTACTACTTAAGTTAATAAATATTTTTATTAAAAAACACTTTGAAAATTAATTAAAGAGAGAAAGCTAATTATTTAAATAAAGATATTTTGTAATTAAATATCTAAAAGTTGGTGCATGAAAATGTAAAAAAGATAATAAAATAATAAAAGATTATGATCATCGAGTTCCCTCACATGATTGCACAATTAGAGCCCGAAATATAGGGGAGAACTCTTTATCAGAGATCTAGAGCTCATTTTACAGAGACTGGGATTCTGGAGAAGGGAATTTTAGAGAAGAAGCTTTTCAAAAGGAAGGGGTTTTCTTGTGTGCTTTGTGTGTTTGCATGTTTGTGTATTAGCATCAAATTTAGGTAGAATCTTGTGATTAATTTACACAAAAGATTTCTATTTTCCAATCTTCTATCTGCTTCATGTCTGGATAAATCTCTTCTCAGAGATTTGTAGACTTGTTTGATATCATTGATAAATTCTTATTGTGAATCTTGGTTTAATTTCGTTTTGAAGATATCTGTATTTGAGGAATTAATTCTTTTGAAACCCTCATTCTTTTAAATTTTATTCAGATGGGTTTTGGTTTAAAAATCAAATTCTAGAATGTAAATTCAAATGCTTTTTTTGGGTTTCCCTATCAGTGTATTGCCTGCCCCTAGGTCACATTTTTGTTATCATTGTCGAACTCTTTTAGGGCTAGTTTAATGTTAATGGTTAGCAGCATTGTTTTTAGACTATCAGATAGTGTGCTAAGGATTTAGCTGATACGTGATGAGATTACTTAGACTCTACATTTGATGTATGCATGATGATTATTACATTGCTTTCAGTTATTGATGATGATTAGATTAGATGGTTTATTATCACATGTGTTTTCTTATGGATACTTACCCCACACTTGCATGTGTATGGTGTGTGTGTTTGTTCTTGGATGACATTTCTGATGTGGTTAAGGAAGGGAGTCGTAGTCACCTACTAGTCAGGATCTACATGATGCACCACTTCCTGCCTTTGCCTGATTAGCTTAGCATATATATATTGTATGTACATGCATGGTTTTTATGTAGGTTGCAGGTACTGGGTATTGACTTCCCTGAATTTCCAAGATGAGTGTACCCTATCACATTATCTCAATGGTAAGAGAGGAGAGATAAATTCTCAAGTCCAAATTCCAACCCTTTAAGCCATTTGTTCTAATTAAAAATTAGGACAAGTATCTGAGTTGAGTACCCTCCGAATGCGTCAGATGATGTAATTCATGATATTAACCCTTGGTTTGATTTTGTATGTATTTTGGCTATGATGGATTTTTGTATTTTACCTTGTGAGTCTTTGGAGTATTTTCTATTAATTAAGCCTAATTAAAATATTTAATTAATGGTTTAATTTAATGAAAAATTAATATGATATTTTAATATTAATTTAATTTAATTAATTGGGAAATTAATTAAATAAAATAATTAAATTTGAAGATAAAAGTTATAATTTTAAAGTTGGAATGTGATAATATTGATTCAAGTTAATAAATATTTTAGCAATTAAGTTTTGAAAATGAATTTAAAAGTGGAAAAGATATTAAAATTATTAAAAGATTATAAGTTGCATGATGTGTGCATGTGATTAAAATATAAACATATTAAGATAAAACAAGTGGATTTATTAAAGTGAGTGCATGAGATTTATAAAAATTAATAAATTAAATTGAAAAGAGTAAAGTGAATATTAAATAAATTAATGTGCATTATTTTAATGTTTTCTCACATAGGAGTTTGCAAATTCTCGAGAGTTGTCATGTAGACAACACAGGAGTTTGCACTCTAAGTGTGCACAAGTTGTCTACACTTAGGAGTTAGCATATTATTTGAGCACATGGTGTCTACAACCTTATGACTCATCTAGAAGGTTGGAGTAGACTTATGCTTAGTTGTCATGCTTATCTTCTAGTTGTTTCTAGAGACATTCTAGATGCATCTTAGAGGCCTTTAAATAGAGGCTCTCCTAGTGTGTTTGAGAATAAGCTTCAAAGCTTACATGCATTTGAGAAGCTCATATGCTTCTACAAGCACTTCTAATCACTTGGAGGTTTCAGTTGGCTTGGATCTTGGAGGAATTGCGAATGTTGGAGAAGGAAGGGATTCTCTATGGACTTCTGAGGGATGGCAAATTAGCATCAGTGTCCAGGTACAGTCGTGATTTTTGCATATTCCATTTGTACTCTTTCTCTTCTTATCTTCATCGTGTCTATTATATGTGTCTCAATATACTCCATGAATGAATCTTTAATCTTGAAATTGGAATCTAGATATGTATGTTAATTTTAATTGGTTGTGGAGTAAACAATAGAAAACCCTAGTTCTAATTAGGAAAGAAATTAGTTCTGAATCGGGTTTGGGTTCGAATTTAAATTGGGAAATTCGATTGACAAGGATTTAAATTTAAAAATGGAAAGAAGGAAATTCCTAAATTAGAAGCTTTAAAAAAAAAAAAAAAAAGAGATTATGTTCTTGGTAGAAATATACATGTTTATAGATCTGCACACACACACACACACACACACACATATATATGCTGTAGTATAAAACTCTGTGGTGTGTGTGCATATACATACATACATACATACATACATGCATACATACATATATATATATATATATATATATATATACATACATACATACATACATACATATATATATATACATACACATATACACACACACACATATATATATACACACATATACACATATACACATATATATAAATATATATATATACATACATACATATGTATATATATATTTAATTGAAAGTTCGTATGTTAAATCACAGTTGAAAATTAAATTTGAAATTGCATATCATAGAAACGTTTTGTAAAAATGTTATTTGAAAACCCAAATTGCTTTTGAAGCATTTAAAAAAAAAAAGTTTATTAAAAAAAATTAAAAAAAAATGTTATAGTGGGCCGGGGTTTCACCCCACCCCACCCTCCTTTATAATCGCCAACCAATGGTCTGCTGATGCAGCCATCAGTGCACGGCACTGTCGATGGCAGTTTCGCGGGCCGTAAGGCTTTTCTTTCAAATAAGGTTTGCAAGGTTTTATAAGCCTGTGACCATTGTTTAAAACATGGGTACGAATTGTAATTTATTTACCATGCTGCCCCCCACTGACATTAATGTCAGTTCATAGTCATGGGTCGCAGGGTACCTCAAGCAGTGTACCTACGACAGTATTTGATTTTGAGTTTTTATATTTTTAAAATTGTATAATGTTATTATTATTAAATGTTTATTATTATTATTATTATATATATACATACATACATACATATATATATATATGTATGTATGTATGTATGTATGTATATATAAGTATATATGTATATATGTTATTAATAATAAATAATTATTATATTGTTATAAAGATTTAATATTATAAATGTTATCATATATATATATATATATATATATATATTTTTTACTAATAATATATGATAATAAATATCATTTAAAATGTATATAATCCTGAATAACAATAATGTTTGTTATTTTATAAATATGATATGTTATTAACGTTAATGTATCATATTTGTTTTATTAACAATGTTAAATATGAATAATCAATTTAATAATAATTTGTCGACTATTATTAAATTGAGAAGAGAGATATTAGTAGTCTATATATAGTGATGAATCTGGTATAGTCGATTTATTAATAAGATTTTTAATATAACTTGTTATGACTAACAAGTTAATATTAAATTATTAATTTAAATATTAATGGATTTGGAGTATGGCTGATTTTAATCAACTGATATTTATTGAACTATTAATATTGGAGAATTAGATTATAGTTGACTTTTAACTTACAAATTATAGTTAGTTATTAATCAACTGATATTCATTGGGTCGTTGATATGGTTATGTAATTATTAATTAAATTAATTAATTAGAGTTAGTTAGAGTTAATTAATAATTAAGTTATGTAATAGAGCTTTTATTGATATGCTAATATCGATTCTTTTAGTGAAGCTGTTAAGTATTTACATTGAAGTTGATAAGTCTTATTCTAATGACTTGAATAATGACTTTAGATATTATAATGGTTGTCAATGATGATTTAGTTATTATAACGATTAAAATTAAAAGGCTTAAGTTTTAGTAATATTTAAATTAAGTTTTGGATCCTAAACTGTGAAGGATTCTAGAAGGGATTGAAGAACAGATGGCTCCGAGCGACGAATCTGCGTCTTGCGAGGCTAGGGCCTACGTACCCTATGCCTGTTGATCTTGGCTATTGGCTGCAGAGTCTAGTGCTGCTGGTTCTACTGTTCAGCTACATGTTGGGGCAGAGGTTTGTGTAGGAGAAGTGGGAGAGTTACGGGGAGGGCTGTTGGAGTTTGTGTGGAGTCGTGGCTGGCCAAGGTTAGGCGCACAGAGGAATTTTGCTTTCTGCAGGGGTGTGGGGGGCTCTAAAAGGAATTGGTGGGTTGGTTTCAATTTTTAGCTTGGAGATATTGCCTTTGAGTCTAAGCATGGGGCAATCGGAGGCCCTTGGGGCTCAAATTTTGTCTGATGATTTGGAAATGGCTGATACATCTTTTCAGATGCGAGGAGGGGCTAAAGGCCAGATGGACAATATCCCATCTGGAGAGAATGTGGCATCATCAAAAGGTTCTATCCAAATTAAGAAAATGAATGGGTGTTTGGAGAGATCTAATAATCGACTAGTGTTGATTATTCAACCAGAGCAAATTTTAGAAGATGTGGAGTATTGGGGCAAGCATGCGCTCATATGTAAGTTTTTGGGTCTTTGACTCTCTCTCCTTGTGTTGGAATCATGGGCGCATTGGGTTTGGAATCTAGAAGGGGGTATGGAAATTCTACTGGTGGCTAACAACTATTTTATGGTTATTTTCTCAAGCATGTCGGACAGGAATAGAGTATTCAAAGGAGGCCCATACTTCTTTAACCAAGTTGGGTTGTTCATCAAACCCTAGCACACTGGATTCAATTTCACTGAGGAGATCCTGTCTCGAATCCTTGTGTGGATTTAGCTTCCATGTCTGCCACTAGAATTTTGGAGATATTTCTTGGGAAATTGGTTGGGTCAGCCACCCAAACCCAGGATCGAAAGGTAATCTCATATGCACAAATTTTTGTGGAGGTTGATCTTGTTAATTAGCTGCCTGATTCTATGGAAATTTGCTTAGGCCCTTGTTCTTGGATTCAGCAGTTGGACTATGAGACTTTACCCTTCAGATGCAGGATTTGTCGTGAGTATGGGCACTTGCAACGCAAATGCCCCCGAAATAAATTTTCTCAATCATCAACAACCATGATGCCGACCCCTAAGGATGACAAGGGTAAAGCCCCTATGCTAGCTGGTTGCTCTGAAGATAAGGAGGGTTTCATCCCAGTGAAGCTGTGTAATAAAGGAAAGGGGCAGAAGAGATCTTGGATGAATAGACAAAGTGATGACACCTTCAATAGGTTTAATGAGCTGGAGAACTTGATGCAGGAGCAAGGTATACCTATTGAGATACCCCTGGGTGATGGTTGTCTTTTGGAACCCCAGCTAGAGGAAGTTGGGAATCTAGTCTAGATTCCTGAGGAAGTACAAGGCTAGCTAGTTGGTTCAAATGAATTGGTTTAGGGGTTATGTTGTGATATTCCTGGTGGCTCACATCCCCATGATAGTTTATATATCATAGCCTCTACCTATCCTGGCAAGAAAGGAGTGACTGACAACACAAAAGGTTCTAAAGCTACATCCACATTGGGCTTATAGCAAAAGCCCTTTAAAAAAGGGACCTCAGAGAAGTCTGCTAAGAGTGGAAGGAAAACAGATCAAGAGAAAGTTAAGATGATGGGTCAGACTTTGGTTGAAGCAGGGTTTGTGAAGCCCATTGAGTCCCACTTCTTGCAATCTTCTAAATGATTATTATTTCTTGGAATGTTAGGGGGTTAAAAAACATCCCTAGACAAAAGGATGTTTGTAGATTGATAGATTCTCACTCTCCAGATATTTTTTTCATTCAGGAAACTAAACTTTTAGTTGATGAATTGAATAGTTGTGGGCCAAAGTTATGGCCCCATGGTAGCTGGAAGGTAGTAGGTGCTCAAGGAAACTCAGGTGGTCTTGCCTTTCTCTGGAATCCCAAGAAGGTGACTCCCTTGTGATGGACTGCAAGAAAGTCTTCCATCTCTTTTATGGCTTCTCACTTTGAGACAGGTGAAAGGTGCTTGTTTTCCAATATTTATGCTCCTAGTGATTTGGTTGGCAAATCTCATATGTGGTCACATATTAAATTTGTTCGATATTTAGATCCTTTCCTTCCTTGGATTGTTGCTGGAGATTTTAATGCTGTTACTAATCTAGAGGAAAAGAGGGGTGAGACTTCTCGATTGGGTCCTTCTTCTAGTATGCTAAGAGATAATATTAGTTCTTTGAACCTTATTGATGTTAAACCTGCTTCTGGTATATTCACCTGGAATAACATAAGGAGTGGGATGGAGGCTATCTTTGAAAGGCTTGATAGGTTCCTAGTTTCTTGTTTTTGGATGAATATTAGATGGTCTACTAGCTTAGAAATTCTTGATTGGAAAGGCTCTGACCATTGGCCTATTAGGATCTCTATCACCCCTTTCAAGACTTCTAAGAATCCCTCTTTCAAGTTTCAGCTGATGTGGTTGAGGGATCCTTTCCTTCAGGATCTTATGATAGCCTGGTGGTATGAGGGCACGCCTCCTCATGGTACTTCCATGTACACCTTTGAGAAGAGGCTTCAGCATGTGAAATTCAAGCTGAAACAATGGAATAAATAGTGTTTTGGAAACCTTCAAGAGCATTTAAGAGGAGCCCAGGCCAGGTTGGACAGTGTCACTCGCCAGATCAGGGACCAAGGAATGACTCCTAATTTAATGTCTGAGGAATCCTCAACTTTGAAGGAGGTTGAAGAATGGGAGCTGTGAGAGGAAATATTCTGGAAAAAAAAGTCTCGGGTGGATTGGTTGCAGGAGGGAGATAGAAACACTACTTTCTTCCACAACATTGTGAAAGCTCGCAGGTTTGGAAATTCCATTACTTCTCTTGTTTCTTCTTTTGGAGATCTTCTCTTTTCCAAGGAGGAAATTTCTTTAGAGGCCACTAATTAATTCTCTCAACTCTTCTCTAAGGAGGAACCTGTTTCCTTGGTGGAGACAAGGGCTATTTTAGATTGCATTCCTCATCTTGTATCTGGCAGTATGAATAGAAATCTGTTGAAACTTGTTATGCTAGAAGAACTGGAGAAGGTGGTATTTGGTATGAAGAAAGGTAAAGCCTCAAGCCTAGATGGATTTCCCATAGAATTTTTCCAAGAGTTTTGGGAGATTACTAAATTTGATCTTCTAGAAGTTGTTCAAGAATCATATCAAAATAAACAAATGCTCAAGTCTTTGAATGCTACTTTCCTGACTCTCATTCCCAAGATTGATGGAGCTAATAGGTTGGATCAATTTAGACCTATTGCTTTATGTAATGTCACATACAAAATTATCACAAAATTAATTGCTAAATGGCTTAAGCCTTTTCTTGCCTCTTTGATATCCGAGGAACAGGGACGTTATGTTGGTGGTAGACAGATTCTTGATGGAGTGGTTATTGCTTCGGAAGCTATTCATTCTATGGCCACGTCCAAGGAAAAGGCTATGTTTATTAAGCTGGATTTAGCTAAAGCTTACGATCGAGTTAGTTGGGAGTTCTTGGGTCATGTTCTTCTTTCTTTTGGATTTGATATGGAATGGGTGGATTGGGTTCTCAGCTATGTAAATTCCACATCCTTTTTAGTTCTTATTAATGGAGAACCTACTAATCTATTCTCTACTTCTCGGGGGCTTTGGTAGGGGGATCCTATCTCTCCATATCTATTTATCATTACGGTAGAGGCTTTGGGTAGATTTATAAAATCTCAAGCAGAACAGGGACTTGTTCAAGGGTGGAAGTGGCACAATGATATTCCATCGTACACGCACCTCCAATTTGTGGATGATATTGGATTGATGGGTTTGGCAACCATAAATGAAGCAAGGAACTTTAGAACGATTTTGGATACTTATTTGAAAGCTTTTGGTTAGCAGATTAATGAAGGTAAATCATCTATTTATTTCTTTAATACTCCTCAGTCGATTCAGGTCAAGATTGCTAGAATTCTCAAGTTTCAAGTTAAATCCCTTCCTTTGATTTATCTTGGAGTAGCACTAGCCCTGGGGACTCAACAAAAAGAATATTGGCAAGGTCTGTTGGACAAATTTTGTAGCAAGGTGAGTCACTAGACTCATAGATGGCTCTCCTCTGCTGGTAGGGTCATCCTCCTCAAAATTGTGATTCAGGCTCTTCCAATTTATAGGAGTCTGGTGCAAACTCCTCCTATTGGAGTTATGAAAGATTTTGATGCTCTGTCACAACAATTCCTTTGGTCAGGCAATCTCCTCTCTTCTAAACAAAGCTTGGTCAAGTGGGACACTGTTTGCCTGCCTAAGTTTGCTGGGGGATTAGGCCTGAAATGTATGGCTCTGGGTGTCAAGGCTCTAGCGACCAAGTTATATTGGAGGTGGTGCAAGAATCAAGAGCGAGATTGGGCTAAAATTCTAGCCCATAAGTATTTCCTAGGAGTGGAACTTCAGGATATTCCTAGACTAGAGTTGGTTGGTAAGGGATCCTTTATATGGGACACTCTTAAAAGAGGTGCCCCTCTCATCAAGGATGGCCTCTTCTGGATATGTAATGAGGGATCGAGTGTGTTATTATGGCAGGACTCCTGGGATGGCTATCCCCCCATTCTCTCCATCTATCCCCACCTTTAGCCTCTTTGTCACATTTTTTCAGCTGCAGGATGGACCAAAGTTGTTCACTTCAAAACTATGAAGAGATGTGGTTCGATGGTTGTGGCTAGTTGGAAGGATCCTCAGGATTGGCCCTCGAGGGGCTCCTCGGAGATTCAGGCTGAGCTGGCCAATCTTCTCTCTATTAGGCTATGCAGCTCTTCTAAGGACAAATACATCCTAGCTTGGGGTCCCAGCCCTAAAGGTATTTTCAGTGTGGCCCAGGGGTACGCTCAGCTGGATAGTCAATGTAATGAAATTTAGGAGATTCCCTGGTGGCAGAAGGTTTGGAATAGATTCTCATGGCCTAAATGTAATTTTTTTCTATGGCTGGTTGCTCAAAAAAATTGTCTTACTTGGGATAACCTCTAGAGAATAGGGTTTCAGGGTCCTTCGCTCTGTCCGCTCTGTAGGGCACATGGAGAAGATTTTTCTCATTTATTCTTCTTATGCCCTCTCTCTAGAGAAATTTGGCATAAGTGGTGGGAGGCATGGTGTCATGGATGCATTCATGCTAAATCTCTTATTGAGTTTTGGGATAGCTTGGGTAGACCCCTTGCAAAAACTTCATTCCTCCAAGTGGCCTGGGCTATTGGACCTTCTTTCATTCTTTGGAATCTTTGGCTGGAGTGAAATCATCAAATTTTTTGTAACTCCAACTTGGAAGTCACTAAATTATGGCAGTTGATCTTAAGTAGGCTTCAAGAGACTATCTATGCTAAATGTGATATGAAGGAGCCAGTGGATCTTGATGACTTCAAGATAGTTAAGAATTTGGGATTGGTGGACAAAGGATTGGGAAGTAAAAGTAGTAAGAGATCTCAGCCACTAAAGAGAAGAGTGTGTAGGATGGGGAGATGGAGACCTCCACCAGTTGATGTCCTAAAGATTAACGCTGACGACTCCTCCCATGGGAATCTTGAACATGCTGGTGTGGGGGGGATTGGGAGAGATGCGGATGGCAAGGTTTGTTTCATATTCTCTATTCACAAAGGAGTTCATTCCAATAACATGATGGAGGCCTTGGCCATTAAGGTGGCTATGGAGTAGGCTTGCTCTCTTGGATGGAGGAGAATAGTGTGTGAATCAGACTCTCAGATTGTTGTGGAAATGATACGTTATCAGAGAATAGAGGACTATAACTAGCATAGTGCCTCTCTAGTTAGAGAGATTCTTCAATTGAGTAGCTTTGTGGATGAAATGTCCTTTTGTCATATTCCTAGGGAATGGAATGGAGTTGCTTATGTCTTGGCAAAATGGGCTTCAGAGAAAGGAGTTGGTTGGGATATTTCTAATAGGGATGATCTTCCTGCTAATTATGTGGGGATTTTCAAGCATTTAGTGGAAAAGGATAGAACTTAATGGTTTTGGGTTGTGGTTTGGTGGTTTGGGCCTGAGGCCTTTGTAATTTGGCTTTTACTAAATAAATTTTTACCCCTTTTTTCAAAAAAATAAAAAAATAAAAAAAATAAAATTAAGTTTTAATTAAGTATTATTAGAATGATAAAAGTCATGGATTGTGTACCTATGTTAATTGATTGATTTAATTGATCATTTTAATAAAGTTATAATCTTCTTATTTAAAGATTGATAACTAGCTTTCTTATATTTAAATGAATAATGATCCTTTGTTTATTTTGAAAAGTTGAAGTAACATTAAGGAAGAGTTATTCAGTTAGTAACATGGATCTTAGCAAATGAAGAGAGTAATTTAATTAAGGGTCAAAGAAGATTAGTTTAATGAGTAAATATTTACCCTTAAGTTATTCTTAGAATGTAATTTTAAATAATGGAAGGATAATGTTATCAAGGGAATAAATGGGTTGACTTGTAGGTCAAATGATTAATCCTATACACTTGAAGTATACTTGCAAACAGAAAATAGAAAACTTCCACATTTTATTCAACTATGTAATTTTAGAAAACCAAAACATGTGTTTGCATTGTGTATTCTCTATGCTTCTTGTTTTGGGTTTTTGGGTTGACTAGTGTTGACCAGTCTTAGGTTGTTACCAGAGGCTCGAGGGTTTATGAGATGTGATGACAAGTTGATCTTATTTGGTCTCGATCTTTATAAACTCAACCATGGTTATGTGATGGTATGCTCTATGAGATGTTTGTATTTATTGATTGTTATTTCTCATTAGTCTTCTTGAGTGAAGCTAATTTATATGTATTTGAGAAACTTGACTTAACCATTTTTGAGTCATCGATCAGTTATCCTTGGGTTACTTTTCAGTCGCCATGATGAGACTGAAATGTTGATTTATTTCTTGATGATGTCATGTTGTGACATGTTTGACTCAACCATTTTGGAGTCTTTGATTAGTATGATTTTGAGATATATTTTGGTTATTGAGAACCAATGGATACTTTTGATTATTAGTGATACCTTCAGTTGCCAATAGAGAACTGTTGTGGTCATGATTATCTATGGATGCTTTTCAGTTGCTCATGGAGATTTGATGCTTTTATTGTGGATATTTGATGATTCTTTTTATGGATTATCTTTTGGTATTACTTTCCAGTCGCTTGTATAGGACTGGGGTGATTTATGATTCCATGAGCTTAGGGTAGGTTATCTACTTGTAGTGTCAGGAAGTGGCTTGCAATGGGGGCTGAGGCCCTAAGTGGCTGCCAGGGTAACTCATTGTAAGTTGTTTAATAAGTCATAACATTTACACTAAATGGGGATTAAATCAACCTAAAAAGATAATTTTTTTGGTTCTCGCCCATGCCTTGAGTGCTAGAACATACTAGGATGGGAGTAGAGAGAACGCTTGGTTGCAACCTTGCATTCCATAGTATGCCTTGTTAGTATGAGAGGATAGTAGTGGCTGCATAAGGATCAGTAGGGACCCGTGGAGTTGTAAGCTAACTTCTAGGGTAACTTCTACATGATATATGTGATGAAACTTGCCTGCTTACAGAGTAGGTTTCCTACATGTCATTGTGTGCCTCTGGGATTAGATGTCAGTTTTGTGATTGGAACCTTTCAGTTAGTATACTTTTAGGATTCCTGGACTTAAAGAGTATCTTTGCTATGTGATTTTTTGATAGTCTATTTGGGACTTGAGATTATCTCCTCAGCATGGTGGGAGTGGACCACTTAGGTTTCACACGGTCAGGTGGTAGTGTTTTTCCACTCTTACCATGTGAGATCTGTCTGAGACACTGTGGCTGATGCATTCTTTTTTGGCTTCTATCTTCATGGATTTTGATGGTGGACATGTATCCTCACATTAATGGTTTGCATATGTTAGATGACGTTATCTTATGTTTCTTTTCTGCATATGATGTAGTATGTTTTTAGCTATGAAATTCCTACTATGTTAATAGCCGATGATCTCTTCAGTGCTTTGGGATGTTACGCACAAAGGGATGGCTAGGATCCATGATGGTCTAATGATGCTATTTATAGTTGGGTGGAACCGTGCACTTAGTTATTTGTGTTTGTGATATATGGATACCTTTTATGATGGATGTTTATATCTTCTATGATGGTGTATCTGTTAGAATTATTTAGAATAACTAAGAGAGGGGGGGGGGGGGTGAATCAGTTATTCAAGGTCCAAAATGCCCTATTAATACCTTTCTTATAATTTTATACCCATTTCATCTATTCAAACTTAAAACAGTCATATAAGAAAATTACTATAAATCAACATGCAAAGATAAAATATGCAAGATCAACACAGAACACAATGATTTACGTGGAAACCCATTTTGGGAAAAACCACCAGTAACATGCTACTTAATTCTTACTCTTCTGAAGTGATGCCCTATTAAAAGCCTGCCATGTTAAAGGCTTACAACACACTGTTAAATGTGACCTTGTTAGAGGATTTCACCAAACTGTTAGGAATGGGCCTGGTTAAAGGACTTTAGAACATTCACTTGGAATGTCACCCTATTAAAGGCTTTATCTAATGGTTATCAAACCAACTTAAGTCCATAGGATTTAAACTAACTGTTACAATTGCTAGAAAGTAACAATAATGGTCTTTTGATCTGATACAACTTACAACATACTTTGCAGATTTTAGATCACTCTTTCATTTCAATCCTTATGCTTGGCTTTTATCACTTCATCTCTGACTACTTGTCTTCTGCTCAAGCTTCGTCTCCTTGAGTCTTCTAACTCATTGTACTAATGCATCCATATCAGGGGTCTTCTTACTGAAACAAAACAACTATGCTCTCTTTTCTCTTTTGCACCTCCTTTAGTATTTCATACTTTCATGCTTGACCACCTCTCTCTTATCCTCTTTCTCATCCCCTCTAATTTTCATTAACTTATGACTCCTTAAATAGAAATCTGACTTGCCTTTGCCGCTCAATTCTCCCTCTCCAATTTTAGGGTTTCAAAATGGATTAGGTAGGATACAATGTATCTACCCCATATCTTGTTCTCTTCTAGAAACTTCGCCAGCTGTATTTTCAAAAATGTTTTACATGGTGTTATGTGCCACCAGCTCATCATTCTTATCTTTTTAACAACCTTGTCAGCTTAGATCTGACAATTCTTTGATTTTCTAAATAATGCAGCAACTCGACATTATTTAGTTATTGGTGCTCGGCACCTCTGTGTTACTCGACATCATTGAGTTACTAGTGCTCGGCACATGCTGTGTTACTCGGCACATAAAACTATATCACTCGGCACTTGTTATCACTCAGCACTTGTTATCACTCAGCACTTGTTATTACTCGGCACTTGTTGTCACTCGGCTTTAACTAGGAATTTACTCGGCTCTTACTTGGCTTGCTCGGCTCCTTCTTTCCAATAAACTTAGTTGAGCTTTGCAAAAGACTTAGCTAAAACCTTCTATCTTTAATATGTTTCAGTGTGCCCATTCTTTTTATCTTATAGTATGTCATCAAATACACTTTTTCATCAATGGCCTAGCTGATCCTTATACTTCATTACAACATCATAACTTCAACCTTTCTCTAGGTGTTCTAGTTACATCTTATTGATTGCCACCACCTTGTCAACCAACTAATTGATAGTATTTGGATCACTAAAGAAATTTTCATTCCTACAAGTAGCAAGTTTGACATCAATGACAAAACAATGATTGAGGACATTCATTACCAGTTCCATTATTATTCCAACAACTTTTCTTATGATCATTTCAATCATTTCCAACAATCTCCCTCTTTGGCATTGATGGCAAACCAAACTGATCAAGTAATCAATTCAGTTACCACCAAGATTGTTAGCTTGCTGCATTTTCACTACTTTCACTATTGATCACATATATCTCCCTCTTTCATATATGTCTCCCTCTTTCTTTGTATTGATCAGGTTTCTGCATATTTCTCCCTCTTTGACATAAATGCTAAAGATGTAGCATCTTTATCATGCAAAATATAAGCTTTGGCTTCTTGTTGTCTTTCTCCCTCTATCACCATGTTTGTGACTGTTTTGGAGTTTCTGCTCTTGCTTTCATCCTCTGCATCATTCTTCTGATATTTCACTGATTTATTTGCTGGTGATGTAGGGTAGCATTCTTGTTGCTTTAAGTTTCTTGAGTTAGGGGCATTACCCCCAACTTGCCTCTAAGATATTCATAGGCATCTTTGGGCAATGGTTTGCTGAAGATATCTGCAGTTTGTTCCTTTGTGTGAATGTATTCCAACTTCACTTGTTTTTCTTCTACCAATTCTCTAACATAATGATACTTAATTGCAATGTGCTTGGTTTTTGCATGCATCACTGAATTTTTGGATATGTTAATAGCACTTGTATTATCACAATACAATATCACCGGTTTTGTTACTTCTACTTTCATTCCATTCAATAGATGTGTGAGCCATACAATGTTTGTGCAATTGACTACAGCTGCCACATATTTTGATTCTGCAGTGGACTGTGATGTACATGTTTGTTTCTTGCTAGTCCAGGTAACTAGCCTCTTGCCTAGAAATAATGCACCTCCACTTGTGCTTTTTCTATCATCAATGTTTCCTCCCCAGTCTGCATCTATATATGCATTGAGCTCAAACTTCTCATTCTTTTTGTAGTATAGACCAAAGTTATTAGTTCCTTTGAGATATCTCATTATTCTTTTTACTGCTATGAGATGATTTTCTTTAGGATTAGCAGAGAATCTAGCCACTATTCCAACTGCTAACGCTATGTCTAGTCTACTGTGTACAACATATTGAAGTTTTCCAATCATGGATCTATACATTGTTTGATTGACTTCGACTGACTCATCATTTTTGGATAGCTTATTTTCTATGGCCATTGGTGTGCTAATTGGTTTGGATTCCTCCAATCCAAATGTGTTAAGAATCTCTTTGATGTACTTTGATTGTGTTATAAATATCCCATGTTTGAGTTGATGTACTTGCAATCCAACAAAAAATTTGATTTCTCCAAATATGGACCTCTCAAATTCATGTTTCATTTTTTCAGCAAAGCCTTTACAAAGTACTTCCTTACCACCAAATACTATGTCATCCACAAAAAATTCAGATACAATAATGTCTTTACCTTCTTCTGCTTTGATGTACATGTTGCTATTGTCATCAGTTCTTTCAAATCCAATTTGCACTAGATACTTGTGAAGTTTCTCATACCATGCTCTTGGTTCTTGTTTCAAACCATAGAGTGCTTTGTGTAGTTTACACACCATATCCCTGTTGTTTTCATCAACAAATCCTTCTGGTTGTTCAATGTAGACTTCTTCTTCTAGTATACCATTTAAGAAAGTAGATTTTACATCCATCTGATAGACTTTAAAATTTTTGTAGGCAGTATATGCAAGTAAGGTTCTTACTCCTTCCATTCTAGCAATAGGAGAAAATGTTTCTCCATAGTCTATTCCTTCTTCTTGAGCATAACCCTTACATACTAATCTAGCTTTATTTCTGGTAATCTCACCATTCTCATCTAGCTTGTTCTTGAATACCCATTTGGTGCCAATCACATTCTTGTTAGTTTGTCTGGGAACCAAACTCCAGGTTTTGTTTTTCTTTATTTGATCAATTTCTTCTTCCATAGATTTATACCAGTCATCATCTTGTAATGCACCATATACTATCTTGGGTTCAGATTTGCTGATTAGACATGATTCATGTCTTAGTCTGTTCCTTGTCATTGGTCTTGCATCTTTGTCACCAATTATTTTTTCAATAGGGTGATGTCTTTTTACATATTTGGATAATCTTGGCTCTGTCCTTGTTTCCATGTTTGATCTTTCAGATTCAGGATCACTATGCTCTTCACTGTCAGGTTGTTCTTCATCATGTATGTTGTTTTCTAAATCAGATTGTTCATTTCCTTCATTTTGCAACTCGGCTTTTGAATGTAGCTCGACATTCACTGGTTGAGACTCGGCTGCAACTGATACTTGTTGTTGAGTTTCAATTTGATTGACATCATCCTCATCAGCAGTCATTCCTTCATAAGAATACACAAAGGTTTTGTATTCTTCCATTTTCTTTGGTTCTTCAGTTTGAACTTCTGTGTGCTCATCAAAATTTACATTTGCACTTTTCACAATTTTGTTAGTGTCAACATTCAAACACTTATATGCCTTGCTTCTAGTGGAGTATCTAAGAAATATACCTTCATCACTTTTTGCATCAAACTTTCCATTTCTAGCATCTTTAAGGATAAAGCATTTACAACCAAATATTTTGAAATGTTTTACATTGGGTGAGTAAACATACCATAATTCAAAAGGTGTCGCATTTGTACCTTTCTCGATTTGTACTCGGTTTAGTGTATGAACAGCTACACTTACAACTTCTCTCCAATATTTTAGAGCAACGGTCTTTTCCATCATTAATGTTCTGGCACAGTCAATCACAGATCTATTCCTTCTTTTCAGTAATTCCATTCTGTGGGGGAGTTCTTGGAGCTGACATTTGTCTCTTGATTCCTTTGTCATTATAGAATATCTCGAATTCATTTGATGTAAATTCACCACCTCTATCTGATCTTAGGCATTTCAAGCTTTTTCATGTTTCCTTTTCAACTCTAGCCAGATACCATTTAAACATTTGAAAAGTATTAGATTTTTGTTTTAAGAACATAACAGTCATCATCTTGGAATAGTCATCAACAAACAACATAATGTATTTATCTCCTCTATAGCTTTGTACTTCTATTGGACCACATAAGTCAGTGTGAACGAACTCAAGTATCTCTTTAGATGTATAGTTTTTGCTTTTGAAACTTGACTTTGTCATCTTTCCTAGCTGGCATTGTTTGTACATGACATTATCAGGCTTCTTCAATTTTGGTAAACCTCTGACTTTCTTCATTTTACTAATGTTGATCAAATTGTCAAAGTTGACATGACATAATCTTCTATGCCATAACCATTCATCATCAAATTTTGCAATGAAGTAATCTTCCATGACATAATCTTCTATGCCAAATTTTTGTTTTAAGAACATAACAGTCATCGTCTTGGAATAGTCATCAACAAAAAACATAATGTATTTATCTCCTCTATAGCTTTGTACTTCTATTGGACCACATAATTCAGTGTGAACTAACTCAAGTATCTCTTTAGATGTATAGTTTTTGCTTTTGAAACTTGACTTTGTCATCTTTCCTAGCTGACATTGTTTGTACATGATATTATCAGGCTTCTTCAATTTTGGTAAACCTCTGACTTTCTTCATTTTACAAATGTTGATCAAATTGTCAAAGTTGACATGACATAATCTTCTATGCCATAACCATTCATCATCAAATTTTGCAATAAAACAAGAAACATTATCCATATCAAGGTAAAACAGATTACTCTTTGTTTGATCTCCTTTTCCTATCAGTTTACGATCAATATCATAGATTTTTGCAGTTTTGTTTCCAAATTCCACTTTGCAACCTATGTTGCCTAATTGTAAGACACTTAGTAAATTGTAGTTTAATCCTTCAACATAGTATGCATTATCACATGAGATTTGTTCTGTGAGCTTAATGGAACCTTTTCCTTTGATTTGACATGGAGCATCATTACCAAATCTAACACTATTTCCATCATACTGAGTAAAGTTAACAAACTTAATTTTGTCTTCTGTCATGTGATGTGAGCATCCACTGTCTATAATCCATCTGTCATTCTTGTTTATACATGTCACCAGTGCTGTGGCTTCTTCTTCATCAGATTGGTCCTTCATGGCTACATAAAAAATTTCATCATCATTGTCATCAGAATTTTCTTCAACAATATAACACTTCTTACCTTTTTCTTTGTAATCTTTCTTGTCATCATCTCTTCTATTCTTGTATTTGTTGCCTTCCTTGTAATCTTTTTTCTGTGGACATCTTGCAGCAATATGACCTACTTCATTGCAATTGAAACAAATGATAGGCATCTTACCTTTGAATTTTTCTTTACCTCTGTGAAATCTTCTAGCTAGTAAATCTTCCAATTGATCCACATCTTCCTCATCAGTTCTACTGTCACTGGATACATATTTCCTTTTTCTTCCTTTCTTTGATTTTACCTGTTCAACATCTTTCAGTGATAGCTTGGCTTTGAAAGCAGACTCAACATTCTCAGGTCTGTAATTGTCAAAGTTAGATAACTCAAATGCAGTGAGTCTACCTATTATACCTTCAAAACTTAGATTGTTACCTGGTATACATCTTAGCTCTTGTATTGTTGATACTCTAATAGCATAGATAGGGAGAAAGGTTCTTAAGAACTTACTATTAATAGTATCTTCATCCAGTTGACCACTCAAGCATCTTATTGCACTTACCACCTCCTTTATTCTTACACCATACTGAGCAGCGTTCTCATTTTCCTCCATTCTCATGTCATCAAACTTTCCTTTGAGGCTTTCTCTTTTTGCTCTTTGTACATTCTGATCTCCTCCATAGATGTCTGATAGGGCTTTCCACATTTTGAATGCAATATTACATCCTTTAATATCATCAAATTCAGCATAACTGAGTGCAGAGGCAATTTTCAGCATTGTCTAGTTGTGTTCTTGCTTGTTTTTCATATCTTCTGCAGTAGGAGCACCTGTTGGATCTACATGTTCAATGGTGATTGAATTTTGGGCATAATATCCTATGGATCCAAGATGTAGCTTCATCAAACTTTTCCATGCAACAAAGTTGTCTTTGTTGAGCTTGGGAACTTCTCTCTTAGGCATTTTGATCTTTTCTGCTAGTAGTCCCTTTAAACTGAATCAGCAGTTAGAAGCTCTGATACCAATTGTTAGAATTCTTTAGAATAAATGAGAGGGGGGGGGGGGGGTGAATGAGTTATTCAAGGTCCAAAATGCCCTATTAATACCTTTCTTATACTTTTATACCCATTTCATCTGTTCAAACTTAAAACAGTCATATAAGCAAATTACTGTAAATTAACATGCAAAGATAAAATATGCAAGATCAACACATAACACAATGATTTACATGGAAACCCAATTTGGGAAAAACCACCAGTAACATGCTACTTAATTCTCACTCTTCTGAAGTGATGCCCTGTTAAAAGCCTACCCTATTAAAGGCTTACAACACACTGTTAAATGTGACCTTGTTAGAGGATTTCACCAAACTGTTAGGAATGGGCCTAGTTAAAGGACTTTAGAACATTCACTTGGAATGTCACCCTGTTAAAGGCTTTATCTAATGGTTATCAAACCAACCTAAGTCCATAGGATTTAAACTAACAGTTACAATTGCTAGAAAGTAACAATAATGGTCTTTTGATCTGATACAACTTACAACATACTTTGCAGATTTCAAATCACTCTTTCATTTCAATCCTTATGCATGGCTTTTATCACTTTAGCTCTGACTGCTTGTCTTCCTCTCAAGCTTTGTCTCCTTGAGTCTTCTAACTCATTGTACCAATGCATCCATATCAGGGGTCTTCTTACTGAAACAGAATAACTATGCTCTCTTTTCTCTTTTGCACCTCCTTCAGTATTTCATGCTTTCATGCTTGACCACCTCTCTCTTATCCTCTTTCTCATCCCCTCTAATTTTCATTAACTTATGACTCCTTAAATAGAAATCTGACTTGCCTTTGCCGCTCAATTCTCCCTCTCCAATTTTAGGGTTTCAAAATGGATTAGGTAGGATACAATGTATCTACCCCATATCTTGTTCTCTTCTAGAATCTTGGCCAGCTGTATTTTCAAAAATGTTTTACATGGTGTTCTGTGCCACCAGCTCATCATTCTTATCTTTTTAAAAACCTTGTCAGCTTAGATCTGACGATTCTTCGATTTGCTAAATAATGCAGCAACTCGACATTATTTAGTTATTGGTGCTCGACACCTCTGTGTTACTCAACATCATTGAGTTACTGGTGCTCGGCACATGCTGTGTTACTCGACACATAAAACTGTATCACTCGGCACTTGTTATTACTCAGCACTTGTTGTCACTCGGCTTTAACTAGGAATTTACTTGGCTTGCTCGGCTCCTTCTTTCCAATAAACTTAGTTGAGCTTTGCAAAAGACTTAGCTAAAACCTTCTATCTTTAATATGTTTCAGTGTGCCCATTCTTTGTATCTTATAGTATGTCATCAAATACACTTTTTCATCAATGGCCTAGCTGATCCTTATACTTCATTACAACATCATAACTTCAACCTTTCTCTAGGTGTTCTAGTTACATCTTATTGATTTCCACCACCTTGTCAACCAACTAATTGATAGTATTTGGATCACTAAAACAATTGTCATTCCTGCAAGTAGCAAGTTTGACATCAATGACAAAACAATGATTGAGGACATTCATTACCAGTTCCATTATTATTCCAACAACTTTTCTTATGATCATTTCAATCATTTCCAACAGTATCATGTATGGTTTGTGGTTTCATTTATGTTACTACATCACAGATTAGAGTTAGTATGATGATGTACTTTATTTCACATATGTATATTCTTTTAAGCCTTTCATACCCTATGACATGTGCAGTGGATGATTGAGCATTCAGAAATGTAATTTATGAACATTGGATTTTTCATTATTATTTCATGTGGATGTTGTATTAGATAGATCATTAATAGTTAGTTTAGATGTAACTCAATGTTAAGGGATTCATGAAGAATGTAATCTATTATGTATGCTATGTTTACTTTTAGTTGAATTGATGCTAATGCTTCCGTTACTATGTATGAGTTGTAAATGGTTTATCTTTCATGTTTTAAAAAAAAAAAATGCTACCAAACTTAGTGAAATTTTAGGTTAATTCTTTAGATCCCTTGGTAGGGCATTACAATCAGAGTATTGTTTACCTTTTTATAAAAAGTAAATAAAATATTTTTAAAAATATGTTTTGGTGGGCGGGGCCACCAACCCCCACCCACCCCATTTTCTCCCTACCCCACCATGATAGCGAGACTATTGTCGGCGGCCATTAATGGTTGTGCATGATAGACCCTGTTGCTGTGACAATAGAGGTACTGTTGTACGTAGTACTCTACTGTAGTGACAACAGAGCTACCGCAGCAAAGACCTAGCTTATGGGCTTAAAAAAATTTAATGGAAGGTTTGTTTTTAGTTTTTTTTTTAAATTTAATTTTATGTAAATTTATTAAATTAAAGTAATTTAATTAAATATTAATTTTAATAAAAGTTAAATTATTAAATGTTAGATTTAAATTTTATAAATGTTATAATATAATAATAATATTATTATTTTATTTTAATAATAATAATAATAATAATTAGATCAATAATTACTTATTAATAATTTAATATATATGTTTCTGATAAGAAAAATAGGTTTTTACAGGGACCATGTAACCCAATAGTTAATATAAAAACCAAGGTTGATAATAAGCATAAAAAGCCCAGCCAAACATAGACAAGTCATAAGGCTGATAATAAGCATGAAAGCCTAGCCAAAACAAAGGCCAATTCAACTTACATCCAAAAAGCTAGAACAAGAAAAAGCCAACCTAACCTAAAACAACAGTAAACTAATAGCAAAAGACAAGAAAAAATAAACCATGATTACTCTTCTATATTTCGCTCAAGCTCCTACATCAACTGAGCTGCTTCATAGACTTTGTGAGTCTCCTTAGCAATTTGCTCATGACTCTTTTGGGCTTCCTGGTCCAGGGTGCTAAAAGTAATTTCTATCACCCCATCCTCTTCCACCCTGGCTCTTTCTTTGTCCTTGTCCTCACTCTCATCCACCATGCCTCTAGCTTTTAACATTCTAGTAAGGGACAAAATGTTATCATTAATAGAATTCAGGATGGAGATCATCTGATTCCCTAGATTGTGATTATAATTTTCTAGGTTCAGGATTCTCTTCTCAGCAAAACTAATTCTATCCTTCTTATTCTTCTGATTTCCTGGACTTGGCTCCTTCCTATTGTTTTCCATTTGGCCAATTTTTTCCCTAACCCTTTCCAATTCATGGTAAAGCCATTTGATTGACTTGAAGTTGTCAATCATGTTATTGTGAGCATTATTCAATAGATTTTTCCCCACTTCCCTAGCATTATTTTTTATTGCCACCATAGTAGGATCGACGAGTTCTTTGAACTAGAGTTGGCCCTATTTTTCTTCTAGGTTTTGGGGATTTATTGTCTCTCTAACAATCCCCATCTTGGATGTTCTAACATTGAAATTTCTCCATGCATTTTGCCTATCCTTAATAATCACTTCTCCAACCTCTCCTCCAATTTTCTCCTTCTCCCTCTCTTAGGAATGAATAGGGGAAAGAGGAATAGCAGAGATATCCTACCCTTACCCCAAAACCCCCTCAGTGTTCGTCTTTTTTCCCTCTTCCTTTTCTTAGCAATTGGTTCCTCCCTCTTAATTTAATATATATGTTATTTTATTAATAAATTAGTGATTATTATTATTATATTTAATAACATAATGATTATTGAATTAAATATTAATAATATTAAATTAAAATTGGAATTAATGGATTATGATATTGTATGTGAAGAGTAAATTCAAAAACTGTAAACATTAGAAAACTAAAAATTGGCAATGAAATGAAAACCTAAACCTTACTGTAAACTCAAAATTGTGTGTTTTCAAAATCAAACAAAACTATGAAACTACACTGTTAATTATATGCTTTGTTATGTTTTGGGTTTGGGGTTGACCTAGAAATGTTAACTAGTTTAGGATGTCTCAAGAGGCTGAGAGTTATTTTTTGATGATTATAGATGATGTCATGATTTGGTTTATGTATAATTTCTTGGATCAATCCTATTAGGATGATCATATTAGTGATGTTTGTACTTTGACCAGTGCTTTCAATACTTAGTTGCTTGTTTAAGAACTAGTGTATGGTATGTGGTATTTTGAGATCTTGTTGCTTTATTGATTTTAGGGTAGGTTATCTATATGTTATGTTGGGAAGTGGCTTGCAATGGAGGTCAAGGCCCTAAACAGGCTTGTTGGCCTAGTTTTTCACCTTTTATGTTGTGTTATACCCCATAGTGAAAAACTTTAGTATAGGGTTTCAAAAATCTTGTGAAATTTGTTAAAACCTTGGATGAAACCTTTTGGTATTTCACAAACCCTTGTATTATTTTTCCCTAACCCTCAAAATGGTCAAAAGTAATTTAAAAATAAGATTGTGTGGGATACTCTTATCCTAAGTTTTCATTTTCCAAAATTATTTTAATACTTTTTGCGAAGTAAACCTTTTCACTTTAAGCATACCCTAACTGTGGTTATTTTTTAAGTGTTTGGCAAGCATCTTAACTATGGTGATTTATTTGGTTTGGCTATTAATCTCTCCAAGATCAACTATGGGCGCATGCCTATATGGTGAATTTGATCAAGTTTTATGTGAAGTGGGCAAGTGCCTATAAGCCATGTAGCACTTGGTGATGTTGGATTTTAACTGAGCCACAAAGGTCATAATTTGTTAGTACTTTGTTAGAATTTTTTTAGGGTTTTGAGTAAATATTAGTACATGTTCCATTTCCTAGTGATATCATTGGTTGAGCCAAGTAGTGGGGTTACTTTTTGCCATCATATCATTAAGCTATTGATCTCTCCAAGATCAACGGCTAGTGCATGATTGCAATATGAACAAGCTTGAGGTTTATGTAATGTGAGCAAGTCCCTGCAAGAAACATGGCACATAATGAGGTCATGGGCCCATAGTATTTGAAAGATAATAATGCAGTATGCATAGTTGGCAATTGTCAGACACGTTGGAGAAAAGGAATGCATTTATTAGTTAAGTTTCGCTAATTGGATCCAAGAAAGCATGATTTACACACACTATTAATCATGAAAAGATCAATAGGCAGTGCATTCCTATAATATGAAAGATGAGGATCTTTAATCAAAGTGGGGAAGCACCCACATGCCATGTGGCAAAGTGGGACCTATCATAAAGAGGACTTTTGAGTCATGCCGGGATGGAAAAGTGTAATGAAAAGGAATGTAGTAATTGGTAAAGCAATACATGTACTTGCCAGGCTAGAGATGAATGTACCAGTGGGGCCACATTTGTAAAGGCTTAATTATAAAGTTATAGTGATCTTTCATGTTCATCAATCTTTGGAAGATTGATGATCAGTGCTTCACCACATTATGAAAATGACTGAACTTTATTCAAAGCAGGGAAGTGCTTGCTTGACACGAGGAAAATTTTCTAAAAGTTTTAATGAAACTTTTTGGATTTTAAAGAAGGTCATCCAATGCTTGAGGATCAATGGTTAAAATTCAAATTTCATAATATGGCATAAATTTATGGCTGTGCAGTATTAATTCTAATCAATGCCACCTCGCGCGACCTTAATGCTAAAGTAAAACTCAAAATTCACCATTATTGAACAAAAACATTGCAAGATGATCAGAGTGTAGGTGTTTCAAGAGCTAGGGCACAAAATTCTTTGAGGTTTTCAGCGATTTGCGAAGTAATTCATAGAGGAAAATAAGAAAGAAAAGGGTAGCTAAGTTGTCTGAACCTTCTAATATTGAGAAATTGTGATTGTGCTAGGGTAAAATTCAAGATGCCTCCTCATAAGGATTTTTCTAGCAAGGAAGATTAACTCAAAAGAGCAGTTCATGATGATTTTCTTGAACAAATGCCTCCATTAGTAAATGAGCTAACAAAGGGTAGATAATTCATCCCAAAAAACCCTAGGCTATTAGTCAGTGAGGGTTTTTATGATAATGAAAATTACTTGAGAGATGCCAAAGTCTCAGTGGGAGGGTTAGAACTCTTTAAGAAGTGGTTTGCAAAATGAAATTTGGATGCTCCTATGAGAAATGTTTGGGAGTTTGATATAGGCAAATTAATTGTCCCTAAAGTCTTCTTTGATGGTGACCTACTAGAAGACATGGCTAAGAAATATGATCCAATTACCAAGGTGGTAAAAAGCCATGTAGGGGATAACCTTTTTAGGGTTTCATCTAAACTAATTAGAGAGGTTTTTAAACTAAACCCTAACCATTATGCCCATGTGAAAATTGATATGGAGTATTTCCAAGCTAGATATGATGCACAGAGATTATAACTAAGGGGAGGGCCATTACAACAACATTTTGTTAAGGTTGGATCATTGCCTTTGGTCACATTGAACACCCCAAAACCCTTGTTGAAAAAATATTTTAATCCTAGGGCACAAGCCTTATATTTTTCTCTTTGCAAAATCTTTGGAATGGATGAGCAAGATCACATTCAAGGCTCTATTGTTCTTATCATAGCTCAAACTCTATAGTATGGAATGAGTGCAATTTTGGATTTTGCTACTTTCCTAGCTGAGGAGATTCATAATGGATTAATTGGAATAGCATAAGCTAAGGTTAATAGGAAGTTTTGTTAGTATTGATTATTGATGTATATATGTTTATATAAAGGAGTTACTTTCTTCTCCAAAGAGATGAAATTAGAATTGGGGAGAGCTGGAGAAAGACTCCCAGTCCAATTGTGGAGTGTAGACATGACATGGGAGGTCATTGATGTCAGTTTTGTCAGGTTTGACAGATATTTTTCTTTAAGGCTTAGCTTGTTGTTTAGAGGGGATAGCCCTAGAATACCACAACCCTTATTAGAATTGATAAGACCTAAGGATCATGCCAAAGGGCTGTTGGTAAGTCATAATTTGGGGGATATCATCTATATGTTGTTTCTACTTGTTTTAGAATTTATTGCTTGTTGGGAAAGCTCCATGTGTTACCATATCAAGTGCCTTTAAAGGTAGGAGTTGTAGAATTGTTATGGCAGATTGGGTCAATTGATGAAATGGATTTTCTAGGAAAATCTAAAGGTACATTTTTCCCAATCGTTACTATTGTGCATGATTTTATTTTTGTTAAGAAGGGATGGAGAAGTTTGGAATTTTTTTTAGATAAGTATCAAATGGCCTAATCCCATGCTTTTTACATTGATCCAGAGGGATTCTATGACCTTCTCAAGGAAAGAATTAAGGTTGAGGCTTATACACAAACTGTATATTTCCCTAAAGATATAATCAGAAACAAGTCCTCATTGCAGGAGCAAGAGGTTAGAAAAGAGAAATGAATAGTTTATAACAAAGTCCTTGATTTTATAAATGCTTTTGAGCCCAAATGTGATCCTTTGGAAGATAAGAAATATTGGGGGGCCAAATCAGATATGTTGATGAATAATTTTGCTGGAATTATGCACACTTTGAATGAGAAGGAAGACATTATGGCAAAGGCACATCCAGAAAAAGCTTTTGAGGTAGAGAGAAGATTAAATAGTAGGATGATCATAACTCTAGGTCAATATAAATTGGAAAGAAAGACTGGATATGTTGTGGGTCAGAATATACAATATGTTCCTCCTTACAAGAGGCCAAGGTCAGAAAGCCCATCTAACACAAGTACCCCCAAGAAACAAAGGCTAGAACAAGGATCATCTTCTCAAGCAAGAGAATATTCACCATCCTAGACTCCACTCAGAATAGATGATGAGGCATCTCTGAGAGAACAAATGAAATAAATTGGAGGGGAGGAGGACATTGTGATTACAACTGTTGATTTTCAAGGAGGAGTACCTGAAGAGCCTCCTGTGCAATCTTTTGACCTCATTGTTGCAGATTATAGAGGTAGGGAGATAGACCCTATAATTGCACAAGCATCTCAAAAATTCATTGATGATGAAATTTTTGTAAAATCTAGGGCCTTTGCACAATTTTTGTGGAGAAGAAACATTGGCAATTTTGAAAACAAGTGCAAATTAATAAAAGTAGAGCAACCCAGTAAGTTGGACTTTGAAATTGAGGAAGAGGTTAAGGCAGATTTCATGGAGGATTTTGCACAATTGACCCCTAAATGGGGAGGACTATTATTAAAAGAATCGAGAGTTTTAATATTAACTGAGTGGGACATAGCTAATGCTATGATATTTGACTCTTTTAGAAAAAGAAAAGGATGTCTAGTATAAAACTAAAGAATAAATTTTGAAATCTCATAGAGGGGTAAAGTATAGCAATGATCACCAAGCATTGGTGATTTGGTCTATGAAGAAAAGAGACAAAACCAAGATACACGAGATTTCAAATGCTGAACATACAGACACTCTCATAGTATATAGAGTAGATGAAGTGGTTAGTGAGGAGGTGAATAAGATGACTAGAGAAATGGTGGACTTTGGGATGGTGGTTGTTGGAAAAGAGAAACATAAGTTCCTAGGACTCAATGCCAAGTTTGAAGAAATACTAAAAGCATATGAGGAAAGAGGGAACAAGATACAACAACTGGAGACTCAAGTATCCCAGATGGATAAGCAACTATGAAAGAGGAAAATGGGATAATCTAGCAGGCCTAGGATTGTTTACCCTCACCCCCCAATTGAGCCATTTAAGTCAACACCAATTGTAGAGCTGCCTGACACTCCACAAAGGCTAGAATTCTATACTTCTGAGGAGTTTGAGGAAGAAAAGAGTAAGCTATGGGCCTTACATGTTGAGTTGAATAGTCAGTATGAAGAAAAACTCATAAAAAAAAAAATCTTATATTTGGTAGATAAGATTGATTGGCCAACATTCTATGAGCAATTGGTGAAAATCCTTGATATGTGGAATGAAATAAGAAGTGATGAAGATACTTTGAAGCCTATTGTGCAAAAATGGACTGGAAGGGATAAAGATATGACCCTTATGTGTATCTCAATTATTAGTCTATCTTGTGAACATATAGAAAAAACTTTTGAGATACCTAATAATTTGTCTAAGTTTGATGATAAGAGGGTTGTAGTTCAAAAAAGAATAATGATCTACCTTTCTAGATATTTAATTGAGAAATTTGGTCTTTTTCCTAGGGCACTTAAAACGATTGATAAAATAAAAGGAAAGGAAGAGTGGGGAAAGAATTAGATGATTTATTGTGTCAAAGAATGAATGAAGTTATTAATGAGAAGGGAAATTTGCTATGGGAAATGAAAAATGAAGAATTTGTTAAAGTGCAATTATTTTATAATTCCACCAGAGAATAATTTTTTGAAATAAATAAAATAAGAGACTTTGTGATCAAGAAATAGCGTGATGTCTTGAGTTTTGATTGGCTCAATGACAAAATTTTCAACAAATAGATGGAAGATTTTGTATATTCAAAGAAAGGGGAAATAGAGAAAGATGATGTGGACCAAGAAGAGAATCAAACACTTGATACATCAGTAGAAGAAGACAAAATAGAACAACCAACGCCAGTGATAAGTACAATAGTTTCAATTGATGACATGGCTACTAAGGAATCAAATATAACTATTATTTTGATAGTACATGATGATATAAATGGAGATCCTCGAGTTGATGTGAGTTTGTAGAAATCAAAGCCAAAAACATCACTATCAATTCCATTAGCCATATCTTCCGAGGAGTTGCAACAACAACAAAGCCAATTATTAGCTTTTTCATCAACAAAAAGTGTAGCAAAAGGATGTAGAAGAAAATGGTCCCACCAAAGGAATGTTTATGATGTAAAGTTTTTCTGTTGCACAAATTTGTGTCCTTTATGATAGTAACAATTCTAAATATCTTTTGTCTCAAGGACAACTGTCAGTTCTCTGTGCCTAAATCATGTTGCATTTCACACTATATAAGTGAGATTCCAAGGCTAGAGAAAGGGTCTGAGTCATTTAAAATTTTAGTATTTCTTAGTATTATTTGGTCCAGTTTTTTGATGCAAACGTTATAATGAATTCTCTCTGCAAGTATCTAAGAATACATTGATGTTATAGGATCTCAATATCTTATCTTGCATCATTTTTGAGTTCTATTACAATTGTTATATAATTTTAAAAGGAAATTAATACAAAGATGAATTGTCCCCATATCTTTTCTTCCTGAATCTTCTCTCGATTTTAATTACTTGGTCATCTTGAAATTGTATGAGCAAAGCTTGTTCAATTGAATGCACTCAAATTAAGTTGTAAGTCATCTCACTATTGCTTTTAGTTCAATGAATTAAGTAAATGCTTCAGTGAAGTTGATAGGATTTCCATGGTAGTAGGAAGGATGTGTATAATAATGAATTTTAGTGAGAATTGCTGATAATATTGATTGTAATGCAGTCAATTAGGTTTGGCAATTGGATAGGCTCTGAATATCAATGGACGAGACACTGATCTATTAGTTCAGTCTACAGATGGAGAAAATCATGAATAAGCATCAAGCTTAAAATAAAATCAAAATAAATTTTACTTTAATGCTTGAAGAATGTCAAAGTTGGTCAGCACTTGTTTACATTTACCTTTGAGTCTTAGTTAGCTACTATTGCCTAGAGTTACCTGTAAATCTAAGAAGAATTGTGACCAATCTACTATAAGGGATGTGTATTGTTGTAAAATGTCATGGAATGAGTGAAAAATATATGTTGTATTAGATTGAAAATATTCTATCCTTTAGGTGTAGCTGCCTTGGTTTTGCAAAGCCAAAAGAGTAGGAAATATTTAATGATTTTGTTGAAGTTGGGTCTAGATGTGAAGAACAAATAACTATTTATGAGAAATAGCTAATCCTTAGGTTATTGTGATCTTTATTATCTTGATATTAATTTTTTTATTTTCTTAATAGTGTAAAAACACCAACAAAATGGCGACTTTACTGGGGAGTTGTTCAACACATGTTTGTGTGTAGGAAAATATTGTAGTTTCTTTGGTCTTGGTGTATACGTGTTTTTCAAATCTTTTCAGTACTGCTTGTGGTTATAGTGGACCTTTTTAGTGATAAACCTTGATAATTTAAGAAGAAGAAGAAGAAGAAGAAAAACCCTAGTACCACAGGTGTACACTGACGTATACAACCCTTATGAAGTGTCTTATCTGTCAAGCAAGAGTTGCAGTCCTATGTCCTTTGTGATTGGTTCCCCTTTGTGTCAATATATTCATATTTTCTTGTGTCCTTCCCTTGAAGTCATAAGCTAATTTATTGTTATATCTTCCCTAGAATAGGGTGGTGACTTAGTCAAGGTTTTGAAGCTAATGCTTATTTGATAAGTAATGCCCACAAATGGATGACAAAAGGAAAAAGTACACGAGCCTATGTAAGAGCCAATCCTAATATACCATTGTATACTAATTTATCCTAGGGTGGTAGGAAGAACTAAAACAAAAAGAAAGCAAATCCAAATCCCACCTGGAAACCAAGCTATAGTACATCTACAAGCTCTCAATACCAACCAATGGTAGGGAGAGAATTTTCCTCATTAAGCTTAGAATAAAAAACCACAAGGATCTTAGGAGGAATATTTAGTACCCCATTGCAAGATGAAAGAATCTATCAAGATAAGGGTATGTCCCCAATGGGAGATGCATTATATAGACTAGATGTAATGGCTGAAATGAATTAGAGGTTGGGATACAAGAATGTAATGGAGGATCCTTTTAATCCTAGAACAGTTTCATACATGGAGACAAATCTTATAGATCTTGAGGACCCTACTGATTTAGAGGCCACTTCTACAGATCCAAAAGAAGTATGCTTAGAGATAGGAGTTTTAAAGAAGTGGATTGTAGAAGAAGAAGCTAAACATGCTCATTTAGAGAAAAAAAGAGAGAAATCTACCTTGAATGCGATTATTGAAAGAGATAAATTGCTTAGAAGGATGGTTGTCTTAAAGGAGCAAAACAAGAAGTTAGAAGAAAGGACTTCTATCCTTCATTCTGATGTCTTTGGGGATATTGACAGTCTGAGATCAAAGGTTCAAGAACAAGAAAAGCTCATAAGCCAAAAGCAAGAACCTATCATATCTCAAGTCCAACCTTACAAGCCTATCCAAATAGATCATGTAGAACCTATTATCAAGTAGAAAAATAAAGGGAAAGGCAAGGCTATAGGAATCCATATTAATGAACCTCAAGCTATACCAAATAAGCCCTCAAATCTTCCCATGTATAAGCTAGATCTAGATTTGGAAAAGGTTAGGAAGGAGAAGGAGGATCTTGCCAAAGAGCTTGAGAAGGTTGAAAATGAAGCTCAAGTAGCAGAAACCAAAAGAAAGATTCAGTTCATTAAGTCCAATTCTGCCTTAGCCTCATGGCCAAATTTGTCCACCCAAGCCACAATTTTTGCACTTGCTTGTGGACCTATAGTCTCTAATAAAAAAATATCTCAATGTACCCCTACTTCTTGATCTACCACAAGTACCCAAGTCCCTACTGCTCAGATGCAACAATCTCAAGGTGCTACCCATAACCAGGCTAATGTAGCAAGCACCTCAAATGTTGTTGGCTTTCAGAAGAAACCCCATTTACATGGAAAAGTATAGACAAATGTCATTCTTAGGTATTCCTAATTCTCCACACCATATATCATTTGACCTAAGAGACAAAGTTGTCAAGTTCTTTGGAAATAATGTTGTTACTGGTGAAGAGCATCTAAGAATTTTCATAGATATGCTAAATGATTTTGATGTTGAGCATGAGGATGTGGCGATGAAATTGTTTGTTCATTAATTGACTGAGGATGCAAGGGATTGGTTTAGAAGACTACTTGGTGATAGCATTAGTTCTTGGAGTGATTTGGAAAAATTGTTCAAGGAATAATATGGGGATAATACTAATGCTGGATTTATGTTGAATGATTTTAATAATATCAAGAAGAATCCTAATGAATCTACATTTGATTTCAATATAAGGTTCCGAAACAGAATGTACAAATTGTTCTACTTCATGAGGTTGAATGAGGATGTCTACCTTAAAACATACTTCAATGCTTTTGATAGCAAGATGGCTTATTAGTTGAGGGATAAAGATCCCAAGACTTTAAGGGATGCTTGCAAGATTGTAGCAAACATTGAAAATAATAGGAAAGCATCTAGTAAGCTTGGGAGGAGAGATGACCCAAAGCTATTCAATCCAAAAAACAATAAAAAGGAGGTTGATAGAACTCCTACAGGTATGAATCCCGAAGAGGCCACAATAGGTCAAATATTGGACTTATTGAAGAAGATGAACCCACCAACTTTCAATACATAGAAACCAAATTTTGGTGAGAAGGCCCTAGTAAACAAAAACAATTTTAGTAGACAACCAAGGATGTAGAGTTATCCCTATAACATGCAATGGAAGGATGGTAAACCAATTCCAAATCAAACCAAAAATGTGAAAGGTAAGGGCACCCCAGATCCCATCCAAATAATTTTTTTTAATATGAATGATGATGTACCATGGTGCATCATATGTCAATCACCTCACTCTTTAGATTATTGTGCAGTTGCTTAGTCATTTGCTTTAGATTAGAATGCACAAAATGAGGAGGAAGAAGAAGAAAAGGGCCATGATAATGTAAGCTATAATATGGTTAGCATGTGTGATGACTGTAGATTCTAATTTAGAAGAACACAAAAATGATATTACTAGTTAGAGAGAAATTTATCAGTTACACCATTAACAAATATTCCCAGATGATGAAAATTATGATGAAGATCAGGTATGTGTTACCTCTTCTAAGGTTGGCCATATAAATTTAAGAATGCCTTCTAAGGAGGAGATTGATAGGATTACAACATAAGTGATTTCTCAAGTTCATAGTAATTATAATTTGAGAAGTAGGACAATGGCTAATGAGATTGGAAAACCTTCTGGTATATTCATAAAAGACATTACTCATAAGATGAAGGATGACAGTAAGAAAAATAATGGAGATACAACAAAGGTCAAAGATAGTAAGGTTAAGAAATGGGAGCCTAAAAAGAAGGTACAATTTCAGACAAGTGATACACCAAAAGAAATGATACAAGAGAAGAAGTTAGGATCTGATTGGGCTAAGAAAATGATAATGCTTGTTGTTCAAAAGATTTCCACTCTAGGTATGCTTGTAAAGCCCACTATATCTGAACCCATTGATATGATATCTATGCTATCACAAATAACTATTAAAGTACCTTTGTTTGAATTGTTTAGAATTTATGAGCATAAGAGTAAAGCTTTGTCATGGTTAAGTGGAATAGGTAATAGTGGAGATACTATTGACCAAGATATCATACACCAAACTCCTATGGTAGTTGAAGATAATGGTATTGTCTCCCAAATTTTGCTTATCTAGAAGATATTGACCCATTTTTTCTTAGTCTGATTATAAAAGGGAAAACTCTATAAAATTGCATGATAGATTCAAGAGCTTCAAATATTATTATGCCTTTTAAGGTCATGGAAGCCCTAGGGTTGAAAGTAGGTACCAAACAAGGTAGATGTAGAGGTATGAATGCTAGGGAAGTGCCTGTCATAGGTACCATCAATGCATTACCCTTCAAATTAGTTGTATACCCTAAGGTAGAGTTAACAATGTTAGTCCTTGTAGTTGATATTCCTCCACATTATGGAATGTTTCTCTCTAGAAAATAGAGTGTTGCTATGGGAGGTAGCCTACAATGTGACTTATCTTATGCCACTTTTCACATAGGAGATAAGGTTGTTAAGGTAGACAGAGAGCCAAGGGTCAATCACATTCTTGGGGAAGAAATTGATAAGAATTCCACTTGTTTCTTAGATATTGGTGTGAATGCATTTAGGGAAGAGATGATTATTCAAGAAGTTGAGAAACTTCCTGCTATCATTGCACATGAGGTTGAATGTTGTATGGATTCACCAATTCTGTGGAATATGTATATTGATGGGGCTATCTCTAAAGAAGGTTTAGGAGTAGAAGTAGTCTTTGTTTCTCCTAAAAATAATACTTTTAGATATTCATTCACTTTGAATTTTTCTTGTACCAAGAATATAGCAGAATATGAGGCCCTTCTGTTAGGATTGAGAGTTGCAACCCATCATGGAATAAAAAAGTTGCATGTCATAGGTGATTCTAAATTGGTTATTTCACAAATAAAGAAAACCTATGCCTCTAAGAACAAAAGATTGAAATAGTATAGTAATGATGTATGAGACCAAATTGAGCTTTTTGATGCATTTGGTATTTCTTGGAGGGATAGAAGTCAAAATAAAATGGTTGCTCTAATTGGAAAATGTAGCTATCAAGCCCAAGGATGTATTATTTGCTGGAATTACATAGATTGAGGTTTAGAATCGGCCTTCAATACCTAACAACACAGAGCATTGGCAAGTCTTTGAGGATGATAAAAATATTTTGAATTTCATGTTAAGTGAAGATAAATACCATGGCAAAGAATTAGATTGCAGTGATTTAATTGAAACCACAAATGGCAAGGAAATAATTTTTGATCAGGAGATCATATAGTTAAAGACTAATAAAGTACCTAAAGGGTTGGTTATTTTAGAGAACATTTTTGATAATCAAGATAGGGTAAATCCTGGAGTTAGAGATCATAAGCCTCAAGAATTAGAAGAAATAAACTTAGGTATCTCAGAGGCTCCAAAGAAGGTTTATATTGGTAAAAAATTGTAAGATAAAATTAGAAAACCTCTGATTGATATACTAAGGAAATATAGGCATGTTTTTGCATGGTCATATGATGATCTTAAGGCTATAAAGAAGACCTATTTCAGCATTTTATTCCACTCAAAGAGAATTTTAAACCTTTTAGGTAGAAACAAAGACCTATGAATCCCACCTTGGCCCCTAAAATATAAGAGGAATTAATAAAGCTAAGGGATAGAGGGATAATCAAACTAATTAGGCATTCTACTTGGGTTTCAAACTAGGTGCCTATTAGAAAGAAGAATGGAGACATAAGACTATGTGTAGACTTTAGACACCTAAATATTGCTTCTTTAAAAGACAATTACGGGTTGCCAAACATGGAGGCTATGCTACAACAAGTGACTAGTTCTGAATTGATATCCATGATGGATGGATTCTTAGGGTATAACTAGGTCCTTGTGAAGGAGAATGAACAATTTAAGACACCTTTCACAACTCCATGGGGTACATATGTATATGTGAGAATGCCATTTGGGTTGATTAACGTAGGTGCAACTTTTCAAAGGGCTATGGATGTAGCTTTCCATGATTACATTAATAAATTTATGGTAGCCTACCAAGATGACCTTATAGCATATTCCAAAAAGGCTGAGGACCATTGTAGACATTTAGAGAAGATTTTCATTAAAGCCTTGGAATATGGAGTATCCTTAAACCCAAAGAAATGTACATTTGGGGTGACAAAAGGTAGACTATTGGGACGTATAGTGTCAAAGGATGGTGTAAAGATAGATCCTGAAAGAGTGGCAACCATTGATAAGGTTCCTAAACCAAAGAATGTGAAGGGAATACAATCATTCTATGGGAAATTCAATTTTTTGAAGAGATTTTTTTACTAATTTTGTTGAAATTAGTAGACTTATTTCTAAAATTCTTAAGAAGGGAGCTACTATTAATTGGAATGGTGAACTTTCACACACCTTTCAAGATATTAAAACTACCATAAAGAATGCTCCAGTCCTTAGAACCCCAAATTACACCAAGCTAATGCATATATTTTCTTTTGCATCCTTCCATACTGTGGCAGTAGTCTTATTACAAAAGAATGAGGAGGGATATGAACAACCTATTGCATTTTTTAGCAAATTCCTACAGTCTGCTGAATTGAAATATGAGATTAATGAGAAACAAGCTTATCCTTGGTAAAAGTTATTAAAACTTTTAGGTGTTATTTGGTAGGTCCCATTGTCATTGCATTTGTATCTGGTGCAGTTGTCAGACATATTCTCTAAACAAGAAGTGTTAGGAAGAAGCTACAAATGGATCAACAGGATCCAAGAATTTAACATTGAGATCTAGATCATGAAATTGGTAAGAGGTCAAGGGCTAGCAAAGCTTATGGCTCAGTCCAACTTGGATGCTAATTAGATTAATGTAGTAGCAGATGATCTGAGATTAGATTTATGTGATATGGATAACTATGAATGGTATATTAATTTTATATATTATTTGCAATATATGGAAGCTCCTTCCATTTAACTAAAAATGAGAAAAAGAAGCACAAAGTTACAAGCCATTAGATATCTCATTGTTAGGAACAATTTATGGTGGAGAAATTTTGAGGGAGGTTACTAAAATGTGTTGATCAAGAAAAACCAAAGGAGATTAAAGGAAATGCATGTTGGAGCCTATGGTGGACATTATATAGCTAAAACCATTGCTCACAAAGTGATGAGAGCTAGATTTTGGTGGCCTTCCCTTTTCAAAGATGCTCAGATAATGGTTAGAAAATGTGATGCTTTTCAAATATTTATAGGTAAATTAATTTTTTTAGTAAATACTCCATTAAAACCAATTGAGGTCCAAGCACCATTCCAACAATGGGGAATGGATTTTATAGGTGAAATCTCCCCTAAGTCTAGCACTGGTTACTCATGGATTTTGGTAGCAACTAACTATTTTACAAAGTGGGTAGAGGCTATTACAACAAGGAATGCTACTATCAAGGTTGTGAATGATTTTCTTTTGAATAATATCATTTCAAGATTTGGTTTCCCACAAATGATTGTGACAAACAATGCAATGTGTTTCAGGTCAGAAGAGTTCATGAAGTACTGTGATAAATATGGAATAACAAGATCAATATCTTCCCCTTATCATCCAAAAGAGAATGGGTAAGTTGAATCCACAAATAAAAGCTTGTTGAAAGTAATAAGAATAACCTTGGATGATAACAAGAAGGCCAGGGATTCCAAATTGTAGTTAGCAATATGGACTAAGTGGGTGATAGTCAAGAAAGCCATAGGTGTAGCACTATTTGACATTGTATATGGAATCCAGGCAAGGATGACTCAAGACAACCTAGTAGGTCTATATAATTACATTATAATGTATGATGAGGAAATTATTGATGATATGAAGGAGAGGTTTGATGAGTTAGTAGGGCTGACTAAGACTAGGAAGGAAGCCTCTCTCAGAAATCAAAAGTTGCAATTACAAGTCAAAGCACTCTAAGATAGAAGAGCAGTAAGAAAAAAGCTTGAAATTGAAGATTTGGTCTTCATGTGGAATGTTAGGATAGAGGATAAGGGAAAATATGGTAAATTTGATCCTGTAGGGTTAGGTCCCTATCTGATTGAAGCCACATGAGGGGAGGACTCTTATATTCTGAAGGATCTATCAGGCAATATTCTTGAACTGCCAGTTCATGGACAATTCTAGAAGAGGTATTTTTGTTGAAATACTTGTTTCTTCCATGAACAATAGTCTAGGTTTCTCTATATTTTCTATAAATTATTTGTTTCTTTTGTATAGTCCCTATATATTTCTTTCTTGGTGTTGTTCCTCTCTTAGAGTTCTCCAAAAAGTGAATTGGTCAGGTGTGTGGTCTGCTTCTCTTAGGGATTCTGAGCCCTCATATGCATTTTTTTAATATTCATTGTCCCTAGACAAAGCCATCGTTGGCCTAGTTTTTCACCCTTAATGTTGTGTTATACCCCATAGTGAAAAACCTTAGTATAGGGTTTCAAAAATCTTGTGAAATTTGTTAAAACCTTGGATGAAATCTTTTGGTATTTCATAAACCTTTGTTTTATTTTTTCTTGACCCTCAAAATGGTCGAAAGTAATAATTAAATAAGATTGTGTGGGATACTCTTATTCTAAGTTTTCATCTTCCAAAATTATTTTATTACTTTTCGTGAAGTAAACCTTTTCACTTTAAGCATACCCTAACTGTGGTTATTTTCTTAAGTGTTTGGCAAAGCATCTTAATTGTGGCGGTTTATTTGGTCCGACCATTGATCTCTCCAAGATCAATGGTGGGCGCATGCCTGCATGATGAATTTGCTCAAATTTTATGTGAAGTGGGAAATCACCTGCAAGACACATAGCACTTGGTGACGTTGGATTTTAATTGTGTCACAAAGGTCATAATTTGTTAGTACTTTTTTAGGGTTGTCAGTAAGGATCAATACACATTCCATTTCCTAGTGATATCATTAGTTGAGCCAAGTAGTGGGGTTACTTTTTTCTACCATAACATTAAGCCATCGATTTCTCCAAGATCAATGGTTAGTGCATGACCACAATATGAACAAGATTGAGGTTTATGTAATGTGGGCAAGAACCTACAAGATGCATGGCACATAATGAGGTCATGGGCCTATAGTCTTTGAAAGATAATAACACAGTATGTATAGTTGGTACTTGTTAGACATGTTGGAGAAAAACAATGTATTTATTGTTTAAGTTTCGCTGACTGGATCCAAGAAAGTATGATTTTCACACATTATTGATCTTGAAAAGATCAACAGGTGGTGTATTCTCATAATATGAAAGATGAGGATCTTTAACCAAAGTAGGGAAGCACCCGCATGCCATGTGGAAAAGTGGGACCTGTCATAAAGAGGATTGTCGAGTCATTCCAAGGTGGAAAAGTGTGATGAATGGAACATAGTAATTGGTAAAGCAATACATGTACTTGCTGTAGGGCCCATTTGCCGTTGCACCAAAAGCCATGACTGTTAGTGAACATGGAACACCACATAATTAACCACCTGTGGTCAGGGGAGCGCATCGCATCACCCAACAATCTCCCCCTCGACGTGCATACTAGGTGCTTACGCGGGTTGGGAAGGCACCGGGGAGATTTGAACCCATGACCAAGCCAAAACCAGGCTCTGATACCAATTGTAGGGCCCATTTTTCGTTGCACCAAAAGCCATGACTGTTAGTGAACATGGAACACCACATAATTAACCACCTGTGGGCAGGGGAGTGTGTCGCATCACCCAACACTTGCCAGGCTAGAGATGAATGTACCAGTGAGGCCACATTTTTAAAGCCTTAATTGTAAAGTTATAGTGATCTTTTGTGATCGTTGATCTTTGGAAGAATGACAATTAGTGCTTCACTGCATTATGAAAATGATTGAACTTTAGTCAAAGCGAGGAAGTGCCTGCTTGACGCATGGAAAATTTTCTAAAAGTTTTAATACAACTTTTTAGATTTTAAAGAAGGTTGTCTGATGCTTGAGGATAAATGGTTAAAATTCAAATTTCATAATATGGCATGAATTTGTGACTATGCAATATTAATTCTGATCAATGACACCTCATATAATCTTAATGCTACAGTAAAACTCAAAATTCACCATTATTGAACTAGAAAATGCAAGATTATTAGAGTGTAGGTGTTTCAAGAGCTAGGGCACAAAATTCTTCAAGGATTTCAATGATTTATAGAGTAATTCACAAAGGAAAATAAGCAAGAAAAAAGTGGGTAAGTTGTTTGAAACTTCTAAAAATTGAGAAATTGTGATTGCGGTAGGGTCAAATTCAAGATGCCTCCTTGTAAGGATTTTTCTAGCAAGGTAGATTACTTGAAAAGAGCAATTCATGATGATTTTCTTGAACAAATGTCTCCATTAGTAAACAAGTTAACAAAGGGTATAAAATTCATTCCAAAAAACCCTAGGTTGTTAGTCATTGAGGGTTTTTATGATAAGACAAATTACTTGAGAGATGTTGAAGCCTTAGTGGGAAGGTTAGAACTCTTTAATAAGTGGTTTGCAGAAAAAAATTTGGATACTCCTATGTGCAATGTTTGGGAATTTGATATAGGCAAATTAATTGTCCCTGGAGTCTTCTTTGATGGTGACCTACTAGTAGACATGGCTAAGAAATATGACCCAATTACCAGGGTAGTAGAAAACCATGTAGGGGATAACCTTTTTAGGGTTTCACCTAAATTGATCAGAGAGGTTTTTAAACTGAACCCTAACCATTATGCACATGAGAAAATTGATATGGAGAATTTCCAAGCTAGATATGATGCACAGAGGGTATACCTAAGGGGAGGGCCATTACAACAACATTTTGTTAAGGTTGGATCATTGCCTTTGGTCATACTGAACACCCCAAAACCCTTGTTGAAAAATTATTTTAATCCTAGGGCACAAGCCTTATATTTTTCTCTTTGCAAAATCTTTGGAATGGATGAGCAAGATCACATTCAAGGCTCTATTACTCTTATCATAGCTCAAACTTTGCAGTATGGAATGAGTTCAATTCTTGATTTTTCTACTTTGCTAACTGAGGAGATTCATAATGGATTAATTGGAATAGCACAAGCTAAGGTTAATAGGTATTTTTTTTGGTATTCATTATTGATGTATATATGTTTATATGAAGGAGTTACTTTCTTTCCAAAGAGATGAAATTGGAATTGGGGAGAGATGGAGAAGGACTCCCAGTCCAGTTGTGGAGTATAGACATGACATGGGAGGTTTGATAGATATTTTGCTTCAAGGCTCAGATTGTTGTTGAGAGGGGATAGCCCTAGAATACCACAACCCTTATTAGAATTAATAAGACCTAAGGATCATGCCAAAGGGCTGCTGGTAAGTCATAATTGGGGGGATATCATCCCATATGTTGTTTTTGTTGTCTTTAGAATGTATGGCTTGTTGGGAAAGACTCATGTGTTACCATGTCAAGTGCCTTTAAAGGTAGGAGTTGTAGAATTGTTGTGGTAGATTGGGTCAATTGATGAAAGGGATTTGCTAAGAAAATCCAAAGGTACATTTTTCCCAATCATTACTGTTGTGCATGATTTTTTGTTTGTTAAGAAGGGATGGAGAAGTTTGGGAATTTTTTTAGATAAGTATCAAATATCCCAATCCCATGCTCATTACATTGGTCTATATGGATACTATGACCTTCTTAGGGAAAGAAGTAAGGCTAAGGCTTATACACAAACTATATATTTCCCTGAAGATACAATCAGAAACATGTTCTCATTGCAGAAGCAAGAGGTCAAAAAAGAGAAATGGATAGTCTATAGCAAAGTCCTTGATCTTATAAATGCTTTTGAGCCCAAATATGATCCTTTGGCAAATAAGAAATATTGGGGGCCAAAATGGATATGTTGATGAATAATTTTGCTAGAATTATGCAAACTTTGAATCACAAGAAAGACATTATGGAAAAGGTGCATCCAGAAAAAGTTTTTGAGGTAGAGAGAAGATTAAATAATAGGATGGTTGTAACTCTAGGTCAATATACATTGCAAAGAAAGGTTGGATATGTTGTGGCTCAAAATATACATTATGTTCCTCCTTACAAGAGGCCAAGATTTGAAAGCCCATCTGACACAAGTACCCCCAAGAAACAAAGGCTAGAACAAGGATCATCTTCTCAAGCAAGAGAATATTCACCATCCCAGAATCCACTTAGAATAGATGATGAGACATCTTTGAGAGAATAGCTGAAACAAATTGGAGGGGAGGGGGACATTGTGATTACACGTGCTGATTTTAAAGGAGGAGTACTTGAAGAGCCTTATGTGCCATCTTTTGACCTTACTGTTAAATATTATAGAGGTAGGGAGATAGATCCTATAATTGCACAAGCATCTCAATAATTCATTGATGATGAAAATTTTGTAAAATCTAGGGCCTTTGCACAATTTTTGTGGAGAAGAAACATTGGCAATTTTAAAAACAAGTGCAAATTAATAAAAGTAGAGCAACCAAGTAAGTTGGACTTTGAAATTGAGGAAGAGGTTATGGCAAATTTCATGGAGGATTTTGCACAATTGACCCTTGAAGGGGGAAGATAATTATTGAAAGAATCAAGAGTTTTAATATTACCTAAGTGGGACATAGCTAATACTATGATCTTTGACTCTATTAGACAAGAAAATGATGTCTAGTATAAAATTGAAGAAGAAATTTTGCAAGCTCATAGAGGGGTAAAGTATAGCAATAATCACCAAGCATTGGTGATTTGGTCTATTGAGAAAATAGAAAAAACTAGGATACAAGAGATTTCAAATGTTGAGCATACATGCACTCTCATAGTATACATAGCATATGAAGTGGATAGTGAGGAGGTGAATAAGATGACTAGAGAAATGGTGGACTTTGGGATGGTGGTTGCTGGAAAGGAGAGACATAATTTACTATAACCTAATGTAAAGTTTAAAGAAATACTAAAAGCATATGACGGAAGAGGGAACAAGATACATCAGCTGTAGACTCAACTATCCCAAATGGATAAGAAACTATGAAAGAGGAAAATGGGAGAATCTAGCAGGCCTAGGATTGTTTACCTCACCCCTCAATTAAGCCATTTAAGTCAACACCAATTTTAGAGCTGCCTGACACTCCACAAGGCTAGAGTTCTATACTACTGAGGAGTTTGAGGAAGAAAAGAGTAAGCTATGGGCCTTACATGTTGAGCTGAATAGTCAATATGAAGAAAAAATCAAAAAAAAAATTTATATCTAGTAGATAAGATTGATTGGCCAGCATTCTATGAGCAATTGGTGAAAATCCTTGATTTTTGGAATGAAATAAGAAGTGATGAAGATGCTTTGAAGCCTATTGTGAAAAAAAGGACTAGAAGGGATAAAGATATTACCCTTATGTGTATCTAAATTATTAGTCTATCTTGTAAATAGGTAGAAATTTTTTTTGAAATAACTAATAATTTGTCTGAGTTTGATGATAAGAGGGTTGTAGTTCAAAAAAATAAAATGATTTTCCTTTCTAGATAATTAGTTGAGAAATTTGATCTTCTTCCCTAGGCACTTAAAAGGATTGATAAAATAAAAGGATAGGAAGAGTGGTGGAAAGAATTAGATGATTTATTGTGTCAAAGAATGAATGAAGTTATTAATGAGAAGGGACATTTGCTATGGGCAATGACAAATGAAGAATTTGTTAAAGTGTAGTTATTTTATAATTCCATCAGAGAAGAATTTGTTGAAATAAGTAAAATAGAAGACTTTGTGATCAACAAACAATGTGATATCTTAAGTTTTGATTGGCGTGATGACACATGTTTCAACAAATGGATGGAAGATTTTGTATATTCAAAGGAAGGGGAAATAAAGGAAGATGATGTGTACTAGTAAGAGAATCAAACACTTGATACATCAACAGAAGAAGACAAAATAGAACAACCAACCCAATGATAAGTACAATAGTTTCAACTGATGACATGGCAACCAAGGAATCAGATATAATTGTAGTTTTGATAGTACATGATGATATAAATGGAGATCCTGGAGTTGAAGTGTGTTTGTAGAGATCATAGCCAGAAAAATCACTATCAATTCCATTAGCTCCATCTTTTGAGGAGCCACAACAACAATAAAGCCAATCATTGGATATTTCATCAGCAAAAAGTGTAGAAAAAGGATGCAGTAGAAAATGATCCCACCAAAAGAATGTTTATTATGTAAAGTTTTTCTATTGCACAAATTTTTGTCCTTTATGACAATAAAAATTTTAAATATCTTTTGTCTTAAGGACAACTATCAGTTCTCTATGCCTGAAGCTTGTTGCATCTCACCCTATATAAATGAGATTCCAAGGCTAGAGAAAGGGTCTAAGACATTTACAATTTTAGTATTTCTGAGTATTGTTTGGTCCAATTTTTTGATCCAAACTTTACGATGTATTCTCTCTGGAAGTATTTGAGGATACATTGATTTTATAGGATCTCAATGTCTTATCTTGAGTCATTTTTGAGTTCTATTACAATTGTTATACAATTTTCAAAAGAAATTAATACAAAGATGAATTGTCCCCATATCTTTTCTTCCTGAATCTTCTCTGCATTTTTATTACTTGGTCATCTTGAAATTGTATGAGCAAATCTTATTTAATTGAATGCACTCAAATTAAATTGTATGTCATCTCACTATTACTTTTAATTCAATGAATTAAGTAAATGCTTTAGTGAAGTTGATAGGATTTCCATGGTAGTAGGAAGGATGTGTATAAGAATGAGTTTTAGTGAGAATTGCTAATAATATTGATTGTAATGTAGTCAATTAGGTCTAGAAATTAGATAGACTCTGAATCCCAATGGATGAGGCACTGATCTATTAGTTCAGTCTACATATGGAGAAAATCATGAATAAAAATCAAGCTTAAAATCAAATCAAAATCAATTTTACTTTAATGTTTGAAGAATGTCAAAGTTGGTCAGTACTTATTTACATTTAACCTCTGAGTCTTAGTTAGCTATTATTGCCCAAAATTACCTATAAATTTAAGAAAAATTGTGACCAATCTGCTATAAGGGATGTGTATTGTTGTAAAATGTCATGGAATGAGTGAAACATGTATGGTGTATTAGATTGAAAACATTCTATCATTTAGGTGCACCCACCTTGGTTTTGCAAAGCCAAAAGAGTAGGGAATCTTTTATAATTTTGTTGAAGTTGGGTCTAGATCTGAAGAATAAATAATTATTTATGGGAAATAGCTAATCCTTAGGTTATTTTGATCTTTATTATCTTGATATTAAGTTTTTTGTTGCTTAATAGTGTAAAAACACCAACAAGGTTGACGAGTAACCCATTATAGGTTATTTTAATAAGTGTTAACACTACATTAAATGAGAGTAAAATGAATTAATAAAATTCATTATTTTCCTCACCCATGCTTCAAGTGCTAGTACAAGCTAGGATGGGAGTAGAGAGGATTCTTGGTTGTGACCATGCATCATTAGTATGCCATTTAAGTATGAAAGGATACTAGTACCACACAGAGTTACTAGGGGATCAGAGGATTAAAAAACTAGCCAGGTAACCATAAGTTGGCTCATGCAATGACACTTTCCCACTAGCATAATAGATTCCCTACATGTCATTGTAGCCTCTAGGTTTAGATGTCATATATATCTTGGTACCTTTGTGTTAGATTACTTTTAGGTTTTCCTTGACTTAGATATTGGATTTGACTTTTGAGTTGTTATCCTGTTTGGGACTTGAGACTGTCTCTTCAGTGTGGCAGGAGTGGGGGTACCATGAGGTCCGGGGTAGTGCTATTTACTTTTACCATTTAGATTCGATAGTTCAATTGTTGTGGCTGGAGTTACCTTTTTTGCATCTCTTTCATTCTATTCTTGTGTACTATGATGGATGGTTATACTTGTTGTATTGGATTTGATTTCATGGATCTTATGAGAGGTTCTTGTAATCTATTTTTATGATGTATATTCTGTCAACCCTTCATACCCTATGACATGTAGAGTAGATGAAGGGGTAAGTGCACAAAGTTGTGGTATCAAAAGAGGGGTATAAGTGGACACCTTTTTCCTGAAATCTACAAATTTTGAACTTCAACAAAAATTTGAAGATAGTTATGCTCAAAATTTTAAGATATGAAAAAAAAAGTCGTAGTCCTTTGAATCTAGTTTCTAAACTACTAATTTTTTTTTAAATGGTTTAGTTTTAGGTCCTCAAAAAAAGGGGCCACAAAAAGTGGTACTATTTATTCCAAAAAAATATAACACAGTACAAAGTGTGGCCCCCCTAAAATTTTAACTTTTTCTTTGAAATTCTTTAATCGCTCTAGTCAAAAGTTACTTAACACTATGTAGTTTATCCCAAATTTTTCAGGTAATTTTATAATGTGTATTTTTTTTTTTAATGAGTTTTTTAACTAGACACATCCCAAAAATGTGAAATATCTTTGTGCTCCCCCTAGAAATAATTGATGAACGAGCTAAAATCTATAGCCCAATTAGTAAATGATGGTTTTTGACAAAAAATGAACATACATTCAAAAGAAATTATAGATGAAAGGTTTGAAATAGTTCAAATTAAAAATAAATTATATGGTTAGATAGCTAACACAAAGACCTATAATGCTATGTAACCTGATCTTATTGATACCCAACCATGAGGAATCTTGAAGGGGAGCACACAAGAAAAAACAATAATTTTTGGTATGTTTGCTAGAAAACATGTCTCAAACCTATTTCATAAACTCCAAACCTTTGGGTTGGATCTCCAAGGAAAAACCAAGCCTTAGGCTTGGGTTTAAATAAGCTTTCTATAGCATGTGTGCCCTATAGCGCGCATGTGCTATAGTGCGCACACACTATCTAGAACATGATTTCTTAGTAGCGTGTGCGCTATAGTGCACCTGCACTATTAAGACCTAAATTGCATAAGAGAACTAGGTGGGGGGGGATAAGGGAATGACTATGTGTGTGTGAGAGAGATAGAGAGAAAGTAGGGGATGGGAGAGGGGAGAGAGAAAGTGAAAAAGAGTAGGGGTGGCAAAGAGAGTAGAGGATGGGAGAGAGAGTAGGGGTGGTAGAGAGCGTACAAGATGTGAGAGAGAGAGTAGGGGTGGAAAAGAGAGAGTGTGGGATGGGGGAAAGAGATTGAAAGTAGGGGATGGGAGAGAGAGGAAGTGTGAGAGAGAGTACAAGTTGGGAGAGAGAGATTAAGAGTAGGGGATGGGGGGGAGAGAGAGTAGGCGATGGGAGATGGAGTGGGAGAGGAAGAGTGAGAGAGAGGAGGATGGGAGTGCATGTGTGTAAACGAGATAGAGTATGGAATGGGAGAGGGGGAAGAAAAAGTAGCTCGAGAGAGAGTAGGGGATGGAAGAGAGAGTAGGCAATGAGAGAGGGAGTGGGAGAGGGAGAGAAAGGAGGGATATAAATGTGTGTAAGAGAGAAAGAGAGAGAGAGTAGGGAATAGGAGAGAGTGTGAAAATGTAAGAGAGAGTAGAGAGGGGGAGATGGAGAGAGAAAGAGAGAGAGAGAGAGAGAGAGAGTAGGCAGTGGGAGAGGGAGAGTGAGTGAGAGAAAAAGTAGAGGATGGAAGAGGAGAGAGGGGGGATGGGTGTGTGTGTGTTTGTGAAAGAGAGAGAGAGAGAGAGTAGAGAATGAGAGAAGGGAGAGAGAGATAGAGAAAGTAGGCAATGACAGAGGGATGGGAGAGAGAGGGAGAGAGTGTAAGAGAGAGAGATAGTAGGCACTGTGAGAGGGAGTGGGACGGAGAGAGAGGTGGAATGGAAGTGTTTAATAGAGATATAGTAGGGGACGAAGCGAGTAGGTAGTGGGACAGGGACTGTGAGAGAGAGAGAGAGAGGGGGGGGGAATGGGAATTTGTATTTATAATAAGAGAGATAGAGTAAGGGATGGGAGAGAGTGTGAGAGTTTGAGAGAAAGTAGGAGGTGGCAAAGAGAGCTTGTATGGGATGGGGGTGAGAGAGAGAGAGAGAGAGAGAGAGTAGAGGATGGGAGAGAGTGTGAGAGAGTAGGAGATGAAAGAGAGAGAGTGAAAGTAGGGGATGGGAGAGAGAAAGTAGAGAGGGAGAGAGAGTACTTGAGATAGAGAGATAGTAGGCAGTGCAAGAGTGAGTGGGAGAGGAAGAGAGGGCGGATGGGAGTGTGTCACAAATCTAGAGAGTAGGGAATGGGAGAGGAGAGAGAGAGGGAGGATGAGAGTGTGTGTGTGTAAGAGAGACAAGTAGGGGATGGGAGAGAGTGTGAGAGTATAAGAGAGAGTAGGTGGTGGCAAAGAGAGCTCGTACAAGATGGGAGAGAGAGAGAGAGTGAGATTATGGGATGGGAGAGCGTGAGAGAGAGTAGGGGATGGGAGAGAGAGTGATAGTAAGGGATGGGATAGAGAGAGAGAGTAGAGAGGAAGAAAGAGAACTTAAGAGAGAGAGATAGTAGGTGGTAGGAGAGGGAGTAAGAGAGGGAGAGGGAGAGAGATAGGGGGGATGGGAGTGTGTGTGAAAATGTAGAGAGTAGGGGATGGGAGAGAAGAAGAGTGGGGGGATAAGAGTGTGTGTATCTTCGAAAGAGAGAAAGTAGGGGATGGGAGAGAGTGTGGGAGTGTGAGAGTAGGGGATGGCAGAGAGAGAGTATGACGATGGAGGAGAGAAAGTAGGCTATGGGAGAGGGAAAGAAAGAGGGGGGATGGGAGTGTGTGTGTGTGTGTGTGTGTAAGAGAGACAGAGTAGGGGATGGGAGAGAGTGTGAGAGTGTGAGAGAGTAGAGGATGGGAGAGGAGAGAGAGAGTAGGGGATGGGGGAGAGAAAGTAGGTGGTGGGAGAGGGAGTGGGAGAGGGAGAGGGAGAGGGAGAGAGAGAGAGAGGGGCAATAGGAGTGTGTGTGACAGATGTAGAGAGTAGGGGATGGGAGAGAAGAAGAGTGGGAGGATAAGAGTGTGTGTATCTATGAAAGAGAGAGAGTAGGGTATGGGAGAGAGTGTGAGAGTGTGAGAGTAGGGGGTGGTAGAGAGAGAGAGTATGAAAATGGGGGAGAGAAAGTAGGCAGTGGGAGAGAAAGAGAGGGGGGGATGGGAGTGTGTGTGTAAGAGAGACAGAGTAGGGGATGGGAGAGAGAGTGAGAGTAAGGGATGGGAGAGAGAGAGAGTACAGAGAGGAAGAAAGAGAAATCGAGAGAGAGAGAGATAGTAGGTGGTAGGAGAGGGAGTGGGAGAGGGAGAGGGAGAGAGTGGGGAGATAAGAGTGTGTATCTATGAAAGAGAGAGAGTAGGGGATGGGAGAGAGTGTGAGAGTAGGGGGTGGAAGAGAGAGAGTATGATGATGGGGGAGAGAAAGTAGGTGGTGGGAGAGGGAAAGAGAGAGGGGGGATGGGAGTGTGTGTGAGAGAGACAGAGTAGGGGATGGGAGAGAGTGTGAGTGTGAGAGAGTAGGGGATGGGAGAGGAGAGAGAGAGCAGGGGATGGGGGAGAGAAAGTAGGCAGTGGGAGAGGGAGAGAGAGAGGGGGATGGGAGTGTGTGTGTAAGAGAGACAGAGTAGGGGATGGAAGAGAGTGAGTGTGAGAGAGTAGGGGATAGGAGAGGAGAGAGAGAGAAGGGGATGGGGGAGAGAAAGTAGGTGGTGGGAGAGGGAGTGGGAGAGGGAGAGAGAGAGGGGGAATGGGAGTGTGTGTGTAAGAGATATAGAGTAGGGAATGGGAGAGAGTGTGAGAGTGAGTAGGTGGTGGCAGAGAGAGCTCGTACAAGATGGGAGAGAGAGAGTAGAGAGGGAGAGAGAGAACTTGAGAGAGAGAGAGAGAGATAATAGGTAGTAGGAGATGGAGTGGGAGAGGGAGAGGGAGAGGGAGAGGGAGAGATATAGGGGGAATGGGAATGTGTGTAAGAGAGACAAATTAGGGGATAGGAGAGGAGAGAGAGAGTAGGGGATGGGGGAGAGAAATTAGGTAGTAGGAGAGGGAGAGGGAGAGAGATATGGGGGATAAGAGTGTGTGTGAGAGATCTAAAGAGTCAGGGATGGGAGAGGAGAGAGGGTGAGAGAGGTAGAGAGAGTAGGTGGTGGGAGAGGGAGAGTGAGAGAGAGTAATGGATGGGAGAGGGGAGAGAGAGTAGGAAGAGAGAGAGGGAGGGGATGGGAGAGAGAGTAAGAAGGATAGAGAGTAGGGAGGATGGGGAGTGATGTGATTTCACATAGTGTGTACGCACTATCTCAAATCACCTACAAATGGTAAAAACCAACCTTGGGGCCCATTTCATCCATTTTTTTTCTTATGGTCTATTATGCACTCTATTATTCTAACAAAAATCATGTGTTTCAACATAGAAAACACTATTTCAACACTTTTGGAAGTTAGAAAACACCAAATTCAATCATTGGATACATGATTTGGAGACTTTTTGAATATTCCTTGTATAGAAAAGGTTAGTGCAATCCATTTTAAATATCGTTTGTCAATATATAGATACAAATTTGATTATAATTTGACATGTTATTTAATATAGTGAATTCATTGAAAATTGTATGTTTGAATGAAATGTTATTTCAGAATGGTTAGAAATTTGACAAGTCATTTGATATATATTGTGTATTCATTCAAATAATTATAATTTTTATATGTAATTGAATAATTTGAAATTTACACATTTTAAGTAATTCGGATGTTTAAATAATTAGACATGTAGAAATCATCATCATGCCAAGGAAGAAACCAAAGATTCAAACAAATGAAGATAGGGAGAGAGATTTGGCAATTAAAAGAGATAAAATGAAATTACTATGCGAGCAAAGAAAATTACAAAGCAATAATGAAGAATTGACTTTCGAAGAGGATCAAGAACCACCTTTGGAGCAATCAATTTTGACTACCCAAACTTGTCTCCCACACGTGGGAATGAGGTTTTAAACTCATTTAGACTCTCAAAACCAAATGAAACCTCCCTTTGGACCCTTTACATGACTTGATTAAGCCCATTTTGGCTTATATTGCCAATGTTGGCAATTTTACAAAATATTGCACTTTTAGTGCCTTTTACATCTTTTAGAGGCTTCAATAGCCTTATTACATTATTTAATACCTTTATAGGTCTTTTCTATCCACCCCTAACCTAGGATCAATCCTGATGCAGAGGAAAGGGTGATGGACCCAAGTAACAACCCAAAATGAGCAAATTTGTAATAATGTCCCAAGTGACCCTTCTAGGTCCTGATGGGAAAATCCTACAAACAGTCAACTCTAAGATGTTTTTAGGATTTAATAGGTTTTTTCTACCCTATCTAGCATGTTCCCATCAACACCTTTCAGTTTCCATACCCTCCAATCCAAAATGCATAATTCACCCAAATGTTGTCATTGCAAAAATTGCAAAGTTGCATTAGCAACTTTTGCAACAATTTAGCAATTTTTAGGAAATAACCATAAAACTACCTATATTCCTATATTCCTATGAGGTTTTACTATTGCTGAACCTTTTCTAAGTCATAGAATTGGAATCAAGTGAAAAATGTAAAAAATGCACTTTTTGTGCAAAGTTGCATTGTTAAAAGTTGTAAAAGTTGCTCAAATTTGCAACTTAGTGGAAAAAAGGTCGTGGGATCAAACTGTCTACTCCGTTAGCTTTGGGTGGCTAGTTAAACCCTATCCTCAACCTCGTCTTATCTGCTGTAGCACTCGAACATTCTCGGGTATGCCGAACCAAAATGTCCCCAAGGGTCACTAAATGCCATAGGGCTGCGATCTTTGACAAGACATATCTCAGAGCTCGTGCAAGGTATGGATGCAATTCTAGTTCCTACAAGACTATGTTGTAGATACGTACAATAACCTCTCTCACTTTTTGGATATCATATTTCGTTCTCATTTTACGATGCCATCTCGGGTGATGCTGAAACTTGCAGTATTGGCTAGTACAAAGTTGCCAACTGCCAAATCTCTCTCACCTTTCATTGTGGGATAGAACTGTCTACTCTGTTAGCTCTGAGTGGCTGGGTAAACCCTATCCTTAACCTCATCCTATCTACTTCAGCACTCGAACATTCTCGGGCATGCTAAATCAGAATGTCCCTAAGGGTCACTAAATGCCACTGGGCTGCAATCTTTGACAGGGCATATCTCAGAGCTCGTGTGAGGTATGGATGCGATTCTAGTTCCTACAGGACCATGTTGTAGAGACCTACAATAACCTCTTTCACTTTTTGGAGATCACATTTCATTTTCATTTTACAACGCCATATCTAGTGATGCTAAAACTTGCAGTATTGGCTAGTACAAAGTTGCCAACTGCCAAATCTCTCTCACCTTTCATCGTGGGATCAAACTATCTACTTCGTTAGCTCTGAGTGGCTAGGTAAATCCTATCCTAAACCTTGTCCTATCCCCTTCAGTGATCAAACATTCTCGGGCATGCCGCACCGGAATGTCCCCAAGGGTCACTAAATCCCATAGGGCTGTGATCTTTGATGGGGCATATCTCAGAGCTTGTGCGAGGTATAGATGCGATTCTAGTTCCTATAGGACCATGTTGTAGAGACCTACAATAACCTCTCTCACTTTTTGAAGATCACATTTCGTTTTCATTTTACAATGCCATCTCGGGTGATGTTGAAACTTACAGTGTTGGCTAGTACAAAGTTGCCAACTACCAAATCTCTCTCACCTTTCATCATGGGATCAAACCGTCTACTCCGTTAGCTCTGGGTGGCCGAGTAAACCATATCCTCAACCTCATCCTATCCACTTCAGCACTTGAACATTCTCGGGCATGCCAAATAGGAATGTCCCTAAGGGTCACTAAACACTAGTACATTTGGGCTCATTTTTTGACCTTTATTGGTCAAAATTTTGACCCATTTTTTGACCAAACTTTGACCAAATTTGACCAAAACATTGGTCAAAAAAATTTTGATCAAAAATTCGACAAACCTACTGGTTGGTCAAAATTTTGACCAATACGTTGGTCAAAAAATGTTGAAATTGTCAGGACATTTTCTGCCATTCATTGATCAAACTTTCGACCAATGCTTGGTAGAAATCTATAGGACATTGCTCAAAATTTTGACCAATGCATGGTAGAAAAGTAGATGGCATTGAATGAAAAATTTTTGGTCAAAAATTTGACCAACCAATAGATTGGTCAAAATTTTGACCAATATGGTGGTTGAAAAATGTTGGAATTGTCAGCACATTTTCTGCTATTCATTGGTCAAACTTTTGACCAATGCTTGGTGGAAATTTGTAATTCATTGGTCAAAATTTTGACCAATTCTTGGTAGAAAACTACAAGGCATTGGTCAAAATTTTGACCAATGCTTGGTAGAAAACTACATGGCATTGGTCAAAATTTTGACCAATGCTTGGTAGAAAACTACATGGCATTGGTCAAAATTTTGACCAATGCTTAGTCAATTTTTTTTTGCAGGTCACAGTTGTTGAGGTCCACTTCAGCAATGGCCCTTCCTATGAAATTTCCATCTAAAAATCTTTCTAATGAGATATTGTGTTATGAGCTCTTCATCAGTGGGATGGAACGTGAATCCAGGAGGCAGTTGTTATGAGGTCTTCAACAACAGTTGTTGAGGTCACAGTTGTTGAGGTCCACTTCAGCAATGGCACATGGTGAGTTGACTTGGTGAGCGAGCTCGATGAGAAGACCTAAAGATTGACCTTGATGAGGCACTTTGGTGGGGTGACTTGATGACCAAACTCAAAGAGTCAGCTTGGCGAGCATACTTGAACAGTTGACTTAGTGGGGCAAGTTGGTGAGCCAACTTAGCGAGTCCAATCAATCAAGAGAAAATAATTGAGAGCTTAGAGTGACACAATTTTTAGATGATGATATGAAATGAAATGGGCGTGCGAGTAGAAAGACATTGTGTATAGATGAAGGCATGAAATGGATGGTTATGGAGCACTCAGCACAGACACTCAACATTCAGTACATATCATCATTTGAGATCAAATGGGTGTATGTGATTATATGCATAGTGAATAATAAAGGAGGGAATTGAACCCTCCCTGAGGCTCACAGTTGTTGAGGTCCACTTCAGCAATGGCCCTTCCTGTAAAATTTTCGTCTAAAAATCTTTCTGATGAGATATTGTGTTATGAGCTCTTCATCACTGGGATGGAACGTGAATCCAGGAGGTAGTTGTGCATCACCGTGAATCCAGGTGCCATTGCTGAAGTGGACCTCAACAACTGTGAGCCTCAGGGAGGGTTCAATTCCCTCCTTTATTATTCACTATGCATATAATCCCATACACCCATTTGATCTCAAATGATGATATGTACCGAATGTTGAGTGTTTGTGCTAAGTGCTCCATAACCATCCATTTCATGCCTTCATCTATACACAATGTCTTTCTAGTTTCTTTCTACTCGCACGCCCATTTCATTTCATATCATCATCTAAAAATTGTGTCACTCTAAGCTCTCAATTATTTTCTCTTGATTGATTGGACTGGCTAAGTTGGCTCACCAACTTGCCCCACTAAGTCAACTGTTCAAGTATGCTCGCCAAGTTGACTCTTTGAGTTTGGTCATCAAGTCACCCCACCAAAGTGCCTCATCAAGGTCAATCTTTAGGTCTTCTCATCGAGCTCACTCACCAAGTCAGCTCGCTCACCAAGTAAGCCCACCAAGTTGCCACTTTAAGCCCACTCACCATGTTAGATCGTCAGACCAGCTCCCCAAGTCATCCAAGCTGACAATTGAAGTACGCTCACCAAGTTGACTCTCTAAGTTTGCTCACCAAGTCTGCCCCCAAGCCAACTCTCTAGGTTAGGTCACCAAGTCACCCCTACTTGCCACTTTAAGTCGACTCGCCATGTCAGCTTGGCAAGCTGACTCCCCTAGTCAACTCGCCAAGCTGACAATTCAAGTATGCTCACCAAGTCGACTCTTTATGTTCGCTCACCAAGTTCGCCCCCTAAGTCAGCTCACCAAGTCACCCCCACCTAGTCAACTCAATGAGTTGAATCTTTAAGTCAGCTCACCAAGTTGTCTCACCCATTGGTTTCACCACCTTGCCTCAACAAGTTGGCTCGTTATGTGTGCTTGCCAAGTTGGCCCACTGAGTTGCTTCTCTAAGCCCACTCACCATGTCAGCTCACTTGTTTAGCTCACCAAGTTGACTGTTCAAGTACACTCACCAGGTGGGCTCTCCAAGTCGTCTCACTAAGTCGACTCACCATCTCATCTCACCAAGTGGGGCTCTCTACGTAGGCTCGCCAATGCCCCACTAAGTTTCCTCTTTAAGGCAGCTGACAATGTCAGCTTGCTAGGTCTATTCCCAAAGTTGACTCATCGAGTCAACTGTTCAAGTATGCTCATCAAGTCCCCTCACTAAGTTGACTCTTTAAGTTTTCTCACCAAGTTAGCTCGCCATGTCAACTCATCAAGTCAGCTCACCAAGTCACCCCTCCAAGTCGCTTGAAGCAAAGAAAAATTTGGTGTCATTCAAACTTACCATATCTGAAGGGATATAGTGGCTGAAAGTGCATATTAGATTCATGGCACTAAATATGATGGCTAGAAATTGCATATCAAACCTATGTAGGATAATATCAGTCTTTCTGTTGTAGATCATAATTCATATCATACCTTAAAGTGGTCATTTACTAGTCCCAAAGTGGTCTACAGAAGCCTACAATAGCTATCTAACATCTGGATGTGATACATGTTGATTATATGGCATTGAAACCTATGGATTGAATTTTTATAGTTTGATTTGTGACTGATAATAGGTCTGTAATCTCTCTTTTTAGTCTTAGCAGTAAACAATAAACTCATATTTTTCCATATCATTTAGCTAGACATGTTTTGATTCATTGCATAGTCATTTCCTTTAATCATTTGTCAAAATTTTGAGCAAAAATATTTTGACCAATGGGTTGGTCAAATTTGGTCAAAATTTGGGTCAAAAATTCAACCAATAAAGGTCAAAAATTGAACCCAAATGTACTAGTGCAAGTATGCTCGCCAAGTTGACTCTTTGAGTTCGATCATCAAGTCACCCCACCATAGTGCCTCATCAAGGTCAGTCTTTAGGTCCGCTCATCGAGCTTGATCACCAAGTCAGCTCACCATGTCACGTCTCTAAGTGGCCTCGCTAAGTCAGCTCGCCAACTTGCGCCACCAAGTTTCCACTTTAATCCCACTCACCATGTTAACTTGCCAGGTCGACTCCCCAAGTCAACTCACCAAGCTAACAATTGAAGTACGCTCGCCAAGTCGACTATTCAAGTGTGCTCGCCAAGTTGACTCAGAGTTTGTTCATCAAGTCGCCCCACCAAAGCACCTGATCAAGGTCAATACTTAAATTTGCTCACCAAGTTAGTTCACCAAGTCACCTCACCCACATGTCCCACCAAGTCCCCAAGTCTGCTCACCAAGTAAATAATTCAAGTGCACTCACCAAGTCAACTCTTTAAGTTTGCTCACCAAGCCCATCCCCTAGGTCAACTCTCCAGGTCAGCTCGCCAAGTCACTCCCACCCAATCACCTCAATGAGTTAACTCTTTTAGTTAGCTCACCAAGTCTACTGTTCAAGTATGCACACCAGGTCAGATCACCAAGCTAGCCCACCAAGTCATGTCACTAAGTCGACTGTTCGAGTACGCTCACAAAGTTGACTCTTTAAGTTCGCTCATCAAGTCACCCCACCAAAGCACCTCATCAAGGTCAGTATTTTAGTTCTCTCACCAAGTTAGCTTACCAAGTCATCGCACCAAGTTGATTCACCATCTTGCCTCACCTAGTGGACTCACTAAGTCAACTCACCAACTTGCCCCACCAAGTTGACTATTCAAGTATGCTTTCCAAGTTGACTCTTTGAGTTTGATCATCAAGTCACCCCACCAAAGTGCCTCATCAAGGTCAATCTTGAGGTCTACTCATCGAGCTTGCTCACCAAGTCAGCTCCCCATGTCACATCTCTAAGTGGCCTCACTAAGTGGGCTCGCCAACTTGCCCCACCAAGTTGCCACTTTAAGCCCACTCACCATCTTAGATCATCAAGCCGACTCCCCTAGTCAGCTCGTGAAGCTGACAATTGAAGTATGCTCACCAAGTTGACTCTCTAAGTTAGCTCACCAAGTCTACCCCTTAAGCCAACTCTCCAGATCAACTCACCAAGTCACCCTCACTTGCCCCACCAACTCACCACTTTAAGTTGACTTGCCATGTTAGCTCACCAAGCTGACTCCCCTAGTTAGCTCGCCGAGCTAACAATTCAAGTACACTCACCAAATTGACTCTTTATGTTCACTGACCATGTCTGCCCCCTAGGTCAACTCACCAAGTCACCCCCACCTAGTCACCTCAACAAGTCAACTCTTTAAGTCAGCTCACCAAGTTGGCTCACCCAGTGGTTTTACCACCTTGCCTCAGCAAGTTGGCTAGTTATGTGTGCTTGCCAAGTTGCCCCACTAAGTTGCTTGTCTAAGCCCACTCACCATGTTAGCTCACTTGGTTAGCTCACCAAGTTGACTTTGAGTTTACTCATCAAGTCACCCCACCAAAGTACCTCATCAAGGTCAGTCTTTGAGTCTGCTCACCAAGTCAGCTCGCCAAGTCGCCTCTCCAAATGGCCTCGCTAACTTGCCCTACCAAGTTGCCACTTTAAGCCCACTCACCATGTCAGATTGCTAGGCTGGCTCCCCAAGTCAACTCCCCAAGCTGACAATTCAAGTACGCTCACCAAGTTGACTCTTTAAGTTTGCTCACCAAGTCTGCCCCCTAGGTCAACTCTGCAGGTCATTTGTATCCCCTGCTGTAGTTGGACTTGATCTCTGGCAAGCTTATTTTGACTATTTCTTTTATTTTCAACAATACCAATATTTTAAACTTGGCCTAGCCCCATCCTATTAGATGCTTGATCCAATGTCACTCTACCAGTAATGAATAAGAATAGCATGTGTATTAAAGATAAATCACTTGAGCTAGAAACTGTATCCATCTTTATGTATCTAAAATATGACATAGCAAAAAGTGGAATAGTTCTGATGGAGAAATATTATGAATGAGCCAATTTCAGCATCAAATGCCTGAATAACAATGAAAGTATACCTCAAATTCATAATATTTGCGACAATATAGAGACCTTCCTCTTCATTCACTATCTACATTAGTCATTTGATTAGATGTATTTTAAGAATTAATGGAATGGTTCCGAGATAGCAATGACCAAGAACCAACAAAGAAAATCTAGCTAGGAAACAAATGATTGATAAAAATAATTTTGAAACTTGAAATAAAAAACAATCATTTTATCTTTGCCCCTATATAAAGAAATAACTCTAATAGTAACAAAGATCAACATGCACTGCTGCTCATATGACACAAATAAAAGAGTGGATTCTCTAGAATCAAATGATTGATTGATGTCTTTCTAGTTTCAGCCTATGAGGGCTCAATTCTATCTGTCCATTGTGAATGTGGATAAAGAATGATTTTCTTACATGCTTTGATCCACAATGATCTTGGATGATAATTGTTACATTTTGCATATCTGTTTGGTGCCAATGTTTAATCGGTTTGGTAATTACTTATATTACAGTAGTTCATGGTTCAATGGTTTTTAGGATTCATGTCTATCATAAGTTACCTACAAAACTTTGCTGCTGCTCTCTTGAATACTACCTACTACACATGGCTTATACACATCAACATAAGTATGTTCTTTGCCAATGCAAAAAATAATATAGCCCTTCTATTTATCTATCTATGATCTCAGTGTTACTTAAGCTTCACATCAAATGTTGGACCAAGTACTTAAAATGGTTTGCAGTGTCACCTAAATATATAATAGAGGCATGTGGCCAAGTGGAGTGTAGAGTCTAGATATGGTTTAATATTGTACAAGTGTTCTTTGGTGTTTCTTTGAGTTTCAGTTAAACTAATTATTCTTGTATAAGATTATTTTTTGTGTCTAATTTTCATTTATTATCTCTACGGATGCTTTCTCTATGTGGTCACTTAGTTGAAATGAGATTTCTTTCTTGGGTCCTTTGACATCTTTATAAAATACTTGTTAATTTTCCACTTTATTTTATTGCATTACTGAGAATGAGTTTTTTCTGTTATATAACAACTCCCATTTTCTCAAGAGGGCATTGGTTCTTCAGTCAGCAAGTCTTGTCAATTTCAACTTTGTCTGTTGATTGACCTTGAGATGAGCCTTTCAGATCAAATTGCACATGTATGTGAAGCTCTGAATAGAACATATTTAGCATAAGTATAAGTTGAACCTGTTACAAATTTCCAAATACAATTTTAAGAATCTGTGATAAGTTTTGCTTCACAATCACTTTGGATTCATAATGGTAAAGGAGTCCCATAAATAACATCTAGAGTCTAGAAACAAAAACATCTCAACATGATAAATCATGTCACATCTGCTTATACATTAATGGTATTACTATTAAATATACAAGTGTGGCTCCTCATATTTAATTTTGAAAATAACGTCTAGTTACCAAAAATTGACATATTATGTCAACGATTAAATGAAAAATAGAGTAAGAAGGTATAGAAAATTTGTGTACCTTATAACTAGCATTAGTTGACTACACCTAAATGTATAGCTTAAAGGACTCGTTTTGTTATAGCTAGCATCTTAAGATACAATGATGCATCAATTTCCAAGGATGCTAACAAAAATTGCCAAATAAACTAAGAACAAAAACTCCCACTTTCTTCGACTAATTGCAAAAACTGCATAGATGATACTAAATTAGTATGCATGGTGTTTAAAATGTAAATCTCTTGTACACCCAAAACCAAGTGTGGAAAATTCAAAATTTTGTGAATCCAATATGTCTAGGGACAAACACACAAACTCAAATATACTGAAATGCATTTTGTACATCACCCCACTGCTCCCATAAACAGTTTCACATCCAACTCAAGATATCCCATATCTATAGATGAAGATGGTATTAGATGCTCAATTGAACATTTTATCAATAGTACATTTTTAGTTTTACACAACTTTGGATCAGAATGCAATCAAAAAATTTCATATTCAGAACATGATAACTAAATAGGTTAAGGCAATTTGTACTATAGTTTATAACACTCTTGTAGTAAGTTCTTTTAATGATGCAACTGCCTTGAGGATTTCACTTTTCATCCAACTTTCTCCAACAAATATCTTCTGCACTTACCATTCAATATGTCAACAAAACTTTGCAAACACATAACACTTGGATGCCTAAATATCATGAAGATATATCAATATGCCTACTTATCCAGGTATATCATTTTCTTAAGGATAAAGGAAAATCTACTGAAAAAATAAAAGACCACTTTTTACAAATTCACACAGGTATAAACCCATTCATTATGGGAAAGCAGAAAGCAGATCTAACATAAAATAAACTAGAACTAGCCCACAAAGATGAAAAGTAAATAAGTAATGCAATTATGTATTTTTCATTACCTAAAAGTTAAATTTAGGTTCAGAGCAGAGTTCCTTTGGAATACCTTATAAAATGAAGGGAAAACTAGACAACTGACTTGAATTTGGAATATATGCAATATCAAAATCCTTGGGAATGTGAACCCAAGTGCTCAAACATTTTATCTATTCATCACCAACACTAAACAAAACTCATATGCCTTGTTATATTCTAATATTCCATCAGACTTGCGATGAGCTTTAAGTTGGTCTTGATTCATTAAAAAAAAGGAAATAGTAAAATACAATGGAAAAGATACCGCAAGAGAAATCAGTGGACTAGCAATGGAAACAAGTTTATTTTTTTGAATTGTAAATTTACTTCAAATTTCCACATTGTATTTATCATGAACCAATCATTGTGAGAAAGATAAAATACACTGCCACTCTTTCTTGGGGAGGAGAGTTCTCGCAAAGCATCATTTCCACAAATAAAAAAAATATAATCAGCTGCATCAATTTTAAAAAGTTCTCAAAGATGCCTAAACATTGTGCAAAAAAGCTAAGTCACAAAATGTTGGTAATATCATAATATCTTGAGATAACAACCAAAATATAAGAATTCCAAAGCTCGTAACATTCCCACTAAAATTGTAACAATCAATTTTCTCAAATATGCTTGAAGAACTGAATCATTTTGGATTAGGAATTTAGGATATCTTTATACACAAAATGGTAAAGGAAATAATCTAAGTTTAGGAAATTAAATCAAGTAATTTTGGAAAGATGCTCTTTGGATATTCGAAATTGCTTTGACATTATCAGGAATTGTGTTGTAAAAATCTACACAGCATTGTTAGCAAACTGAATATGGAAAAACAAAAGCATTCAGCCACTCTGTAGTGATAAAGAACATCCATGTATTTTCTTGGTTTGAATAAAAATCAATATACTGCTAGCAATAATTTGGCTTTGTTTCATTGTTGATGGAATATTTTAAACCATCAAATTCATTAAAAAATCTAATCCTAGAATTTAAATTAAACAACCATATTGTTTATAGGTGCATTCATCTTGTTAGGGAGTGAGATATAAATCATCATTTACCCTTCATGGAAACTACCAATAGTGTACACTTATGCCATGAAAATCATCACTACATGGAATCATGGAAGACATCCAAAATTTAGTCAAACATTTGACATGCATCATGTGTGGGTATCTCGCATTCATGATTTTCCACAATAGAGGTACTAGAGCCTGATTCTGGTGAAGGGGTTGAGTTGAAATGCCATCATGATGATGTTAAGTAGGTAGATAGAATTTTCACTTTCTTTTGGATCCCATGAATATGCTTACCCAAGCGATCCATGTCAGGTAGGGGTGCTATCACTCTTTTGTTTAGCTATACTTTTGTCCCATTGAGCTGACCAATGAAACATCTCACATGCACCCACTCGAATTATATTCCATGAAATGTTCAAATGATGGTTACATCTTTCATATAATTTCTAAAGCATCAAATTTGCAATTGAAGAAAGGTGGGAGGCTTCAATGATGGAGATATGCTTATTGACATTCTGTCAAGTAGTTTGGACGTTCAAACAAGAGTAGGTTGGGATTCTCAATCAATTATTCTAATCAAGAAATGTCACTTGCCAATAGCTCAAATCTCAAATGATGACGATCCCTGTTCCTCTTGTTCTATAAGTAGAGAATCATGGGTCTTCAAATCCCCTCAGAGTACCACCTTTTATCTGAGTGCTATGGGCTTCCTTGATGTCTAGCTTCATGGCACTTAGATGGGTTAGGCTCAGAGGCTTTGGTTCACATATTTGAGCTATTTCCATTCCTTTTTGATGCATTCCTAAGTTACACACTGCATATTTTCTTGAAGATTTGAAAGGGATTCAATGTTTCAACTTTGGGTCAATCTTTGATTGGGTCATGGAGTCATTGTTCATGACTTATTGAGATTTTAATACTTTTCACTTTATATCTATTGACATTTAGTCAAATGCTTTATGGCTGGTCTTGTGGCTTATAGAAAATAACTTTGGTGAATTTGAGATTCCCAAATCTTGGCCCCTTTTGATTTGATGATCACTTGAGAGCCTCTAAAAGCTTCATTATAGCCTCACATCCTATAGCTTCAAAATCCTTTTTTTTATTTAGCTTGATAATGTTTTGGGTCTACACTACCGATGTCCATAAAGGTACCATAGTCTTCTAATGTTGGTAGAACTAAATCTTAGATAGAGTGAGTGTGTCATATATCTGTACTCCTTTGAAGTAAGGAGGTATTTTGGAAGGTGATTTATTGAGAGTTATTCTTTGGATCTACCACATGATCATTTTGAAATGACAAGATGTGATGATTAAAAAATATGCATCATATTTAATTGTTTTATCATTGGCTCTACTTTTGAATGGTTAAGCTAGAAATAATTTGACTAGATCCTATATCAAGGAAGTTGGGGAGAAGAAAGCTGTTCAACCTTTCCATGGTCCACAAGAGTCTCCAAGTATTTTATCCTTCAACTTGTACTCCTAGATGATGGAAATGGTAACATTCATTTTGAATCTGCATTACAGAGAATAAACTAAAAGGAGAAGTGTGACTAGTGGACAGTACAGTGAGGGTGCATTTGAAAGGCACCATATGGTGGATAGAAGAATCTAAGAGTTGGAATGGATAGGTAAGTGTTGGAAATGATTGGAGGTGTGTATCTTTAAGTGTTTAAACCATCAAAATAGTTTTGAATGTTTGTTAAGGGACTTTTCTAGGAAGCCCTAGGTTAGAAACCCTTAAAGGAAGGGTTTGATGAAAAAGTATCTAGAAATGCTTGGAGGTGCAAAAAAATTGAGGAATCTTTCTATTGTTAGATGCCTTAAGACCGTGTAAATATTTGGAGTGTTGGATATGAATGCAAATAGTAGTTGCTTTGGAAATGGAGGGCTAATTAGGCCTAATTGCTTGAAGAGACAGTCATGGAAGTGTTCATCAGTGACAGGTTGGGGAATTGACATTTGTAGAGTTTGAATAACTCCATAAAGGGTACTTGAAAAGGTGACTAAGTCATTAGGTTGTTTGGGGAGTTTTACAGAAAAGTGCAATTTTGAAAATTGAGATAGAGTTGATGCTTGATAGGGGTTGGAACTCCTTTGTTATGATATTTGAAGATTGTTGAAGCCTTAGAAAGATCACAGGAATCCTTGAAGACATAAATCAAGAGTTGATTGCATGAAGGGTGAATTAGGAGTGTTCCCAAGGAGAGGCAAGTTGAAACATGGACAAGGTGAATTTATAAGTGGTTTAAAATGAATCAAGGCAGTGAACCTATTACAGAGGAGTGTTTTGTTGATTTCCTAAAGTCAAGGACTTCCTATTGATCCTTGAGTTGAACTCTAGTTCCTTGAGTGGATTCTAAGATGTTGTTGAATCCTCAAGTTGAACATGGTTCCTTAAGGGGATATTGGAAGGCTCTGCATCAATTTTCGTCTAAATTATCACCAAAAAAGAAGCAGCTTATGTATCCACAGAGAGAATTATTATGGAGAGGCATCCTACTATTTCTTGTGAATTCCATGTGCTACACATTGTTTGGAATTGATGATAAAAGACATTTGGAAGCTTAGATGTATCAGCAATGTCATTGAAGATGCTAAATAGGTAACCAAATTAGCCTATAATAATACACTATTCATATGTCCTCTCCTTGATAAGAGAACACAAGAATGGAAAGGATCTTATGCAACCAAGAGACATACTATTTGCCACCCACATCCTCACTTTGCAAAGTATTGTTCATTCTCTCAAGAAAATGTTTTTGTTCAATGCTTAGCTAGAATATCTATATGCCAAAAAATTCTATAGGGAAAAGACTACAAGAACAACATTTGATGGCTTAATTGTAATGTAAAAAAAGTTACTCTAGATAACTAGCAAATATTTTATTGTTTTCAAACAAATAGTTAGGTGAAGGGGTTAACAATTGTCCTATTTTCAAAAAAAAAATCAAGTTTTAGGTGAAAAATCTTTCCCAATATGCTTCATTTCATGGATAAAGATGGCATGTTGATGGATTACCTCTAAAAAGCCATGGATGGGCCCAAGAGGTTGCTTTAATTTTGGTGGATAGATCATTTGGTACATCATTGAACAAGCTAGACACAAACTCCTCTAACCAATATATGCATTAGCTTAGAGGTCGAACATATATGTGTGTGTGTGTGTACATACACACACAATTCACCTACAAGGATTTCCATGCTAAATAGTATATGCATCTTGTCTTCTTTTGTTAGACATCAACTATGTGAATGCTTTCTACATTGCTTTCAGTTGACTAAATATATATAATAAAATATGCAGGTTTCTATGCCAAACTAACTCCAATGTGGACAAATATCTAATAATTGGAATTTAAACTAAGCAAGAACTATATGTTCAAGGAACCAAAAGATGACTGCAATGAGACTATTATAAGTGAAAAAAATTTAGTCTTGTTAAAGAGAATTGGGATGTGTGTTTGAAGACTTAACAAATTTGAGCTTCACTTGGTTTCAAGAATACTATAATATTCTCTACTTAACAAGGCCAACCACGTGAAGGTGGAAGCTCATCTGGCCTCACCCTCCTCCCCCTAATATCAATCTAAAGTACCCATTATCATCTAATTACATACTTCATTCATTCATTCATCCATTTATGAACTATAACATTCAATCAATACAATCACATAACATTCATTAATATGATATAAAATTCATTAATACACAATACTAATCAAAACTTCATTAACACATAACAATATTAATTAACGTAAAATAAAAATCTGTATTAATATGCATCATTCATACATAATTACTTAAAATAAAGTTCTTTCATTATCCAACAAGGTTTATCAAAGAAGATTTTTAAAACATCATTTCTTATTTTTGTTTTTCTGAGCTCTCTTAAGAAAAGCCCTCATAGGGACATCCATATCTACTTCATTCTCCTCCTCTTCTAGCACATGTAATGTCAAATTATGATGGCTCCATCTCTTTGGAGGAGCAGGAGGTTGCTGCACTAAAGGGGGCTCTATTGCAAGAACAAGTGAATGCGATAAATTGGCATACTCTTTTTCTTTTTCTAGCTATTACAAGTTTGTAATTAAGTACGAGTACAACATAAAATGCATTTTTCTTACCTAACAATGCCACATCATGTACATTATCATTTTGATCGGTCATTGCATCAACATTTTGAATACTTGGAACATGGTCCAGTCCTTCAGCATGATGTTCAACATACTCTGAAATATTTAAAAAAAAGGATACATGTCAAATTCCAATTGAAGATGTTAAATTGTATTCATAATTGCATAATTAATTTCAAATAGCAAATTAATACCTCCACCACTATAATGCACATCATGGCCTTTGTCAGGAGTAGGTTCTGTGGTAGGATATGTGTAGGAGTTGATGAAATCCAACTCCACAGTTGCCAAGATCACCTACATACAAATAGCTTGCTGAAGAGAAACTGAAGGAACAAGAGCTTGAAGAAAATAAAGCAAGAGAAAATATTTCACAATAGGAAAAATGAAATTGCTATGTGAATTGATGATTTTACAATGAGAGAGAGACCGCTTATAAAGGCCTCAAGGAAGCTTGTAGAACAAGCTGGAGAGTGGTAGAAGATAAGGTTGACAACCAAGCATCCACAAAAAGGCAGAACATGCTATAAGGGAACAAACTCCCGTGTTGTCAACAACTAACCACTACATACATTAAATGCTAAATATTAAATAAATGCATTAACCTAAGTAAGATTAAGTAAATAGAATAAATAATAAATAATTAATTATTTACTCTAACACCCCCCCTTAAGTGCAACTTAGGGAAATGCCTTAAGCTCACAAAACTAAGATGAATGCATAATGGGTCCCGGCAACAAGGCCATGTTAGGTACCCATGTACAAAGCAAAGAGATGCAACTTCTAAAAATAGGGAAAGAGAGAAAACCACATGGGAAAAACCCTCCCCCAAAAAGAGGTAAGAATAAACATGCTAAAAAATAAAGGAAGGAAGGAAGGAAGGAAGGCCTCAACAAGACCCCAAGGATGACTTCCATCGGAAATGTTTCAAGAGACTCTCTCAAAACCATAAGTACAACCAGCCCCCCATGAGAGATACTAAAGCCTCCCCAGAATAAAGGAGCCCCTGAAGGAGGGATCGAACCAATGCAACTCCAATGTGGAAGAAACAAGGGTACATAACAAGGGAATCCCTGAATGAGAGGCAAAAATGGAAAACCTAGTTGATGCCCAGAGGAGAATGTATGAGGATCTAGAAATGGAATCCCTAAGGCAAGTGTGATGACACTGTCATGAATGTCTACTATAGTATCTACAACAAGTGTACCTGAAGTCTCAATAAATGAAGTTGGAAGATCAAGTAGAGCGGAAGGAGAATCTTGCAGAGAAGAAAAGCCCTCAACTAGATATGGCGTGGCAATCAAAATAGGGATCTCAGGAACAATACAAAGGTTCAAGTATCCTGACTGCACCACATGATGCTCCTGTGAAAGAGAAGTAGTGTGCTCCAATAATGGAGATGGTGGACCAAAGTGTGAGAAGGTGTAGAGATGAGTGGAATGATCAACTACCCTTGTAGCAATAAGATCTCCTGTTACACGATCCTGAATGAAGACTGAATCAGCAGTGAACTCAACTGTATTCCTTGATCCACTATGTGTAATCTAAGAAATTGAGAGAAGGTTAGCAGACAAAGATGGAACATACAATACATCATTGAATATACCATCCTGGATGTGAACTAAACCTTTCCTATAGACTAGTAGTGCAGTGTTATTCCCCATGAGAATATGAGGAATAGGAGAAGCCTCAAGAGTAGAGAAGACACCTTGAGAAGATGTCATATGGTGAGAAGCACTTGAATCCAATATCCAAGGAACCTGTGAAGGAGATGTAATGGTAGCCTGTAATGCATGACCCTTTCCAAGATCTAATGTAGATGGCGAAGTTGTGGAAGAAGATTGAAAGGCAGATCCCTGTGAGGTAGAAGAGGATGGAGAAGAAATGGTGTTCTTCTGAAGAAGAGCTTGCAAATATGCAATTTGTTTCTCATAGCCATCACATCTCTTCTGAAAAAAATGTGCCTCATCATGAGATCCTTTCCCATAATAGGAAAAGGTAGGAGTCTCAGTCTTCTTTTTCTCCTTCTTCTTAGAAGATGATGAACCGGTAGAAGAGGGATCTGATATCTGCTTTGACTTTTGCTCCTATGTAAGCAATGCCTATGATTGTGAACCTAAAAGTGAATCCATCTGAGTAATCTTGGACTGTTCACGGGTTAGCCGATCACAAAATGTCTCAAAAGAAGGCATCCTATGTCTATCACCCAAGGCATCCATAGTGGAGTAGAAAGTGGAAGAGAAGATCTGATACTGTCCCTTTAACTTTGAGAGTATCAAAAAGATGCACTCATCATCTGTTTTGTTCTTCCCACATCCCTGCAAAAGTGTACATAGAGATTTGAACTTCATCAAGAAGTCCTCAATGGTGGGAAAGCTGTCAAGTGTCAAAGAAGTCAACTCTACATCTAGCTGAAGTGCCCAGAACTCATTTACCGTGCCAAACAAAGTCTAGAATTTGAGCCAATAAGCTCGTGGAGTGGTCAAACTATCCAACTGAAATAGTAGATTGTCTAAAATATTCAATGCAATCAATCCCATGGCTTCATCCATTTTGTTCCTGTGTTGTAGAACCTCAAAAGGGCGTGTAAGAGCAGGTTGATTCTCATCCAAACAAGACCATAGACCTCTTAACATGAGAAGCCTAGTCATTTGTGCCTTCTAGGTGTGATAGTTGTGCGGAGTAAGACCGATCATAGATGAATCTGCCATTGAGAGAAAGAAGAAGATAGAAGTAGAAGGGTCTTATTCTGAATTAAATTACAAAAAAGAAAATTCTCCCCCCACAATGTATAAATTGGGCACTCTTAGTGCAATTATAATAGCCAATTTAGGGCCTATTTTTGAAAGTAATATTTTTGTCTACATAACCTATAATCTAATTACAGATCTGAAAAGTAGACAAAAAAATATACACTTTCAAAAAAAATAGAACCTGATTATGTGTCTAGATGAGCCTGTACTAAGCATTTGAAGTGGCAAAAATTGAGAATTGCGACTTGCAGAAAAAAATAGGAATAGAGATCTCAAACCACCTACACCAATGTGTAGACCACAAAATCCTACCCCAAAACAAAAAAAATTGCTTGAAAAAATGAGTCCGTATGAGGGAGATATCGTTGTTTGAAAATCACCGTTGTAGTTATTTTTTCTGAATCGTTGTCATCGCACCTCCAAAAAATAAAGAAAAAAAGCCCAAAAAATATCAGATTTGTTATGCCAAACCCTCTTTTTCCTTTTTTTCCAAATACTGAAAAAAATGCTCTTCCTCCCGATTGAAGAAAAAATCACAAACAAACTAGGGTTTGTGTCTCCTTTCGTGGCTTCAAAAAAATCCTTCGAACAAGAAGCAGCAGGGAGGCTCTGATACCATGTAGGAGTTGATGAAATCCAACTCCATAGTTGCCAAGATCACCTACATGCAAATAGCTTGCTGAAGAGAAACTGAAGGAACAAGAGCTTGAAGAAAATAAAGCAAGAGAAAATATTTCACAATAGGAAAAATGAAATTGCTATGTGAATTGATGATTTTACAATGAGAGAGAGACCGCTTATAAAGGTCTCAAGGAAGCTTGTAGAACAAGCTGGAGAGTGGTAGAAGATAAGGTTGACAACCAAGCATCCAGAAAAAGATGGAACATGCTAGAAGGGAACAAACTCCCATGTTGTCAACAACTAACCACTACATGCATTAAATACTAAATATTAAATAAATGCATTAACCTAAGTAAGCTTAAGTAAATAGAATAAATAATAAATAATTAATTATTTACTCTAACAATATGAAGGTTGCAGTAAAATGTTATGCACATTGTTATGTAGTCAATTTACGTTTAAAACTAATACCAAAAAAGAATCTTCTCAACTATTTAATTTCATTTACTTTTCATCTGACCAATTTACCTGTGAGATATCATTTGGTACACTGGATTCTTGGGCAAGGCTTACAGATTCTTCACGTAGGCGTGCAACCACAACTTTATAGTCTTCCTTCAAGGCAATTTTTCTATCTTCATCTGTGACCTCCACATTGAAATCTGTGCCCTATGTTTTTTTCTTGATAACATCAGTTTTCCATGTATGGTTTCATTAAAAAAAACCGTTTGCAACATTATATTAAAAAAAAAAAACAAAATTCATTGCTCTACTTACAAGTCAAGACTGCAGATTCATATAGTCACCAAAGCCAAGTTTGTGTTGGCCAACCTTTTCTATTCTCGCTTTTGTAGCCACAGATGTGTCTTGTAATCTATGAACAATTTCAAACATCTTAGATTATATATTTACAAATATCAATAATTAGTGCATGATTACAATGTACTTAATATTATAATGACATACCTCTTTTTGCCTTGTGCTCTTCATTATCTCTATCTTCACATAGCCTTTTCTCCTTTGCATCTTCTATTATTTCATTCCACTCCATTGATGGAATCATAGGAGGACGGTCGTACTTTGGGTTATCCTTAAGACCCTTTCTATATTGATCCCTCACAGTCTTTATATGCTTTGTTTCTCTTTTCAGAAGTAGGCCAGTGTCAAAAATGTTTTTGCCAAATTTCTCCTCAATGAATGCAATCAGCTAATTTTTTAATTCCACAGCTTGTAAATTCCACCTTTTTAAAAAAAAAAAGATTGTTAGATCAATGACTTTAATATATTACAATAAATAGAAGAAAAGAAAAAGTATGTAGCAATGATATGAAACTGCATACCTTTTACATATGGTGGGTCCAAACAGTCTCAATGTCATATGAAAAAGATGTTCAAAGAAAGCATTATTACCTAAAAAAACATAAAAGATTTATCAGTCCAAAATGAGTAATGTAAAAGTAAACTAAATTTACACTTTAAATAATATCAATTTTAAAGCACCTGGGAACTTTAGTTCTCTTAATGGAAACATAGTTTTCTTATTCAGCAACAATGTCCCTTCATACAAACTAGTACTAATCACACGAACTGCTCTAGAAAATGAATCAGCTTCAGTAATATTGCTCTTTGTTGCTCTATCAACTGAAACATCATAACAATTAAATGACAATTTTAGCACTGCTCTCTATTGGTCTACCTCCCTGCCTATGTCCATGTCTCTCTATGTGTGGCTATATATATATATATATATATATATATATATATATATATGTATGTATGTATGTATGTATGTATGTATGTATGTATGTATGTATGTATGTATGTATGTATGTATGTATGTATGTATGTATGTATGTATGTATGTATGTATGTATGTATGTATGTATGTATGTATGTATGTATGTATGTATGTATGTATGTATGCAAGCTTTTGTAGACATCATTTAAGCACTAATATGCTACTTCATTGTTCATCAACTTGTAGAAAGACATTACAAAATATAGCAAAAAAAGGTTTTACCAGTTCTACTGGACATAGACGATGATGTTTGCATGGTCCTTGTTGCCAAAAATGCAGCAGACAATAGTGGACCGCCAATTGAAGGAGGAGTCTGCACTTCATCATGAGCTGAAGAATAGAATATTGTTAGCAAAGACATTTGCAATGGATAAAGATCAAATGGGATACTAGTGAGAAACGTCGACAAAAAAAAAAGGTAAGTGTTATAATGTTGATCAAAACAAACAAAGTGTTACTTACATGAAGGTACTATGAAACAACCTTGACCATGTTCAACATGTGATGTCGCAACTGGCACATATGTCTATACAAGAACACATAAAATCAGAGATCATGATCCATAAGATAATATAAAATATTAATATCTATTGAACTTCTATTACTGCTTTAGTCGAATCACTGCTTACTTTCAAAGATTGGATTCTACGGTCCAATTATATTCTTAGTGCCTCTTTCTCCTCACTTTTGTCACCCTTGATGATAATTTGAACAAGCTCATCAGTGTATCTTTGTGTAATTTTTTGGGTGATGAATATAGGGTCATTACTAAGGCCAATGTCATGTAGATATGATGCATGTATTTCAGATTGCATTTGATCAGCAATCATTGCAGGTTTTTCCTATCATTTGTGACATCAAATATTCGTATACTTTCATCAAAATAACTCCAAAGCCATAAAGAAAAGAACATAATAATAGAAAATTTGTTTCTATATTAACATTAAAATTTATAATAATTAATGTTTACCTCTACTGAAGGTGTTTGAGATGGTGCATCCATATCGCCCTGTGAAAAAAATTAGTAAGTCTTAGAAATCAGCAACAAAATTAAAGTAATAGACTTACCAAAATAAATATTAATAATAAAGTAGATTATATATGTAAATCATTTGTCTTAAGTTAAAAATTTAGTGTAACTAATGTTTATATCTAAAAAAAAATTGACATGTTCTACTTAATGTTTATATGTGCACATATGGTTTGGAAAGAAATATTTGGTCATACAAAACCCCATCATAGTTGACATTGATCGTACCTGAAGATTTCAATGATCATCATGATCCTCATCCATTTCATCATCATCATCATCATCATCATCATCATCATCACCATCATCGTACTTGTCACTTTGATCATCGTCATCACCACCACCATCTTCATCACCAGCATCATCCTCTTGATCACTATCATCATCATGACCATCATCGCCATGATCATCACCATCTTCATCACCATGATCATGATTGTCATCAGCATCATCATCATCATTATCACCATTATCATTAGCATGACCAAAATCATCACCATCTTCTTCTTCTTCATCACTAGGTAATTGTCATTCCTGATAATCATTTACTTCCTCTTGTGCTTCTTCAATATCTTCTTCTTCGATCACATTATACTTTACTGGCCTTCCTCTTGGGTCATGTCTAACAACAAATGACCAACCTAGTTTTTCTAGAACACCAAAGTAAAACACTTGCTCGCATTGACTTGGAAGAACATAGGGCTCATCTCCGACTGGCTCAAATGACCTTGTATTAATTATAGTAAAACCACTGTCGTGTTCAATAACAGTCCTATCAGGATCATTTTGATTCAATCGTAACCTAAACCATTTGATGACAAATAGAACCATTTTGAATGAATTAAAGTCGCACTCAAGTATATCATCCAAAATGCCATAGTATTGATTTTTAGATTGTTGAGGATGTATGTCAGTTCTAGATGAAATATTGGTGACCACGAAGACAACACTTATCCTAGAATCACACATTTTCTTCATTTCATCTAACTTTTTTGTGCAAAATTTATAGCCATGGTAGTACATAGCTTTGTGGTGTTTGATCTACAATTATTCAAACCTGTCAAGAATCTTCTCATTGATCTGTGAGTTGATATTAAACTTATGTCTCATGATTAGTAATCTTATGCATACCTTTGTATCTCTTAAGCCATATATTAGATCGAGTACCATTGGCATAACATTGGGATCTCCATTATGATGAGCTTCTTTAACCAACAATGCAACACCATACCATATTAATGAGGGACCATTTTCTTGAGACTGTTCAATCCACACTGTCATCCAATCAAAATTGTTTGCAATATACAAGTGTAGTGCATCCCATTCACGACCAACTATAAAGAAGACAATTACACCAGTTAGAAACAAATTATATATATTGATGATGGATAAGAGTTGTTAAATTACCAAAAAAAAATTATAATTACCTCTCACCCTCCTCCATCTACCTTTCCTCTTCAGGTACTCCCCTTTGAATTTGTCATTACAGTTGGGATCCTAAATGCGATCTACATGGATACCTGCTGCAAACTTTGGAAGATATTCAATGATATACACCATGGTCTAGTATATCATATATCCCTCTATCATAGAACCCTTAGGATGTGCTCTTTGTCGAACCAAGCCCTTCATAAATTTCAAGTGCCTCTCAACCATCCACATTGATCTAGCTTGTACAGGTCCACACAATTCAATCACCTCAACTTGATGTATGAGGTAGTGTTCTTGAGCATTGAAAAACATTGGAGGTAAACACTTTTGTATTTCACACATAAGTTGTGAAATTTTTCTCTTCCAATATTTTATATCTTTTTTATCAATTTCTTTAGATGATAACCACCTAAAAGAGATTCAATATGCAAAAACACATAGAGAAGATTTCAAATAAAATTATACAATAGATTTCAGATAAAAAGCTACAAATCTAAGAAAAAACACTCTTCTAACCTCATGTATTTTCCAAGATCATATATAACTTGTTTAATATTGTTGTCAAACTGTTGTGGAAGGGATAGAGGTAGGACAAACTGCAATCATTAAAAAATGATCATTTTAATATATTATTAAATAATGCTCATTTTAATATATTATTAAATAATGCAACTGGTACTACATTCAATCTTACAAATATACTGTAAATAAAAAACATGACTTACCTTGAGGAAGGTATGCCAATCATGCGTCTTCAACCCTGGCTCAAAATCACCTTTCTTTGATAGAAGAGTGCTTATATTTGCAGCAAATCTTGTTGGAATTTTTATTTTTTTTATGACTTCTTTTAATGCATCACTTTGTTGCTCCGTTAATAACCAAGGAAGGGCACTTGTATTTATACGGTCTCCATTCCTATTTGATTCAATGAAAACTTTTAGTGCATGATTCGATTCATGAATGTCAGTACAAATTTTAGCAATTTGTTCTCTATCACGCCTTCCATCCAACATTTTCCATAGTGTCTCAGTTACATTCTTTCCAATATGCATAGCATCAAACAAATGCACGATTGGGAGATCCTTGTAATATGGTAACCTACTAAATTGAGTAGGATAACTTTTCATTGATGCCTTGACGACCTTCATGAGCATCAGTTACAACATTAGTAAATATAAGACAATATCGAAATACAAATTGTAAACTTTGAATGACAAATTGGACATTACCTCAATGATTTAGTTGATTGTATTCCAACTTCAATAAATGAGGTGTCATTCTTCATGGCCTTGATGATGTCTCTTCTTTCCAATTGAAAAGATGTTTTTTAGAAATTTGATACCTATGATTATTGTGGAAAAAGTGTCTAAACTCATCAAACACCTGCTTTCTTAAACTTCTCGAATGACAACATTTCATCTTCGGACCACAAACTGGATATGCAAATTTTTCCTTTGTCTGAAGACCTAAAAGATCATGTATAATTGGATCATTTACAATTATCATGCACAACTTAAGCAATCGACAGTAATGTGTAAGCACTATAACAGACCAAAAATATGTGATCTTAACAATATAACATATCACAAAAATGAGTTAGCCGAGGGGCATCATGTATTGTCCATACAAGCATTGCATGGAATTGAAATTTTTGATGTCTTATTGGTCTAGAGATGTCATACAGAGTGATGCCATTCCATAACTTCAAGAACTCATCAATTAGGGGCTCAATATACATGTTCATATCTTTAACTTGATATTTACCTAGCAATTGAATGAACATAAACATTACGTAATTATTATAACCATTTTCATGCACTATTTATAAATTAATTTAGATAACTATAAAATAAAAAAATACCTGGCACAATCATTGACAATATTATGTGCTCTCTCTTTATGGACATCCAAGGAGGAATGTTATTGTTAATAACAAAAATAGGCCATACTAAGTAAATAGATCTCATATCTCCATATAGATTGACATTGTTCGTTGCCAATGAAAGTTTTAGATTATGAGGTTCTTCTGTAAAGTGTGACCATGTTTCTTCTATCTCTTTAAATGTAGAACCATCGGCAGGCATTCACATAATGTCATCCTCACTTCTATTGCATGCATGGTAATCCATAAATTGTGCCAAGCTAGCACACCTGAATAACCGTTCAAGATGTGGAATAATGGGAATGTATCGAAGAACCTTGTGAAGTACTTTTTTTGTTATTTGATCTGACCGATATCTACTGACATGACAATCAGGGCATTCTGTTGCAAATTCATGTTGTTTATGATATAGAATGTGATAATTGGGACATGCATGTATTGTCTGATACTTCATTCCAATCTGATCTATAATGTTAGATAATTCTTGATACAAACGAGGCAAAATGTTTGATGGTGGTAACAAAAACTCACTAATCAACCTACAACAAAAAATATGCATTGTTAATATAATGAATAGTAATTGTATGCTAACATTGAAGATGGTAAAAATGGCATACCTTAGCATATGTGACATTGCTACATTGGATATACTATTCATAATCTTTAAGTTCACCAACAACACTATAGCCAACAGTAGAGTTGTTTGGGAGCCTTTATATAAGGGCTCATGTGCCTTCTCAAGTAAAGGTATATCAAGACCATCTTCATCATTATTATCAAATTTGCTAGTACTATCATTGTGAGCCTCTTCATCACTTGCCCCAATACCATCTTCTTCAATCATGTCCTCTGGCACATTATCATCTTCTTCCATGGGAGTGTTATCCTCAGCTTGGATATTCACACCTCCATGTTCCTCTAGTAGGAAATCCACATTTAGAAATGGACAAAAATCATGGTCCCCTTCAACATGACCATATTGCCTACAATGACTCTGGGCTATTGTGATTAAAATTCTTCGATTCTTTAAGCCGTTACATTTTTTGCAAGGACAATAATATTTATCAAATTTTCTTCGAAATTGAGCCCACAATGCAACCATTGTCTCATTATTTTGTTCTGGGTTCATATTGTCGGGTGTGGTCTTTCTTCATAGGAAAATATACCTACAAATAAATTGGACATGTTGTGATTAATGTTTATATCTGCAAATATGGTTTTTGTTAATTAATGTTTTCAAATGTAACTAAAATGATTACAAACATATCAAAAAGGACCTTCACAGGGTCTTATTACATCAACTATTCTAACATGGTCATGTTGGTTATCTTGAGACCTTAATGTCTTCTCATGCCTTCAACCTTGACCTTGATAACCCTTGTAACCACTTCTCACTATTTTTGTTAACACCACAAGGAACAAGAAAATTGACTATTTGGAAAACAAGAAAACTCTTTGACAAGAATCTGTCTCGAGACAAAAAAAACCAAAGTTCTTATATCAAGCACACACTACAAATTTTATTTATCTTTTAAAAAACTTTTCTATTAACTATTACTTACACACTGAACTACTACTTTACAAGGTACGAAATTTTGAATCCATTCCCTATATTGGTTTGATACTTATGCATATGTTATTTTACAGTCTTGGGTTATGAGGAAGGAAAAAACACACCTGCATTAGGACTACTAGAGTAATATGGACCAACAAGCTATACCAAACCCTAATTAAGTGACGATTAAAAAGCCCCTTCATTGCTTTGCATTCTACCAACTGAGTAGATGATTTTCAATATCTCCAATATCTCCATAGGGATTTTCAAAAAGGATGCAAATTTGTCACTAGTTTTAGGTGTAACAAATCATCCTGAATTAATTTCCATCAAAAGTATGCAATGATTCAGAAAGAACTAGCATGCTGATTCATTGTTACAATTAATAGGAATACAAGAGCAAAACTTGGAATTCTACTAATGTCATCAATGTTAATCTTGGGTACTAGTACAAAGCCAATAAGAAATTTGTAGTTTTACCAACCAAGATATTTACAAGACTTGATCATAAAAGGTTCATTTAGCACAAAACAACTTCAAAAATATTTTATATATACACTCTTTGATTTTGTCAAAGGGAACAATTATTTTAATGATGTTTTACGTAAGAATTGCTAAAGGAAATGATAAGGATGAAATATATTCAAGTTTTGACACTAAGGAATTGAAACATCCGCACTCAGGAATTGCCTCAAGTATTTAAATTCACTCAAATTATGCCTTACAGCTTCTTTGAAAAACAATGATTTAGATATTCAGTGGTATCTTAAGTACTATATACTAGTGCTTGCACCAAGCATAGGTGCAAGAGTATAGTCGATAGTGGCATGCAGTTGATCATTTTAGAAATGTGGCAGCTAGTAGCATTGTTTTATAGAAAATCCCTATACTATTATTTGCTGGGAAGATAATTAGGACCAAAGTAAACATGGTGTACACAACTAGCATCATTTGATTGTCTTCTATTTTGAGGTGTAGAATATTTGGTGGATCTTAATTTTTGTGGAAACTATTTTGAGCAAGGATATGCTAAAAATGAGTTCTTCTTCTACAACCATAAAAACATTATCAGATTCACCATCCAAACTATTGAGTTTGAATGAAATATCAATATGTAGTTTACGAACAGTTGGCCTAAATGGTTGTTATAATTGAGAATAACACCGAGCTTGATTTGATGAGTTTTTTTTATTGACTCATAAATTTTCTAATAATTCAATATATTAACCCATTGATAAATTAACATGGAAACTCATTAGCTATTATTGTGGAGTTAGATCTCAACATTGGCTCTAGTGTTTCTTTTGTTGGCAATCGTGCATTGGTTACATCTAGATTATCACCAGCTATTACAGATGATGGAAGTGATACTATGTATGAAGCTTCTAATATAGGAACTCCATGAGAAGCTAGAGATCATTTAATGGAGATTTGGTGATGAAAAATGGGATCTCTAAAGATGAATAGGGCTTGTTGAAGTTAAGAGGGAGAAAAATAATCTAATGAGATCCTAGTTTTCTATATTGATAGCAATGGTAATGAGGCCAATTCCTCCAAAGGAAGAGAAATATCTAATGTTGGTACTGTTACTTCTTTTAAAGATGGTCTTGTCTCATTTCAGACTTATATGGTGAGCATGAAATTATAGGCATAAAAGCATAGAGACTTAGAATCAACCAGTCTTGCTAGAGAAGGAATGAGTAACCCAACTACAATGGGACTTAGAGGAGCTTCGTGAATTAAAACTTTTAAAGAAGTAAAGAAAGGGTCAACATATGAATAAAACCATTTGGCTAAACTTTGTAAGAATATTCAAGGAAATTTTAAATATGATTTGTGTAAATTCAAAACTATCATTTTGTTTGTAGTCATGTTACATCATGTTTTCATGCATTTATTGTTATGTTAGTGGATTGATAAATAAGTTCAATCTATTTGGAAGTGAAGTATATTTAATCCTCTTTCATTTGATGAAAATTAGAGGTTTTGGATGGGAAGTATATTGAAAAATCCTTTGGTTTTTGTAAAAATTGTCTTGAAACTCTTATTTATAGACCTAGTGATAAGGGTTTGGTCAAATAACACATTTTGACCATGGAAAAATGCCAAGTTTTACCTTTTGGGAAATTAGATTCATGCATCTTTCAAATAAATTTGTTTTTATATTGTTTGGTTTTGTATCTTGGAAGTTATTTGATGTTCTAGAGGGCAAAACTCATAAATTCTATGACAATAATAATCGGTCTCAATGCAGAGGCCATAAATTTCTATCTAACTATTGGATGATTCTAATTTTTGGATATGTTTTAGGAAGGCTGAATATCCACAATCCCACCACTGTGATTGGTGTAATAATGTATAGTTTAAAAGTTATGAATAACAGAATCAAAATTATCAAAACCACATATGATAGTTTCATGGTAGCGAGTAGGTGAAATGTTATCATATTATTTAGGTTTGGAGAATCTTGCAATGTAGCTTATAGAAAATAGATCTCAAATGCTTAATAGAATGAGTATTAATATCTATGTTCAAAAATATAAGGATGACTAATATTTGGCAGCAATATAATACACGAGTGTGTGGAACATCTTATAAAAATGGTATGTTTGCACATGGAACACTAGAAAATCTGATTCACACGGTGTCCCTACATGATTACCCTCCATAACATTGAACTGCTACTTTACAAGGTATGGAATTCTGAATCCATTCCCTATATTGATTTCCATTTCTATAAATTGACACAATCAGCATAAAAATGTCCAGCTAACAATCTATGCATTGTAATGTCATAAAATATTTTGAATCTTTGAAAAGGCCTAGGTCAACATACCTATTTTAGCAAATAACTCTTCAATGTCTTTAACAAGTCTCTCCAAATCAGAGAGAGGTATGCAGGCCTGCTCGGTCGGAGTGTTTCTGCTCACCATACAACATCCCAAATGTAAGTCTCATCTAAGAATATCTTGTAAACTACATCTACTAAATAACACTCCTAATAGACAAAATATCAAATAGGTTAGTATGGAGAAAAATAATACTAAAACATATTTCAAAAGTATCCTTGTCTGAATATTAAATAAACAAATATCATTATTGAGAAATTGCCACCATGCAGATAACTTTAAATTGAAGTTTGTGTTTACCATGTCCAGAGAAGAATGATCTAGAAATTCAAATGCTGAGATGATCTCCCCTAATTGTTGTTTTGCTACAGAGAGTAGTCTCTGTAAAAAGCAAAAGAATTTTTTAAATTTTAATACAGTTGTCAACTTGAAAATAGTTCTATGCTCCACAAAATCTGAGGTATCAATTCCTATAACATATCATCTATGCTCAAGTTTAAAGTGAAAGAGACCATACAAACTATTGTAAGTTGTGCCCAACTGGGACACATTTAAAATAAATTAAAATACAAATTTCAATCAAATTCATGTTAGAATCAGTCATATAAATCAATACAATTGTTCCCTTGCCAGCTCCATAATACTACAGAAATTGGTAATCATATCAGATCAACCATGGATTACATTCTTTGAAGTGTCTAAAGTAACTAGCAAAAATCATCAATTCAAAAGTAAACATGAAAAGAAAAGTGAGAGAGATTCTCATCCACTAACAGGAATGCTTGAACATTTTTCTCTATATGTTGAGAAAAACTAACCTGAAATACATTCTAGTGTATTTGTAAAGATCACAAGTTATCCCTCTTCAACAGACCCCTCTTGTACACTCTCCAGTTACAGTAGCCACATGGACTCTTGTAGCAACTGTACAGGCACAAAATCCAAATAATTGCTTCTCTAAAGCAACAAATTTTAAGCTGGGAATTCAAGAGCTTTTATGCAAGTATTTTCTCAAATTTTAAGGTATTTTGGTCTTACATATCCACTTTGACAATTGTATGATAACTAATCTCCAAACTATACTCTTCAAAACATCAGAAGCAATGTAGGTAGCAAACTGTATTTAATACTTTTGTCTTATAATTGAAATCTCATAATATTAATAAAATATTATGACTGTCAAGTCAAATGGGATAACCTTGAATGCTAAATCATAGAGACTTTCATAATGAAAACACGTGGTCAAATCAAAAGGATACATGTTACATGCCTAAAATGCACAAGTGTTGAACATCTAATTCATCTATAGTATTGGAAAGTGTTTGAATGTCAAATTAGATTAACCATGATATTTGATTTGAGAAACACCAAATGGACATTCCCTTGCCAAGAGTTGCTTAGATGTGTCATCATACCTTTCCCGTGGTTCCATTATGTGGTCAAGTTGCCAAAAATTCCTAAAGATATTTAAGTCAAAGTGTTTGTTGAAGTGTCCTATGTGTTTTTTGACAAGTAGGCTTGGTTATAAAGTGTAATGTCCTCATTTTAGCTCGTCATGGTTTATGTTTGGATTGACCTATTATTGGCCCTCACAGGTTAAGGCCGATGGCTAGAGGGCCCCATCTACCAAAACAAGAGGATCTTTCCCTTCTATAGTACATAAGTGTTTAGGATCGCTCCTCATTTGTTTCAGTTAGCTACACTTACAACTTATAGTAAGTTATGTATCCAACATTTTTACATTTGGCAAGGCACCTGGACCGATCTCAACGCAGTGACGACCCTTGGCACTACTGATTTTATCAAATATTTAGGGAATTACTAGTTATAGTAGCTTAGGAGTTAATAGAGAGAACCATTAATATTTTTAGTAAGGCAGTTGGTTGTGCAATGGAAGCAATGGTTGACCAACTAGTTCAGATGAGACAGAGAGATGATGAGTAATCAATGAGATATTAAAATTATAGTAATAGTAATAAAGCTATTTATAATGGTTATATTGTAAATTTATTACTTATCTTCATAAAGTATTATTGAGTAGCCATTATATTTAATGGAAAAGTATGCCTCTAATAATGACATAACTTAATTCAAACACAAAAAACAGTTATATAAGTCATTAAAGTGACATATTGGTGAAGCCTCACAAGTCAAACTTTATTGAGGAATTATAAAAGCCCTAGAAATGAAATTGATTGATTTTTTGTTTATGATTTTTGACTTTTATATTGGATGTTCCAGGGAAGAGTGTAATGTTGAGTTACAAAACATTATATGACTACTCTGAGTCTTTATTTCATTCAAAGCATGAAATTTAATACTGGTCCTAAGTTTTCATAGCAATCAAACCATGGATTTTGTATTGATTGATTCTAAGACTTTATATTATTCAAACTATGGATTCTAATGTTAATTCTAGGTTTTTATGGCATTCAAAACATGAATTGTAGAAGAATTTATATGGTCTGAAGGGATGCTACCCCACACTTCTCGTCACCACACTTGTAGTCAAATGTTGTTCTTGGACTCCTGGGATATTATTATTGGGTAAAGCTTAAATGGTCTTGAATTTGTTTGTTTTCTTCTTCTATTTGGGGTTCTTTGGAAAGGGAGGAGATCCTAGTAGTGGCAAGCCCAAACTTTAGATTGTTGTTCCTTCTACAACTTTTGGTGGAGCATTAATAAGTTTTGTACTATGCCCAACAGAGTTGATAAAGGTAACAAGAACTAGACTTTGTATCTATTGTATGCATATAAATTGAACTCTAGACTCCATACCGTTGACTATTTGTTGTTTTGTAATGTAGATTGTAAGTTCAAGAGAATGCATATGTGTATTTCAAAGTGAACTTGAATTTTTGTTGTCTCCAATGATCATGTGGCAGTGTGGTATTTAATGAAAGGCATTTACAATTGATTGAATTGCCAGTGATTTGACATAAGTGGCTGAACATATTGTATTTATAAACAAATATTGTGTGTGCATGGAGTATTGTTCTAAGTAATATATGACAAGAGAGACTCAGGATTCAAGGTTGCCATAGAATTGTGCTAAGGATTTGGTAATGGTATTGAAATTATTATTAAAAGTTTCTTATAATGGACACTTGAATAGAGCTGAAATTATTGAAACTTTCAAAGAATGAACATCAATTCTTTTAGTTTTGAGGAATTTCATGATTGGTATTTATATCCCTCATTATAATGGTTCCACATAGTAATTCTTTAGCACTTCTTTTATTATCTTGTTGATCAATCAAATTATAATATTATTAATTAGATAAATATTAAATAACAATACATAAAACCATTAGAAAGCCCATCGTAGAGCCTCATGGCTTTGGTGAACCATCCAAAGGGAGAAAGAACAATATGGGCATGTCGAATAGGGGTGACAGGACACATCTGTTTACTCTTTCTACTCATGTCTATTAACAAGAAAATGTCAAATACTACACAATATGCATGAAGATTCATGCTTCAATTGATCTCAAATACAGTTTGAGATCAATTTCTAATTTAGGATCAAAATAGTGAGATTGCAAGATCTTCAACTGAATATTGACTTAAGATTCATGAAGGTAATGTTAATGATGTCAAGTTTCCACAACAAGACCAAACTGCTAAAATCCATTCAACCAATCTTTGGTAAGTTGTTCTTTTCTCTTGGAAGCTTACCATCCCAGACAAATCACACAGTGTTAGTAACTCTCCTTGTGAAGATCAACCAAATTTTTAGGTCATCGATCCAAACCAAACCAAAATTTGGAGTAATCTCCCTGTAAATCTAATTGAACATTTGAGCTGTTACACCAATTTATCTTCAATGACTTTTTAAATTGATCAAAACTGAGTAAAAAATAAAGCTCTTTGTAAAAGGGGTGTTCAAAATTAAAACATCAAACCAATATTGCATTGAAACATTTGTTGAAAAAGAAACTACAGAAGTATTAGCTAATTCTGATCTTCATGAATAGGTTTAGTTCTCATATTATATGTGCAAATCTAATACAATGCCTACTTCTTTATGCATTGTGTGGGTGTTCATAATGTTAGCAAAAAATATAGCAACATGGAAAGATGCTTAATGAATAGATTCCTCTATTACCAATGTGTGTTGTCCCTGGCTTGAATTTGTTAAGGAAATTAGGATCAGATTTAATACCTTCTTAAATTATATGAATATCCTTAATGTGATGGATCCACTAAATTGTATCTTCTTGATGATGTGATTAATCAATTTTTCTTACAGGTTTTGCATATATAGTTTGACTGCTAGAACTGTAAGTATCTTCTTGAAAGCACTTTCAATATGTTTTTCTATATTTTCCAATCGATAGCGATCTTGATAGTAAATATAAGATGCTATGTGGGTGAAGCCCTGTAGGGACATGGCCCTACACGGGGCATGTCAGAAAGATATGATTATATTCTACTAAAATTTTGCAGTAAAAGAAGTCTTTAATGTCATGGAGTTTAAAGCACATCTGCAACATGAAGATTATGGTAAAGATGATTATGACAGAGAAATATCTCCATGTGTGAAATGAGTCTTACGTTGAAGGCAATATGTGGTGCATCAGATATGGATGAATGGAATCTGCTTGCCACATTCACGTGGAAGAGGAGTAAATATTCTACACACCAATGAAGACATCAAATATAAATATACAAAATAGATATAAGATGGTATGTAATCCGAGAAATGACATGGATTGAAAAGAAGGGTCCACTCTTAGAGATGAAATATGCGATGATAAAATAAGACAAATTGTTAAGCTAGAGATAAAATAATCATGTTGTACTATGATAGAATTTTTGATATAACACAAGTTTATTAATAAGAAAATGATGCAACAAAATAGCAAGTCCTTCATGTCATAACATATGAATAGTTGTGTCATTAAAATTCTAGATCATACCTAAAGCGAAGTCGCAAGAAAAATTAACAAAATGCACTAATTTATTGATGCACTATAATCTAGCTTTGTCAATGTTAGTATTATCTCTTTCAAAGGTTTCAAAATTTTTGAATATCTTTAAGAAAAAGGACCCATGCCAGATCATGAAACTCTAAGAGTCCCCGTATAATCCCTGTCTCTTACAAGTTTAAGAAACTCAACCTGTATATCATAACTAGTAGTCTAAAAATGTCATGATTGTGAACATAGAAATAATTGACCATCCTTTTATATCAAATATACTAAAAATTATAATCAATGAGAACATATCAATACTTTCTTTAGTTGAAATAGAAACACAAGATTTTCCTCAAAGAAGTTTGAATTCCATTGCTTGATATTTTTAACAACCATAACAAATATGCTTTTATTTACCAGTTCTTGCATCTCCAATACAAATTCAATTTTATCAGCATAATTGTAATTCAAAATACCCTAAATAAAAGATCAAAAATAATTAAGGGTATGTATCTAAGAAAACATGATCTCCTTAAGGGAAAATAGATCTTTTTTTGCTCACATGTACATGATCAAGAGTCTTACTACTAATTCCAAAAAGAAGTTGATTATGATCTCTTTGTTTGGTAGAATCCACCATTAAATTCCCTTGTGATTCACTCTCATTATGTCTCCCTTTCCACCTAGGATGATTTTCTAGATGTACTCCTAATTTATCAGTATGACAAGTCTTGTTGGAGCTGCAAGCTTCACTACCATGAACATGTTCGGTTGGAGATCTCAATTCAACATCTTAATCATGCTTATGTGAGAAATTTAATGGGATTTCATACATCACCACATCATTTGAAATGGTTTTAATAACTACCTACTCTTATCCACTCCTAATGTTAATAGTAGAAAATTCCTTTGAGCATGTATTATCTGGATTGGTATCATCTATAATTAGCTTCAATGATCTACTTGTGAGAGAGATGTCTAAACCTATCAACAAAAGTCATAGATTATGACAATTTGAAGTAATATCTTGTTGAGGATAAATTATTTATTTCAATAATTATTGGTGTCTCAAAACTAACAAAAGACACCCTTTGAAAATGCATCTTGCATTTTCTTGAATCCATAAGTGACCTTATATGAGAGAGAAATTATACTAGAATGTACAAGGCCTCTATATACACAATATTCTTGAACCAGGTCATCAAGCATTCACATGTTTAGCTTCATTTAGCTAAGTTCATCTATGAGAAGAAATACACATAAGAAAATAAATTCATTCAAAAAACCTATGACAACTTATCATGATAGACAAAATGGAAATGATACCTTCTATTTGGAAAATAAGTAAATATCTCCAAGGAAATACCAAATTCAAACTCATGCTTAGGTTGCATGTGTCAACATTCCCCATCGACCTTAGTCGCAAGGCTAACTAACTTATCAAGAGTGTGTATCCCACAAATGAAATTGGTATAAATGTTACAACCACCAAATTTGGAGGGCATGGAAATTCAGTCATCAGTATCCTATGTAGTACACTTAATTTCATATGTTCGAATCATTTTGTGAGTTGTACACATGATAGTCCAATAGTTTTTAATGTCATCTTCATCACAATTATTTTATGATAGTCTAATAGTTGCAGGTGGCATCTTCGTCACAATTTTGTCATGATAGTTTGTTATTAATCCAAATGGAAACACTTGTAGGGAAGACCTAATTGTAATGCAATAGTTAAATGTAATGTTTAAATATAGGAGAGAGATTCTTTTGGTTGAACTAGAAGATAAATCATCTTTTAACAAAATGATAGAGACTTTCGGTGAAGGATCCAAAGTACATCAATTCAATTATAGTCTAGTAAATTTAAGTGTCATCTTCATCATAAGTTTTTGAAGATAGTCCAGTATTTGTAGGTGTCATCTTCATCAAAAAATTTCCATGATAGTTTATTAGTTTGAGGAGTCATCTCCATCACAAGTTTTCCATGGCATACTTGTAGTTAGAGGTGCATTGAAGACCTTTTATCACTACATGAGCTAGTAGTAGATGGTGATTATTCATTATCATCATCATCATCTAACATAGAATCACATGAATATCATGTTTTATAGCCCACATGGCCTAGGTATTGAGGGTACAACTCCAAGCACTAAACACACCAGATTTCAAATTATTATCTTTATGTGTTGATTTTTAAGTTGAATGTTCTAGATTTGAAGAGAGAAACACACTCAGTTTTTTTTTCTTTTTGTTCTTTTTTTGAATATGAAACTGTTGTCTAAATGATACAATATAATTATGTATTATTAAAACAAAAATACAAGAAAAATATGATACCAACACAACTATATTTATAAAACAAAAAAATTTTCATTATTATTTCTTCTAAGCTTTTACAACTATAGCTTCTGCATATACATTTCCTTTCTTTTCTTTCATTACTATAACAAAAAGTATAATAGTTGTTACAATAGACCAACATTCCAAATGATAAATGTGTATCTACACACTTTCAATAAAATGAAACAACAAGTACACTACATTCTTTTTGCAACTAGACTCTTTCTAACACTTATCATCAAAACATCACTAAGAAAAAACACTTGAGCAAAGACTCTCCCATTTATATTACACAACAATGGCTAAACTTTGGCATAAAAAATAATAATGATAGTAATAGTATTCACTTCCATCTTCAATATTATCACAAAAACCTACAAAAAAAATACACATGTGCCTATGGAAATATGCTCGAAGAGAAATCCCTCTCCTCGACCACTAGAGATATAGGTGTGATTGGAGGTCATGAATGGAAGAGCTTTTGAAGTCGAGCACATCAAGAAGAATGAAAGAAAGACAATATCAAGAGTTTCGAACTACTATTCCACCCCCCTATATTGATGCAAATGCAGGGCCCCCTTTCATATTATTCCCAGGGCTAGCAGGTGTCATTAATCAAGTGGGTGGAGAAAATCTGAAACGAAACTGGGCTAAGAGAAAACCATGCGAAAATGCAGAGATAACCATGCGAAAATGCTCCAAAAATGTCAAATGAAATCGGGCTCGAAAGACATAATAGGGATAAAAAAAATTTAACTTTGTAAATGTATAAGCCCTGTGTTGGTTGAAATTTCGACCAACATGGGTCTTATATGTAAAATAAAATTAAAAAAATTGCCTTTACATTTTGACAACCCTAAATTTATTTAGTTGATGGTCAAAATTTTTGGTCGAAAAATGGTGTTAAATGTAGTAGTGAAATGCCACAGGGCTGTGATCTTTGACGGGGCATATCTTGAAGCTCGTGCTAGGTATGGATGCGATTCTAGTTCCTACAGGGCCATGTTGCAAAGACCTACAATAACCTCTCTTTCTTTTTGGAGATCACATTCTGTTTTCATTTTACAACGCCATCTCGAGTAATGCTAAAACTTGCAGTGTTGGCTAGTACAAAGTTGCCAATTGCCAAATCTCTCTCACCTTGTCCTATCCCCTTCAGTGCTCGAACGTTCTTGGGCATGCCGAACCGGAATGTCCCCAAGGGTCACTAAATCTCATAGAGTTGTGATCTTTGATGGGGCATATCTCAGAGCTCGTGTGAGGTATGGATGCAATTCTAGTTTCTAGAGGACCATGTTGTAGATACCTACAATAACCTCTCTCACTTTTTGGAGATCACATTCCATTTTCATTTTACAATGCCATCTCAGGTGATGCTGAAACTTGCAGTGTTGGCTAGTACAAAGTTGCCAACTGCCAAATCTCTCTCACCTTTCATCGTGGGATCAAATTGTCTACTCTATTAGCTCCAATTGGCTGGGTAAACCCTATTCTCAACCTCGTCCTATCCCCTTTAGTACTTGAACGTTCTTGGGCACGTCGAATTGGAATGTCCCCAAGTGTCACTAAATCCCATAGGGCTGTAATCTTTGACGGGGCATATCTTGGAGCTCGTGCGAGGTATGGATGTAATTCAAGTTCCTACAAGACCGTGTTGTAGAGACCTACAATAATCTCTCTCGCTTTTTGGAGATCACATTATGTTTTCATTTTACAATGCCATCTCGGGTGATGCTGAAACTTGCAGTGTTGGCTAGTACAAAGTTGCCTACTGCCAAATCTCTCTCACCTTTTGTTGTGGGATCGAATTGTCTACTCTGTTAGCTCCAAGTGGCTCGGTAAACCCTATCCCCAACCTCGTCCTATTCCTATGTGACAATGGATAATCAATACTGACTAACTTTAAAGATGTTAAGAAAAGGTGAAATTTAGTTAACAACATTAGAAATTTAGTTTAAAACATTGATAAATTGTTAATGAAGATAAAATATTGAATGGACTTATATCAAAGGTAGTGATGTAAAAATAGAGGATATGAGTCAAAGGGGGATAAATGAACAATTGGGGAATGCTACTCAGGGAGAGAAGTGTTATAGTTAAGATATGAGTCAAGCAAAGACATGAAGTAGAGAAGTGTTGCAAGGAGGAGATGAATGGTTTATTAGTTCTATGAGTATTTTCATAAGGGGGAATATATAATAGAAAAAGGTGGAAACATTATTGTGTTTCATCATAATTTGAAGATGATAAATATTGGTGAATAGAGGAGGTCTGAGGCCATGCACCAATTATCTAGTAATTACTTTGGAAACCAAACCTAGTGTGACCTTATTAGGTCTATGTACTTTACATGGGTTAGATGCTACAAGAATGGAATTGCGAATCTAGGCTTTGGAGTCTTAAATATATTTCAAAAGGGTATCTAAATCTACCCATAGAATAGTTAGATTTCAACCTAAGAGGAATTTAAGTCCAGAAAATCAGATTAGGAGACCTACAAGGAATTCTATGATAGTCAACATTTTGTACTGTATGACAATTAGAGGGTTAAACCAAGAGTTGATTCTCAATCAATTCAACATAAGGAAGGTGTCCCAATAGAAACTCGGGGTCGGTGAAGCCATTGGTGAAGAGTTACAGCTATTGGCTTGGACTAGGGCTAGTGTCCCTAAAACAAAAAGGTGCAAGATCTTGATTGGAGAAATACCCTATCACTTTAGATAGGCCACAAACATGATATCCTAAAGGAGTAAGATTTTAGGAAGGCCACAAGTTTAGTTTGGTAGATTAGGAAGAAGAAAGTGCTTAAACCTCACTTCTTGCTCAATTGTTAGAATTCTTTAGAATAACTGAGAGGGGGGGTGAATCAGTTATTCAAGGTCCAAATGCCCTAATAAAACCTTTTCACTACTTTTAATGAATCCATACACTTTTCATCCATCCAAACTTAAATCAACCATATTAGCAAGTTACAGTAAATCAACATGCAGAAATAAAACATGCAAGATCAACACATGACATAGTGATTTACGTGGAAACCCAATTTGGGAAAAACCACCAGTAACATGCTACTTGATTTGCACTCTTCTAAAGTGATGTCCTATTAAAATCTTGCCCTGTTAAAGGCTTACAACACACTGTGAAATGTAAACTTGCTAGAGGATTTCACCAAACTGTTAGGAATGGGCCTGGTTAAAGGACTTCTGAACATTCACTTGGAATGTCACCCTGTTAGAGGATTTACCTCATGGCTATTAAACCAACCTAAGTCCATAGGATTTAAACTAATTGTTACAATTGCTAGAGAGTAACGATAATGGCTTTTTGATCTGATACAACTTACAACATACTTTGCAAATTTTATATCACACTTCAGTTCTATCCTTTTGCTTGGCTTTAATCACTTCAGCTCTGACTGCTTGTCTTCCTCTCAAGCTTTGTCGCCTTGAGTCTTCTTACTCATCATGCCAATGCAATCATATCTTGGGTCTTCTTATCGAAACAGAGTAGCTGTGCTCTCTTTCTCCTTAGCACCTCCTTCATCACTTTATGCTTTCATGCTTGACCACCTCTCCTCTTTTTTTGCTTCATGACCTTATGACTCCTTAAATAGAGATCTAGTTTGCCTTTGTCGCTCGATTCTCCCTCTCCAATTTTAGGATTTCAAATGAATTAAGTAGGATACAATGTATCTACCCTATCCAAAAATGTTCTACATGGTGTTCTATGCCACCAGCTCATCATTCTTATCTTTACAAACTTTTAGATAACAACCTTGTCAGCTTAGATTTGGCGAATCTTTGATTTTTGAAATAATGTAGCAACTCGGCATTATTGTCTTACTGATGCTCAGCATCTTTGTGTTACTCGGCACTATTGGTTTTCTAATGCTCAACATCTGTTTCTGTTCAATACTTGTATCTGCTCGGCACTTGGTTCTACTCAGCACTTGTTTCTTGGATAACTCGGCACCTAGACAAAACTGTATCACTTGACACTTGATATCACTCGGCACTTGATAAACTATGTATCACTTGGCATCTGAAGTTTATTCATCTGAAGTTCACTCAGCACTTTGAAGTTAAACTTGCTCAACTTCAACTAAGAATCTGTTCGGCACCAACTAGCTTTCTCGGCTCCCTCTCTCTAATGAACTTAGTTGGTCTTTACAAAGACTTAGCTAAAACCTTACATCTTTGATATGTTTTAGTGTGCCCATTCTCTATGTCTTATAGTATGTCATCAATACACTTTTTCATCAATGGCTTAGCTGATCCTTGTACTTCATTACAATATCATAACTTCAACCTTTCTTTAGGTGTTCTAGTTACATCTTATTGATTGCCTCCTCCTTGTCAATCAACTAATTGATAGTATTAGGATCACTTAAGAAATGATCATTCCTACAAGTAGCAAGTTTGACATCAATGACAAAACAATGATTGAGAACATTCTTTACCAGTTCCATATGATCATTCCAACAACTTTCCTCATGATCTTTTCAATCATTTCCAACAGTCTCCCTCTTTGGCATTAATGGCAAACCAAACTGATCAATTGATCAACTTAGTTACTACCAAGATTGTATACATTGTTTTCTACTTTTCTTGGTTGCTGCATCTTTACTACTGATCTCATATATCTCCCTCTTTCATATATATCTCCCTCTTGCTTTGTATTGATCAGGTTTCTACATATTTCTCCCTCTTTGACATAAATGCTAAAGATGTAGCATCTTTACCATGCAAATATAAGCTTTGGCTTCTTGATGTTTTCTCCCTTTGTCACCATGCTTGTGATTGATTTGGAGTTTCTGCTCCTGTTGTCATCCTCTACATCAATCTGTTGATATTTCAATGATTTGTTCCTATTGATGCAAGGTAGCTTCCTTGTTGCTTTAAACTGCTTGAGTTCGGGGTATTACTCCCAACTTGCCTCTAAGATATTCATAAGCATCCTTGGGTAATGGTTTGGTGAAGATATTTGTAGTTTGTTCCTTTGTGTGAATGTATTCCAACTTCACTTGTTTGTCTTCTACCAATTCTCTGACATAGTGATACTTGATTGCAATGTGTTTGATTTTTGCATGCATTACTAGATTTTTGAATATGTTTATAGCACTTGTATTATCACAATACAATATCATAGGTTTTGTTACCTCTTCTTTCATTCCTTTCAATAAATGTGTGAGCCACACAATGTTTGTGCAATTGACTGCTGCTACCACATATTCTGATTCTGCAGTGGACTGGGATGTGCATGTTTGTTTCTTGCTAGTCCAAGTAACTAGCCTTTTGCCTAAAAATAATGCACCTCCACTTCTACTTTTTCTATCATCAATGTTGCCTCCCCAATCTACATCTGTATATGCATTAAGCTCAAACTTTCCATTCTTTTTGTAGTATAGACCAAAGTTATCAGTTCCTTTAAGATATCTCATTATTCTTTTTATTGTTATGAGATGATTTTCTTTAGGATTAGCAGAGAATCTAGCCACTATTCCAACTGATAATGCTATGTCCAGTCTACTATGTACAACATATTGTAGTTTTCCAATCATGGATCTATACATTGTTTAATTGACTTCAACTGATTCATCATTTTTGGATAGCTTATTTCCTGTTGCCATTGGTGTGTTGACTAGTTTGGACTCCTCCAATCCAAATGTTTTAAGAATCTCTTTGATGTACTTTTCTTGTGTCACAAATATACCATGTTTGAGTTGATGTACTTGCAATCCAACAAAAAAATTGATTTCTCCAAACATAGACATCTCAAATTCATGTTTCATTTTGTCAGCAAAGCCTTTGCAAAGCACTTCCTTTCCACCAAACACTATGTCATCCACAAAAATTTTAGATACAATAATATCCTTACTTTTTTCTTCTTTGATGTACATGTTGCTATTATCATCAGTTCTTTCAAATCCTATTTGCACTAGATACTTGTGAAGTCTCTCATACCATGGTCTGGGTGCTTGTTTCAAACCATAGAGTGCTTTATGTAGCTTACAAACCATATCCCTGTTGTTCTCATCAAAAAATCCCTCTAGTTGTTCAATGTAGACTTCTTCTTCTAGTATACCATTTAAAAAAGCAGACTTTACATCCATCTGATAGACTTTAAAATCTTTATATGCAGCATATGCAAGTAAAGTTCTTACTCCTTCCATTCTAGCAACAGGGGTGAATGTTTCCCCATAGTCTAGTCCTTCTTCTTGAGCATAACCCTTGCATACTAGTCTAGCTTTGTTTCTAGTAATTTTACCATTCTCATCTAGCTTGTTTTTGAATACCCACTTGGTGCCAATCACATTCTTGTCAACTGGTCTGGGAACCAAACTCCAAGTTTTGTTCTTCTTTATTTGATCAATCTCTTCTTCCATAGATTTATACCAGTCATCATCTTGTAATGCATCATATACTGTCTTAGGTTTAGATTTTCTGATCAGACATGATTCATGTCTCAATCTGTTTCTTGTCATTGGTCTTGCATCTTTGTCACCAATTATCTGTTCAGCAGGGTGATGTCTTTTTACCTATTTGGATAATCTTGGCTCTATCCTTGTTTCCATGTTTGGTCTTTCAGATTCAGGATCACTATGCACTTCGTTATCAGGTTTTTATTCATCTATTTCATGTGTACTGTCTTCAGAGTCAGATTGTGCATTTCCTTCATTCTGCAACTCAACTTTTGAATGCAACTTGACATTCACTGGTTGTGACTTGGCTGAAACTGAAATTTGTTGTTGAGTTTCAATTTGATTGACAACATCCTCATCAACAGGCATTCCTTCATAAGAATACACAAAGGTTTTGTATTCATCCATTCTCTTTGGTTTTTCAACTTGGACTTCTATATGCTTATCAAAGTTTACATTTGCACTTTTCACAATTTTGTTAGTATTAGTATTCAAACACTTGTATGCCTTACTTCTAGTGGAGTAACCAAGAAATATGCCTTTATTACTTTTTGCATCAAATTTTTTGTTTCTAGCATCTTTAAGGATAAAGCATTTACAACCAAACACTTTGAAATGTTTTACATTGGGTGCGTGACCATACCATAGTTCAAAAGGTGTTGTATTTGTAACTTTCTTGACTTGTACTCGGTTAAGTGTATGAACAACTACACTTACAGCTTCTCTCCAGTATTTTAGAGCAACAACCTTTTCCATCATTAATGTTATGGCACAGTCAATCACATATCTATTTCTTCTTTCAGCAATTCCATTCTGTGGGGGAGTTCTAAGACTTGACATTTGTCTTTTGATTCCTTTATCATTATAGAATATCTCGAATTCATTTGATGTGAATTCACCAGCTCTGTTTGATCTTAGGCATTTCAAGCTCTTTCCTATTTCCTTTTCAACTCTAGCCACATACCACTTAAACATTTGAAAAGCATCAAATTTTTGTTTTAAGAACATAACAGTCATCATCCTGGAATAGTCATCAACAAAAAACATTATATATTTATCTCCTTTGTAGCTTTGTACTTCCATTGGACCACATAAGTCAGTGTGAACTAACTCAAGTACTTCTTTAGATGTATAGTTTTTGCTTTTGAAACTTGACTTTGTCATCTTTCCTAGCTGACATTGTTTGCACATGATATTATTAGGCTTCTCCAATTTTGGTAAACCTCTGACTTTCTTCATTTTACTGATATTGACCAGATTGTCAAAGTTGACATGACATAATCTTCTATGCCATAACCATTCATCATCAAATTTTGCAATAAAATAAGAAACATCATCCATATCAAGGTAAAACAGATTACTCCTTGTTTGATCTCCTTTTCCTATCGGTTTACCATCAGTATCATAGATTTTTGCAATTTTGTTTCCAAATTCTACTTTGCATCCTATATTGCCTAACTGTGAGACACTCAGCAAATTGTAGCTTAATCCTTCAACATAGTATGCATTATCACATGAAATTTTCTCTATGAGCTTAATGGAGCCTTTTCCTTTGATTTGACATGGAGCATCATTACCAAATCTAACACTATTTCCATCATACTGAATAAAGTTAACAATCTTACTTTTGTCTCCTGTCATGTGATGTGAGCATCCACTGTCTATGATCCACCTGTCATTCCTGTTCATACATGTTACCAGTGTTGTGAGCTCTTCTTCATGGGATTGGTCCTTCATGGCTACATAAACAACTTCATCATCATTATCATCAGAATTTTCTTCAACAATATAACACTTCTTAGCTTTGTCTTTGTAATCTCTCTTGTCATCTTCTTTTCTGAGTTTGTATTTGTTGCCTTCCCTATAATCCTTTTTCTGTGTACACCTGGCAGCAATATGACCTACTTCATTGCAATTGAAACAAATGATAGGCATCTTACCTTTGAATTTTTCTTTGCCTCTGTGAAATCTTCTAGCAAGCAATGCTTCCAATTGTTCCACATCTTCCTCATCAGTGCTACTGTCACTAGATACATATTTCATTTTTCTTCCTTTCTTTGATTTCACCTGTTCAGCATCTTTCAGTGATAGCTTGGCCTTGAAAGCAGATTCAACATTCTCAGGTCTGTAGTTGTCAAAGTTAGATAACTCAACTGCAGTGAGTCTACCTATTATACCTTCAAAACTTGGATTTTTTCCTAGTACACATCTTAGTTCTTGTATTGCTGATACTCTAATAACATAGATAGGGAGCAAGGTTCTTAATTACTATTAACAATATCTTCATCCAATTGACCACTCAAGCATCTTATTGCACTTACCACTTCTTTTATTCTTGCACCATACTGAGCAGCATTCTCATTTTCCTCCATTTTCATATCATCAAACTTTCCTCTGAGGCTTTCTCTTTTTGCTCTTTGTACATTCTGATCTCCTCCATAGATGTCTAATAGGGCTTTCCACATTTTGAATGTAGTGTCACATCCTTTGATATCATCAAATTTAGCATAGTTGAGTGCAGAAGCAATCTCTAGCATTGTCTGATTGTGTTCCTATTTGTTTTTCATATCTTCTACAGTAAGAGTACCAGTTGGATCTACATATTCAGTAACAATTGAATTTTGGGCATAATCTCCTATGGATCCAAGATGTAGCTTCATCAAGCTTTGCCATGCAACAAAGTTGTCTTTGTTGAGCTTGGGAACTTCTCTCTTAGGCATTTTGATCTTTTCTACTTATAGTCCTTTTAAACTGAATCAATAGTCTTGCTCTGATACCAATTGTTAGAATTCTTTAGAATAACTGAGAGGAGGGAGCGGGGGGGGGTGTGAATCAGTTATTCAAGGTCCAAATGCCCTAATAAAACTTTTTCACTACTTTTAATGAATCCATACACTTTTCATCCATCCAAACTTAAATCAACCATATTAGCAAGTTACAATAAATCAACATGCAGAGATAAAACATGCAAGATCAACACATGACATAGTGATTTACGTGAAAATCCAATTTGGGAAAAACCACCAATAACATGCTACTTGATTTTCACTCTTCTAAAGTGATGCCCTCTTAAAAGCCTACCTTGTTAAAGGCTTACAACACACTGTTAAATGTGACCTTGTTAGAGGATTTCACCAAACTGTTAGGAATGGGCCTAGTTAAAGGACTTCTGAACATTCACTTGGAATGTCACCCTATTAGAGGATTTACTTTATGGCTATTAAACCAACCTAAGTCCATAGGATTTAAACTAACTGTTACAATTGCTAGACAGTAACGATAATGACTTTTTGATCTGATACAACTTACAACATACTTTGCAGATTTCATATCACACTTCAGTTCTATCCTTTTGCTTGGCTTTATTCACTTCAGCTCTGACTGCTTGTCTTCATCTCAAGCTTCGTCTCCTTGAGTCTTCTTACTCATCATGCCAATGCAATCATATATGGGGTGTTCTTATCGAAATAGAGTAGTTGTGCTCTCTTTCTCCTTAGCACTTCCTTCAGCACTTTATGCTTTCATGCTTGACCACCTCTCCTCTTTTTTTGCTTCATGACCTTATGACTCCTTAAATAGAGATCTGGTTTACCTTTGCTACTCAATTCTCCCTCTCCAATTTTAGGGTTTCAAATGGATTAGGTAGGATACAGTGTATCTACCCTATATCTTGCTCTTATCTAGAAACTTCATCTAGACTCCAGTTGTAATCTCCAAAAATGTTCTACATGGTGTTCTGTGCCACCAGCTCATCATTCTTATCTTTACAGACTTCTAGATAACAACCTTGTCGGCTTAGATCTGGAAAATCTTCAATTTTTGAAATAATGTAGCAACTCGGCATTATTGGTTTACTGATGCTCGACATCTCTGTGTTACTCGGCACTATTGGTTTTCTAATGCTCAACATCTGTTTCTGTTCGGCACTTGTATCTGCTCGGGACTTGGTTCTACTCAGCACCTGTTTCCTGGATAGCTCGGCACCTAGACAAAACTGTATCACTCGACACTTGATATCACTCGGCACTTGATAAACTCTGTATCACTCGGCATCTGAAGTTTACTCGGCACTTGAAGTTTACTCGGCACTTGAAGTTCACTCGGCATCTAAAGTTCACTCGACACTTGAAGTTGAACTTTCTCGGCTTCAACTGGGAATCTGTTTAGCACCTACTAGCTTACTTAGCTCCCTCTCTCTAATGAACTTAGTTGGGCTTTACAAAAGACTTAGCTAAAACTTTACATCTTTGATATGTTTCAGTGTGCCCATTCTCTGTGTCTTATAGTATGTCATCAACACACTTTTTTATCAATGGCTTAGCTGATCCTTGTACTTCATTACAACATCATTAATTCAACCTTTCTCTAGGTGTTCTAGTTACATCTTATTGATTGCCTCCTCCTTGTCAATCAACTAATTGATAGTATTAGGATCACTTAAGCAATTGTTATTCCTACAAGTAGCAAGTTTGACATCAATGACAAAACAATGATTGAGAACATTCTTTACCAGTTCCATATGATCATTCCAACAACTTTCCTCATGATCTTTTCATACATTTCCAACATCAACATCTCTACATTAGTGAGGGGGAGATGAAGAGGATAGATGGCTACATAGATATGGAAAAAATAAAAATATGAAGAGGGGGGGGGGGGGGAGAATAAGAGAGAGTGGGATACAAGATAGAGTGAGATACAAGGATAACATGAGCCAAAACTACCAAATTGCAGTGCTTGAATCCTTCATTAGAAAATTGACACCCAAATTTGAATACAAGTCTACAAAACAACATGTTCCTTCCACTTGTCATACTCTTTTATTTACTTTTATAGATGCTCTATGATTTTCCATAACATTCATTTTAAATTTGTTAACAAGTATAGCTCCCTCTTACAAGTATCTTATGTGTCATCTTAGATTCGTCCCCCTCTCATGTGAGATATCTCTCTTTCTTATACATCACAACTATTTATTAAACTTTTATTTTTACCTTAATCTAGTTACTATAGAATAATAAAAACACATTCCAATCAACTGGTGATTATGTTACAATCATTAATGTATGAAAACACATAAAACTATCAGTGATTATGTTACATTTATGATTTTTAAAATGACTTTTTTTTGCTAATAATCCATCTTTTCTCTACTATCTCTGACATTTTTCAATTGATGATAAAGAATGGTGGTTATGTATTGAAGTTCAACAAGCTAATTGTGTTTTTTCTTCTTGTCTATATTCTTTTTGTAACGATGATTTTTTCTTCTACACAAACTTTGTGACCACTTGTGATCAAATTTTATTATTATTTTTAACATAAATGTTTAGAGAACTTTTGATCTAATTTTGTTGGATAGAGTAATTTCAAACTACTGATTTCTTTAATGTAGTTCTTAATAAATCTCAAGGTTCTCATTTAGGTGACCAATTGCTAGGAGGTCCACAAATATTGCCTGATAAAGTCTATTGCCAATCAATATTGTATCAAAAATTCAAACTAATTAGGTATTGAATTAAACTTGATAAACAAATGATAGAGAAGGAAAACTTTAAACATGAACAAGATCATAAATCATATGACGATGACATATTGCAAATGATTAACTTATGCTTAAACAATAATAAAGCTTATTGTTAATCAATACTCTATCAAAGTTTTGAATAGATTAGGTATTGAATTTAATTTCATACATGCACATATCTAATTTAATTTCATACACGAACATATCTAATTTAATGTCATACATGAACAAATATGAACAAACATATCATATCATATGTCATATATGAACAAACATATCATATATTAACCAATAATGTCATAAGTCGAATAATGTCATACATCAAATAAATGTCATACATCAAATATAGAATGTCATATACATCAAATGTGTATCGAATATGTCCACTGATGCCTATATATATACATGTCCAGATCAACTACATCTTTTCCTTCCCACAAGGGGAAGGAAACAAGTCTCTCGACGTCCTCTGCCATCGTGTGGAGGGAGACAGTGGAGATGACGGGGCCCTCCTAACACGCTCACTTGACCTTTTGTTGAGGCTCTTCTCTAGCTCCAATTGATACAAGGAAAATAGATATGAATCAATATTTATTATATGTTGAAATCAAATATATGTATACACAAAATCAATTATTTTCTTACTGCCAACAAATAGTCACTCTGAAAGTTCACCTCAAATGCTCGTGGATGATTAGGCGTAACGAAACCCTACAACAATTCAATAAATATAATCACTTATAAATAACATTAGAATTTTGAGATTAACTATTATAAACAACAACTAAAATGAAGAAAATTCTTTCATACCTCTATCAGTGTTTATGAGCTAGCCACAGCTGCGGCTACTCCACTATCAATAGACTATCGCAGATGAGGAGGTGTGTCCGACATCATCAGCTACATGTCATATAATACACATTACATCTAACATGAAACATAAAATAAATATAATCAAATGAATTAAATTAACATGAAACAACTATACCTGTGTGAAGCTCGTACGATGTCTATGCTTCGAGTCTGTGGTAAAGGTTGAGGGTCCTGTGGAGAACTGATGCACATGCATAATCTTTTTTTCAATCTTTAATATGATTATGTAATAAATATATGTATTAATTAAAATTATTAAATCGATACATACCTCAGGACTCGTGGAAGGGACAAAAAATGGGCCTAAAGGATCGTTGCTAGGCCCACCAACACTCTGACCCTAAATTTTGAACAATGTCAATATATGCTATTAATTAATCATTCACCATACATATGAAATGTGATAAAATTAGTAAATTATAATTGTAATTTACCTGTGTGTCAATGCCAAATGTGTCGTTCAGGAACTGATCAGTGACAAGCCCATCATTCGCACCATCTCTAGCATGAGTGCCAAATGTGCATAGGGATCCGCATGAAGTGCACATGTGACCATGATGCACAGAAGGTTCCCCCTCAACTAATGGGCTCGTGGAATGGATGAGGGTTTGCGTCAAAGCATTAATGGTCCCTAGAGTGCTGGCCTCTACATTTTCCTTCACAATTGAAGGAATAGTCACATGCTCATGCTGTGGCTTGACCATAGGTGCCCTAACTACATTAGGGTCACGACGTGCTCCCGACCTCTGAAATGATGACCCCCCACCTCTACTCTGGGAGTCTAATATATCAAAATAATTGAGGATCTCCCCAAGGACAAACTCACAATATAATTTCTTCAAAAAATACATGGGGACCTCGTGATTGTTGCAAGGAGGGGCATCAAAAACCATCCACCATCTATCCCAAAGATTGTTTCTAATAGCATCGTGTATGCACCAATGGATGGGGAATCGTTTAGTACCCTCTCTAACAGTATTTTGCTCACCGAGTTTTCTAAATAATGCACATATACTACTTTTTGGTATTTCTTTTTTTTAACATCTTCATATGACAATTTATTTTCATAAAATATTTTTTGTCCATCCCTCTTAACCCGTCAAATATCTAACTGACCACTAATTGAGGCTATCTGGGTGTTAATGGATTCGAGGGATGATGCCAATTGAGCCCTCATTGGATTGGTTTGTCTGGATTCTTTCAACCGAGCAATGAGTCTTTCTAATTCAGTTTTTCCTCTCTCTATTTCATTTATTATATTTTCTTGTGTGCCTAGCAGAGGTCATGCAATTGGGTCGGGTTGTGGAATTCGTTGTTCTTCTTGAGGAGGGTTTTGGTTTTGAGAGTTTTGAGGCTCTTGTGGATTTTTCGGTTGATTATGGACATTTTCTGATAAAAAATCAATTGAAATTCAAATAAATAAACAAAACTAAAAGAAATTTGTAAAAACCCTACAAAACAATATAAAAAAACTACAAAACAATATGAAAAACATATTAAACAACACAAAGTTAAGTTTATATCACTTATGGCATCGTTGTGGGTGTGCTTGTTGTCTTCGATTTCATTGGCGAGGAGGCATATTGGCAAATGATGGTGAAAACTTGAGTTTTTGACCCGTGTACGCACTGTTCTCTATGGGAATAGCAAAAAATGAAAATAAAAATGATGGGTTGCGGGTCTACAGCCCATAATATATACTTTTTTGATTATGCAAATAGTGCATATGCGCTATTGAAATTAGGAAAAAAAAAAAAAAACATTGTCAACTTTTTGGCACCACAACTCGGTGCATATGCCCGAAGGTGCATTATGATTATTGCCAAATCGCATTCGAGATAATTGTATATTATTTAAATGGAATCATACTTGTATATTATTATTTGATGTGGATTTATATTATATTGGATTTAGTGTTCATTAAACTTAAATGTGATTCATCATCATGGGACCCTTAAGAGTTGTAACATGTTCATGTGTTGTTGATGTATGAGTGTATGTTATTGCTTTTGCTATTATATTATTATTGTGTATGTTATCTTTTTAAAAAAAAAGTTTGTCAAACTTAGTAAAACTTAGGTTAACTTCTTTTAGGTTCCTTGGCGGGGCGTTACATCATCACATGGTCAAGCTCCTTGAGTTACCCTGGATTGGTCTCTCATTAGACCCCGAACCCTCAAATATTGAGTTACCCTGGACTGGTCACTCTGGACCCTGGACCCTCAACATGACACATGCAGAACTAGAATACCCTCTCATGAAAATAAGGCAAACTAATCATACCTCTCACTAGGTATCATCATATTACCATCCTTAGCTTATACAAGCACTCAAGGCATTGGCAAGGTAATATCTCTAACTTATCTTTTTTAGTTTTCTAAATATTTTAATTACTATGTTATCACTTATTACACAACTTATAATGAGTTACCCTGGCAACCACTTTGGGCCATGTCCCCCATTGCAAGCCACTCCCATAGACATGCATGTAGACTACCTTCACAAAACTCACAAACCACAATTGTGTTCCATACCACAAAAATAATACTGATCAAATTTGGTTCCTTAACAAGTAACCCAAAAATAACATTGGTTCTCAAAACTCAAGTTCTCATAAATACTCAACAAAATAAATCTCGATTCAAATCATAAAGTACATCATGACATCAAGTCAAACAATCATAAAAGAAATCTAAAAAATGTCTCTAGTGCACATCCTAACTTGGCCAACTAAACAACCCACAAAAAAAACTGTCACAAAAATAAACATCACAAGACTATAAATAGAATATAAGAAAACACATAGTTTTCATCCATATGATTTAATTCCATCAATTTCTCTTGTTTAGATTGGGCCATACAGATACGTTTTAAAAATAAAGTAAGAATATACATCTTAATATAAATTGTTATGCTAATATACTTATTTAAATCAATATGTATTTAATTGTCAAATCTCTTTGTGCATATAAAATATCATGCAACATTATCATCTTATTAATTTAAATAATCTAAAATCATAAATGATTTAATTAATAACATAGATGTATATTATTATATTTAAATATTAATATCAATTTCATTTCTAAAATATTATTTTGACTTCTATTTAAGTCCAATATTAATATTTACTTTTCATTTAATTCATAATGTAATTAGAGATAACTCAAACGTGAAATTATAATTATAATTAAGTTATCTACAATTTCTCTCATAATATTAAATATTCATAACTAGATGATTGTATAGTTAACTCCACTATAGCTTCTTTTAAAATATAACTAAATCATAATTATATATTTATTAGTTTGTAACTCCACTTGCATTATATATATATATATATATATATATATATATATATATATATATATATATATATATATATATATATATATATATCCCACTAAGAGTTTTAAAAGTGATTTTTATTAAAAACCCACTTATAAGAAAATAAATAGTATTTATTTATTTAAAAAAATAAAAATGCTGAAAATTATATATTATATTTTTATAAAATAAAAATAAACATGCAATTGGTATTTTCTTTGATCTCTCAAATCATGCAACCATACTATACTTAGTTTTATATCTTTAGTATATTATTTTTCACATGCATGCATAAGTTTAGTTACAACATGCTTTTCTCTCAATTAATCTTTTGATTTCCCAATAAATTTTGGAATTAAATTATTTTAGATATAAGAAGAATATTTATTTTTATTTAGAAAATTCATGATAATCACATCATTGTAATGACAATTTCAATTAATCTTTTGATTTCCCAATAAATTTTGGAATTAAATTATTTTAGATATAAGAAGAATATTTATTTTTATTTAGAAAATTCATGATAATCACATCATTGTAATGACAATTTAAAGTTGAAACCTTAGTTGTTCAATTTGTTTAGTTTTCTTCCAATTTTCTATAATCAAATTTTCCTTATATTAAAAAGGGGTTTAAAAGAATGCAGTCATAATGATTTTCTACAGTTTTTCTACGATCAAGTTTTCTTAATCAATAAGCTTTCCTTTTCAAAATCTACAACATAATTTTTAATCCAAAAATCAATAGAATAAATTAATAAATAAGTTTTCATTTTCAAAATCTACAACATAATTCTTAATCCAAAAAATCAATAGAATAAATTAATAAGCATTATGCAAACACCCATGAAGACATGAAGTAAATAGACCTTTCAATAAAATTCTACAATGGATTTTCAAACCCTACCTAAAAACCATAGCCAAAATCTGAAACAATCTATGAAAGCATGCAAATCCAAACCCTCTGAAACTTTCAAAAATTCTTTTGCTCCAATTTTAAATTTTGCTCCTCAAAACTTGTGTGTCCCTCAAATGAACTACCAACCCCCTAATAAAAAACCATAACCCTAACTAGGGTTTCTATTCTCCCATATTTCAAAAGCCACTAACTTTATTTAAAATATTAGTATTTTAATTGTTTAAAACTTTCATGCACACTTAAAGAACTTTTTAATTAAAATATTCTTTTATTTTTTTTCTCCACTTTATTAATTAGTGCAAGCACTATTTAAAGCATAGTTTGTTATTTAAATTAATAATAATAATTAAAACTTATTATTTAAATGCAACTCTAAATTTAATTAATATTTATAATAAAGCAATATTAAATCTTTAATCTTTTAATACTTTAATTCACTTTTTATCCATCTTCTTAAATTAGACTTTTAAATTAAATCTTTTAAATTAATGCATATATTTAATTAATTTCCAATTAATTAAATATCAACATATTTTAATTTCTCTTTAACCAAATTTTCAAATTAAGTCTTTTAAATTAAAGCACACATTTCATTAGTTTTTAATTGATTAAATATTCTCATGTTTTAATATTTTTTTTTAATCATATAATGTTTAATAACTCTCAATATTATATGATTAACCCAAATATTATAATTAAATCATTTACTAAATAAATCACATAGCCAAATCCACATAAAAGCAACATTGTCAAAACTAACCAAAACACAAAATTAAACAACACGGGAAAATATAAACTCATGGGTTTAAAAATGGTGAGAAGTTAGATACATGTCCTCCTTCTCAGGATAAGTAATTAGGTTATGGTTGAGATTGGACTTGAACATTATCTCCCCATTCTTACTATTGAGTTATTGCGATAGGGCATGCTCATCCTAGCAATTCAAGGAAGTCGATGTCCAATACCTACAAACCTATATAAAAGACAAGCATGTAAATGTGCATATATATCTCAACTAAACAGACAATGATAGGGAGTGGTACATCATGTAGATCCCGACTAGTAGGTGACTACGACTCCCTCCATCAACCATATCAAACATGTCAAACATAAATGTAAAACATACGCACACCATACACATGCAAGTATGTGGTAAGTATAATGGTAAATCCTATATATAAATAACATCATATTTGAACATGAACATCTCATCATCATGAGGACATAATAAATATATTTTTAAGATGCACCATATGACATCATCATAAAAGTAATTTCATTAACTAACCAAGAGAAATTAAAGCATCATAGTTGCAAGTAGGAAATAGTTACAACCTGACATAATCAATGACTCATCATATCAAAGTATTACATTTCAAATATCAAATAAGGACTAACCCATTTGTAGAAGAGTCATATAAAACTTTAACAACTAAGTCTACAATGATAACAAAGGAGGGGTATTACAACATATATAAATGGAAAGTACAATAGACATTATCAAGTATTATAATGTTAATCTATATAAATAAATATATTTATCAAAGACCAATAATAATAAGAAAAACATCCTTAAATTACAATATGTATTTTAAATACATTTAACAATAAATATAACACCATGATTTATAAATTATAAATAAAATTGATCAAGCATCATGTGATTAAGGGTCATGACCATTTCTAGAAGAATGGCCAACCCTACATATTAGTGGTCGGGCAAATGAAATAGTGGGGAGGGAGTGATAATGAGAAAGATATATAATTAAGTTGATAGGCTTATTTATTGTGGCACACAATGTCCTAAAATTTGTCACATGCCTGAAAACTATTGGATGTTGGATACTGGAAGATTTGTCAGTTATGTTAATGTCAGGCAGTGTATTTAGTGGAATGGGTTTACTCCATGTCCACCAACATATTTAGTGGAATTGGTTTTTAATATGTTATTATTATTATTAAACCGAGAGGCTTTTATATCTAAAAATTGGCAGATGCCTAAAATGTGTTGGACGAATGTCAAAAAATTATTCCCTTTGTTTATTTAGATCCTACCAAAAAATTTCATATTGGTGTGTCTATGCTAGCTATGAATTTATAAGGCTCATGAGCTTTACATGGACTGTGATCTAAATCAATGAAAGATCCTTAACCATTGGATATTCTTTTACGGCTAGTAGGTACACCTTGCATGTACAGTGATTGATATGATCATCATTAGTTTTATATTTCTGCATATATGAAATTAGTGACCAATAAAGCTCATTGGTAAGGATTTTTCAATGTTCTACTATGCAATGTAATAATATTATCAAAATCAATTCTTTAACTTTAAGATTTGTATTATTTCTGAGATCGTAACTATTAGAAGATGGGTTATAGCCAAGCTTAAAATTATCTCATGTATGTGCAATAGGACTGTCAAAAATGTTATGTCTATTAAATAATCTTGAAATGACCAGCAACTAGGATAAACCAAACAACCAACAGATTGTTTGATAGTTTAAATTTTGACTTTGCTAAGATTATAACAGATTTGTTAGTGTAATGATCCTTAATAAAAGCTATTAACAAATAGAGTCTTCAACATAATGTAGTATAATCACCCAGCTGGCTGCATGTGGGTCCTATTGGACATATAGGACTTAAAACATTTTGCTTAAAGAGGAAGATGTTTGCTTGGAAAAAAAGATGGAAACTAAATTCTAAAACTTCAAGCAAAATGGTTGAAAGCCTTTGAGAGATCTATCACTGTATTTGTCCCTCCCAAAAATGCAGTCTTTTGGCATTATATTAAACTGGGTAGAAGTTGCCCCATAAATAATCAATCATATTGAAATGAGTTTAAAGATATTTAACATGAGTACGTTCTGGTATCTCTTTTGTGATATATTCAATGAGTTTTCTTTTTTTTCCTTCATTAGTTGTACCCTCTTTTAAAGAAAATTTTGAACAAAGACATTCTTGCTTAAATTGAATGAAATTCAATTGGGTGCAAGGGGTGGAAGTGTTTACGTAGCAGACCAAATTCTCGGCATAAATCATTTTTTCCCTTTTAATATTTTTTTCTATAATTATTTAACAATGATTTCTACATTTTCATTTATTAAAAAAATGATGACAAATGCGATTTTGTCCTGGCCAAGTGGGTTAGGAAAATATTGTTATTTTGCATTCTAAGAGTTTGTAGTGTTTATGTTTGGAAGTTTTGGTTCCTCTATGATTTAATTATACAACAAAGATATTTGCTACTATGTGTGTTCTTAAAAAAATTAAAAAATTAAAAAATGTAATAAAATTCCTTATATCTTTTTGTAAGAGAAGAGAGATTGGTGAATGGTAAGTCTGATTGCATAAGAAGTGAGCTTTTATGACTGTGATTAACTCTTTTCCATATAGTATTTTTATCACCAAATTTTAGAAAGACTTATATGTTACTAACATAGAAATGGTAGGTGTCATTGTAATAGCCAAGATATCTATTGAAATACAGATGCAACGAATATTTATCAACTGTACAATAAGAATATTATGTATTATGGTCAATATATTATTGAAGATTGATGCTTTAATTACACTCCAATCACATAGTTCCACCTGTATTCTCATGGTTTAAGAGTAGTTTAGATTTGAAATTATTATGAATAATTTTTTATTCTTAAATCAATGCAAGATCTTTGGAGCTATTTTCTTTAATTTATGTAAACTATTTCAAATTTCCTAATCAATATATATCATGCCATAATGCATTGTAAATTAGGTTGCATGCAATAAATTTGAACTGTTGTTACAAGTAGTTTAAGTGGACATTCTCCATCATAATCCTTATTTCAACATGTAATAAAGGTTGTTACAAACAGTGAACTAAATGATGGTCATCATAGGCTTTAGAATAGTTTAGTTTTCTTACTTTTATTTTATAATAAAAGGAGACAAGGTTGTAATATATATGCGATGTTGTAGTAAAAAATAATTGTTTTCATTTTTACCTACTAACACATAGCAGTCTCTGTTATTGAACAAAGCTTTTTTATCTCCATCTTCATATATTATTTTTGTTTTTCTCTATGTTGTTTCTATTACTTTATACAATTATCAACAACATCATATGGCAGAGAAATTTGTACACATTTCTCATTGGGTATTTAACCTTAGGATTGAAATTATAGAATGGTATTTTCACATTCATTGCAATATGTAGCTATCTAGTGTGAACTTATATAAGATAAGATGGTATGATACATTTTGATTAATTTCTCACTTAGTTCCATGCTGAAAACTAAGGAATAATTATTACATTGTTGATTGATTTATGGAGAGATGGTGATGTGATAAAGTGAACAATATAAATGGCAATACCTATCAAATGCATCTGTTTTCATTCTATTGTAGTGTTCCTTCGATAATCTTAAGACAACAAATATTGGTAGAAATAATACCGTTCACTATGCAAATCAACAAATAAAATATCTTGTTTATATGTTATTCAATTTACCTTTCATATTAATACCTAGTTTTCTTCTATTTTTATTAAAAACGGCCTAGTTTCAGAATGACAAAAAGCATATGTTTCTATCGGCATAGACATTGCACCCTCAGGTACAAGTGCTAGTATTATAAGAAAATAATATGCAAGGAAGGACAACATCGAATGTACATTACCCATGAATATATAACACATGCTAGTTGTTGTATGTGGCATAAAGGAAGAAAGTAAGAAAAATAAATCATCAAATTATTTTCCACATATGAACAGTGGACCAAAGTCAATTGTAAATGGGGGAATTAAATAGCAAGTAAAAAAAAGACATTGTATTTGAATGGTTATAAAGAAAGAGTGATTACAACTCATGAAGAATTAGTATAAAATGAAGACCCATTAAATATGAAGCAACTTTGAATCCGAAAATTATAGGGAGTTCATTATGTGAGGTATGTGATTTTCATTTATTAAATAAGAAAGCTAACTATTTAGCTAAGATATTTATTATGCTATTTTTCTTTCACATTATTGATAACTTTTTATTTATAAAAAATATTATTATATAGGTTATAAGATATTAGTATAATGCTATGTAAAGATTCCAACATAGAATTGTAAATGACATTTTCTTATTGACTTGAATATAGATATAAATCTATTTTAATTTAATTTTGAACAAATTTTTGACAACCAATTTAATAGTAGAAATTGGATAATATTGTGTTAACCTATGGGGTTAGCACCATGGAGATTAATGGCACTCGAAGTATGGGGTATGCGAGATGTTAAGATCTCCATTTGACCATCATGGTTGGGAATCAATAGATAATCTCCATGCACTTGAATATTCTGATGATGTCAACATATGCATGTGTGATTGGCCTTGGATAGAGGATGTCTCATCCAAGAAGAATCTTAAGGGGTGCACTCTTGGGAAGAAGACAAGGTAGCTATGAGCTAGGAAGTCCGATCTGGAGACATCCTTAAGATTGGGGTTAAATTAGAGGGCAGAGTAATATAGTTAGTTTTGTTATTGTTGTGATTCTAGCCATTATTTTGCAGGCATTACTTGTCCCAAACTAACCCTAATAGTGAGGACATTATAGTGCTACCTCCACACCCCATTGGGGTGCATGACCATGGATTTGTTATTAGGGGGACATCCTTCCTAGATTTTGAAAGAGGGGTACCTTCCATACTCACTTATCAATACTAACTTGTTATATTCAAAAAGTTGACCTACACCATTTTCCTAGCACAATTAAACTCATTTTGAAATGACTTTAAGTAAAAGAACTTATATTTAGCAAATAAATAATTAAGAGAAAACAAAATTATTGGAGAATATTGTCATTCTCATTCCCGTCTTTTAAAGAGGTTATGCAAATATTACTCATTGTTTATAAGAGCTTCCACAATAGTGAAGTACAACTCCACATTATCTTATGTTATGTTTCAATCACTCAAATATCTATGATTTTGAGAAGGGCAAGGTAATGAAGGATATTGTTACTCAATATTTAATTCAAACTATTACCATTAGCACAATATTTATCAAAGGTATATATATTTATAATGTACCCAGTGTCCATACATCAAAATGATTGCGAAATGCTGGCTCCTACTTGATACATGTATCTTCATGTTGAAAGGTTCACATGTTCCAAGCTCTAAACATCACACACAATAGACTTTTTCAAAGATTTCTTGTCAAACAACCATGAAACTTCAAATAACTTCAAACCCATGCTACTTAATATTATGTCATATTTAAACTCAAAGTCATCAAATTTTGACATTGAGCACAACACTTCATTTGATTAAGGAGTATGCGAGAGAACCCAATAGTTGGGCACCCTAACTTTGCGCTTCTCATAATCTTAAATGAAAATTTCAAATCACTTCCATTTTTCTACAACAACATGGTTATAAAGTCCCATGCTTGTAACTAAGGTTTCAAACCTTCATTATGAAATATGATACCACATCAACATGCATTTTGTCAACATGTCCAAAAAGGTTCCAAAAAAGTGAGACCAATAGTTGTACACAAAATCATGTTTTATTAATATATTGATATGGTATTGCATACTTTTATTCAATAATAAATAATTATCATCAAGACTAATAACTTTAACATTACAATTATTGATATAATATTTGTAAAAATATTAAACATAAAATTATAATACCTAACTAACACAACACATCCAACTACTTAAATCCTTTGCACTAGAAAGTCACTTTTGATCTCTTACCTTTAACCAATACAAACTAAGGTAAATTTTATGATCTCTTACCTTAACCAATACAAACTAAGGTAATGGTTTAAGGTAATTCAAGATTTTAAAAAATAGCATTGCAAACCAAACATTATCATTTTTTCCTTTAAAATTATTAAATTTTATAATTGAACTCCACATCAATTCAATCCACTGGAGATGCAACGGCGTCCGGTGTTTTCTGTGGTCAGAACAGAATGATGGCTGTGTCTTCGTTACCTCCATTTCACAGCCAAATTCATTCTTAAAGATGGCGTTGAATTCATTATCTTCATTTCACAGCCGAATTCAGTGTCGATCTGCTCTCACCCCTCATTCTGCCATCCCATTTCATTCTAAGAAGGAAACCCAATTTACCCTCAATAACACAGGAAAAATCTTTACCAATGCGAAGAGAAGGATTGGATTGAGAACAGAGAGCCGAGGAGGAGAAACGAAAGATGAAGAATTGAAGGCGGGGTCGCCTATAATTGTAGTGGAAGCGCCTGCCATGGTGAAGACGGCGGAGCCCATGCCGATGTTGCGCCGTAATTATGGATATATTAATGCAGGGGATGTTGGCAGGTACGCTTTTCCACAGATTCTTCTCACTGAAAATGTTAATTCAGTTTACTTATTCATAAATTCAACCCTAGATTTACATTATTTTCTAAGATCTGGGATCTTTCCGAGGAATTTTTGAGTCATTTTATATTTTAGGGTTTCAGGAGCAGCAAATTATGTTTCCAGAGCAGGATTAGTATAATATTCTGAAGTTGCAAAATCTCATTTACGGTGCTTCGAAAAAATCTGCTAACTATCTGAAAGGAATGAGAAAATAATTTGTTTGACTTGCCCTATTTTAGGGGAGTATTTTCTTAATAAAATAGTCTTCCACAGATGCATAAAAATATTTTTAAGGTATGTTTCATATTGTTGTCTGCAGAATTTTAGAGAGGAAGCCTAAAGATGTATGGGCGGTTCGGCTGGCCAGGGGAGCTTATTTCATTGATAGAAAATACTTCAAACCCTTGGAGTTGGATGATGATCAGGAGAAGTTGAAATAACCTGAACATCATCTTAAATGTATATTCTGAATGCAATCAGTAAATTGAATTATGTAGGCACGTGATTCTGAATATTCAAGTGAATTTAAGTGCCAGTAACTTAAATCTTTTTTCAAGTTCTTATGAAAGATTTAGGTTTTGGATTTAAATTTGAAAACGAATTTACAAAAAGTTTGAATTGGAGCCTTCTTAGACTTGCAACTACCCTCTTATACTGTGAATATATGAGCTTTCTCACTTTAATTTTGTTAGTCCCCGTTGCAGGGGATTGTAACGTTTTCAGATTTTTTTTGTAAACCAGTAAATGTAGTTTATAAACCATACAAAAGGGATAAAAAACTTTGCTGTTCTCTAATTTCTACCGTTTACTATGATTTTTGCTTTAATAATAAACATTGTTTCCTATTTTCTATTCATCTTTTGCAATATTCTCTGGTTAAATAAATGAATTTCATGTTTAAAATTACAGTGGAAAACAACAGCCAAATATTATGAGCTTTGTTGTTATTTTTTTGTCTTTCAAATAGATTGTGTGACAATGTTTAGTATCAATGTTTTGGATCATAAAGTAGTACTTATGTGAATTTAGGATTGCTATAAGAAAAATATAAGCTGTTTTTGGCTATAGCAACAATTATTTTTATATTTATTATAATAACTACAATTTCAACAGTCCTAGTGGGTCACGGAAACAATTATGAACCAGGCTGTTAGGAATTAGACTTTTGCTACATGGAATTGTATTAAACCTCAACCACATTTGCATGTGCACTTATAAACATGCCCTCGGCTAAATAGGCGAACAAATGCACCTGAAGTGACAGTTTTTTGAATTTATTAATTAATTTAAAAATCAGAGAACCATTGTTGTGTGAGTTTTAAATTAATTAATAAATTCAAATAATAACTGTCACATCGGGTACATATTTTCGGCTGCATAGACATCGCCTATAAACATTCCTAGTTTGACATTTCTCAGTGGCCATATGTTTGAAAGTTTATTAATGTCGGACTTTGTCTGATCTACAATGCATTTTATCTTTGTTGATTCATTGTTTTTTTATAGAACTTGTGGAGAAAGGTACAATCTAGTTGTATTTATAGTTATGATAAAAAACGTACAACGTAGTTGTATTTATAGTTATGATAAAAAAGGTACAATGTAGTTCTATTTATAGTTATTGATGTTTATCATTGATATTTTAGTCTACCACAATTCTTCAACAATATCACTAATGTGTTCATCTTCTTTTAATGTAGTGGGATATTTGGTGGGTTCTATCTTCTATTTTACTAGATGTTTGTGCTATTGTTTGTTATCTTTCTTATCCATCTTGGATTCATTTCTCTTATTCTCCTTATGTGTTTAACTTTTTTGTCAATTAGATTGTTTTTCTCTATTGTCTCTCTGCATCTTGCTATCTCCTTTTATCAAAAGTTTTTAATGAATTGAGGTTTCCTTGGTCCTTTTCTTCATTCAATCATAAAGGATGAGAGAATCTTATATTAATTAACGATATGTCATTTACAAAATGAAAATGACCAAAGCTTATCTCCAAAGATAAAATGACTTCATGGAAAGGTGGATTCTCTTACTAAGAGTAGTCTTTTATGCAAAGTAAGATGGCAAATTTTTTCCCTTGTGCTAAATGAGATGATAACAGTTCAATTCAAAGGATTCAATCCTTGTCAAGGTTAGAAATAAAGAATAAGTAACAAATGCAACAAATAATTGTGGCATTATGCAACAAATGCTTTTAAATTTAATTTATTAAAGGTAAAGTTGTAGAAGAGAAAGCTTAGTGAAACAAAAATCATGCATAAAAGACTAGATAGAAAGATAAATAGAAAATTAATATCAACTTGGTGGAAGGACACACCTAAAAGAATAAAAAAGATAAACTAAAAGCATCTATAAAATATAAAAATATACAAGTGAACATCTATTTGTCTTGGGATTCTCCTTCAAAAGTTTTATTGGGAAAGAGCCTACAACACAATGGTAAAACTACGAGCCTCTTATATGGGAGGTTCTTGGGTTCAAATCTACTCGAGCTTAATAAATAATAATAATAATTAATCACGACACGTAAGCCTCTTATAGATAAATATAAAAGAATGTGTTTCTAACATATTATATAGTCAAATAATTAGAAAATACATAAACAAAAAACAAAAAACAAATAGTTTTCATCTATTTTGAAATAATAAATTAGAGTTTGTCTAGATGGAATTCACTGCCTATAGTAACATTGTGGGGCTAATTAATAGAATAGAAGCCCATCCTTATAAGAAGGAATCTGGTGAGAGTGAAGAAGCTTAAACAAATTATGTTAGAAGTGAAGAAATAAAAATAGGATGGAAGATTCTAGCACAAGGCAAGAGAAAGAGAAAGGAGACTTCCCCTTTACTAAGAAGGAATTATCTAGGCTAGACAACCCAGTAGTCGCTCATGTTCCAATGACCGCTACGTCTATCATTATAGATTCCCCCAATTACTACTCATAAAAAAATCCCAAAAAATGATAGCACATGTACTAATAGTTGAACATTTTTTTGCTTTCTTGGTTGTTCATTGGTCCATTTGTGCAAAAAGTACTACTTTTTTGGTGAGCAAATATTGGGGGTGAACATAACAGGTTTTGGGAAAACATTTAGAATGGCACTTTTAGATCACCTTGCATTCTACGAGTAATATAGAGAGCTCTATAGACGTGAAAAAGTTGGAAGGTTAGCTTTAAACTCTTCACTCACCTACAAAGGTTCCTTGAAAAAATTAGCAAATTTCAATGTATGGATTAGGAGTTGTAGGTGCGCAAAGTTAGCTTGGGCAGCTATCAGTTCATCTCCCCTAATGTACTATTGTAAGAGAGGACATCTTTTCCTAAGAAATGAATGTCCATTGATATAAGGTACAAAAAGTCATTGCAATGAAGTAGAATCTTAGAAAAATCCTAGAAGAGCAATAAGTTGACACTTGAGTAGATGAAAATGATGGGATTAAAATGTAATTGATGAGTGCTTTATACTATTTGAGGAAGATGATTAACCACTTTCCAAAAGGAATGCACAGAGAAGAATCTTATAATAATATAGGCATGGCCACAATGCAAGGATTGGTCATATGTGCCATAAATGACTATTTAACATATGGCTATTGGAGAAGTAACATTTAAATATATTGACACCAAATTGACAATATCAACCATGGAGTACAATTAGTACAAAGTGAGGAACCTTATAATAGACATAACAATGATTATTTTGAGACCTAGGTAGAGCTGAATATTTAACAACAAATATAAGGGTTGTTGATGTAGAGATAGATGTTGAAACTTGACTTGCTATTATCATAGTAAGTTATGTTATTGCTTTTAGAAGAAATGAGCTAGTTGCCAAGTATGTTTGAATAATTGCCATGTCAAAAAGCTTGATTACTACCTATAAGAAGCCCCAAAAATGATAGCACATGTACTAATAGTAGATCACACACGTACTAATAGTTGATCATTTTTTTAGCTTTCTTGGTTGTTGATTGGTCCATTTGTGCAAAAAGTACTTTTTTTTTGGTGAGCGACTATTGGAGGTGAACCTAATAGGTATCGAGCGAATGTTTTAAAATGACACTTTTAGACCACCTTGCACTCTACGAGTTATACAAAGAGCTCCATAAATACAGGAAAATCAAAAGGTTAGCTTTAAGCTTTTCACTCACCTACGAAGGTTCATTAAAAAATCAAATTTTGACATACAAATTAGGAACTGGAGGTGCATGAAGTTAGCCTAGGAGGCTACTACGTTGTTTCCCTTAATGAAAACCAAGAAAAAGAAAATTATGTGCAATTGCTAAATAATTTACTAAAGTGGATTGACACAAAGAGCTAGAAGTGAAGATTAGTTTATTCCTAATGTACTATGCAATACAAAAGTATTAATGAGAAGTGAGAAAGAACATGGAAAAAATGACAAAGTGGGCATGCAAAAATAAAAGAGAATGTAAACTTAATTAACATAACTTTTCATGAGAGACAAGAATCTACATTCCTGTGGATCAAAAATAATTATTGTCTCATATTATGAAACAATTTTGACTCCTCAATAATATATCCTTATGCATTATTTATAATTATAAATTTGTTGACAATGTATAAATTTTAATAAATAATATTTAACTATATGATTTTTTTTATATTATTAAATTGTTTGAGCTGAATTATATATTTTAGTAGGAAAGTTCTCATAATTTCTGAACTTCAAATTTATACCCAAAAAAATCCACTCGACTAACTATTAAAGTTTACCAAATTATTATTTTTTGTTGAATCAAATCCACAATAAACATATTTCCTATAAACATAACAATCTATACTTATCACAAATGTTTAAGTATCTGCGTAAAGATAACGTCCAGGTGGTATATGGTTCAAATCCCACAGGTCTGAACCTTCTGTCATTTTGGCTGGATTTTATCCGGAAGAGAATATAACCATAACCACAAGATGGAGCCATCATGGCGTTTGCTGGCAGAATTTAATTCCTGGTCCAAGCGAAGATAAAGAAGATTGTAATAACTCAGTATAAACAACAATAAACGAATACATCCAATTTGCAGATTGAAAAGCCAACCAATTAACAAAACAAAGGAGTAAATGCCCCAAATTAGTGAATTCTAGTTAAGAAGTAAAAAGACACAGAAATGAAATAAGCTAACCCTCATGAAATTAATGAAGCTTATTGAGAAGTTCTTGTGTAGATGGATTCATAATATTTATGATATAATTGTATTTATAGTTCCAATCTTACATTCCAGAATCTCTGTTTTGATGGAACTTTATTCAAAATAGGGTATAACCAGAATTAGAAATCTAGGATGAAGCATCATTTCTTCTAACATAAATGAAATAATAACAAATTCGATGAAATCAATGGACGATTGCAACCAATTCAATCAAAATAATGAACCACTATAACCAGATTCTCTTTACTTTCCTACGGTTCAAATCCTGGAAGCGCAAGTCTCCCCTGTTTTGACTCATCTTTACACTTAAAACTACCGTTGAATGAAACAATAATCGTACTAGATACCAGAATTGAACTTCTGACAACCAATTTCCCTCTTTCCCAGTGAAACAACTGAAGAACAAAAACAAAGAAAGGATCGACATTTCATTCTAAACACTGGCAGATCAAATGCCTCAAATTTAATGAAATACTAAAAAAAAACAAAATACACGGAAATAAATTTATCAAACCCTTATAAAACCAGCATCCAGAAGTTAGAGGTTTGCTCCTCTGCCAAAATTTTGAATCATCTGCATTTGATCAACACTTTCAATCGCTGGAAGCAGAGGACGTCTGCAGAAAGGACATGTATCCTCATCATTATCAATCCATTTATCCAAACAATTTGTGTGAAAAATGTGGCAGCAATTGCAAAGCTCGCGGATTTCATCATCTTGTCCAAAAGATCTCAAGCAGATCGCGCACACAAAATCCTCAGAAATCTCAATCAACTTCTCTGCAACATCTTGGAATTTAATAACAGGCAACCTCTGCTTAATCATCTTCCCTGAAGAAGAAGAAGAAATAGCAGATGAAATTTCCGGTAATTCTTGCCTCAAATAGCTCTCTTCTTCTGGCGCCGCGCTCAGCCCAAGACTAGAAAGAAAGCAGAGTGTTTTATTTTGTACATACGCCATGGCTGATGCCGAGTGGAGCAGAACTCTGGGAATAGCGATATTACGAAAACCTACAGAAAATCCCATGGCGCAGGATTTCTTCAGAAAATAGGCACTCCAAGTAAGTGTAGACTGAAACGTGTAATGAAAGGTTAGATCTGCAATGCTCCGGCATTTCCAAAAAGATATTTGTAAGCGGTTCTAGATGAAGATGGAAAACCGCCGGTTTAAAATCATCCCTCTTTTCAACGTTAAAGGTAACATTTAAGGGAAGTGTGAAGTTTATAGTAATATAGGTAGAAGTATTTCATAATTTATTTGTTTATGTTAGAAATAAGTCATATATAATTTATTTATAGATGTGAATTGGTATGACTTTTATATATGAGATTTCTTAAATTCCACTCTCACCTACTAATATATGTAGTGTGGTCCACTTTGTTTAAAAAAATATTTATTTAAAGAACATAAGTTCTCTACTACTAATTAATTCAAACATATATAGAAAGTTAACACATTCAATAATATGTAAGTGGAATTCATTTATTTTAATCTTTTACCTACTATTTAAACAAACATATCACATGCACCTAGCTTTACCTTATTCTTATATAAACATACTTAGTACGTCCACTTTATCATATATTCATCACATTTTCCTTGTACCTGATTTCATTTAGTACTCAACCATTTACATGTGACATTTTCATCAATTATAATCAAGTTTATAAGTATATTGTGATTAGCCACTTGAAAATGACCAATTCCATTACCAAATGCCATTTTGTAGTTGTGAACATGACCCTTCATTTTTTAAAATTAAAATTTGGTTGATAAGATCCCTTTATATGTACTATAAAGTTAAACACATGCTTTTTGAAATCCAATTTTATTTGTTAGTACTTTAAGAGATTTTAGTATGTCCAATCATCCACCATCTCAAGCATTCTCTTACATAATAGAGCATTGAAGGACCAATCAATAGAAACACTCTTGTATTTGATGCTTTTATAGAGCTTATATCTTCCATATTTAAATCTTGTGCACTTTTCTAGCAGTAGATGAAGGAGAACTTGTCTACTTGTAATGAAGAACATGATAATTATGATATTCCAAATAATGATATTCCAAGGTATTTCTATATACAATTAGCTCTAAAATAAACAAATGTGATAGTCAGAGATTATTTAGTTGGGCCATAAATTTAAATTCTACTTATTGTATAGGATCAAAGGATCAAATCATTATAAACAAATCCTTAAAAGCTAATCCAAATCACTTGATGAGCAATTATACAAAGATCCACTTATGGTCGAAGTTTCAAACTTAAACAAAAAGATTTAATTGCATCAAACAAAAGGAGATCTCATTTAGTAGCGAACAATATCTCATTTTTCTTTGAGATTCAAGAGCTGCATAGACTTCAACCTCATTGTTTTCTCTTAGCCCCTATTTTGAAGGTATTCCTTGTACAATCTCTAATGATGTCGCCAACATCACTTGGTCATTGGTTGCCCTTAGAGGCACCATCAAAGTTTATTTCCTTGCCAAGGGATTGTCCCCTCTTGGCCCTTAAATGAGTGAACTATTCTATATGTTAATGCTTTGTTTTGATGCCTTTGTTGATTTGAATAAAAATAGATTTACATGATGTTTAAATTTTTTGTGATTAACTTTATCATATTATTTTCTAATGTTAGTTCTCATATATATGTTGCGTCTCTTGTGTCAAAAGAAATGGATTTTTTTTAAAAAAAATCATACCAAGGTTGGGGTCCCATGGAGGGGGTTTCCTTAAAAATATAGAGGGTGGTTAGGTGAACGGTCCCATGAATTTTTAAAATTTGTTTCAACTTAAAAAGAAGAAGTTTCTTTTAAGGAAGCTAATGTTTTCATAAATGTACTTAAGAATTTAAATTTATGATGCCATTGTTTTATTACTATCATAATTAAGCTAAAAAATGGGAGCTCTTGTTTTGTATGAAAAGATTCCAATTAAACCTTTAGCTCCACCCCCTCCCCAAATTCTTGTTTTTATTTTTTTAATCATGGAGCCCAAGCCCCTCCTAGACGCTTGCCTAACACTCTTTTAAAATCAAATTCTTATATATAAATTCAATAGATGTCTCTAAAGAAAATATGACCCACTTTGTGCTATGTTACTAATTATAAAAATTTTAGTTCCTGCCATAGGTAGGAATACTATTGCATCCATTAGATGCAATTAAAAACTATAAAATGTATTAATTTAACCAATAAGATTCAAGTATTTTTTTTAGGTTCTAAGTTTTTTATAAAAATATGTTGCCTTGCAAGATCCCTGATAGATCTCTTCTGCCGATCTGCTGTAATTTTATATTTTTTAATTTTTTTTCCTTGTTTATTAAAATTTTCTTGCAGAACTAGACAGAAGTTGCAGAAGGGTTTGATTGTTTTATATATTTGATGATTTTTCAATAAGTAATAATAGAAGTACAATAACATGAACTAGTTCTGAAAATGTATTCCAAATACATTTAAAGCAAAGTTGTTTCAAGCAGATTTTTTAAATATATGCCTAATGTGTAACCGAATGAAGATTTACAATAATATCCAAATGATTACAACCAAGAATAAAACCAACCTAAAGGCATGAAGGTGAAATATGAGCCCAAAAGGAAGCTACAACTAGAATCCAACTCTCAAATGTTGCATGTGGGAAAGAATATGGCTACTAGGTGCGACCATATAATTGCAAAGTGCCCACACATGGCTAAAATGCCCAAACCCTAGCTAAAACTCTGACTTAGTACTATTTTCCCCAGAAAAAATAATGCACAATCTCCAAGATGCTTCTGACTGCAAGAGTCCAAACCACTATTTTGGGGTCTACATCCCAAACAAGCAAAGCAAGTGGGGTTGGCATCCCAAATGCTGAAATCTCAGTCAGAGTCCAAAACACAAATCCAAGATGTAATATGTCAATAATGCCTTCAAACTTTGTCTTTACCTCCTTATAACCCACCAAACTTAGCTTGAACCCTAAAAGTGTCTCCATGTGGTGTTGGGTTATAAAATAATATATTTCTCATTTTAAAGTGATCAAGTATCCAGGAAATGACCTTTTTCCCAATAGAAAGAAACCCATTCACAGGAATGCTCTGAGTCAAAAGAGAAATATTTAGAAAATTTCAAGACCTTTCCAATGAGCTATTACACCAAGGGATATTCACCCAGATGAGGCCAAAAAACTCCTTATTACTCCAAAATGGTTGTAACTTAGCCTTATTTAAATTATTAAAATGCTAACTTAGAAGAATATTTAAATATATTAAAATATTTCCCAAATAGCGAACTGATAGCCAAAACACCTCTACAAGGTGAAACTGAACTTGTCACCTTCTATGACTGATGTTGGATAATTTGAAATAATTGATAGTCCATCCCTCAAAATTAGGCATACTCCTAAAAAATAGGAATGTCTCTGAATCTCCTGAAACTGAAACCATAGAATGATCTCGAGAGACTCAAGAACGTAACCCATCTCCACCTCCTAAAATGTAAGAAACTCCTACAATTAAGGAATTGCTCTCAACTACTCTCCTACTGTCTAAAACTCTAGATCTGAACATTGTGTACCCTGATTGAGTCCCTAAACATCATTGCCAACCAAAAAGACTCTAATGATAAGCCAACTTTATCGTCTCTGATGTCCATTCTAGAAAGGGGACATGACAATCCTCCCTTCCCAGAGATTGCTTGTCCATAGGCAATGAATAAACTCCTGTTGCACCAGTTTGATATACACTCCTGGGTGTGTGATATGAAGCAACACATCAAGGATCGCCTAATCAAATGCACTATATAGGATAATACCAAGATCCCACACTAGATGAGAGTGTTCCCACAACCAAGGTGGTAACATACTGGAATCCCTATGAGACAAGGTGTCAAACTAAACAACACTCAAATTCCAACATCAACTGAACTAGCACCCATCCATTAGGTATAAACAGGGATAACTGGATACCTCTGTCATGCCATATCTCTCTGCAAGCACTGTGATACCACTACGAAAGTAAAAATTGTCCAAAGCATCATGTTTGCTAACACCCACATCATCCTGTAACCATGATCTCAAATGAAGTCTATGTGATATAGATGTGATAGCCCATGTTGGAAATTGTTTGACATAATGCTGGATCGTTTGTTGGTCCCACCAATCAATCCTCCCAAACTATTGAGTTAGGTGCCTACAGTTAATAACTCTATCCTCTGAAGATGGGAGCGCACTATCACAACATAGATAGTATATGTCCTACTTCAATAACCCCATAGCCTTATGAAGAGCATGGAAATCTACCATGGAAAATCCTCCACTATCCTGCTCATCAGTCATAAGAGCACTCCAACTGAGTGTAGATAACATCTGTCAAGTGACATCAAAGTGCTCAACCACTATCTCTACCCTCTTGTCATCAACCCTGAGTTGTCTAATCAAGAAATGAGGAGTCTAAAAATGATAGTTCTCAGACATGTGTACTACCTCTGAATCTATGCTATGGTAGAATATTGTGTCAGAGTCATGTACATCATTGTAAGGAGTATCCAATATGCATTCCCTAATGCATGTATCCTCATTTATAGTACTACAACTTTGTACCTCTAAGACCACCTCCTCTGTCAATGATGAAACTACTATCACCACACTATGCTCACTCTCATTAGCTCCCCATGTTTCTACACATACAATTGAATCACGATCTTGGGATTCAGTGTCACTAAGTACACACTACTTTGATTTCTAGGGTATGGTCTAAGAAATCAGACTCATCATGACATGAAGTCTCATCACCATACCTATGTCCAAATTACTCTTTTGTACAAACTCACCAAAATAATCCAATCCCTTTGTAATGTCCCCGTTTTGGCTGACATAATTTTGCGTGCTAGATTAGTCTATCATGGACTCTCGTAGACGGGCGGTTGTGATGAGAGAGTCATTATGGCATTTATTTGGTGATTGGATAGCTCATTATGCTCTTGGAGATATTATTTTATTTATATTTTATCATCATTTTTATATGGGGCCTACATGTTATAATTTTAAGTTGAGTTACACTTTTTTATAAAATTATTTATTATAAAAGTGCATTATAATGGGATTTTATAATGGACATTTCTAGAAGTTCTTAGTAACTTCTTAGGAAAGGATGCTTCTAGAAGTCCTTAGTAACTTCTTAGAAAAGTAAATTAATGGACGGCTTGGCCTCTCATTTGGACATACCAGATTTGATAATTCTACTACATTTTCTCTTGAGCATTTGTGGCACCATCTAGGTCTACAAATATTCAACATAATCCTTGAGAACGATACCTCTCAAGAGATTGGATAACTGAGGAAGTGAAAGACCTTCTGAAGGGTTGCACTTTGGAAGTGGTATTCAACCATTTCAAGTTAAGCTTAATTTGAATACTCAGACTACCCGAGGGTTTGAGTTTTTGGAAGTAGTCCGAAAAAAGCAGTTCGAAAAAGCAGGCCCGAAAAAGCAGATCCGAAAAAGTAGTCTGAAAAAACAAAGCAAAAAAGAAGATCTAAAAAAGCAAGTGAAAAAGTAGAACAGAAAAAAGCAAAGCAGAAAGGCAGCATTGGAGAAAAATATTACAGTCGTCTACAATTAGGTTCCTTTGGATATTACATGCATTGTTCTTAACATTTAGATGCATATTAGGAGGTAAGGCAATAGGTGAAATTTGTAACTGATTTAAACATTATTCATGTGGATGTAAGCCAAGAGTTTTGGCCATTTCATACTAGCATTGTAGTTGACATTTCATGTGCAATAAAGGAGACATAAGTTGCTGGTCTAATATAGTGTAATTGAATATGTATTTATCATTCATGATCAACTTATTAGATTGCATGCCAATTGTTTGACAAAATGTAAATTGGCTGTAGGTTCTTTTTTTGGCATAAATAATGTTATAATTTTGCATCCCAATTGTTTGTCAAAATTACTAGTTGTTGTTGCTGCATATTGCAAGTAGTTTCAGTCACATATATGCATTGAATATTGTCAAAATAAGTTGCACATTCATGTTAGGTCATTATTTAGTCAATTTAGAGTCTACTTGCAAGTGTTCTTATTGATGCTAAGTGAAGGAAAGAGCCATAAAAGAAAACTGAACTTTGATATCAGTCATATGACCCTTGTATGCAAAGCATTTTCTTGAACCTTTATCAACATTTTGGGATCAGATTTGAGTCGGGTCATTACACTGGTATCAGAGCTAGATTATCCTGCCATCCTAGTGGGTTCAAACACAATGAAAAGGTGGTGATATGAAAAATTGGAATGTTCAATCTTTAACTCATCACTATAATTAAAGAAGAATCAAGGCTCATCTAAACATAAGACAAGAGGAGCAGGGAAATCTAGAGGATCATATTGATACAGGTGAACAGGTTATTGGCAATATGGGGGATAGGAATACTAGGGATTCTGGAGAGGACATATTTTTATAGTTATTAGAGACCTTGGCATAGGGACAACGATTAGTAGAACAAATGACACAAGAACAGAATCAAAGGTTGGAGCTTATGATGCAGATGATGGCTTGTCAAATGGGGTTGAATGCTAACATGGGTGGTGGAAATAATCAAAATGGTAATCATTCGAATGGGAATAACTAGGATGGGACACAAAATGGAGGTGAACAAGCTAGGAACAATGTCAATCATGTACCCCAGCAAGCTAGGATAGTGAGTTCAAGGCCTATGATTCCCACATTTCCTCCTAGAGCTCCAGAGCAGCTAGAACTAGAGCCCTTGATCACTGATATACATGATCATCTGAGGAAAGATTGGGAAGCTAGAGGACCAAACTTTATTGTTACAATCACCTTTAGGGAGTATATGGATTTGTAGATGAAACGTATGCCATGTGGACACGATAGGAACCAGAATTATGAGCTACAAAAGAAAGTAGGGAAACTTCAATTACCATATTATGATGGCTCGAGGAAGTCTACAGCAAGAGCTTGGGTTCAAAAGCTTGACACATACTATCAATTGAACCCTATGCCTGAAGAAGAAGCTATTAAATACACAGCAATTCATCTGGATGGATTAGCACATGAGTGGTGGCATCATGGTATGGTCACTATGGGTCATGCACACATTACCTCATATGTGGAGTTTACGGAGAGACTGATTGAATGTTTTGATAGGAAGGATCTAGAACTCCATTTCAAGGAGTTAGCACATATGGTAGGGACTTGATTTTCTTTTACAATCGGGTCACATGTTGATGATGATATGAGTATGTCTAGCATTCACACTCCGGATTTAGAGATTGTAGTGGGTACAATAGACAGGTGCGTGAAGTCAATTGGTATTGATCACATTACTTAGGTGAGGAGTTTACTTGAGTTGCCTGTTGATTTTCGTTCATGGATTAGTTGTTGGGATCCTTATCTTAGTACTTGGGAATGTTTTGATCAGAGATGTCTATCATTTTTTGGTAATAGTATCTGTTGCACCATCATGGACTTGATTAGTAGTTTACCAGGTGTAGTTCTCATCCATGCCAACAGCTTGTCTGATGCTGGAATTAGTTTTTATACACTTGTGTTGGGCATTGTTCATGTATCCAATCGACCATTCTTGTTGGAATGGGTTGATGATCTCTTAGATATGATAGAGTTTACATAAGAGTCCCAGGATTTGATTATTACAAATGACACCCAGGGGGATGTTGTGGGCAGTGTCTAGGACTTAGTCTCTTTAGTGGGTTCCTTTGATATAGAGGTTTATGTTGATGCTTCAGTCACTCCGTTTGATGATACAAGTTTAGCAGTTGGACTACAGAATTTGGATGGCAGTATTACAGACGATAGCTATTCTGAGGTTACTCATTTGGACAGTGTACCAGGGGTAGAGTTTAGGAGTTTGACCAACCAACACAATCATGTGTCTAGTCAGTTGAGAGTTAGTAAGCGAGACATTGCTATCATTTGTGAGCATTTTGATGTTGCTCGTCAATTGTTAGTAGTTTATGGATGGGGTTCTCCTACTAGTGATGAGCGGGGAGGCAGTTATCTTTCCTTAATAGAGATCCACTCTTTATGGGAGGCTATCCGAATTTTGAGACAAAATTATACGCAGTTGGTAGCCGATATAAATTATCTTATGGAGTGGGGCAGTATAGCATATGACACATTATTGGTCAAGGAAGATGAGGTGAGTGAGCTTACTCAACAGCTCAAGGTGACTTCTGAGTTCCTTGAGAGTACATAGTTGGCTTTTGAGGAGTCACATTTTCATTTGGCTGAGGTGACCATGGAGTTAGAGCGACTTTAGTCTTTACCAAATTCTGTATAGTCACAGACCGCGGTGTTTGGTGATCTGAGGATGTCCATGGTCAAGGTTGATAGAGGTAGTGGAGATGAGGATATATTTTTCCTCGATACTAGTATTGGCATGTTTGGTTTGTTTCCACTGGAGGCAGGTTCAATTGAGTTGGACGCTGCAACTGAGCATGGTGGTATGTTTGACTTGGTGGTGGTCTCTACTACAGATGGCAAGGAGACTAGTGATGTTGTATTAGAGATCATGTGTGATGTTGGTGAGTCAACAGTTGGCATGGTTCCTGCTAGTGACACTACTCCCTTGGCAATATCTTCGAAAGTAGTAGTTAGTTTTGGCTTGGTTAGTGATCAGTTGCAGTGGGTTGCATGACATGTGTATGGCGAGCTGTCGACTGAGGCTGGTTCTTTTAATCAACATTATACTACAGGGTATGTTCATCAGTTTGCATTGGATCTAGGTGTTGAGGACTTGATGGCCGTCAGATTTGGTTTGGGTTCTAGTTCTTGCTATCTATCATGTGATGACTATTCGCCATCAGCGATGCAAAGGAGTTATGGTTATGAGATAGTGGTTGGTGATTTGTTAAGTTGTACTGATTGTAGTAGGTGTATAGTGTGTGGATTCTTTGTATTTGGTGCAGTTTCATGCGGGAGTGGTCACTCCACAAAATTGACTTGTACATATGGATTTGGACACACGAAAAATGTAGGGTTTCCATTAATCCACACCAACTTAGACCTCAACTGAGGATAGTTCCTCTGTATAGCATGAACCGCCTCTTCAAGCTAAATTGGGTTTACACAATGTTCAAAAATGTAAAAGCTAGTACTGTGATTCCCCTTCCTACGCCTAAAGCCTTGCATCTGTCGTACATTGTTTTCCAATACTAACGATAACAATTGTTATGTCTCTGTTAGAAAAATATGGCTAAATATATGCTCCCATAACTCCTACGATTGCTAGTGACATTCCAATTTATTAGACATAATTAATAATAGTTGATATTACCATTACTTGTATTCATTAACAGGTATAAAGAAAATTTATTATCCAATAAAACTGGATTCAATGATCCATGTGGCAAATGGAATGCCAGTTTATTTGGACAAGGGGAAGTGGGTTGTGACACATTTGCTGGCAAAATTGAATTCCTGATCAAAGTGAAGATGAAGAAGATTGTAGTAACCTAGTATAAACAACAATAAATATATACAACTAATTTGTAGATTAAAAAGCCAACCATCTAACAAAACAAAGGAGTAAATGCCCCAAATTAGAGAATTCTACTTAAGAAGTAAAAAGACACACAAATGAAATAAGCTAACCCTCATGAAATTAATGAAGCTTATTGAGAAGTTCTTGTGTAGATCAATTCATAATATTAATGATATAGGGGAGAGGACCCAGTAGTCGTGCACCCTAACTTTGGACCACTCAAAACCCATCATAATGATGAAATTTTTTTATTTTTATTTTTTAAATGTGTTCTTCACCTTGTTAACTACTTATAACTAAGGTTTGGATTTATTAGATTCAAAATTAATATCAATTATATGCGTCGTAGTAAAAACTATTCAAATTCACCTTTTTCTAATGTCCTACCTATCATAGTCGATTACCACCCCCCATCTTTAGTTTATCAAGTCCCAATAGTTGAACAATATATCATGTTAAAATTTTAATATATGTGATTTATATAAACACGCAACATCTATTAATTACTCAAAATAAGATTTTTATTTAATTGACAATGATTTAGAATAAATGGCGTGTGTCTATGTTAAATTGTGAAGTACCTATTTCTTAGACAAATTGTATTCTATCCTAAATGTGAAAAAATCTAATAATAAGTCATAAAAAAACAAACCCCTGAACACATTTTGCCCCAACCCTAAACCTAATATACGAGCATTTGTCATTCCTTGTGCGATGCTTCGTTGCAACGCTTCTTGCCGCCACATGCCCACTGGTCTGCAAGGAGATAACTGGAAGCCACAATGGGAATCTCTGCTATGGACGCCACGATTCTCAATCAACACTGCAATGGACGCCACAATTCTCAATCAATGCTGCAATGGACGCCTCTCTTGCCGAGATCTGTGATTAGGGCTGCGGGATTCCCAGCCTTACGACTTGTGATGGGTGCAGAAAGATATAAAAGTATACATTGTTGCTGCTTTGTACGTTGAGGCCACTCTTGCACGCCCTGGGAACTTCTGGACTCACATTTTCGACAAAAGCTAGAAACCCCGATGGAGTAGATGATATTCAAATGGAGGCACGAAATGGATGGTGGGTTTCGTAGCGAAGGTGGGTTTTTAATTTTTGGAAAGGGTTTCGTAGTGAAGGTGGGTTTTGATTTTTAGAAAACCCTTTCCAGATCTAATGTGGTTTTGAAATGTTATTAAGAAGATTAAGAATCTTTCTATCTTTTTCTATTATTTTTATATTTTGAAATGTTCAGGTTTTGGGTGGAAACACTAGGCCATGCTTAATAATATGCAATACCTGTTCCTATAGATGATTAGTCATAGAATCTCAAGGATTATATCAAACTGTAAGAGGAATGACCTCAACACTGCATAGGATAAATTTCCAACAGTCTCATTTCTGTGTAGATGGCATCAATGGCTTTAGTTGGAATTTATAACATATATTTTCACTGATATTTTTTTGCACATACAGGTTGGCAAAGGAGAGTTTTAGTTACTTATAAAATGTGTCTATTGACACAAGTATTATGAAGAATTTGAGATTTCTTGAGCAGGTAAGGTCTTTTTAGACCTTAATGGGCAATGAAGTATTCAAACAGAAACCCCAAATGTTTTCATGCTTAACACATAATTAGTTCAAAGTGCAAGCTACCTTTTTAGCCACAAATTCAACAAGAGTGGCTTCAAATAATATGTTGCTTGGTTTCTTTACTGTGTATGCCATTGGAACCTACCTTGTTCTTTGTCTGGAAGCCTATAACAGCCACCAATAATTATTTGAAAATAAAATCTTTAACAGTGTCAGAATTCTAGAAATAATGTGCAACATTGTCATTCCCAATTTAGAAAGTTGAAATGAAATTTCTACCTTATTCCTGTCATTTTCGTGCTATTCACAATGGCTATGCATATGTTGGCTGACAATGAAAATGAAATTTTTTTTTGACTGTTTATTGGATTATATATGCAGCATGACAATGAAAATAATAAAAAATTGTGATTTGTATTTAAATTTTTTTTTTTAATATAAATACTTTAGGTTCCATTAAAGATGGATTATATGTATCTGCTACATGGGTAATATGGGGAAGATGGTAATATCTCAGTAAAATGGTAAGATGGTAATATCTCAGAAAAATGGTTACAGTATAGAATTTTATCATTTCTATCTTTTTAGCATTAGTATCTAGATTATTATCATCTTTGTTGTGGCTGATGCAAGGAGTTATGTGGCTGATTATAAATTAATTTGCAGGTAATATGTAACTTTGGGCTATTGAATTTGATGTCAAATTGGCAGGGCATGACTCGCAGGTTGGGGAAAGAGGGTTTCAACTATGTCGAAAATGTGTCTATTGACACAACTACATTAAAGATTTTGAGATTTTTTGAGCAAGTAAGGTCTTTTTAGACCTTACTAGGCAATGACCCATCTATCCGTTTTTCTTCTTTTCGATTGTCATTATTTTTTGTGTAATGAATTTAATGTGATATTTTTTCCTGAGTTTTGTATTTCAGTCTATAATATGAATTTTGTTGTTGTAGAACAATTTATTTTGCTGGAAAGAGTCTTTGTTTTTATACTATGGATTTTATTAAAAATTATGATCATATACTTACAATCTAATGTATAAATTTCCTTTGTAAAATATGTTATTCTTCTTAGGTTGGATTATACATTTCATCAAATCTCATATGTTGACATAGGCAAACCTTCAAAGTAAGATTGACATTTGTGTCTGGGAGAAATTAGATGTATTTCATAACTATAATGATAGTCCATAGAAGATTACAAAATGACAAACTTGTCATTGGGAAATCAACATACCCAACAAAATGACTAGCTCGTATAGAAGAGGTATTTTAGAAGGAGCAGTCTATAGGTGTATAACAAAATGACCAGCTTGTATATAAGATGTATTATCGAAGGGCTAGTCTATAAGATATAACAAAATGACCAGCTAGAAGCAATATATTTTGTGCAAATATTCCTCCTCATTGCATTGTTTATCTGTTCAAAATATTCAAGTCAGTCTATAAGATATATAACAAAATGACCAGCTTGTATATAAGATGTATTGTCGAAGGGCCAATCTATAAGATATAACAAAATGACCAGCTGGAAGCAATATATATTGTGCAAATATTCCTCCTCATTGCATTGTTTATCTGTTCAAAATATTCAAGTCTTTTTAGTCTTCATTGTAGCATCAGCCTTCATTGCAGTGTCAATCTTCATTGCAACATCAGTTTTCATTGCAGTATCATTAGTTCACCATGAACCCAGGGAAGGGTTCTGGCTGCTCCTCAACATTATCTGTTGTAGGACTTTCTGGACTAGCTAAAACAACCTGTGGTGTGATGGGAGTCATTTTACCAAATATATTTTCATCCAACATTCTACCTATTTGGAATTGTTTGATTGGAGAATGAGGGGGGCTTTGGCTACAAGTATTATGAATGTTCTGAAGGGCAGCATAGCTAGGTGATAGAATGTTGTACATATCCCTTAAAATTTGATGATGCTCAGGTAAGGGGGTTGTTGGAGTACTATGTTGGCCTGCTTTATTTGCATCTGGTTCAAGAGAAGTAGCTAAAGAACTCCCCTCTCCAATATTTGGTAGCTTACCTTTTGCTAGCTGACTTCTTCTACAATTCATCTTTTCTTTCTTTTTCAACTCCCTCTCCTTTTGATGTTGCACCTTTTCCTCTTGCTTCCTTTGTTTTATTATTTGTCTTTCAAGTTTCTGTTGATCTTTCCTTTTTCTCATCTCAGTTTGATGAATTTTCTTTTCCTCTAGCTATTTTTTCTTCCTTTCTTTCAACTCTATAAGTTCGACCTTCCTTTCTTCTTGTCTCTCCTACAACATTATGTACTCATTAGATGTAAGTATTTGAGATTTTCTTCCCAATCTAAGAGAAGTATTATCAGATAGATTGAGTCTCTTTGTAACCCTTTCAACTGGTAGCTTCAAAAAACTTCTTAATGATCCTTGACTGCATAAAGTTTGTTCATCTTCTGTCTGTAAAGCTACAGATCTCTTCAGTGCATCTAGATTATGTTCAGTATATTCCAGATTTGAACCATCTAGATTATCTTCAGTATGACTATCTTCAACTTCATTACCTTCCAAATATGGAGTCTCCCAATTTTTTGTTTCAGCATAATAATGAACTGCTTCTTCTCTTGGCATTGGAGGTGGAGAAGGAATAGATAATGAAATGCCTTCATCTAGAAAATCAATATGCACTCCCAATTCTTTTGCTCCTTCTTTAACCCAATTAGGTGGATCAAACTGTGTTGGCAAACTCATTTAATCATGTAGGTCATTTCCAAATTGTGTTTGGCTAATTTCTGTTGGTGAACTTGTGTTTTCATTTGCAACATCTTTCTTTTGTTTTGCCATTTCTGCCACACAATTTTTAATGACATCATTATCATAATAACCAACCAAGTTTAAAATACTTTCAATTCCTATAGCATCATTTTCATCTTCAACAGTGAATGCATTACTTGGCTTCATGTCATTACATAGAGCATCTCTATTCAATGGCCAAATTCCAGTCCTTCGGAAGCCAACTGTAATATTATCAGGCACAAGGGCAAGTTTGAAAGCTTTGCTTGCAAGTTCAGCCAATTCTGTTCTCTTGATTTCTATGTGTGGATGTTTGGCCATCCATTTTGATCTTTGAGATTTGAAATATGCCTTAAATGGAGAAAATACACTTACATCTAAAGGTTGTAGTCGATGACTAGTATGGGTAGGCAATGTAAGAAGATCTATGCCTAAAGATCTTGCCTCTTGAATTGTGGCAAAGGCAACATGGCTTCCATGCCCATCAAAAATGAGTAGATGCCTATTTTTGGATGAAGCACCACCTAGAACTGATCTAGCAAAATGATGCAACCAATTTAGGAACAATTCTTTTGTCATCCAAGCATGTGGTTGTGCTGCCATGCAAGCTCCTGCTTTACAGTGAGCAATGCAATTTTGAAGCCTTCTTTTTGCTTTGAAAAGGTAGAAGCCTGGTATGCTTTGACCTGCTGCATTGACACAACACAGAATAGTGATCCATTCTCTACTTTTAGATAATATTTGAGGCACACTTTTACTTCCCAACTTTGCAATCACTCGCATCCCACAATTTCTACCTGCTTGCACTCCTGTTTCATCACAGTTCCATATGTGAGTTGGTTCATAATGATGACAATCATACAATGTTGTCAAATTATTATAAAAATCTGCCACAATACTTGGTCGCAGCATGAATGCTCTATCCCTATCTAGACCCTCTACAGTCCGCATTGTCAAATCTGGATGGCGTTTGCAGAATCCAACGCACCATGATCTACCTGGTAAGCCATTTTTGAATGGATTTGGCCTTGTTTGGAAAATGTGGGCCACATGTGACTTAAGTTGAGTTACCTCCAATCCACGACCAAGTTGAGCTAAATCTTTACACCACTCAAAAACTTCTAGCTCTTCTTCCAAAGATAGAATTGTTGGCGGTTCCCTAGTTTTCGTTGGTGTAAGTCCTGATAACTAGTAGGATAAGCTGCTAACAGGGATTCCCCACTTCTTTTCTGATCCTCTTATTGAAAAATAATTATCTTCAACATCTTCAACGACATTTTCCATATCCTCTTTTGTCCATTGATTGCCTTGGATCCTTCTCTTATTTTTCTGATGTTTAGAAGATTTAACAACTCCACATAGATTGTCTGTATTGTTGACAACAAGATTGTGATTTGTATTATCAGGAATTGGCTTGGCTGAATTGTCCCCATCATCAGAGTCAACAGCATGTAATTTAACACCTCGATGACAATGAGGTGTCAATTTTCAGGCAGTTCGTTTGCTCCTTCTCTTTCCTGCTGTCATAATGCCTAAATAGAAAACATCATATATTAACCACAATAAACATATTGTCTCTCATAGAAATAAAATTTTCACCTATCTATCATTTTCCATCATATAATGTGCTATTATCTTTTTAAGGATTATTATGTTTTCTCCCATAAATGACTTCATATAGTATGTTGGTTTCTTGTTCAATATCTCTCTTAGAAAAGAATTTTCTGTCACAACAATTCCACAAATAACTTCATGCTATGTGGTGGATTTTGACAGAAATATTTGTTATATTCCATCATGTAATATTTTCTATATTCCATCATATAATATATGTTATATTTCTTCATATAATCTCTGTTATATTCCATCATCTACTATATTCCATCATATAATATTTGTTGTTCGAAAGATTTGCTAAACAAATAACAACATACATTATATGGACTATGGACAATAACGTCTAGAAATAACAGCATACATTATATGGACTATAACATATTTATATAACAGATAACAACATATATTATATGATGGACTGTAACATATTTATGTAATGGATTATGATAGAAATTATATAAAATGTTGTTATTTTTTGGGAGAAAATTTAATAATTCCTATAAATAATGCCATACTATATTATCCTATGTGTTGAAGAATCAACAACATAACAACATACATTGGTGAAAAGAATAACATCATGCATTATATGATGGATTATGATAGAAAAGTATAGTGTGTGGTTATTTTTTGGGGAGAAAATTCAATCATTCTTATAAATAACATCATACTGTAATATATCAATGATAAATTACCTAGATAAATTACTGGGCCCTCTTATATCTTGAGTAGCAGATGATATATGCAGTCCCTCTGAGTGCTCACAGAGAAGTCTGATATTCTACAATGTTAGCACAAAGAATATTTTGGTGAAAAGAATAACAACATGCATTATATGATGGATTATGATAGAAAGGTATAGTGTGTTGTTATTTTTTGGGGAGAAAATTGAATCATTCTTATAAATAACATCATACTGTAATTCATCAATGATAAATTACATGGATAGATTATTGGGCCCTCTGATTTCTTGAGCAGCAGATGATATATGCAGTCCTTCTGAGTGCTCACAGAGAAGTCTGATATTCTACAATGTTAGCACAAAGAATATAGAGAAAGTTAAAATGCTTATATGTATATTACTGGTAAAATGCTTAAAATGCTTAGCACAAACAATATATATTATTGGTAAAATGCTTAGAACAATATATATTACTGGTAAAATGCTTGGTTTTATTAGGCCCTCTGATATCGTGAGCAGCAGGCCCTCTGATATCCTAAGCAACAGATGTTGTATGCAGTCCCTCTAAATCTTCTAATATCTTGAGCAGCAAATGTTGTATGCAATCCTTCTGAATCCTTTGATATCCTGAGCAACAGATATTATACGCACTTCCTCTGAATGCTCACAGAGAAGTCTGAAATTCTGCAATGTTAGCAACAAATATTATCTACACTCCCTCTGAATGCTCACAGAGAAGTCTAAAATTCTACAATATTAGCATAGAGATGTTGATAGATTATGTGCTGAGGGAGAATTTTAATTCAAAGTAGTCTGAGCTGATAGAGGAGTATTAATAAATTTTTTTCCCCTCCAACAATTTGAAATTGAAATTGAAATCTCCTTCCTTTCAAATCAAGGCTTGGTTGATCCGTGGCTTTCAACTTCTATAATTTGAGTAGTTGGCAATTGATTGTGTGGTTTCCAGTAGGAATTTGAATTTGAATTTTATTGAATTTATTGTTTGATTTTTTAACAGCAGATTTTGAAATGATGTTGCATTAATTGTCTAGTTTGGATGAAGTGGGGAGCTCAAAGATATCTATGTTTACAATGCAGGTACTCTAGCTTGCTTGTTGAAGACTCCAATTCCACCGGTTGGATTCAAAATTTGTCAGAGATGGGATGGGTTGTTGAAATGATGTGTATTTATTTATGGTTGGATATGCATTGGATGTTGAACAGAGATGGGATGAGTTGTTGAAATAATGTGTATTTATTTATGGTTGGATATGCATTGGATGTTGAACAACTGTACAACAATAATTATTTGAGAAGAAAGTTAAGAGTTCATGTCTTGTCCATGAGTTTGGACAACTTTCTTTAAAAATTGTGTAGTTAGAAATACAATGTTTTATATATCATTCTTTATATTGTGTAAAGAGTATGGTGGATAATGAAAACTAACATTTTATGTTGGTTAGTATGACACATATAATGAATATTTTTTGTTTACAAATGGTATCAATTTTATTGAATGAATGATATAAAAAGATAAATTTGTAATGATTTAGTTTTAAATAATTATTAGTAAATAAAATGATCAAAATCAATATCTTACTGTTCAATCAATAGGGTATATTGTTATCATAACTAGCTTAGAACATCTTAACTACCCTCACAACAATTGGTACATGTTCAGCTACCTGGTCCTCTCCTCTAATTGTATTTATGGTTCAAATCTTATTTTATTCAAAAGAGGGTATAACCAGAATTATAAATCTAGGATGAAGCATCATTTCTTCCAACATAAATGAAATAATGACAAATTTGATGAAATCAATGGATGATTGCAACCAATTCCATGAAAATAATGAACCACTATAACTAGATTCTCTTTACTTTCCCATGGTTCAAATCCTAGAAGCGCAAGTCTCCCCTGTTTTGACTCATCTTTACACTTAAAACTACCGTTGAATGAAACAATAATCGTACTAGGTACCAGAATTGAACTGCTGACAATCAATTTCCCTCTTTCCCTGTAAAACAGTTGAAGCACAAAAACAAAGAAAGGATCCCCATTTCATTCTAAACACTAGCAGATCAAATGCCTCAAATTTAATGAAATACTCGAAAGAAATAAAAAACACGGAAATAGATTTATCAAACCCTCATGAAATCAGTATCCAAAAGTTAGAGGTTTGCTCCTCTGCCAAAATTTTGAATCATCTGCATTTGATCAACACTTTCAATCGCTGGAAGCAGAGGATGTTTGCAGAAAGGACAGGTATCCTGATCATTATCAATCCATTTATCCAAACAATTTGTTGTGAAAAATGTGGCAGAAATTGCAAAGCTCGCGGATTTCATCGTCTTGTCCAAAAGATCTCAAGCAGATCGCGCACACAAAATCCTCAGAAATCTCAATCAACTCCTCTGCAAAATCTCAGAATTTAATGACAGGCAAACTCTGCTTAATCATTTTCCCTGAAGAAGAAGAAGAAATGGCAGATGAAATTTTCGGTAATTCTTGCCTCAAATAGCTCTCTTCTTCTGGCGCCGCGCTCAGCCCAAGACTAGAAAGAAAGCAGAGTGTTTTATTTTGTACATACGCCATGGCTGATGCCGAGTGGAGCAGAACTCTGGGAATAGCGATATTACGAAAACCTACAGAAAATCCCATGGCGGAAGAATTCTTCAGAAAATAGGCACTCCAAGTAAGTGTAGACTGAAACGTGTAATGAAAGGTTAGATCTGCAATGCTCCGGCATTTCCAAAAATATATTTGTAAGCGGTTCTAGACGAAGATGGAAAACCGCCGGTTTAAAATCATCCATCTTTTCAACGTCAAAGGCAACACTCTTCCTTTTCTTATAATTATGGGACAAGAGTAGTTTTTTCTTTTTCCAACCTAGCATTTAAGGGGAGGTTTGAAGTTTATAGTAATATAACCATAGAAGTATTTCATAATTTATTTACGTTAGAAATAAGTCATATATAATTTATTCATAGATGTGAATTGGTATGACTTTTATATATGAGATTTCTTAAGTTCCACTCTCACCTACTAATGTATGTAGCATGATCTACTTTGTTTTTAAAAAAATATTAATTTAAAAAATATAAGTTCTCTACTACTAATTAATTCAAACATATATAGAAAGTTAACACATCTAATGATATGTAAGTTGAATTCATTTATTTTAATCTTTTACCTACTATTTAAACAGACATATCACATGCACCTAGCCTTACTTTATCCTTATATACACATACTTAGTATGACCACTTTATCATATATTCATCACATTTTTCTTGTACTTGATTTCATTTAGTACTCAACCATTTGCATGTGACATTTTCATCAATTATGATCAAGTTTATAAGTATCTTATGATTAGCCACTTGAAAATGACCAATTCCATCACCAAATGCCGTTTTGTAGTTGTGAACACGACCCTTCATTTTTTAAAATTGAAATTTGGTTGATAAGATCCCTTTATTTGTACTCTTAAGTTAAACACATGCTTTGTGAAATCTAATGTTATGTGTTAGTACTTTAATTTTAGTATGTCCAATCATCCACCATCTCAAGCATTCTCTTTCATAATTGAGCATTGAAGGAACAATCATTGGAAACACACTTGGATTTGATGCTTTAAAAAGAGTATAAATGTTAACATCATTGTAGAACTCATGTCTTCCATGTTTAAATCTTTGTGCACTTTTCTATCGATAGATGAAGAAGAACTTGTCTATTTATAATAAAGAATGATATTCCAAGGTATTTCTATATACAATTAGCTCTAAAATAAACAAAAGTGATAGACAAAGATTATTTAGTTGAGCAATAAGTTTAAGTTTTTATATTAATTCTTAAAAGCTAATCCAAATAACTTGATCGACAATTATACAAAGATCCACTTATGGTGGAAGTTTCAAACTTAACCAATATGACTTAATCGCATCAAACAAAAGGAGATCTTGTTTAGTAGTGAATAATATCCCATTTTTCTTTGAGATTCAAGTTGTAAATTAGGATGAAATCCAATTTATTGACAAGATCCCAAGCTAAGATACAAGTGGCCTTCTAAACTCTGCTAAGAGAGCAACAAAGACTTCAGCCTCATTGTTAGTTCCCCCAACCAATCTCTTAGCCCTTATTTCGAAGGTATTTCCTATCCAATTGCTAATGATGTGGCAAACACCACTTGGTTGTGGGTTGCCCTTAGAGGCACCGTCAAAGTTAATTTCTTTACCAAAGGATTGTCCCCTCTTGGCCCTTAAATGCATTAACTATTTATATGTTAATGCTTTGTTTTGATGACTTTGTTCATTTGAATAAAAATAGATTTATAGGATGTTTAATTTTTTTGTGATTAGATTTATCATACTAAGGTTGGGGCCCCATGGAGGGGGATTTCTTTAAAAATAGAGAGGGTGGTTGTTGGGAGTATTTAAAGGTGAGCGATCCCATGATTTTTTTAAATTTTGCTCAAATTGAGAGGGTTAATATGGTCAATTTGTAGATAGAATTATAATAGTGTGGTCCATTAGAAATAAAGTTAATGTAGTATGGTCAATTGTAAATAGAATTAGTATATTGTCTGTGGCCATGTTTGAATGTTTGAAAGTTTATTAATGTTGGACTTTGTATGATCTACAATGCATTTTATCTTTGTTGATTCAGTTTTGTTATAAAATTTCCGGACAAAGATATAATATAGTTTTATTTATAGTTATTGATGTTTATCATTGATATTTTCATCTACCACAATTCTTCAACAATACCAATGATGTGTTCCATCTTTTTTTAAAAGTTGTGGAACATTTGATGGGCTTCATATTCTATTTTACTAGGATTTTGTGCTATTGTTTGTCATCTTTGTTACTCGCCTTGGATTTATTTTTCTTATTTTCCTTTTGCGTTCCACTTTTTTGTCAATTAGATTTTTTTTCTCTCTATTGTGTCTCTTAGCCTCTTGCTATCTACTTTTATCATAAGTTTTTAATGATTTTGTATTTTGTTGGTCCTTTTCTTCTTTCAATCTTGAAGGATGAGATAATCTTATATTAATTAATGACATGTCATTAACAAAATGAAAATTACCAAATCTTATCTCCATAGATACAATGACTTCATGGAAAGGTGGATTCTCTTACCAATAATTGTTCTCTATGCAAAATAAGATGGCAAAACTTTTCCCTTATGCTAAATAAGATGGCAAGAGTTCAATTGAAAGGATCAAATCCTTGTCAAGGTTAGAAATAAAGAGTAAGTAGATGATTCATATAAATAATTGTGACATTATTTAACGAATACTTCAAAACTCAATTTATTAAAGGTAATGGTAGAAGAGAAAGCTTAGTGAAACAAAAATCATGCATAAAAGACTAGATAGAAAGAGAAATAGAAAAACAATATCAACTGGGGTGGAAGGACAAGCCTAAAAGAATTAAAAAGATAAATTAAAAGCATCTATAGAATATGCAAATGAACATCTATTTATCTTGGGATTCTCCTTGAAATAAAGTTTTTGATTAGGGAACAAAATCAATTTGTACTTGGAAAGATCCTACAACACAATGGTAAAATTGTGAGCCTCTTAAATAGGAGGTCTACTCAAGCTTTATAGATTTAAAAAAACAAGTTTTACCCAAAATATTTAATGTTTATTTTTTCAGTGTTCTTTTTGAATAAAAATTAGGGAGAGTGAAGAAGCTTAAACAAATTAGATTAGAAGTGAAGAAATAAAAAAAGAATGGAAGATTCTAGCATAAGGCAAGAGAAAGAGAAAATAGACTTTCCCTTTACTAAGAAGGAAACTATCTAGGGGAGACGACCCAATAGTCACTCATGTTCCAATGACCGCTATGTCTACCTTTATAGATTCCCCCAATTACCACTCATAAAAAATCCCAAAAAATGATAGCACATGTACTAGTAGTTGATCATTTTTTTCGCTTTTTTGGTTGTTGATTGGTCCATTTGTGCAAAAAGTTTTTTTTTTTTGTGAGCAACTATTAGGGGATGAACATAATGGCTTTTTGGGCGAACATTTTAGAGTGACACTTTAGACCACCTCACATTCTACAAGTTTTATAGAGAGATCCATACGTGCAAAAAAATCAAAAGGTTAGCTTTAAGCTCTTCACTCACCTACGAAGGTTCATTGAAAAAATTAGCAAATTTTGATGTACTAATTAGGAGTTGTAGGTGTGCAAAGATAGCTTAGGAGGCTACTATGTCACCTCCCCTAATGTACTATTGTAAGAGAGGACATCTTCTCCTAACAAATGAATGTCTATCAATATAAGACACAAAAAATCATTGCAATGAAGTTGAATTTTAGAAAAGTCTTAGAAGAGCAATAAGTTGACACTCGAGTAGATGAAAATGATGGGATTAACATGTAATTGATGACTTCTCTATAATATTTGAAGAAGATGTTTAACCATTTGCCAAAGGAATGCATAGAGGCGAATCTTATAATAACATAGGCATGGCCACAACACAAGGATTGGTCATATGTTCCTTAAAATGACTATTTGACACATGGCTATTGTAGACTTAGTACAAAGTGAGGAACCTTATAATAGACATAGCAATGATTATTTTGAGACTTGGGTAGAGCTAAATATTTAACAACAAATATAAGGGTTGTTTATGAAGAAATATATGTTAAAACTTGACTTGCTATTATTGTAGTAAAGTTATGATATTGTTTCTAGGGGAAATGAGCCAATTGTCACCTATGTTATTGGCTCACCTATGTTTGAATGATTGCCACATCAAAAAGCCCAATTACCGCTCATAAGAAGCCCCCAAAAATGATAGCTCATGTACTAATAGTTGACCATTTTTTAGCTATCTTGGTTGTTGATTCGTCCATTTGTGCAAAAATTACATTTTTTTGGTGAGTGACTATTGGGGGTGAATCTAACAGGGACCCAGTGAATGTTTTAAAATTACACTTAGACCACCTTGCACTCTATAAGTTATACAGAGAGCTCCGTAAATACAGGAAAGCCAAAAGGTTAGCTTTAAGTTCTTCACTCACCTACGAAGGTTCACTTAAAAAATTGGCAAATTTTGACATACAGATAAGGAACTACAGGTGTGTGAAGTTAGCCTAGGCGACTACTAGGTGATTTCCCCTAATGAATGCAAAAGAGAAGAAAATTATGTGCAATTACAAAATAAATTACAAGAGTGGATGGACACAAAGAGGTAGAAGTGAAGATTAGTTGATTCTCAATGTACTATGAATACAAAAGTATTAATGAGAAGTGGGAAAGAACATGGAAAAAATGACAAGTGGGCATGCAAAAATAAAAGAGAATGTAAACTTGAATGAAAATAACTTTCCATGAGAGGCAAGAGTGTGGATAAAAAATAATTAGTGTTTCATATTATGAAACAATTTCAACTCAATAATATATCCTCGTGCATTATTTATAATTATAGATTTGTTAACAATGAATTTCATAAATTTTCATACATAATATTTAACTAAATAAAAAATTATTTTACATTATTAAATTATTGTAGCTGAATAATATTTTTTTAACTAGGAGAAATCTCATCATTTGTGAACTTCAAATTTATACCCAAAGTCAGTGGGCCCTTGGTCTAATGGTGAAGTTGAATGGCTCACAAAGAACCCACCAACATCATAGGGGATGATGTTGGGATTGTGCCCCACGTAATTTTGACGGTCTGGATGCCCCTCAATCCTTGCCTCTAAGCCGAAGAGGTCTCAGACAAGTCTATGTGATACCCTTTGCAGCTTGGTAGCTCTCCACAAAAATAAAAATAAAAACTTATAGGAAAAATAAAGCCACTTAACTAATTATTAAAATTTACAAAATTATTAATTTTTGTTGAGTCAAATCCACAATAAACATATTTCCTTTTAAAGAAAACAATCTTTACTCAGTAAAATCATAATGTATATATATCTGCGTAAAGATAATGTCCAGATGGTACATGGTTCAAATCCCACAGCTCTGAATCTTCTGTCGTTTTGGCTGGAGTTTATCCGGAAGAGACTATAACCACAACCACAAGATGAAGCAATCATGGCATTTGCTGGCATAATTGAATTCCTGATCCAAGCAAAGATAAAGAAGATTGTGATAACTCAGTATAAACAACAATAAATGAATACATCCAATTTGTAGATTGAAAAGCCAACCAATTAACAAAACAAAAAGAGTAAATGCCCCAAATTAGTGAATACTAGTTAAGAAGTAAAAAGACACAGAAATGAAATAAGCTAACCCTCATGAAATTAATGAAGCTTATTGAGAAGTTCTTGTGTAGATGGATTCATAAAATTAATGAAATAATTGTATTTATGGTTCAAATCCTCATGAAATTAATGAAGCTTATTCAGAAGAACTTGTGTAGAAGGATTCATAACATTAATGATATAATTGTATTTATGGTTCAAATCTTACATTCCAGAATTTTATTCAAAATAGGGTATAACTAGAATTAGTAATCTAGGATGAAGCATCATTTCTTCTAACCAATTCAACAAAAATAATGAACAATTATAACCAGATTCTCTTTGCTTTCCTGGAAGCGCAAGTCTCCCCTGTTTTGACTCATCATTACACATAAAGCTACCGTTGAATGAAACAATAATCGTACTAGCTACCAGAATTGAACTTCTGACAACCAATTTCCCTCTTTCCCTGTAAAACAGCTGAAGGACAAAAACAAAGAAAGAATCACCATTTCATTCTAAACACTGGCAGATCAAATGTCTCAAATTTAATGAAATACTCAAAAGAAATAACTAGCACTTGTACCCCGGCAGGGTCCAAGGGTACAGCCGATAGGTGTTGCTGTTGTAATGTGGAGTGGAGGTGACAACAGAGCATTAATTGGTTGTAGTAATTAACTGCACAATATTGCTTAAGTCGTGAAGAGTTTGATATAGAGTACAAAACCAATTTTTGAATTTGATCAAACCTGGATGTTCAAATCTGATCTTGTATTTGAATGTATTGAGGACGACATTTTGGCCTGTATCTATGTAAGCCTCTAATTATGATTAACTTACCAAAATTTTTGGACCTTGTTACTATTGTCTTGTTGAAGATATTCTTTCAGAAAATTGGCAACTTCAAACAGATTTGAAGAAAGGATTCATTCTAGAGTTAGAACATAACCTATTAACAATGGATAGTTGTTCTTATCATTTACCGAAACACTATCCAAGACGAACTTCAACGAGTTAGAGAACAAATGATTATTCTCAAATATCATTGGGCACCAAATAGTGTCATTGAAGACATCATATTGTTAAGCCAAGCCTCCCAAGACAATTCATGGTTTCCTTAGGATAGTCACCCATGGTTACAGAAGGAAATAGTGAAATATAAAATAAGCTTGAAATTAGAATAGACACATAGTAGATTAGAAGTATTAGAACTTATTGATTTCCTTGGTTATTCAGTCATCCATAGTTACAGAAAAAAATAGTTTCTAGGATTCCTGACTCCATTGAAATAAAATGGACTCATAAATCCAATAAACCATTTATAAAGATAGAAGCTGTACCATTTCACTGGGACTACAAAAGAAAATTGCTAGAACTCAAACCCATTATTTATGAAATGCCAGAATCTCAAACTACGGTCTACGTCATCTCTGAGATTATGCATAGCGAAAACAACTACAGGCTACCAAATGTTATTTCTTGTGAAACAAAATTGGCATTACATTTAAGAGTACGAAATTTTCTTCATAACAATAATCTGCCATAAAGCTCTAATTCTATACCTTCAGAAAGGCATAAACTTCTGGCATTATTTCAGTCCCTGAAAATTAGTATATAGTTTCAGATAATTGGAAATTCAGCTTCAGGGCTAAATATCGAAGATGAACAAGTAAAGGAACTTTGCAAGTTATCTTAAATAGACAACACTCATCCGACACCCGTAACAAGCAGAGAGTCAAAGGCGATGCGCGAAATCTAGCATTTACGCCAACGGGAGACTCCGCCCCTCCATCTAACAGGGAAGCGGCTATCTATCCATCTAGAATGCTTAGTCACTGGCCCATTTGTAATCAGGTTTGTGGCACCCAATGTCAGAGGCGGTCGTGAGACGATTCCGGCAAGCCAGTGCAAGCAGCAACGTGAGGAATTTCTGGTGGGCTATCGCCCAAGTGAAAGCCTATCGGCTAATAAACACGAAAATAAATTTATCAAACCCTTATAAAATCAGCATCCAGAAGTTAGAGGTTTTCTCCTCTGCCAAAATTTTGAATCATCTACATTTGATCAACACTTTCAATCGTTGGAAGTAGAGGATGCTTGCAGAAAGGACATGTATCCTCCTCATTATCAATCCATTTATCCAAACAATTTGTGTGAAAAATGTGGCAGCAATTGCAAAGCTCGCGGATTTCATCATCTTGACCAAAAGATCTCAAGCAGATCGCACACATAAAATCCTCAGAAATCTCAATCAACTTCTCTGCAACATCTCAAAATTTAATGATAGGAAACCTCTGCTTAATCATCTTACCTGAAGAAGAAGAAGAAATGGCAGATGAAATTTCTGGTAATTCTTGCCTCAGATAGCTCTCTTCTTCTGGTGCCATGCTCAGCCCAAGACCAGAAATAAAGCAGAGAGTTTTATTTTGTACATACGCCATGGCTGATGCCGAGTGGACCAGAACTCTGGTAATAGCAATATTACGAAAACCTACAAAAAATCCCATGGCAGAGGATTCCTTCAGAAAATAGGCACTCCGAGTAAGTGTAGACTGAAACGTGTAATGAAAGGTGAGATCTGCAATGCTCTGGCATTTTGAAAAAGATATTTCTAAGGCAGGGGTCCTATGGGAGGGGCTTGGGTTCTATTTTTGTGGTGCGGGTGGCTTCATGGTAATATTTTAGAGGCTGCTAAAGTTTTAATTCAAATCTTTTCCTACAAAATAGGAGCTCCGGATGTTCAACCCTCTTAATTTAAAGGGGTGAAAATGGGGTGGAGCTGGATTTAGCCCCACTAGCTTAGGAAAGATTTCTGCCATTTGTCAATCCTACTCTTCATTTTCCCACCAACATGAAATAACCCCACTAAACAAATTTATGAATAAATATATATTTTTATTTTCAAAATTTACGAGACAATCATCTTCCTTGAATTTAGGGGCTAATTTTTAAAGCAGATCCATATATAAATCCATAGGACCGCTTCCTTTTTAAATATGCCTAAAAAGTCTTAGCGGCACCCGCTCTACTTTTAAGGAAGTGGGTGCCCATGAGACCCCACTAGACTAAGCAGTTCTAGACGAAGATGGAAAACTGTCGGTTTAAAATCATACATCTTTTCAATGTTAAAGGTAGGACTCTTCGTTTTCTTATAAATATGGGACAGCAATAGTTTTTCTTTTTCCAACCTCATTTAAGGGATGTGTGAAGATTATAGTAATTATGAAATACTTCTACCTATATTACTATAAAATTCACACTTCCCTTAAATGCTAGGTTGGAAAAAGACAAAAATAAATTATGAATTAGCCTAACTTTTATATATAATTTATTTATGGATGTGAATTGACGTGACTTTTATGTATGAGATTTCTTAAGTTCCATTCTCACCTATTAATATATGTAGTTGACCCACTTTGTTTAAAAAAAAACTTATTTAAAGAACATAATTTCTCTACTACTAATTAATTCAAAAATATATAGAAAGTTAAAACATTCAATAATATGTAAGTTGAATTCATTTATTTTAATCTTTTACCTACTATTTAAACAAACATATCACATGCACCTAGCCTTACCTTATATACACATACTTAGTACGTCCACTTTATCATATATTCATCACATTTTTCTTGTACCTGATTTCATTTAGTACCCAACCATTTGCATGTGACATTCTCATCAATTATGATCAAGTTTATAAGTATATTTTGATTAGCCACTTGAAAATGACCAATTCCATCACCAAATGCCATTTTGTAGTTGTGGACATGACCCTTCATTTTTTAAAATTGAAATTTGGTCGATAAGATCCCTTTACTTGTACTCTAAAGTTAAAACACATGCTATGTGAAATCCAATGTTATGTGTTAGTACTTTAAGAGATTTTAGTATGTCCAATCTTCCACCATCTCAAGTATTCTCTTTCATAATAGAGCATTGAAGGACCAACCAATAGAAACACTCTTGGATTTGATGCTTTTATAGAGCTCATGTCTTCCATATTTAAATCTTTGTGCACTTTTCTAGCTGTAGATGAATGAGAACTTGTCTACTTATAACAAAGAATGATAATTATGACATTCCAAGGTATTTCTAAATACAATTAGCTCTAAAATAAACAAAAGTGATAGACAAAGATTATTTACTTGAGCAATAAATTTAAGTTTTTTCTATTATATAGGATCAAAGGATCACATCCTTATAAACAAATCCTTAAAAGCTAATCCAAATCACTTGATGAGCAATTATACAAAGATCCACTTATGGCGGAAGTTTCAAACTTAAACAAAAATATTTAATTGCATCAAACAAAAGGAGATCTCTTTTAGTAGTGAACAATATCCCATTTTGCTTTGAGATTCAAGAGCTGCATAGACTTGAGTCTCATTGTTAGTTCCCTAAACCAATCTCTTAGCCCCTATTTTGAAGGTATTCCTTGTCCAATCTCCAATGATGTGGCCAACATCACTTGGTCATGGGTTGCCCTTAGAGACATTATCAAAGTTTAATTCCTTACCAAGGGATTGTCCCCTGTTGGCCCTTAAATGAGTGAACTATTCTATATGTTAATGCTTTGTTTTGATGAGTTTGTTGATTTGAATAAAAATAGATTTACATGATGTTTAAATTTTTTGTGATTAACTTTATCATACTATTTTCTAATGTTAGTTGTCATATATGTGTTGTGTCTCTTGTGTCAAAAGAAATGGATTTATAAAAAGGAAATCATATTAAGGTTGGGGTCCCATGGAGGGGGTTTCCATAAAAATATAGAGGGTGGTTAGGTGAACGGTTCCATGAATTTTTTAAATTTGTTTCAACTTAAAATTTTAGCTCCTAAAATTAAGGAAGCTAATGTTCCCATAAATATACTTAAGAATTTAAATTTATGATGCCATTGTTTTATTACTATCATAATTAAGCTAAAAAACTGGGAGCTCTTGTTTTGTACGAAAAGATTCTAGCCCCACCCCCTCCCCCAATTCTTGTTTTTATTTTTTTAATCATGAAGCCCAAGCCCCCCTAGACCCTTGTCCAACACTCTTTTTAAATCAAATTCTTATATATAAATTCAATAGATGTCTCAAAAGAAAATATTACCCACTTTATGCTATGTTTATTTTTAAGTGTTTTTTTAGATAAAGTACACTTTAGCTTGATACTAATTATATAATTTTAAAAAATTGCTCTCATTCTTATAAATGACCTCTTTTCATATGAAAAATTTGTATAATATTAAATAAATAAATCAAAACTAAATTTAAAATATGTTCTAAACTTTGATTTGTTTAAATGATGTATATAAAACTATTCTAATATTCGTAAAGTCTTTCAACTAAATCACTACGCTTCCAAACAATCTTAAAACCTGTTATTTAAACCCAAATATAAGAAAATTCAAATATAATAAAACTGTAAAATTAACCATATTGAATCCTTGTATTTATAAGTACCGTCTGCTTGAGTTTGTGTTCATAAGAAATGCAAAGCAATTTTATGTCATTATCATTTATAACCTTAAATTTATGTTGCTGATATTTAAAGAAATGCTAAGCAATTTTATTTCATTATCATTTATAACCTTAAATTTATCTTGCTGATATTTAAACGTCTCTCCATAAATTGGCTTTCTGACACTTGTAAACACAGCCAAACAGTCCCAACTTATGAACACACTCTGCGCGTTAAATTAAAATGATTATCTTCTTATTAAAATCATATAATACTTATTAATACTTTCTATATAATAATATTACGTTATTAGATTCATAATATCCATAACAGAATTGTGTCATACTTCACCATGTAATAATTGCTGTAGCTGCCATTGAATGCTGGCCAACAAGAGGTTAACGGTTCAAATCTTGCACTCCATTGTCTTCCTTATCTGAATTTTTTTCAGTAAGGGCTAACCTGAACCAGAAATCTGTATACTGCAGTAATTCTAGAAGCTAGAATTGAACTCTTAGTTGAGATAAAGAGATTTTAACCAATTCAATGAAAATAATGGAAGATCATAACTAAATTTTGATTCAAATTATTATTTTTTTATAAAAGGTGAAACAATAATAGTTAATCACATTCCAGTCTATCATATGACACAATCGGATTCAGAAGCAACAGATCATCACAATAATAATAATAATAGATTTCAGAATCGAACCTGTGAACTATGATATTTTTATTACAACCAATTTTTCTCTTTCCCTGTATAACAGAATTAACAAGAACAAGGAAAGGATCAACATTTCAACATTTCATTATAATCAGTGGTAGAGCAAATGCCTGCCCGGACTAAGGAAAACAAAGAAAAAACTAGAAGATGTGATTTAATTCAGCGGCACGGTAAATGCCTGAATGAAATCTATTTAGGAAATAAACTAATCAAACTGTGATGAAATTTATTTAGAAAGCGAATTCGCCTAAATAAACTAATCAAAGTTTGATGAAAATTTCACCAAGAATTTAGAAGATTGCAGCTTCTCTGCGACAATTTTGAAAAGCGTTCATCTGCATCATTTATTGACGCTTCCAATCGTTGACAGCAGAGGACATCTGCAGAAAGGGCAGGTCTCCTGATCATTATCGATCCATTTATCCAAACAATTTCTGTGAAAAATGTGGCAGCAATTGCAAAGATCTCGGATTTCGTCATCTTCTTCAAAAGATTTCAAGCAGATCGCGCACACAAAATCTTCTTCAATTTCAATAAACTTCTCTGCAACAATTCCGAATGTAGTGACAGACAAACTCTGCTTAATCATCTTCCCTGAAGAAGAAGAAGGAGAAATGGAAGAGGAAATTTGTGAGAATTTTCGCCAGAAATAGATCTCTTCTTCTTCTGGCATCTCAGTCAGCCCAAGAGCAAAGAGAAAGCAACAAAATCCAGTCTGTAAATACGCCATGGCCGATGCCAAGTAGAGCAGAACTCTGGGTATAGAGATATCACGTAAACCTACAGGAAATCCCATGGCGGAGGAATCCTTCAGAAAATAGGCCAGTTAAAGTGCACACAGAAATCTTCAATGGAATGTGAGATTTTATGTTATTTCCTGGCTCTTTCCAATGCTGCTGAAAGCACAAAAATATTTGTGGACGTGAAGAGCATACGTATGTCTCGGGAATGTTGGAAGGTACACTTTTGCTTTCAGTACGAGTAGCACTTGCACCCCAACTGATAGTGACAAAAGGTAATGATTGTCCATGCAATTTTTTTGTTTAGTAAAATTTAAAAGATTATAATTATTTGTGATAATATCTGAAGAATGATAGTCATTTTAGGTGCTCATTTCTTAAAAGATTAGGAAGCAACATTCTAAGTAAGTTTTTGTTGTTTTATAAGATTAGGTAACTATTGTGATAAAATACTACAATAAGATAAAGAGGCATGAAAATATTAATGATTTTTTCCTACATATCTCTTCATGAGCATATATTTGAACTTATACTTGATGTTAAGTTTGATATACATTCTATTAATTTACCACACATGGTTATTTTGAGAAACATAATAAAGAAAAGAGAAGGGGAAAGAAATTATCAAGTTCAAGATTTATAACTTAACTTACTACAGACAAAGAGTACCCATCCAAATACCATGTCTGGATGACATTTTAAGAGTTTTGAAATACAATCTCAATAAGAACCCTCTACACTTTGGAGATCACAATAGTCTATTTGTAAGGACATTTTCCATCTAGGTTATTAGGTATACCACTTAAGACAAACTATCTACCTATGTTGTAATAATTTGCAAGCTTCTATGTTGTACCAAGTAATACATAGGGAATGTCATCCATTGTACAATGTTGGTTCCTATTGATGAAGGGGTTTGACTTTCCAAGCTCAATGTTTCTAGAAATGCAATGTTTCCATAATGGTGTGATCCTTGGGGATCAAGATGAGGGCCCCTCTGTTGAGCTGCATTTGCACAACAATTGCATTGCTATGTTTAAGACATAATAAGGAAATCAAAACAACAACGAGTTCATATAAATTCTCTAACCCTATTAGAGAATACCATTATCCCAAGCTTCCTTTTCAAAACTACCATATTGGACCTATTTCAATAACATTATTCCCCACTTATCTATATTTTTTTATCCATGCCAAGATTTCCATATCATTGTAGATACATAGACATCTTGCAATAATATTAAAAGAATAGATTAGTTCTTCATGATGCAGATTTATATAATATTACCTTTGCATACTACAAGTATGCTACATATTATACATTATGCACAACCCCTTTAGGGCATTTTTCATGTAAGTACAACAAAGTTTAGGGTAAAATTAAATTTGGAATTCGATTTCAGCACAAATATATTTTGTGCCATAAGTATATGTTTACTTTATGAATATTAAAATAGAATTATTATTATAAATAATTTATCAAATCATTTTTTTACTTAGATTAATAAAATTTATTACAATTATTGCCTTTTTTTTTTTACATTTTAACTAAAAACTTTGTTGCTATCTTTAAAGTTTTAAATCAATTTATAAATTGTAAACTATTTTAAAATTTGATATTTTTTTCATATTTGTTACATAGGTTTAAGAAATAAGAATTTACTAGTCATGTACAAATAAACTAAATATATTAATATATTACATAGTATGATACTTAACAAATGTTAAACTCCATAACACGTGAAGAGCTAATTGCTATGAGGAAATAGTGTCTATCAAAGTGTATACTACATACTAGCAATCACATTTTAGTGTGCAATGGGTGTGTTGAAGAGGTATGGAAGGTTAATTAGAGAATTTTTTGCTTAATTTCTTGCATAACTTTATGTAGTACATGTGCTTCATTTAGTTGTTCTTGTAGCATCAAATCAAATAGACATCTACTACTAGGGATTTAAACATGACCAATATAAAAATTTATGAATAGAAAGACACTTAGACTTCAACACCAAGTACGATGGAGAAATAATAATAGAAAGAGAGACATAACTTGCATGTTATTAAAATTATTTAAGTTTTTCTTATAACATGTACGTTATTCAAAGTTCATAATATTGTTATGTTAATAAGTTTTTCTTATAACTTTCTTCTTTTAGCTCTTGAACTAGTACACATACTACATACTACTATATAAAACCACTACCAATCCTAATGCCCCAAACCTACACTATATAAATTATTATTAACATATATGTACTATATACACTTTTTTTTTAATATTTTAAAATCTACTGGTATTGCATATATAATAGAATAGCTTTATATTATATATATTATGGCATATTATGTATTGTCTTCTATTTCTCTTATGGATTCATATGTATTAGTATCTCTTATATGTACCATTCATATATGAACTCTATTTATTATTATAGATTACACTCTAGATACAATATATATTAAACTTGTAATATTATTTCTATTATTAGTAAGTTATTATTCAATAGTAATTGAGTTATTTGTATTATTTTTTTAATAATATAAGATTATATTATTATATACTATTTTTTTATTGAGCTCTCTTAAAACTTCATGATAAATCATAAGGTGATCTTTGTCGTAGATTAAGATTCATTTGTTTTCATGAGGTCTCTTAAATGTCTGTAAGCTTCAACTCAAGCTTAGCCAGATTATGCTCTAGGTGGTCTCTACGAGTGCATACAAATTTGACTATTTCGAACCCCTTATGCAAATGTTGTCTCAAATCAATAGATAAATGTGTTCTCGTAAAATATCATAACTACATAATATGCACAAAAATCACTTGGACTCCCTTTCGTGTGCCTAATACTTTGTGGCCATGGATCATTGCCTTATATTAGATCTTTATGTTTCCATGTCTTTTTAGATCTCTCTCTCATCTCTACCTCTCTTTCTCTTTGCACTTAAATAGAACAAATATAATGCAAAGTCAAAATATATCAAAATACACATTTTATTAGAAATAATAATTTTAAAAAATTAATAATAAATATCAAACTTCTAAAGTTGATAAATAATTTAATAAAAATATTTTAAATTAATTTATTAAAGTTTAATTAATAACCAAATATATACATAAAAATAAACCTAATATATAACAAGTAATATTAACATAATAACAATTAAAGCCTAAAGAGTTAATTTTCATAGTCTCTCTTCTTCATTGTTCAGCTAAATGAGAGGTCAAAAAATTGATAGACTTGTTTTAAAAGGGCACAATCAAAGATTCACCTTTTTGTTAGTTCATGCCAAGATCGAATCGTAACAAGTCTTTGCTTGTGCTTTTTCATATTTAGATCAATTTTAGGTTATAATATATAGGTCAATTGCATCGCAATTTGTAGTTTCCATGCATTTTCTCTATAAGCCTTGAATCCTTTCTCATTCTATTAAATTCATCATTATTTATTTTTTAGTTTGAATTTGCCTCTTAGAATATATATTTTGGCATGTATAAGGTATAGTTTATAAGTTATCATGAAGAAATACGTTCTTAAGAGAGGCACCTCATAAATGTCCCAATAATAATGCAGAAATACTCTAATTACCAACTGAAAAAGTTAAAATATGATTGACTCATTTTTGAAACTCTTTTAATGATAATACTTAAAAAATGATGATCACAATTATTAAACCTCCTAATACTAATTGGATACTTTCCCAACTATAATATCATCCACAAATTTTGTCGATAAACAATTCCTTCAAAATCATCAAGTGGTCAATTCTCAACTAGAAAATATATTAACCAATTCTCAAGTCCAAAGGAGCCCCCACCAATGCCTTTGAGGAACTTTCAAATATATGTTGAAGACACACGTTGACATTATATGCGTCCACATTTCTACCTTGACAACAGAGTATAAAGACAACATCAATGCTTGAACAATTAACACTTTTGATTAGATAAGAGTTGTTTGCACCTTAAGTGGTCTAGAAGCCAAATTGTTAGTCTTAGAATAGAAGATTTTGGACCTTGTTTTGAATTGTTACATCATCTTTAATCTAGTTTCACTAAACATGGAAGTTCCCCAATGTTTGAAGGCAAGTTTTCTAATTTAAAACAAGCCAACAAGTTGAAATCTTTTAGTGAGAGAAGTTCTCCTACACTGGGAGGCAAGGTCTTCAAGTTCGTGCAACAACTTAAATCTAAATATGTTAAATATGTAAGCTTCCCAAAGCTATCAGGAAGTTCCTTCAGTTCCAAACAATTGGACAATTGCAACTCTTCTAAAGAGCTAAGCTCCCCAAAGCTTGAAGGAAAATATTTCAAAACATATGACTGCAACCTCAACTTCTTTAACTGATGGAGTTGCCCAAAGCTAGAAGGCAACGCTGCCAATTTCCAGCAGCTTTCTAAATTTAAAACCTGCAAAGATTTTAATTTCCAAAGCTTGAGGGAAGTTCTTTTAATTTAACACACTCTGCAAGATTCAAATCTTTCAGAGAACTTAGGTCTCCAAAACTTGTGGGTCCAATTGCTCACAACCCATTAAAATTAGCTCCTCTAAAGAAGTTAATTGCTCACAAGCCATAATATATATTGTAGGAGTCAACCCAAGATTTCATGTAACAACTCATTTCTCCCATTTGCGATGACATTGGTAGCAGGTAGCAAAGGCAACAATCAAAATTGGGCACAACCCATATAATTAACAAACATGTAAAGGAACCAGACATGCGAGTAAAGATTATTGCAAGGATTAATTGGGTACTCATTCATTATTCGTACAATCTAGAGCTTTCACTTGCAAAACATTGTAAAATTTATTGAAATGGGAAAATAAAGCCAAAGCCAACATAAATTGAAACACTTGATTTCATCACCACAGGGAAGTGCCTAGCCTCCTTGGCTGCTATTCTTAAGAGAGGCACCCCCAACACACTCTTCTTATTCTCAGTGTCAAGGAAAGACCTGAAATGACGAGTTGAATGAAGAATGAAGGGCTACTAGAGCTGTTTCTCTTGAAATACTCACCGCAATTGCATCAAAGCAACAAAATGAAAGCCATCAAGGTAGGGTTGTCTCTGCCTTGATTGAATTGCTTCCTGATCAGATTTCTGCCATGGACATTGCCTGTTGCGAGCATGTGTAAAAGAAAGGGCTGCCATGGACATCACCGAAAAAAGAATGTTGCTTCTCCATGTGAGAACATTCACTGTTTTATGATTAAGTGCAAGATAGGTGATGAATGAAAAAGATGTTCCAATCGAATCACATATCTAGTTTGGTAAATCGACTTGTGATCTAATATCATGGTTATTAGTTCTTGCCAAAGACATGATACTATTACATTCATTCATTGAATGCAACTTTTCAGTTAGATTAACCAATTAAATTAAAGAATTTAAAACTTTATATGAAACTTACAATGTGTATATCAATTTTTTATTTTTCTTGATTTTATAAATGTTATTTTGTGTTATTCTATTGGTCCATACTATTTTTGGTAGGGAGAAAAATCAATTTTACTTAACAAAAATACACATATTTTTCCAACAATAATAATGACATCTTTATCTTTTTTCACAATTATGACAAATTAATTAAAGTTTACAAAAAGTAATTATTTTATCTTCCATCTCACTACCTAAGACATAAATGCATGTCTAATCAATAATAACTAAATCATTTTTCTTACCAAAATTGTAAATATATCAATCTAGGTTATTTTTGAGTTTAAGTTTATTTAAAATTCTACTAAAAAAACTAATTATCATATCATTTAAAAATGCATTTACTTAATTTTTTCTTCATAATAATTCAAAATTATTTTATTCTAATTTTAAAATTATATTTTTTATTCTAAATTATAATTAAATTAACTAATAACAAAAGTATATTTTTAATACTATAATTATTTGATAAATTTTTACTAAAAATATTTATAAAATTTGATACAAAAATTTTAAATTTATTTTTTAATGTTTTATATTTTCTATTTTAAATATATTTATTAGTTTTACATCGTCCCTTACTTTTGTCAATCATAAAATGCTAACTTTTTTCACACTATGTTTAACTACTATTTTTTTTCAATCTTGTTTTAATTCTTTTTCGCATTTTAAAATTTGTAAAACTAATATTATTTTTCAAACTTACTAACTCTTTTGTTGGTTTGGATCAAGTAGTCAACAATTTATATTTTAAATTTTAATATTTGAATCTATAAAGGAAAAAGTAGAAACAAATATTTAACTCAATTTTATAATTGTTATTTATAAATTTCTTAAAATAACATAATCATAATTTTTTTAAAAAAATTCTCTTTCAACTATCTCTATTCATTGTCCCTATAATAACATATCATTCTCTCTCTTTTAAATCTCTTCGTATCCTTCATTTCTATCTATAAATATCTATTATCATTATCTCTTTTTTCAATTTGTCTTCATATATATACATCTCCATTTTCCTTCTTTTCTAACTATTAAGAGAAATATATCTTTTTAACTCTCTTTTTAACTTGTCTTCAAAGTACAACTAATAATGATTTTTTTTTAATGTACATGGCTCAACAAAAGAATCAAGCAGGTGGAACCCCATATTGTATCATTTTTTTTTGATAAATGATCCATTCATTGCTTCTTGTGAGTCAAAAGGCCTTTGCTCCAACAACTTTGACATTGCTCCTTTGTCACTGCAATGTACTTCCATTGCTGTAGTCTTCCGAGCTTCTTAAAAGAATCTATGAATTTTAGTGGCCAACACCCAAACAATGATGTGGCTAGCCTAGGGGCATGAAGTCCTCGTGCATTTGGCTATTGACTAGCAATAGGATCACTTCTCCATGTTCATCAATGCACATATATTAGTTTTTTTCTTACTTCTCTAAATTTAATTTATTCCATCTTATTTCTACTTTTTATTTTTTCAACCCACAACACTGCAACCATTATGCAAATGGTAGGAACTATGACGCTTGCGTCTGTTGTTGAAATATACGCAATCCATACAAACCATTAACAAAAACAACTAGTTGTTTTAGGGATAGACAGGTTTTAGGTGAAATCTCCACCTATAATAGCCTATATGCTAATAATGCCCTCAATGTACTTTTTGGTTCAAAATTACATATTGAATTAATTTGTACCACTTTTTACAGAGTTCAAGGGAAAAGTGATAAAAGTGTCTCAATAATTAAATTTATCCGTATACAGGGGAAGATATTAGTACTAATTGTGGTTTAAATGTTATTTCATAGATATTGTTTAATCATCAAAAAAGTTTCAAAAAATGGTAACACGCACTAATGATAACATATGTATTAATAGTTGATCCCACATGTACTAATAGTTGATCAATTTTTAGCTTTCTTGATTGTTGATTGGTATTTGTGCCAAAAGTACTATGAATGATTATTGGGGTTGAATATAATGGCTATTAGGAGAATGTTTTAAAATAACACGTTTTGATCACTTCACACTCTACAGCCTCTACAAAGAGCTCATAAATGTGAAAATCTAAACCTTCACTTTAAGTTGTTTAGTAACCTATGGAGGTTCACTAGAAAAATTGGCAAATTTTGATGTACAAATTAGGAGTTCTAGGTGCACGAAGTTAGCCTAGGCAGTTACTGGATCTCTTCCCCTACCCATTGCCATAGAATGCAAGTTCTTCCACTCCTTCAACATGATCATACATGTTATATAACACACTATATTTTTAAGTAGATAGGCTTTGTGTAGAACTTTGTTCGCCAAAATGATTTTTTCCTTCCAAAATGTTATCAGTTTTCCAATGGTTTTTCTTTTTAGGAAATGGGGAATATAAACTTACCTTAGGGTTCTTTAGGTTGTCAAAATTAGTGACGTCAAAATTGTTAGAATTTCAAATTTAGATTACGATTTTTAGAATATGGTTGGGATCATTTGGTTCACCTAGAATTTATAATAAGAAAATATATTTTCTCGATTTGATTCTACATTTGTATAATTAGAATAACAATTGAATAAGCATTACACTTGTCCAAAAATCCATTACTTGACAAAATCTTCTTATAATCAAACTATTTGAAACCAATCACACATACATGGTGCTGAAATTTTTTATTTATAGTGAATTCTGTTTGTATCAATAATATAAATTACACTTACTTGCACTTTATAATCTAAAACATGGATAGAAATACTAGTATGTCAAAAGAAATTTTTTGTTGCTCAATTTAGGCTTCAACTTTGATCATCTAAAAGATGAAATGAGGAGACTAGAAACAATTAAAAAAAAGTGCAACAGAGCTAAAGGATGAAAAAGATCATGATGCAAAAATGTTATATATATATCATCAAACAGAGCCACATCAAAAACAAGATATCATCAAACAGAGCCACAACAAAGAACAAAATGTCAAATGCAAAATTTTCAAGAGCTTCTATGGAAGCCTTGATCACTAAAATGTGAGACTCTATAAGAGACTTGATAGTGATAACTCAAAATTTTTGGGTAGGTGTAACACCCCACTCAAGAACCCAAGATAAATAAACCTAACATGTTACAATGTTTACTAAATTATTTTTTTAAAATAATAAGTTTTAAAAACATCAAAGTAACAATAATGTGAAAACAATATATACATACACATAAGCAAATTACAAATACAGTTTCCATTCCTCAAGGGTTCCTTCACGTTGAGTCACATTAAAAAGTTTGTATTATATTAGTTTAAGTCTCAAATACAAAGTCTCTTGATCATAAAGAAATAACAAATACATTATCACATAAGCAAATGCATTAGTACAACTAATAATATGAAAGCACATCTAATGAATAACATCCACTACACATGTCAAAGGGTATGTGAAAATAGATACAAGTACATCAATATATAGTACAATATCCTGTAGGATCTCAAAACACATAATGCATAGATACCTCAAATGAATAAAAGTCTCCAAGATAAGAATAAGAATGATAATGGTACAATTGTATCAACGAGCATCCAACATTTGTCAATATGAGGGGGACCCAAATAGTAAGAAATCACTACTTCTCGACCCCGTGGTCACCTAATCAGACTCTCACTCTCACCATGTAGGAGAGATAATACATGATCCACACATAGATAATTAAATCATATAAATCTTAGGCAAGGAATCTTGATAGCCAAATTTACCTCAAGGGTAACATAAACTACTGATAAAGAAAAAATAACCAAAGTAAAAAAAGACATTCATCCAAGCCAACATCACATACCAAAATCAACAACTGATACCAAGTACAAATCAAAAATGAAAACCAAAAAGATACAACCAGCTCCAAAATAATGTCAAGTTTCACAAGCACAATAACCAATAGATAATAGCTGCCACCAATAAAAGTAAACCACTAATCACTAACTTCAACAATAAAAACACCAACAATGAATAATTGATCATTCATTATTAAAAGTTAATTGTCAATAATAAATGACATCCAATTAATGAGTAACAACTCACAATAAATACACTATCAAAAGTAATATCCAACAAGTACACCACTAGATTCAAATATTTAAAAAATCATGAAGGAGACTTAGGCTACATACTATGGAGTGTCATCATTTGGGCCAACTCTAAGGTTACCCTAGCAGTCTCTTAGGACCCTGCCCCCTTAGTATTTCTATGCGAAACCAAAATACCTTGTCATGAAGATGAGGAGACTGGTCATACCTAGACTACCTTCCCAAAACTCACAAACCACAAATGTGTCCCATACCACAAAAATAATATTGATCAAATTTGGTTCCTTAATAGGGAACACAAAAATAACATTGGTTCTCAAAACGTAAGTTCTCATAAATGCTCAATAGCATAAAGCTCATAAAACATAAATCTCAATTCAAACCATAAAGTTCATCATGACATCCAGTCAAATAATTATAAAAGAAATCTTAAAAAAACCTCTAGGGCACATCCTAACTTGGCCAACTAAACAACCCACAAAGAAAACCCATCACGAAAATAAACATAAAAAAACTATAAATAGAATATTAGAAAACACATAGTTTTTAGCCATATGATTTAATTCCATCAATTTCTCTTGTTTAGTTTGGGTTATAAGGATGTGTTTAGAAATAAAGTAAGAAAATATATGTTAAAATAAATTGTTATGTTAATATACTTATTGAAGTCAATAAGTATTTAAATGTCAAAACTCGTTGTGCATATAAAACATCATGCAACAGTATATTATGAATGATTTAATTAATAACATAAGTGTATATTATGAATTAAATATTAATATTAATTTTATTTCTAAAATATTAATTTGACTTCTATTTAAGTCCAATATTAATATTTACTTTTCCTTTAATTCATGATGCAACTAGAGATAAAATTATAAATTTAATTAAAATATTTATAATTTCTCTCATAAAGTCAAATTATTATTAACTAGATGATTACAAAGTGAACTCCACCACAACTTCCCTCAAAATATAATAAAATTATAACTATTTATTTATTAACTTACTTCTAGCATTAATAAATATAAAATCATTTATATGCAACTAATAGTTTAACTAAAATTAAAAATTCTTTAATACCAACATCCACTTTATAACTAAATGAGTAGTATTAATTTAATTTTTTGATAAATAATAATATTTTTAATTTTAAGAAATAATAAATAATTCTAATTTTTTTAATAATAAATTCAAAAATTGAATTTTTAAAATTAATAAATAATCACTAAAAATGTTTTTTTTTAATAAATAAATGCAAAAATAAAATCATATTTTTATAAGATAAAAATAAACATGGAATCACTATTTGACATTCCTTTGATCTCTCAAATCATGCAACCATAATATACTTAGTTTTCTATTTTTAGTATATTTGTTTTCACATGCACGTATAAGTTTATTACAATATGCTTTCCTCTCAATTAATCTTTTACCTTTACCAATAAATTATGCAATAAAATTATATTAGATGTAAGAATAATATTTGTCCTTATTTAAAAAATTCATGATAATCATATGGTTCTAATGACAAATTTAAAGTTGAAACCCTAACTGTTCAATTTGTTATTTTCTTCCATTTTTTTGTAATCAAATTTTTCCTATATTGGAAAGGGATTTAAAAGAATACAATCTAATAATTTTCTACAGATTTTTTGCAGTCAAGTTTTCTTGATTAATAAGTTTTCCTTTTCAAAATCTACAATATAATTCTTTATAAAATTCTACAATGGGTTTTCAAACCCTACTTCAAACCCACAACTAAAATATTAGACAATCTATGAATGCATGCAAATCCAAACCCTTTGAAACTTTCAACAATTCTTTTGCTCTAATTCTAAATTTTGCTTCCCAAAACTTGTGTGTGTAGAAATGCGCTCGAATCTCCTAATAAAGAGTTTACCTCTACCCAGGTTTCCAATTCTCAAATATGCAAAGGTCTCTCCTTAAAATTGACTTAAATTATTATTTAATCCTTTCATAGACACTTATTGAACTTTTTAATCAATTTTTAATTTTTTTTTTCTTTTCCTCCACTTTATTAATTAGTACAAACACTATTTAAAACATGGTCTATTATTTAAATTAATAATAATAATTAAAGCTTATTATTTAAATGAAACTCTAATTTAATTATAATAAAAAAAAATTAAATCTTTAATCTTTTAATTCTCTTTTTATCCAACTTCTTAAATTGGACTTTTAAAATAAGTCTTTTAAACTAAAGTACATATTTAATTAATTTCTAATTAATTAAATATCATCATATTCTAATTTCTTTTTAACCAATTTTTTAAATTAAATATTTTAGATTAAAGCATATGTTTAATTAATTAAATATTCACATATTTTAATATTTTATTTTAAATCAAATAATATTTATTAATTCTCAATATTATATGATTAACCTAGATATTATAGTTAAATCATTTACTAAATAAATCACATAGTCAAATCCACATAAAAGCAACATTACCAAAACTTAAAAGTAAACAACATGGACAAAGATAAACTCATGGGTTTAAAAAGGGTGGAAAGTCAAATACATGTCCTCCTTCTCAGGATAAGTAATTAGGCTAAGCTTGGGATTGGACCAGAACATTATCTCCCCATTCTTACCATTGAGTTATTGCAATAGGGAACATTCATCCTGGTAATTCAGGGAAGTCGATGACATGTGTGTGTGTGTGTATGTGTGTCTAAGTTAAAAAAAATGGCAGTGAGTCATACATCGTGTAGATCTTGATTAGCAAGTAACTACAACTCCCTCCCTTAACCACATTAGACACGTCAGATAGAAGAGTAAAATAAACACACACACTATACACATGCAAGTATGGGGTAAGTACTATAATAAGTCTTGAGTACAAATCATCACATATTCAAACATGGAAACTCATCATTGTGAATATGAAATACTCATCATGAAAGAAACCACATTTACTAATTAAGAACCATTAAAGCATCATTAAAGCACTAGTAATCATAATCATCAACTAAGGGTATGTGTATGATCATGGTGTGCCAAAAAATGGCGATCTAAAAAATTTGTAGTTCTGAAATATCTCAAACCATTTCAAAATCTATTCCAACTTTTTTCCCACCCACCCTGATACTAAATGAAAACAATTAATATCTTTATAAGGTCTACTATATCTTTTGATACCAAACCTATATGGTCAACTTTAAAAAATCCTAAAAATGTGGTTTTGGCCTACTTTTATGTGATTTTTACTTCAAACATGTAGTTGATGAATTTTATTTCACCAAAATTTGGTGAAATGAAAAGGGTTTCTTAAGAACGTTCTTATCTTTCCATAAATGTAAGGTTTGTCAAATTATGAGTTTAGTAAGTAATTATTACTTATTTTCTAATGGAGTTACATATAAAGTGCTGACTAACACACTACTTGAAAAACAACTATAACTTTCAAATGGTACAACATTTTTTAAATCCAAAAGATGCATCACAATCTATGTTTCTTCTACTATAAGGGAAAAAAAGGAAAAATTGAATTTTACAGAGTTTTGAATTGGTTAAGGTGGTCAGACACAAGAGTTTTTTAATTCAAAAAATACTAAAGTCAAAAATCAATTAATTATTATTTATTTAGAATGAAAATACCCAAAAACATGTGTCACATTCAGGCATGAGTCTACTACTTATATCTAGAATATTATTAAAAAATATTATCATTTGATTTTGATTAAGGTGGTCAGACATACATCTACTTTTTATTTTTGTTCTAAAATTTTCGTAATATTGCATTCAAATTCAAAATTTTGACCAATCAATTTTTATTTTTTTGAGATAAGTCCTAGTACTAGGGATTCTTTTCTCTTAACTTTTTGATATAAAGTTAATAACAAGTAGAAAATTACACGTCAAGTTGACATAACCTTGATTTTTTAATTTTTTATTGCCACTTAAGAGCATAGTTTGTTTGATCATGATCCTGCACATACCCCTAAGTAATTCTTCATTGATATACATGTAATCCAAGTCATGAAATAGTGTCATAATTATAAATCCAACATCCTTGAAACTAACACATGCATGAAATAGGCATAAAAGAGCTTAGTAAATATAATGGAAAAGAAAATTATGGGTGGACATTATAGCAGGCGAGATAACAACTAACATTTTGACATCAATGCTGGGTAAAATGGGGGTTGACAAAAGATTTACAAAGATTTTGACAGTTAAGCTTTGGCACAAGTGTAGCCTTGACTTGGGATGGTGTTGCTGATGCAGTTAAAAATATTATGTTTAATCTCTTCCATTCTCACATGCCAAAGATATGTCAAAATGAAGACGGATTTTTAAAAAGGTTTTCATTTCATTTTATTATCTAATGCTCATTTTTTTATCAAATTGGAATTAGAATGTGAATTTGATCAATTTCATTTATTTAGATAGAAGATCAAATTTTGGGTTTGGGGGTAAATGGAGATACCGAATTCTAATTTATCTAAATTACAATTTTTTTTAGTACATCCAAAGTTGGATTATAGATCTTCTAGAATTACTAATGGCAATTCTTGTCTAATTTTGGCAACCAAATAGGCCCTAATTCTTCAATTTCTTGAGCCTTTTAGAAATAGAAACATTTTTAGAATTAGTTGAAAATATTGATGATGATATCAAATGTCTTTATTTTAGTTTATTTTAGTTCAGATTTCTTTATTTTAGTTGAAAATTTTCATTTTTGTGATCATTACTATCAATAATATTGTTAAATGCATTAAAAATCACTATAAGGATTATTTTGTTTCCTACAATGTTTTCTGTGCTTGTTACAAGATTTTTCATATAAAGTAATTGTCCACATTAGATACATAAGTACGTAGATATAGCTTTTGTTATCTACATACTTATGTATCTATTACTTTTTTAAAACTTTGGAACAGGGGATTTGAGGCTTCCAAGGAATATGTTGATATGCTTGTATAAGATTCTTTGAATACATTTGGTTGTGTCCCTTGCCCTAACATCTGTAGCTATGCAATTTTGTTCTCTTTTTTTATATTCAATGAATGATTTTTATATATGAATTGGAAAGTTGGTTATCTTTAGAGAAAAGAGAAAAGAAAATCAACCATAGAAATTGATAGCAAGATTTTGTTTTGATATGAGCAACAAAGAGGTTATATTATGAACAAGTATAGGTTTGTTGGATCAATACACACATTAACTTAGTTTGTTTGAACTTAGGTTTTGGGATATTTATATATAGATTTGACGTATATTCTAAGATTAGGTTAAGGGATAAAGGTCCATTATCACTATGCTTGTAAGGGAGTATTATTATTTGATATTAACTATATCCTCCTCCTAAATATCACTCTGCATTCTTGTGGTTCTCAAAGTTCTTAAAATATAGCTCCATGATACATCTTTATACAAAGAAGAAATATGTTATTGAAAAGAGACATGACACAAGAATTGGTTTTGAATTTCACTGGAATTTAATATTCAATAAGTTTACTCTTCTTGATTCTTTTCCTTCAAACAATTTGCATGCATGCACAAATAATTTATTTCTCAATATATTTAATATTTAATTTTTATTTTTCTTGGTAAATGGCCAAATCCTTTATATTATATTGATAATTTTTTAAAATTACAATGTTGAGTTCCTCAATTGAAACATGCACTTCGTAGGAAAGAACTAAGAAGAAAACCGCCAGTGTAGTATGGGACCGAACTCCTATACAAAATAAAAATTTAAAAGGGGCATACCCTAGTGTTTTAAATATTACATTGATTTTAAATACTAAACCTATTTTTTACATAAGTTCTTGATACATTGATACTAGGAAATTTTTCATCCTTGACTTTTAAATGATCTAATCTCAAAAAATGAAGCCTCCACCCTTCATACCAAAGTTCTAAGCAATCTATCTAGGGTTAGCCTACATATGATTTGCATCCACACCATTATAAACTTGATTGGGAAGTTAAAGCATTACATAAATTAAGATACTATGTTTCTTCATGACTAGTAATCTACTATAGGATAATTAAAAGACTAATTAACCATTTTCATAATAGAGTTGTTGAGACTAAATGATTGTCTTAAAATGTAGAATATAGATCTTTAGAGGTGAAATTAAAGAGACCTAAAATATATTTGGGATGAAATGTAGTTAGAACCATTAAATGTCATCTATAAAATATAAATTATTGCAATCAACTTTCTTAAAATTGATCTAATTGTAATAAGAATTAGAACTAAACTAAAATATCTTAGGTTAAGATGAGAAGTTGTAGGAAAAACAACTCAAAATGATAGCCCAAAAAGGCTCAGAACAACAAGACAACATACTCAAAGCCAACACAACCCATCATAAGACACAAACAAGACACACCAGAGAAAGGACAAACAAAAAAGAGTAACACCAAACTTGGGAAAGACAAAGCCCCCAATGGAGAGCTACAAAGAGCCAACACCCCATAAGACAAGAAGCCAAAAAGAAAGGGAGCAAGAGCAAAGCAAGGAAGAACCAACACCAACCTCAAGAGTGAAATCAATAGAAAAGAGAATAGAGAAAAAACCAGCCCTAAACTAAATAAGGGAAACAAAAGATAGAGTGAAAGCCAAACTAGAAAACCATCCACTCCCAATGAAAGAAACATCAGACACCAAGGAACCAAACGAAAGAAATAAGGGAGAAGAAAAAAAACCAGAAAGAAAAAGTATCAACAGAACAAAAAGAAAAACTAGAAACAATAACTACATTAAATAAATATGCAAGAAGGCAACAATACTAACCAACTAGAAGTGATCATATTTTATTTATTGATTTAATTCTATACATTAGCATATGTATAAAGAGAAAAGTATTACTAAATATTGAACAAAGGGGAATAAAAGGAAGAACCCTTGTTCCTGATTTAATATTTAATATATCATATGCCACTCCATTGAGGAAAATATAAATATATCAACATTGTATTTGCTTGTCACACTTGAAATTACAAATAAATTTTGTCAAAAATATTAGGAGTAGATTTATACTTGCATTTGACTTATCCAAATATTATTACACATGTCAAGTTATGCTCTAAGAATGGGTTAACAAGAGCTAGACTCCTCATGGAGTCTACCTTGACGCTGTGCAAAACCTTACCAAAGGTTATTTTATTTCATTTTGCCAACCCGTCTTAGGTAGATGTGGTTTTTAGTAATGATCCTTGGTTAGTGCATTCCTCTCTGCTAGTTTTCCAAAGATGGTCAAGAGATTTCACTGTCTCTAACAACAAAAATCTTAGGGTTCCTATGTGGGTTGAGTTCCTGAGTTTATGCTTGCTGTGTTGGCCTTTTATTGATTCCATTTCCAATACTCTTGGGAAAGTTATTACCAAGGAACATGAAAATTTTTTCAATGCTCATCCTAAGAAATTCATATGTGTTGAGGTTGATCTCTCCAAGGATCTCAAGGATTCTGTAGAGATACAAATTGGTTCTCAAACCTTCTCTTAGATAGTGCTTTATTTGAACATGTCCAACACCTGTTACAGGTTCCAGTTAGCAGAACACAAGATTAGGGATTGCCCTTTGGTTGTTCCCAGGGTTAAACCCTTGCCTAAAGAGGCCCTTGTAAAACCAGCAGAAGGGGAGCAAAAAGAAGAATGGACTACTATTGGGTGCAAGGGAAAGGCTCTCTTAGCTCCTAAAGAGTCATATGTGGCTTTCATTTCAGTTCCTCCCATTTCAACATGAATGAGAACCCATCCATTGTAGGGTGAATGATGGTTTTGCAAGAAACAAACCTTGGTGTTTCATAGGTTTCAAATCCTGGTAGTTCCTAGGGGATCAAGGTGGCCACAAGGGCAAACACCATGGTTGTGATTCACACCCATTTTGTTGCTTCCTCCATTGCACCTCAGAATGTGCGACGTTCTCACAGTCCTCCCAACATTGCTGAGAAACTAGAGGAGAAATGAAGGGCTATCAGTCGAGAGGATTTTCCTTCTAGCTATCAGTATAGCTACCGAGCTCATCACTCAATCTACAATGTATACCAAGCATTCAGTGGTTACCTTGTACATTCATAACTTAAGAAATTTACACCGAGCCTCACAATTCACACTGAGAATTCTAGTGTTGATTGAGTTGAGTATAGCTACCGAGTGAATGTGCAATCTAGCAGTGTCTATTGAAGTGCCTACCGAGTGATGGAAGCACAGTGCCTACTAATTGATGGAAGCACAGTGCCTACCGAGTGATGGAAGCACAATGCCTACTGAGTGATGGAAGCACAGTGTCTACTGAGTGATGCAAGCACAATGCTTACCGAGTAATGAAAGTATAATGTTTACTGAATGAAATCAAGGTAAATGAAGGATTTAGTTTTTATTAAGTGATACTATATCTACCAAGTCTTCAATGGTTACCGAGTTCAGAACTATGTCAGGTGATTAGTATGGACTGAGCCTTCACTTATACCGAGTGCATGACGATGCCGAGTAATGCAGTGGATGCTGAGTATCAGAAGGTCACCGAGTGAGTTCAGTGAACCCAAGTTATTTACTATTTGGATGACTCAGTAATATTTTGTTCACTTGTGTTTTAGGTGACCTTGCAATTATAGTTATTGGGATGGTATATATGTAACGTATTATATCATTTACAATATGAGCATGTATCAAAAGGGACATGTAATGTTTAGAGAAGTGTAAATGCGAATCAACAGAAGAGAAGAATATTTAGCAAGGTTTACAAGGAGTAGTAATGATTCATTAGTCACAAGAGGTGATATATACTTCAAGGATCCAATCAAAAAATCTAGTTTGTAAGTAGATCCACTGTTTCATCCTAACAGGTGAATCAATTTTGTAAATCCTTTAACAGGGTAGACTTAATAGTCTTTGTATAAATCTCCTAATAGAGTGCATACTTTAGTGTATGTTTGTAAATCCTCTAACAAGGTGGACCTAGCAGTCCTTTGTGCTCCTAACAGGGTAGATCACCAGAAGTGGTCAATGTAAGCCTTAACAGGCCAACTTCATACTGCAGTGACAAAGTTTTGTGGGTATCATCCCCACCCCAGTTTTACTTTCTATTTAGAAGTTTTCTGGGTCACCAAATCACTCTGTACATGTGTTATGGATGTTTGATTTCTCATATATGCAGTAGGTTAGATGAATGAATGGTGAATATTTAAAATGTTGAATTGTTTAAAGTTTTGAAGTTACTGATTCACCCCTCCCCTCTCAGTAACCTATCATATCTTGAATATTTCCAACAATTAGTATCAGAGCATTTTGGTTCTCAGGACAAAGCTTGACAACTTGAGCAAAGATCAAGGACAATGGAGATATTCAGACTTGAAAAAGCTATTGAAAATGAAAAGCTAGATCTGAAAATGGCCATGACTCAACTCAAAGAAGCAAAGGAGCATCTTTCTCAATCCTTGAATAGAAGGAAGGAACTTGCAAGAAAAATGAATGATCATCAGTAGATTGAAGAAAATATTGAAGACCTTTTACCATCAAGTAATTCAGATGAAGCTAATGAGGCTATTAAGGAACTCCTAGCAAAGAATGGTTCTCTGTGGAAAGAAGTAAGAAAGCTTAAAAGAGAACAAGAAATCCAATCAATCAAGCTATGTGAAGTCTTGGAACAGAGAGACAAGGCAAATGAAGACTTAGAGGCAAGAAAAAATCAATCCCTTCAGCATGAAGATCTTGTAGATCAACTATCTAATGCAAATGGAGAAATTATGAATCTAAGATTGGAAAATGTAAGCCTGAGGAATGATCTGATCACTGAAAGATAAAATCAATGAAAGCTTAAAAAATGACTTGAGATCTGAAAGAAAAATCAATGAAAGTTTGGAAAATGACCTGATCACTGAAAAGAAAATCAGTGAGAGAATGATGAAATCTCAAGCAGACATGACTCAATTAAATCAGCAAAGTGAGCAGAATCTTCATAGAGAAAAAGGCAAAGCTGCACTTGGTTACAAGGAAGAAGGTGAAACCTCCAATCAAGGTGCCCAAAGGAATCAAAGACCTACTTGCAAGCACTATGGTAAGCTAGGTCACACATCAAATAAGTGTTGGAGCAATGGAAAAGGCAAATTCAATGGTAAATGCTACAATTGCAGTCAGCATGGTCATAAAGCTAATGAATGCAAAAAAAAAACCAAAATTTGAAGGTAATTGTCACAAGTGCAAGAAGTATGGTCACAATGCATTCCAATGCAGATCCAAATCATTCAATCCAGCTGAACAACTTGTTAAAGAAATCTTTGGATGGGATCACAATACTTGGTGTAGATGTCATTATTGTGGAGAATATGGACACATTAGCAAAGACTACTCAAGGCATCACTTGAGGAAAAGAGACACAACAGTAAGATGTTATACATTTACAGAACTTGGTCATATAGCTAAAAACTACATGAATATAGGAAGAGTTGAAGATGAAAAGAAAGCTAAAGCTGAAAAAATTTGGAAGCAAATGAGGCAACAGTGGATTCCAAAATCTATTGAGTGAGATAGTTCAAGTGATGAAAATGTCACTCAAGAAGTGGGTGACTCCATCATTTCCAATTAGATTCATAAAGGATCTAGAACTGTATCATCAAGCTATATCCAGAATAGTTCCAAAAGCAAGAAAGCAAAATGATCAAATCAATATTCTAGATACACATCTTTCTCCTAGTTGCATCTACCAAGGAAAGTGGGTTGAAGACCTTACCGAACTAGGTCAGGAGTAACTAAAAGTTTTTGTTCGACCACTGAGTTGCAAGCTTCTACTGAGAAAATGAATGACAACCTGTCAAACACTATGTCATCTCAGCTACCTTCATACCAAACATTTATGGAAAAAAATTCATCAAAAAAGGCAGAATTCGATTTCATTCTTCATCGTGATTTCAGAGCTAAGAAATTTCCAGTGATTCCAAAGAAAATTCCAAGTGACTCCAAGCAATTTCATGCGATTTTTTTAAAAAGAAGAAAATCTATTCAGAATTTTCTTACACTTACCGAGTAGCAATGGCATCCGGGAATAGCAGTGGCACCAAGGCAAAAAGAGGTTCAGAAATGCTAGTCAAAGGTGTGGAGTGGAAGGCGCCAAATTTCAAGCCACCCCCAACAATTGTAGAATCACTCAACTTGAATGGAGCTCAATCACAAATTCCACCTTAGGTACTTCTTATCAATGATATTCGTTCTCTTTTCAGATGTTCTGTTCAAGAAATTGGAAACCTAGAGATGGATAATGCCCTAGGAGAAATGAGTGTAGATGGCTCTCTAAAACTTGAATACAAGCATCTTGAAACCAAAGGCTTGACTCATATCTCGCATATGCCAAGAAATTTTCAAACCAAGTGGATTAGGTATATTTTGAGTCAGGTGCACAGTGGGAAACTATGGCTAGAACAGCCAGTGTTAATTACAAAGAAGATGATTTACAAAATTACGGATCTCCCTATGCTTAGCAAAGCAAAAACCACCAAAACCCTAGGTCAGGAGGAGTTATAGAAGCTAACCCTAGCCAAGTGGGACGGTAGAGGTTTAAAGGTCAGCACTGTATTAGATGTCAAACTAAGATTTGACATTTATGTCATTGCCCACAAAATCTATAGCTCTAATTGACTGAATAGTGTACCTTGTGAAGCTGTAGATTTGGCCTTCAAAATTGTAAAGAATAACCTTGAATTTGACCTATCTAAATTACTGTTGAAACAATTAAACAAGAATATGGAGAGTATAAGGACTTCAAAGAATAATCCTTGCAAATTCGGCTCTCTATTGATCTATTTATTTTTCTATGTTCAAAAATTCTTTCCATCAAAAGGAACAGTTGCATGGAGAAAAGACATTCCAATTTTGTATTAGATAAATGAGTTTATAGCAGAAATGGGTGAAAATTTTGATAGCATCATGGATAATTATTTTGAAGATTTCAAGGAAAGGATGAATAATAGGTTTCGAATTGCACCAAAATTGGTTGAAGATTACAGAGATGATGTATGCTTTATGGTTGACTATGATAAGGTATACATTCAGGCAGTCAGACCCCAAGTTGCATTGGTGAAACCTCTTCCTTATGAGGTAAATATTGATGAAGCCAGGGACATTATAGAAGCATTGTTGAATGAGCTAGTAGAACTTAAGCAACCAATTTTTAGAACATATGATGAGGCAAAGGCTAGAATTGAACTTGAAATCAAGCTACCCCAGGCCATAAGCAAAGGCAAGAGGAAGATAGCCAAATTGAAAACTACAATAGGTCCTTTTATGCTTACCGAGGGAAAAGGTGAGGATGAAGAAGGTGATGAAGAAGAAGAAGGAGAAGAAGAAAAAGAAGAACATGAATCTGAAGAGGAACAACCAAAGAAGAAAGGTAAGGTAATTATTACCAAACCTAAGAAAAAGCCTACTGCAATATTCGCTAGAAGAACCAGGAAAGGAAAATAGGAACCTATACTAGTCAGGCCTCCTCCCACATTTGAGGAAAGACTTAAACAATTGGAAGAGGGAGCTGGCATCACAAATTTCAAAGCATTGAAATTTGAAACAAGAACTGATGCTGAGAAAATGCAGATTAAGGAACTGGTACTCAATAAGATGGGTAAATGGAAATACTCCCAGAACCAGCTCGCCTCTCAAATCTCCAAAGAACTGTTGGAAAGATTGCAATCGAGATGGGAGTCAGCCACCCAAATGGCTATAGACATATATGAGAAATCTTTGAGGAATCTTCTACCGAGTCTCACTAGAGCAGAAATAAAGGCTGCAATGAAGAAACATGAAGGTAAAATAATGATTAGATTTCACACATGTTTGATTTTAATTAAAGACATTGAGCATATTGTAAATGATGCAACAAACATGTGGAAGAACATCTATCATCTGCAAAAGCCCAATGAAGATCCAGTTGAGATCAAGGATGATGATAGCAGTGATGGTGATGATTTTGATAGCACTCCATCCATCACAGTTACTCCAGGAGAGCTGCATGCACTTATGAAAGAAAAAGAGGAAGAAGACAAGGAGGAGGAAGCAAATGAGGAAGAAGAAGATCCAATCAAAATTGCAGCAGAAGTGATTGTGTCCCTTCTTCACTCTCCACCAAAGACTGTTACATCCACTATGGAGATAGCTTCTGCAAGTGAGATTGTGAGCACAATTGCCACATCAATTGCTCAATCTTCACCGGCCACCTCCAAGCTCTAGGTATCTAAAACAGACGTGCCAAGCACTTCATCTATTGAGCTGACTGTTACTTCCTCAGCTACCGAGCCAGTCTCCTCAGCTCCTTCATCAACAATAAGTGTACTAGTAAGTTCCACAATTTCATTTTCATTAGTTCCAACAAGTTCTATAGTTTTGTCAGCATTATCTGCATCTACTTTATGTTGGAATTATGATATATTTGTCATTAGTCACAACACTTATTCGATTCTGAATGCTTACCGAGCTCATCACCTAGTCTATAGTTCACACCGAGCATTCAACAGTTACCTTATAAATTCTACAAGTAAACAGTTGATATGGAGCATTCCTTTGGAAACCGAGCATATGGGCAGTTCAATAGTATTTACCAAGTTCACAGTGGTTACTGTGTAGAATAGTGGTTACCAAGCAGAACAGTGTTCTCCAAGCAGTTAGTGGTTACCAAGCAGAACAGTGTTCCCCAAGCAGTCAATGCTCACCGAGTCATCAGAAGAACTTAGTGTTTACTGAGTGATCAAGGTAAACAAAGAACTTAGTGTTTATCGAGTGACCAAGGTAAACAAAGGAATCAGTGTTTACCGAGTGACACAATATTCACCAAGTCGCCAATGGTTACCGAGTTCCAAGCTACTTAGAATGATTAGTATGGATCATGCCTCTACTCTTACCGAGTGCATGACGATGCAGAGTATTATAGTGGATGCCGAGTATCAGAAGGTCACCAAGTCAGTTTGTGGAACCCGAGTTTTCTACCACCTGGCCGACTCAGTAATGCTTGTTCACTTGTGTTTGGCCGACCTTGCCAGTGTAAATATTGTAATGGTATATATCATTTGAAATGATGACATGTTGAATATCGTTGGTAGTGTTATGTTGCAATAATTTGAGAAGAGGGAAAGTGAATCACTAGCAGAATAGAGGAATACTGCAAGGTCAACATTGATACAGAAAAGATATATCCATCACATCAGGTGATCAAAGAACAAAGGATCTTATCAACAATCAGTTGTAATTAGATCCACTGCTTCATCCTAATAGGTGAATCAGTTTGCTAAATCCTTTAACAAGGTAGACTTGACAGCCTTTTGTAAATCTCCTAACAGAGTGCATACTTCATTGTATGTTTGTAAATCCTTTAACAAGGTGGATCTAGCAATCCTACTTGCTCCTAATAGGGCAGATCATTAGAAATGATCATTGTAAGCCTTAACCGGCCAACTTTATACTGCATTATTGAAGTTTTGTGGGCATCATCCCCATCGCAGTTTTACTTTCTAATTGGAAGGTTTCTGGGTCACCAAATCTATGTGTTCATGTTTTACAAATGTTTATCTTTTCATGCATATAGTAGATTAGATGGATGAATGGTAAAAATATTATTATGCAGAATTGAATTAAAGTTTTAGAGTTACTGATTCACCCCTCCCCTCTCAATAACCTTGTTAGTCTTGATTATTTCCAACAATTGGTATCAGAGAATTGTGGTTCTTAGGATAAAGTTTGACAGCTTGAGCAAAGATCAAGGACAATGGAGATATTCAGACTTGACAAATCTATTGAGAATGAAAAGCTAGATTTGGAAATGGCCATGACTCAACTCAAAGAAGTAAAGGACAATCTTTCTCAATCTCTGAAAAGAAGGAAGGAACTTGCAAGACAAATGAATGATCATTAGTATATTAAAGAAAGGATTGAAGACCTTTTACCATCAAATAGTTCAAATGAAGCTAATGAAGCAATCAAGGAACTCCTAGCAAAGAATGGTTCTCTACAGGAAGAAGTAAGAAAGCTCAAAAGAGAACAAGAAATCCAATCCATCAGGCTATGTGAAGTTTTAGAATAGAGAAACAAGGCAAATGAAGACTTAGAGGTAAGAAATAATCAATCCTTTCAGCATGAAGATCTTGTAGGTCAACTATCTGATGCAAATGAAGAAATTATGAATCTAAGATCTGAGAATGAAAGTTTGAGAAATGATTTAATCATTGAAAGACAAATCAATGCAAGCTTACAAAGTGATCTGAGATCTGAAAGACAAATCAATGAAAGTTTGGAAAATGACTTAAATGTTGAAAAACAAGTAAGTGAAAGGATGATAAAATCTCAAGCAGATATGGATCAATTGAATCTGCAAAATGAGCAGAATCTTCATAGACAAAAAGGTAAAGCAGGTCTTTGATACAATGAAGAAGGTGAATCTTCCAAATAGGGTACCCAAAAGAATAAAAAACCTACTTGCAATCACTATGGTAAGTTAGGTCATACATCTAATAGATGTTGGAGAAATGGTAAAGGAAAATTCAATGGTAAATGCTACAATTGCAATCAACATGGTCACAAAGCAAATGAATGCAAAGAAAAACCAAAGTTTGAAGGAAAATGTCACAAATGCAAGAAACAAGGTCACAAGGCATTTGAATGTAGATCTAAATCATTCAATCCAGCAGAACAAATTGCCAATGCATTATTTGGTTGGGACTACAATACTTGGTGCAGATATCACTATTGTGGAGAATACGAACACATTGGAATAAACTATGCAAGGCATCACCTAAGAAAAAAGGATACTACTATAAGATGTTATACATGTACCAAACTTGGTCATATATCCAAGAATTGCATGAATATAGAAAGAATTGAAGATGAAAAGAAAGCCAGAGCTATTAACATTCGAAAATAGATGAGACAACAATGGATTCCAAAATCTACCGAGCCAAAAAATTCAAATAATGGCTATGTCACTCAAGAAATGGGTAACTCCACCATTTCTAATTAGACTCATCAAAAGGGGATCGGGGACTGTATCTTCAAGCAATATCCTAAGTAGTTCCAGAATGTAGAAGTGCAAACGAAAAATTAGTATTTCAGATACAAGACATAGTTCACTGTGGTGCATCTACCAAGCAAGGTTGGTTTCAGACTTAATTGAGCTAGGTCGGTAATGTGAAAGGTTTTGTTTGTTTATCAAATTGCAAGGTTTATTGAGTAAGTCGATGACTATCTGAAAAACCCTAGGTCATCTCAGCTACCTTCGTACTCGAGCATTAATGGAAATTTTTTCATCAAAAAGGCAAAATTTGATCTCATTTTTCACTGCGAATTTAGAATATACAGAGCGAAGAAGTTTCCAAGAGTGCGAAAGTGAGTTCAAGTAATTTTCCAGCAAAGAATTTGTTTAAAAAAATCATTCACTCAACGAGCAGCAATGACATCCACAAGCACCAGTAGTAGCAATGCAAAGAGAGGCTTTGAAATGCTTGTGAAGGGAGTAGAATGGAAAGCACCTAGTTTCAAGCTCGTTCTTGCCATAGCTGAATCGCTTGACCCACATAGAGCCCAATCAAAAATTCTACCAAAGGTACTACTTATAAACAAAATTCATACTCATTTCAAATGCACTGTTCAAGAAATAGGGACACTAGATATGGATAATGCCCTAACCGAGTTGTGTTTGGATGGAACCTTCAAACTCGAGTTCAAACATCTGGAAACCAAAGGTTTGACCCATATCCCGCACCTGCCAATGAAATTTCAAATGAAATGGATAAGATACATTTTAAGTCATGTGCATAATGGTCAAATGTGGTTAGAGCAACCCATTCTGATAACACAGAAAATGATTCATAAGATCACGGGTTTGCAAATCTTAAGCAAATCAAAAACCACCAAAACCCTAAGTCAGGATGAACTTCAGAAGTTAACCCTAGTTGAATGGGATGGAAGAGGATTAAAACCTAATAATGTATTTGATGCAGAGTTAAGATTTGGAATTTATTTAATTGCATATAAGATGTATAGTTCCAGTATATTGAATATCGTGCCCTATGAGGTTGTAGATTTAGCCTATAAGGTTGTGAAGAAAAACATGGAGTTTGACCTAGTAGATGTGCTGTTGAAAAAACTTAATATAAACATGGAGAGTATAAGGACCTCAAAAACCAACTCTTGTAAATTTGGTTCTTTGTTAGTTTGTTTATTTTTCTATATACAAAAGTTTTTCCCTTCAAAAGGTACAGTTGTATGGAGAAAAGATATTCCTGTTTTGTATCAAATAAATGAGTTTGTAGCAGAGATGGGTGAAAATTTTGATAGTATTATGGATAATTATTTTGAAGACTTGAAAGAAAGGATGAATAAAAGATTCATAATCCCTCCTAAGCTTGTTGAGGACTACAAAGATGATGTGTGCTTCATGGTTGACTGTGACAAGGTATACATTCAGGTAGTTAGACCCCGAGTTGCATGGGTGAAACCTCTTCCTTATGAGGTAAATATTGATGAAGCCAGAGACATTATAGAAGCACTGGTAAATGAGCTAGTAGACCCTAGGCAACAAATTTTTGGAACCTATGATGAAGCTAAGGCCAGAATTGAGCTTGAAATCAAGCTACCACAAGCCATAAGTAAGGGTAAGAGGAAAATAGCCAAATTGAAAACTTCTACCGGTCCTCTTATGCTCACTGAGGGAAAAGGTGAAGATGAAGAAGGTGAAGAAGAAGGAGGAGAAGAAGGAGGAGAAGAAGAAGGAGAAGAAAAATCTACAGAAGAACAACCAAAGAAAAAGGGTAAGGTAATCATTACCAAAACTAAAAAGAAGCCTACTGCAGTGTTTTCTAGAAGAACCAAGAAAAGTAAGCAGGAACCTATACTAGTCAGGCCTGCACCCTCATTTGAGCAAAGACTCAAACAATTGGAGGAAGGAGCTGGCATCCCAAATTTCAAAGCATTGAAATTTGAAACTAGAACTGATGCTGAGAAAATGCAGATTGAGGAACTGGTACTCAGCAAGATGGGTAAATGGAAATACTCCCCAGACCAGATTGCCCCTCAAATCTCAAAAGAACTACTGGAGAGATTGCAACCGAGATTGGAGTTAGCCACCCAAACGGTAAAAGATATTTATGAGAAATCTCTAAAAAATCTCCAACCAAGTCTCACTGGAGTAGAAGTAAATGCTGAAATGAAAAACCATGAAGGTAAAATGATGATCAGATTCCACATTTGTTTGATTTTGATTAAAGACATTGAACATGTTGTAAATGATGCTACAAACATGTGGAAAAAATCTATCATCTACATAAGCCCAGTGTAGACCCAGTAGAAATCAAAGATGATGACAACAATAGTGATGATGAGCTTGATAGCACTCCATCCATCACAGTCTCACCAGGAGAGCTACATGCACTGATGGAAGAGAAGGAGGAAGAAGAGGAGGAAGAAGCTGAAGAGGCAGATAAAGAAAAGGATGACCCTGTGAAAATTGCAGCAATAGTTATTGCATCCCTTCCTCACTATCCACCTAAAATTATGACATCATCAAGGTTGGAGTCAGCTTCAGTAGGTTTGGTCACATCTACATCAGATATATCATCTGCACCTGCCACATCTCAGCTCCAGGTATCATCAATGGAAGTGTCTACCACTTCATCTACCAAGCTGCATACCTCTACTTCATCTATCGAGCTGCAGGCAACTTCTTTAGTCATCGAGTCATCCATTGCAACAATCACCACATCAGAAGTATCTGTTACTCCTACAATATGTACAGTAAGTTTTCCAATTTGCTCTCTAATTTTGTCAACTTCAGCTACATTAGCACCAATTTTTGCACCAGTAAGCTCTTCAATTGTAAATATTCTGGCATGCACATCAATTCTGGGAAGTATATCAATTTTGGATACATTTAGCCCCTCTCTCAGTCTTCTTTTAGTTGGTTCTATTCCAGTTATGACAGCCAGTCCAACCTCATCAACCATTGTCTTTGTTTTCAAAGGGGAAGATGTTAGTACAACAGAAAACCCAAAGACTCCATTAAAAATTCTTCTTACAGGCAAGACAATTGATGAGGATGTAGACTTGGATACTGAAATTGTCATTCCAAAGATAGATACAGATACTGCTTTAGTTGATGAACTAAGACTACTCAGTCAGCGCATAGAACTGAAGGCAAAGCAGAAACAACTAAGGAATGCGAGAGATAGAGAGTTTAAAATTATTGATGAAGCAAAAAATATAATTACTGAGGCTATTGGTGTTGATGTTGATACTTCTCAACACATTTTGCTACAATTAGAAGAGGCAGTCAATAAATTCAATGAGGATACCTCCAGTCAAGAAAAGTTGATAGAGAAGGCAGAAAAGAAGTTTGATAATAAGGTGCTTAAGCACATTGCTCAACACATAGAAATAAAATAGGTTGAATTAACCACAATTTTGGCCAATATTGAAAATTCTTTTAATAATGTAACATCTCTTTTTGCTAAGCTCTGTGATGTTACCGAGTATACTACGGAGATAAGAGAGCAATTGAATAAGATGATGAGGATCTGAAGGCAAGCACACAAAACCTGAAGCTTGACCCCAGTTCAACCTCATCTCATCACCTCTAGATAAAATTTTTGTCAGAAAAGAAAGTAGAATTGCTGAGAGAAGAGTCAAGGATCCGATCTACATTGTTAGATATTCAAAATATGATCCTTCCCATCATGGACACAATGCAGAAGCACGTTGCACATTCAAAAACATTGATCCATGACAATAATTTTTTTGTCGTAGACCATGTGATTGAACTCTCTGCAGAAGTTCAAATAGCTCTATCCACATGCAAAATCCTGCAAGAGAATTGGGATAAGACTCTGCAACTCATTCTTCAGGTACATTCAAAGTTTATCTCACATTTTGGTGTTTCTATGTAAATACATTTTTTTAATTCTTTGCCATTATTGTCAAAAAGGGGGAGAAAGAGATATTCAGAAATAGTTATTGGTGAGATAAATGTACAAAATGAACAAAGAGATACTGTAAATAAAAGTCATATAACTCATGTAAATACCTTGTGTATATTGTATGGGGGAGTCATATGTAAGGAAGCCATGTATATTCAGCAGAATCAGTTGTCAGTATGTTAGATATTGTATATAAGTTTTGGCTCATAAGTGTTTTTGTCACTAATTCCAAAGGGGAAGATTGTTGGAATTATGATATATTTGTCATTAGTCACAACACTTATTTGATTCTAAATTCTTACCGAGCTCATCACCTAGTCTATAGTTCACACCGAGCATTTAGCGGTTACATTATAAATTCTGCAGGTAAATAGTTGATATCGAGCATTCCTTTGGAAACCAAGCATATGGGCAGTTCAACAGTATTTACCAAGTTCACAGTGGTTACTGTGTAGAACAGTGGTTACCAAGCAGAATAGTGTTCTCCAAGCAGTTAGTGGTTACCGAGCAGAACAGTGTTCCCCAAGCAGTCAGTGCTCACTGAGTCATCAAAAGAACTTAGTGTTTAGCGAGTGATCAAGGTAAACAAAGAACTTAGTGTTTACCGAGTGATCAACGTAAACAAAGAACTTAGTGTTTACCGAGTGATCAAGGTAAACAAAGAACTTAGTTTTTACCGAGTGATCAAGGTAAACAAAGAACTTAGTGTTTACCGAGTGACCAAGGTAAACAAAGGAATCAGTGTTTAACAAGTGAAGAAGGTTATCAATGGATTCAGTTTTTACCGAGTGACACAATATTCACCAAGTCACCAATGGTTACCGAGTTCCAAGCTACTTAGAATGATTAGTATGGACCGTGCCTCTACTCTTACCAAGTGCATGACGATGCAGAGTATTATAGTGGATGCCGAGTATCAGAAGGTCACCGAGTCAGTTTGTGGAACCCGAGTTTTCTACCACCTGGCCGGCTCAGTAATGCTTGTTCACTTGTGTTTGGCCGACCTTTCCAGTGTAAATATTGGAATGGTATATATCATTTGAAATGATGAGATGTTGAATATCATTGGTAGTGTTATGTTGCAATAATTTGAGAAGAGGGAAAGCGAATCACTAGCAGAACAGAGGAATACTACAAGGTCAACATTGATACAAAAAAGATATATCCATCACATCAAGTGATTAGAGCATAAAGGATCTTATCAGCAATCAGTTATAATCAGATCCACTACTTCATCCTAACAGGTGAATCAGTTTGCTAAATCTTTTAACAAGGTAGACTTGATAGTCTTTTGTAAATCTCCTAATAGAGTGCATACTTCATTGTATGTTTGTAAATCCTTTAACAAGGTGGATCTAGCAATCCTACTTGCTCCTAATAGGGCAGATCATCAGAAGTGATCATTGTAAGCCTTAACCGGCCAACTTTATACTGCAGTATTGAAGTTTTGTGGGCATCATCCCCACCCCATTTTACTTTCTAATTGGAAGGTTTCTGGGTCACCAAATCTGTGTGTTCATGTGTTACAAATGTTTATCTTTTCATGCATACAGTAGATTAGATGGATGAATGGTAAAAATATTATTATGCAGAATTGAATTAAAGTTTTAGAGTTACTGATTCACCCCTCCCCTCTCAATAACCTTGTTAGTCTTGATTATTTCCAACACTTTAAATCCAATTAGTTTAGATACTGCTATACCAAGTGTATCATCATTTTTGGGAAGTATTCTAGTTTTTGATCCGGTTAATACTTCTATTGGCATTCAATCCTCAAGTCCTATCCCAATTTTTATTGCTAGCCCTTCCATCTCCACTATTGTGTCTATTCCCAAGGTCAAACCAGTCATCACAGAAGTCAAACAAAAGCATCCATTAAGACTTCTAATCACTGGAAAGGAAATTGCAGAAGATATTGACTTAGACACAGAGATAGTAATTCCAAAGATTGACTATGAAAATGCTACCATTGAAGAGATGAGGTTAGCTAGTCAACTAATAAAGATGAAAGCTATGCAGAAGCAGTTAAGGTCTGAAAGGGATAAGGAATACAAAATAATTGAGAATGCCAAGAATATAATTAAAAATGCTATAGGTGTTGAAGTAGATTCTACTCAACACATTTTGATTTAATTAGAAGAGGCTATACAAAAATTCAATGAGGATTCTTTCAAACAAGAAAAACTTATTGAGAAAGCTGAAAATAAATTTGATAGTAAGGTGCTAGGGCATATTGCTCAAAAGATAGCAATAAAGAAAGTTGAATTGTCAACATTTTTGGGAAATTTTGAAAATTCTTTTAATAATGCAGCATCACTTTTTGCGAAACTTTGTGATGTTTCTGGCTTTACCAAAGAAATAAAGGATAAGTTAAATAAGATTGACATTGATATGCAATCAAGTGCCTCCAAGCTAAAGGTGGACTCCTCCTCCACAACCTCCCATCACACCAAGATTAGATATTTGACAGATGTTCAGGTAGAATTATTAAGAGAGGAAGCTAAGATCCGGTCACAACTAATAGACATCTAGAACATGATCCTTCCTATCATGGACGCAATGCAAAAACATCTTGTACATTGCAAAACATTGGTCCAAGATCAGAACTTCTCAGTGGATGATCACTTGATCCAATTATCAGCAAAAGTTCAAATTGCTCTCTCCACCTATCAAATTTTGTAGCAGACTTTGGATAGTACTTTTGCAACCATTCTTAAGGTACATCAAGAATTTTTATCTCACTTTGATGTAACCATATAAATTGTATATATGCAGTCCTTTAGCATTATTGTCAAGAAGGGGGAGAGATTCAGAGATTCGACATAATAAATAAGGAGAGGTATCACTATAAGTGATAGGGGGAGTTAGCACACAATAAAGTTTGCATGTGTACATAAGTATATTTTTATATGCATCAGTTCTACAAAGATCAATTTTGAAAAACCTAAATTCATTGAGTCAGGCTGTGTACATATGTTTTGGCTTATAAGTGTTTTTGTCACTAATGCCAAAGGGGGAGATTGTTGGCATTAAGTTATTATTGCCATTAGTGACAACACTTATCTGTATTAGTATAGCTATCAAGTTCATCACTTAGTCTACAATTTATACTGAGCATTCAGTGGTTACCTTGTACATTCATCACTTAATCAGTTTACACCAAGCCTTACAGTTCACACCGAGCATTCTAGTGTTAATCGAGAAAAGTATAGCTACTGAGTGAATGTGCAATCTAGTAGTGTCTACCGAAGTGCCTAATGAGTGATGGAAGCATAGTGCCTACCAAGTGATGCAAGTGCAGTGCTTACCGAGTAATGAAAGTATAATGTTTATCGAATGAAAGCAAGGTAAATGAAGGATTCAGTTTTTATCGATTGATACTATATCCACGAAGTCTTCAATGGTTATTGAGTTCAGAACTACGTCAGGTGATTAGTATGGACTGAGCCTTCACTTCTACCGAGTGCATGATAATGCTAAGTAATGCAGTGGATGCCGAGTATTAGAAGGTCACCGAGTCAGTTCAGTGAACCCGAGTTATTTACTGTTTGGCCTACTCAGTAATATTTTGTTCACTTGTGTTTTAGTTGACCTTGCAATTATAGTTATTGGGATGGTATATATCTAATGTATTATATCATTTACAATATGATCATGAGTTAAAAGGGACATGTAACATTTTGAGAAGTGTAAATGTGAATTAGCAGAAGAGCAGAATATTCAGCAAGGTCTACAAGGAGTAGTAATGATTCATTAGTCACAAGAGGTAATATATACTTCAAGGATCCAATCAGCAGATCTAGTTTGTAAGTAGATCCATTGTTTCATCCTAACAGGTGAATTAGTTTTGTAAATCCTTTAACAAGGTAGACTTAATAGTCTTTGTATAAATCTCCTAACAGAGTGCATACTTCAATGTATGTTTGTAAATCCTCTAACAAGGTGGACCTAGTAGTCCTTTGTGCTCCTAGCAGGGCAGATCACCAGAAGTGGTCAATGTAAGCCTTAATAGGCCAAATTCATACTGCAGTAATGAATTTTTGTGGGTATCATCCCTACCCCAGTTTTACTTTCTATTTGGAAGGTTTTTGGGTCACCAAATCACTATGTACATGTGTTATGGATGTTTGATATCTCATATATGCAGTAGATTAGATGAATGAATGATGAATATTTAAAATGTTGAATTGTTTAAAGTTTTGAAGTTACTAATTCACCCCTCCCCTCTCAGTAACCTATCATATCTTGAATATTTCCAACAATGAATTCCATGATGGGCTCTCTTTGAACTAATAGAACATTTGGTGGTCTCCTTTGTTTGCCATCCAAGGTATTCCTTTAGCCAAGACTCAAGGTGCTAGTACTCTACATTTTTTCAAATGCAGCATTAAGACTCCTAAGAACCTCTTTTCAAGGGTCTCCATAAGTCTCAAATCCTAAGAAGATATGCAAGTCTAGTTTTGTCTTGCTTGTTCAGATCGACAAACTTTTGATCTGTTGCTTTATGTAATTCTAGATCACTTAATTCACAAGGTGGGTATTCAGTCTATTCAACCTTGGTGGATAGACTAAAAGTGGTATCCTACTACTCCCTTCACTAGCTACAAGCCAGGTTTGGGGTTTTAATGGTTTCTCCCCATTTTTCGATGGTGGATACCCTCAACTAGCATTGGCATTTGTAGTCATCCCTTTCTCAGTGGAGAAAGCATTTTGAAACTATTTGGAGTGCCATTATAGAAGCCAAGATTGCTCAATTTTCTTGGTGCCTAGTCTTTCAAGGTCTTCCCCTTGGGGATCGACTCAAGTGTATTGGGGTTTTAGATCCTCGAAGTCCATTTTGTGGGCAGCTAGAGTCTTTGTGGCATATTTTTTGGTTCTGTAGACATGCTCAAAACTATTGGCACTGGATTCATGATTTCTTTAAGCTGTTTCAACTTGAACCCTTTTCTTGGCATATGGTTATTTTGGGTGATTCTCCCAGGTTCCCTAGAAAATTCACCCAAATCTAGCATACTTTCAAGATGGAGATTTTGTTTACTTTGTAGAAAGATAGAAATGTTGTTCTTTTCACTCACAGTTATCTTGACATAAATATTGCTATGTACACTAAAGCATGCATTTGTAATAATGTAATGATGTAGATTCAAGTACAAGTCAACAAGGTGGCTCTAGAGGTGGCCCAACTTTAGAAGCTTCTCAATCATTGGGGTAATGCTCCTTATATGGTTTCTAGAGTGCCTCTTGATGCTTTGACTAATACTACTCCACCTAGGGGCCACCACCGGGGGCACAATTCTTCTAGCTGCCACTTGTATATGCTACGCTTGTAGGCTTCCTTTTACTAGTCTCCTAGTGGTGGTGATGGTGGTCATCGTTGTCACTCATCTTCCTCACCCCATGGTGGTATAGGCTAGTCCCCAGGCTTGGTAGCTCCCCCTCCTAGTGCTTAATGCGTTGTTTTTGGTAAATGACCCTTTTTCTTGGAGTTGGCCATTTCACCTCTACTGACTAATACCAAAGATGAAAATGAGGTCCCCAACGATGTTGTTGATGGCTGGACTATTCCTAGACCACTTTCCAATCCCAGGGATGATTGGGGATTTCATGATCGAGATGACCCACCCCCCTCAGCTGGCAATGCTTTGGATGCCTGAGGGGTGTTTCTTATAAGTTTATTTTGAGTAATAGTTGTTGATTCCAACTATGACTATGTGAACTTTTGTGGGGTGATCTTGTATCCCTCAACCCCTATTTTGTGAATTGTAACTAAGTATATTATTTATTAATAGAAAGGACTATTCATAAAAAAAATAAAACAATATTTTGTTACAAATTCATGGTTACCAAAAATATTCAATTTAAATAAAAATATAGAAGTTGCAACGTAACTATGGATATGATATATGTTAAATTGAAATTTATTTATGTTCTTCTCATTGTGTGATGATTGCGTAATGCTCCTAAAAAAAGCATGAATAAATTGATGAACAACATACAAGCCATAATCCACTAAATTATTGGTATGTTATAAGATCATGTTCATTTCTATTTTACTTTCAAAATAAATAAAGTTTAGGAAAATTTCCTATTTTTTAAATTTTTATTAATTTTTTTTGAAGAAAATCAATAGATTTATACTCCATTATATTCTTATATACTATTATATTACTATACAATAAATAGTACATTAGAATATAATAAATAATATTACATTATTATTTTAATCCCAACTATGATTTTGGTCCAACTTTAATCTAAAGTTAGGCAAGAGACTACAACATAATGGTAACTTGTAAGCCTCTCATGTGGGAGGTCTTGGGTTCAAATTCGCTTGACACATAAAAATAATTAATTACAACAAATAATAATAAAAATCTAGGCTTCAGTCATTTACCAATAAAAAAAAAACTAAAAAAACTTCAATCTAAATTTATTTCATGTTATTTAATAGTACACATTATATTAACATTATTAACTTAATATTATTAATATTTTATATTAATTACAATAAAACTTTTCTATTAAACGTCAATAATACAATTATAATCCTAATTCTAATCTAACATTGATAAATTAATAATATATTTTGATATTAGATTAAACTAGCATAAGTAAATTATAGAGATATTATTTTTAGAACTTTAAATTAATGCAATAATCTTTCAAGACATTTGAAAGATTTTTAAAGATGGGCTTTATATTTCAAAATGATTACAAATTCTAGAGGCTACTTTATGGTTCTACGATAATGTGCACATTGTTTGCACTAATCAATATCATGTATATGGTTGAATCACATTTCTTAAGATTTATAAATAATAGTTATATTATGCAACAACCTTGTTAATGTGTTTTATCTGTATATTTGCCAATTCCTTGATTTTTTTTGGAGATAGATACTAATGTGTGATTATGGACTTTCTGATTACTTAGGGGCTAAATGTTACATGGCTTTTTTGCATTTATTTTCTATAATAATCTGATTTGTCAGAATTTAGTTTGGTTTTTCATATTAAAGCATTCAAAAATAAGGGGGTTGGCCCTTTTCACAATAGATAACCAACAATACATTCACAACCCCATCTCTTAATATGAAAAATAAACTCCCCCATAACTCACACAACTAAATAAGTTCTTATCTAACATAGTAGCAAAATTACTAACAACTAGAGCATTGTTCTTCCAATTAACAAGACTATACACATATCATGATACCTACTTAAAGCATATCAACTACAACTACATAAAAGTTATTAAAGTCCATGAAGGCCATAACTGACTAGTCCATCAAGTTACCATATGGAATATCCCAATAGAACCAGAGCATAGTAAATAAAACATAAAACAACAAAGGCTTAAACTCTAGCCTTCTCCTTTCCCTTTCTTGCCAGAAAGACCTTGGCCCAATCATCTACCAGGAAGCCATATAATTTCTTAGAGTCCATGCCAAGACCTTCATCCTTGTCCTCCTCGTGGAGTAGTTGAGGTGTGGTTTTTGTTGCATGAGTCAAGTTTACAATGAATTTGGACAATATCTTGAAGCTCTCATCTAAGGTAATAAATTGGACTTTGAGAGATTCAATCTCCCAATTTGTATCTTCCATGGTTCTATTCATCTCTTGAAATCCAACACATTTTCCTTTAGGTATCACTATATAATAAACCTATGGCACATTGGGGTTAGCAAAAAACATTTCTTTTTCTTTATTCTCGGTCCGTATTGCGGAGGTAGAAGTCATCAGGGAAGTGTCATTGGTGGTTTGGGCAAGAGGATGGATAGTGGAGGTGGAGTTAAAGGTTTTCATAGTGAAACTAGAAGACACGTGTGGAGTCACAACTAGCCTCCTTTATTTTTTATCTTTCCGCACTTTTTAGTTTAAGGTCTACTCCTTTTTCTCTCTATTATTGTCCTCTTCTTCCTTACTAGCATGATTTTTTCTAAGCGCCATCTTTTTTCTTCTCGACTTCCTCTTCTAAAAAGATCTTGACCCCAACTTTTCCTCTCCAATATCCATCTATCTATTATCCATCAATTTCTTCCTTGCATGACTCTTGGCCGTTCTACCTGACCTCCTATGACCCCCATCATTTTCCTCTTTATAATCAATTAGATTAATCTAAATGAGCATTCCACTTTAGGATTTTTAGAAATAACATGGGACCTATCCGAATTCTTCTTATATTTTTTTGAGTTTCTAGAGGAAGTGCAATATGAGGATGGCTAGGAAGTGGATGCCACAAAACAACCCCTGCCCACAACCCTGGGTGGATTCTATGGTCTAGGTTATCCATTAAAGCAATATACTAGAGAAAACATAGAGAAAGGTGAAAATTGTAGGGACAAAGGATAATAAATTAGTGGAGGATAGTATATTTTTTACTTGTCTTCCTTATATCCCTCACCTCCATCACTGTGTCTTCCATATCATGAATGATGAAAAAGGGAATAGAAATCTTGTTAGGGTGCCTAAAATGGTTTAGTGAATGAAAATGATAAAAAAACACACACATCAAATTGTTAGTCTCAAAATGGTTTTTGGCACTTGAGTGCCAACACACTTAATCACTTTCTACATTGGAGCCGAGCACACCATGTATGCCGAGCCACAACATGAGCCGAGTCAGGGAAGCCTTTAGATGCTAAGTGATCTTCAAGTGCCGAGCAGCCTTCAGGTGCCAAGTGAAGATCAGGTGTCGAGCATGATACAAGTGTCAAGTGAAATTTAAGTGCCGAGTCATAGACAATGCCGAGCAATATAGAAATACAACAAGTGCCAAGTAAGCCAGTTTAATATAAGTGTCGAGCATTAGAGATTAGTAAGTGTCGAGCAACATAGAATGCACATATGAGTTTGTAACATCACAAATTCAGATGTAAATCATTTTTATGGCTGACATATGATGAATCTCGAAGGATTAAAAGATAAGATTGAATCTTTTGTATTTTCCATGCAATCAACATGCAGCTAATAAGAAAAATGGAGAAGGCATGCAGCCAATTGTAAATGTGCAAGGAATAAGCAAGAAATAGAGATTCAATATGGATTGTAGATCCATACCTAACCCTAAGTCCTCGAATGTCTTTATAAGGAAGACAAAATCAAAATGAACCCTATGGTGGATGGATGAGGGTGCGTAAGGAAAACTAATTCTTAGAGTGAAGAGTATCCAATCACAAAGGATCAAGATCAAAAAAAAGTAGATCAAGTGCTTGTATTAAGCAATCGAAGGATTGTAAGTTATCAGGTTTATTATACCTAATACTCTCCAGCAATTGTATTAGAAAGAAAATCCTATGGTAATAGGTTAGCCTAACAGCTATTTTGTAAATCCTATAAATAGGTGAAAAAATCCTTTAGCAGGGTAACACTTCTTGTAAAGTGTTTGAAATCCTTTAACTAGGTCACTACTCATACAGTGTAAAGCCTTTAACAAGGCATGCCTTTAACAAGGTAGACCATCAAAAGTGGTTAAACCTTATTGTTGTAGTAATTTTTGTGGGTATCATCCCCACCCCAGTTTTACCTTCTTATTCCTAGAGGGTTTTTGGGTTACCAAAATCTCAAGCGCTATGTGGTGATGTTTATGTGTTTTTCACAACTATTTGATATGTTTATATGCATGCAATTTACTTTCAATTAAGAAAAATTTTTAATGGTCAAAGCACAATACTTCTGATTCACCCCCCTCCCCCTCTCAGAAGTATTATTCCTATTTGAATATTCCAACAATTGGTATCAGAGCTGCAAGGTTCTCACAAGAAGATGTCTAACAACTTGGAGAAAAAGATCTAAAGATGAAAGTCTTCAAACTTGGGAAGATTATTGACAATCAAGTGATTGATGTGCAATTGGGTCTACAAAAAGTAGAGGAAGCAAGGGAGGAATTAAAAAAATCCTTGAAGAGAAGGAAGGATATAGCTATAGCTAAAAATGATATAAACTATAAGGAGATTGATACCACAAAACTGTGTACCAATGGAGATACTAAAGAGTTTGATGCAGCAATAGCAGAACTGATGGAGAAAAACAAAGCTCAAACAGATGAGATAAGATCTCTCAAGATGGAACATGAATCTCAGGCCATAATGTTATGTGAAATCATTGAACAAAAGAAAAGAGCAGTTGAGGATAAAGTCATGATGGAAGATGACAAAAAAAATCTTGCAAATAGACTTGAAGAAAAATGTACTGAATTAACAAGGATCTCAAACATGCAGATGGATACACTCACCCAAATGATGAATCTTCATCATGAACTCAATATGAAAGATATTGAGATCTCTACTTTGAAGATGAAAAATGAACAATTACACAATGAATTGAATAGAGAAAAAGAGACAACAGAGAATCACAACAAATCAAGTGAAGCCATCAAGTACTTTGAAAAATTGATGAAATTTCCAAGATCAACCCATGATACATTAGGACTTGGATACAACAGCACTAAAATTGGAGAATTATCAAAAAGCATTGAACAAAGAAGTGACAAAGGTAAGAATTCTAAACCTATTTGTCATTACTGTAATAAAAAGGGGCATACTACTAATGTTTGCAGGAGTAGAAGAATCAATCAGACAAACACACCCAAAAACAAAAGTTAGTATCACAAGTGCAACATGCAAGGACATATGACACAAGATTGTAGATCCAGAGTTACAAGAACACACAGATTTGATGATTGTAAGAAGTTTGGACATAGAGCATTTGAATGCAGATCAAAGCCTATGTGGACATCAAATCAACAAACAAAAACAAAAAGAAATGAAAGTCAATACCATTGGGATTACAACACCAGGTATAACTATCATTATTGTCAAGAATATGGACATATATCCTAGAATTACATAAGAACACATTTTAGAGGTAATTATAGCAGGTGGCTAAGCCAAACCACATGTTTCAATTGCCTAAAAATCAATCACATCAGCAGAAACTGTCCTACAAGGTCAAAAGCACCAAAAATTGAATCAAACAAGGGCAAAGAAAAGATTGATGGGGAATACATCAGAAAAAACATGAAGAAGACATGTTAGAAAAAGAATGAATCAAGTACATCTAGTGAAAGGGTCACTTCACCCATAAGGTCAAGTGATCATTTCTCATCCAATTAATCTCAAGATGAGTCTATGCGGTTGATACATACAAGGAAGTATCATACATCATCCCTAAATCATGAAGAAGCAATGCAAAGTACAAATCTGCATGAAACAAGATGACAAGAAAAAATTTTAAACGATGATGCTTAGCTATCTTTGGATGCCGAGTAAAATCCTAGTGGAAGCCGAGATCCTAAAAGCGACCGAGTTGATGACTGATGCAGAGTTAAGAAACTCCTATGGAAGCCGAGTAAAATAGAAATGTAGTACAAGCCGAGTAATGTTAAAAATTCTTCATAAACCGAGTTTGCAGTTTAGCATTTAATGCGATGGAAATAGGGTATATTATTGCGATTTCAATCATTTTTCCTCATCGCGATCAAGAAGCAAAGGAGATAAGGAGCACATGGCAACTTCACAATAGAGAATCCAGTATTCCAAGCAGATTGTAACCTCCTACAATGCATTTTTATCGATCTTGAGGTATTTTCATTTGTGCCGAGCTACACAGTTTTGTATTTCTATGTAAAAGAAACCCTAGTTTACATAAATGGCTTTGAGTTCCAAGAAAACCCTAGAAAAAGAATTGATTGAAGTATAGCTAGTCTCTAATGAAGTTAGGCAACCGATTTTTTCCCTATCCCTGAAGTGGCATACAAAAATGACCCAGTCGGAGCCCTTTCTTGCATACCCCCAAATGTTGTTATGGTCCACGACGTAAGAAGATGCTACAATTGCAAGATAGGAGCCCTAGGAGACATGGAAATTAGAGAAGCCTTTGCAAAGCTATGTGTTGATGGAGTATTGAAAGAAGAATACAAAATTAATGAAAGGAAGGGTTTGACACAAGTTTTGAGTTTTCCCACCATGTTCAAGACATAGTGGATCAGACTTGTATTGAGTAGAATTCATGATGGTAGTATGTGGTTAGAAGATGTCCCTGTCAAATTAACAAAAAGAATAATTCATAGGGTAACTGGATATCCTACCCTAGATTGGCACAAGACCTTGAGAAGTGAATCCAAGGAGGTCATTGAAAAGAATATAGGTGCTTAGTGGAACAAGAGAGGAATGACTATTCATACCATTCAGGATCCTCTAGTTGAGTTTGCTATTAGAGATATTGCCCACAAATTCTACCAATCCAGTAGACTCAATAGTGTCCCATGTATAGGAGTAGATGTAGGTTACAAACTGGTGAAAAAGCATCATACTTATGATCTTACTAAACTGTAACTATAGTAGATAAATGAAAACCTAATAGCCATAAGAAAGACAAAGGGTGCTCAATGTAAATTCGGAGCAATTTTGGTTTGTATATTCTTTTATGTTTAGAATGAATTTCCTTCTTTTGGAAAAGTTACATAGAGGAGTGATAGGACTATCATATCCCAAATAAATGAATATATAGAACAAATGGGAGAAAATTTTGATACTTTGATGACAAGCTATTTTGAGGATTTCAAGAAATCCATGAAGCAAAGGGTGAGAATACCAGTTTCCTTAGTAGAAAAACATATTAATGATATATGTTTCTTAGTTGATATTGACTTCACCTACATTCAAGCTACAATTCCAAGGGTAAGATGGCTAAGGCCATTTGGTTATGAAATCAACGTTGATGAAGCATCTGCAGCAATAACTGTATTATTGGCAGAAGAAACAGATAACAGTGCCCCACATTTTGGCACTTATGATGTTGTAAGATCAAAAGTAAATATGGAATTAAAAACTGCCTCCACATTGAAAAAGAAAGATAAATTGATGAAAAAAATTAAGAATTAATTTGGTGAAGGGGTAGAGACTGAAGCTGAAGCTGAAGATGATGATGATGACAATGATGATGAAGAGGATGAACAAGAGCAAGGCCCAACGAAACTAACTCAAGGCCTACGTGAGGACAAGGAGGAAGATGCTGAGGAAGAAGAAACTAAGGAAGCACCAACCTAGGCTGAGCCAAAGAAAAGAAAGGCAAAATATCAGCCTCTAGCTCAGCCCAAACCAAAGAAAGCTGCCATGCCATCACCCCAAAAGCCAACAACTAGAGCGGCAACAAGGGCCTCTACTCAAAAAGATAAACAAAAAGCAACAAAAGAGAAACCAATCAAGAAGACATAGGATGAGCCTAGGAAAAGAAGAAGATATGTAGCTTAAACTGATACTGATGAAGAAGATGAATCTAAAAAGGTAAGTCATTCTTCAGTTGATATATTATGTAAAAAGATTGGAAATGGATATTTAAGCAATATAAATAAAGTTGATTTCAATAAATTCACTAAAGAAAAAAATAATAGAATAGAGGAATCAATTTATGGAATGATGGTACAGTTCAAGTACACCCCTCTTGAACTAGATGGACAATTGCTAGATGAACTGTCAAAAATTGTAGAAGACAGATGGCATTTTTGTTTAAAAATGGAAAAGGAGATGAGAGAAACAACCCTAGCAAGTATAGTGCCTAATTTAACTAAGAATCAAATAGAAAAAGCAGTCAAAAGGCACAATGCCAGGTTTACACCTAAATACAGGGCATTCTTCATTCTCCAAAACAAAATGGAAGAGATTGTACAAAGAACAACCAAATCATGGAAGAACTTGTACAAAAGGATTGAAGATTTTCTTGAAGAAGAATACAAGGAAGAAGCTTCTGCTCCACCAGAAGAAAGAAGAAAAAGGAAAGAAGAGAAGACAGAAGTAGAGAAAGGTAGAGGAGAAAAGAAGCAAGAAGAAAAGAAACAAGAAGAAGAGAAGAAGGAAGAAGAAAAGAGAGAAATAGAGGAGGAGACACAAAAGTAAGATGAAACGAGAATAGCTGAGGAAAAATAGCAACAAGATCACAGTGTGAAAGACACACAATTGCCACCACCAAGCCCTCCACATGTACCCATCACACCTATAGAAACAATAACTATAGAGGATGTTCTTGACACTTCTTCTTAGAACATTAATCCTTTAACTGTAGAGGATCTCAAAAGAATCCTTGACCAATCTACGCAACAGGCAAGATTATGTACAAATCTAGTATTGATCAGTATGAATGAATTACAGAAACTAGTAGAAAACACAATTAGAGATAAGGTAAATCCACAAAAACTACCTTTCAACATCTCTACAGCTACTAGTGGTCATCTTCAAATGCCAACAGTTGTTTCAACAGGCATAGTTGACACCACAGTTCAGAAGCCGAGTACAGCAGCAGACAAAGAAACAGAACAAACAGGACAGACTATTACATCTGATCCTACAACACAAACTCAAGGTACACTTCCTACAATTACAATAATTGATCAAGGCAGACAGTAGGAGGAGAAAATAGAAGAAACCCCTAAAGAGCAGGAGGCAATACAAACATTGATAAATTTGCCTACCTCAGGGAATCCTTCACAAAAGCCTTTACAAATATCAGCACCAGGATCAAGCTCTACAAATATTGCAAGGGTACTTCACTATGGAGACCTTGAACTAGATGAAGAGATAGTTATATGAGTTATGACTCAAAAACAATTAACATTGATCAAATCAATAAGGTGTAGGAAGCACTAAATAGAAGAAAGAGGCAAGAGATACTCAGAAAGGAGTATCAACAAAAGCAAACAATGCATGAAATTAAATATATATTTATGGAAGCTTTTAGTATTTAGTCACTAGATGAGTCAAAATATATCATGGAACAATTATTAGATATTGTTGAATAGGTGAAAAATGTAGACCTAGAGACAAATGCAAAACTCATGGAATGGTCAGAAAGAAAATTTCAAGGAAAGGTTAATAAGAAAATATCTAGTGAAATAGTACTTTCTTAGATTGAATTGGCAAAGATCATAGACAAAGTCAAAAAGGTACTTGAGAATATATTCTCTTTATATAAAAAGTTGTGTGACTTTTCATATTTTACACAAGAGACTAGCCAAAAGATAATGAGCCTGGAGAGAAATTTGAATATTTCTAGCATGCAGCTACCTAAAGATCAAGCTCAAAGTGTGAAGCATTTTACTCAGATGCTTCCCACTAAAAAAGAAATAGTTGTTCTAACAGTAGAAGAGGCCACTATCAAGGCCAAACTATTACAACTCCAATCTTCTATTACCCCACATTTGGAAATCCTCCATAAAGAACAAGTCTATGCTGAAGCTATTCTCGAGAAAGACCCTAATCTTTCTACTTTAGAAGGACTTATTCACCTTGCTGCCGAGACTGCCCTCTAGCATAAATCATTGGAATTTTTTTTGCATAATTGGGATGCAGCTCTTAGGATGATTATGGAGGTAAACAACACATTTTTGGCGAAATATGGTCTTAACCCTTAAAACCCTTTGACATAAGTGTCAAAAAGGGGGAGATAATAAAAAAGGGGGAAAAGGGGGAGTTAATAAAAAAATGGGGGAGACAAGATAAAAAGGCAGAGCATGATATACAACATCAAATTTTGGTTACCAAGATAGCACTGATAATGGAACAATCAACTCAGGGTGAGTTACAATACTTTTGAGGTATATATATATATATTGTACATTACAAATTTTGATTAAGGTTTTAAAAATCTCTGTATATACCAAGTAGATTAGTACATGTACTCATAAGGTTAGTTAAGTGTTTTTGTCACTCATGTCAAAGGGGGAGATTGTTAGTCTCAAAATGGTTTTTGACACTTGAGTGCCAACATACTTAATCACTTTCTACATTGGAGCCGAGTACACCATGTATGCTGAGCCACAACATGAGCCGAGTCAGGGAAGCCTTCAGATGCTGAGTGATCTTCAGGTGCCGAGCAGCCTTCAGGTGCCGAGTGAAGATCAGGTGCCGAGCATGATACAAGTGCCGAGCGACATTTAAGAGCTGAGTCATAGATGATGCTGAGCAATATAGAAATACAACAAGTGTCGAGTAAGCTAGTTTAATATAAGTGTCAAGCATCAGAGATCAGTAAGTGCTGAGCAACATAGAATGCACATATGAGTTTGTAACATCACAAATTCAGATGTAAATCATTTTTATGGCCGACATATGATGAATCTTGAAGGATTAAAAGATAAGATCGAATCTTTTGTATTTTCCATGCAATCAACATGCAGCCAATAAGAAAAATGGAGAAGGCATGCAACCAATTGTAAATGTGCAAGGAATAAGTAGGAAATAGAGATTCAATATGGATCGTAGATCCATACCTAACCCTAAGTCCTCAAATGTCTTTATAAGGAAGATGAAATCACAATGAACCCTATGGTGGATGGACAAGGGTGTGCAAGAAAAACTAATTCTCAGAGTGAAGAGTATCAGATCACAAAGGATCAAGATCAGAAAAAGAAGATCAAGTGCCTGTATTCAGCAATCAAAGGATTGTAAGTTATCAGGTTTATTATACCTAATACTCTCTAGCAATTGTATTAGAAAGAAAATCCTATGGTGATAGGTTAGCCTAACAACTATTTTGTAAATCCTATAAATAGGTGACGAAATCCTTTAGCAGGGTAACACTTCTTGTAAAGTATTTGAAATTCTTTAACCAGGTCACTACTGATACAGTGTAAAGCCTTTAACATGGCAGGCCTTTAACAGGGCAGACCATTAGAAGTGGTTAAACCTTATTATTGCAGTAATTTTTGTGGGTATCATCCCCACCTAAGTTTTACCTTCTTATTCCTGGAGGGTTTTTGGGTTACCAAAATCTCAAGTGTTATGTGGTGATGTTTATGTGTTTTTCATAACTGTTTGATATGTTTATATGCGTGCAATTTACTTTTAGTTAAGAAAATTTTTTAATGGTCAAAGCATAGTACTTCTGATTCACCCCCCCCTCTCAGAAGTATTATTCATATTTGAATATTCCAACACAAATCTTCCTTCTAGAGCAAGATATTCATTATCACAAGACATACCTTTTCCTAAGGCTTTGGAAAGTCTTTATGACTAAATCCACCTTTGAATCTCACTGGTTCTTCATTTCCCTTGAAGAATCTTTTGAGGTTCATCTCATTAGAGACTTTAGTAAATTTTTGCCACTTTCTTCATTCCATAGATAGCCTTGTATCTATAGGAATAATTTCCTTATTGACCTAGAAAGAGATGTTAATAATAGTGACATGTGTATCCATCCAAGAGTTAACAAACTGAAAAGAACAATTATCATCATGTCCTACCATAGCTTCCATGAACAAAACCAAACCCCCTTCCTTCAAAGCCATCCCAGTAAAAGGATTTCTCACATATTCCTCAATTTTAGATGGTTCAATCCATACCATGTCATCACCCAACTCAGAGCCCAGCTCTAGATTGAAAATATTGGTTAAACCATTATGCCAACAACTCAGTCTAAGAGAAAATTCATTGGTAGAGAGCTCAAAGTTATAATTATAGAAGTAATTTAAGGTTCCATAATTATAAATCAAAGTGGTGGATAAGTGTATGCCCCATCATCCATGGGGTGCCATGTGTGTATTGCCTTTCTTGCCATCAATCATACAATTAACTTACCTTTGAAAAATGTGCCCTGTAGTCCGAGTCAAAATTTTAGTGTAAAGGTAATAAATATATTTATTCAATCTCCTTTTTACAAAATATTTAGTAATCCTTTCTATAATCCTCCCAATAATTTTCATAATGACTTTAATACACAAGTCCCAAGTCACATATAAATCATTCAATCTTTTCATCATTTGATTTGAATTTAAACTCAAAGTGGTATCTCACTTAAAAGTAAGTACCACTATAAGTGTCCAATAATGAACCCTCAACCATAAAGTATCCATCATTCCCTTTATAGTTAATTATTTCCATTTCCATGAGGGCTTGAACTTTAGTAGTTAAAGAGGCCATTTTCCTCTAACACCTTGTTCCTTGGTCTTGTAGCCCCAAGTTTTCCAAAGAATCAATCATAGCCTTCCCTTCCACGTAAATGTGTTGTAGGTTAAATATGTTTCCATTCTAGTTAGAAGGGACCAAATATCTTTAATGATACCAAAGATAGACCAACATTATTTTATATTCATTTTGAAAATTTCCATAATAATCTTTGAGCCACCCTCAATGCATAATTATCTCCAACCTAGACTAACAACAAGTCTTAGCTCCCAGTGTAAAGCCATAGCCTTTGCCACATTGTTGGAAGTGTTGCCAAAGCTTCTTGAAAAGACAATCAATTGGTAGCCAGCCAATCTCTAACCATTCCCCCACATGTTGCACAACCACATCTCATAGCCCCATGAAAAAATAACTTTAGCATTACTTGGGTGAGCGTTGACCATTTAGTCTTTCTTCCTGTAGTGGACATTAGTTTGTTATATACCTTTAAGGCTTTTGAGAAATCTCAATTTAAAGCCACATTTTGATTTACCTATTGAAGGGGATTAGTTGGGTACTCCACTTAATACAATCAATATTTTCCTTTAAGAGTTTGAAAATACAATTAAATAAATTAAAGTATAAAAAAACTTCATGAAAAAACATAACTTATTGATGATCCTTTGTAATTGTCTTTCCAACTTCTCTTGGCAACCACTTCCAATGAACACTTCTTCTCCCTAAAAATCATATTATTCCTTTCCTTCCATATCCCCAAAAAAATGGGGTAGGTGTTCATTTTCCTTAATAACTTGATTAGAAGCTGATTAAAAAGGGCACTCCTAGTTTATGATGATTTTTTGTAAGTCATTCAGAAAAACCCACTCTATAGGAAACTTCCAAAATATTATAGAACATGTCTCTTTGAAAAAGGGGCATAAAAGAAATATGTGCATAATACTTTCTTCCTCGTCTTTGTAGAGATAACATCTGTTAGGGATTTAAAAGCCTCTTTTTATTAGATTATCAATGGTAAGAATCTTTCCATGGATAATTATCCACCAAAACAAATTAATTTTAGGGGTTAGTTGGTAATTCCAAACCTTCTACCAGTATTGGGGTGTTTTGGTAATTTTTTTAAAGGGTAAGGTAAGCCGACTTAAATCTAAACTTCCCAATTGTAGTTATATGCCATATATATTTTTATCTTCTTTTCGAATTTTTTTTATTATGTTGGTTTCTAGGATTTCTAGGACTTCTTTATTTGGTATCCCACCTTCCTATATCTTTTTCCATTTTCTATGTTTGGTTATATAATCACTAAATCTCACCCCATAGTTTAATTTAAGAAAATCCTTGAGCTGAAAATATTATTCATAAACAAAGGTTTCCCTCCAAGCCAATTATCTTCCCAGAATCTGACTATGTCCCCTCTTCCAACGAGACATCAAAGCCCCTCCTAGAGGGGATTTTTTTTTAAAATTAGGTTGCTCCTAATTTTAGACCCTAATATCCAATCATTATCTAATAGGAAATAAACAAAGGGGATATTTTAAAGATGCTTTTCATTAGTTATATCTCCCCATCCAGATTGGTTCAAAGCTAGATGCCAACCAATTTTGGGTATTAAAGCCCTGTTAAGGTGCTAAATCTTTCTAAATCATAATCCCCCTTTCTCCTTTGGTTTACACATAGTGTCGCAATTCATTCGACTCATTGTATTTATTTCTTAATCACAAAAGTATCATCTTAATTTAGAAGAACTTTAATTTAAAGAGGGTTTAACACCTATTTAATTGATATAATCATGTCCTCCCTCTCTTTCATTTTTTCCTCCCTTTTCCATTCTTTCTCCTTGGTGGAATGAGGATAAAACCCTCTATATCCTCTTTAAAGATCCTATTTTCATGGTGACAAGTTCAGATATGATCTATTTCCCCCTAGGTTCTTCATTTTCTTTTGCCTTTCCACTTTGACTCTAATCTTGTTAGTGAAGTAGGGTTTCCTCATAATCTGGGTATGATTTCTAGATTTTGGGACCTGTTTGGGGTCCCTAGATTGTCCTTGAGGTTGTGCCCTCAAAAATTAGGGGTGAATTACACCCTTGATGGGCTAATTAGGGGAGCACTGCACCCCTGATAGGGACCTATTTCGACCCTTTTTTCTTTGGGTCCTGTATTTTGGAAAATCAGGTACAAACTCCTATTTCAGTTGGCTTGAGGGAGTTGGTTGATTCTGATCTCTATTTAAACCCCTCCATTTTATCCATTTTTCATCCACACATGATCATATCAAGAAATTGTATCCACAAGCTCTAGCTTTCAAGTGTTCAAGTTTTCAAGTTTCAAGCTTTAAACATCCATTCAAGCATTCTATTGAAGATCAAGGATTCAAGAACTCAAGAAATTAAATGAATTTATCTAGCAAGATCTTCTTCAAGATCCTTTGTTGCATCTTCTACATCCATTCATCTCCTTGGTCTAAATTCATTGGTGAAGACAAGCACATTGCATTCGATTCAATTTTGTAAGGTGAGGTCATACATTTACTTTACATTTATGCCATTTTAATTATTTCAATTGAAGGTTAATTCCTAAACTGGGGTATTATTGAGGAAAATAACCTATCAACAACAAAAACCCCTTATTATTGTAGGTTGTGAATCTTGAATCAATGAATAGGTTGTAGATCAGAGTACCCTTTTTGGATTTCTTTGAAATTGTAAAAATAGAATCACCATGGACATAGTCAATTAGGGTTGCATTGCACCCTTGATGCACCAATTTTCCCCTAATAGATCTTCAAAATATTTTTGTGTTTTGTCTATCACACAGTTTCAAGCCCAATCCTAAAGGTTTCCTATCATTTTGATCACTACAACAAGCATAGAATAGAGTTCAAAGGTGAGTTCTTGCTCCCTCCTTTGTCAATTCAACATATCTTTATTTAACATATACACACATTTAGGGCTTTTAAGGATTTTGGCTATATTTCCCCTATTCTTCTAGATTTGGTTTGTATTATTTCTCTATGCTTTCTTGGTTAACATTAATCTCACAAGACCTAGTCCTTTAGAATTGGCATTGAAAGTTTCGTATTCCTTATCTATCCCTTTCTATATCACATGCTTGCAATACAACACAACAAAAATATATATGAGTGTATGTTATGTAATGAACTCAGGTTTTATCCACTTGATTAAAATTCCCCACACCACATTTATTAGTGAACCCAATTGTGTCAACTCTTTCTTTTGTATGTTAGGTTATCCTTTGCATTTTGTGGTGCATGTTTTTTTGTTGATATTTCCACTTCTGAATAGGTGTCTATCTTTCATTTATCTATCAATTACATGCTTCACATTCTTTTAGTTTGGAGTTCATATCATAAGGGTCTTATTACCTTGTTTGGTGTATGGTCTTTACTACTTTTAGTACTACCTATAAAATTCCCATTAGGAGAAGTCGCATACACATGGTTCTTTTCGATCTAAATTATTCTTCTCCTCCTCTTTAAAAACTTAGTGACCCTATGGTTTCTCATGATCCCAATCTTTCTATGTAGAATGACTCTTCTCACTCATCTAATGATGAGGCCTTAAGAATTCTCCTAAAGAATTTTATAAGCTTGCTACTAAAATTGATAATATGCATGATTGTCTTTTAGAAGAAAACCACAACATAGAAATTTTTGTTTCCTTTGACACTTTTAAGAAAGTGACATTCAATGATAAACATGGTGTTAATATTTTGTGTTCTCTTACTCATCTTTTTTATACTCATGCTAATTCTTTGACTCAAGTTGCTTCTAAAGCTAGATTACCTCCTCCTATTTCTTCTCTTGAGCGTGTTTTTCCTATCTCTATGCCCATCTCTAGATTTTCCACTTATGTTCCTCCAATCATGACTACTTATGTTTAGGTATCTAATCCTCCTAGTGGTATTCCTCTTCCTTACTTACCTATAAGTATTCCACCTGTGTCATTACCAACTTCACAACTTTCATATAACAATGTCCCTTTGACTTATCCTAATCCTTCTACTATGGTCCCCAGTGTTCCACCTATGGTTTCTTCCATTCCAAATAATTCATACACTTTTCCTAGTGTTTCAAATGGGTGTGTTTCATCTATACCTTTTAATGATTCCACCATCCTTAGTTTGGCTCATACGATGTCTTCTTTGCAACAACTCACTTCTTTCACTCAATCTAAATTCAATGTTCCTACATGTGATATGGGCAGTCCTTTTTCTTTTGACATTATCTATTTTTCACTCCTTTACAAGATGGTGTGCCTTGCCTTGATACTTACAATGGTAAAGGTTATCTTGTAAAGCATCTTAAGACTTTTCAAGTTCTATGTAGTGACTATGCTCATGACCATAGTATTCTAACTAAGTTGTTTGATTGCACTTTCTATGACAAAGCTTTACAAGAGTATTTCTCTTTGCCACCTTATTCAATTGATTCTTTTCATAAACTTGCTAATGCCTTCATACAAAAATTTAAAAATAATTTTGGTCCTTCTATTTCTTTGACTGATTTGATGCATTGTAAACAAGGTCCTAAGGAGAAAATGATTGATTCTATTAGTAGATTTAAACATTTGTATGCCCATATTTTGTTAGAGTAATAAGAGATTGCCTTATTAATTAAACCATTTTGATTTAAGTATTAAGTCACTTATTATCTCTAGTTTACTTAAGCTAAACTTTAGGCATATAATAATTAATTATTTTATTAATTATTATCATGCAATCTAGGTTTTAGCTGTTAGGTTTTTTATCTCCTTTTATAAGAATTGATCTCTTTGTAATTTATTAATTCATTTTTTATTAATAAAAATATCTCTTTTTCCTCATCAAGAATGTCACATCTATGGATATGGGAATTCAACTCCATAACTTTTGCTTCTCTCTTTCTATGACGTGTTTGCATGCAGGTGGTTCTTGGGAGTTGTGAGGTTAATCTTTCATCAACTTCAACATGGTATCAGAGCTCTAGATTGTCATGCCCTATTCTATTTATGAGAAGTTTGACTTGGCTTTCAGATTTTTCTTTTTTTCTTTTAGAGGGTTTCATTTTTTAGAGTTATTTTGTATTGAATTTGGGGGTTCACTAATTTCTGGGTCACTTTGAGCTCAAACAGACATCACTATTGAGCTCAAAGTGCCCCAAACCCCTATTTTTATATAAAAAATTTCCAATTTGGACACAGTTGGAATTTGAAGTTAAAAATTCCCCAAGATTTGGCACACTTTTTGAGGTGAGAATTTTCTTTTTTTTGGCACATTTCCTGAGATGGCAATTTTCAAATTTTTTGGCACACAAATCGAGATTTTAAAAAATTGAGATTTTTGGCACATTTCTTGAGGCAACGATTTTTTTGAATTTTAGCATGCAAAATGAGATTTTTTCTAAAATTCATATTTTTTGCACATTTCCTGAGGTGACAATTCTATGATTTTTGTACGAAAATCAAGATTTTTTGGGTACACAAATCAAGATTTTGGGCACTAAATCAAGATTTTTAGGTATGCAAGTCAAGCCAATTTTGGTAGAGAACTGGCATGCTTCCTGAGGAAAATCTAGATGTTCCAAATAATTTTTTAACAACTTAGACTAATTCATTAGTCCACTTGGTCTCTATATTTGTTTAATAGTAACAATAAAAGTAACATGCAACTCATCAGTTCAATAGCAACTAACTTGTAGAATGTAAAACATTAAACAATAAAACATCTCAAACCAAATTCACACAAGTATAACACTAGGATTTAACATGGAAATCCAATTTGGAAAGCACCACTAATAACATGCTACCAATTTTCACTCTTCTGAAGTGAGCATAATTTATTTCTTGTCCACAAAACTAATCTCTTTCCTAAAAATAAAGCTCTGCCACTTCTATTTTTTCTATCATCAATATTTATTGCCCAATCTACCTCTATATACACTTTAATCTCAAAATTATCATTTTTATTGTAATACAATCCATAGTTTGTTAGAACATATAGTCCACTAATATAACTAAGAGGGGCAGGAGGGGTGAATTAGTTATCCAACTATTATTACTATTATCAACCTTAAACAAACTTAACCATATGAACAATATAAATTGAAACCACAACAAGATACTCATACACAATAGCACCAAATATGTTAACTAGGAAAACCCTTGATCAGAAGGAAAAGTCTGGTGGGGATGGTACCCATAAGATGATGTACTAATAAAAATTTTCCTTGTTAGAGGATGGACCTTGTTAGGAGTCTATGAATGCATTCAATACATATGAGTCCCTATTAGGAGACTTTGAATCCTTGTTAGGAGATTCCAACCCTATTAGGATTTGTGCAAGATAGCTAGACCCAATACCCAAACAACATCAAGGGCAAGACTAATGAACCCACTATCCAAATGATCTCTATATTATTCCTTGTAGAATAATAGAAATGAAATGTACTTCTTTCCTCTTCCTCTATCCTATGAACTGAACCTCTACTCCTTTTGATCTTGTAACCAAACCATATAACTCGCATCCAATAATCCCTTGGATCACTTAGATGCATTTACCAAACACTCTGCTCCTTTTCACACTTTGCACTTCATAAAACAGTGAATACATTACAAACAAGGAAAACATCTTTCCTTTATACCATATCTTCAAAATAATTCCTTGAGTCAGCCTTAAGGCTTTCCCAATTAATTATAATAAGATAATTAATTAATTACAATTACAATAGCATTGTCAGCTCATAGTCCATATAAAACTTCACAATTGTGATAGTAGGGTTTGTGCACTTGCTGATTTCATCAACATACATTCCTCTATCACTGCTTGACTACACATCTTTTTACTGCATCTCAGATGTAAGATACCGAACAAACATCAAGAACCACTTTCCCAATACTCTATCTCTAAACTGCTCTTTGTCAATTAGGTACAACTTTCGTGCATCTTCAACTTAGACTTTGCACACTTGACCACTTCATCAAGATATTTTTCTAGACATGTACATAATTGCACATCACCAGACAATTAAACCATTGTTCATATCATTAAGATCTTTGTTTGGAACTCAGCTCGTCTTTACAAAAACCATGCTATGTTGACATCAATGAAAAACATAGTCATGAATGCAACATGGCAATACTCTCCAATTCTTAAGATACTCTCCCAAAGTAGTATCATCAAAATTCATGCTACCATAGTCCTATGTTCCTTTCAGGTATCTTAGTATCCTTTTTATAGCCATCATGTGATTCTCCTTAGGATTTGCAAAAAAATATAGCAACAATCCCAACAACTAATACAATGTCTGGTTTTGTAGGAACAACATATTGCAACCTATACAAGGTTTGATTCACATTAGTAGAATCATCACTCTTTGAAAATTTGTGTTCAATAGCCATAGGTTTACTATAGGTATACTAACTATGCTTGAGTCTTCCATTCCAGAGGTCTTCAATATCTCCTTAATGTACTCAGATTGTGTGATGTATATACCCTTCTTCATTTGATATACTTTGAAACCAACAAAGAATTTGATCTCTTTAAATATAAACATCTCAAATTCCTTCTTAGTTTCATTAGAAAATGATTTACATAGAATCTTGTCCTTATAATATAATATCATCCATAAATATCTTAGCTAACAGTATCCCTTTTTCAAATTCAGTCCTCAAACATAGATTGCCATTATCATTAGTCTTTGCAAAGCCAATCTTCACCAAATATGTGTGCAACCTTTCATACCATTCTCTAGATGCTTGTTTAAATCCATACAATACTTTTTGTAGCTTACATACCATATTTCTCTTGCTTGGATCTACAAATCCTTCAAGTTGTTTAATATAGAATTCTTCCTCTAGTATTCCATTTAGAAATGTAGATTTGACATCCATCTGATACACTTTGAATCATTTGTAAGAAGGATATGCAAGAAAATTTCTCATTCCTTCTAACCTTGAAACTAGGACAAATGTCTCCCCATACTCAATTCCTTATTCTTGTGTATATCCTTTCCAAACTAGTCCTATTTTTTTTTTCTTGTGACTTCACCTTTCTCATTCATCTTGTTTTTGAATACCCACTTTGTATCAATAAAATTCTTGTCCTTTGGTCTAGGTACAAATATCTAGGTCTTTTTCTTATCTATTTTCTCAATATCTTCATTCATGATTGCAATCTAATCTTCAATCTCGAATGCATCCTTGACTAATATAGGCTCATACTCACACAATAAGCATGTATCAATCCTTAGTATTTTTCTTGTCATAACTCATGAATCTTTGCCTCCAATGATTTGATCTAGTGTATTATTTATTCTTAAATATTTTTCTAGGGTAAGCTCCACTCTTCTTTCTTTGTGTAATGGTTCATCAAGTTCACCTTGTAAATTCACCTTAGGTAGCACTTCTTGCATCTTAGCTTCTTCTTCTAGTTGTTCAACTATCACATCATTATGTTCAAACTCAACTACCTAATTCTTAGGAGTTTGTTGTTGTAACTTGGCTCTAATTAGTTACTTCTACTTGACAAATTTATTTTCAGTCTTAGGTAGGGTACTAGGATTTCCCTCATAGACATATAAAAAATTCATTTAGTCTTTAGGTTCTTGCTTGCATTCAACTTTATTTTTCTCTACATATTCATAAAATCTAACATTTGCACTTTCTACAATTTTGTTAGTATTAGAATTCAAAAATTTATATGTTTTTCTTTTAGTGTAATATCCTAGGAATATGCCTTCATCACTTTTAGCATGAAGTTTTCTATGTCTTTTGTCTTTCAGTATATAATATTTTCTTCCAAATAATTTGAAGTACTTTACATTAGGTGCATATCCGTACCATAATTCAAAATATGTAACATTTGTACCTTTCTTGACTTGTACTCAATTCAAGGTACAAATAGTTGTACTTATAGCTTCTCTCCATTCCTTTTGTGAAACATTCTTCTCCATCATCAATGTCCTAGCATAGTCCATGATTGATATATTCCTCCTTTCATCTATACCACTATATGGAGTAGTCCTCAATGCTGACATCTACCTCTTGATTCCTCTATCATTATAGAATATGTTTAATTCCTCATATATAAATTCACCTCCTCTATCAGATTTTAGACACTTCAATCTGTTACTTGTTTCCTTTTCAACTCTAGCCAAATACCACTTAAATATTTGAAATGCATTAGATGTTTCTTGATGAAACATTACAGTCATCATTCTAGAGTAATAATCAACAATTAGAATAAAATATTTTTTTCCATAGTAGCATTGTACTCCAGTAGGTCCACAAAGGTTAGTATGAACTAACTCCAATATATCCTTAGATGAATAGGTCTTTCTCTTGAAACTAGACTTTGTCATTTTACCTAGTTGATCTTGCTTACACATTACATTACCGAGTTTCTTTGATCTTTGTAATCCTCTTACTCTTTTCATCTTACTAATGCTTACCAAATTATCAAAGTTCACATGACATAGCCTCTTATGCCATAACCAAATGTCTTCACATTGTGCAATCAAGAATGTATCATTAGATAAGTCTAGGTAGAACAAGTTACCTCTTGTTTGTTCTCCACTTCCAATAAGCTCTCTAGAACCATTATAAATCTTGGACTTCTTGTGTTTAAACTCAACTCGGTAACTTGAATTGTTCAATTGTGCTACACTCAAAAAAAAAAAAATTGTCCTTCAAACCAATAAACATTATCACATCTAATCTTATCAGTCAATCGTATTGATCATTTACCTTTCATAAGATATGGTGCATTATTACAAAACTTAACAAAAATTCCTTTATAGTATTCTAAGGTTACAAACTTACTTTTATCAGTAGTCATGCGATGTGAGAAATAAGTATCAATTATCCATCGATTACCTTAGCTCACATATGAAATAATTGCAGTTTCTCATCTTCATCAGAATCATCTTTCATTGCAACATAAACAACTTCTTCATCATGACTATCAAAATCACTATCAGTTTCTTCTTTAGAAATGTAACAAGATTTCTTACATTTTCCCTTGTAGTCTATGTATCCTTTGTTGTCTCTTCCATCTCTTCTTCCTTAGTAATTGTTGACTTTCCTTTCATCCTTGTCATCCCTATCAATACATCTTGCAGTAATATGACCAACTTTATTGCATGAAAAAAATATTATTGGAAGTTTACCTTTGAATATTCCTTTGCCTCTTGGTATCCTTCTAGCCATTAATGCTTTAAAATCCTAAAGATCATCATCAGATGATTCACTATCACTATCCTCAAACTATCCTTTCTTCTTCTTAGACTTATGAAGAACCAATTGTGACTTGAAAGTAGATTTAATAGTAGGGGTGGTAAAATTATTAAAGTTTGACAATTCACAAGCAGTAAGCCTCCCATTAGACTATCCAAGGTCAGATCATTACCAAGAGTACACCTTGATTCTTTTATTGCAGAAACTCTAATAGCATAAATAGGAAGTAGGGTTCTTAGTACCTTGTTGATCACAATTCCATGATTGTTTTTCCTTTCAACTCCTCTAATTGCATTCACCACTTCTTTGATTCAGATACAATATTATGCAATGTTCTCACCTTCTTTCATCTTCATATCATCAAACTTACCTCTCAAGATTTTTGACTTAGCTCTTAGTACATTCTTTCCCCCACCATGGATCTTTGCTAGTTTGTCCCACATTTTCTTTGTAGTAGTCCATTCCTTTATATCATCAAACTCTAAGTAACTTAGGTCAGATGCAATCTCCAACATTACATGATTGTGTTCTTGTTTCTCCTTTATTTACTAGGATGTCATAGGCGATGGTACTTCTATGTAGTTATGGTCTAGGTAGTATACAACTAAATCTCCAATTCCAACAATGTGCACCTTCATCAAACTTTTCCATGTAGAGAAGTTTTCCTTGTTCAACTTGTGTACCTCCTTTTTTAACATCTTGATCTTTATCTTTAAGTCCCTTCAAACTTTACTTACAAGCACCACATGCTCTAATACTAATTGTTAGGATGATTTTAGAATAATTGGGGGGGTGGGGGTGAGCATTGAATCAATTGTCCATGGGTCTAGATGTTCCAAATAAACTTTTAACCACTTTTAACAACTCATATTTATTCATTAGTCTACTAAGTGTCTATATCAACTTAATAGTAGCAATATAAACATGTAGTTTACTGGTTTGACAACAACTAAATTACAAAATGTGAAACATTAAATAGTAAAACATCTCAAACAAAATTCACAAAAGTATAAAACAAGAATTTCACATGGAAATCCAATTTGCAAAAAAACATCAGTAACATGCTACCAACTTTTCACTCTTCTAAAATGATCTCGATTAAGAGTCAACCCTATTAAAGGTTTCAATACACCTTGTTAGGTGTGACCTTGTTGAAGGATTTAATCACACTATTAGGAGTGACCTTGTTAGAGGTCTTAAGAATATCCCATTAGAATTTCACCTTGACTAAAGGATTTACAAATGACTATTAGGTCAACCTTGATTAAAGGATTTTTAACTAATACAATGGTTAGAATGTAACAACAAGTTGATTTGATAAATATAACTCATTTTGCAAATACAGATCACAATGTAGCTCATCTATTGATTCACTAACTGGCCTTCATTAAAATTTCCATCACATATTTTCTTGGAAGCCCTTCAAGCAATCACACTTCACCTCTGATCAGTTCTTCACAGTCTTCTCCTCAAGTTGGCCAATCAACAGAATCAATAACTATGTCAAACACATACTAACTTCGAAATATGTTGTAGAAGGATGATGATAAGATAAGGTTAGTTTTGAGTCACAAGGTCTAGGCAACAATTAAGTTTCAATAACATTTCACTATACTTGTTCAATCCACTAGAAGGACTAATCTGCACTTACAGGATATCCTACCATTACCCTAGTACTTGATCTTGGTTATTAACATAACCTATTAGACCTAATTAAAACATTAAATATTCATCATAAAACTAATTTTGACATACAACTTATCTTCTAACATAATCCGACTCATCTTATCAAGTTACCTAGTCAACTTTAATCTATAATAGTTTCAAACATTAACATCTTCTATTAATCAAATTAATAACTTAATCCCCCTATATTTAATTATTATTATTTGTTAAACATCATCCTAATAACATTAAAATATCTAAATCAAGTTCATCAAACTATAACCAACACTATACAAACTTAAAACACAATTTTGTTTACATTCCCTAACACTATTGAACTCTAACCCACGACCCCTTCTATAACTAATTAGATCCATTTAATTATCCACTAACTATAATATACTTAATTTAAAATGCAATATAAAAATAAATTCCTAATATAAAACTAAATTAAATTTACTATCTCTTATTCACAACATTAAACTACAAAACAATATTAACAATTACTAACACTAACGTAACCATCACCTAATCCTACTTACCTACTAACCCATCATTTAAAAAAAAAAACACTAATAATTTAATTTTTCAGCACAACACTAATAAAAAAAATCAAAATATTAAATTATATTTATTAATTCCTAAACCACATTCATATTTACTAATACTACCTTAGATACTCTTTAATCCTAACTTACAATCCTTAAACTCTTCTTAACTATCCTATACCACTTGGCCACTTACCATACCCTTTCCACTTTTGCAAGGTGCAAGTAAATGCCCAAGGTCTAACACACGCTACCCAAGGCCTTCTCAAGGCTAGTGCACAGTCTTGCTTAGTTTGGAGGTGTTGGATAATGAAACCAAGGTAAGTATATTAAAGATGAGATGTAAGTTACATTAATTTTTTTACTTGTTTAATACAATTCCTTAGGGAGTTGAGGGTGATGGGTGGTGTGGGGTCCACTCATCCCTTCCAATATTGCATTTCTTTAATATATATTGTGTTTATGTGCCATAAAGGCATTTGTTTGAAAAATAAATTAAAAGGGAATATTTGTGCAAGTATACATTATAAACACATATAATATTGAATGTTGAAAAATGGAATATTGTATGGGGGGAATTTAATTTCCTCCCATAAAATTTCCGGCATTCTGTAGATGCACATTTTTGGATTTTTCCAATGCTATTTTTTTTTGGGGAAACTTGAAAATGTTTACATGAGTGTTTTTGAAGCTTTTTTTTTTCTTTTTCTTTTTTATAGTAACATTACTATTTGTATTTTATAAAGTCTAAGGATAAATTAATAGGTAACATATATGTAATTTAAATAGGATTTTAATATAATGATTTACCATGTAACACACTATATTAAATTTAGATGCAATTGTAGAGAAAAATACCAATTCTAAGCATTGAATTTAATCAAGAACATTAAGGAAATCTATACATCTTTCATTTTGATTTCTCAATGAAATACTATAACTTTAATCCAAATCCCCTTTCATTCATGATTGAATTTGTGATTACACAAGGACAAATTAAGATTTGAATTAACATTTGAAACTTTTATATTCAGATGCATTTCAAGGTAAGAATTGAAGGGAAAACAAATTGAATCTTATTACAATCATTTGCACCTTGTTTATAAAAAATTTTCTATTCTTATTTACCGAAAGTGAAATATACTATATTGAATACACTTCAATAGGTCATAATAAATATACAACTCTTTTAAAAAAATACAAATATACATGTTTCAATAAAGAAGATGAAACAAGAAGTCTCTAACATAGGGTGACTCAAGAATTGCACCAAGAAATCCATTCCAAGTTTTCTCCCTTATTCAAATCCATCAAGAATCTACAAATACACACAAGGCATACCAAGGAGAGCTCACCTCCCAACCTAGGCCTCAATAGGGCCACTCACCGAGCTAGGAGAAACAATAGCCAACCAGGTGACATTCAAAACTAATTCACAATCACATGATCATAGCATAAGATACCCATCCAAGGTAATCACAAATGGGTTTTACCTTGAACCCATGACAAGGGGTGAAGGTTGATCTTCCATGTAGGAGATGTCAATGAATAAAATACAAAGCATACTTCTTCTAAGGCTAAATAGCACATACAAATTCCATGCTCATTTCTCCTTATCTACCCCAAAACAAGACTAGTTTGCATTGGCAAGAAAGAGCCCATAACACCTTGCCATCTTCCCTCTTCTCACCATGAGAAGAGACTCTACACTACCATGGAGTCCAACTAATCCCTTCCCCCATACATGGCCACTTTTGACCTATCTGAGGGTGAGTAGTGGCATCACTCCCTTCACAATTCCCTCAACAAAACAAAGAGAAGAACATGAAGAAGATTGCAAACAAACCCAAAATCCCATCCCTCACATGATAATACCAAAAAATATAAACTAAACACATGCAAGAGAGTTTCAAACATATACTTAAGCTATTGAAAACATAAACAATCATCCATGGAAATGGAGGTAGCCATCCTTCACATGATGTTATGGCAAAAATAAAGTTTGAGAAGAGCTTATCCCTCATGTTGCTTCAATTCCAAAATTTGACTTCTCTAAAAATAGAGAGTGGGAAAAAACCCCTAACTTCTCCAAGGGCCTCTAAATAAGCTTCCAGATCCCACCCACCTAAAATGGAAATAAATTTATAATTGACCCTAAGTGTCTTGGTCATCAACATGTTCCTACCATTAATGCAAGTCTTAGGAAAGAGTATGTGTTGGTGTTTTAAAATGCATAGTGATAAAACCTTCCAGAGGGAAACATAAATGAAAATTTCTAAGGGTTAGCTACTTCCCTGTCTTCAACAATACCCAAATGGATTTGGACCAACATAATGAAGCACAATGCTTCCTTCACTTTTGGCTCTACAAAACCAAGGTGGGAGTATCTATAGATCCTACTATGTAACCAATGCAAGCAACCATAGTCCAAAATCTTAACAAAGTAGATTAAACCCTTATTTCTCCTATTGACTCATGCAATAACATAGATCTACAATAGCTAAATGCAAGATAATGCAATTCATAAGCCGAGTGAGGGAATCCTATTTTAGATCTTCAAACATAAAATATAAAGATGATTTGAATTTGATTTGATTTTATGTGGGTGGGGAAAGTGGATGAAAATCAAGTATAGACAATAAACTAATGATCATGTAGCTGATCAGTGCCTCATCCATTAGGCAATTCACAAATCTCTCTCATGCATTTTCGACATCTACGACACATATATTAACTCAAGACTCTAGAGCTATCCGTTTATCTTGTAAATTGGATATCAATGTTCAATCTAAATCTCATTCTTACCTGGTATCCCCGAAGCATTTACATAACACCTTGAATTATAAGCAACAATGAAACAACATACAGCCTTAACGAACTGCAACTATGATCTAGGCTCTTTGTTCAAAGATCATAAAACATTACAAATCATTGAGAAAGGAGACAAGATTTAAAATGAAACTCAACACCTATTTTTCTTTGTATTTATTTCCTTGAAATAATACATGAAAATGCATGAAATTAACTCACAAAATACCAAATAAACCAAATTATACAATACACATATGTTGCCATTAAAGAGAGAAAATGATGGCAATGAGAAATTGATGGGATGGGAAGGGGGTATCATAGCCAAAACATAGCTTCAAGGTTTGGAACCAACACATCCCAGATACTATCCATCCAAACTTCATCAATTCCATAAACCATTTCTACTAAATGTTTTCATTCTAGATTTTTTTTTCAATTTCCAACTCCCCACTTTTCCCCAACAACCCCTAAAATGAATGAGAGAAAATACATATTAGGACCAAAGAATTCAATCCTAACCAAGAGATATTTTCCATTTCCTCTTTTATTCCAAAAAGATCTGATTCTTCAATCATGACTCCAACTTCAATCCTGAAATTCATCATAGCTGGAAAACAAATATTCCTCACAACTGAAAATTGGAGCCAAATTATACCAGAATGGCATAATATTCTCAAAACTAACCCAATAGACCTTTAACCATGTATTTTTACCAAGCCTATAACTGTATTTTTAATTTTCACCAATTTCACTGAGAAGGCCCAATTTTCACATTTTTGCCTATAACTTGAACCAGTGAAGACCTACTCAAAATCTGATTCCATATTTGGATTCCTCGTCTCAAGACCTTTCCAACAGTATATGATACTTGATATTTTGGATGAAAATAACCCTTGTAGTGGCCATTTAAAGAATCAAGCTCCTTCTATGAGATGAATAGTTAAAAGGATTTGATGTGAAATGTTTAAAAAAAAATTCTATGGTCTAAATTATAGAAAATCACATTTTAAACCAAATTTTCAAATTTTGGAGAAAATTGAAATAAGATATTCATTATTTAAAAAAAAAATCCCCTTATATCTCCCTTGGCCATTCAATTAGTGCTACACATCAGATTTTGAGTGGCTCCCACAACTCTGAATGGCCCCACAACCCCTGCTAGATTTTAAACTTTTCTGAGAGGTCACCATGTCATCATCGGTTAGACCCTCCCATTTTTTGATGGCGACATGGTGACCACCAGAAACTTCACCCTTTTCTGACGAATGTTCTCTCAAGTAAAAAATGTTGACTTCACCTCCACATGGCCATGTTGGGCTCCACTATGCAAGCCACAACTTCCAAAAGCCCATGTCTTATAGACATCATGCAATGTGTGTTTTAGTATTTAAACATTTAAATTCCCCCTGTGGCAATCATGTGGGAAAAAAAATTTTTCATGGTTTCCTTTGTTCTTTTGTGTGGATTCTCTAAGTTAGGACTCTCCTTTCTACCAAGACGTGGGCCTTCCTTGCTTGTAGGTTCTCTAGATAATTGTGGAGGTGTCCTTCTGTATTTTCCTCCCTTTTACCTCTTCAAACGACCTCTCCCCAGCCAATTTCCTACACCTATGTTCAATTGTAGATCTACCCTGTCGTTCTGTCTCCATTCATAGGTCTCCACGACTATAGCCCTGGCCACCATATGGACTAATACTCCTATTATGCTTGGCACCACCTAGTTTAGTCGCTTTGGTTACAAATAGCCTTACCGTGTTTAGATCATGAGCAACCTCTGCCTTTGTAGCAATTGAGCTAACTGATTTTGACAATCCTTGGGCTTCAAGCAATTTATTTGTGCTTTTATCTGACTTCTTATCATCAACCAAAAGAGTGCTCTTCCCTTTTGTCTACCTTGCATTCTCATTGATGGGCTAACATTTTCTGCCATCTTTATAATATAGATCATATTGATGTTTTCTATTTCTTACACTTCTAGAAACTTTCTCACTTCTGCGTTCATTTTCTTGTCCCTTTCTACCACTTCTATCATCCCCATCCTGATAGTGATCTTGCTCCTTTTCATCTCTATCATTGTAAAAACTTGATGTCTCGGACTCAGTTTTAGAATGTTGATCTGTTTCTCTGATATTTTTTTCCTTGTACCGGTCCCATTCCCTAACATCATCTCTTTTCCTATGCTGCACCTTATCATCTTTGTATGTCTCAAAATCCTTCTCAATGTTCTTATGCTTATCTCTTGCTCTATTTCTAGATTCATCACAATCTTTAGAATCATCTTTACCTCGGCCTTTGGCATCATCATGACCTTTTTTGGGTTCTCTATTTCGTATGTCTCTTGAATGTTCTTTGTTTCCCCAATCTCTAACAACATCTACCATTTCATCACTCTCCTTGTGCTATTCCACTACTATATCCATGTCATTTAAGTGTTTGCCTCTATTTTTAGGCTTCTCTATAGAAATATCCCTATCCAAATTTTTATGGTGGTCTTTGCTTCCATCATCCTTGTCTCTAAAATATCATTATCTTTGAAATATGTATATCCTCCTCGTGACATTATTTTAGATATATCAGGTGCTTGTTAATGTGAGAGGAATGCTTAGGTTATGAACTCCCTTAAAGCTGGTATTTCATTTAATTAGAAAGATGACACATTTATAACCACATTTTCTCTAATTATAATGTCTTTCCTTCTTACTCATAATTCGATTATGCTCCACAGAATGTGCCCTTGTTAAAATAATTTTATCCCCCACCTTTCTATTTAGTTTGATGCAATTAGTCGAGCCCCCAAAGTGGGTCCAACTAAAAAAAAATTCATTTTCATACAACTAAATTTTCAAATTGATCCACTAAACTCAAGTTATTTAATGAAGTCAATTTGCACCACTGATTCAATCATTAAAACTAACTTTTAACATTTCATGCAAACTATCAACTTTGTGCCATGGGATCCTTTGATTGGCTTTAAAAATTGACAAAAACACCTAACCGGATTTTGAAATATGACATACTGCTTCTTTGCTCCACATTCTCTTCCCCTGTCAAATCTCATGTCATGAAAAATTCTTACTCAAAAGACATTGACTGTCAAAGTTTCCCTCTTAGAACTGCCTGCAAGCAAACATGTCAGAAAATAATAAATCACGTTCTGTTTTGGCTTCGATAATTGGGTAAACAAACACTTGGGGGCATGAAAACTAGGGAATGGGTTCACTGTCATGAGGAAAATATAAATATATGATTAGGGCTCATGATGAATAATAAGAAGCATTTGGCGAATGGTCAAAGTAGGCTATACAAAATTTGTAGACTAGAAACACTGGCAGAAAAAACATTTTTGCGAATAGAATTGACCTAGGAAAGTGTGCAGATGGATTTGTCAGGATTTGAAATTTGGCACACTTAAAGCATTTTAAGAGTATAATACATTGGTACAATCCATTTGATCTCACCTATCATGGATTTTGAGTTTTGACTTGTCGAACACGAGTATCAACAAATCTACATTTGTTGACACCAATAAAAAATTAAAAATTGCATTTGGAATCACATTAAAAAATTGATTAAACGAATTTTTCATGAGCTCAAAAATGAAACATAGCAAGTCTCTAACCTCTAGAATGCAATGTAAAAGGATTTTTATCACTTCAGTCAACTGGGTCAAAGTTATAACAAGTCAAACAGGGCCTCCTAGAATTTTGAACAATTTGCATCAACATGACAACAATAAATGACTAACTTTAAGGGATTCAAAACCTAGTCAAATAGATTTGAAATGACTCAAAATTTGGAACATAGGTTCTTTGGTTTGGACACTAAACACTCCCAAAGTGGGAAGTCATGAAACATTATTGGGTGCAAGATATTCAATTACAAACATAGCCTCCTGTCATTGTTTGACACAGGCAAAAATGTAGATTTGGGTGTTGCTCAAAACGGGACTTTACAAATGGCTCAAAATGGCAATTTATCTTCATGGAACACATAGATGCACTGAATTCAAATTGTTAGAAACTTAAACAACTCTTAAGCCTCACAAGTACAACTGGGTATACTTGCATTAGAAAGTGCTTATAGGGTTTCAAAGTTTGGAATGGTGCTCAAATCGAGAAGGCAATTTTGAGTCCCAATAGTAAGGACTTGGGAAAGATCATAAAGTTGTTAATTTTTGCAATAAATGGAAAATGAGAGTTTGAGGGGCATTAAAGTCAATAGGAAGTTGTAGAAGTGTTGAAAAGGTCCCCAACCAATACCCCTACCACTAAGGCTCTTAGATTTCATTAAAATTGGCTTCTAGGACCACTTTTTCACCTCTACAAATGGCTTGGAAAATTTGAATTCAAAAACCCTAATGGTGGGACTTTACAAATTAACTCTAGTCAAGGGGGATTAAATTAGGCTCCTAATCAAGTCAATCTTAGGTTAAGGGGTTACATTGCCAACCCTAATTGACATGTCAATTTACACTTGCACATAACAAATGTCAAGTGATACTATAAAATTCACCTTACATAAACATTCAACATGTCACAAAATATAGAATGAAATAACCTAACACATAAAGTTATATTATAGTTACGAATTAAATCACTTGACAATGAGGTTTGAATCTCTTCATTAGATTCAACCTTGGTTTTACAATTTCAACATAGGATCGATTATTATTTTTCTAATTAATTCCATGGTAAATATCTTGCATGCTGAATTTGAATATCAGTAGTTTGATAAAATCACACACACACACACACACACACACACACACACACACACACACACACAAAAGATTTTTATAATCAAATTGAGAAAAATAATTATAACTTTATTTTCAATAACTTTTCCCATTTCTACACATAGATTGAATATAATTGATTTCATATCTAAAATGATGACATATTCATAAATCTAAATCACTTACTGAAATAAACCATTCCAATACATGGATATACATAAAATACCAAAAATTAACATAATTAAGCATATTAAAGTAATCATCACATGACATAGATAATACAGATAAATGTCCAATCCATTGAATAATGCCTCAGACATATCGAATCATAATGTGTCAAAATAAGTGTATGAACTGAGCTATGATGGGTAAGGGTGAGGCCTCACACTAGATACTTCTTAAAACTTCTATATGAATCCACGCTTAGGAATGCACAAACATGGTTTATCAATCATTAAATGCTCTTGCTCATCAATACTTATCCTTCATGTGCTTTGACTAATCAAAAAATTCAGCTATATTGGCTGGGAATCTAAATTCCTTCACACACTATCAAATCCTATCACTCAGTCAATATTGTGTTCCTTGGCCTCGGTCATCACTAGACAAGTCGATCAATACTAATTGTCTTTTTGGGGTAAAAGTACACATTTGTGTCACCTTTTATGACCTCCAAACATGTTTTGATTAAATCTCATTTCTCTATCAAAACTCAACTTATATTCAAAAACTAAAATCCCCTTTTATAGATCTTGGATTCAATATTATGATTATATAAATTTCATAATATTTTGATTAGTTATAATTTTAACAAATTATAAGTAGATATTTTAACATTTAAGAAGATTATCCCTAAAAAAAAGAAAAAAATAGTACATCAAATTAAAAAAAATTAAATTAATATTTAGCCCTAGAGGAGACAATCCTCTTCAATTAGTTTTAAAAAGGTGTAGATTTAAAAGGGATTTTTTGATGAGAGGAAAAAATGTTTTGTTTTGATAAAGTAGATCTCAAGTACTTATAACAAATAAAATTTAAACTAAAAACTAATGTTTCTTTTTTTGTTCCCTAGATATACATGTCATCTATAACATACTTTCAAATTAGAGAAAAAAAGATGATTTGCATATACTTGTTTGATGGGAACTACAACCTATAATTTTTGCAGTTAAGAACATGACTTCAATTTTTTTTTAATGAATAAACTCTTACTTTAAAATTTTTAAAAAATTATACGCATAAAATTCATCCAATTCTACACATTTAATTAGTTTACATCATATTCTAGTTCTAAATAAAAATATCATTTTTATGTCATTAAAGTTGAATAGTTCACATTGTGGGATCCTTTTTCTTTATAAAAGGTGACACAGGTTTGTGCTTTTACGCACTCAACATACTTTGTCTTTGTTCAATCTAATGTTTTTTATATGTAGTCTTTATGGATGCTCAATCAAAATTGTATCTGCTTGGTTTATTCTTTCACTTGGTCAACACTAGCAGAACTTGATTTTCACTATAAGTTCCTTAATCTTCAAATCTATTGCTTGGTTTTGCCTATGCATTTGGTGCTTCATTGATCATCTCTACTATGCTTCAATTCAACTTTCTTCTCCAATTAATTAGTGTAAAGATTAAATAACATGTTATCTCTCCAATGTGCCAAATAATCAAGTACCTATTGTAGTTCAACATAAGTCAACCTTCCCACCAGGTCTTCTTGTTATCTCTTCTTTTCAAATCCTCTTCATCAATCAAATGATATGGCACTCTACTTAGGTATCAATTATCTCACAAGTAAGGTTTGACATCAATGACAACATAAAAATTATTCAAACTGTAGTTTCCAACATATTTCATTAGGACTCTACTTCCTCTAAGTTGAGACACTTGTCTCAATCTTGTCGAAGTTGTTGAGATTTGATTCAAAAGATCATTATTGAAGAGAGATTGTTGAAGAAGACTATGTGCTTCAATTATTGTTTTTCCACTAATGCCAAACTTGTTATTTTTCACTAAAACAATTGCTTATAAAATTTGAGTACTATCACTTAGTTGATTGATGAAGAGGATTTGATCAATAAGATGTAACAAAAGCACCCAGAGGAAAGGTTGAGTTATGATTATGTAATGAAGTACAAGGATTAGTTAGGACATTGATGACATAATGTATTGATAATCTACTTAAAGTTACAAATGTTGGCTACACTTAGAAAGTTTAGAAGAACAATTTATAGAAAGTTTGTCTGCCAAGCTTGACCGAGTGGATAGTAGATGCCAAGAAAAGTTAGTGCAAGCTAAGCAGAAAGCCAGTTGTAGTCGAGTAAAAGAAAATTCTAGTGGATGCCAAGAAAGATAGTTGATTCTGAGTAAAGTTTAGTTGATTTTGAGTATTAGTTCATAATAGATGTCAAGCAATGTAGTATGTGCTGAGCATTAGAAGGTTGATAATGTCAAGTTGTTGCATTATGTTAAAGATCAAGATTCACGGAATCTAAGCCGACAAGTTTGTTTTCTTGAAACTTGTGAACTAGGAGGAAGACAAGATTGATGAGTTGGTGCCAAAGAACTTGATGTAAACCATTTTTCAAGTTAATTCAAATGGATTCTAGGAGAAGTTTCTAGAAGAGATACAAGATATGGGGTAGATACACTATATCCTACTCAATCCATCTAAACCCTGATTTTGACGATGAAAAATGAGCAAGAAAGTATCCCAATTTTCTATTTATAGGAATTTTTTGTCATGAAGAAAAATTTCTCATGCATGAGAACCTATGCAAGAGGAGTTAGGGGTTTTGCTTCATCATATGACCTAGGAGGAGAAACTATAATGGCATGTTAAGAAAGAAGGCTTAAGGAGATGAGTGCTTCAAGGGTGAATGAGCTATCAGAGCTACAAAGTATGAAGGCCAAGTAGAATTAAGGACTAAATAGAGATATGTAATCTACAAGAGAAGTTGTAAGTTGTATCATATCAAAGCTCTACTAAGATTCTCTAACAATTGTATCAGTTTAGGGTAAATCCTTTGGATTAAGGTTGAACTAAAAGTAATTTGTAAATCCTTTAATCGAGTGGAATTCCAAGTGAATGGCCTAAATTCCTCTAACAAGACTCACTTCTAATAGGGTGATTGAAATCCTTTAACTGGATCACATTTAACAGTGTGTATTGTAACCTTTGACAGGGTTGGCCCTTTACAGGGCATCACTTCAAAATAGTGAAAAGGAGTAGCATGTTATTGGTGGTTTTTTCCAAATTGGGTTTCCACATAAATCATTATGTCAAGTGTGTTGATGAATCTATTATGTTTCATGTTTTACATTTCTGCAAGTTGATTTGACATTAACCTACACATTTTAGTGATTGCATAATCTTATGGATGCATGCATGGATATAAATATTTTATGGGTTCACTAAGTTGTGAAAATTTTTATTTATACATCTAGACCTTGGATAACTAATTCACCCCCCCCCCCCCAGTGATTCTAAAATATTTCAGCAATTAGTATTAGAGCCATTTGCTTAAGAGGACTAGTTTGAAGGTACTAGAAGCACAAAGATCGAGATGTCTAAAGGAGAAGTACCCAAGCTCAATAGAGATAACTTTTTGGCATGGAAAAGTTTGATGAAGTTGCACCTTGGAGGACTTGGAGATCATGCACAATCTACCATTTTAGTGGAACATGTTGATCCAGTTGGAGTTCTAACTGCTAAAGATATAAAGAAGAAGAAAGAAAACAATCAGGCGATGTTGGAGATTGCCTCTACCCCAAGCTATGCCAAATTTGATGATATCAAAGGTCTTGACAGTGCAAACAAAATGTGGGATTCCCTAGCCACCATCTATGGAGGAGACAAAAATGTTCAAAGAGACAAATCTGAGTCTCAGAGGTAAGTTTGATGATATGAGAATGGAAGAAGGTGAAAATATTGCTCAATATGTTGCTAGAATAAAAGAAGTTGTTAGTGCAATAAGAGGAGCTATTGATCATATAGATGATGGTACTATGTTAAGAAAATTCTTGAGAACACTACTACCTATTTATGCTATTAGATTTTCTACAATTCAAGAACTGAAATGTATTCCAATACATGATCTAACCCTTGAAGGTTTGGTAGGTAGACTCACTTCTTTTGGGCTATCTAACTTCGATAATTACAAACCTAAGAGTCTTGAATCTTCTTTCAAAGCTAAGTTTTTAATGAAGGACTTTGATGAGGTGAAGCAAAAGAAGAAGGGAAAGATAAAATATGTGTTTATTGATAGTGATACAGATGAGGAAGATGTTGAACATTTGTAAGCACTACTAGCAAAAAGATTCTATAGAGGAAAAGACAAGTTCAAAGGTAAGTTACCCATTATTTGTTTCAATTGCAATGAGGTTGGTCATATTGCTACAAGATGTACATAGAAAAAGAACTACAGAGGAGGTGATAAGTACAAGATCAAAAGAGAAGATGACAACAAAGATTACAAAGACAAAGGCAAGAAGTCATGCTATATTGTTGAAGAGGGAACAAGAGATGACTCTGATGAACATGATGATGAAGTGGTGTATGTTGCAATGAAGGATGAATCTAATGAAGATGAGGCAACTACACTTGTGACTTGTGTGAAAAAAAATGATAGATTCATCATTGATAGTGGATGCTCACATCACATGATTGGAGACAAAAGTAAGTTCATTACCTTAAACTATTATGATGGAAATAGTGTAAGATTTGGTAATGATGCACCACATTTGATAAACGGAAAAGGTTATATCAAACTCATAGATAAGATTTTATGTGACAATGCTTACTATGTGGAAGGACTAAATTATAACTTGTTGAGTGTGTCACAAATGAACAATTCAGGATGCAAGATTGAATTTGGAAACACGATTGCTAAGATATATGACACAAATGGGAAATCGATTGGAAAAGGCGATCAAACTAGAAGTAATCTATTCTATCTTGATATAGAAGATGCTACTTGTCTTGTTGAAAAATTTGATGATGTATGGCTTTGGCACAAAAGGCTATGTCATGTTAACTTTGACAACTTGGTTAGTATTAGTAACATGAAGAAAGTTAGACATTTTCCTAAGATGAAGAAGCCTGATAATGTAGTATGCAAATAATGTTAGCTAGGAAAAATGACATAGTCAAGCTTTAAGAGTAAAGCTTACACCTCTAAAGAAATACTAGAGATTGTTCATATTGAATTGTGTGGACCAATTGAAGTACCAAGCTACAAGGGAGATAAGTAGATAATGTTGTTTGTTAACAATTATTCTAAGATAATGACAGTTATGTTTTTGAAATAGAAATCTGATGCTTTTCAAATGTTTAAGTGGTACTTGGCTAGGTTGAGAAAGAAACATCTAAGAATCTAAAATGTTTAAGATCTGACAGAGGAAGAGAATTCACATCAAATGAATTTGAGATGTTTTGAAATGACAGAGGAATCAAAAGACAGACATCTACCCCTAGGACCCCTCCATAAAATGGAATAGCTAAAAGGAGAAACAGGTCTATAATAGACTATGCTAGAACACTCATGATGGAGAAGAATGTTGCCTTGAAATAATGGAGAGAAGTTGTAAGTACTGCTGCCTATACCTTGAATTGTGTGAAAATCAAGAAAGGTAATCATTCAACACCTATTGAACTATGGTATGGATATCCACCCAATATAAAATATTTTAAGGTATTTGGAAGTAAGTGTTACATTCTTAATGATGTTAGGAATGGAAAGCTTGATGAAAAAAGTGAAGAAGGTATATTCCTAGGATACTCCACAAGAAGCAAAGCTTATATGTGTCTGAATACTAACACTAACAAAATTGTGGAAAGTGAAAATGTGAATTTTGATGAATTTATAGAAGTACATGAGGTTAAACCTATCAAAAAGCCAGAAGAATACAAATCATTTGTATGATTTTATGAAGGAATTTATTATGGGGAGACATTTTCCCCTATTGCTAGATTGGAAGGAGTAAGAACCCTACTTACTTATGTTGCATACAAAGGTTTCAAAGTTTATCAGATGGATGTTAAATCTGCATTTTTTAATGGAATACTAGAGGAGGAAGTTTGCATTTTTTAAATCTATTGTTGAAGCTAAATATGTTGCTACTGCTATAAATTGCAGAAAAATTGTATGGATTAAATAAATACTCAAAGGAATGGAGGAAGAGATCATAGAGCCAGTGATACTTTATTGTGATAATACAAGTGCTATAAATATATCAAAGAATTCAATGATGCACAAAAAGACAAAGCACATTGAAATCAAGTATCATTACTTGAGAGAGTTACTTCAAGATAAAGAAGTGAAGATGGAATATGTCAACACAAAGGAGCAAATTGCTAATATCTTCACAAAACCATTACCTAAGGATGCTCATGAGTATCTAAGAGGTAAATTAGGGGTGATACCCCTATCAAAGGCTATCTAAGTAATAAGAGGATTGCCCTACAAAAAACAAGCTAATATTCATATGTTACACATTGATGCAGAGGATTTTACTTTAGGAGTTGCCTAAAGTAATCATAGAATTGAAACTTCAAAAAATAGTCACAAGCAAGGTGACAGAGGGAGAAGCTAAAAAAATTGTAAAATCTTATATCTGCATATTCAAAGATGATAAGTTTTTGGTATATGTCTTTTGCATTTTTGTTAAGAGGGAGACATTCTACTAATCAAGAGCCAAAAAAGAGAAAGGAGATATTGATCAAGAACTAGAAAAGATAGATCAAAGTAATGTATAATCATAGAGGGAGATATTCCTTATGAATGTTGAGGGAGATATCAAGAGATTGTTGTTAAAGAGATAGAGAGTGCTATTGATCTTAGAGGGAGATCAAATAATTGTTGATGTTGCTAATTAGAAGAGGACACATGTATGGTGAGGGAGATGGAGAAGAATGTATGAAAGAGGGAGAAATCCTAATCTACCTAATAAGAGGGAGATACAAGAAGGAACTTGGAGGGAGTTATAAGAAAGATTTTTTAAACCTAATTAGGAGATGGAAGTTTTTGATAGAGGGAGAAATTTTAATACAAGTTTTTTTGGGTATTGTTTTACTATTTTAACTTAGTCAGTTTGGTTAAACAAGTTGTTCATCATTTGATTGACTTAGTTGATTAGTTTTGTTTGCCATCAATGCCAAAGAGAGAGATTGTTGGGATTTGATTTAAAAGATCATTAGTGAAGAGAGATTATTAAAAGAGGGATATTGTTAAAGAAGACTATGTGTTTCAATCATTGTTTTGTCACTAATGTCAAACCTACTATTTGTCGGTAAGAGAACTGCTTATAAGATTCAAGCACTATCACTTAGTTGATTGATGAAGAGGATTTGATCAATAAGATGTAACAAAAGCACCTAGAGGAAAGGTTGAGTTATGATTATGTAATGAAGTACAAGGATTAGTTAAGTTAGTGATGACACAATGTATTGATAATCTACTTAAGGTTATAAATGTTGGCTACACTTAGAAAGTTTAGAAGAACAAGTTATACAAATTTTGTCTATCAAGCTTGACCGAGTGGATAGTAGATGCTAAGCAAAGTCAATGGAAGCTGAGCAGAAAGTTAGTTGGAGCCAAGTAAGAGAAAATTCTAGTGGATGCCAAGAAAGATAGTTGATAATGAGTAAATTTTAGTTGATGTCAAGCATCAGTAAACTTTAGTTGATGATGAGTGAGTTCATAATAGATGTGGAGCAACGAAGTATGTGTCGAGCATCAGAAGGTTGATAATGTCGAGTTGTTGCATTATGTTAAAGATCAAAGATTAGCCGAATGTAAGCTAATAAATTTGTTTTCTTGAAACTTGTGAACTAGGAAGAAGATAAGGTTGATGAGTTGGTGGCATAGAACTTGATGTAAACTATTTTTGAGGTGAATTCAAATAGATTCTAGGAGAAATTTCTAGAAGAGATACAAGATATGGGGTAGATATACTATATCCTATTCAATCCATCCAAACCCTAATTTTGATGATGGAAAATGAGTGGGAAAGTATCCTAATTTCTTATTTATAGGAATGTCTGGTCAAGCAAAAGTTGGCATGTGCGAGAACCTAAGGAAGAGAAGGAGTTAGGGGTTTTGCTTCATCAAGTGACTTAAGAGGAGAATCTACAATGGCATGTTAAGCAAGAAGGCTTAAGGAGATGAATGCTTCAAGGGTGAACAAGCAACCAAAGCTACAAAATATTAAGGCCAAGCATAATTGAGGACTAAATAGAGATCTATATTCTACAAGAGAAGTTGTAAGTTGTATCAAATAAAAGCTCTACTGTTACTCTCTAACAATTGTATTAGTCTAGGGTAAATCCTTTGGATTAAGGTTGACCTAATAGTCATTTTTAAATCCTTTAATCGAGTGGCATTCCTAGTGAATGGCCTAAAGTCCTCTAACAAGGCTCACTTCTAATTGGGTGATTGAAATCCCTTAATCGAGCGACATTTAACAATGTTTATTATAACCTTTAACAGGGTTGGCCTTTCACAAGGCATCACTTCAAAAAAGTGAAAAGGAGTAGCATGTTACTGGTGGTTTTTCCCAAATTGGGTTTCCATATAAATCATTGTGTAAACTGTGTTGATGAATCTATTATGTTTCATGCTTTACATTTATGCAAGTTGATTTTATAGTAACCTACAAGTTTTAGTGATTGCATAACCTTATGGATGCATGCATGGATATGAATGTTTTATGGGTTCACTAAGTCATGAAAAGTTTTATTTATACATTTGGACCTTGGATAATTGATTCACCCCCCACCCCTCTCAGTTATTCTGAAATATTCCAACACAAGTCACCTCCTAGCTCTTGTCTAAATAAATATACTAGCTCTTTGTGATTTATATCTCAAATACATATCAAATATATCATAAAACACATTAGGAAATATTAGTGCTATTATCTCTCCAAGAAATTACATTATTAATTGATCTCATATAGTTATTGTGTCAATTTCATTTCATGTTGTTTGATCTAACTCTTTCATAAGATTTTGGTTTACATATTTATTTTCACAAATTCTAACAAAATTTCCTTCAATTTCTCTTTTTTTCTTAAAAATATCAGCAATTTTTTTACTCTAGTCTATCATGTTCCTTCTAATATTTTCAATTTTTTTAAAACCAATCTATACATATTTGTACTTTCTAAAGTGATGCTCCACCACTCAGTGATATAGTTCCTAAAATCAGGATAGAATTGCCACATAACTTCATAGTGAAATGGTTGTTGCCCATAGAAAAGACCATCAATCCAGTTGATCAAAATTGGGGCATGATTAGAAATAGTTTGAGGAAGACTTGAGAAAGTAGAAGTCATAAACTATTACCAGTTAGCTGAGACAATAAGCTTTCCCAGTTGGTCTTGGATGAGGTCCTCATATTTTGTGTTGTTTGACTAGATAAAGGGGATTCCCTAAAGATCAATATCTTGAAGATCATTCCTAGTGATAAAATCAATCAAATATTGCATTCTATCTATAAATTCAACCACTCCACCCTTTGTTTTAGAAAGATAAAGTGGATATTTGAAATCAACCATACACATAAAATTAATATCTTTGTCTCTTTTAAAGAAGAAAATCAATTCATAAAATCATAAAATAAAATAAAAAGGAAAAATGTAAAGACAAAAGTTGAAAATAAATGCAACATTTAATAAATCAACAAAAAGACTTTTATCCTCTCAAAAGTCAAATTCAACTTTTTGGAATTTTAAAGAATTAAGAATCCCTATTTATCCTCACAAACTACTTCTATTAGACTATTCTTCTTGGGGTCTTATAAGATATTTTTAGTTTCACCATTATCCTCAATAAAAGGTAAAATCTAGATCCTTATCCCAACCCCCTTCTAAAATTCTATAAATAGAAGGGAAAATCAAGAGAAAAAGGACCCAAGTTTTAGGCATCCATACTATAGGAATTTAGAGATATCATTTAGCGTCATTTTGATATCTATTTAGCATCACTTAGTATTGTTTAGTTTTATGCTTGTACATGTCATAGAATTTTAGTGTTATTATCTATATATAATTAGCATTTCATATAGATCTCTTATAGACTTACCTAGATCTACATTAATAGCATACTCTTGTTCTAGACTTGTTAATAAGATGTTGGTCAGAGAGAAATTTTAGTAGTTATAGTTAGGAAAACATGAGATGTTTGTGGAATCTTTATTTAATAGTGATTTCTTGGGTCTAGATTAGTTCATTGTTATTCTGATTACACTTTGCACTAAGGTCTCATGAATACATGATTCCACCGTGTACAAATTGGCATCCATCATGGGACTTCGTTTCAAAGCCTCATTGTTCTTTAACTTTTCATTCTAATCTTTGAATTTATTTGTAGATATGTGTGGATATGTGTGTTACTCTTGCTTCTTATGTATATTTTACTTTTTGCAGGCTTTACATCATTCGGGAAGACTCATAACAAGAACAACAAACTTTCAAAGATACTCTTGAACTCATGAATACCAGATCTGATACTTTTATGATGTTCCAGAGCTTCTAAACATTGTTCCAACACTTCTAATTTATTTTATAATGCATTTTCATTCTTTTATGGTACATTTACTAGATCTTTTAGTCCATTTACATGTTCATCTAGTGCTTTTAACTAATCTTGTATCACATTTGAATAATTTTGTTATGCATATGTAAATTCCTATAACACATTTTATTAGAGGTATAAATTTTCATATTTAACTTGAAGATCTAATTTCTAGCTATTTACAGGTCTCTTATGGAGGATACAGGAACTCTAGGTCATTGAAATGGCATATAAGGGAATGAAGATAACTGAAAATGGACCTAGCCTTTGCTAGCATTGAATCAAGTAGTCCAAAAACCCTTATCAATTAGAGTGTGGCATTTCAAACTTCATAACCTAGCTTTAGTAAGAAGTTTGATTTCTATAATCCACTTAGAAATAGGTCTATGCTCTCAACTCACTGAGTTGATCAGAATGCCAAACCTTTTGAAAGGGTAGGTAGGAATCAATTTGGGAATGAACCAACATGTAGACTAAATAGGAGCCTCTTGTCTTCATAGTTAAAGGCTCATAATTAAACATCTTTCTTGGTGTGTTTGAGAGGTTGGAGTAGTAGGGATATGATCTCACTCTTTTAACATGATCAAACTCCCAAACCTGCTTCCAATTTCTATTTCTCATAGGTAGTTTATTTAGCTATAGAAGGCCTACCTCCCAAGATTTTCCTTAGCATGAATGGTGAGAGGGAAAGACTTCCATATTATATTCCTAACTGAATACAAGCCAATCATGTTTGAAACATAGCCTTCCTCTAGTAGTCTCACAAGAGATTGCACCAAACCTCCATCACGTTGGTGGGAAGCTCTCTTTCACAAGAGAGGTAAATTCAAACATTATTAGATAAACACGAAAACCTTATAATCACTAGCTATAGCTAATTATTTTTAGGAGGCCATTTCTTTTTATAGGTTTGCGCATTGAATATTCCATTTTCTTTGCATTACTGTGATTGGATGTTCTTGTTTAATACATGTTAATGAACTCTAGATTACAATCCTCCTAGCTAATTCAAACATGACTATAAACCAACCTTGAACTGGACATAAACACTACAATACACATTGAAATAACACATTTAAAACCTAAAACAATACAAGTGATCAATTGTTGAAGGCATTTTCATCCTGTAACAATACACTTGATAGATAGAACATCACATTCAATAGATAAAACATTGTGTCTAAACATTTTAATAACATATCTGTATTTAAAAATATTGCTCTTAAAATGAAGAAGAATACTTGGCATGACATAAAATGTCACACTTGAGCAATTAAATAGCACATTTAAGGATTCCTATAGTGCATCTAAGAAAAATTTGTAAAAAGAGGCTATCTGCATGCAAAATGTCCATAAACAAAGAACATGTCTGCATTCCCTTTTTCTTCATTCACAGTATGCAAAATTAAGAAACTCTAAAAGTGACCACCATCTTTAAGATCAAGAAAGAAATATTCTAACCCTACATAGGTAATTTTATCCAATAGACATCATTACCTCAACTCCATACATCAAGTCAGATATGAAAGGAAATACACATCCTTCCCTTACCTAGCTTCACAAAATTGAGTCTTATCATCATCCACATTACTAAAATTTCTTTCAAAACATAACTTGACACTTTAGTACATTGTGGTCTTAAAAAAATCCTCAAACCATCAAAATGGAGAAGAATTAGAGCGATCTCATCCACATCTCATGCCATTCTACAAAATTGGTGTAGCTACAAAACAAAATGAAACAAAAAGATTGCCCATACGAGTAAGTACTAGAATAGAAAAATAAACCAGAAAATCTACAAAATCTCCAAATATCATTGAGCATGTTACATATTGATTTCTTATTTGCCAACTTTGCTGAAGAATTACCCTTCTTCAACTAGCAATACTTAGAACCCGCCAACAAAATGGGTTCATCTCAAGCTTGGGGTGAAAATAGCCCAGAAACAAAGATCGAGGATCTCTAACAAAATCCTGAACTTCTTGATATAATATAAAATATACTTGAATGACATAAAGAAAGTTACTTTCTATAATTGGAACAACAAGGTGCAAAATTACCCTCTGAATTTGATACATCTAACTTCAAAAGGGATCAAGAAGAATCACCCTAAGAGGTTGTCCCTCAGAAACTTCAAGATTTACAATTGGAAATGGAAAGAATGAAATGAGGGAAATTCCAACTGGCTGAATTTAGCTTGAGAAGGTATACCCTCTCTCATTTGATAGAAGTGTCACCTTAACACCTTTTCCATAGAACATGCAAATACAAAAATATGACAAGTATTTTGGCACACTTGATCCTCGAGATTAGCTCTAATAATTCTATATTTTAATTATGGAATTCATGCATGACATGAGCTACCTTATGTGAATATTCCCTAGAATCTTGGGAGGACAAGCCATGGAGTGGCTCTCAAAGGTCCCCTCCAATATCAAGTGATTTGACAAACTAGCTTCAATTTTCACTCCACAATACTCATACAACATTGAAAGGGAAGTCACTATGATTGAATTATGCAACACAAACAACTCCTAGGAGAGTCCTTTAATGTTTTCTTACAAGGGTGGAGGCATACCTTTTCCAAATACCGTTGGGATATCCCAGACAAAGAAAAATGGATATTTTCATCAATATCGTCTCCAAACCTATGAAGTATAGGTTGTAGCTTCAATATCCTCTACAAAGTAGAAGAGACCTTGCTAAGAAATGATATCATCAAGCCATCAAAAGATGACAAAGGTTTTCTAAGAAATCCTCACAACCACACAACTCATCTAACTAATAGAGCAATAAACATAAATCAAGGTGGAGAAGTAATAATAAAAACATGGTAAATGACAGGGTGGTAGAAGAAAATCATGTTAAACCACAACCTCACCCCTATCCAAATTAATAATACCCAACTGTCAATAACACCAACATGTATACTAGACAAAACCCACCAAAACAAGAGAACATTCATCTATTCTATCAATGAAATACAACTACTTCTCCAATGCTAAAAAAATCCAATCAACAAGTAGCATACAACCAAGCTCCTCCCTTAAGAGGATATAAGTCTACCAACATACCTAAGGTATACGCATCCATAGGTGATACATATGAAAGAGATTTACAAACACTCTTAGTTGATGAGATTATTGTATTACTATAAGCTAAACTATATGAACCACAAGTCAAACCATCATGATGGAATGAATTTTTTGGTACTTATCATTAGAATCGAGGGAACCTCACCAATAATTGTTATGCCCTTAAAGGAGACATTTAGAAACTAATTGATGATGAGACGATTGAAGTACACCATGTTCACAATAATGAGGATCACATGGCCTTTAAAAATCCATTCACAAATCATGAGAAAGGTGAGTCTTCCAAAAGTAACTAGATCATATCCTCTAATGAAAAAGTCAACTATGCTCATAATTATGACAACACAATTAGCATAATCAATGGATTTAATGACAATCAATGTCATCGTGGTCAAAGATAAGCATAAGAAAAAAACCTTGAATGTTGTCACCCAAGGTCAAGCCTCTAAAGTGATTCTATTAGGGGAAGCCACTAGTTCAGACCAAGCCACAACAAGTTCCACCATATCCAAATATAGTTTCGTTAACCAACTATTGAAAACTCCTACCCATATTTTCATTTTTGAATTGTTGCAAATATTCCCAGAGCACAAGGGGATACTCACCAAAGCCTTAGTTCCCAATGATCTTGATGTTAATATATTCCAAAACATGGTGAGCAACCTTATTGCCCCTCACTATGTATCATTCTTAGCACAAGACAACATGTCCTTCACCCATCCACAAAACTCCCCATTACACATTGAAGCGTTGATAAACAGGAATTGAGTGGAGAGAGCTTTGGTTAACATTGAGGCCGGTCTAAATATTTTCATGCTAAACCTAGTAAAAGTACTACGATATATAGAGGATGTTTTTGATCCCAAGAAAAAGATCACAATTAAGGATTATGATGATGAATAGAGATCTTCTAAGGGCATGGTCATCTTACCAATAGAGGGGTGCCACGTTATGATAGAAACCATTTTCCAAGTCCTAGACTTGAAATTGACTTACAACATCTTAGTAGGTAGATAATGGATTCATGATATGCAAGAAATCCCTTCCACTTATCATCAATGTTTGACATTTCCATGCATGGTTCAAGAGGTAACTATACCTGGGTACCAAAACTAAGCACAATATTGTAACTCCCTTGTTCCTCACTATAGGGAAGAAGTCCCCATCTCAAAAAGTAATGCTAGCCAACCTACACTAAGAAAAACCTCAAGCTCCACCATCCAAAACAACAACCACTTTTCCACAACAACTATGGGAAAAGATAAAGTGCGTTCTTCTAAGTATTCTACCTCATCATCACTGATACCCAAAGACTCCAATAAAAAACATTGTGAGGAAATGAATCATTTAATGAGAGAATTTAACCAAAAATGAAAACTAAAATTCAAGGGTGTGGGTGAATATTTAGTTTCATTGTTAGACCTACCATCATCTCCTAAATTTCATGGCAGACCAACTACAAAGAACACTTACAATGGACACTTTGTTAAAGAAAGCATTATATCTCCAAGCACAATAGAAAAAGAAAATGACAAAATACAACATGTTGATATTTCCACCCACCCTTTTGGAAAAGGTTATGATTCAATGAAAAAAATGTGTTACTAGGGGGATAATCCGTCAAGAAAGGAAAAGGTATTGTTGAACAAAAAATAATACAGTTTAGACCCAACAAATTGAAAACAAGAGCGGGCTACAAGAAAAGAAAGGTTTTCCAACTTATCTTAAGACATCACACCTTTATAGGTCAATACATAAATACAGAGGTTCCTCCTCCTCCACTTTGGTTTGGGTACCAAAAGAGAAGGACATTGTAGATTAGAGTACATCCAATCTAAAGAATGTTAACCTATCTATCCTTGATCTGCATGTTGCAGAAGAAACATTCATGGATTCCATTAATGATGGAGATGATAATGAATCTATGAAATGGGAATTTGATTCACTATCTAAGGAATCTACTCATTATAAAGAATGTGATGTAATTCATATTCCTATATAGAGCACTATTACAACACAATATTTTTCCTCTAGCTCAAACTCCCCTTCACCACATAAAGTCAAATCACACGAAACTGATTTTGAAGAAGATATGGAACAAAAACCTAGTCTCACTCCCCCAAGTGATGATGCACCTAATGAAGAACTCTAGTTCTAGGCCTTATTTCTAAATTTCTTTTTGGTAGAAATTGAAAATTAGGATAATGAGTAGTTTAACAACTCTAGTTTCCTAGACAACTTAGAACAGTTGTACATTATAGACTTACCAAATACAATGTATGAGTCACCAAATGATGTCATGTCCTTGAACTAAGCTGAACCATATACATACCCTGTGCCATTATCCTTGATCCATATTGAACTTATTGATTAGCCTCATAACATCCTCAACTTTGAAATTGACCATGACATTTGTGTATACATTAATGTAGTTGAAACATCTTCGAGACTAGGACAAAAGGAAACACCTATGGATGGGTTCAATATCAATCATCTCATTCACACAAATATAGGTCTAACACCTCACAAATCCAACAACCCAAACCACATTGTGGAAAGTTTGGATAAAAGAATAGAAACAAATAGAAGTGACATATCTAATAGTGAAAACTCAATTGTGGTACCCAATGATGAGATGATTAATGTTTTACCCAAATATTCAGAAGAGAGGTCATCTATCCTAATTGAGCCAATAGAGAAAATCGACATTGAGACAAAGAAACAACCCAAAGTCATCCACTTGGGACATTTATTAACCCCAAAAGAAAGAAGTGCATTCATTCACTTCTTCAAGGAGAGACAAATTAACTTTGTATGGTCCTATGCTGAGAAGTCAGGGTTAGATCCTAATATGATCCTTCACTATGTCAACATTGCTCCAAAAGTTAAGCAATCAAGAAGAAGCTCTAAAAGATGCATCCACATATAGCATTGTTAGTAAAATAAAAGTTGGAAAAACTACTTCATACAAACTTCGTCAGGCCCTTAGCATATGCTTCATGGATCTCCAATATTGTGCCCATTTCAAAGAAATATGGTAGTATATGTATCTGCATTGACTTTTGTGATGTCAAAAAAGAATATCCCAAAGATGATTTTCTATTACCAAGAATTGACACCATCATAAACTTAACAACATGACACTCTATGTTCTCCTAATGGATGGTTTTTTTGGTTATAACCAAAGTAAGATACCACCTAAAGATCAAGATAAAACAACATTCACTTGTGCATTGGGGACCTTTTGTTGGAATGCTATGCCCTTTAGTCGAAAGAATGTAGGAGCTACATATCAATGGGCTATGATCACAATTTTTTATTGCATGATGTACACAATTATGAAAGACTATGTAGATGACCTTCTAGAAAATTCTCATACCCGTGAGGACCATCTTCTAATTTTAGACAAAATATTTACACCTCTAGAAGCTTTCAAGGTTAGGTTGAATCCTAAGAAGTGTGCCTTTGAGGTACAATCCAAAAAGCTCCTCAGCTACATTGTCAATACCAAAGGGATAGAGGTAGATCCCAAAAAAGTCCAAGTTATTATTAACATGAAGCCTCCCAAGAACCTAAGCTAGCTCCATTCTCTCCAAGGAAGACTTAAATCCATCTATAGATTCATATCTCAATTGGCTAAGAAATGTGTTCCTTTCACTGACCTTCTGTACAAAGAAATAGTTTTCAAGTGGGACAACCAATGTCAAACAACTTTTGATCTTCTCAAGATTTATCTAATGAATCCACCCATTTTGGTGCCTCCTATACCACACAAACCTTTTTTAATATATCTCCCTGATGGTAAAATCAATAGGAGCCCTCCTAGAATAGGAAAATGACCAAGGAAAGGAATGAGCCATCTACTACATTAACCAAACCTTGGTTAACTACGAGCTCAACTATACTTTCATTGAGAAGGTGTGTCTAGCAGTAGGTTTTGCTTCTCAAAATTTATGCCATTACCTCCTAACACACAAGGTGAAACTCATAGAAAAAATTGATCCTCTCAAGTATCTCCTCAGTAAAACAATGTTAACAGGATGACTAGCTAAATGGGTGATGATTTTAAGTGAGTTTGACATAGAGTATGTTGATAGAAAGGCCATAAAAGGACAAGCCATTATGGATCAATTAGCCGAGGTACTCCTAGAAATCTTGAATTTCATCTTATCATAATTTTTAGATACACACATCCTTCAGAAAGAGCCAGTTACATGGAAGTTATATTTTTATGGATCATATACACATCATGGTTTAGGCATAGGGATTCTATTCATCACGCCTTTAGGCATGACCATATCAAAGTCATACAAGCTATTGTTCCCATGAACAAATAATATGGTAAAATATGAAGGTTTAGTTCTTGGTCTTAAATTAGCCTTACAATTGATATTGATGGAAAAAGATGTCTATGGAGATTCCTAGGTAGTCATCAATTAGGTGAATGACACATATCAAACCAAAGATGAAAAATTGCTACCTTACAAACATTTGGTTTATACTCTCAAGGCATGATTTTCTTAGATTACATTTAAGCAGATTCCTAGAGACAAGAATAGGGTGGTCGATGCTATGGATACTTTGGCCTCCTTACTCTAGTTACGGGATCAACAAGAATGATATGAGTTATTAGTAAAGGAGGTTGTTCAACTTGTATTTACTCAACTAGAATCCCACATCATTTTCCTTTTAGACAGTCTTGACTCCCCTTGTTATGATTCCATTTTTGCCTACTTATGCAATAACATCATGCCTTCTAAACTATCCCAAAACCAAAAATGAAGCTTTATTTGACAAACCTCGCATTACACATTGGCAGTTGATACATTGTATTGGAAAGGTCTAGATGGCACTTTATGTAGATGTCTAGAAACTGGCAAGTCTAAGGTTTCTCTACAAGAGGTTCACACTGGTATTTTTGGGTCACATTCTAGTGGATTCACCCTAGCCAAAAAACTCCTTAAAATTGGTTATTTATGGCCCACAATAGAAAAGGATTCTATCAACTATGTCAAGATTTTTAAGAAGTGCTAGATCCATGGAAACCTCATTCATGCTCTGACCCAAGAACTCAACCCATTAGCCACAACATGACCCTTTTATCAGTGGGGTTTTGACTTGATTGGTGAAATTCACCCACCTTCCTCCAATGAGCATAAATGGATTATTGTAACAACTGAATAATTTACCAAATAGGTCAAAGCAACACCACTCATAGACTCCACCAGAAAATAAATCTCCTCATTTATTATGAACCATATCATTTGTTGGTTTGATATACCTCATGCCATCTTAACAGATAATGCCTTGTACTTCAAAAACCAAATAGTTGATGAGCTATGTGAAAAGTTTCACATCATCCACCATTCATTGTCAACTTACTATCCCTAGGGCAATGGCCAAGTAGAGGCCACCACTAAAAACATCTTTAAAACCATGAAAAGAAATGTCAATGAAACTGGTAGGAACTGGCATTTATAGTTAAATCTTTCCTTGTGGGCCTATAGAACAAGTGTTTAAACACCTACAACCACAACACCCTTCTCTTTGGTATATGGAAGTGAAGCAATTCTCCTTTTAGATGTTTAAATCCCATATTTGAGAGTCACACTCCATGATGTTTTGTCAAATGAGGACTATAGAGTGGCTCAGTTAGAAAAATTGGAATTCCTAGAAGAACATCAATGCACAACACACAAACAACTTAAATTATATTAGAACAGATTGTCTAGACACTACAAAAAGAAGGTGAAGCCTCTTGTTTTTCAAAATAGAGATTTATTTCTCTGAGAAAACCCCAAAAATTAGGTAACACAAGAAAAGAAGGGAAAGTGAGAGGCGAATTGGACTTGCCCTTATATCATCACAAAATCTTTTGGGACAAGTACTTGAAAATTTTCTGATTGTGATGGAGAAGAACTAGTAGAACCCATTAATAATATCCATATTAAATGGTTCTATGTCTAAAGTCTTAAAGAACCACCTCATATTTGAAAAAATAAAAAAAATCCAAAACAAGAAGAAAATATTCCAAGAGAGAGAGAGAGAGAGAGAGAGAGAGAGAGAGAGAGAGAGAGAGAGAGAGAGAGAGAGAGAGAGAGAGAGAGAGAGAGAGAGAGAGAGAGAGAGAGAGAGAGAGAGAGAGGGAATATGGTATAAAAGGAGTGATGGATACCACCTTTGAACTTCCCTAACAACACAAGTCCTTCAATGTGAAAAAAAAATAGGAAATGGCTACAATAAAACTATCTAAGCCAAAATTTTCTTATTTGTGGTCTTTTCATTTCATATCTCCACAACACCTAACACAATTGAGTTAATTTTACACACAACCAATTGAGAAACAATTGTGAGTTACAGTTGAGTGGTTTCTCAGCATTAGATACAATTCACAGCAGAGACAACCAACAAAACAAAAACAAAGGGAAGATGAGAAACTCAGACGAAACATGGAGTTTGATTATGTTTTATGATATTATAGGCATGAATTACAAGAAAATTAGTGCACATCTCAATTTTTTACTACTGCCAATATTTCCAAACCTCCATTTTAGCCTTCATAAACTCCATATGTGGTCCCAAATCTTCATTTTAGCCTTCATAAATTCCATTTTTGATCCCAAAATCCATTTTAGCCTTCATAACTTCTATTTGTGGTTCCAAAATCAATTTTAGTCTTCATAAGTTCTATTTGTGGTCCCAAAAATCCAGTTCACCTTCATATTCCAAATATAGCTCTCTGAGCTCCCCTTTTAGCCTTCATAAATGCAAACATGTTCTCTAAAGCCCACTTTTGGTCTCCTTAAATCTTTATGTGCTTCAAAATGGCCCCAGTGATCTCTAGATTCCAACAAATCTCACTTCTATTTTTCTTTTACTACCACCAGACCAAAAATCATAAAAAATACTTTTAAAATATAAAAAATCATCAAAAATAGTCAAAAAATGTCAAAAATCATCAAAAACTATCCAAAATCATAAAAAGAAGACAAAAGATATCCAAAATCATCAAAAATAGTTAAAAAAAAATCAACAAACAAATCACAAAAATAATAATAATCAAATTAGTGATCACAAACATGCCACAAATATTGAGTTTAATTTGACATTAATTATTTTTGCATTTTTCAATCCGATGATCCATTGATTTCATGTCAAGCTAGTGTCCATTTATAATTTTTGCTCCTTCAAGGTAGGTTTTGTAGGATTTGGTGAAATCCAACTCCGCAGTTGCCAAGATCACCTACAGTGCAAATAGCTTGCCCAAGAGAAACCTAAGGAGCAAGAACTTGGAGCAAACAATGGACGAGAAAATATTTCACAATAGAAAAAATGAAATTTCTATGTGAATGGATGAATTTACAATGAGAGAGAGATGACTTATAAAGGCCTCAAGGAAGGTTTTAGAACAAGCTGGAAGGAGGTAGTAGATAAGGTTGACAACAAAGCACTCTTCCACAAAAAAGTGGAACATGTTAGAAGGGAACAAACTCCCGTGTTGTCAACAACTAACCACAATAACTATTAAATACTAAATATTAATTAAATGCATTAACCTAAGTAAGCTTAAGTAATAGAATAAATAACTAATAATTCATTATTTACTCTAATACCCCCCCTTAAGTGCAACTTAGGGGAATGCCTTAAACTCACAAAACTAAGATGAAATGCAAAATGGGTCTTGACAATGAGGCCATGTTAGGTACCTATCTAAAATGTAAAAAAATGCAACCTCTGTAAATGGGCAAAGAGAGAAAACCACGTGGAAAAAACTCTCCCTCAAAAAGAGGTAAAAACAACATGCAAAAAAAAAACATGATGTGAAGGAAGGAAGGCCTCAACCAATCCCCCCAAGGACAACTTCTACCAAAAAAGAGTCAAGAGACCCACTCAAAACCATAAGTACAACTAGCCCCCCCATGAGAGATACTAAAGCCTCCCCAGAATAAAGGAGACCCTGAAGGAGGGATTGAACCAATGCAACTCCAATGTGGAAGAAACAAGGGTACATAACAAGGGAATCCTTGAATGAGAGGCAAAATTGGAAAGCCTAGTTGACGCCCAGAGGAGAATGTATGAGGAATCGAAAAGGGAATCCCTAAGGCAAGTGTGATGACACTGTCATGAATGTCCACTGCAGTATCTACAACAAGTGCTCTTGGAGTCTCAATGAATGTAGCTAGAGGATCAGGTAGAGAAAAAGAACAATCCTGTAGAGGAGAAAAGCCCTCAACTAGATGTGGTGTGGTAGTCAAAACAGGGATCTTAGGAATAATACAAAGGTTCAAGTATCCTGACTACACCACATGATGCTCCTGCAAAAGAGAAGAGTCGTGATCCAACAATGGAGATGGTGGACCAAAGTGCAAGAAGGTGTAGAGATGAGTGGAAGGATCAATAGTCCCTATAACAATAACACCTCTTGTTACACGATCTTGAATGAAGACTGAATCAACAGTGAACTCAACTGTCTTCCCTGATCCATTGTATGTAATTTGAGAAATTGAGAGAAGGTTGGTAGACAAAGATGGAACATACAATACATCATTTAATATGCAATCCTGGATGTGAACTAAACCTTTCCCATACACTGGTAGTATAGTGTTATTCTCCATGAGAGTATGAGGAATAGGAGAAGCCTCAAGAGCAGAGAAGACATCTTGAGAAGATGTCATATGGTGAGAAGCACCTGAATCCAGTATCCAAGGAACCTGTGAAGGAGATGTAATGGTAGCCTATAATGCATGATCCTTTCTAAGATCTGATGTACATGGCAAAGATGTGGAAGAATATTGAAAAGCAAACCCCTATGAGGTAGAAGAGGATGGAGAAGAAATGGTGTTCTTCTGAAGAAGAGCTTTCAAATCTGCAATTTGTTTCATATAACCATCAAATCTCTTCTGAAAATAATGTGCCTCATCATGAGATTGTTTCCCACAATAGGAATAGGTAAGAGTCTCAATCTTCTTTTTCTCCTTCTTCTTAGAAGATGATGAACTAGTAGAAGAGGGATCTGATATCTACTTCAACTTCTACTCTTGTATATCCTTGACAAGCAATGCCTGTGACTATGAACTTGAAAGTGAATCCATTTGATTGATCTTGGACTGTTCACAAGTTAACTAATCATAAAATATCTCAAATGAAGGCTTCATGTGTCTATCACCCAAGGCATCCATAGTGGAGTAGAAAGTGGAAGAGCAGATCTGATACTATTCCCTCAACTTTGAGAGTATCAAAAAGATACACTCATCATATGTCTTGGTTTTCCCACATCCTTGCAAAATTGTATGCAAAGATTTGAATTTCATCAAGAAGTCCTCAATGGTGGGAAAGTTTTTAGGTATCAAAGAAGTCAACTCTGCATCAAGCTAAAGTTCCCATAACTCATTCACTTGGCCAAAAAAAGTCTGAAATTTGAGCCAATAAGTTTGTGGTGTAGTCAAACCATACAAGTGAAATAGTAGATTTTCTAAAATGTTCAATGCAATCAATCCCATGGCCTCATCCATTTTGTTCCTATGTTGAAGAACCTCAAAAGCTCATGTAAGAATAGGTTGATTCTTATCCAAACATGACCATAAGCCCTTGACATGAGAAGCTGTGTACTTTGTGCCTTCTACATGTGATAGTTGTGTGGTGTGAGATGAGTCACAGATGGATCTGCCATTGAGAGAAAGAAGAAGACAGAAGTAGAAGGGTCTTATTCTAAAGTAAATTACAGAAAAGAAAATGCTCTTCCTCCCAATTGAAGAAAAAATCACAAACAAACTAGGGTTTGTGTCTCCAAATCGTGGCTTCAAAAAAATCCTTCAAACAAGAAGCAACAACCTGGCTCTGATACCATGTAGGATTTGATGGAATCCAAATCTACAGTCGCCAAGATCACCTGTAGTGCAAATAGCTTGCCGAAGAGAAACCTACGGAGCAAGAACTCGGAGTAAACAATGGAAGAGAAAATATTTCACAATAGAGAAATGAAATTTCTATGTGAATGGATGAATTTACAATGAGAGAGACATCTTATAAAGGCCTCAAGGAAGCTTGTAGAACAAGCTAGAAGGAGGTAGAAGATAAGGTTGACAACTAAGAATTCTTCCCCAAAAAAGTGGAACATGTTAGAAGGGAAAAAACTCCCATGTTGTCAAAAATTAACCACTACAACTATTAAATACTAAATATTAAATAAATGCATTAACCTAAGTAAGCCTAAGTAATAGAATAAATAATTAATAATTAATTATTTACTCTAACAGGTTTGTGTACCTCGATCGATTTTATATGAAACCAATGATGAACCCCCCTACATAGAAAAATATTTTAAAAATTTATGGCATAAATCCTTTCCCTATTACTTCTAGAAAGGAAAACAAGCAATCACATAAATTAATTAAGAAGCAGCATTGTTATGTCTCGAAACATATCTCAGGGCTTTGAAAAATCTGGCACAATGCGGATCACTGACAAATTTTTGCCCCTATTTCTCTCACAACGAAATCAAAAGATTTTCAACCTTATTTATGTTGTAGAGGCCATGATTGATCCAAAATCCTTCCAAAAATATATCAATGCTATCCTATAATGTCCTAGGATCCTCATGACTTATTTTTACAATTTAGGGACATGTTGGTAATCTGAGCACCATTCAGATTGCCACAGCTATCTGTTGCACTCTTTCATTGCCACTCAATAGTGGCATATAATAAGTAAACATGTGTTTGAGAGACCAAAAGGGCCTCCCCCTTCTTTTTCATCCCAAATGCCTTTTTCAAGGCCCCCATAGCACCTTTTTCAACCCAAACACCTTTTTTAAGGCCCCCACAACACCTTTTTCTGCCCAAACACCTTTTTCAAGACTCTCATAGTGCCTTTTAGGCCCAAGCATCTTTTTCAAGGTCCTTTACCACCTTTTCAAGATCAAACACCTTTTTCAAGGCCTCTTAACACCTTTTTCAGGGCTATTAACACCTTTTCGGGTCCCCTAGCACCTTTTTTTGGCCATTAGAGCCTCTTATATGCCCAAATGTCTTTTCACTAACCCCATGAGTATCTATCTTTGCACACACCTAAAGAAAATCCCAACTTTGGCCCTAAGATTATATATAAAGTTTATCAATACATAGAATTTTACACTTTGATTTGGCTTGTACTTCGTGGTTTAACACTTCCTACTTTTTCCAACCCGTGCACTTCTACTCTCAAAATGTTACACAAGTTTGTACTCATCTTTCATTGAGATCCCACCTTGGCATTCGGTTATCACACATAAGTGAAGGTTAATCTTCACCTAAGTCTCTCATCACTCACTCTTTTGTGGATTCATGGCAACCTTACTCATATTTCCAAAAATACCAAAAATATCCAAATGATTCCAAAAATACCAAAGACATTCAAATAGTCTCCAAATACCAAAAAAATTCAAAATATATTAAAAAAACCATCAAAAATAGAAATGACAATAATAATCAAACACTTTTGATTACATTGTCCATAAACACAAAATGAATGCCAGTCACGTTTTTTGCTTGCCATACACAACACACTTTTTATTCTACTATAACAGAATTTTTTTTTTAAAAAAATTGAAAGAAACACCTAGCAAATCACTTATTCTATCCTCCCTTATAGAGGAGATAGGGTAGGATTTCTAGATGGGGGAATTTTCCCCAGCCCAATCTCAGAAGATGAGGCTCCTAGCATAGATCCTCCTTGTAACCACACAACATCCATTGGTATCGGTAACCTCTCACTGGGTAGTTGAGCATTCAAAAATTGCATGAATTATTTATCCACAAACTAGGTCTCCCATCCCTTCTCCAATGGGATGGACTGATAATATAGTCCCAAATAATAGGTAGCTTCTTGGTGTACTTTTTTCATCCTTTACATATCTACAAACACATTATCGACTAGCTTATTTATGAAAAAAATAGTGATCACCTGTTGAGCTATGTCTCACTCCTATTGCACCTATTCGGTCACCATTCTCTAGCACTCTACATTCACTTTCATATCACTTAGCCACTATTGCAACTGCCTCACCTTAGTCTTGCTAGCTGCCAGCCAATCTTATAGCTGAAATGACATGGTGTTCATTTTTGACACCACATCCTTAAAAGACTTTGACTGCACCTACAGTAACACCAATTCATTTTGTGCACTTTTTAAACCTACTTATGCCATCCTCAGTGAATCCTATAACTTTTGTGCATGTGCTCACTCATCTTGGATCTCTGCATCATTCCCCTTTTCTCATGATTATTCCACCTACAACACAGCTTCCAAAGATCACATTCACACTAGTTTTGTATTCACCACCACACGAAGCCATTTAGCTTCTATTTGTGTTCCATCTTCATGAGATTTACCCATGAAAACCAACAAAAATGTGACTTATTATTTTGCATTTCCTACTTGGATTCTCTTTGCTGCCAACATTTTTCGTAAATCCTCCACTTTAGTTTTTTCTTGCACCCCACCCTCTGCCTTTGGTTGTGGCTCCATCACACAAAATATGCCCATCTCATCACTCATTGACCTTTGTCCCAAGATTTTGAGGCTAATCAACTAACTCACTATGCTGATCACCATTTCCACACTAACATCCTTTGTCACTCTTTGTGCTTTTACCAAAGTCTTCCTTGGAGAGTCCATCTCCTCCACCTCAATTGTTGCTTCTAGCATTTTTTCCCTCACCCCAACAGGACTACATTCTAATTGCATTGTAGAATCACCACCTATTTTCTCTTGCAATTCTTGCTACACTATACTCCCTGACAACATCAACACTATTTACAAAGGAGCTTCTTCAACCTTGAATCTTGAATCCCTACATTTTGTTCATATCAGCACTACATGAGTTGACTTGTCCTGCTCATGAACTAGTGCTTGGAGCGCAGGTTGATACACCAATTCACTTGATGTACATCGGGCACACTTTTCCCTCTATCCTTGCCTTACACAACTGATGGGGACACAACCCACGCACAGAATGGACGCAACAAGAAAAGGGAAATTGTATTAACTATGAAAATAAGCTAATACATTTAGTACAGAGAAAATAGACTTCAAAACATGCCCTAAGGGCTTACAATAACATAAATCTGGAGATAATTTCTCCTTTCAGTACCTCCTCTCAATTTCCACTCCGAACTACCTTTTACAATGCTAGAAATGTCCTTAAATAGACCCCAGAGGGTTAAGGACTAGGAATACATTATAGAAAGTACTAGTAGGCATCCACCGACCAAGTAGAAGGCTCCAAAATCCATGTTAGAAGTTGGTGCAAATCTAGAGGAATCCAAAAATGGTAATTGAACTTCTAGGAGGCATAACTTTCGAACCGTAGCTCCGATTGACGAACTGTTTACATTTATAGAAAGCTCTCGAAGTGCTCTATAGCCCTATGGACCAGCTTCACTCATCCCCCATTTTTTGGCCCTTTTCAAGGTCATTTAATTCCCCTAACCTAACTTTGAAACATTCTTAGGAGGTCTCCAAAACTTGAAAAACTGCGATAACTTTCAAACCATGGGGCCTTTTGACCTGATTCTTTTTCTGGAATGCTCTAAATTACAATTGCATTCATTTGGCCAATTTACACCTCTTAGTTCACCAAAATGATGGCTCAATTACATACTCCTATTTTTTTGGCATTTACACGTATCCCAAGGTGTTCAAATACTCTATCCTAGAACATCGATAGTGGAACTATGAGAGTTGGAACCTTTATTTGACCCAAATGGGTATCCAAAAATGAAAACACATGAAATAGAAACTAAGTCTAAGTACATTTTTTTGGGTGACACAAGATTGCCGTTATACCTCTAGATGCTCCTGCATCAGACACCCAGGGTAGATTGAAAAGTGACCCTGTCACTTTATGAATGGTAGAGGAAATCCCAAATGGGAAATCTCAGCTGCTGAAATCTAGGTTGAGTCCTCTATCAGCCGTCCTTTCCACTTGACCAAATACTCTTCATACTGCCTATTTATGGTGCTCCTACCCACACGATGATTTAGAATGTCTTCTATCTCCTCCTTCTTTGAAGTAGGAATTGGAAATGGCTCTAACATCAGTTCCTCATCTGCAACATCATCATGATACTCTGTTAAGTCTGTAATGTTGAAAATAGGAGAAATATGAACACCATCTAGCAGCTCCACCTCATATGCATTTCCTGAGTCATGTTTCTTCAGAATTTTGTTGGGGCCAAATTTCTTCATTTTTAGCTTGTTATAAGTACTAGCTGGAAATCTTTCTTTTTGTAAGTGTACCATGACTAGATCCCCTACTTGGAATTCCTTATGTCTTCTCTTTTGATCAGCTCTAGCTTTATACTCTTGATTCATCTTGGTGATGTGTGCTTGAACCTCCTCATGTAGACGCTTGATATGTTCAGCAAATTCTTCAGCTTCAGCACTTGTCCTTTCCCCTTGCTCTATCTTCCTCAATTCTAGTGCAGTCCTTGGGCTACTTCCATATACAATGTGGAATGGTGATCTACCACTACTCCTATTTATAGAGTTGTTGTAAGAAAAATTGGCTTGTGGTAGAATCAAATCCCACCCGTTAGGCTTATCCCCAACTAAACATCTTAGCAAATTGCCCAGACTTCTGTTTACCACTTTTTTTTGGCTGTCAGTCTGTGGGTGATGTGTGGAACTGAATTTCAAGTCTGTTCTCAACTTTTTCCACAATGTCCTCCAAAAATACCCCACAAATTTAGTATCTCTGTCAGAAACTATACTCCTTGGAAGACCATGTAGTCTTACCACCTCTCTGAAAAACAAGTCTGCAATATGGACAACATCATGAGTTTTGCGGCATGGAATGAAATGTGGCATTTTGGAGAACCTATCAATCACCACAAATATTGAGTCATTACCCCTTGGTGTCCTCAACAATCCAAGAACAAAATCCATACTTATGTCCTCCCATGGCTTTGATGGAACAGGCAATAGCTGATATAGTCCAGTATTGTGGCTAAATCCTTTGGTGACTTGACAAACCTGGCAACTCTGTACAAACTTGTTCACATCTTGTGAAATCTGAGGCCAAAAATAATGTTCTCTAAGAATGAAAATGGTCTTATCTCAACCAAAATGTCCTACCATCCCTCCACTATGTGTCTCTTTAATCAGATTTTCCCTCATGGAACTCCTTGGAATGCACAATTGACTACCCTTGAACAACATGCCATCCTGAATCAAATAGTCTAACCACTTGGTTCTATCTACAGAAACAGGCTCTTTACAAGCCTTCCATGCTTCAGCAAAATCAGGATCTTTAGGGTACAAATTCTTGAGTTCATCAAACCCAACTACTTCAACCTGCATTACTGTAAGCAACAACTATCTCCTGCTTAGTGCATCTGCAACCCTGTTAGATTTTCCACTTCTATGTTTCAACACAAATGTATAGCTCTGCAAGAAGTCTACCCACTTCATATGCCTCTAATTCAATTTACCTTGGCTATTTAGGTACCGTAATGCCTGATGATTAGTATACAAAACAAATTCCTTTGGCAACAAATAATGCCTCCATTTCTTTAAGGCCTGAACTATTGCATAGAACTCTTGATCATAAACAGAATACTTCTTCTTTGCATCATTCAATTTTTCAATAAAATATGCAATAGGCTTACCTTATTTTCTTAATACAGCCCCAATAGCACTGTCACTAGCATCACAATACACCTGGAACACCTTTCTAAAATATGGAAGTGCCAAAACAGGTTGTTCTGTCACCTTCTTGTTCAGCAATTCAAAACTTCTCGCAGCTGCTGCAGTCCATTTGAACTCTTTTCTATCCCCTCTTATTGTGTCAGTTAGGGGTGCACATATGCCACTAAAATTCTTAATAAACTTCCTATAAAAACTAACCAGACCATGAAATGATCTTACCTCAGTAGCAGACCTTGGAGTAGGCCATTCCAAGATGGCTTTTACGTTCTCTGGATCCATTTTGAGACCTTCAGGTGGTATAACAAACCCCAAATAGACTAACTCCCTTTTTGCAAAGATACACTTCTTCAAATTAATTAACAGTTTCTCTTCCCTGAACCTTTCAAGGACACTATGAATATGCAATAAATGTTCTTCCAAAGTCTTGCTGAAAATTAAAATATCATCCAAATAGACAGTAACAAATTTTCCCAAGAACTTCTTAAGTACCTCATTCATAAGCCGCATGAAGGTGCTTGGGGCATTTGTCAATCCAAAGGGCATGACTAACCACTCATAAAGACCCTCCTTGGTCTTGAAGGCTGTTTTCCACTCATATCCTTCTCGAATCCGTATCTGGTGATAACCACTCTTGAGATCTATCTTTGTGAAGTACTGAGCTCCACTCAAGCAGTCCATAAGATCATCCATTCTTGGCAAAGGAAACCGATATTTGATGGTTATCCTATTTATAGCTCAAGAGTTTATACAAATCCTCCACTCTCCATCCTTCTTTGGTGCCAATACTACAGGTACTGCACATGGACTCAGGCTCTCCCGAATCAAGGCCTTCCTCAATAGCTCCTAAACCTGTCTATTTAGCTCCTTTTTTTCAGTAGGAGTCATCCTATGAGCAGCCTTGTTAGGAAAACTAGCTCCTAGAATTAGATCTATCTGATGATTGATTTGCCTTACTGGTGGCAATCCTTCTGGAACATTATCAGAGATAATATCTCCAAATTCACCTAGTAAATCTAAAACTTCAAGTGGTATTTCACTACTACCTTCTTTATCTTTCCTAGGAATCAAAGCATAACACATACGCTGATGTTTCATTCCATCTAAAAACTTTCTTCCATCAACAAGACAAATCCTAGCACTGCTACATACTTTTTCACCTTCCCTTTTAATGGGCTTCAATTTGTGGCGAACTCCATCCTTTGTTAGAGAGTATGTGTTCGCATGACCATCATGTACTGCATGTCTATCAAACTGCCATCGTTTACCCAACAATAGATGGCAAACATCCATTGGAATAACATCACAAAGAAATTCATCATTGTAACTCCCAATTTTGAATTTCATGAGACATTGTTCACTTACCAGGACCTTATGATCATCTTTTACCCAAGCAATCTGATAGGGCTGGGGATGTCTCTCCCTCTTGAGCTTTAGCTTAGAGAACATCTCTTCTGATACCAAGTTATCAGTGCTACCACCATCAATGATCACGTCACAACATTTATCCTCACACTTGCATCTGGTAAGAAACAAACTCCTCCTTTGTCTTGGTTCAATCTCACCACTTAGTAGGACCCTTTCATTCACCAAGGTCTCTCCTCTTTCTGCATCCTTTGAATGTGATAATTGTGCATCCTCATCCACATGAGCAACCCTAGCTTGGCCCTTAGCTCTCCTGTCTATCCTTCCTTGTCATTGAGAGCATTCATAGGCACGATGACCTTCTTCATTGCAATGGAAATAGGTACCACAAAAGCCTCCTCTTTGTTGTCCACATCCTCTAACTCTTCCTCTCTGATTTCCAAAGTCTTAATCACGGGAGCAGTTGAAACCCTCAATCCTCTGGTTCCTGCTAGTACCCACATCTTCATTTTTCTTTTGGGTTTCATTTCATCCTCCAGATGACCTGCTGCTTTCCCTTGCTCCTTGACCATGCCCTCTTTGTCTCCCTTCAAACCTCTTATTCAACTTCTCTTCAAAGTGTAGGGAAAATTGGTATGCTTCTTCAGCGCTGGTCGTTCTTACCAGACTTAATTCCTCCTGGATGCTAGGTCGCAACCCACTGATATAACAAGCAACCTTCTCCTTATTTGCTTCTGCATGCCCTGCTCTAATCAAAAGTTGATAAAACTCCTCTATATATTCTTGGACTGATCTTCCTGCTTGCTTTAGCCCATGCATCTTCTTAAACAAATGAAGCTTGTAGTCCACAGGAATGAACTGCTTCTTTAATTTGTCCACCATGCGATCTCACCTTGTGATCTTCTGCTTTCCTCTTCTATTTCTTTCCAATTGAACCTCTTTCCACCAGAGTTTGGCATGGTCTTGGCAAACTTAATCCTATCTAGGTCCCTGATATCCTCATACTCAAAGTATTCTTCCAGTTCATTGATCTAGTTGATCAACTCATCTAGTTTCAGATTTCCTAAAAATACACCCACATCAATTGTAGGTCGTTTCCCAAATTTAGTAATGGCCCTAAAAAGCCTTTCCTCTGCCTGATTCAGAACTTCCCTGTTAAATTCCCCTTTTGGTCCAATTTCTTCTTCTTCATTGTCATCCTCACTGTCATCACCTGCGGCAACATTTGTTCCTCTACGGAGCTGCTCCTACAATGCTTGTACTTGCCTTTGGAGGGCTCTAACCTCCTCAAGATTAACAGCTCTGGCCCTTCCACCATGCTCTCTTCATGGAAGCATCTTCTTGACTCAAACCCACAACCACACAGTCCTGGTGTAAACTGCCTCACACTCGGCGCTCTGTCTACACACTCAGGAAAACCAGCTCTGATACCACCTAATGGGGACACAACCCACACACAGAATGGACACAACAAGAAAAGGGAAATTGTATTAATTGTGAAAATAAGCTAGTACATTTAGTACAGAGAAAATAGACTTCAAAAAATGCCCTAAGGGCTTACAATAACATAAATCTGGAGATAATTTCTCCTTTCAGTACCTCCTCTCAATTTCCACTCCGAACTGCCTTTTACAATGCCAGAAATGTCCTTAAATAGACCCCAGAGGGTTAAGGACTAAGAATACATTCTAGAAAGTACTAGTAGGCATCCACCGACCAATTAGAAGGCTCCAGAAGCTGCGTTAGAAGTTGGTGCAAATCTAGAGGAATCCAAAAATGGTATTCAAACTTTCAGGAGGCGTAACTTTTGAACCGTAGCTCCGATTGACGAATCGTTTACATTTTCGAAAAGCTCTCGAAGTGCTCTATAGCCCTATGGACCAGCTTCACTTGTCCCCCATTTTTTGGCCCTTTTCAAGGTCATTTAATACCCCTAACCTGACTTTGAAGCATTCTTAGGAGGTCTCCAAAACCCAAAAAACTGTGATAACTTTCAAACCGTGGGGCCTTTTGACCTGATTCTTTTTCTGGAATGCTCTAAATTACAATTACATTCATCTAGCCAATTTAAACCTCTTAGTTCACCAAAATTATGGCTCAATTACATACTCTTATTTTTTTGACATTTACACGTATCCCAAGGTGTTCAAATACTCTATCCTAGAACACTGATAGTGGAACTGTGAGAGTTGGAACCTTTATTTGACCCAAATGGGTATCCAAAAATGAAAACACATGAAATAGAAACTAAGTCTAAGTACATTTTTTTTGGTGACACAGGATTGCCCTTATACCTTTGGATGCTCCTGCATCAACAACCTCCTTGGCTGACATCCCCCATCTTGCCTCCTTCTATGATTGATTTGGTGAGCCCGTCATGATTTCAAATGTACACTTACTTCACCTCTCGAACGAATAAATCTCCCAGAAACTATGCTACTTGTTCCTTCATCATTCTTATTTTCCTATGTGCAGACTCATCTAATTATGGCCATCACTCAACCTACATTACACTCCACATGATTTTCCATGCATTCACTCTATGCAACCTGCCTTACCAATACCAAGTACACTTATTTTTTTGTTCTGACATTATCACATCTTGATCCCTGCCAAAAAATATCTTCTAATGAAATCACCATGTATTCCATTGCACAATTGTCACTAGTACACTACACAACTTGTTACCAGAATCTTATAATAGCTTTATCCATAGAGAGTTGAAAAAACTTGAGAATATTGCACATAATTTTTGATACTACTGGTCTGCATTTAATGACTTTTTTACTGTGATGAGTTTCTAGTACCTCGATGATGTATTTTACTAAAGGGACCCAAATGAAGCCATGATCTTTTATTTTCTTTCGATTTTCACTATTTGTATCTAGTGATCTTCTGATTGTGTGCATTATTGATGTCCACTTGTAAGTGTCTTCTTTCTTTTGGAAGGCCATGTGTACCTCAACCAGTTTTGCATAACATCTCAGGTGAGGTTCTTTATCTAACATGTGTCTATTTTTGTGTTTTTTGGATAACCACGGCAAAAAAAATTGTTCTTAATGATTATCATATCCTTCATGTACATTAATTTTTTTGGTCATGGTTCTTGACATGATAGAGTATTCATATTACCACAACTAAGCTAGTGGTGGTTGTACTATGTCACTTTTTATTTAGGAGCTCAATGATGACTATTAAATTATATCTCCTTACAAAAAGTGATAGTTAGTTACATCCATCTAGTTTGCATTTCATCTTGGGTACCTTAAAAAAAAATGGTTCACACATAAATGGGGAATACACAAGAATAACTACAAAACTAAGATATGGCAATCAAATGGTAGACAACAACATCAAAATTGTCGAGATCTTTTAACACTCAAGTATTGTGAACTTTGTTTCATCATAACACCACCATCATTCATCACACTTCATTCCCTCATTACCTCAAACCTTTCATATCATCTATAGAATTACGTGACCTTCAAATCTCAAAAATTCTGGTCACTATTTCCTCATATCACATCTCTTTTTATACCATCATAAATCATGTTCTATGTGTTCCCTATTTCATACTTCTCATTGATGCCTCAAGGTCCCCTTATGGCCTTCGAATCTCAAATGTTGAGATGCATTTCTTCATCTTATTTCATCTCCTATTGTCATTTTTATGTTTCTCATTTCATCTATTACATTTCAGTATATTCCTTCTTATTTATCCTAAATCATTTTCATTCTATCCTATTACATCATTTAGTATTTACTTTCAATTACCTCATTTTCTTACCATCTTCATTTTTATTTCATTTTGTACGCTATTTCATATTCATTTCATTAATTCACTTTTGTTCCATCTTCATCACATATCAAACATGGAACCATTTACTCTTTATTTTTATCATTTCTTTCCATTTTTCACTTTATTTCACTAAAATCATTTTCAATCATTTTATTTATTATTCATTCCATTTCATTATTATCATCGTCTCATTTTTCTATCATTAAATCATTGCATTGCATTACATTACATTCTCTTTATTTTATTTTTTTTTATTTTTTCATTTGCATTCATTTTCATCTCATGTTTATCATTATTTTAAATCAATCTTCTTGTTTTCCTTATCATCTTATTAGATTAAATTTCATCACATTCATCCATTTTATTAGCATATTCATCATCTACATATTATTTCATTACAATAAGCATTTATTCATCTACACATTTCAAATTCACATTACATCCACATTTACCACTATCATAAAAATAAACCAATGTATGCACATCACATTGTCCATGACATCAATAATATAAAGTCCATGATACTAAGACATGAAAAACAAACATAAACACAAAAGTGAATGTTTTCTTGACATAATCATATATCAAAAGGTCATCATCACAAATGATACATCAAATAAGTTAATACATGCCATACAAATTAATACATAAGATCACTACTATGTCTCACCAATTGGACCTCTAGCCCAGTCTATCCACGTCGAATCTAGTGCTGCCTGATCACTAGGGGCTTTCATCCCCTCTCGAGGAGCCTAATCTGTTGAATTTATATCATGTGTCCCAAGAATGGTTGATGCCACCTGACTAGTCATCTCCCCATGTTTCCTCTATAGTGGTGGTGGAGGTGGAGGCCTTGGTGCCATCAAGTCTATGAATGCCTACACTATATTGGTCAACTAGCTAATTTGTGTACCAATCAATCCAACCTTTTCCTCTATGGCACTCATACAATTCTCCATATCAGATGGGCCATCCAGTCTCACTGGAGGTGGAACTAGCACTATAAATACCTATGGATGCACATGTGGCTATCCCTATTGCTATGAACTCTATGCATCTATAATAGGAACCTATACCAATGGCATCTATCTCCTTAAAAACTTCTCATCATTTTCTAGCATGGCCTTGGTTTGAGCTGGCCTACCCAAACCCAAATCATCTAACCTCCTACTTGGTCCTATGTTGCTACTTGTGTCTCCTCTCATTGCAATTATACCTTTCCCATGGACTTCTCTATGTCTATCAACTCCAACATCCTCGGGCCTCTGCATTGGGCCTTGTACTACAACCCTCAACTCTAGTAATACCACTACCCTACCTTGACCTCCAGATCTACCCTATACTCTAGATTTGACTATAGCTCTTCCTCTAACCCTACCTCTCCCCTGTTCAACATCATCATCATCCTCTCCCCCACTAGACTACTCCTTTATCCTAGGTATCAGCTTTACAAGATCTGTGTACCTCAAGAAGGGATGCTCTCTGAACCACCAATCATAGTCTTCCTGCATCCCTACATCTACCTCACCATCTTCCAAAGACCGTCTCTAGGGCATAGCTATCATCTACATGAATGCCTCTCAGCATGCCTCACACTCCAAGGTAGGACCCCATAATGAAATGGTATTGCAACTATATGTGTTTTGTGTTTGAATGTAGAGTTGAATTTTTGGAAAGATGAATGACAATCTGACCCTCTGTAAACAAATAATTATCCCTCTGAGGGTGTCCCAATTCTTCTAGGAAGAATTGAAGCCATATCATCTCCTTGGCTACCTCCATAGCAACAACATACTCTGCCTTTGTGGTGGATAAAGCATTGACCTTCTACAAATGAGAAACCCAACTCATTGTTGCACCACCAACAATAAATACATAACTTGTAGTACTCCACTTGGTATCAATATCCCCTACCAAATCTGAGTCAACATATCCTTGTAAAGCAATAGTAGAGCCCCCAAAGTGTAAACACTTACTAGATGTTCCTCACAAATATTTGAGAATCCATTTAATAGCATTCCAATGATCAATTCTTGGATTACTCATATACCTACTAACAACTCCTATTGCATGTGCAATATTTGACATCTTCTTGTGTCTTGGGACACATCTCCTTAGTCAAGTTTAAATTGTATCACCTAGATTAGTAGTGCAAATTGAATACTAACTAATTAAATAGAAGCATCAACAATACTAAGCAAGCTAACACTTAAGATAGGACCTAGGGTTATCACCACAAAAAGGAAGCAAACCAAGAAAGGTAGGCTCCTAAATGGCATAACACAATGATGCAATGGATTTGTCCTTGATTGTAGGAATGTATGCTCACAAGTTATGCTTTCAAACTTCAAATGCATGGGTGGAGTAAGTGAAACAAGGTTTCAACAATGGAGTCATGAAGTGATTTTGCCATTATAATGGTATTTTGATAGTGTTTGTGCTCTCAAAATAGCATTATAACTTTGCAATGGAGGATGGATGATTTTGTGAAGGGAGGGGGTTCAATTTATAGGCCAAGGGGTAGAGGGATTGATGGCTTAGATGCAAGGAAAGATGAAAGCTTAAGGAGGGCTAGGATGCACTCAAAGGAGAGCACATGGATTGTGCTTGTTTAGCACCAATCAGGGAGTGACACATGTCACAGGGTCATTGGGTAGAGGAAAAAAAAGGATGAGTCAAAAAAGGTGGCTCAAGGCCTTAAATGGACCTCATAAGTGCTTGAAAGAGCATTCATTGGATTTGTAAGAGTCTTGATGGCCTTGTAAGAGAAATGAAGGCTTGGTGGTTGGGATATTTTGGAGGGGAGACTTTGTTGACTTTCCTTTGCTTAGGAAAGTCTTAAGCTCACTTAGGGAATGTGACAAGGTTAGGGGAGGGATTAGGCTTGGTTTTAGGATTAGATTAAGGATGTTAGAGATATGCAAGTGGATGGCATTAATGAGGTTGGGTGAGTTAGTGGCTAAGCTAGGTTAGTATGGGTGGATGGGGTGGATTAGGCTAAATGGAGGATTAGGGATAAGTTAGGGGCTATTAGATTTGAGGGTTTTACTTATTAAATAAATTTGGGATTTTGGAATTAGATAAGAGAATAGGATTTAATTGATAAATGATAGGTTATTTGATTTATCAATTAGGACTATAGATGATTAATTAAATTAATCAACTAGGGGATGGAAAAAGGATTAATTAAATAGGAATTTAATTAATGATGCCTTTAGAGATAGCTAAATAAGATTATTGAAGTGGTGTAATCAGATTTAGGTGTCTACATTTTTCCCCTCTTTGACATAGTGTTGAGACAACACTATTTCAAAGAAGTTCGAATGGATATGACATGAGGAAGATGTTTTAGCAACAAGGTTTCCCCAGTCTCGAAAAAGAAGAGGAGAGACTAGACTTAGAGATGCTCCCTCAAGAAGGCAGTGGGGAGAGAAAATGAGGCTCGACGACTTCTTGAAAAATACAAGAATTCAGGATAAGCAAGGAGACTTAGAGTGGCAAAGAGAAGGGGCTGAATTAGCTCAAACTCTCACTAAGGGAGAATGATAAAGGGAGGATCAGATGCTAAAAAGGAAGAAAGCTTAAGACGTTCCAAGATTGGGAGGGGGATGAGGGAGTGGAGCGCTATAAAAAGGAATCCAGGAGGAGGGGAGGGATGATGGGATTATAAAGCTGATGCAATAGGATGTCAAAGAGTCAGCTTGGTAGAAGATGGGTTTTGGAGATCCCTAGGACTAGGATTGTGGATCTTGAAAGATGAGGCTTGGTGGATTGATTGGATTGATGGATCCCTAAGACTAGGATTGTGGATCCCTAAAGCTAAAAGTGAAGATTGAGTCAAAGAGATACTGATCCATAAGCTGGGATAGGTGCTAGATATGGATGGGGGATAATGGAGATGAAGGGAATCCATTGAAGCATTTGGAGCAGGGGGATACTTCAAAGAGAAGTACCACCATGTAGTTGAGCACTAGATTTTCTATAGGACTATTGGTTAATTGCCAAGGTTACCAAGAACATCAAGGCCTTTTTACCAACCATCCAAAGGACTGACGAACTGACTCAAAATAAACACGCAAGGATTGCCCTAGCATCACACATGAATCCCAGAGGAAGCAGCGTGGAACCGACACTGGGTAACCCACAAGTAGAAAAGAAAAATAAATAAAAGACCTGATCAAGACCTTACGCTCAGATTGCCCCATTTGCAGTATACCATGATATGGAAGATTATGGAAACCTTGATGAGGGAACAAGGAGATTGCTTCGAAAAGATACTTCAAGACCCAAAAGGGAAGATTCCAAATCAAAAGAAAGCAAAAATAAAAAGGAGAACCATTTGCTAATGAGATGGGTAGGATGAGGTACTAAGGAACCAAGATCAGACATGAGAAAAGCTATATCCTGCAAGGATCTATCAGAGAGCACCTAAGTTGATGGATCTAGATGAGGGATGCATCTGGAAAGCTGAACTAAGAAGGATAACACTTTGGTGATAGGATATCTAGCTAAAGGATGCATTGGAATAGCTAACTGAGGATTGTGCAATGTGTGCAAGATGTTGATCAAGGAGGAATTGACATGAAAGCTGGATAGATACAATGGGACTAAGCTAAAGAGGATTTACAAGCTGATAGACCAAGATATGTTACAAATGTAAAAGGTTGTTCATGTTTTTTTTTTGTGAGATGGAAATTTTGGTGAAGGGTGGGATTTCTATAATAGTTGATAGGCGGATAGGTAGATGGTTTGCGAAAATCCTAAGTGAAAATGGCGTTCTTTGTGTGCATGTGATAGGATACAAGCTAGGATACAAGATTATTTACAAGCTGGAATCTGGTACAAGCTTTGGACAAGATGTGGATATACAGGCTATGATACAAGGGATGATACAAGATTATTTACAAACTAGGGTACAAGATTTACAAGCTGAGGTACAAGATTTACAAGCTGAGGGACAAGATTTACAAGCTGTATAGGAGCTCTGGATGATAAGATAGTGGGCTGGCTCAAGTTGGGGCAAGATGCAGAAGCTAAGGATGAGGTGATAGCGAAAGATATGGATTTGGCAAGATGCATCCAATGATGAGGATAGATATGCGACCAAGGATGGGGACAATGCTGAGGTTGGTGGTAGCTGAGCTGATAGATGGCGCTAGAGTGAATGGCTAATGAGAGGATGACATTGGATTTGCATGAGGATAGCCTAGAGCGAGATACCAATGACAAGGGAGGATGGATAAGACAAGATCTCTGAGGAATACAGTGCCCCCAATCAGAAGATGACATGCAGAAGGAGGTCTTAAAATGGATGTGATAGGATTGAAGCTAGGATGGAAAAGCTAAAGGTGCTAGGGAGATGGATGATAGCGAGGAGGATGGGGCGAGGTTGTAGAAGATAAGTGGATAGTGATAGATAAAAGCTGGAGGATGAAAGATAGGTGGATAAATTGGAAGATGGAGCTGGATGTAAAGAGATGACCAAAAGCATGAGGGTGATAGGCTAAGCTGGGGATGGCAGGATTACGCATGATGCTTGTTTACTAAGTTTTCATCATGGTACTTGTCCAAGGCACTTGAATTGCCAAGTTTTCACCAATGGATGCTTTATTTTTCTTTATTTTTTTGACTTTTGACTTTCGACTTAGCTGGAATGATTTTGGCTTTCTTCAGCTATTTTTGGCTTTTTTTTGGCAAATTTTCACTGGCTTTTGGAATGTTCAATTTTTTTGCTAGCTGTTGGTACACCGGATGTGTGATTTATGCAATAGATGGGATTAGAGGGGATTGATGGTAGGAGATGGAGGGATGAAAAGGTTGGAAAGGAGCATGAGATGGGGATGCTTGCAGGATAAACATTGGCACATCTTGGGACACATGTGAAAAGAGCATATGGGGGATAGATGGTAGATGTGGGCTTGATGGAGGATTTGTGGAAGCACGCTTGGGGATATAGGCACCCAAGATGGAGTTAGGAGATGGGGGACATGAGTCACTCGATGGGGGATTAGCAATGGTGGATGCCATTATGCATTGGGTTTCAACTTTTTTCTTTGGGATCCACATGGTTTTGGATTTTATTTTCATAGGATTTTGCATTGTTTTTCATTCTTTGATTGGATTTTGCCTTTTTGGAGTATGTCTTTTAGAATAGACATATGATTGCCTAGGATGTGGATTTTTAGATTTATGCATTTTGAAGTTGGCATTCACATTGCTATAGTAAGCTTTGGAAAGATGGTTAGGAGAAGCTTTGTGAGATGGAGAGGATATGGAAGAGTGTGTAGGGGTATGATGAAGGATGATGTGCCCTGGTATGTGCCTTTGTTGATCTTGCGTAGGAATGGAGGGAATAGGATTGTTATGATGGCTGATAGGGGGATGGAGGATGGTAGATTTTGGGACATAGGGACCCAAAATGGATTTAGCAGATGAAGGGGGGATATGGTAGGTTGTTTTGGGTTGCAAAGATGGTGGAGGGGGGATAGCATAAGATTTCTTGAAGGAGTGATGAGAGGCTGGCATGGTGGGCCTAGAGATAGGCTTGGTTTGGGGATGGCATGTACCAACACTTTTAGATGGTGAGCCTTTGGATACATATCCAAGACCATTAAATCCTGGATTCTTTTGTGCAATAATAGGCTTTCTGATTCCTTGCTCTTGTGGTCCTAAACCTTGGCCTTGATAATGCCATCGGTTGAGCATTTGAATGAGCTGAGGAAACTTTTTGCTTGTAGAAAATGGTAGAAGTGCTTTATTAGATGTACTGCAAGGGGGAGATAATGTTCTTAATTCTTCTGCTGAGAGGGGGCCACCATGGATCAATGTAAGTGAACCAAGAGGGTAGATTATAGATGGTGGAATAGCTTGGATAGGTTGTAAGATGGAAGCATAGAGCGGAGGAGATGGTAGGATAGGATCTTGATTTAGCTGATGGGATGAAAAGATATCCTGCAATAGAGGAGGTATGGCTTGAGGTTTTGGAGATGGAGGGGATGGTGACTGCACTATGGATGGAAGACATGGTACGATGATATCTTCATTTATGCTTTGGGGGATGTCAACATGCTTTTGGGCAGGATCTTGATAGGATTGGATTGGAGTGGATGGTGTGATAGGAGGTGAAGGGATGGATTCTTCAAAGGTGGCGGATGGATAGATGGGAGATTCAGTAGTGGAGATGGGTGAGTAGAAGATGGATGCATAAGGGTCATTACAGGAGCTGTGGGAAATTCTTGGAGGTGATGTGGATATGATATGGAGGGATTTGATAGGTGGTGGGATTTTGATGCTTGTGGGAAGTGGAAGGGTTTTAAGCAATTTGATGGATGGTATGGGGATGATAGTTATGGGAGATGGAGGTGATATTATAGATGGGGAAGCTTCATTACTGACTACTTCACATGGGTGGATTAGATGACATGACTTATCAACTATTGGAGGTGACTTTTCTTGTATTTCCTCTAGGAGATTCCTTGGAGACTCGTGTGTTAGAGGTGGAGGTGGATTGATAGGAATAGCTAGTGTGATGGGGGTGGAAGATTGGAAGCTTGGTTGATTGGGTGATGGAGGAGAAGCTGGGATATCCGATGGCATGACTAGATAGTTTGGAATAACTCTTGGATTTTGGGGGATGGTTGGCAGAAGGCCTCTAAGACTCTCAAGATACTCATCATAGTCAACAAGATTTTCATCATCATTGGAATAGGATGTAGTAGGAGAAAGGACAATATGACCAAACACATCATGATAGGTTTGGGATTTCATGTTTTGATGATGAGTTGGAGGGGGATGGTGTCTTTCATATGGATGAACATGGAAGCTCATGGTTGGATTTGGATTAAGCACAGATTTTGGATTAGCTGATGATAGATTTCCTAGGGAGAGTCAAAGCTATATGACAAACCTCAGGAAGATTGGCTAGAGATTCTAACTTCAAAGATATGTTGCCAAAGTATGAAAGGTCTATTTTCCTATGTGCAAGCTTGGTGGTGATTGTGTCAACTTAAGGATAGACTGATGATCCTATGGGCATGACACAAGATTGACTACTTGTGGATCCCAACCTTTAGCTTAAGGTGATGATGGATGACAAGTGACAAAGCTTAGATTACCCTAGACAAAGCTCTATCAAAGGGATAACCTTGGTGAGGCTAGTTGATTGGTAGGATTGATTGGATAGCAAATTTTGGTAGAATGACAACAACTCTTTAAAGGCTTGGGTGATTTTGGATTGGGTTGCTAGCTGGCTGGGGGGATGATTTGGATGGACTTTGTATTTGGGATTGTTCTAAGGCAAAGAACTAAGGGAGCTTGGATGATCTTCTGATGAGGCAGTGACTACGTTTAGTATGCCTTGAGCTGGGAGATTTCTAATTTTTTGGGATTTTGACCAAAGTTGGCAAACATTCATTCAAAAGCGATGAACAAACAAGTAGACAAAATTTTGGAGCAAGCACATCAAACACACCAACATCCTAAGAAGCTTTCTACAAGGATGGAATTTGGTTTAGCTAAGGAGTCCTCGATATACACAAAGTACGTGAGGCCCATATCCATAGATGAAACCAAAAAGATGTCAAACAACTGAGAGGAGCGGTAACCCACTTCTCCTCTTTCACTTCTCAAGGGTATAAAGTCCCTTGAGGCTTAGCCCGAGTGACAAAATTTTGATCCCAAGAGAGGTGTCTTTGGATTCACCTCCTGATCTTTATACTCCGTTGAAATGCTGGAGTTGAGGTTGTCCCAAGGGGTGATGAAATCCCCAAGCAGGCTTCCTAAAAAAGTGGAAAGCAAGACCACATAAGTGATCTTGGATGTAAAAGACACGCATTCATTCCAGTTGATGATTTAGATTTTGTAAGCTATGATTGGAGACACTTGTGATTATGGCATACAATGTTCATTCCAACTTGACAGCGTCGCCAACATAATGGAAATCGAAAATTCGTCAACATAAGAAATGCGAGTGTCATTGAAATGCATCAAAACCATGCAATGTTCATTGATTGTTAGGCATTCAAGATTGTGTTAGAGTGTTTTAAGCCCAAATTGGAAGTGTGAGATATTGCAATGATTAATTAATTTTTGGCATTCAAGATTGTGTTCGTTGTTTTAAGCATGCATTCCAATGAAGAGTTAATTTTAATCCCTGGCATTTGAGAGTGTATTTGAGTGCATTCATTTAATAAAAGATGTGTTTAAACATGCAAGTTCATTCTAAGAAAAATCTGCAAAAAACATGATTAGTTTTATCGCTCCAATCTGCAATGCTGAAAAAAAAGTGATTTGATTAGTCACCCAAAATCAAAGCTTAACTATGGGGAAATTTTTTTAAATTTTTTTTGTTATTTTTGATATGCATAAAAATGCTTAGAATGGTCTATATCCTATGGATAGCATGGTCTATGCTCAATGATATGATGACAAAACCTATAGAAAACACATTAGCATGAAACCTGCCATGAAAAACTATTAGAATTTTGAGAAAAAACAAATCTCACAGTGAACCCGCGGGTTTAGAATGCGTTCCTACAGGCGCAGAAATGCAAGAACTGTCAACGGGAATGCAACAAAGTTGAAGCTGGGTTTTGGTTTGAAAGGCAAGGCGATCCCGCAAGTTAATGCAGTGATCCCGCAGGTTAATGTAGCGATCTCGTAGTCGCAAAAATGCAAAAATAGTCAGCAAGGATGAGGGATAGAAAACTAATGAATAAAAATTGAGGCCACGGGTTAAAAATTACAGTACGATCCCGCGAGAAAGCTATCCCACAAGCGGATTTATCAGCGTTCCTGCAAGGGAATTCATCAATGGGTTCTAGAGGTTAAATGTGAGAATGGGTTTCAAAGTTTTGACTGGTCAAAAGTTGCATTCCTGCAAGACAAATTTGCGTTCCTAGGGTCACAGGGTCACAATCCTGTCGGAGTATAGCCGCGTTCTCGCGGTCGCGAGATCGCGATTTTTGGGTCATGGGATCGCAAAAATAGCACATTTTTCAAGCCTCAAAAATGAAAATCGATTATATGGCCAGGGGCATGATTTTGAAAAAGGAACCTACGTACCTGCAAAAATATTAGCAAACCTAACACAAAAAAATGCAAGCAAACAATGTTAGTTTTGTTAGTTTATCAAACAAAACAATAACAACCAATTAGATTGACCCAAATGCAGGGTCCCACCGGGCATGCCAAAATGTATCACCTAGATTAGTAGTGCAAATTGAATACTAACTAATTAAATAGAAGCATCAACAATACTAAGCAAGCTAACATTTAAGATAGGACCTAGGGTTATCACCACAAAAAGGAAACAAACCAAGAATGGTAGACTCCTAAAGGGCATAACACAATGATGCAATGGATTTGTCCTTGATTGTAGGAATGTATGCTCACAAGTTATGCTTCAAACTTCAAATGGATGGGTGGAGTAAGTGAAACAAGGTTTCTACAATGGAGTCATGAAGTGATTTTGCTATTATAATGATATTTTGATAGTGTTTGTGCTCTCAAAATAGCATTATAACTTTGCAATGGAAGATGGATGATTTTGTGAAGGGAGGGGGTTCAGTTTATAGGCCAAGGGGTAGAGGGATGGATTGCTTAGATGCAAGGAGAGATGAAAGCTTAAGGAGGGATAGGATGCACTCAAAGGAGAGCACATGGATTGTGCTTGTTTAGCACCAATCAGGGAGTGACACATGTCACAGGGTCATTGGGTAGAGAAAAGGGCAAGGATGAGTCAACAAAGGTGGCTCAAGGCCTTAAATTGCCCTCATAAGTGCTTGTAAGAGCATTCATTGTGTTTGTAAGAGTCTTGATGGCGTTGTAAGAGCAATGAAGGCTTGGTGGTTGGGATATTTTGGAGGGGAGACTTTGTTGACTTTTCTTTGCTTAGGAAAGTCTTAAGCTCACTTAGGGAATGTGACAAGGTTAGGGGAGGGATTAGGCTTGGTTTTAGGATTAGATTAAGGATGTTAGAGATATACAAGTGGATGGCATTAATTCAGTTGGGTGAGTTAGTGGTTAAGCTAGGTTAGTATGGGTGGATGGGGTGGATTAGGCTAAATGGAGGATTAGGGATAAGTTAGGGGCTATTATATTTGAGGATTTTATCTATTAAATAAATTTGGAATTTTGGAATTAGATAGGAGAATAGGATTTAATTGATAAATGATAGGTTATTTGATTTATCAATTAGGACTATAGATGAATAATTAAATTAATCAGCTAGGGGATGGCAAAAGGATTAATTAAATAAGAATTTAATTAATGATGCCTTTAGAGATAGCTAAATAAGATTACTGAAGTGGTGTAATCAGATTTAGGTGTCTACACAAATGACCAGGTTAATGTGTGTTGATAGCTTTAGCATTCTCCATGGAGAAACATTTCAACACCTTCTTAATATAATCAGCCTAAGATAAAGTTAATTTTATTTTCTTCCTATCTCTGTAAATCTTCATAGCAAGGATTTGTTTTACTCTTGCATTTTCTAATTGGCATTTCAGCCCCTTAATGTGATCCATGTTAGACTGAGCTACAAGAATATCATCAACATATAAACACAAAATAATGTAGTTGTCATCATCCAACCTCTTAAAGTAAACATAATGATTTGAATGAAACTGACTATATCCATGCTTATGCTTAGAATTGTCAAATTTCAGATACCATTGTTGAGTTGCTTGCTTCAGGCCATATAAACTTTTCTTCAAAATGCACACTAACTTCTCCTTACCTTTCACCTTAAATCTGTGTGGTTGAGCCATATGTATCTCTTCATCCAAATCACCATGAAGGAAATTTGTTTTAACATCAAGTTTCTCCAAATGCAAATCTTCAATAGTCATAATACTTTAAAAAATGCAAATAGAAGTCATTTTAATAATGGGAGAGAATATCTCATCAAAATCAATGCCTTTTTTCTATGCATATCCTTTTACAACTAACTTGGCTTTAAATCATTTCTTACCTCCATCTTCTTCTTTCAACATATAAACCCATTTATTCTATAAAGCCCTTTTACCTACAGGCAACTTGCATAAATCCCATGTCTTATTTTTTAGCAAAGAGTCCATTTCATCTTGCATTACAGAGTCCCACTGAATTTGAGTATCCACCTACATACCTTCATCATAACATTCAGGTTCACTAGCATAAGTTATTAAAATAGAATACAAAGAGGGAGAAAATATTTTTGGAGGTCTAATTAGCCTTGTTGACCATCTAACATTCACTGTGTGTGTAGTATTTTTTGCTACGATTGTTGCATATCATGAGAAATTGCTAGAACATCATCTTTTGGAGTATCATCTAGCACTACATAATCATCTTCTTTCTTCTCATGTTGCTACAACAGATCTTTCTACATCACTTTCTCATTGAATATCACATCGCTACTTCTTACAATTTTATGATTTTCAAAATCCCAAAGCCTATAACCAAATTCATCAATACCATATTCAAAAAATAGACAATTCTTTGACTTAGCTTCCAACTTGGTTTTATTTTTAGAATCAGAATGAGAAAATTCTTCACAACTGAAGGTTCTCGACAAAGAATAACTCACCTTCTTACAAGTTCATGCTTCCTCTAAAATACCACCGCTCAAAGGAGTAGAGGAACCTCTATTAATAAAATATATAGTAGTATTAATAGCCTCCACCCACATGTTTAAGGAAAACCCAACATGTAACCTCATGTTCCTTGCATGCTCCATTATAGCCCTATTCATGCATTTAGCCACTCCATTTTCTTGTGGAGTCCTTGGAATAGTTTTATGTCTATGAATACCATTAGTGGAGCAATAATCTTCAAATTCATGACTGCAATACTCATCACCATTATCAGATCTGAGACATTTTAATTTCTTACTAGTCTCATTTTCAACCAAGCATTTCCATTTCTTAAAAGTTTAAAATACATCATATTTCTATCTAAGGAAATAAAGCCATACTTTTCTAGTTGCATCATCAATAAATGTAACATAATAATGAGAGCAACCAAGGGAAGATGCTTGAGCTAGTCCCCATACATCTATATGCACAAGCTCTAATTTCTCACTTTTATTTTCCTTCCCAGTCTTCACAAAACTCACTCTCTTTTGTTTTCTATACACACAACTTTCACAAAAATCCATATTAACACATTTCAGAGTTGGTAAAACTTTCTTTGAATAAATTACTTTCATGCCTTTCTCACTTATGTGCACAAGTCTGTTGTGCCACAATGTTGTATCACAATCTACAGCAGTAATTTGTTTTCCCTACTCAACTACAACAACTATTCGTAAACATTCATTTTTCTCTGAAACAATCAAAGTAGAAGGAACAATATGACTTGTACAAAGATATAAAGTGCCTACTTTCACACATTTTTCTACTACAAGGGAACCTTTTGAAACCTTCCAATTTTTATCATTAAAAGTAACTACACAACTCTCATCACTAAGTTTCCCTACTTAAATTAAATTGCTACTCAACATTGGAACATGTCTTACCTCATGTAGTAGCCAATGATTCCCATTCTGCAACTTAATCTGAACTTTTCCCTTCCCAACTATCTAAAAGGGTTCATTATCTCCCAAATAAACAAGCCCAAAATCCCCTTGGACATAATCAATGAAATAACCTCTATGAGGTATAGCATAAAATGAAGCACCAGAATCTAAAACCCATGAATCAACAACACTTTCTAAAGATAGAAGCAAAGCATCCTCTTCAAATTTGTTACCACATTTGCCTCCTTGTTCCCTTCTGGTTTATCTCTTTCATTGTTCTTTTGAGTCCAACAATCTTTCTTCTTATGCCTTGATTTCCCATAGTACCAACAATCTCTTGATCCTCTGGATTGAGACCTCTTCTCCTTTGACTTTCTTCATGATTTCCTATGATTTCAAGAATTACTTCCTCTCTCAGTCATTTTGCCTCTACTTTCTGCCTTCAAATCACTTCCTAATGTAGATCCACCTGAGGTTTTCCTTCAAGTTTCCTCACTCAAAATAACACAGATCACATCATCATATTTTAAGGTATTAGATCCAGAAACATAATTACTTAAAGTTATTACCAAGCCATTCCACCTTTCAAACAAAGAACACAAAATTAAAAGAACCCTAATTTCTTCATCAAAATTAATACCCACAGAAGATAACTGATTAGTAATAATATTAAACTCATTTAAATGATCCACAACAAATCCACCTTCTTCCATTTTCATATTAAATAAATGCTTCATGAGAAATACCTTATTTGAAGCGGAGGGTTTTTCTTACAATTTTTCTAGGTTTTCCATGAACTCTTCTTTCATCTTTTCTTTTGTAATATTAAATGCCACTGATGGTTCCATGCATAATTGAATGCTTCCAAGTTCCTTTTTGTCTAAAAGATCTCAGTCGTCATTTGTCACAGATCCCTAATTCTTGGTTTTTCCTTTCAACAGCTTCCATAAATCCTTCTAATAAAGATAGTCTTAATGTGGTTCACCTAATCCCTAGGCTATGTCCACCAAACAACAAGTCTAGTATAATTATGATCTAGTGATTACAACCTGATTACAATTCGTAATCCCTTATAGCTCAATACTACTGCAAGAAGCAATTTTCACATCACACCTTATGAATATCCCCTAACCCTAAGCCCTTTTATACAAGTATTTTTACCACTTTAGGGTTATAATTAATAATTACATGTCAACCCAAAATCCCAATAAAATAGGGCCCCAAAGAATTATGAAGTATGTACTATAGTTCCCTGATCAATCACCACAAACTAATAGATACAAGTGGGCTACTATGTAGCTACTCCATAAAAATCTCTATGGTCTATCAATCATATCCTAAATAATATGACCCCATCCAATGGGACATCTGTGTCCTTTCCTATCTGGTAGAAAAATCCTCCTATCAATCCAGCTAACACCACAAATAACAAATCATACTCCAACATCTAGAACCATGGCACACTATCATCCCCAATTCCATCATCCCTAAATAAATCTCTAAATGTTGTAGCATAATCTATCTGATCATAAGAGACTAGAACCCCAATGGTAGGGATCTAGAGAATCCTGTATACATCCTTAGGTGTAATTATCATCTCTCCCAAGGGCATGTAAAATTTTTTGTGGTCTGAGTGCCACTGCTCAGCCACAATTTTTAATAATCCTATGTTCACCCATAACTAAGGCATCTAAAGCAGGTATGCAAACCTGCATCTATCAACCTCCTATCAAATTTTCAATGATAATATGTCAATTGACTCTAGTGGCCATGGATATAATCCCTATACCATGAGCTTACACCCATGTAACTATTTCACTAAATAATCAAACAAAGGTATTAGTTTCATTATAAGTGACTATCATACACCAATCAAAAAACAAACATCTAGCTATCTAACTAAGGTTCTATCTTGAACTTGTTATTTATGCTACTATATATCTTGGGATGGACATGTTAGTTTTCCCCACTCTGTATCATAAGGGGGTCCTTTTTTCTATCTATCCAAAATCGCTTGATTGATTCTACACATCACTTTGTGACTGCACATTCCCTATTTATTTTTTATTCATTAAATGAACAAGTCCCTAAGGCTACTCAAGGCTCATCAATTCAACATAAAGATTCTCTCTTACACTCTGATCAATATTACACAGTCAAATCTAGCTATTAGGCCATTCTGCTATTGGACAATCCCTAAACTAGCCATATGTGCTATTCAACCTTACGTAGGCACTATGAGATTCAAAAGCATTATTACACTAATCAAATGTGTCATTAAATTATATGTATGTGCTAGGAGACTCATAAGCACTACTAAAGTAAGCATATGCACTGGTAAATCAATAGGATGTGCTATCTGACTTCCAAGTGCTACTACATTCCTTATATGTGCTATCCCATCCCACAAATGTACTATCAACAACACAAGTGCTATAAGAACTCACATATGCACTAGAAAAATCCTACCCAACTTGTCATTCTTCATCATCATACATTGAGAAACCTTCAATATTGTAGGCACTATTCTATGGAGCATATACACTATAGAAAACTTTGTATGTACTACAAAACTTAAAAGTGCTATGTTATTAGGAACAAGTATTATAGTTTCCCTATACATGCTATTGCATTCTCTACAAATCTATCTATATGTGCTCAATCACATCATGTATGCACTACTCTAGGATACATTTATGTTACAAAATCTGAAACACGCTATAAAAATCATCAAATTTACTAAAACATGAAATTTAAGAATTTACCAATCCTCCCCATGAAAACACCCCAAAATTCATGCACAAATCCAAAAATTCAAATTTATAGAAACTCTCAATGACTTATTGGGGCACCATAGTCGATCAGATGCTCATATCTATGACCCCTCTTGAATCTATGCTCTCGCAATGGGACCACCATCTCCATTGACTTAGAGCTAAAAGGGTGAAGAGTGAACAAGGAATGTAAAAATGAAATGGGTAAAAGGTCTTTTGACCTATCTAAGCCTCACTAGGGGCATTTGATGACATTTTTATACATTATTCACTCCATTTTTAATACCTTTTAGACCCATTTCCTTGAACTGGGTATTGTTCCATTTCAACTCATTTTTACTATCAAACTATGTCATCAACATTTTTCAAAAAACAAATTAGAATCTCCCATTTTTCCAATCAATTTTTCCAATTTAATTTTTGAGGGGGCAATATACCTATATCAAACTGGTACATTAAAAATTTTAAAAAAATTTCTACCCCAACCAAACTTCAACATCAAATCAAATAAATTGGGGCATTCAGCAAGTTATTTCAAACATTGCAATATTCAAAATTAGGCATCATATCAATTTTAAAATTGGACATCGTAACAAATTCAAATCAACAAAAACATCAAGCAATTAGACATCAAATAATCAATAAACATGCATCGTATCAAACTTGAATCAACAAAACATCATTGATCAAATATTCAATCATCAAAATTTGGCTTAAAATCATAAAATGAATATAGTATTTGAATTAGTATGCTTTGCATATTAGCTCAAAGAGAGGCATTTGTAGACACTATAAAATTGGAAAAGACCTAAAATAATGTGGATTTCAATCAAACAATGAAAATTAAAGACAAAATCATACAAACAAGGAAAATGATAGAATCTCAAATCAATCACAACATCAAATCACTTAAGTAGTTAATTAATTAATCACCTATCAAATTAAAAAAGATCAAAGTCACTTTTAAAGAGGAAAATCAATTCATAACATCATAAAGCAAAATAAAAGGGAAAAAGGTAAAGAAAAAAGTTGAAAATAAATGCAACATTTAATAAATCAACAAAGACTTTTATCCTCTCAAAAGTGAAATTAACCTTTTTGGTATTTTAAAGAATTGAGAAACCCTATTTATAATCAAAAACCAAGTTTGTTGGACTATTCCTTTTGGGGTCTTATGAGCTATTTTTAGTTTCACTATTACCCTCAGTAAAAGGTAAAATCCATATCCTTACCCCAACCCCCTTCAAAAATCCTATAAATAGAAGGGAAAATAAAGAGAAAAAGGACCCAAGTTTTAGGCATCCATACTTATATAGGCATTTATAGCTATCATTTAGTAGCATTGTTGTAGAGAATTTATGTTATTTTAGCATCATTATGATATCTATTTAGCATTGTTTAGCATTATTTCATCTTATGCATGTATATGTAATAGCATTTTAGTGTTATTATCTTCATATAATTTTCATTTCATATAGATCTACATTAATAATATATTCTCATTCTAGAACTATCACTAAGATGTTGGTTTGAGAGCAATTTTAGCAATTGTAGTGAGGCAAACATGAGATGTTCATGGAGTCTTTATTTAATAGTGATTTCTTGGGTCTAGATTAGTTCATTGTTATTTTGATTACACTCTGCACTAAGGTCTCATGAATACGCGATTCCACCATGCACAAGCATAATATTTATGAGTGTTATTCAACCATATTATGTTACAAGAAATTAGAAACTTCATTTCTTTCTTTTAGTAGAGTTGTCTAAAGTTAATTGCCTACCATTAGCAATCTCCCTTGCAATAATCTTTATCCTCATAATTTTTTTTTAGGGTGTTCTACTTTTAGTATCATTCCTTACATTAACTTTATTACTTCATCTTATTATTTCTTTGGGACCTTCCACTCTCCATTATAACTTCCCATTAGAGAGGAGGGGGATGAGAGGCTCTCCAAAGAGTCTCCACCCATCAAGTTGGTCTTCTCCCTAAGAAGTGAAACTAAGGGAGTAGTCTACAATAATCCCATATTGGAGTAGAAGGGAAGGATCTATCACCCCAATACAACTAATTGGGAACACCAAGATCCATTATTTTATCTTTAATCGTATTACTATATTCACCTTAAACCCCCATGAAAACACCATTTGTACCTTGAATCTCACTTTCTTCAAAAGTATTGCCTTCCATTGAATCTCTAGACTTTAGACCACTATTTTACCTACACACAAGGTTCTTTGGAATATTGGGATGTTCTCCCACCACAACCAGAGTCTTGGGAGGAGTCAAAGATGAGGACCCACCTTTTACAATATTCTCCTTCACAATCCCTATGAAACCAAATTTATCTTTCTTTTTTCAATGAGGGAATTTGAAATTTGAGACAATATGACCAAACTTAGAACATCTATCATAGTACAGTTCAATATTCTCATATATAATAGCTTGGGATTTTTTCTACCATTTAGTCATGACAATATCAAATTTTGGTAATGTTTTTCTAACCATCCAATTGACACAAAATATATCATATACAAGCCTTGATTTTTGTAAGGTGATAGTATCTATAAACACATAATGGTCAAAGGAGTTACCAATCCACCTAAAAACATTATAGGCCCTCTATCATACTACCTTTGACCACTCCAATACTATCTTTGATTGGAAGGATAGATCTTGGAGTAGGCCAAGGTTGTTTCGTTATGCAATCATGTGGCATTCTCATCAAGATTTTAAAAATTGCATGTTGAAATGGTGGGGGATCATGGTAAGGAATAACTATGCATAGGTAGGCTAAGAAATTAGAGAGTATTAAAAGGGATGCAACAAGTTGGAGTAAGACTTCCTTTGACAATATTTTTAAATGCAAACAATGAAGATAATCTGAAGAAACTTTAGGCTATTATGGAAAATAGTGTTACTTTTGTTGAGGTCAATTTGGAGGATGGTTCCTAGAGGAGTAAATGGAAAGAGAATATGGTTAAGAAGGAATTCTATTGGAAGAAAAAATCTAGAATAAAATGGCTATCATAAATCGGAAAAAAATACTTCCTTTTTCCATAGGTCATCTTCTAAACACAAGAACAGGAATTCCATTTCATATCTCCTAGATGGAAATAATGTAGAAATGGTTGACCTAGAGGCTATTGGTGGATTAAATTCTCAATTCTTAATGAATACTTTGACCAATCATAATGCAACAATTGATACTATGGTTAGGGATATATTAGTCATCTCGCTCCACTATGTCTTATGTAATGAAGACAATGAAGCTCTCTTATTCCATCTGATTTTGGAAGAGGTAATAAAGGCTATGTTTTCTATGAAGAAATTTAAATCCTTGGGACCAGATGGATTTCCACCATTTTTTTCAATACTTATAGGATTTGGTCAAATTTGACTTAATCAAAGCTACTAGAGAATTTTATAGAACTGGAAATCTCCTAAAGAGTCTTAAAATGCCTTTATTGTGTTAATTCCCAAAATCCTTGAGCTAGGAACGATGGTGGATTTTTGGACCAACAAGCTTATGATATACCAGTTATAAAATCTTTTCCAAACTTCTAGCAAATAGAATTAAGTCTCTTCTTGATAAATTCATTATCCCCTCTTGAAAAGGATTTTTTGCCAGAAGGAAAATCCTTAATATCTCCAATTCTACCCATGAGTTCATTCACTCTACGAAGAAAAGTATGAATTGTGGAATGAGCCTAAAATTGGACATCTCAAAATTCTATGACAAAGTGAATTGGGTCTTCTTATATATTTTTCTGTTTAGAACTGGATTATAAAATTTATTCATATGGTCAAGGAAATGATAGAAACTATGCATTTTTATCTTATTTTCAATGGGACACCTTGGGGATTTTTCAATTTTGGTTGTGACTTTAGGCAAGGGACCCCCTATCCCATTATATTTTTATTATGGTTTCTAAAGTTCTTAGAAGGAATTTCCTATCTAAGGTCAATGAAGGAATAATTAAAGGTATTAAATTTGCTTCCTTTCTCCCTCTTGTAGTCTTGGAATAATTTGTGGATGATACATTCTTTTATGGAATCTCTTCTATTATTGAAGGAAAAAAATGGAAGAATATCTCAAATGAATATACTCATGTGTCAAGGAAACATATAAATTTTACTAAAATAAATATTTACATCTTTAATTTAGACCACAATTCAAAAAGGAAAATCATCCATGTGTTGGGGTGGCAAATTATTGATCTACCAAATGCTTTCTTGGGTCTTCCTCTAACTATTAAGGAGGCTAATAAAAAATCTTGTAGAATGGAAGGGTAAAGTTCTACACAGTGTTGAAAAGATTCAGTTACTTAATAACTCTCTCCAAGAGGTACTAATTTGGTTCCTCTTAATAATAAAATATCCAAATAAATGATGAAGAATCTAGAAAGGATCCAAAGAAACTTCATATGGATGGGGGTTGAGGAAAAAGATAGGATTGGTCTTATGACCTGGGACATGGTGAAAACCAAAACCCCTAGGAGGTTAACAAATTAAAAAGGTGACTAGCCTCAATAAGGCCATCATCTCTAAAATTGTTTGTTATTTCATTGTGTCAATGGAGATTGGGGTGACATTATGAAAGCTTAATATTTCCAACACTCCTCCTTTCGCTATCTTTGTTTAATAATGCTCTCCCTTTTGGATATAAAATTGGGAATAATATTGTCAAGAGAAAGGCTTCACTAAGCCAGGGGATTAGTTGGTTAGTGAATAAGGGAGATAAAATTAGATTTTGGGAGGACAACTGGTTGGGAGGTAAATGTTAGTCCCTGTTGGTGTAAATAAGTATTTACTATTTACACTTTACTTAAGTTTACGTAGGTTAATGCATTATTTTATTATTTATTTAGGTGAGACACTTAGGAGTTTGCATACTCTCATGAGTTGTCATGTTGACAACACTAGAGTAAGAAACTCTAATTCAGTTTGCATCATTAATTGAGTTGTCATGTAGACAATACAGTTATTCGCATTCCTAATTTAGCACATGGTGTCTGCAACATTATTTTGCATACTACACCATTGCAGGCTTATCCTCTCATCATCACACTTACTCCTGTGCTTGATGGAGGATAACCCATATCTAGTGGACATGTGCCTCATTGTATGACTTATCGTGATGCTGACTTCTATGCATTCTAGAAGCATTTCGAAGGCCTTTATATACAAGCACTCCTAGTGTACTTTCTTATTGAATATTGAATGAATATATTATCATTTCTATCATACTCTCTTTGGTCTACTATTGTGCTTGTGTTTGAGTTCCTTTGTCTCGGGTGAACTTTTCCCTAAGGAAAATTCTTACATTTATTAGAGCTTGAGGACATTCTCTACACATACTCATTCGAGACCATTGTTGCTTTAGCACCTCAACCTGGATCTGAAGAATCCATAGAAATTGAGAGCATGTAGAGCCAAATTGGACCTCACCATTGTGTCCAAAATGTCGATTCGATGAAAATAGGCTATAACTTTGCCTATGCTAGCCCAAAGTTGATCGTGAGGCAAAAAAAATTTTGCAAACTGGCACCCGAAGCGCCGATTTGCAAATTGGGTATGCTCATTTAATTGATCTGTTAATTTATTTCCAGATCTAAATTAATTTATTCTCTATATTACTTTTTTGAATTTCTATTTTCAGAAATATTTTTCGGCCCTACAGGTCCCTACAAAGAATTTTTTTTGTAGAACTAGGCAGTGAAACCTTGGCCCTGTAGAGAATATTGGAGGAATATTCTTTAATTTGGCAGATTTAATCGATACACATCATATTCCAATTTGGCAAGCAAACAAATTTTTTGCCGAGCACATAATACCCTATGAGCACCCCAATAGGTGACGCGTTCATATTTTCTGGTGGCCTTTGTCTTTGTTTATTATGCAAAGGTGCAGTCATATAAGCACTTTGTTACTTGTTATACCCATGAATGTGGGATTAATCCAAACTTTGTCTGACTGCAAAAAGACATTTTGGCCTGGGTTTTTAACTGCCAACATAGTTCCGACACCCAGTGGTCATTTCTCCTCCCACCATGATCTCCTATCTCTGATGACACGTGGCATAATAACTATCATTTTTGTCTTCACACGTGGCCACTCTGCAACCCAACCACATGGTTGATTGACCCAGTCAAAATTTCACATTAGCCTAACATAAGCCGCCAGTCAGTAGTCCACTCAGTCGCCTATGTGGACACCCACATTAGCTTTAGTCAGCACCGATCTGTATTCCACCTCAATGGAGATTTTTTTCTGTACAATCTGTACAAGATGATGTCATCTTAACATCACACTGATGTCATCACAGGGCCTAGGTATGCTGACATCATCAGTTCACGAGCCTAAATTCGCTGGTCATCTAACCATCATCTAAATTTAACCTCATCTTTTTCTGATTCAACCCCTCTCCAGATTGATTTTTGATTTTGAAGTCTAACTTTTGGAGGCCATATCTCAATTATCTAGACTCCAAATCAAGTGCAATTTTTTTGATTTTGTGTAGAACCTAAAATTTTAGTGGTGTAGCTCTTTTTTGGTTTTGGTGTATTGATTTTTCAGAATTTGCATCTCTTGGTGACTATACCTATCCAATGCTACATTTTGCAACTTCAAATGCTCCGTACAAGTTCATCTGGACACGAAAATAGGTTTCATTTTTTTGAAAGTGCATTATTTTTTGTCTACTTTCTAAATCTACAAATAGATTATAGGGTTGTCTGGACAAAAGTGGTACTTTCAGAATTAGGTCTTTTTTTGCATTATAATGCTTTGATATATCTTCAGAATTGTTGTATGTCTGAGATATATTGTAATGTTGCAATTTTGAACTCCATAAGGAGGTTGTAAAAAGGAAAAATCAAAAGTCCACTAATTCCAAAATTGGCAAGTGGCCATTGTAAACACACTACATATAAAGTGCCAAAAGCATCTTTTTTGGGGGGGTTTCTTGATTAAATGAAAAGGGGGGTGTTCTTGGTGTTGTGTTCCTCTTTTTCTGCTATTTTTCTGCTATTTTTCTTTTATTTTTTGCATCATTGGAAATTTTAAGTTTCCAAAATTAACTCCACATAACTATGCTACATGGTCCACTAAAATGTGGTGTCATTTAATGCATAAAGGAATTTCTCAATATGTAGATGGTACCCTTCCTAAATCAACATGAGATCAAGTATTTGCCAGTGAAATCACTAATTTAAAAATAATGGATAGGAAATCCCTAGATTATATTTGTTTGGTGGTAGAAGACAAGATCATATATCAGATTCAAAAGTCTCATACATCCGAGGAAGCTTGGGATACCCTCCAAAACCTATATGGTAAAGTGTCTGATGAAGATGTTTTCAAAATTGAAGATGAGCTTGTCTCCTTAGATCCTAAGGCATTTGATTCCATATAGGATTTCATCATAAATGTGAATGAATTAAGAATGAAACTTGATGATTGTGGGAATCCTATTAAAGATGATAGGTTAATCTATCTCATTCATAATAAGCTTCCATTTGAGTAATCCACATTTGTTTCTACTTATAACACCTCAAAGACTACATTAGGGTTTTCCTATCAAAAAGTCTCTTTTGATCACTACGCTGAACTATTGGATAAAGAAGAAAAGAAGTTGAAATTAATTAGGATTCTCAATTCACCAAAGTCTAAGGTATTGGTTGCAAATAATAAGGTTTCTCAAAATCTAGCTAGTGAATGTTCAAATAAAGGAAAGGGCAAGAATAAGAAATGGAAGATTAATAAATCAGAGGATGTAGAAAAGGAAACACAAAAATCAAATCACCAAGGTAAGTCTTTGAATTCAAATAAGAAGGGAGATAATAATAAGGAAAAGAAGAAGTGTTCTTACTGCAAGAAATTGGGTCATGAAGAACATAAGTGTTATCATTAAAAGATTGATGAGTTGATGACTATCATGAAGAAACAAAATGTTCCACTACCTAATGCTTATAAGGAGAAAGGATCTTCTTTAGATTCAAAGGGAAAAGGGAAAGCACTCATGGAAAATTAAAATTCTTCAAAGGAATGGATTCTTGACTTAGGTGCCTCATATCATATGGGTTCTTTAAAAGGGGATTTTTCTTTATTGAAGTAGTCTAAGGTACCACACATCTTTATGGGAGATGATACAAAAATGGAAGTTGAAAGGAAAGGAAATGTGGAGATGGAAAATGGAGAGTTCAAAGATGTTCTCTATGTTCCTCACCTAAGTTAAAATCTCTTTCAATTTACCAAATCACTCATCTCAAAGATGGTCATAAAGTTGAGTTCCTTCCTGACTCAGTAAAGGTGCATACTCTAAAAGATGATTCAATGGTTGCAGTGGGGAAAGTTAATCATGACAAAAGGTTGTATTCTTTCTCCCACTTTATGCCTAAGTCTCCTTCATAAGCCTTGTTGACTCAATCCAATTATGGCATGAGCGGTATGGACACCTTGCCTTTTTCTATCTTTAGCAACTTTACTCAAACAAAATGGTCAAAGGTCTACCTACAATCAACTTTTCCGTAGGTGAATGTTCAATATGTTCAATGGATATGCATCTAGAGGATACATTACATAAAGGGAAGTCTTCAAGAGCACCAATTGTTCTTTAGTTGGTTCACATGGTACTAGCAAGTCCCTTTGTAGTGACATCAGTTAACTAGGGTTGCTACGTACTTACTTTCATTGATGACTTCTCACAATATACTTGTGTCTACTTCCTTCATCACAAGAATGGAGTGTTGGACAAGTTTCTAGCCTTCAAGACTCATGTTGAACAGAAATCAAGGAAAGCCATCAAAGTTCTAAGGATGGGCAATGAAAGTAGATATGTGAACAAAATACTTAAAGACTTTTGTAAACTTGAGGGTATTGATCTTTAAAATCCACCAACATTTAGTCTGCACAAGACAGATGTTACAACATTGAGGATACAAACTCTTAAGTCTATGAAAAGTTGCATGATATAAGCCAAGTCTCTAGATCCATCACTTGAAGTCGAAGCAATCAATAGTACCAATCACATACTTAACAGGTCTCCTCATAATGCCTTAAATGGAAAGACACCTTTTGAGGTATGGTGTGGTAGAAAGCCAGTTGTGACACACTTCAGAGTCTTTAGTTGTCCAACATGTGCAAACATATCTTCCAAGGGATGCAAGGCACCACCACCTCAGCCTTTTACTTTCATTGGATATGAATATGGTGTGAAGCCATACAGACTTTTGGATCTAAACACACATGACATTTTTGTGGAAAAGGATGTACACTTTGAGGAGAGTTCACTAAGCTTATCCTCTAATCTTCTTTGCACATCATACATTGTGGAAACTGATAGTGACACCAGTGATAGTGCTTCAATAGATTCAAATACATGGGATTCTATTGATAGTTGTAGAAAGAGTTCATGGCATCAGTATAGTCCACATAAATATATTGTCACAATGATAGGTCCAGTATAGTAGGGTACACCTAGTCTTCCAGCTCCAGCATCAAAGGATGACTTCTTGGCAGACATTTTAGGTTTGTTCATGGAGTCATGCATAACAGATTTGGGGGATATCATTGATTATATACATCTTCTCTTTGATGGAGAGGATCCTTCTTCAATTGTTACAAGGGCTCACTCTAACCCTCATGTCCATTCTCTACATGATTGATCTTTACAGGTTGATATGATTGCGGATACTTATGTACAGTAGTTGTAGGAGGTCTCTTTATCAGTTGAGGAGATAGTATGTTCTTTGGGATAGGTTCTACATTCATCCTTGATAGGGATAGTTAAACAGGTTTTAGAGGCATCAGTGATCATTGGGATTCTTTCCACACACAACGAAAGCATCTCATTGGTACCTATGGTATTGTTTCTTCCAAAAGGGAGGAACACTATTCAACATTCTTGGATTAGCTTCTACATTAGAGCAGCTATCACTAATTGGCACTATTCATTTCGGGGGGAGACTATCTTGTCTCTCTTCTTCTTCTCTCTTATGGTGGGGGTGGACCTTTTCCTCTTTTGGGAAAGTGTTATTCTCACATTTCTCTATTGTATATACTTGATGTATGTCGTAATGGGGGGGTCTTGATTACTCCATCCATCCATGCATCTAGTTTTTCATATCTCTTTTTGGGGGAGTGTTTTTCCCATGAGGTTTTCCCTCTTTCTCCACTTTATGAGATATTGCATTCCATTATGTACATGGGTACCTAACATGGCCTAGTAGTTGGGACCCATGATGCATTTCATCCTACTTCTTGTGAACTTAAGTGCATTCCCCTAAGTTGCACTTAAGGGGGGGTGTTGGTGTAAATAAGTATTTACTATTTACACTTTACTTAATTTTAATTAGGTTAATGCATTATTTTATTATTTATTTAGGTGAGACACTTAGGAGTTTGTGTACTCTCATGAGTTGTCATGTTGACAACACTGCATTAAGCAACTCTAATTTACATATGGTGTCTACAACACTGGAGTTTGCATCATTAACTGAGTTGTCATGTAGACAACATAGTAATTAGCACTCCTAATTTAGCACATGGTGTCTACAACATTATTTTTCATACTAAACCATTGTAGGCTTATCCTCTCATCATCGCACTTACTCCCATGCTTAATGGAGGATAACCCATATCTGATGGACATGTGCCTAGTTGTATGACTTATCATGATGTTTACTTCTATACATTCTAGAAGCATTCCAGAGGCCTTTATATATAGGCACTCCTAGTGTACTTTCATATTGAATATTGAATGAATATATTGTCATTTTGATCATACTCTCTTTGGTCTACTGTTGTGCTTGTGTTTGAGTTCTTTGGTCTTGGGTGAATTTTTCCCTAAGGAAAATTCTTATAGTCCTGACTAATGATGTTGTTAATGTATTTGAAAGATTCATATTAGTTCTTATATTGTCATTTATTCTAACCCTTAGCTAGTTAGAAATTATGATAATTAAGTAAAGTTCCATATCATTTGATTAATGAAGAGGATTTGAAAAAAAGTAAGATGATATAAGATTTGATAAGTGTATGGTATTCAATTGTCACATGAATGATTTAGACTTTGATAGTATAATATTAGTTTAGTTATTTTACATGATTTAATTAAGTGTTAAAATCATGTATAAGCAATATAGTTTGGTTGATGAAAGAAGAACCATGGTATTAACCAAGCTACTAAAGTTGTTATTGAGCATCTGAAGAAGAAATAAAGAAAGTGCAGTGTCAACCAAGAAATTTCAATGTTAACTAGGTATAGTGTTGACTAAGAAAGATTTAATGTTAATCACGCATGAAAAGGAAAATGAGTTTCAGAAAAAATTTAATATGAGGCCAACATTTGATGAAAATAAGGATTGTTTGAGAAGTTTTGATAATAAGGATAAATTTTGTTATGAGATCAATGATTGGAGAAATTTAAATAATATATGATGAAGGAGATTTAGTAATTGGAAATAGAGCACAAAGTTCAAGGTGCAAGTATATTTCTTGAGTGTCTAGATTCAATGTACATGAAACTTATGAAGATCTAATGATTGTGATTAAGTACAAAAACCTAGAAGGTTCTAAAGGAATGGAAAATATTTTCTATTTAAAGGATGAACAATATGCTTATTATTTCACATTGAGTTGATGAAGTGATAGTAATAAGGGAAACCAAGCAAAAATGCATTGTGAGGATCAAGTAAAGGAAGTACTAAGTTTATGTGGAAATTGTGTGAATCAGCTCGTAAGATATCAAGAAGAGATTAAGTGAAGAGGAGATTTGAACAAGCAAGGTAGTGCTATAATTAATAGATCAGTTACTCTCTAATCATTGTAGTAAAAAAGTCTCTTAACTGAGTGGACCTTTTTGAAATCCTATATGGTAACATTTTGTTTGTAATTCCTTTAGAGAAAATCATTCTTTCGAAGTGTTAAAGAATAAATATGGTCTAGATGATCTTTGATGAAAATCATCTAACAAGGTCACATTGTAGTGCCTCTCGTGTTTGCAGTCTATACCTTGTTTATTTTTTATTTGAGAGATACTTGTACTCATGTTATAATTTTTACATTTGAGATGGCCTAAGGGTCGGATGTTATACTTTGATTTTAGTATCATAGATGTCATACTACTATATTGTGTAGTTGATCATATTTCACGTTGATGCCATTTTGAGATGACAATATGATTAATGATTATATCTGGTTATCTGGTATTTAGAGATACCTCTGATTATGTTATTTGTGTTGGATTTAATGCTATATTTATTTATTCATTCTTTCTTCATTATGCTTTATGCGAATTTGAGTGATGTAAATGGGTTATTTCAGTAGAATTAAATAAATGGTTAAATTAGGTATTAAATACATTTATTGCTTTGATTATGTTATTATATGCAATTTTACTTGATCATGTGTTTTAGTGTGCATGATTTATATCCCTGGTAGTAGCACATAAAATTAGTGATTTAGTCGTTCATTATTACCAATTTCATCCCTATATGGTCGATGTACCTTATTTTAAATGTTTTAATTAAACCTTCTAGTGATTGGGTTAAATCCAGAATCATTTGCATTATGTGACTAGACCCATGAGTGTGTCTATGCATTTAAAGATTCACATTGTCGTGAAAGTTGCCAGGAAATTTTTGTGATTTTGGGTTTTCAGGTTTTAAATTGTATTGAATTTAATTTTTGGTAGCTTTTCCAAAGACAAATTCCTATTACTAGGAATATCCTATTTTTGTTTGGGTCAATTCAAGGTTTAGCTAGGTTGGCTAGTTATGTACCCTAATTGATTATTCACTCAAAAAGTGAATAAGCATTGAAAGAGGAAATTAATTCCCCACTTCTAACTTTTGCAAATTACAAAATTGAGAGCTTTTGAGAATCCTCTTCTAGAGGATCACATTTTTGTTCATTGTGAGAGATGTCAGTGTGGGATCTTCGTGAGGTTAGTCTCGTTGGATTTTGCTCAGGGAAACCTTGTTGTGCTGTAATTTTTGGCAACTACTGTAGGTAATTTATTTTATTGTGTTGTTTCTTCTTTCAGCCCCTTTTGCTATTAGATAGGGCTCTCCCATTTTCTTGTTTTAGCTTAGTTTTTTGTTATGTTTTTGCTAGCTTTTTGTTAGGAGGCTGAGAACTAGTGTTCCCCTTTATTTTTGTTTGTTGGTTTTTCTCAGTTGGTCAGCTATGAACATTTTCCCTATTTTTGGGATGAGGGTTTGAGATTTCATGTTGTTATGCTGACTATTTTTGCATATAGTGTCTAAACCTAAATTTTATTGGATTTTCATGGCTTTTGTGCCTAAAGAATAAATGGATTTTATTTTTGAAGTCTTTGAGTTTTGGGTTTTTACCTCGATTTTTGTGCTACCTAGTTTTCTTAGATTTTCTTGGCATGTTATTGATTTTGCACTTGGATCATCCGTAGGATGTCAATCACATCATGGTTGCACTTTTTATGTTGCATTGGGATGTGTGTTCCATCTATCCTCCTGAGCTATTATTTGGTTGAGTGTTATTTCTACTTGTGTTCTCATCTAACCCTTATGTTTGGTCTTCATAATAGTGGTGTGCCACACATGAGCACGTACATATGCATTTGTCGAGTGACTTGCAAGGCCCAATCTCCCATTTGTATTTTGGTGGAAATATGTTCATTTAGGGTTTGGTAGGGAATATTCATGCCTATGGACACTCATCATGTGATGATTATGGGTATGTAGTGTAAGGTTGGTGGAGGGGCTTCTCTCACAACCATGGTGTCCTAGCCTAGGTTGGTATTAATGAGTTCTAATAAGTGATAACTTAATTAATTGTTAAAAAAATAAATAAGATATGAAATTTCAAGTTGGCCTACCGAGGGTGGTGTCGAGGGGTATGTTCTGTGATTCTTAGCCCTTTTGGTTTAGTTGGGGATGTAGCATGTCAGCCTCCCTAGGGAGTACTGAGGGGTATGGTTTGTTAGCATGTTCACCAAATCTCCACTAGAGTCCCTACATAGTTACCCAGAGAGTGTCTAACCAAGACTTGTTGTACTTGCATTACCTCATGCCCTTGGTTTTAGTCATCATTACTATCTAGTGTGAGTAATAGCCATGGATGTTTGCTTTATGTGAGTTTGAGGTTGGATCATTATCTCCATCAGCATGACAAGAGTGGACCTAAGGGTTTCATGTGGTTGGGAGGTGTGGCTACCTTCACCACTACTAGGAACCAGTGTACAGAGATGGTCTATTGTTCCAGTGTGACCATTGCTTGATATTTTCACTTGATACTTCAAGTTCTAGAGTATGCTTTCATGTGATTTATGCTTTCATTAGAATGCTTGGATATCATGTTTAGATGATGTTGGTTAGTTCACAAATTCCCTTATTATGATGTTTAGCATATGATTTAGATGATGTGATTAGATTAGTTGGAATATCTAATGCTTTACTTTCTAGCATGTTAGATTTCCTTATTCTTATGTGCAATACATTTTAGTAGCAACATCCTCATAAGATAGCTTTGATGATTTGGTTGGTAGTTTGGGATGTTATGCATGGGGGATGGATAAGACCTTCAAGGTCTCATGATGTTATTATGGTTGGGCGGAATTGTGCATGAGTGTTGTTATTCTTGTTCCTTGTGATGTTGCTTTTAGTGTGTTCTTTTATTGCTATGTTTCATATGGTTGTTATAGTTTCCATCTTGATGTTTAGTGTTTGAGTGTCTATGCCTCAATTTTGTGGATCTGGTACTCCCCATCATGGAGGAAATTCATTTCCTATCTTTTTACCTTAATTTTTTCTAGCTTGTTTATTTGGATCCTCGTGTGTAATTGCACTTTCTCACACGAGAGTGAAATTTTTTGCATGGTGTGCTAAGTTTTCTCACATAGTTATTGGAACTTCCTCACACAAAAATCTACACCAATTATGGGTGTTTTGGATGTTGGGCCAAGTACTTCCGTGTGCCATTTGGTACATTTCCTCAGGTAAAAGGTACATTCTCATGTTGGATAGAGTTCAATTACCACAAGAGTGAAGGAATGAGACTAGAGCCATGGGAAAAAATCTTAGTAGGATCAGCCTCCTCAGAGTTGTTAGCAACACTCTAGTAGAGGTAGTGCACCATATTCTAGTGCTACTTAGGGTGGTCATGGAATAGGTTCTAGCTTTTCCAAAAATTGTTATTCTTGTGGGCAACCCGTCCATAAATCTTTTGCGTGTCCTATTAAACCATCAACAAGACCTAATAAGGGTGTAGCTAGATTAGAGCCTACTATGGGAGATGCAAGTAGGAGTTATCAAGTCTTTGTAGTAGTTGATAACCGTCAAGTTGATCATTAAGGTACAGTAGTCGAGGCTACAAGTACATTACATGGTATTTCATCTTCAGTTTTGTTCAACTCAAGTGCTTCTGATTCTTTTATTTCAACATCTCTTGTTTAGCAATGTGGGCTAGTGGCAACACATCAAGTCAATAGTTGGTAGGTTGAGTTATCCATAGGATCCAAATAGGTTATAGACTTCTTGGTTTGTGGTTGTAGTTTGAACTTGGGTACCTTCACCACCCTAATGGATCTTTGTTTCCTACCTCTACGATCATGTGACATCGTGTTTGGAATGATTGGTTAGCTATCCATTAGATGAATATAGATTGCCTCCATAAGATAGTACAGTATGTTGATGACACAAGAGGGTAGGTGAAACTTGTAGGGGTTTAGAGACTAGTCTCACTTTGGATGATCTCAGCTAATTAGCTAAACTAGAGTGTGTGGAAGGGTTGTTAGTTGTTTTTTATTTTGTTAGTGATCTTGAGGAACATGAGAGCCATACGATGACACTTGATGATACCCACTCCTTTGTGAGTATGCAAATGTTTTTCCTAAGGAGATACCCGATATGCCACTATAGTGTGACATTGATTTTTGGATTGATCTTGTACTAGGAGTGGAGTTGATTTCATAAGCTCCTTAGCACATGACTAGTTAGGAGTTGAGTGAACTTAGGTTGCAGTTGGAGGAATTGGGTGCCAAGGGCCATATTCATCCTAGTGTATCCTTGTGGGGTGCACCTGTCATCTTTGTGAAGAAGAAAGATGGATCATTGCATTTATGCATTGACTACCAGAAGTTGAATAAGGTGATAGTGAAGAATCAATATTCTTTGTCAAGGATAGATGACTTGTTCAATCAGATGAAGGGTGAATGAGTGTTCTCAAAGATTGATCTTAAGCTAGGATATCATCAACTTCATATCCAAGAGACTGATATTCATGGGACAACTTTTTGTACATGGTATGGGCATTATAAGTTCACGGTTGTACCCTTTGGGTTGACCAATGTACCATCAATTTTCATGAGTTTGATGAATGGAGTATTTTGCATGTACCTTGATCAATGTGGCATTGTGTTCTTGGATGACATATTGATCTATTCAAAGACTATTGAGGAATATGAGGTCCATTTACACCAGGTATTTTAGTGCTTGAGAGATCATTGGTTGTATGGAAACTTCGGTAAATGTGGATTCTTCTAGTCTAAGGTAAAGTATTTGGGGCATATCATCACTGGTGATAGTATTACAGTGGATCCAAAGAAAACCTAATCTATCATGGATTGGTTGGTACCCACTAATGTCTTAGAGGTTCATAGTTTCATGGGATTGGTGGGTTAATACCATCACTTCGTGAAGGATTTCTCACAAGTGGCTCATCCCATCACTTTTCTTAAGAAAAAAGGGAAGAAGTATGTTTGGTTAGATCAGTTTAAGGTAGCATTTAATGCTCTTAAGGAGTGTTTGTCTAGTGCACTAGTCCTTGTAGTGCCTAATCTTCTAGGTGATTTCATGGTTTGCACAAATGCTTTGTTGGAAGGTGTGGGTGCATTGTTAATGCAGGATGGTCAAGTGATTGCTTATAAGTCTAGAAAAGTCAAAGACCACGAGCTTAACTACCCCACTCATGATTTGGAACTTGCAATCATAGTGCATGCTCTTATTCATTGGAGACATTTCCTTTTGGGACACAGGTTTGAGTTGCATAGCGATCATAGGAGCTTGCAGTATTTTTTACTCAGCCAAACTTGAATGCACAATAGCATCATTGGATGGAGTTATTGTGTGCATATAGTTTTGTTGTTCACTACATTAAAGGGAAGGAGAATGTCATTATGGATGCCTTGAGTAGGAGGCGACATGAGATATCAGTGTTGTTTTTAGGTTATTTCCTTGAGTTTGATGGACTACTATGACACTTTGGGTGTATCTATGTACTAGTGTTTGGTGATCTTCATACCTTGGTTTTGTTGGAAGCACAATGTGCACCATATTCTACACATCCCAGTGTTAAGAATATGCATGTTGATCTTAAATAGTTGTACTTTTGGGTGGGGATGAGGTGTGATGTTGATTTTTTTTCTTGATGTCTTGAGATCCAGAGAGTGAAGGTAGAGCATCAGTATTCGATGGGTCTTTTTCAGCCACATACCATTCTTGAGTGGAAGTGGGATATAATATCTATTGATCTTATTTTAGGGTTGCCTATGTCATCATGATGATAGTGGACAAGTTGTATAAGGTGTCACATTTTTCACCCATGAGAACATTCCACACAAATTCTTCTGTAGCACATGTTTTCTTGGAGGATATTATTTGTTTGCATGGAATTCCTCATAGGATAATTTTGGATAGACATTGAATGTTTGCTTCAACACCATGGACATCTCTCTAGCATGCTTTGGGCACATAACTCAATTTTAGTTTGGCTTATCACCTAGAGATCGATGGTCAGACTGAGAGAGTGAACTAGGTTTTAAAGGATATGCTTTGCATGTATGTGATGGATAGGTAGGTAAATTGGGAGGATTATTTATACCTTGTTTTTTTTTCATACAACAATGGGTATCATAGTTCTCTTCGCATGTCACCTTTTCAGGCCTTGTATGGTAGATCATGTCGTACCCTTTTGAGTTGGGATTGTTTGGAGGATCGAGTACTTTTAGGTCTAGATATGCTTCAAGATATGGAGCAATAGGAAGTTTATATTAGGAAGCATTTGGTTACTACTTAGGATAGTTAGAAGAATTATGTAGATTCCCATAGGTTGGATTGTCACTATTCTATTGCTGATAGGGTGTTTTTGTGAGTGCATCTAAGGAAGATCCCCATCCATTATGTGAAAGGCTCTAAGTTAGTGTCACATTTTGTCAGACCATTTGAGATCCTCAAGAGGATTGGTCCTATTGCTTATCAAATATAATTTCCACCTAGCCTATCATGTATCTATGATGTTTTCCATGTTTATGTTTTGAGATAGTATATTCCTGATGTGACTCATGTTCTTGATTGGGATGATTTACAAGTGGCAAAAGGAAAGCATTCTTTGGATTCCATTCATATCCTTCAACATTATAGGCTAACCTTGAGAGGTTGAGACATAGAACAGGTAAGGATCCAGTGGGGCTCGAGCAATGAGTCCTTTGCTACTTGGGAAGATGCTATATGATTGAGAGGATTGTTCCCCTATCATTTTTTTGGCTTCCAAGAGTAATCTTATGCTAGTGGGAGAGTATGTAGTGCCTCTCGTGTTTGCATTTTGTAACTTATTTATTTTTTATTTGAGAGATACATGTAATCATGTTATTATTTCTACATTTGAGATGACCTAAGGGTCAGATGTTATAGTTTGATTTTAGTATCATAGATGCTATACTACTATGTTGTGCAGTTCATCATATTTGCATGTTGATACCATTTTTAGATGACAATATGTTTTATGATGATATCTAATTATCTAGTATTCGGACATACCTCTTATTATGTTATTCGTGTTGGATTTAAAGTTATGGTTGTTTACTCTTTCTTGCTTCATTATGCTTTATGCAAACATGAGTGATGTAAATGGATTATTTTAGTAGAATTGAATAAATGGTTAAATTAGGCATTTCATGCATTTATTGCTTTGGCTATGTTATTATATGAAATTGCACTTGATCATGTGTTTTAGTGTGCAAGATTTATATCCCTAGCAGTGGCACATGGAGTAAGTGATTCAGCCATTCATTATTACTAATGTTGTCCATGTATGGTTGACATACCTTATTTTAAATGTTTTAATTAAAACTTCTGGTGATTGGATTAAATCCAAAATAATTTGCATTATGTCACTAGACCCATGAGTGTGTGCATTTAGAGATTCACAATGTCATGAAAGTCGTTAAGGAAATTTTTATGATTTTGAGTTTTTGGGCTTTAAATTGTATTCAATTTAATTTCTTGCAGCTTTTTCATAGATGAACTCCTATTACCAGGAATAGCCTATTTTCATTTGGGTTGATTTGGGGTTAAACTAGGTCGGTTAGTTATTTACCCTAATCAATTATTCACTCAAAAAGTAAATAAGTATTGAAAGAGGAAATTAATTCCTCACTTCTCACTTTTGTAAATTACAAAATTGAGAGCTTTTTTGAGGATCCTCTTTTGGAGGATCACATTTCTATTCATTGTGAGAGCTATAGGCATGGGATCTTTGCAAAGTTAGTCTTGTTGGATCTAGCTAGGGGAGACCTTGTTGTTCATTATTTTTGGTAGTTGCTACAGGTTATTTAATTTATTGCGTTGTTTCCTATTTCAGCCCCTTTTGCTATCAGGTAGGGCTCTTCCATTTTCTTGTTTTGGCTATATTTCTGGTTAGGTTTCTGGTAGTTATTTGTTAGGAAGCTAAGAAATAGTGTTCCCCTTCATTTCTATTTGTTGGTTTTTCTTGGTTGGTTGGGTATAAACATTTTCCCTATTTTTAGGATGAGGGTTTGGGATTTCACACCGTTATGTTGGACAATTTTTCATACGATGTCCAATCTTAGATTTTATTAGATTTTTGTGGCTTTTTTTCCCAAAGACCAAATGGGTTTTATTTTTGAATTATTTTAGTTTTGGGGTTTTTACCTCGATTTGTGTGCCACCTAGTTTTCTCGCATTTTATTGGCATGCTATTGATCATGGACTTGGATCATCTGTAGGATGTCAGTTAGATGATGGTTGCACTTTTTATGTTTTATTGGGATAGTGGTACATCACACACAAGCACGTGCGAGTACATTTGTTAGGTGACTTATGAGACCCAATCTCCCATTTGTATTTTGGTAGAAATATATTCATTTGGGGTTGGTTTGGGAATGTGCATGCCTACAAGAACTCATGAGTATGGGTATGTAGGGTAAGTTTAGTAGAGGGGCTTCTCTCGCAACTGTGGTGTCCTAGCCTAGGTTGGTGTTAAGGAGTTCTAATAAGTGATAGCTTAATTAATTGTTAGAAAATTAAACAAGATAAGAAATGTAAAGTTAGCCTCTCAAGAGTGGTGCTGAGGGGTATGGTCAGTGATTCTTAGTCCTTGTGGTTTAGCTGGGGACGTAACATATCAGCCTCTTGAGGGAGTACCGAGGGGTATGGTTTGTTAGCATGTTCACCTACTCTCCACCAGAGTCCCTACATAGTTACGCATATGGTCTCTAACCAAGACCCGTTGTACTTGCATTGCCTCGTGCTCTTGGTTTTGGTCATCATTGTTGTTTGGCGCAAGTAATAATCATGGATTTTTTCTTTATGTGAGTTTTTGGTTGGATCATTATCTCCATCAACATGACAAGAGTGGACCTATGGGTTTCACATGGTTAGGAGGCATAGCTACCTTCACCACTATTGGGGAGTGGTGTATAGAGATAGTCTATTGTTCCAATGTGACTATTGCTTGATGTTTTCACTTGATACTTCGAGTTCTAGAGTATGCTTTCTTGCGATTTATGCTTTGATTGGAATGCATAGATATCATGTTTAGATTATGTTGGTTAGTTGACACATTCCCTTATTATGATGTTTAGCATATAATTTAGATGATGTAACTGGATTAGTTGGAATACCTAATACTTTACTTTTTAGCATGTTAGATTTCCTTATTCTTATGATGTAGTACATTTTAGTAGTGACATCCTTATAAGATAGCTCTGATGATCTGGTTAGTAGTTTGGGATGTTATGTGTAGAAGATGGCTAGGATCTTTGAGGTCTCATGATGTTATTATAGTTAGGAGGAACTGGGCATGAGTGTTGTTATTCTTGTTCATTTTGATGTTTCTTCTGTACTCTATGATGTTTCTTTCAGTATATTCTTTTACTACTACATTTCATATGGTTGTTGTAGTTTCCATCTTGCAGTTTAGGTTTCGAGTGTCTATCCCTTAATTTGTGGATCTAGTACTCCTCAGTGTGGAGGAAATTCATTTCCTAACATTTTACCTTAATATTTTCTAGCTTGTTGTTTTGGACCCTCATATGAAATTGCACTTTCTCATGTGAGAGTGCAAAAGTTCATGTGGTGTGTTGAGCTTTCTCACGCAATTCTTGGTACTTCCTCATGTGAAACTCCACACCAATTATGGGTGTTTTTGCTGCTAGTCCAAGTACTTCCTCACACCATTTGGTACATTTCCTCACATGAAAGGAAATTTCTCGCATGGCATGTTGTACTTCCTTGCGTGAAATTCTATCAATTGTTGACCTCATGCAAAAAAGAGGGGGTATCTCCACTAGTTTTTGGGGAATAATATTTTGGTTTTTTAAGTACCCTTTGTGTTTTCTTAATTTTCCATGTTTTGACATATTTGAGATTCTTTGTTCTATTGTCATCTTTGGTCTTTGTTTCTTGGTTTGGGTGTGTCAGTTTGGTAGTGGCATGTGGTGATTCATTAGTTGCAGGGATTGTGGTTAAGTCTTCCTTTGTGCTCTTTTTGATCCTCGTATGTTGAGTGTCACGTACATCCATACTTGTTTTTAAAAAAATTATCTTGGTTGTACCAAATCCTATTCCAATGATCTTCGGGTGAGGCATTACACACATTAACAATGTGCATGTAACCTTTAACAAGGTTAGCTCCTCACTTCAGAAGAGTGAAAATTTTGGGTTGCCAATTTGTGGGTATTTTTTCCCTTTTATAGGGTTTTCATGTTAAATAATTGTGTCAAATTATGTGTATTCTTATGATGTTGCAATTTAGTTTCATATTTACTATTTATTACTGCAACTCGGTATAAGAAAGAAGATAACTCTAATACTTGGTATATTGAGGTGACACTTTGTTGCAAAGTTTATTATTAGTTAATATTTGATGTTAAATTTGGCTAAAAAGTTAATAATCTAAAACATTAAATGGTTTCAATTGGTGAAAAATATTATTTAAGGCATATAGGATAACTAGTTATAACTGATTCATTCCCCCCACTCTCGGTTATCCAACAATTGGTATCAAAGATGAGTACTTGAAGGAAAATCTTGAAGGGACTTAAGCTAAAGATTAAAAAATGTATAAGTGAGAAGTACTGAAGATGAATAAGGAGAACTTCTTGTAGAAAAACATGATGAGTTTGTATGTATCTAGGATTAGAGACAATGCACTATATTACTTGGATAACTAGTGCACCTCTCCTAACGCTCCTAAGATAGCTATTGAGATGATCTACAAGAAAGAGCACAATAGTTTACACTGAATGATGTTGAGTTTGATGATGTTAAACTTTGTACTACTCCTAAAGAGATGTCAGACAAGATGATACTTGTGCATGGTATATATCATAATGTATTAAGAGCCAAAATAGATATTCTAAGAGGAAAGTATGATGAGATGTGGATGAAGGAAGGAGAAAACATTGTTCAATATGTCAATTAAATCAAGGAATTTGTGAGTGCTATCACATATGATGGAGAAGTGATCAACAATGATGAAATTATAAGTAATATTCTAAGAACATTATTTCCTATTTACTCCATAAAAGTATCTACTATTCAAAACTTTAGAGCTATGTCTGGTATGATCTTACTCTTGATGTTTTGGTCAGTAGATTGACTGTATTTCAATTAAGTAAAACTGATAATAGTATGCCTAAGATTGAAAATGATTTCAAGTCATGCTTACCGTTGGAATTTCAAATAAGGAAAAGAGTATCAAGAATTAGAGTGATTAAACTTCAAAGATAATGAGATGGATGGGATTAAAGTAGTACTAGAAGGGAGGCTCTTAACAGGAAAAGAAAAATTCAAAGATAACCTTCCTCTTATATGTTTTAAATTCAATGAAGTTGGTCATATTATTGCTATATTTCCTAACAAGAATAGGAGTGACAAGAAATTTTAAGGATAAAAAATATAGAAAGAACAACAATTACAATGAATACAAGGACAAAGGAAAGAAGTCATGCTACATTGATGAGGAACACACTAAGTCATATTCGGATGATGAGAATAAAGGTGAAGATGTGGTTTATGTTGTTGTTATAGAAGACCTGGAAGAGGAAAGATATGAGGAATACAAATCTCTTGTCTCTAATGTTAGTAAAAGTTATAAATGTATTATTGATAGTGGATTTGAACTCACATGACTAGTGATATTAGTAAGTTTGATAAATTAGAAGAATATTAAGGTGAAACTGCTAAACTTGGAAATTATGTTGCATGTCTTGTGAAAGGTAGAGGATCTTGATACTAAATGATAAAATTAGATGTGATGATTCTTATTAGGTTCAAGGACTAAAAAAAAAAAAAATTGAGTGTTGCACACTTAATAATACAAGTCACAAGTTGGAATTTTACAACAGGAAGGTAAAGATCTATGATCATGATGGAAAGTTAATTGGTACTAGAGAGGGAACCAGAGGTAACCTATATTACCTAGATCCTACTATATGTACATACCTATTTGAATAATTGAATATGTATGGTTTTGGCATAAGACATTGTGTCACTTAAATTTTGAGAATATGGTCAAAGTGAGAGAAATGAAGAAAGTCAAAGGATTACCGAGCCTACATAAACCATAAATTTGTATGTATAAGAAATATCAATTCGGTAAGATAACTAAGTATAGTTTTTAATGTAAGGAACATTCATCTAATGACATTATGGAGTTAGTACATATTGATTTGCGTGATCCTAAAATTTGAGAGTTACTATGGAGATAGATATTTCATGTTGTTTGTTGATGATTATTCTAGAATGGTGGCAGTTATATTTTTGAAGTTGAAATATGATGCTTTTCAAATGTTCAAGTGGCATAAGGAAAGAGTTCAAAAAAAAACTAGTCAACAATTGAAATGTTTCAGCTCTGATAGAGGTGGCGAGTTTATGTCTAATGGATTCACTAACTTTGGTGTTTAGCATAGAATTGAGAGGCAACTATCTATATTAAATACACCATACAAGAATAGAGTTATAGAGAGTAGAAAACATCTACTACTATACTTGACCACCAAACTAAACCATTACAATGGTATATCAAGCTAAAACATAGAGCTATTAAGAAACAACCTACATCCCCCGAACCATAGACAATACAACCTAAGCTAATTTTGATCCCTAAATAAGTGAAGATAATTTTGGAGATGACAAAGTTTCACCTATCTTAGGAAAGTATGTGAGAAGGAATAATTTACAAGAATAAATAATTGGAGACAATATTTCTAGAATTGTGACAAGAAGTAAGGAGAAGAAAAATACATTGACACTTGTATTGAGACCCAAAGACAAGAATATAATTGGAACCACATGGATATTTAGATACCTAAAAGGAACATAAGACAATGGACTATGGTACAAAAAAGAAGGTGATTTTGAGCTTAGATTTTATACTAATGTTGACTAAGTAAGAAATTTCGATAACAAAAAGAGTGCTAGTGGTGAAGCTTTCTCTTTAGGATAAATATTAATTACATGGTTGAACAAGAAAAAAACTTGTGTATATCAATATACTATTGAAGCTAGGTATGTTGTTGCTGCTATTAATTATTCAAATACAATATGGATTAAGCAACTATTGGAAGGTATGCAAGAAGAAGTCACCAAATCTATTCTTATCTATTGTGACAACACAAGTGCTATTAATATATCAAAGAATCCTATGATGTGTGAAAAAACCAAGCACATATTCAAGTATCATTTCTTGAGGGAGAAAGTTCAAGAGAAAAAAGTAAGACTAGAGTATGTGAAATATAAGGAGAAAATTGTAGATATATTCACAAAACAATTGCCTAAGGATTCTTTTGTGTATCTCAGAGGTAAGTTATGGGTCCTTCCCTATCCAAAATTCACTAAGAGAATATACATGTTGCATCAATTCATGGATTATTAGAATATCTTTGTAGAGTTGATGCAAGATTTCACTCTTTAGGGACTATTTCTCGAAGTTGTGAAATTTTGTAATGAAGTAGATAAATAAGTATAAGCAAGGTAAAAAGTATTACTAAAAGGTTTTATAATTTTCTCATTGAAATTTATAGTTTTCTTTGGCACTATTTTCAAAGGGGGGGTGATTGGGAGTGTTTTGGAAGCATTATAATGAAACAAGAGTAATTGCAAGATTGTTGTTGTAAAAGAGGGGAGATAATAACATTTGAAAAAGAAAATATGTACTCAGATGATATATTAAAAGGGGTTAATTGAATATTTGATAAAAGATATTGAAAATTTTGTTGAAAAAGACTAGTACACCCAAAGGGTGAGAAAATGTGGAACTGAAGAACCTAAGCTTGAACCTATTGTAGAGAACCTGAATGAAGTTAGAGAGAACAAATATGTGTTGGTATTTGATGTTTCATAATGTAATATTATGTAATGCAATATCTTATGTATTTATATGTTCTCATCAATGCGAAATAGGGATATTGTTAGCCCCAACTGATAATGTTGATAATGTATGTGAAAGATTCATATCAGTTGTTATGTTATCATTGATGTCAAGCCTTACTTGGTTAGACATTATGTTGACTCAATAGAGTACCATATCATTTGATTGATGAAGAGGATTTGATTAATGAATATGATTTGAAGTATGATGATGTAAGATTTTATTAGTGTATGGTATTCAATGGGACTTGAACAAATTATACTTATACTTTGATAGTATATTGTTTGATTGTTTTACATGATTTGATTGAGTGTTGAAATCATGTATAAGTAAGAAAGTTTGTTCGGTGAATGAATAACCATAATATTAATTGTGTTAGTATAGTTTTCATTGAGTGCATAAAGAAGAAACAAAGAAAGTGTAGTTTCCACTGAGAAATTTTAGTGTTAACCAAGTCTAGTATTGATTGAGCAAGATGTAATGTTAATTGAGAATGAAAAGGAAATTTTTTTGAAAAAAAAAAGAAGATTTAATTTGAGGCTAAAATTTGATGAAAATAAGGATTTTTTGAGAAGAGATACTAGGTGTATGAGAACTTTATACTGATCCTTAGAGCGCCTGCCTCCCAAGATTTTCTTTAGCTAAGCCAGTGAGAGGCAATAAAACAAGTGGTAACGGGCTAAGGAAATCTCTTTCACTCCACTATAAATAAAAATCCATTCAAATGAAAGTTTCATGGAGTGGTTATAATATTGTTATGTCAAGATGTGATAAGCGACCAAAAGCATAATCTTCCAAATAGATGCACTTACTAAATACCATGTTTTAGATTGCTAAAAACCTTTTATTTGTTGGTGCTAAGGATCTTTAAAGACATCCCACACAACTCATGGATTTTTTTGGGGTAGTGGTTCCTTTGGATTTCATCACCCTTGGAATTTTTAGCTTAGTGTCCCCAAGAAGTGAGTGCACTATAAGGGGGAGCATGTGCCTACAAGATACCTTTCAATCCACATTGAATTAGTGCAATTGGGCCTAGTCCAAGTAGGAATTTAACATATACTATCGTAGCCAACCTTAGGGTTGTGGTATGTCTATGATTTTCATTTTAGAAACACATTTAGTGAATCATTTATTTATGTGTGTGTATTTTTATTGCTAAAAATCACAAAATGAAATAAAATCAAAAAACCTCAAAATCAAAACAAAAATTGCCAAATTTCATTAGAACAGTGCCTTTTACATATATTCTTGCACTTCTATTTGAAACTAGTGCTTTTATCAAATGTTTTTGCACTTTCATTCTAAATTACCTATGCTTTTGTCTATAATTGTGTGCTTCCATTTATTATTTTTGTGCATTTTCATTTTGAACCTACACATCTTTAATACTCAATTTTATGCATTTATCAATCATATCTACACATTTGTTCATTTTTTTCATGAATACTTAGTTTCACACATTTATCACTCATATTTGTCCATTTGTTCATTTTGTTTATGTATTCACTAATGCACATTTTTTATAGAGAGTATCTAGAGAGATTTTCAGAAAAAATAGAAAACATTTTTGGATGCCCATTTGGCTCATCATTCCAGTTTTACAAGCAACATAAACTTTCACATAGAAAGAATATTAGTTTGACCATTATTTCTATTTTACATCCTTCTATTTTACAACACCGAAATCCCAAAAACATCCACCATCAATCTCTAGTGTTGAACAATTTCATCTTATTGAATTTCCTTATCAGGATTTATCATCCTTTATATAGAAACTTACTTAGATTAATATTTTGAACTCTCTTTATCAACATCATACAAGTACCTATCTCCTATAGACTTAGAGTTTCATTATCCAATCCAAATTTTCAACACTTAAACAAATCCTTCAACCATCATCTACACTTTGAAATTTTATGGTAGTTGAAACTAGAGCTAAAAAATAGAAAGTGCAACAACAACAAGACAACATGGAAGAAATAAATAAATATGAGAATCCATGGTCCATGACAACTATTAGGTCCTCCTAATACTCAATAGATGATGAACCAACGAAAGATAATATCAAGGAAGCCATGAAAGACCCTATGTTCTAAAAGAAAATGGAAAAACATTAAACCTAGATTAAAAATGATACTTCCTTATACCTACACAACAAGGAGTAAAACTTCTTATTAATTTTGATCTTAATCAACTTAGGAACACTTCTAGTGATCAAGGACCTCCTCAACAAGGGTTAACTCCACAAGATATTTTGTTTGCAATATGGTCAGATAGAGATCTTCATAGTTTTCATTCATGGCAACATGTATTCAACATTTCATTTATGCATTTAGAGATAGAAAATTATCTAAGTGTTAGATAGTTTGCAACAGCATAGAGACAAATGCAATGTCTATGGACAGCTCGTTGAGAGTATCTTATGCACACTTGAGGAAATCTCTATGAAAATTTCATGATGATGTGTATTAGTGTACATATGTGTATGAATGGTATGAGACAAGTTATGATTGAAACACTAGTACAGGTATTTGACATAGCAAAACAGAGCATAGCAAAGAATTGAGTCATATGACTTGAGAAATTATATTTGTAACAATATAATTACTAAGTCATGTTGAGCCAACTCAGTGGATGTTATTCCATAAGATCTTTTATATTATATCAAGCATGTTAAGACATGAAGGCTAACTAGGGAAAGATTTTCCAATATGCAAGGTATAAGTAAAAATCTTATCTTGCGAAGATAAGTGTGTGATATATGTGCTAGATGTGAAGTTATATATGATGTGAACTATTGTATAGAGAGGTTGAAAGATATGCAAGCCTTGTGTAATTTTAAATTTGGTGTATGATATAAGGAAGTATAAATTATAGTAGTAAGAAAGTATTGTATTTATACCTACTCTTATGAAGAACTGAATTGTATAATTGCATGTTAGGACTTCTAATAGGGTTGAGGCTTCTAACAAGGACTCAAGACACTATGTGTACTTCATAGACTCCTAATAGGGTCAATATCCTTAACAAGATCCTTTTGTTTAGTGAATCATCTTGTGGGTATCATCCCCAATGGGGTTTTCCCTTGGCCAAGGTTTCCCTAGTTAACAAATAATTGTGTTATGAGTTCTCTATGTGTATGGTTATATTTATTGTTTAGTATTGTTGGTTTATTTTCATATGCAAGTTATAAAGTAACTAAAAATATTCAATTGTGGGCAAAAGTTTGGAGAATACTGATTCACCCCCCCCACCCCCCCTCCTCAGTATTATCTATTTCTAACAATTGGTATCAAAGCACAGTTACTCTAAAGAATTTTAATAGCTTGAGTAAGATCCCTATAGATATAGAATGGTTGAAGAAATTTTTTGAAGAAGCTCTTGAATATATTGACCTTCTTAAAAAAGAAAGAGACAACCTAAAAGATAGATATGAAGATGCAAAAGTCTACATTGGTAAACTGAAATACAAGATTGATGATTTCAAATCTGGCTGAATCAATTGCATAGACTAGTGACAATGATGAAGTAGGAAATCTCTAGAAAAAAAATGAGATCTTGAAACGTGAATTGAGAATTGTTGAACTTAATTTGTCTTAAGAAAGATGGTAGTAAGAGTGAACTTGATCTGAAAACTAAGAATGCAAACCTTAGATCCTAGTTGAGTCAAGTAACATCTAAATTAGATACCATCAAGATTAAGCTTGCAGAATTAGAAAAATACAATATCATTGTGAAAGGATAATTCACACAAGCTAATTAATAATTAGAGAAACTTTATTCCAGTAGTGAGAAGATAGATGAATAGATATTTTACTACAGATGTTCTTATGATGACACAAGACTTTGATATCTTATTGGAGAGAAATCAGCCAAGAAAGTTGAAATTAGAAGAGAACTAGATCCAATTATTGAATCCCTTAAAGAATCTAATCTAAGTAAGGTAGAATCAAGCACAACTACTGAAGTATCAAAAGAAATTGAATTGGTTGATTTGTCAACAAAACACGATGAACCTAATCATGATGAACCACCCAAGGAAGTAAGACATGAGTTTAGAGGTAGATGTTTCATATGAAATGAAGTTGGACATATGAAAAGAGATTGCATAGGTAAGTGTTTTAAAACTATTACTAATTTATATTGTTATAATTGTCCTGGTTATGGATATAAAGTAATAGATTCTAAGAAACCTAAGTTTGACAGTAATAATGAAAATAGTAAAATGTTTACGAACACTAACCCTATAGGTAATCAAGGAAAGAGATCATAGAGTAGATCCAATGATGGAGAGAAATCTAATGGAGAAAAGAACTAGTTTTTGTGTTACAATTGTAACAAATGTGGATACATTGCAAGAAATTGTAGAGAACCTAAAAGTCAAAATGGAACCAATCAGAGAAGAAATGCACCTATTTATGCTAGTTATGTAATAACTTCAAACACACTGCAAGATATTATAGAATGGATAGAAGAAATTTCAATAGAAATTCTAACTACATAAGAAACAACAACAGAAATGATAGATGGAATAAAAATGGCAGTGATAACAGTTTGAAGGAAGCAGTAAAGGAACATGTTGATGAGTTCAAAGATGCATTTGTGGTATCTAAGGATCTAGAAAGCTCTTATGCAATTTTGGACTAGTAGCATTTTCATGCACCTAATGAGAAATTGAAGTCATTGATTATTTGTGACTCATCCTACATGAATTATGCAGTTTCAAAAGAGTTAGAGCATCAATTGGATGGAAATGATGTTAGAGAGTGATTTTGAAGTTATGTAGTTAATATTAGGTAGTTGACATAGAAAGGAATCTACGATTAAGTTCACAAGTCTAGATATGATCATTGTAAGTAGGAATTCAAAAATAAATTTTATTGGTTAATAGAGACAGTATTTGAATTTGTAGTAGATACACATTTAATGCACAATGCGATTTGAAATGGTTTAAGGATTGTGAACAAGATTGTGTGAACCATTTGTGTATTTAAATTTTTTTGAGTGAATTGAAGAGAAATTTGACAATGAAGTATAGTGTGAAGAAAGGCATTTCAAGTGTGAAGTTACAAAATCCCTAAAACCCAATTTTAAGGTATTTTATGGAGCTAAACTAACTTTTTCAGTGCATATAATTAAATTGCAATGGCTAGTTAGAATGTTTATGATGTGAGTAAAATATCATAGTATGTATTCAAGAAACATCCATTTATTTTTCTTATGGATGACCCATTGGGCACATTTTCACAAATTCCTAAGAACGTGCTTCACGTCAAAGATGTCAAAAGCTATATATATTATAAGATTGAAATCATAGGTGATGAAGATATACAAAATTACTTGGGGACTATGTGTAATAATGACTTTTCCTTGAAGTATGAGTATGCACACCTAGATGGCTTGAATCTAGTGAAGTACATTTTTTTATACAGAGTTTGACAATCACGAATGGACCTAAATCATTTCGAGTAGGGTACATAATGATATGTTCTGGTTAGGTGATACAAAAATAGCAATTGATAAGGACCTATTTCATAAGGTCGCATGTTTGAACAATGAGGGATGCAATCCTGAAAATGAGAAGAATGTAAGGAAAATGGTTCAGACAAACCTATACACAAGGTTTGATGAAAGGAACGTGAAGGTAGATAGTATTCAAGAAAAAGGACTAAAATTATTGAATAAGATATTAGGGTACAAGTCTAACCATGGCTCACAAGTTAACTTAGTACCAACTATATTTTTACATGTCACTTATGTAATGGACATTTAGGGAGGAAAAGTAAATTTGTGTGAAATTATTAGATTGCAGTTCTTAGACAACATTGCAAAAGTGAAGAAGACAAAGAGAAAAGTCTTTAGATTTGAGTCCAGACTAACTCATTTATTCTTTTATGAAACAAGGAAATTACCAAGCATGAAAATTTGGGATAGAAATGAGTGCACAATGAAATCAATGACTCAATGCTATAGATCTAAGTTGGAAAATGTTAGACATGATGACATTAACAAAATGATGAAGAGTTTCCAGTCTAAAATGAAACAAAGGTATGAAATACCTCCATCCATGGTAGAGAAATATAAGGATGAGATATGCTTAATGGTGGAGATAGATAAACTTTGTATGGAAGTTGTGGAACCAAGGGTTAAGTAAATTGAACCCATGGGATATGAGATAAGCACAGAGCTCATAGAAGTGTATGCGTAGATCATACTCCAATTAGAGAAGGCATAGAGTGTCCTAGATGGGGAATCTATGAGGAAAAAATGAGAGTATCTTAGTCATAGATACACAACGAGAAGACAAAGAAGAAAGTAGAGAAAGTAACTAATTCCATCCTTAAGGAATCAAGTATGACCCAAGATGAATTCAATGAGGTAGAAGGGATAACACTTGAGATGAAAGAAAGTAGGTAGTCTAAATTGATAGTAGAAAATCCTATTATTGTTTGGGGACCTTTAGTAGGTGTAATAATTGCACAACCATGTGTGCAAGATCCTATTGCACCATATGCAGTAGTTGCACAAGCACAACTACTAAGGACAAGGAGTGATCAGCCTAGGAGGCAGCCAAAGGTAGAAGCTCCTATTGTGTAGAGGAAATCAAAGAGATTGATAAGGATGAAGCAAGAACCTACATCATCATCCAAGAACAGGATCAAATAAACCACCGGTGGATTAGGAAAGAGAAGGAAAATGATGTAAGTCAGTGAATCTAAAAGTTCTAAGGATGAAGTTGAATATAGACCAGTAGTGCAAGACGTGTCAAAAGGAAGAACATCAGCTGGAAAGAAAGAATGGAAACCAAAGGTAGAGAACCTTAACATGAAAATAATTAATGATGACAATTTTGTATAATTAAATGAGTATTGTAGTCTGTACAGTAATATGGATAGAAGGCAATTGGACAATGCCATTGTGAGAAACATGATAATGAGATATAAGAAGTTTGAGAAAATTAAGAATAAGATAACTGAAGACCTATATAATAGGCTAATAAACAAAATAAAGAGAGTATTAGAAGAAGATTAGAATTTGAGAATAACAATGATAAATAAACTATGTGAAGCTGACTCTAAAGAGGACTCTAGCAAATTTTTGAAGGGTATTGAGCCCTTTGTCGAGGAACAAAAGAAGAGAAATTATTCTAATGGAAAGAAAATATGAGGATGTTAGGAAAGAAATAGAGGATGAAATTATTAAATTCATGACCATAATGCCAACAGTGAGTGCACAATCCAAAGTTAAGAGCCCATTGTATGTACAAACTAGTACACCTTTAAATGATGAAGGAGAAGCAAAAGAGACACATCAAGTGCCATCAACATCGCACATTGTTATGGGTACTAAATCCATGCAAGTGGAAAATACACACATAACTATAGATGCAAAGGAGAACCCTTTTATAGGTAATGGAGCCAATATTGTTGGTAATATCAGCAATATTATAGCATACACCAACTCAGATGATGATGAAGAAGAGGGGAAGAAGAAACAAGTTGAGAAAGAAAAGAGAGAAGAAGAGAAGAAGAAAGAAATAGAGATGATAATAGAGGTAAAGAGGTTAGAAAATGAAATGAAAAAGAAAGAGGAGGAGAAGAAAAATCAAGAAAAAGAGGAGAAGAGAAAGAAAGAAGAAGAAGAAAAGAAAAAGAAAGAAGAAGAAGAAAATAGAAAGAATGAAGAGGAAGAAAATAAGAAGAAAGAAGATGAGGAAAGAAAGAAGAAAGCTGAAGAAGATGTAGGGAAATCAACTAAGAGATTGGAATAAGGGAAGAACAAAGCTAAGGAAGAGAAGAAGAGATAAGAACTAAAAGAATTTACACTTATCCCTACAACAACTCTAGTAAAAGCAATAGTAGTATCAGTTCCATTAGATGATGAAGATGATCAAAAAGGATTAATGAGCTCACTAAGCAAGTTGTTTGAAAAGAACAAACTAGTAAAGCCTTTGTCTAGATATAATGCAGAAGACAATTACTATAACTATAGTCAATCCATACTTGCAGTCAAAGGCGAAGGATTTGGTGAAGACCTTTGATAAGTAATTCACAAATTTAGCAAAGGTAGCTTTAGCGCAAGCACAAGCAAAGCATGATGCATCATTGTTTAATACAGTATGCACTAATGTAAGAAATGACTTAAAAGAACTTGATGCAAGCATCAAGGAACTGAAGAAACACGTTGATGAAGGAAAGAGGTTGCATGGATAGTGAGTCCTATCATTCAAATATCTAATAGACTTTGAGATTCAAATTAAGGGTAAGTTGAGTGATCTTGAAACACTCACTACAAAATTGTAGCTCCTGGAGACCAGCATTGAAGATTGTGGAACATATGTGGAGAGGATCTAAAATGTAATAAGAGGGTTGGAATCTGACAAGGAGAAGGTAGCAAATAGATTCTCTAGTCTTAGATAAATTCTATCACCAAAGATAAGCATTGCAAAGGAAAATGGAGGAATATCTTGCAGTAAAGACTTCCTATGACAAATTTTCCTATATGGACTTGAGCACAGTTGAAGTGGCATCTTATGCACTATTTGCACTAATTAGTATTTTTGATATTATGAAGAATAATTGGAAGAAGGAAGTGGAAAGGCTAAAACTTATTTATGCAAATTATTTTTCTAGAATTACAAGTTGATTAGCAGGAAGCCACACAATTTTTGACACAGTTTCTGACACCTTTTCCATTAATGTCAAAGGGGGAGTAATATGTAAAGGAAAATTGTATGTATGTTCTAAGGAAATTGTGTATTTTATATGTAAGGTGGAGTACACTTATGAACTTATGTATCAATTTAAAGGAGAGATAAGGAATATAATGATCCATTGAAACATGAATAAAATTGTTATGTTTTGAAGGCAATTTTGTGTAGTTACTTTTTTTTTTAAATGTATGACATTATTTTGGGACTTACCCATTTTCCCAAATGTTGCAATCAATTCCAAAGTGGGAGATAGTTGGAAATATGGTTAGATAGATGTCTTAATATTTTTCATTTATGGCAACATGTATTTAGCATTTCATTTATACATTTAGAGAAAAACAAATGTCTTAAGTATTAGACAATTTGCAGCAGTACAGAGATAGATGCAATGCATATAGATGACTTGTTGAGAGTCAAATTATATGCAGTTGAGAAAATATCTATGATAGTATCATGATGATGTGTACCAGTGCACAGATGTGTATGGATAGTATGGTGCCAGTTATGATTGAAATACAGGTATGGTTATTTGATAGAGTAAAATAGAGCATATCAGAGAATTGAGTTGTATGACTTGAGGAAATATTTTGGTAATAAAATAATTACTAAATCATGTTGAACTGACTTAGTAGATATTATTCCATAATTTATTTTATATTATATCAAGTGTGTGAAGACATGAAGGCTGACAAGGGAAAGATTTTCCAATATGCAATGTATAATTAAATATCTTATCTTGCAAGGATAAGTGTGTGATATATGTCCTAGATGTGAAGTTATATATGATGTGAACTATTGTACAAAGAGCTTGAAAGATATGTGAGCCTTATGTAATATGAGATCTAATGTATGATCTAAAGAAGTATGAATTACAATAGTAAGAAACTATTGTATGCATGCCTACTTTTGTGAGGAACTAAATTGTACAATTGCATGTTAGGGCAGTGGGCTCTTCTTGCATACATTACATTTGATCTACCAACTCCTAACAGGGTTGAGGCTTCTAACAAGGCTTAGTCCTCTAACAAGGAATTAATGCACTATATGTACTGCATAAACTCCAAATAGAGACAAGATACTTTTGTTTAATGAATCATCTTCTGAGTATCATCCCTACTAAGGTTTTCCCTTGGCTAGGGTTTCCCTATTTATAAAATAATGGTGTTATGAGTTCTCTATGTGTATGGTTATATTCATTATTCAACATTTTTGGTTTACTTTCATATGCAAGTTATAAAGTAACTAAAAAAATTCAATAAGAAAACTAATTCACTCCTCCCTCTTAGTATTATCTATTTCTAACATATTTTTCAACAAGGTTCAACCTCACAAGGTCCTTTACCATCAAGTGATCCTTTACAACTAAAGAATGTGCCTTTACAGGGACCCATTCAATAAATTTCATCTCCCCAAGGTTTTTTGCTAGGTTCAACATTCCAAGGTTTTCCACAAAGTTCATCACAAGGACCTCTTCAACAAGGGTTAACCCAAAGAGATACTCCTCAACATGTTTTTTCCTTAAAAATTCCTTTTCCATGACAAAATTTATCATCTCAAGGTCCTATATAAAAAAAAATGAAAATTCTCAAGGTTCTTTGATATAAAATCCATCTCAAAAAGGTCCAACCTAATGTATGATATCTCAAGGGCCTATCCACTATAGCAAGGGCCTCCTCTAAAAGTTCCTCTAAATAATGTTTAACCCAAAAAGGTCCTAGTCCACAATATGCAATCTTACAAGGTCTTCCTCAACAAAGAAATCTCAACTTATCAAGGATCTTATCAACAAGGGATAACCCAACAAGGATTTACATAACAAGGTTATCCCCAGCATGTTCCTCCTCAAGGTTATTTCCAACAAATATATACACAAGGTTTTCAACAAGGTCCTTTCCAACAAAAAAGTTCAACATCCAAAGGGCGTCATCAACAAGGATACAATAATCATGGTACAAACACCTATGGTCCTAATCCTCAAGGAATTAATAACCAAGTAATAAACACCCAAGGGTTTAATTTGGTAGGACCCCAAAGTTAAAACATCCAAGGAAACACTTCATATGGACATAAATTATCATTATATCCTCTTATACAATAGATCCAAATGCTTCAACAACAAATCCAAGATATTCAAACTAGATCTTCAACCAAGACTTATACTACAAAAAACATATGTATGTATCCTTTTGAAAAGAACTTGGTCATGGTTATATTTCCTCCCCATTTTGAGGTACCTAAATTCAAAAAATACAAAGGAAATATGGATCCACAAGACCATGTTAGAGAATTATGTGTTTCTTCCATTGAAGTATCTCATGATGAGACTTATCTTATGAGACTCTTTCCGCAAAGTTTGGGAAGCCAAGATATGGAATGGTTTTCTAAGTTGCCACTAGGTATCAAGTCCTTTAATGAGGTAGTTGATATGTTTGTAATACAATATTTCTACAATATAGATGAAAAGTGACAATGTTAGACCTTTTCAATACAAAACAAAAGAATGGGGAACCATTTCTCACATTCTTACAAAGATATCATCACCTTTTGTGTAAATATCCAAGAATCATTCTATTGTTGTTTTTCTTAAAACTATTAAGTAACAAGATACTCAACATCAAGATAATGAAAGCACAAACAATCTAAGGATCAGCTACTTCCTATAAAAAATTGAATGAGTTTCTTATCCAGCGTTGGAAATCTGATTGAAAGATCATTGTTGAAGATCAAAGAGGGAGATTATTGTTAAAAGAATATTTTCAATCATTATTTTCTCTTTGATGTCAAACCTACCATTTGTAGGAACGAAAATTTCTTATAAGATCCAAGTACTATCACTTAGATGATTGATGAAGAGGATTTGATCAACAAAATGTAACAACAACACCTAAGGGAAAGGTTGAGTTATGGTTTTGCAATGAAATGCAAGGATCAGCTAAGACAATGGTTAAATGATGTATTGATAACATACTTGAAGGTACAGAGGTTGGCCACACTAAGAAACACTAGAAGTATAAGATGGAACAAGGTTGATTACAAAGCTTAAACTAAGTTCATCAGTGGATGCTGAGCAAGTTAGTTCATGCTGAGGAAAATTCTTAGTTGAAGCCAAGAAAATGAAAAATCTAGTGTGTGTCGAGTGAAGTTCAAATGTTGAGTGAACTTCAGGTGCCAAGTGGAGTTCAAGTGCCGAATGATATAGAAGGATTCGACTAAACAAAAAATCTTAGTGGGTTTCAAGTGAACTTTAGGTGTCGAGAATCAGTAAAACATAGTTGATGCCAAGTAACATAGTATGTGTTGAGCATCATAATTTCAATAGTGCTGAGTTGCTACATTATTGGAAAAGTCAAAGATTCACCAAATCTAAGCAGACAGAGTTGTTACCTTGAATTTTGTGAGTTGGATGATGAGATGGTGGCATAGAATTCTATGTAAACCATTTTTCGAGTGAATTCAAGAGGATTCTTCATGATGTTTCTAGAAGGAACAAAATATGGGTTAGATTCAATGAATCCTACCTAAACCATTTGAATTGAAATTAAAAGAGGAAAGAATCGAGCAGGAAAGGAAGTTCCAAATTTCTATTTAAGGAGTAATAGACCAAGAAGCAAGAGTTGCTAGAGTGCCAAATTACAAAGTGGTTGAAGGGTGTCAAGGAGAACACATCTAGGAGAAGGAAGAACAAAGCATAGATACTCTGCTTTGATAAGTGGTCAGAGAGAGATGATTGCACTAGTACATTGAGCATAGAGACTCAAGGAGACAAAGCTTGAAAGGAGGGGAAGTTTTCAAGAGTAGTAAAGACTAAATGCCAGGCAATGTTATGAGTTGAGAAGTGATCTAAAATTTGTAAGTTAAGTTGCATATTGTAATCAAGTCAAAACCCCTTATTGTTACTCTCTAGAAATTATATTAGTTTGGGTAAAAGAAAATTCTATGGACTTAGGTTGGTTTAATAGCCATTCGTAAATCCTTTAATAGGGTGGCATTCCAAGTGAGTGTTCTAAAGTCCTCTAACCAAGCCCACTTCTAACAAGGTGGTTAAATCCTTTAACCAAGTCACATTTAATAGTGTGTTGTAAGCCTTCAATAGGGAAGGCTTTTCACAAGGCATCACTTCAAAAGAGTGAGAATTGAGTAGCATGTTATTGGTGATTTTTTCTAAATTGGGTTTCCATGTAAATCACTATGTGTTGATCTTTTCATGTGTTATGCTTGCATGTTGATTTACAGTAACTCGCTAAGTAGGAATGTTTAAGCTTGGATGACTGAATAGTTTGATGGGAACACTTTACTTGATGAAAATGTTTGAATTGGACATTTGGACCTTGAATAATTGATTCACTCCCCCCTTTTGGTTGTTCTAAAGCATTTCTAACAATTGGCATCAAAGCCATCTATTGATTTAGTGTCAAGGTACTAGAAGCAGGAAGATCAAGATGTCCAAGAGAGAAGTACCCAAGCTCAACAAAGAAAACTTTATTGCATGGAAAAGTTTGATGAAATTGCACCTTGAATCAATAGGTGATTATACAAAAACCTCAATTATAATAGAACATGTAGACCCAGCTAGACCTCTTACTACAGATGACTTGAGCAAAAGGAAGGAGCACAATCAGGCAATGTTGGAGATTGCCTCTGCACTTAGCTATGCTGAATTTGATGACATCAAAGGATCTAACACCGCATTCAAGATGTGGAAAGCCTTGTTAGATATCTATGGAGGAGACTAGGATGTTCAAAGAGAAAAAAGAGAAAGCCTTAGAGGAAATTTTGATGACATGAAAATGGAGGAAGGTGAAAATGCTACTCAATATGGCTCTAGAATGAAAGAAGTGGTAAGTGAAATAAGAAGTCTGGGAGGTCAATTAGAAGAAGAGACTATCAATAGAAAATACTTTAGGACCATGCTCCCAATCTATGCTATTAGAGTTTCAACCATCCAAGAGCTAAGGTGTGTACAAGGAAACACAGTAACCTTTGAAGGTATAGTGGGAAGACTTATTGCATTTGAATTGTCCAATTTTGATAACTACATACCTGAGAACCTTGAATCTAATTTCAAGGCCAATCTGGCATTAAAAGAGACTAAGGAGGTGACATCAAGGAAGAAGAGTAGAAAAGGAAAGCAAGCATCTAATGATAGCGGCATAGATGAGGAAGATGCGGAATAGTTAGAAGCACTATTGGCTAGAAGATTCCATAGAGGGAAAGGAAAATTCAAAGGTAATTTTCCTATCATTTGTTTTAATTGCAATGAAGTAGGTCATATTGCTGCAAGGTGTACACAGAAGAAAAACTACAAAGAAGAAAACAAGTACAAGAACAAGAGAGAAGATGATAGCAGAGATTACAAGGACAAAGGCAAAAGATGCAACATTGTTGAAGAAGATTCTGATGAGAATGATGATGAAGTAGTCTATGTGTCCATGAAGGATGAATCAAATGAAGATGAAGCAACAACACTAGTGACTTGTGTGAAAAAGAATGACAAGTGGATTATAGATAGTGGATGCTCACATCACATGACAGGAGATAAAAGTAAGTTTATTACCTTTACTCAATATGATGGAAATAGTGTTAGATTTGGTAATGATACTCTATTTCAAATCAAAGGAAAAGGTTCAATTAAACTCACAGAGAAAATCACATGTGATAATGCATACTATGTTGAAGGATTGAACTACAATTTGTTAAGTGTATCACAGTTAGGCAATGTAGGTTGAAAAGTAGAATTTGGAAAAAATTTTGCCTAAGATCTATGACATTGATGGAAATCTAATAGGAAAATGTGAACAAAATAGGAGTATTTTTTTTTACCTAGATATGGAAGATGCAACTCATCTTGTTGTTAGACTTGATGATGTTTGGTTATGGCATACAAGATTGTGTCATGTTAACTTTGACAATCTGATTAGCATCAACAAAAACAAGAAAGTCAAAGGTTTGCCCAAACTAAAGAAACTAGAAAACACAATGTGCAAACAATGTCAACTAGGGAAGATGACTAAGTCTAGTTTCAAAAGAAAAATATACACTTCCAAAGAAGTACTAGAGCTAGTTCATATAGACTTATGTGGACCAATAGAAGTGCAAAGGTACCTAAGAGATAGATACATAATGTTATTTGCAGATGACTATTCTAGGATGATGATTGTTATGTTCTTAAAGAAAAAATATGATGCATTTCAAATGTTCAATTGGTATTTGGCCAAAGTTGAGAAGGAAACAGGTAAAAGTCTAAAATGTCCAAGATCAGATAGAGGAGAGTTTACATCAAAGGAATTTGAGATATTCTGCAATGACAAAGGTATCAAAAGGAAAACATCAGCACCAAGAACTCCACCTCAGAATGGCATTGCTGAAAGAAGGAATAGATTAGTGATAGACTGTGTAAGAACATTGATGATGGAGAAAAATGTTGCACTAAAATATTGGAGAGAAGTTGTAAGCACTAATTTTTACACCCTAAATAGAGTCCAAGTCAAGAAAGGTACAAATGCAACACCTTTTGAACTATGGTATGGTCACTCACCTAATGTAAAACATTTCAAAGTATTTGGTGTTAAATGCTATATTCTTAAAGATACTAGAAATGGCAAGTTTGATGCAAAAAGTGATGAAGGCATATTTCTTAGGTACTCCACTAGAAGTAAGGCATATAAGTGTTTGAATACTAACACTAACAAGATAGTGGAGAGTGCAAAAGTTCAAGTTGATTAGTCCAAGAAATCATAAGATTATAGATCTTTTGTATACTTCTATGAAGGAATGACTATTGAAGACAATGTTGCAAATCAAGTTGGGAATCATCAAAAAAATTTAGTATCAGTCGAGTCACAGCCAGTAACTGTCGAGCTGCATTCAAAAGTCAAGTTGTAGAATAAAGAAAATGCACATTTTGACTCTAAAAATAGTACACATAAAAGAAATGATGAAGTACTACATAAAAGAAGACAAAAATGACTCTGAAGCTAAAGGATCAAATATGGAAAGAAGGACAGAACCAAGACTAGCTAAGTATGTGAGAAGACATCACCCTGCAGATCAAATCATTGATGACGAGGATGCTAGACCAATGACAAGGAATAGACTCAGGAATGAATCATGTTTGCTAAGCAAGGTTGAGCCCAAAATAGTAAAAGATGCACTAGAAGATGATGACTAGTATAAAGCTATGGAAGAGGAGATAGATCAAATTGGGAAGAACAAAACTTGGACCCTAGTTTCTAGACTAGTTGACAAGAATGTAATTGGTACAAAATGGGTGTTTAGAAACAAACTTGATAAGAATGGTGAGATAACTAGAAAAAAAGCCAAACTAGTTTGCAAAGGCTATGCACAAGAAGAAGGATTAGATTATGGGGAAACATTTTCCCCTATTGCAAGAATTGAAGGAGTAAGAACACTGCTTGCATATGCTTCCTACAAAGGATTCAACGTCTACCAAATGGATGTGAAGTTTTCTTTTTTGAATGGTATATTAGAAGAGGAAGTCTACATAGAAAAATGAGAGGGATTTTTTGATGACAACAACAAGGATATGGTTTGCAGATTGCACAAGGCACTCTATGGTTTGAAGCAAACACCTAGAGCATGGTTTAAGAAACTACAAAAATATCTTGTGAAGATAGGATTTGAGAGAATAGATGACAACAACAACCTGTATATCAAAGATGAAAAGGGTAAAGAAATTTTGATATCTAAAATCTTTGTTGATGATATAATATTTGGAGGAAAAGATATTCTATGCAAAGATTCTACTAATCAAATGAAACATGAGTTTGAAATGTCAATGTTTGGAGAAATCAAATTCTTTGTTCGATTGCAAGTACATCAATTGAAGCATGGCATATTTTTGACCCAATCAAAATACATCAAAGAAATACTCAAGACATTTGGATTAGAAGACTCAAAACCAATCAGCACACCAATGGTAACAAGACATAATTTATCAAAGAATGATGAGTCAGCTAAAGTGAATCAGACATTGTATAGATCAATGATTGGAAATTTGTAGTATATTTTACATAATAGACCAAACATTGCATTATCTATTGTAACAGTGGCAAGATTTTCTTCAAATCCAAAGGAAAAACATCTGATGGTAGTAAAGAGAATAATGAGGTACCTAAAAGGAACTAATGACTTTGGTTTGTACTACAAGAGGAGTGAAAAAATTGAACTAAGAGCCTACACTGATGCAAACTGGGGAGGAAATATTGATGATAGAAAAAGAACCAATGGAGGAGCACTTTTCTTAGAAAGAAGATTGATTACATAGACCAACAAAAAGAAAAGTTGTACCTCACAGTTCACTACAAAAGTTGAATATGTTGCAGCTTCTATCAATTGCACTAATATTGTATGGATCAAACATTTGTTGCAAGGTATGAAGGAAGAAGTGAATGATCCTATGATACTTTATTGTGATAATACAAGTGCCATCAACATATCAAAGAATCCTATAATGCATTCCAAAACCAAGCGTATTGCAATCAAGTATCACTATGTAAGAGAATTGGTGGAAGACAAACAAGTGAAAATGGAATATGTCAGTTCAAAGGAAAAGATTGCTAACATTTTCACAAAAGCACTACCTAAATATGCTTTTGAGTATCTTAGAGGAAGGTTAGGGGTGATACCCCTAGCCAAGGCTACTTGAAGTAAAAGTAATACTCCCCTACATCAAAATGAGCTGATTATTGAAATATTACACATTGATGCAGAGAATGCTTTCTTTAGGATTCATGCCTAAAGTAATCAAAGTGCAAAAGCTACAAAATCAATAAAAAGCAAGGTGATAAAGGGAGAAATTGAAAGAGCCTGCAAATTCTATACTTTCTTGTTATAACAGAAGATGATAAATGCATAACAGAGGGATAGAATGTAAGAAGGTAGAAAGGAAAGAAAAAAATATACAACATCTAAGAGGGAGAAGTAGAGAGGAAGAAATCGTGTAATCCAATTTTTTTTTTTTGGCATTTGACTTACTGTTCTAACCTAGTTAGCATTTTGATAACATGGTTGAATAGTTTGGTCTAATGGTTGATCATTTTGGTTTGCCATCAATGCCAAAGAGGGAGATTGTTGGAAATCTGATTGACAGATCATTGTTGAAGATCAAAGAGGGAGATTGTTGTTAAAAGAATGTTTTCAATCATTGTTTTGTCATTGATGTCAAACCTTCTATTTGTAGGAATGGAAATTGCTTATAAGATCTAAGTACTATTACTTAGTTGATTGATGAAGAGGATTTGATCAACAAGATGTAACAAGAGCACCTAAGGGAAAGGTTGAGTTATGGTTTTGTAATTAAGTGCAAGGATCAACTAAGATAATGGTTAAATAATGTATTGATAACATACTTGAATATACAAAGGTTGGCCACACTAAGAAACACTAGAAGTGTAAGATGGAACAAGGTTGATTGCAAAGCTTAAACTAAGTTCATCAGTGGATGTCGAGCAAGCTAGTTCATGCCGAAAAAAATTCTTAGTTGAAGTCAAGAAAATGAAAAATCTAGTGTGTGCCAAGTGAAGTTCAAGTGTTGAGTGAACTTCAAGTGTCGAGTGAAGTTCAAGTGCCAATTGATATAGAAGGAGCTAAGTAAATAGAAAATCTTAGTGGGTGCCAAGTGAACTTCAGGTGTTGAGCATTAGTGAAACACAGTTGATGCCGAGTAATACAGTATGTGTTGAGCATCAAAATTTCAAGTGTCGAGCTGCTACATTATTGGAAAAGTCAAAGATTCACCAAATCTAAGCCGATCGAGTTGTTACCTTGAATTTTGTGAAATAGTTGGAGGATAGGGATGATGAGCTGGTCGCACAAAATTCTATGTAAACCATTTTTTGAGTGAATTAAAGAGGATTCTTCATGATGCTTCTAGAAGGAACAAAATATGGGTTAGATTAAATGAATCCTACCTAACCCATTTGAAATGAAATTAAAAGAGGGAAGAATTGAATGGGAAAGGAAGTTCCAAATTTCTATTTAAGGAGTCGCAAACCAAGAAGAAATAGCTGTTGGAGCACCAAATTGTGAAGTGGTTGAAGGGTGTCAAGGAGAAGACATCTAGGAGAAGGAAGAACATAGCACAGATACTCTACTTTGATAAGTGGTTAGAGAAATGATTGCACTTGTACATTGAACATGGAGACTCAAGGAGAGAAAGCTTGAAAGGAGCGCAAGCTGTCAAGAGTAGCAAAGATTGAAGGCTAGATAATGTTATGAGCTAAGAAGTAATCTAAAATTTGCAAGTTAAGTTGCATGCTATAATCAAGTCAAAACCCTTTATTGTTACTCTCTAGCAATTATATCAATTAGGGTAAAAGAAAATCCTATGGACTTAGGTTGGTTTAACAGCCATTTGTAAATCCCTTAATAGGGTAGCATTCCAAATGAGTGTTCTAAAGTCCTCTAACTAGGCCCACTTCTAATAGGGTGGTTAAATCCTTTAACTAGGTCACATTTAATAGTCTGTTGTAAGCCTTTAATAGGGCAAGCCTTTCACAGGGCATTACTTCAGAAGAGTGACAATTCAGTAGCATGTTACTAGTGGTTTTTCCCAAATTGGGTTTCCACATAAATCACTGTGTTATGTGTTGATCTTTTCATGTGTTATGCTTGCATGTTGATTTACAGTAACTTGCTAAGTAGGAATGTTTAAGCTTGGATGAATGAATAGTTTGATGGGCACACTTTACTTGATGAAAAAGTTTGAATTGGACATTTGGACCTTGAATAATTGATTCACCCCCCCTCTTAGTTATTCTAAAGTATTTCTAACATATAGACCTAACTGCAATGAAATCTAGACAGATTTCCTACTCTTTAGGCTCTACAGAACCAATGTGGGTATACTTGAGGGATGGTTCAAATGAATACTACTGAATGAGAATTTCTTAGTTTCATTTTAATTCGCATCTCCTATCTCTAACATATACATAGTTTGTTCATTCTATGACACCTTAAGATAATACACATCCCTTATGAGCAGATTTGGTCACAATTCTTCTCAAATATGCAAATATTTCTAGCAATAGTAGCTAACTAAGGCTTAGAGATCAAATGCAAACAAGTGTTGACTAGCATTGAGATCTTTCATACAGTGAAATAAAAATTGATTTTGAATTTGAGTTTGATGCTTATTGATGATTTCTTCTCATACAGATTGGAATTAATAGTTCAGTGCCTCATACATTGGGATCCAGAATCCATTCAATTGCTAGATTTGATTGATTTCTTTACAATCAATATTATCAATAATTCTTACTAAAAATAATACTTGCAGACATCCTTCCTATTACCATGGAGACCCTATTAATACCACTAAAGCTTTTATTTAATTCATTGAACTAATAGCAATGGTGAATTGATATACAATTGCATTCAACTGGACATGATTTGCTTATACAACTTCAAAATAACAAGGTAAAAGAAATGGAGACAAGATTCAACCAAAAAAGATGTGGTGGCAACTCATCTTTATATTAACTTCATTTTGAAAATAATTGTATACAATTGAACAAGACTCATAATGACTCAAGAAAAAATATCTAAATCCTATCAAATTGATGCACTCTCATTAACCTGCAGAGAAAATATATCATAAAGTATTCACCTCAAAACATTGGACTGAAAATACTTAAAAGGTAGACTTAACATAAGCTAAAAATGATACAACTATTTGGACCTTTTCTCTAGCCCTGGAATCTCACTTATATAGTGTGAGATGCAACAAGCTTTAGGCATAAAGAACTGATAATTTTCCTTTTGACAAAAGATATTTACATTTTGTAGCTATCACAAAAAGACAAAATTGTGTGTAACAAAAAAAATTTACAACATAATGTTCTTTAAGTAGGCCACTTTTCTGTTACACTTCCAAAATTGTAAATTCTATGATTTATTCTTTTGTTATTATGATTCCTCAGAGTATATGGCCATCAAACTTGCTAATGATGTGTCTTGTTCTAGTACCTGCAAATTAACTTTGACTTGGGGGTTTTCATTGTCTTCATTATAAACTATTAAGGTAACAATTACTTTTGTGTCCTTATCTACCCTATCATCTTCTACCACCTATTCCTAAGACAACAATTCTTCTTTCCACTTAGTAAAAACAGTGTCATCGGGAATCAAAATTTAGGATTTCCTATTGCACTTTTACTAGAAAATTTCCAATCTTTTCTATTTCAACAAGATCTTTTTTGATAACATTGTAAAATAATTATACCTTGACCAGCTCTGCATTGGTCATTTCCAATAATATGTGCCCCTTTTCATTTATAACATTATTCATTCTCTGACACAATATTTCATCTAATTCTTTTCCTCATTCTTCTTTTTCTTTTATTCTGTCAACCCTTTTACGGGCACTGGGAAAAAGGTCAAACTTCTCTACTATGTACTTGGAATAAAAAATTGTTATTCTCTTCTACATGAAAACCTTTTTCTCATCAAAGTCCTTCAAATTACTAAGTATATCAAAAATCTTCTCTATTTGATGGCAAGGTAATTGGATGATAAAAATACACATAGCATTAGTATCTTTATTTCTCTCACTCCATTTCTGCACAATGGGATTCAAATTTCTTCATCCTTCTTTATTTCATCCCATATATCTTGAATTCTTTCCAACTGGTCATAAAATGTTGGCCACTCAATTCTATCTACGAAGTACAAAATTGTTTTTGTAACCTTTTCTTCATACTGATTATTCAATTCAATTTGCAATTCATATAACTTGGTTTTTTCTTCTTCAAACTCTTTAGAACTCATGCCTCTGTGGGGTATCTGATAACACAATAATGGGTGTGTATTTAAATGGCTCAACTAGGGGATCAGGATATACAATTCTTGGTCTACTAGACTCCCCAACTTTCCTTTTTCCAAGCTATTTATCCATTTGGGAGACTTGGTTTTCAAGTAGTTGTATTTTGTTTCCTCTCTACTCATATGCCTTGAGTATTTCTTCAAATTTAGCATTGAGTCTGAGGAATCCACCTTTCTCTTTATCATCTACTACACTCCCAAAGGATAACATCTCTTGAGCCATCTTGGTGACATCTCCACTGTGCACTTCATCAGCTTTGTATACTGTAAGAGTACCAGTATGTTCAACACTTGAAAATTCTTACATCCTAGTCTTGCTTCTTTTTTCAATAGACCAAATGACCAGGGCTTGGTGATCATTATTAAAATTTGCCCCTCTATGTGCTTGTAGAATTTCTTCTTCAGTCTTATATTGCACATCTTTTTCTTTTCTGATAGAGTCAAAAATCATAGCATTAGCTATGTCCCACTTAGGAAAAGCCAAGACTCATGACTCTCTAACCAATTGTCTTCTGACCTCAGGTGTTAATTGGGAAAAATCCTTCAAAAATTTAGTCTTCACCTCTCCCTCAATGTCAAAGTCTAATTTATTTGGTTGTTTTTCCTTTATTTTCTTACATTTCTCCTCAAAATTTCCTATATTTTGTCTCCACAAAAATTATGCAAAAGCCCTAGTTTTAACAAAATCCTCATCATCTATGAACTTTTGAGAGGCTTGCACAATAATAGGATCAATTTCCTTACCTCTATAATCTGCAACAGTGAGGTCAAAGAAGGGCATAGGAGACTCTTGAGGCACTCCTCTTTCCAAGTCAGCAATAGTAACAACTATATCTCCTTCCTCACCCATTTGTCTTAATTTTTCTCTTAAAGATGCTTCATCTTCTATTTGGAGTGGGGACTGAGTTGGTGAATACTCTTCCACATGAGAAGAAGATTCCTAATCTAGTTTCTATCTTTTGGGCACACTGGTGGTAGGTGGACTTTTGGTCTTGGCCTTCTGTGAGGGGGAACATGCTATATATTTTGAACCACAATATATCTTTCCCTCCTTTGTAAGGTATACTAGCCTAGAGTAACTATCATTCCACTATATATTCTTCTCTCCACCCTTGCTACTTTATTAGGATATGCTTTAGCAAAATTAGCCTTCTTTTCGTTCATAGTTTGCATTATTACAGAAAAAATATTCATTAACACATGCATTATAGCCCCCCAATACTTCTTATTTGTCAAAGGATTATAATCAAGGTCAAAAGCATTAATGAATTCTAAGACTTTCCTGAAGACTATCCATTTTTCTTTTCTAACTTCATGTTCCTGTAATGAAAAAATATTTCTAATAACATCTTCAAGGAAGTATACATGTTGTGTAATAGTCTTAGGTTTTTTCCTCTCCCTTAGGAGGCCATAGAATCCTTTTGGATCAATGTATCTTGCATGGGATTCTGCCATGTTATATCTATTCAAAAATAAGCTAAGATTTCTCTAACCTTTCCTCACAAAGACAAAATCATGAGCCACAATGACAATAGGAAAGAAAGTGCCTTTACCTTTGCCAATCATATCCCTTTCTTCAATGGTTCCAATTTTCCACAGCAATTCTACAATTCCTATCTTCAAAGGTACATGGAAAGGTAAAACATGATGTTTTCCCAAAAACCATAAACTCTAATCATAGTAGAAAAATTATATGGGATTATATCCCCCCAATTATGACTGACCAAAAGCCCCTTAGCATGGTCCTTACGTTTGATTAATTCTAGTAAAGGTTGTGGAATTCTTGAGCTATCTCCATTCAGGAGAAATCTAAACCTTGATGCAAAATATCTATCAAATCTAACATAGCTGGTATCCCTTACTTCCCAAGTCATGTCAACACTCCATAGCTAGATTGGTAGCTTCTCACCATCTTTTTCTAACTCTGGCTCCATTCCCTTAGAGAAAAAAGTAACTCCCTTATAGATACATATGTGCATCAACATGGAGTACAAGGAAAAAGGTATGTTTACCTTACCTTGAGATATTCCCACCAAACCATTATGAATTTCCTTTGCAAGGAAAGTGGCAAAATCAAGAATGGTGCTCATTCCAAACTGCAATGTCTGAGCCATAATAAGAACAATAGAACCTTGGATGTATTCTTCCTCATCCATCCCAAATATCTTGTAGAGAGTGAAATACAAAGCTTGGCCTCTAGGATTGAAGTATTTCTTCATTAATGGCTCAGGGGTGCTTGGTGTAACCAAGGGTAGCAACCCAATCTTAGTAATATGTTGTTACAATGGTCCTTCTCTCAAATATACTCTCTATGTATCATACCTTTCTTGGAAATCATCCATATCAATAGGCTCATTAACTGCATGGGTAGGATTGACCTTAAAAACCTCACCGATCAATTCAGGTTAAACCCTAAATAGATTGTCTCCAACATAATTCTTTACAATTCTAGTGATATGGTCATATTTCTTGGCCATATCAGACAATATATCACTATCAAAGAAAACCCCAAGAACCACTAAATTATCGATATCGAATTCCCAAACATTACTTAGAGGGGTGTCTAGGTTGCGTTTAGCAAACCATTTTTTAAATAACTTTAAGCCTCCTACAAAAACCTGTGCATCTCCACCCAATTAGCTCTATCATAAAAGCCTTGCCCACAACCAACCTAGGACTTTTTGGGATAAGCTCTCTACCTTTTGTTATCTCATGTACAAATAAAGGAAATTGTTCCAAGAAATCATCATGGACCAATCTTTTAAGGTAATCAGTGTGACCGGAGGATTCCTTTCATGGAGGCATTTTTTGAAAAAAATCAACTTCACACAATTCTAATTCCTTGATTTGTAACAGTTATAGATCACTTACCCGCTGAATTATGCTTCCTTCTCTCTGTAAATTGCTTTGTAAATCACTAAAAAGCTTGCAAAATATTGTGCCCTGGCTCTAGAAACCCTTGCACTCTTGAGAAATTTTTAATTATGTGGTTCAATAATGGTGAATTTTGCAAGTTATACTATAGTATTAATATCACACGAAATAATTATGAGCACATTTATGTTCTTTAGCCATTAATTTTCATATCATGCTTCATATTTGAATTTTAGCCATCAATCTCACAGCATCTTACGATTTTATTTGAAAGAACAAAAGTCTTTTTAAAGTTTTAAAGTCTTGGCCACGTGTCAAATGGGTGCTTCCTCACTTTAGGTAATTTCCTTGCATCTTTTCATTGTGATGAAGTGTCAGTCATTGATCTTACCAAGATCAATGATCACAAAATCATGGAACACCTTATTAATAAACTTTATTTGAAAATCGGGCCCATGACATAATCATTTTTGACCTGGCACATACATGTCATTCTTTGCCAATCATTGTGCTCTAACTCAATAAATCCTTCCAACCTAGCATGACTCAGCAACTTGGTCCCACTACGCCACATGACGCATAAACACTTTCTCGCATTGCTTAAAGTTCATGCATTTTCTTAATGCGGGCATGCGCTAACTATTGATCTCACTTTTGATCGATGGTGTGATAAAATCATAGCCCTTTAGGATCCAATCAATAAGACTAGCCAATGAAACACTTAGTGCACTAGCATGTCTAACAACTGCCACGGTAGAGACTTCATTATTGTATTTGAGAAAAGTGGGTCCATGATGTCACCATGTGCCATGCATCTTATTGGTACTTCCTCAGAATATGTAACTGTCTTGCATTTTCTTATAATGGTAAAATGTTATCCGTCGATCTCACCAAAATCAATGGTGCCTCAAGATTGAACACAAAGAAACCCTATTAAATGAGCCAGCCAATAACATCATAGGAAATTAGAACATGCACTAATAGGTATTGACTTCTTTGAAAAAGGTTTGACAAAATTTGACAAATTTTGGTCTTTGCAGCACATTGAATATCTACTGTCAAGAAGGGCTACATGGCACAAAAGTGCATGCCCACATTTCTTAAAGTCCATGCTATAACTATAGATTTTTCCAAGATCAACATTTAATCAAAACAAACTACCATAGTTAAGATGTTTCATAAAATAGCTAAGAAAGATAACCACGATTAAAGGCAAGCCTAGCAAATAAAAGGTTCAACTCATGAAAAATAATAAAGTAATCCTTATGAAAAGAAGACTTAGGATAAGCTTGTCCTACCTATTTTATTTGAAATAATATTTTCAAATTTTTCAAGGGTTAGAGCAAGAAAAACATGGGTTTTAAGGTTTTCAATAATTTTTTTACCCAAGGTCTTGACCTAATTTCAAGATTTTTTAAACACAAATTTAGGGTTTTTCACTACTGGGTGCAACAAAATATAAATGGTGAAAAACCAGGCCAACACATTCCTCAACACAAATTAAAGGAGATCCTTCCACAAAATCTCACACCAAACATGAGCTAGAGAGTACAACTGAAATGTCCACCAAACTTCAAAAATCTCATAGAGAATGGTGTAAAGACTAAGAAAGATATGGTATGAAAAAAAGACCTAAAACTTTACACAAAAGACAATGCTAGCTCCACTAATCTCAACAACAACAATTCCAATACCAACACTGACAAATCCAAATATTAGAATAAAAACAAGAACATTGTGAGTCATGGAGTAGTAAATAATAAAAATATAAAGATATCACAACCAATAACTAATTTGGGAAACAAATCTACTACTCCTCAAACAAATCAAAATACCAAAGATGTCCCAAACAATCAATAAAATAATCAATCTTTCACAAGAACATATTTCATACCCAATAAGAGAACATTCACTTCTTTAGGTTTCTTGAATCATCTTTGAGGAAGTTAATCACTAAGAAACTCTTCACACTCCCTCAAGTGAGATATTATGAACCAAAAGTGAAACCATCACGGTGGAATGATGATGACTATTTTGAATTCCATAGAGGAAAGGGACAAAAAAAAAGACTTTCAAAGAATATGATAAAATATTTGATAAAGAGTAGTGAAGTAAGGATTGATGGATACACTTCAAATGAGACACACACTACATTCAAAGATCCACTTCTAGATCATGAAAAAGGAAATGCCTCCAACAATAAAAGTGACAATCAAGCTATTTAGAATGAAACATCCTACACATATATTAACAAATAAATCGAATGTGATCCTTCTAATTATTATGCCAATGTCATTACATTTCATGAGAAGGATGAATCCAAACATGTTAATGTTACCACTAGAAACCAAGCTAAGGTCACACTACAAGGTGTCTCATCCAAACTATCCACATCTCAAAAAAACTATCTATGTACCAAAGTCTATACCCAATGTGTCAAAACAATATAACCTCTTGGATAAATTGAAGAAAACATGGGCCCAAATATACATATATTAGAGCTTTTACAATTGTCAACATCAGACAAAGAAATTCTTGAAAAAACTATTTTTGAAATAATTGTCCCCATAAATCTAGATCATGATCAATTCCAAGCTATGGTGGGACATTTGACCACACAACATTTCATATCTTTTAATAAACATGATGATCTTGCAATTCACCAACTTCATAATGCTCAACTCCATATTGATTTTTTTCTAAAAATTTACAAAATCAAAAGAGCTTTGATATATGGAGGAGTTGGCTTGAATATATGTACTCTAAAACTATTCCTTGTACGGGGATTTTCTAAAAGTGTTGTAGATCCTAAAAATAAAATCACAATTAAAGCCTATGATAAGAAAGAAATGGAATCTAAAGGATTAGTTGTGTTACCTATAAGAGTTGGTCTCTTGGTCAAAGATGTACCTTGTCAAGTCTTGGATATGGAAATAGCATATAATATTCTCTTAGGACATCCTTGGATTCACTCTATGCAAGAACGTCCCTCAACATTTCATCAATGTTTGGATTTCCCTCATAATTAACATGAGATAACAATCAAAAGAGATCCAAATCCTTTTTAGGATTCCATCAACATAATCTCTAGTACCATACAATCAAGTTGTATCAACATCTATCAGTCATGATCCTAGTAATGTAGCATCTAATTCCAAGTCATCCAACCTAAAATTTAATTTCAAAGAATTGAGCATGGGAGGATATAACTTGGGGGAAAAAATAGTATCACAAAATTACCCATATCTCCTAGATCATATGGAAGATCATCAATTATAAATCAATAGTTGGGACCTCCTCTCGCTACTTTTTTTGGCACTGTTATAAGTGGGGGAACTTTGATTGATGAAGAAAATGACAAAAATGTTGAGAAATTTATGTATAGGGAGAAGAAACAAGAGATTATCAAGTACTAAAACATATATCCTAAACATTATGTCAAAGGATATGCTATCTTGATAGAAATAGGATACAAATGAAGTGGACCTATCATTTTTCTAAGAAAAGGTGTCATACAACCCATTTTGAAGAATCCAAATTATCAAAGAGATACCACTAGATTGGGATATAGACCATATCAAACATGTGAAGCCAAAGGGAAACAAAAAGTTACACTTGAATTTCTCAATCAAATCAGAGATAAAGAAGATGATATCAATTTTGATGAGGATGATTCTAATGATTATGAATGGGATTAGTTATCTATTCTTATTGAAGACAATTCAATAGACTTTTTAAAGACATATAGTAACTCATACCATGAGAGAGAAATTTCATAGTTAGAATCATTAGAGTTAAACCCATATTATGCTATAGTGACAATCATGAGGAAAGAGAGATTTATCATGAACAAGACATTTCATATGAGAGTATGGAAATAAACCTTGTCGATGCATTTCTAAATCTTGATAATTTATCCATAAATACCATTACTACCATTGAACATGACCTAAATGATCCTTTTCCACTTTTACATCCTAAACTTATTGATTGGGATTTACCTCGTATTCCTAAACTTAATTTTTTCCATAATGATGATGCAATTATAGACTATCTTGGGATCAAATATTATTTACCATTGGGAGATCATAAGACATGGTTTCTTATTGAACTCAATGACATGGCTTACTTTGGTGAGAATTTCAATCATTTTAGTTGTAAACATGTAAAAATAATCAATAGACCTAATGGCAAAAACCACTTTGTGGCAGTATTAGATTAAAAAATAGTAAATAGAAAAGACATATCTAAGAGAAAACCTCTCTTACATGCTTAAAGATGAAAGGATTGACACTATTCCTGATAATTTATATCAAGAACAATCATTAATACTCATTGAATCAACAATCCCTATCAACATTGGAACAGAGGAATCTTAGTGCATCCTAAACGTAACTGCATCTTTGTCTGAGTTAGAAAGAGAAGATTTTCTATAATTTTTCATATAAAAAAAAATCAACTTGGAATTTTTGTATGCTAATATGTTGGGTATAGATCCAAATCTTATAATGCACCATTTATCTATATCTTCATGGATCAAACCAATGAAATAAAGAATCATAAAGATGCACCCACATGTTGCATTTTTAGTCAAAGCTTAGTTGAATAAATTATTGGATGCAATATTTATTAGAGAAATTGAATATAAAATATTTTTCATGTTTCAAAACTAGACAAGACTATTAGAGTAGGTACATATTTCAAAGATCTTAACAAGGCTTGTCCAAAAGATGATTTTCCTTTGCCTAACATTGACATCATTGTAGATCTTAGAGAAGGACATTGAATGTTGTCTTTAATAGATCTAGATTCTCTATTTATAACCAAAAAAAGATTGCACTAGAAGACCAAGAGAAGACTGCCTTCACATGTCCTTGGGATACTTATTGGTGGATTGTCATGCCTTTTGGTCTCAAAAATGCAGGTGCTACCTACAAGAGGGCTGTAACTTTACACGACATTATGCATGCCATAATGGAAGATTATGTTGATGATATCTTAGGAAAATAAAAAACTAGGAAAGATCATTAACAAGTGCTAGATAAGATATTTACTAGAATGGAGAAATACAATGTCAGATGGAATCCCAAGAAATATGCCTTTGACGTTACATCAAGAAAATTGTTGGGATACATAGTTTCTATAAAAATGAATAGAAGTTAACCCTAATAAAGTTAAAGCAATCATGGAGATACCACCACCAAAAAATATAAGTTAATTGAGATTATTACAAGGAATACTTGTAATCCATCAAAAGATTTATTTTATAGTTGGTTGATAAAATTCATCCTTCATGAATTTATTACACAAGAATTTACCATTCCATTGGGATGTTTCTTGACAAGAAACTTTTGACAAGATAAAATAATACTTGATGAATCCACCAACTTTGATGTCAACTATTCTTGGAAATACACTCTTGTTATACATATCAATGACTGAAAATTCATTGGAAGCCTTATTAGTGCAGCATGATCATAAAGGAAGAGATAAGGATATATATTATATTAGTTGCATTGACGCATTATACCTGCACATTTATGCACCAAAACTATGCATCTATTTATAATAACCAAAAATTTAAACAAAAAAAATCTAGCTATCCCAACATCCTATAAAAAATCTATCAACTCTATCAAAAATTTATGTTAAATCTATCAATTAATTGAGAGGGATCGACAATGTACTAGCTCACCATTGTCAATTGGTCATTAGTACCTATGCACTCACTCAGAATGATGGTTTGCATTTAGGAATGGTATCTTTTCTACGCTAGCTCTCGTCCAATCTCCAAATGCCTAATATGAAAGTCTTGACTCATCCATATTTTCTTTGTCCTATATATACATGTGGGTCCTATTTCTTGGAAGTGTTTTTATGTTGCATCAACTTAATTCATTCTTTGTCATTTTTAGCATTTATTTATACAGCCTTATCAAAATATTTCTCAAATTAACCTTAACTTTTGAAATATATATATATAATAGATCAATATTTTGAGGGGACATCCCATCAAGTTTGTGTCACTCTGAGTCTTGGGGTAGGGGCCTCAGGGTCAAGTATTAGTTGTCTTAGGGGCAATAAGTTGCCCGCACATTATTTCAAAGAGGGGCAAGATGTATACACTTAAAAATTATCAAGTAAATAAATTAAATATTTTAATATTCAATTAATGTTCTTATTCTATTGATCTTAATAAATTATTAATTCATTTTTTTAAAATAATTAAATATTTTTATATAATTAATGTTATTATTCTATTAGCATTGATAAATTATTTAATTTATTAAGATATTTCACATAGGTTAGTTGCACTATCCTAAGTCTCCTAAATAATCCTATTAAGTGATTTAATAAAATTACTTAATTATAAACTCACCTAAGTGATAGAGTCTACTATTCACCTATTTAGTCCATATCATGTGTCACATCATATTTGCACAAATAATTAATTTTAATTCATTATTAATTAATCCTATTTATCCACACCCATGTGTCCTATTTTATGGGGCCAAAAGTGGTATGTATCCTCATGTGACTTGGTTTGTGGAACACTTGTCTCTGGGTGACTGAGTCCTCCACATCTTCCTTATACAATAGGAGACAGTCAATCTACCTCATAGGGTCAAAGATGACTCATGAGACACTTGTCTAGGAGTCTTCCTTGAGGCTAGGGTCTTGTTGAGATGCAAGTCATATGTCTTTCCTTTCCGATTATTTCTCTTACATTCTAACTAAGCCCCTCTTTCTCTCAACTCCCTTAACTGAGTCAATCTCATCCATCCATGTGTCCTATGTTTTCTCTCTACTATCAGATATCACCACCTAGGCTAGGGTCCTCCCAATTCCTATAAAAGGAACCTTACTTTTATCATACAAGATAATTAGCAATAGAATTATCAATCAAGCAATAGGCATACTAAGAATCTTTTGGCAATCAAGGAAATTATCAAGGAAATATATAACATTTTCATCATCTCATCATAGCTCCATTAGAATCATAGTTTCTCACCCATATACATCCATCATTATACTTAGTTCATATAGCATTCTAGGTTCATTTAGTATAGAAAATTGCATTGATATTCATATTTTCTAACAACTTGAAACAAATAGAAGAGATGAGATGATTCAAGTCTAAGAGCTCTCAAAATGAAAGGAACTCAAGATTAAGACAATGGAGGCATGTTGTAGCTAGGTGAGTAAAGGTAAAATCCTTATTTTTAGCTTACTTTGTCTTGTAATCATGCATTTAGTGTGCATTAATAAATTAGATTAGTCTATTATGCATTGTCACTCATTTTTTCATACACAAAGTTACTATCACAATGACTGAAAGTGCAAATGTTAGAATTGATGATTCTTCATATAAGAATGATGAGAAGAGAAAAAAGGAACCTGAGGATTACAACAAGTTTATGTATGTCTATGATGATACATCTACTACTATACCTAAGCACCAAATATAACCATTACAGTGGTACATTGAGCTGAAATAAAGAGTTATCAAGCAACAACCTACATCACTCGAGCCACAAACAATACAACCTGAACATAATGTTGAGCCCTAAATGAGTGAAGATAATTTTGGAGACCATAGAGATGAATCTATTTTAGTAAAGTGCGTGAGAAGGAATCATTTACAAGAACATATAATTGGAGACAAGATTGCTAGAATCATGACAAGAAGTAAGGAGAAAACAATACATGGACACTTGTACTAAGACCCAAAGACAAGAATGTGATTGGAACCAAGTGGATATTTAGATACCTAAAAGTAACATAAGACAATGGACTATGGTACAAACAAGAAGGTGATGTTGTGCTTAGAGTTTATACCAATGTTGACTAAGCAAGAAATGTTGATGACAAAAAGAGTACTAGTGGTGGAGCTTTCTTTTTAGGTGAAATATTGATTTCATGGTTGAACAAGAAAACAACTTGTATAGATTAATTGTTCAAATATTGTATGTATTACAAAATTGTTGGATAGTATGCAAGAAGAAGTCACCGAACCTATTATTATCTATTGTGACAACACAAGTGCTATTAACATATCAAAGAATCATGCGATGCATGTAAAAACCAAGCACATATTCAAGTATCATTATTTGAGGAAGTTCAAGAGAAACAAGTAAGAATAGAGTATGTGAAGTATAAGGAGATATTTGTAGATATATTCACAAAACCATTTCCTAAGGATTCTTTTGTGTATCTTAGAGATAAATTATGGGTCCTTCCCTATCCAAAATTCACTAAGAGAAGATACATGTTGCATCAATTCATGGATTATTAGAATATCTTTGTGGAGTTGATGCAAGATTTCACTCTTTAGGGATTATTTCTTGAAGTTATGAAAGTGATTGTAATGAAGTAGATAAAATTAGTACATACAAGGTACAAAGTATTACTACAAGGTTTTATAGGTTTCTAATTGAAATTTATAGTTATTGTTTTCAAATGGAAAGTGATTGGGAGTGATTGGAAGCATGACTATGAAACAAGAGTGGTTGTAAGGTTAGAGTTGTCAAAAGGGGAGATAATTACAATAGAAAAAGAGAATATGTAATGAGATGATATCTTAAGGGGAAGTAATTTCATAGTTGATAAAAGATATTGAAAATATTGTTGAACAAGAGGAGTATACCCAAAGGGGGAGGAAATGTGGAACTGAAGAACCTAATGTTAACCTATTGTAGAGAACTTGAATGAAGTTAGAGAGAAGAAATATGTGTTGGCATTTGATGTTTCATAATGTAATGTTATGTAATATAATATATAATGCATTTATGTGTTTTCATCAATGCCAAAGGGGGATGTTGTTAGCCCCAACTGATAATGTTGTTAGTGTATGTGAAAGATTCATATTAGTTGCTACATTATCATTAACGTCAAGCCTTAGTTTGTTAGACATTGTGTTGATCTAGTAGAGTGTCATATCATTTAATTGATGAAGAGTAGTTAATGAAAGTATGATGATGTAAGAGTTTATAACTTCATCGTACTCAATGGGCACTTGAATGAGTCAAACTTTCATGGTATAATGTTGATTTGACTATTTTACATGATTTGATTAAGTGTTGAAATCATGTTAAGAAAGAATGCTTGGTCAGTGAATGAAGAACCACAATTTTAATTGAGTTACTACAATTGGCACTAAGTGCTTGAACAAGAAATATAGAAAGCGTAGTGTCAACTAAGAAATTTGAATGTTAATTGAGTCTATTGTTGACTGAGAAAGACATGATGTTAATCAAGAATGAAAAGGAAAAATTGTTGAAGAAAAGATTTAATTTGAGGCAAACATTTGATGAAAATAAGGATTGTTTGAGAAGTTTCAAGGTGGAAGTTTATTTCCTGAGCATCTAGATTCAATGTACATGAACTTGGTGAAGATCTAACAATTATGATTAAGTGGAAAAAACTTGATGATTCTAGAGGAACATAAAAAGTTATATATTTAAAGGATAAGCACAATGATTATTTTTCATGATTGAGTTGATGAAGGAAGTGATAGTAATAAGGAAAACCAAGAAAAACTCCATTTTAAAGATAAAGAAGAGGAAGTGCTAAGTTGATGTGTTGATTGTGTGAATCATCTAGTAAGAGATCAAACAAAGATTGAAAAAAACAAAGATCTAAACAAGCAAGGTAGTGCTAGACCTAATAGATCATTTCATTGTTATTCTTTATTCATTGCAGAAAAAAAAAATTAACTGAATGGACCTAATAGTATTTTGAAATCCTATATGGTAACATTATGTTGAGTGTTTTGTAAGTCATTTAGAGTAGGTCATTCTTTAGAAGTATCAAAGAATGAACAAGGTCTAGATGATCTTTGGTGAAAATCCTCTAACAAGGTCACATTAACAATGTGCATGTAACCTTTAAAAAGGATGGCTCCTTAAAAATCTCACTTTAGAAAAGTGAAATTTTTGGATTGTTGATTCCCAAGTATTTTTTCACTTTATAGGGTTTTCATGTTAAGAATTGTGTCAAATTGTGTGGATGCTTATGATGTTGCAAGTTTATTTCAAGGTTATTGTTTATTGTTGCAACTTAGCATAAGATAGAAGATCATTTTGATACTCAATATATTAAGTTGGAAGTTTTTTTCAAATTTTATATTGGTTTAAATTTTTATGTTAAATATGGCTACCGAGTTAATAATCAGAAATATTAAAGTGTTTAAGTTGGTGAAAAGCATTTTAAGGCCTATAGGATAACTAGTTATAACTAATTCACACCCCTCTAAATTATCTAATAGTAAATATATTTCCATGAGAAAGTTCTTCCATGTTATGAATACTCTAAAAGATCATTTTAGATCCTTAGTCAGAGATTATATTTCCCCATATTGTCAATGGAAAATATTTGTTGTGGATCAGTTATTAATTCCACAAGAAGTTATTTAGTGGAAGAGCTTCAGAATCTTATTAAAGGAATTAGAATCCCTATCTTCACTAGTAATACAAAAATCATCTAGGGTAAGAGCCAATCAAATGATTTCATTGTTTTCTCCTCTTACCTTGTTTTGGTCAGTATAGGAGTGGTCTCTCCTTGTTGAAAAAGTGTGTGGAATTCACATCTAATCCTAAGATAAACTTCTTTTAGGGGGTTGTCATGCATAGTAAAATCCTAACTATGGACAATTTAAAAATGTTGGAATTTCATCACCCTAAATGGTGTGTTCTATGTAAAATACTAGAAGTGAACATCAACCACATTTTTATTTCCTATCCCTTTACTTCAAATGTTTGGTCCATTATCCTTAACAAGTTTGATTTAACTTGGGCACTCAAAGAGGATTTGTAATATTTTTTGTTTCAATTGTACCTTATTTTCTATACATTTTCTTATTCTTCTATTTTGGAAAATAATTCCCCCCTCCCCATATATGTTGGAATATATGGAAAGAGAGAAATAACCACATCTTTAGAATAATTGGGAACACTATGGAGGTGGTTTCTTTCAATTCTATGAAATGGTTATAGAAAAACATTTCAATCTCCAATTTGAGGAGGTCAACCACTCCCCCATCTTAATGGTATTGTCAGGTGACTTCTAGTTGCAACCTTCAAGACTCCTTTTACACCTTTTATGATTTAAAAATTCTAGTCAGAGCTAACACTAGATGTCCCTCTTTTGGCTTAAACTGAATTTTGATGGAGAAGCGAGAAATGGTGCTTCTATTGGAGCTGGTGTGGTTCATGACCATAGAGGTAATCTTACCTCATCTTTTACTATAAACTTTGGTCCTAATTCTAGTTATGCAGTGTAGTTTGTATCCTTTTTTCAGGGCATAAAGTTGATTGTTTCCACATGAAGGAACAAGGTAATTCTGGAAAGAGATTCTAAGTTAATTATTGAACTTGTGTATATTTCATTGATTATTGGATGGTTGGTGTTGAGTGTGCCTAAAGATATTTGGTCTCTCCTTTCTTGGCTTGAGGATTCAATTATCTAGCACACCTACGAAGAAGGGAAGATGGTTATACATAAACTTTTTGGAATGGAATTTTATGTAGAAGGTGTCAAGTGATAGAGAAAATGACCTCTCTCCCTATGTATATCCAATCTCTAATTGAGAGAGAAAGAGTTTCAACCCCTTAATCATGATTTTAGTTATGAATGTGAATTATTTTCTCTGGACCCATTGGCTTGTCATATTTTTTGCATGGTTTATGGGTGATTTAAATTTTATTTGGTTAGCTCCTTGGCATAATTTTTTTGAAGACATTAATTTTCTTTATTGTACACATTATTATTGGGAGTCCATTGGGAAATTAAGATATTAAGGTGGGAATGAATCAAGATCTATAAAAACTTATATCTCTTTGAAGCAAATCAAATGTATCTAACATTAACCCATCTCATATCAACATCATGAATCATATATCCTTAAACTGAAATAGATATAACTATTCATCACATCTCTAAACATGAAAGTAAATGTAAACACATAACACAAAATATTTGGTTACCAAAAAATCCTCCAAGGTGAAGGTAAAACTAGGATGGGAATGACACCTATAAATCCTCACTACTACAGCAATAAAGTGTGCCTGTTAAGGCTACAATGTTTGATCACTTCTAGTGGTCTACCCTATGAGGGGTCTTCCTTGCTAAGAGCTTATAAGAATTATTTAGTCTATCTTGACTAAAGGGTTTAAACTTACAACTAAGTAATAACACTTTTAGGAGATTTAAATAGGCCTATTAGGACCAATATTTTAAGAGATTTACCCTGATTCACTTGCTATAATGTTTCAGTACATGATTCTTTAGTTAAAACTTTGATGTTGGATTAAGTATCTCCTCTTTCCAATTCTAATCTAATATCCTATCTGATAAACTCTATTTTTCCCTTCACTCCTAGGTTGCTTTGCCTAGTCTTTGATTCTAACCATCAAACATAGCCTCTTTCACAAATACACTTGTCTCCTCAATCTCTCCTTCATCTCACTAGAATTTTAGACCCTCCTTAAATGACCAACTTGTGAAGGTTCTAGATCATAATCAATGATCCATATTTCTCCCTATTTCTGCTTAAATAGTCCATTTTTCTAATTGGTTACACTACCTTCGTATAGATTGATGACCTATGAAAAATGTATAAACAACTCCTTAGTTGTCTCCACAACCTTTAAATCATGTATAGAAGCTGGCAAAAATGGTTTACATAAGTGTTTGTGTCAATCCAAACACATATACCAAAACTAGTTTACTCAATACTTGAATACCTTGACACTCATTCACTAATACTCATGTTGTGACTTGGCTTTTGAATGCTTAGCACTAACTATGTGACTCGACATGAACTTACTCTATTTAGCTCGGTGCACTAGTACATTTGGGTTCAATTTTCAACCTTTATTTATCAAAATTTTGACCCAATTTTGGACCAAATTTTGACCAAATTTGACCAACCCATTGGTCGATATTTTTTTGGTCAAAATTTTGACCAACTCACTAGTTGGTCAAAATTTTGACCAATCTATTGGTCGAAAACCCAACAAGCCATTTTCTAAGGTCATGCAAGAATTGGTTGAAATTTCAACCAAGAAAGGTAGAAAAAAATTTAGGCGTTGGTGGAAATTTTGACCAACAGAGGTAGAAAAAAATTTAGGCATTGGTGGAAATCTCGACCAATGAAGGTGAAAATTTTGACCAATAAAGGTAGAAAAAAATTTAAGTGTTGGTGGAAATTTTGACCAATGAAGGTGGAAATTTCGACCAACAAAGGTAGAAAAAAAATTAGGTGTTGGTGGAAATTTCCACCAACAAAGGTCGAAAAAAATTTAAGTGTTGGTGGAAATTTCCACCAATAAAGGTCGAAAAAACCCAAGCATTGGTGGAAATTTTGACCAATGAAGTGGAAATTTCCACCAACAAGAAGGTGTAAATTTTTTTTAGGCATTCTATAAAATAGTTCACATGTCTTGCCTATGATACGACATTTTACATGCATCCTACACTCTCTCATTCGACTGATGATGGATTACGCAAAGTGATTTGAAACTATGATTCTAAATAACACACACAATCAAATCCAAAATGAACTTGCACTACAAATAGATTATGGAAATTTGATATTGTTAATTTTACATGCATGTCTACCAAGATAAATATATGTTTAAGTTGTGATTGTCCTCGTAGACATGCGTGCAATTTTACCAATATCATATTTCCACAATCCATTTGTAGTGCAAGTTCATTTTAGATTTGATTGTGTGTTTTTTAGCATCATGGTTTCAGATCACTCTGTGTAATCCATCATTAGTCGAATGAGAGAGAGTAGGATGCATGTAAAATGTCGTATCGTAGGCAAGACATGTGAACTGTTTTATAGAATGTTGCAAAAACATCGACAATAACTAATATGAAGAATATATAATTAGTTATACAATTGAGAAAAATCATGTACCAGTGAGTTGGTCAAAATTTCAAGCAAAAAAATTTTCACCAATGGGTTGGTCGAATTTGGTTAAAATTTGGTCAAAAATTGGGTCAAAACTTTGACCAATAAAGGTCAAAAATTGAGCCCAAATGTACTAGTGTAAGTATGCTCGCCAAGTTGACTCTTTGAGTTCGGTCATCAAGTCACCCCACCAAAGTGCCTCATCAAGGTCAGTCTTTAGGTCTGCTCATCGAGCTTGCTCACCAAGTTAGCTTGCCATGTCAACTTGCCAAGTCAACTCAGCTGACAATTGAAGTACGCTCGCCAAGTTGACTATTCAAGTGCGCTCGCCAAGTTGACTCAGAGTTTGTTCATCAAGTCACCCCACCAAAGCACCTCATCAAGGTCAAATCTTAAATCTACTCACCAAGTTAGCTCACTAAGTCCCCAAGTCTGCTCGCCAAGCCGACAATTCAAGTGCACTCACCAAGTCAACTCTTTAAGTTTGCTCACCAAGCCCATCCCCTAGGTCAACTCTCCAAGTGAGCTTGCCAAGTCACTCCCACCCAGTCACCTCAATGAGTTGACTCTTTTAGTCAGCTCACCAAGTCTATTGTTCAAGTATGCATGCAAGGTCGGATCACCAAGCCAGCCCACCAAGTCATGTCACCAAGTCGATTGTTCGAGTATGCTCACAAAGTTGACTCTTTAAGTTCACTCATCAAGTTACCCCACCAAAATACCTCATCAAGATCAGTCTTTAAGTTAGCTCACCAAGTCACCGCACCAAGTCGACTCACCATCTCGCCTCACCTAGTGGACTCACTAATTCAACTCACCAACTTGCCCCACCAAGTCAACTTTTCAAGTATGCTTACCAAGTTGACTCTTTGAGTTCGTTCATCAAGTCACCCCACCAAAGTGCCTCATTAAGGTTAGTCTTGAGGTCTGCTCATCAAGCTTGCTCACCAAGTCAGCTCACCATATCACATCTCTAAGTGGCCTCGCTAAGTCGGCTCGCCAACTTGCCCCACCAAGTTGCCACTTCAAGCCCACTCACCATGTTTAATTTTGAAAATAACATCTAGTTACCAAAAATTGACATATTATGTCAACGATTAAATGGAAAACAGAGTAAGAAGGTATAGAAAATACCTTTTGTCCTCCTACTACTTTGATACTATGTGGACCAAAAAATTTAGTGATCAATGTGCTTTCATAAGTATGAACATGATTATAGTAATTTGGCAGCATACAAAGAAGTACCTGTAAAATGGTCACACTGGTAAACAATGAAGAAAAGAAAAACAATAGGATGTTGAAACCCTATGGAACATTAAGGAAAACTAAGGAATCCGACAATATAAAATTTTTGTACCTTACAACTAGCATTAGTTGGCTACCACACCTAATTTTATAGCTTAAAAGACTCATTTAGTTATAGCTAGCATCTTAAGATACAAAGATGCATCAATTTCCAAGGATGCTGACAAAAATTGCCAAAAAAACTAAGAATAATAACTCCCACTTTCTTCAACTAATTGCAAAAATTGCATAGATGAGATTAAATTAGTATGCATGGTGTTTAAAATGTAAATCTCTTGTACACCCAAAACCAAGTGTGGCAAATTCAAAATTTTGTGAATCCAATATGTCTAGGGACAAACACACAAACTCAATAGTATATTTCAATACAGTCTTCTTCAATAACAAGAAATTGACTAAAAATAAACACACATTTTAAAATCATATTGTTTTCATCATTCAAATATTACACATATACATTTTTAATTCTCTTGTTAGTCTGACTCTGAATTTCTTGTTAGCAAAATCAATAAACATTACAAGGCATATCCATATAAATGTAAAATATTGAGCAAGTCGCTAGTCATATGTGTGAATATGCAAATAAATATGCGAACCTAATTCCCAATTGCAGATTGAGCATTAAGTCATAATTTTTGTGCCCTTTATAGATAATTTCACCCGGTCTCTTACTTTCATTTGGCTACCATTTATGCTCTCTTTTCACAACCTTGGAAGACACATTTATTCTAGATACCTCATTAATCAAAACTCCTTGAACATATTCTCTCTTGATAGCAGATTGCACAAGAAAAATTTTGGGATCAGAAGTTCTGATACCCTCATCATTATCATCAAATTCCTCACTACTTGAGCTTCTCATCCCATCAAAGGAAAAGGTTCTTACTATTCTGGATTCAAGGGTTTTTGAGGATGTTGTTTTAGAGCTAGTGGCATAAGAAGTATTCAAATAAACCTCAAAATCAGACATAGAAGAGCTTCTCTCCTTCCAACAAGATTGGTCATCAATGGAGAGATCATCATGTTGATCCACATTGGAAGGTGAGGATTCCAAAAGGTGGCATAGCCTAGTCTGATTGCCACATGCAGGATAAAATGTACCTTTCCCATCTTTGAGCCCCTTACTCTAGGTCCCGATATAACAACTCCCATCTGCCCATCTATAGACTCCATGACCATGCTTCAACCCATCAAGTCATTGGCCATCATATTTATCCCCATTGGTCTGACTCATAATCCCCATTCGATCATGGATTTCCACCATATCTTCTAACTTATCATAAAAGGCAACAAGGTTAAGCCTGCTAAGGTTGGCATGAAAATCTAGCTTCTCTTTTTCTTCCTTGAAAATCACTTCTTTGAAGGCATCATAGTATACAATCTTCATCCTCACACATCTGTTTCTATAATATCTTAGTCTTGCCATGTGTCTCACTTCCTCCAATTTCACCATTTCTGCCTTTAGCTTATTGATGTTCTCCATGAGCTTTTCCTCCAGCTCCCCTGCCGCTCTCAAGCAAAGATTAGCCTGGTAAGAAATAAAAAGAACAATTCTCAGTACATATTAATTTAACAAACAAATTGTGCATCACAAAGCTTTTCATAGTTAAACTCAGTTTCATATGTACCAATTTACTATGGACTGATGTTTTCTACTTATGTATAAATATATTCTGACTATAAGATAATTATTAGGATTCAATTATATAATTTTTGAATCCAATCTATTGATTCATTTACATGAATAAATGATCGGCTATATATAAAAATCTATGACTTTTTAGTTGAATTTATGAACTCATTTCTCATGAGTAGCTGTATACAAGAATCTCTCTCATGAGAATGATGGTAGTAGATGGATGCAATAAAAATATAAATAAAGAGGAAGGCAATAAATGGACAATTTATTATGGATCAGTTAAGTGGGTTCTTATCATTGATTACTTATGAAAAATAGACCAACAAATTTAACTGAAAAACTACACAATTAAATTCTAGTTCTAGAATATCATAATTTAACTTGCTATGAAAAACTATCAAAACTTTACATACTAAACAGATAAAAGTAGTTTTCATTTTAGAAATTATACAAAATAAATTAAAATATAGATCAAAGTCCAAATGCTAAATCCACCATTCACTCTTGCAGGTTACATCATGGATCCAATGATAGGCTTCCAAACCTTATTACTAAGTAATCTGTAGTTCTCTTCAGCTGGCTAAAATTAACAATTTAACACTAAATTCTATTCTTCTAGACCCAAATCTGCTCTTCTATTGAATCAAGCAAGTGAAAACTAAATTCTGTTTAGGAAATTGCATATGAGTATAATAAAGGATAAAAAAGTTCTTAAAAAACCAAGCAAGATGACAAATTAGAGGGCATTTTGAAACTAGCCTCCATCTTTTCTTTTTTGGCTTGCAAATAATTAAAAAGTAAGATGAATAATGTCAAGAAGCTTAATTGAATTCCAAGCCCAAGAGCATCTAGTTGGACTTCCATGGCACAAAAAGGTGCACCTTGTGATAAGGGAAGCATAGAAAGCCCTTCCAAGTTAACACTGCTTGTGTCAGCATGGAAGACTGCATCATACCCAGTGTGATTTGAAATATTAACCTGATCTTGGGTAGTAAATAGGGAATTCAATAAGAATGGTTGCAAACATAGAATTCAAGAAATGAATTTCATTGATATGTGTAACATTTTAACTGATGATAAAAAAACTCTATAAAATTACCAGGAGTAAAGGAACTTCCTCAATAGGAAGCTCTGCTCCAAGATCCCCTTCATCTACCATAGCCTAAAGAAGAGGAAGCCTAAAGAAGAGGAAGGAAGAGACAAATGTTAGAATCCTAAACAACATACAAATACCATAAAAAAAATTAATACATGCATAACTTGAATGAGTGTGGCTAAAAATGAAGGTGGCTATGACCATTCGCATGCAAGCAGTGTGTAAATGCTTGTCATAAATAAACTAAATGAAAGAAAACATTCAATAATGTCCAAGGGACCACTAGCATATAAATATCAAAAAACCTCCAACGAAGTACTTTCATAAAACTATAAGCTTATACAATTATATATTGTAGGTAGTAGCAGATAGAAGAAAAGGGAATAGAAACACAGGAACAAGGATCCAAGAAATTTTTTATTCTAGAGAATCAAATGGAGCACTAGCATTCAAGATGGATGCTTCTGCAGGATAGAGACTAGGACAAAGATACACAACTTATATTCACCACTATAGGTCACTTGCACAATATCTGGGTGCTCCAACCTTGTATGGCCATCAGAAATGGACACTTGCATTAAAGAATGGTGCCCTTCCCTCTACAAATCATAAAAATAGACACATGTACAAAAGAATGGAGATCCTATAGAACGAGAACAAAAACTATTTTGTAGAAACAATACTCCATGACAATTCTATACTCTAACACTGGTGTCTGGACAAATAGTGGAGCCCTAAATACTAAGAGATGTATGATCATTCACAGTTTAATTAGATTGACATATAAACTACTATATGGACTCTGGACATCTGGAAAGCTAAATATTTACCTGAATAGGGACAAAAGACAAGGGTGTTGTTTTTTGGGAGACTATCTTGGTCAGTCCTCTAGGTGGTATCTTTCAACCTCAACTGAGCCGATTGAATATTTGGGTGTGTGAGATATGCTAGAGACTAGCCAAATACTGTTAAGTGGTGTTTACAAGAGACAAAACAACAAATCTTGGATACCAAATTCAAAAGAAGGTAAAAATTAACAAAACAATAAGATCATTTTTTCTTAGCTGTTGAAATCTAACTTGTAAGACAAGGTTTCTTAGCTTTCAAAACCTAGCTTGTATCCTATGTATTCAAAATATGGCATCTCATACCCAAACAAAAGGTGACAAGATGGAATGAGAGCTAGAATGAACATAAAGCTAACCCTAAATTCTTCTCAAGGCAACACTAACAAAAATTATGGCAAATAGAAGATCTTTTCCCATGCATGGTATGACAGCTGCACAAAAATACCCATAGCCCTTGCATGCCACAAAATCTCTGATAGGAATTGGAAAAGCGTATTTCCTCTCGCAGAAAAAATTTTCTTGACAGTTCACAACTTCTAAGACCTTTGTTGTGAAGCTAAAAGATGGAGAGGACAAAGATAACAAAGGCATAATTTATGAGATTGAACTAATGTCAAATTTATGAATTTCAACAGTAGAATTTGAAGAGAATGCCATGTTTAAATACATACACTAAAATTTCATAAGCATAAGATACCAACAAGTCTTGCATGGGAATGTATCTAGTACAATCAATTATGAGAAGTTGTGATGACATAAAAATGCCCATTAGAAGCAAACAGTCTCAGAATGAGGAAGATGTCAAGATTTTCACAGTTGAGAGTTATGCCATTTTAACCAACTTATGTCGCATTTAGAAAAATCTCCAAAGGCTATATGGCCTCACAGATTTTAATCACACAGGAAAAAAATCAAATTAATTTATTTCATGTGAAAATTATAGCATAAAGAATATATCTATCCCTCCTTTCAAAGTGTCAATTTAGATATTATTGTCCACGTTTAAGTTTTGCTCTCTCACTTCTTGACAGAACCATCTTGAGATCTATGAGGAAACTACAATCTAAAAACTCAATAGCTAGGAATTAGTCAGGTACCTAAATGATGGTCTCATTCTAGTTAACTTCACTGAATGATAACAATCAAAAAAATTGATTTAAAAACATCTTTACTAAAGCTCATAGTCCTTGCCAACAATTTAAAGAAGATTATAACATATTCACAAGTAAAGCTTTTATATTTTGTATTTTACATCAAAGTCGTAAAAAAACCATCAAAAACCAACAATGGAAAAGCACCAACATCTAAACAAATACATGCATGACTAAATAGTAAACAAATTAGCATGTGCATTTTTAACTTTCTATATAATGCTTGACAAGCATAACTTCACATAATTTATTAACCCCATTCAAAGAAATATCACCAATCATAAAGTAACAACTTATCCAACTAAAACCTATAATCTAGGGAGACTGTACTTACCTGATCTAATGCAGAAAGAATTGAATGAAGATTTGGTATTGAATCAACACTTTCAATCTTCATAGTCACATGGATATCTGCACCACAACCTTCACATAATTACAAATACAAATGCATTGATATTTTATCACATTTTAAATTTTGATTTAAAATATAAATTAAGAGAACATGCTATATCAAGCCCAATACTGTCTAGAAAGGATTATATAACACTGGAAAGTTAAAATTTTGCTTCAAAGGTTTACTTTTAAGGTAATCTTTCAACTCATGCACCACCTTGGAATCTTTAACTAAGGAAACAACATAATAGTCTATGCCATTCTCAACTCCAAATTTAATATCGTCCCAATCTTTATCTATGAAAAAAAAAGACAAGAAATAGATTTTATCAAATACTAAATTAAGCTATCTCAGATGCTGTGTTGGTCAAAAAAACTCATCACATCTACAAGTAACAACAAAATACAAATATTACGCATATTTCAAGATTGATAAACATATCATTCAATTATATTCTAGGTAACTTCAATCAATCAATATTAGGTACAAAAAAAGGAAATCACAATGAAATCAAAGTCCCTAAGAAAGAAGTAGATTGAGATGTACATGTCAATAAGCAACAAAAATCTAATTTTCTATGCATGCCTGAGAGTTGATAAAATAGTCTTAACCTATAATGGAAGGTAGGGTAGCACTTTTTCCATGCACATTTAAGTGTCATCATGATTTAAGCTCTCCTTCATCGATTACTTCACAAATTATAGAATTTGATGTTTTTGACTTCACTTGCAGTGACATCATCCCCCCTAGAGAAATTCAAATAATGATAAGAAATAGAAAGCTATGAAAATGTTGTGAATAACATTAGTAACTCTGTTCTTTTTAGCTAATAAATGAATTTTCAAGCCAACACAAGAGAACGTACCATCAACAAGTAGTGTGTCTCCTTTCTCCACATCATTCACAAAATCATCATAATTCATGCTTACACAGTCTTCAAAGCCCACTCCTCTTTTGATTGTGAAAGTAAACTCTTGGCCCTTTGTGAGCATGATAGGTTGTGGTAGATCTCCACTTCTGACTTCAGGGCCCTACAGTAAAATGATCTTTTAATTTATTGTTTGAGCAAAGGACTAACTAAAAAGACATATCAAAAAGGGGGTTATCTGATAAATTGCACCTAAAACACAAAAAATGACTTAATAATGTAGATATATTTTAATTTAGGATGAAAAAAAAGTGAAACAGATTTCAAATCTACATCTTTTCTGATTGGCTAACAATGTTGCAATATGAAAATAACCCATATTATGATGTTTTCAAACAATTAGTTCCAACAACAACCTGTATATAATAAAGGAGTTTCAACACCTATGCAACTCTAGATGAAAGCAAATCTTGTATGATCTTAAAGATTTCATGCATATTGATAATATTCTCCTATTATAAGATTTCATGCATATTGATAATAATAAACTTAGATATCATTTATAAAACAAACTCTCAGACATTAGCGATAGAAAATGCTTCCTATTTAAATTACCTACCAAAAAAATAAGCATCTCACATTGCAGATTAAAGCCCAAAAATAGTAATAGCAAATGCATAGAAACAGATCTGAGCCTAGATCAAGATAGCTCAAGTCTATACGAAATGTCTCAATGATTGAGTTTCTATGTATAGTTATCTTATTTTAGGGCACGAAAATGGGTTTTATCCTCTCACACAAGTAAATGATCTATTAAAATATTCTAGATTTGTAATTATAAAGCTTTTCTTCGAACAAAATGCCACAATCAAATTGTGAACTAGAGAATAGTGGAAGGCCACATAGGCAATTACTTCCCACAAATACTATGATAAGAAAAGATAATGCTCACACACTACTTGAGGATCTTTTGGCACTGTTACTAAAATCATTTACCTTCTAGGTAAGAACATAAGTTTGTTTCAATATACAAATCTTCAAAAGAAATTTCATATCAGAAAAAAAAAAGTAACAAGAAATAAATTAAATTGCCATGCACTAGGAATAATATAACACATAATGAATACTAAACCTCAATTGAACAAAATACTATACAGTGGCTTCAAAAAAATTGATGCTACACCTAAACCATCACTTGTAGCAAGCTACTTGAAGATATGTAGTACAAACCATCCCAGAGAACAACCTCTAATTTTCAAAAACTTTCACTTTTATTGGGTGAAGTTTTACTCTTTGCCTTGGCAAAGTCAACCAGGTCTTCAAATAGCTTATCTTCAAGTTTAACTTGTTTGTTGGAAGTTAAAGATTGTTGTGGATATGCATCATTGTAAGTTCCATCATGAATGGAGATGAAAGCCAATTTGCCTGACTAGATTCTTATAATGAATATATGAGAGCACTTCAATTTCATTTTTGAATTCTACTGCACCATGCATTTGTAGAGATCCTTTTCTTATTCCTCTTTGTGCCCACCACTTAGCCCACATTATTGAGTCTCCTATACAAGAAAGTCTTATAGCAAGCAATTTACCCAAGATTCTTGGAGTTGTTCCACTATCAGATATGATGAAATCATGAACTAATTGCCTATTATTTAAGAAAATGAGAAACACTATAAGAAACTTTGTAGTGCTACAATAATAGCCAAATCACCAAAGTAGGCATTCTTTTTGGATCATATTCTCTCTCAGACACAGATGTAACATGCATTTTGGTTGCAGGTGATTTCTAGGAGCTTGGGGTTCACTATCAATTCCAACACCTTCGACTAAAATTTTTAAACAAGTCAAAAGTTGTTCCACTATAATGATTAATAATAAACTTTATCATTGTTCAAGTCAAAATTTTATCATTAGCAAAAATGGTAGATAATTTTATTCTTGGTCTCAAGGAAAACAAAGACTGCTTGACAATAGCAAGAAACAACACAGATGACTTAGAAAAAGTCTATCATAATGAAAGACATATTTTTCCCATCATAACACTAGTAGTGCTCTACTGTCTTATTTTTTGTAATAGAGACACCCCCCAAACATGAAGGGTTCACCCCCCAAACATCTTCAAACATGAAATGATCCACTGTGTATTAGACTGGTGTTTAATCCAGGCTAAACCTCCATCAGCAATAACCATCCAATGCTGCACTTACACCAAGTTTTCCCACTCTCCTACATTTGGTTAATATAGTACAAATAAATTATCACAACCTCATTGTCTCCCACCAATAACAGTGACTACAGGTGGTAGGAGAGAATCTACATTGGAAACTTTAGAATAAGTATAGTTGACTGTGCCTAACTAGGCACTGGTTTGAATGCACCAGTCTATTATTCCTTACTCAACCCACAATGAAAATTAAAAGAATGCATGGACAAGATAAAAATAATAATAAAATTTTCTCACCTTAAATATTAGTCAAAATGCATTTGATACATCATAGGAACTCACTGTTCCATGGGACAGAGACTGAATTGCAGAGAACAGGATTATTTTATTGATTAAAATTTTTTTCACAATGCCCTTTCTCACCACCCCAACTCTACTTCTCCCCAAAACACTCAACAAATCCCTTCTAAATAACCAAATAACAGTAAACAACCATTGCTGTCTAACTATCTGACTGTTACCAATTAGTTATAAACTGAAATTTGTTGTCTAAGTTGACACAAAGTGTCAACTTTGACAACTTACAATCATATATGCCTTTAATATATTTCACTAGCCTTTTCAAAGGTTTTATAACTTCACTAACCCTTCCAAAGACACCTAAAACCCTTACAAGCTTTACTAGGCCTAAAGATAGCTAAAACCCTTACAAGATTTTCTTTGCATTTTTTCTACATTTGATACTTTTCTTATAGGTGGACATGTCTATCACAAACATCCAACATGTCTGTCCTTAGACTTCATGGCAAAAACCCTACAAACAACACAAAAAAAATAAGGACATGAACCATCCAAACATCTCTAATAGCTTGTGGATATCCCAAAGATGCATAAGTGCATGACTTGTGAAAACCAAAAAGATAAGACTAACTTGTATAACAAGTGAATAACCAAACTAATTTTATGTATGTGTTATGTTTGACAATGATAATGATATTTGGATTCAAGTATGAGGAAATTTGTATCAATCAATTCATTAAATATCATTTGAATACAAAGAAGATTTTAAGAGATTCAAGAGCATAATTATAAGCCAAATTTGTGGAAGACCTAAATCAGACCTAAGTGAACAGACATGTGAAGGCTTATTTTGAATATGATGAGCAGATCTAAGGCAGAATTTTTATGAAGGTATATTCCAAGTTTAGAGCATTTATTGAAAAACACTATTTCAAATCTTGGTGGATTATTCATAAGTACAGGGCAGATTTGTTGAAGACCTCGAAGGAGATCTAAGGAAAATCTACCTACATTATAAACACTTTCCATTTCAAAGGTCAGTTCCTTCTGCATTGCAGGATTTGAGGCTGGTGTCTCTTGCTAATTGAGTCTACACATTTTTTTGAAGTTATATACATAGAGACATATGTGTGTGTGTGTGTGTGTACATACACACACAATTCACCTACAAGGATTTCCATGCTAAATAGTATATGCATCTTGTTTTCTTTTGTTAGACATCAACTATGTGAATGCTTTCTACATTGCTTTTAGTTGACTAAATATATATAATAAAATATGCAGGTTTCTATGCCAAACTAACTCCAATGTGGAAAAATATCTAATAATTGGGATTGAAACTAAGCAAGAACTATATGTTCAAGGAACCAAAAGATGACTGCAATGAGACTATTACAAGCGAAAAAACTTCAGTCTCGTTAAAGAGAATCAGGATGTGTGTTTGAAGACTTAACAAATTTGAGCTTCACTTGATTTCAAGAATACTATAATATTCTCTACTTAAAAAGGCCAACCATGTGAAGGTGGAAGCTCATCTGGCCTCACCCCCCTCCCCCTAACACCAATCTAAAGTACCCATTATCATTTAATTACATACTTCATTCTTTCATTCATCCATTTATGAACTATAACATTCAATCAATACAATCACATAACATTCATTAATATGATATAAAATTCATTAATACACAATACTAATCAAAACTTCATTAACACATAAAAATATTCATTAACATAAGCTAAAAATTACTATTAATACGCATCATTCATACAAAATGACTTAAAACAAAGTTCTTTCGTTATCCAACAAGGTTTATCAAAGAAGATTTTTAAAACATCATTTCTTTTTTTTGTTTTGCTGAGCTCTCTTAAGAAAAGCGCTCATAGGAGCATCCATATCTGCTTCATTCTCCTCCTCTTCTAGCACATGTAATGTCAAATTACGATGGCTCCTTCTTTTTGGAGGAGCAGGAAGTTGCTGCACTAAAGGGGGCTCTGTTGCAAGAACAAGTGAATGCGATAAATTGGCATACTCGTTTTCTTTTTCTAGCTGTTACAAGTTTGTAATTAAGTATGAGTAAAACATAAAATTCATTTTTCTTACTTGAAAATGACAAATCATCTACATTAACATTTTGATCTGCCATTGCGTGAACATGTTGAACACTTGGAACATGGTCCACTACTTCAGCATGATGTTCAACATTTTTTGAAATATTCAAAAAAAGGATACATGTCAAATTCTAATTGAAGATGTTAAATTGTATTCATAATTGCATAATTAATTTCCAATAGCAAATTAATATCTCCACCACTATAATTCACATCATGGCCTTCATCAGGAGCAGGTTATGTGCTAAGATATGAAGGCTGCAATAAAATGTTATGCACATTATTATGTAGTCAATTTACGTTTAAAACTAATACCAAATAAAAATATTCTCAACTATTTAATTTCATTTACTTTCATCTAACCAATTTACCTATGAGATATCATTTGTTGCACTAGATTCTTGGGCAAGGTTTACAAATTCTTCACGTAGGCGTGCAACCACAACTTTAATTTTTCTATCTTCATTTGTGACCTCCACATTCAAATTTGTGCCCTATGTTTTTTGCTTGATAACGTTAGTTTTTCATGTATGGTTTCATTAAAAAAAACTCTTTGCAACATTATATTTAAAAAAAAAATACAAAATTCATTGCTCTACTTACAAGTCGAGACTGCAGATTCATATAGCCACTAGAGCCAAGTTTGTGTTGGCCAACCTTTTCTATTCTTTCTTTTGTAGCCATGGATATGTCCTGCAATCTATGAACAATTTCAAACATCTTAGATTATATATTTACAAATATCAATAATTAGTGCATGATTACAATGTACTTAATACTATAATGACATACCTCTTTTTTCCCTGTGCTGCTTCATTATCTCTATTTTCACATAGCCTTTTCTCCTTTGCATCTTCTATTATTTCATTCCATTCCATCAGTGAAATCATAGGAGGGCGGTCATACTTAGGTTTATCCTTAAGAGCCTTCTATATTGATCCCTCATAGTCTTTATATGATTTGCTGCTCTTTTCAGCGCCAGTGTCAAAAATCTTTTTCCCAAATTTCTCCTCAATGGATGCAATCAGCTAAATTTTTTAATTCTACAGCTTGTAAATTCCACCTTTTTAAAAACAAATAGATTGTTAGATTAATAACTTTAATATATTACAATAAATAGAAAAAAAACAAAAATTATGTAGCAATGATATGAAACTGCATACCTTTTATGTGTGGTGGGTCCAAATAGTCTCAATTTCATATGAAAAAGATGTTCAAAGAAAGCATTATTACCTACAAAAAAATAAAGGATTTATCAGTCCAAAATGAGTAATGTAAAAGTAAACTAAATTTACACTTTAAATAATATCAATTTTAAAGCACCTGGAAGCTTTCGTTCTCTTAATGGAAACATAGTTTTCTTATTCAACAACAATGTCCCTCCATACGAACTAGTACTAATCACACGAACTGCTCTAGGAAATGGATCAGCTTCAGTAGTACTGCTCTCTGTTGCTCTATCAATTGAAACATCATACAATTAAATGACAATTCTAGTACTGCTCTCTGTTGGTCTACCTCCCTACCTATGTCCATGTCTCTCTATGTGTGGCTATATATGTATGTATGCATGTGTGGTGTGTGTATGCAAGCTTCTGTAGACATCATTTAAGCACTAATATGCTACTTTGTTGTTCATCAACTTGTAGAAAGACATTACAAAATATAACACATTACAAAATATAGTAAAACAAGGTTTGACTAGTTCTACTGGGCATAGACGATGATGTTTGCATGGTCCTTGTTACCGACAATGCAACAGACAATAGTGGACCGCCAACTAAAGGAGGAGTTTGCACTTCATCATGAGCTGAAGAATAGAATATTGTTAGCAAAGACATTTGCAATGGATAAATATCAAATGGGATACTAGCGAGAAACATCGACAAAAAAAAGGTAAGTGTTATAATGTTGATCAAAACAAACAAAGTGTTACTTACACGAAGGTACTGCGCAACAATCCTGACCATGTTCACCATGTGACCTCGCAACTGGCACATATGTCTATACAAGAACACATAAAAATAGAGATCATGATCCATAGGATACTATAAAAGATTAATATCTATTAAACTTCTATTACTACTTACTTTCAAAGATTAGATTCTGCGATCCAATTCTATTCTCAGTGCCTCTTTCTCCTCACTTCTATCACCCTTGATGATAATTTTAACAAGCTCATCCATGTATCTTTGCATAATTTTTTGGGTGATGAATACAGGTCCATACTAAGGCCAATGCCATGTAGATATGATGCCTGTATTTCAGATTGCATTTGATCAGCGATCATTATAGCTTTTTCCTATCATTTGTGACATCAAATATTTGTATACTTTCATCAAAATAACTCCAAAGCCATAAACAAAAGAACATAATCATAGGACATTTGTTTCTATATTAACATTAAAATTTACAATAATTAATATTTACCTCTATTGAAGGTGTTTGAGATGGTGCATCCATATCGCCCTGTGAAAAAAATTAGTAAGTCTTAGAAATCAGCAGCAAAATTAAAGTAATAGACTTACCAAAAAAAATATTAATAATAAAGTAGATTGTATATGTAAATCATTTGTCTTAAGTTAAAAATTTAGCGTACCTAATTTTTATATCTAAAAAAATATTTGACATGTTCTACTTAATGTTTATATGTGCACATATGGTTTGGAAAGAAATATTTGGTCATACAAGACCCTATCATAGTTGGCATTGATCGTATTTGAAGATTTTATTGATCATCATGATCTTCATCCATGTCATCATCATCATCATCATCAAACTTGTCACTTTGATCATCATCGTCACCACCACCATCTTCATCACCATCATCATCCTCTTGATCACTATCATCATCATGACCATCATCACCATGATCATCACCATCTTCATCACCATCATCATGATCATCATCACCATCATCATCATCATTATTTCCATTATCGTTAGGATGACCAAAATCATCACCATCTTCTTCTTCTTCATCACTAGGTAACTATCATTCCTGATAATCATTTACTTCCTCTTGTGCTTTTTCAATATCTTCTTCTTCGATCACATTATACTTTACTAGCCTTCCTCTTGGGTCATGTCTAACAAAAAATGACCAACTTGGTTTGTCTAGAACACAAAAGTAAAACACTTGCTCGCATTGACTTGGAAGAACATAGGGCTCATCTTCGACTGGCTCAAATGACCTTGTATTAATCATAGTAAATCTACTATCATGTTCAATAATAGTCCTATCGGGATCATTTCGATTTAGTCGTAACCTAAACCATTTGATAACAAATAGAACTATTTTGAATGAATCAAAGTTGCACTCAAGTATATCATCCAAAATGCCATAGTATTGATTCTCATATTGTTGAGGATGTATGTCAGTTCTAAATGAAATATTGGTTACCGCAAAGACAACACTTATCCTAGAATCACACATTTTCTTCGTTTCATCTAACTTTTTTGTATGGAATTTATAGCCATGGTAGTACATAGCTTTGTGGTGTTTGACTTAAAATTATTCAAACATGTCAAGAATCTTCTCATTGATCTATGAGTTGATATTAAACTTATGTCTCATGATTAGTAATCTTCTGCATACCTTTGTATCTCTTAAGCCATATATTAGATCAAGTACTATTGGCGTAACATTGAGATATCCATTACGATGAGCTTCTTTAACCAAAAATGCAACACCATCCCATGTTAATGAGCGACCATTGTCTTGAGACTATTCAATCCACACTGTCATCCAATCAAAGATTATTTGCAATGTACAAGTGTAGTGCATCCCACTCATGACCAACTATAAAGAAGACAATTAAACCGGTTAGAAACAACTTATATATATTGATGATGGATAAGAATTATTAAATTACAAAAAAAAACTTATAATTACCTCTCACTCTCCTCAATCTACCTTTCCCCATTAGGTACTCCCCTTTGAATTTGTCATTACAGTTGGAATCTTAAATGTGATCTACATGGATACCTATTGCAAACTTTGGAAGATATTCATTGATATACACCATGGTCTGGTATATCATATATCCCTCTATCATAGAACCCTCAGGATGTGCTCTTTGTCAAACCAAGCCCTTCATAAATTTCAAGTGCCTCTCAAACATCCACATTGATCTAGCTTGTACAGGTCCACATTATTCAATCTCCTCAACTTGATGTATGAGGTAGTGTTCTTGAGCATTGAAAAACGTTGGAAGTAAACATTTTTGCATTTCACACATAATTTGTCGAATTTTTCTCTTCCAATATATATTTTTATTATTAATTTCTTTAGATAATAACCACCTAAAAGAGATTTAACATGCAAAAACACATAGAGGAGATTTCAAATAAAATTATACAATAGATTTCAAATAAAAAGCTACAAATCTAAGACAAAACACTCTTCTAACCTCATATTTTTTCCAAGATTATATATAACTTGTTTAATACTATTGTCAAATTGTTGTGGAAGGGATAGAGGTAGGACAAACTGCAATCATTAAAAAATGATCATTTCAATATATTATTAAATAATGCAACTGGTACTACATTCAATCTTACAAATATACTGTAAATAGAAAACATGACTTACCTTGAGGAAGGTATGCCAATCATATGTCTTCAACCCTGGCCCAAAATCACCTTTCTTTGATAGAAGAGTGCTTATATTTGTAGCAAATCCTGTTGAAAAATTTGTTTTTTATATGACTTCTTTTAATGCATCACTTTGTTGCTCCATTAATAACCAAGGAAGGACACTTGTATTTATGCAGTCTCCATTCCTATATGATTCAATGAAAACTTTTAGTGCATGATTAGATTCATGAATATCAATAAATATTTTAGTAATTTGTTCTCTATCATGCCTTCCATCCAACATTTTCCATAGTGTCTCTGTTACATTCTTTTCAGTATGCATAGCATCAAAAAAATGCGTCATTGGGAGATCCTTGTAGTATGGTAACCTACTAAATTGAGTAGGATAACTTTTCATTCCTCTAAGAAGTTGGTCATTAATGCCTTGATGACCTTCATGAGTATCAGTTACAGCATTAGTAAATATAAGACAATATCAAAATACAAATTGTAAATTTCGAATGACAAATTGGACATTACCTCGATGATTTAGTCGATCGTATTCCAACTTCCATAAATGAGGTGTCATTCTTCGTGGCCTTGATGATGTCTCTTTGTTCCCATTGAAAAGATGTTTTTCGACAATTCGATACTTATGATTATGGTGGAGAAAGTGTCTAAACTCATCACACACCTGCTTTCCTAAACTTTTCGAATGACGACATTTCATCTTCGGACCACAAACTGGACATGAAATTTTTTTTTTGTTTGAAGACCTAAAAGATCATGTATAATTGGATTATGTACAATGATCACGCGCAACTTAAGCATTCGATAGTAATGTGTAAGCACTATAACATACCAAAAATATGTAATCTTAACAATATAACATACCGCAAAAATGATTTAGCCCAGGGGCATCATGAATTGTCCATACAAGCATTGCATGGAATTGAAATTGTCGATATCCTATTGGTCTAGAGATGTCATACATAGTGATGCCATTCCATAACTTCAACAACTCATCAATTAGGGGTTGCATATACACATTCATATCTTTAACTTGGTATTTACCTAGCAATTGAATAAACATAAATATTACATAATTATTATAACCATTTTCATGCACTATTTATAAATTAATTTAGATATGTGTGCTAGAAAATGTGACCTGCAAAAAGCATGGGTTAACAAACAAACACTAGTTTAAAATTTTGAAATTGTATCAAAGACTTATCAAAATGAAAAGAATAAAATGCCAACTAATGCTTGCTTGGATTTTACAACCCTAAGCAACCAAAAAATCCAACCTTCCAGCCACCTTTACAGTTGAACAAGGACACCTATGAGAGGCCGTATTGGTGTGTTAAGATGGAGGGGTGTTTGATGTGCTCTCCCAAACACAACAATAAATGAATCTCTTCAATGAGTGAGTGCAAGTGTGTATGCAAGTAAAGTATGAATCTAGACTAAATGAGATGAAGAACACCTCAAGAAATGGCCATGGAAAGAGCCATTCTTGAAGGCATTCAAAGATGAAGATGATATGCAATGAAAGAACTAACTAAATATGCAAACTAAAATGAATATAGAAACTAGATTAACAATGCATAATGTAAACTAAATCAACTACCAAATTGTTAGTATGAACCTACAAAATCACTATGAAACTCTATCAATGCAAGTTCAAACTACCATGAAAGCTCAAACTATGAATGCAAACTCAAATCTCAAACCAACATGGTAACAATGCAAATAATGGAAGATGATGAGTGCTTGAGACAAGCTCTCTATTTATAGGCTTGAGGTAGGGCTTGGTGAGCTGACATCCATGTGGCATCCACATAGGTGCCACAAGGTAGACACATGGGCTAGAGGACAAGCCATGCAAGAGTCAAAAAGAGTCTTTAATGATTGAGAGGCTCAAGGTGTGCTCACACATGTGTGAGCAACCTTGGGGGAAAAAGTGGGGGACAAATGTGTAAGAGGTGTAAGAGTCATAAATGAAATGGAAGGTTCATTGGATCAAGAGTTTCTCACACATGTGTGAGCAAACTCTTAGGAGCTAAAAAGGTATTTAGAAAGAGATTTAGGATAATAGTGAGATTAAGTAGTGGGTAGGCTTGGAAGGATGAGAGTGATGGGTATAGGCTAGGCTCTAGACTAGGTTTAAGATTAAATTAAATGAGATTTAATTTAATCATGGGTTTAGATGAATTAATAGGATGCAAAAAATTTAAATAAGTAAAATTTATTTAAAAAGAGGAATGTGGAGGATCATTTGTTAAATTAATTTAACACATTAAGGCTAGAAGCATTTAAATTAAATTGAAATACTTAGAAGAATGAACTTATTTAATTAAAATAATTTAATTAAATAAGTAGAGGAATGTGAAAAATATAATTAATTAATTAATAATTAATTACAATGTCACGGGCGATATTAAAATTAATTAATATAATCTTTAGGGATGATTTTAAGCGTCTACATTTTGCCCCTCTTTGATGTGATGTCGAAACGGATTCATATAAAAGAAAATATAGGTTACCCCAAAGAAGGAAGGAGTCCTATGGCGATGACAGAGGAGGAGGGTGCCCCCTCGCGAAAATTGCGCAAAAAGAATAAATTTTGGGCAATTTTCGTGAAAAGAGTCTTAAGAAATAGGAAGAATAATAGAAAACAGGAATAAATGACAATATTTGCATGGCTTGCGGGTAAAAAGGGGACGGGCATGGCTGAGGGAAGGCATGGGCTCAAACGGAGTCTATAGGGGCCCTATATAAGCCTCTGAGGGGCCCAAAGAAGGTCATTGTTACACCGCAAGTAGAGCATTTAGAGCAGACATAGACCCCATTGATCATTTGTAGCTTGGTGAGCACGTCCGAGAGTACTAGCGGGCAGGCGAGATGGGGCTACCGGTGATTCATCTGATCTTCTTCGTGTTTTGGTAGGTTAGGCTAGACTAGGCATATTTATGGAGCCATAAATTTGCTTAAAAAAGGTCCGAGCGAAGACGACAGTCTCTACCCTTTCGTCTGTGCAAACAAAAAAGCAAGGATCTTGGCGTCCGCGAAGATGACAGGATACATCCTGTCGTATGTGCAGATGCCAAAAGAGGGAAACCACTCGCAGAGACAATAGGAGTTAACCTTTCATCTGCGTAAATGACAAAGGCAAGCGAAGATGACAAAATATACATCGTCATCTCGCAGACGACAGAACATGGAACTGGCGTCAGCGCGGATCAGCATCTCCGTTGATTGACATCTACGTGGATCAGCATTTCCGCTGATCAGCGTCTATTTAGATTGGCATCTGTGCCAAAAATGGCCACGCCAATGAGGGTAGAATAGAGGGACGCAAAGAAAGATGCCCCATTGTAGAGACATCACAGGCTAGCAAAAATGACGTTCTGCATGTCTATGCTACAAGAGGAGACGGTGGTGTTTAGGTCAAGGGAGCACTATCCTCCAACCATGAAAATACAAGAGAGGCTGACGGATGTAGATTGGGGACACGTACGACTATGTGGGCTAGAGCATGTTCATGAGTGGCCAGATCTAAGGGCCCATTCAGCACAGTTATCGGCTCTCATAGAGCGATGGCACACACCCACTAGGAGTTTCCATCTTCTGACATGGGAAACCACAATCGCACTCCTGGATGTGCGGTAGATCCTACGAGTGCCAATCAGAGGTTCGTACACAAAGTATGTACTGGAGAGTTCAGATCCATTTTTGAGGGAGTGCTTTGGTAGAAAGTGACAGCGATTGCCCATACAATGATCGTGGTTGTCGTGGAGGGGCGCACTAGAGCAGAGGCTACCGAGGCTGGCGGTCTACCTAGCCTCATTGATATGGCAGATGCTGCCAGATCATTCAGGACATAGGTGGCCGATTGGGTGGGCGCGAGTGCTGAGTACTCTGCTACAAGAGGAGGGAGTAGTCTACTGCTGGTGACAGACTATCCTAGCTGAGCTATATCACGATCTGCACATGTGTGCATATCAGACCCAGCGCACGGTAGGACCAAGACTAACACTACTGATGGTCTAGTCATGGGAGCACATCGGAGTCACATGATTGATCACTCGATGAGAGGCCAGGCAGCCTGGGGAGCCATATGCCTACAGATACTGGCCTCCTATCTAGTATACCTTGATAGAGTCTGTGAGGTTCTGGCGTCGATATATAGATGAGATCATCATGTTTGAGTGGACTCCGTACGATGGGATAGAGCGATGGGGGTAGACACTGGCAACAGGGGGTGAGGATGACACGGAGGATCAGATGTACCTCTCGTACATATAGACAAACTGTTGGATTATTGAAATGTCCCTTTTTTTGATTTTATATGATATTTCAAACCTCTAATGAGATCTTTAAGATCAAACAACCAATATTTCAAAGATCCACCAATTTCTTAATAAACCCCAAATCGGGTATGCCAAAAATAGTGCCAAAAACTTCACAGGTTCACATATTATTAATAAATCTAAAAATGGACATATTTTATAGAAATTTCAGCAGCATAATAGCACCTACAAAATGACATTTCCATATTTGTATAACATTTACACAATAGCTCCTAAATAGAGGACCAAAATAATGCTCATCGAGCTCCCGAAAATAACACAAAATAGCCGGAAACACCACAAAAGCACTGATAATCTATCATAGAAGTATAATCATAACCAAGTACATATATTCAACTCTATTTTAACATCTAAAAGTCTAAAATATAGAAGCAACCCAAACTGATATGAAATACTCAACTAGAAACACCAAACTCTTACAAAAAACACCCGAAAATCCACAAATCTGCACTATTCAACACAAAGGCAAACTCTGCATGAGCATGTACATGAAATGGCTTCAAACTCTCATCCTTAACCTTCCTGAAAACCTGCAAACTCCCGTTCTTGGGTCTCCTTCTCCACAGGTTTGGCAGCCTCTGAAGAACAACAAAGCAATGCGCAAAAATCAAGTTCTGGAATCAGTCCAAAATGCCTCCAAACCCCTTAAAAGAGGGCATAACCCTAACTCACATCCAAGAGGGGTTAATAAAACATATTTTAATAATAATTTTCATTTATTAGTCCATTAGCTTTCAAAGATTATCCCCTTTTTCTGAAACTTCACCTTTTTGGGCCTGCTTGCCTTAGAAAATATTATTATTATTAATTATTTGAAAAGGGGACATGACAAGTCCTCCCCTTCCAAACATTGCTTGTCCTCAAGAAATGGCTGAACAATAAATCAATCAATCCACCTGGATCCCAAATGTAGTCATGAACTATACTATTGTCAATTAACATAGGCTCCTACAATATCATCTGCAATATAACCAAGAGGAATCCATAATCCAACTGACAATTACAGCTCAACCAGACTCCAAAATCACAACTTCCACAATCAGAAACCCACGAGACACAAACTCTTAGAACATCAAAGCCCAAGTAAAGTGGACAAATCAAATTGCCAACATAGTAAATACCATCAACGCATCCCACTGGCCTATACGGAATGTACAATCCAACTCTGTAACAATGGTGAATGCTCTTGAATGAAACTATACCAAGTATGGAGAATCCACACGTTGTACAACTCCTACAATCAATACAACTCTGCAGATCACCAATCGTTGTCTCATAACCATAACTCCCATGCACCCCTGATGATGAAAAGCCATCACAAGATAAATAGCAAGAAATGGAACCTAAACCATATTTTTTTGCCATCAACTCCTCAACACAAGGATCAAATGCTAACTGATGTACATACCCTACAATATAATGTTGATAAAAAAAACCAACCTCAGTCAACAGCTCACCATGAACAAGTGATAGAACCCACTGTGTCTGATCACCAGCTAAGCTAGGAGATGTCATAGCCAAATGAGTAGAATCAATAACAACACCCGCTAAAGCATCACTCCAAAACTCTTGCTCTAAGTCATGTATTATCAAGCTGTCAACTGTAGAACCTATCACCATGTCGTGCCCATCACAACTCTCATCCCGAGGTGTCAAACTATCCCATAACTGATGATAAGCACTAGGAACCAAAATACATCTCTGTATCATCATCTCATCAACATGGTCATCAAAGGTGAATTGATGAGCATACCTCACAATGTAATGTTGATAGAATGCACCAATCTCAGTCAGTAGCTCAGACTGCAATCCAGATGTAGCTAACTACAATCGATCACTAACCAGGTTGGAACTGACTACTACCTCTGAAGACATCACCAAGGGAGTAGTATTACTAGCAGGAACCATGCCAACTGTCAGCTCACCAACATCACACATGGTCTTTGATACAACATCTCTAGTCTTCATGCCATTAGTACTAGAGGTCACCACCATGTTAGGCATACCACAACAATCTGCTGTAGCACCCAACTCAACTGATCCTGACTCTAGTGGGGATGAACCCGATATGCTAATGTTAGTATCAAGGATGGATGCATCCCCATCTCCACTGTCTTTGACAATCTCGGCCATGGACATCCTCAGATCACCAGACACCATAGCTTGTGATTATATAGAATCTGGTAAAGATTGTAGTTGCTCTAACTCCATGGTCACCTTAGCCAAATGAAACTGTGACTCCTTGAAAGCCAGTTGTGTACTCTTAAGAATCTCAGAAGTCACCTTGAGTTGTTGAGTAAGCTCACTCACCTCATCTTCCTTGGCCAATAATGCATCATATGCTGTACTCCCCCACTCCATAAGATAATCTCTGTCAGCTACCAACTACATATAATTCTATCTCAAAATCCAAATAGCCTCCCATAAAGAGTGGATCTCTATCAAGCAAAGATAACTGCCTTCTTGCTCATCACTAGTAGGAGAACCCCATCCATAAAATGCTAACAACTAATGAGCAGCATCGAAATGCTGGCAAGCAATAGTAATGTCTCGCTCACTAACTCTCAACTGATTAGACACATGATGGCACTGTCTAGATTGTCTCCTACAAACCTCCTCTGATGAACTATCTAAAGGAATATCCTCAAAGTTACTAGTCTCTAGAGTATTACCATCCATATCCTGTGAATCAAATCCAAAGCTCATATCAACATACGGAGTATCAAAAACTATAGCACTGCTGTCCAACTCCTTTGTACCAAAAGAAACTGCCAAGGAAACTAAGTCTTCAAAACTACCCATTGCATCCTCTTGGATGTCATCAATGCCAATATGATCCTGGGACTCATTTGTACACACTGCCAAATATGAAAGATCATTAACACATTCTAGCAAGTATGGTCGACTAGATATATGAACAAATCCCAACATCCGTGTATAAAAACTAATACCAACATCAGACAAGCTGCTAGCACAAGAAAAAATGACACTGTGCAATCTGCTAAACAAATCCATGATAGCACCCAAACAAACACTGCTACCAAAAAGTGTTAAAGATCTCCAATCAACTGAATCCCAAACACCAATATAACAATCTCGAGTCCATATTCGTAAACTAGAATTAGCTGGTAACTTAAACAAACTCCTCACCTAAGTAATATGACCAATACCAACTAACTCCACATACCTGTCATAATGAGATAATGAAGTCACAATACTATCTTTGTTCACTTTCGGTTAGTTGGACAAATCATGTAAAGTACTACCAGCCTCAACCTCATGTGATGAAGCATCTAACTGTGCCTGGTTCTCTTTCTCAGCAAAGTCATGAATGCTCAATGTCTTCTCATCTCTATCAGGTATCTCACCATCATGCACAACAACATCCTCATAATCATCATCTAAACCCACTACCTCCTGTGGCAGAGTAGAATCTGAGACCTCTGCCTAGCTATAAGCTAGTTTCTCAAACTCCTCATGCAAGTTCTTGGTAAATGTGTCATCTACCCTATGAGAAAATCTGCCAAATAGAAATCTAGTCAACTTATCCACCTTAGCTAGGTTGGACAACATGTCATTCATCATACGGTGGTGCTCAACCAACTGTTCAGACATGTCATGGCTTATTTTTCTAAGTTTATCCCGAATGTCTAAATAACCATCCTTTCTACTATTCTGACTCTGGATATCAATTGTCCAAGATCGTGTCCTCTGAGACTCTCTACTATACCTGTCCATTCTGGATAAAGTAGAGCGTAACCCCAATAGGTTATAACTTCTTCAAACACCAAGAACTAACATGCAAACGATTAGAAGTAGCATGCAACCATAGATTTTGACATGCAGCTGATTAGAGGCAACATGAAACCACGAAATTCACCAAGAACTAACATGAAAATGATTAGAAGTAGCATGCAACCATAAATTTTGACATGCAGCTGATTAGAAGCAACATGCAACCATAAATTATGACATGCAAGATTTGGGTAGTTCTCAAAACTGACATGCAAACTTCTACAAACCCTCAGGCTGGCAAGATCATAGCTCTGATACCACTGAAATGTCCCTTTCTAAATTTACATGATATTTCAAGCCTCTAATCAAATCTTTAAGATCAAACAACCAATATTTCAAAGATCCACCAATTTTTCAATAAACCCCAAATCGGGTATGCCAAAAATAGTGCCAAAAATTTCACAGCTTCACATATTATTAATAAATCTGAAAATGGGCATCTTTTATAGAAATTTTAGTAGCATAATATCCTACAAAATGACATTTCTAGATCTGTATAATATTTACACAATAGCTCCCAAACGGAGGACCAAAAAAATGCTCATCGAGCTCCTGAAAATAACACAAAATAGCTGGAAACACCACAAAAGCATTGATAATCTATCATAGAAGTATAATCATAACCAAGTACATATATTCAGATCTATTTTAACATCTAAAAGTCTAAAATATAGCAGCAACCCAAACTGATATGAAATACTCAACTAGAAACACCAAACTCTTACAAAAAATACCCGAAAATCCACAAATCTGCACTGTTCAGCACAAAGGCAAACTCTACATGAGCATGCACATGGAATTGCTTCAAAATCCCATCCTTAGCCTTCCTGGAAACTACAAAATCCTATTCTTGGGTCTCCTTCTTCAGAGGTTTGGCAGCCTCTGAAGAACAACAAAGCAATGCACAAAAATCAAGTTTTGGAATCAGCCCAAAATGCCTCCAAACCCCTTAAAAGAGGGCATAACCCTAACTCACATCCAAGAGGGGTTAATAAAACATATTTTAATAATAATTTTCATTTATTAGTCCATTAGCTTCCAAAGATTATCCCCTTTTTCTGAAACTTCACCTTTTTGGGCCTGCTTGCCTTAGAAAAGATTATTATTTTTAATTATTTGAAAACGGGGCATGACAATCATTGGTCATTCTATGCGTGTGATCATGTGCTATATGCCCTTTCGAGTGCGATGGAAATTTGGCAAGGTACAAGACACAGTGGCAGACAAATTCTTTTATCCTGTGGTGTCACGAGAGTATGGCCAGCTGTGGGGACACGGGACCACCGTACGATTGGCCCGAGCTTCTTGGATGGGGATGGCAGCAGTGCCATGGGTGCATGGCCAGGATAGGGGAGATGCAGGTATGACATTGGTGTACACACAGTGGTGCGCAACCCACCAGCAGGTCAGGCTGACAATGCCAGGGGCACCGTCGCCAGAAGAGTAGGCACAGGGAGAGGGGGATGGTGGGCAGGTAGCCATGATGCCACCACCAGCTTAGGGGGCATAGGACGGACCACACGGGTGCGGAGTCAGGGTGCGGAGAGGGCCAGGGCCAGTACTAGCATAGGGGCCACCACAGATAGCACCCCAAATACAGGTATAGGTACAAGCACGGGCATAGGCACCATCGCAGGGATAGGGGGAGGACCCAGACATGGTCAGGACCAAGAGGGACAGCCTGTGAATAGAGCTAGCCCATCTACAGGGGCTAGCACAGGTGTAGCAGGCACGAGCAAACAGCTTAGAGCAGGCAATGGGGGCCATACAGGCAGAGTTGCAGGTGCAGAGGGTTAGGGGGACAGTGCACAGGAGGCCTTAGCAGCCTTACAAGCATGGGTGGATGCTGGGGATTTTGTAGGGATGGGCACCCAGATAGGGGTGGAGGATCGGGTAGAGGTAGAGAGGCTCCGAGCGAAGGTAACCGCCTTACGAGCCGAGCGGGCCACCCATCAGGCGCAGCTGGACGGATACTGTAGGCAGCGAGACATAGCCATGCAGATAGTACAGCCAAGGGCAGCCGTCACAGTGCTGCAGGAAGCCCTCACAGCTAGTCGAGCAGAGACGCGGGCCATACGAGAGGCAGCCTATTATAGGTCACTTTACAGGGAGGTCGTTCCATCTGACTAGCAACATCCAAATTTTGAGAGGGGAGCCAGCTCATGGATCTCAGGTGGCAGAGCTAGATCATAGTAGTCCATAAGACAGTAGAGACCTCCTCGAGGGGGGGATACAGGAGGGGCAGGGCCCTCATAGCCAGCTACTTGATTACATATAGTGATCAGTGTTTTGATAGATATGTGCAGATGCAGCGATTTTTGATGATGCATTTGTATTATATGATTCTATATGATTTTTATATGGACTATACAGACATTATTTTTTGAGATATATACATGACATGAGTTGATGATTTTATTTATTTATGGATGCATATGTATGGATTTATGATGTGGATACTAACGCTTGTGATGCAGGATGTGATGCTATGTGATATTTCCTATGATGTATGCATATGTACATGATGCTTAACATGTGTGTGATGCAGATTAGTGGGTGATTATGAGATGTATGCATTGTTTTATGGATGCATGATATATATATGTTAGATGTGATTACGATGTATATGCCCCTAGATGTGATCACTAAAATGGATGTATGAACTAATGCAATCTAATAAAATGAACTAAAAATGTCTAATGAACATTAAATGAAATGAATCAAATGAACACTAATGCAATGAATGAATGCAAAAGTGGGAAGCTAATGCAACCTAATGAAAATGAACTAATGAATGAATATATGTCATAACTATCACTCATAGAAACCCAGTAGCGTAGCATAGGAGTGGGGAAATAAATAGGACCTTGTCTCAAGCACGACTCGAATAAAACCCTAGACTACATGCATCCTAACTACATGATATCAAGAGATTCCATTATGTTTATATGGAGAGCACACCTTAAGTTGATTTTGCAAAATGAGTTTATGCATTATATGCTATAGAAGCATAAATGACATGACTCTTTTGCGTGGACTAGACATACAAAAGCATAGAGACTTTAGGACAATAGGTGTAGTTTGCATAGTCATGATGGATCAAATGTCATATACACCATAGAGAGGTCTTGACACACCCAAAGTCTTTTAGGAATCTTTGGTGGGACGTGTGCTAACTTGTTGCCCCCATTACGCAATGCATTAACATAACCTGAAACTGACACACATGAAGTAAAGTCTCAAAAATAGATCATACCACAAAAACATGTGTAGTTAATGACAGCTATTCTAGTACGACCAAAATATGGAAGATCAAGGTGCACCATAAAAGGCTATCACTAACACACAAATAAAATCAACCAAAAAGAAACCTCATGACCAAGTAGTCATTCAGTCCATAGTTCCTGCCAAGAACCTTAAGTCTAGAAGTAAATGTCACAATGTCACCTATAGGAAGGATGCATCCTATGAAAGTGTGTCAAATTGAAATGTCAAATGATCATAAAATTGTTTGTTGTCGGCAAGGGCTGTGAAGTGAACAAGTTTCTTGAAGCATTAAGTCTTAAATGGTGATTTTGTGTAAGTCCAAGTGTGGTCTGTGTTGTGAAAAAAGCTCAGTGTAATGGGATAACAATCACTCGACAGAAAATGCCTCACGAACTAGAGGTCTTTCAAAAGATGGAAGTGAAATGGAGCCTCGCAGACAAGAGGTCTTTTATTAGATGCAGGAAATGCAAAAGGCTAGATAAGACTTTGCACAAGGGAAGTGGAATGGTGGAATGGAATGAAGTAAAATGAGCCTTATAGACAATGGATGAATCCATACTTCTTCTTTTTTAGGAACATTTTTCTAATTTTTAGGGCTTTTTTCAAGAACATTTTATGAATTTTTTTTGGATTTTCTAATTTTCTAATTTTTTTTGGATTTTTTTTGGGACTATAAACACTGTACAAAAACTACAAAGGCTCAAGCATAGAACCGCTTGAGATGCTGGATATTTATAGGCTCAGGGAGCGGATCTCCCTTTGGAGTAGCAATCTGATATGCCCCAGAACCATATTTGGTTGTAATGATAAACGGACCTAGCCAATTTGCCTCAAATTTTTCTTTCTTTTCACGGTTCTAGAGGTTCTTCATATTATGCTACAAAACTAAGTCACCCACTTCAAATTCCTGTGGCTTGACTTTCTTATGATACTGAAGCTTAAGGCAATTTTGATACACGCAGAGGTGGTTTAGGGCATTGAGCCATCTCTCATCAAGGAGTGCCAGCTCTTGCAAGCGAGCAACTCGATATTCTTCTTCGGATATGAGGTTCTTGAGAGAGATTTTGAGGGAAGGGAGCTCAATTTCGATGGGCAAGACGGCTTCGAAACCATAAACAAGGGAAAATGGGGTGGCTCCTGTGGGGGTGCGGATGGAGGTACGGTAGGCCCAAAGGGCGGGAGCAATTTGGATTTTCCAATCACAGCCATCTACATCAACGATCTTCTTTAGGATTTTCAAAATGGTTTTATTGGTAGCTTCAGCTTGGCCATTGCCTTGGGGGTAGTATCTGGTGGAAAAATACTGGGTGATTCTGAATTTCCTACATAGTGTGGCAACCTCTTGATTTTTGAAAGGGGTTCCATTATCAATCATGATATCTCTAGGTATACCGAAATGACAAATAATGTAATTCAGGATAAACTTTGAAATCTATTTTCCAGTGATGTAGGTTAATTGAATAGCCTCGAACCACTTTGTGAAGTACTCAGTGGCGGCAATAATGTACTTGTGGCCATTTGAGGAATTTGGGTATACTTAACCAAAAAGATCGAATCCCTATCAGGAAAATGACCATGGAGTGATGGTGGGTTGAAGGTCTTGGGTGGGAGCGTGTATCAAATCACCATGCTGCTGACATGGAACACATCTTTTCACAAACTGATATGCATCTGCTCCCATAGTGGGCCAATAGTAACCTGTCCTAAGAAGCTTTTTTGCTAACGTAAGGCCGCTAGAGTGGGCACCACAAATCCCTTGGTGAACCTCTTCTAATGCTGTTCGGGCTTCATCTGAATTGAGACATCAAAGGAGGGTTTCATTAAAGTGTTTTCAAAAAAGTGTATCACCTAGGATGGTATAGTGGGCGGTTCGGCGGATGAAGGTTTTGCTTTGATTTGGGGTGAGGGCTATGGGAATGGTTTTGTGACATAAATAGGCAAAGATGTTAGTGTACCATGGAGACTCAGGACCAAAAATCTCATACACCAACTCTGAATCAGTTTGCTCATAAGCAGGAGTAAAAATATTCTCAATGAGAAACTCACATTTAGGACTATATTCTGGCATGGCAATCATAGAGGCAATAGTAGCCATGGCATCTGCTACTTTATTATTAGCCCTTGGAATCTGCTGAAAAACAATCTCTGTAAAATGCTGCTTAAGATCCTAAACTATTCTGCGGTAGGGCAACAATTTATCATCCTTGGTGTGGTATGTATCTGTAACTTGTTTAATGACCAATTGTGAGTCTCCAAAGACAAGGAGGTTTTTGATATTCCATCTGATAGCTTGATGTAGTCCTGTGACCAAACCTTCATACTCAGCTATATTGTTTGCGCAAGGGAATGATATTTTATAAGACCTAGGAATGAGATCCCCTTGTGGTGTCACAAACAAAATTCCTGCCCCCAATCCCTTTTGTGTAAAGGATCCATCAAAAAACAATTTCCATGGTGTAGTAGGGGCTAGGGTCATAATTGTGTCATCTGGAAAATTGGCTACAATGGGATGGTCACCTTGAAGAGGAGCTTCAGCAAGCTGGTCTGTAATTACTTGTCCTTTAATGGCCTTATGATCCTTATAAACAATGTCAAACTCACTTAAAATTAAGACCCATTTTGCTGCTCGACCAGTGAGGGCTTTTGATAGAAAATACTTGAGTGGATCTATCTTGGCAATGAGATATGTAGTATGATTAAGCATATAATGACATATTTTTTGCATACAAAAGACTACAGCCAAACATGCTCTCTCAATAATAGTGTAGTTTAACTCATAGCCAACTAGTGTTTGACTGAGGTAATATATGGCTTGCTCATTCCCCTTATCATCTAATTGTGCCAAAAGTGCTCCTAAGGCAACTGAAGTAGCTAAAATGTATAGAATCAACAGTCGTCCTACAACTGGAGGTGCTAAAACTGGAGGATTAGCCAAATATGTCTTAATTTGTTCAAATGCTTTTTGGCATAGGCAATCCCATTGAAAATTGTTTCCCTTGCGAAGCAAATGCTGAAGTGGATGGACCTTATTTTCTAGTTGTGCCACAAATCTCCTAATAGATTGTAACTTTCCTTGAAAATTGTGGAGTTGTTTCAATGTGGTAGGTGGAGGCATATCCATGATGGCCTTCACTTTTGTTGGATCTACCTCAATACCTCTTCTTGACACGATGTAGCCTAATAGTTTGCTTGATTTGACCCCAAATACACACTTCTTAGGATTAAGACGTACTTTTTATTTTTCCAATCTATCAAAAATAGTAGTAAGGACATCAATGTGGGGTTCTCTTGTCTTGGATTTTCCTAGGATATCATCAACATAGTCCTCCATTATGACATGTAGAAGATCATGGAATATGGTAGTCATTGCGCGTTGATAAGTGGCGCCAGCATTTTTCAAGCCAAAAGGCATGAATTGATAACAAAAGATTCCCCATGGGGTAGTGAATGCTATTTTGTGTTGATCTTCTTTTGCAATCCTGATTTTGTTATAGCTGTAAAATCCATCCATCAAAGACAACATCTCATGTCCAGCAGTCAAATCCACTATGATGTCTATGTTAGGAAGTGGAAAATCATCCTTAGGACATGCGAGATTTAAATCTCAAAAATCTAAACAAACACGGATGCCCCGAGATGCTTTTCCTACAGGAACAATGTTTGAGACCCACTTAGGATAGTCAATAGGATGGATGAACTTTGCCTCTAACATTTTTTGTAACTCTGCTTTCACTAGGAGTGCTACCTTAGGGTGCATTTTGTGCAACTTTTGCTTTATTGGTTTAATCTTGGGATTAACTGTCAAATGATGCACAACCAAATCTGTATCTAGGCCAGGCATGTCTTTGTATGTCCATGAAAAATTAATTTTTCCCTTTTTCAAGAATTGATTCATGGCTTTTTGTTCCTCAAGACTTAAGGTAGCAACAATGTAGGTGATTTTTGGACTATCCTTTGTTCCCAAGTTGACTGGAATTGTGTCTTCATTCAAAATAGGTGATTTTTCTAGTGGCAAGGATCTAAATGACAAGTCAAGCTCTCCCTCTTCTGGCACCTCTAAGAGGTTTTCACCAGAAGATGCATCCTTTATTTTATCTTTTTCTTCATCCAAAAGTGCCCTAGAAGAGTTTTCACTAGAGGATGTTTCTTTTATTTTTTCATTTTTATTTTCTTTTTCACTTTTGCAACTAAGAGAGTTGACTTGGCTACCAAAGTATGCTTTTTCATTGTACTGGATCTCATGTTCATAATCTCGGAGATTCTTGAGGCCAAAAAGTGCAATCACTGCTTCATCAAACTTACAGATATCGAGAGCTGGTGGTGTATCTTGAAGGTCCCAGTCTATCATGTCGGGGTTGGTGAGAGGTAGGTTAATGGATGAAAGTTCATCTATGGTAATGGCATGGACATAATTATCTAGGTCATCTTCAATGTATTGGAAAGGTACTTCAAAGAATTCCTCCTCTTCAGTCTCAGAATTAGGTTCAACCGTCAATACTTGTCAGCAAAGGATACCTTGGGTTTAATGGAGCCCAATCCACATCCTTTAGGATAGCTATTAGCTTCTAAGGGTTTTCTAATTACATATTCTTTTGGTCCAAGGCCAGTACCATGATATCCCATGTTTTCAATAATGGGAGGTGCCTTGACATATTTATCCTTAGGAAACTCTACAGGTTCATCTTTTCCATCATAATATAGCCAATCTAGGATATTATATTCCATGTGCTCATCACTAAGTGAACCCCAATGCTCAAATGTTGTCTTGCTAACTTGCATGGTTTCCTTATTACTAGAAGGTGACAATTGAGAAGGTTTTCCACAGGAACAAGGGGAGAGTGGTAGTTGTCCCACACACAAGGCATTTTCAAACTTATACTCTCCCATTCCTAAATCAGCAAAAAGTGACCTTCTTTCCTGTGGTGTTAATTTTAGTATCTCCAACCTTCTCTTTTCCCTTGTGGGAGCTTGAATCCTCATTAGCTAATTTTGGTACTGTTTTGGAAGGTGGTTCTGTTATGGTAAGAGATTTAGGTACAATTTTGGCAAACTCACTTATTGGACAAAAATTCATTGGTGCACCTTCCAATCTTTTACAAAATTCAAAAGAAGTGGGATCCCCTGGGATTGTGATCTCTCTTCCTTGGTGGGAAAATTTCAAGCATTGATGATAAGTGGATGGGACCACCTTTAGTGTATGTATCCACAGTCTACCAAGCAAGATGTTATATGGCAAATCCAAGTCTAGGAGATGGCATTCAGTATTTATGATGGCTGGTCCAACTTTTAGAGGCAACATGATAACTCCTTTTGATTCTCTTTCTCTTTCATCATATGCTTTTATTGTGATCCTTTTATTGACATCTAGGAGGTCTTCTGGAAGTCCCAAGAAATGAATCATTTTCAATGTACAAAGGTTCAAACCGGATCCATTGTCTATAAGAACTCTTTTAATCTTATGTCATTGTATAAGGACTTCAATATGGAGTGAAAAATTATGGTGGGGATCAAGACCTTGGAAATCTTTATCTATGAAGACAAGTTTTTGTTGAGCGGCAAGGTTTCCAATCATGGCAGTGAGTTGGGAAGCATTAAACACAAGACTCTAAAAGAGCCTTTTCCAAGATCTCTTTGTGGATGGGTGATGTGGTAAGAAGCTCAAGAATGGAGATTTGTGCAGGAGTCTTACCTAGCTAGGACAACACATCATAGTGAGAGGCGGGTCTTTGTGAGGTGGATGGCACAGCAAGCGCATGTGGCATTGGGGGATTAGTGTTATTGGGAGTGGTAGCTTGCAAAGTGTGTCTTCCTCGTCAAGTGGTGGCATCACAATCAGCTACTTGTAAAACAAGGGTATTCACATGAGTGTCTACTTCTTCAATGTGACCACACAAGGAGTCAAACCCTGATATGTGGTTAGTGGAATAATCATAAGGTAATGCATTTTATGTGGAGGCTTGATTTGCATTGTTGGTATTGTTGTTATCATTGCTGTGATCAGGAAATGGTTTTTGAAATATCTTCAATTTAGCATTTTTAGAGGTTGGACCTCCTTCCACCTCAATTTCCTCATCATCAACAAGATTTTGGATAAAAACTTTGAGCTTCATACATTTGTTGGTGTCATGTCCCTTGATACGGTGGTATTTACAGTATTCGTTTTCCCTATACCACTTTGACTTTGGTTGATTTTCATCAAAAGGATGTGTGTTAGGAAATGCCATCAAGTTGTGATCCACTAATTTTTGAAAGATGGTCTCCAAAGGTTCACGAAAGTTAGTGAACTTTCTATTTTGATCATAGTCACGGTTGTAGTTGTTGTTGTGTGGAAAGAATTGTGTTTGATTTCTAGATAGTTGATTGCTTTGGTTGTCATGATTTGAATTGTTGTTGTTTCGATTGTGGTAGTTGTTGTTGTTCCCTCCTTGAAATTTTTTGACATCAGTAACACCATCATGTGTAACACCCTTATTCTTGGACCAGAATTTGGGTTTGCTATTGTTGTTTGACTCATTGTTGGAGGACGATGAATTGTAATGTTTGATGGTACCTTTTTCCAAAAGGTTGTTTTCAATATTCTTGCCCTTTTTGACTAAAGTGGAAAAGTCTTCATGGCTAGCCATTTTCATGTGGAAGGACATTTTAGGTATCAAGTTCTTGATAAATATATCCACAAGATGGGAATCTTCAATTTTATATGGCATACAATTAGCAAGATGCCTCCACCTTTGTAGGAAGTTGGCAAAAGTTTCTCTATTTTGTTGTTTTGTGTTGCACAAGTCACTCAATGAGGCATGATGTTCAATGTTGTAAGAGTATTGTGCTATAAACTTGCTTGTCAAATCATTGAACGAAGTAAAGGAGCCCTTAGGTAAATTCATTAACCACTCAAGTGCGGGGCCTCCAAGACTTCGTGCAAAGAGTCTCTTAAGATAGTCATCACTGTAGGCTACCTCTTGGCACAAAATGGAAAATTCTTTGAGATGGGTGACGGGGCATGTCTCTCCCGTATACTTGTCAAATTTAGGTATTTCAAAACCGATTAGATATGGCACCATATTAATGGATTTATCAAATGGAAAAGGAAAAATTTCCTCAAAAGAGACATCCTTCACCCCTTTGTTGTTCATGTTAAGGACCAAATTTCGCAATTCTTGGAATTGTTGAGCCAAATCTTGATTAGGTTGCACTTGTGATTGTTGGGTGTTCACAAATCCACCTCCTAAATTGTGGGGAATTCCAAATGTAGTGTGAGGTGGTGGAGGCACTCCACTTTGGCCAATGTATTGATATGCAGTTGTTGTGATTGGCACGGATGTCTTTACCATAGTGGTTGGCACTTGTAAATAAGAAGAGTGCATTGGTTGTGTTTGAATTGCCATTGGTTAAGTAGGCACTTGTCCAATGCCTAAGCATCCCACAGTTGAAGTTGTCAAGGTAGATTGTGGAATACTAGCATGTGTGGTAACATTAGGCATGGCACTAATGATTTGTTGAATATGTTCTGCACTCAATTGAAATGTAGGTTGTGTTGAAGTGCTAGATGTAGGCATAGCACTAGTTATCATCATGGTTTCTTTCCCTTTGCTAGAAGTTGGAGCTGCATTTGAAGTGGGCAACACAAGTGCACCACCTTTTGTAATTTGTATAAACAAAGTGTTCTCATCAAAGCTTGGGAGAACATTAACACCATCCTTGACAAAATTTAGGAATATCTCAGTTTTTTTTTCCCTAATGTATTTTTCCATCATTTCCACATTGTAGGGGTCTGCAAGGAATTTCCTAACATCATTAGGTACATCGTCGGGGTCAATAGGATCTTCATCTTGATATACTTCGTCATCATTATCTCCCAAAGTTGTGCTATGGAAGGGATCTTCTGATTCTCATGTGGATGTTGAGTTAGGCCTACCAAGGTTTGAACTAGAGGGAATTGTGTTCTCTAATGAAGTCGTGAGTGGAGGAAAAGGATTCTCCATCTCTAGTTGCCTCAATGATTCCCACAAATGTGACATGGGATTAAACGTGAACCTTCCTGATCGTGTGTGCACCATACAAGAGTAACCAAACCAAGGGTTGGAAGATTGTAGAAGAAAAAGAAAATGAGGATGAGAGCTATTAACCTTTTGTGATTAAAGGGTCAACTATCCAAGTGTGAACAAAAGACCTTGGTTTAGCAAACAAAGTGTGATTAGAGTATAGTAGTATCTTTCTCCTACCAAAGATAGCCAAGTGATCTTGTAGGCAAGATAGGACACCAAATTGATTACTCACTATTTGGAGATGGACTTGTGATCCCAAATAAGTAAGTGTGATTAGGATAAATGTTTGCTTATAGATGAAAGGTCTAGTGTTGAAATGTCAAAGATGTTTTAAGGTTTAAGCTCTCTTAGAAGAAAATTTGAAAATGGAAGACTACAAGTTTGGAAAAATGAAGGTAGATATAGAAGATGAAAGTGTTGTGGTTACTTATGTAGTTAACTCAATCCTCATTCACTGGAAATAAAAACCTTGGGTTCACTCTTGGGAAAGCAGACCAATTTCAAAGTTTTCCATTGTATTCAATTCTATCATAACGGTCTTGTGTAGCTTCTTCTTTTTGAATGTCTTTGATAGCGTATCGGAATTGTTTGTCATCATATGCTAGGTTCTTCATTTCCTTGTAGATAGGTGGTTTGGACAACTTCACTTTCTTATGTTTTACTTGGTTGACTTTATTGGTCATGGCAGGAATAAAACAAGACTCAAATTTTAAGTACCCAAGAACTTTGCAATAAGATGTGACTAGACTCAACCAATTTCAAAATACAAACAACCAAAAGTAACTATGAGTCAAGAAGACCTCACTTAACCTATCTCACTCAATGAAAGGTTTCCTCACAATTTCATTCATTGTAGAAATCGTTTGATGTTTTTGGCTTTTAGTTTTTGAATGTTTAAACAAGCACGCTGAACACGCCAACAACCCTAATAAGGCTATCTCTAGGATGAACAAGGCTTATCTAAAAGGCATCCTTGATATACACAAGGTACGTGAGGCCCAACTCTGTAGATGAAAGGAAATACTGCCACACAGTCGGGGGGAGACGGTAACCCAAATCTCCTCCTTCACTTCCCAAAGGTATAAAGTTCTTTGGGGCTTAGCCAAGAGTGACAATATTCCACTTCCAAGAGAAGTGTCTTTCGATTCACCTCCCGATTCTTATACTCTGCCAGAACACTGAAGTTGAGGTCATCCCAAGGGGTGATGAAATCCCCAAGTAGGCCTCCTAAAAATAAAAAATAAAACCACTTATTTCTTGTGCACCCAAGATCGCCCAAAGGCATGAGGGGAGAGAATATGTATGTGGTCTTGAGGTTTAAAAGACACTTGTTCTTTCCCAATGAAGCTTTAAATTTTCTATCTACTTGAAGACACTCGTGATTAAAAATATGCAAGGTTCTTTCCAACTTGAAACAGTGCCAATGTAAATGAAAACGCGGGTTCGTCAACAAGAAAGTAAAGCGAGTGTGTGAAAGTAAAATGCTAAAAAGAAAAATGTAAGAAATAAAGTCAATTTACCTTAGGGCATTCAAGATTCTATGACTTCATTTTAAGCACCAAACCCAAATGTGATCTAGCCTAGGCATACATGTCTATTTTAAGCACCAATTCTACACATTGTCTAGCGTAGGCATACATGTCCATTATCCTTTAAAACATTCAAGATGGTGTGAATTCTTTTTAAGCACCAAATCGAGATGTGTCTTCTACCCTAAACATTCATATCCCTTTTAAGCACCAAAGTCCAAATGTTTGCTACCTTACGCATTCATGTCAATTTTAAGCACCAAAGTTCAAATGTTGGCTAATCTAGACATTCATGCATTCAAATAAAAGTGTTTAATCCATTCAAGTTCATTAGCTTTTAAAGTTTAATGATAAAAATCTTTACAAATCTCCTTTAGTGATGAAAATCACTATTGGTTTTGCTTTTTAGGTTCTTAAGGTTACTTCTCTACATGAAAACTATTAGTTAAAACCTATAAGTCAATTAGCTAGCTAAAATTATTGTTAAAAATTAGATAATTCTGTCAAAAAGCAGAGATGCTAGAATACAGGTGCAGACGCCAAAATGCGCAGACAATAAAACTCGAAGATGCCAAATTATGCAGATGGTGAAACTCACAGACGATAAGTGACTAAGCAATTTCAGACGCAGACGACAATGTGAAAATCAGAGAAGCCAAAACTCGGAGATGACAAAATAGTTACAGACCCTAATGTAGATGATAGATTAACTTTGCAGATGACAGAACTAAAGACTAAGATGATAGAAGTAAGGATGTAGACGATAGAGTAAAACTCGGAGACAACAAATTATAAACGTAGACAACAAACTAGAATCAGAGATGACAGACCAAAAATAGAGACGACAAAATGGTTTAGGGGAAAAAGCAAAAAAATTTTGAATCACTACAGAGATGCTAAAATGCAAAGACGCTAGTCTGTGCAGATGCTAGTATGCGTAGACGACAATCGGAGACGACGCTGCAGCCTTCAGAGATGACAATGCGATGTTTTACGACTGAACCAGGATTGTTTGCAAATTTTTGAAATAAAACAGGGACGTGGGTCCCACCGAGCGTGCCAAAATGTGTGCTAAAAAATGTGATCTGCAAGAAGCATGGGTTAACAGACAAACACTAGTTTAAAATCTTGAAATTGCATCAAAGACTTATCAAAATGAAAAGAACAAAATGCCAACTAATGCTTGCTTGGATTTTGCAACCCTAAGCAACTAAAAAATCCAACCTTCTAGCCACCTCTATAGCTCAACAAAGACACCCATGAGAGGCCTTATTGGTGTGTTAAGATGGAGGGGGGTGTTTGATGTGCTCTCCCAAACACAACAATAAATGAATCTCTTGAGTGAGTGAGTGCAAGTGTGTATGCAAGTAAAGTATGAATCTAGAATAAATGAGATGAAGAACACCTCAAGAAATGGCTATGGAGAGAGTCATTCTTGAAGACATTCAAAGATGAAGATGATATGCAATGAAAGAACTAACTAAATATGCAAGCTATGATAAAAATGCAAACGAAAATGAAGCTACAAATGCATGTAGAAACTAGATTAACAATGCATAATGTAAACTAAATCATCTACCAAATTGTTAGTATAAACTTACACAATCACTATGAGACTCTATCAATGCAAGCTCAAACTACCATGAAAGTTCAAACTATGAATGCAAACTCAAATCTCAAACCAACATGGTAACAATACAAATAATGGTAGATGATGAGTGCTTGAGACAAGCCCTCTATTTATAGGTTTGAGGGAGGGCTTAGTGAGGTGGCATCTATGTGGCATCCACATAGGTACCACAAGGGAGACACGTGGGCTAGAGGAAAAGCCATGTAAGAGTCAAAAAGAGTCTTTAATGATTGAGAGGCTCAAGGTGTGCTGACACATGTGTGAGCAACCTTGAGGGAAAAAAGTGGGGGACAAATGTGTAAGAGGTGTAAGAGTCATAAATGAAATAGAAGGTTCATTAGATCAAGAGTGTCTCACTCATGTGTGAGCAAACTCTTAGGAACTAAAAAAGTGTTTAGAAAGAGATTTAGGATAATAGTGAGATTAAGTAGTGGGTAGGCTTAGAAGGATGAGAGTGATGGGTATAGGCTAGGCTCTAGACTAGGTTTAAGATTAAATTAAATAAGATTTAATTTAATCATGGGTTTAGATGAATTAATAGGATGTGGAGAATTTAAATAAGTAAAATTTATTTTAAAAGAGGAATGTGGAGGATCATTTGTTAAATTAATTTAACACATTAAGGCTATAAGCATTTAAATTAAATTTAAATACTTAGAAAAATGAACTTATTTAATTAAAACAATTTAATTAAATAAGTAGAGGAATGTGAACAATATAATTAATTAATTAATAATTAATTACAATGTCAAAGGCAATATTAAAATTAATTAATATAGTCTTTAGGGACAATTTTAAGCATCTACAAGATAACTATAAAATAAAAAAATACCTGGCACAATCATTGACAACATTATGTGCTCCCTCTTTATGGACATCCAAAGAGGAATGTTATTGTTAATAACAAAAATAGGCCATACTGAGTAAACAGATCTCATATCTCCATATGGATTGACACCATCCATCGCCAATGAAAGTTTTAGATTATGAGGTTCTTCTTTAAAGTGTGACCATGTTTCTTCTATCTCTTTAAATGCAGAACCATCTGCAAGCATTCACATAATGTCATCCTGACTTCTATTGCGTGCATGATAATCTATAAATTGTGCCAAGCTAGTGTACCTGAATAATCATTCAAGACGTGAAATAATAGAAATGTACCGAAGAACCTTTTGAGGCACTTTTTTTATTATTTGATCTGACTGATATCTACTAACATGACAATCAGGGCATTCTGTTGCAAATTCATATTGTTTATGATATAGAATGTGATCATTGGGACATGCATGTATTGTCTGATACTTAATTCCAATCTGATCCATAATGTTAGATAATTTTTGGTACGAACAAGGCAAAATGTTTAATGGTGGTAACAAAAACTCACTAATCAACCTACAACAATAAACATGCATTGTTAATCTAATGAATAGTAATTGTATGCTAACATTGAAGATGACAAAAATGGCATACCTTAGCATAAGTGACATTGCTACATTGGATATACTATTCATAACCTTTGAGTTCACCAACAACACTATAGCCAATAGTAGAGTTGTTTGGGAGCCTTCGTATAACGGCTTGTGTGCCTTCTCAAGTAAAGGTATATCAAGACCATCTTCATCATTATTATCAGATTTGCTAGTACCATCATTGTGAGTCTCTTCATCACTTGCCTCAATACCATCTTCTTCAATCATGTCCCCTAGCACATTATCATCTTCTTCCATGGGAGGGTTATCCTCAACTTGGATATTCACACCTCCATGTTCCTCCAGAAGGAAATCCACATTCAGCAATGGACGAAAATTGTGGCCCCCTTCAACATGAGCATATTGTCTACAATGACTCTGGCCTATTGTGATAAGAATTCTTCGATCCTTTAAGCCCTTACACTTTTTGCAAGGACAATAACATTTATCAGGTTTTCTTCAAAATTGAGCCCACAATGCAGCCATTGTCTCATTATTTTGTTCTGGGTTCATATTGTCATGCATGGTCTTTCTTCACAGAAAAATATACCTACAAATAAATTGGACATGTTGTGATTAATGTTTATATCTACACATATGGTTTTTCTTAAGTAATATTTTCAAATGTAACTAAAATGATTACAAACATATCAAAAAGGACCTTCACAGGGTCTTATTACATCAACTGTTCTAACATGGTCATGTTGGTTATCTTGAGACCTTAATGTCTTCTCATGCCTTCAACCTTGACCTTAATGCTCCTGCATCATTCTCCCAAGGATCAAGGAAAGTTGGATCATCATGGAATTGAGTAGGCAGACCTTCTAGGAAGTTGCAATACTTCAACCTTGTAAGTCTCACGTCAATGCAATGGCTACTAAACAAACAATTTAAGTTGATGAGAAATAGTTGTTATGAATTCAAATTGTAAGCATCACCTCAATGCATTGGGTATTAAACAAACAATTCAAGCTGATGAGTATGGCATTTTATGAACCACAACTCATGAAATATGCAGTAAGTCCATACCTATTTTTTACAATGAGTATGGGTTTTTTTTCTAAGAACATACCTATTGTTTACAGTCAGTAAGTTTCTATATCCTCTAAGAAATTTGAAGCAATGAGCCAAAGTCACATGGTTGAAGATGATCATTGTCCCCTCAAAGTGCCATCGTTTGATAAATTGTTGCATTGAAATATGATCTAGAAAGGGCCTTTTCACATAGTATGTTGGCACTATTTGGCAATCATTGATCATGTGGTTATTGCAAAGAGGCTAAGGACCAAACATGGAATCATGGAGATAGTGCATGGATGTACAAGGAAAATTTGTTGCTCTTTAGCTACTAATCTTGCTTTGTGCTTGTCAATTAAAACATTATTTTTAAACTTGATCTTAATACTTTTTATAATCAATGGCTTTCTTTCCAATGTCTATCTCTCGACTCAAGACATTTTTTCATTTTTCTTTCCTTCTTGCTTCATCATAAATACTTGGTTCACAAGCACTTATGGTGTTCTTCTTGCTAAGATTATGAAGTGGACAATGACTTTCAATCTAGATAATCAAATGTTTGGCTCAAATTTTTTGGGTAAGTGTGATGATATGTAGTGCACTATAAATTTTCTCTTCAATGAAAGGATTAGCACCTCTAATTTTCAAATGGTGATCAACTAGAACTAGCTGACAATCTGACCTTAAAAATACATTTTATGCCAAATTCCAATCACAGTTAAAGACTTCTAGCTATTGGAAAATGGAAAGATTATGTCTTATTTCAGATATGAAATAAAATGGGCAAGAAATGTGGAAGAATGTTAAGTTTTTATCCACCAAAACATGAGTAAAATTGTATAAACTGAATGTATTTTTAAAAATAATGTCAATTCCCTTCAAAAGAAATATTTTGCATGCAACTTACTTGCTGAAGATATTTCAAGTTCAGTAACTCTTTAATCATAGGATCCACAATAGTTGGAATCTTTGACCTATCTATTAGTTGTGGCTTGGCCTGCAACAACAAAAAATTCTTAGTATATGCATCTCAACATTTAAAAAATACAACAAGAAATTCAGGTCAGTTCCAGTCTATAAATTAACTAGCATTAATTTCTTCTTTAACATATTCAACAAGCAAGTACAATTAATAGGAATACAAGAGCAAAACTTGGAATTCTACTAATGTCACCAATGTTAATCTTGGGTACTAGTACAAAGCCAGTAAGAAATATGCAGTTGTACCAACCAAGATATTTACAGGTCTTGATCACAAAAGGTTCATTTAGCACAAAAAAAATTCAAAAATATTGTATATATACACTCTTTGACGCTGTCAAAGGGAACAATTATTTTAATGATGTTTTACATAAGAATTGCTAGAGGAAATGATAAGCATGATCTCTGTGTTTGGTAGAATCCACCATTAAATTCCCTTGTGATTCACTCTCATTATGTCTCCCTTTCCACCTAGGATGATTTTCTAGATGTACTCCTAATTTATCAGTATGACAAGTCTTGTTGGAGCTGCAAGCTTCACTACCATGAACATGTTCGATTGGAGATCTCAATTCAACATCTTAATCATGCTTATGTGAGAAATTTAATGGGAGTTCATACATCACCATGTCATTTGAAATGGTTTTAATAACTACCTACTCTTACCCACTCCTAATGTTAATAGTAGAAAATTCCTTTGAGCATGTATTATCTGGATTGGTATCATCTGTAATTAGCTTCAATAATCTACTTGTGAGAGAGATGTCTAAACCTCTCAACAAAAGTCACAGATTATGACAATTTGAAGTAATATCTTGATGAGGACAAATTATTTATTTCAATAATTATTGGTGTCTCAAAACTAACAAAATATACCCTTTGAAAATGCATCTTGCATTTTCTTGAATCCATAAGTGACCTTATATGAGGGAGAAATTATACTAGAATGTACAAGGCCTCTATATACACAATATTCTTGAACTGGGTCATCAAGCATTCACATGTTCAGCTTCATTCGGCTAAGTTCATTCCATAAGAAGAAATACACATAAGAAAATAAATTCATTCAAAAAACCTGTGACAACTTATCATGATAGACAAAATGGAGATGATACCTTCTATTTGGTAAATAAGTAAATATCCACAAGGAAATACCAAATTCAAACTCATACTTAGGTTGCATGTGTCAACATTCCCCATCGACCTTAGTCGCAAGGCTAACTAACTTATCAAGAGTGTGTATCCTACAAATTAAATTGGTATAAATGTTACAACCACCAAATTTGGAGGGCATGGAAATTAAGTCATCACTATCCTATGTAGTACACTTAATTTCATATGTTGGAATCATTTTGTGACTTGTACACATGATAGCCCAATAGTTTTTAATGTCATCTTCATCAAAAAATTTCTATGATAGTCTAATAGTTGCAGGTGGCATCTTCGTTACAATTTTTCCATTATAGTTTGTTATTCATCCAAATGGAAACCCTTGTAGGGAAGACCTAATTGCAATGCAAAAATTAAATGTAATGTTGAAATATAGGAGAGAGATTCTTTTGGTTGAACTAGAAGATAAATCATCTTCTAACAAAATTACAGAGACTTTCGGTGAAGGATCCAAAGTACATCAATTCAATTATAGTCTAGTAAATTTAGGTGCCATCTTCATCATAAGTTTTTGAAGATAGTCAAGTATTTGTAGGTGTCATCTTCATCAAAAAATTTCCATGATAGTCTATTAGTTTGAGGAGTCATCTCCATCACAAGTTTTCCATGGCATTATTGTAGTTAGAGGTGCATTGAAGACCTTTTATCACTACATGAGCTAGTAGTAGATGGTGATTATTCATTATCATCATCATCATCTAACATAGAATCACATGAATATCATGTTTTATAGCCCACATGGACTAGATATTGAGGGTACAACTCCAAGCACTAAACACACCAGATTTCAAATTATTATCTTTATGTGTTGATGTTTAAGTTGAATGTTCTAGATTCGAAGAGAGAAACACACTCAATTTATTTTTTCTTTTTGTTCTTTTTTTGAATATGAAACTGTTGTCTAAATGATACAATATAATTATGTATTATTAAAACAAAAATACAAGAAAAATATGATACCAACACAACTAGATTTATAAAACAAAAAAATTGTCATTATTATTTCTTCTAAGCTTTTACAACTATAGCTTCTGCATATACATTTCCTTTCTTTTCTTTCATTACTGTAACAAAAAGTATAATAGTTGTTACAATAGACCAACATTCCAAATGATAAATCTGCATCTACACACTTTCAATAAAATGAAACAAGTACATTACATTATTTTTGCAACTAGACTCTTTTTAACACTTATCATCAAAACATCACTGAGAAAAAACACTTGAGCGGAGACTCTCCCATTTATATTACACAACAATGGCTGAACTTTGGCATAAAAAATAATAATGATAGTAATAGTATTCACTTCCATCTTCAATATTATCATAAAAACCTATAACAAAAATACACATGTACCTATAGAAATATGCTTGAAGAGAAATCCCTCTCCTCGACCACCGGAGATGCTAGTGTGATTGGAGGTCATGAATGGAAGAGCTTTTGATGTTGAGCACAGCAGGAAGAATGAAAGAAAGATAATATCGAGAGTTTCGAACTACTATTCCGCCCCCCCTATATTGATGCAAATGCAAGACCCCCTTTCATATTATTCCCAAGGCTAGCAGGAGTCATTAATCAAGTGGGTTGACAAAACTTGAAAGGAAACTAGGCTCGGAGAAAACCATGCAAAAATGTAGAAATAACCATGCGAAAATGCTCCAAAAATGTCAAATGAAATCGGGCCCGAAAGACGTAAAAGGGAAAATGCTTTTTTAACTTTGCGAATGTATAAGCCCTATGTTGGTCAAAATTTTGACCAACACGGGTCTTATATGTAAGAAAACAAATTTTTTGCCTTTACATTTCAACCACCCTAAATTTATTTAGTTGATGGTCAAAAATTTTGGTCGAAAAATGATGTTAAATTTAGTAGTGAATGGCTGCAAAAATAACCAAAGATGCAATTTTAACAGAACTATGAGGAGGTACAGATTCATGATTTTTAGCAAGTTTGGTGATGATAATAGTACATGCAAGCAAAAGGCACAGAATAAAGTTTGCGATTACCCATAATAATTTAGGGCCTATCCTGCAAGCCATAGTTTCTATCATCAAAGAAGTTGCTCCTAGCATTATTGAATTTAGCATTAGGCCAAATGATCCTAATCTAACACCTTCATCATATAAAATTGGAAGAGGTTCAGGACCAAAAGGCTTTCCCTTATAAACTTCTTGACCCATCCAATCTGTGTCAAAGAGTAAGAAGTGGAACCATGCAATCCATGTCAGTGTAGTTACAATAAGTAAATCCAACATTGGAGAAGGGAGATCTCTAAAAGCACTAAATAGCTCCCATATGAATGTCTCCTAGGTTGCTTCATCAGCCTCCTGCTCCTCATCATCTTCATTATTTTCATCAACTGGATTATGAATTTTACCTCCCACTACCTTTGCCCTCGCTTTTTCTTCTGCTTGAGCCTTTGACCATCTTTTTTCAAGGGTGGCTGCTACACTAAGAATGGTAGTAGCCACTAAGAGGATTATTGCTATAAAAAATGTAGACTTTAGATTAGCACAGTTGACACCATAGGCCTCTGTTCTTGTGAACGGAAGAATTTTATACCATTTACTGTAAGAACCACTCGCAAATCATAACACATTCCCTACTACCATAAACAGTGAGAAAAAGGCATTGGCACTCCTAGTTTGTCTTTGGTTTTTTCCTGCTAGAGGAAAAGCATTTAGAAATACATATGGGTGGAGCTTCAAGAGGCGCTAGAATTCAGTAAAATATTTCATTCATCAAATTAAAGTCCTTCATTTAGAAAGAGAATACAATCTAGAGTTCATTTATGGTTGCCTAGTTTTAATTTCTTGTGGCTATTTGTGAAGAGCAAAATTTTCTCATGGAAACACTATATTGAGTCCTTGAATGATAGGAAGATTCAGAATTCTTCCCTCAAAATTTGTACTACTTAGCCCATGAAAATGAACAACTTTTTCCTTGGAGTGAAATTCCCTATGGACAATGTCCCTCTCCAAGGAATGCGAAGAAATCAGACCTTTCTGGGATATAGTCAATGAAATATAAACCAAGTATGGATGTTCTTTTTGGCAAGTCTCTCCATTGAGAAAAGAAACTGCATTTGCAGTAGAGGAGTCTTTAATGGGTACACACTAGAATATAAAAAATCCAAACCGATCTAGCACTACCTTTGATGAAATATGCACTCCTAACAGGAAATGTTCGACATAAGATAATAGGATATAGCCTTTGATGAGCATAATTATTCAAATTACAACCATCAAGAGCTAAATTTTAAAACTCTATAACCATTAATAAAATCTAAAGATAAACCATAGGAAATTATTAGCTTCAACCAAAGCCTCTTTAAATGTGGTATGGAAACAATTTCAAAAACCTATGATGAGCTATGGTAATGAAATATTTTGCTTGACAAAATTTTTGAAAGCAAAGAAAATTGGTACATCCCTTTGTAAATAGTAAATAAAAAATATCCCATAGGTAAAACTTTCTCCAAAGGGAATAAATATAGTTGATTGTGGATTAATACAGTAATAGTTTCATGAATCTAAACATTAGTCTCCATAGATTAAAAATTAATCACCTCACCATCTTGTAATGGCTGATCTTAACAGAGACATTCTGTAAACATATACTTCCTTCAAGGTCTATTTTCTACATGGCTAAGCTAAGGAGGTTTTCCCAGACAACCCTTCATGGAAAAGTCTTGAACATTGGGCATTGAAGATTGAAAACCTCGAGAGGTGGGAAATGTCAAAGTTTTGCATTAATCAAAAAGGTTTCTTTCTCTAAACATTTGAGTTGTTTTATACATGGTACTTTTTGTTGGAAATTTTCTATAAATGGTCATGTTCAAGCGGGATTGCAGCTAACACCAACATAGGACAAATATCTGCAAGTTGACCGTTACCTTGAACAATACTACAAGATGACATTGAAAAAAAGAGAGGGGAAAAAGAAATGTAGCTCAAAAAGGTTGTAAGTAAGGCCTTAACCATCATCTTAAACATAAACTTTCTAGATACCATTGCAAAAAATAGCAAAACAATATAAGCATGACATACCTGATAAATCTGCAAGGATTTCCCTGTAAGGCCCTTGAAGCATATTGTTGGCAAGATCAAGGAGCCAAAACCCCAAAACAAAAATAGTAATAGCTCTTGGCCTATATGAGATTGAATCACCAAACATACATCCCAAATCTGCTAAAAATCCAATGACCATAACTGCCATTACCATAATGCATGCTCCCATAACTATAAATGGCCTCCTTCTTCCCTGGGAGCACTCGCATCTATCACTATAATACCCCACTATTGGTTGCACAAACATACCAGAAATAGGGCCACACAGCCATATATAACTAGCCCATGTATGAGGAATACCTAAGACCTGCACATATGGCGTCAGTAAGGAGAGCTGCAAAGCCCATCCAAATTGCATCCCTTCTGCCACTAATGTAACCTTGCTAGAGTTCTCAGAGGAACTCCATTCTTCACTTTTCTTCCCACATGAAAATTTCTATTCATGATTAAAAAAATCCCACCAACTCCAAAAAATTGGTATCCATATGAAAATAATAGTAATTTTTCAATGAAACTCACAGTCAATTACTATGGCAATAAAAGAGGTTTCAAATGATGGATATGCCGATAAAATTAACTATTGCATGAGCCTAATGATTCCAGATTATACATATATGATGTCTTTTGATTCACGTGTGAGCGGGTCACTATAGTCTTTATGATGTATATTGGAGCTACTTACTATGTATGTGATGTATGGAAAGCTAATTAACTTGTGTACCTGTGATGTGTATGAGAAAGTTTTTGTATATGAGACAGGTGCTCATTATAATCATGATGTGTGTGATTTGTGATATGATCGTTATGAATATGTGTAAGTTGCTGCAAATAATGATAGGTGACGGTAGAGATGGAAACATCACCTGAATACAATGAGTATCTTTATTAGTATCTTTATTTGTAATGGGACTAAGTTCACACTTAATTAATAATAATATTGGATGGTTGGTAATGTGTTGTTGTAGCATTCTTTTAGATTATTGGGTTTTTATTGCTCAATCCTAAATAATTTTCAAAAAAACACAAAAATTAAATCTGAGATGTGTGGCAAGATTATGCAACAAAATCTCAAATCTAGCTTAAACACATTTGATTTTTACGATCTCTAGTATTCAATGAGGAATAGCAAGCTCAAAAGAAGATACATCAGATTTGAATACACAAAAATTGATTCTTGGAGCCAATAACATAGCAGAAACTAAGGTTGTGCTCGTGTCTAGTTACCAAAGTCAATCACAATTGTAAAATTTCATTTGGAAGGACATTGTCTTATCATGAAAAATGTTGTTCTAGGGGAGATTGTATTACTGGAGAATTAACAAAGTGATGGAGATCCTCTCAAGTCTACTTGCAACATTCTAAAGTTTCAAAATATTATGGTAAAAAAAGAGAGAAGCATGGATGCAACCCAACTTTCTAGTGTGGCCATCGAGTCAAAGGATCGCATGCATGCAATGATCTTCATGGACCTAAGGAAAATTAGTACCAAGGATTGGTGAGAAGATAGGCAAGTACACAAGTCAAATATAGACTCAAAAATGCATCGCTCATAATCCTCTACAGAGTGGTAGATATCTTGTGTGGAAGAAATAGTGATCTCAAAAGGGATACCACATTCAAAGGTGCTTTTGGATGCTTGGAGGTGGCCAGTGAATACCATCTTTCCACTAACAATGTTGGCAAAATTCTCTCTTCGGGCCACAAAAGCAATGATTGTATTTTTGGGAAAAGTTTCCTAGAATAGATTGAAAAAAATGGAATTCAAAACAAATGAAATCGTGCATAAAGTGTCCATTATGTTGGGGGATGACTATCTTATGGCAAAGGCAGATACCGCTCAAATGTGGAAATTACATCATTGTTTATGGGGCAATGCTTGGAATTAGATACAACTACAAACATGAGAAGGGTCATTGAACTTGGAAGCAATAGCTAGAAACTATTTACTATTCCCAAGCTATTGTCTATTTGCAATTCTATATTAAAACAACAAATAAAACTAAGGCCTCACAATGTTACAATGCACTACCTTGCTATAAATTAACTTTCTAGAATGATAACATGGTGAGTAGACACAAGTGGGGGTATATATTTTATAGATTAAAATGTCCATAACTATCCAAGCTACTATTACAAATTCAAGTAACAGTATGAAAGAAACATTTGTACAAATGCAGGAATGAAGTACGAAAAAGGGCTAGAATTAAACCAGTGCATTCTTCAAAATTCATCATGTCAACAGGAAAAAGATCATATAATGTATCTCACTGAACAGATAAGCATGCAAGCTTGAAACCAAGACATCAAAAAGCTTTGGCTTAGCTTAAAAAGTTACAGCACAAGAACACAAAGTAAATAGGAATTTTCCTGGAGGACTGGAAGTGATACAATAGTTATGTGAAAATTTGACAAAAAATAGTTGAAGAGTTGCAAATCAAGAAATGACCTAGATCTGTGCTCAAAAGCATTCTTGATCCCACTAATCCAGGTAGTAAAATTATTAAGTTTGTACTACTTAACAGTCACAAGGTTTCTAATGCAAAAGTAAAGATCTGCAATATGTTAGTGCCCAGAAGCAATAAATACGCCAGCCCATAATAAGAATCTATTTGTTTCCATGTCTTACATATCAGTAGTGACTCATTGACTTATCAGTAGAACATATCAAGGACTACTTAAGTCAATGGCACTAAGTTTGAAAATTTAAACAGAATACCCAATAGCTATGCATATAAAAAACTTATAGAGGTTGTGTGGATATATCCATGGAGTTTTTGGTTTCTCAGGTTAACTATGTTGGATAGTAAAAATGTTTTCTAGAATTTTTTTCACAACTTTGAATCTGTCAGAACTAGCAGCCACTAATTTATTATGTCAAATCAACGTACCCAATATCTAGCAGATAAATGTGCAATACAATTTGTGTGCTATTCACATTAAATTGTACAAAATTGATCCCTCAATTGAGGACAAAGTATCTTTTAATAAGTACATCAGATATGTTGGTCTAATTTTTTGCGAATCAAATTTTCTTAGGATCATAAAAAAAATCAGATGAGAAGTTTCTGATAAGTCATAAAGCTTTAGGTTTTGGCATAGTATATTTCGATACCTTTGAAAAAACTATGAAAAGCCTTAGGTTTTTCCTTTTAAGTTTTTCCTGGCACAAAATTTTTTTTTTAAAAAAAACAACAAGGAGCGAATATTCTTTTCCAGCCTGCTTGATCGCCATTGTTAAGTCTTTTGAAAAAGGGGTTTTAATCTTCCCGTCTAATCTGATTTGAATCTACGGTTGTCGCATGTTTGCTATGGCAAGATGCTAATATGTTATGCATAGCGAGATAGCAACCATCAAAGAATTATGTGATACTAAAAAGTGGAGTCTGGTGCACAAAATGTGTTGGTGAGAAGATCTATTGACCATGTACTATGTCCCAGACCAGTTAGTTTCAAGAAGAAAGGCACGTGGAAATATTTGCAAGTGGTATCATTGGAGTTTAATTTTATCTGGAAATTTGCCAAGTCGCTAACTGAAAACACTTGCGACTTTCTGGTGGCGATATAGCGAATGCCCAAATTTTCCAAAGACGGCGTCTTTCTGAGATCAAAAGTAATTTTGAGGTTCCTGAGGAAGATATGGTGCACATTTCACTTTTGTCCCTCTGCAAGTTATTGTCTTTTGTAGTTTCTTTTTTTGAGCGTTGTTTTTAAAGTGCTTACTAGAACTCACCATATTGCTAGCCAAATTTGTGGTTTTTATGCTGATAGCGAATTGCTCAAAAAATGGTAATGTAACTGAAAAATCCTCAAAGGTGGTCCCCAAATGAGTGGCGTGATAAGGCTGAGCTATGCAAATCAAATTACATGGTGGTGTCCTGTTGAAATATCTTTGAGCCAAAAAACTTTGATTCATCGGAGCTCACCATGTCGCTAGCTAGATTTTTGGTTTTTTTGCCGGTAGCGACATAGCAATCCACCTGAAAGTCACAAACATGGCGAGGCCCAAGACATGTGATCTCATCAAGAGATTTAAAAATATATATATGTGCCAGCATGTTGAGCTAGCTCAGTGACAGCGGTATAATGGACCCACTTCTCATGTATAAAGTACAAAGATTTCTAATCATGACATTGAGCAAAGATCAAAGGCCATCGTTAGCTCACTATGAAGAAGTGCTTGGAAGTTATGTATAGTGAGTTGGCGAGTGGTGGCCCACCACTGTTGTAGTAAATTGTTGATCGCAAGATCAAATCTAGATCGACGACGCTCGTTAACTCGATATGAGGAGATGTGCAATAAATAAGTATAGCGATTTCATGAGCAAGGGACCCACCATTGTGTTCTTAAATGTTGTTTCAATTATCTGCCACACGATTAAAGTAAGATCAATAGTTATCGCTAGCTCACGATGAAAAGGTGCTCGAGAGTTATGTATAATGAGTTAGCGAGTTAATTATAATCACCTAAAAATATTAGCCCCCTTCTCAACATTTTGGCTAATTTAATTTAATCACTTACCTAGACCAAATTGCTAATAATCAATTAATTTGATTATAACCTATAGTTTGACTATGCTATCGTAAGTTCATTATTTGATTAAAAGAACATGTCCCCTTTTAATTAAATAAAAGACCCCATTCTTCTAACCCACTTAAAGTGCACACATAAAGTCCTTTTTCTATTTTGCAATTAAAAGAAAAGGCTTTGTGACTTTTGTCTTATATGACAAGTCAACTTATATTCTATTGGTTGACTTGTGTGTGCACATGGATCACTCCTCTTTTCAAATTCCACCGTTGATCATCCACCATCTTCATCTTAATCTCTACCGTCCGTACAACTTTAAAAGGGAGAGATCTTTCCCCCTCAATCCATCCCTCATTTGAATATTGTTATGCTGCAGGTTTTCTAAGAGGTTTCTTTGGAGCTTTGTGGAGAACTTCTATTTCTTGTCTACATTCTCTCATACCATGGCATTTTAGCTTAGATTCATGTTGCATGTTAGTTTAGCTTCTATTTTGCAATAATCTATCTCACATAGCTTAATATTTGGATTGTAACACTCTCATCCATGCTTAGAATAGTTGTACTTTTCATATTCATTCTAGCTTAATTTTTAGTTGCATTGCATCCTTGAGGAACTCCTTGGGACATTTACATTCTTGCATCTTGTCTTTGGAACCTCCCATTGCATGGTTTACTAGCAAGAAGAGTATCTCTAAGGCTCATCTGAGAGTCTTCTTATTCTTTAAATATATTCTCTTGCACTCCATGGATAAGGAGCTCTAAGCTGGCATCCAAGCATTCCAAACTCTTGGAATCGTTTGGATAGAAGGGTTTAGAGTGTGACACATTTCTAGTGTACATTTTTGGCGCCCACCGTGGGGCTTGAATCAAGTTTCTAGCTCCATTTTCTTTTATATTTCATCTCTAATTTTTTATAGCAGCATATTGGATCTAATCAAGTGCTTTTGTAGAATTATCACTTGGGTTTTAAGGCCAACCCATAAGTAGATTGGTTTGAAGGCCAAAAATTTAGTTGGTTTAAAGATTTGATCATATCTTTTAAACCACTTGGATTTTGGTTCTGAAAATTTTTTTGTAGATTAAGTATGGGTTCCAAATGTCTTAGTTCGATTTTCAGAGAATTTTGATGTGATTTTCGGTAGTTATGATTTTTTCTTGTTTTTTCATAAAAAGCCATTTTTGAACACAAATCAGTGCATTTTTTGGAAAAACTAACATTTTCAAAAAAAAAATTGAATTCTAATGGGGGTTATTTCTTTGTGTTTTGATGTTTGAGGTCGTATTAGGGATCAAAAATTCAATTTGATAAATGTAGCCTATTTTGACAAAATCAATCTCTAGAGAGCAAATGAAGAGATTTTTTTGAATTTCTTACATTTTTGGAAAGCTCTCTGATTTTCAGTAGGGGTCTCTTCTTTTCATTTCTATTTTTGGATCTGAAATCATAGCAAAAAAGTCTAATATTGTTGACTAGATCAAAAGCAAAGAGTAAAAATGAGAGCATTTGTGATTAGTTTGCCCTTTCTTTGCATACACTTGATTGGAAGAGAACTTGGATATTTGAGACAACTAACCACTTTTTATTGCATTATTTTATGTTATTTCACACTAACTTGTGGTGCTAACAAGTTGTGATTGCAGGTTGCCATCTTTGTGAAAAAAAATTGAAACATTGCATAAAAAAAAATGCATGTCAAAGCTTCAAATGTACAAGGGCTACTAACGATTGTTTGCAGGGCTGCCCAACGCATAAAAACCTAATTTTGTTTTTTCTTTACTTTTTACATGTGCGGCATATACTAGTTATTCTTTTTTAGGCACATTAAAACTTACGATTGAGATCTTTTGGTGATAGGAGAGTATGCTCTTCACCCTTGTGGTGAATTAGAAATCTTGACTTACCATTTGGTTTCAAGAGTAAGAGGCAACTAAATCTTCTTGGTGTGTTTGGAGAAAGCAATCAAGGTAGGAGAGTATGCTCTTCACCCTTGAGGTGAATCAAAAATTTTGACCCTTGAGAGTAGATCCATTTTGTGGTAGTTAGGATCCTTTAGAGGGCCTGCTCTCGGACAACCTGAGAGGAACGACCCAAGTGGGGACAAGCAGATTACTCAACTCTTCCAATACACTATAAACTCAAGGCTATCAAGGACACAAAACCTTGGTAGACGTAGTGTTTGTCTTTGCCTAGTGTGATCGCTTATGGGATTTCGACCATAGGGAGATCACTAGGCAAGAATGCTTAAGGTACTCTTGTGGTCGCGAGATCGGTTACTCATCACAAGGTGAGGTGTCTCATAATTGGGAGAAAGAGGAACACTATGAATGGAAGCCCTATCTAAACACCCTAAGTTAGTAACTACCCTTTTTTAGCCGCTCAACTTCTTGGTGCAAGGATCGATCCTAGTGGACTACTCGGATCAACCCAAGATTTTACACTCACCATATGTGTTCCCTTGGTTGTGCTTATGGCACTTCCATGAAAAAGCCAATATCTCTTGTGGGAAACCACTTGTTGTGAGGTGAAGGAGCATCAAGTTTGGACCAAGTTGTTGAGTAATGAACCATGTCCTTTAGGTAGATATTGCTTGATGTGTTCTTGAATGTGCTAGACCTGTGAAAATCTTTTGAACATACACATGATGATAGTTCTAAGGATTTCTTTTAAGACCTCACATATGCTTTTATCATGCAAGGTTGCTTTGTCCCTTGCTTGATTGTTTGAAAACTACTTCATGTGTCACTATCTTGCTTGGAAAGAAATTTCTTTTGAACATCAAACTTGCTATGCTATCAACTATTGTCAAACTTTGTCAACCAAGTCAAAACATCAAATGCAAACATTTTCTTGTGTTGCTTGCTAAGGGGAGTCTCATCATTTGATTTTTATTTTCTATGTCTTTAGTTGTTGAACATGCTTAAAGTGACTCTTTGGTCTTGGTGCTCTTGGTCTTTCTATCTTCATGGTCTATGTCCACTTGCTAGTTATCTTTTGCCGAAATGGCTGCCATGATTTCTTGACTACACTCTTGGGTTGGAGAGTTGTTCACTTGTCACCCTACTTGCTCTATCTATTTGGCTATTTGGGCATCTTGCCTAGCTATTGACTTGAGTCATTCATGTCATAAGTTTCTTGGACATATTGTTTGACAAGTCACTTTAATCTCTCTATACTATCTTGGCAAGTGAACATTCTACCTCCTCTAGTTTCAACATCAAGTTATCTTCTAGGCTCTTTTATGCTTGGCTTTGCATCTAAAACTATGGGATCTAAACCTTGTGCTACCAAACTTCAACCAAATCTAGATGATCATGATATCCTCCATGTCACTAAAGAGTTTCAAGATCTATATGCACAATACAAAGAACTAGAAGAGACAAATGATCTTTCTTACCTTCATCTCTCTAAGTGCATGATGAAAATGAAGTCTAAACTTGAGAAAAGGTTGGAGGAGAAGATTACATTGTTACATGAATCTTCCTTAAGGTCTTTACATGCATGTGAGTCACCTTTTTTGAGTTCATCCTCTTCTTCTAGGTCTACATGCTCTACTTCAAGACATCAAATGTCTTCATTTTCTAGATCTAAAGACCTCTTTAGAGAACAAGCAAGTGATACCTCCTTTGGGCCTATGCTAAAATTTCACGATGGATCTATCTTTGACCAAGATAATGATGAATACATGGATACATACCATTCACTTGAAAAACAAAAAAAGGACTCTAGACATACTTCTAGAACTTTTTCTCCCTTGGAAGATTCTTATGATGATACTTTACAAAAACTTCTTGGCAATAAGATCATCATGTTACCTAAGTCTAGCTCATATGGAAACCCATTCTTGGATATCTATTGTGTTTATCATCAACATAATGAGCATAGTACTTCAGATTGCATTGAGCTAAAACATAAAATCCAAGATCTTATTGATAATGGAATTATTGATACCTCTAATGATTCATGTGATGAGGATACTTTTCTTGAGAAAGATAATATTAATGAACCTATTTCTAGTGATGGTTTCCTTGATACCTCCACTTCTTCCAACACTCGTGCATCTCCCAACATTTCAAAGCTTTCCAACATGCCTCCATCAAATAAAGAACCTAATGCTTTCCACATTGACTATGTGTATCCTCAAGGGCTATCTCTAAAAGAACCTCAAGCTAACCTTCACATGGTTGCAAACCTTTTCCATGCTACTAATCCTAAACATCCTCAACCTTCATGCACTACTATGCCTAATCCAATCACTAATCCATTCACTCTTCATTCTCCCTTGTCCTTAGAAATGGCTCCATGTCAAGAGGGCTCTCAAAAAGAAAAAGCTATCAATGTCAAGAAAGATCAAGATCAAGCACCCTTTCATCTCTTTCAAGATTTTTCCCCTCCATATCCTATATCTTGTCCACCTCCTAAGTATGATGAAGATACCACTTCCATTATCTCCCTTGAGCTTACTGAAAATTATGAGAAAATTTCTCTTCCTATGCTATCCAAAGCTACTTGTCAAGATCAAAGTGTCCCCTCATGTTCTACTTCTCCACATCCACTTCAAAATTGTGCTCAAGCTTCAAGTGCTTCTATTAAAAATGTTGTTCCTATCAAAGGTACTCATGATTCTATTGATGGCTTTGATCATGTTGCTCATTCTAAAGATGTTGATATCCCTTCCCACTATCCCTTTGCATCTTCTAAATCTATCCTTGGTCCTTATCCATCTAAGCTAAAGCATTCAAACCTTCCATCCATATTGGGGCCTTATGTTCCTCCATCTCCTACATTCACTCATAGCTCATTCCCTGCTCTCCTATAATACCTCAAGATCAACAAAGAAACTCATCCTTGATGACTTTTAACCATCTATACATCTAAACCAGTCATATCATCCTTATTCATCCACAAATCCCAAGTCCTTTGGAAGTGAGAATAAACATAAGAATCCATTGAAAAAGAAAGATCACTATGTCCCATCTAAATAACATGTGAATGCTAAGAAGGAGAATGCACAAAAGAGACCGCAAAGGTCCACTACTCAAAGAGATAAACCAAATAAAATATGGGTTCCTAAATCCATCATTATACAAATGCACTCTCAAACACCCAAAGAATGAGGAAAATCTAAAGCTATGTGGATTCCCAAGTCTCTTTTAGAAGACTTGAATATTGAAAATACTTCAAAGTTGACATTCAAGCTTCCAGAGGCTTCCATTCCATCTTCTTCCAAAAATCTTGCTAAAATTATTCCAAAGACAACTACTCAAACTGGTCTTATCCTGTTTAAAAAGTGGTTTTCAGAAAGGAAGTCTTTTGCCCTGCATGCTAATGTCTGGAATTTTGATTTGGGAAAGTTAGTAGTCCCAAGTGTTTTCATGGATTATGATTTGCTTGAAGCCATTGCTAAGAATTATGACCAATCCATTAGGGTTGTAAGAAGAAAGGATGGTGTGCCTCTGGTCTCGATTACTCCTGAAGAAATTAGAGAGGTTTTTCACCTGCAACCATTATTAGATTACCATGTGCAAATCAATCTGCTATAATTAGAGAAAGAATATAAAGAAAAGAAGGATGTAATCAGGGGAGGTGCACTAAGGGCACATATTGGTACAATAGGAACTTTGCCAGTAATTACTGCAGCCTCTAGAGAGCCTTTTAAGAAGAGTCTTTTTACTTCCTAGGCTGTAGAGATATACAGGACCTTATGCTGAGTTTTTGGTGAAGATGAGCAAGAATTTATGCCTATTGGTTTCATGTACATGATGGTTCAGATTTCTTCCTTTGATGTAGATGTTATTTTTTATTTTGCTTCCTTTTTGGCTAAAGAAATTCACATTGGTTTAGTTGGGATTGTGAAGGGCAAGGTGGAAAACACTTTTGGTCACTACTCTCTATTAATGCATATGTTTTTGTTCAAAGGAGTGACATATTTTGGTAATGAGATGGAACTAAACAAAGAGGAGAATGGGGAAATACTGACAGTCCAGTTGTGGAGTGCAGATATGACCTGGGATGCAAGTAATGCTAGTTTTGTCAAATTTGATAGATATTTTGCTTCTAAGCTGAGGTGCCTTATATTGAGTGACAATCCTAGAATCCCTAAAGCACTAATGAATCTCATTAGGCCTATGGATAACCCCCATGACTTGAAAGTTTCACATAATTAAGGAGATATCATCCCTTACTCTATTTCTACTATTTTTAGAATATATGGTTTTAAAGGGAGTCCTCATGTTTTGCCTTACCAAGTACCTATGAAGGTAGGAGTGGCTAAAGTTTTGTGGCAGTTAGGGGGAGTTGAAGAAATGTTTTTTGTTGAAAAGGAAATTAGGGTCAATTTTCCCTACCTGCATGGTGGTCCATCAGTTTGTGATTACAAAAGGGGGATGGCTCTTTTTGCATAAAATTTTGGAGCAGTATATGATGGATGTCTCTCATCCCTGTGTTTGTGATTCTTTTGAGTTTTTCAATCAAATGTTGAGGCGTAGAATCAAGTTGGGACTGGTCAAGCATGATTCTTATTATCCAAAGGACATTATAAGGAATGAATTCTCATTGTAGGAGTAGGAAACTAAAAAGGAAAAGTGGAGAGTTTATTCTCGGGTCTTAGAATTCATTCATTGTTTTGATAATAAATATGATCCTTTAGATAATGCTGTTACAGAGGCTGACAAAATAATTAAACTCATGAATACCTTCCCTAAAATAATGGAAGTCATGAATGAAAAGAAACAAATTTTTATTGATTCTTATCATGATAAGGCTAGAGAGGTCATAAGGAGATTGGCTTTCACCCCAAATGTGGGAGCTGGTAAAATAATTGTACAAAAGAGGCCTGGGTATATTATAATTTAGAATAAAAGGGTTCCTATAGATCAAGGAAAACAAATAAAAGGATCCACTAGTATAGCCAAAGAGGAGAGACCTGATGAGCCTAGTCCTAAGAGGTAGAATGTAATAACAGAAGAAAGGCCTCAAGTTGAGGACTATTCACCGACTCAGTCCCCTCTGAGGATTGGAGAAGAACATCTCACTGGTGAACAGATTGAACAAGTGGGATCACAAGGAGGTATTTTTATTACTCAAGCAGAATTAAATGAGGGTAACCCTCCAGAACCTTCCCTCCCAAGTTTGAATCTAACTATAGCAGATTATAGTGGCAGGGAATTGGACCCTGTGTTAGAATAGACAAGTCATAAATTTTTGACTGATGACAATTTTGTTAAATCTAGGACTTTTCAGAAGTCTACATGGAGGGAAAACATGAACATTTTTGAGGAGAAATGTAAAAAGATGAAAATAGAGCATCCAGAAATGGATGAAACTTCCATTCAGAACCAAACTAAAGAAGAAATGATAAAAGAATTGTAGAATATAAGCCCTGAGGAAGGGAGGAAATTGGTCAAGGCATCTAACATTTTATTGTTACCAAATTGGGATATTGCTAATGCTTTAGTTTTTAGTTCTATTTCAAATAAATTGACTTTGCAAGACCAGAATAAAGAGAACTTTCAAGGCACTACATTCGTTGAAGATCAAGCTGCATTGGTTAGTTGGTCACTAAGAAGAGGATCCAAACCCACATCATCGTAGTCAGATGACTCTGGCTTGATGGGAAGCTTAATTGTGAGAAGAGTTGTTGATACCTCACATGTGCAGGCAACATCTTGGAATGTGGAATCTTCCAAGTTTCTTTTGGATACTACAAAGAAGGAGGAACAGGCCATGTTTGAGTTAGTACCGTAAATATGAAACACTTCTTGAGGCCTATAATAGGGAGGTAAAAAGGAGAATTGAACTGGAAAACAAGGTAATGGGGAAGTCCACAAGGCCAAGAATAACATACCCCCTTCCTCCAAAGGAGCCTTTTAAAGCCACCCCCCTTGTAGAACTACCAGACACACCTTAAAGGCCAGAATATTATATAGCTAAGGAGTTTGAAGAAGAAAAAGATAAGCTATGGGCTTTACATGTAGAGTTAAATACACAATATGAGGATAAGCTTAGAAAGGCCCTAATGTATTTGGTAGATAAGATTGAATGGCCCTTATTTTTTGATCAGTTGGCAAGAGTAATAAGTATATGGGAGCAACTGAAAACCCATGATGAAATCCTCAAGCCTATTGTTAACAAGTGGGGGAAAAGGGAAAAAGAAATTACCCTTTTACATTATTCAGTTATAAGGTCTTCAAATGAGCATATTGAAAAATTATATGATATTGCTAATGACTTGACAGATTTTGATAATAAGAGAGTTGCTTTGCAACTAAAAATTGTTTCTTATTTGAATAAAGACAAGAATCAAAAATTTGATCTATTTCCTTGTGCTTTGGATAGAAAGAACCAATTGAAAAATAAGGATGAATGGAGTAAAGAATTGGATGACCTTTTCTGCATAAGGATAAATAAAGTTGTTAATGAAAAGGGGCATGCCTAGTGGGCCACCACGACAGAGGAATTGGTTAAAGTCCAGTTATTTTTTGATTCTTTGAGGCAAGAATTTGTTGGTTTTCAAAAGGAGGTTGATTATATATTAAAGAAACAAGATGATATCCTGCGGTTCAGTTGGCCAGATGACATACAGTTTAACACATGGATGGCAGATATTCCTACGAACCAGCAATTGGAGGAAGGCAGTTCAGATAATGATAGGGAACAGGAAGATGAGGTGCAAGTCATTGACACATTAGCACCATAATTGAAGGAAGAAGAAAGTGAAAAGGAAATAGTGCCTGCTCAAGGTGAAAGTAATGAAAACTCACAGGAACAAACTAATCTAAAGGCATCACAAGATCACCCCTCATTGGCTAGCCTAGCAGCCATGTATTCTGAGGATCTGAAACAATGAGAGACAAATCAAAAGTTGATAAGTATAGCAATAATAGGAACGGGCCTACCTAAAAGAATATTTGATATGCTTGGCATTCTATTGTGACCTTTTTGTCTTTTGTGTAATGTTTTGTTCCTTGGACACCTATCAATCACATTTGCCCTTTGCTTGTTGCAACTCATATCTATATAAATGAGTTTTCAAGGCATTGTGATGGTCCAAGACTTGTGTAATTTTTTGTTTTCTTTCAAGAAGAGTACATATACAGTTGGTCCAATAGTATGCAGGGGTTTTGATTTTGCTTCCATTGTACTTTCTAATAAGCAAATTGAAATGATAGAACTAGCAATCTATTCTGGGCATTCAATTGGTTTTCTATTGGTTATTGTATTATTCATATGAAAAGGATAATACAATAGGGTATTTACACTATATCTTTGTCATCAATTTCTGTCTCCATTTTATGGGTTTGTTTACTTTGAAGTCATTTAAATAAGGTTTATTTGGTTGAATGCAGTTTGGATTGGTTGTATGTTGCTTTTATTGTTGCTTTTAATTCAAGCAATTATATAAATGCTTCAGTAAATCAGTAGGGTTTATGAGTTCATAAAAGGGATATTGCATAAGAATGGAGATGGGTGATTACAGTTGATTAATTCTTATACAAGTTATTTGAATTAGATCTCCCACCAATAGTCAATTTCTTGCCTAATGGATAACAAACTGGTCCTATAAATTAGTCGCAAACAAGGATGAATTCTATTGCTGCATATCAAGTCATCTTATAAAATCAAAATTATTTCAATCCTGTTCAAGAATTATAAATGCTGGTCTCAACTCATTTATATCTAATTCCTGAGTCTTAGGTAGTTGTTATTTCCAAGAATATTTTTAAATTTTAGGAGAATTATGACCAGATCTGCTGATAAGGGATGTGTATAAGTTTGAGAGCATTGAAGAATTAAAGTGAGTTGTGTATGTATGTGAAGGTAACAGATGAGAATCATAATGAAACTAAGATAATTTCATACACAGTTGCATTAGAATTATCCCTAGGTATACCCACCTTGGTTTAGCAAAGCCGAAAAAGTAGGAAACCATCTTTTGGTTTTGCTAAAGTTGGGTTATAGTGATTCATTCATATAGTTGATATTGGGAATTGGCTAATCCCTAGATTGTGAGTCATTTCATTGTGATATTAAGCATTTTGTTGTTTAATAGTTTCAGCAGTTTGAAACACCAACAAGATACGCGCTACTCCTAATCATTCAAAGCACAAGCATGAGGGGAAAAATGAATAATTATTTATAGCAGGACTATCTATGAGAGAATATAACATAGCTTTAAGAGTATGAGCTGCGTCTTTAGCCAGAGATGATAAAGAAAATTGCTTCTTTTCTTCTTCTTTTTTCTCCCACACAAGTATACCCATCTGCACGTCATCTGCTAGAATCACTACATTACATTTTCTATTTTGGAGAAATAGTTCCTTAAAATAGTACTTCTAAATTGCACCAGGAAAGCTTGTATAACTTATAACAATGCATCTCGTATAGTTTCCTCATAGTATTTACATTGTTGGGGCTCCAAACTCTACAATGAAGTTCTTTTGAAAACTTGCAAGCTAAGCTTCCTTTCTTCTTTAAATAAAGTAGTGAAAAAGACTCCTGACTCAACAAGGTCATGTTGTGGATGTAAGCCATATAGAAAGATGAAAATAAACTACTAGAATGAAGAGGAAAGGAATGCAAATACAGATGTTCTACAATATATCAATCCTCCCAAAGATTGAGTTCTTGTTTAATGTCTTGCAAAGCAATCTATAGTAAAATGGCCACAAACCTGTGTGAATGGGTCTGGATCAAATTCTGTCAGAGGTAATGCTACTAATTTGAGTGAAAAAGCAAATGGGAGCAGCTATGGCATATTACATTCTTTGTTTCTGATCCAGAATTTTCCAACACCAAGACATCTCGAGATTCCCTGCATGCAAAAGAAATACAAAAAATGAATAGTGCATTATATCAAAAATATAATTTTTCCACAACTTTATCCTTGCACTTAAATATATGCTAACCCTGAACCTAAACATCATCTATAAAAAAAATTTGTGACCTAAAAGAATTAACAGTGGCTCTGTTTTTTAAATTGCAATGAGTAGAAGAGAAAGAGAAAATGTAAAAGCATTGAATAGCTTTGCAATCTGCCTCTGCAACTTTCTGATAGATAACAAACTTGGAATGATATCTAATGACCAGATTCTTTCCTCCTTTCTCCTCTCCTATTGACCCTGCACCAAACTCCCGCCCATTGCGGTCATGGTGCACCCCAAAACAAAATTAACACTACCGTGACCTTTTTTCTTATGTATAGAAGGTCAAAATTTAAACAATTTTTCCATAGCCAAAATTTTGACCATATCAGGTCCATTTTTTCAAAAAAAATAAATTTAACAACCCAAATAAGCCTTTGGCCGAAAATGGGGGCCTAATGTACTAGTGGTGGCTGCTAACTTCTAACATACTCGGCATAAACTTACACTCTATACATATTGGGGTGTACAATAATCTAAGACTTTCTTGGCTCAAACTAAATTATAAACAAGTCTAGAATTATTCAACCTTCATTGGGTGGCTCGATCGCAGTGACGACTAACCAACTCTACCTAGGAAATAATTAAGTGTTGGACACTAACATGCAACATGACTTGGAGATCAACAATTAATTATGTCTTGGTTAAAAAGGGGATTTTGTATGATGATGTCAAATACTCTCACCTCTATTGTATTAATTATAGTGATAATTTTCTACCACTCTTTCCAAGGCACAATTGCCAAAAAGACTCTGCTTTAGGTTTTTTGAGGGCAAGGTCATTTCACATGTGTTTTCATACCATAGAAATGTGACTCTTTGTAACTTAATTCTAAATAATTATTATATTGTTAAGATTTATTTCTATAGAATTACATCAAGTGTTTCAATTAGTTATCCTTTCTAGAATTTGAAAAGTAGGAGTGGATATAATTACAACATAACCTAATAGAATAAAGGATGAATGGATAAAAGACACTTGTGCCTAGATGAAAATTAATGAAGGAGGGTCTATGCCCTTCATGGAGGCCATGGAGGGCTATGATGAGGTGTATTCCATGCAACTAGTTAATACCTAGAATGGGAGGAATTTCACCATTGATGGTATAACCTTTGAGATCAATGAGGATGTCATCACTTAGGCCATTGGTCTTTTAATCAAGAGACATAAGTGGAAGAAATTAACTAAGGTACTAGATGAGCCTTAATAAATTAATTAAGGCCAAGGAAGCTCCTATAAGATTGTTAAGTGGATTTAATATGAAACACCTCCACAAACCCTAGAATTTGGTATGTTTTCTGATTATGAGGTATCTTAATTTGGAGGACCTCTTTAGCATTAGTTATTATTATCATTTCCCTTTGTTGAATCATTTTTGGTACCATGATGTAGTTTCTATTCCATTTTTTCTTCTCCAAGACCCTGAAGCCTTAGTCATGGCAATGTAGGAAGGAAGGAGTAAAGGGAAGAATTTTTACATCCTCCATCAAGGATTAATCCTTCTCCTTTATAATTTTCACCATGCTCTTTTCTCTCCCAACAATATTTTCCTTCAGCAAGCCCTGCTACTAATATCACTCCTCCTACTAAACCTATTGAGTACTCAACTAACCCTACCCCCTATGTGTCATATGCTACCCCTTATGTTAGTTGAATCAAAAAAAAGAAAGCCCAAGCTCAAATTTCCCCTAACAAGAGGCTAAAACTTGAGCCTCTTATTAACCTTGGAGATTTAGATGTGGAGCTAAGAGGTGGGCACAAATTCTCCCATGCAATTGCTTCCAAGTCTAGAAATAAATAAATGGATGGCATACCATTCAATGTGGAAGAGGAGGATTCAAGTTCAAAATTCAAAGCGAGTGAGAAATTAAGGGGAGTACATCAAGACAAAAAAAAAATTAAAAAATTGGAGAAACTATGTGGAAGAAGAGAAAGAACTTTTAGCCATAGAGTAGTAAAATCATCCCAAAGGGTGAAGTTACTGTTAGCAACAAAGATATGATTCATTTGTCCAACATCTTTAAAATGGATATTGTTGACCTCCACTATTGAGAAAGGCATCAAGAACCTTAATTAAACCTCTCCCATGAGTTCTACCTCCCCCTTTAGTCACATGATCGAGGATACTTATGTGTCCTCTGCTCATACTCCTCTTCTCTTAGGAAATAAAATTGTGGATGATTTCTATAACCCTCCTTTTGTGGAGGATGAGCACACTCAAAAAGCCACTTTTAAATGCTAGGATTGTAGTCTTTTGGTGAAGAACCTAAAGTTTCTTCAAAAGAAAGTGGAAAGTCACAATAGTATGGTCTTTGAGTTAGATGAGAGATTCAACATCCGTGCTGATTTTTCTACAAGGTGATGCATTGTCCTATTGATACATTGTAGGTTTTCCATTAGAATAACAAGAAGGACTTAGGTGAAGATGATGAGGGAAGCTCCAAGAGACTATATAGGTTTCTAGTTGATGATTGGTTGAGGATGTTTCTTTCTAAATCTATAGCTTCCGAATGTAAGTGAAATTGAGGCTCTATCCTTTGGTCATTTTATTTTTTGTTTTGATAAGTTTGGTCTTATTTGTCTGTGTGGCTTTGAACTTGTTTGACTCTATGGTGATTACGAACTCACTTAGTAGTAGTTTTTTTATATAAAGGCTATGTTTCTTGTATTGTTAGGTCATCCCCCTATTTTGGTTTCTTTTAATATCAAAAAAAAAAACCTAAATAGAAAGATATATTTTATTCCTATTAAAAACCATCCATGAAAGATTGATAACCTAGTTCACACATTGTTGGGAAGGAAAGGAAATTAAAACTTTCTCCTTGGCCTAAATAGAAGGTCAATTTTTTTAACTGTATTAAGGGGAACTTACTTTCAACAACTAACTTCTTGCACTCCATAACTTACTTATTTTTAGATTTTTGTCTAGAAAACTTTTTTTTTGAGACTTTTTAACATGTGTTAAAGATTTTAATAATTTGTATACAAATTTTTTTTAGAGGTTTTATCATATGAATATTAAAATATTTTCAAAATAAATCAAATTAAGAGAATGTTCATTTCAATAAATATTATACATTATTGAACTCAAAATGAAACATTCCCTTTATCTTATTTGTAATACTTTGTATTAGGTTCTACTATTCTTATATTGTAAAATATAAATTAAAATTTATAAATAACTTTTTTAATTGAATATTTAATATAAGTAAATTATTTTTTTACATACTATTCAAATTCACTCTTTTGAAATATTTCTCAATAAGTCTTTCTCAAATCAAATGTTAACAGTAATTTGAAAGATGTTATGGATGGTTCAAGATTGTAAGAATGTTATTTGTAAGGGAAGTTATTTTCTCTTAAGATTTTAATAGTGGAGTAGAATGACTATCACAAGTATTTTATGGAGTGCAAGAAGTTAGTTGTTGAAAGTGAATCTTGGGTGGTTATTACTATTAGTCGTAGGCTAAGTAGTGTTGTGATGTTTTTTGCATGTCATGCATTAACTCATGATTAAAAGTTTTCCTTTCAAGCAATTCAAATTTATCATTTTTAAACTTAATTATAAAATCAATACAATATGCATAATTAGAAGCAAGATTTTTAACTTAATAATTTGTATAAAATATTTTTCTATGATTTGATTGGATGAATCATTTTAACTCTTATATGGACCAAATTTTTAGAATTTTCAATATTATATTTTTATATTATATTTTATAAATTAATGTTTTCACTCAATTAAAAATATTATATAGATACTTATATTATACAATGTTTTAAGAGATGCTATTATATATATTATTATAAAAATACTATATAATATTTTTATGAATTTAAATATTCTATATATTATAATAAATTTATTAAATGAAAACTAAATTTATATTAAAACTAATCACAAGTATTAAGCCATTATATGGCACTTGTTAAATGATTTGAAACTTCTTTTTGTGCTAATTTCAAAGTATATTAGCAATTCAAGTGTTAGCCAACTTTTATATTGAATGAGTACTCCTTTTTAGTTAAAAAAATATAATTTGGTTGGATTTAGGGAATTTTACATGAAGACAAAAACCTCCTTTAGCTTATATACTCCACTAAAATCATTTATTTTTGTTTCTTTCTATTTTTTACGTGATGATTATTTTCTAAAATGATTTTCCTTTTGCTTGTGTTGTAATTAGGGTTATGGTGGAAGAGTGCTTAGTAGATCTCTACTTTACTCAAAATTCAATTGAATTATAAATTTACATTTAAAATTAGAAATTGTATTTCTTACTACAAAGTGATTTAACATTTCTCTACTTTGCTCAAAATCCAACTAAATTATAATTTTGCATTTAAAATTAGAAATTATATTGCTTACTACAAAGTGATTTAACATTTATTACTCATCATTGTACATAAGTAAGAAGCCACTAAAATCTAAATAGCTTATATGATGTAGGAGCATCTTGGGTGTAAAAGCAATCTTGCATTACCCAAAAATATTTTTCATTTCAATCTTTTTCTATTTTAATAAGGACTAGTAGATAGGTTGGTTACTATTTATGGAAACTTGCTATTTTTAGTAAGTTTCTCATACGAGCTTAGAATGTTCTCATTTTCTACATGAAGGTTCATTTTGGAATTATAAGGCTACCATAAAAATCTCATTGCTCCAGCTTAAGTATCAAAGAAGTTATTACAGATTTTTGGTGGAAAGATTTGCAAAAAAATCTTCAAGCTCACCGTTGGAGGCCTTAGAGTGCTCAAATGAGGTTCAAAAACTCAAAGGAAGGGTGCGTACAATTTTGAGCCTATAGTTCAAGATTTGGCATTTTCAAAAAATGGTTTGAATAGCCAATTAGAGCAACAGTTCGTGAGTTATGGCCTTTCAAAGTTGGGCTTCCCAAAATATCTAAAATAATTGTCAAATATGTATTTGGGCGACTCTATATTTATTGTTAGGGTCTATCGGCCCTAGGTATTAAGTTTAAATGTCTAGAACCTTCTCAACATAAAATTTCCTATTTAAGAAAAGCTCGAACATTGTTTAGGACAGCTTTGGGTGGTAGATCACAACTTAGTCTTGTAGATTATTGTAATGAAGGTGCCCATGTGGGTTAGCATATTATACTTATGAATTTTACAATTCCACATTTGTGGTACAAATAAGAATTCAATTATTTGTTCTCACATTTTTTATTGTTTCTGTGTTTGTGTTATAGTTTATGGTATTAAGGGGAGCACCCTTCATCAAGTGGTATCAGAGCTAGAGTTCTTGAGTGTGTGGACAGATCACCGACTATGAAGCAGTTCACATTAGGACCATGGTTTTGGCTGAGTGTGTAGATAGATCTCCAATTGTGAGGCTATTTGCACTAGGGTTTTAGCAGAAGTGTGAAAATGCCTCCACGAAGAGAGCATGGCAGAAGAGCTATAGGCGTTACACCTGAGGGTTTCTAAGCCCCCCAAAGACAAATGTGAGCATTGGAAGAATAAATGCATAGAGGAATAAATCTTCTTGTAAGAGATGAAAGCAAGGATGGGGATGTAGTAGAATAAAATGCCAAAGCAGAGGTAGTTCTAAACCCAAAGGAAGAAAGGCTTTTTAGGGCCATCTCCAAGATTGGAAAAAGACCTAATTTTGAAGTTCCTACATTTTTGGAAAATCTTAACATAGAGAACCTAATCGATTGGGTCAATGAACTGGAGGAGTACTTTGAGTATGAAGATATTAAGGATCTTGATAGGGTCAAGTTTGTGAAGGCAAAACTAAAGGGACATGTGAAGATCTAGTCATAGGAGGTTCAGTTGCAGTGAAATAGAAAGGGAAAGGATAAAATAAACAAATGGGAATGGATGGTAGCTAAAATAAAGTGACAATTCATTTCTATGGATTATGAGCTTGATCTTTTGAAGAAAATGCAAGGGTTGAAGCTAGTAAGAAAATCTATTCAAGAGTATACAGAAGAGTTCTACCGATTTCTCATTAGAACTGGCCATGCAAAAGCTGATAAGGAGAAAGTGGCTTGTTATCTTTATGGGTTAAAGCAAAGCATTCAGGACAAGTTGAGTCTAATTCAAATGAATAGTATTGAGGAGGTATACCAATTTTTCCTAAAAGTTGAGAAATTGAGAAAGAAGTTTGACAACAAGAATAGCAGAAGAGGTCATGGTGGAAGATCTGGTAGATGATCTTATGGAGGCTATAATGATGATTAGAATAAAAAATATGAGGTAGAAGTAGCAATCAAAACCAAAGGGTAAATAATTCCAATCATTTCCATGATCAGAACAATAGAGATCAGAGAGAAAGAGGTAGAGGAAAAGGGTCTAGAAGAGGAGGCTTCCATGGGAAATGTTTTCACTGCAAAGAAGAAGGGCACAGAGCATTTGAATGTACCCAACACAAAGGAAGGATAGATCAAAGAACAGAAGGCTAGGCCAGAGTTGCACATATTGATGAAGATGTCAGATCATCACATTTTGAAGATGTTGAAAGTGGAGAAGTCCTAGTTAACAGAAGAGTCATGCTGAGTAGTGAGAATAAACCTAATCAAAGAAGGATCTTGTTTCGCACAAGGTGTAGATGTGAAGATAAGTGTTATGATGTGATCATTGATGGTGGAAGTACTGACAATATAGTGTCATAAATGATGGTCACCAAGTTGAAGCTCAAGAGATAGAAACACTCATATCCATACTGTATTTCTTGGGTGCAAGATGACCACAAGGTCATGGTCAATGAGAAATGTTTAGTGAAGTTCAAGATTAGAAGCTACCATGATGAGGTACTATGTGATATCATACCTATGGACATATGTCATATGTTGTTGGGTAGGCTATGGAAGTTTGACAAGCAAGTTGTACACGATGTGCGAGCAAATACGTACACTCTAACCAAGGATGGAGTGAAACATAAGTTGAAGCTATTGAAGGAGAAAGAAGAAAAGGTATATAGTGCTGCCAGAATATGTTTTGTTGATGAAAAAGAGTTTCTCAAAGGTATGAAGCGTAAGCATGTGTGTTTTACTATAATTCCAAAAGATAGTAAAGAATAAATAGAGGAGGTACCTGTAGAAGTTGCAAATATGTTAGGAGAGTTTTTTGATATTGTATCAGATAATGTACTTGATGGATTTCCGCCAATAAAGAAGACTAGTCACTAGATGGAATTGGATCCAGGAGCCAATTTTCCAAACAAGGAAATGTATAGAATGACACCACCAGAAAGTGAAGAGTTGAACAAACAAGTTCATGAGTTGTTGCAGAAGGCATTGATTCAAGAGCATCTAAGTCCATGTGCTCTACTAGTTGTATTAGCACCAAAGAAGAATAGCAAATGAAGGATGTGTACAAATTCTTGCACTATCAACAAGATCACAATCAAGTATAGACTTCCATTACCAAGGATGGATGATATCATGGACTGTTTGAGTGGAGTTGAGTATCTCACAAAGATAGATTTGAAGAGTGGGTGCCATTAGATTTGTATTAGAGAAGGTGATGAGTGGATGACTACTTTCAAGACAAGGGAAGGATTGTATGAGTGGTTAGTCATACCTTTTGGGCTAACCAATGCACCAAGCACTTTCATGAGGCTCATGAATGAGGTACCAAAGCAATTTCTAGGTAAGTTTTTCATTGTTTACCTAGATTATATTTTGATCTTTAGTAAGACAATGGAGGAGTATTTGATCCATATTCACAAGGTGTTTGATAAGTTGAGGGAAGAAAAGTTGTTGATAAACCTGAAGAAGTGTAGTTTTGTAAAGGAGTTGGTGTACTTGGGATTTGTAGTCTTAGCAAAAGGTCTAAAAATGGACCCAGAGAAAGTGAAGGCTATCCTTGAATGGCCTACTCTAAGGAGTGCAAAAAAGATGAGATCTTTTTATGGACTGGCTAGTTTTTATAGAAAGTTAATAAGAGGTTTTAGTCGTATCTGTGGACCCTTGACTGAAATAATGAGAGGGAATAGGAAAGAACTTAAGTGGACTATAGCAGTAGATAAGATTTTTAATCTGTTGAAATAGAAAGTTACTGAGCAACCTATCTTAGCACTTCCTAATTTTAGCAAGGTGTTTCAAGTAGATTGTGATGCTAGTTGTACTACAATATGAGCTATTTTGAGCCAATAAGGTAAACCTGTTGCTTATTTTAGTGAGAATTTGAATGATTCCAAAAGAAAATATTATGTTTATGATTAGGAATTTTATTCTATAGTTCAAGCATTGAAGAAGTGGAGACACTATCTTCTTCCTAGGGAGTTTGTTTTGTATACTGATCATTAAGATTTGCAATATTTAAATAGTCAAGGAAAATTGAACCAAAAGCATTTGAAGTGGGTTGAATTTTTGTAGAGTTATACATTTGTTTTGAAACACAAGAGTGGGAAGTCTAACAGAGTTGTAGATGCTCTTAGTAAAAGACAACTTTTGCTAACAAAAATGCAAATAGAGGTAGTTGGGTTTAAGGAACTCAGTACTTTGTATCCAGGTGATCCTAATTTTGGTGAAGCATGGAAGGCATGTACAGGACCTGTTACACTTGATAGGACCAAGTGGTTGGATTTCATGATCCAAGATAGTATATTGTTTAAATGAAACTAGTTGTGCATTCCTAGAAGTTCAATGAGAGAGAATTTGATCAAGGAGAAGCATAGTGGAGGATTAGATAGACATTTTGGTAGAGATAAAACCATAGTTATTGAAAGATGTGAAGAAGTTTGTACAAAGTTGCAGAGTATGTCAGATGGCAAAAGGAGTGAACTAGAATATAGGTTTGTATCAACCATTACCTGTACTAAAGAAATTGTGGGAGGATGTCAGTATGGATTTTGTTCTTGGCTTCCCAAGGACTTGGCATGGGCATGATTCTATTTTTGTGGTGGTTGATAGGTTTTCAAAGATGGCACATTTAATTCCTTGCAAGAAGACTAGCGATGTTGTTCATGTGGTAGAGTTGTTTTTCAAAAAAGTGGTGAGACTACATGGTCTTCCAAGGAGTATAGTTTTAGATTGAGATACCAAACTTGTTGGATATTTATGGCATACATTGTGGAAGAAATTAAAGATAGAGTTAAAGTTTATTTCATCACATCATCCATAGACTAATGGATAGATAGAAGTTGTGGATTGCAATTTGGGAAACTTGCTGAGATGTTTGGTTGGAGACAAGCCAGAAGGATGGGATCTAATTTTACCATGGGTAGAATTTTCATATAATAATTTTGTGAATATGAGTACTAGTAAATCACCATTTCGGATTGTATATGGGAGTAGTCCTAGAAATTCTTATCAATTGAGGCAGTTGGTGTTGGGAATGATTGAAAAGATCATGAGGAAAGTTGTTGGAATGATATATGGAAATGGTACAGAATGTTCTCAATCATTGTTTTGTCATTGATGTCAAACTTGCTACTTGCAGGAATGACAATTGCTTTAGTGATCCAAATACTATCAATTAGTTGATTGTCAAGGAGGAGGAAATCAATAAGATGTAACTAGAACACCTAGAGAAAGGTAGAAGTTATGATGTTATAATGAAGTACAAGGATCAACTAAGCCATTGATGAAAAAGTGTATTTGATGACATACTAAAAGATATAGAAAATGGGCACACTGATACATATCAAAGATGTAAGGTTTTAGCTAAGACATTTGTAAAGCTCAACCAAGTTCAAGTGTCGAGCAATTTCAAGTACCGAGCAAGTTCGTCGAGCACCAGTAAAACTAATGATGTCGAGTACCAGTAAATCAATAATGCCAAGTTGCTGCATTATTTTGAAAATCGAAGATTCACCAGATCTAAGCCTACAAGGTTGTTATCTAGAAGTTTGTGAATTAAAATGGAAGATAAGAATGATGAGCTGGTGGCACAAAACACCATGTAAAATGTTTTGTTTTACAACTGATGAAGTTTGAAGATAAGAACAAAATATGAGGTAGATACATTGTATCCTACCTAATCCATTAGAAACCCTAAAATTGGAAAGGGAGAAATGAGCGGCAAAGACAAATCAGATTTATATTTAAGGAGTCATAAGTTAATGAAAAAAGAGAGTGAGGCGGTCAAGCATGAAAGCATGAAATGTTGAAGGAGGTGCTAGGGAGATAAGAGAGCATAGTGACTCTATTTCAATAAGAAGACCCCTGTCATGTCCCCTTTTCAAATAATTAAAAAATAATAATCTTTGCTAAGGCAGGCAGGCCCAAGAAAGTGAAGTTTCGGAAAAAGGGGGTTAATCTTTGGAAACCGTTGGACTAATAAATGAAAATTATTATTAAAATATGTTTCATTAACCTCTCCTGGACGTGATTTATAGTTATACCCTCTTTTAAGGGGTTTTGGAGGCATTTTGGGCTGATTCCAGAACTTGATTTTGCGGATTTCTTTGTTATTCTTCAGAGGCTGCCAAACCTGTGGAGGAGGAGACCCAAGAACGGGAGTTTGCAGGTTTCCAGGGAGACCCAAGAATGGGAGTTTGTAGGTTTCCAAGAAGGCTAAGGATAGGAGTTTGAAGCCATTCCATGTGCATGCTCATACAGAGTTTGCCTTTGTGCTAAACAGTGCAGATTTGTGGGTTTTTGAGTGTGTTTTTTGCATGAGTTCGGTGTTTTCAGTTGAGCATTTCATATCAGTTTTGGTTGCTGCTATATTTTAGACTTTAAGCTGTTAAAATAGAGCTAAATATATGTATTGGGATGTGATTAAACTTCTGAGATAGTTTATTAGTGTTTTTGCGGTGTTTTCGAGCATTTTTGTGTTAATTTCGGGAGCCCGATGAGCATAGTTTTTGTCCTACATTGGTGAGCTGTTGTGTAAAGGCTATATAGATCTGGAAATATCATTTTGTAGGCTGTTATGCTGCTGAAATTTTTGTAAAAATTTCTATTTTCAGATTTATTAATAATAGGTGAAGCTGTGAAGCTTTTGGCACCATTTATGGCATACCCGATTTGGGGTTTCTTGAGAAATTTGGAGGATATTTGTGATATTAGTTGTTTGATCTTAAAGATATGATTAAAGGTTGGAAATGTCATATAAAATCAGAAAAGGGGACATTTAAGTGGTATCAGATCCATGATCTTTCCAGCCTGAGGGTTTGTAGAAGTTTGCAGGTCAGTTTTGACAACTACCCAGATCTTGCATTTCAATTTTGAGAACTACCCAAATCTTGCATGTCATAATTTATGATTGCATATTGCTTCTAATCAGCTGCATGTCAAAATTTATGGTTGCATGCTACTTCTAATAATTTTCATGTTAGTTCTTGGTGAATTTGGTGGTTGTAGAAGTTTGCATTTCAGTTTTGACAAGTACCCAGATCTTGCATGTCAGTTTTGACAACTACCCAGATCTTGCATGTCATAATTTGGTGGTTGCATGTTGCTTCTAATCAGTTGCATGTCCAAATATATGGTTTCATGCTACTTCTAATCATTTTCATGTTAGTTCTTAGTGAATTTAGTGGTTGTAGAAGTTTGCATGTCAGTTTTGACAACTACCCAGATCTTGCATGTTAGTTTTGACAACTACCCAAATCTTGCATGTCATAATTTGGTGGTTGCATGTTGCTTCTAATCAGTTGCATGTCCAAATATATGGTTGCATTCTACTTCTAATCATTTTCATGTTAGTTCTTGGTGTTTGAAGAAGTTATATCCTATGGGGGTTACACTCTACTTTATCCAGAATGGACAGGTATAGTACAGAGTCTCAGAGGAAATGATCTTGGACAATTGATAGCCAGAGTCAAAATAGTAGAAAGGATGGTTATTTAGACATTTGAGATAAACTTATGAAAATAAGCCATGACATGTCTAAACAGTTGGTTGAGCACCACCATATAATGAATGACATGTTATCTGACCCAGCTAAGGTGGATAAGTTGACTAGATTTCTATTTGGCAGACTTTCTCACATGACAGATGACACAATTCCCAAGAACTTGCATGAGGAGAGTGAGAAACTAGCTGATAGCCAGGTAGAGGTCTTAGATTCTACTCTACCATAGGAGGTGGTGGGAAAGGATATTACACAGATTGATAGTAATTGTCAACTTGATACTCAAATTGAGACAATTGTTTACAGGTCATCAAAGGGTGATGCCACAGGTATTCAGGATGGTATAGTTACAACAAGCAGTGACTACAGTGTAGTGGGTTCAGATGATGATTATGAGGATGTTGTTGTGCAGGATGGTGAGATACCTGGTAGAGATGAGCAGACATTGAGCATTCATGAATTTTCTGAGAAAGAGTACCAGGCACAGTTAGATGCTTCATCACATGAGGTTGAGGTTGGTAGTACTTCACATGATTTGTCCAACCAGCTGAAGGTGAAAAAAGATAGTATTGTGACTTCATTATCTCATTATGACAGGTATGTGGAGTTAGTTGGTATTGGTCATATTACTCAGGTGAGGAGTTTGCTTGAGTTACCAGTTGATTCTAGTTTATGGATATGGACTCGAGATTGTTATATTGACGTTTGGGATTCAGTTGACTGGAGATCTTTAACACTTTTTGGTAGCAGTGTTTGTTTGGGTGCTATCATGGATTTGATTAGCAGATTACATGGTGTTGTCTTTTCCTGTGCCAGTATCTTGTCTGATGTTGGTATTAGTTTTTATACACCAGTGTTGGGCTTTGTTTATATATCCAGTCGACCATACTTGCTGGAATGTGTTGATGATCTTTCATATTTGGCAGTGTGTACAGATGAGTCCCAAGATCATATTGGCATTGATGACATCCAGCAGGATGCAGTGGGAATTTTTGAAGACTTAGTTTCTTTGGGTACAGAGGAGTTGGACAGCAGTGCTATAGTTTTTGATACTCCATATGTTGATATGAGCTTTAGATTTGATTCACAAGATATGGATGGTAATACTCTAGAGAGTAGTAACTTTGAGGATACTCCTTTAGATAGTGCATCAGAGGAGGTTTGTAGGAGACAATCAAGCCAGTGCCATCATGTGTCTAATAAGTTGAGAGTTAGTGATCGAGATATTGCTATCACTTGCCAGCATTTTGATGTTGCTCATCAATTGTTAGCAGTTTATGTATGGGATTCTCCTACTAGTGATGAGTAGGGAGGCAGTTATCTTTCCTTGACAGAGTTCCACTCTTTATGGGAGGCTATTTGGATTTTGAGACAGAATTATATGCAGTTGGTAGCCGACAGAGATTATCTTATGGAGTGGGGCAGTACAGCATATGATGCATTGTTGGCCAAGGAAGATGAGGTGAGTGAGCTTACTGAGTAGCTTGAGGTGACTTCTGAGATTCTTGAGAGTACACAGTTGGCTTTCAAGGAGTCACAGTTTCATTTGGCTAAGGTGACCATTGAGTTAGAGCGACTACAGTCTTTACCTGATTCCATACAGTCACAAGCTGTGGTGTTTGGTGATCCAAGGATGTCCATGGCCGAGATTGTTAGAGACAGTGGAGATGGGGATGCATCCATCCTTGATACTAACATTGGCATATCAGGTTCATTCCCACTAGAGTCAGGCTCAATTGAGTTGGGTGCTTTAGCAGATTTTTATGGTGTGTCTGACATGGTGGTGACCTCTAGTACTAATGGCACAAAGACTAGAGATGTTGTATCAAAGACCATGTGTGATGTTGGTGAGCTAATAGTTGGCATGGTTCCTGCTAGTAATACTACTCCCTTCACAATGTCTTCAGAGGTAGTAGTCAGTTCCAACTTGGTTAATGATCGATTGCAGTTAGTTACATCTAGATTGCAGTCTAAGCCACTGACTGACATTGGTGCATTCTATCGGCATTACACTATGAGGTATGCTCATCAATCTACCTTTGATGACCATGTTGATGAGATGATGATACAAAGATGTACTTTGGTTCCTAATGCTTATCATCAGTTATGGGATAGTTTGATGCCTCGGGATGAGAGTTGTGATGGGCATGATATGGCGATAGGTCCTACAGTTGATGAGTTGATAATGCATGACTTAGAGCAGGAGTTTTGGAGTGATGCTTCAGCAGGTGTTGTTATTGATTCTACTCCTTTGGCTATGACATCTCCTGACTTAGCTGGTGATCAGTCACAGTGGGTTGTATCACTTCTTCATGGTGAGCTGTTGACTGAGGTTGGTTTTTTTTATCAACATTATATTGCAAGGTATGTACATCAGTTAGCATTTGATCCTTGTGCTGAGGAGTTGATGGCAGACAAATTTGGTTTGGATTCCATTTCTTATTCTTTATCTTGTAATTTCTTTTCACCATCAGCAGTGCATGGGAGTTATGGTTATGAGATAGTGGCCGATGATTTGCAGAGTTGTGTTGATTGCAGGAGTTGTACAGTGTGTGGATTCTCCATACTTGGTACAGTTTCATTTGAGAGTGTTCACCATTGTTGCAGAGTTGGATTGTACATTTCGTATAGGTCAGTGGGATGCATTGATGGTATTTACTGTGTTGGTAGTTTGATTTGTCTAATTTACTTGGGTTTTGATGTTCTAAGAGTTTGTGTCTCATGGGTTTTTGACTATGGTAGTGGTGATTTTGGAGTTTGGTTGAGCTATAATTGTCAGTTTGATTATGGATTCCTCTTGGTCATATTGCAGAGGATATTGCAGGAGCCTGTGTTAATTGGCAGTAGTATAGTTCATGACTACATTTGGGATCCAGGTGGATTGATTGGTTTATTGTTCAGCCATTTCTTGAGGACAAGCAATGTTTGGGAGGGGAGGACTTGTCATGTCCCCTTTTCAAATAATTAAAAAATAATAATCTTTGCTAAGGCAGGCAGGCCCAAGAAAGTGAAGTTTCAGAAAAAGGGGGTTAATCTTTGGAAACCGTTGGACTAATAAATGAAAATTATTATTAAAATATGTTTCATTAACCTCTCTTGGACGTGAGTTACAGTTATACCCTCTTTTAAGGGGTTTTGGAGGCATTTTGGGCTGATTCCAGAACTTGATTTTGCGGATTTCTTTGTTATTCTTCAGAGGCTGCCAAACCTGTGGAGGAGGAGACCCAAGAACGGGAGTTTGCAGGTTTCCAAGGAGACCCAAGAATGGGAGTTTGCAGGTTTCCAAGAAGGCTAAGGATGGGAGTTTGAAGCCATTCCATGTGCATGCTCATAATGAGTTTGCCTTTGTGCAAAACAGTGCAGATTTGTGAGTTTTTGAGTGTGTTTTTTGCATGAGTTTGGTGTTTTCAGTTGAGCATTTCATATCAGTTTTGGTTGCTGCTATATTTCAGACTTTAAGCTGTTAAAATAGAGCTAAATATATGTATTGGGATGTGATTAAACTTTTGAGATAGTTTATTAGTGTTTTTGTGGTGTTTCCGGGCATTTTGTGTTAATTTCAGGAGCCCGATGAGCATAGTTTTTGTCCTACATTGGTGATCTGTTGTGTAAAGGCTATATAGATCTGGAAATATCATTTTGTAGGCTATTATGCTACTGAAATTTTTGTAAAAATTTCTATTTTCAGATTTATTAATAATAGGTGAAGTTGTGAAGCTTTTGGCACCATTTCTGGCATACCCGATTTGGGGTTTCTTGAGAAATTTGGAGGATCTTTGTGATATTAGTTGTTTGATCTTAAAGATCTGATTAAAGGTTTTACAACTGATGAAGTTTGAAGATAAGAACAATATATGAGGTAGATACATTGTATCCTACCTAATCCATTCGAAACCCTAAAATTGGAAAGGGAGAAATGAGCGGCAAAGACAAATCAGATTTATATTTAAGGAGTCATAAGTTAATGAAAAAAGAGAGTGAGGTGGTCAAGCATGAAAGCATGAAATGTTGAAGGAGGTGCTAGGGAGATAAGAGAGCATAGTGACTCTATTTCAATAAGAAGACCCCTGATATGGATGCATTGGTACAATGAGTTAGAAGACTCAAGGAGACAAAGTTTGAGAAAAATTCAAGTAGTCAGAGCTGAAGTGATTGAAGCCAAGCATTAGGATTGAACTGAAAGGGTGATCTAAAATCTGCAAAGTATGTTGTAAGTTAAATCAAATCAAAAGACCATTATCGTTACTTTCTAGCAATTGTAACAGTAAGTTTAAATCCTATGGACTTAGGTTGGTTTAATAGCCATGTGATAAATCCTTTAACAGGGTGACATTCCAAGTGAATGTTCTAAAGTCCTTTAACCAGGCCCATTCCTAACAGTTTGGTGAAATCCTCTAACAAGGTCACATTTAACAGTGTGTTGTAAGCCTTTAACAGGGTAGGCTTTTAACAGGGCATCACTTTAGAAGAGTGAGAATCAATTAGCATGTTACTAGTAGTTTTTCCCAAATTGGGTTTCCACGTAAATCATTGTGTCATGTGTTGATCTTGCATGTTTTATCTTTGCATGTTGATTTACTGTAGCTTGCTAATATGGTTGATTTAAAGTTTGGATGGATGAAAAGTGTATGGATTCATTAAAAGTAGTGAAAAGTATTAATAGGGCATTTGGACCTTGGATAATTGATTCACACCCCCCCCCCCCCCCCCCCCTCTCAGTTATTCTAAAGAATTCTAACAATTGGTATCAGAGCTTTACTGCTGATTTAGTTTAAAAGAAATATAAGCAGAAAAGATCAAAATGCCTAAGAGAGAAGTTCCCAAGCTAAATAAAGACAACTTTGTTGCATGGCAAAGCTTGATGAAGCTACATCTTGGATCCATAGGAGATTATGCCCAAAATTCAATTTTCATTGAACATGTAGAACCAACAGGTGCTCCTACTACAGAAGATATGAAAAACAAGCAAGAACATAATCAAACAATGCTAGAAATTGCATCTGCACTCAGCTATGTTGAATATGATGATATCAAAGGATGTGATACTGCATTCAAAATGTGGAAAGCCCTATCAGACATCTATGGAGGAGATCAGAATGTGCAAAGAGAAAAAAGAAAAAGTCTCAAAGGAAAGTTTGATGACATGAAAATGGAGGAAAATGAGAATGCTGCCTAGTATGGTGCAAGAATAAAGGAAGTGGTAAGTGCAATAAGATGCTTGAGTGGTCAATTGGATGAAGATACTATTAATAGTAAGTTCTTAAGAACCTTGCTTCCTATCTATGCTATTAGAGTATCAGCAATACAAGAGCTAAGATGTATACCAGGAAACAATCTAAGTTTTGAAGGAATAATAGGTAGACTCACTACATTTGAGTTATCTAATTTTGACAACTACAAACCAAAGAATGTTGAATCTGCCTTTAAGGCCAAGTTATCACTGAAAGATGTTGAACAGGTGAAATCAAACAAAGGAAGAAAAATGAAGTACGTATCCAGTGACAGCAGCACTGATGAGGAAGATGTGGAACAATTGGAAGCATTGCTTGTTAGAAGATTTCACAGAGGTAAAGGAAAATTCAAAGGTACGATGCCTATAATTTGTTTCAATTGCAATGAAGTAGGTCATATTGCTGCTAGGTGCCCACAGAAAAGGGATTATAAGGAAGGCAACAAAAAAAAATTTAGAAGAGATGATGACAAAAGAGATTAGAAAGAAAAAGGTAAGAAGTGTTACATTGTTGAAGAAGATTCTGATGAAAGTAATGATGAAATAGTTTATGTAGCCATGAAGGATCAATTTGATGAAGAAGAACCCACTGCACTGGTAACATGTATGAACAAGAATGACAGGTGGATCATAGACAGTGGATGCTCACATCACATGATAGGAGACAAAAGTAAGTTTGTTAACTTTACTCAATATGATGGAAATAGTGTTAGATTTGGCAATGATGCTCCATGTCAAATCAAAGAAAAACGTTCCATTAAGCTCACAGAACAAATTTTATGTGATAATGCATACTATGTTGAAGGATTAAACTACAATTTACTAAGTGTCTCACAGTTAGGCAATATAGGATGCAAAGTGGAATTTGAAAACAAAACTACAAAAATCTATGATATTGATGGTAAACTGATAGGAAAAGGAGATCAAACAAGAAGTAATCTGTTTTACCTTGATATGGATGATGTTTCTTGTTTTATTGCAAAATTTGATGATGAATGGTTATGGCATAGAAGATTATGTCATGTCAACTTTGACAATTTGGTCAACATCAGTAAAATGAAGAAAGTCAGAGGTTTACCAAAATTGAAGAAGCCTGATAATATCATGTGCAAACAATGTCAGGTAGGAAAGATGACTAAGTCAAGTTTCAAGAGCAAAAACTATACATCTAAAGAAGTACTTGAATTAGTTCATACTGACTTATGTGGTCCAATGGAAGTACAAAGCTATAGAGGAGATAAATACATAATCTTGTTTGTTGATAAATATTCCAGAATGATGACTATTATGTTTTTAAAACAAAAATCTGATGCTTTTCAAACGTTTAAGTGGTATGTGGCTAGAGTTGAATAGGAAATAGGAAAAAGCTTGAAATGCTTAAGATCAGACAGAGGTGGTGAATTCACATCAAATGAATTCGAGATATTCTGTAATGATAAAGGAATCAAAAGACAAACGTCAGCTCCTAGAACTCCCCCACAGAATGGAATTGCTGAAAGAAGAAACAGATTTGTGATTGACTGTGCCAGAACACTAATGATGGAAAAGACTGTTGCTCTAAAATACTGGAGAGAAGCTATAAGTGTAGTTGTTCATACACTGAACCAAGTACAAGTCAAGAAAGGTACATATACAACACCTTTTGAATTATGGTATGGTCACTCACCCAATGTAAAACATTTCAAAGTGTTTGGTTGAAAATTCTTTATCCTTAAAGATGTTAGAAATGGAAAATTTGATGCAAAAAGTGATGAAGGTATATTTCTTGGTTACTCCACTAGAAGTAAGGCATATAAGTGTTTGAATATTAACACTAACAAAATTGTGGAAAGTACAAATGTAAATTTTGATGAGCATACAGAATTCCAAGCTGAAGTACCAAAGAAAATGGAAGAGTACAAAACCTTTGTATGTTCTTATGAAGGAATGACTGTTGATGAGGATGATGTCAATCAAATTGAAAATCAACAACAAGTATCAGTTTCAGCCGAGTCACAACCAGTGAATGTTGAGTTGCATTCAAAAGCTGAGTTGTAGAATGAAGAAAATGCATAATCAGATTTTGAAGACAGTACACATGATGAAGAACAACCTGACAATGAAGTAAATAGTGATCCTGAATCTGAAAGATAAAACATGGAAACAAGGACAGAGCCAAGATTATCCAAATATGTAAAAAGACATCACCATGCTGAACAGATAATTGGTGACAAAAATGCAAGACCAATGACAAGGAACAGACTAAGACATGAATCATGTTTGATTAACCAATCTGAACCTAAGACAGTATATGGTGCATTACAAGATGATAACTAGTGTAAAGCGATGGAAGATGAAATTGATCAAATAAAGAAAAAAAAAACCTGGAGTTTGGTTCCCAGACCAACTGACAAGAATGTGATTGGCACCAAGTGGGTATTCAGAAACAATCTAGATGAGAATGGTGAGATTACCAGAAACAAAGCCAGACTAGTATGCAAGGGTTATGCTCAAGAAGAAGGAATAGACTACGGGGAAACATTTTCCCCTGTTGCTAGAATGGAAGGAGTAAGAACTTTACTTGTATATGCTGCCTACAAATATTTTAAAGTCTATCAGATGGATGTAAAATCTGCTTTCTTAAATGGTATACTAGAAGAAGAAGTCTACATTGAACAACCAGAAGGATTTGTTGATGAAAACAATAGGGATATGGTGTGTAAGCTACATAAAGCACTCTATGGTTTGAAACAAGCACCTAGAGCATGGTATGAGAGACTTCACAAGTATCTAGTGCAAATTGGATTTGAAAGAACTGATGATAACAGCAACATGTACATCAAAGCAGAAGAAGGTAAAGACATTATTGTATCTGAAATCTTTGTGGATGACATAGTATTTGGTGGAAAGGAAGTGCTTTGCAAAGACTTTGCTGACAAAATGAAGCATGAATTTGAGATGTCTATGTTTGGAGAAATCAAATTTTTTGTTGGATTGGAAGTACATCAACTCAAACATGGTATATTTGTGACACAATCAAAGTAAATCAAAGAGATTCTTAAAAATTTTGGATTGGAGGAATCCAAATCAGTCAGGACACCAATGGCAACGGAAAATAAGTTGTCCAAAAATGATGAATCAACTGAAGTCAATCAAACAATGTACAGATCCATGATTGAAAAACTACAATATGTTGTACATAGTAGACCAGACATAGCATTAGCAGTTGGAATAGTAGCCAGATTCTCTGCTAATCCCAAAGAAAATCATCTCATAGCAGTAAAAAGAATAATGAGATATCTTAAAGGAACTGATAACTTTGGTCTCTACTACAAAAAGAATGAAAAATTTGAGCTCAATGCATATACAGATGCAGACTAGGGAGGCAACATTGATGATAGAAAAAGCACAAGTGGAGGTGCATTATTTCTAGGCAAAAGGCTAGTTACCTAGACCAGCAAGAAACAAACATGTACATCCCAGTCCACTACAGAATCAGAATATATAGCAGTTGCAGTCAATTGCACAAACATTGTATGGCTCACACATCTATTGAAAGGAATGAAAGAAGAGGTAACAAAACCTATGATATTATATTGTGATAATACAAGTGCTACAAACATATCCAAAAATCCAGTGATGCATGCAAAATCCAAGCATATCTCAATCAAGTATCATTATGTCAGAGAATTGGTAGAAGAAAAACAAGTGAAGTTGGAATACATTCACACAAAGGAACAAACTGCAGATATCTTCACCAAACCATTGCCCAAGGATGCTTATGAATATCTTAGAGGCAAGTTGGGGGTAATACCCCTAACTCAAGCAGTTTAAAATAACAAGGATGCTGCCCTGCATCAATAGAAACAAATCATTGAAATATCAGAAGAATAATGCAAAGGATGAGAGCAGGTGCAAAAACTCCAAATCAGTCACAAGCATGGTGACAGAGGGATAAAACAACAAGAAGCCAAAGCTCATATTTTGCATAATAAAGATGCTACATCTTTGGCATTTATGTCAAAGAGGGAGAATGTGAAACCTGATCAATACAAAGTAAGAGGGAAGTATATATGAAAGAGGGAGATATATGAGATCAGCTAGTAAAGATGATGCATATGAAAGAGGGAGATATATGATATTAGTAGTAAACTTCAACAGCAAAGAAATATAGCAGACAAAGTATACAATCTTGGTGGTAACTAAGTTGATCAATTGATCAGTTTGGTTTGCCATCAATGCCAAAGAGGGAGATTGTTGGGAATGATTGAAAAGATCATGAGGAAATTTGTTGGAATGACATATGGAAATGGTAAAGAATGTTCTCAATCATTGTTTTTTCATTGATGTCAAACTTGCTACTTGCAGGAATGACAATTGCTTTAGTGATCCAAATACTATCAATTAGTTGATTGTCAAAGAGGAGGAAATCAATAAGATGTAACTAGAACACCTAGAGAAAGGTTGAAATTATGATGCTATAATGAAGTACAAGGATCAACTAAGCCATTGATGAAAAAGTGTATTTGATGGCATACTATAAGATATAGAAAATGGGCACATACATATCAAAGATGTAAGGTTTTAGCTAAGACATTTGTAAAGCTCAACCAAGTTCAAATGTCGAGCAAGTTCAAGTGTCGAGCAAGTTCAAGTGCCAAGCACCAGTAAAACCAATGATGCCGAGTAACACAAAGATGTTGAGTACCAGTAAATCAATAATGTTGAGTTGCTGCATTATTTTGAAAATTGAAGATTCGCCAAATCTAAGCCGACAAGGTTGTTATCTAGAAGTTTGTGAATTAAAATGGAAGATAAGAATGATGAGCTGGTGGCACAAAACACCATGTAAAATGATTTTTTTTACAACTGACAAAGTTTGAAGATAAGAACAAGATATGAGGTAGATACATTGTATCCTACCTAATCCATTTGAAACCCTAAAATTGGAAAGGGAGAAATGAGAGGCAAAGACAAATCAGATTTCTATTTAAGGAGTCATAAGTTAATGAAAAAAGAGAGAGGCGGTCAAGCATGAAAGCATGAAATGTTGAAGGAGGTGCTAGGGAGATAAGAGAGCATAGTGACTATGTTTCAGTAAGAAGACCCCTGATATGGATGCATTGGTACAATGAGTTAGAAGACTCAAGGAGACGAAGCTTGAGAAGAAGTCAAGTAGTCAGAGCTAAAGTGATTAAAGCCAAGCATTAGAATTGAACTGAAAGGGTGATTTGAAATCTGCAAAGTATGTTGTAAGTTAAATCAAATCAAAAGACCATTATCGTTACTTTCTAGCAATTGTAACAGTAAGTTTAAATCCTATGGACTTAGTTTGGTTAATAGCCATGTGATAAATCCTTTAACAAGGTGACATTCCAAGTGAATGTTCTAAAGTCCTTTAACCAGGCCCATTCCTAACAGTTTGGTGAAATCCTCTAACAAGGTCACATTTAACAGTGTGCTGTAAGCCTTTAATAGGGCAGGCTTTTAACAGGGCATCACTTCAGAAGAGTGAGTATCAAGTAGCATGTTACTGGTAGTTTTTTCCAAATTGGGTTTCCACGTAAATCATTGTGTTATGTGTTGATCTTGCATGTTTTATCTTTGCATGTTGATTTACTGTAACTTGCTAATATGGTTGATTTAAAGTTTGGATGGATGAAAAGTGTATGGATTCATTAAAAGTAGTGAAAAAGTATTAATAGGGCATTTGGACCTTGGATAACTAATTCACCCACCCCCCCCCCCCCCCCTCTCAGTCATTCTAAAGAATTCTAATAGTTGGATAAAAGAGATATAAGTAGTGTTGAAGCAGAAGAATTTGTTGAACATTTGAAGAACATCCATAAGGAGGTAAGGAAGCACATCATAAAGATGAATACACAATATAAGGCTAAGGTAGATGTGAAAAGGAGGTATAAGGAATTTCAAATTGGAGATGAAGTCATGGTTCATTTGAGAAAGAAGCATTTTTTAGTGGGTACATATAATAAGTTGAAGATGAAGAAGTTTGGACCGTGCAAGATAGTGAAAAGGCATGATTCTAGAAATTCTTATGAACTGGAGTTGCCTATTGAATTGAATATTTCACTAGTATTTAATATTTCAAATTTGATAGAGTATTATGAAGGAGGTGATAGAGATGAAGTTGCAGAAGGGTAGTGGATTATTCTAGCAGCTAGTTTGACTACAAAGGAGATTGAGGAGATACTGGATAGTAATGTTGGAAAAAGTACCAAGAATAGAACTTATGAGGAATATATGGTCAAATGGAAAGGGAGGCTAGTAGAGGATTCATCATTGCTAACAAAGGAGGCTAACTGTCTTGATTTTCCTCTAAATACCTAAGACATGACGAAGTCACTTCTCAAATTTTTGTGGGTGTCTGATGCAGGAGCATCTTGGGTGTAAGAGAAATCTTGCACCACCTAAAAATATTTTTCATTTCAATCTTTTCTATTTTAATAAGGACTAGTAGACACTATGGTTACTATTTATGGGAACTTGCTATTTTTAGTAAGTTACTCATACAAGCTCATAATGTTCTCATTTTCTACAAGAAGGTCCATTTTGGAATTATAAGCCTACCATAAAAATTTCATTACTTCAGCATAAGTATCAGAGAAGTTATTGTGGATTTTCAGTGGAAAATTTTGCAAAAAAATCTTTAGGCTCACCGTTGGCGACCTTAGAGTACCTAGATGAGGTCCAAAAACTCGATGAAAGGGTGCTAGTACAATTTTGAGCCTATAGATTAGGAGCTAGTGTTTCTGAAAAGTAGTTAGAACAACCAATCGGAGCAACGGTTCCTGAGTTATGGCCTTTCAAAGTTGGACTACCTAAAATATCTAAAATAATTATCAAAGATGTATTTGGTTGACTCTATATGTGTTGTTAGGGTCTGTCGGCCCTAGATATTAAGTTTCAATGTCTAGAACCTTCTTGGGAGGCATAAAAATTGCCTATTTAAGAAAGGCCCGAACATTGTCTAGGACAGCTCTAGGTGGTAGTTCGTAGCTTAGTCTTGTAGATTATTGTAATGAAGGGGCCCATGTAGGTTAGCATATTGTACTTATGAATTTTATAATTCCACATTTTTGGCACAAATAAGAATTCCATATTTTGTTGTCGCATTTGTTGTTTCTTTGTTTGTGTTATGGTTTATGGTATTAAGGGGAGCACCCTTCATCATTATATTTGTGTAGGAATTTCAGTTTCTTATTTCCTTAGATATATACTTGTTAATCTTATGTTTTCTTATTTGGTTAAATTCATCAAGATAAATAAAGTACTATTTTTGTAACTCTAGAAACAAATATAGATAATTATATATAAGATAACAAATTATAATTAATTAAAGCACTATTAGAAAAGCTACTATTTAGTGCACAATATTTAATATGATTAAAATTTTAAGCTAATATTCAACAAAGTTTCAATGATTTTGTTTGTTTGAAATCAATTTGATTTTCTTTCTTTTTCACCTCCAATAGTTGCTACTCCTTTTCAAAAATAAACACATTGCATTCCTTCTTCAGCAGCTCATACTCTTTGTTTGAGTTGCTCTATCTTCTATGTAGCTCTCTTACTATGAAAACAAATGGTCACTTTCCTATTATCATCCTTATGATGTCTTTTAATTTTTGTTTGACTGGGTATGTTTCTTCATCATTAACTCTACAACCTTCAAGTGCCTATTCTTGCAAAGAGCATTGATCACCAAATCATATGTAAAAAAAGTTGAGATCATCCTTCACTATATTACCATACCTCCTCAATTCTTGTTGTGTTTAATAATGTTTAGCAATGAGAGTTTTCATAGAAAAGCACCATGAAAAATTCATATTACTCTGACCTATAAAAATACCCCCTTTGTGAAAACATTTAATTGACAAACAAATTTTTATCTAGTGATCTAGGTGTAGCAATTAGCTCTTAGATATATAGTTACAGAGTTATAGGAAATGACATAACATGGATTGAAAGCCTTTAATTAGTTGAGGGATTTAAGTTATACTAATTTTTTTTTGGATAATTCTATATGTTTTTTATAATGTTTAGAATAACTAAGAGGGGGGTGAATTAGTTATCCAAGGTCTAGATGTACTAATTGAACAAAAAACACTTAACAAGCTCAAATCATATCATTCATTAGCTCGGCTTCTATATTCAACTTTCAATAAACATAAACTAGTAATCCATTGTCCTAAATATAATAGACTTATAGAATATAGACATTAATCGATAAATCTCCATATATAACATCCACACCAGTTTAACACTAAGATTTAACATGGAAACCCAATTTGGAAAAAAACCATCAGTAACATGTCAGCAATTTTTCAATCTTCTAAAGTGAGCTCTGTTAGGAGCCAACCCTATTAAAGGTTACAAAACACACTGTTAAATGTGACCTTGTTAAAGGATTTAATAATCTTTTTAGGAGTGGCCTTGTTAGAGGACTTTAGAACATTCCATTAGAGTTCCACCTTGATAAAAGATTTATATATAACTATAAGGTCAACCTTGGTTAAAGGATTTCAAATACTGATACAAATTAATGGTAGGTTATGATCTATCAAGTAAAATTCACTTTGTAAATACAATCTCAGTTTGGCTCACAACTTATCCACTAATAGAACTTCATTGTTGCTTCAGTATCTAATTCACTTGGCAACCCTTCAAGAAATCATACTTCTCCTCTTCTCAACTCTTCTCAACCTTCTATTTAAGTTTTCTAGTTAGTGGTATCAACTATGTTCCAACCTTCAACCTTATTAAAGTTAGCCCTTGTACCTCCTTAAATATGTAATTTTGATCTTTTGTCGCTCAAACACTACCATGGATCTTAGGGTTACAATCAGATTCAACACATACAATGAATTGTCCACCTTTTACTCATCATCTTCTTTTCTAGAAACTTCTTCTTGAATCCTTGCATAGAAACACACAAACATAGTTTCCCTTGATTTAAATGTTCCAGGTTATCCATCATTGTCTTCAACATGCTTTCCATATTCCAAGAAATTAACTTTATTGGCTGGAAATTATGATTTTTGATAAACTATCATAATGTTGTTCCTTGATCAACACTATGTTCTAACACTTGGTCATCATTGGGTTACTCGGTCGCAACTAGATTTCTTTCTCAGCACATATACTGTCACTTAGTTAATACTAATGCTTAGTCAATACTATTTATGCTTGGCACTTACTGTGACTCAATTAACACTAGCACACTACTACATTTAATATCATTTTTCGACCAAAAATTTTGACCATCAACTAAATAAATTTAGGGTGGTCGAAATGTAAAGGCAAAAATTTCATTTTTTTATATATAAGACCCGTGTTGGTCAAAATTTTGACCAACAAAGGGCTTATACATCCGCAAAGTTCAAAAAACATTTGCCCAATTATGCTTTTCATGCTTGGTTTCATTTGACATTTTTGGAGCATTTTTGCATGGTTATCTCTGCATTTTCGCATGGTTTTCTGTGAGCCTAGTTTCATTTAAGGTTTTCTCCACCCACTTGATTAATGACACCTGCTAGCCCTGGGAATAATATGAAAGGGGGCCCTGCATTTCCATCAATATAGGGGGGGTGGAATAGTAGTTTGAAACTCTCGATATTGTCTTTCTTTCATTCTTCCTGATGTGCTTGACTTCAAAAGATGTTCCATTCACAACCTCCAATCACACCTACATCTCTGATGGTCAAGGAGAGGGATTTCTCTTCGAGCATATTTCCATAGGTACATGTGTATTTTTGTTGTATGTTTTTATGATAATATTGAAGATGGAAGTGAATATTATTACTATCATTATTATTTTTAATGCCAAAGTTCAGCCATTGTTGTGTAATATAAATGGGAGAGTCTCCACTCAAGTGTTTTTTCTCAGTGATGTTTTGACGATAAGTGTTAAAAAGAGTTTGGTTGCAAAAAGAATGTAATGTACTTGTTGTTTCATTTTATTGAAAGTGTGTAGATGCAGATTTATCATTTGGAATGTTGGTCTATTGTAACAACTATTATACTTTTTGTTATAGTAATGAAAGAAAAGAAAAGAAATGTATATGCAGAAGTTGTAGTTGTAAAAGCTTAGAAGAAATAATAATGAAAAAAAAATTATTTTATAAATATAGTTGTGTTGGTATCATATTTTTCTTGTATTTTTGTTTTAATAATACATAATTATATTGTATCATTTAGACAACAGTTTCATATTCAAAAAAAGAACAAAAAGAAAAAAAAATTGAGTGTGTTTCTCTCTTCAACTCTAGAACATTCAACTTAAACATCAACACATAAAGATAATAATTTGAAATCTGGTGTGTTTAGTGCTTGGAGTTGTACCCTCAATACCTAGGCCATGTGGGCTATAAAACATGATATTCATGTGATTCTATGTTAGATGATGATGATGATGATAATGAATAATCACCATCTACTACTAGCTCATGTAGTGATAAAAGGTCTTCAATGCACTTCTAACTACAAGTATGCCATGGAAAACTTGTGATGGAGATGACTTCTCAAACTAATAGACTATCATGGAAATTTTTTGATGAAGATGACACCTACAAATACTAGACTATCTTCAAAAACTTATGATGAAGATGGCACCTAAATTTACTAGACTATAATTGAATTGATGTACTTTGGATCCTTCACCGAAAGTCTCTGTCATTTTGTTAGAAGATGATTTATCTTCTAGTTCAACCAAAAGAATCTCTCTCCTATATTTCAACATTACATTTAATTGTTGCATTTCAATTAGGTCTTCCTACAAGGGTTTCCATTTGGATGAATAACAAACTTGTTGGTGTTTTAAAACTACTAAGCAAAAAAATGCTTAATACCAAGATGAAAATACTCACACAGTCTAAAGACTAGCCAATTCTTATTATCAATTATATGTGGACACCATTTGGGCCAAACTTCTACAAAACCAAGGGTGGTTTTCTACTCTTTTGGCTCTGCAAAACTAGGGTGGGTATACCCAGGGATGATACAAGACTGGAAAAACTGTATGAGAATTATCTTAGTTTCATTCTGATTCTCATCTCAAATTCTCCAATACATGTAAAATTCTTGATACTTTAATAAACACATCCCATATAACAGATATGGCCAAAAATCTTCTATAGGTCTACAGATGTTCTCAGCAATAATGGCTAACTAAAGCTAGAACATTCCATGCAAACAAGTAGAGGCCAACTTTGAAGATCTACAGGAAATAAAAGCAAAGTTGATTATAATTCAGCATTTTGACAATCATGTGTGACACATTTCTCTTTCAGCTGGATTAAATTTGATCAGTGCCTAAATCATTGGGGTTCAGATTCTACTACAAATCTCTAGATCTAATTTTTTGCCTTACAACAAATTTTATTAGCAATTCTTATCAGAAATCATCATTCAAAATCCTTTCCACTACTACAGCAACCTTATCAAATTCATCAAAGATTTTACTTAATCCATTGAATTAACAGCCATGATAAACAAATATACAACCTAATTGAACTGCATTCAATTGCACAAGCCTTTACTTATACAACATCAAGATAACCAAGTAATCAAAAGGAGACAAAGTTCAGAAAGAACTGATATGGGGATAGTTAATAATTTGTATTCATTTTCCTTGAAAATTGTATACAATTTACAATAGACTCAGAATGACCTTCAGAAAGAAACACAGATCATTCTATATTCATGTATTCTCAAGATCTGACAGAGAAAATACATCACGAATTTTTGCTCAAAAATGGTGGACCAAAAATAGACTAAGTGTATCACTTAGCAAATAGAATTTGGACCTTTTCTCTTGCCCTGGAATTTCACTTATATAGTGTGAAATGCAACAAGCTTCAGGGTAAGAGAAACTGACAGGTGTCTTTTACAAGGAATATCTACATACACCTATCACAAAATGACAAAACTATGGGTAACAGAAGATATCAAAATCAAATCATTCCTTTCGGTGGGTCAGCTTCTGTTACATGTTCTGATGTTGCTGAGTTGGCTATTGATCTAATTCATCTTCATATGTAACTACTAAATTAGCCAATGATGAAGCTTTTTTTGACAAGGGCACATTAACCTCCACATGCAGCTTCCACCACCTTCATTCTGTATGGTAAGGACAACTTCTACCTTTTCCTTTTCTTTAATTGTATTGGCATCTTGTGGTCTCGGTTCTACAACTGAAAGTGACAAGTTTTTCTTGTCTTCTTCTTCTGATTGGGTTTGAGTAGTGATGGTATCAATGATTTAGACTTCCTCACCCTGCACCTCATCACTCTCAGTTTCATCTACATCAAATTGTTCACTAGAAGGCATTTCTGCCATCCACCTGTCAAATAATGTGTCATCTGGCCAATTGAATTGCAAAATATCCTTCTGTTTCTTTATTATATAATCAGCCTCATTATCAATATCAACAAATTCTTGTTTTAAAGAATCAAAGAATATTTTGGCTTTCACCATTTCTTCTGTTGTGGTGGCCCACCGTGCATGCCCTGTTTCATTTATGACTTGATTCATTCTTAAACAGAATAAATCATCAAGTTCCTTCGCCCATTCCTCTTTGCTTTTCAAACTATTTTTCTTATCTAGGGCATGAGGAAATAAATTGAAATTTTGGCTCTTATATTTGTCTAAGTAGCCTATTATTATCTTCTGTAAATGTATCCTTTTGCTATCAAAATCAGAAAGATCAGAAACAATGTCAAAGGTTTTATCAATCTGATCACGATAATTATTTATAATAGATAGACACAATAAGGTTATTGCTTTCTCCCTTCTCACCCATTTGTTCACAATAGGCTTTAGAGCCTCATCGTCTGCTTTTAACTCCTCCCAGATGTTAATCACTCTGGCCAATTGATCATGGATTAGTGGTCATTCAACCTTGTCTCCTAGATATGTAAGAGTTGTTCTTAGTTTATCTTCATATTTAGATTCCAACTCTACATGTAAGGCCCACAGTTTACTCTTTTCTTCTTCAAAATCCTCAGCAGTGTAATACTATGGCCCTTGGGGTGTGTCTGGTATTTCAATGAGGGGAGTAGATTTGAAAGGTTCAATAGGGGGGCGAGGGTATGCTATTTTAGGCCTAGTGGATTTTCCCAGTAGCTTGTTCTCAAGCTCAACTCTCCTTTTTACCTCTTTATTGTAGGCATCCACAACTGCCTCATATTTACTTTGTAATTCAAACATTTCCTTTTCCTCCCTTTTAGCAGTAGCCAAGGCAAACTAAGAATAATCCACATTCATGTGGGCTACCTGTACGTGTGAGATATCAGCAACTCTCCTACAATAATATTCCCTATCAGTCCTGAACCATCAGGCTATGATGATACAATCATGGATCCTCTTCTTAATGACCACATAACAAGAGTAGCTTGATCATCACTAAAAGTAGTCCCTACAAATTCCTTTTTATTTGGGTCTTGTAACTCTAGTCTATTAGAAACAGAGTTGAAAATCAATGCATCTGCAATATCCCAATTAGGCAACAATAGTATGTTAGAAGTTTTTACCATTTGCCTTCCCTCCTTAGGGGTAATTTTCTAGAATTCTTGCATCATTTGCTCCTTTATTTGATTTTTGATGGAGGCTTCATCCATTTCTGGATGCTCTATTTTCATGTTCTTACATCTTTCCTCAAAATTGTGGATGTTTGCCCTCTAAGAAAATTGATGGAAAGCCCTAGACCTTACAAAACTGTCATCTGACAAAAATTGTTGGCTGGCTTGTTCCAAAATAGGGTCCAATTTCCTTCCCTTAAAATCAGCTACAGTCAGCTCGAGGCTTGGCACAGGAGGTTCCTGGGGGTTCCCTTCATCGATCTTTGCTTGAGTGACAAAAACTCCCCCTTGTGATCCAATTTGTTCAATTTTCTCAATAGTGAGCTGCTCCTCCCCGGTTCTCAAAGGGGTCTATGAAGGTGAATACTCCTCAATATGAGAATCCTCCTCTCTTATTATTTTCCTCCTCTTAGGGGAGGGCTCAATAGGCCTCTCTTCCAAAACCCTACTAGTGGACTCAATTATTTGTTTGCCTTTTTTCACTGTATTCTTTTTATTTTGAACAATAGTATATCCCGACCTTTTTTGGATAGTTAATTGACCTGCCCTTATATTGGGAGTAAAACCCAATCTTCCCATTACTTCCCTGGCCTTATCCAGGTAGAACCTAATAAAGAATTACTTCTTTTCATTCATTGCCTCTATTATTTCAAGAAAATTATTCATAAGTTTTCTCATCTTATCTATATTTGTAACTGCATCGTCCAAAGGACTATAATCTAGATCAAAACAATGAATGAAATCCAAAATTTTAGAAAATACTTTCCACTTTTCTTTCCTAGTGTCTTGCTCTTGCAAGGAGTACTCATTCCTTATTAAGTCTTCAGGAAAATAAAATTCATGCTCAATTTTACCAAGCTTAATTCTCTACCTTAGAGCCAAATGAAAAAATCCTTCAGAATCACAAAAATGAGGATGGAAGTGGCCATCTTAGAAGGATTCAAAATCTTGTGCAGAGAAAGCCAACCTCCTTTTGTGATTACAAAATGATGAGCCACTGTGCAAGTAGGAAAAATTGACCCCTTTTGTCTTTTCAATAGAAGGGCTTCCTCCACTCCTCCCAGCTGCCACAATATCTCAACAACTCCTACCTTCAAAGGCACTTGGTAGGGTAGTACGTGAGGGCTTCCTTTAAAACCATATATTCTAAATATAGTAGAAATAGAATATGGAATGACATCTCCCCAATTATGTGAAACTTTCAAACCACTTGGGTTTTCCATAGGCCTAATGAGATTCATTAATGCTTTGGGGATTCTGGGATTGTCTCTTAATAGGAGGCATCTCAGCTTTGAAGCGAAACACCTATCAAACCTGACAAAACTGGCATTCTCTACATCCCAAGTCATATCTGCACTCCATAATTGAATTGGTAATGCTTCCCCACTCTCTTCTCTGTCTAATTCCATTTCTTTACTAAAATATGTTACTCCCTTGAATAATAACATGTGCATTAACAGAGAATAATGGCCAAAAGTTTTTTCCACCTTTCCCTTAGCAATTCCAATCAGTCCAATGTGAATCTCCTTAGCTAAGTAAGAAGCAAAATCAAAAATTATATCCACACCAAAAGAGGAAATCTGAGTAATCATATACATAAAATCCACAGGCATGAACTCTTCTTCATCTCTCCCAAAAACTTTACACAAGGACCTATATATTTCTATAGCCCTAGAATTGAAGTATGCCCTTTTGAAAGGCTCCTTGGAGGATGCTGTTATTGCTGGCAGTGTTCCAATTCTACCTATGTGTGCGCTCAATGCTCCTTGCCTAACTGCATCTCTCTTAGACATATACTCATTTTCTAACCCTTTCAAGTCAATGGGCACATGATAATCAGTGACAGGCCCTAAACTGAAAACTTCCCTAATCTCCTCTACACTGATTGTAATCAAGATTTCACCATCAATTCTCCTCACTACCCTAAGGGCTTGGTCGTAATTCTTAGCTACAGCTTCCAAAAGATCATAATCCATGAAAACACTGGGAACCACCATTTTCCTTAGACCAAAATTCCAGATGTTGGCATGTGGGGCAAAAAGACTCCTCTCGGAAAACCATTTTTTGAATAAAACAAGACCAGTCTGTGAAGTTGTTGCATCCCTAACCCAGTTTCCTTTGTCATACAGCCCATCTGCTATTTTCAACCTAGGTTTTAATGAAGTTAGCCTCTTAACTTCTACAGTTTCAATAGTAGAAGAAGGAAGCAGTTCAAGCAAATCATCGTGGACATTCCTATCCAAATAGTTCTCTTGACCAAAAAATGCTTTCTATTTTGGAGCCATTTTAATTAACTCTTGAAGGAATTGAAATAGCAGGAGGATTATAATGCAAGTACTTACTTTGAATTTCACTCTAGTTCTTCTCAGTGTTACTGCAATCTTTCTGCGAACAAACTGCTTCACAATCTTATCGAATCCAGCACGGTCTTCTCAACAACTGTTTCTGCTTAGAAATGCTTTGAATCTTTGTTCGAGTATGGTGGAATTAACAAAATCTTCTATGTTATACTCTATTTTTCTTCACAGACAAAGATTTCATCTCTCATAAATGCACAGGCTGGCATCACCTTCTATATTCAAATTTACACCGTGGATTTACGAAAAATCCTACGATCCAGGGATGCAAGCAAAGATGACTCATGTTCCACTTAACAAGCTAGTAGTCAACCCAATGAAAATTTTCCATGTGTACCTTTCCTTCATTGTTGGCACCTCTGAACTGGACCCACAGAACTCTGAGGACACGTGTCACTTAGGCGATATCTTGCTATACATAAAGAGTGAGCACTTTGCCATAGCGAGATAGCACCCGTCATTGATCCTGATTTGATTATGCGGATGACATTTGATGCATTGCTCAAAAGAAATATGGTGGGCCCCTTGTCGCCATGTCGCTATTCGTAACCTTCGTGCAACTCGCCATAGCGAGATAGCGACGATCATGGATCTGAGATAGATCTAACGATCAGTCTTTCATATATTTTGTGAACAGGGCGTGGGTCCAATCATTGATGATGTGATGAAATCCTGGCTATATTACCTACTTGGGGTACATATTTGTTTATTTCTCGGTCAGGCGCTATGTCGCTAATGGCGAGAAGAACAAGTTGTCGATAGTGACATAGTGAATCCCGATGTCTTTGCTTTTCCTGGCATATACGTGTAGCCCATTAGATGCTAGTGTCTTCCAAAGCTTTATAATTGATATCTAATGGAGTACTTTCTGGGACCCACTTACTCTAAAAAGTTTCCATAGTACTACTTTTCGTCTGGGTGCTATGTCGCTAAGGGTAAAATACTTGTATCTTTTCATAGCGAGATAGCGATTGCCATAGATCTTTTAGGGATCAGGCAGTCAGAAACGCAAAAGAAAAGATGTGACTCAGGGTGCGAAAAGTTTGAAAAGGATGGAAATCTTCGCATATTTTTAGTTTCGCGCTCGAAAAATTTAAAAGAAAACAAGACCTAGGGTTTCGACAAAAATTTGCTTCAAAGACCTACAAAATATGACTTGGCTAGAAACCCTATTCACCATAGGTGGATCCCAATCTGAATTCTTCTATACCTTGGACAACAGAATTCGATTATGCAAAAATTCAGACCAACAAAACTAGCATGGAAAAATTGTGATGGAGATGCCACCTGCAACTATTAGACTATCATAGAAAAATTGTGATGAAGATGACATTAAAAACTATTAGACTATCATGTGTACAAGTCACAAAATGATTCCAACATATGAAATTAAGTGTACTACATAGGATAGTGATGACTGAATTTCCATGCCCTCCAAATTTGATGGTTGTAACATTTATACCAATTTCATTTGTGGGATACACACTCTTTAAATACTCCAGGCAATTCCTGAGTGCGGATGTTTCAATTCCTTAGTGTCAAAACTTGAATATATTTCATGCTTATCATTTCATCTAGCAATTCTTACGTAAAACATCATTAAAATAATTATTCCCTTTGACTGCGTCAAAAAGTTTATATATACAATATTTTTGAAGTTGTTTTATGCTAAATGAACCTTTTGTGATCAAGTCTTGTAAACGTCTTGGTTGGTACAACTGTAGATTTCTTATTGGCTTTGTACTAGTACCCAAGATTAACATTGATGACATTAGTAGAATTCCAAGTTTTTCTCTTGTATTCCTATTAATTGTACTTGATTGTCCAATATGTTAAAGAAGAAACAAATGCCAGTTAATTTACAAACTGTAACTGACCTGAATTGCTTGATGTATTTTTTAAATGTTGAGATGCATATACTAAGAATTTTTTGTTGCTGTAGGCCAAGCCACAGCTGACTGACAGGTCAAAGCTTCCAACTATTGTGGATCCTATGATTAAAGAGTTGTTGAACTTGAAATATCTTTAGCAAGTAAGTTGCATGAAAAATCTTTCTTTTGAAGGGAATTGACATTATTTTTAAAAATCCATTCAATTTATACAATTTTACTCATGTTTTGGTGGATAAAAACTTAACGTTCTTCCACATTTCTTGCCCATTTTATTGCATATCTGAAATAAGACATAATCTTGCCATTTTCTAATAGCTAAATGTATTTCACTATGATTTGAATTTGGCATAAAATGTATTTTTTGGGTTAGATTGTCAGCTAGTTCTGGTTGATTGCCATTTGAAAATTAGAGGTGCTAATCCTTTCATTTAAGATAAAATTTATAGTGCACTACATATCATCACACTTACCCAAAAAAGTTGAGCCAAATATTTGATTATCTAGATTGAAAGTCATTGTCCACTTCATAATCTTAGCAAGAAGAACACCATAAGTTCTTGTGAACCAAGTATTTATGATGAAGCAAGAAGGAAAGAAAAATGAAAAAATGTGTTGAGTCAAGAGATAGCCATTGGAAAGAAATCCATTGATTATAAAAAGTATTAAGATCAAGTTTAAAAATAATGTTTTAATTGACAAGCACAAAGAAAGATTAGTAGCTAAAGAGCAACAAATTTTCCTTGTACATCTGTGCACTATCTTCGTGATTCCATGTTTGGTCCTTAGCCTCTTTGAAATAACCACATGATCAATGATTGCCAAATAGTGCCAACATACTATGTGGAAAGGCCCTTTCTAGATCATATTTCAATGCAACAATTTATCAAACGATGGCACTTTGAGGGGACAATGATCATCTTCAACCGTGTGACTTTGGCTCATTGCTTCAAATTTGTTAGAGGATATAGAAACTTACTGATTGTAAACAACAGGTATGTTCTTAGAAAAAAAAACCATACTCATTGTAAACAGTAGGTATGGACTTAATGCATATTTCATGAGTTGTGGTTCATAAAAACCCATACTCATTAGCTTGAATTGTTTGTTTAATACCCAATGCATTGAGGTGACACTTACAATTTGAATTCATAACAACCATTTCTCATCAACTTAAATTGTTTGTTTAGTACCCATTGCATTGACGTGACACTTACAAGGTTGAAGTATTGCAACTTCCTAGAAGGTCTGCCTACTCAATTCCATGATGATCCAACTTTCCTTGATCCTTGGGAGAATGATGCAGGAGCATCAAGGTCAAGGTTGAAGGCATGAGAAGACATTAAGGTCTCAAGATAACCAACATGACCATGTTAGAACAGTTGATGTAATAAGACCCTGTGAAGGTCCTTTTTGATATGTTTGTAATCATTTTAGAAACATTTGAAAATATTAATTAACAAAAACCATATGTGCAGATATAAACATTAATCACAACATGTCCAATTTATTTGTAGGTATATTTTCCTGTGAAGAAAGACCATGCCTGACAATATGAATCTAGAAGAAAATAATGAGACAATGGCTGCATTGTGGGCTCAATTCTGAAGAAAACCTGATAAATATTATTGTCCTCACAAAAAGTGTAAGGGTTTAAAGAATCGAAGAATTCTAATCACAACAGCCCAAAGTCATTGTAGGCAATATGGTCATGTTGAAGGGGGCCACGATTTTCGTCCATTGCTGAATGTGGATTTCCTATTGGAGGAACATGGAGGTGTGAATATCCAAGTTGAGGATAACGCTCCCATGGAAGAAGATGATAATGTGCCAGAGGACATGATTGAAGAAGACGGTATTGGGGCAAGTGATGAAGAGGCTCACAATGATGGTACTAGTGAATTTGATAATAATGATGAAGATGGTCTTGATATACCTTTACTTGAGAAGGCACACAAGCCCTTATACCCAGGCTCCCAAACAACTCTACTGTTGGCTATAGTGTTGTTGGTGAACTTAAAGGTTATGAATAGCATATCCAATGTAGCAATGTCACGTATGTTAAGGTATCTCATTTTTCTCATCTTCAAGGTTAGCATACAATTACTATTCATTATATTAACAATGCATATTTTTTGTTTTAGGTTGATTAGTGAGTTTTTGTTACCACCATCAAACATTTTGCCTTGTTCATACCAAGAATTACCTAACATTATGGATCAGATTGGAACGAAGTATCAGATAATACATGCATGTCCCAATGATCATTCTATATCATAAACAACATGAATTTGCAACAGAATGTCCTGATTGTCATGTTAGTAGATATCGGTCAGATCAAATAACAAAAAAAGTGTCTCGCAAGGTTCTTCGGTACATTCCCATTATTCCACGTCTGGAACGATTATTCAAGTGCGCTAGCTTGGCACAATTTATGGATTACCATGCATGCAATAGAAGTCATGATGACATTACGCGAATGCATGCTGATGGTTTTGCATTTAAAGAGATAGAAGAAGCATGGTCACACTTTAATGAAGAACCTCGTAATCTGAAACTTTTATTGGCGGCAGATGGTGTCAATCCATATGGAGATATGAGATCTGTTTACTCAGTATGGCCTATTTTTGTTATTAACAATAACTTTCCTCCTTGGATGTCCATAAAGAGGGAGCACATAATGTTGTCAATGATTGTGCCAGGTAATTTTTTTTTTATAGTTATCTAAATTAATTTATAAATAGTGCATGAAAATGGTTATAATAATTACGTAATGTTTATGTTCATTCAATTGCTAGGTAAATACCAAGTTAAAGATATGAACGTGTATATTGAGCCCCTAATTGACGAATTGTTGAAGTTATGGAATATGTATGACATCTCTAGACCGATAGGACATCGACAATTTCAATTCCATGCAATGCTTGTATGGACAATACATGATGCCCCTGGGCTAACTCATTTTTGTGGTATGTTATATTGTTAAGATCACATATTTTTGGTATGTTATAGTGCTTACACATTACTATCAAATGCTTAAGTTGCGCATGATAATTGTACATGATCCAATTATACATGATCTTTTAGGTCTTCAGACAAAGGGAAAATTTGCATGTCCAGTTTGTGGTCCGAAGATGAAATGTCGTCATTCGAGAAGTTTAAGAAAGTAGGTGTTTGATGAGTTTAGACACTTTCTTCGCAATAATCATAGGTGTCAAATTGCCGAAAAACATCTTTTCAATGGGAAAGAAGAGACATCATCAAGGCCACGAAGAGTGACACCTCATTTATGGAAGTTGGAATACGATCGACTAAATCATCAAGGTAATGTCCAATTTATCATCCAAAGTTTACAATTTGTATTTTGATATTGTCTTATATTTACTAATGCTGTAATTGATGCTCGTGAAGGTTATCAAGGCATCAATGACCAACTTCCTAGAGGAATGAAAAGTTATCCTACTCAATTTAGTAGGTTACCATACTACAAGGATCTCTCAATCATGCATTTGTTTGATGCTATGCATATTGGAAAGAATGTAACAGAGGCACTATGGAAAATGTTGGATGGAAGGCGTGATAGAGAACAAATTGCTAAAATTTGTACTAACATTCATGAATCTAATCATGCACTAAAAGTTTTCATTGAATCAAATAGGAATGGAGAGCGCATAAATACAAGTGCCCTTCCTTGGTTATTAACGGAGCAACAAAGTGATGCATTAAAAGAGGTCATAAAAAAAAACAAAATTTCCAACAGGATTTGCTGCAAATATAAGCACTCTTCTATCAAAGAAAGGTGATTTTGGGCCAAGGTTGAAGACACATTATTGGCATACCTTCCTCAAGGTAAGTCATGTTTTCTATTTACAGTATATTTGTAAGATTGAATGTAGTACCAGTTGCATTATTTAATAATATATTGAAATGATCATTTTTTAATGATTGCAGTTTGTCCTACCTCTATCCCTTCCACAATAGTTTGACAACAGTATTAAAAAAGTTATATATGATCTTGGAAAATACATGAGGTTAGAAGAGTGTTTTTTCTTAGATTTGTAGCTTTTTATCTGAAATCTATTGTATGATTTTATTTGAAATCTCCTCTATGTGTTTTTGCGTGTTGAATCTCATTTAGGTGGTTATCATCTAAAGAAATTGATAAAAAAGATATAAAATATTGGAAGATAAAAATTCCATAGCTTATGTGTGAAATGAAAAAGTGTTTACCTCCAATGTTTTTCAATGCTCAAGAACACTACCTCATACATCAAGTTGACGAGATTGAATTGTGTGGACCTGTACAAGCTACATCAATGTGGATGGTTGAGAGGCATTTGAAATTTATGAAGGGCTTGGTTCGACAAAGAGCACGTCCTGAGGGTTCTATGATAGATGGATATATGATATACCATACCATGGTGTATATCAGTGAATATCTTCCAAAGTTTGCAGCAGGTATCCATCTAGATCGCATTTGGGATCCGAACTGTAATGACAAATTCAAAGGGGAGTACCTGACAAGGAAAGGTAGATTGAGGAGGGTGAGAGGTAATTATAAGTTTTTTTTTTGTAATTTAACAATTCTTATCCATCATCAATATATATAAGTTGTTTCTAACTGGTGTAATTGTCTTCTTTATAGTTGGTTGTGAGTGGGATGCACTACACTTGTATATTGCAAACAATCTTGATTGGATGACAGTGTGGATTGAACAGTCTCAAGAAAATGGTCGCTCATTAACATGGGATGGTGTTGCATCGTTGGTTAAAGAAGCTCATTGTAATGGAGATCCCAATGTTACGCCAATGGTACTTGATCTAATATATGGCTTAAGAGATACAAAGGTATGCATAAGATTACTAATCATGAGAGATAAGTTTAATATCAACTCACAAATCAATGAGAAGATTCTTGACATGTTTGAATAATTGCAGGTCAAACAGCACAAAGCTATATACTACCATGGCTATAAATTCCGCACAAAAAAGTTAGATGAAACGAAAAAAAGTGTGATTCCAGGATAAGTGTTGTCTTCGCGGTCACCAATATTTCATCTAGAATTGACATACATCCTCAACAATCTGAAAATCAATACTATGGCATTTTGGATGATATACTTGAGTGTGACTTTAATTCATTCAAAATAGTTCTATTTTTTGTCAAATGGTTTAGGTTACGACTGAATCGAAATGATCCTGATAGGACTATTATTGAACACGACAGTGGATTTATTATGATTAATACAAGGTCATTTGAGCCAGTCGGAGATGAGCCCTATGTTCTTCCAAGTCAATGCAAGAAAGTGTTTTACTTTGGTGTTCCAAACAAACCAAGTTGGTCATTTGTTGTTAGGCATGACCCAAGAGGAAGGCCGATAAAGTATAATGTGATCGAAGAAGAAGATATTGAAGAAGCACAAGAGGAAGTAAATGATTATCAGGAACAACAGTTACCCAGTGATGAAGAAGAAGATGGTGATGATTTTGGTCATGCTAAGGATAATGGTGATAATGATGATGATGATGCTGATGACGATCATGATCATGGTGACGAAGATGGTGATGATCATGGCGATGATGGTCATGATGATGATAGTGATCAAGAGGATGATGATGGCGATGAAGATGGTGGTGGTGACGATGACGATCAAAGTGACGAGTACGATGATGGTGATGATGATGATGATGATGATGATAACATGGATGATGATCATGATGATCAATGAAATCTTCAGGTATGATCAATGTCAACTATGATGGGGTCTTGTATGACCAAATATTTCTTTCCAAACCATATGTGCACATATAAACATTAAGTAGAACATGCCAAATATTTTTTTAGATATAAACATTAGTTACGCTAAATTTTTAACTTAAGACAAATTATTTACATATACAATCTACTTTATTATTAAAAAAAAATTGGTAAGTCTATTACTTTAATTTCGCTACTGATTTCTAAGACTTACTAATTTTTTTCACAGGGTGATATGGATGCACCATGTTAGACACCTTCAGTAGAGGTAAACATTAATTATTGTAAATTTTAATGTTAATATAGAAACAAATGTCCTATTATTATGTTCTTTTCTTTATGGCTTTGGAGTTATTTTGATGAAAGTATACGAATATTTGATGTCACAACTGATAGGAAAAAGCTATAATGATCGCTGATCAAATGCAATCTGAAATATGAGCGTCATATCTACATGACATTGGCCTTAGTACTGACCCTGTATTCATCACCCAACAAATTACACAAAGATAGACTGATGACCTTGTTCAAATTATCATCAAGGGTGACAGAAGTGAGGAGAAAGAGGCACTGAGAATAGAATTGGACCGTAGAATCCAATCTTTGAAAGTAAGCAGTAATTCAACTAAAGCAGTAATAGAAGTTCAATAGATATTAATATTTTATAGTATCTTATGGATCATGATCTCTGATTTTATGGGTTCTTGTATAGACATATGTGCCAGTTGCGACATCACATGTTGAACATGGTCAGGATTGTTTCATAGTACCTTCGTGTAAGTAACACTTTGTTTGTTTTGATCAACATTATAACACTTACCTTTTTTTTTTGTCGATGTTTCTCGCTAGTATCCCATTTGATCTTTATCCATTGCAAATGTATTTGCTAACAATATTCTATTCTTCAGCTCATGATGAAGTGCAGACTCCTCCTTCGGTTGGCGGTCCACTATTGTCTGCTGCATTGTCGGCAACAAGGACCATGCAAACATCATCGTCTATGCCCAGTAGAACTGGTAAAACCTTGCTTTTCTATATTTTGTAATGTGCTATATTTTTTAATGTCTTTCTACAAGTTGATCAACAACAAAGTAGCACATTAGTGCTTAAATGATGTCTACAGAAGCTTGCATACACACAAACACATGCATACACACACCACGCATACATCCATACATACATATATATATAGCCACACATAGAGAGACATGGACATAGGTAGGGAGGTAGACCAACAGAGAGCAGTACTAAAATTGTCATTTAATTGTTATGATGGTTTAGTTGATAGAGCAACAGAGAGCAGTACTACTGAAGCTGGTCCATTCCCTAGAGTAGTTCGTGTGATTAGTACTAGTTTGTATGAAGGGACATTGTTGTTGAATAAGAAAACTATGTTTCCATTAAGAGAACAAAAGCTTCTAGGTGCTTTAAAATTGATATTTTTTAAAGTGTAAATTTAGTTTACTTTTACATTACTCATTTTAGACTGATAAATCCTTTATGTTTTTGTAGGTAATAATGCTTTCTTTGAACATCTTTTTCATATGACATTGAGACTGTTTGGACCCACCATACGTAAAAGGTAGGTAGTTTCATATCATTACTACATAATTTTTATTTTCTTCTATTTATTGTAATATATTAAAGTTATTGATCTAACAATCTATTTGTTTTTAAAAAGGTGGAATTTACAAGCTGGGGAATTAAAAAATCAGCTGATTGCATAAATTTGGGAAAAATATTTTTGACACTGGCCTACTTCTGAAAAGAGCAGCAAAGCATATAAATACTGTGAGGGATCAATATAGAAGGGGTCTTAAGGTTAACCCAAAGTACAACCGTCCTCCTATGATTCCACCAATGGAGTGGAATGAAATAATAGAAGATGCAAAGGAGAAAAGGCTATGTGAAGATAGAGATAATGAAGCAGCACAGGGAAAAAAGAGGTATGTCATTATAGTATTAAGGACATTGTAATCATGCACTAATTATTGATATTTGTAAATATATAATCTAAGATGTTTGAAATTGTTCATAGATTGCAGGACACATCCATGGCTACAAAAGTGAGAATAGAAAAGGTTGGCCAACACAAACTTGGCTCTGGTGGCTATATGAATCTGCAGTCTCAACTTGTAACTAGAGCAATGAATTTTGTTTTTTTTTTTTTTTAATATAATGTTGCAAAAAGTTTTGTTTAATGAAACCATACATGTAAAACTGACGTTATCAAGCAAAAACCATAGGGCACAGATTTCAATGTGGAGGTCACAGATGAAGATAGAAAAATTGCCTTGAAGGAAGGCTATAAAGTTGTGGTTGCATGCCTATGTGAAGAATCTGTAAGCCTTGCACAAGAATCTAGTGCACCAAATGATATCTCATAGGTAAATTGGTCAGATGAAAAGTAAATGAAATTAAATAGTTGAGAAGATTCTTTTTTGGTATTAGTTTTAAACGTAAATTGACTACATAACAATGTGCATAACATTTTACTATAGCCTTCATATCCTACCACAGAACCTGCTCCTGACAAAGGCCATGATGTGCATTATAGTGGTGGAGGTATTAATTTTCTATTGGAAATTAATTATGCAATTATGAATACAATTTAACATCTTCAATTGGAATTTGACGTGTATCCTTTTTTTGAATATTTCAGAGCATGTTGAACATCATGTTGAAGGACTGGACCATGTTCCAAGTGTTCAACATGTTGACGCAATGGCAGATCAAAATGTTAATGTACATGATGTAGCATTGTCAGGTAAGAAAAACACATTTTATGTAGTACTCGTACTTAATTACAAACTTGTAACAGTTAGAAAAAGAAAAAGAGTATGCCAATTTATCGCATTCACTTGTTCTTGCAACAGAGCCCCCTTTACTGCAGCAACCTCTTGCTCCTCTAAAGAGAAGGAGCCATCGTAATTTGACATTACATGTGCCAGAAGAGGAGGAGAATGAAGCAAATATGGATGTCCCTATGAGCACTTTTCTTAAGAGAGCTCAGAAAAACAAAAAAAAAGAAATGATGTTTTAAAAATCTTCTTTGATAAACCTTGTTGGATAATGAAAGAACTTTGTTTTAAGTAATTATGTATGAATGATGCATATTAATACAGATTTTTATTTTATGTTAATGAATATTGTTATGTGTTAATGAAGTTTTGATTAGTATCGTGTATTAATGATTTTGATATCATATTAATGAATGTTATGTGATTGTATTGATTGAATGTTATAATTCATAAATGGATGAATTAATTAATGAAGTATGTAATTAGATGATAATGGGTAATTTAGATTGATGTTAGGGGGAGGGGGGTGAGGCCAGATGAGCTTCCACCTTCACATGGTTGGCCTTGTTAAGTAGAGAATATTATAGTATTCTTGAAACCAAGTGAAGCTCAAATTTGTTAAGTCTTCAAACACACATCCCAATTCTCTTTAACGAGACTAAATTTTTTTCGCTTGTAATAGTCTCATTGCAGTCATCTTTTTGTTCCTTGAACATATAGTTCTTGCTTAGTTTAAATCCCAATTATTAGATATTTGTCCACATTGGAGTTCGTTTGGCATAGAAACCTGCATATTTTATTATATATATTTAGTCAACTGAAAGCAATGTATAAAGCATTCACATAGTTGATGTCTAACAAAAGAAGACAAGATGCATATACTATTTAGCATGGAAATCCTTGTAGGTGAATTGTGTGTGTATGTACACACACACACATATATGTATGTATGTATATAACTTCAAACAAATGTGTAGACTCAATTAGCAAGAGACACCAACCTCAAATCCTGCAATGCAGAAGGAACTGACCTTTGAAATGCAAAGTGTTTATAATGTAGGTAGATTTGCCTTAGATCTCCTTCAAGGTCTTCAACAAATCTGCCTTGTACTTATGAATAATCCACCAAGATTTGAAATATTGTTTTTCAATAAATGCTCTAAACTTGGAATATACCTTCATAAAAATTTTGCCTTAGATCTGCTCATCATATTCAAAATAAGCCTTCACATGTCTGTTCACTTAGGTCTGATTTAGGTCTTCCACAAATTTGGCTTATAATTATGCTCTTGAATCTCTTAAAATCTTCTTTGTATTCAAATGATATTTAATGAATTGATTGATACAAATTTCCTCATACTTGAATCCAAATATCATTGTCATTGTCAAACATAACACAGACATAAAATCATTTTGGTTATTTGCTTGTTATACAAGTTAGCCTTATCTTTTTGGTTTTCACAAGTCATGCACTTATGCATCTTTGGGATATCCACAAGCTATTAGAGATGTTTGGATGGTTCATGTCCTTATTTTTTTTGTGTTGTTTGTAGGGTTTTTTCCATGAAGTCTAAGGACAGACATGTTGGATGTTTGTGATAGACATGTCCACCTATAAGAAAAGTATCAAATGTAGAAAAAATGCAAAGAAAAGCTTGTAAGGGTTTTAGGTGTCTTTAGGCCTAGTACAGCTCGTAAGGGTTTTAGGTGTCTTTAGAAGGGTTAGTGGAGTTATAAAACCTTTGAAAAGGTTAGTGAAATATATTAAAGGCATATATGATTGTAAGTTGTCGATTGACACTTTGTGTCAACTAGACAACAAATTTCAGTTTATAACTAACTGGTAACAGTCAGATAGTTAGACAGCAGTGGTTGTTTATTGTTGTTTGGTTATTTAGAAGGGATTTTTTGAGTGTTTGGGGGAGAAGTAGGGTTGGGGTGGTGAGACAAGGCATTGTGAAAAAATTATAATCAATGAAATAATCATGTTCTCTGCAATTCAGTCTCTGTCCCATGGAACAGTGAGTTCCTATGATGTATCAAAGGCATTTTGACTAATATTTAATGTGAGAACAGTTTATTATTTTTGTTATCTTGTCCACACATTCTTTTAATTTTCATTGTGGGTTGAGTAAGGAATAATAGACTGGTGCATTCAAACCAGTGACTAATACAATAACCAATAGAAAACTAATTGAATGCCCAGAATAGATTGCCATTTCTGTCATTTCAATTTGCTTATCAGAAAGTACAATGGAAGCAAACTCAAAACCTCTGCATACTATTGGACCGATTGAATATGTACTCTTCTTGAAAGAAACAAAAAATTGCACAAGTCTCGGACCATCACAATGCCTTGAAAACTCATTTATATAGCATGAGTTGCAATAATAAAAGGGAAATTGTGATCTGACAAGTGTCCAAGGAACAAAGCATCATACAAAAGACAAAAAAAATCACAATAGAATGCCAGGCGTATCAAATATTCCTTCAGGTAGGCCCGTTCCAATTTCTATTGTGAATCATCAACTTCTTATTTGTCTCTCATTATTCCAGCTCCTCAGAATATGTGGCTACCAAGCTTGCCAAAGAAGGATGATCTTGTGATACCTCCAAATCGGTTTTCTCCTACGGGTTCTCACTGCTTTCACCCTGAGTAGGCATTATTACCTTTTCCCCTTCTTTTTTCAGTTCTGGTGTAGAGGTGTCAATAACCTGCACCTTGCCTTCTAGTTTCTCATCATCATCTGAACTGTCCTCCTCTAACTGCTCGTCCAAGAGAAGATCTGCCATCCAATTGTCAAATTGTATATCATCCGACCAGCTAAACTGTAGGATATCATTTTGCTTTTTTAAAATATAACCAGCCTCCTTTTCAAAACCAACAAATTCTTGCTTCAAAGAATCAAAAAATAATTGGACTTTAACCAATTCCTCTGTCATGGTGGCCCACCAAGCATGCCCCTTTTCATTAATAACTTTATTTATCCTTGTGCAGAAAAGGTCATCCAATTATTTACTCCACTCTTCCTTATTTTTCAATTTCTTCTTTCTATCCTAGGCACAAGGAAATAGATCAAATTTTTTATTCTTGTACTTATTCAAACAAGAAACAATTTTCAGCTCCTATTATCAAAATCTAGCAGGTCATTAGCAATATTATACAATTTTTCAACATGGTCATGGGAAGACTTTATAATTGAATAACATAGAAGGGTGATTTCATTTTCCCTTCTTCCCCATTTATTAACAATAGGCTTCAGGGTATCATCATGAGTTTTCAATTCCTCCCATATATCTATTACTTTTACCAACTGATCAAAGAATAAGGGCCACTCAATTTTGTCTGCTAAATACATTAGAGCCTTTCTAAGCTTATCCTCATACTGTGTATTTAACTCTACATGTAAGGCCCATAGTTTGCTCTTCTCTTCTTCAAATTCCTCAGCTGTATAATATTCAGGCCTTTGAGGTGTGTCTGGTATCTCTACAAGGTGGGTGGATTTAAAAAGTTTCACTGGAGGACGGGGGTATGTTATTCTTGGCCTTGTGGATTTTCCCATTGCCTTGTTTTCAAGTTCAATTCTCCTTTTTACCTCCCTATTATAGGCCTTAAGAAGTGTTTCATATTTATTTTGTAACTCAGACATAATATGTTCCTCCTTCTTAGTAGTGACCAACACAAACTTAGAAGAATCCACATTCCAATATGCTTCCTGTACATGTGAAGTGTCAGCAACCCTTCTTACAAGTATATTTCCCATCAACCCAGACTCATCTAATTGTGATGGTGTGGCTCTAGATCCCTTTCTCAACGACCAACTGACCAATGCAGCTTGATCTTCAATGAATGAAGTGCCTTGGAAGTCTCTTCTATTTGGGTCCTGTAACTCCAATCTACTTGAAACAGAATTAAAAATTAATGCATCTGCAATATCCCAATTGGGCAATAATAAAATGTTAGATGCCTTTATCATTTTCCTCCCCTCCTTAGGGCTTATATTCTACAATTCCTTCATCATTTCTTCTTTAATTTGGTTTTGCATGGAAGTTTCATCCATTTCTAGATACTCTGTTTTCATCTTTTTACATTTCTCCTTGAAAAAATTCATGTTTTTCCTACATGCAAACTGTTGAAAAGCCCTTGATTTCACAAAACTGTCATCAATCAAAAATTGATGACTTGCCTACTCTAATACAGGGTCCAACTCCCTGCCTCTATAATTAGCTATTGTTAGATCAAAACTTGGGAGAGGAAGTTCTGGAGGGTTACCATCATCTAATTCTACTTGAGTAATAAAAATATCTCCCTATGATCCCATTTGTTCAAACTGTTCACCAGTGAGCTGCTCTTCTCCAATCCTCAAAGGGAACTGGGTGGGTGAATATTCCTCATCTTGAGGCCTTTCTTCTGCCATTACCTTTTTCCTCTTAGGACTAGGCTCTTTAGGTCTCTCCTCTTGGGCTATACTGATAGATCCTATTATTTATTTGCCCTTGTCTATAGGAAACCTTTTATTCTGAATTATAGTATATCCGGGCCTCTTTTGTACAATTATTTTATCAGTTCTCACATTTGGAGTGAAATCCAACCTCCTCATGACCTCTCTGGCCTTATCAGGATATGAATCAATAAAAAAATGTTTCTTTTCATTCATGACCTCCATTATTTCAGGGAAGGTATTCATGAGCTTACTTATTTTTTCAGCCTCTGTAATAGCATTATCCAAAGGATCATATTTATTATCAAAACAATGAATGAATTCTAAGACCCAGGAATAAACTCTCCATTTTTCCTTTTTAGTTTCCTACTCCTGAAATGAGAATTCATTCCTTATAATATCCTCTGGATAATAAGAATCATGCTTGACCGGTCCCAACTTGATTCTATGCCTCAACATCTGATTGAAAAATCCCTCAGAATCACAAAAACGAGGATGAGAGACATCCATCATATACTGCTCCAAAATTTTATGCAAAAAGATCCATCCCCCTTTTGTAATCACAAACTGATAGGCCACTGTGCAGGTAGGGAAAATTGACCCTAATTGCCTTTTCAACAAAAACATTTCTTCCACTCCCCCTAACTGCCATAAAACTTCAGCCATTCCCACCTTCAAAGGAACTTGGTAAGGCAAAACATGAGGGTTCCCCTTGAAACCATAGATTCTAAAAATAGTAGAAATAGGGTAGGGGATGATATCTCCCCAATTATGTGAAACTTTCAAGTCATGGGGGTTATCCATAGGCCTGATGAGACTCATTAGTACCCTAGGGATTCTGGGATTGTCACTCAATATGAGGCATCTCAATTTAGCAGCAAAATATCTATCAAATCTAACAAAACTAGCATTACTTGCATCCCAGGTCATATCTGCACTCCACAACTAGACTGGTAGTATTTCCCCATTCTCCTCTCTATTTAGTTCCATCTCATTACCAAAATATGTCACTCCTTTGAACAAAAACATATACATTAATAGAGAGTAGTGACCAAAAGTTTTTTCCACCTTGCCCTTCGCAATCCCAATTAAACCAATGTGAATTTCTTCAGCCAAAAAGGAAGCAAAATCAAAAATAACATCTACACCGAAGGAAGCAATCTGAACCATCATGTACATGAAACCAATGGGCATAAATTCTTGCTCATCTTCACCAAAAACTCGGCATAAGGTCCTATATATCTCTACAGCCCGGGAAGTGAAAAGACTCTTCTTAAAAGGCTCTCTAGAGGCTGCAGTAATTAGTGGCAAAGTTCCTATTGTACCAATATGTGCCCTTAGTGCACCTCCCCTAATTACATCCTTGTTTGCTTTATATTCATTCTCTAATTCTAGCAGATTTATTTGCACATGGTAGTCTGATAATGGTTCGAGGTGAAAAACCTCTCTAATTTCTTTAGGAGTGATCGAGACCAGAGGCACACCATCCTTTCTTCTTACAACCCTAATGGCTTGGTCATAATTATTAGCAATGGCTTCAAGCAAATCATAATCCATGAAAACACTTGGGACTACTAACTTTCCCAAATCAAAATTCCAGACATTAGCATGCGGGGCAAACAACTTTCTTTTCGAAAACCACTTTTTAAACAAGATAAGGCCAGTTTGAGTAGTTGTTGCATCCCTAACCCAGTTCCCGTTGTCATATAGGCCATCACCAATTTTAAGCCTAGGGTTTAAGGAAATTAACTTTTTAACTTGTGCAGGTTGTATAGTAGATTCTGGGAGTAATTCTAATAAATCATCATGGACATTCCTATCCATATAATTAATTTGCCCAGAGATTGGTTTCTTAAGAGGCATTTTGACAGTATTGAGAGAATTGGAATGCCATAGAGGTTATAATATGAGTACTTACTTGACTTGCTGAACTTGTTCTTCTCTAAAATTCTAAAATTTATCTTGGACGATAGAAGAATAGTTTCACGTCTTTACTAGGCTTAACATGACACAATCAATCAGGCTCTTGTGCTCAAAAAATTTGCAATCTCTATTCGTGTGGGATTGGAATTAATGAAAATCTTTGTGTTACTCTTTGTTTCTCCCACACGTGAAGCTTTCACTTATCATAAATGCGCCGAACAAAAAAATAGAGTGGCATCACACTTTCTTTTTTAAACTTGTGCCATTGCTCCTTGAAAAATCCTATGATCTGGGAATTACAACTAAGCTGACTCAGCCTTCTTCTTAACACATTGGCAGTCAAGCCAATAAAAAACCTCCACCTCTACCTTTCCTTCAAGGCTGGCACTTCAAACCGAGCACATGCATGACTATGCACACGTGTCATCAACTCGCTAACTCGTTATACATATTTCTTGAGCACCTTCCCATAGTGAGATAGCGATGATCACTGATCTTACTTTAATCATGTGGTAGACAATTGAAACAACCTTTAAGAACACGATGGTGGGTCCATTGCTTATTAACTCGGTATACCTAATTTTTGCACATCTCTTTATAGCGAGTCAACGAGCGTCGTCGATCCAGACTTGATCTTGTGGACAGCAATTTTACTTCAACAGTAGTGGGCCACACTCGCTAACTCGTTGTACTTAACTTTCGAGCACTTCTTCATAGCGAGTCAACGCCACCCTTTGATCTCGGCTCGATCTCATGATCAAAAATCTTTGTACCTAGTACACGGGAAGTGGGTCCATGATATCACTGTCCATGATATGCGCCCTATAGATTTCTACCAAGCATTGGTCGAAAGTTCGACCAACGAATGGCAGAAAATGTGCTAACAACGCCAACATTTTTTGACCACCGTATTTGTCAAAGTTTCGACCAACCTATTGGATGGTCAAATTTTTGACCAAAAAGTTTTCAACTAGTGCCATCTAGTTTTCCACCATGCATTGGTCAAAATTTCGACCAATGCCCCGCAAATTTCTACTAAGCAGAAAATGGCTCGACAACCTAGACATTTTTCGACCAACGTATTGGTCAAAATTTTGACCATCCAGTATGTTCATCAAATTTTTGACCGATAAATTATCGACCAATTCGTTGGTCAAATTTGGTCAAAGATTGGTCAAAAATGGGTCAAAATTTTGACCAATAAAGGTCAAAAAATGAGCCCAAATGTACTAGTGGCATCACTCAGCTTATACTTCAAATTTCTTAATCTTTTACTCTATTGCTTAGTCAATCCTATGAATTTGGTCTATCTTTGATCACTTCTTAAAGGCATTAGAATTACTATCTTCTCCACTCATAACGTGATTTATACAATCACCTTATCTTGTCAAAGTCTAATTTATCAAGTGTCCATTTGTAGTTTCCTCTTCATAACTCAACCTTTCCTCTAGGTACTTTTGTTATGGCCAACTTCTCAGATCCTCTTCACCAATCAAATAGATATGACACTTAGTTCAGATAACTAACTATCTTATCAATAAATTTTGACATCAATGTGTTCCAATTGTAGTTTCCAACAATGTTGAACTCTACAAATCAATATTTTGACATATTGTAGGGCCTTAGTGGTTGTCATTAATGGAAGCTCTGAGTGGTGATTGAACACATTATTTTTGTGCTAGTAACATTTTGAAGTAGATTTGTTGGTGTAATCATACATTAACAATACGATAGCATTGGTGATTGGTAGTTAGATGCTATCGACTACTCTTTATTTCTTTTCTTTTGTTTTGGTGTAATAAAAGAAGGTTAAAAAATAAAGAGTTATGAAGGTTTTGGTTTTTAAATGGAAAATAGTAACTTTAATTAAGTTGATAGAATTATTGTGGGAAGAAATTAATTTTAGTCAAAAATTGTGTAAGACCATTAGATTTATAGTTTTCTGATGGTATTAAAAAAAAACTCATTTTTAGAAATTTAAAATAATTTTCCAATAATGTTAATAACTCATTTTTAGAAATTTAATTTTCTCTTTTAATATTGTCAATCCTATCATAAAATTTGTAATCTTTCTTTCCCTTAATGATGGTGAAATCTGAGAAAGTGTAGCGTTGGTGAAAAGCTTGCAAGATCCCTACAATGATTTGAAGACTTCAAAAATGATCATGGACAAGTAGATTTTTTGACCTAATGACTAGCTTTTGTAGTGTTTTCTCTTCCTAAATTCACAACAAAAACACCAAATTATTGTGCATGTTTTCATAGATTTGCACTCTTTTCTATTATGATCCTTTAGTGTTTGAAATAGGGTTCTTGAGCTCCTTGGAGTTTTAAACCCCTTTGCAGCTTGTTTATTTTAGTAGGGATTCCATAGTTTGATCACTAATCTTCAAATTCTTGCAGAGTGGAGTGCATTTATGGCCTTGCAAAAGGATTATTTCACACTCGTCAACACCAAGCATGAAAATGGGATCCATTATTGCTCCCTTTGTGTGTTCTTGCACCTTCTCTATGGTCTCTATTACTTTCACTTTTTCCTCCCAAAGCATGAAGAAAGCCATGGGATCCATCTATCATTATTGCATCTCTCAATGTCATACAACTTCAAAGCCAAGCTACAACTGGACAATATGCACCTTGTACATATATAATAGAAAATTACCAACCCATAAAGAGGAGACAAGGTTCAGATTGAAATTTTCAACAAAGCTTTGTATTTATTTCCTTGAACCAATACATCAAATGTATGCAAAAACTTAGATAATACACAACAGACGACTATCTAAATGCTCAAAAGAAATTACAATGTTGTTCATAATAGAGAAAAATGTTGAGGTTAGTGGTATCACAATAATAGAACTGGAACCAACCTTATGGTATCACAGTAATAAAAATTGGAACCAAGATGTGGAATCACATTCGTGAAAGAAATCTCAACCAAACTGGAACCAACCTAATGGTATCACAGTAATAAAATTGGAACCAACCTTGCGATATCACAATAGTAAAATCGAAACCCTTACTCCACATCTTGTAAATCATTTTATAGGAAGGATTGAAACAAGCTTCAAATGGGAGGAAACATGTCAAAAGTTCATTAGAAAGAGGAGTGGAAATATATTTCTATAAAGTTTCATTTACAACATTCTCTGCACTTGAACAAAACCAGGAAAGTAGTTGCAAACTTTTGTAGGTGACACTTATTTCAAGAGATTTAAACTTAATTGTATTTGCCTTTTATTTCTTTTAGTCATGGAAAACTTCAACTGCCTCTATTGGTATAGCCTTAATATTTCTAACTTCTTTCTTGATGGGTCATTTAGTATGTCTGATTTTACTTGAGTTTCTTACTGTCACACTCCACATGAGAATCTGATCACCATCATGGTTGTAGAGCATCAACTCATCCCTCTTGCCATTGTTTAGTGCTCACCTGTACATTGCTATGTTGATTTACTTGAAAAATGAAACCCATCATATCTTTATAAGCCTAAAAACTAGCTTTTATGATCTCACAATCATAACCATATCTTAGCATTGCGCTTTGTCTTTTCTAGTCTTACGATCTTATGATCACAGTTAGCAAACCTTTTGTCGTGACTTCGAAAGCATCCTCTAACTACTCCTGCAATCTCATGACCTTCCTTCTTGCACTTTTCCTTCTCTAATCTCATGACTTTCATAACATCATATTTGTATTTCCTTAGGTGTAGCATCTATTTTCTGGCCCTCCAATCTTACGAATTATCATATCATCTTAGGTCTAATTGTAGCTTTATGATCTCACAAATTTCATCCTAGAACATGCCATGTGGCATTATCTAATTTTTTGGATTTTCCACCTTGTTTTTTCTTGCCACATGTCATTGTATTACACCATCAGGGCCTTTACCCTTGTTTATACTTTAACCCAAGCAACCATGTGCCTAACTCTTTTTCGCACCATTAGAGCTCATTTCTTTGATTGTGGGTCAATTGGAGTGACCATCTAAAATAAGCTTTCACGGTCTTAGAGATGATTCACTTAACCTAGTATTAACTATTTCAACCACGTGCTCAGTGGTTAACTGACCCTCTTCGCATTGTAAGTGCTACTAGCCTTAACTGTGAGTTCACCCTTGTGATGTTGTGACTCCTCATATTCACCGGCTTGCAATTACATTTCCCTATTGACTATGCTCACCTGTGATGTTGCAAAACACTACATACTAACCATGATCACTCCTTCGCCATAGTTTATCCCTTAACATTTCTTCTAGATGCGAAATAATGATGGCCTTATCTTTATTTTTGTCATCTCTTCGGAACCACCATATATAAAGTTTATTTTAGTTGTACAATGATGCAACCACTATTTTGATTAACCACCACATGCTTTTTGCAAGCTCGCAACACAAGATCTTATCTACCATTGTAACCATGTGATGATACAATAAGGCTTTAATTAAACTATTTTGATTCCCTTGCAAGCTCACAACTTAACCTTTAACTAAAAAATTAACCCTTGCCAACATGCGATCAAAGTACTTTTCTATTCCTCTACTCAAACCTTAGGTTATCTTTAACTCTATGTGAATATGTGATGACTCAAAACTTAACTATGTGGTTTCTTTTTGTGGCTTCACAACTCAAACTATCACTATGACTCACACTCATAGACGATGCAATAACTATTTCTATCTAACTTTCACATCTTTGTGATATAAAATCTTTGAGCCAAGATTAATTCATGATCATATGACTCCAATGATTCACACCTTCATGACCTAGACCATTCAGTTCTTATTAACTCATGTGATGTCATGATGAGCCTCTGATTGACCACTTCACTCCCTCATAGCTATTGAAATAGTTAGTACTCAAATGGGACGATGTTGCAAAAATAGCAACTTCACAACATCACAACTTGAAAGAAAAATAGGGGTGCAACATTAATATATGAAGAATAGCCAAGAAACTTAGGAATATTAATGTGTAAGCAATATTTTGCATATATACCTATCATACATGTAAATCATTTCATGGAAAATTTATCATAACATGAAACATGACTATTTCCTAGGGTTTTTTCATGAGGGAAAAAAAATTAGAAACCCTAAGCAATTGACACCAAAATTCTCCCTGATTTTCACAAGGAATTTCAATTATTTTGTTGGGTGAAAAATTTGGCCAATAGTGGCTCTGTCTGGGAATGCATGCCCCTTGCGAGCATGGAAAGGATTTAGAATATTTGGAAGAAGCATACCACTACAAGAAAATTATCTCGAACAACTTTATTGAAAATAGGAAAACTACCCTAGTTGTACAAATGATGGCCCCAAGCCACTAAAACCTCTCAAAACTTCTTACCTCTATCAAACACTTGATTTTTATTTACATCTCCTTGAGGCAAGCTACAAGTGTCATTCTCAATTGTTTCACCAAACACATCAAAATTCTTCATCAATAGATTAGGGAAAACAAAATCATTTTCATAGTGCATATAGAAACTTGAAACACTCTCTTCATCTTGCTCACTATGAAAATGCATATCAACATGCTCTTGAATTCCAAAATCAAATTAAGAGTCACCATTATCAAAAGACTCGTACATGCTATCAATTGGAAATACAAGGTGCTCATACTCTTCTTCATTTAAAGAGTCATATTCATCATAGATTTGCAACTCATCATGTGTACCTAGATGTGAAGAGTATGTGAAATATGATCCTTGGTCACTTGTAATCTCATTACTCATCCATTCATATTTATCGTGTGTTGAAACCTCTTCACACATATTAGTGCTCATATCGAGTTATATTATTGCCTTTCCCTCTCCTAATATTCAATACTACCACTAATAGGTTGTACACTTAGGATTTTGTCTCTCTCTCCACTTTGTTCTTTAGAGTTAGCTTATGTTGCTTGCTTGGCTTCTTCATTCTTTGATATAATGTGTTCCTAGATTGATCACACATTAGTCAAAGAGAGGAAAATGTAATCACCCAAAAATGGTCATCTATACCATGAGCCCCTTTCTAGCATTTTTGCATAATTTATCCATTGCTTATATTTGATTGAATCATCAAAAATCTATTTATTCAATTATAGCCTCTGGTTTGACCACTATATCCTAATTTTCTATTTAATTAAAAGAACTTGCTCCTTTTAATTAAATAAAAATCCCCACTTCCCAATTATCCAAAGTGTGCAAACATAAAGCATTATTCCTATTTTAAAAATAAGAGGAAAATATATTTTTGTCTACACATGAATGAACAATTTTTTATGTGGGAGGAATCTTCTATTTAAAAAATAACTTTAATTCTCCTCCACGCATCTTTTTCCTCTTAAGGTCAACCATTGATCTTGATCAAGTAGGATTCTTGTGCACATAGATCACTCAAAATGCATTCTCCACCTTTGATTATGCCTCTCAATCATCCATGTTTTCTTTTTAAAAAGGAGGGCTCTCTCCTCATTCTTAAAAAATATTATTATTTCATGCTAACATTATGTTGTAGTATTTTTAGATGCTTTTGGAGCTTTGAAGACTTTAAGCATTTGCATTCTCATACTAGTTTCCTCATACTTGCATCTTCGTTCATTTTCATTATAGCTTCATGGCTTTCTTCATAACTTAGTTTTCCTTTGTGCTTTAGAAAAGCTCACATAGTTTAACTAGGTGGTTATTGTAACTCTCTTGTTAGTTTGCATCTCATTTAGTTTAGTTCTTGCATCCTTCATCTTGCACTACATTTCATTGTAATTCTTGGATGCTAGCACTCTTGCTCCCATCTTTGAATCTCTTGTTCTATGGTGCACCTTGCAAGGGTTGCATAGCTTGGTTTATTTGAGAGCCACCATCTCATAGCCTTTTAACATCATAGATAGAGAGCTATAATCCATCTCTTGAGACTCCCTCTTCCATGGGTATTCTTAAGAATAATTATTTATAGAAGTGTGACACATTTTATGCACACAAATAGCTCCCTATGTTTTAATGTGTAGATATTACATTTTAACACTTCTTTGTAGATTGTTTTTGTATTTAAGTGATTTATTAAATATAGTCATAATGTTTATTTATAGAGTATAATTGAACTAATTTTATAATTTAAATATGATTAATTAAATTATTTCATTTTAATTTAACAAAGGTTCATTTCTTGGACCCTTGGAGTCAAACCTTTGTTTGGGGTGTTGGCATACTAAATGATAATATTTTGGTTTTAAGGTAAGAATAGGTGCAGCATATAAACATTCTATGGACTTTATGTTTCTACAAAGGATGATTGAGAAATGATCCATATGCTTCCTTTATTATAGCAAAGGTTTAATATTTTAACTAATAAAATCAGAATTCGCAATGTCTTTCTTATGTTTTTTATTAAGTAAAACAAGTTTTTTACAGGGGTTCCTGAAACCCACTAGTTAACAAAAAAAAAACTATTAAAAGTTTAGGTCTAGCAACCAAGCATCATAAAAAAATAATAAGCCAAAATTGGACAACAGATAGAAGCAAAAACTAAAAGGCCAAAAGCCAGGAAACAAGCAAAAACTAGGTGAAATGATTAGGGTACTAATTCTTTAGCCAACTCCACTTTCTTGAGATCCATCTCTTCCTTAGCCTCAGCCTCGTCACTCTTAGATTGGTTGTCATCCTAAGAAGCCTCCACTTCTATTTTCCTCTTTTTCACTCTCCTTTTTTTTCTCAAGCTCTCCCCCCGCAAAGATGCATCTTCATTAGTTGCCCTGGTTTCCTCAGTGTCCATATCCTCCTTCCTCTTTTTATTTTCCTCCGTTATCCTATGCAGCTTAATGATATTATCATTAAGACCTTTAATTATGTCCAGGCTCTAATTATTTGAGCTATGGAGTGTGTTCTCCATCCTTTTCACCCTTTTTTCAGTCTCTAAGACCCTAGCATCTAGCTTGCCAATTCTGACATTCTCATCCATCCCTTCTAGCCTTTCCTGCCCCTGCAACCTGAATTTGATCTCTTCAATTTCATGGAAGATCCATTTTATGGACCAAAAATTGTCCACCAAACTATTGTTGGCATTGTTAAGGAGGTTTATACCCATTTCTTAAGTACTATCGTTAAGAATCACCAAAGCTGGGTCAATAAGCTCTTCCAACTAAATTTTTCCATCCCTTCCCTCTAGCACCTCTGGGTTGATGTGTTCTCTAACAAGACCTATTTTTTTTGCACTGGCATGAATGTTCCTCCATGCAGATTTCCTTCCCTTTGCCTCCAAAGAAACCATAGTATTAACCAAGCCCTCTACCTCCTTCCTCTCTTCCAGTGCCTCAAAAGTGCTCTCCTTGCCCTTTCTATGAGCCCTCTCATCTTCCTTCTCCCCTCCTCTTTTCCTTTTGACCAAGCCATCCACCTTCCTGCTTCCCTATGCCTTACTTATTCCCTCCTCTCTCATATTTCCTTCCTTATCAGTGTCCATCCCCTCTTCCTCATCATTATAATAATCCTCTGAGTCCTCCTCCTACTTTAACCTTTTCTCCAATCCTTTCTCTGGCTTCATTTTCTTCTTCTTACCCATATCCTTCATGATTTTTACCACCTCCTATTCATCTTTTGAGTGCATACCAGCACTATCCTTCGTGTCCAATGGAAGGTAGGAGCTCTCTATCTCCTCAAAAGAAATTGCCTTCTAGACAATAGCCCTTCCATGAGTTTAAGCTTTAAAATTATCATATATGAGTAATAAAAAACCCTCATGGAAGGTTGGATTAGAGTACACTTTCTTCATATAATCCATTATACTCTTATTTGAAGAGAAAAATAGATAGAAGGGAATGGAAATTTTGGTTCCATACTTGAAATGATTTAGGATAACAAAATGGTTGATTTGAATCCTATCAAACCTAGTGTCAAGCATAATGTGGGAAATAATTACACTTAGGACAAACCTCCACAGCTTCTTAATAGATGCAAGCTCATAGTAGGCACCAGTCTTCACAAGATCCTTCATTTCCTTCATGTCCTTAGCAAAATATTTCACCACATTCAAGGATATTTTCTTGTCCCTATAGAATTTTATGCCTTGGTTGGGGGAGTTTATCACCTCAACAATAACTCCTTCATTGACTTGGAATTCTACCCCATCAATCTTCACCTTCCCCTCTCTCCATGTCTTCACCATAAGGTCCATAATCTTTAGGTCTCAACCATGAAGTTTTTCAATAAAGGATGAGATGTCACCTTTCCTCAATTTCTCCCACACCTTTGAACACCTCTTCCACTTCTCAACTTCTCCCTTTGGCTCCCTTCTATGCCTCTCCCCAACCATTATGTTGCAAACAGGAAAACAAAGAATCTGAGTTCTCCAATCATCATGAGCCAAGACTTGTGTTAGGACTAACCTTAGATAGAAATAGCAGTTACATGCAAATATAGCCAATATCAAAAAATAATAGATCACATAGAAGAGAACACAAGACACAAAGATTTAACGTGGTTCACCCAATCCCTAGGTTATGTCCACCAATAGCAAGTCCAATATTATTATTAGCCAGTGATTACAATCCACAATCCCTTATAGCTCAATATCACCATAAGAAGCTACAATGTCACCATTACATTATGAAATCCCTAACCCTAAGCCTTTTCATACAAGCTTTTGCTTGCTTACAAAATTAGGGCTAGAATAAGTTGTCCAATGGGAAAAATAATAGTCGACACCTTTTGCAATATAAGGTCATTTTTGGTTTCAAGGGTGTTGCCCTTGAAAACTTCACAAGAGTGTTGTCCCTCAAACCCACCCTGTACCTGATAGGGAGTGTACCTAGGATGCTGCCCCAGCACCCCGCAAGGGTGCTACCCCTTGACCCCATCTTGAGGGTGCTACCCTTGAACCCCCATAAAAATAATACGGGGAGAAAACCATGTTGAATAAACCTCCAAATCTAATTAGGCTCCACATCACAGCAATCTCTCACTTGGAGATTGATCAGAGCACTCCTAAACCTATAGCTCCCACTAGAATATCAAACCACCTTGGACTCTATTGTTCTTTTATTTTGTTTAGTCTAAAAGACCAACCAAAGCTGAAGAGGAATTTAGCTTCTCCCTTGTTACTACCTTGGTAAACATATCTATTAGATTATCATCTGTATGTATCTTGTCTAGCTTTAACTATCCATCATCCAAAACTGACCAAATGAAATGGTACCATAACTATATGTGTTTTGTCTTTGAATATAGAGTTGAATTCTTTGCAAGATGAATTTCACTCTGACTATCTGTAAACAAATAATTATCCTTCTAAAGGTGTCCCAAATCTTCCATGAAGAATTGAAGCCATATCATCTCCTTGGTTGCCTTTGTAGTAGCAACATACTTTGCCTTTGTAGTGGATAAAGCATTAGCCTTCTGTAACCTAGAAACCTAGCTCACTATTGCCCACCAACAGTAAATACATAGCTTGTAGTACTCTACCTACTATCAATATCCCCTACCAAATCTAAGTCAACATATCCATGTAAGTTAGTAGTAGAGCCCCCAAAGTGAACACTTACTAGATGTTCCTCTCAAATATCTGAGAATCCATTTGAATACATTCCAATGCTCAATTCTTGGATGACTCATATACATGCTAACGACTCTAACTACATGTGCAATATATGGCCTTGTACATACCATAGCATACATCAAGCTTCCTACAGCTGAAGCATAGGGTACCTTAGACATCGTATCCTCCTCTTCTTGTGTCTTTGGACACATCTCCTTAGTTAACTTCAAATGACTAGGTAAAGGTGTGCTAACAGCTTTAGCATTCCCCATAGAGAAACGTAGCAACACCTTCTCAATATAATCAGCCTAAGATAAAGTCAATTTTCTATTCTTCCTATCTCTACAAATCTTCATACCAAGGATTTTTTTGCTACCCCCAAATCCTTCATAGGAAATGCATGTGCGAACTAGTGTTTTAGCCCCTTAATGTGATCCATGTTAGACCTAGTTACAAGCATATAATCAACATATAAAGATAAAATAATTTAGATATCATCATCCAACCTCTTAAATTAAACACAGTGATCTAAATGGCACCTACTATATCCATGCTCATGCATAAACCTATCAAATTTTAGATACCATTGTTGAGGTGCTTGCTTCAAGCCATATAAACTTTTCTTCAATTTGCACACTAAGTTCTCCTTACCTTTGACCTCAAATCCCTATAGTTGTACCATATGTATCTCTTCATCCAAATCACCATGAAGAAAGGTTGTTTCAAAATGAACTTGCTCCAAATGCAAATCTTTGGTATTCACAATACTTAAAACAGTGTGAATAGAAGTCATTTTAACAACAAGAGAAAATATCTCATCAAAATCAATGCGGCCCTTTTTCTATGAAAATCCTTTTACAACTAACTTGGCTTTATATCTTTTCTTACCTCCATCCTCTTCTTTTAACTTGTAACCCATTTATTTTGTAAATTCCTTTTACCTGCAGGCAACTTGCATAAATCCTATGTCTTATTTTTCAGCAAAGAGTCCATTTCGTCTTTCATTGCAAACTCCCACTGAATATTTGTATCCACCTACATAGCTTCATCATAACATTTAGGTTCACCAGTATCAGTAAATTAAATATAATATTAAAAAGAAGAAAATATTTCTAGAGGTCTACTTAGCCTTGTTGACCATTTAACATTCACTGGGGTGTGTGGTATTCGTTGTTGCGGTTGTTGCACATCATTAGGAATTGATGGAACATCATCTTTTGGAATATCATCCAGCACTACATAATCTTCTTTCTTCTCATGTTGTTGTAATAGATCTTTGTATAATACTTTCTCATTGAATATGACATCCTTGCTTCTTAAAATTTTATGATTTTCAAAATCCCAAAGCTTATAACCAAATTCATTAATGCCATATCTAACAAATACACATTTCTTTGACTTAGCTTCCAGCTTGGTTCTATTTTTAGAATCTATACGAGCAAATGCTTCACAACTGAAGATTTTGAGAAAAGAATAACTTACTAGTCCATGCTTCCTCTAGAATACCATAGCCCAAAGGAATAGAGGGACCTCTATTAATCAAATATGTAGCAGTATTGATAGTCTCTTCTCACATGTTTAAGGGCAACCCTGCATGTAATCTCGTGCTTCTTGCATGCTCCATTATAGTCATATTCATGCATTCAACCATTCCATTTTCCTATGGAGTGCATGGAATAGTTTTCTTATCTACGAATACCATTAGTGGAGCAATAATATTTAAATTCATGATTGTAATACTCATCACCATTATCAGATCTGAGACATTTTAATTTCTTACCAGTCTCATTTTCAACCAAGCATTTCCATTTCTTAAAAGTTTGAAATACATTTGATTTCTGTCTAAGGAAATAAAATCATACTTTTCTAGTTGCATCATCAATAAATGTAACACAATAGTGAGAGCCACCAAGGGAAGATAGTTGAGTTGGCCCCCATACATCGGTATGCACAAGCTCTAATCTCTTACTTTTCTTTTCCTTCCCAGTCTTCACAAAACTCACTGTCTCTTGTTTTCCATACACACAAATTTCATAGAAATCCATATTAATACATTTTAGACTAGGTAAAAAATTCTTTGAATGAAGTACTTTCATACCTTTTTCACGCATGTGCCCAAGTCTATTGTGCCACAACATTGTATTAGAATCTATAGCAGCTGTTTGTTGTCCCTGCTCAACAATAACAACTATTCCTAGACATTCATTTTTCTCTAAAACAATCAAAGTAGAATGAAAAGTATGACCTATACAAAGATATAAGGTGTCTACTTTCACACCTTTTGTTACTACAAGAGAGTCTTTTTAAACCTTCCAATTTTTAACATTGAAAGTAACTACACAACCCTCATCACCGAGTTACCCTACTGAAATTAAATTACTACTTAGCCTTGGAACATGTCTTACCTCATTTAGTAGCCAATGATGCAAACTCTGTAACTTAATCTTAACTTTTCCCTTTCCAGCAATCTGATAGGGTTCATTATCCCCTAAATAAATAAGCCCAAAATCCCCTTGGACATAATCAATGAAATAACCTCTATGAGGTGTAGCATGAAATGAAGCACCAGAATCTAAAACCCATGAATCATCAACACTTTCTAAAGACAGAATCAAAGCATCCTCTTCGGATTTTTTACTTACCACATTTGCCTCCTTGTTTCCTTCTAGTTTATCTCCTTTATTGTTCTTTCAAGTCCAAAAATATTTCTTCTTATGCCCTGGTTTACCACAGTACTAGCAATTTCTTGGTCCTCTGGATTGAGACCTCTTCCTCTTTGACTTTCCTCATGAATTTCCATGATTTCTAGAATTATTTCCTCTCTTAGTCATTCTACCTCTACTTTGTGTGTTTAAAGCACTTCCTAATGTAGATCCACCTAAGGTTTTCCTATGAGTTTCCTCACTCAAAATAACATTGATCACATCATCAAATTTTAGGGTATTAGATCTAGAAATAGAATTACTTACAACCATTACCAAGCCATTCCAACTTTCAGGCAAAGAACACAAAATCAAGAGAGTCCTAATTTCTTCATCAAAATTGGTACCCACAAAAGATAACTAACTAGTAATAGTATTAAACTCATTTAAATGATCTGCAACAGATCTGCCTTCTGGCATTTTTATATTAAATAAATGCTTCATGAGAAATACCTTGTTTGAAGTGGAGGATTTTTCATATAATTTTGCTAGGGTTTGCATCAACTCTTTTGTCATCTTTGCTTTTGTAATATTAAATGTCACTAATGGTGCCAAGCATAATTGAATGCTTCCAAGTGCCTTTCTATCTAAAATCTCCTAGTCGTCATCTAACATAGCTCCTTGTTTCTTGAATTTTCCTTCCAACAACTTCCATAAATCCTTCTAATAAAGATAGTCTTCCATTTGCATCTTCCATGACTAAAATTTTTACCCATTAAACTTCTCTACCTTTAGCTTACCCTCATCTACCATTTCTCCCACTCAACCATGAGACCTTCCTGCAGAGGATCACTAAAATAAAATGACAACAGTTTGGCTAAAAAAAAAATGACAGTCTAGCTCTAATACCACTTGTTAGGATTAACCTTAGATAAAAATAATAGTGACATGCAAATATAACCAATATCAGAAAATAATAGATCGCACAAAAGAGAACACAAGGTACCAAGATTTAATGTGCTTCACCCAATCCCAAGGCTACGTCCACCAACGACAAGTCCAATATTATTATTATCCAGTGATTACAATCCATAATCCCTTATATCTCAATACCACCACAAGAAGCTATAATATCACCATTACATTATGAAATCCCTAACCCTAAGCCTTTTTATACAAGCTTTTTTCGCTTACAAAATTAGGGCTAGAATAAGTCATCCAATGGGGAAAATAGCAACCGACGCCTTTTACAATATAAGGTCATTTTTTGTCTTTGGGGGCACTACCCCTAAAAACCCCCACGAGGGCGTTGCCCCTCGACTTCACCTTATACAACGACCGGGAGCATACTTGGGGCACTACCCCCAAACCCCCATAGAAATAATATGGGGATAAAATTGCGTCGAATAAACCTCTGAATCTAATTAGGCTCCACATCACAACAACCTATTTTTCTCCCAAAACCTGTACTTGACTCCATCCTTGGTAAAGCAAAAGATGTAGTAATTACCAAAGGCCCTTAAGAAAGCCCATAAAATGTGCCAATAAACCCCCCAATTATGATTCCTCTGAATTAGCTCATGCCAAACTCTCATTACTTTATAAGCTAGATTGACATCATTAACTACCATAGTTACACTTTATGTTGCCCATTCTTCCTTGGATCCTCTCCAACTCGATTATTCTTTTTAAGTTTGTGAGAAATCCCTCTCCACTTGACCATCTTTGTGACATGTCCCTCCTTACTACCTCATTAGCCATCTAATCAACTACCACATTTCCTTCACGATAAACATGTGACACAAAGACCTTTTCGAAGGAAAGAAGAATTTTTTCATTTCCTCCATCATATTCTTTATACTCCATGACAAAGGGTGTTCTCCCCTTAGGCATTTAATAATGTTATTTGAGTCCCCTTCCAACCAAAGTCATTTGACCCCTACCTCTTTAGCCAATTTTGATGTTTGAAGAGCAGTACAGGCCTCAGCATAATGGTTAGTTTAGAGTCCCAGAGGGAAAGTAACCACCTCTATACCATACCCATGACTATTTTTGATCACCCCTCTACATCTCATTGCTCTAGGGTTTCTTTTGGCTGCTCCATCAAAGTTGTCTTTGTGTCAATCTTCTGAGGGTAAAGGCTAGTTACACTCCTTTCTTCTTGTTTGAGTATCATCAGTTTTAACATTATCCCCTACAAAAGGGTTAGATCCTTTTATAAACATATAGTTTTCCAAAAGAACATTTTGGATTTTACCAGACACAATTCTTGCAGGAAGGTTATCATCCCTAAATATCTGGTTATTGTGTTCCTTCCATATACTCCATCAAAAATGAGGCAAGGCCCATTTACTTATAGTTTGAAGCCCAAATCCCCTCCAAGAATTATCACACTACCTGAAGAAATTAGTAGTCAAGTCAGGAGCACACCAGCTCATCTCAAAAGCTTGATTGAATAAAGACCAAACCTCTCTAGAGAAGGAGCAATATATGAACAAATGATCCACTGTCTCAACCTAGGTTTTGTAGAGGACACATCTATTTGGAATAAGATGGCCACTTTTACACAAATTGTCTATAGTTAGAATCCTATTATGGAGTAAAAGCCAAAAAAAAAATGTTGATTTTAGGGATAAGATCAGGGTACCATGCTTTAGCTCAGTCGAATCTCGAATCCTGCTTCATAATAGCTTGGTACCCTGAGGCCACTGAATAGGTACCATCCAAAGAATTCTCCCAAACAAGCTTATCCTGATCCTCATTCACAACCACAGAGAGAAGAATAGTCATAAGAGGTTTAAAGTCCTCTGAAATGGCAATTAGATCCCTCCAGCCTTGGCCCTGTCTATAATCAAAAACAAAACTCCCAAACCTCTAGATGCACCTGCAAGCTCATCTCTCAAAATTAGGAATGACAAGAAGCCCCTAAATCAGCCAATTATCCTACCAGAAAAGGGTATCCTCTCCATCCAAGCACTCCATTTCGCCCTACTATTAGCAACTTCTTTAGCACTTAGAAAACCATTCCATATATTAGATCCTTTAGGAATAGACTCACTAAAGAACAAGTTTCTAATTGAAGGTCTTTGAAGGTATTTTTCTTCCATGATGTCCCTCTAGTACCCCTTGCTAGAAAAGATTCTCCAAGCTTCTTTAGCTTGGAGGGCTTTGTTGAAAGGATGTGGTTTCCTTATCCCCAGTCCACCATTCTATTTTGTGAGGCACACATTATCCCAAGACACCAAGTGTAAATGCTCGTTGCCTTCTGATCCTGACCAAAGAAAGTTTTGTTGGATCTTCTCCAATAGATCCACGTACTTGCTAGGAATCCCAAAAAGACTCATTCCATAGGTTGGAAGATTCAGGAGAGTGGCTTTGACCAACAATCTTGCTAGCTTGGCTAAGAGTGACTCCTTCCAACCTACCAATTTTTTATTTAACCTGTCTAATATGTTATTCTAGAACGAGTCGGGAGGCCTCAAACACATGGGGAGGCCCAAATAGTTAGAGGGAAGACTTCCCAATTCACAGCCCAAAATAGCAGCAATCTTCCTCTGACACTCAATTGGAGTATTAATGAAAAAAATAAAGCTCTTGTTCTAGTTGATTAGCCTTCCCAAGCCCCTATAGTAAGAGCTCAAAATAGTTTTCACCACTCTGGCTTCACCAACTGTGGCTTTCCCACCCATTATTGTGTCATCAAAAAATTGTTGGTGTGAGAAAACCAGGGGCCAAAAGAAAGTTTGATACCAGACAGAGCACCCAAAATTTTGTTAGCAGAAATCATCCTTCCAAGACAATCAGTTAGAATGATGAAGAGAATGGGGGAGATCGGATCACCTTGCCTAAGACCTCTGAAAGGTTTGAAAAAGGCTTAGGGGGATCCATTGACCAGCATAGCCAAGGAAGTTGTTGTCACCAACTAGCCAATAAGTTTGATGACCCTTGAATTAAACCCAAAGGCCCTATGAACTTTGAAGAGAAAGGCCCAGTCCACACAATCATAGGCCTTAGACATGTCAAAATTAAGGAGGAAATGTTCTTTGTTACCTTCTTCCAAAAATTGGATAACTTCATGGACAGTCATAATAGAATCCAGGATTTGTCACCCCAAGACAAAACCAGATTGTTGAGGTGCTATAATGGATGGGAGAACCTTGATGATCCTTGAAGCCAACACTTTAGAGATAATCTTATAAAAAAGAGTTACATAGGCTTATGAGTTAGAGTTGATCCATAGATTCCACCCTAGCCACCTTCGGGATAAGCACTAGGAAAGAGGCATTAACCTCCTTAAGAAGACTTCTAGCACCAAATAATTCTTGCACTGCTTTAGTAACATCCTATTGAACCATATTCTAGAACATCTGAAAGAAAAAAGATGGGAACCTATCCTGACCTGGGGACTTTTCAACTACAAGAAGACGACCTACTCAACTTCCTAAGGGGAGGGAATAGACCCAATCATCACATTCTCCTCAGGTTGAATCAAATTTGGAATATTCGATAAGATTTCCAACTAATCATGTTCCACCAGATTTGGGTCTTTCACAAGTAGATTAGAGAAGAAAGAAATAGCCTCACCAACTATTTCATTTTTTCTTCCATTACCACTTCTCCCTTCTTGATGTTGCTAATTCTGTTATGAAATCTATGCTTCAAAGTAGAAGTGTGGAAGAACCTGGTATTCCTATCCCCCTCTTCAACTAGACAGCCCTCGATCTTTGTTTCCAATAGGCCTCATCTTGACTAATAACATTGTGAAGCTTAGAAAGGATAGATTTTTCCTCTAGCCTGTCATCATTATACCCCTCCTTCTGAATAGCATCCTAAATGATTCCTAGGTCCTCTAAGATCTAATCTTTGGAATGAAAGATATTACCAAAATCTGATGTGTTCCACTTTCTAATGTTCAACTTAACATTTCTCAGTTTCTTAGCATCCTAAATCTGAAAGGGAAGTTACATTTGATATCATTAGGGTCTAAAGTGAGAGAAATGGGAGAATGATCTGAACCAGTCCTGGCCATTAACGAAAGATTGTAATTATAAGAAGACAACCAGTCTAAGGAGATGAGAGCCCTATCCAGACGAACCTGAATACAATCTCTTCCCACTCTTCTATTAGACCAAGTCAAGAAACCTCCCTAAAGGTCAACATCAAGACAGGCCAAATCATTGATAAAATCCAAAAGGTCCATCCTACTGTCCAAATTTGGAGGTAGACCTCCCTATTTTTCATCCTCCTTTAAAGGGGTGTTGCAATCCCCCATTATTACACACATTCCCACTTAAAATCTTGATAAAACATTCTTAATTTTAACCCAATAATTCCTCCTACCATTCTTAGTGTTGGGAGCATACACATTCAACAGAAAATAAGATTCTTTAATTTTAATATTTTCAACTTGAATGAGAAGAATATTACCTTCATTGTAAACAACTTGAGACTTAAAGAAATAAGAGCTACAGAGAGTAAGCAAACCTCCTGAAGCTCATTTTGAGTTCATTGCAAAGCCTTCCATACTACTACTAAAAGAGATTCTTTCCACCACCTCCTTTCTCATTTTTGTTTCTTGAATAAGGAAAAAATCATGCCTACGATCTGTAATCATATTTCTAATTACCTCTTGTTTGTGGGCTCCATTTAGCCCCCTAATGTTCCATGATATGACCTTCATTTCTTCTTTACAATGCAGATCTCTTCGATGGTCCTTTGGCTCCCATCCACTAGGTTCCTTCTAGTCTCCTCTTTCCTATTTTGACTGTTACTATTTCTTCCAAGAGTCTTAGGTTTTGCTCCAACATCAGCCTTCACTCTGCTTCTTGTTGCAGCTGGGGATACTGGTGAAGCATCCTTGCTCTTCTTTTTCTTGGTAATAGTTGTCCATTTCCCTTGATATTCATCAATACAGGTTGCAAACAGAGCCTCCATATGAGTAAGTTTCCCTGGCAAAGAGGATCTAACCATTTCCACCACTCTAGAGATCTTCCTGGGAGAGTCAATCCCCATACTAAGATTACTACCTCCATTGAGTATTAAACTACCTGAGAGAGTTTCCTCCTCTATCTCATCCCTGGCTTGGGTTTTGGGAGCATAAGAAATATCCCTACCTACCGCTGGTTCAGGACCCTCTTTCATAGGCTAAACCCTTTGGATTATTTCGCCTGTAGGGCATGGTTGCTTCAAATTTTCTAGATTATCTAGCTCAATTGCCATCATCTGCTTCTCAGATATAGGCCTTTGTGATTCCTCGCTTAAAGTATTGGTACCTATTGGTTTTGTCCCTAGGACTTCCTCTACTACCAAAGGAAGAGCATCGACTGCTTTCTCCTACTGTTGCTTCAGTCCTATTTCTTTGTTAGTTATTCCCTTTGGTTTCCACACTTTCTCTCCCTCTTTAGAGAAATTGATTATGTCCTTTTTTATTCCCTTTTCCCTAATTTTATTCTAATTTTATTTCCTAGCTTTCTCCTCCAAGATCCTAGGGAAAATTTTATCCACATGGCCTGCCTTCTTACAATGGAAATAGGTAAATGGGAAAATTTCAAAATCCAACTTTTGAATATGGGTGCCAAAATTAGAATGGAGGTACACAACCTCCAACATATCTCTCCCCTCACTAACTCCAATGCATATTCTTGCATAAGTTAATTGGCTCCTCGCCACTGTAATAGGATCTATGGATAAGAGCTCCCCAAAGGATCTAGCTATGCCATCAAAAACATCCTCGTACCAAAATTCCATTGAAGTTTTGAAAATCGAACCCAGACAAGTGCTTGAACAAAGAAGGAATCATTAAGATCTAGCTTTGAAGTCCATTTCTACAAGGATAGCATCAAACATCCAAAGGACCAAGATCTATCACATAGAATCCTCATGAGATCCCCCATACAAGAGAACTCAAAAGAGAGGAAGCCCTTAGCCATAGCCTCTATATCCACATGCCCTTTTAGGTCCCATTTATTTCTCACATGGTTCCTCACAATGTCAATATTTGGCCTTGGGTCAATGAACTTCCCAACCAGAGAGGATGCCATAGCAGCAATGTTATGGTCTACCAGTTCATCAGGGATTTCAATAGTGAACAAACCCTTGTCTTTATTTGAGATATCTTTGATCTCTGGGAAGAAAGACTTACCTATAGGTTTTATCCCAAAGAGAGAAGACCATCTACCTCTCGAACCTGAGTCAGGGACCCTTCAAGCATTTTGTAGGCCTAGCAAAGACCAACCAAATTCCAAAACCTCCTTCCCAAGGGCCTATCATGATTCTTGTGGGTCCTCATTCCCTAATGGAACAATATTCTGTTAGGAACCTGTGTGTTCCTTCTGTTTATTTTGTTAGAGTAGTGTTGTTGGACGCATATGCTTTGTAAGTCGTCCCGTGAGTATATTTTATTATCCCACATGCATAGGTAGTATTACTTTTCTAGATCGTACTCAGTATATAAGAATAGGTTGAGTCCCTTGATGGGCACGGACGAATTTATTGTATTGAGCTTGCTCAAAGGAGGTTACCCCCTCGAAGTGGCCTGCGATTAGTAGATTCATTCTGAGTTCTGCTATCACTTTGTATTCTGTTATTTCGAGCATTCTCACGATATTGCTATAAGGAGGTTCATCACATCTGGTATCAGAGCACTCTCTTGGGCTCGCTGGGTGGAAATTACATCAAATTTTTTTTCTGTCGTGGCCTTCAGGTTCCTCTCACTTCTAATATCTCTTGTTATTGCAATAACTCTTTTCAGTTGTTCTGTCTGTGAGTGAATTTTTCTAAGTCGACTGTTCAAAAAAAAAAAAAAAAAAAAGTAAAATTTTTTCTATTTTTTAGTCGTAGCTTCCTTGTTTGCTTTCTGTTTCTGCCCATACTTCCGCAGAACGTCTGCAATATCATTTCGCATACTTCCTTCCTTGGCGACCCAACCCCAAATTTTACATATCAAAGCCCTAAATCCCTCATTTATCTAATTTTAGGGTTTGCCCTATCTTTTTCACCTCTCATCCAATCGCCACCAAACTGAGCCACAAGATTCAATTCCTCATTTTGCTCCCTTATCCCTCTTGGACTGTTCGCCTCATTTCGCCTCCCTACCCTTGAAACCCTCATTTTTCTGTTTCCCTTGTCCCTAGATAGTCTCCCACCACCCGTCGAACACCCATTTCCTATCTGAGTTTTACCCAAATCCAAGTTTGCCGTAACTAAAAAAGCTTTTGTTTCTCATCTTCTACCCATTCCAAAAAAAAAAAAAAAAAAAAAAAAAAAAACCTTGCTTTATGGTTGTTACGCGTACAGGAGCAAAAATCATGGAAGAAGAAATGGCATCCCTCAAAACCAAACTTCAAGATCTGGATGACAAAATTCTGGGTGTTAACTTTCAGCAGTCAGCCATGAGCCGAAACCATTCAGGAGATACTGGGTCCTCTTCTGGCAATTTCCGTGGACCAAAGCTTGATTTTCCACGCTTCGATGGTTCTGATCCGACTGGATGGATCTATAGGGCAGAGCAGTATTTCAGCTTGCATAATACTTTGGATAACCACAAAGTCCCCCTTGCATCTTTTCATTTGGAACATGAAGCTCTTCAATGGTTCCGTTGGTACATCAAGGCTAATGTAGGCCCAACGTGGAGAGAATTGTGCACCCTCATTTTGGAGCGCTTTGGCCCTAGTTCCTTTGATGATTTTACAGGAGCACTCACTAAACTGCGTCAAACAGGCACTGTAAGAGAATACCAGACAGAGTTTGAAAAATTAGCTAATTACACAGAGGGCTTGTCTGATGAATTCTTCCGTAGTTGTTTTGTCAGTGGTCTGAAGGATGCACTTCGCTCAGAAGTCAAAATGTTTCGACCTACTACAATGATGGAAGCCCTTGGGTTGGCTAAGTTAGCGGAAGACAAGATTAGTGCTCTACAACGCTCCAGATCTAATTTTGTTCCATTCAGAAATACAGGTTCTCACAACCCTCCAGTCATACCAGCTCCCAGAACTACTCCGATCAAGCACTTGTCTGAAACAGAGATGCGAGTCAGGCGAGACAAAGGGCTTTGTTATAATTGTGATGAGAAACGGTCTCGGGGCCATAGATGTGTTCAGCAAAAGCTCTATCTCTTGGATGTGGATTCTCCACCAGAACTGGAAGAATATGTAGATGCTCAGGAAACAGTGGATGATGAGGTTGAGCCTCACCAGCCTAAACCTCCTTCACCAGAAGCTCCACCAGAGATATCTGTCCATGCTTTGGCAGGAGTCACTACTCCACAAACCATGCGGGTCCAGGGTTTCTTCAAGAAGATCCCTCTTACTATACTCATTGATTCTGGTAGCACTCATAACTTCATTGATCCACGAATAGCCAAACAGGCTGATTGCTTTATCCATCCCTGCTCTAGCTTTGAAGTCATGATTGCCAATGGGGGCACTTTACCTTGTAAAGGGAAATGTCGCAATGTGCGTCTCTCTATTGGAGATTATAACATGCGCTCTGACATGTTTGCCTTACCCTTAGGTGGCTGTGATGTGGTTTTGGGTGCCCAATGGTTACGCACTCTTGGCCCCATTCTCTGGGATTTTGCTGAACTTTGGATGCAATTTTCAGCCGAGGGGCACCAACACACTTTGAAAGGCTTACCACTAGGGTCTCTCAGCATCATCAGTTCACACCGTATGGAAAAACTTCTTAAGAAGAATTCACATGGTGTCATCGCTCAGCTCCATTCCATTCAGATGCAGCCATCAGCAGTCTCTAGCACTCCTGCCGATCTCCAACACATTTTGGACAAGTATTCTGGTGTATTTGCTGAACCTGTGGGATTACCTCCTTCTCGTCCAGAGGACCACCGTATTCAGCTCCTTCCTGGCAGTGTTCCGCCCAACATCAGGCCCTACCGCTACCCATTTCATCAGAAGACCAAAATCGAGATACTTGTCCGTGACTTACTGAAGCAAGGTATTATTCGCCCTAGTACCAGTTCCTTTTCTTCTCCAGTTCTGCTTGTTCGCAAAAAAGATGGGTCATGGCGACTCTGCATTGATTTCCGAGCACTTAATCATCTCACTATAAAGGACAAGTTTCCCATTCCAGTTGTTGATGAACTTCTTGATGAACTTCATGGGGCTCATTTTTTCTCCAAGTTAGATCTTCGTTCTGGGTATCATCAAATTCGGGTTAATGAGGAGGATATACCTAAAACTGCCTTCCGCACACATGATGGTCACTATGAATTTTTAGTCATGCCCTTTGGCCTCACGAATGCTCCTTCAACATTTCAGGCAGTGATGAATAACATATTTCGACCATACCTCCGGAAATTCATTCTGGTCTTCTTTGATGATATCCTCATATATAGCAAAACTTGGGCTGAGCATCTCCATCATCTGGAGCTTGTCTTGCAACTTCTCTCTGATCATCAACTCTGTGCAAAACTATCTAAATGTGTGTTTGGCCAGGTGGAAGTGGAGTATCTCGGGCATATTGTTGCACACCATGGAGTGCGGGTGGATCCTACAAAAATAGATGCCATGAAAACTTGGCCGCATCCTAAAACTCTCAAGAGCCTTCGGGGTTTTTTGGGGTTGACTGGCTACTACCGCAAGTTTGTCAAAGATTATGGAAAAATTGCAGCACCATTGACAGCTCTGTTAAAAAAGGATGCCTTCTCCTGGACCCCTGTTGCTGAGACTGCATTTGAACAACTGAAACAGGCTATGTGCAGTACACCTGTTCTCGCAATGCCAGATTTTTCCAAACCCTTCACTATTGAGAGTGATGCTTGCGGCAATGGATTGGGTGCTGTTCTCCTGCAAGATGACCATCCTATTGCGTTCACTAGCAAAGCCCTCTCTGGTAAGAATCTAGCCCTCTCTACTTATGAAAAAGAAATGATGGCTATTTTGCATGCTGTACAGAAGTGGCGGCCATACCTCTTAGGGAGTCATTTTTGCATCAGAACCGATCACCAAAGTCTGAAATACTTCCTGGAACAACGGGTATCCTCTCCTACACAACAGAAATGGGTCAGCAAACTCATGGGGTATGATTATGAGATCACCTACAAGAAGGGTAAGGAGAATATTGTGGCAGATGCTCTTTCTCGCACATTTGATAATCAAGCTTCCCTTTCCGCTATTTCTATGCCCATTCCCAATTGGTTAGCGTCTGTTCAGCAGGGCTATGACAGTGACTCTTCTTTATCTCAAATCATTCACTAGCTAGCCAATAATCCTTCTGCTATACCACATTACTCTTGGGATGGTGCTTCTCTTCGATACAAGGGTCGGCTAGTGCTTCCTCAGAACCCAGCTCTACATCAGGCTATTTTTTATGAACTCCATGCTTCTCCTTCAGCAGGGCACTCAGGCTTCCTCAAAACTTATGAGCGAGCAAGGAGAAACTTCTTTTGGAAAGGGATGAAACAGACGATTCAACAGATGGTGGCTGAATGTGATACTTGCCAACGCCACAAGGGTGAAACGACCCTCCTTCTCGAACCATTGCCCATCCCTACACGGATTTGGACTGATATTTCTATGGATTTCATTGAAGGGCTTCCTAAATCCGGTGGCAAGACAGTGATCTTGGTTGTGGTTGATCGTCTCTCGAAATATAGTCATTTTTGTGCCCTCAGCCACCCCTATACTGCCTCCTCTGTTGCACAAATCTTCGTGGACCAGATATTTCGTCTTCATGGACTCCCTTCTTCCATTGTCTCTGATCGTGATGCAACTTTTACCAGTCATTTTTGGACTGAACTGTTTCAGAAAACTGGCACCAAACTGAAGATGAGTTCGGGCTATCACCCACAAACTGATGGTCAAACTGAAATTGTCAATAAATGCTTGGAAACTTATCTTCGTTGCTTCACTTCCGAACAGCAACATCAGTGGGCCAAGTGGCTCCCTTTAGCTGAATGGTGGTACAATACCTCTTACCACACTGCCTCTAAAATGACTCCATATGAAGCAGTCTATGGTCAGGCACCTCCAGTGCTCCTTTCCTACACTCCCAACAGCTCACCAGTCCAGGCAGTTGACATAGTTCTCCGCAGCAGGGATCAGATTCTTCGTACCTTACAGGATAATCTTCACATGGCCCGTAATCGGATGAAACAGCAAGCAGATCAACACCGTTCTGAGCGCTCATTTCAAGTTGGGGATATGGTTTTTCTTCGTCTACAGCCATACAAACAATCCTCCCTAAAGCTGAAAGGGCGTCATAAGCTGGCCCCAAAATTTTATGGGCCTTATAAGGTTCTGCAGAAGATTGGTTCAGTTGCTTATAAACTGGAACTTCCTCCTTCTTCCCGCATTCATCCAGTCTTTCATGTTTCTTGTCTAAAGAAAGTTCTGGGTACCACTGTCAGAGCACAAACTACTCTCCCTGAAATGGATACGGAAGGATCCATTATCCTGGAGCCGGTGGCAATCATTGACCAGCGCACTCGCCAGCTTCGCTCTCGCTCCATCTCTGAGGTCTTGATTCAGTGGCATGGCATGCAACCAGAGGATGCTACCTGGGAACCCCTTCTTCAGATTCAACAACAATTTCCACACCTTAAGCTTTGAGGACAAAGCTTTTTTCTAAGGGAGAGGGGATGTTAGGAACCTGTGTGTTCCTTCTGTTTATTTTGTTAGAGTAGTGTTGTTGGACGCATATGCTTTGTAAGTCGTCCCGTGAGTATATTTTATTATCCCACATGCATAGGTAGTATTACTTTTCTAGATCGTACTCAGTATATAAGAATAGGTTGAGGCCCTTGATGGGCACGGACGAATTTATTGTATTGAGCTTGCTCAAAGGAGGTTACCCCCTCGAAGTGGCCTGCGATCAGTAGATTCATTCTGAGTTCTGCTATCACTTTGTATTCTGTTATTTCGAGCATTCTCACGATATTGCTATAAGGAGGTTCATCACATATTCCCCTGGTCTTCCTCCTCCTAGCCATCCCGAGAGCCCTTCTCTGCACCATCCTGGATAGATCCACCCGATGCTAAATTCAAATTTGCTATCTCCCCAGTTCCCACTCCAACACCTACTCCTTCCATGTTAAAAATCATACTATTTTGACAAATGTGTTTCTTATGTTACCATTTTAAGGGATACTAACATGTTTGTCAAAATAAATACTCATGGTTATAAATTTGGATTGGGAACCAAGGTGGCACTACGGTTGGTCTTGGAGTCAAAATAAAACTATTGGGATATTGAATGAACAAGAGGAGTTGATGCTAAAAGCTTGTAATAGATCTTATGATTTGTGCTCACATGTAATCATTAAAAAAATCTTGAATCTCCCATTTGGATTTGTCATATTGTAATTTACAAAAACTTCTTTCTTTTATGAGCAAGATGGGAGGTTTTGTTTGTCTAGTTTTTTCCTATTAGTTTTTTTCATAAAAGAAATATCAAAACTAGGGTGTTTTCCCGTAATACAAATAGAGAACTATCTCAAAGGATTGACACTAGACTAGATTATTACCAACAACTAGTTAATATTAGCCAATATAAGCAACAACATCCAAAATCTACCTCTATCAAAAACAAAAGACCACTTATGACTAAACCACCAATCATAGTAATAGTACACGTTGAATAGTAGGTAAAATAAAACAACCTAATCTAATAGTGTTTAATGTCTTATCAATATCAAGAGCATATAACATGTGTCATGTAGGGAAAATCAATTAAGAGTTGACCTTAGCATAAAAGCTATAAACTAAAGTATTAAAATTGTTAACTAAATAATCAAAAATATAAACTAAACTTTTATAACTAAGGCCCCAGAGCTCGGTTAGAAACCAAAATACAAAAATACCGACAATCTTCATCATGATTTCTTCTTGTTCATCTTCCTTGATAGAAAAATTTTGGCCCAAAAGAATTGGAGGAAATCCTTATGATCTTCATCCTGTATTAGTTTGTCACCTTTCACATGTTACTGCAACAGACATAAGGTGGTAGTGAAACCATGCATCAACTTTAATATGAACCTATTCACATATTGTGGATGTTTATCCAAAACCAACATTTCATCCCTAATATTTTGAAAGCCACTTTGAATACTAACTACTCGTTGTTTAATTGTTCCAATGATACCACTTGGGGCATGACTTCGGATAGGGGTATTTTTAACCTGAATCTCTTCCCCAACAACATTGTCCTAAAAAATTTGAGGTGAGGGATGATCTCTGGGAGGGTTATATTAGTCATAGGGGCAAGGGACATGGCATACTTAAGGCCCTCTAACACATGGGAAGAGAAGTTGTTCTCTTCTTCTTTTTTTGATAATTTAGAGTAGTCATTCTTAGATTTATCTTCTCCATTACCTTTGATCTCCTCAGAGACTTTAGGGCTCAACTCTTTCATTTTTATTTTGCCCTTTTCCTTGCCCATTTTTTTTGGAGTGGTGGGAAGTGATAACTTTCGGTGTAATCTTCACTTCTAAATCTACTTGGCAGGTGGTATTTTTAGTTATGGGGTTTGGTCTCAGGGATAATGTTATAAGTTTTTTTCTTCTTTGATTTTTCAGTAGATTCAATAGTTGGAGAAACTTCCTATAATCCTAAAGGGGTTTTTGTTGCACCTGTTTCTACTCGTGCTCATTGGTGGGAGGATACTTTATTCATAAGGGGAGTACAAACGTTGGGAAGGGGAGGGAATTACAACAAATATTGTACACTAGTTTCCCCTTGAGAACCCACCAAAGTTTAGCTCAAAATATTTTTTTTAGAGGAGGGACCCCACTTTACCTTCTTCTTTTTTAATAATAGGATTAAACCTATAAATCCCATGCATTGTGAGACCATACTTGAATGCACCATTTTTATTATTATAGTAGATGATATTAGTGTTCTAAAGTTTATTATTATACATTTTGACAGTTGTATAAATAAGTAATACATTTGTTTTTTCTTTGAAATTAATGACCATTTTCTTCTTTTTGAATTTTCATTATTTTAGTAGAATCAGATGTCTTACCAATCATAATAATAAATTTTAATAAAAAACATGTTTATTAGAGGACTTCATATTACATTAATTAGTTCCCTATTTAATTAGTCTTATTGCCTCATTAAGAAGACGTCCCTAGGCCAACTTACAAAATCACATTATTAATAACTCATGATAACATCACAAACCCAATGATGGCCTATGTTTAATGTGGTCTTGAATTTACATGGATATTCAAGGATTATCTTTCGAACACAAATTTTTGCATTCCATTCTTTAGGTTTTTATTTTGTATTAATTTTGGTATTTAGAACACATTGTTCACACCATCTTTGTGATCTCAACTATATTGACTAAAAACAATTTCTCTCCACCATTGACAAAGGTTCTAAGATAAGTTATTTTACCACTCCAATTAACTGGCAAGCCAATGCATACTTCTTTTGATATGAGATTTTGAAACACTTAATATTTGTAATAATTGTATAACATTTTGCAATGACATTTCATGAAGAATTAATTCAAATGTTAAATTTCACATTCTTCTTATTTAACAATGGTAAGTATTCTTAATCTTATATTAGCAACACAAACTTCCAAAAAAAAAAAATTACCTATTTGACAACCATGCATGCCAAGCTCCAAAAACATCAATTCATTGTAATCTATATCATAAATTAATTGTTTCATAGATTGCACAACATTAGGATATTCTCTATGGGATCTTTCAACTACTAAGGAATCTATGAAGAATATTTATTTTGATAAAATTTGTTTATTATGACAATACTATGACTTGTTTTATACATATCTTTCATGACTTTTTTAATACATATATTTTATTCCAGGGGGGCTACCAGAGTTCCTTACAACCATAAGGCGTTCCTCAACGGAAATATATTTAACGATTTCTCTACAGAAATATATTTTACGATTTAAAAGTTTTTTTTAAATGATTGCCGATGGAGCCGTAGATAAATAGTTTAGGATTTGAGTTTTTTGATATTTCCCCCCATTTCTGCAGTGATTATTTCCTTATGCCCTTCACCGGAACCGCTTTCAAATTTTGCTTGTAAGGATCTTGGCTAATAGTGAACTATAACAATTTTTCTTTAAAAAGAACATTATAAGATTATTAGATTTACTGATATATAATTATGTTAAGAAATATTCAATATTTGTCAATGGCCCTTTGGTCTAATGAAGTTGAAGGATTCTCAATGATCCTATAAGGGATCAAGTCTTGCCCGTGCAAGGCTCACATATCTCGGGCAATTTTGGTTGTGTGGATACTGCTTAGTCCTTAGCTCTAAGCTAAAGAAGTTTTCAGACACGAGTAGCCCCGTATTGGATTCCTAAAACATTTATGTGGCGGCCTTTGTTGGTTGGTAGCTTGCAGAAAAACAAAAGATATACTCAATACTTAAATGTGTTTTGATAGTTGTGATAGGAGTTGTTAATTTGATACTCACACTTGTTGATTTCATATCTATTCTTATTGATTTAATGTCTAATTATTATTTTTCCATCATTGCACCAATCATTGTGACTTTAAAGTTGTTAGTACAATGATGTCTACCCATAATTTGAATAAAATATATCCTTAATTGTAAAAAGTAACAAATGAGGCGATGCGTGGACAACTTGCCAAGTAAGTAAGTTGTGAAAAAGTGAGAGTGGTTTAAAATTTCAAGTAAGAATTTGAGAAGTGCGGAGTGAAATACTAGGTCCTCTTTGATACATTCTTTATTTTTGACAACACCTTTAGGACTTATTGAACCATATTAAGAATGTATTCACATGTCTTCAACAATACTGTGCATTTTAGTTATAAGTGTCACTCAATTGCTTATAATAGGGGAGACGACCAAGTAATCGTCCAAGCTAACTTCAGGGACCTAGGACCTAGAACTCTTAATCTTTATGTCAAAATTTGTCGATTTTTTTTATGAACTTCAATAGGTGATTGAAGAGCTTAAAGTTAACCTTTCAGCTTTTCCACATTTACAAAGCTCTCTATAGAACTCGTAGAGTGCGAGGTGGTCTAAAATGTTCGTTTAGAATATGTTATGTTCACCTCCAAATAGTCACTCACCAAAAAAATTGTACATTTTTGTGCATATGTACCAATCAACAACCAAGAAAGCTTAAAAATGATCAACTATCGACTATTACTACTACGTGCTATCATTTTTTGAGGACTGACATGAATGACAACTAACTCATTTTCCTTATACACTTTTAATTGATACTCTTCCCTTGTATTTTTCCTTTTTAAATTAAATAATCTAAACAAAAATAATCACTTACCCGTATAATATTTTTTTCCCTCTATTCTTAGACGCCAACAATTACTTAAAAGGTACATGCTACAATATAACCTAGCCTTTATGAGCCCACAGAAAAGTCATCAGGTCCTGCCATGTGACCATCATCTCAGAACGTTACGTGCTTCACTAATTATTTATGGAAGAAATTCAGAACTGTTTAACTTCTTCCCCCAACCTTTCTGTTTTGAATGGTAAGAATGTCACAGTTTTGCAGGCTCGGCATAAAAGCAAAGTACACATGAATTAAATTACAAACTCCAATGGAAACCAAATCCCAAGGTGCAGATACTCCGTGCAACTAGCTTCCAGCTTACACTAAAGAATTGCATTTGCTTCACAGCTCTTTGAGGTTACTTAACTTTAAAAACTCAGAGAATTGGACACGCTCTTTTGGTTGCTCTGGTCAAAGGATTTGTTTGTATATGGGATTTCGAAGTTTGACAAGAGCGACCAAAACATCTTCAATTTTTATATTGCCATAAAAGCTCAGTAGCTTTTGGTAGGTTGGAGTGAGAGGCATTTTTACACCTCCTTTCACTCCTGCAAATAACCACCGTGCAGGCTCCTTTTAGGTTAATTATTCTAAATGGTTTGTAGTAATCTAGGTACGTTAGATTTTTAATGAGGGTGGTGTTTTTTTGCGCTTTGGGAAATTCACGGATGTCTTATAGACACCGTCTAATGTTCAGTAGTTCTATGTTTTTGCACCAACGGTTTACTCAAAAATGCCCTATTTCTATTCATCAAGAAAATGGCCACATTTGTGACTATATGTGTCATAATCTTTATGAAATGCTTCAATAGTTGTGCACAAATGAGTCAATCACCAAAGAAAGTTAAAAAATAAAAGTGTAATGTTTATTAGATTGTGTTGATGTATATGTTCTACATTAGTTGTTTCAATCATTTAATTTAGCTAATATTATAGTCTCTAGACTGTTGGAATTGTAAAAATATTATTTTTATCTTACTTATAATTGACTTTTCCATTCTACTATGGAAAAAGAGGGGTAAAAATTTATTAAGACAGAAAGCAATACAACAAGGAAAGCTCAACAAGGAGCTCGATCCTGAGCAACAAGATCATCAAATTCTTGCACCATCTCAAAAGAAAGTTGCCTCCTATCCATAATATTCCAACCCGGATCATGACTAGAAGCCCATTTGGCTAAACAATCAGCAGCTCTGTTCCATTCACGAGGAATATACGCGAACCTAATGAATTGAAAAGAGGTAGAGAAGAGAATAATCTGATTAACAATAGTGGCCAGCTGCCAACTAACATTGTCAAGCTCCTACGAAGAAAGCAAGTTCACCACCACTTGGGAATCAGACTCACAGATAATCTTATGCCATCCCTGCAAGCAACACTGTTCCACAGCATATAAAATAGCCTGAGCTTCCATGAGATTGTTACTAAAATCACCCTTATGAACTGAGAAAAAGAATTTAACATCACCAGAACTACAACGAACCACTCCCCCAATACCAGCAGGGCCTGGATTCCCTCGGTAAGAACCATCAGTGTTAATTTTCAGAACTCCATAGGGAGGAGGAGTCCAATGCCCATCCCGATTTACCCGACCCTTCCTCTAATGTTGAAGCTGCCTGGACATAAAAGGAAACCTTTGAGCTACAGCCCCATCTTGAAGATGAAAATTGAGGCGATTGCATATAGCAAGATCAACCGGATCCATATCCCCATCTAGCTCATACTTCACATGAATAGTTTCCTGAAGAGAATGTGAGATCCTCCACCAAAGATGCAAAACATCTAGCCGAACATCTTGAAATATTCGATGATTCCTCTCTAACCAGATATGTCAAAGCATGAATGAAGGGCCAGCAATCCAAGTAGCATGGAGAGGAGAAGACTTGGAGGGAGCACTTCCCAAGCGGGCCCAGAACTCAAGCAAAGAGGAAGCATGCCTACAAGAGCAACCCCAAGCACTCCACCAAAGGTGCCATAGTTGAATAGAATATGAGCAATGGAAGAACGGATGGGAGACAGACTCCTCCCCATTACCACACAAAACACAATAAAAGGGGCCCTGAAATCCATGTTTACAAAGATTATCCCATGTAGACAGCGGTTGTGAGCCACTAGCCACATGAAAAAATTGCACTTGGACCAAGAAACTTTATTCCAAACTTGCTTCCACCAAGGGACCTGTTGGTGTTTGAAAACATTACCCGTTTCCAATTACCCTGATGAGAACAAAACGCATCTAGGGGCAGCTAACTCCCATTATTAACACATCCATTCAGACACCAGGCCAACTATAAGGCTATACTCCTTCTACACTTCAGGCTCTGCAAAACTTAGGCGGGTGAACCTCTTTAGATCTGACTATGCGACTAGTGCAATAACCATTTTCAGGATCTAGAAAAGCAGAGGAAACCCCTACTATCTCCTAGTGGTTTATGAAACAACATAGATTCTACAATAGCTAGGTGCAAACCTATATTATTCATAAACTGAGTGAGGGTTTAAAACTTTTATGTCCACTTCAACATGAAGGGAAAAAGATTGATTTATATTGAGAAAAGACAGCATGTTCAATATGCAGCAAAAACTTTAATGATTCTAAACGACCAGTGCCTTATCCATTAGGGCAATCCTACACTCCAGAATTATGCATCCTTGAACATCAATCAACATATGGCATACGTTAAGACATTCATGTTCAGTATGTTCACCTTATGAATTAGACAACAATATCCAATATAACCCCATACTTTCTCACATCCTTCTTAATTGAATCTGCAACCTTGTCTGAAACCACAAGCAATTATATGACTCCTTGAGTTAAAGGCAAGCAAACTTCAAACATACAACCGGGCAATTGTAAATAGGTTCAAGATCTTTGTTCTTGAACATATAACATTACAAATTCAACAAGAAAGGAGACAGAATTATATTGAAATTCAACCTTTTGCACATTGTATTTATCTCCTTGAAATAAGTGCATTAGGAATGCATAAAACAAGATACAAGATCACACTATTGTGTTAGAACTATCTGTGAAATCCATATGTTGTTCATACAAGACATGCTGGGTATGTGGCTTTCACAGTCTGAGCAGAGCTCTAAGAACTAGAAAAATAGAAAACCAACCAACCTGCTTTCTCTAGCCTTGGGATCTCACTTAAATACTATGAGATGCAACAAGCTTCAGGCATAAAGAACTGACAAGTGTCCCTTACAAAAGATATCACAAGTTTGTAACGGAAGAAAGAAGAAAAATGATTAACAGAACATCATGTAGATCAAATATTCTCCTGTAAGCTCCTTTTCTGTTACCACTTTTTGCTAATTCGGCTCTACCACTGATTTGTTGTATGCGCAATTGCTAAGACTGCCCTATCAATGACAAAATCAACTCTAAAAAATACGCACCAACCTAGGCCCGTGGGTTTTGTCAAGATGACTACTGAATGAGAATCATCTTTACTTCCCACTCTTTACTGATCATGCCAGGCTTCAAAAATAACAGAATCATTACTTAGCATGCAGTACAGAAGCCGAAAAACAATGTGGTTATTAAAAATAACAAAATAGGGATGCTCTGATCCCCAGCCACATCTGCTTCCTTAACCAACTTCTTGCCAAAATTTGCCATCTACTAACACAAAAAGGGGGGACACGCACAAAAAGTGAAAAAGACTATACCCAAGGGTATAAAATCTTCCTTACCCTCTTCCAAAACTATGCACAGGGTCTCAAATATTTCTACTACCCTGGCATCAAACTAAGATGCTTTGAAAATTTGTTTAAAAGATGATGTTTCTGCTGAAAAGGTTGTTAGCTTACAAAGTCTATTCCTTGTTCTTCTTACCACCTTGGTGACTTGACTACTACACCTGATTACTAGCTTTCCTCTATCAAAAAACCATACACAGGCATACGAAGCTAACCATTTTCCTTTTCTGAACCATCCTCTGAAAATAAATAAATCATTTTTCAAAGTATCAGTGTCCCAGAACCAACTACTCTTAGCGAACAATCCTTCCGCTATCCATACCCTCAAACTTAGTGAAATCTTTAGAAACATCTTTTGAATACATCACCAGGACTGAAAAATGCAGAGACTATGGTATACAAACTTACTTGAAGCCTTTTTTTTTTTATCTCTGTAACTTCTGCATTTTATCCTTGAGCCAACTACTTGACACTCGTGCCAAATTTATCTCAATCCCAGCAATAATTTTTTCCGTTCAGAGATGACTCACGAATTTCTACTTCGCACAAGTTGATATTGGGAAAATCTCACTTGTTACACTCTGTTCTTTACTTTCACATGCGAAGGTTTTCATGTCTCATTAATATGCATAATGATACCACCTTTAATAGTAAAATATTCACCATCGATCTTGAAGATCTTATAAGTTGAAACTGTGAGCATGACGGCTTCGAAATCCACTAGGCAAGCTGGTCCGGAATAACCCAATCAAAATTAGCCATGTGTACAATTTATCTTTTAGTGGGCGCTTCTTGCTTCTAAGAAATGCAAATGCGCAAGAACCGCAGATCTGAATTGAATCAACGACCTGAGTCTGCCCCACATGTCAGGCTTACGCACTCCTGCACTTCTTATCTTGCGAGCATGTTGATATAGCGGGCCAGCGCCCTCCGTCAATCTAAAGAAGATCAACGGTTGATGAAAAAATTCCTGAATAACCATTGCACTGTTCCTTTATCACAAAACACGTGACACTTCAAAATGGCATGATTTGGTTAATTGCGATACGGGTCCACAATCCTTTTACCCGCATTATAAAATCATACGAAGATAAAACAATGCGGGCAAACGCTAGCCCTTGGTGCTGGCTTAGGTCGACGGTGATTCAGAATTTCAATATTAGGCGGCCCATCACAATGATCCTGACCAATGAGAAAATACCTTTTATTGCACGTGTTCTGAAAAACCTGACTGCAGCATTCAAAACTTCGGCGCCCATGACATCGTTACTTTCTCGCATTTTGGTCCCACTGTGCCACGCATCGCAAAGTGGCACGCCCGCAATATTTATCCACCTCTCATCTTGAAAATGCGGGTATGCCTCATTCGTCGATCTCACATAGATTGACGATGTTCATAACTTGTCCTCTTCGCTCGTACAAACATCTCCTTGTGTCTTCATAAGGGACAGATGTCACTTACGTGCTTGCCTGCATTTTGTAACTTCCTCGCATTTTGAAAATGCGGGTCAGCGCCCTCCGTCGATCTGAACAAGATCTTCAATCACTGAGACTTGCATTGTAAGTTTGAAAATCAACTTTTTGGATTTAAAAACGTGTAAACCCTGATTACCTTAAACTTAAAACAGATTTAATCAAAACATTATTTCAAGTTTGCCTAAGGTTTAAAAGGGCATGCCCTGAGCAAGAAAATGAGAAGGGGCTAAAGGATTTCAAAGGACGTGGTGGATTTGTATAAGTAATAGGTTCTTGACTGAATTCTGCATATTAAATGGGGTAGAAAGCATATTTAGGATTTGTTCAAAATAAGACTTTGTCATATAACTCAGAATGACAAATTATCATCATGGAAGGCTTAGGCAAACTGAATGAAAAGTGTCAAAGACATTGAACACTTTAAGGATCTCAAATGGACAGCCGAGTGCACATTCAATTATGGGCATTCATAGGGCTTGACTTTCTCAAAATTTCAAATGGATGCTCAAAATGGGAATGCAATTTTGAGCGCTAACAGTGGCTCTGTCTGGGGAAGCATGTCCCTTGTGGGCATGGTAAGATTCCAGATCTCTGGAGAAGTAGACCACATACCTGAAACAACAAAACTTCTCTTGAACAGCTTATTGAAAGCAAGGAAACAACTACTTCTACTATTTACAAACGATGACCCCAGGCCACCGAACTTCAACAGAATTGTTTACCTCTGTCATAAACATGATTCTCATCTGAACTTTCATGAGGTAAACTGAAATTTCTTCTCCTATCAGTTTCACCAATCATATTATCATTATATAACAGATCACTTGGCAAAACAAAATCATCACTCTTACTTTCATAATGCATATAAAAACTTACTTCGTCCTCAACCATTTGCTCATTACGAAAGTTCTTATCAGCATGCTTAAACATATCAGACTGAAACTGAAAACTCTCTTTATTTAATGACTCACGCATGCTATCATTTTCGAATATGAGGGCTTCATATTCAACTTGGGGAAAAGGATCACACTACCTTCAAACTGTGTATCCCTTTGCATAACTGGATAGGAATCAAATGAACAATCTGACTGATACTCACATATGTCATCAATATCAACATCTAAAACTAATCCGGGATCTTCAAATGATTCTTTGAGATCAGCAAGTGGATTAGTCATCACAGTAAAATATTCATCATAAAAATCATTGCAAGGTATAGGCAAATTTTCAATAACCGTCTCATCAAACACCTTGTTATCATAATCAGATGCAACATCATGATCATATTCACTGTCATATTTGGAAAAAGAACAGTCTGACCTCGTACAATAGTAAGACAAAGTATCATCATAAAACTTATTCTCTACTAAATCTGAACCGTCCATGTGCTCTTCAAAAAGAGGATTGATAATTCCATGCAAAGCACTGTCATAGACATTAGGACAAGTGATGTGTTGATCAACATCAAACTCCTCACCATATAATAGATTAGTGAAAACTTTAAAACTATTTCTAACATCACTATCATGGACACTTTCAACATATGAAGAAGAAAAATCAGAATCATATGAAGACTCAACATCCACTTCGTCAACGAAGCATGTAGCAAACAAATCAAAGTTACTTTCATTGTCTCCATATAGGTGATTCAAATGTCTTGCAAGCAAATCATCATTTATCTTACCAATAGGTGTTGATGCATTAATCTCAGGATCAATCACATACTGATCATCACTATACGCATCTTCAAGACATTTTTCTACACAATTAGGTAATATGTCCTTATAGATAACCTCTTTGTCTTCATATTGTGTAGACACATTTTCTTCATAACTTTTAATCTCAAACTGATTTACACAATTTTGAAATGGAAGCTCACTTTCAGATTTAGAAATAGTACTCATACCTTTACTAGCAAGAGAACACTCACTTCTGTCATTGCTCTCTTCTTCCCAATCACCATCTGATTCACATGAAGATGCATATGTACTATCACAATCCTCTTCTTGACCTGAGCAAAAAGTGTCGCCATTGTCTTCACATGATGCTTCTTCACAATATGTTGGATCAGCAATTTCATCTTTATCACTTGATGCATCACATCCAGGTTCTTCATCCTCATACTAAGATAAATACCTTTCCTCTTTCTGATTCGTTATGGTTTCAACTCAATGTGAATCATCAATGGGAAAATGAATGACTGGATTTATATCTTGCCTGGATAACTCATCAAATGAATCAATTCTATCATTCGCTTTTGTAATACCATAAACATGTGCATTCAATTCAGCACGAATGCAATCATTTCCTTTTTGCAACAAAGAGATATCATGCTCACATGTTTTTATTTCTGAATCTTCAACAAAACTATTTACAATAACAGGAGTGCTTATTTGCTGATCTGAAATTAAACATTCTATATGACATTGATTTGTTCTTTGCACCTCATCTTGCCGGCAAACATTTCTAGAGAAGTGACTCCGAGTTAAGCCATATTTTATGTTATTCTCAATCTCTATTGCTATTATGAATGTCTGATGCAAAGTTCTAGGTTCCTTATCTCTCAACAGATAGTTCATCTTTTTATCAAATGCACCAAGATAAACCACTAAACACATTTGATCATCCGGCTTGTAAATTTCAGGAATTTCATTTAAAATCTTTGCAAATCTGATATTGAATTCAGGAACTAACTCACCATTCCTGATTTGAATTTTCAAAAACTTATCAAAATAATCAGAGATGCTTACTCTTTCCCTGAACTGCATCATGAAGGCTGTCATCAATTCATCACAAGATGAAACTGAACATGCTGGTAAAAACGAAAACTAGTCCCTAGCATCATCCTCTAAAGTCTGAACAAACAATTTCATCTAAATGTCTTCATGAGCAATTTCAAAATCACCAACCAAGTCACTAAACAACTGAACATGACGACTGGCTGAAATTTCATGGTTTCCACTAAACTTAGGTAAATACTTTCTGAGATCATAAGGCATAATATTCGGAAAACCATGAATACCATTAAACTTCAATGGCATATACCTCCTGGTAGAGATGGATCTAGGAATTTCACTAACAGGCTGCATACTAGATGAGATGAAACTCGACATTCTTCAACTCAAGACTCATTCATCATTAAAGACTTTCAGAATTCATAATTTGCAGCAGATCTTCACAACCCTCTACCAAATGAATGCTTCAAATACACTTCACAACTTTAAAACAACAATTGAAACCAAATCCAGAAAAATGTATAAAACACAAAACTATTCTCCTCTTCTTAGTGCTCAAACTTCACTTGATGGAGAATACATATGTAGAACTAACTTTCATGGGAAAGAAAAATTGCATGAAAGTATAAAATACCTCAAGTGTTGCTGTATGAAAACACTGATCTGCTGATTAGCTTGGTGCTAACATGAATTCCTCACACCACTGATCATAACCTTACAGAGTCGCCATCTCATTGAAGAGAGAAATGAAATCACAGCTATTATTCATCTTTATCATTAAAAATTCTTGCGACAACAGATCAAACAACACTTCCAAACTTATTTGTCAGAAACTTATAATAGATCTCTCTTCTTGCTTGCAAATTCATCTATCTTTCAGATCTGCTTGATTCCAATGAAAACTCTTGAAAACAATTTATACATCACTGATCTACAATGATTCAGAGATCCTTTAGATAGAGTCGCCACTCACTATTGTGAGAAAGATTTTAAACATGATTCATAACATTACATATCTGAATTGAAAATTCAACTTGAAAACTTTGCAAAACTTTTAAAAACATTTAAAAGAGAGAAAACATCTTTCACCAATTCTGACTCTGAATTACAACAGTATTCTGAAAATAACAACCGGTTGACATGACTGAAGATGAACACTCTTAGCAACACAATCTATATTCAACCTTGAAAAATACTGTTGTAAATGGATAAAACTTACTGGGGTGCATGATTTGGAGTAAGAAAACTAAAAAGACCATCAGAGAACTTACTACTGAAACTTTTTAATGCACTTCTCCTGCTGTATTGAATCTCTTCTTTTCAAATTCTCAAGGTTGTCTTAAATCTGATTCAATACATTCCCCAGCAGAGTCACCATTTTGTTGGTGACTCAGATGGGCCAAACCCAATTGAGAATAGGACTGAAATTTTCAAATTATATACCAGAGATTCTTGTCCTTTTAACAGTGAATTACTTCACAGCTCCCCAACAGAGTCGCCATTTTGTTGGTGACTCGGATGGGCCAAACCCAATTGAGAATAGGACTGAAATTTTCAAATTATATACCAGAGATTCTTGTCCTTTTAACAGTGAATTACTTCACAGCTCCCCAGTAGAGTCGCCATTTTGTTGGTGTTTGAAAACGTTACCCGTTTCCAATTACCCTGATGAGAACAAAATGCATCTAGGGGCAGCTAACTCCCATTATTAACACATCCATTCAGACACCATGCCAACTATAAGGCTATTCTCCTTCTACACTTCAGGCTCTGCAAAACCTAGGCGGGTGAACCTCTTTAGATCTGACTATGCGACTAGTGCAATAACCATTTTCAAGATCTAGAAAAGCAGATGAAACCCCTACTATCTCCTAGTGGTTTATGAAACAACATAGATTCTACAATAGCTAGGTGCAAACCTATATTATTCATAAACTGAGTGAGGGTTTAAAACTTTTATGTCCACTTCAACATGAAGGGAAAAAGATTGATTTATATTGAGAAAAGACAGCATGTTCAATATGCAGCAAAAACTTTAATGATCCTACAAACGACCAGTGCCTTATCCATTAGGGAAATCCTACACTCCAGAATTATGCATCCTTGAACATCAATCAACATATGGCATACGTTAAGACATTCATGTTCAGTATGTTCACCTTATGAATTAGACAACAATATCCAATATAACCCCATACTTTCTCACATCCTTCTTAATTGAATCTACAACCTTGTCTGAAACCACAAGCAATTATATGACTCCTTGAGTTAAAGGCAAGCAAACTTCAAACATACAACCGGGCAATTGTAAATAGGTTCAAGATCTTTGTTCTTGAACATATAACATTACAAATTCAACAAGAAAGGAGACAGAATTATATTGAAATTCAACCTTTTGCACATTGTATTTATCTCCTTGAAATAAGTACATTAGGAATGCATAAAACAAGATACAAGATCACACTACTATGTTAGAACTATCTGTGAAATCCATATGCTGTTCATACAAGACATGCTAGGTATGTGGCTTTCACAGCCTGAGCAGAGCTCTAGGAACTGGAAAAATAGAAAACCAACCAACCTGCTTTCTCTAGCCTTGGGATCTCACTTAAATATTGTGAGATGCAACAAGCTTCAGGCATAGAGAACTGACAAGTGTCCCTTACAAAAGATATCACAAGTTTGTAACGGAAGAAAGAAGAAAAATGATTAACAGAACATCATGTAGATCAAATATTCTACTGTAAGCTCCTTTTCTGTTACCACTTTTTGCTAATTCGGCTCTAACACTGATTTGTTGTATGCACAATTGCTAAGACCGCCCTATCAATGACAAAATCAACTCTGAAAAATACGCACCAACCTAGGCCCGTGGGTTTTGTCAAGATGACTACTGAACGAGAATCATCTTTACTTCCCATTCTTTACTGATCATGCCAGGCTTCAAAAATAACAGAATCATTACTTAGCATGCAGTACAGAAGCTGGAAAACAATGTGGTTATTAAAAATAACAAAATAGGGATGCTCTGATCCCCAGCCACGTCTGCTTCCTTAACCAACTTCTTGCCAAAATTTGCCATCTACTGACACAAAAAGGGGGGACACGCACAAAAAGTGAAAAAGACTATACCCAAGGGTATAAAATCTTCCTCACCCTCTTCCAAAACTATGCACAGGGTCTCAAATATTTTTGCTACCTTGGCATCAAACTAAGATGCTTTGAAAATTTGTTTAAAAGATGATGTTTCTGCTGAAAAGGTTGTTAGCTTACAAAGTCTATTCCTTGTTCTTCTTACCACCTCGGTGACTTGACTACTACACCTGATTACTAGCTTTCCTATATCAAAAAACCATACACAGGCATACGAAGCTAACCATTTCCTTTTCTGAACCATCCTCTGAAAATAAATAAATCATTTTTCAAAGTATCAGTGTCCCAAAACCAACTACTCTTAGTGAACAATCCTTCCGCTATCCATACCCTCAAACTTAGTGAAATCTTTAGAAACATCTTTTGAATACATCATTAGGACTGAAAAATGCAGACACTATGGTATACAAACTTACCTGAAGCCTTTTTTTTTTAATCTTTGTAACTTCTGCATTTTATCCCTTAGCCAACTACTTGACACTTGTGCCAAATTTATCTCAATCCCAGTAGTAATTTTTTCCGTTCAGAGATTACTCACGAATTTCTACTTCGCACAAGTTGATATTGGGAAAATCTCACTTGTTACACTCTGTTCTTTACTTTCACATGCGAAGGTTTTCATGTCTCATTAATATGCATAATGATACCACCTTCAATAGTAAAATATGCACCGTCGATCTTGAAGATCTTATAAGTTGAAACTGTGAGCATGACGGCTCGAAATCCACTAGGCAAGCTGGTCCGAAATAACCCAATCAAAATTAGCCATGTGTGCAATTTATCTTTTAGTGGGCGCTTCTTGCTTCTAAGAAATGCAAACGCGTAAGAACCGCAGATCTGAATTGAATAAATGACCTGAGTCCGCCCCACATGTCAGGCTTACGCACTCCCGCACTTCTTATCTTGCGAGCATGTTGATATAGCGGGCCAGCGCCCTCCGTCGATCTAAAGAAGATCAATGGTTGATGAAAAAATTCCTAAATAACCATTGCACTATTCCTTTATCACAAAACATGTGACACTTCAAAATGGCATGATTTGGTTAATTGCGATACGGGTCCACAATCCTTTTACCTGCATTATAAAATCATACGGAGATAAAACAATGCGGGCAAACGCTAGCCCTTGATGTTGGCTTAGGTCAACGGTGATTCAAAATTTCAATATTAGGCGACCCATCACAATGATCCTGACCAATGAGAAAATACCTTTTATTGCACGTGTTCTGACAAACCTGACCGTGGCATTCAAAACTTCGGCGCCCATGACATCGTTACTTTCTCGCATTTTGGTCCCACTGTGCCACGCATCGCAAAGTGGCACGCCCACAATATTTATCTGCCTCTCATCTTGAAAATGCGGGTATGCCTCATTCGTCGATCTCACATAGATTGACGATGTTCATAACTTGTCCTCTTCGCTCGTACGAACATCTCCTTGTATCTTCATAAGGGACAGATGTCACTTACGCGCTTGCCCGCATTTTGTAACTTCCTCGCATTTTGAAAATGTGGGCCAGCGCCCTCCGTCTATCTGAACAAGATCTTCAATCGCCAAGACTTGCATTGTAAGTTTGAAAAGCAACTTTTTGGATTTAAAAATGTGTAAACCCTTATTACCTTAAACTTAAAACAGATTTAATCAAAACATTATTTCAAGTTTGCCTAAGGTTTAAAAGGGCATGCCCTAAGCAAGAAAATGAGAAGGGGCTAAAGGATTTCAAAGGACGTGGTGGATTTGTATAAAGTAATAAGTTCTTGCTTGAATTTTGCATATTAAATGGGGTAGAAAGCAGATTTAGGATTTGTTCAAAATAAGACTTTGTCATATAACTCAGAATGACAAATTATCATCATGGAAGGCTTAGGCAAACTGAATGAAAAGTGTCAGAGACATTGAACACCTTAAGGATCTCAAATGGACAGCCGAGTGCACATTCAATTATGGGCATTCATAGGGCTTGACTTTCTCAAAATTTCAAATGGATGCTCAAAATGGGAATGCAATTTTGAGTGCCAACAGGACCTTAGCATCCCCAAATAATTGTCTAGTTATCTCCTGATATCAAGCAAAGACATGATATTTACCAGACAAGGTACCTCCCCAAGCCAAAACATCAGGACCTAGCAAAGAGGAACACTCTCTAGAGGCCAGAATCTGAGAAAGCTCTTGATGATCAACATATGTACCTCCAGGAGGCCAATCAGAAGAATGCTTCCATCTGTAACCAACAACAAGTCCTAATTGAAAAGGAGTCTTGTAATGAGCCACTTTATCCCATCCAACGGCATGAAAAGTCACAAAGAAACTAAAGATGAGGGTACATGGATAAAATGGAAGGGAATCCATCCCAAGCATCAGACCAAAACAGAGCCTGAGAACCACCTTTACATATCCAGAATAGACCCCTCTTGACTAACACCGCACCTATCTTCAAAGTATGCCAAACCATTGAGCCATGACCTTCAAAAGGAAGTGTAGAAACAGAGAAAGGATCAGCACCATGAAAATATTTATGAGTGATAATACGAGCCCAAAGTTGATGTTGTCCAGAGCACCATCGCCAATAAAGTTTAGCACCCAAAGCTTGACTACTCAAGAGAGCAGATCGAAGACCAAGACCACCCTCCTTTTTAGGCCTACAAATAGTTGCCCAACTAATCAAGCTCCATTTAGTACTACGCAAATTACCACTCCAAAGGAATTGCTGAGAAAGAGCATCAAACTCCTTGAGAAAGTAAATAGGAGCAGCTTGAACCATGCTTCTATAAGTGGGAAGAGCTTGGATAACAGCTTGAAGAAGAGTAACCCGGGCAGCAGTAGAAAGCCATCTATGAGTCCAATGATTAACCTTATCCTGAAGATTGGTAATCAAATTTTTCCAGAAGAGACATGGCTGCCTAGAAACAGCAATAGGAATGCCAAGATAAGTCAAAGGAAGTGACCCAATCTGAAATCGCAGGATACCAACAATCTTGTGCTGAATAGAATCAGGAGTGTTAAAAAAGTAAATGGAAGATTTGTGCTCATTAACTTTTTGGCCTAAAGCTGCCAAATAAATGTCCAAAGCATGTCAAAAGGCTTCAGCTCCCTTGATCCTAGCATGACCCGCAAGAGCAAAATCATCAACAAATTGAAGATGGGAAAGAGAAGGTAAGCCATTACCCCACTGCCACCCCTAAATAGAATTTTGGGACACCTAATACTTAATGAATCTGCCCAAGCCTTCAGCCATGATGATGAATAGATATGGGGAGAGAGGGCCACCTTGGCGAAGGCCTCTAGAGGCACCAAATAGTTGAGAAAGTTGACCATTAATAAGGACAGAAAAAGAGGCAGAAGTAACACAACTCATAGTCCAACTCACCCAGTCAGAGCTAAATCCAAAAGAAAGAAGAATACTCCTTAGGAAACTCCATTTAACTCTATCGTAGGCCTTAGCCATATCCAGCTTAACAAACATTGCTCTCTCCCTTGAAGTAGCCATAGAGTGAATAGCCTCAGTAGCAATAACCACCCCATCCCAAATTTGTCTTCCAGCAACAAAACCACCTTGTTCTTCTGAGATAATAATGGGAAGCCACTTTTTAATTCTCTCAGCAATCAACTTAGTAATAACTTTATAAACCACATTACATAAAGCAATTGGTCTAAAAAACTCCAATTGATTAGCACCCTCTCTCTTAGGAATAAGAGTCAAGAATGTAGAATTCAAAGCTCGAAGCATCTGCTTGCTAGAATAGGATTCCTTAACCACCTCCAACAAATCATGATTAATGATGTCCCAAAATTCTTGAAAGAACTCAACTGAAAAGCCATTAGGACCAGGAGCCTTCCCCTTAGGCATGCCAAAGACCACCCCCTCCAGCTCTTCCAAAGATATTGGACGCATGAAATAATCATTCATTTCTTGAGTGATAAGGGAAGGAATACAAGACAAAAGAATATTTTCTTCATTATCAGCAGGAGGAGAGTCCTCAGAGAAGAGGGTAGAAAAGTACCGAGTAGCCTCCTGGAACAAAGCTGGGATGGAATTCAGATGGATACCTTGAGAATTAACCAAAGAAGAGATATTGCTCTAATTCCGGTGAGATTGCACTGTTTTATGGAAAAAGGCAGTGTTCCAATCACCTTCCTGGAGCCAATCAACTCTAGCCTTTTGCTTCCAAAAAATTTCCTCTCGAAGTTCCCATTCTTCTAGAGCTCTAGAAGCAAGGGATTCAGCCCTTCCAAGATCCTCTGAGAAACCTCGATCTCTAATCTCCCTTGTGATGACATCAAGATCTTCTTGAGCAAGCCTCTTCATAGAGCTATGAAGTATTTGAATATTTTTTTTTTTTTAAAAACAGTAAATTAAGAGTAAAAGATCGATCGAAATTATGAATAGAATAATAATAATAATAAAAGTGAGGATAAATAGATTGGTTTGTTGTAGTGGTTGGAAAAGATGTAGATGAAAGTATGAGAGTAGGTGAGACAATATTGTCATATTTTTGTATGACATGTACTTTGCCTCTGTATTGTTAGGAACAGAATCAAAGGAGTGAAATTTTTGCTCAATGCAGTATTCCGACGAGATTGCACTGTTTTATGGAAAAAGGCAGTGTTCCAATCACCTTCCTGGAGCCAATCAACTCTAGCCTTTTGCTTCCAAAAAATTTCCTCTCGAAGTTCCCATTCTTCTAGAGCTCTAGAAGCAAGGGATTCAACCCTTCCAAGATCCTCTGAGAAACCTCGATCTCTAATCTCCCTTGTGATGACATCAAGATCTTCTTGAGCAAGCCTCTTCATAGAGCTATGAAGTATTTGAATTTTTTTTATTTTTTTAAACAGTAAATTAAGAGTAAAAGATCGATCGAAATTATGAATAGAATAATAATAATAATAAAAGTGAGGATAAATAGATTGGTTTGTAGTGGTTGGAAAAGATGTAGATGAAAGCATGAGAGTAGGTGAGACAATATTGTCATATTTTTGTATGACATATGTACTTTGCCTCTGTATTGTTAGGAACAAAATCAAAGGAGTGAAATTTTTGCTCAATGCGGTATTGTTTTTATGACTAATATTGGTTGTTCTAGAGACTAACATCATATACGGTTATGTTAGTGTTTGGTTGGGGTGTTTGGTTGTTCCAGATAGTCATGATAATGTTCTCTTCAATATTTCATATTTTATTTTGCAATTTGTGATGATTTGTGAAAAAAGAAAATTTGAACAAAATAAAATTTAGTCATATATTTATTAGAAAAAACACAAAATTAATGCAACATAAGTTGATTTTTCATAGGAAATTACTTTCAAGAGAAAGACTCCAAACTCCAAATAAGGTCAATGTATTATTTAGTAAGCAATGGCTCTAATGCACTTGTAAAATATTTAGATTTGTAAAGGGTTTCAAGCACCTTTCAAATCCTGTTTTCCTTGATCAAAAAAACATTGAGCCACCAAATTGTATGTTCGATCTTAATCTTATTTGTGATTTTGTCACAATGACACTATTGGATGTAAGTTGAAGATTGATTTATAGAGGTCTGTTGAAGCAAAACAAAAGGTTAAAGGTTAGATATTGCCCAATCAGTTTAATCATTTTTCACTTTCAATTATCTTAAAACTCACATTTGCTACCAATTAATTTCTTTACTATTTGATATTTGTGTGCTTATTATTTGTATCAATGTTTGGAATCAAATTTCATGAACTTCCATGATGATAGTAAGCCAAAGAAGAATGCAAAACGAACAAATATAGTTTAAATTAAAAATAATTTAACACAAATAGTTTCTTTGATTATTTAATATTTATATAATAATACACTAAATAATAATATTCATGAGATCACCAACTACAATAAATTTCTATACTAACACTCAAAATATTCATAAAAACTTATTTTAAATAAAAAACAATCCTTTAAAAATATTAAAATCAATAGAAACAAAAACAAGTGAATGCCCTCTACAGTACACATTTATAAAAAAAATTCAAGTACCTACAGTACACATTTATAAATAGAAACAAAAACAAGTGAATGCCCTCTACAGTACACATTTATAACAAAAATTCAAGTACCTACTTCGAATTTTTCATTTGAATGCCCCTAGTAGAAACATTGCATGCAACAAATATAAGGCAAATGCTTCCGTGGAATTTATTAATAACCATGAAAGGACTGCAGAAAAGGAATTTATTAATGACCATAAAAGGATTGTAGCCAGTCTAGCATAATTACCGTGACCAAAATTCTCTCCACAATATTCAAGTCCAACTTTCATTTATTGCTCTATACCCTAGCTCGCTGATCTATTAAAAGCTTCATTTCTTGTTGTAATGTGGCAGGTCACCGAGTAAAGAACATTAATTTATAGGTTAATCTGATTTAATCGATTAAAGAAAATTTACAATAAGCGAATGTTTACATGGGGCGGTGAGAAATCAATGGAGGATAAGACATTCCAGAGGCAATACACACTTCACAAGTGGGTGGAATTAAACATTAATTCGTTTGAAGGAGCTTCCATTAAATACCAATCGAAACCATGTACCTAATATATAGCACACAACAATTTCCAGAACCACAAAGGTCATATCGAGAAAGCACTAAAATTAGCGCATTCTGTAAAACTTTATATCTTAACAAGACACATGTTAGCTGGGATAATTAGATCAGTAGCTGGTGCAAATTTAACTAAGTGCAACAATACCCATGTCACTGATTGAGTTCTAATTAGAATTAGAGGAGCTCAGGAACAACTTGGGTCGGATCTGGGTTTAGTAGCCTGGCTTAGTGTTGAAAATCTAACCTCCACAAAGAGGCTTCGGTCTCTTCAAAATCTATTTTAATTGTATATACGAAATATCTATCTTATATACGACTAGTATCAGTCATTAGCAGCACCACTGCTGCCACTGTCAATGGAAGAAGACTTGAGTGTCACAATGGTATGATGCAAATTTGGGGTGCTTATAACTCTAGAAGATGGCCTATGGTGCTTTACAAGAGGAACCAAGGACTGCACCACATCAGCCATAAGTGGCCTGTAATCTGCTTCTGGTTGTGCACACATTGCAGCTATTGCTGCAACCTACATTTCAGAAGAGAAGGGATATGAAGTTAGATACGGAGAAAAAATATAAATTTTATCATTGCTCTTTAGTTAATTGAAAATTACTGAATGGCTGACCTGAATGAGCTCTTTCATGGAGAACTGACCCTCCAACACCGGATCAACAATCTGAATTAGCTTATCTCTGTCTGTGAGCTGAGGCAGAGCCTGCAATGAACAAAATGGTAGTAATACTGAGATATTAATGTTTATAGAGCTTTGTTTTTATAATTCAGCGGAACAATCAGACAGGTATTTCTACTTTGTATAGAAAAAACAATACCCAAGAGACGAGGACACCTTGACCAGGTGGCCTTTTCATGTCCACTGGAACTCTTCCAGTTAAGAGTTCCAATAGCACTACTCCATAGCTGTACACATCTGACTTGGTAGTCAAGTGCCCTGTCAATGCATACCTGCATAGCATACACGGTGACAATTAAATGCGTGAAGTTTCCAGTCTTTGATAATTTTGATGGTTTCTGGATTTGACTGTATTAACATTTTTTTATCAATGATTTGGATCATACACCATGAGAAAACGTCTACACAGAAAGCTAAAACAAGTCTTACCAAGGGGATAGTTTTTGTTTTCTTAATTGTCTTTATAGAGCATGTGTTTGCGCGTTATGGCATGATCTATCATCGGGAAGAGTAAGCTAGAAATCGATCATGCAGATCAAATGCCTAATGAAAGTGACAATTCTGAAGTGCAAATGACAAGGGTTCAATCATTATTGTTTCCGCCATAATTTTCAATAATTGGCTATGTAAATTCAAGCTATAAGATATGGATACAACTGAAATGCCAAGAACTATAAGGCTTTATATAATCTTAAGTATCAAAAGCTAGGTCTTGAAGTCCTTTCATTTTGGACAAAATACCAAATGAATTGATCATGGAATTTTGCTTCCAACTTATTTCCAATAACAAGGTCAAAGGGAAAAAAACACCTTAAAGAAGTTAGTTATATTTGTTTCGAAACCATTCTTAGATTTATTGTGCATAATAATAATTGAGTGAGTTTATTTCCACTACATTTCAGATCAAACTACAAAATCCATCACAAGCAGAAGAGAGCAAGACGAGAGAAATGAGTCCATGATAAACGATCTGAGAAAGTGAGATCCTTTAACTTACTCTGGAGCAACATATCCTTGAGTTCCTAGAACACGAGTAGACACATGGCCTCCTACTTTATCAGACCCAAGTTTGGCCAAGCCAAAATCTGAGACTTTGGCGTGGTAGTTCCTGTCCAGGAGAATGTTGCTACTTTTGAAGTCCCTGTGGATGACAGGAGGATCCACGTACTCATGCAGGTATTCAAGGCCTCTTGCTGCATCAAGGGCTATTCTCATTCTAGTCTCCCAGTCCAGTTTTGGAGGGGTACCAGAAGACCCTGTCACAGGATTAAAATCAAAACATATCTTTTCAAAAACGAATATAAGTTACAATTGAAATTAATAACATTGGACCAACCTGTACATGTTGCACTAAGTTTTAGTATCAAGTTTAGTTTCTGAATCAGGAAACGAGAGCATTATAATCTCGTTAATCTACATAGCATAACAAAACATATGGATTTCACAGAATCTATGATATGAGGGTGGCAGGGGGCAGGGGGCAGGGTGAGACATTTCTGGGATAGCTGGAATAGAAAGCTATTTCTTGGAAAACAGCAGGAATGGGAGATAAGAAAAGAATATAAGAAATTTCAATTATTCATATGAGACATTCATCATATAGAATAATATTACATAATCTTAGCGCTGGATTAGAATTCACATGAGAATTGACTTACAAGTTAACAAAATTTCAACACTTTCAATATTAATGCCTTATACAGATTGACATTTTCTATTTAAATACCAAAATTGTAACTAAATAGGCGAAGAGTTTTTCTTCTTTTTATATTCTTCATTTTATACTTAGATCAGCATGACTAAGAAATAGAGAGATTCTAAAATTGAATAAATGGGACCAGCATCAGTCATATAAAAATTTGTCGACAACTTAGCTATTGTTTTCTGTCAAAAAGGTTGACTCCCTCTTGTCATAACTTGATACCTTGAATGAAATGTAATAATGCTGCTGAACGCTTTTCTATCTCATAGACTTCACACTGCTTTCATTTAAGGGCAAGGGGCAAAGCTAATAATCTTTTCCTACATGAGTAAGAGTGATGTGAACTTCTTTTTTCTGCATTCATTGGGGGTTTGTAACCAATATCATATTTAAAATTTAGGTCGCATTCTCCATTGAAATTTCTTCAAAATGTACGAGGTGAAAAGATCAGACCATTATTAGTAAATCAGATGCAATGCAGCTGTTTATACTTATATGGATCAGTTTGGATCTAACTTTCTAAGTGATTAGGAAATCAAATCAGTGAATTTTAGCTCATGTAATGCAGTTGTTTATGTTGATGTGGATTAACATGGATATAATTAATTATATAGGCATTCATTTGGTACCTTAAGTAACATGCAGCAATCTTACTGAACACTTTCTATCTCATAAGTTTCACATTACCTTTCATTTAAAAGAAGATGCGTTTTAAATTTATAATCCTTTCAATACATAGCTAAATCAGCATAGCTAATAGTGGTGTGAACTTTCATCTTTTTTTTACTGCATCCATTTGGGCTTTACTACTAATAAACATTATCCTACTCAAAATCTTAAGCGTAATCGTGATTGAGATTACTTTGGGAGAGAAAAAACAGACCGTTATCAATAAATCAAATTTCAGTGAATCATAGAAAATGTGATGCAGCTGTTAATATTTATGTACTTCAGTTTGAATCTGAGTCGAATTGTATGCAATATGCAAAACACTTTGATGTGTTTCTATTTACATCTACACTTGCTTAAGAGTGGTCCAAGAATGGTTGAGATTTTGCAATATTGGAAAATCTTGCGGTGCTGGGTTTAACATTTTGTACCTCAATGGGTTCTCCAATGTATTCTGTTACTAATTTCATATTATACATACACTACTTCTATTGTACAGATTAATCAGATTTCTTTTTCTTTACATTATACTGTTTATTCCCCCCATTGTTTCTTCTTTTTTAAATCACATATTTTGCAGGCTAGTTGGTTCGGGATGGCTAGGCATTACCTGACCGTCCCCTGCCATTTCTGAAGCATACTAGAATGTCTACTTTTCGTTTTAGTAGTTGCTGGTCCTAGAGACATTTCTCGCCCATCCCTCTGTCCCCAAAAAGTCACAAATGAAGGGAAAGGTGGAATACCCAAACAAAGTTCCAATTTAGCATCAAAAAATTCTTGTTGGAAATAAGTTTAGACTTACAATCTAATACTACATCTATTATGACCAGAATGAATAAAGAGGAAACTCCTCTCAGAAACAAAGCCAGATATGGCCGATAATTATTTCTGAACATAGTCTTAGTTATATATATGTTACAACCAGAATCATCTAAGTGGTGCACAGCTTAAATGGTTTCTCACATGCATCTAGTAACTTCATTTAGGGTCGATATTATTAAATCCTAGAAATCGGGAGAGTCCACAAATTTTCATGTATATAGATCAAAATGCCAAAACAATGTGTTCTCAATGAAACAGGGCATTGAATAACTTGAGTGATTCCGGACATAGTGTAGTTTTGGCTGTGATGTGCTATGCTCTAGACACCAAACTACAGGACATATCAATAACACGGTTAGGAAGATTATTGTGGCTGCAATATGATATAGTGTTTAGACTGTCGTTATAAACTATAAACTAGTCACTAAACTAAAAAGTCCAAACCAAAACTACAGGGCGAGGGGTTAGCTAGGCAAAGTCCACATCATTACACAATGTTGTACCAAATAGGGGCTGGTGCCAGTTATACACACTAGGGACTCCCTCAACTGCTTGTATCTTGATTGAGTTTGTTTTCAAAGCATGGAGTTTGCCTCCCGGTTCTTTTCTTCAATTGCCAGTTCAACTAAGATTACAGTAAATCTAACTGTAAGTCCCAAGAATCAGCACATATGCTTGTTTTTTTGTGGTCAAAGGTACTCTCGAATTTCTATCACCAAATAATATTAGATTCAAACCTCTCCTACAAACATTAATTTGCAAGAAACCCAAATCAAATCAACACAGGAGTTCAATGAACTTATTGATTTTTCAATAAATTCGATGGAAGCAAAGAAAACAATATTAGGATTTAGAACCTAGGCAATAGATGCTCACCGTCGGAGTAAAGGTGCTCCTGAAGGCTTCCATTGAGCATGTACTCATAGACTAAGAGCCTGTGGTCATGGTCTGCACAGTAGCCAATCAATGAAAGCAAGTACGGGGAATGCAATCTGCTCAGAACATCAACCTGTTCAACAAGGAATCCATGCATATTGGTATTTTAGTGTGAATCCAAATATAAAGAGTCATCAAATGGATGATGACACGAGCATCATACAATCAGTAAAACAACACTGTAACTATAGGAAGTCTCTTAATCCAGAGCATGGGAAATGCCTTTAATTCGGTATACCTAATCTAGAACTGTCAAAAAGCTGAAAGGCATAAGATGAAAGAAACCAACATACCTCTACACGAAACTCTTGTTCGCCCTGCTTGCTTGCTAGGTCAAGCTGCTTGACGGCAACCTTGCTGCCATCCTGCAACACCCCTTTATAAACAGACCCAAAGCCTCCATGACCAATAATATTATTTTGACTGAAATTGCTCGTGGCAACTTGGAGTTGTTTAAATGTGAATACTTGGGCTTCTGTGTGACAAGAGCTCAGCACAGGGGTCGCAGACTCCTCACATTCTTTAGGTTCTACATTACACAAGCAGTAGAAAAACAAAAAGTCAAAAATGCTCACCCATATTTCAAAATGGGTGTGTCTAATAGACCTCTAAACTTGAAACTAAACATCATTAACTCAGGTATTTCTTCCCAAAACTGATCAGATTTTAAATTTACTTCACAAAACAATAAAAACCCTCATAGAGTAAGGAATCCAAAACTTACTCTCAGTGCTAAACCTCCTCCTTACTTTGTTTCTGATGTACCAATAATAGCTGAATGCAACAAGCAAGGCCACCACTGCAAGGGCAGCAATAACGACAATGACAACGAGGGCTATGCCAGCATTCCTTCTCTCTCCATTGAATTGGGTCACCGCGGGAGGGCCTATGCTCCTGTTTTCCTCCAGATACCGAACCATCGAGGCTTATTTGGGCCTCCTCTTACATACACCAAAAACAGCAGACAAACCCACTTGACTGATATATTTAGGTCACAACATTTGGCATGTAGACAAAGCGCATTAAAGAATGTAGGAAGGCGAAGCTTGAAACACAACAAATGCTAAAACTAAATTACTAAACTACAATCACAACATTTGGCATTTACCAAAGTATGGTTTTAGGTTTTTCAGAGCAGCAAGAAACAAAAAACAACGGATGGTGACAACGGACTGCTAAACACAACAAACGTTAACACTAAACTACTCAACTACAATCACAGCATTTGACATTTACCAGAGCATGATCTTAGTTAGGTCTATCAGACCAGGAAGAAAACCAAAAACAAAAACAACGGATGGTAACACTGGACTGCAAAGCTTTGATTGTCATTGATAGCATTCAGTCAAACTACCACTGATCAATGCAGTGATGGAAGGAAGGAAACCTGGTTTTCTTACATGAAGGAGGGAACATGCTTGGAAATTTGGGGTTATGGGGTGGTTTATTTAAACATATTGAAAGTTCCAAGGTTGTGTTGGTTATCTGCATTGGTCTCAGAGCCCACAAGAAGCACTGCTGATACAAATAGAAAAGAATTGGCTGACACACTGCACGGTCCACATAGTTTCAGAGAGAAGGAATACACAAATATACCATTGGACCTCCTCTCTGATTTGAGATTTTGAACATAATGCTTTCAACATCTCCTATGTCTTTGACAAATGGGTTAGCAATGAGGAACTAGGACTTCCAAAGAATGCTGCAAGATACCATCTTTATGGCAATGATATATAGGTAAGACATCCGCTCAATATCAACTGAAGTTGGACAGAAGGATAAAAACAAATAAAGAATGGTGTAGCATATTCTTATTCTAGGGAGAAATATTGTAACAGTATTTATGATTAACAACGTATCAGCTTTTGAAGGAAAGGTCGAGGTAAGACATCCTTTCCATCAACTAAATTATTTTTTTAAATTACATTCTCGGATTGTTTCTGATTTCCCATATATAAAAGTAGGCTTTAATTGATTATACAAATTTGTTAGTTCAAAATTCAAACTACACTCAATAAGCCCTCATCGCTAGAACAAAATATTATATATACAATGTAGTTTCGAAGATAGGGTTTTTGGCTCCAACTTATAGAAATGAATTTGGTGAGTTGAGATGGTTTTATTGAAAAATTGTTAATTAAATGCCCACATGCCCCAAGATATATATAGCAAGAAAGCACTTGGAAAAGACATTTGGTATCATATCCACATGGAGGATTGATCAATTTTGTCTTTTGTATTGAAAAGTCACATTAGTTTTGAGTTGAGTATTGAAATATGAAAGGAGTGGGTGGCTTATGGCCAATGGCAGGTAGAAGGGGGAGGGAAGAAGGCTTAAAGCATGTTATTCGGTGATTGTTGGTCAATGTGGACCAACATTAACTTAGAATATCCACTTCCAGAGTATTTAATTGATGACTTAGTAACTAATATGCCTTGGGGCAATAAAGCTGGCTTAGTTTGTCTTTGGAGGGACACTTGTTCTCCTTAATTATCTTAGAGGTTTTGTCATGTACTCCAATTTCTCCAATCATGTATTGCTTCTTCAGAATTGTGGACCACGGAACATGTTCAAACACTACATAAAAAAATATTTTTAATTGAGAATCTCAACCTTAATATGGTGACAAATCCTATGAGGGAAACATCATATATAAATGTGCCTATGTAACATCAAATTTAGGTGTGCAATGGGTTGGATTGATGAGTTTTAAGTTGTATACATATTATAGATTGTCTTATAACTAATTAGAACAAGGACGCATAGCATCTAGTTTTTCTCATTAAAGAATAAAAATTGTATTTCATACGTAATTTGATAATCAAATTAGAAAGTATTTGCAAATGTTTATGATCGTTTTGTATTATAATACAAACTGTTTTGAAAAGAATTTTTAGATTATTAATAGCTTTTTTTTTTTGCTAACAATTTTATAACCTATTTTGAAATTTCAACTTGGATTGCAACATATCTAGAAGAATCTGTTTTCAAATATAAAATAATATGTAATAAAAATCTATAAATACAAATAATAAAATTTGTGGTGATATAAGAATTGTAATATTTATTTTTATTATTATATAGTTTTATTGAATATATTTATATATTTGTAGTTTCATATAAAAAATATATTAATATCAACAAAGTTAGTGAAAATTTAGTGGTAAAAAAGGGCTCATGTAACACAAAACTAATTGAGAGATAAATAATTTGTATCATATACAAAAATAGTGAACCCAAAATATTTCAAGTTTTACCAATGATTATTTGCATAGATTAGAAATAACTATTCATAAAAAAAGTGTTTATTCATAAAAAATATGAAAAGATATTATTTCGAATGAATTTAAGATCACATTTTTAAAAATTTAATTATTATATTTCTTAAATTAACAAATTTGTTCCATTATTATTCTATCGTATAACCAATCATTGTTAATAGAACTACTTTGTTAATTTAAGAAATAGATTTATTTATTTATTTTTTAAATGTGATCTCAATTTCATTTGGAACAATATCTTTTCATACACTTTTTTAATGAATAAACACTTTTTATAAATAATTATATATCATTAGTGAAGGAGGCTTGAACAATTTTATTTAGTGCTAAATAATTGTTGATGTATCTTTCAACTTGATAGTGACAAACAAGAAAAATCTTAGTAGAAAAACTATTAACGATGCATATGGCAATGATGACCTAATAATTTATGGACACGTGAATAAGTAAATCAATCCTTTTTGTTTTGTCCAGCATGCACCCTCCATACGAACATTTTCTTAATAACACTTGTATGTATGATTTACATGAATTTGACTGAGACTTCACCTACGACATGCATGGAACTTCCTTCCGTAATTAAACAAGTCAATTTTATTATTTGGGGAGGACGATCAAATTGATGAAGCCAATCTTGTTCAATTGATTGTGTTTCTTGTGGCCAACTTCATGTGATGCCTTGTGTCTTTATGAAATTAATCCTCTGTAACCAAGGGTTGTACTGCTCAATTTTATGATCTTAACCAGAGCTAATGAGTGCGACCTGAATCATATTTCTAGAGAAAGTGAGAAAATTTTGGAAGGTGGTATTTCCATAAATATGTGACTAGTCCAAATTCTCCTACCATCTATACATCTTATCTAAGAGAGTTTATAGAAATCCTTTTTTCCCTTCTTCTAAAGGTTTAATATTGATTTTGTTTTAAGTTTCAGCTTCATCATTCGCACATGACTAGTTTTTATTCCAGATTTTAATATTGTTCAATCCCAAGGACATCAAAACACTAGTGTTCATTATTTATTGGACTAGATGACAAGAAGTAATACAACACCCAAATTCATGAGCTAAGGACCATAGAATTTGAAATACCAAGTCGAGAGTCAAATTTGCAAATTTATCGTAAAACCTTAGAAATCCTCATGTTATTTTTAAGGAAGAGGACTTTGTTTAAGAATAAAGGAAATCCACATCTTCATGGCCATAATAGAAAACATTTAGAAGATTTTTACAATTTTGTGGAAAAAATATAGTGATAACCCTCTCATAGACCACAACATGTAGGCAAATAGATTTGTCCTAGTGATAAAAATCTATCTACCAAGCATGTTTCGTAGAAGGAGGAAAATCCCCTATACAATCTTCAAATACCAGATACGGTAAAGTCATGAAGTTTGTAGTCATTATTTTCCAAATGCATAAACTTCAACATGTTTTAGCTAAATGTGATGCATAACAAGAGAAACTTCTAGCCATAATTTATTTTTTCCCAAACAAATTGATCCCTTCTGCATGGAAGTCAAGAACACAAAAAATTGTACAAATAATTAGTAATTTGAAGAACCAATTGATCCCTTCTATGTGGAAGTCAAGAACCCAAAAAATTGTACAAACAAATAGTGGTTTAAAGAACCATAATCTCGCCAATTAGAGAATGAAGAATGTTATTCTAGGGAATGTAAGGGTTTATTTATAGAGGTCCTTGGAAAGGTCTAGAATGTGTGAAAGGAGAAAAGTTTCAGAATTTATTCTATTGTTAAATGAATTTTTTTGGAGATTTCTACAATATATGATATTATTAAATGGAAATTTTCTGACAATCATCTTTATTAAAGAATATGTACAATATATTTATAGTTATTGTTAGATTGGTTGACATTATTTGTTATTTTATTTTATCTTCAAGAGTGGAATGTATAAAGTTTCCAAAATCATTTATTGAGTTCTGTGCACAAAAAGCTAAAAGTCAGAAACTACTACTGTAGCACAAAACAACCAATCAAATTTCAAATAAATAATTTCTTTCAATTATTAAATATGCAACATATATTAAAACTTTATCGCTACAAAAAGTGGTTGAAAAATAAACTACTATGATTGGACAACAAAATTAAAAAGTTGCATTTCAATGAATGCTATAGAATCCTGCCTATGACAGGAACTAATAATTTAACTAGCAATTGCATTCAAATGAGGTGCAATGGTAACATTGATAGGAACATATACTTAAAAGGTTTATATCATTTTTTGTAATAGATAAATGGTATGTATATTGCGTTTAGAGCTATGAAGAGTTCATTGTTATGCACATGTAGTGAAGCAGTGCTCAAGAGGTTTTTTTGTATCGGGATCATTAACATGTTTTGTTTCAGCATACGCCACACTTCACATTATACCTGATGCCTGTAAGAGATTTTTTTTATCAAAAAATATGTTAGTAATATAGATAGTAGGAAGAGGAGAAATGCGGCCAATTTTACAAAGCTAAAGAAGAAGACATTTGTTAAAGTATTGTGCATTAGATTAGCATTAGCAATCTTCAAGAGATATATTAGAGGGATGTTTGCATTTGTGTTGTTAGAGAGAGTGTTGGGTCAGGAAAGCTTCCTCTTTTTTCCTCATAATTGAAAGTTGGTTGAGGTTGATTCCTCATTTAAAGACTTGACTCTAGATATTATTGTGAATGTTAGGCCTTGCCTTTCCACCTTTCCAATACAATGGTTTCTTTATGTAGGGTGATGCCTTGGGATTTGTGTGTGGTTATGGCCCATTCCATTGTGAGGGGTATGTGCCTTCGACTTCCCAAAGTTGTGAGAGCTGTTGGTATACTTTTGGGGTTTCTTTGATTCCATGCAGGGTCATTTTAATTTTCAAAGACAACTTCCATTCATTCAAATTTGTTGTCTGCCTCATGTCCATGTCATCATCACTTTGTTTGTCTTCTAAGCGTGGTTCATCAAGGATGTTCCAAAGCATATGCCACACATCATATTTGATTGCATTCATTTGCTTCCAATTTTTTTATCATTATTTCATTTGTAAGGCCTATGTCTGTTTAAATGTTGCAAAATTATTTGTATAGAAGTAGCTCAGTCCAACAAAATATTTGAAGTTATTCTAAGTCCTCCTTTGACTTGTTATAAAACTTTGGAAATACATTGACAATTGCTTCAAATCTCTTTATTTCCATTTGCATTGTTTGTGGCTTGTAGAGTATGAGTAAGATCTTGTAGATTCTACTACTATTACTAATTCAAGTTTAGGAGGCCGGTAATGTAGGCTCATAAGTAGTTTTGATGGACCAATGCACCATTGGGTGTTCTTGTTATTCTTTGGAACATTTTTTGTCCAACATTTAGAGATGTGAAAGGTCAATTACAAATGATAAGGGATAATCTCTGAAGCATATGAGATGTTTCTTGTGAATTTCATCTGACATATCAATTATATGCCTATACATTTGATCAAGGCCATGGACAAAGTTTGCAATACTTACCGCATGTACATCTAGAACCAATTTCAAATCTCCATCGCACATGTCTTTGATCGTGTCTAAACTTAATATAGCCAGGCTTTACAAATTTTGAGTACACCTATAAGATATATAAAGCAAGATATTATTTGGCGAGAACCAATGTTTCCACAATAATAAAGGGATCAACATTAAGTTGATCAAAGAAAAAAATAGACTTTAAACACTTCATAGGCATACAGCCTTGGCATAGTTATCAATCATTTGTATTATTTGAATGTTATCATTTGAAGCAAACTATATTTTACTGTAGTTTGAATGATAGTGAAATTTAAATACATTTTCACCTCACAAAAATGCCATATTAGTAGAGATTTTGTCCAATTCAAGAACATACAAATGTATTGGCATTTTGTGAACTCTAAAATTATATAAAGCTTTAGAGAATTAGTTAAAAACTGACACCACAATAAGTACAAAGGATTAAGTGTGAACTTGATGCTATTAAAATTCACTAAGAGGAGACCAGTGCAACTCAATGCAACTTATGTACAAAGGGCACACAAGTCCCCTAACAATGCACAAAATTTCATTCTATTCAAAAATGTTAAAAATCTAAGGAAGATATAATCGAGGAATATAAAGTAGTTATTGCTTCTTTTTGAGTTGTCATTTTGCACAATGTTGAATGACAAGAATCCTTTCGAACTTCTCTCTTGAAAAGTTAATCAAGGATCAACTCCAAGGTTTTGGGTGATCTTGCAACCTACTGAAATCCGCTCAATTAAATATAATTGTGTATGTTCACGAGGAGGCCTTTGTTGGTTCTGATCAATTTTGAATAATATTGTTGTTGTTTGAAAAAATAACCACAAAAGAGATATATTTTTGGTATTTTATGTTTTATGATGAATGCAATTTATCGATGCAACTATATGAATTCCTATTTTAACCAAGTGTTTAGAAAAGCAAATAATAAAGATAAGGTAATGTGAGATTAAACCAAATAACTTGAAAGGGAAATTCCTAATGGACATAAGCCACAGTAACAACACATCTGTGAATTAAAATGGACATAAACTATGGTAACAACACATCTGTGAATTAAATCATCAAAAAGATTAGGTAGGAAGCCAATAAAAATGGGAGCAACACTTCCTCAATTCCACTGATGCAATCGTTGATGGGAACTCAATAATAACTAAAAGATGTTTCATGTTTCATCAAATCGCAAGGCCACAGAAAGTGTGCTCATGTGAGACAAGACACGATGCAAGAACAATAGGTGATCTTTTCTCCAATTTGTCACATTAGTGAAATTTGTTAACACGAGGCAAACACCAAACTAAAAGGTTGCACAATCATAACAACACAATAAAACCATTGACTTCATTATTACCATGAACATGCATTCACAAAAATAACACACTCTAGCAATAATAACTACACTCAAAATGAGAGCATCAATAGCATATATTATTGCATCAAAATAATATCCATGTATTTATAAGAAATCATCTCCTCCCTTTGTGTTGGGAGTAAGAGCTCTTAAAATGCAAACTCATGCTAAAACTAATAAAACAAATCTAATTATATACAAACTGACTCTTTAAATGGTGCTAAGTAGGTCTCCACCTTTGTTTATATCAATTAATGGGTGCATGAGCCTTTACATGACACAAAAGAATGAGAAGATAAGAAGAATGCAACTGCAAGTTGATCTAGGAGTCTCTGGAAGCTCTAAAAATGGAAGCTTGGCCTTCTCTAGGCATTTCTAGGAGTTGAACTACCGTCAAAATGCATTTCCAATGCATGAAATGCACTAAATTAGGAACTGGCAGTTAACTGTCAGTGCACTTCTTCTTCTTCAAAACTATTGGCACACCTCTGTGAAAAGAGCACCTGTGCACCTTGATGGCAAGTCCAAAAATCCAAAATTTTCCTAAGTGTCAAAACTAAATTTCCAACATCTGGGTTTTCTTCTCCTTTACACCAAAGCAATGTATGGATGTTTACTCTTGAATTTATCTATGATCTTTGCTACTTGGGTGGCTTTTGGAAAATCTAAAGCCCCATATTTATCTTTAACTAATTGTCAATAGTTACTAACTTCTATTCAAGTTGTCACAAAATCCTCAAGTTTAGTGTCCAGCTTTAACAATACCTCTTCAATCTTGAATGTTTTCCTTATGTCTTCATCTGATGAAGCATCTTCAAAAGTTCCTCGAAATTTTTGGACCATTGATTGCACTAGAATGAGCTTGGTTTTGGACTCATCTTCAAAAATCCCAAGGTAAGTGACATTGTAGTGCCTTTTCACTTCCAATATTTGCTCTTGAGTTTGATCTCTTATCCTCTAGATATCTACATCTAATCCCTCCATGACTTTATTTCCTATTGATATCTTCTCAATCTAGTCATTGGGCTTGTCTAGCTCTCAACAGTATATACTTCCATCAGTGTATGATACCTTTTACATTTTATTGATGTCAACACTTGTAGGTCTTTTGCCTAGGTATGTACTTCATCCATTAACCCAAAATCTTGGTTCACTATGGATACCAACTTATCTACACTCGACTAGATGTGGTGTAACAAGTTCAAGTTACCCTGTATTATATGCACACCTTTCTCTTCAAAATTGTCATGCCATTGCTAACATGCTTCCAAAAATGATCCAATGGTGTTCTCCTATGCCTTTCCTCTCTAATGTCATAGAAAGAGTGATCTTTAGATTATCTAGGTCAATAGGGCCCACAACTTCATGCAAATAGCCTCTTAATATCTCATTTTTCTTCTGGAGAGCTATTAACTCAGACTCATCCTAGTCCATATGTTTGAACACCTCTTTCATACCCGTAGTGATCGTCACTTTGGATGTGTCTACCATGAGTCTTCCCAACATGACCTCCTTGATTTGGTAGTCCTTAGGAGTTATTTGTTTGATGTCAGTGTGTGAAGGAGGAATGGCTATATGTGCAAGCAAGTCCTGATCTTGGTTCTTCATTATGAAGGTCAATGTTCACACATCACCCATAGGTGGCTCAAGCTTCCTAATTACTTTCACTAATTCTTTCATTCCCTCCTCAATAGTTAGGTCCAGTTGCCTTTTCTAATGAAACATGACCTCCTTCTTTAGTCATGTCAATGTTGTGGCCATGGGAGACATGTATTTCGTTGAAGAGGTTGTTTCTACTACAAGCGTCTTCCCCTTATTAGTCCTCTCTCGAGTCTTTTCTCATTGAGAAAGATCTATAGTTTGAGTCTTTATATCTAGTTGGGCTATGGTCCTAGCCTCAATATTCTAAGGAGTTTGTTGAGGCTCTTCAATTTTTTTTCCTTCCTCAGATACTTCATCAGCATGTAGCTATTGGGGCTCCCCTTCCTCTTCTACTTATTCTTCTTGTTCTGTAGCTTGAGGAAGTGGAGTCACTAATCCATTATCCAAAAATGTTAAACCCTGAGATGGTGGTGGTGGAATTCCCAGAGGTCCTTGAGGTAAATGCGACATTTGGTTCTAGTCCTCTCCTAAGGGTTCATCATGGGAGTATTTCTTATTTTCTCTCTCACCATCTCAATGCCCACTAGCATGAAGTCAAAGTTAGAGAGGTTGAAGACATCATTTTCTTGACCCTCCATATCATCTATCCTTTTTTTTTGTTCATCCTCTGATGTTGATACCTAGATAGGCTCTTTTGGAGTAGATGGAGGTGTCACTTTTGAACTTCTTCTCCTCTCTTCCTTTGTTGCCCTTTTTGAATGAGTATGTTGGCTTAGGGGGACATATTCAATTTGCTCCCCTTCCTCTTCTTCTACCTCTACTTCTAGGATCGTCTGAGGCACTTGTGGGGATGAAATATTTTTCTTCTTTAATCTTCTCCTTCGTGTTCCTGCTATAGTTGATTCAAACCTTTCCTTTTTTGGAGTCAAGGGGGAGGCTTCTTCCTCTTCATTTTTCACCTGTGGCATCCTCTATTCTTCTAGTTGTCCTTCCTCTCTCTGTTCTTCTTGTACCTGTTCTAGCTGCGAAGTTGTTTGTGGCTCTTGTTTGGGCTCTTGAGTTGTAGGCTCATCTTGTTCAAGTTTTACATGTTCTTCTTGTACCTTTGCAGATACTACTTTTCCTTTTGTTCATGCCCTTATTAGTCCTAAAGTACTCAATGTCCCTCTCATGTTGGTGTATCATTTTTGGCCTAACAAGGGATTGAGTAGGGAAGGTTGGCACTGTTACTAATGCGCCCTTTCCTTTAATTGGTCGTGCAATAGCTTGAGGAACTGGATCAATTCCAAAAGGTTTCTTGATCCATTCCTTTATCAATTGGACTATATGCCTAGGCTGATTATTGATATATGCATTCTCAACTCTCGCTATTTCTGCATTCATTATAGGTTGGTCATAGATCTTGTCCCTATTGTATAAAGGATCCAAGATATCTTTAGTGTCTTTTTCCACCACCTTTAGATGGATATTTATCTTCAGCATCTTATTTGCCAGATATAGAGTCATCCTACAATAATCCTTTATCTTGATATCATAGTCATCTACTGCATTCATCCAATGATCTTCTAATGCATCCTCATGCACAAATTGCTTCCTTGCCAAATGTTGTACCATCCTAATCTTTTTGAAGTAGGGACGAGGGGAGTTGTACTCTTCTAAAGGATATTTGTTGGAAATATAAGAGGAGTAACTGAGAGGGGAGGGGTGAATCAATTACCACAAAAATAAATCCCAGATTCCTTAGATGTCAATATAAATCAAACTCTGTGAAAATTGAACTCTCCTGAAACTCAGAAAATACATAGACAAAATGTTATAACTCGGTAAACACTGAAATAACTCGACAAATTCTTAACATGAAAATCTTAAGATATTATTTGTGATTGATATTACTTTAACTTAGTTGCATACACATAAAAGAAATAGCATGAACAAAATTGACACCAAAATTCAACGTGGAAACCCAATTCGGGAAAAACCACCAATTACAACTAGTTATTGATTTTCACTCTTCTAAAGTGAGCACTGTTAGGAGCCAACCCTGTTAAAGGTTACTTTTGTCACAAAAGTCTACACCCTTACTTGTGGTTTGACCCTCAAGAAATCTTGTGCAACATGGAAACAACCTCCAAGTGTGGGACTTGCGCTCTGAGGCTGAATCTCTAGAGAAGGCCAATTTTCTTACTATTAGGGTGCACCTAAACTACTGCTTGAGAGGAAAAGGGAGAAAGAGAACTAAAATTAAAATGCAGAAAGGGAAAGGGAGGTGATGCATCGAGATAGAATGGTGGTTACGACTCTGCCCATGTATGCATAACACATGAATGAAAAGTTCAGAATAGACTAGTCTAGACTCTATTCCATCTCCAAGAATCCACATGCAGGTTTGGAACTGGTTGAAGTGATGAAAGGAAAGACATCATCACTTATACAGAAATCATCAACAGTTTGGACACGACGTACAAACCTTGAAAACTAGAAAGAAACACTCACCAAAAGGCAAGGTACATGCATGTTTGACAAATGGCAAGAAGAGGTAACGGAGGAAAACTATTTCATTAATGGTAGGCAAGTAATTACATAGCATAGCGCTGCTGCAAAAAATGCAGATAGAGAAGAACCCAAAAAAAGTATTTATAACTTGCCTTTATGGAGTTCAAGCATAACTCAGATCTAACTTGAAGTTCAAACCCCAACCCAAGATGGAGTCAAGTTGCAAAGAGCAACAATAAAAGAATATCAAAACTAAATCTGATCATGAAATACAATCTTCTGTAGAAGTGACAAGAAATAATAAATCAAATCCCATGAGATTTGATCATTACAATCATTAATGAGGCATGGAGATGCATTAACATCATGGAACAAGCCCCAAAATGTCGATTCAATATTAAATATCAATCCTAGTGATGTGTCATGGCTACAACAAATAAATCTACATCACTATCAAAGAAGACATGGGATGGGATAACACAAAAGTTAACCACCGTGAAAATACAGAGTTGACCCATGTGGAATAAATTTGATATGCCCAGAAAATGCATGAACAGTTGATGTAGATCTTCTTTTGAATATGGACAGTTTAGATGTTGCAAAAATATCCGCAACCGATGAATAAAACACAACTGTAGATCATATCTTCCTTTATAACCACGGACGACTAAGATGAGGTGAAGAATCTCCAAAGATGCATCTAAGATCCAACAACCATCGTATCTTTGCAAGAGCAAAGGTCAGCAATGTGAAAATATGACCATCGTTTGATCAAAAGCAACCTAGCACAATAAGGATCTACCATGTGGCATGGAACTGTTGGTCGACACATTTCTTGAATGTTCAATTGAAAAGACAGAAGTGATTATGGTTAACGTAGAATGTTAACCCAATGCAAAAATGCATGTTAATCCGCAACTCAATACATAAAGGAAAAAAGAGCCAACTTGACAAGTGCTCGCTATGTTGCATGAAATAACTACCTTGCAACTTTGCATAGTGACATAGCGACAACCATAGATGATCCTTAATCTAACAGTGAGTAAACTGGCCCACCAAATGATTAAACATAATGTTAACCTGGTGCAAAAATGCGTGTTAACATGCAACTCGGCATGTGAAAGAAAAATGGGCCAACTTGGCACATGAACAAGCTGAACTAGCTTGACACATGAAGAAACCAAGCCAACTCGACACATGAATAAACCATGTTAAGATGAGATGTTAGCCCGACCAAAAAGCGTGTTAACCCACATCAAAAGAATCCATCCCATTGAAGATCTCTCAGATCAACTATCAATGATGGGCTAAATGGGGACCAAAATGGCCAACATTCTTGGCGACTCAGAGGGGATGCTTGCCTACTAAGCATAGACCAGTAGCCTTAAGCAATCCGTTGGGCATAGAGTCACCAACAAGAAATGATGGGGTATCCCATTTGCAACTTCACAAAATTTTGCAACCAGCAAAAAATAGAAACTCCAAGAAGCTCTAGAAAGCTTAGAACAACTCTAGAAAAAGGAGCAAATGTGCTCGTGCACTTCTCGGAAAGGAGAAATATTTTACTCTACTATGTATAAGTATTCACAATGAAAAAATTAAACAAAGCATTGACTGGCTTGTTGAAGTAGTTTCCCTTCCTTACAAGCTAATTTTTTCTTCCATGCACGCAGGCAGCTAAGAATAATAGCAAGTATAACAAACATACTGTTGCATGGAATATCTTCCTCCCAATGTTGAAAACAAAGAAGCTATTCTTCGACACTAGGGCATTACCTTCTTGAGCAAAACATGCTTGCTCTTCCTTGTAGAATTCTTCCTCATACTCTAGAGTGAGCATGACCAGGGGAAACATGTTGATTTGCTACAGAGCTAGATGCCTTATGGGGCATCCTATTGATGGCACTGGGTCTAAGCAATCAACCTTGACCACATTTTTGTGCTCTGCAACCTTGGTATACTGCTAGTTTGGAAGTGGCAACTCCTCTCCTTGTGAAGAAAAAATCTCCACCTCTTGTTCATGCTGCTCATGAACCACTTCCTTGGGAGCTATTAGTATAGTGTGACTCTCCACTTGCTATTGCTACAACTCATGAATATCTTATGAAGGAGTGGACCGTTTCATGTCCAAAGATTAACAGAATATCTCCATCTCATCCCAAAAAGTCTTCTCATCGGAGTCCTCTTGCTCTGTTGCAATAAAATGCATAGGTTGAGGGGAAACCTCATGCATATCAACATGTTCCTCCTCAAGGAGAGAGCTATCCTTGAGGCTCTCTTCCTCATCTACCATATCATGGAGGACTCTTTGCTGCAATAAATGATCTTCTTCCTTCTCCAATAATAGATCCTCATCTTCTTGTAAAGGCTCAAAAGCCATGACTTGTTCCTCAAAAGAAGGAACAACCTCATCATCTTCTTGTTCCTCAACAAAAGAGGGAAGCTCATCAAATAAGAGGATTGGATCCTCTTCCTTCTTCTCAATAGCTACCTCTTTATCATCCTTAATAGGCTGTAACTCCTCCCTTTATAGCTTTGTGGGCTTTGTTTCACTCTCCCAAAACTCCATGTTTGGGCCATTAGGAATCCACATAACTGGTCCACCCTTAAAGAGTGAAATGGTGATGGGTGTGGAAGGCTCATGACCCAACCATCTTTCTTGCACAAGGAGTGAAGGGGTTACAACAATAGGCTCTTATAATGGAGGGGGCTTCTTGAAGCTTGGAATGACATATTTTGGAGAAGGGGTTGCCTCTACTTCTTTGGTCTAAAAATGAGCCAAATATAGCCTCATTTCCTTTTCTCTTGCTGCAGCAACTTGCCTTGCAAGATTCTCCTCAAAATATCTCTTTCTCTCCCTCTCTTCTTCTTCTTGTTGGAGATAGGCCTAGTATGCCATCTCCTCCTGATGTCTTTCAATCTCCTATTGCCTTGCAATCTCATCAATCCGCCTATCAAGTTCCAATAGTTGCTCATGGCTTTCATCAATTTTCTTATCCCATGCATCCATCTTCTTACTACTTGCATCCATCCTCTCACTTCTCTCCTAGAATTCCCATTATAGGCATTCCATCTATCTTTGGGCCTCCAACATCATCTCTTTAAGCTCTTTATATGTAGATGTTGGGATTGGTGGAACAGGGGTAGGAGAAGAGCAATAATTTTGAGCAGAAGGACTATAAACAGTTTGGGGTTGAGATTGAAATTGGCAATATGAGGGCAAAGGAATAGTATTGTCATGATATGGGTAGGAATAGTAGCTATTTCTATGAAATGGGTCCATTGTTAGAGTTTCATAAAATCTGCAATTTCATAGAAAAATTAAAAATCACAAAAGATCAAGAATGATATTTACATACCAGCACTGCGTCTATTTGAAACTAGTAGATTTGCACTAGATTCACCGTGGTGTTAGATAAATGCCTCCAAAGGTTGATGGCACTAAGAATAACACTCAAATTCTTAGTGAATAAGATTGCAACTGGCTAACCAGCAAACTTATGAGGCTAAAATCTGTGTCTCACTGGGTGTGCCAAAAATTGTTGTCACAAAATTCTACACCCTTGCTTGAGGTTTGACCCTCAAGTGACCTTGTGCAACATGGAAACAACCTCCAAGTGTGGGACTTATGCTCTGAGGATGAATCTCCAGAGAAGGTCGATTTTCTTACTGTTAGGGTGCACCTAAACTACTGCTTGAGAGGAAAATGGAGAAAGAGAACTGAAATTAAAATGTAGAAAGGGAAAGGGAGTTGATGCACCGAGATAGAATGGTGGTTATGACTCTGCCCATGTATGCACAACACATTAATGAAAAGTTCAGAATACACTAGTCTCGACTCTATTCCATTTCCAAGAATCCACATGCAAGTTTGGAACTGGTTGAAGTGCTAAAAGGAAAGACATCTTCACTTATACAAAAACCATCAATAGTTTGGACATGACCAACCCTTGAAAACTAGAAAGAAACACCGACCAAAAGGCAAGGTGCATGCAAGTTTGACAAATGGAAAGAAGAGGTAATGAAGGAGAACTATTTCATTAATGGTAGGCAAGTAATTACATAGCATAACACTGCTACAAAAAATGCAAATAGAGAAGAACCCAGAAAAAGTATTTACAACTTGCCTTTATAGAGTTCAAGCATAACTCAAATCTAACTTGAAGTTCAAACCCCAACCCAAGATGGGTTGTAAAGAGCAACAATAAAAGAATATCATAACTAAATCTGATCATGAAATACAATCTGCCATAGAAGTGACAAGAAGGGCAAAGACAAATGCATCTAGCCGTAAGAAATCAAATTCCGTGAGATTTGATCATTACAATCATTAATGAGGCATGGAGATGCATTAACATCATTGAATTCAAGCCCCAAAATGCCGATTCAACATTAAAGATCAATCCTAGTGACATGTCATGGCTACAACAAATAAATCCACACTACTCTCAAAGAAAACGCGGGATGGGATGACATGCAAGTTAACCTGTTGCAAAAATACAGAGTTGAACCATGTGGAATAAATTTGATTTGCCCAAAAAATGCATGAACCGTTGATGTAGATCTTCTTTTGAATATGGACGGTTCAAATGCTACAAAAATATCCCCAACCGATGAATAAAACACAACTGTAGATCAGATCTTCCTTTATAACCATGGACGGCTGAGATGAGGTGAAGAATCTCCAAAGATGCATCTAAGATCTAACAACCATCGTATCTTCACAAGAGTAAAGGGCAGCAATGCAAAAATATGACCACTGTCGAATCAAAAGCAACCCAACACAATAAGGATCCACCACGTGGCATGGAACTATTGGTTGGCACATTTTTTCAATGTTTGGTTGAAAAGATAGCAACGATTATGGTTAACGCAGAATGTTAACCCGATGCAAAAATGTGTGTTAACCCGCAACTCGACACATGAAGGAAAAAAGAGCCAACTAGGCAAGTGCTCGCTATGTTGCATGAATTAACTACCTTGCAACTTTGCATAGCGACACAGTGACAACCATAGATGATCCTTAATCTAAAGGTGAGTAAACTAGTCCACCAAATGATTAACGTAGAATGTTAACCCGGCGCAAAAACGCATGTTAGCATGCAACTCGGCACATGAAAGAAAAATGGGCCAACTCAGCACATGAACAAGCTGAACTAGCTCAACACATAAAGAAACCAAGCCAAGCTGGCACATGAAACTGTGTTAACACGAGATGTTAACCTAACCAAAAAGCGTGTTAACCCATATCAAAAGAATCCAACCCATTGAAGATCTCTCAGATCGATTATCAATGATGGGCTAAATGGGGGCCAAAATGGCTAACAATTACAAAACACACTATTAGGTGTGACCCTATTAGAGGATTTAATTACCTTGTTAGAAGTGGCCTTGTTAGAGGTTTGGAGACAATTCAATAGAAATGCCACCTTGTTAGAGGATTTACAAATAGTTGCTAAGCCATGTAGTGCCTGTCCCTAGTTTATATTTTTGTTATTATTGCTGAACTCTTTTAGGCCAGTTTTATGCTTGATTACTAGTAGTATTGTTTTGAGATTATCAGATATTCTTTCACATTCAGTTGATTATATGATGATATTACTTGGTACTCTATACTTCATGTATGCATGATGATTATTCAATGAAATTAGTTATTGACGATGATTAGTTAGATTGACTATTATGTGTTTTCTTATGGATACTTACCCCATACTGCATGTGTATGGTGTGCATGTATGTTTTCTTTATGTATGGCGTCTCTGATGTGTTTAAGGAAGGAAGTCATCGTCACCTACTAGTTAGGATCTACACGATGCACCACTTCCTACCATTATCTATTTAGCTTAGTATATATGTGTTTGTACATGCGTGGATTTTATGTAGATTGCAGGTACCGGGTATCGACTTCCCTGAATTGCCAAGATGAGCATACCCTATCGCATTATCTCAATGGTAAGAGAGGGGAGATAAATTCTTAAGTTCAAATCCTAAACCTTTAACCTATTTGTCCTAGAAAATTAGGACAAGTATCTGAGTTGTTTACCTTCTGAATGCATCGTATGACATTAATTCATGATTACAACCCTTTAGTTGGATCTTGTATATGTTTTTCTATGATGGGTTTTTGTATTTTTTATGAGTCCTTGGTAATTTTTTTCTATTAATTAAGTCAAATTAAATGATTAAATTAATGATTAATTTTAATGAAAAATTATTATGGTATTTTTAATATTTAATTATATTTAATTAATTGGGAGATTAGTTAAATAAAAAGAATTAAATTTGAAGATAAAGGTTATAAGAATAATTTTAGAACATGATAATATTTCTTTAATTTAATAATAATATATTTAGAGTTCATTTTTAAATAAATGCTAAATACTATTATTATTTAAGTTAATAAATATTTTATCATTTAACGTTGGAAAATAAATTAAGAAGTGAAAAAGATATTAATTTATTAAAAGTTTCAAAATCTGAATAATGCGTGCATGAGATTAAAATTTAATAAATTAATTGAAAAGAGAAGTCAAGTGAAAATTAAATAAAGTTATTTTATAATTCAATAAACATGCATGGAAAAGATAAACAAAAGATAATAAGAGTTAAAGTCTGGCGAGCAAGGAGTCCTCTTAGGTGAATGCACAATTAATACCTTGATTTTAGGAGAGAACTCCTTATCACCAATTGAGGGTTCATTTTCGAAGAACCGCGAATTTTGGAGGAGCAAAGGATTTCAGAAGAGAGAACGTTTTGAGAGGAGAAATTTCTCTCACAATCTTCTTGGGCGTAGTAATTAGCATCAGAGTCCAGGTAGATGCTTGTGATTATTCACACAATTTATTACGCTTTTTTTCTTTTCTTGTCTTCTTCATGACTATGGATTGTAAATCCAAATTTCTCTGTGATGAACTCGTGAATATTTTAATATTGTAAATTACTGAATGCATGTCAATATCTTCTGTACACATGGAGGTTTAAAATATAGTAAAACAAACCTCATTCTATAGATTTGGAGTCTCAATTTTATTCGGGAAGGGTTTGAAATGATATGGAAATTTTATATTGAAAAGTCAATTTGTTTGCTGAATTTTTTCCCTATCAGAGTTTGGTCGTAATTCTATTAAAATAAATAAATTTAAATTATTTAAAAGAGGGGGGTTTTGTTCATTCTATTTTATAACAAAATATTTTTTAAAAATATATAATAAAAAAAATTAATTTTTTTTTGGGAGGGGCGGGTTTTACGCACCCCCTACCCCTCAACGCTTAAAAGCGACAGTACCCTTGCTATCACAAGTATTGCAACAACAGTGGTACTATGTACCACTGCAGCCACAAGCCCTGCAACAGCAAGGTACCTGCATATTAAAAGGCCGGTGAGCCTTGAAATAAACACTTTTTTTTTTAATATTAAAAATTTCATTTTTTATTAATTTTAACTAATAAATTTTATTATTAAGTTAATTTTAATTAATAAATTTTATTATTAAGTTAATTTTAATATTAATAATTTTTTTATTTATATAATTAAATTTAACTCATTTTAATTAATGAACTTTATTATTAAATTTGTTAATTATTAATAAAGGATGTTAATATAGGTAATTCATTTGTATGGTTATTAATTAATTTAATTAAATAGAATTTAATTAAGTTTAATCAACAAAAGAGGAGTACTTAATGATTTTAACTTTATTTTATTTTATAATGATAATGATTTTAATAAAATTGAAACTATTTTATTGAAAGATCATTTGTTATTATTTTAATAATATAAATGAATAAATAATTATCATTAGAATATTTTAGAGAAATTGACTTAAAATATAATAAGGTTAATTCTTTTGGATCCCTTGGTGGGGCGTTACATCTGGTATCAGAGCCCGAATTCGACATTGGGAGCTCGGAGTATATTGGAATGCCACTAGTTGTTAACTAGTTGAACTAAAACAAAATTTAAACTATATATATATGTGTGTGTGTGTGTGTGTGTGTGTGTGTGTGTGTGTGTGTGTGTGTGTGTGTGTGTGTGTGTGTGTGTACATATACATATGTACATGTACATATACACATATATATGTGTGTGTACATATCTATATGTACATGTACATATAGATATGTACATGTATGTATATATACATATATATATGTATACATATATGTACATATATATATGTATACATATATGTACATATATATATGTATACATATATGTACATATATATATGTATACATATATGTACATATATGTACATATATGTATACATATATATATCAAACTAAAACTTGCACTAGTTGAACTGAAATAGAACTTAAACTTTCAGTTGGATACTTTCAAACATGAACACTTAAAACTTCAAAATTGAAATTATATGTAAACTTAAAAATAGGAAAAATTGAAAAACTTATTCTGCTTTTTAAACATGTGTCTTTTATATATGCTTTACAGTAGTATGTTTTATGGTTGTTATAGTATCTTGTATCTTAGTTATTATTGTAGGATGGTATCTGGGATGAGATCTTCTATTAGAGGTCATAGCCTTGGCCGTGGTAGAGGCTGTGGATGAGGCAGAGCTATCAATGTACATGAGTCTATCCACGAAGGCCCTAATAAGGACGAGAATAGGGAAGAGTATGTTAGTGAGCATCAGGAAGAGAACCATAAAGAGTAGTAGGCTGATTCTAAGGAGGTTCAACTTAGGCAAATGATGAAAACCATCATTGATCGCCTACCTCCTATTTAGAATTAGGATGGAGCACATCATGGAGGACGTGAGCATAGACCTAGGACTAGGAGCCCTCAAAGGGATTGACATAGATCCATAGTAGTTGCTCAGATGAAGGACCTTTAGAGGTCCAAGGTAAAGCCCTTTAATAGGCATGGTTCAGGATATGTAGCCAAGCAGTGGCTTATTGCTCTTGACAGGGTTTTTGCTATTCAGGACTTTAACAGTAATGTCAAAGCGAGGTTTGTTATTACCAACCTGGAACTCTTTGGAGCCATGTGGTGGACTATTGAAGAGAAGAAGTTGGGCATAGACATGAACAGTGTCACATGAGAGTTATTCTTGGAAAACCTCAGTGAATGATTCCTGCTAGAGGAATGGAAGCAACATAGAGTAGATGAGTTCCACAACCTAAGATAATTCACTATGACCGTAGTAGAGTATGAGCACAAGTTCTATGAGCTCATGCCATTTTTGGGAATTAGTGATAACCCAACATAGTTGGCACAACATTTCATCAAAGGCTTGGACAACCGTCTAGTTGGGGGTGTTAAGGTGTTTGAGCCTAAAATCCTTAAAGATGCGGTACATTGAGCCATCCTTGTAGAGTAGAGTGTCAACCTAGGACATGGGGGTTTTGTGGGAGATCTTACATCATTAGGACCTAAGGACAACCACAACTTAGGTGGAAACAAGAAGTCTCCTTTTCCTAAGGGGAATTAGAACCAATAGTAGCCTCAACAGTTATAGCAACAGAAGGGATCATACCCTCAAGCATAAAGTGGTGGCCGTGGTTCTAACTCTAAGAACAATCGCAATGCACAGCGCACTAGGCGAAACTAGTACACTCAACCTGTGTAGAGCAACCAATCTTTTGCTAGTAGGGGTAGCCACCAACAGTCAAGTGCACCTCCTATAGGAAGGGGATCTGGTAGAGGCATATGATGTTATTCTTGTGGGTAGATTAGACACATTGCAGCTCACTGTCCACATCGTACATTTTAGTATTTAGGTCTTAGGCCAGCAACATTTGAGCTCATAGTCAAAGATGCAGGTAGAGCTCATAGGGTATTAGCGGTAGTAGATCATCATCAGGTAGACTATCAGGGGACTGTGGTTGAGACTATGAGAGCTATCTGAGGCACACCTCTCTCTGTATTGTTTGATTTAGGTGCCACAAATTCTTTTATCTCACCATCATTAGTTGTTAAGTGTAAGCTAGAAGCAGTTAAACAAGATGTGGGGTGGCAAGTGGAACTAGCCTTAGGTGCTAAGGTTTCCACAAGTTCCATAGTTCATAAGTGTGAGCTAAGCATAGGAGGGTTTGTGATGTCAGTTGACCTTTAGGTTATTCCTCTTGGCTCCTACCATTTGGTCTTAGGTATGGATTGGCTTGGCTCTCATAGAGCTAGTACAGATTGCAAGAAAAAGACCATTGTATGTCAGGATGACCAAGGGAAGGATGTGGAGATTATGGGAATACTGAGGCCTATATCTCTATGGATGATATCTATTATGTAGTTGAAGTAGAGCTTTTATAATGGATGTCAAGTATTTATTGTTACGATAAACGAGCTAGAAGAAGAAGACCCTATGGGAAAGACTTTAGACCACCCGATTCTATAGGAATATGCAGATGTCTTTTCGAGTGAGATTTTGGGCATGCCCCCAAAGAGAGATATTGATTTTAGCATCGACCTCACTCTAGGAGTAGAGCCTATTTCTAGAGTTCCTTATTGTATGACCACTCAGGAATTAAGTGAGTTGTATCTACAACTAGAGGACCTTTTGGCCAAGAGTAGTATCAGACTGAGTGTATCACCATGGGGAGCTCCAGTGCTCTTTGTGAAGAAGAAGGATGGTTCTTTGCACCTTTGTATTGATTATATACAACTGAACAAGGTGACAATAAAGAAAAGGTATCCTTTACCAAGGATCAATGATTTATTTGATCAGATTAAGGAAGCTATAGTATTCTCCAAGATCAATCTTAAGTCAGGATACCATTAGATTTGCATCAAGGATGTTGATATCCATAAGACCATCTTTTGAACTCGCTATGGGCACTACGAGTTCATAGTAGTTCCTTTTGGGCTAACGAACACTCCATTAGTTTTCATGTGTTTGATGAATGGAGTGTTCTGTTCCTATCTTGATAGATTTGTACTTGTGTTCCTTGATGATATATTGATATATTCTAGATCCCAAAAGGAGCATGAGGAACATCTACATTTGGTGTTGTAGTGCTTGAGAGATAATCAACTTTATGCCAACGCGGCAAAGTGTGATTTCTTTCAATCAGAGATACAATACTTAGGGCACATCATATCAGGTGAAGGTATCTCTGTAGACCCCACAAAGATTCAGGCAATAGTGGATTGGCCTACACCCACTACTATGTCAGAAATTCTTAGTTTCATGGGTCTAGCTAGTTATTATCGCAAATTCATCCAAAACTTCTCCAGAATAGCACATCTTATCACTTCCCTTTAGAGGAAAGGAAAGAGGTTTGTATGGATGGAGAAATGTGAGGAAGCATTTTGAAAGCTGAAGGAGCTTTTGAATAGTGCACCGATCTTATCAGTACCTAATCCAGTAGGTGATTTCATGGTGTGTACAGATGCTTCCCTTGAGGGGATTAGAGCGGTACTAATGTAGGATGGATGGGTGATTGCCTATGAATTGCACAAACTCAAGGATCATGAGTTGAATTATCCTATGCATGATCTTGAGTTAGCAATGGTAGTTCATGCCTTAATGAGATGGAGACATTCCTTGTTGGGACATAGATTTGAATTTCATAGTAATCATTGCAGTCTACAATACATATTCATGCAACCTAATCTGAATGCTAGGTAGAGGCATTGGATGGAGTTTTTATGTGAGTATGACTCTGAGGTGAAGTATATTTAGGGAAAGGAGAATGTGGTAGCTAACATTTTGAATCACAGAAGACATGAGACATTATCTATGACTATGAATCTTAGTATGGATTTGAGGAGCCAGATACTTCAAGCACTCCCTATAGATACTTGGTATCAAGAGGTGAGCAGAGAGATAGATTTAGGGAGAACATTGGAGGGTAAGTTTTCAGATTATATTCTATAGTTAGATGGCCTTTTGAGATATTCAAGAAGGATCTATGTGCCGCTACTATATGAGCTTCATACATTGATCCTATCAAAGGCCCATCATGCACCTTACTCAACATATCTAGGTGTCAAGAAGATGCATGCAGACTTACAACACTTATTTAATTGAATAGGGATGAAGTACGAAATTGCTGATTTTGTGGCTAGGTGTCTCGAGTGTCAAAGAGTCAAAGTAGAGCACCAGCATTTGGCAGGGCTTTTACAGCCAAATCTCATTCCTTAATGGAAGTGGGACATCATCTCTATGGATTTCATAGTAGGATTACCTATGACTTCTCGTCGACATGATGCTTTATGGTCACTGTTGATCGATTGACTAAGGTGGCACATTTTTCACTGATGAGGTCATCCTACATTGCAGCTTCTATAGCTAGTGTCTTCATGCATGACATCGTGAGACTACATGGTATTCCCTGGAACATCATTTTGGATAGGGATCTTGTTTTCACTTCCGCATTTTGGACATCGCTGTAGCATGATCTTGGAGCGTAGTTGAACTTTAGCTCAGCATATCACCCAGAGAAAAATGGGTAGATAGAGAGAGTGAATTAGGTTGTGGAGGATATGTTGAGGATGTATGTGATGGATAGACAGACTCTATGGGAGGACTATCTCTACTTGGTGGAGATTTCTTACAACAATGGATATCACTTTTCTACTGGCATGGCACTGTTTCAGGCCTTATATGGTCATCCTTATCATACACCTTTAACTTGGGATAGTCTTGAGAATCGTATCCTATTGGGTTTAGAGATGTTGCGAGATATGGAGCAATAGGTAACGTGCATCCAAGAGCACATGTCTATAGTACAGGATAGGCCAAAAAAGTATGTCGATGCTCATAGGATAGACAAGCAGTTTTCTGTGGGAGAGAAGGTTTTCTTGAGAGTACATCTATGGAAGAGTCTGATCTATTATGGAAAGGGTTTGAAGCTAACAGCTCACTTTGTGGGACTGTTCGAGATTCTTGAGAGGATTGGTCTAGTTGCCTTACCACCCAGCCTAGCTCACATTCATGATATTTTCCATGTTTCAACACTTAGGCAGTATATTCCTAATGTGGTACATATTCTTGATTGGAATGCATTGAAGGTAGAGGATGTGTAGCTGGCTTTGCAACTGATTTGCATTCTAGAGCAGTGGGAGTTGACCCTCAGGGGTTGAACCATAGAGTAGGTAAGGGTTGAATGGGACCCTATTGATGATTCATCAGCTACATGGGAGGATGCATTTGGATTACATGATTTATATCCCTACTTGTTTATAGGCTTCTGGGAGGAAGCCTAAGTTTGGGGGGGTGGATGTAGTGCTTGCCCCTAGTTTACATTTTTGCTATTATTGTCAAACTCTTTTAGGCCAGTTTTATGCTTGATTACTAGTAGTATTTTTTTGAGATTATCAGATATTGTTTCACATTCAGTTGATTATATGATGAGATTACTTGGTACTCTATAATTCATGTATACATGATGATTATTCAGTGATTTCAGTTATTGATGATGATTAGTTAGATGCACTATCATGTGTTTTCTTATGGATACTTACCCCATACTGCATGTGTATGGTGTGCGTGTATGTTTTCTTTATGTATGGCATTTCTGATGTGGTTAAGGAGGGGAGTCATAGTCACCTGCTAGTTGGGATCTATATGATGCACCACTTCCTGCCATTGTCTATTTAGATTAGTATATATGTGTTTGTACATGCATGGATTTTATGCAGATTGTAGGTACTATTGCCTATTTTTTCCCCCCCCAACAAAAAATTGAATTCAAATGCTTGCCTCGCCTAACGACTAGTTCCTAGATTTAACATTATTTAATTGCTCGAGAAATACAAAATTAAATGATTAAAACCTTAGTGTATTTCCCATTTTTGCTTCACGGGCCTGCAACTTTTCACGCCGTTAGATCTCGCGTAGATCTACGGTGGGTACTTTCCCGCATCTTAAAAATGCTTGGCCTTTAAACATTGTGGGAAAGCCCCTTGGCGACATGTGGTTTGGTTGGGTCCATCCTCTCCAGGCCCTTGCAGACCAAATGGACAGGTGGTAGGATGAGTTGGCAATTCCATTGGCGCCCGCTTCCCCGCATTTTATTTTCTGATAGACTTTCTGACAATGCGAGTAAGTGCCCTGGCAACACACATCTGGATGATGTCACGATGGATGTCCATAGAGGTTTAGAAGGTACAAGTTTTGATCACCGTCAGATCTTCGCAGATCCATGGCTGGCACATGCCTACAAGATGAAGATGCAAGGATTTTAAGTATTGCGGGTATGCGCCCTTGTGACGCATGGCTGGCCTGATGCACGGGCCCACCCTTCTTGCAGAGTGATGCGCAAAGAATTCTCATCATTAGATCTTCACACATCTGTGGTCGAGGGTTCCCCACAAGATGAAGATGCGAGGACTTTAAATATTGTTGGCAAGTGCCTCGTTGCCGTGTGTCCTTGTGGGGTCGGGTCCATTCCACATGTTGTAGGGCAATGCCAGTTGTGTGCCAGAGTTATGCCAGATGGGGCTAGGTCAGGTTGAGTCAACTGTCGAGTGTTTCGTGGGCCTAGGAATTTCAAGAGGACAGGTGCAGTATATGGAGAATCTTCACGGTCGTTGATCTTTCGAAGATCAACGATCAATGCTTTCTCGCAATATGAAGGTACAAGGAAGTTAAACTTTGCGAGGAAACGCCTAAGTGACACGTATCCTAGCGGGCTCGGCCAAGGTATTAATGTGGAGGTGTTGGCAATTAATGTGACTGTCGTGGTTAGAATTTGAGGAGTTGGCGTGGATAGTAAAGAAGGACGTGGTCAAACTTGAGAAGTCTCTGTCGAGTGGCAAAATGAAAAGGACCATTGGCCCACGTGGCTCATCTCGGTGCTAGAATCTAGTTGACTTGCTGACCCTGCTGATTCATGAGATGAAAATAGGAGAAATTGAGGTTTTTTGCATGAATCTGATCTTCATGATCGATTCCAACCACCAGAAGTGAATGCGAAGCATGCTTAGACACTCTACCACCCCGATCCAATCTATCTACTTGGTTAGAGTAGAGTTATGGCGCTGTTTCTATCTTCTCAAGGTCCTCTTTTAGTTAAAAAATAGATTTCATTGTACCAAAAGCTATACTCAGATTGGATTTTCTTTGGAATCCCCATGATTGTTCTCTATAGGACTTCAATGCAGTGGTTGCGAAGTAATTACAGTTAGAGGACATCTCGATTATGCCTGAACTATAAAGGCAATTTTTGTAGATTTTGTTTAGGTCGACCTTTCTTTATTTTCTCTGTTATTACTTTGTAAATTTTTAGTGTAAATTCCCCTGTGCCTCTAAACTGCATGATTTTTTGCCTTATCTCTTTTAGCCATTGGTGTGAAAGTGCAAGAACTCTTTGCCTCCACTAGTGTTTTTTGAAAATCTGTGATCTGCATGATTGTATCTCCTATTGGCCATTGAACGATAATAATAGTGAATCTCTCTTTCCTTGTGTCATTCATCTTGGTCTTCTAATCTGCATGTGATTATTAGATTAAAGCAAGTCCGAATGTGTATATCCTTAGTTTCATTCTGGTTCTATAGTGCATGTATGGGTAGAGATTGGTCCGAACACTCTATTTTGGTGCATCACCTCCCTAGATTAGAATAGGTAGATTTTCTTCCTTGCATCTCCTTCTCCCTTTTCCCTTCCAAGAGTAGTTAGGTGCACCCTGATAGTAAGAGGAAGCTGGCATTCTCCAGAGACTCAACCTCACAGTTCAAGTCCCATAGCTTGGAGGTTGTTTCCATGTTTCACTAGGTTGTCCTCATGCATAGGCTTTGGACAAGGGTGTAAACCTTAGTGAAAACATTTTTTGGCATGCCCGGTGCGACATATATCAGAAGATTTTAAGTCTACTGGCGTCAGAAGGAAGATTCAAAGATTAATACTGAAGAGATTGTACTGGCTTCGATGTTCAAGCCTTCAAGAGGTTCATTCTTCAAAGTACTTGGCGACTCTGAGCTTCAAACACATCTAGTTCCAGACCAAAGTTGTAGTAATTCATGCCCAAAGCTAAAACAAGGGCATCTTCTAGAGGTAAATTTCAGTACCAAGAGCTTTCACTTTCAAATCCTAGAAGAAGGAGGACTAGAGTATCCCTAGCACCAGTTAGGAGTGCAATAGTAACAAATACCCTTGCAAGATCTATCTCTACTCCTCCTACTGTTAGATCTCAACCTAGATTGCCATCAACACATACCAATAGATGACTTGTCTATATGGCGTTGCCTAGAGCTCATGCTTTAGCCACCTTTAATGGTGGGAGTCCTCTCTTATTGACCCAAAGGCATGACATACCAGTAGCTGTACTCAAAAATATACCAAAGTTTACTGGTGAAACCTCCATTTCCCCCTTATAACATATTCAAGAGGTTGAAAATGTTTGTAATATCCATGGCATTACAGAAGATGATGTTGCAGTTAGACTTCTAGCCTCATCCCTAAAAGGAAAAGCATTACAATGGTATGGAGGCTTAGCTCATGGTTCTATAATAGATTGGGATGGGTTAGGAGCAGGACTATGCAAATATTTTGAGGAAAAAAGTGATCATTTGTCACTTTTAGAACAACTGACTACTATAAAAAGAGCCCCCCATGAATGTATGACTGATTTCAACTATAGATTTCAAAAGACATGGGACATAATACCTATTTCGGTGAAGCCTACCCCTGTAATGCCTTCTTGCATTACCTTAGAGCCTTTAATAGTTACATTGCTACTACAATCCAAACTATGGGAGGGGATACCTTACCTAATGCTTATGACATAGCAATAAGGGCAGAAAATATATTGATACAAGGAGTTAAGTTAGCTCCAAGGCCTCCTATGCCCTTTTTCCCTGATGCCCCAAACTATCAACCAACAATAGCTCCTCTTCCCACAGCTTCCACCTCACAATCCCCTGCTCTAGTCCCTCAAGCCTCCACATCTTCAAATGGAATAGATGAGATTAAGGAGATGATGCAATCTATGATGTTGAACATAGATAAGAGATTGCAGGGCCAAGAGAAGAAGCTAGAGGACAGCTTCTTTGTGATGCAGAAAATGACCAATAAGGTGGTGACCTTGGAAAGACAAGCTCAAGGTAATAAAGCTCATCAGTTGCAAGGCCAAACTCTAAATAGTGGTAGGCCTCCAAATTAGAATTATGGGAACAATCCTTTTGATCAGAATAGACAAAATAGTCTTGCTTCAACTTCAAATGCAAGTTAAAGTAGGGCCATAGTCCCTCAAAACAACATGGCCCAAGATCAAGGTTTTTGTCCCTCTTGCAATTACTCCTATGCCCATTGCATGTGTCAAAAGGTAGAATCTTATTTGGCTTTGACCATCCAAGAGCCTACAATACAACCATCATACCAGGAAGGACAATTTATAGATGCCTCATATGTGCAAGGGCAAGGTGATTGTTCTTTTATGAACCATCAGATGGAGGAACATTGCAATGTAAACCAGGATTCCATTGCTCACAACACTAGGAGCAAGAGAAGAGCTATTGAAGATGCTACCCCTCCTCCTCCTAATTAGGTTTCAACTTCAAGTGTGATACCTCATGAATAAGCAGTCAATGAGCAATCAAATGTTTCTTAGCAGCAAAGGCAAAATAATGTCAGAAAGGATGCAGGTGATCCTCTAGTCATTCCACCTCAACCTCCTGCAAGGAAAACTCCCAAGGCTTCTACCAAAGTGCCCACTATGCCATTCAGTGTGGTAGAGAAAATGAAGAAGAAAAATGTGAATATTTCTATGTGGTATGCTATTGCTACTATACCCATGCAAAAGAGGTTGTTGCAGCAAGAATTGGAAGATATTGAACCAAAGGATCAACCACCAAACATGGAAAGTGCCACAAGCCTAGTACAACCATCAGACAGGGTAGAAACAAGCAAAAAGGTTAGACCTCCCCCATTCTATGTTTCTCTAATCATAGGGAATAAACTAGTCCAAAATTGTATGATTGATTCAGGGGCTAGTAGTTTAGTGATGCCTAGGTGTGTTGTCGATGCTTTGGAAATGAAATATGAGCCCATTGTTAAGGATGTATTACAGTTAGATGGTAGTATTGTCAAGACTGTAGGGATCCTTAGAAATGTAGAGATGGCCCTACATGCATGTCTTGGTTGTACTATAATTCAAGATATATCAGTAGTTGAGGTCAAGCCACATTTTTCCATTTTCCTGTCAAGGGACTTCACTTCCCAAATAGGTGGTTACATATCTTCTGATTGGTCATATATGTTTTTTAGAACAAGATATGGAGCCAAAGCTTCAATTAGAGCAGAGCCTCTAGCTCTCCATCATACTGAACCCTACACCCCTAATCTCATCAACATGAATTGTACTATCCTAGATGCGGATGCGAATGGCATATTGAATGAGCCTACCATGCCCCTAGCACAAGTACCTGATTTCCTCTTAGATGAATGGGTTGATGCATATCAATTTGATTCTACATCAGAAACTCTTGAGATAGGCCTTAGTACATATTGTATATTAGAGAAGAATGCTTTAGTTCCCAATCTTGTGGAGATTGAAGAAGATGTAAGTGGGATATGGAATATGTACTTTGATGGATCAAGGAATAAGAATGGATCAGGAGCTGGTGTGATGTTGATTTCTCCTGCACAAGTAAGTTATTACTTCTCATTTAGGCTCTAATTTAGTTGCACTAATAATGTGGCCGAGTATGTGTTGGTGTTTTAAAACTACTGAACAACAAAATGTTCAATACCAGAATGATAACACTCACACAACCTAAGGATCAACTAATTCCCATTATCAGCTGTATGAGTAAATCGTCTAGACCCAACTTCAACAAAACCAAAGGATGGTTTCCTACTCTTTTGGCTTTGCTAAACCAAGGTAGGTGTACCTAGGGATACTTTTAATGCAAACTACTGTGTAGAGATTCTTTTAGTTTCATTCTTATTCTCATCTATTACCCACTAACACATGTGCAGTTTACCTTGATTCTTTCAATATTTTCAAACTTGTATGCATCCCTTGTCAGCAGATCTGGTTGTCATTCTCCTTGAATTTACAAATATTCCTGGAAATAGCAGCTACCTAAGACTCAGAGAATAGATATAAATGAGCATTGACTAGGGCTTATAATTTTGAACAAAATTGAATGAAAAATGATTTTGATTTTATAAATTTATTGGATATGTAGTAGCAGAATTCATCCTTCTTACTTTTGACTCATGAGACCAGTGTTTTATCTATTGGGAAAAGAATTAACTATTGGTGGGAGATCTAATTCAGATAACTTGTAAATGAATTAATCAATTGTAATCACCCATCTCCATTCTTATGAAATATCCCTTCATGAATTCACAAACCCTACTGATTTACTGAAGCATTTATATAATTTCTTGAATTAAGAGCAACAATGAAATCAATATACAACCCATCCAGATTGCATTCAGCCAATTGAACCTTATTTAAGTGACTTCAAAGTATGCAAACCCATAAATTGGAGACAAAAACTGATGACACACATATAGTGTAAATACCCTTTTGTATTATCCTTTTCATATGATTGATACAATAACCAATAGAAAACCAATTGAAAGTCCAAAATAGATTGTTATTTCTGTCATTCAATATGTTATCAGAAAGTACAATGGAAACAAACTCAAATTAGCTACACTCTATTAGACCAATTGAATGTACTTTTCTTGAGAGAAAACAAAAATTATACAAGTCTCGGACCATCACATTGGCTTGAAAACTCACTTATATAGGCATGAGTTGCAACAAGCAAAGGGCAGATGTGACTAACAGGTGTCCTTCAAAAGATTTTTACATGCATCTGTAATAAAAGGAAAAAACTGTGAATAACAGAAAGGCTATCACATCGAACAGTCCTTGGTGGGTCCTTTTCTGTTATATTTTCATTGATTGAGACAAGAGCTTTGATTCTTTTATTTATTCTTCATCCTCAGAGTAAGTGGTCATTAAACTTGAAAGTGATGAATCATCTATGATTACCTACAAACTTGCTTTAATCTGGGGATTTTCCTTGTCTTCATCATTAACCGTGAAGGTAACTTTTACTTTTGTATTTTCCTCCTCTTCTTTCGCTTCACCATCCTATAACAACTGCTCTTCTGACATAAATTTGTTTCTCCATTCATCATAAGTAGTGTCCTCTGGCCAATCAAAACTTAGTGCCTCTCTTTGTACAGATATTAGAGAAGTTGCAACTGCCTCTAAATCAACAAAATCCTTTCTGATGGCATTATAAAATAATTGCACTTTCACTAGTTCCTCAGTTGTTTTTGCCCATAGCCAATAGCCAGTTTCATTAACAATATTATTCATCTTTTCACAAGATATCTCATCCAACTCCTTTTTCCATTCTTCTTTTTCCTTTATTTCATCAATAGTCTTTAAAGCACAAGGAAACAGACTAAATTTTTCAGCCATATATCTGGAAAAACAATTTGTTAATCTTCTCTAAAAAGAATTGCTTTTTTCATCAAAACCTTCTAATTATTCAATAAATCAAAAATCTTCTCTATTTGATGACAAGGTAGTTGGATGACAGATATGCACATAATTGTAATATAATTGTTTCTCTCCCTCCACTTCTGCACAAGAGGCCTTAACCTATCCTCATCTCTCTGCAATTCATCCCTAATAGATACAATCCTTGCCAATTGATCAAAAAAGGTTAACCATTCTATCCTATCCATTAAATACATCACACCCTGCCTCAATTTCTCTTCATATTGATTTTTTAATTCTACATGTAATTCGTAAAGCTTGGTTTTTTGCTTCTTCAAAATCCTCTACGGTGTAGAATTGAGGCCTTTCAGGGGTATCAGGTACCTCAATAATTGGAGTCGATTTGAAAGGCTCAATTGGTGGCTTGAGAGGGTATACAATCCTAGGTCTAATGGACTCTTCTATTTTTCTTTTCCCCAACATCTTCTCTATTTGAGATACCTGATTTTATAGTTTTTGTATCTGTGTACCCCTTTCTTCATATGCCTTCAGCACTTCTTCAAATCTAGCATTTAGCTGAGAAAATCTATCCTCTTCCTAGCCATATACCATACTACCAAATTTTAGCATTTTTGAAGCCATCCCAATTATATTTTTACTGCCAACTTCACCAGCCCTGAAGATTGTCAATGTGCCAGTATGCTCTGCAGTAGAGATTTCCTGCATCCTTGTTTTATCCCTTTTCTCAATAGACCAAATTACAAGGGCTTGGTGGTCATCACTAAATTTTACTCCTCTATGAGCCTGTAGTATCTCTTCTTCAATTTTTAACTAGACATCCTTTTGTTTTCTTACTGAATCAAAGACCATAGCATTCACTATATCCCATTCAAGTAAGATAAGGACTCCTGATTGCTTAACTAATTGCCTATAACAGAGTCTGGTTTATCGGGTTGCTTTGCTCTTATCTTTTCACAAGCCTTTTCAAAATTGCCTATATTTAACCTCCACAAAAACTATGCAAATGCCCTAGATTTCATAGAATTTTCATCATTTATAAACCTCTCAGAGGCTCGGGCAACTATAGGATCAATTTCCTTACCTTGATAATCAGCAACAGTGAGCTCCAAGGAAGGTGTAGGGGGTTCTTGCGGTTCCCCAATCTCTAGATCTGTGGAAGTAACAATTACATCCTCTTCTCCACCAATTTGTCTAAGTTGTTCCCTTAAATAATTTTCATCATCTATCTGGATTGGGGACTGGCTCGAGGAATATTGTTTTGGCTGAGAAGAAGAAGACCCTTATTCTAACTTATGCCTTTTTGGAGCATTGGTTGTAGGTGGACTTCCTAGCCTTTGTCTTTGATGAAGAGGACCTTGTTGCACATTCTAAATCATCACATATCTTGACCTTCTTTTTAAGGTATATTGGCCAGGAGCTAATATGTTTTTATCGTTGATTTTCCTCTGCACTTCTGTAGCCCTATCTGGATATGTCTCAACATATGCAACCTTCTTTTCATTCATAGCTTGTATTATCTTAGCAAAATTATTCATCAAGGCCTGCATCTTGGCTCCCCAGTATTTCTTTTCTTTTAATGGATCATAGTGGGGGTCAAAAGCATTAAAGAATTCAAGGGTTTTGCTAAATACTATCCATTTTTCTTTTCTCAATTCTTGTTCTTGTAAAGTAAGAACATTTCTAATCACATCTTCAAGATAGTAAACTTGTTGCACCATGCGGGAAGCTTTTATTCTCTCCCTGAAGACATCATAGAATCCTTCAGGATCAATAAATCTGGCATGAGATTCTGCCATGTTATATCTGTCTAAAAACAAATTCAGATGCTTCCACCCTTTCCTTACAAAAACAAAATCATGGGTCACAGTAAGAATTGGAAAAAATGTGCTCTTCCTAGTCAACTCCCTCTCATCTATGGTGCCTATTTTCCATAACAGCTCAACTATTCCTATCTTCAAAGGCACATGAAATGGTAGCACATGAGGCTTTCCCAAAAAACCATATACTCTTATCACTGTTGAAGTATTGTAGGGGATTATATCCCCCTAGTTATGACTGACAAGTAGCCCTTTAGCATGGTCTTTGGGTCTGACCAAATCTAACAATGCTTGTGGAACTCTAGGGTTGTCTCCTCTCAAAAGAAATCTAAGCCTTGATGCAAAATACCTATCAAACCTCACATAACTAGCATATGTGGCTTCTGAGGTCATATCCACACTCCACAACTGCACTGGATTCTTTTCTCCATCCCTAGTTGTCTTCAGCTCCATACGCTTGGAAAAGAAAGCAAGTCCCTTATGCAAACATATATGCATAAGGATTGAATACCTACATTAAGGTTTATCTAATTTTCCCCTTGCTATCCCCACCAGGCCATTGTGAATCTCTTTTGCAAGAAATGTTGCGAAATCTAGAATAGTGCTCATTCCAAATTGAAGAGTTTGAGCCATTATGAGGACAACTGAGCCTGGTATTTGTTCTACTTCATCCACTCCAAAAATCTTACAAAGAGAAACATATAATGCCTAAGCTCTAGTGTTAAAATGTCTCTTCAGTACTGGCTCTGGCGTGCTAGTAGTAATCACAAAAAAAGTACCAATTTTAGCAGTATGCTCCTGTAGTGGCCCCTTTTTCAAGTAGATTTTTTGCGCATCATACCTTGCTTGAAAGTCACCCATGTCAACAGTTTCATGCACAACATGGTTAGGGTTAAGATTACAGACTTCTCTAATTAATTTAGGGAAAACCCTAAAGAGGTTCACTCCAGCATGATTCTTCACCCACCCTATAATTGGATCATACTTCTTGGCCAAATCCACTAATAAATCACTATCGAAGAAAATTGTGGGGACTACTAATTTTCCAATACCAAACTCCCAGACATTGCTCAAAGGAGTATCTAGTCTTCACTCTGAAAACCATTTTCTAAATAATTTCAAACCTCCCATGGAGACCTGAGTATCTCGTACCCAATTGGCCTTGTCATAGAAATCCTCTGCTACAGCTACTCTAGGGTTTTTAGGAATCAATTCCCTCTCTTTAGTTATCTCATGTACTGACAAAGGAAATTGTTCCAGAAAATCATCGTGCATACCCCTTTTTGAAAATTCAGTTTGCCCAGAAAAATCCTTTCATGGAGGCATTTTCTAAAATTTCTAAATCTTACTTAGCAGATTTTTGATTTTTACTGGTTATAGACCACTTACCCGCTAAAATTTGCTCCTCTTTCTGCAATTTTCTTCACAAATTTTTTGAAGGCTTCGAGGATTTCTATACCCTAGCTCTAGAAATCCTTTCACTCTGAGAAAATCTACAATTTGTGCTTCAACAATGGCAAATTTACATGTTATATCAGAGCATTGAGGTCACACGAAGGAAACTATGTATCATATTAATTCCTGCAACCATTATTTTCATGCTGAATTTTGAAATTTGAATTTTACCCATCGATTTCCCATGGATCGGACGATTTTGTTTCAAAAGCAAAAAGCCTTTTAAAACTTTAGGATCCCCGGCCACGCGTCAGAAGCCTGCTTGCCCGTTTAAAAACCTCGCATCTTGATAATGCGGGAATGCGGGCACTGTCGATCTCATCCTGATCGACAGTGAACCAAGATCTCTTTATATGGTGGCCCACTAAATTAACTTGACCAATGAAAAATTACCTTTTAGTCCATGTGCTCTAACAATAATTAAAGTTTTTGCACTGATGACATTGTCGCTTCCAACTTGGCACACCTCTCACCCACCACCAATGAGCATGCTTTGTTACATTTAATCTTTTCTAGCATGGCATGACTTGGTGTATTTCCTAAAGCTTAGTCCAAGTCCCACCACGCCCGCTTGCCCACATTATTTAAATATCAAGCAGTTCCATATTGCAGGAATGCGGGCTTCGTTGATCTTACCCTAATCGATGGTGATCAAATCTTGAAATGACTACACATTTAGTCAACTGACTGGACCAATAAGAGACTTCCTCTGTATTCCATGTCATCTAACAACTTGCCACAAAAGATACACTGTTATTACTTTTTTGAGAAAGGCGGGCCCATGATGTCACTCTGTGTGACGTGTCAAATGCCCGCTTCCCCGCATTATTTAAAAATTGCACAACTTCATAATGTAGGAATGCAGGAAACCTTGATCTTGAGAAGATCTACGGTGCTGAAAAAATACTATGACTTGACCCATCTTTCAATAAAATGCAGCAATTAAAACAACTCTATAAAGTTTATCAAAATATTAAAAGGTTATTCTATCGTAAATAAACCTTTAGGATAAACATGCCCTGCCAAAATATATTTGAATTCATACCCCTTTTGAAATTTTCAAAGACTAGGGCAACACAAACACACAAGCATAAGGGTTTCTCACATACTTAGGGTTTTTTCATGGATCACTTCAGATAAAAACCCTAATCTACATAATTTAGAGACTTAAATGATTTTTCATCTAAATATTAGGGATTATTTTATACTGTGAAAAATCAGACTAACAGTGGCTCTGTCTAGGGATGATAGACTATTTAAGTCTATGCAAGAATTCAGAATCTTTGGGAGAGCAGAACACATACTTGGTACAAGGATGACAACTTTTTCAGAGAGCACAAAGCAGCACACAAAAACAAGAAATAAGAAACCACACAGCACAAGGAGGCTATTTACAAGGATTTACAAAATATACAGAATGTACAAGGAAGCCTAAAACTACTGTTCATGGAAAACAAATACTTTAAGAAAAGTACCTCTTCAAGAATTGTCCATGAACTGGAAATTCAAGAATACCTCCAGTTAATTCCCTCAAGAAATATGAATCTTCTCCATTCTTATCACAAATGTTATACGGACCAAGCCATACTGGGTCAAATTTTCCATGTTTTCCCTTATCTTCCATCCTGGCATTCCACATCAGTACCATATCTCCTATTTCAAACTTTCTCTCAAAGGCCATTTTATCATATAAGTGCTTCATCTATGATTGGAGCTTAGCATTTTGAATAGAGGAATCTTTACTTGTCTCCTCTAACTATTTGATGTCATCCAATCTGAGCTGCATCTCATCAATGATATCATCTTCATATAGCTAAATGAATTTTTACATCTCCCTTAGATTATTCTGGGGAAGTCTAGCCTATATACCATAAACCAAGTCAAATGGGGCACAACCAATGGCTTTTTAAACATGAACCTGTCAGCCCACAAGGTTAGTGGCAATTTTGAATCCCATGCCTTCTTGTTTTCCCCTAAAATTCTTTTGATAATATTTAATATACTCTTATTGCTTGACTCTGCCTAACCATTCCCTTGAGGATGATAAGGTGAGGATGTATATTCTGTAATGCTATATTTTTTGCAAAACTCTTTGTATTCATCAGATCTGAAACACATAGCATTATCAGTAATTATCTTCTGTGGGCAACCAAATATAGTTATAATGTTATTCAAAATGAAATTGATCACCACTTTACTTGTAGCATTCTTGGTAGGGATTTCTTCAACCCATTTAGTAAAATAATCAATTGCCACTAGAATCCATGAATGTCCACCACTAGACTTATTTGAAATTTCACCTATGAAATCAATTCCCCATTGCTGAAATGGTGCTTGTACTTCTATAGGTCTTAATGGAAAATTCCTAAAAAGTTTCAACTTTCCACTGAATCTTTGGCAAGGATTACATGTCTTAACAAATTAATGAGCATCTTTGAAAAGTGTTGGCCACCAAAAACCAGATCTAAGGACTTTGTGGGCTGTGGTTTTAGCCATGTAATGACCACCACACACACCTTCATGCATATCTTTCAAAATCCTTGTAGCCTCAGTTTCATCTACACACTTCAAAAGTACTCCTTCCATGCTCCTCCACCATAACTATCCTTGTACTATAACATATTTTATAGAATGCAACTTAAGGTATCTCCTTTGATTATCAGTTAACTCTGGTGGGGACTTCATTGTTTGCAAATAATAGATTACATCTTTGTACTAGTCAGAGATGTCCATATCACAGAGGTCTTCTCTGCAATTATCATCCAATTGGTTAATTTGATTTGCCTCTAGATTTGCATCTGCCATCAACTTGGCTAAACCTTGACCTCTAACCAATTTGGTAATCTGGATATCAATGTTGAATTCTTGTATTCTATTTATCCATCTACACCTCCTGCTAGATACTTCTTGTTGTGAGAAAATGTCTTTCACAGTAGTAGTGGGGACAAAAGCAATAACTGTAGCACCCATTAAATAACATCTAAAGGCCTTAACTCCTTTGACCAATGTATATGCATGTTTTTCATTAATATCATACTTTAACTTAGCTACTTACAATGATTTGCTAAAGAATGCAATGGGTTGTTCATAACCCTCTTCATTTTTCTGTAATAGTACTACAGCCACAGTGTGAAATGAGGTAAAAGAAAATATGTGCATTAGTTTGTCATAATCAGGGGCTCTGAGAATACGGGCATCTTTAATGGTTTTCTTAATTTTTTGAAATGCAATACTAGGTTCACCTTCCCATTTTATCTCAGATTCCTTTTTTAACATTCTCGATATAGGCCTACTAACTTCTGCAAATTTTTTCACAAATCTCCTAAGCAAATTTATCTGTCCAAAAAATGACTGGATACCTTTAACACTCTTGGGTTTCTGGATCTTATCTATTGCTTCTACCCTTTCAGGGTCAATCCTCACTCCATGCTTGCCAACTAGGTGTCCTAACAATTTTCCTTCAGTGACACCAAAGTTACATTTCCTTGGATTTAAAGATATTCCATATTTATGGGCTTTGATAAATACCTTCTCTAAGTGCATGCAATGATCATTTTCATCCTTGGAGTAGGCAGTAAGGTCATCCTGATACATAGCCAGAAATTTGTCAATGATATTAGCAAAAGCCACATCCATGGCCCTTTGGAAAGTAGCTCCAGCATTAGTAAGCCCAAAAGGCATCCCGACGTAGACATATGTACCCCATGGAGTGGTGAAGGCAGTCTTAAACTATTCTAATTCTTTGACAACCACTTGATTATATCCTAAAAAACCATCCATCATGGACATCAATTCTGAACCAGTGACTCTTTGCAACATTGCTTCCATATTTGGCAAACCATAATTATCCTTTAATGAAGATATGTTAAGATTCCTAAAATCAACACATAACCTTATATCTCCATTTTTCTTTCTTACTGTTACTAGATTTGACACCCAAGAAGAATGTCTGATAGGCTTAATGATGCTAGCATCTCTTAACTTAATCAGTTCTTCCTGTATTTTGGGAGCCAAGGTTGGATCTATTAGCATTTTCTTTTGTCTGAAAGGCTTAACATCTGGTTTCAAAGGGATTTCATGTTGAAACAGATCTTCCCTATAAGCCTTTAGGTCATCATATGACCATGCAAACACATGTCTATACTTTCTTAGCAGACCTATCAGACTCTGTCTTATCTTAGGAGACAATTGTTTACCAATATACACCTTCTTAGGGGTTTCTTGAGTTCCCAAATTTATCTCCTCCAAATCCTTAGCATTATATTCACTAGTATCCATTTTATATCTATCATGATTGTCAAAGACAGTTTCTAGAACAACTAAACCTTTTCGTATTTTGTTTGTTTTCAATTACACAATCTCTTGTCAAAAAATAGTGTCTCCTCCATCTATGTTTTCTACATATGATGCATAATCAATTTCTTACCCTGATAACATATACTCACAATTCAAAAACCTTAAAATATCTTTATCATCCTCGAATACTTGGCAATTTTGGACATTGTTAGGAACAGAGGGTTTGATTTGAGTTTCAATTTTAGATATACCAGTAAATGTAATATCATTAGGTTTTATATTTGATAGTAAATCAGCCATCTTATTGTTAGATCTATCCTTCCAAATTATCCCAAATGCATCAAAGCACTCAATCATATCCCATACTGCATTTCTATACTATTTTAACCTTTTATTCTTTGACACATAAATATTTCTCACCTGAGATACAACTAACTCAGAATCCCCTATCACTTGTAAACACTTTATCCCATGCTTATGAGCTAGTCTAAGTCCTAACAACAAAGCCTCATATTCTGCTATGTTATTAGTACAAGGAAAATTCAATGTGAAAGAAAATTTGTAGGTTACTCCAGTGGGAGAGATTAATAAAATACCTGCACCTGCTCCATCTTTGCAATGAGCACCGTCAAAGAACATGGCCCATAAGTCACCTTTCTTCATCTTTGTATCAACTTCCATCTCTATCTGAGATCTTTGCTTTCTTTTCTTTAGAGTTAAGACCTTAGCTCTAAAAACACTGACATCTATATATCCACAAAATTTGTCATATCATCCTCAACTTCCTCTACTATCATATATATGCTTTTTGACTCTCTGTTAATATTTACAAAATTTCCATCAATATTAAAAATAGCAAATGATAAGTCACATTGTAAACTTCCTCCCATGGCAGCACTCCATTTTCTAGATAATAAAATGCCATATTAAGGAGGTATGTCAACAACCAATACACTCATAGTGAGTTCTTTATTTGGACAAGCTATCAATCTATAGGGCAGGGCACTAATAGTGCCTATGACTATAACTTCCCTCTTATCCATGGCACAACAAATTCCTTGAGTAGTGTCAACCTTCAGACCTAATTCTTTCATTATTTCAAAAGGCATAATAGTACTAGAAGCACCAAAGTCAATCATACAATTCTTCAATGTCTTACCATTCACCAAAATGCTTAAGAAAAATGGCTCAACATTTCCCAAGCATTCATTAACAGAGTTATCCAAAAACATTTGATGAATCTGAGACACAGCCACTTCAGTATCCTATTCCTTCATCTTTTCTTCTTCATTTCCTTAGGAACATGATTTTCATTACACTCCTGATTTATTTTTACCTCAGTGTTTCCCAACCATGCTATGGCTTTATCTCGGTGCTCTGGGATTCTCAGTAATTCAGAGAAAGGAACCTTAATATTAATCTAAGACAAAACAACAAACATATCTATAGTAGAATCAGAAAGGTTATCATTATTCACATTCCCTCTCTCATCATGCTTACCCAAAGTATTCAATGGATTATGATGACTTTTATCTTGATTAGTGACATTCTGTGATACCTTTCCATCCCTTTTCTTGGAGATATTATTTGAGCACTTTGTATTCTCTGGGTTGCCCCCTTTCCTTGGTTCCCATTTTTTATTTTCAAACTTACCCTTCACAGTAGGGGACTCTTTAGGTTTCACAATTTCCCCTTTCTTATGGTTGGTTCCCTTTATAAAAATATTGGCCACTTTACTTCCCTCAATTCCTTGAACCATACTTCTAGTTTGAACCTGAGCCACCATATTAGCAGTGATTTGGTCAATTTCTTCCCTAGAGGGCTTTCTCAGGGTCACTTCTTCCTTTGAACCTACCATGTTACACACATTATCCCCAACATCACTTTCATCAGAAAATAATTGCTGCTAATTGACACCATGAAAATATCTCTGATCATTTACATCCCTGTCACAACCTTCATTGTCAGAAAAATGTGAATCAAACATGTTACATCCTACATCATCATTGGTTTCCTCCTGTTCTTGACATTCTTCCACTACGTTCTAATTTCCAAAAAATGATAAAGCTACTGCACAATATTTAGGAGCATGAGGTAATTGACAAGCAAAACACCATGTAGGTTCACCAGTGAATTCAAGATCATCTACCAAATTTATAAAGTTTTTGGGTAAAGGGTCAGGGGTTACTTTGTTATTAGTGTTCTTGGGGGGAGGAACATTAGGCTGGCCATCCTTCCAAGTAGTACCATAAGGGAAATTCTGCAATCTATTTTGTCTATTGAAATTTGATTGGTAAGGGTCCCTATTTTCAGTGGGGTTCCTATCATTCTTTACCTGAGGAAGATTCAAACCTTTTATAGCATTGAGAATTTGACTCATTTCAGTAGACTCTTTCTTTTTCCCTCCAGTAACCTTTTGTTCTTCCCTTTTATTTCCCTTATTCCGAAACAACCTAGGATCATCTCTTTTGGTTTCTAATCTCCCTGAAATCCTTAAATTATTTTCTATATTAATAGCAATCCTGAAAGCATCCCTTGAAGTCCTAGGTTCCTTATCCCTAAGCTGGTATGCCATTTTACCATCAAAATCATTTAGATAAGTAATCAAACATACCTTGTCATCAATTTGCATGGCTTTCATTAGCTTGTACATCCTTTTCTAGAATCTAGTGTTAAATTCAATGACAGATTCATTAGGCAACCTCTTAATATTATTGAATTCACTCATAATGTAACTCTAATTTTTCTTATCACCATATTGTTCTTTGAAACAATACTCAATATCTTTCCAATCAATAATAGATAATTCAGGGAGCCTCTTGAACCATTCTCTATCATCTTCAGTTAGTAACTGAACAAGCAATTTCGTAATGACATCTTTAGCCTCAACCTCATAATCACTCATCATATCAAGAAAAATCCTCAAATGGTCCTCACAAGAGATAGCATTATTTCCAGCAAATTTAGGCAATCCTTTTCTCATTTCTTGTGGTATAGGATTAGGAAAACTAGGAATTCCATCAAAACATATCTACCTATATCCTTCTAAATGGATAGGTCTTCTTTGCAAATAAATCCCAGGATGGGAGGGAACATTTCTTTTGACATTATCATTAGCATTGCTAGTACTAGCATCACCATGAGATTTATTTTGATCTACCCTTTGTGAAACAGAAGATAAAAGAGGAAAAGATACCTGAGGAGTATCCTGATTTGCCTTATCACATCTACCATCCACATTACCCTTAGGCATAGCTGCAAATTGTTTCTTAGAATTTTCTAGGAACTTGATCTTATTATTCATCTCAGCTATAGCAGCCTCATTTTTTGCAATCTCCAATTTCTTAGCTAAAGCATCTCTCTCTTTTCTTTTCTTTTCTAGCTCAATATCTAAAGGTGACAATGAATCATGAATCTTGACAAATTGTACTGGTTCATTGATCCTAATACCAGCTTCATTGTATTTTCCTTTGTCCTTAGCCCCTACAACTGGCTCTATACCTTTTACTCTATTGCTATCAACTTCTAGAGCATGGTAGTTCTTGATTTGTTGTACTACAGGTCCCTCTAAATTCATTTTCTAATTTTCCAGCAATTTTGCTCCTGCCTCCTAAGCTGTTCAACTTGTCCTACAATCTCAGGCTGCCAAGCAGTAGATGCTATCTCATTTTTCTTCTTTAGAGCAACAATTCTCCTCAGTAATTCATGTTTTTCTTCATAATTCTTTGTAATCACTTCTTCCCTCTCCTTCTGATATCTCCTATTAACAGCTTCTTGCTTAGCAAGTTGTGCTCTCAATATTTCATTCTCATTAGGATCAAGGATAGTAAATTCAGACCTAGATGTTTTCTCATCATTAAAAATTTCAGGTTCTAAGTGCCTAGGTTTGACCTTTTGAGGGGAATAATCTAAAATGAAAGGGTTTGTGCTACACTGGAAGAGATTGTTGCTAGTCCTACCCTCCAGACTAAATACAGGTGGTTGCACAACCTTTTCCTGACATATCATTTTAGGGGTATTAGAAATCATCATTAGACAAAGTTGGATGAGATCTCGAACCTTTGGAGAAAGCCATTGTATATAAAGATTGCTTAACCATTGATCCAGAGAGAACAAAAGCAATACTTGCTCTTCCTCTTCCTAAACACAAGAAAGGGCTACAAAGTTTCCTTGGTAGAATAAATTTTGTGAGAAGATTCATCCCTAATCTTGCTACTATGGTGAAACCCCTTACAACTATGCTCAAGAAAAAATGGTCTTTGCATGGACTAAAGAAGGGAGAGAAAGTTTTGAAGAGATCAAGGCAGCCATAGGCTCAGCCCCTACTCTCATTAATCCATACTTTGAGAAGGATTTCATTCTTTATACCTTAGGTGGCAAGTCAAGTATCTCTGTTGTCTTCACTCAAACAAATGACAAGAATGAAGAACAACCCATAGCCTTCTTTAGTGAAGGGCTTAAGGAGTATGAAGATAAGTATAGTTATGTTGAGAAGCAAGCCCTTGCAATCATCAGAGCTTTAAAGAAATTTAGACATCTCATGTTCCATAATAGGATTCATTTGTTAGTACTGCATGCCAGTGTGAAGGAGTTCCTTTTGAGCAAAGATGTCAGTGAGAAAAGAGCTAGTTGGATCACAAAGGTAATGGAATATGATGTTGACATCCAGGTCACCAAGCTGGTAAGAGGGAAAGGATTGTGTAAATAGATGTTATCATCTCAGAAATCAAATGAGGAAGTTTCCATGGTATTAACAGAAGAACAAGAAGCAAGAAATGATGGCCCAAGGAATTAGGTGGATGACATGAAGAGTTTCTTATCAAGAAATGGATACCATCAAGGATTAGATAAAGCTAAAAGGAGATAGTATAGATTGCAGTCAATCCATTATATCATAGTTGATGGTATCCTTTTCAGGAAAGATTTTAATGGAGCCCTACTAAGATGCATTAACAAAGACCAAGTTGAAAGAATGATCAAGGAGCTTCATGATGGTCCTGCTGGTGGCCACTTCTCAGCTAGAACAACTGCAATGAAGATCATGAGGGCTGGTTACTTTTGGCCATCCTTGTTCCATGATTGTCATAGGTATGTGAGGAAGTGTGAAAAATGTGCCTTCTTCTTTGGCAAGAAAAGGCTTGCAACTCTTCCCCTTCATCCTATCCAGGTGGATCAGCCTTTTGCTCAATGGGGATTGGATTTCATAGGTCCTATCAATCCTCCCTCCAGTTCTGGTCACAAGTGGATCTTAGTCATTACAGATTACTTCACTAGATGGATAGAGCCAGTTGCATTGAAGGATGACATAGAATCTTTAGTTGTTGAATTCCTTGATGGAATTGTAACCAAGTTTAGTGCCCCTTCAACTATTATTTTAGATAACGCAAAGTCTTTTGTAGGAGCTCAGATTTGTGCATGGGCAGTTGACTACAACATTTACTTGAGCACATCATCAAACTACTATCCTCAAGGTAATGGCCTGGCCGAGTCATCTAACAAGAACCTAATCAAAATTATTAAAAGGACAATAGAGGATAACCAAAGGTGTTGGCATAAAAAGTTAAGGACAGCTCTGTGGGCTAATAGGATAACACCTAAGAGATCAATAGGGAATTCTCCATTTGTGTTAGTATATGATAGAGAAGCAAGATTTTCAATCTCATTAGAGTTCCCAACCCTAGAATTGGCTTATTAGTTGGAGCTAGTTGAAAATGATGCCATGACAGTAAGGATGGCAGAGCTGATGGAGCTAGAAGAGAAAATGAATCAGGCCATACAAACTCTAGAGGTATATCAGTAGTAGGTGAAGAAGAGCTTTGACAAAAAGGCTAGGGTTAAGACTTTCAAAGAAGGTGACCTAGTTTTGAAATGGGATGCAGACATGGAAAAACTAGGGAGGCACTCAAAATTTGATGCACTATGGAGTGGTCCCTATGTGGTTTAAAGTTGTAAACCAGCCAATGCTTTCCAGTTAAGCAGGCCTGATGGTGAAGTTTTGCACATCCCAGTCAATGGGATCTACCTCAAGCCATGTTTCTGACGGGGCTTGAATTTTTCTGTACATAGGTAGTGTAGTTTCCTTTCAGTTTTTTTCCAACTTTCCAAGAAGTGCATGAGCACATGTGTTTTGCAAAAGGTTTTCAGTCTCTGGTTTCAGTTGCAGAGGGAAAATTTTTCCAAATTTTTGGTATTTTTCTGTTGTAGAGGTAGGGTTAGGGTTTCTCAATGTACTGAAGCACATCTTTTATGACTCTGTAGCCCAATGGATGTTCCAGGCCACTAGTCATATGCGTAGCAGGCTTGCATCCCCTTTGAGTCGCTAGAAATGTTGCCTACTTTTGCACCCCCCCACCAAAAAATTGAATTCAAATGCTTGCCTCGCCTAATGGATAGTTCCCAAATTTAACATTATTTAATTGCATGAGAAATACAAAATTAAACAATTAAAACCTTAGTGTATTTCCCATTTTTGCTTCGTGGGCTTGCAGCTTTCCACGCCGTTAGATCTCGCACAAATCTACGGTGGGCACTTTCCCGCATCTTGAAAATGTCCAACCTTTAAACATTGCAAGAAAGCCCCTTGGCGACATGTGGTTCGGGTGGGTCCATCCTCTCCAGGCCGTCGTAGACCAGATGGACAGGTGGCAGGATGAGCTGGCAATTCTATTGGTGCCCTTTCCCCCACATTTTGTTTTATGAAAGACTTTCTGACAATGTGGGTAAGCGCCCTGGCGACATGCGTCTTGATGATGTCACGATGGATGTCCATAGAGGTTCAAAAGGTGTAGGTTTTGATGACCGTCAGATCTTCGCAGATCCATAGCTAGTGCATGCCCGCAAGATGAAGATGTAAGGATTTTAAGTATTGTGGGTATGCGCCCTTGTGACACATGGCTGGCGTGATGCCATGGGCCTGCCCTTCTTGCAGAATGATGCGTAAAGAATTCTCACCATTAGATCTGCGACTGAGGCTTCCTCGCAAGATGAAGATGTGAGGACTTTAAATATTGCGGGCAAGTGCCTCGCTACCATGTGTCCTTGTGGGGTTGGGTCCATTCCACATGTTGCAGGGTGATGCCAGTTGTGTGCCAGAGTTATGCCAGATGGGGGCCAGGTCAGGTTGAGTCAGTTGTCGAGTGTTTCATGGGCCCATGAATTTTGAGAGGACAAGCGTAGTATATGGAGAATCTTCACAGTCATTGATCTTTTAAAGATCAACGATCGACACTTTCCCATAATATGAAGGTGCAAGGAAGTTAAAATTTGCGGGGAAAAGCCAAACTAACATGTGTCCTAGCGAGCTCGGCCAAGGTATTAACGTGGAGGCGCTGGCAGTTAATGTGACCATCGCAGTTAGAATTTCAGGAGTTGGCACGGATAGTAAAGAAGGACATGGTCAAACTCAGGAAGACTCTATCGAGTGGCAAAATGAAAAGGACCATTGGCCCACGTGGCTCATCCTAGTGCCAGAATCTAGTTGACTTGTTGACCTTGCTGATTCATGAGATAGAAATAGGAGAAATCAAGGTTTTTTGCATGAATCTGATCTTCATGATCGATTCCAACCACCAAAAGTGAATGCGAAGCATGTGGAGACACTCTACCACCCCAATCCAATCTATCTACTTGGTCAGAGCAGAGTTATGGTGCCGTTTCTATCTTCTCAAGGCCCTCTTTTAGTTAAAAATTAGATTTCATGGTACCAAAAGCTATACTCAAATCAGATTTTCTTCAAAATCCCCATGATTGTTCTTTGTAGGACTTCAATGCAGTGGTTGTGAAGTAATTACAGTTAGAGGACATCTCAGTTATGCCTGAACTATAAAGGCAATTTTTGTAGATTTTGTTCAGGTCGACCTTTCTCTATTTTCTCTGTTATTGCTCTGCAAATTTTTAGTGTAAATTCCCCTATGCCTCTGAACTGCATGATTTTCTGCCTTATCTCTTTCAGCCATTGGTGTGAAAGTGCAAGAACTCTTTGCCTCCATTAGTGTTTTGCGAAAATCTGTGATCTACATGACTGTATCTCCTATTGGCCAATGAATGATAATATAAGTGAATCTTTCTTTCCTTGTGTCATTCATCTTGGTCTTTTGATCTGCATGTGATTATTAGATTAAAGCAAGTCTGAATGTGTATATCCTTAGTTTCATTCTGGTTCTATAGTGCATGTATGGGCAGAGATTGGTTCGAACACTCTATTTTGGTGCATCACCTCCCTATATTAGAATAGGTAGATTTGCTTCCTTGCATCTCCTTCTCCCTTTTCCCTTCTAAGAGTAGTTAGGTGCACCCTGATAGTAAGAGGAAGCTAGCCTTCTTCGGAGACTCAACTTCACAGTTCAAGTCCCACAGCTTGGAGGTTGTTTCCATGTTTCACTAGGTTGTCCTCATGCATAGGCTTTGGACAAGGGTGCAAACCTCAATGACAACAGGTACCAGTTATTGACTTCCTTGAATTACCAAGATGAGCATACCCTATCACATTATCTTAATGGTAAGTGAGGGGAGATAAATTCTTAAGTCCAAATCCTAAACCTTTAACCCATTTATCCTAGAAAATTAGGACAATTATCTGAGTTGTTTACCTTCCGAATGTGTTTTATGATATTAATTCATGATTATAACCCTTTAGTTTGATCTTGTATGTGTTTTTTCTATGATGGGTTTTCATTTTTTTTAATGAGTCCTTGGTATTTTTTTCTATTAATTAAGTCAAATTAAATGATTAAATTAATGAATAAATTTAATGGAAAATTATTATGGTATTTTTAATATTTAATTATATTTAAATAATTGGGAGATTAATTAAATAAAAAGAATTAAATTTGAAGATAAAAGTTATAAGAATAATTTTAGAACGTGATAATATTTCTTTAATTTAATAATAATATATTTAGAGTTCATTTTTAAATAAATGCTAAATACTATTATTTTTTAAGTTAATAAATATTTTATCATTTAACATTCAAAAATAAATTAAGAAGTGAAAAAGATATTGATTTATTAAAAGTTTCAAAATTTGCATAATGCATGCATGAGATTAAAATTTAATAAATTAATTGAAAAGAGAAGTCAAGTGAAAATTAAATAAAGTTATTTTATAATTCAAAAAATGTGCATGGAAAAGATAAAGAAAAGATAATAAGAGTTAAAGTCTGGTGAGCAAGGAGTCCTCTCGGGTGAACGCACAATTAGTGCTCCAATTTTAGGAGAGAACTCCTTATCACCAATTGAGGGTTCATTTTCAAAGGACCGCAAATTTTGGAGGAGCAAAGGATTTCATAAGAGAGAAGGTTTTGAGAGGAGAAATTTCTCTTGCAATCTTCTTGGGCATAGCGATTAGCATCAGAGTCCAGGTAGATGCTTGTGATTATTTGCACAATTTATTATGCTTTTTTTTCCTTTCCTATCTTCTTCGTAACTATGGATTGTAAATCCAAATTTCTCTGTGATGAACTTGTGAATATTTCAATATTGTAAATTATTGAATGTATGTCAATATCTTTTGTATACGTGGAGGTTTAAAATATACTAAAATAAACCTCGTTTGATAGATTTGGAGTCTCAATTTTATTCGAGAAGGGTTTGAAATGATATGGAAATTTTATAATGAAAAGTCAATTAGTTCGCTGAATTTTTCCCTATCAGAGTTTGGTCATAATTATGTTAAAAAAATATATTTTAAATTATTTAAAAGAGGGGGGTTTTGTTCATTTTGTTTTATAACAAAATATTTTAAAAATATATAATTAAAAAAAAAAAGTAAATTTTTTTTGGGAGGCACAGGTTTTACCCACCCACTACTCCTCACCACTTAAAAGCAGTGGTACCCCTACTATCGCAAGTACTGTGACAGCAATGGTACTACGTACCACTACTGCCGTAGGCCTTGTGATAGCAGGTTACCTGCATATTAAAAGGTCGGTGAGCCTTGAAATAAATACTTATTTTTTCATATTAAAAATTTCATTTTTTATTAATAAATTTTATTATTAAGTTAATTTTAATATTAATAAATTTTTTATTTATATAATTAAATTTAACTCATTTCAATTAATGAACTTTATTATTAAATTTGTTAATTATTAATAAAGGATGTTAATATAGTTAATTCATTTGTATGGTTATTAATCAATTTAATTAAATAGAATTTAATTAAGTTTAATTAACAAAAGAGGAGTACTTAATGGTTTTAAATTTATTTTATTTTATAATGATAATGATTTTAATGAAACTGAAACTATTTTATTGAAAGATCATTAGTTATTATTTTAATAATATAAATGAATACATAATTATCCTTAGAATATTTTAGGGAAATTGACTTAAAATATAATGAGGTTAATTCTTTTGGATCCCTTGGTAGGGCATTACAAGCCAACTTTGTTAAGAGATTTAGATCACTGCTACAATGGTTAGAGAGTGACAATGAGATGACTAATTTCTGATGCAACTGAATTGCTGATTACAGATGCCAATTCTAGCTTGAATATTTGATTATTTCTGATCAAATGTATCTTTGCATCTAAACAAGGATATTTTTCTTATCCTTCTAATTCACTTCCTCTCAACATCATCAAATCTTCAATTTTGTTCCACACATTCAATCATCATCTTGACCTTATATTTATATCATACACATTGTCAAGTCAGCTTGAATACAACTTAAAATAATTAATATTCATCTTCTCAGTCGGCTAGGACCAATAGATAATTCAATTTAACTCAGTATGCCAAAACAAGAAAATCCTTCATTAGCCAACCCTACTGGGTAGATACTAACTCAAAGAGATTTTCTTGTGTTAACTAAGTGAACTTGGTTAAAATTGCATGTTCACAAAGTTCCTTTGGTAATTGAGTGAGCTCAGTTAATATTGGTTCCATCCAACATTTCCTTCATTAATCAAGTGAGCTCGATTAACACTCAGCTTCCATAAACTTTCCTTTTTCGCCCAAGTGAACTCAGTAGAAACTATCTTCTGAACTAGGCAAACTCTGGAATGCTTGGCAGACAGAGAAAACTATCTTCAATGCCTGAGTGAGCTCGACATACACTAACTGACAATGATATGACATTTTGTGTAACATCAAAGACAATACATAATTAATCAATTATTTCCAACATTTGATCCCACTTAGAATCAAAAGTCACAATGTCTTGCTTTTGTTTGAACTCAAAAGCACTAATGGTGATGGGCCAGACCCATGTCTTCTTATATTGTCTTCTCACTCTATCGGATGTAGATGTGAGTCCGCATGAAATCTCCAGCAAGATTAGCCTATTAGATGGATATCTAGGGAGCTTCTTTGGGTTTTCTAGAGTACCGACTACCCTAAGATAGGTGAATGTTTTAAACTAAATATAGTAAGCGCCAATCTCCGTGATCCTAGCCCCTACTTCTATTGACATCCTTTTTACATAATCACCTTCTATGAATCTGATGATTGTGAAAATCAAGTTGTCATTCACCACCCTATATTCCACGCTCTTCTCTGAGAGTTTCTTTTTCACCAATTGTGGATACATCACATAGGGCCACACATTATCATCCTACATGTTCCCTTTCCTACAAAGGCTTGGGTAATCTATGGTTCTTGCCACCAATAAGTACACCATATATGATGTCATATAGAATCTTAGATTGGATTTTACGACTATAAGTTTCTCATACAAATTATCACTAAGGATAGCAGCCCAATCAATTGGCATCTTTGTCATCCTGGTGGTTTGAATAAAGTGGACCATCCTGATTTGAAGGTGTCTTGTTGCAAGAAGTCCCATGACTCTACTTAGAAGTATAATTGCATATCCAATGTCATCCTTCATATACCCCCTGGTCATGTCCACCTTGCCAACTTTGTGGCCTACTGGTGTTCAGTCAATCAGGAAAGAGGATTGAATTATTTCTTTAGCCTCTTTTTCATTCTCTAGATACCATCTTTCTACTTTAACATAAGTTATCTTCAAATATTGGTCAGCTCTAGGAAGATGGAATACCTTTTCAATGTTTCTTGGTCAGAGGTCCATGACCATCTCTCTTGTAACACTCTTAATGACCTTCTCTTCGATCACATAGTTTTGTACAAGAGTCGTTATGAGTTCTTAGGACTGGATAGATGTTGGATGTGATGTCGCGTTAATGAGGCTTGATCGGATAAGTGCGAACACCATTGCAGATCATTCTTTAGGTTTGTTACAGATTGTAAGGAATGTGTTCCAGTCTATATGTCTGAGTTCTGTGTCTCTGATCTTCCTTGGTGCACCTTGGTACTTAAATACAATGACTTTCAAAGATATCTTTTCAGCCATTGAAGAGGATGGTGATGCCATCTTATCTACACAAGAAAGGAGAACATTAGTTCAAAAAGCTAAAATTAGACCTAAAACAAACCCTAATTTACTCTGACACTGGTTAAAATCAAGCAAAATGCCACCAAAATGGATAAATCCCCCCTCAATCCCTCATTTTGTAGTTCAACACACCTTGCACACCCTTACAGGTGCATAGGTGCACTGATTTGGCCCCTATTTAGCCTTTTGTGTGTAGTTGCACACATGTACACCTATGTAAGGTGCACACATGAGCACTTGCGCACATGCATACTACGTAGTGCTTTGGATGGAAGATTTAAGCTTTTGTGCATGTTTTGCAAGCATAGAGGTGCACACATGTGCACCTTATGAAGGTGTGTATGTGTGCACCTCTAATGCCTTAGGTTTTGCTTATGTTTTAGTAGGTTTAGGAAGGTGTGCACATGCACACCTTTTGGAGGTGCGCATGTGCGCACCTTCACAGTGTCTAAGGTTTAAGTTTAGGTTTTAGGTCTAAAAAAATGATTTGGTAAGGTGTGCAAATGGACACCTTCATGGTGTTCTAACATTGTGTTTATGTTGCTTATAGGTTGGGGAGCACATGTTGAAAGGTGTCAGGGTGCGAACAATAGAGGGGAGTAGAGAGCAAATGAGAAGAAGAAGGAGGTCTGGGGTCTTCTATAGACCCCATGCCCCAGGGCACATCTTTGTGAGTGCATACCTATTGGAAATATAAGAGGAGTAACTGAGAGGGGGGGGGGGGGGGGGGGGGGTCTATCAGTTACCACAAAAATAAATCCTAGATCCCTTATATGTCAACTATAAAAATCAAACTGATAAAATAGATTATTGCTATTACTCGGTAAACACACAGAAATTGTTGTAACTTGGTAAATGTAGAGTGTGAATTACTTTAGTGAATCTTAAGATGTTATCATTAATTACTTGCAAGCATGAAAGAAATAACATGAACACATGAGACATCAGGATTTAACGTGGAAACCCAATTTGGGAAAAACCACCAATGTAACTAGTTAATGTTTTTCACTCTTTTGAAGTGAGCCCTGTTAGGAGCCAACCCTGTTAAAGGTTACAAAATACACTATTAGGTGTGACCTTGTTAAAGGATTTAATCATCCTATTAGGAGTGGCCTTGCAAAAGCTCTTTAAACAATTCAAAGGAATTGCCACCTTTTTAGAGGATTTACAAATGGTTGTTAAACCAACTCTGTTAAGAGATTTTAGATCACTACTACAATGGTTAGAGAGTAACAATGAAATGACCTGATTGTGATGCAACTGAATTGCTGATTACAGATCTCTACTTTGGTTCATACTTGATCCTTCCTAATCGAATAACACTTTTATGCTCCACAAGGATACCTACTTATCCTTCAAGTTTGCTTCCTCTTCTTATCTCTTTTTAACTCATTCAACTTGCACACATCACACTCATGCTTGAAATCAAAACTTGACCTTTTACTTATATCTTTCAAATTGTCAAGTCAGCTCAAATACAAATTAAAATAGCCAATATTCATCACCTTAGTCGGCTAGAATAAATAAGTATAATAATTAAGTTTAATATGACAAAACAAGAAAATCCTTTGGTAGCCAACCTAGCTCGATAGAAACTGATTCTGAAGCGATTCCCTATGTTAACCAATAGAAGCTTGGTTAACACTGCAAACTTACAAAATTCCTTTGGTAACTGAGTGAACTTAGTTAGCACTGACTCTGTTCAACTTTCCCTTCATTAACTGAGTGAGCTCGATTAACACTCTTTTCAGCTTAACTTCCTTTGATGCCTGAGTGAGCTCGGTAGAAACTACCTTCTATATAGAGTAAACTCAAGAATGCTCGGTAGACTAGGAAAACTGTCTTCATTGACCAAGTGAGCTCAGCATGCACTGACTGTCAACTGATATGACATTTTTGTAAGATAAAAAACAACACACAATTGATCAATTGTATCCAACAATCTCCCTCTTTGGCATTGATGGAAATACAACATTTCATAGCACAATAAATTTTTTGAGAACAAGACTCCCTCTATCAGAAAGTTTCTCCCTCTTGATTTTGTGTAGAAAACTTCTCTTATAGTGTTCTCCCTCTGTAAAATTTTAGAAAGATATGATAGTAGACTTCTCCCTCTTTGACAACACATGCCAAAGACAATTCTGATTAGTACCAATGTACTTTGAGTACAGATTCATCTGCAATATGTCCTTTGTCATTATTGCATCAACTGATTGATCTTCAACTTGGTTCTTGTTGATGTATCACTAAACTTTATTTAGTGAGTTTTAGATAGGAGAATGACCCCTAGCTTACCTCTTAGATACAAAAATGCATCCTTAGGTAATGACTTTATGAATATATCTGCAATTTGTTCTTTTATATGCACATATTCCAATATGATTTCTTTGTCCTGTACTAATTCTCTTACAAAGTGATATTTGATAGCAATGTGCTTTGTTTTGGAATGCATCACTGGATTCTTAGATATGTTGATTGCATTGGTGTTATCACAATACATCACTATTTGCTCTTTGATTTCAACCTTCATTCCTTCCAATAATTGTTTGAACCAATCAATGTTAGAACAATTCACTATTGTTGCTACATATTCTACTTCTGTTGAAGATTGAGATGTGCAATTTTGCTTCTTGTTTGTCCAAGATACCAACCTTTTACCAAGATAGAATGCTCCACCACTAGTTCTTTTTCTGTCATCAAGATTTCTTGCCCAGTCAACATTAGTAAACACTTTTAAGTCAAGGTTGCTTCCAAGTTTGTACCATAAGCCATAGTCTTTAGTGCCTTTTAGATATTTTAAGATTCTTTTTATTGCCATCATGTCGTTTTCTCTAGGTTTAGTTGAGAATCTTGCCATTATCCCAAATGCTAAGGCAATTTTAGGCCTTCTATGTACCACATATTGTAGTTTCCCAATCATTGATCTCTATAAGGTCTGATCTACTTCTTTGGACTAATCATCTTTTGTAAGCTTGAGTCTAGTACACATGGGGGTTCCAACTAGTTTTGAATCTTCCATTCCAAATTTCTTGAGTATCTCTTTGATCTACTTAGATTGAGTGATACAAATACCATTTTTGCTTTGTTATATCTACAATCCAACAAAGAATTTTATTTCTCCAAACATGGACATCTCAAATTCCTTATTCATTTGTTTTGAAAATGCTTTTCATAAATCATCATTTCCTTGTGAATAGAGTGTCATCCACAAATATTTCTACCAATACAATCTTCTTGTTTGGTCCTTCCTTGATGTATAGGTTGTTGTTATCATTCGTTCTGTGAAAACCAATTTCTATCAAGTAGTTATGTAGTCTTTCATACTAGGCTCTAGGAGCTTGTTTAAGACCATATAGGGCTTTATGTAATTTTTAGACCATGTCCCTTTTGTCTGGATCAACAAAACCTTCTGGCTATTCAATCTAGACTTCTTCATCAAGAATTCCATTTAAGAATGCAGATTTAACATCCATCTAATATACTTTGAATCCTCTATAAGCTGCATAAGCTAGTAAAGTCTTAACACATTCTAATCTTGCAACAAGGGAAAAAGTTTCACTGTAATCAATACCTTCTTCTTGAGAATATCCTTTACACACCAATCTTTCTTTGTTTCTTGATTCTTTTCCATCTTCATTCAACTTATTTCTAAATGCCCATTTTGTGCCAATCACATTTTTGTCTTTGGGCCTAGGTACAAGAGTCCAAGTTTTGTTCTTTTCTATCTATTCTATTTCTTCATTCATAGCCTCTATCCAAATTTCATTTCCCAATGCATCTTTAACACTTCTAGGTTCAAATTCAGCAAGTAAACATGTACCTTTTAGTTTGCTTCTTGTCATTGTTCCATCTGATTTGTCTCCAATAATCTGATCAAGTGTATGATGCCTTCTGACATATTTAGCCAATACAAGTTCTTCGACTTTTGAATGAACTTCATTGTCTTCATTTTGAATTTCAACTTCTAGCTCGAGTCCTTCTATCTATAGCTTGGGTTCTTTAGATTTGGTATGCACTAACTCGGTAGACTCTAAATGTGACTCAGGTCCCTGTAACTCAGTTTGAACTTCCTGCAACTTAGTAGCTGATGGAGATTTGGTCAACTTGGGAGATGAATTCTCCTTTTATCAAATGTGTTTGACAATGTATTAGGTTCATAGTAGACAAATCTTTTGTAATCTTCTAGTTCCTTTTTGCTTTCTTCTTTAGTCTTTTCTGCAAACTCATCAATTCTCACATGTGCACTTTCTATGATTTTGTGAGTGGATAAATTTAGACATTTGTATGCTTTATTTCTGTACAAATATCCTAGAAATATACCTGCATCACCTTTTACATCAAATTTTCCTTTTGTAGATTCTTTCAAGATATAATATTTTCTGCCAAATACTTTCAAATAACTTACATTGGGTTTGTAGCCATACCATAGCTCATAGGGAGTTTTTTTTGAGTCCTTCTTCAACTAAACTCGGTTCAAAGTATGAACTACAATGTTGATAACTTATTTGTTCTTCTCAATCATTAGTGTCCTTGCACAATCCATGATGGATCTGTTTGTTCTTTCAACTATTCCATTTTTCTCAGGAGTATCATGAGCTGATACTTGTCTTTTGATTTCTCTTTCAATGTAGAAATTGTTGAATTCATTTGAGATGAATTCACCACCTCTATCTGATCTTAAGCATTTTAATCTTTTTCCAATTTTCTTTTCTACTCTAGCAAGATACCATTTGAATTTCTCAAAAGTTTCTGATTTTTCTCTTAGATACACAACAGTCATCATTCTAGAATAATCATCAACAAAAAGAATGAAAAAATTCTCTCCACTATATGTTTCTATTCCAATGGGTCCACACAAATTAGTATGCACAATTTTCAAGACATCTTTTGACTGATAGTTTTTTCTTTTAAAACTAGTCTTTCCCATTTTACCAACTTGACAATTCTTGCATAACCCAACATCAAGTTTCTTTAGATCAAGAAGACCTCTTACTCTTCTGAATTTGTTGATCTTGACCATATTATCAAAGTTTACATGACATATCCTTCTATGCCATAACCAACTTTCTTCTACTTGAGCAATGAAACATGAACTATCACCAAGATCAAGATAAAATAGGTTACCTTTTGTTTGTCTACTTGATCCAATTAGGTTTCCTTGGTTATCTAGTAGTCTTGCTTTGCCATTCATGAATTCTACCTTAAATCCAATGTTGTCTAGTTGTACCACACTCAACAAATTATGTTTTAGTCCTTCAACCCAATAGGCATTGTCACGTACAAGTTCATTGGTTAAAGAGATTCATCCTTTCCCTTTTATGCATAAAGGTTCATTGTTTCCAAATCTTACACTACCTCCATAATAGTGTTCAAAGTGTTCAAACTTAGTTTTGTCTCCATTCATATGATGAGAACATCCACTATCTATGATCCATGTGTCATTCTTGCTAACATGAGAGACAAGTGCCATCTTATCTCCTTCATCATCAGATTCATCTTTTACAACAATATACACAATTTCATCTTCACTGTTATCAGAATCTTTAGCCATAAAACAAGTTTTCTTACCTTTGTCTTTGTAGGATTTATGACCTTTGAATTCCTTCTTTCCTTTTTACTTGTAGGTTTTCTTCTCTTGCCTTCTTTTATTGGGCACCTAGCAACAATATGACTAATTTCTTCACAAGAAAAACATATTAGAGGGATTTTACCTTTGTACTTTCCTCTACTCCTGAAATATTTCTTTGCAAGTAAAGCTTCAACAATTTCAAGATCACTATCTAAACTTTCTTCAGTTTCTTCTTCAGTTTCTGATTGATTATCTTTTATTTTCTTGCCTTTTTCTTTGAGTGAGAGTTTAGCTTCAAATGTAGATTCAATATTCTTGGAGGCAGGAACATAGTTGTCAAAATTGTCTAGTTCAAAAGCTATCAATCTTCCTACTAAGGCATCCAAACTTAACTTGTGGTTTGGATCACATCTCTTTTCTTGAATAGAAGATACTCTAATTGCATAGATAGGAAGCAATGTTCTGAGTACTTTACTTACAACAATTTCTTCTTTGATTTCTCCTCCAAATGCTCTGATTGCACTAACACTGGCCTTGATTCTTTTCACATACTTTGCAACATTTTAATCTTCTCTCATCCTCATTTGATCAAATTATCCTTTAAGGCTTTCTACTTTGGCTCTTCTTACATTATCATCTCCTCCATAGATTTTTTTCAACTTGTTCCACATATCAAAAGCAGTTTTACAGTCTTTGACCTCATCAAATTCAACATAACTGAGAGTAGATGCAATGTCAATCATCATGGTGTTATGGTTCTTCTTCTCAGAAATATCATCAATTAATAATGTTCCAGTGGGAGTTTTATATTCTTCATCAATATATTTTCATCTTGAGTCACTGATGGTAGCCAGATGAAGCCTCGTAAGTCCTTGCCATGCTGCAAAGTTATCTTTGTTCAGCTTTGGCATCTCTTTCTTGTAAGACATCTTGATCTTTAGCTTAGGTCCTTGAAACCTTCTCTACAAGAACCAAAGCTCTGATACCAATTGTTGGAAATATAAGAGGAGTAACTGAGAGGGTGGGGGGTGAATCAGCTACCGCAAAAATAAATCCTAGATCCCTTAGATGTCAACTATAAAATTCAAACTGATAAAACAGAGTACTGCTATTATCAGTAAACACACATAAATTGTTGTAACTCGGTAAATTCATAGTGTGAATTACTTTAGTGAATCTTACGATGTTATCATTAACTACTTGCAAGCATGAAAGAAATAACATGAACACATGAGACACCATGATTTAACATGGAAACCCAATTTGGGAAAAACCACCAGTGTAACTAGTTACTATTTTTCACTCTTCTGAAGTGAGCCCTATTAGGAGCCAACCCTGTTAAAGGTTACAAAACTCATTGTTAGGTGTGACCTTGTTAAAGGATTTAATCACCCTGTTAGGAGTGGCCTTGCAAAAGGTCTTTAAACAATTCAAAGGAATTGCCACCTTGTTAGAGGATTTACAAATGGCTATTAAACCAATTCTGTTAAGAGATTTTAGATCACTGCTACAATGGTTAGAGAGTAACAATGAAATGACCTAATTGTGATGCAACTGAATTGCTGATTAAAAATCTCTGCTCTAGTTCATACTTGATCCTTCTTGATCGAATAACACTTTTCTGCTGCACAAGGATACTTGCTTTTCCTTCAAGTTCACTTCCTCTTCTTATCTCTTTTTAACTCATTCAACTTACACACATCACACTCATGCTTGAAATCACAACATGACCTTTTACTTATATCTTTCAGATTGCCAAGTCAGCTCAAATACAAATTAGAATAGCCAATATTCATCACCTCAGTCGGCTAGAATCAATAGGTACAATAATTAAGCTTAATATGCCAAAACAAGAAAATCCTTTGGTAGCCAACCCAGCTTGGTAGAAACTGATTCTGAAACAATTCCCTGTGTTAACCAACAGAAGCTCGGTTAACACTACTAACTTACAAAATTCCTTTGGTAATCGAGTGAACTCGATTAGCAATGACTCTATTCAACTTTGCCTTCGTTAACCAAGTGAGCTCGATTAACACTCTTTTCAGCTTAACTTCCTTCGACACTTGAGTGAGCTCAATAGAAACTACCTTATGTACAGAGTAAACTCAGGAATGCTTGGTAGACTAGGAAAACTATCTTCATTGACCAAGTGAGCCCGACATGCACTAACTATCAACTGATATTACATTTGTGTAACATCAAAGAGAACACACAATCAATTGTATCCAACAGTACCTTCATAGGTGTGCACCCTCTAGAGGTGTGCACCTTCACATGTGCACATGTGAGCATCTCCAGAAGGAGATGCAGTGTGCATTTGTGCACTACTGCACATGTGCATGTGTGCACTTAAGCACATGAAAGTTTGAAGAAACTCATTTTTTCCTCCTCACTGATTCTTCAGACTTCCCTAGTCATATACTGGGGAAAACCTAGACTCTTGGGAGAATCCAAAAATGACCTAGACTTTGGACTAGGAGTTTGGTAGACAAAAAATTTACTACGGGGTTCCCATTTCTAGGAGAAATGGGGTGTGTGGTGTGAGACCACAACACTTCTCGTGCACATCAATGGAAAACTTGGTTGGCTCATTGGTTTTTTTTCCATTTCTCTTTCTTTCTACAATGACCATTTTTCCTTGATATTATTTAGCTTTCTAAGAATAGAAAATCAACTCTTTGTTCATAAACTCAAATGATACAAAAGTGAGTTTGTACAATAAGACCATAATGTAATGCTATATAAAAGAGGAACCATGCAATGAGAGTCTAATGATTTGGTTGTACATAAAAAGTTATTATTAAGAATAAGGGAACATAAATACCATACCAAGTAAGATCAAGCTAAAACAAATTTCACAAGTGATTTGTGTAAGAACTTTCAAAAAGGATCCATGCAATGGTAGTCTAGTGAGTTTGTTGTAATAAAAGTCAATATTGACAATAAAGAGTACCAAAATATTGCACCAAGTAAAACCAAGCCAAAATATTCTTGATAATCGATTTGTACATGGACTTTCAAAAGCTATATCTCCTTATAAGAACCTAATAATGACACCAAACTTAATCGAGAGGACAAAGCATGACCAAAATATATCATTTAGTTATTTACATTTCACACAACAAAAGACATAAATTGTTCAAGACTTAATTCATATTCTTTGAAAACACTAAAGACCCATACCCTTTAACCTAGTTAGAACTTTTGCACCAAATCTCTCTTAAGATAGCCTAGTATTTATTTTTGAGATGCTAGCCAAATTCAACTTCATAGTATCCACATATCTTTGTTTGAGTAAGAATTCATGAAGTGTCTTTAAAATCGCAAATGATGCACAATATGTGCAAGGTAGGTCTCTCACCATTTCAACTTCATAATTTTTTACATTTTGTGCAACTCTAATCAATTGCATTTTTCCTTGAATAGTCTCCTCGCAGTTCAATGCAATGATTTTGTTTGAGAAGACCTCTATACTATTTGATGATTACACAACCAATCAAGAGAGGTTGAGATATTTGTTGTCATTCACATCTTTCCTTACTATCTCCCCTATATTGTTTCGTATACTATATAGTCTTGATCTAATACTATATATAGTTTCGTATACTGATTAGCATACACAAATGATCTAATGAAACAAATAATATAAAGTAACCTAGAACATTTTAGATATAATGTGAATTACAATAAAATAGTTCAATATTTAACCCATAGTCATTCATGTTACATACACAAGGTAATATGTTTTATATAATGAACTACTATGTTAAAAAAATGAAATTGTATAGATTTAAAATAAAAATATATTTTTAACGAAGAAAATGCATTTTCACTATTTTTAGTGAATAATATTGATCGGAAGTTAAGGAAGAAAAATATAAATATGGTTTATATATATATATATATATATATATATATTGCTAAATTTAATATAAAATTTATATGAGTTTGAGAGTGAGAGATTCGATTTGGTGCACACACTCGAAGTTTTGAAATTACGACTATAAGAGGGTATTTGATCCACTAATTTGCTGCTAGGGTTTTGAGTTTCCAAATCCTCAAGAGGCGAAGCAACGTGGTTCAACCATTACTGGTGAGTGCCAGTGCAATATCCTTGCCAACAAAATGTGTATAGATGATTTTAAAGATTGATGATTCAAGTAAGATTTATTGATAAAATAGTTTGGAACTACAAAATTTTGAAATTTAAATTTCTAGCTAAGGTGTTTGTGTATTCAAAAATTAAAATAAAAAAAAATAAAAAATTATGTGCTTGTAAATCAAATATTTAAAACCATAATTAATTAAAATAAAATGTATATTTTCAACCTATACTTAGAAATGTGAAATTCAAAAAAAAATTATTTCTTGAATAAAACTAAAAACTTAAAATTAGTATAAAAATAAACTTAAAAATAAATAATTTTTTATACAAAATTAAATCAAACAATAAAATAATATATATTATTAAAAATGAATGTTTGTATAGAATTTTTAAAGATAAAATGTAAATGAAATTTAATTTCTAAATACAAGAAAGTAAACAAATATAAATATGTAGATTGCTAAAAAAATCAATTCAAAAACTTAAAATTATATGAATTTAAAATTTAAAACCATAGTTACACTGCCTTGGAGGATGGGGGATGAAATCAGAACATCAAACATTCAACATAAATAATCAAATAAGAAAATAGTCAACATTGGGATGTCCCCCCATCCTTGATGGAGGTGGTATAATTTGGTGGTGCCGCTTGGGACAGGGGAATGGAGTCCCCAAGTCCCCAGTGCATCCTCATCTCCAAGATGTGGGGCAAAAGGGGGGATGCATCCCCATAATCTTGCAATTAAAGTTTAATAACATTTTACCATTATTTTCCACTTTTGTCAATAAACTTTCATGGATATTGCACCTTGTGTAAACATATCGCTTTCAAACGCAAACTCTCTAAGGACTTTGACACTTAGACCTTGTCTAAAGTTAAACATAACACCTTTTCAATTTATACTTCCCATATGTCTAAAACAAACAAGATTGCTGACAGTTTAAAAAAATATCTTGGAACATCATTTATCTAATGTTAAACAAGATGATGGCAGAATCCTCTCTAATGCAGGCATTTGCTATTAGATTGCTGCAACAATATTTACAATCGTAAAAGAATAAAGAAAAAAACTACTTAATGAACTTGACCAAACTTATGTGCCTTATATAGCCTAAAAAGTTTGTCACATCTCCTTCAAAATTCAATGATTCTCTTGCTCCTCTTACTAATGTTGCATCTGAGGCTTTTGCAAATGGAGGAAAAAACAAAATCCCCTAAATAGATATATTATTCAACAATATCTAATATAGAGCACCAATAAATGTTGCACTAGTTGTTCGACAAACCTACAGACTAGCACTTGCACCAGAAGAAGGTCCAAGGGATACGCTGATAGGTCTTAGAAGTGAAAGAAATATTCACCAAAATATGATGTTGAGTAAGTGTTACGTGTCCCATTTCAACTAATTCCAATGCATCAAATAAACATAAATGGAACAGTGAACATATTACACATTTTTTCAAACTAATTATGTAGTATCATTGACCAATAAATGTATTGATATTGTCTATGTTATCAATTGTTAAATAATCTTATTATTTGTAATATAGTGATAAATAATTATTAATTAAATATAATATAGTAAAAAAGTACTTATTCAATTCATCATGCATCATAAAATATGCATAGAGCTACAATATTTCAAAGGTAAATATTTAGAAATTAAAATTAAAACTCATCAAATTATATTAAAATTTCATTTTTTCAATACTACACTTTAGTAATTTCTTTTAATTAGAACTAATCTACAAAGTATAAGTCATGTCGTAATATCACTTTTTAAAGTTGCACACATTATAAATTGCAATTTTGACTAATTCAATAATGGATAAAAATAGAGTTGTATATTTTATACTTCAATTCACCTCTATAAGATGACTAAATGGATTTATTGGCTCCATTTTTAATACATTAAAAATATTGACAACTATTTTTAATTGGATGTATTTTTTTCTTCACTTCATAATTTTTTTTTATTTTTTTTGGAAAAAGATAAATATTAAATTGTTTTTCTCTGTTTTTCAAGTCTTTTTATTACAACTAAAACATATATTCAATGTAGTTTGTTTGTTTAAGATCATCAAGTATACATAATCTAACATAGAACCTTAAGAAATTAGGCATGTAATCTACTAAATAAAATTTTGATCAACATGATTTAAATAATTAAATTAAAAATATTATTTACTCTACTCTTACATTTTTCATTTTGGTCAACTATACCTCTTGATCTCAAATTAAGGATTGAAAAAGTGTTGTTCTTTTATTGCATAATTTATCTAAATGGATTGTATATAGTGTTTGCTATCCTCTTGAAATGATTTTCATTTAAAAAAAATAATTTTGTACTATGATTTATTATTTATATTTCAAGATCTCATTTATCATATCGGTAATTTTTTCCATTTTGTTCTTATAAAGTTTATTTTATAATTACATGACAGAACATATTTAATAAAAAAATTGCACTTGAATTAATCTATAATCTTGTGTATTATGAATTTATCTTATTAAATTATTTAATAAAAAATAGATAACTAAATATTGACATTATGCATCATTGTTATTTAATTGTTAGATAATACTCAAACTTTCAATGTTACAATATAAAGTGAGGAAATAATTGATAAATAAGAGATATTTTTATCATGCAAATACAAATTTGAACATACGAGCCTACTTGTAGCGTCCATCTCACTTATAATCGATTAGGCTAATTGGATCAACAAGATCTTACATGTATGTTGCGAGTTGTAGAGGGTGCAAGTGGATTTCTAGGAAAGAGAAAGCAATAGCCCAAGTCTTTCCCAAATAATTTTCAATTCCAAATAAAGCTCTGAACATTTTGAATTATTTTGTTGGAGTGTGATGGGACTCAAAATTGCATTCCCGTTTTGAGTACCTTTGTAAACTTTTGAGTCACTTTGAGCCCTATAAACACATCTTCTTGCTTGTGTACCCAACTATCTTTTTAAGGCCTAAGAGGTGTTTTATGTTTCTAACACCTTGCATTTAACATATTCACGTGTTTTTTAATGATAAATTGTCATTTCAAGTTGTTCTGTGAAGTTCTGTTTTGAGTAGTGTTTAGTTCTGTATTTTTGCTTGTGTCAAACAGCGATAGGAGGCCCAATTTGCATTTGAATATCTCTCACTCGATAATGTTTCATGAATCACCATTTTGGGATTGTTTATTATGCATATTAGTGAACCTATGTTTCAATTTTTGAGTCATTTTGATATGTTTTGACTAGTTTTTGAGTCCCTCAAAGTTGTTTACTTATCTCTGTCATGCTGATGCATATTTCTCAAAAAATTGGGAAGCCTTGTTTGACCGATTATAACTTTTACCTAGTTGACCCTATAGAGAAAATTCCTTTTGCATTGCATTCTAGAGGTCACACACTTGCTACGCTATGGATTTGAGCTTATACCAAATCTGTTTGACTAGTTTTCAAATGTGATTCTGAATGCAATTTATAATTTTTTACTGGTGTCATAAAATGCATATTGGTCGGTACCCCTGTTTGTGATGTTATAACTTTAAATTGATGATTGCCTAGATCAAATGGTTTGTGTGCTAATTTGTAAACCTTGATGAATCTATTTGCACATTTTCCCACGACCATTCCATTTGCAAAAAACATTTTTCTATTGATGTTTCTAGTCCTGTAATTTTGAGTACCCCACTTGGTAGGCTTTCCAAATATGTCTTGTTATTTGTCATGAGACCAAATCATAGAATTACTTTCTCCTCATGGTAATGAACTATTTCCCTAGTTTTCAAGCCTTCAAGCATCCATTTTCCTAGTTTGCGAAGCTAAAACCAAATGCATTTTATGGTTTTCTGACAAGTTTATTTGCAGATAGTTTTAACTAGGCAACTTTGAATGTCAATATCTTTTGACTAAGTGGTCCTAATGAAACGAAATCTGATAGGGTGCAAGAAAGTGCAACAAAGAATCAACATTTTAGTTTTTAGGGCCCAATTATCTATTTGGGTTAGTTTTTTAAGCCAAATTTTATGCCTTCTTCTTAGCGAATCACAATTCTCAAATAAGTGATAAACTCAGTTTCTAATGATCTTTCAATGCTCAGATTTGAATTCCAGTTAGTACCAAAGTCTCAATGGATTAGTTTGTAATGTTAGTTGTTCAAAAATGAATTTTTTTTTAGCCGGACCCACTTTGGGGCCCAACTGATTCCATTAGACTAATAAAAGTATGTGCAAATTGAAAATTTTGAGGGGGAAATGGTAATGATTCTGATGATTATAAGTTTTTGTTGTATATATATTGTCTTTCAAGATCAAATGGACATATGAGTGCATGCACATGGTGAACAACCAAGCAAGGGGTTTGAACAAATAAAAGAAGGCACAATGAAAGCACTAAAAAACAACTCTCTGCTTTAATAATGGTGTCCTCTCTTAATATGTGATCTATGCTTCTTATGATGAGTCTTTCATAAGACGGTTAGAATCCTCTCTTATTAAGCTTCCTTTCTTTTTGTATATTCCAATGACAAGAACCAAATGTGAAAGCATGTTTTTGAGCTTTCCCCAACTTTTCCCCAGAACGCCACAGCATGAAAGAGGAGCATCCTTGGAGCAAATACCAGTCATGTGCATGAAAGGAAGAACCCACAAGCTAAAGAGGAGATCATGCCAACAATAACAGAGCATCCCATGGAAAAAAATGGTATATGTAGAATAGGTCATGATAGGGGCATGCCATCTCATGGCATCTGAAGGAGGCAATCCACATGAGGAGCCCTTGGCTGAAGATGCCATCACGGATACAGTCCACGACATTGAGGCAAAGGCCCACTATCATGACATGAAAGATGAAATGCTAGCAAGTACGATAAAGGAATGACTTTTCTTTTGAAGGATTGATCAAAAGTTAGAGTGGAATGGTGACCCACGTGATTTTTGCCTCTAACGGTTAAACTTCTCTCACACCTTCCATCAAAGTCTGAACAAGTAAACACATATAATTAGATGCACTAGAACCTATATTGAGCTCAATAAGAAAAATGGTAAATGCGTCAGTTATTGTAGGGGTCTCCAAGACGACCAATGCATAAGATGAAGATCAGAGACATCTCCCGATTAGCTAGAGTCGCAAAAATAATGTAAAGTGAGCATGGTTGTGCGCATGATAGTTTTAGATGCCAATTTGGAGTGGAAATACCATTAAATCGATGTAGGAGGATGACCTCGTGAACCCATGAACCAGGATGAGAAATGTGGTTTCTATGAGGGTTTTTAATCCCATATGAATCAGGATGAGAACATTGACAAACTCTGATGGTACGTTGAGGTTGATCATCAGATCGAGATGTGAAGAGAAGAGGCCTATGATTCTATGCTAGTCAGAAGGTCCAGGGAGGAGAATTAGTAGCCTGTGATGCTACGATAAGATTGGGAGATCGTAAGATGATTTTCAAACATTTGCGATGCCATGAAAATTGAAGTTGTCGTGTGGTCAGAGACGCTTAATGGAACATGTCTGATGCTACAATTTGAAAATTGAAGTTGCCGTGTGGTTGGAGAGGCCCTTAATGGAACATGTCCGATGCTACAATTTGAAAAAGGGGTAATCGTATAGTTGGAGTGGTGGAATGTAAATGTTAAGATATTACAATTAATCAAGTTGTATGATCATAATGGAAAAATTGCAAAGTCCTAATGCTATGGGAATTGTAAGATCGTCAAGGTAAAATATTTTTATTAAGATAATAAGATGCATCGTAGTATCGTATTTGTGTAGCATAGTAGGGTAAAAACTCAAATATTTCAAATGCATTAGATGATGCGGGGCTTGCTTTGGTTAGGTGGCAAATAGAGAGTCGACAAGTGGCATAGGATAATGGATAAAATGAAATATTTAAATTGAAATGCTCCTAGATGCGTTCATTCTAAAAATTGAAGATTTGAATTAAATTTAAGATTTTATATAGTTTTAACTGTATGATCTTTTAAATTTTTTATTTTTAATTCTGTTCATAGCCCGGGGGCTGGAATTTTGAATTGACCTCAGAGGCATGATTTTTGTTTGAAATATACACTAGAATACATCGACATAATCGGGAAGAGATGAATTTTCCATTTCTGCAATCCATTTTCATATAGGTATTCACCAGATGCAGCTATAGGAGGATTTATAATTCTAGGGGCTCCTTAGTGATAAAGTGTAGATTTGATGTTTTCAATTTAAATTGGGATTAGATATAGCTAGGTTTTTATAATATTTGATTTCATTAACAATTATGAGGGATGATTTGATTGTTTTAGAGACAGTTGGAAGCAATGAAGTTTTTGCCGACAGTACAATTGAATTTCATGGCAAAATCAGAAGTGACAAACCAAGATTAGATTTGATGTGTATTTGATATTTTCTTCAGAGGATATTTTGTTGATTACTTTAAAGGGGGATATATCATATTTTTCTACAACAATTAATGATTTTTGATTGTTGATAGATGAAGAAGATCAGTTTCAACAACAATCAGGATGAAGACAATTTCAACATGACAGATGTCAGAATCAGATGGCAATTCTAAAAATTTCTTCTCTATAAATTCTTCTTCTCTGCTCATTGTAAGGGTTCCAATTTTTGGATATCTTTCGTTATAGTGTGACCACTTTGTGGTTCGAGTCTGGTTCAAATCCTTTCCCATTATTGTGATACCATTTTCTTAGTATTTTCTTCTGTTATGAGTAGTAGTGTATTTCTTTTGAAGCATTTTTATACTACACAGTCTTTCCTTGGTGTTATTTTCTAAGTTTTGACATATAGATGATGTATTGGTTTAAATGAGATTAATACAAAAGCTTCAC